>OX465274.1:167523763-172523763 GCA_949987645.1 Tachina grossa | reverse complement strand
TTATATGTATTCGGCTTAAAATTAACGTGTGTGTTTGCATATGAGGGTCTTTTTTTGTATTTAACTGCCAATATCTGTTTCAAGATTTGCAGATTTCTCTGCATTTTGCTGATTTTTCATTACAAAAATTATAAAGTGAGATTTGCAGATTTTCACTGCCGAATTGCTGATTTTCTGAAATGGTTGTGTAACATCAATATTTCGTTTTTTTCCTTACTTCGTATAATAAATAAACATGGTGTTACTGTCGAAAACATGCACGTAAGAAACACTAACAAATAAGTAGTTTTTGACGTTTAATTTTGCAGTAACCAGACTACCAACATAATGGTAAAAAGAAACTAACAAATATGTGCAAAGAAACATATACATATAAATACATATCGCGCACTAAATCATAAACAGTCGTAACTCAAAATTACGAAAATAGTTTTGTTTGATATAGCTAGATAATTTATATTAAATTAACAAAACTAAAAACAATTCAAAATGAATGTGTTTTATTGTTGCAGATTTTTTTTGAAGATTTTTTTAAATTATTTTTCAGATTTTTTAGCCAATTTTTGCAGATTTTTGCTAAAATTTTCTGGCAACAGTCCTACCAATGCTGAAAGAGTACTGAAAACGATACTTTTATCATACTCTGTTACAGAGTGGACCCCGCTTGATGTATTGGTACACTCTAAAAAAGTTTTTTTTTTTTTTTTTTTAGAAATTCAACGAAATAAATTCATTTACAGTCGAGAATAGGTAAATCGCGCTTTTCATTTCTGTGATGTAATCTGTTGAACACCATTGCCAGTTCACTTTTCTGGCAGTACTGATGCTTTACGTGTGTGCAAATAAAATACTTCTGTATATACTCACATGTAGTCGAATAAATACTCGGAGTATTTTTATACTTATGTGTAGGATTATAAGCTGATACAGTGTATAAATTTTACTTATAGCGGATTGTTCGAACGTCCTAACCAGGGAGATCGACTTTCAACCGCTTTAAAACCCGTTTTTTTACAATATGGTTGTCGGTTATTTCGAAATGTTGATTTTTCGAATGTCGAATACTCCGGTTTTTTTACAATTTAAAAACCGGCTGATTCGAATACTTTGCGATTTGCACATCTTGCAATAAAATTAGTTTTTACTATGTTAAAACTTAGACCAACGTGTTGTATTGATTTTTCTAAGTTTTTTTTTTCAGTGTAAAAGTTCTACATGAAACATGAAATTTGAGAGAAATTATTTTATGAGGTGGTAGCATGGTGGTATGTTGTACCTTTAATTTTTGTACTGTTTTATAGTATTTACATAAACTTTTAACTCTTTTTTTTTAATAAAGCAATTTAAAATCAAAACTTTTGTACAATAATTTTCTTACTTAAAAAAACCGGATGGCAGGTGTTTTCTGAATTGTAAAAACCGAAACCGGGTTTTTCATAATTTTAAATATTCGAGCTATTCGAAAACCGGTTTCTGAAAAAATTCGAATAATCGATCACCCTAGTTCCAACGCTGTCAGTTGACGCGACAACCACGATAAGGATGATAATTCATTGTTGTATATAAACTTACAGATAACTATCAGTTTTATTGTATTTTAAGCTTTGCGAGGAAAAGCGATTTACTAACGCAAGCTCGTAACTTAAAAACTACTACTTTTCAGGAGAGACAAAAAATGATTTATAACAAGTATTTAAACGTTTTTAATATATGTTTTTTTATAATCTAATTACTTCGATGATTTTTGTTAAATTTTCAATTAAATACTTGTAAATTTTCATTAAATACTTGTTATAAATAATTTTTTGTCTCTCCTGAAAATTAGTAGTTTTTGAGTTACGAGGTTGCGTTAGTAAACCATCGAATTGTCTATCATTTAACACATTTATAAATTTTTTTCTTTGGGGCTACGAGAATAATAAGGTCAATTGATTTAAGACCTTAAAGATGAAATTCGTGAAGTTACATCCGCAAATGTGTAAATTGGTGATGGAAAATTTCATGAAAAAAATATGGTTGTGCAAACGTAGCCTTGTCGGCCATTTGGCAGATATTCTGCCTTCTCGTAGTGGGCGTATTTCAAATACGACTACGACTGTAATAGATTAAAGAAAAACTGTTGAAGTCTTCTTTAATCTATTACCAAATAGTCGTAGTCGTGTTTGAAATACGCCAACCACGATAAGTAGGATTGTTTGTAAAGTTATTTTTGGCATGCCGTCCTCTTCGAGAGACATTATGAATAAAATTCCTCGAGAAATTTTTCCCGGGAAACAACTCAATTAATGGCAAATAATAGGGAAAACAAAAAATTCTAATCGGAAAAGGGAGAAATTTCTCGCGGAATTTTATTCCATGACTAGTTTTTTAAATATCAAAATTAAAATTCTTATTGGAAGACCCTATTTACTTATTTATAACAGTTATCACGGTTCGAAAAATGTCCAGGGAAATTTCAATGTTAAATTAACATTATCACTGTGTGTGCTTTTGATGTTATAAGCAGGGTTGTCAGATTTTTTCCGACCTATTTCGCCAAATTGATTTTAAAAATCGCCAAAAGTCGCCAAAAATTAGTTTTATGTAGTTTTTCTTAGTAAATATTTGATAATAAATTTGTTTTGATATAACAGTTTTTTAATAGAAATTTTTATAAAATGATCGTGTCAAAGTTTATTAGAAAATCGCCAAAATAAGAAATAAAATCGCCAAAAATTAGTTCTTGTAAATTTTTCTCATCCAAATACAAAATTCATTAATAACTATAATTAATATAAGAAAAATTATCAAAATTAAATTGTTTTAACTTCTTGCAGACGAGTTTTGGTAGGATTTATTTTTGAAACTACTCCTTCCACAAACTAATTGTTCTGAATTAGAAAAAATTTGAAGTTCAATTTTGTTAAAAAAAATAGCCATAATAATTGCCAATATATTTATTTATCGCCAGAAAAATCGCCATGTCGCCAAACAAAAAATTTGGACGCCAAACAAGTTGAAAAATCGCCACGTTTGGCGAGAAATCGCCATATCTGACAGCCCTGGTACTTATATGTAAGTAAGGAGTATCAAACTAAACAGGTTCCAAAAGCGCATTTAAAACTGCACATGTGATTGGAAATTAAACTGCCATAAACAATGAAGCATTTCCAATAAAAAAAAGTGACATCCCCAGTTATTTGCCCTTATATAGATATGCTATGCATATATAAAATAATATACATACATAAATAACAGGAATTCAGTTTTTGAACATATGTAGGTTTTATAAAGCTACTAAAATAAATTTTATTTGACAAACCTTTGTAACTACAAAGATTATATGTAAGATCCATTTATGAATTTAAAGTTTGTACAAAAATTATTAAACCATTGGTAGGAATAAATATTTCATCCCCAAGATACAATTCTTTGGAAAATATTGGGTTACTTATAGTTTCAGTTTTTAACCGATTTCTTTGTTCTGTTTTAATGATTTTCATGACAGAAAATGACCGCTTTGCGGCCGCACTGCTATGTGGCAAAATAGGCAATTTACACATATATCGACTTAAATTACTAAATAACAATATTCGGTAGATTTCAGGACTTGTTCGGTAGAATTGGTAGATTGTTAAATTCACAAACATATTCGGTAGAATCTACCAAATATCGGTAGAAGTGTGCACACTGCTTCCATTTGTTTTGATAAATTATTTCTTTTAATTTTTCTTGTTATTGTTTATTTATGTGTGCTATTGTGTATTTATTATTTTCTTATGTTTTTCTTGTTTGAAACAGCTTTCTTTCATTTATACTCAGTAATTTGTGTGAAAGAATTCTGCAAGTTTATGTTAAGAATTTTAGCGGAATGGCGGAAAAATAAGGAATAAAGACTGCGAAGAAAAAATTTTCAGTCTGCTTTTCACTGCTGCAGCGACAGCGAACGTAAACAGAAAATTTAGTTTTTTTTGTGTTTATTAAAAAGTTAAATGATCAATAGAGGAACTGAAAAGAAAAATTGCAAAGAATTTTCAGCCGAAATTAAATGAAAAAGTTCATATACGGCCATTGATTTAAGTAAGTGAAAATAATTATGTTTGTATGTATAAAATAAAAATTAAAATATTACATAAGTGTGGTTATGTGTGTATGCAGGTGCAATTAATGATCGATCCATTTGGCAAAAAAATTGTTCAAACAAAATATGGAACAAGTGAAGTTTAGTGAAGCAGCTCAAAAAATTAAAAGTGATAGAAAATTAAAAAAAAAATATCGAATAAAATAATTGGCTTCGACCCATACATATTTCCCGAGTTATTGGACTCTAAAGATATCATAAAAAATGTAAAGCGCTCCAAAAAAAAAAAAAAAAAAAAAATATTTTGTGTGATAGAAAATTGAAAAAAGGAGTTTTCATGTAAAACTGTTACATATTATGCATTGCATTTCTGAATTTAACAATTATGATTTAAAAGCAAAATAACACAGATGCCATTATTGACATGGCGCGGGGGAAAATATAGAGATGAATTATCAGGAAGTGATTCCGAAAGCGAATAATTTTTAAATTTAGATTTTGCTCTTAATGTAAAATAAAGTTTCGTAGTTTTTTAATAAAATTTATTAAAAATTTCAAGAAACAAAATATAATTTCAAGATTTTTTGGTTCAAGAATTTTCTCCACCATGGTATTCCCAAAACGGCGCTGCTTATTAGAGATTATTTAGATAGCCGGCTTTTGGTTGGGTTTAAGGATTTTGTCCACAATGATATTTTTTCTCTGCACAGCTCCGAATTGATACAAATATTGATCCATTGCATTGATAATCATAATTTTATATGAGAATTTTAAAGGCCCATAGTTCGGGAAATATGGGTCACAACCAATTTTCTTATATATCGTCACCCTAAATGCAAACGGACGTAACTACACAAAAATTCAAAATCGAGTTTTTGATTGATTATGGTTCATTTTATCAAACTACATCTTCACGCAAATATTTAGAAAACTGCGATCAAAAATGACGACTTTATTAAAGAAATTCAAACGGACATAATTAACATAAAAGCTTAAATATATATAAAAAGGAAATAAATGCTTAAAAACATATATGTATATACATACATAAGTATCCCTTCTAAAAGAAAATTTTCAAGAACACTATTATTATTGATTTTGAAACGATTTTTGTTTCTCCTGTAAAAAATATAAAAGTGTAGTTACGTCCGTTTGCATTTAAGGTGACGATATATACATACATATCTTTTTTTTATTTATTTTTTAATTTTCAATCAGACAAACTATTTTAATTTTTTGGCTTAAATGTAGTTTAGTGAAGCAGCTCCAAGAAAAATAGGTCATAGAAAATTAAAAAATAGGAAAATAAAAATAAATAAAAAACTTGGCGATGACCCATATTTTCCGAGTTATAGGCCTCTGAACTTTTCATAAGAAACTGCGAAAACTCTTCAAAAGAAAAAATTGTTACAAATCGGGTTTAGGTCCTCCTCGCAGAAATATGTAAATAAAAATTATCTCATGCAATAAGAAATAAAAAAATAATATGAAAAAATTAGCGGCGAGCTTTAGTTTCCGAGTTATGGCCATCCAAAGTTTCAGTACAAAATTGTGATATGATACCATTTTAAGCAGGGATCACACGATTGGCTCAATGTACCAATTTTCGTCGGCTCACCGCAATAAAGTCATAGGTAATAAGCCAAAATTCTTGAATAAGTCTATATGGCTTTATTACCAATGCAGTGTTGTGCAGTTATGTAATTATATTTCAATTAGTTGAGAAATAATGCAAATTTACCTGGTTACTTTTGAATTTATTTCAGTGAGCCGACGAAAATTGGTACATTGCGTCTGTCTACCTTGTGAGAAGCACCCATTTCCAATTAAAGTAAAGAAAATGTGCAGTCGTATGAACACGAGAATTTTAGAATTTCATTCATAATTTGCGTACTAATTTCTTTCTTTTAAATGCACATATTAAACAATTTATTTTTAAGTATATATAACATTCATATTTGTTTTATATATAATTTATATATTCAATTTTAAATTTATGTAAAATTATTATATTATGAAAAATTTATTTTACAGTGTCAATCGATATTTGGCGATATTGTTTATCTTTTCTCATTGCGTTTATGTTAAGATGAATCAATATGACATGACCAGTTCCCAATGTTTAAGCGCTTGTAATCAGATAATAACAACTACAACAACAGGTTATAGGCGTAGTACTAGTGATAAAGTTCAAAAGGTATGTATGTATGAAAGATGTCTGATACAGTTTTGAGATTTTTATACTACAAATTTGGAGTTTTAATTATTCTCAAATGAAAAAAAGTGACTTCGTTCCATACCGATATTTTGCGATATAATTTGTATCTAAATTAGGTAGATCAACTGGTTTCTGGGTTTGCCGGAGTAGGAGTAAAAAAGGCAGAAAAAAATAATTCAAACACAAAATTCTCTGAATAAAATATTGGTGGCTCCATGAAAAATCGCCCAAAAATAATAACAAAAAATCGCTAAAAATTTTAAAATAAAAAATCGCCCAAAATTTCAAAATAAAAGGATTTTCTCAACCATGTAATAAAGATTTTCTGCCACATAAAGTTTTATTGCCTAATAAAGTTTTACTGCATGGCCGACCAAGTCTGCATTTTACCATTTCATGAAATATATGTATGTATTGGTCATATCCTGATTCTTTATGAAGACCAATTAGGCTAAGTTTGCTGCAAAGTGAAAATCGCCTGATAAAAAATTTTGCGCCGCCCAAAAATGTTGTAAAAAATTGGGTTATTGTTCATGTTTTTGGGCGATTCATTCGATTCGATCCAAATTCGGGTGATGGTACGTAATGAACAAACAACCAAAAACTTCGTGCGATTATTCATTTTACACTTTTAGGCTTTTCTTAACTTTTTTGGGCGATCGGGCACTGTTTTTGGGTATTTATTCACAATGTCTAATCAACTAATCTATATGCAATATATTTTGAATTCTATATTCGATTTTGATCATTGCGAGACTTTTTTAGTGTATTTTTCCCCTTTTAATTTTTAAATGCCAAAATTTTTTTTTTGCGATTTTTCATATGAAAAAAAACTTAAAATTTTTATGAAAAATTTTTTGGTGGATTTTGCTATTTTACTTTTGATCGATTTGGTTTTGGGCAATTTTTCATGGAAAAATTTTTCATATGAAAAGTCGCCCAAAATTTCAAAATAAAAAATTGCTCGAAAAAATGAAATATTGCTCAAAATTTATATAAAAAAAATTTGGGCGAATTTAAGTTTTTTATATTTGTGCGATTTGGTTTTGGGCGATTTTTCATGGAGCCGAACAAATGTTAGGTTTTATAGACTATCAGTTTCATGAGAAATCGGTTCGTTTGGGTCTTGATGGGTCCCGTTGTGCCGTATTACAAATGTTGCTTTATGAATTGTAATAATATTGTATGAATTAGATTTTTTTTCATATAATAAAACTGGAATAAACAGTTTACTGGAACAGTAAAAAACAAATATTTACTTAAACTAAATTTTATTTCAAACAAACGTTTGTTTGAAAATTGTCTGGAAATAATAATTTTTTCTGTGTACAAAAACTGAAAGTAGTTCTTTATACTGCATTGACATTGTCTCTAAATCTAGTAGATTTGATTAGAAACCTTTATCGAAATCTATATCGTTTACACTAAGCTTTTTTGATTTTTTTTTGAGATTTCGTATCCAAGACAAAATCCTTTGTCTAAAATTTTGTCTTAAACTGTAACCCAAAAAGTGCCGACTTAGCTCATTCACAAACCATTAATAAAAAGTTTATAGAGCGCAGCTAATTCACTCACTTTTTGAATGTTGTAGAGGTAGTAAAAAATATATAAAAATATTAGATTTTGAGTAGATTTTGTACCAATCTACTGACAAACTAGATTTAATTTTTATATTGGGAATCCAGCAAAAAGCAACTAGACTTAGCTCGAAATCACGTAAGTGCTAGATAATCTCGATAGTACATAAAGTTCATTTGAAGGAAACCAAATAGACTATTTATTCCGCCTAATCGTGGTTGGCGTATCTCAAATTTGACTACGACAGTTTAATAATAGATTAAAGAAAAACTATTGAAGTCTTCTTTAATCTATTTCAAAATCGTCGTAGTTGTAGTAGAAATACGCCAATCACGATAAGGGGGAGTTAATAATTTTTCTAGTTTATAGTGTGTATGTATATGCGCAATTGTTTATAAAATAATACATACATAATTAAAAAGGTAATCAAAATAAGTCTATTCAGGTAAAAACTTAAAAACACAAAACTTTAAAAGCAGGGTCACAAAAGTTTATCTTCTTAATTGCCACTTTTAAAAGAATCTTTTAAGGATAAACTGTAGTTCAAAGTGGGCATCTATTTATTTTTTTTTCGTTTTATAAAACTTGACTTTGAAAATGGCCTTTCACCCAACGACCTGGTTGTATTTATAGAATACATGGTGTTATGAATTTTTTTTTTTAATTAAATATACTTAGTATATTTAGAACAAAAACAAACTACCAAGCAGAGAAACAAGTCGAGGCAAAATTATCGGCGGCGGCGCCGCAGTATTTTTGTGATTGGTGGCGGCGCGCTGAGAGAATTTTCGGCGGCGCAAATAACTATATGAAAATTTAAAGAGAAAATAAAAATTGAAACTGAAAATTGATTTTCAAAATTTTTTTTCGGAAATTTGTCTTTTGGAGCAGACAAAATTTCGGCTGGTTTTGAGCCGATGCGAACCGATACAATCGGCGGCGGCTTGATATACAGAAAAATAATCGGCGGCGGCGCGCCGTCGGCTTCGAGCCGGTCGACTTGTTTCTCTGCTACCAAGGCGAATTCTTAACAGTTGAACTCATTTTAAAATGAAATGCAACACTGCAGAAAAATTCATGTGCATATATATATTTTAGTGTAAAATTTCCTGCTGTCAAAAAATTTGCAAACGTTTTGCTTGATTTGACACCAGAGAAATTACCAGCTGATTATCATCGGCTGAAACGAGATCATCTGCTATGAATTCGCCTTGAGAACTAAATACATATGTGCTAAAAAAACCGGTTCGCTCGATATTCGAAAACTTAACATCATTGGTGGAGCTAAACAAATTTTCTTGGAAGGGGGAGGGATAGGATATTATGAATGATGATTTTCATGAATAATATTAAAATAGATAATTAAGGCAGTTTTTAATAATTTTATAGGGGTAAAAGCAACTCTATGGGGAAATAGTCCCCTGGAACTACCTTTCTACGCCTATGCTTAACATTTTAAAAACCGGCCTAAGTAAAATTAAAATAAAAACAGTAAATTAATCAATTTCAATATATTTTTAAAATGCAATTAACATTTTACTGAACAAGTTAAATATAAATTTTGGGAAAAAGTGCAATAAAAATATTAAAACTTAAAATCAAAACCGGTTAAAACTGTCGAATAAAAACCGCTAGATCTCAGTAATCTACATTAAAGTATTAAATTTTAATGATCTTATTCATCAAAATTTTTATTGATTCATAAAAGATTTATAAAACGATTTTCCATACAAAATTTGTTTTATAAGACTTTTATAAAACAAAAATACGATATTTTTATGAATAAGACACAGTGTTACCATATGTGAAGATTTATCTTATTTTCGAAGTTTTTCGGGAAGTTAACAAGACTAAAAGATTTCTTTGTTAAAAATAAGATTTTTAAGAATATGATATTTGGTACTTTTAGGCCCAATAATTGACTACTCAATTGAGTGTCATTTATCTGTAAGTGCCATTTAAGTACCGAATTCAGTTTTCAGCACAAAGTTGAGAGCCATTTAAATGCTCAACCTTGTGTATTTAAATCATACTTAAGTTTTACGAGCTTACATGTACATGAACACCATATGGTCGTATTAAAAAGAATTTCGTTTAATTTTCATAAATATATAACATATACAATACATAGTTTTATATCATGGAATAAATAAATAGAAAAATGCGTTCTGATGATCTTTTGGTTTCATAAAATGTGTTTTTATGCAATTTTAATTTTCTACATGTTGATAACCTAACTTTCTTATTTACATTAAACATCTGTTTTCTTTTAGAACTATCAACATCATTTCACAGTGTTATCATACTTTCATAGTATTTTAGTGAGCATTTAATTTTACGACTGAAAAAATGAAACTGCATTTAAGTGCAACTTAAATTTAATTGGCAGTTAGCTAAATGACACTTAATTGAGAAGTTAATTATTGGGCATTAGAATATTATTTAAGGTCCTTTTGAATAAAGTACTGACATATTTTCTTCTTTCCTTCATCAAAAGTATGAATTATATGCATACATGTTCTATTCAGTAAATATTTTGTGTCATTTACCTTTACGATTGAATTCAGTAAAATCAATGCTTATTAATATACTTTAAGTAAAATCATCAAAAAAGATTTTTAATGAGAAAATAATTTTTTTTTTTGGTTCGACTTGAAGGTTTTTGAGAAAAAAATAAGGCAACGCTGATAAGGCAGTAATAATTTAGGCTTAAATTAGACGTGACATAGCCATAATGCCATAGCCATAATCAAACCAAAATTCAATTGGTTTCTATGGTGAGAGTTATGGCGTTATGGCGAGTCACCAGGGTTGACAGATTTTTTCTGACCTATTTCGCCAAATTGATTTTAAAAATCGCCAAAAGTCGCCGAAATCAATTTTATGTAGTTTTCTTAATAAATATTTGCTAATAAATTTGATTTTATAAACTTTTTTATACACTTTTTTAATATAATTTTTTATTAAATAATCGTATAGAAATATAGCAGAAAATCGCCGAAAGTAGAAATAAAGTCGCCAAAAATTATTCTTTGTAAAGTTTTCTCATCCAAATTTAAAATTATTGAATTAAAATAATTAATATTAGAAAAATCATCAGAATAAAGTTGTTTTAATTTCTTGCAGACGAGTTTTGGTCGAATTTATTTATTTTAAACTCTCCTTCAACAAATTAATTTCCCTGAATTACAAACATTTTTAATTTAAATTTTGTTAAAAAATAGCCACAAAAATCGCCAACAAATTTATTTATCCCCAGAAAAATCGCCATATAGGGTTGACAGATTTTTTCTGACCTATTTCGCCAAATTGATTTTAAAAATCGCCAAAAGTCGCCGAAATCAATTTTATGTAGTTTTCTTAATAAATATTTGCTAATAAATTTGATTTTATAAACTTTTTTATACACTTTTTTAATATAATTTTTTATTAAATAATCGTATAGAAATATAGCAGAAAATCGCCGAAAGTAGAAATAAAGTCGCCAAAAATTATTCTTTGTAAAGTTTTCTCATCCAAATTTAAAATTATTAAATTAAAATAATTAATATAAGAAAAATCATCAGAATAAAGTTGTTTTAATTTCTTGCAGACGAGTTTTGGTCGAATTTATTTATTTTAAACTCTCCTTCAACAAATTAATTTCCCTGAATTACAAACATTTTTAATTTAAATTTTGTTAAAAAATAGCCACAAAAATCGCCAACAAATTTATTTATCCCCAGAAAAATCGCCATATCGCCAACCCATAAATTTGGACGCCAAACAATTTGAAAAATCGCCACGTTCGGCGAGAAATCGCCACATCTGACAGCCCTGCGAGTCACCTATAATCAAATACAGTGTTGCCCATTAGTTTGGTGCGAACGGCTTTTTCTATGGCTATGTTTATGTTACGTCTGATTGAGCCTTTAAGGCTCAGTTAGCCGACTGTAATGTAAAGTAACTGTAACGTAGGAAACAGCTGATCGAGAATTTTATATGAAAAGTAGGTTACGTTACATTACATCTCTATAACCATTTTTATTGCTTTTCACATAACAATATCGATCAGCTGTTTTCTACTGTTGCAGTTACTTTACATTACAGTCGGCTAACTGAGCCTTTAGTCAACGTAAGTCGCGACTTAAGTTTCGGACATAACTGATAGTTTGGACGCTCACAGCAATTATCCAAAACAACTTCTGAATTTTGAACTGTAATTAAAATTCTTGCCTAGTGTGTCCCGCATTGTAAAGTTCAATAGATGGATGGATGCTATTGTTGTTATTGTGATAAAATTTTATGTGTTAGAAAATAAAACTTTTAGTCATAAACAAAACAATATTAATCTTAAAAGCACGAATTTCGATTTATAAAAATTTGAAATATTAACACAAGTTAATATACTCACATATGTACATACATACATACATATGTAAATATGTAAACTTTGTAAAAAATAATTTAAAATAAAACTAAAATTGTTTTAATTTTTTTTGTTTTGCCAATTTACTATATGCCCTTCAAAACAAAGCTTAGCCCTGGCTTTGTAAACTAATCGTTACGTTTTACTTGACCTTAAAATATATGTATGTTGCTTAAATGTATGAAGACGATGCATTATGTATTATAATTTTTATTTTTCTTTTATATTTTTATGATTTCAATATTAAATAGTCATTGTTTTTGGCAAAATTATTGAAGACAGTGTGACCGTTGACAAATTACAAAAACTGACACTTACTGACAATGTGCAATTAAAAGCTAACAGGGACTTTAACGGCAAGTTTTGTATGAAGAACTTTCAGTTAAAGTTCACGTCAACTCTTAATCATTCACTGTGAAAAGGTACGTTAGTGGTGAACTATTTCCAAAGAAAAGGTGCATGACTATAAAAATATCTACTAAATAAAAATGAAAACATTTTTCATTAAAAATGAGTTAATTACCGGAACAGACAAATAACAGCTATAATTTTTAATATTTTTAAATTTTTTTTGGTTGCCGCCGACGTAGCTGTTGCGCAACCGTTGGGCATTTGTCTTAGAAATGGATATTTGAGTAGTTTTGCTCCACTCAACTGTTGAGTAATTTTAAATCATATAATTTTTTCGCTACCTGTAGTCAACATGTTGTGCTCAGCCTGAACTGCTCATCGAATAGAGCTTTGTCTTTTGTTAGATGGCAGGAGCAAATATTTGTTAATATTTGTTTTCAAACCGCTTAATCGATTTTGAAAATTCTTTCACCTATGAAAATTTCCATTACCAGCGGCAAATATCGCCTATTTTTATACGGTTCGGAACCGGTTTTTTTTATGTTTACCTCGGCTTTTTTTTTTTTTTTCAAAAAACACATTTTTTGGGGTGGTTAGGGCCATTTTCGTTTCGGATTTGATTGTTTTAAAACCAGTTTTTATTCTGTTTTTTTAAATTTTTTATCACCTTTTTGGCGGTTTTAATCGTTGTTTTTTAACATCATCAGTGAGTAACAAATAACCAAACAATCATAAATATCAAGTATAGTTTCCAAAATATCAGATTAATGCGAGTGGAGCCGCGGGTAAAACCTAGTTAAAAATATGAAGAAAGGAGGAATTCATGTAAACACTTATACAAAAATAATCTATTTAAAAACTGAGTAAGCGTAGTCTGTTTTTTTTTGGAATAGATATATTTTTCTTAATTGCACCTTCTTCAAGTACTCCATACTTTTTTACACAAATCTTTCACTCGCAAGCCACTTCGGTGACCATCTACAATTTTAACTCTACCCAAGTCGATGCGTAGTACAAAATACTTCACACAAGTGACTCTCCAATAATATCAAACAAAAACATCAGAAGAAGAAAACTAGCGATATATTTTTATTTACATTCCTTTTGTTCTAGTTTACAGACATGCATACACAAAACTATGCATAAAAATATGGGCTGATAAATAGACTTGCATTGTGTGAACGCCGACGAAAGTTCAAAGCAGAAAAAGTGATAAGTTTAGCAATAATATTTTACTAGTGTGAACTGGGACTTTTAGTAATATTTGTAAAAAATATGTATTTTATTTCCACTTTTTAATATGCATTTGTTCGTTAAACTCCGTACAGAATGTATACAATTTTTGTTTGTTATATAAGGCCATTAAAAAAATATGGGTGTTCGCTAATTGAGATGTTCATTAAATAGGATGATTGTTAAATCGGAAAACTACTGTACTTGGTAATTTGCTAGTGCTGTAATACTATCAACGTAATATTATATTATTAAATTTAAATAAGCACTGAAGAAATGAAATCGTACTTAAATACAATTTAAATTTCAATAAAAGTTAACTGAAATTTAAGTGAAAAAATTGGGGGGTAAGTATTTTAATAATACCATATTGAAAAAAAAAATGGCAATATTTTCTGTGCCACACATGAAACCTGATTTTTTAAATACATATCGCACATTTACTTCAATAGTGGCATAACTAAAAAAAACAGTTTGGCAGAAAACGCGTTTTAAGTTTTCAATTTGCATACAACTCAATGGAGAAATGAAAAAAAATTCTTCTCTCAGGAGGTGATGGTACAAGCTATTTATATGAAATTTGTTCACAAGATAAAATACGAAATGCCGCATCTTTCTGCATTATTAACTCAAAAAACTAATTTTGAGTTATGCCACTATTGAAGTAAATGTGCGATATGTATGTACTCCCATATTATACCAAAACTTTTGTAGCATGAGATTTAAACATTTGTTCATAAATCTCATACAAATTCGAGAAGAGTGTAATAAAAAACAATTGCAGTTTGCACCTTCAGTTGCACAACGGTCACGCTGGTTAGGTCATACATATTCATTTAATTTTCTTTTGTTGGAATAAGTGCAGAAGCTACTAAAACATTGATATTCACTTAAGCTTTAGGAAAAAAAATAGTAAACATAAACACACACTTGAGAGTATGAATCTAACAAGTCTGTCTTAATTAATAAACAACAATAAAAATAGGTGAATAGGAATGTATGTATGTAACTAATAAATACAGTCAACTCGTTAATACGAGTATGAATCTCTGGATAATATGAACTGTTTCCCAGTACCTAGATTCAGTAACTTTTTGCGAACCGATAATGGTAATATTTATCGACACATTTATTCGCTTCCGATAACGATAATGTGAGTCTGTAATTCCTTTTTACCATAGTCTCCCGCTTTAACTTATTCACCATTTAATTCAATATTATGTGGTAGCTCTGTATAGAAAATGTGAAAATAAGCGAAAAGCACAAAGAATAATAAAGAAAAACTCAACAAATTTGATTTTGTGACATATTTTTTTTTCTCCAACCGACAGCGAATATCGTTAAAATATGTAACTGAATAGCAAAGTCGATAAATTTTCGTTATATTTATTATAACAATACGATTATCGTAATAAAAGTTACTGAATCCAGGTACAGGTACCTTGAAAAATATTCAATAAAGTTGAGCTTAAACTTTAAGCTGACCTAGATATATTTACATTCCCGAACACATTTATTTTCTCAAAAGTGGTTACGTTCATTTCGGTTAATACTTGCATTGCTGTCTGTTGTGTTGTTGTTGTGGATTTTGTACTCTCGTCGGTGCGAAAGCACAAAAGCTCTTTTGCAAAAGTTTGCACATTGTGCATATGGCTTGGACGTAGCTGCTTTACAGAATCATAATTTTTTTGGTTTAATTTTTAAATTAGTTTTTAACAGTTGTCTTGGGCTACTGAATGAAGCAATTCCTCAACTAATCTTAATTTGAACGTTAATGTCAAAACAAACTGGAGTTTTTGTTTTTCATCTGTAAACAAACAAGTTATGTATGTACATATACATATGTGTGTAT
Organism: Tachina grossa; assembly: GCA_949987645.1. Lineage (NCBI taxonomy): Eukaryota > Metazoa > Arthropoda > Insecta > Diptera > Tachinidae > Tachina > Tachina grossa. Next base: position 172,508,063 of record OX465274.1, on the reverse strand, counting down.
ATCGACCCATAACCGCCAAAAAAGCTTAAGCGACACATTTTTTGGACCTCCTTTTTTCTGACGAAAATCCATTATTTACGATAGAAAATACATATAAAATGGATTTTGTTCAAAAAATTAAGTTCGAAAATTATATCGCTTAAGCTTTTTTTTTGGCGGTTATGGCACAATACAATGTGCATGAGTACCCACATATGTATATATACTATATTTTATATTTTGAAATCGTATCTGAAATAAACAATAACACAAGATGTTGTTACGTATAACATGTCATTGCGAAATTGCATAAACACATAAGCGCTGTAAATATCAACCAAACATGATTAGTGAATTCTGCACCTGAGAACGGGCCTCTCGGCTGTAAATTCATGCTTTTTCTAGGACCGCACAAACATACATACATATTTATATAGATACATACATGCATACATGCTTATAAACTTATAACCAGGGAAACCAGAAATATGCTATAAAAAAGTGTTTTATGCGCAGTCAATATGCACTAAAAACATGAAGATATGCACTAAAAACTCAAAAAATATGCTCTCAAAAATAAAATAAATTAGTTTAATTGTAAATGAAAACTTTTTTAATTCAAAATTTCATATAAAATTAGATTAAAATACAATAAGCTAAAAAAGGGGGAAAAAAGATTAAGAAATAATAATTTGGGTTTGAAGTGAACGTTAAAACAAAATTATCATACATATGTTGACTAAAGCAAATAATAAATATATCGAGAGCATATTTTTATGAGATAGCATGTTTTAGTCGATCACAAAAAAAAAAAAAAAAAAAAAAACAATATGTGACAGCGCATAGGGCTAAGGGCAAAAAAAAAATCAATTTTCACTTGTTTTTCTTTTTTTTTTTTTTGATGTGGACAACATCTGAGCATCGAATGAGACCGATCCCATGCCCCAAAAGTGTTCCCTCCCAGAGATATGCGCGTTTTATGATGTGATGGTACACCAAAGATACACGTATTTAAATCTTTAAAATGGCTCTCCTGAACAAAACCGGTTTTTACCCTTAGGTCCCTTTCTATTTTGCGCGTCACATAAATATAAATTTTTATAGATACTTTCGTAAAAAGTTAATTTTTAATTACAAATAAATTCAGTAAAGTGCGACTTTGACTCGCACACGAAGGGTTCCGTACGGACACTAGATATGTAATATTATACGCACTTTAGGCTAATATATGATATAATATACAGTTTTGGAATTTTTTGAGCGTTTGTTTAGTTTTGGCGTTTTTTGTTGCGTTTTTCGGTTTTTGGCGATTTTTTGAGCTTTGGCGCTTTTTTTAGTTTTGATGTTTTTTTCTCGTTTTGGCGATTTTTTCGATTTTGGGCGTTTTTTTTCATTTTGGCGATTTTTATTTATTTAACGATTTCTTCGGTTTTTGGGGATTTATTTTAGTTATAAAAGTTTGTTTAATTTAGCAATTTTTATCGTTTTGGCGTTTTTTTCGGTTTTTGGAGATTTTTTTCGTTTTTTTTTGGCGTTTTTTCTCGTTTTGGTAATTTTTTCAGTTTTTGTCGTGTTTTAGTTTTGATAATTTTTTTTTATTTTGGCGATTTCTTCGGTCTTGGCGATTTATTTTATTTTTATAGTTTTTTTCCAAGATACAGCAAGTTGTCAAAATTATATTAACTGATAGAATACCCTTTAATTAATATTTCTTTTAAATTTTTTGTGTTAATTGTTGTAGTTTGTATAAAAATACACTAACTTTGCAAAATTTCAAGTGTATATTATACATATAATTGTATGAATATTACATGGGATACTAACATTTTTCGTTGCTCGTTTTGGAATGCCCTTTAATGTTTAACTTTCATGTATATGTTGCTGTAGCGGCTAAAGTTTGACATGCTCTGTAAAAATATAAAATAGCCTGTGACCAGTGTTGCCAGAAAATGATGATGAGAGAATGCTAGAACTGTAAAAAAATTCTGCTAAAATGTTCTACAGAACAAATGTATAATGCCAGATTTAAATTTAAAAAAAATTGTTATTGAAATAGCTTTGAATTTCATGTTTATAATTACAAACTTATTAGTATTTGCAGGTGTTTTTATAGCACATACATATATACTTACATATTATGTGTGTGTTTGATATTATCCATAGATATGAATATTTATGTATTTTCGGACTGGGACCAAGTTTCTTTATGTCAACACATTGTCTACAGTTTTATTTTCTATTCATAATCAGTATAAAGGTAAGAGAGAAAACATATGTGGTGTATTTCTGGTGAATTTTTCAACAACTTGTTAATATACATAAATTTTCATGTACGTAAAGTATAGAAATGTACCAGTAAAGTCTGGCTGGCATTTCTCCATGTTGCCATAAGAACTACGTAGTCACTACCTAGTCAACTGTTTTAGTGTTACTAGTAGATTTTCAATGCCAAGCTCATGAAAAATGTCTATAGCACAAAGTAGTTCATGGGGAATAATTAGAGAGTAGTACTGGTGACAAAGTCAAAAGCGACTCAGTACATTTTACCGTCGACATTTCCTTCAGGGTATATACATATAATATATGTATATGTATATGTCTGTATATTGAGACTTATTTTCGGTTTAATTGTAAGCAAGATGTAAAAAATAGACTTGTAATTGAAATTAAAACTATGGCCTACCCATAGTTTAGAATTATCAAAATGTCGAAATGTTTGATATCTTTTAAAATGTAGGCTGCAAAATTTGTATTTAAGCGACAATTTATGTATGGTAAAATATATTTGGATACTATAAAAACCTGCCTTCTGAAAACTTAAATTTTTGTCGCTTACGGATAATTTTAATAGGGCTCCACATACATATGTATACAATACATAGCATATAATACATACATATGTAGGTATTCGTTGCATCTACATTACGAAGGAAACACATAATTAAAAAAAAATTTAAATTTATTAATAGAAATACTCTGTACATTGAAAAAAATTTAACTAATTAACATTTATAATTTTAAGCAAATTTTGCCAAAAAGCATCTGGCAGAATTTTTTAAAAGTTGAATGCTTTTCACATAATGAAAATGCCAGATCTGGCAGTGAAAATGCCAAAATGGCAACAATGCCTGTGACGGACAGAGGGACAGCGTAGCGAAAACAGTAGGGTTCCTTTTTAGCTTTGGTGTACGGAACCATAAAAAGATCACGATATCAGAATTAAAGCTTTGGATAAATAAGACAAGAGTTTTATTTGTAATATTTATTGCAAGAAACAACAAAATATTGACCAATATTTTCAAATAAAAGCGTTGTCTGTCACATCTAAATAAACAATGTCTACTCGGGGCAGATTCCTTAACAAATAGCAAAACCGAATTTTTATTGAAACTAATGTCCGTAATAATGGCGTAATATATATGTAAGAAAAATCTATAAGCTACATCAAGCATTGGAAATGAGATTTAGATGGCGAAAAATTTAACTGCCTGTCCCACGAAGTCACTCGCAAACGTTCGATCGACAACTTGTATTGCAAACAACAACAACATTAGAAAATTTGTTATTGTTTTCAATATAAGTTGTCATTCGAACATTTGCGAGTGACATCATGGGACAGGCAGTAAAATAAAAATTTTGACCAACACATAACCTTGTAAGCATATTAAATAAAAAAATCTATAAAGAATCAAAATATGCACTAAAACCGTAAATTATGCTCTAAAAATTAGAAACTATGCTAAAAATATGAGCGTAAGGCTGATATATGCAAAAACATGCTTTAAAGGATAAAATATGCAAAAATATGCACTAACAAATCGATGCCAAAATTCTGAAATGGACAAACACCTTGTCCCCGCATTAATGTGCCGCACTAGAAAAAACATGCAATTGCATATTTGCGGTTTCCCTGCTTTACACAAACACACATACATATGTATGTAATTATGTACATTGACAGGTAGTTTAGTTGCTGATACTTTTCGATCACTGCCAAGTGATTGTGTTGTTTTTTCAATTTAGTTTTAGTTAAGTTTTTCGTGCAATCGGTTTATCGTGCGGAATTCAATTAGAAAAAAACCAGACTTGTAATGTGTTCATTTATAACAATTAATGAATTTTGAAGCTAACAGTTTTTTTAATTGTAACCGATTGATAAATAATCAAAGTCGATGAACACAAAGAGTTGCGTGACTTTAAAGTAAACTTCCCTTAGTGCAGTTGAAAAATTGTTAATTAGAAATTAAAATATTTTCTTGATAAACTAATTTTTTCATTTAATGTATGTATGTAGTACATTGAAGAAATAATTTAGTGTTGACTGAAATACATAAATAATAAAAACCGCTTTAATTAAAATGGAAACAGAAACAACAACCATAACAACACAAGAATTTAATGAAAATGGCGATAAATTAAAGAAATCGAAAAAGAAGTTAACGGTAATTTTTGTATTTAAAATTATGAAAAACTTATTTTTGTCAATAATGTTAAACAATTTGAACTGTATTAATATTTCTAGGGCATTTACACCTGCACAAAATCTAGCAGATTTTAATTAAAATCTGTATGAAAATCTATACCGTTTACAACAAGTTTTTTTTAAACATTTACGGGCATTTTCACAATGTACAATTAAAAATTAACAGGGACTTTAACGGCAAGTCTTGTATGAAGAACTTGCAGTCAAAGTTCATGATAACTCCTAATCATAAATTGTGAAAAGGGAAGTTATCAAAATTTTTTTTATCCAAAACAAAACCCATTGATTGAAAATTTTCCAAAACTACAACCTAATAACTGCAATGTAGTCAATTCACACACCTTTTTAAGCAGACCGTAGGTAATTCACTCATATTTTATATAAATACTAGATATACCAAACGGACGACACACTCGTCCGTATTCTAGAATCAAAATGTAAATAATTTCAGATTCAAAGAAAATGTATCTAAACTTCATAAAAAATTCATTAAAACACAGCCACACACAAACTTACATACATATGCAAGCATAATTAAATAATAAATGAAATTAAAAAAAACATAAACAAAATCCCTTTAACCAAGTTAATTCAATTTATTCAACTCTCTTTGTTTAAGTATTATGGCTTTCATACCAGTGATGGGAAATGGAAATCTTGATTTCGTGCCAAATCTGCTTTTAAATAGTGCCAAAATCACTTGAATAGTGCCAAACCTCTTTTTTATATAATTTTAATGTTGTCACTTGATGTTCATTTAAACTATGGTTCTTGAATTATAATTTATTGTGTTTATAAAGCATTAAACACATTCACCACAGCAAGCTACCGACTACCAAATGTCAAGGATAGAATACACATGTTTATATGAGAATAATTCTTTTGAAGACAGCAAGGCAACATGGCGGCAGGCTGTTGTCTATGCTGATTTTGTCGTTGTAGTCCAATTAAACTAATTTCTATTTTGTTGGCTACAATGAGAAAATCCAGTATTGCCAGTATAATACAAAATGTTGAATGAATGATTTTGTACAATTATTTCATATTATTGAACAGAAACAATATCCAAAAATTTATGTAAAGAATAAATTGATTCATTTTTGTACTTTTACGTGAAATAAGCACATTTTAAACCAGTAATTATTTTTTATAAATGCAAAATATATAAAAGTGGCAATACTGAACTATGTATTTGTACTTGAATATCAGCTGCAGATGGTGCTGCTGCCGTCTCCAAAATAATTAAGTAGCTGGCTACGAGGCGACAAATGCTGCTTGCGGCATTTGAAGTCGTGTGTTCGTGTAGCCTGCTCTGGTGAATGTGTTTAATGCTTAAGTAGAAAAAGTTACGACTATCACAAAAAACACAGTCTAAAATTTGTTTGTTTGTTTTATATACACATTAATACATATCGAGCCCTATTTTCGATTTATGGTTAATATCCTGTCGAGTTAGACACATTCGTGTACGTTAAAAATAATAATAATCGTTAGCTATTTATTTTAATCAAACAAAGATTTTGTCGATATAGTATAATTTGTATTGCTTTTGTGGTTCATCATTTTATATGTATGTATTATAACAAGATATATTATTAGACTTTAAAAATCTTTACCATGTATGCTAAAGTTTATAATTGCAGTAAATTTAACATTTTACTTTTCATCAAATTTTGAACTAAAAATATACTTTCCACGCTTGATGAAGAATAGAGAATAAATAGAATACTTTGAACGATTCGATATATATTACTTAAAAATTGTTCATTTAAACTTATATTTACGTCTCCATGTCTTTCAGAAACTCACTCACACTTAAGGTCTTGAATTTTTTAAATCTTCAAAGTCTAATATAGATTTGTATTCACTTTTAATTTCTTTGCGTATTTTATTTCGTTTAGATGCATTTTTTATTAAAAGGAGCAGTATTATTTGTGTCTCCACTTAGAACATATTCTGATGCACACTTTGGAAAGCAATTCAAATAATATTCCTTGAAGTTATATTTCGTTTTCAAATATGACACAAAAGAAATATAAGAAGACTTTTATTCTACAAATGTATGCTGGGAAAATAAGTTTTTGATTATTTATAGTTTAATTTCAGTGCGGCAATAATTTTCTTCCGTAGGAAGATGGTAAGAATTTCAATCCATATTGTTAACATGAAGATCATCAATATATTTTTTGTTCAAAAAACTTCGAAATAAATGACGAATTAAAAAAGACCCACATTTTTAGATTGTGTTTCCATAATTTACTATTTCAAGGACATAGAGTCTAAACACAATGTTTGCGGTGCGGTGCGATTTCTCGTTGCGGGAGAGAAAAATAAACATAATACAAGTTAAAATGGCGACGGCAATACTTGTCATTGTTTGATTAAATTTTTATTAATTTTTTTGTGGATACATTTTTATAAAAAATTTACTCTTTCTGTTAAATATTTTGTAATGGCAGTAACTAAAAACAAAAATTATTACAATTTTATACATTCGCAGATATATTTAATAAATTTTTTAAGCTTTGATATTTTATGACAAACATTTTTGAACTTCAAAATCATGTTTTTTGTTGTGAACAACGCCAATTATTCAAAAACTATGGCAACATCAGAAAGAGAGTCAAAAATTGAGAGACTAAGAAAGTCCGCAATGAAAATAAAATAGATTTTAAATTTATGCCGTTCCGCACTGCGGGTTTTTACTTTAAAATCTCGTTACATTGTGTTCAGACTCATAAGCTAAAAATAAAAATACATTTACATAATTTGGCTTAAAGAGCGATACGAACTTTGGCCTTTTCAAATCATAAATATATAAACAAATGAAGTTCGAAAAATAATAATTAAATTAACTAAAAATACATTTTGCTTATATTATCCGTTAAGCTATTTAATATGAATATAGTTTTATCATTACATTATGACTGAAAATTGTATAATGTGAAGAAATATTTTAAGGGCTTCCGCTGTTCACAGACTGAGCTGTTAAAATTAAAGTATACATATATTAAATTTAATATATCGTCAATGTCTCTGGGCAACCCGTTACTTTTAACTATCAGAACCGAACCGTTGTCAGCCTCAAATCCTCCTAAGTTTTCATTACTTAAAAATGTAAAAAGTACAAGAAGAGTATTTATTATTTCAATAGGAATATTTTCCATATTTAGTGGACAAAAAGTGCCAGAAAAGGAGCGAAAGTGCCACAGTGCCAGACAACATCCAATAGTGCCAAAAATGGCACAATTGTGCCACATTTTCCATCACTGTTTCATACAACAACAAATAAGAGAAAAAAATCCTCACAAAAACATAAATGTGAAAAAAGGCCAAGTTCCTATAAAAAAGTTCGGTCATTAAAAGTAGTGAGATATAAATTTTGACCAAGTTCTTGTTTGGTACAATACCTATCACTGAAATATGCTATGCATTATATAAATTTGTAATCGTAAGGTTGTCATATAATTTCTAGATAATCTGCTAACTTGACAACATTTTTACCGATATAAAGAAATGAACAAATATACATTATTCTCTCCTTTTCTAGAAAGTTAAAAATATTGCCAAGTTAGCAGATTATCTAGAAATTATATGACAGATTATATTATATTATATATTAATATATATGACAAATTATATTCAGATCTCTAGCTATAGCGGAAGTGCTTCATAATATTGATGAGTGAGTCAGTAGGTCAGTGAGTCAGTGAGTATGTCTTAAAATATGCACTTTTTGCACCTCAATATCTGCGGAACCTTTCATTGTAAAACTTTCAAACTTTGCATATGAGGTTACATAAATTTATTCTAATTATGATTTAAATTTCATAATTTTACGGTCGCGGGGAACAAAGTTATGAGGGGGGTAAAAACAGCTCGAATGGCTTCCTGTAAATATACACACTACGTGCCTTGGCCAGAACTTGGCCTTGGCCAGAACTTGCACATCTGTATAAAAAATCCTTTAAAACCATATAAATCTTTTTAAAATCGGTGCAGTGGTACCAGCGTGTGTAATATGTTTGCATGTAGTAGTAGCAACTTTAAACCCTTATAGCTCCCAAAATACTAAACCGATTTCAATAATATAGATTCTGCACATCTGTATAAAAAATCCTTTAAAACCATATAAATCTTTTTAAAATCGGTGCAGTGGTACCAGCGTAAAAGGGATTACAAAAAAACATGTTTGCCTATTAATTATATAGATAGATAGATGTTGTATATGACCTTCCATCGAAATATACAAAAAAACCCGATTTCAGAAAAAAATATTGAGCTAGGGCCTTTCTATACTAAGGTAACGGTATGTGTAATCAAATTATATTATTGTTTGACGTTTTGAATTCCGCTTCTTAAACTTGTTGTTAAGACATTTTTAGGTTATTGAAAAAAGTTCGGGGTCTGAAGTCTACTGAAAAATTCCTTAAGCAGGAATCAAAAGCATATAGACTAGACTTGTATTTAACAGTTCTTTTTAAACTAGTTCGTTCAGTTGGACACAAGTCCGGTCAAAAATATCAATGTAAATTAAATGGGTTTGAACAAACTTTTGATTCAAACGCTCTCAAACTAGTTCAAAGAGAACTGTTGATCAAACCCATTTAAATTACATGGGTTTGATCATTGGTTTGTGGCAAAAATGAACTAGTGAACGAGTTCGACCCAAGTCTATTATTTAGCACTCCGAATTTTAATTCATTGACTTTGGCCATCGCAATACTGACTGTGTAAACTAGACTTGGGTCGAACTCGTTCACTAGTTCATTTTTGCCACAAACCACTGATCAAACCCATTTAAATTACATGGGTTTGATCAGTGAACGAGTTCGACCCAAGTCTAAGTTCGACCCAAGTCTAGTGTAAACTAATCAATCCACTGTCTTGATGAAACGACACTTCTTTCTTCGCTAAATTCGTAATTTTTCCTTTAATATTTAAGACCTAAATGCTTCAATAAGTTAGCGCAATACCTGTTGTTGATTGCTATTCTCTTTTTTGAAGATAATCAATAAAAGTTTTTCTTTTGGTTTTTCAGTGGTTTGTGGCAAAAATGAACTAGTGAACGAGTTCGACCCAAGTCTACTACATTCCAGTTAGACTTGGGTCGAACTCGTTCACTAGTTCATTTTTGCCACAAACCAACGATCAAACCCATTTAAATTACATGGGTTTGATCATTGGTTTGTGGCAAAAATGAACTAGTGAACGAGTTCGACCCAAGTCTAATTCCAGTCCATATACATACACACATACGAGTAGACTTGGGTCGAACTCGTTCACTAGTTCATTTTTGAAACAAACCACTGATCAAACCCATTTAAATTACATGGGTTTGATCATTGGTTTGTGGCAAAAATGAACTAGTGAACGAGTTCGACCCAAGTCTACATACGAGTAGACCTGGGTCCAACTCGTTCAATCGTTCATTTTTGCCACAAACCTATGATCAAACCCATTTAAATTACATGGGTTCGATCATAGGTTTTTGGCAAAAATTAACGATTGAACGAGTTGGACCCAGCTCTACATACGAATATAAGGTTCGCCCTAGCCAAACACATATTTTTTTATTTACCCCTAAACATTTTAAATTGAGTTTGTATGTAAATTTTGCAAATGAAAATTGCTTAGCAAACAGTTAGAAAATTTCTCTTAATAATGCTAATGTATAAAGAAATTAAGAATTTTCAACTTAAAATTAATAACAGCAATTGACATTAATTCAAAATGCATTTTAAGTGATTGTTTAAGAAAAACAATTTTAAAAACATTTATGTACACATACATATACATATGTACATGCATACATACATATATAACTTATGTATGTAATTACATATTTAATTATAATGTGTGAATTTCTTAAAATGAAGACGGGGAAAATTTTCAAAATTTAGCAGCTTGAATTAAACAAAAGTCTTGTAGTCTAAAGGTCGTCTAATATATAAAAAAATATTTTTGATTTTTAAAAGCTTAATAAAATAGATTTCCATACAGAATTTTATTTTATAAATCCTATGTATATCTATATAAAACCAAACTCTCTTTTATGCCTAATACAGTAATGCATAAAAACGTAAGAGTTTTAAAAGCGGGAAAACTAAAAAAAACTCAAGTCATAAATAACTGATATCACTATTATTCTGTTGTAAAACTTTACACGGATATTCATAAACGATTGTTAAAGTTAGTCTGAGTTTAAAATATGCGTTTTGTATGATAAAATCGGTTTAAACAATGCTTTAATTATAAAGATCCTTTATGAATACCGGTGTCGACAATAGAAATGTCAAATATTTATTGCCGCTGTAACCCGTCTTTAAATCTTAGTGAATTGGACATTTTACTAGACTGGCATCGAACTCTTTCAATAGCTCGTTTTTGACACAAACCCGTTATCAAACGAGCTATTGAAAGAGTTCGATAAAAGTCTACTTGGCCGCTACAACAAAAAACACATGAGAGTTAAAAATTAAAGGGTGTTCCACAATGAGCAACGAAAAATTTTAAAATCCCATGTAATATTGAAATTTGTAAATCTATTGTATTTTTATACAGACTACAACAATTAACACTAAAATTTAAAAACATCTAAACTAAAGGATGTTCTATCAGTTAATGTGATTTTGACAACCTGCTGTATCTTGGAAACTCTTGAAATTTTCAAAAATTTTAAAACTAAAAAATCCCAAGATTATAGAATCGCCAAACCGAAAAAAATCGACAAAAAAAATCAAATTAAAAACAAAAATTCTAAAACTAAAATAAATTGCCAAAAACCGGAAAAATTGGACAAATGAAAAAAATCGCCAAAATGAAAAAAACGCCAAAAACAAACAAAAAATCGCCAAAATGAGAAAAAAGCACCAAAACTTAGCCAAAACCGAAAAAACTCCAAGATTATAAAATGGCCCAACCGAAAAAAATCGCCAAATTAAAAAACAATCGTCAAAAATCAGAAAAATCGGAAAAATTAACAAAACTCGTCAAAATGAAAAAAATTGCCAAAATGAAAAAACGCTCAAAAAACAAAAAAAGAGAAACGCCTAAAAACAAAAAAAAAAAAAGTCGCTAAAATGAGAAAAAAGCACTAAAACTAAAAAATTGACAAATTGACAAAACCAAAAAAACGACAAAAACGCAAAAAAAAACCTCCAAAACTAAAAAACACCATATTAACAAAACGCTCAAAACCAAAAAAATCCCATAATCTAAAAAACGCCAAAATTATATGTTACTAGCTACACCCGGTGTGCTTCGCTACCCCCATTGTCTTTTCAATTTTATTTATATTGATTTGAAAGTGGTGCGAATTGGTGGTGCAATATGAAAATTGGATTTTGCCACGCCTCTCCGCCCGCAGACCGAAAATCAAAAATCAGACTTCACAGTGTCACCCGCCTGAATGTTCTGAAGATTCCCTGAAAATTTCATCAAAAGCGGCCCAGCCGTTTTGGAGTACATACGTTACATACATACATACACACATCCTCTTTTATATATATAGATATAGGCTAAAGTTTGTATAGTATTACATATCTAGTGTCCGTACGGAATCCTTCGTGCGCGAGTCAAAGTCGCGCTTTACTAAATATATTAAGTGTTCGACAAGGAATTACAATGATATTTCGCGAACCATTTTATAGATTTTCAAGTAATGTAATGGATATGTGAAAGCAGACTTCCGGGGAAGAAATTTTGGTCCAGTTAGAAATACAAATTCACAAATGATTTTCTATATGCCTAAATAGTTGCAGCAAAGTTTTGAATTGCAAATATCAAAACAACATCCATAGGCTGCCATAGGCCGTCATCATCGATCGATCGTTGGTGGTAATTCCATTATTAGTTCGTTTTTGGCATTGTTTATTTTAATCTAAAATTTAATAGCAATAAGAATAAAATAAATTCAGTGAAGTGCGACTTTGACCCGCACACGAAGGTTTCCGTACGGACTAGAGTTGTGTCGTTCCGGAACGACCTAGTTCCATGGAACGATTCCCTAATTGGATCGGTGCGGAACGATTCCTAAAAAGGAACAGTGCGGACTTTTTAAAGATTCTTTTTTATCGTTCCTCGTTCTGTAATTGCAAATCGCCTTGAGGTGCAATTAATTTGTTTTGACAAACGTCAAAGATAAACGTTTAAGAACGTGTATTATATTTGCTTCCTTCACTTATTTATAATGTTTATGATAAATTTTGCTATTTTCAAAAGTTTATTGCTTATTGTGGGCTATTTTTTTTACAAATATTATATGAAAACAAAGAATTATTTTTTTTTTAGTTTGTCAGAAAATTAAAATAAACCATAAAAAATTTTTGTTGATGTTTTTACGAGCAACAGGCACGTTCTCTCGTTCCTCGTTCATTCACTGTTAAAAGTATAAGACCGGAACGATGAACGAAAGGAACGACCTAGTTCCTTGTGTCTTTTGGATCGGTCGGAACGATTCCACGATTTTGCCCAACTCTAGTACAGACACTAGATATGTAATTCAATACGAACTTTAGCCTATATATAATAAATAGTTTTGGTTTTTTCGTTTTTGGAATTTGTAGGTTTTGAGCGTTTATTAATTTTTGGCGTTTTTTCGGTGCGTTTTTCGGTTTTTGGCGATTTTTTAAAAGTTTTGGCGCTTTTTTTAGTTTTGGGTTTTTCTTTCTCGTTTTGGCGATTTTTCAATTTGGCGATTTTTTTAATTTTGGCGAATTTTTCCATTTTGGCGATTTTTTGCACTTAGGCAATTTTTTTTAGTTATGGCGATTTTTTTCGGGTTTTGGCGTTTTTTCAATTTGCCGATTTTTTATTAGTTTTGGCGATTTTTTTTCATTTTGGCGATTTTTTTTCCATTTGGGCGATTTTTTTTAGTTTTGGCGCCTTTTTCGCGTTTTGGCGATTTTTTGCGGTTTTTGTGGTTTTTTCATTGTGGCGATTTTTTCATTTTGTCGATTTTTCCGGTTTTGCCGATTTATTTTAGTGTTAGAAATTTTATTTTAATTTGGTGCTTTTTTTCGTTGTAGCGATTTTTTTTTGGTTTTTGGCGATTTTATAATTTTCGAATTTTTTTAGTTTTTCCGTTTTTGGAAATTTCAAGAGTTTGCCTCTTACGGTTTCCAAGATATAGCAAGTTGTCAAAATTACATAGTCAAAATTGCATTCACTGATGGACCACCCTTTAATTTAAATTTTTTAAAATTTTAGTGTTAATTGTTGTAGTCTATATAAAAATACACTAATTTTACAAATTTCAAGTTTCAATACACATATGTACATACAATTGTACGTATATTACATTGGATTTTAACATATTTCGTTGCTCGTTTTGGAACACCCTTTAATTTTTAATTCTCATGTGCTTGTTGTTGTAGCAGCCAAGGTTCTACATACTCTGTCCAAATTTCAGGTCCGTAACTCTTACGGTTCCTGAGAAAATAGCGTGTGATGGACAGACGGCCAGACGGCCAGACGGACAGCGTAGCGAAAACAATAGGGTTTCTTTTCACCTTTGGTGTACGGTACCCTAAAAAACTTGTTTATGTGCGGTATATCAAAATTATACCAAATATTACCCCTTATTGTGAAAGGCTTCGTTGACGTCACATCAAGACGACAGTAAAAATTTGTCAATATTAAATACATACTTGTATTACGTTACACATTCACCATGACGTGTGCAATAAATGATGTGTATGACGTCCACGATATTTTACTTCTAGTGCCTTTTTATTATTAAAATACTTGTTTTCTGATTTACAAATAGCAAAAAATTTTAAAAAATTTTGCAAAATCACTAAAAGTGGGCGTGTTACTTACAACGTCACTCGCATATAAGAATGTTGTCAAAAAAGTTTATTATTTTGTTTCCTACACGTAGAGAATTGTCTGTAGAATGAATGCCGGATATTTTATTTATGACAATGCAGCATCAACTTATCTTGATAAATAAATTACTGGACATTTTAGTTAAGCATCTTTAAAAAATTATAGATTACATTTTATTATTCGAGTTGGAAAACCTGTTTTAAATTGTAATAAACTACAAAAGAATATTTTTGTATATTCATAAATTGTATTCATTTAAATTTAGTCACATTAATGTTTGGAAATAGGCTTTAAACAATTTATCTTTTGTGCATCGTTTATCAGCGTAGACGTGCAACAATTGTGAACTGTCAAATTACCAGTCACAGCAAACAGTTTTGTCTATTAAATGTTTTTTTTTCTGCCTTCGGGACGGGAAATAAAGACTTGTGTGATTATAGGGTGGAAAATTCAACGGAAAGAACTACCGATCTATATGCAAATTGCAATTATTCATTCCTGCGGTATACGCTTTCCGTGAAATTGATTCAACGTCCCTGTTTTTATTAATTCTGACGTGGTGTAGTATCGGCTGTTGTTAAAAAAGCATTTTAAAAGATATACATACATACATACACGTGTATGTAAATACAAACATACATACATATGTATGAACATATGTATGTATGTCAAGCCCCTCAGGGGAGTCTATTTTTGACTACGGGTGTGGCAACCCCGGGGCCCCAGCTGGGGTGATGTGGCTTTTTCCATTGACGTACCTTTGGTACATTACCCATAGAACTTATGTGTTACTACCCGATCTCTGGCAACAGAGCAAAGGATGTGCACATATTTATAAAAGAAAGACAGGTCCTGTTGATGTCAGTTAGGTGCAGCGTCACCTAGAACTGCCCCTGAGTTCAAAAGACGATAGAGGTGAAGCCCTTGTGGTGGAACTTCGAGGTCTGACCACAGGCTACTTCTGGTGCCACGGGTGCCGGTTGCCCGACAGTCGAGCTGCTTTGAAGTTTTGAGTGCATGTAGCGGTCGTCAGTTTCCTTTGCTAAAATGCCGAGTTCGTCCTACCCCAATGGGGTATACCCCACGGGGTTATAGGGATGATTTTGGTATGTGTGGAGTAGGCACTGGTTATTTGGCGACACAGGCATGGGTTCATCTCGGATGAGTGGTTGAGCTGTGCCGGCAATTGTTGAGGAATTCTCTTGGGGACCTCGCTATGGGTGTATACACAGCACCTTAGCGTGGAAGTCGGAGAATTATCGTGGTGGCTGTGGTTGCTACCAAAATCGCTGGGAGAATAGTCTTGGCTTCCCAGTGTGAAATCAATGCTAGTGATTGGTCTGACGCGGTCAGCCAGACACTATTCTAGGTGCTGTTGCCATTCAACAGAAGCTGCTATAGTTTAGATAGCTCAAATTACCTCAGCAAGGTAATTGAATATAGTACAGGGATAACTATATTCAAAGATTGCAACCTATGTGCCTTATGGAGTGGGCCATAGGTTCATTCTAATAGGGTGCATGGGGGCGTTGGTCTGGCGTCTAACCCACACCCGGTGCTTTGGCACCCGTGAGATAAGGCCGTAATGGCAGGTGCTCACGGAAAGCTATCGCACATCTGTATGTATGTCAACAAAATATATAAGGAAGTGTTACAGATTAATCATAAAGAGAAGGTTAGAAAAAAAAATTTTTTTTAATATAAGTTAAATTAAATTAATAATTGCTTCTGTTTGGTTTTTTTTATATTCTTATAAAAATAAAACAAAAAAATAAAATTAAAATAAGCTTTAATTTTGCTAATTTGTATATTTTCCTTACAATTTTTGTTCTTTCCGTAGGCTTTCCGTCATACAATTTGAGCGTAAGCAAAATAGAGAAAAATATCGCATCAACGGAATGAATAATTGCAAATTTTGCTTCCGCAAAAAAAATGCTTTCCCCAATTGCGGAACGGAATGAATAATTAGACCCATAGATTTGTCATTCCGTTTGTAATTTCCACAATATTCATATGCGACCCATAAATTATATATGTATATTCTGGGTTCTTATATATAGGGAAGACAAATAAGCGATGTTCGTCCGTCCGTCTGGTCCGTCTCGTCCGTCTGTCTGTACGTGAAATCGGTTTTCCAAGGCTCCCAGAAAAGCTAGAGACTTCGGCCTTGGACTGGTGTATCAGAAATTGACCGAAATAGATTGGTATTGAAAATTAGCAAAATCGAATGAAGGCACTTTCAGAGCTGGAAAAGTTAAACTTTTCTCTTGTCATATAAAAGTACAGTTAGGCCTCGATTATCCATAACATAGTGTCCACACCTGATGAATTTATATCATGATGAATCTCAAATTGATATCATGATGAAAATTCATCACGTATAGACTCAATTTATTAATATTATGGTAGAGCTCACGGCCTGATAAATTCATCTTGATATCAAATGTCATTTTATGTGTTATTGTGCAATTAACGTTTATTTATTAAACAATTTTCGTTTAAAAAATGCGACACAACAATTATTTGTGACCAAAAATTTTAAATCACACACAAATTAGTTTTTATGGCAAGTATTTTTCAAATATTTCTTTGATTCATCATGATATAAAATCATCAACGTCTACCCTTTTGTGTGGATGTTAATGAAAAAATGACAGTTGCTCTGCCGGCGTGATATTAGGAGGTATGCTATAAAATCATCAAGTGTGGACACTATGTAATGGTCGGGATAGGGAGCATTCTGGATAATCGATTTTCCCGGTTAATAGAGTAACAGCTTCTATTGGGTTTTTTGTCTATTTACTTACATATTTTTTTATATAACACATATAATAAAAGAAAAATTCATTGATTTAATTTTTTTTTATATAAATATGTATTATAAGAAAAAAATAATATTGTGGCTGATAACAGTTGTGTGCTTGCAATCCCGGATAATAGAGGTATTCACGGTTGATCGATACAAAAAAAAATTAAATAGGTGTTCAAAAAGAAAATTACAATTTGTCTTTCCCGGATAATCGACGTTACCGGTTAATCGAATGACGGATAATCGAGGCCTTACTGTAACTAGCTAGCTACTGAAGGCCAACTTTGAGGGCCGGACGCACCCCCTAAAACGCAACTTATCGGTATGAAATTTTTTTGTATTTTTTTTTTACATAATCGGTTCAGATTTGGGGGGTGAGATTAGAAGAAATCAAGAAAAAAAAGCCTCCATACAATTACCGGCCACTCGAATGTACATACATTAATGTTTATATCGCCGAAGCCAAAAATCTGCCGAGTTAATTTTTTTTCTCAACAGCCAACGAAAAGTTGTGTTTTTATCATGGCGCCCATAGAAACAAATTTGAATTTTATTTTTTCTCTCAATTGATTTGCATATTTTCGTTTAGACAATCTTTTTTGCATTAATTTTTAAATATTGTGAAATCTTGCTCACTCATTATTTAGGTCACACACAAAGTAATTGATTCAGTATTTAGGCCAAAGAAAAAAGTAATTCATGGTTTTTCTATTTTATCTCTGAATTTAAAAATTAATAGGCCAATTTTAATACTCTAAAGCTTTTTAGCCAACTTAAGATGTGACTAACATTGTTGTTGTTTTCTTTTAAAATTTTATTTTTCAATAAACTTGTTTATGTTGATCAGTTTGTTTTCAACATAACAAACATTCCACGATAAAATTGGATATCAAAGAAATACTCGTACCAACAATTAAATAGATGCAATACATATTAAAGGGTTGCATTTGTATACTCGTTTGTATAGCCAAAACAAATATACCATGGTATGTACCATATAATTGTAGTGTGAGCGACAGAGCTAGTATAAGAGTTATTGTGTGTGCGTGCTTTTCCAAATTAAAATACAATTGAAAACAAATAACAATTGCTTATTGTATTGCTGCTGAGCAACTGTTTGATCTGTTTTTGCTCAAAAAATACATATTGCAATACAAATATATGAAAAAACCACAATTGAAACAAATACATGATGTGCAGATGTATGTGCGGACGTTCGTTATGTTATTTTGTGGCGCAGCCAAAGTATAGAGAGAGAAAGAGACAATTTTGCTCTGAGAGTAATTACACATGCATGTGTTTCATGTACATGTACAGCGTTGCCGTTTTGGTTACTTGTAACCAAAATTGGTTACTTTTTTCCAATGTGTACTTGTGTACTTTTTTTTTCCATTTTGGTTACTTTTTTTCAACACAAAAATAACAATTTTTTATACAAATACATATGTACATATATGGTATGTTAAATTTGCACATAACTAATTATCTTGATAAAAGATCACAATTTAAGAGTTTAATACGTTGTAAATACAACATAATCAACATAGCGTTTAAAAAAAATACATGTCTGTCTCTGAACATAAGAAGCCTGGTTTTAAAAATCAGATGCAATCATGGTTGCAAAATCTTTAAACGTCAAACACTATCAGCCCAATTATGAATATTCCCGGGGAGTTTTCTCCCTTCCTTACCATTTGTTCGCGGGGAATAATCCTCCTATTCTAAACAGCCGGGGAATAACAAAATGCGGGAGAGAGTAATCTCAGCCAGGTGCGGATGCAAATGGATTAAATTCCCAAGGACTGTGTGTACAAAGGAAATTGTAAATTTTATAAAGTTTTTCTTATCGGTCTTGATAATATTAGAAGGAAACAAATCTTTCATTTACCTATTATGTGAACTTAAAGGATGCCTGCAAAATTGAGTATTTTAATATTTCTTCTGAATACAGAAGTAGTTTATGCTTTTGAAGTGGATGTGCGCAGTGTTTAGATAAAAATGCAAAAATACAAAATACAAAAGGGAAATATAATAATTCGGTATTATTAATTTGATTTTTAAATTATTAGTTCCCATTCAAAATGTTTGGGGAGAAAACTATCAACAAATTCTCCCTCTCCCTCATATTTAGAATACCTGCTATTTTCCCAGGGAGTTTTCTCCCGGGAATATTTTAATTCATAATAGGAGGAATGAGAAAGGGAAAAAAACTCCCGGGGAATCGCTATTCATAATTGGGCTGTATGTAAAAAGTTAAAAGCGATTTTTTTTTATATTTAAAGGCTCAGTTAGCCGACTGTAATGTAATGTAACTGTAACGTAAAAAACAGCTGATTGATATTTTTATATGAAAAGTAGGTTACGTTACATTACATCTCTATAACCGTTTTCATTATTTTTCACATAACAAAGTCGATCATCTGTTTCTTACTGTTACAATTACGTTACATTACAGTCGGCTAAATGAGCCTTAAGTTTGAGAGCGTAACAAGCACGGAACGAAGCCGATCAGCTGTGAGTCGGCTTACAGCCGCCGCTGGCAGATTTTCTAAATTAGAAGTAAGTGCTGATATGGACATAGTTGAATTTTGGGACGCAGTTTCAAAACATACAAATGGATTGAACGAAAAATGTTTTTATGATTTGATTTGTACATTTTTTGAATTTTTTATATAACTTAATGTCACTGCCACACAGTTCGGCTGCTGCTGAAAGGATATTTTTGCAGCTAAGCCTAGTCAAAACTAAATATAGGAATAAGCTCGATTTTAAGGCTGTAAACTCAATAATGCAATCTAAAGAATTGTGCATCAATCGAAACAATTCCTATTATGTTTGGTCTGCCAAAGATTTATTTTAATATTAGCAAATTTGTGGCCTATGTCCCACCTGCGAAAGAAAACGTTCGACTTACAATTTATATTGAAAACAACAATAAAATACGAAAATTTGTTTATGTTTTCAATATAAATTGTAAGTCGAACGTTTTCTTTCGCAGGTGGGAAATAGGCCATTAATACTTTGTCTATACAGTCTTGTGTTTTTCTAACGAATATAATTAAATTACATATTATTTTTTTGTTACTAAAATTATTTTTGGTTCGGAATTTCCAATAATATTACCTGAAGTATTTTTGTTGCAAAATTGATTTTATTGATTGTTAATTATAATAAGATATACTTAAAAAACTGAAGTACAAATTTAAATGTAATGGTCCATTTATATTATTTGATTTTATAATAGTATGTATTAATATACGTATGTATATTTTTCAACTGAAATACAAATAAAACAGTATTTTAAATCCATAAAAATTTTGGTTACTTTTTTTGCATTTGGTTACTTTTTTTTTGTATTTCGGTTACAAAATTTTTTTGGTCGTGGCAACGCTGTACATGTATCATTTACTTACATATGTATGTGCAATTTTGCTTTCATTCATTCATTCATCAGCCAATTACATTTTTTCTCAACACATCATAAGGCATTTATGGTAAAAGCAGTTTTATGTATCTTATTTGCCTTAGAAAAACAAAACAAAATAAATGTGTTGTTTTCATTTGCTCATTGCCCAACCATACAATAATTGCTTAAAAAATCAACATTTACAACTAGTAACAGAAAACGACAAATAACATATTTGTTCATACCAGAACCAAGAAACAGGCAAAACTAGTGCAAACAGATGTATCTGTGCAATGCTATAATACATATTTGTGTCTATAAAATTTATTTTTATCTTAAAACAAAAATACTTGCTTTGAAATGTATGTATGTATGTATGCATGAGAGTTTTTGGTTCCCGCGGCAATAAATTAAATTCCTTAAAAATACAAAAAAAAAAAAAAAAAATTCAGGTTCCAAGGAATGCAATAATGTTTAGATTTTGTGATAAGGGAGTGCTGGGAATTGGCATAATTTTCAAGGATTTTCAACAAAGTCTTTTTACTACAGGATGCTCTTCTATTTGACATACATATATTTATTCATTCGATGCACAGTCATGATTACGATGTTAAGAAAAATTTATTTTTGTGTTCATGAGAAGTTGAAGTATTTGTTATTTCGAGAGTTACTGAGTGATATGCACAGATTCCCCTGCTAGTTGTCAGATATGGCAACTTTGTTTTGTACATTAATTGTCGCTAACGATAACATTTTACAGCCTGTATTTTAAAAGTAGGAGAACCGCAAAATTTTAATTTCAATAAAAAAGCTTATTTTGTTCGATATATGTATGTACATGTGTGGAGCAGCTCTGGGGTACAGAACTGCTTTCAGGACATTCTAATTATTTCTAATGTGTGGCCAGGCTGTGCTTTAAAGAATTATGCACCTTGAACTGTTTAATAGTTAACATCTAATAAAATTTAGTATATATATTTCACGCGCTTCTACTCATCCGATTCTTACGAAAGTTGGCAACACACCCTAAACTTTGAAAGTGGCAGAAGTGGGCGCCCATTGAAGTTAATTATTAGATTATATGCACTTCTACTTATCCGATCCCCACGAAACTTGGAAAAAATTTGGGCTCTTGGAAAGGCATAAAATTATCCCTTATTGTGAATGGCGTCATCGACGTCACATCAAGACGACAGTAAAAATTGTCACTTGTCTACTCTTTATCGGCAACAATTGGCTCTTATTGACAATCTCTTACTAAGCTCTCAGGATTTGTAAATTAATGGAGAATATTAATAGTAGTCAATTGTTGTCGACAAAGAGTGGACAAGTGAACATTTTTAATGTCGTCTTGATGTGACGTCGACGACGCCATTCACGATAATGGGGATTGTATTTACAAAAGTGTGCAGGGAGATTAAAAGTAATAATATATTTCACGTGCTTTTACTCGACCGATTATTACGAAACATGACACACAGCTTGAGGTCTGAAAGTGGAGATACAGTAAGGGACAAAATTGTTCACGAAATTATAAAAAAAATATACATGAATTGAATTTTTTTTTAAATTTTAACTTGGCAACTCCCTTAAACTATTATGTGGCAACATAAAATTTATTTAAACACTATGGCAGCTCCGTTTGAGAAGTTCCGTTAGTTTTTATTTTGATATCAACTGAACATTAAAGCCACGTGTGTGAACAATATTGACTGTGTGTAAGTTTTCTCTAAAAATTTTAATAAAGTTTAGGTTTTGCCTGTGTGATTTTCATTCAAAGTAAGTAGATTAATTGTTTAAAAGTAAAATTCAGTAAATATGTGAAAAAATATGATTAAATTATTTTTACTTAGTTTTTTTTCGTGATAGCCAAAGCTAAAACAACAATTTTAAAACAAAATGTCGTACAAAATTTAGAAGAAGGAATCTCATATCGCGAGATTGCAAAAAAATATAACGTATCAGTGGGTTTTGTGTGTAAAATAAAAAAACAAAGTAATCTGCATATCACAAGCAACAAAGCAGGTCGCCCAAAAAAACTTTCGCCAGCAGATTGTCGGGAAGCTAGGCGATTAATCGTTACTGGTGCAGTCAATACCGCAGTTGAGGTCCAAAAAATACTACACGAAGAGTATAATGTAGATGTTAACACCAAAACCGTTCGAAGAAGCTTAAAAGCTAGTGGATTAGCGGTCAGAGTAAAAGTAAAAAAGCCGCTTTTAAGCGAAAATAACCGCAAAAACGATTAGAGTTTTCAAAAAAATACGAAAAATTCTCGTTTGAAGATTGGATGCGTGTAACATGGTCAGATGAAACAAAAATTAATAGAATCGGGTCAGACGGACGGCAGTGGACATGGGTGGACAAAAGTGTTGGCATAAAAGACCGAAACATTTGTCAGACCTTAAAATTTGGTGGGGGCTCATTGATGGCTTGGGGTTGTTTTCGCGGGGACCAACTTGGAGTTCTCCGTCGAATCAGAGGTAAAATGTATGCCAAGGTCTATATAACCATTCTCGAAGACTCTTACATTTCCAGTCTAGATATATTCGGTTTAGATCCAGGACAGGATGATATATTCATGCAGGACAACGATCCCAAGCATGCGGCAAAAATAACCAAAAAGTGATTTGAAGAAAATTCGATAATGATTTTAGATTGGCCTCCCCAGTCGCCGGATTTGAACCCGATTGAGCACCTTTGGTCCATTCTAAAAAGAAAGATTTTTGCTGCAAGGACCCCACCTAAGACCGTAAATGAACTTTGGGAACATGCCATGCAAGCTTGGAATAAAAAGTATGCCAAAAAGAGTAAAGGCAGTAAAAAAAGCACATGGAGGACACACTAAGTATAAGGAATAAAAAAGATACGAGTTTTCCAACTGTGGTCATAATTGTTCACATTTGGAGCCCTAAATGAATAAATATTTAAATATTTTTAACAACGATTTTCTTGAATTTTTCTTATTTTTAAGTTCTATAGTTATAATGAAATGTTTGAAAAAGTTAAAATAAAAGAAGAAGAAAAAAACAAAAATGCGTGGCATAATTTGTTAGTAGTAATGATTTTGTGAACAATTTTGTCCCTTACTGTATATTGTTTTTAGAAAAGTGAGTGCAACCACAAATGTAAGGAAAAGTGAGCGTGTCTCCTGAAAACTTAACATTGATACTATGCCGAGTACACATCTGACATTTCTTGTGTTGCCATTTTCAAAATGTGTGCAACGCCTTTCACATTATTTTGCAATATATTGTTTATATAACAATAACAATATATTGTTTATATGGAAAGCAATGCCACACAAGGAAAAATTACAAACTTTACAACCAGTAAACACTATTGCAAAATGCCATAGTGTGTACACGGCATAAGAAGTTAAAAATTAAAAAATAAGCACTAAAAAGTTAAGAATAGTTCAGATTCAGTAAAAAAAAAAAATAAATGCGTTATCTATAATTACCTAAAATTTTAAATAAATCAACGAACGATATGAAAAATTTTTAAAAAAATTTTTTTTGACAAGTGTCACCCGCAGATCACGAGCAGACAAATCTGACAATCTTTCCGACCTATTTCGCCAAATTAATTTAAAAAATCGCCAATAATAAATTTAACACTTTTTTTAATATAAATTTTTAGAAAATAATCGTATGAAAATTTTGCGGAAAGTCGCCAAAATTAGAAATAAAATCGCTAAAAATAATTTCTTGTAAATTTTTTACATCCAAATTCAAAATGCGTTAATTACTATAATTATAATGAGAAAAAACATCACAATCAAGTTGTTTTAATTTCTTTGAGACGAGTTTTGGTAGGATTTAATTTTGAACCTTCTCCTTCAACAAACTTAATTTCTGGAATTAAAAAAATGTTGTTAAAAAATAGCCATAAAAATGACCAGCAAATTTATTTATCGCCAGAAAAATCGCCAAGTCGCCTAATCAAAAGCTTAGGTGCCAAACAAGTTGAAAAATCGCCAGGTTTGGCGCGAAATAGCTATATCTGACAACCCTGGCCATCATAATCGTAGAATGGCCATTCTGGGGGGTGCATTGCAATCCACGAATCGCGTTGCCCCCCCTTGAAGTATTAAAAATTGCATGTAATTATTTATTTTATTATTACTCATGCAAATCACCAGTCGTAATGCCCAATACGCCAATACTGACCCCAAGTGACACCTGCAGATCACGAGCATCGCTAATCAAGAGTAACACAATCAACGAACAATGAACGAACAAATCTTTTGAAAAATCATATGATTTCAAGAGATGATACGAAGGTGTGTTTTAATATTCTTCGTTGTTAATTGTGAAACATGCTGCACAATAATTAATTTATACAAATTATTGTCTTGTTTTTCATTGCATATTTTATTTAATATTTGCTTTAATTCGTTATCTTTTTAGTTTTATTTATATACATACATACATATGTACGAGTATGCAATATCAAAATTAATATTCTCAAAATTTCTTTTTATAGAGTGAAGGCCTTAGACAAATTTCTGCATTGGACTCTCACCAATTTCCGGATAATGAAGAGCCAAATATATTAGGACATGGGTTACCAAGTGCGGGTCTTCTGACGCAAATTAACAGTTGCTGCTCAAAGAAGTCTCTGCCAAATATTGACTGTGATTGCATTGACAAATACAATAAAAATAAGTTATTGCTTAATTTTGAAGATGTAAGTAAAAGAAATGATTGCAAAATATATTTATATTAAAGTAATTTAAGCATTTATATGTAATTGCTTGTCTGTTTGTATAAATTTGCCAGTAATATTCATTGGGTGGGGGGGAGGGAAGTTTTAATTTTAGCACAGCATTGAAAGATTTCTTGAGTTTTCTTGTTTAGCACACCATATAAAAAAGCCAATAATACTATTTATAAGAAAACAATTAAAAAAAATGTGCCCAACACGTGCATTCTTTAATTCTATTAACTTGCCAATTGAACATTTTTCTTTTTAAATTAATATTAATAAAGGGAAAATTGTTCTTCTAATAAAAATCAGGGGAAAGATTTATATTCGGCAGTGACGATCGCCTAGTAACAGATCGTAACACAACTGTGAACCCCCTCCTGTGTATTGGAATTCAGCCGTTTCTAGATATTCGTATTCGCTTAAAAAAATATATAAGGAAATTCATAAATCCAAAACGAAATTTAAATGAATGGCAACAAATATTAGTTTGTAATAATTAAAAAAAAATATTTTCTTATTTTTTGCTATGCGTTGTTTGCCAAATAATGTGCTATAATTTTCCGTATTGATGATTGAGCAGTATTTGAAACACCAAGACGAGAATTGGCATTAGCCTTCCGGTCGCTTTCACTAGTTTCTATCAGGGCTGTCAGATATGGCGATTTCTCGCCAAACGTGGCGATTTTTCAACTTGTTTGGTGTCCAAAACTTTTGGTTTGGCGACATGGCGATTTTTCTGGCGATAAATAAATTTGTTGGCGATTTTCTGGCGATAAATAAATTTGTTGGCGACTTTTATGGCTATTTTTTAACAAAATTGAACATCCAAATTTTTATAACTCAGGAAAATAAGTTTGTTGAAGGAGTAGTTTCAAAAATAAATCCTACCAAAACTCGGCTGCAAGAAGTTAAAACGTTTTGATTTTGATGATTTTTCTTATTTTAATTATAGTAATTAACGCGTTTTGAATTTAATGAGAAATATTTACAAGAAATAATTTTTGGCGATTTTATTGCTAATTTTGGCGATTTTCTGACTAATTTTGATACGACCATTTTATAAAAATTTATATTAAAAAGTGTTATATAAAAACAAATTTATTATCAAATATTTACTAAGAAAAACTACATAAAACTGATTATTGGCGACTTTTGGCGATTTTTAAAATCAATTTGGCGAAATAGGTTGGTAAAAATCTGACAACCCTAGTTTCTATAAGTGAAGTCGTCGTGTATTTCAGAGAGCTTAAAGATGACTCCGTTTGGCCATCTTCAAATCAATCTAAAATGTGCGTGAAACAAAAAAATTATATCTAGGTTGCCATGGTGAATTATATTTCATTTTCTAAAAGAGAACATTTTTAACCCGCTTTAAACATATAGATTGTTGGGATATCAAATGAGTCAAAATGATGTCAATTACGAAAGATATGCAATTTTTCTTTTCTTAATTTTTGTCCCTTCTACAACATTACATTTTCAATAGATATTTGCCCATTAATAAAGATATACCTTAAAAATACCTTAAAATTAGAGGGGGACACAATCTAGTTCCTAGACGCATTTCACTGTTGTTTTCATAATATTTTTTTTTAAGTTCTGTTGCATAAAAATTTAAATAATATCTTTATGAAAATACGTCTATGTATGCAAGTTTCCATTAACACATCTCTCAAAACTTAAACATTGCAGCCTCAAGTTGACCAACAAAAATTTTAAAACTAAATGATTTGATATTGTCATGTACATATATTGAAGAATATATTTTTTGAAAGGACACTTTTTTGCCTATGAGAATTGCAAGAAATCTTTTCCTAAACTTCTGCAAATACCATTTCCTTCTATGTATTTGGTGGATTTAATGTTAATATATGTTGCAGTTTAATATAATAGGAAGTTTTTATGTACATACATATATTAAGAATATTTCAGAATGTAAATGGATAAAAAAGATAAGGAATTCAGAACCATGTATGTTCAGTTTGACTACTATTTATTTCATTTATTATAAAAACTTTGTTTGTTTGTTAAATAACATTTAAAAATTATACAAAGTATACTAAATTTTTGGATAGTTTTCATAAACTTTAATGTACGTTTTAAATATTCGTATTCGCGGATATCGTTTTAAATATTCGAATTCGAATTTTCGAATATCAAAAGTTGACATTCGGCAGATGTATGTAATATATATAATCGTACATAATATATGTAGGCAACACGTATGATCAATTAAATAAATAAATGAGAAAAACATACGTATTTTTGTACAAAATTAGTAATTATTTCTGTTACGTAACATTTTCAAAGAACCCCTTCCCCCTACCATAACAAATCGTAACAAAACTCGAACCCCCCCCTCCCCCCTAGAGCGTTACGTAATATATGGACAGCCCCTAAGGCCATACTTATTGTATACGTGCCAGCTGTTTTGGGAAGATTCAAAAAAAGAGTTAAAATTTACATATCGCTTATTTACTTCAACAACGGCATAACTCGAAAAAAAAACTAGTTGTACAGAAAATTAGTTTCAAGTGTTAATTTACACACAACTCAGGGGAAAAAGAAAATTTTATTATACCCTTTATCAAAAAATTATAAAAAAAGGGTATATATAGCTTTCTTATTCCGTTTGTAATTTCCACAATATTAATAAGCGAGCCATAAAGTATATATATTCTGGATCCTTATGCATAGGGAAGACTAATAAGCGATGTCCGTCTGTCTGTACGTGAAATCTGTTTTTTGAAGCTCCCAGAAAAGCTAGACACTTCGGTCTGGAACTGGTGTGTCAGAAATAGTCTGAAAAAGATTTGTATTGAAAATCAGCAAAATCGAGCCATATTATTTTGCCATACTAAAGTAACTATAGTTACAGAAAACTACTTTTTATTATTTTGTTTATTAAATAAACTTTTTTTTAAACTTCAGTATGAATAAAATTGGCATTTCTAATAAAAAAATTAAAAAGACGTTTCCAGGGTTGGAAAACTTTAAATTTTTTTATACAAAATTATAAAAACTTACCAAACAAATTTTTCCTTTTTTCCATAAATTAAATGTATGTTATATTCTTAAAAAAGAGATTGGTGTAAGAAATCAGAAAAATCAAATAGGATGATTCCAGGGTTGGGAAACTTATACTTTTTGTGGTATTTTATATACCATATAACTAGGTCTAATTACGTTTTTTCTTTTTCTTTATAAATTATATGTACATATTTTACGTTTTGGAAAGAAAAGTTTGGTGTAGAAAATTATAAAAACTAAAACCACAGCTCCAGAGCTGGAAACTTGGAACTTTTTTTCTAGATATTAAAGTTACTAAATAAAACTATTTTTTTAATTTGATTTTTTGGCATTGCATGACGTGACATCGTTTTTGACAACTGGACTAAAGGTGAATGTAAAATATTTCTTAAATACAGAGTGTAGAATAAAATATTCAACTTATTGCTAATATCGAAAAAAAAATATTTAATCGAACAGTACCGAGAGGTCACTTACTAAAAATTGCACTAGAGCAAAAACTTGTAAATTTTTTCACAAAACATATGCATATGTATGAGTGTGCTTATGAGTGTATCTCTATACTTTATATACGCACTTTGGTGAAGGGTATATAAGATTCGGCACAGCAGAATATAGCACTCTTCTTTTTCTCTCAGGAGTTGAGTAAACAAAATATTTGTATGAAATGTGTACATAATATGAATACAGTCGTAAAGTAGCTCTGGGCTGGGGAACAGCTCTCGCGCCATCGTAATTATTTCTGAAGTGCGATCAGGCTTGTGTGTATGAATAAAAATATGAGTATTAATTTTGCATTCTCAGTTCAAAAAATAAATTTTTGGATTTATGACACTATTGATGTAAGTAAGCGATATGTATGTAGTATGTATAATGTTTCGGCTGAAAATGCTCGTTTAGGTGGCAAATGATGCAATTAATACACAGAAAGCAAGAAAAAATAAAATTTGCTTTTCAGTTCCCGGCAATTCCAAAAAAAAAGTTCGCAAAATCCCAAAAACTATGATTTTTCATTATTTTTGCTGTATTTTTCCTATTTCTCGCCGGGCGCAGATAATAGTTTTGGAAATATTTAAGAACATGTCTTGTCTTAAGATGTCATAATAAATTTTTTTGATTTCAGCCTAGGAATTTGAGAAAAAATGCCTTGAATTTGATATTTATAACAAATATAGGTCTAGTTATTTCGAAACGATCTGGCACCTTTAATAACAAAAAATTTTGAACAAAAAATTTCTTTGTAATATTTCATATAGTATTACCTTTTGAATAAGTAAAAATATGAGCTTGGTATTGTTGCAAACATTTTTTATAATAGCGAAATAATTTACCCAATTTTCTTGTGCCAAAAATGGCGTAAAATCTACTTTTTTCAAAATTTTAATTTAAATTGCCTATAACTTTTGACTTAATTGTGCTTTTTTGATGCCAATTTTTTTTTTATTTCAAATTTTGTTCTTAATTATACCCTTTACCAAAAAATGGTAAAAGGGTATATATAGGTTTGTCATTCCATTTGTAATTTCTAGAATATTAATAAGCGAGCCATAAAGTATATATATTCTGGATCCTTATGCATAGGGAAGACGAATAAGCGATGTCCGTCTGTCCGTCTGTCCGTCTGTCTGTACGTGAAATCGGTTTTCCGAAGCTCCCAGAACAGCTAGAGACTTTGTTCTTGAACTGGTTGGTCAGAAATGGTCGAAATAAGATTGGTATTGAAAATCAGCAAACTCGAGCACACGGTTTCAGAGCTGGGAGACTTAAACTTCATTTTGCCATACAAAATAACAACCGAAAACTAGTTTTTAATAATTTTTTATTAAATAAACTTATTTTATGCTTTAGTATGAATAAAATTGGTATTTCTAACTAAAAAAAAAATAAAAAAAATTAAAAACTCGTTTCCAGGGATGGAAACCGAAATTTTTTTTGTTATGCAAAAGTAACTTAATAAAACAAATTTTTCCTTTTTTTTATAAACTAAACTTATGTAATGTACTTAAAAGAAGGAGATTGATTTAAGAAATCAGAAAAATAAAAAGGATGATTCCAGGGTTGGAAAACCTACGATTTTTGTGATATATACAATTAACTACCGTAAACTAATTTTTTAATTATTTTTACTAAATAAACTTATTTTATACTTCACATCGAATAAAATTGGTATTTATTTCAAATAAAAAATTAAACTTCAAAAAATTAATAAGACGTTTCCAGGGTTGGAAAACTATAACTTTTGTTCTTATACAAAAGTAACTTTAAAGTAAAGAAATTTTTCCTTTTCTTTATAAATTAAACATATCTTATATTCTTAAAAGAAAAAGATTGGTATAAGAAATCAGCAAAATCAAAAAGGATGATTCCAGGGTTGGAAAACTGAAACTTTTTGTGATATAAAAAATTAACTACCGAAAATTAATTTTTATTTTAATTTATTAAATGAACTTATTTTATACTTTAGTACGAATAAAATTGGTATTTCAAATTAAAAATTAACCTTCTAAAATTAAAAAGATTTTTCCAGGGTTGGAAAAATATAACTTTTTTTATACAAAAGTAACTTACTAAAGCAAATTTTTTCTTTTTCTCTATAAATTAAACATATCTTACATTCTTAAAAAAAATGGTGTAAGAAATCATAAAATATCAAAAAGGAGGATTCCAGGGTTGGGAAACTTACACTCTTTGTGATATAAAAAATGAACTACCGAAAACTATTTTTTTTCTATTTTTATTAAATAAACTTATTTTATGATTAATATCGAATAAAATTGGTATTTCAAACAAAAAAAAAAACAATTAAAAAAAATTAAAAAGACGATTCCAGGGTTGGAAAACTTTAATCTTTTTTGTATAAAAGTAAGTTACTAAAACAAATTTTTTCTTTTTTTTATAAATTAAACATTTCTTAAATTCTTAAAAGAAAGAGATTGTTGTAAGAAATCAGATAATCAAAAAGGATGAGTTAACGGTTGGGACACTTACACTTTTTTAATATATAAAAGTAACTAAGTCTAATTAATTTTTATCTTTTCCTTTATAAATTATATATATTTTACGTTTTGGAAAGAAAAGTTTGGTATAGAAAATTATAAAAATAAAAACCACAGCTCCAGAGCTGGAAACTATGATTTTGTTCAGGACATTAAAGTAACTAAATAAAACATTTTTTTTGAATTTCCTTTTTTTTCACTTAACACACTTTCTATATTTTTTTAAGAACTACTAGATTGGTATAAGTAATCAGAAAAATCTAAAATTATGATTCTAGGCCTTGAAAATGATTATTTTTTTCTTTGTACATAAAAGTAACTATGTACTCATGTATGTATCTCTATACTACATAAACGCACTTTGGTAAAGGGTATATAAGATTCGGCATAGCCGAATATAGCACTCTTACTTGTTCATACTAGGTTTCCTTTTCTAAATCGAACAAGATTTGACTTCTCCATTAGCAGAACAGTGGACCAAGGTTGGTAAAAAAGCCAATTTAATTTTCCTCTCTCTAATATTGCCTAAACTGTTAGCGAAAACCCATAAATGTAGCAGACTTTTCTTAGTTCTTGGATAGAAAAAAATCAACTTGCAACAAATCTTTTTTATTAGATCAAAAACATCGGGAGGCAAATCGCGGCACTCGTTATCGAACGAAATTACGAAATGTTTCAATAGAGTTTACATGGAAATATTTCGTAATTTCGTTAGATAACGAGTGCCGCGATTTGCACCCAGCTTGGCATCGGTTTTAATTATTCATTAACCCTAGGTCGTCCACTTTATGGTTTTGTAGTTCCACCTTCTTTAAAGATATATATTCCAAATTTTAGACTCGATCTCTGTGACACCTCCTCAAATGCTGTATGACATAACAATCGGACTGCTCGTTTAGAAACTTCAGAATTATATCCATTTTTTTTTTACAAAATCCCCACTTTGTATCGGTTACTGTAGGCCCCACTTGACACCAGATGGCACCGTTGGATCGAGCTAAAAAATTTAGACCGCATATATGGCAGCAATATGTACATATATACATGTGTACGAAGGGTGTATAAAATTCAATGCATTCGAACGGTTTCTTTTTGTTGTAAGCAAAATAAGATATACAAATATGTATTTGTTTGACGCCAGTGCTTGATTAATTAGGACCTAATATTCAAAAACACTAAGCAAAAGATTCAGCACACATACATATGTAATTATTTCAGTGTAGGATTGTGTTTTAGAATATTTGGCTCTTTTCGTTTGCTACTAACAAATACATTTTCAAAGTTTTCAATTGAAATTTATTGAAAGTATTCGTATTTTTTAAAAATCTCCATAAAATTAACCTTTGTTCAACAAACCTTAAATTTCTTATATGTACATATGAATGAATGAACCAATTGAACACACAAATTCAATAATTAACTAACCAAAAAAATTCAATGACATTTTAAGTTTGTATTATCATGGGTTTTTTTTTGATGTTCATACCAGTACACCTATTGCAATAGATATGTAAACAGTTTATTAGCGTTTCGTTCTGTTTATAATTAATTAAAATAAAATATGCATAAAATTTTATTTCTAACTACATATTTGTTTAAATTAATTCATTGCTTGCCAAAAAAAAGACAAAAAAATGTGAAATATTTTATAAATCGATTTATTTTATTTGGGCTCTTTTGCAAATTTATTTTTTTTAACGAAGTCAAGGTTAAAATGATTAAGTAAATACAAAGCGAGAGATAGCATAGAAAAGAGGGAGACTGAGAATTTTTTTTTGTTAAACAACAAGTATTGTCAGGCTAGGGAACTTATCCCCGAATCGGATATTTTTTCTTCCGGAAAATGGTCAAATACAATGAAACTACTGAAATTACCAGGCCACTTCAGGCGGATCTCAGAAATTTTTATTATAGAGTAAACAAGTATAAACTCATGGTTTCTAATGACATTGTAGCCTTTCCGGTATATTTTTTCTACAGGTGTTATAGGCAATAGATTGAATCCAATCTGAACTGCTTACTCTGCTTTTTTTCCAGTCAGTGATTACATAAGCATTGGTAAACTATGACTAGTCAATGTTTCCATAGAAACTGGTAAAATGTAACTTTTAAATAAATAAACATAATTTTTATGTTATTTTATTTTATTTTTTATTAAAAGAAAATAAAGAAATAAGTAATATACATATTTAGAAATAAAAACAAAACAATCCAAAATAAAAAATCACTTAGGTGGTACCAATCTAGTCTCCTTCACGCTTTTTTCCAGCTCCAACATACCTTGCCTTTTACAAATACCTAAAATTTTAAAAAGAAATTCACAAATGTATAAATTAAATTAAACTTTTAAATTTCTTTTATGCAGTATTGTTGTCACTTAACTTTCTTAACACTTGTATAAATTTTAATTTATATTTTACAATAAAATTCGATGTCTTAAAAGTTTTGGCATATGTACATTAGATGCTTCACTTTAACATACATGTTAGAGAGGAGCAACTATAATTGATAAATGTGTCGGTCATCACTACCAGTCAATTGACTGGCACTCTTAAATTCTATGGAAAATTATTTCAATTGTATTAATGAAAAAATATCGTTTGTGTTTGTTTTAGTCATTCATTTCTTGTAGGGGACGTTTCTAAATTGCCTTTCAAAAATTAGTTCGAAAAAGTTAAAAATTATGTGGATTATACGGACACCGATTCTTATCCTTTTCGATTCGGAAATTTTCATTCTAATTGAAAACGTTCGAAACTCATGACAAACACGGTAATAAATTTCATCACTAAGATCAAATACGTAGCTACTTAGACCCTTTTTCCACACGCAAAGTTTACTTTGCAAATTCCTAATTCAGCTGTGTGATAGACAGAGGTAGTAGTACAGTCTCTTTCTGTCTTTATTCCATCTGAATTAAGACTTTGCAAAGTAAACTTTGCGTGTGGAAAAGGGGGTGTTAATAAAATATATATAAATTTTTGCAATTTGGCAACCCTGCCGTTATCCAAATGCCGAAGTTCTCCCAAAAATTTTAAATTGATTGAGTGAATATTTAATCAAATATTTTCTTTTGTTAATTTTTTTTATTGATTGATTGGCTTGACTCTCTGATTTAGAGCATGTTTCTTAGCGCCTCAATTTTATTTGGCGTGTGCTTTTATTGTATGGCTAAATTTTTATTTGTCTATATTATATATTATAGTGTATATATAATTAGAAAATTTATCATTCGCACTTGGCTGTCTTCACATCAGAGGTGGCAAAGTTGTTATCACTTACATACTTAACTTTACATACATACATACATACATACATACATATTATTTTGGAGCAATTCTGGTATTTATGTGATCAATTGATTAAATTGAAATTAATTATTCTCTCGAATATGTTTAAATTTTTTAAGAATGTTTGAAATTGTAATGGGAAGACTTACACGTGCTTACGAAAGCAATAAAAATTGTGAACTGATTTAAAAATAATATCTAATTGACGTTAATTCGCTCATGTATTGATATGAAGAACTTCAATCATTAAATACATTCACCACAGCAAGATACCGATTTTAAAATGCCAAACATAGAATATACATTTGAGTATGATTATTTTGAAGACAGCAAAAAAAAATAATAAATTCAGTGAAGTGCGACTTTAGCCCGCGCACGAAGGGTTCCCTACGGATACTAGATATGTAGTTCAATACGAACTCAAGCCTATATAAAACATAGTTTTGTCATTTATTTTAGAGTTTAGATATTTTATTTTTGAGCGTTTTTTTAGTTTTGGCGGTTTTTTAGTTTTTGCATTTTTTCTCGTTTGGCGAGTTTTTTCGTTTTTTTGGCGTTTTTACATTTTGGCGATTTTTTTTCATTTTGGAAATTTTTTTAATTTTGGTGATTTTTTTTTTCATTTAGGCGATTTTTTAGCTTTGGCGCCTTTTCCCTGTTTTGGCGATTTTTTTTGGTTTTTAACGTTTTTTTTATTTTGGCGATTTTTTTCGGTTTTGTTGATTTATTTTAGTTTTAGAATTTTTTTTAATTTGGTGTTTTTTTCTTGGTTTTGGCGATTTTTTTTTGGTTTTTGGCGATTTTATGGTTTTGGGATTTTTCAATTTTACCGTTTTTGAAAATTTCAAGAGTTTGCCTCTTACGGTTTCCAAGTTACAACAAATTGTCAAAATTACATAGTCAAAATTGCATTAACTGATAGAACACCCTTTAATTTAAATTTTTTTTAATTTTAGTGTTAATTGTTGTAGGCTGTATAAAAATACACTAATTTTACAAATTTCTAGTGTCAATATACATATGTATGTACGCACAATGGTATGTATGTATATTACTTGGGATTTTAACATTTTTCGTTGCTCGTTTTGGAACACCCTTTAATTTTGTAACTTTCATGTATTTGCTGTTGTAGGGGCCAAGGTTCTAGATACTCTGTCCAAATTTCAGGTCCGTAGCTCTTACGGTTCCCGAGAAAATAGCCTGTGAGGGACAGACGGACAGCGTAGCGAAAACAATAGGGTTCCTTTTCACCTTCGGTATACGGAACCCTAAAAAGGAGCATGGCGGCAGGTTGTTGTCCATTAGAGAATACATTCTCGTGGCATTTATTATATTAAACCCATAATAAATGCTGTCGTTTGATAAGCGAAGTACGATGGATGTCTTTATATTCTTGTATATGAGTTTTAACAAGCGGTATCCCTGCAGATAATGCGACTAGTCCATATATGCATGTAAGGACTAGTCCAAAGAGGAGTTGGAGTATTCCAAAACTACTCCAAATATGTATATGAAAAAAAAGGTGGTCGGTTTAACATTGCGATGTCCTAGGGTTGGACCACATGGTCCAACTTTGCATTACATCGGACTAACCCCAAAACTACTCCATATGGAATAGTTATAGACTATTCGCATACAAAAGAAGAAGTGTTGATGCATATATATGCTTGTTATTTTGCATATTGTACGTTTGAGTGTATGTAAGATGTAGATTGTAAGCTATTATGTATTTAAAGGCTCAATCAGACGTGACATAACCATAGCCATAGAGAACAGCCGTTCGAACCAAACTAATGGGCAACACTGTAGTTGATTACAGGTGACTCGCCATAACGCCATAACTCTCACCATTGAAACCAATTGAATTTTGGTTTGATTATGGTTATGGCATTATGGCTATGTCACGTCTAATTTCAGCTTAAGGGTGGGTTTTTAAAGCTAGCGCATATAAATAAAGCCAATGCATGTGTTCGTTTGTATGTGCTCAGAAAAATAAAAGATTTGAAAAATCCCTCATGTCGTAAAAGTTCTTGTAAGTGGTCTTTTGCAGGGGTTTATTGTCCATGCTGATTTTGTCGTTTTAGTCTAATTAAACTGATTTTTGTTGGCGACGATGTTGCCAATATAATACAAAATGTTGAATGAATGATATCTTACAATTATTTCAACATTTTAAAAGGGAAATTTTATTTTTGTAAGTGCGAAATATTTGTGGGTGTCACCACTGAAATTTGTATTTTAATAAACATCAGGTGCTTATGATGCTGTTGCTGTCTTAAAAATAATTAATAAATTCAGTAAAGTGCGACTCTGACTCGCGCACGAAGGGTTCCGTACGAACACTGGATATGTAATTTAATACAAACTTCATCCTATATAATATATAGTTTTGGCATTTTTTTTTTTCGTTTTTGGGGTCTTTTCGGCTTTGGCGATTTTTTTAAGTCTTGGCTCTTTTTTTAGTTTTGACACTTTATTTTCTTTTTTTGGCGATTTTTTTTTCGGTTTTTGGCGTTTTTTTTCGATTTTTGGGGTTTTTTCATTTTGGCGTTTTTTTTATTTTGGCGATTTTTTCGAATTTGGCGATTTATTTTAGTATTAGAAATTTTTTTTAATTTTGGCAATTTTTTTTATTTTGGCGATTTTTTTTAATTTTTGGCGATTTTTTTTGGTTTGGCGATTTTATAATTTTCGGTTTTTTGAAATTGTTTGAAAATTTCAAGTGTTTGCCTCCTTTTCAGCTTTGGTGTACGGAACCCTAAAAAGCTGGGTACAAGACAACAAATGCAGCTAGCGGCATTTGAAGTCATGTGTTCGGGAAGTCAAATTGTAAAAAGGTTGTAAAAATTGATAAACGGATTCAGAATTGAATACAGATGTTTCTTGTGATATATTTTTGTGTTTGGCGCTTTTTAACTTATTATGTTTGTGTAAGTAATTCTCAATAACATTTTGAGAGTCTTTTTTTATAAACATAAACAGTTTTTTTTAGCTTTTATCAAATATTTTTTTGTTAAAGTCTACTGACGACCAACAACTCACTAAGATTCTTCACCGTGAACTAATATCAAATTTTTTATATTTTATTTCTAGGCACCAAATCATTTGAAATTCAATCCTTATATCAGAGGTGGTTATCGTACATTCCTCTCCACAAAATTATGTTTGCAGAGTGTTTTTTGGTGGACAAATGAAACGGTGAGAAGAAGCATCATACTTAATTTTTTTTTTCTTTGAACTAAATAATTTTTTTTTTATTACAGATTAATATATGGACTCATTTGTGCGGGTGTATTTTATTTATTGGCTTGACAATATTTGATTTTCAATTTCTGAAAATTCACGCTAATTTGGAAGATCAAATATTGGTGGTCTGTCTTTTGACCTGTTTTTGCTTATGCATGCTCCTGTCCTCGATATATCATATTTTCTCTTGCAAATCTGAGGAACATTATGAGCTCTTCTTATCGGTGGATTATTTGGGCATATCCTTGTCATTGGTGGCCATTTATATTAGCAGCATGTATTATGCTTTTTGGTGCTTTAATGTAAGACGTTATTTTTTTGTGAAAATATGTTTCAATAGCAATAATTATATGATGCATTTTTAATTTTCAGTTACTTAGAATAGTTTATTCAGTGATAGCCTTGTGTATGTTTGGTATAGCCATTGTTGCACAAATTCCAAAATTAAATGTCTCTCTAAACGGTAAAATGGCTGTGCTATTGGTCTGGGCCGCGTACGGCATAATTCCTTTGGGTCACTGGATTGCAAAAATGGGTGGTTTCGAAAATGAACTAGTGAGGGTGAGTATAGTAAAATGAGATATTGAAATTTATTGGGGGAGGGGATTGAGCAAGTTGATCTAAGCGAAGTTTTCCGTACACTCCCAGTAAAAAAAAAATGGAAGTCATTCTGAAGGAACCACATTTTCATTGCTTCCAAAAAATCGATATTTTTAATTTGCCGATAGTTATCAGAAAACCAAGTAGAAGTTTATTTTAATCACACAAAACCTTGTAGTTTTTCCATAGTTTTAGTAAATACTCACCGAAATGTTCAAAAAATCAATTTTTTGAAAGAAATTTATGAACTAATTTTCGCCTAAAATTTAGAAGTTATTTGCTTAAATTTACATGAAAACACTGTTTCGCGTTTAAATTCGTATAAAAAGAAACGAATTGTTAAAATATGTAACTTTTTAAAATTTTTCCTAGATGAAAATATTACCATAGAACACAAAAAAGGAAATTTTTCTTAAAATCGCTTCTAATTCGGTGACTAGGCATCGAAAAAGAGAACTTCTTGCAATGACAACTCTATGTAAAAATCATTAGATCGGATCGAAATTTGAACTACTTCCAGAATGCAAACTCTACATTTTCATGACTTCTTTGGAGTGTCTTTTTTTACTGGGACTATTAAGGAAATACTTAGTTAGCTTATAAAAAATAAAAATAAAATAAATTATACTTTTGGTAAATGATATCACGGTTATATAACTTTCTCTCAAAGATGTTAATGGTAAATTATCGTAATAAATATGTATGTTCGCAATTTTGCAAAAAATACTGTATGGAAACATTATGTACCACAAAACGTATTCGTACACAAATAATCTCTCAGGTTTCACAGGTAACGGTGCTTACGGCAATGTTAAAATTTAATATTTCGTTTTATATGTATTTACGGCCCTTTTCACAATGTATTATTAAAAAATAACATGAACTTTAACTGTGAGTTAGGTTTAACTAACTGCCTTTCACAATGTATGATTAATTTTTAACGGACACTATTTAACAGAAAATTATCAGTTAAATTTAACGGAACAAAATTTGTTCTACAACTTGCCTTTAGTTAAAGTTAGGATTTTGTCTGCCCGATAAATATATTTGCAATATTAAAACTTCAATTTTTTTATTTTTATAATTATCAATAATAATAATAATATTTAATGGATAAAAAAATAATAAATAAAGTCTTTATAATGCGAAGCCATTTATAGGACAAACAAAATCCTGCTTTTAGCTAAAGGCATGTTGAGAAAATGGCCCTTATTGTAAGAAAAATATTTAAAAATTAAAAGGGCTATTGAGTTTGTAAAAATTTATATGATAGAAAATGGAAGGACAATATTTATATTTTTGGAACATACATATTAGACCCCTGCAAAAGTCAACTTACAAGAAATATTAAAACATGAGATATTTTTTAAATGCTTTACTACAGCGAAATCTTCTAAAGCCAATGCCAAACAACCCTATTGGCAAGACATTTGGTTCAGTTACTGCAGGTATAAGAGTAAAGAAGAAAATGCTTTATCACTGAAAAAATTGTGATGCTTGCTTCTTCATGCGCATGGGTGCATATTAGAGCTGTGCCAAATCGTTCTTTTCAGTGACCGATCATTTTCGTTCAATTAGCAAAAAATTTACCCGTTCGTTCAATCGTTCACTTTTGAACGACAGTATGAAACAATGCTATTTTGTAAGAATAATAAAATCGGTTGTATATACGAATATTTAAATAATGCGAATGAATTAATTGAAGAATTTATTAAAAAAAGTTGAATTATTTATTTAAAAAAATATATTTAAATTCATTTTATAAATAATTAACCCCCGACTAAAAAAAGGGGTGTTATAAGTTTGTAGTGTGTGTCTGTGTGTCTGTGTATCTGTGTGTCTGTCCGTGTCCACGTACAGGCCAAACGGCTGGACCGATTTTCATTTAGTTTTTTCTGTTTGAAAGATGACTTGATCGAGAGGGTTTTTAGATATGTTTCAAGAAAATCGGTCCAGCCGTTTAGAAGATATAACATCTTTTCTGAAAAAAGTCGGGGGTCTTTAAAATTTTTAATTTTTGTTATTCCTTGTTCTTTCAACTAGAATATTGTACATTTTATTTTGGCTTAATATTTAGTTTAATATTAAGATTAAGAAAGGTACTTTTGTTTGGTTTTACTATTTTTTTTCTTCCGATAATTAATAAAAGCATTGTAACTCTTTTATCGTTATTTATATATCAAAAGCGCATCAATGTTTGAATGTTGCTTCTCAAAGTTTAAGTTAAAGTTTTGTCCTCAAAAATATTTTACCGGAAACAAAAAAAATATCTCAAATTCATTTTAGATTGATGTAATGAAATGTATGTGTAAACATATATACAGTTAAGGTCTAACATCTTTACTTTGTAAAAACACTTTATAAAAAAGACCAGTAAAAATACTTCTTGTGAAAAGACTATTAAATCAAATTATAAAAAGAATGATGGCAGTGCCACAGCGTTGCTAAGTAGAATTTAGTATAGACGTACCTAAACCTTTTAAAACACAAAAACTCAACTCAAACAAAAAGACATAACATAAATAGCAAACATGAACGAAAGCAAATTTGACATAAAAGACTTGAAACACAAACTGAATGAACGAAAACATCGAGCGGTACACTACTGATCCAAAAGCGTTCAGTAAAATCACCGGATCAGTTCGTTCAATTAAGTGATTCGTTCAATTTAAACCGTTCGTTCATGAGCTACACAGCTCTAGTGCATATACAAACGTCATAATACATACGCACACACGTTGAGTGTACGATCGAATAAAACTCTTAGGGGAGGGACAGAGCATTCAAAAAAATTTAATTTTTAGCCACATCCTTAAAATACAATAGCCCAATTCACAATCTTGTGCAAATGGTCTTGCATCGTTGCATGTGCAAAATGGTATATTATATTGAAACTCACCACTTAACAATTCTTAGTGGTGAGTACCAATATACTATACCATTTTGCATATGCAACGATGCAGGACCATTTGCACAAGATTGTGAATTGGGCTAATACTTTAAAATAAATACTTTATACTATGCTATGCTTGCGCTTACTTTTGATATCATATAAAAAGTAAAAGTCATGGAGGAGCTCCAGAACATGTAAAATTATCTTTTATAACAATTATATTATAACAAAAATATTAACTATATATTTCAGCTAATGGTACCTCGTGTGATAACAATGTACGCCTTGTGCGCCATTGCCTTTTTGATATATGTAGCGAAGATTCCTGAACGCTGGTTGACTGGTAAAGTTGACTATTTTGGCCATTCGCATAATTGGTGGCATCTATTCATCTTGGCTGCCTTCTATCACTGGCACAATACTGGTATGGTCTATGCCCAATATCGTTTAAATAACGGTTGCAATGGTCCGTTATTAACGTAACTCTTAACTAAAGTATATAACGCACAACGAACAAATTTCTCGTTAAGCATATCATAATCTTTAGAATATACCAAAATTATTTTAGTTTTATTATTTTTTTGTACAAATTATTATTATTATTATTTCTTTGATTGTTTGCTTAAAGAAGTGGAAATTATAAAAATTTGTTATACAAATCTAATCATGCATACATAAATACATTGGATAATTTCTAAGTAGGTGCATATTATGTATTTCGATTGGTTATTAAGATAGAAAGAAGCTATAATTATTTGTTAAAGTAATTTTAATCACATATCATGTTGTTAAATTCATAAGTAGGAATGAATCAATGTTTTAATTTTGTAATATAATACATATTTTCAATATTACAAGTGATACTACAGCAAGCAGCTCTTAATAGGGAAAACATATTACAACAGCTGATTATCAGTCAATTGTTTTGCAAACGTCCAAATGTGTATGTATCTACATAAGAAAAAATTAAGCAAAATTTTTTTATGTATAGATGATGAATATTGACAATTAACAAAATTACAAAATATTTGTTGGTGTAAATTAGTAACTGTAGGACATTAAAGGAAACGCTCTGATGGTACAGCAAGGCGAAATAAATACCTCTTCTTATGTTTACTTGAGCTACTTTTTTGTGGAAATAAACATACTTACACATGTAAGTATTCACGTTTTTTCAAGTCTTGTAAAACATGCACCTGGAGGTCTACTCTGTAATTGTAAACGAAAGTAAATACTTTCGAATTTTTACGTTAACTAAGTAAAATTCGAAAACATTTTATTTCGTTTCGAATTACTATGAATGTATTAAAATATTTTTTTTTTCACTTTTACAAATGTTATTTAATCATGTAAAAGAAAGTTGCAAAATAAATGTAAGATTTTCTCTTTTAAACTGAACATTTTCAGCACTATTTTCGTTTGGCGATTTAGCACTGTGACTCTTTTATTTTATGGCAACACTGCGTTTAGTTCTTGCCGGCTCTTTGTTGGATACGTATCGGATCGCGTTGAAATCAGTTTGTTTTATGGAATTAAATACTTACATAAATTAATAAGGTGATGAAATGTTAAAATAAGGATGAAAATCAGTTATTTAAGTGTTAAAATCAATTATTTAAGTGTTATTTGACAAATTTCTTAAAATATATCCAACAATCAATCAATTTTCCTTTGCTATGCAAAATAAGAAATAAAAAGTGCGTGATGTTGTTGTTATCGTTGCTAAAATAAAGTGTGTATCTTTTTTCTGCTTCTTATTTTCTTACGGCTTGTTCTTATTGTTGTTCCTGCATCAAATC
This sequence comes from Tachina grossa, assembly GCA_949987645.1. Taxonomy (NCBI): domain Eukaryota; kingdom Metazoa; phylum Arthropoda; class Insecta; order Diptera; family Tachinidae; genus Tachina; species Tachina grossa. The sequence continues at coordinate 172,464,988 of OX465274.1, read as the reverse complement.
AAGTAGAGGAGAAGTAACAAGTGCATAACGGAAGGTAATTTGTTTTTTACGTGCTTTTTAATTATTTTTAAGAGAGTAAGAAAAAGCCAGATATAGTTTTTAAGAAATTTAGGGCTAGTTTTTTACTAGTTAGTTAAACCTAGTTTAACATACGTTTGAGTTAACCAAGAAACAAAGTTAAACGGGTTTTAACGGCCCATTCTGTTTTTCAGTGATGGATTAAATTTGTCAATTTAGCTAGAAATGCCATACTTTGCTCTCAATATAGATATGGCATTCTTGAAAATATTTTATATAAATAGGGCAACACTTAAAAAGCGATATGATAATTCTTTAAATTTGTATTACAAAACTTCTAAGTTTTTTGAAATTTTTTAGAATTTACAAATAAGTTATATGGACTTAAAAATAGTGACGCTCCAAAAATAAACTACAAAAGAACATAAAATTTTAAATCCAACGAAATATTTGAAAGAATTCCAATTCATTACATACATAAAAATCATTTTGGCGTGTTCGTATCTCCTTTATATTTCTCACAATTGTCCTATCCAAGTTATTATAGGTTTAATAATCGCTAAAGTCTTCGTCGTCATAAGAAGCATCCATTTTATTTATTCATTAAACTTTTCAGTAAAACTGTTTTTTTTCAATTGCGTAGTAATTTATGTTATACATGTCTACATATGTATGTATGTATATTTATCATTTGATAGTTCTAACTTGAGTTTAACTGCGCAATGTTGCCCGGTTAAACCTAGATTTTTCACTAGATAATCTTTATCTGAAAAACAAAGTTTTAAGTTTAAACTACAGTTAACTAACAAGTAGAGTTTATCTTTATGTGAAAAACTAGCTCTATATATATTTACGTTTAAATTTTATTAAAAGTGTGAGTTCTTTTGTTTGCTCAAAAATAAAAATAAATAACTCACAATTTTTATTTGCTACTGTTCTTCTTTTTTTTTATTCTTAACTAAGCAAATTACAACTTGTCTTTACTTAAGTACTTCTTATCGTTATTATCCACTTTCAACGAAGCTGGCTCGAATAATTTCTGATTAGCACTGGCTTAACGATCTCAACTCGACTACTTTCTGATTAGCACTGATCTGTTCTCGCACATGCTGCCACTTTTTATAGTATAGGGACCGGTTCTCGAATGTTCGCCCGATAGATGGCGTAATAACATGTCTATACTTAGTAATGGCATCTGTGCATGTTGCCATCTGTATTGTCATTTGCTATTGATAGCCAGATGTTCAAACAGTCTTCTAGCATAATCGGGAAAATTCATGTTGCTGCTTCTAGGCGTTTGTAGATAATTCGATTGGCCGATATTTTTGAATTTCAAAGTAACGACTCTCATGTTGGCAATGCGGTGTGCTACTGGTAGTACAGGGTGGTTACCATAAGTGCTCGCACTTTTATTTGTATGTGTGTATGTCTGTAGCTATGTACACAATTATTGTTGTTGCTATCAAGAATGATAAAATAAAGATTACGCCAGCGCGCAAGAATAAAAAAACATTTCTGCGCATGATGGAATTCTGACGTCACTCAGCCTGTGTTTTCATTGGCTAGTAGAATTCAACTGTAGAACTATTACACGCACACAAACTCACATTTCATATTTGCTCTTTTTCTTATCTCCTTATTTTTATTTTGTTTTTTATTTTTCTTAGTTTTGCAGCCTTTAAACAACAACATGTAATTTTTTTCTTGGAGATCTCTCTGAGTAAATCAATCGCAGGGCTGCCAACTACAACGAAATACATAAATTTTTTGCAAAAAATTATAAATTTCACATGTGATACAGACTTGGTAACCTTTGCGAGGGGACTACTACGTCATCAAACGGTAAATCATGCGCAAGGCGTAATCTTTATTTTATCATTCTTGGTTGCTATAGTGTTTACACGTGAATATGTGTGTGCGTTTAGTGCTTTAGTTAAACACTTCTAGATAGTTCTTTGCATTAACCCTGTAGGAATATTTTTACGTAACAATATATTTACCATTGTGCACACTTCTACCGACATTCGGTAGATTCTACCGAATATGTTTGTGAATTTAACAATCTACCAATTCTACCGAAAAAAGCCTGAAATCTACCGTATATTGTTATTTAGTAATTTAAGTCGATATATGTATGTCTAAATTGCCTATTTTGCTACATAGCAGTGCTGCCGCAGAGCGGTCATTTTCTGTCATGAAAATCAGTAAAACAGAACAAAGAAATCGGTTAAAAACTGAAACTATAAGTAACCTAATATTTACAAAGAATTATGCCTTGGGGATGAAATATTTATTCCTCCCAATGATTTAATAATTTTTGCACAAAAGTTTAAATTCATAAATGGATCTTACATATAATCTTTGTAGTTACAAATGTTTGTCAAATAAAATAAAAAAAAAAACATCTGGCAACACAAAATACTTAAGCTTATCATATATACCAAAATTAACCGAAACCACCCACATAAAACAAATTATCAAAAAAGACGGAATTTTAGTTGCACATAAATCAAACCAAACAACAGACACTCTTCACAAATCTCAAATCAAAAATAAACAAAAAGGATCAAAGCAACGTAGTATATGAAATTAAATGTAATGGGTGGACAAATGGACGCTGTAAACAAGTGTACATCGGGACAACAAAAAGAAATTTGGCAGTAAGAATTGCTGAACACGACACAGATATCAAAAAGAGCCGACATTCTACTGCATTATCTCAACACTGCATTGACAACTTACATACACCTGACCTAGAAAACTTCAAAATACTTCACAGAGAAAGAAGGCACAATAAACGTTATACTTTGGAAAGCTTAAGTATACAACAAAAAATGGACATAGCAATGAATAGTAAAACAGATAAAGACAACACCAATGCCAGCTATAGCATTGTATTAGTTTAGACTTTAGTGTAATTCCAACTGTGATATTAGAAGTTAAGAAAAGGCTGTGATATTTTATTTTTATTTTATTTATATTTGCAATTATTTTTTACGTTATGTGTTTTATGTTGTACATTTTATGTCTCTTCAAAATACATCGCAAAAACTTAAAAGTAAATTGGAATAAAAGATAAAATATGTAAGTCAATGCTTATGCTCTATTATCATTAATTGTAATTACATACATATGCATGTACATACACATATTAAAGTCGCTCTTTTTATATATTACCAATGCTACCAGATTTCAATAAAAATAATTATCCCTGAAGATGTTGGAAAATCCCAACGAAACGTCGGATACATTAAAAATTAAATAAAAATACGTCTTTTATTACATTTTAAAGAAATTGAATGACCTTGAAAGCCTGAATAGATACAATATCTATAAAACCACACTAAAAAGTTATTTTAGTAGCTTTATAAAACCTATGTACAAAAAGTGAATTCCTGTTCTTTATGCATATTATTTTATATATGCATAGCATATCTACATATATAAAGGGTAAAGGCAAATAACTGGGGATGACACTTTTTTTATTGGAAATGCTTCATTGTTTATGGCAGTTTAATTTCCAATCACATGTGAAGTTTTAAATGCGCTTTTGGAACCTGTTTAGTCTGATACTCCTTGCACTTACCCTTTATATATAAGTAAATATATTTTGTTATTTTTTATGTTTCTTTGAATTGTTATTTTTTATGTTTCTTTGATAGTTATTTTTTATGTTTCTCTGAATAAAAAAATTTTCTACCGAATTTCAATCAAATCTACCGATTTTTTTTTGTCAATTCTAGCGAATTTAAAAAAAAATAAATGTGTGCACACTGATATGTGAAGATTTATCTTATTTTCGAGGTTTTTCGGGATGTTAAGAATACTAAAAGATTTCTTTGTTAAAAATAAGACTTTTAAGAATATTATGTTTGATACTTTTAGTAGGTATATTATTAAAGGTCCTTTTGACATTTTCTTCTTTCCTTCATCAGAAGCATGAATTATATGCATGCATATATTTACCTTATACATGTTCTATTCAGTAAATATTTTGTGTTGCTTACCTTTACGTTTGTTAGTTCATTTAAAACAAAATAAATTTTTACTGAATTTGAATTCAGTAAAATCAATGCATATTAATATATTCTGAGTAAAATGACAAAAAAAGATTTTTAATGAGAAAAAAAATTAATATGGCAACGCTCCCTAGTTTATACAATGCAAGTTATGATATAATTATGACAGGTACATGCACAAGCCCAGCCTGTTATTGTATACAATACGAATAGTTGTCAAACTTTGTTTACAAGCTGCAAAAATGTTAGTGTATGTGTGTGCATAAAATGATTACAGTGCTGCCAATGAATTTACACATGGCTGTGTCTTCAATTACACATCGAACCAAATTACACTACACATCTTTTGTGTAGGTTAAAATTAAAACAAAAATAAATAAAAATAAAACCCAAAGTATAATTACACACAGATTATACAAGAATTTAATTACATGTGAGTAAAAATTACACACTGTCTAACTACACATAGATTGGCAACACTGAATAACTGTAATCATGCAGGAATGCCGCGTCTGCAATTATAATTTAGTTACCCTGTAATTGTTATTTTTATAAACAAAAGGCATCTGTTTCTGACAATTATACGTTTGTTTATACCAACAAAATGCATGTGTTTTTTGGTGTTGTAATTTTGTTGTAGTCGTGCATGTACCTAGTATAATTGTACCATGATGCAAGTCTTATTGCTAAGCTGATTAGTTTGTTAGACGAGAGATAGAGAGACGAGGTGAAAAGAAACGTTTCTGTCCCCCTCGTCTCTCTCCCCTAACAAACTATAGTTTATTATAATCAGCTTATCAATAAGACTTGCATAGTGTAAACTGGGACTATTCAAATGCTTTTTTTACTTCATCTAGAATAGATGCTTAACAAGTTATATAAATTATTTGGGTCATTATACGAGTACATTTATTTAGTTGTGATATTTTGAAATATTTGCACTTTACATTAATAAAATGCATTTTTAATGCTAACCACAGTCAAGGGAATTCAAGTTGCGACAGCTCAATCTGAGTTTTGGCTTTTATAAAATTTTTAAATTTGTAATAAAAAGTACAAAATATTGAACTGAAATGATGTTATTGACGTTATTCAAAACGCGCTAGCTTAGCGCATTTAATGGAAAACTCAGTAAGACGAAAAAAGCGCGTTTGGCATAGTTAAAACGCCCTAAATCTAGCGCGAAAGGCGATAAAATGGTATTACTGTTTTTTTTAGCACTATTTTCGTTTGGCGATTTTGCACTTTTAATCTTTTATTTTATGGCAACACTGCGTTTAGTTCTTGCCGGCTCTTTGTTTGATACGTATCGGATCGCGTTGAAATCAGTTTGTTTTATGGAATTAAATACTCACATAAATTAATAAGGTGATGAAATGTTAAAATAATGATGAAAATCAGTTATTCAAGTGTTATTTGACAAATTTCTTAAAATATATCCAACAATCAATCAATTTTCCTTTGCTATGCAAAATAAGAAATAAAAAGTGCGTGATGTTGTTGTTATCGTTGCTAAAATAAAGTGTGTATCTTTTTTCTGTTTTTTATTTTCTTACGGCTTGTTCTTATTGTTGTTCCTGCATCAAATCAAATAGAAGAGAAGTAAAAAGTGTATAACGGAAGGTATAATTTGTTTTTTATTTTAACTTGCTTTTAAGAGAGTAAGTAAAAGCAAAAGGTAGCATTTAAGAGATTTGTTATATTGACTACGTAAATTTTAAATATGGAAACGGCATTGCCATAAGACGAAAGAGTAAAAGTGCTAAGTCGCCAGAAAAAACAGCTACAGTTTAAAATAAATAAATTAAGAAGAAGAGTGAATTTTAACAAGGAATAATTTCTTAATCAGTCTGAAGTTCAGTATTTTAAATTTTTATTGAATGAAATACTTTTATTAATTAATGTGATTTTCTAAAGAGAAGAAAAATTTAATTAGACTTTTTAGCCGGTGTCAGATACAACTTCAACGCTTTGCGTGACGGTTCTAACTTTGGAAAAAAAGCGTGAAGTAAAATGTGTAAAACAGCAATAAAACCTTTGACAACACTCACTGTTTGTTTCAATGCTTTGTTTTGTACATAAAACATAGCACAATTCGATTACTCTGATGACACTAACTCGTTTTTTATGTAAATTTATCAAAAGTTTTATAAAATTTTATATATATAAATACCTTAGTTTGGTCAAACAAATTAAGTAAATTATACCAACTGGTTGTCAAAGCACGCAAAAAGTTGAGAGTTGCCTAAATTTTCGCTTCGCTTTGCGTTAAAAGTACTTTATGTGAAATGTACATTTCATCTTAGATGTCAAAGTGAATCTTCGACGCGAAGCAAAAGTTTTATCTGACAGGGCGTTTAATTATTTTGAAAGCGTCAGCGAAATCATAAAATCATGAAAGTCTTTCGTTATGCAGTTAATTATAATTAAAACTATCAAATTAGCAGTTAAAATTAATTTCTACTCTAAAAATTTAATTTTATGAATTCGGTGGCAATAGGGAAGCATTGCTTAAGTCAACTTTTACTCTTTTATAGGAGAGCATTTTTAAACTTTCAAGTCGATTTTCACAAATTTATTTCTTTTTTAGTTAAATTGAAAAATTCGGTGTTCACTTCTATTTTATTTAGGAAAACATCGTTCTACACACTATAACTAGTATCTTCAAGTTAAAATATAGCAAAGTATATGATGAATTAAGCTGTTATTCCACATGAGGTTAAGGCAAAAGAGACAAGCCAAAAGTCATTGCGTTATAACTTCCTGAAAATCTCACAAAGTAATTAAGATTTTGCCGAGGGTACTTTTGACAATGAAAACTACAATGCGGCCATTAAGCAAAGAAAAAAAAACAGAAAGCCGTTTAAGAAAAATAATTAGGCCGCAATTGCCTTATGAAAAACTACTAGCATAACAGCAAAAAAGAGGCAAGAGGCATAAATAAATCCGTTTTCTTGGAAATGTTTGAAATAAACTAAATGCAATGTATAGCTAAGACGTAACAGTACTTACATGCTCAGTTTGACTATAATACTTGGACCTGAACCAAATATATTTAATGTAAACCTCCCCTGCATAATTTGGTTTCTGATCCTTACGTCGTATTTTGGCGGATATGCCTCGATTATGCAAAACTTTCTTAAAATTATATATTCCACGGTCTTCAGGGCGAGTTATATAGAATCCGTATTGCAGCTAAGTTGAAATTATGGTTTTCTTATGAGCTCCGTCACATTCAGCTGCACAGGGAAACTTTTAACGTACTAAAGTTGGGAAAATTTTAACATGCTTTCAGTAGTTTGGCAGCTGTTAAAGCGGTGTCAGATACAACTTCAACGCTTTGCGTGACGTTTCTAACTTTGGGAAAAAAGCGTGAAGCAAAGTGTTCATGACACAATAAAAACTTTGACAACACTCACTGTTTGTTTCACTATTCTATTTCATGTATAAAACACAGCACAATTCGATTACTCTGATGCCACGAACTCGTTTTTATGTAAATTTACCGACATTTTAATAAAAATTTCATATTTACATGCGAGTTTGGTCAAACAAATTAAATAAAGTATACAAACTGATTGTCAAAGCACGCAACAAGTTGAGAGTTGCCTAACTTTTCGCTTCGCTTTGCGTTAAAAGTTCTTTATGTGACATGTTTCATATAAGCACGTACATTTCATCTTCGATGTCAAAGCGAATCTTCAACGCAATGCGAAGCAAAAGTTTTATCTGACATGGGCTTTAGTTATATTTTGTTGTTCTTATGTTTTGACTTTTTTGTGTTTTCTGGCAGCAACAATTAAATAAAAATAAATCTGAGTTTAATAAATGAAATGGGGAACAAACCTTTTCGAATGTTTTCTTCACCAAAGTACTCATTGTGCGACCCTTCTCCGTCGTTGTTTTAATGTCATTTGATAAATCCAAAGTGTAAGGTATGACGGATTCTATGTGAGTCGGCCTTTAAACTGAAATATTGGGAACATTTGGTTGTGTAAATCTGTAACAGTTATAAAATCAATTGGACGCATTGTCTTTGCTAGAAGAACCTACAGAGCCACCTGGCGTACAAAATTTTAGCTAAGACACAAACTAATATACAGATGCATGTCCGTACTACAGACACATGCGACAAATAATTTAATGTTACCAGTTTGAATTTATTGTACCATTTAGTTTCTTCTTTAACCCTTTATAACTCAACAACGTGAAACTAATTTTATTTAAAATATTTTAAGAGCTCGTGGCATGGATTAAAAGGATTATTTTGAAATTTAATTTTTTGTGGCGAAAATGGGCTAAAAAAGAAAAGTGAAGAACGTCAAAGATATTGGCGGTAAGAGCTTCAAATTAAAAAATAATTTCATTCACAATATTTTAGAAATAAAAACAATAATTGACTTGGACATTTACAAGATTCAATGAATTAAAACGCGGGTAATATAACTTTTAAAAAAGTTCCACTACGGCAACATTGATTTAAAAAATGCGTAGAGTTACTTTAAATCTGTTCTGCTGTTCTGCAGATAAATTTTTTTTTATTAATAATGAATTTTACAGTTTGAAATAAGATGTCGTACCAAGGCTGTTGAGTTAAAATTAAATTAATAATTACATTTAAATAATAATTTTTATAGAGATTTTATGGTTTGTAACATACATATAAATGGTTACATTTGTTGCACTGTCGCAAGATGAAGTTCGCGTGTTGAAAAAGGTTTTAAGTACATACTAGTGTTGTCATTCGAACAAAAATTGTTCGAATATTCGAACAACTTTTTATCATTTTTGTTCGAACGAACAAAAATATTCAATTTAGAATAAAAAATTATTCGAATCATTTTTGTCGAATATTCGAATATTCGAACAATTTCCTTAATTACTTTATATAAAAAGTATTTTACATTTCATTACTTTTTAATTTGTTAACAATATGATATTAAGTAATCAAATTACTCCAAATTATAAATACTTGTGTAAGCTTTGTTTGTATGTATACATACATATGTTCACTAAACTCATCTTTTTTCTTTTTGGGAAAAGGTAATGCTTCTTTCATGGAATTATAAGGTGTCTTACAATTTCTGATAAAGAGATTAGAAAAATTACTGATTTTCTCTAATCAAAAGCGTTAAAAATCTAATTATTGAACAACGTAAAATACATACGTAAAATACGTATAAAATACATATGTATTTACCAAAGGTAAATCAATAATTGTACACAACAATCATTTCTCACATTCCGTTTCATTAGAATTTACGTTAAATAGCTGATGTTAATAACAATCTCTACCCAAGTAGATAGACTAGGGTGCTGATGAAGTGCGTTGCTGCACAGAAAAATATCGGTATTTCCCCCAGCTTAAAAAGTCTAATTTAATTTTTCTTCTCTTCTTTAGAAACTCACATTAATTAATTAATAAAATATTTCATTCAATAAAAAAGAATTGAAATTACTGAACTTAAGCCTGACTAAAAATTATTTCTGGTAAAAAAAGCATTAAATACTTTTTAAAATACTTCACAAGAAGAGAAAAAAATTTATAAGTTTGTAGTGTGTGTCTGTGTATCTGTTTGTTTTTACGAGTCCACGTACAGACCAAACGGCTGGACCGATTTTGATTTAGTTTTTTCTGTTTGAAAGGTGATTTGATCGAAAGTGTTCTTAGCTATGTTTAAAGAAAATCGGTCCAGCCGCTTAGAAGGTATCACATCGTTTTTAGATATATTATGTTAGATCTGTGTGTCTTTGACGCCGTAGCTCCCGAACTGCTTGACCGATTTTAATTTGCTTTGTTTTCCTTTGAAAGGTGACATGATCGTATATCTTCTAATTTATACTTGAAGAAAATCGGTCTAGTCGATTGGAAGTTATCTTAAATTTTCTATATATTAATTTACTCTCTTCTTTTTTGCGATTCTGCTACTTCAATAGTATTAGTGGCACATAGAGTTATTAACTTATACTACAGCGTCAACTGCGGCAAAGGTTCTTAAAATTTTTAAGTTTTGTTATTAATATTTCTAACGGCCCTTTTCACAATGTACAATTAAAAGCTAACAGGAACTTTAATGAAAAGTTTTGTATGAAGAACTGTCAGTTAAAGTTCAAGTTAACTCTTAATCATACATTGTGAAATGGGACGTAAATCTGTCATTAAAATCATATGTTTTTCGTGTGTAATGAATAATTTTTCGTTTGTTAATAAAAAAAAATTAAACTAATACACATACGTGTCGTTTTTTGCAAACTTTTTAAAGATTATTCGAATATATTTTTTTATTCTTTGTTCGTTCGAATATTCGAACAAAAGTACAAAATTATTCGTCTGTTCGAACAAGAAAAAAATCATGAAATTTTATTCGAGTAAATATAAAAGACGAATAATTAACAACACTAGTACATACACACAAATACATATACTGCCCATTTACTCAAAGTACGTCATAATTCGAAAAATTCGATTTTAGATTTAATAATGCATGATATCTTACACTTTATATTTAAAAACATAAATATATACATTTTTAAATAAAATTTCCTTTATTCAGCGTATCATACGTTGCACAGTAAGGGATTTTGTAAAAAAAATGGAAAAAATTCTGCAGTTTTTAAACGGGCCGTTAAAAAATTTCATACGTTCATAAGTTTGGAATTTGGACTTTATGTCTTTAAAGGAGGCAAAGCCCCAAGGTGAGCCAACTTGGGGTTTGGACTTAAGAGTTTATTCTGGTAGCTAAAAGGGTGTAGAATAAGATGAATTGAGTTTTTCTTAAAACTTCATTTTCACACAGTAGGTCCCTTTTCTCGGAGAAGGTCGCATATAATGTTAAAATTAAATTAAATTGTTGAAAAAATCGATTTTTCGCCTGCTTTTGCACAAATAAGTGCGTTAATTATTTCGCAATTATATATACTTATAATTATTAAAAATTTAGTACAATAATAGCTAATTTACATTTAGCATTTTTTTAATGAAATTTCATAAATTTTGTTGCACGAAACTTTTTACATTTGCTAATTGCAATACACAAAACGAAGTAGAATGAATCTATGATGCATTTTTGGCAACTTTTTTGATATGAGTTGCTCCTCCAGGCCTCATATTGATAAATAAAGAATATTCATGCAATTAATTTCATGAAAATGTAATTAATGTAAATTAGGTATAAGAAATATTACAGAAAAACATTTATAAAGGAACCAGATCGTTTTCAAATATATCAATTTTTGTTATAAATATCGAATTTAAGGATTTTTTTTCTCAAATTTTAAAGCTGGCACCAAAAAATTTATCATGCCACCTTAAGACATGATATGTTTTCAAATATTATCTGCAGTCGGCGAAAAATTAGAAGAATACAGCAAAAATACTGAAAAATCTGATTTATTTGAATTTTGCCAAATTTGTTTGGGAATTTGTTGGGAACTCTTATTTTTTTTTATTTTATTTGCAATAATTATATAATTTTACACGTAAGTGAGATCTTTCAGCTGAAAATATTGTTAAATAAAATTTTAATAGCATATTTTCCCCAAGACCTCTAATGTCATCACAAAGACCACTTACAAGAACTTTTAAGAAACGAGTGATTAAATGCTTTACTATAGCAAAATCATCTAAAACAAATGCGAAACAACACTGTTGGCAAGACATTTGTTTCAGTTATTGCAGGTATAGGAGTAAAGAAGAAAATACTTCGTGGCGAAAGAATTTGTGATGCTTGCTTCTTCACACTCATTGGCACGTATACAAACATCATGCCTGTACATACGCACACACGTTGTGTGTATGATCTTTTATTTTTCTGAGCACATGCAAACGCACACACATGCATTGATATTAGTTGAGTGCGCTTGCTTTAAAAAACCACCCTTAAACACATAATAGCTTACCATTACATCTTACAAACACACACAATCAAACGTATATTATGCAAAATAACAAGCATATACGCATCAACACTACGTCTTTTGATTGTTTGTAAGTGCTTATTTACACTATGCAAATCTTATTGCTAAGCTGATTAGTTTTTGGGAGAGAGACGAGGAGAACAGAAACATTTCTTTTCCCCTCATCTTTCTCTCCTAACAAACTACTCAGCTTAGCAATAAGACTTACATAGTGTAAACTATTACTTACGAACAAGAAGTTTACGCGACATCGTTTAAGAACGCTCATATACACGTACATCAAGACATCCATCGTGCTTCTCTTATTAAACGACATCATTTATTGTTGGTTAACTATAATACATGCTACGACAATACATTTGAAAAACAAGACGTATTTACATTTAAAGACTGTTTACGCAGCCCTCTAATGTCATACTACTATTAAAAAATATGATATTTATCTGTTTTGTTATTTCACGTAGCTGTAATAAGTGACTATTGATTTTAATATTGCATATTTCATCAGGGTATAGTTTAATGTGAAAATTAAGGCATAAAAAACACATGTTTTATAAGGTTGCCACCTTTCACCAAAGGAATATTTTTACCTCGGGTCGGCTAGTTAGGAGATCGCCGTCGTGTAAATGTATGTATGTGTACACATACATATGTATATAGAAGAATATTTATTTCATTACAAAAAACGCCGCACAAATATTTAAATTTTCATATTTCTATATGGATACCCAGTCAGCATTTTATGAAATTAATGATTATATTCGAGTCTTTTTCGACTCCTCCGCACGATTAAAATAAGCATTTATGCCCTCGTTTTCGAGTCCAAAATGACTGTTCATTCGGGAGAAAACGGTACCCTAGCCGCGAGTCTTCTAAAAGAGTCTTTTATGACTCGCATTTCTGATCAATTTCGATTCACTTTCGAGACAGTTTGTGAGTATTTACATTCATTTTTTTGTTTTAAATTTTTATATTTTCTTGATTTTACTGCACGAGATTGCTGTTTGTTTTTGTTTTTTAAACAAATCACTTTGTAAGTATTTCTGGGATTCATTTTCGAACCATATTTTAAGCGCAGAACTGATTAATCAGTTTTTGATTATCTAATGCAGTCGAAAGAGACTCAGTTTGGTGAAACAATCTTCCACATGCTGACTGGGTAAGTATAAATGTATGCGTATATTCATGTAAATATGTATATGTATGCACGTATCTACGTGTGTATGTAAGTGCATCAGAAAACCAATTGTTACTTTCCCAGCCAGCAATTTTTGAAATTTTCAATCAAATTCGAGTCTTTTTTGACTCCTTTGCGCGATTAAAAAGCTAGAATATGTGCTCATTTTCTGATTCTAAATTATACTTTCGTCGGTAGAAAAACGTGACTACCCGCGACTCTTCTTGATAAATCATTTATGAGTCTTTTGCTATATTAGTTTAGAGTCGTTTTTGACCCCTTTTCTAGTAGTATTTAAGGTCTTTTTCGAATCGTTTTCTGATCATTTATTAATCTTATTTCGCTTCATTTTTTACTCTTTTTCGAATTGTTTTTCAGCCATGTTTCATATTTGAAAAATTTATGAGTCAGTTTATGAGTTTTTTTTATAGTCATTTATGACTGTTATTTGAGTAATTTATCAGTCGGTTTTCTAATCGTATATGACTTTTCTATGAGAATTTTTTAGTCAGCTTTATGAGTCCTACGTTTAATGGTCAAACACATTTTCCATACAAATTGACACCAAAAGGAAGTTACACAAAGCAGGCCAGAGACAGAATCTATTTTATTTTGACAGCGTTTTTTCTTATGCTACCACACTTTCAATAAATTTTATACATTTTGTAAAGAAAAATAAGCAGAAAGCAAATATAACATAAATCAGAGAGCAATTGAAGCTACTGCCGTTGATTTTATTATGGGCTCTGTTAATTTGAAATCGATTTTTCCTGAAGCTGCAGGCTTATTCTGTTTCATCATTTAATTTCATATTCGATTTAACTTTTATAAATGAAAAAAAAAAAATCAAGTTTTTGACATTATACGTAAAGATTGCACCGTTATACTTAAAAATAACATATCAAGTAGTGTTTAATCATCTATCTGCGTAAAATATGATCATAAAATACATAATTATAATCACTTTTAAAACACCTGCAAGATTTGTTTTTGATTAAGCATTTTTCAGTCTTCCAGGTGAGCGAAATATGATAATAACAAACGGAAATAATAGTCACATTTTACACGTCTGGATGATTAATTTGCGATGGCTATACAATTTGTTATTGTATTTTAAATCGAACTATTTTTAACCATTAGCGCGAATCTTTGTCGAGTCCTTTTTTGATCGTGTAAGTGATTAATCAGCTTTTGATCACGAATAGTGATCTAAAAAGACTCAGCAAGGTGATTTTTCACAAAAATATCTTCGAAATGCTAGATAGGTTAGCATACACTAATGTTTAGTCTTCTTTTGATATTTAAAAAAAAGTAATTATGAATATTCTTCATATAGACTAAAAATTATACATAATTTCGTTATTTATGTTTAGAGTACAAGCAAATACGGTCCCTTAAAGTTAATCCCGTATTAATCCCATCCAGGTTGTTGCTTCTTCTCTTAAAACGAATGGTTTGATTTTTCTGTGTGTGTCTCTGTCTGTATTTTAAGTGTCTCCACACTGCATGACACATAGAGTCTTCCCGTATAAAGTTTTTTACTCAAATGAAAGATGGAAAATATAAAAGCACGTTTTTATTTTCCAAGATGAATTGAAAAATACATGCATAAGTACACGACAACAATAAAAAACCAAATGAAATGAGCTGACAAAAACCAAAGAAGTGGAAAGAGGAACCTCATTTGAAATACATAAATAAATACAAACAATTTGTACACAATAATGCAGGCAGCAGCCAGGGCAGCGTAAATATCATCCATCCGACAGCCAAAAGTATCATACAACAAATAACGCCAACACCAAACATTATACAGATCAAATGCATGCAGCATGTGCGATTTACACCGGTAGAAAAATATTAATAACTTTAACAAAGATTTTCATAAAAAAACGGACACTGATATAACTCTTGACTACCACTTTTGATCTTGATTTGTCTCTTTGCTATGAAATAAAAAGTGAGTAACAATTTTGGGACTTTTACATTGGCTGGAAGAGACTGCATAATTACATACCATTTACACATGCCACTATAGTGGCATGCCATTTCGAAAAACTCAATACACTCACGATTTTTCACTAACACACTCAAATTTTTCGCAATGGCAGCCCCAGTGGCAGCAAAATTTGCATGCGAGTGAAAATTTGGCAGTTGCATGCCATTGAATGTCAAAACGAAGAAAAGTGTTACCCTGTTATACATTTGATGCAAATTTATTGGATTACTGTGAAAATTAAATTAATATTTTAGCTTGTTAAATGTGTTATTATGATTTATAACTTGATTTGTGTATGAAAAACTGGAGTTTGTTAATTATAAAGAACTAATATTATTAAAATAATAATAATAATAATAAGTGTTAATAGTTTCCTCAAGAATGCGCCTTTGTGACGTACTAGGTAACTCTATTCTATAAACAAAAGGAAAAGTAAAAACGGAAGCGAGACTGAGCCAGCTCGCTTCGACGACATTTTTAAAATGGAGTGGCAATGGCATGTGTAAACAGCAAAGCAAATGGCAAGAGATTCGACTTTTTCGAAAAATTTTTCGTCGATAATACGTACACAACACTGGCATGCCACTAGTGGCATGTGTAATTGCAGTGTTAATCACCAAACAGAATAGGACTGCAACTTTAAGAAAAATTGCTGTCAACTTAACAAAGTCCATAATAAAATCTACTGCATTAGCTTCCCTGCAATAAATTAGACATTACCATCAGAACTACTTGCAATATAATGACTTACTTTTCTGATTGCCAAATTTCATTACTCGCTTACAAATCGCATTGCAAAAAATAAAAAAATAAAAAATTATGTAGAAGTTGATCGATGAGAAGAATGATTCTTTTAGTTTTAATAGATTACGTGAACATGTTCCCATATAAATAAAGTAAATAGTTCTTTAGAATCGATTATTTTAGTTTCACGCCTTGTTAAAATCATTAAGTTGGTAATCCAGAAGGGAAGAGTTTCCAGCAAAAATTCTTAATTCCAAATTTTTTGATAGGTTCCAATGCTCTCTAATCTTTAATTCATTTTCTTTTGTACTTAGTTTTCTTTGTAGTTATGTTTACGAAATGTATAAAACTTATTGAAATTATGGTTGCATTGTTGAGAGAACGAATATTTATATGTTAAAGGAAAAAAAACGCGTTCAAAAGAAAAAGGGATTCTATCTCTCAACTGGGGCCGCTTTTTTGCATCAATTTGTATGGAAAATGTGTTCATGTCGCAATTCTGTTTGATCATTTAATCTGTTATTTATAACAATTTTTATGATAACCACAATGCAGTTCGAAGGACCAGTAGAAAAGTGCGAATATTTTAGTCCCGTTAGGTACATTTATACTAGGAAGGGATTGTGTCCATTGTGATTTACTTTTATTTGTATCCGTTAATAAAATTAACTTTCGTCGTACCCAAAAAAAAAAAAATCCCTATCACCTGCCATTAAGTCGCTCAATTCCCATGATGAAGCCCCTGGTTTATCATGGTTTATCATGGGTAATGGCAGATAATATACTCGATGGTTTCTGGTTCCTCTTAATATGCGCCCATGTTGCCAAATGCTGGTCCTAACTCTGACTGATCAGTGACCTCTCAACGTGCCTATCAAGACTCTATCACCATCCTATTAGTATTCAGTAGCACTTTGGATCATTCCTAGGTTAAGTTAGGTTAGCTTAGCAAGGGTGGTGCTATAGCATACCTCCACTCGAAGACCCAGTGGGGTCCATTATGATTCCCTTCTACTGACATAATAATAATATTTAACCTCCATTACTACCCAAAAGCTCTCCTATTATCTGTCACTAAGCCATTGAATGCTCATAATGAAGCCCCTGATATCCTCCACCTTACACTTACCGATATCACTAATGCCCTCTAGGAAACGTCTGCTCAACTATCTAAGTCTATGACGTTGCAGCTTCAGGCCATTGCAGATAATATGTTGACTGGTGTTTGGCTCCTCTTCATCAACTCACATACGCCTATCATGACTCGCATCGCCTTCCTAATCATATACAGTAACAGTTAGGATCTTCTTAAGTCAAGGTTTTGTTCACAGAGCCCTGGAGACTTTACAATCCTCTCTACTTCGCCACAAACGGTTGGTGCTACTCTCCACCCAATTACTGAGTTCCTTGTAGTAATAACCTATCGGTAGTTTCATCCATTTGTCACACATTCTCTCATCTAACGCCGACCCTATTCTTGCCAGCTTATTGGCAATTTCATTTCCCTCAACACTGCTGTGGCCAGGAAGCCAACATAGTATGACACTATATTTGTCGATAAGAAAGTTCAAGGCTTTGACATTGATTTGACATTGTGTAGCTTCAAAGCTTTTAGCGCTGCCTGGCTGTCGCCTTCGGCTACATTTCTGGCTACTACTTCCATTGAACCGAGGATCTTCAAGATCTCAGTATGGAAAACGCTGCATTCATTCGGCAGTCTGAAAGAATTACGAATGTTTGAACCAAGATATAGACAACAGTCTCTGTGGCTTCCCTTAAAGAGGATCACCCCTCCTCCATGAACGGTTGTTCCTGCTCACTACCCAATTACTGAGTTCCTTGTAGTAATGAACCATCGGTAATTTAACCGATTTGTCACACATTCCCTCCCATTCTGGGGGTCAAATACCGCAACGATGAATTTTGAAGTGTTCAGCAATTACAGTGAGAATGAATTATTTTTTACAATTACAGCGAAAACTAGAGAAAAAAAATTTCACTAGAAAAGTGCGGCCAGCTCAGCGGCATATGTAATTTAGAGGTGGAAAACTATCGATAGTGTCACTATCGAAAGTTTTCGATAGTTTAAAAAACTTTATCGATATATCGATTCAAGACTATCGAAAGTTAGAAAAACTACCGATATATCGACGATACTATCGTTGTTGTCATACAACAACAACAACAACAATATGGCTACATATTTTTAACAAATAACAAAACTACAATAATTGTATGAAAAATAAATGAGATCAGCAGAAGAAATTTTCCCCTGATTCAGTTATTTTTGTTTATCAAAAGCAACATATTTAAATTTTTTGGTTTTAGTGGTGTATCATTTACTATCGATAGTAACACGTATTTTTTTTTGAGTGTATCTGCATGCATACTCGTCTACACATTGCACGAGTGACTGATGCTCACCCAGTCCAAACATATGCCTACGAATGTAGTGTTTAGTAGTGTCTTGCTCTTGTCTTATTGTTGCTTTTGCGAGGGATGCTGGGATAATACCACTTAAGTCACCTCTAAAAAAAACGCATTCGGTATCATTACATTTTTACAAACTTAGAATGGCTCCTAAAACAAAAAACAAAAAAATTAAAAGAAAAGAGGACCAAAAAATATTTATGTATCATGGAATTTAAAATAAAAACAACTTACACATGTACGATTTAATACATCTTTGACTTATGGGTTCATTGCATTAATTTTGACACCAAGTAAACTGAAATAAAGCAGAAATATGAAAAAATTTACATACATACATACTCGTATGTATGTACATACAAATAATTATCAAATACTAAAGCTGTCCTTACACTACATAAGGTTTCGTCTGATTTTAATAGCCAAAAGTGAAATCAGTGATGGGAAATGAGATTTGCATTTCGGTAGCAAAAAAATTGTTTTGGAGTACTTTTTTGATCCCGAGAGTACCAAAAACTATTTTTTTATTTAAATTTTATTAACAAAAAAATTATATGAAATTTATTACAAATAAATAAGAAGATGAACAAAAAGCATATACATACATATGTACATAACCAGACAGAAATTGTGATTTTGCGCGATAAGTATGTGCCTTCACAACACTGTAAATACAAAATTACGACTCTTCCAAAAATTTTGTACCACCAGAGTACTACAAGCACAAAAATATTAGTTCGTGTTTTCAAATACCGTGTTCTTAGTAATCCTATACCACTACAACACCGTAAATACCAAAAGTTGACTTAAGTTTGAAAATTTCCATTGTGACGACCTTATAAATTTGTATTTAGAGTATTGCACCAACATTAAAAACAAGAGTTGGAGGACGGTCATACGGCGTTACCATTTTAATCTTATGAGTTCCTTAAAATATTGGTAAACAGATGTTATACTGATGTTAGTTGTAGAGCTGCAAAACTATCGATAGTACTATCGATAGTATCGATACTTTTGTTGTAAATGGAATATCGATAGTTTTTTCCACTATCGATACTATCGGCAAAAAAAACAAGTAATTAAAAGAGTAAAAATAATTGAAGTCAGTAAACAGTAGCCCGCAGCTTTGAAGCAAATTATCCGTAGTTGATTTAAGCTTTTTTACAGCGATGGAAAAGTTGGTGCAATTGTATAATTTTAGCGCTATTTGAATGCCAAAAGTACCGTAGCACCGCAATGACCCATTTAGCACTACTGGAATCTCTTTATATTATATTACATGCGAAAAATAGCATTAAAATATATTAACCCCCTTATGCAAAAAATAATGCGTGCTTGAAGTGTACATTAAAAAAAATTCCATAGAAAACCCGGTTTTAACGTTCGCTTATTTTTTTGCATAAGGGGGTTAATCTTTAGCTCGAAGGTATTAGAAAATTAAGTAAATCAAACGATGTTTTCCGGTACTTAAAGAATTGCTGGAGGAATGTTATTTATTCCAAATTCATCTGCAAATGTGGAAATTTTATTTTCGTACCAAGGAGAGAAGCCGACTATTTGCATCGACTGTGAACAATCGAATAAAAAAATGTTATAAACGTAGTATATCGTAAATGTTACTTTTATATTCAGATCCCAGCAACTAATATTCTTTGTGCACCTTCTGGCGTTTGTTTAATTGATTTTTAGTTAATTAAAAAGTACGAGTATTAAAAAAATATAAATAAAGAATTAGGTACAATCGTACTGAAAAAATTAAAATTTTTTTTGAAAGTTAGTACAATTTGTAAATATGACATCGCATCCCTGCTTCTGTATATATAAGTACTTAAATACATATGTATGTATATGAATTTATTTATAAATCCAATTGTTATTCGACAAATAGTAGTCACAAGTATCTTAATAAATTCAACATCGTCGACACAATATATAAATTTTGGTGGTACTGATATCGCGACGGCCGCCAATCGTCTCTTACCATAAAACTTAACAGTTAGTGTCTTAAAAGTTATCAACAATTTTCGCATTTTGATAATTCTAAACTCAAAAAAGGAAATTTGTCGACATTTTAACTAGTGCAATTGTGGCTGGAGAAATAGTATTGACATAGAGACATATGGTTCTAATCTGACTAGAGGGCTATTATGTTTTTAGGGTGTTTTTTTTTAAAGCAAGCGCACACAACTAATGTCAATGCATGTGTATGCGTTTGCAAACATGACGTTTGTATACGCGCCCATGAATATGAAGAATCAAGCATCACAAATTCTTTCGTCACGAAGTATTTTCTTCTCTACTCTTATACCTGCAATAGATGGAACAAATTTTTGCAAACATTTCTGTTTAGCGTTTGTTTTAGAAGATTTCGCTGTAGTAAAGCCTTTGTAAAATCCCTCTGTCTAAAAAGTTCTGGTAACATGTCTTGTGCAGGAGCCTACTCATATTTCACATTTAGAGATGCTAATTGGGACAGGTTTTTAGAAATCCCGGGCTTCGGGATTAAATGATGGTGTCTCGAACTCCCGAACCGGAACCCCGGGATTTTCGGGACTAATAAAATCCCGAAATAATTGTGAACAAATGTGCGTCTTTATATTAAAAAAAAATATTTTTATTTAACAATTTATTTTTTTGCATATTTAAAAGGTGCATACAGGCGAACATATGTATGTATGGTCTGTTCGTATATAATTCAGACTTTTAATTAAAATATTAAACACTAATGCCATTTTCGTTTCTAGAAAAAGTTTCACATTTTTTATGTTTTTGCTATAAAATTTGGCGTTCGTGTGATACAATAATTTCTAATAAACTCTCTGTTTCAAAAAAACCTTTTTATTGCAAATTTTCATTTCATGTAGTACTTTTTCCTAGAAAAAATGGCGTTTTCTTTTCTGTGGCAAAAACAAAAAAGTGCTTAAGTCGAGATAAGCTGATTTTGAGTTAATGGTACCTCCGTATTCCTGGTTAAAATCTCAATCAATTTGTGTGATTTTTCAGCAAGTTATAGCGCTATGCCTTGCGACTTATCTTTTTTAGACTTCTAATCTAATTTGGAACAATAGCTTAATTTAGATTATACTTTAGTTTATTTCAACTGAAATATATTAATTATAGTGTGTACAACGATATTTGCTTAAAAACTAACGATTAACAGAGAATTTCCCGATTTAACTGTAAAAGAAACAAATTTCTGAAAATCGACGTGAAAGTCCAAAAGTTCTCTCCTGCAAAACAGTAAAATATGACTTAAGCACTTTTGTCTTTTTGCCACAGATATACATATACTGACTTATTCATAAAAAATATTTCAGGTTTATTAAGCGCTTATTTGACATATTTTTATGGGAAGTTTCTCAAATAAACCTGTAATAAACATGAAATATTTTATATATATATATATATAATTATCTACTAAAATATTTATTCAAAGCAATTTTTTTATTTTAACTTGTTATAACAGGGAGTTTGTAATAATTTTTAATATAGAAGATGACAGTCAAAAACATTATTTATGCAAAAACGGGATTCAGAAAATCCCGAAAATCCCGGGCTTTAAAATTAAAAAATCCCGGGCTCCGGGATTTGCATAGTCCCGAAAATCCCGGTATTTCCGGGCTCGGGATTTCCCGTTTAGCATCTCTATTCACATTATATTTTTATGTGGAAAGCAACAAAACATAGAGCGAAACGAACTTTAGCCTAATCAAATCATAAATATAAAAAACCTGTTGGTTTTTGCATTGTTGTAATTTTGTACACTCAATGTTCAACTACATTTGAAATTTAAATTTTACAAAAAATTAATCACAAAAGGAAGGTGAGAGCAGGTGGAAGCGGAAACTAGAACACTTACGCCCTGGTCCACGATGTCAAAAAAAATTTTCCATTCTAAGAAACTTTCAAGATAAGTAGGTTAGGTTAGGTTAGCAGGCTGCTAACCTTCCTCACCAGTAGGTGAGGATGGGTGAAATTTATAGTTCAGCTCACTTGGGTCCAATACTATGTTCCCTTTTTGCTACCTGTGAGGCGAAGAGAATATAGTGAGGGTTATAGAGAAGACAGGTGGTGAAGGAAGAGATAGAGGAAAGCCTTATTCTTTTACAACTCAGCTTGTTTTGCACGCTTTTTAATAATACAGTGCTGCAGCGCATTCTGGTGTCAAATGAGGCGTACTAAATTTTGAAGCTGCGTTTAGTAGCCATTTTTTTTATTGGTTATGCTACTTCGCCGATGATTCTGCTACACAAAGAAGGAGGGCGCTGTGATGTTACATTAGAATTAGTATCTGCTGAAGTCGGTATATGTGTCGATGACTTATGCCTGCATCACTAGAATTTTTCCACACAACAACTGATACAAAGGACACTAATGCACATCAGAAAAATGCGTGGTATTGTTATTTTTAATGACTGTCGGACACCGGGCTCGAACCCAGGACCTTTTGGTTTTATAGTCAACATGCTAACCACTTCAGCCAACACCACCCTTACAACATAAGTAAGCATATTGAAAATTTCTTATAGTTTGTTTTGCCTGCATGTTAAAATATCTTCCAAGAATTTCTTATGGCCATTATTGCATTCCATGATGAATGTTGTGCTGGTTTTCAATTTAGATTTGTTTCGATTTGCCCTTGATTGGACATTTCCTTATAATACTGCAGACTTAAGAAAAAAACCAAAAAAAAAAAAAAAAGAGGAGGGATGTGCTGGACACCCGAGTAGAGCTTTGCTGCTTAGTTATACAAAACAAATTTCATGTGTGAAATAACAATGTAATAAAATAATATTATATGATGATGTCAAATTCTCTGCAAATATTTGAAAACGTTTCCATGTATTTCCCATTATTTTCTTTTCTAGCGAAAGAAAGAAAGAAATCAAAACAAAAATAAATTTATAAATGTAGTAGTGTCGATTATTTTTGTTACAAAAATCACGTCTTAAATCCTGTATCGCGCAGTTAATAGCAAAGCTATAAAAAAAATAACGGAAGTAATTTATGCTATAATTTATTTTTTCAATTCTTGAGTTTATATTTGCTTTTTAGTTCGTGACTTTTATATAATTTTTTATGAAAATATGGTGATTTGAAAAAATAAAAAAATAAATACAATTTAAAACTACACGTTTCTCATTGGGGCAGAAAATTGTCTGGTAATTTTCTTTTTTTTTTTGTTTCTTTTAATTTTCAATGTAGCGTATGCCAGAAAATATTTAGCTTCCGTTCTGTATTTTCTCAATTTAAAAAAAAATAATATTAAATAATTTTTCTAATGCAAAAGAAAAAAAAAAACAAGAAAATAAATTTGTTACAATATTAAAACCATTTAAAATTGATTTTATCTCTGTGTTTGCATACGAGTTGAAAAAATAAATTTCTTATGCTTCACGGTTTCTTAAATATTTTATCAATATCCTGGAAGTGCTTCTTCATTTGTGCGTGCTTGTGTTTATGTTTGGTACAATTTCATTTCGAACAAATCACAAAAGTAATGAAGCATTTTCGCTATTTGCTGTTCTTTTGTTTCATGGTTCGTTTTTATGAAAATTGATATTTAAATTTCTACGTTTTTTCCCTCTTTCCTTCAAAGTATTTCTTTTGCCAGTTAAGAAGTGTACACGAGGACATGGCAGACTCTATTAAGGATTGACGTAGTTAGCAACTGACACGTAAGAATTTTTTTTTAGCAGACATTGTTTTGAATGACTATTTGCTTTTCCGTTTTAGATGCCCTCAATATTATCACCATATTTCACATTAAACAATTGAGCGTGTCATTTATGTTGTATTTGGGCTTAACTGTGTCATGGAGTTTTGCATTTACAATAATTTTTATAAACATATCTTTTTTTTTTTGGATAAATAAATGTTTTGTGAAAAGGCCAAGTTGCCTGAAATTACACTCATTACACGGGTATTGGAGAATTGAGCATAAAATACTTGCGCGATGGGTTTTTGTTGTACATTTCCAAAAAAAAAAAAATTATTTGGGCTTATGGATGGATATTGTCAAGATTAGGGTGGGCTTGATGCATGGATCAGTCCAATTTATATGGATAGTTAACAGCGCTTCTAAAAGTATGCTTCTCTGAAAGAAAAGAAGAAGTGTTGTACTCAAGGCACATTCACCAGTAGTGCGATTCACTAACTTTCTTTTTAACGATAATCGCATCGTTAAAATAATTATAACGAAAATTTATCGAATATGCTATTCAGTAACATTTTTAACGATATTCGCTATCGTTAAAAAGAAGTTACAGAATCACACAATCCTTATTGTAAGCCACAAAATGTATAGACAAAAATTACGATTGTAGCTTAATGAATCGCACTACAGGTAGTAGTGAAAATGCAGCTGAGCTATTTATTTTTTCAAATTAAAGTTCATCTTAAACTTCAAAAATTGTTTACGGAAGAGAAATTAAAAAAAAAAAAAAAAAAATTTCAATATGAAAAATATTTTATTAAAAAAATTCTGTAAAAACAAATTTAAAAATATGAAAAAAACTATTAAAAAATTGTGAAAAGTTGCAATTTTAGTTAGTGGTAGCTGCGTGGAGAAAATTTTTTAAAATTTATGTGAATAATTTTCATTATTTTATTTATTATATGTATTATAATTATATTTTTGACATTTTGGATAAATTAAAAGCCATGTTGTTTTTTTTTTCATTGTTGTATTTTTTCATTGTTTTTGTAATCCTGATATTACCTGGAAATGAATGTGCCTTGGTTGAACTTTTGAGGCAGGATATTTGAAAGCACCCTGTTGTGAGACATCCCCAGCGGGAAAATTGGTCATCAATTACACTATGCAACAAAATTGAGGCTTTTGGAAAAACACACGGTCGTGACAGTATAGGTACAATTGGTGACAAATTTTTTTTATGGGCCTTTAAAGATTTCGAAAATCAGTGCACCCTCAAAAAGCGATGTCATCAGTTTTTGGCCAACAGCTAATTCAGACTTAGTG
Organism: Tachina grossa; assembly: GCA_949987645.1. Lineage (NCBI taxonomy): Eukaryota > Metazoa > Arthropoda > Insecta > Diptera > Tachinidae > Tachina > Tachina grossa. Next base: position 172,439,702 of record OX465274.1, on the reverse strand, counting down.
ATAGCGCTGAGCTATATAGAGCAATAATGTAGCTAAGAGTCTGCCGAGCAACTCTTGCAAACATCTTATGCCAAAAAAATTATTTCTTCCTGCACTTTTTTTGTGCAAAATTTAAGGAAAACAATTTTTTTCAGTTTTTTCAGAATAACTTAAAGGGGACTCCTAAATTTTTGCTAACAATATTTGGCACAGCTGTACCTACGTTAAAGCTGAATAACTTTTGTAAACATATCAATACAAACCCTAATAGCTCATAAAGACTCCACTTTTTACCTCAAAAATTGTAATTTTTCACAATTTTTCGACGCTAAAATTTTTATTTTGCATTATAGAATCAAATGCACACTTACTTCTCTGTTGAATTTCAGTAGTTCTTTAAAAAAAAATTAATAAATTTTTTTCAGCCATTTTTTTTTTTGGAAAAATAGACGAAAGAATATTTTTTTTCATTTTATTCAGCATAACTTACACTAACGGCCTGTCCCACGATCTCATCACAAATCGTTCGATCGACAACTTGTATTGCAAACAACATTAGAAAATTTGTAGTTGTTTTTAATGTAAGTATTCGATCGAACGATTTCTGGTGACATCGTGGGACAGGCCGTGAGAATATATGGTAGAGCAACAAAAACAAAACCTCAAAATAGTAAATACTAAAATTTGCCGGCACACGAAATGCATGAATAACAAAGAAAGTAAAAGAAATGCAATAAACTTAGTTTAACTAGTAAAAAACGAAAAGTTTCAAGCTGCAAAGTGGGCTTAATGAAGTATTTAGGATGCCTAGATATTCACAATTCAGGAATTAAAATTATACATGCTGTGCATTACCTTCTCCTTTACTCTTCATTACCTTTTCCCACTGGATGCTTAGAGCATCATTTATTCTCTTACAGTTTCCAAGTTATTTAACTTGATTTTTTTTTAATTTTCGACCATGATTTTTTTTTAATTTTTAGTACATAACTTCTTTCAAATTCAATAAAATTCATATGAAAAAATCTTTTTGATATCTCAAAAATTCAAAAAAAAAATCAAAGAATAATTTTGCAATTTGGATATTCAAAAATTTTTTTTATTTTGCGAAATTCATTTTTTTTTTTTGTAATATTTTAAACAATTATTAAGTATTTGATAAAAACTTTGATTGTTTCCAAGAGAAGAGGTATTAAGAAACACTATGAAATAAATTGTAGAGATTTTTGCTGGTGCACCCTACATCCAGCATTGTTCGAAAATTAGCATTTAACAAAAAAAAAAAAAAAAAATCAAATTTTTGTATGTGCCAAAAAATTGCACACGCTCTTTTTTTTTGTAAATTTTCTGGCCTTTTATTATAAATAAACTTGTTCTTAGTAATTCGTAAAAAACTTTTGACATTCTACACACAAATGTAGGCAAAAGAGCAGATTTTCGAAACATGTTAAAATTTTTCTAATAGGACATTTACACCTGCACAAAATATAGCAAATTTTGATTAAAATCTTTATAAAAATCTATACCGTTTACATCATGTTTTTTGGCATTTATCATGACTTTTTTTTTATCTAAAACGAAATCCATTAACTGAAAAATTCCAAGAATAGAACCAAACAACAGCAATGTAGTTAATTCACACACCTTTTTAAGCAGACCGTAGCTAATTCAAGCATCTTTTATATAAATATGTTGTACAGGGTAGTAAAAATAAGATAAAAAATATTAGATTTTGAGTTGATTTCCTACAAATCTAATAGAAAATTTGATTTCGTTTTGTATGGGAAATCTAGTAAAAAACAGCTAGATATACCTCGAAAAATTTTGTTCCAATAAAAAAGTTTTATAAAATTATATATTAATTTAATTCAATAAATAGTATATACTTAGCTTTGCAAACTGAAAAAAATTATGCCCTAATTCTGTTCGATGATTGTGGCGGCATTAAAAATATTTTAGGTTTATTACAGGTTTATTTGACAAATTTCCCATACAAAATTTGTTAAATAATCACTTAATAAACCTTTAATATTTTTTATGAATACGACCGTTAATCTCATTTTCTTTGCTTGAAATGTTTCTTAATATTTTCTATTCAACGATGTTTAATAAATATATCTGTGCCATTCAATCAATCTTAAAATGTTCACACAAATATAACACCACAGGTGAAAATTTACGTGTTTTTTTCTGCTATTCAAACAAACCCACATTTTTTCTGACCTTTTGAGGCTGTTATTAAATATGTTTTTTCAATTAAATACTTTTATATATATATATATTTATTATTAAAAATCAGAGTTAAGTTTTGAAATTGATAAAAAATCTTGTCTAAATTTCGGGACACTTTGTATAATATTCAGATAATATTTACTATTTTATTCGCCTGCTTCCTGCATTCTTTTTAATCGTAGTAAATGAAAAAAAATAACACATTATTAATAAGCAATTTAAATTGTTCCAAACAGTTAAAATTAAAGTTTTGGTTAACACCACAAACAGAAATAGAAATTAGCGTTTTAAACACAAAATCGGTAAATAATAATTAAATTAGAATTATCAAACTATTGAGAGGATCACAGGGTATTGTGGTGCATGTTCCCATAAGTCCAAAACATAATTATTAATAATGTTTGACTACATATAATTAAACTGGTAAGTGATATAAATGAACAGGGTTGAACTAAATATAGGCGGGGCCCTCTGTAAAACGGCTCTAGTAGCTACGTTATTTTTTTTATATATAAAGAGAGAAGCTATTAATCATAATTTTGGAGGCTTTTTCCAATTAGTCATTTAAATTACTATTATAGTGAGAAAATGATGTTAGTACTTGAATTTTACAAAAAATAAAATAAATAAATGCAGTGAAGTGCGAGTGTGGCACACACACGAAGGGTTCCGTACAGCGCTTGTTTTTGTTTGGCGATTTTTTCGGTTTCTTGGCAATTTTTTTTTTTATTATTAACGCCTTTTTAGGGTTCCGTACACCAAAGGTGAAAAGGAACTCTATTGTTTTCGCTACGCAGTCCGTCTGTCCGTCACACGGTATTTTCTCAGGAACCGTAAGAGCTACGGACCTGAAATTTGGACACAGTATGTAGAACCTTGGCCGCTACAACAACAAATACATGAGAATTAAAAATTAAAGGGTGTTCCAAAACGAGCAATGAAATATGTTAAAATCCCATGTAATATACATACAATTGTATGAACATATGTATATTGAAACTTGAAATTTGTAAAATTTGTGTATTTTTATACAGACTACAACAATTAACACTAAAATTTAAAAAAAATTTAAATTAATGGGTCGTCCGTCCACCAGTTAATGCAATTTTGACTATGTAATTTTGACAATTTGCTATATCTTGGAAACCGTAAGAGGCAAACACTTGAAATTTTCAAAAACGGTAAAACTAAAAAACCGAAAATTATAAAATCGCCAAATCAAAAAAAATCGCCAAAAATTAAAAAAAAATCCCGAAAACGAAAAAAATCGCCAAAATTAAAAAAAAATTCTAACACTAAAATAAATAGCCAAATTCAAAAAAATCGCCAAAATTAAAAAAAACGCCAAAATGAAAAAAAAAACGCAAAAAATTGAAAAAAATCGCCAAAACGCGAAAATGTCGCCAAAACTAAAAAAAAAAATTAAATAAACAAAAAATCGCAAAAATTAAAAAAAATCGCCAAAAATAAAAAAAAACGCCAAAATGAAAAAACGCCAAAAAACCGAAAAAATCGCCAAAACAAGAAAATAAAGTGTCTTAACTAAAAAAGAGCCAAAGCTTAAAAAAATCGCCAAAACCGAAAAAAAACGCAAAAAACGACTAAACAAAAAAAAAAAAAAAAAACCGAAAAGACCCCAAAAACGAACAAAATGCCAAAACTATATATGGATGAAGTTTATATTAAATTACATATCTAGTGTTCGTACGGAACCCTATGTGCGCGAGTCATAGTCGCACTTTACTAAATTTATTTTAATTTCAGCGGTTTTTTGTTTTGACGATTTTTTTAGTTTTTAGGCGACTTGTTTACTTTTCGCGATTTTTTGCATTTTAGCGATTTATTTTATTTGTGGTGATATTTTTCATTTAAGCTCTTTTTTAAGTTTGGTGATTTTTCCTTTCGGCATTTTTTTAATTTTGGAATTTTTAGTTTTAGCGTTTTTGGAAATCTCAACAGTTTCTAACAAGTTTTCAAAATTACATTAACTCATAGAATTCCATTTAATTTTAGTTTTATTTTTAACCCCCGACTAAAAAAGGGGTGTTATAAGTTTGTAGTGTGTGTCTGTGTGTCTGTGTATCTGTGTGTCTGTGTGTCTGTCCGTGCCCACGTACAGACCAAACGGCTGAACCGATTTTGATTTAGTTTTTTTCTGTTTGAAAGGTGACTTGATCGAGAGGGTTCTTAGCCATGTTTTAAGAAAATCGGTCCAGCCGTTTGGAAGATATCGCATCTTTTCTAGATATATTCGGGGTTTTTAGAATTTTTAATTTTTGTTATTATTTCAGTATTAATTGGTGTGCGTGCGCTGCATAAATATATACTAATACTATGTTCACACTTATGTTTTTAGACATGTTTAAGACGAGTTTTCTAAAAACTAAACACAACCGTTCACATTATATTTGAGATGTTTAAGGTTGACGTTATGTCAATAAGTTATTGTGTTTGTAGGAAATTTCGAACAATTATGTTTTATATTTATTATATTTGCTTTTTTATTTTTAATCAACAACTTTTTTTGTAAATAATTTAATTTTTTTGAGTAATTGTTGTGTATTTAATAACTTTTTTCACGTACCGCCATTTAATAACAACACAAAGTTGCCAGAGTTAGGAAAAACACCTTGAAAATACTCTATTTAGGTGTTTATCAAAGTGTGTAAATTTAAAACACCGTTTTTGAGAGGTTTAACAAAACAATTAAATGTATGGCGAAACATCTAAAAATCGTCGTATTTAAGCTCTTAAACACGAATGAGGCGTTGATCACGTAAGTGTGAACTTAGTATAACTTTGAAAATTTCAAATGTTTTTGTATAATTGTCTGTATATAACATTAGGATTTCAACACTTTTCGTGTCCCCCTTTAGAACACCCTTTAATATTGGTCTGTCATGTATTATATACAAAAAAGGTTTCAGCAAATTGTAATAGGATGAGTCAAACCAATTCACATATTCCATTTGCACTGAAAAATTAGTATATAAAGTTTAAATTTGCACATTACTGATGATGATGCAGTTATGGCGGACTTCGAAAACAGCGTGTTGTTCCGTTCTGATAGTGTTTGTCAGAATATTTAGAATTAGCTTTGGTGTTGTATGTTCTTTAAAAAATTATCACATGTAATTTGGTTTACAGAGCGATATGAAATATTTATGAAATCTTCAATATGGAATATAAATAAAGTACCATTACGATTGTTTTTGTGTTACGTAATTGCGGCATTTGTACAGTACGATTATCAGGAGTTTTTTTTTGCCACTCCCGAACATCTGGGAATTTTTTGAGTTATGACTGTTTATGATTTAGTGTGCGATATGAGTAAAGGGTGCACAGAAAAAAATAGACAAGAATTATTTTCAATAAAATCATGTTATTGCATAACATTTTTAATTTCAATAATATTTGTCATTAACTTGAATATTGTATTTATCAATTCCGCGCATTTTAAAACATTATTTAATGTCATTTATTTTGTGTTGGTGTTTTCCTTGCTTGTCGATTGACTCAACCTGTAGCTGAATTCTGTAACTTTTTGCGAACCGAAAATCGTTATATATATCGACATATTTATTCGCTTGGGGTAACGATAATGTGATTCAGTAATTTCTTTTTACGATAGTCTCTAGTTTTATCTTACTCACCATTTAAATCAATATTATGTGGTAGCTCTGTATAGAAAATGTGAAAATAAGCGCAAAGCACAAAAAATAATATAGAAAAACACAATGAATTTTATATTGTGACTGCATTTCTTTTTATCCAACCGACAGCGAATATCGTTAAAATATGTTACTGAATAGCAAAGTCGATAAATTTTTGTTATATTTATTATAGCGATACGATTATCGTTAAAAAAGTTACTGAATCCAAGTACTGGTCATGTGCTGATGTTGTTGTTTTTTTTTTTGATTGCTTGTGTTGTATACATGTGAGTTCGGACAAGAAGCCGAAAAACGTCGTGTTTTGTTTTTTTTACTCAACAAAGTTATTTTTAGATTAATCAAGACAATGCGCCCACAAGAAATCATGTTTTGCTTCTATTCATTATTTGCTTATTCAGAAATGATTTGCTCTTTAGCGGAGTGGTAAGTACGTTAGTTTATTAGTCAAGAGATTGCCGGTTCGATTCATCCCAAACACATTTAGTTTTAATAGCAGCCAAGCAAAAGCAAACAAAAAGGGGTTCAAATGAAAAATGTAACATTCATCCACACACACACACCATAACATTATCACTGAAAATAAAATTTCGGTCAACAACTTTTTTCTTTGATTCATTAAATTTCTTTGTTGACTGAAAGAAATATATTCAATAAACGTGCATACAATTTTATTTATCAATAATGCAAAAATCGTCATCACAGAAAATTCGAAAGATTTTTTTATTGAATCAACAATTTTCGTATTCAAATATCAAAATCATTTTTTTCTGTGTAAGGGGCCTTATAAATAAGGAGCCTCGTGTGATTCCTGCTGACAAAGTAACTCTTGCTAATATACAAAAATTTATGGAAATGTGTGCATAAGCGAGTGTGCTTGTGTTTGTGCGTGGTTGTGTATATTTGATACATGTGTGTAAATTTATTTAAATGGAATTGTTGCTGATATTAGTGTTAACGAATTAAATCTGTGTTTACACACAAATAACTTTAGTACAAAATACAATAATACAGCAATAACACAATTAAGGTGTTTTATTTGTAAAATAATTGTACGTATGTATGTAAGTGCAATCATACCATGAATACATATGTACACACATATGTACCTATACACATAATATGCAGAGCTGCACATGTATTCATATGCACTGAGAGGAAAAAATACATTACAAAATCAATAACGGCTGTGGTCGATATAACACCCTAAGGTCTAAATTCACAGTTAACTTACGATATAAATTTCATTGGTTAAACCACGTTCATTAGTTAACTAAAGACTGTAAATTTGAGCCTAAGTTGCCACTATTTTTAACAACGCTAGTTGACAACTTGTACACGGACCTGTATGAAATGATAACGGTACATTGGCAACTTTTGGTAATTGATAACGCTGGTTGTTAACTTGTACATATTCGTTGTCAATATCTCGTTGTCAATTTGGCAACAGTGTATACAATTTTAACATTTTTGACAGCAAATGTGATGATCAGTGTCAGCACGTATGAGGTAATTTTTTCTCTGGGTGTAAACATACATATGTACAGTCATATGTATCAATGTGTATAGATATATATACATATCTGCTTAAATAATAATCTATTCCCATTGCACACACTTGTGCTTAAAACTAATAACAAAAATAACAATTACAACTAACATTCTAATGCAATAGCATTTGTTTTATTAGTTCACATGTGTGTGTATGTGCAGACTTGTTTTAATACAATTTTAATTCGACCGTAATAACAGATTTTGCTGTTGTTGTTTAATTATCTTTTCGACTAATCATGAATAAAGTGGGTGTTAACTGTTACTAATTTGTAATTCACCCCCATGATACCCATTTAAATGCTGTTGCATGCAACTGTTAAACATACTCACATATACATACATAGATACAGAAGCATACATACTTATGTATGTATGCAAATATGTTTGTAGGTATGAATGTGTGAGTCGTAATCACCTCAACTAAGATTTATTATGCATAATCTTAAACAAACCATTGATTATCTCGGATAAAGAAAAATTTTCTTTTTTTATCGGACTTTTTTTTTTATTTCTTTATATAGTTATTTGTACAATTCTCATAAAGCCCAGTATGACACATTAATAAGAAATCGTCCTTCATTGGCTACAATATTGCGATTAATTGAGATGATATGTACAAGATGTAATAACAGCTTTCTTTAACAAACTTTTTGATTTCTTAATTATTTGGTTGTCTGTATACTGTGTATATGTAGTTTCAATATTTAACTGTAAAACTATGACAGTTAATTTATATTGTACATCAGATTGAAATAGAATAAGTTAGTTTTTACGGTTCCGTACACCAAAGGTAAAAGGAACCCTATTGTTTTCACTACGCTGTCCGTCTGTCTGTCTGTCTGTCTGTCCGTTACAGGCTATTTTCTCGAGAACCGTAAGAGCTACGGACATGAAATTTGGATAGAGTATGTAGAACTTTAGCCGCTGGAATAAGAGTTAAAAATTAAAGGGTGTTCCAAAACGAGCAACGAAAAATATTAAAATTCCATGTAATATACACAAAATTATATGTATGTATATAGATACTTGAAATTTGTAAAGTTATTGAAATTTTCATAAACGGTAAAACAAAAAATTAAAAATTATAAAATCGTCAAACCGAAAAATATCGCCAAATCCGAAAAAAAGTTGCCAAAACGAAAAAGAGCGCAAAAAAATTCTAAAACAAAATTAAATCGCCAAAATCTGAAAAACTCCCAAATGAAAAAAAATTGCAAAAATTAAAAAAAATAGTCAAAATGAAAATATCCCAAAAATTTAAAAATCACCATAAACCGAAATAGATCGCCAAAATGAGAAAAAAGCGCCAAAACTAAAAATATCGTCAAACCCGAAAAAACGTCCAAAATGCAAAAAACGCCAAAACTAAAAAACGCCATCTTAACAAAACGCTCAAAATCGGAAAAATCCCAAACACGAAAAAAATGCTGAAATTGTCTCGTATATAATATAGGCTAAAGTTCATATAGTATAATATATCTATAAAAATTGTGTTTGCCCACACACAATTTCCGTTAGTAAAATTAATCAAAAGTTATTTGATCATAAACTTTTTGGGCGGGCAGTTTGTTAAACCACCCACCCCCATATCCAAAAAAAAAAATGTATAAGTGGACCTTTTCTATTCGAAAATTGGTCCACAAACGACAAAGTAATTTAATTATTAATTTAATTTTGTCCTCCCCCATGTAAAAGAAACAAATTTTGTGGACCTCTTCCATATGCAAAAACCATTTTGAAGACTGGTCGACACATGACGAAGTTATTTGATAATCAATTATTTGGGGCGGCCAATTTGCGAGACCCTCTTTCCTTCCCAATTTCAAAAAAAAAAAAAAAAGTTAAATTTAGTAGAACTTTTCACATGCAAAAGGAATTTTGAAAATTGGTGCACAAATGGCGAATTTATGCTCGATTATGTTATACAACCTGTTAAGAACTATGTAATGGAAGAAATAACATAATTAAAAAAAGGGTGTAAAAGTGGGCGTGTTTGAAAAAATAGCCTATAATTCATTTCAGAGTCCCAGTTAAATTTTATAAAAATTTTTAATCAGAGTTGAGTTCAGTAATTTCAATTCTTTTTATTCAATGAAATATTTTATTAATTAATGTGAGTTTCTAAAGAAGAGAAGAAAAATTAAATTAGACTTTTAAGCTGGGGGAAATACCGATATTTTTCTGTGCAGCAACGCACTTCATCAGCACCCACGTCTATCTACTGGGGTAGAGATTGTTATTAACATCAGCTATTTAACGTAAATTCTAATGAAACGGAATGTGAGAAATGATTGTTGTGTACAATTATTGATTTATCTTTGGTATATACATATGTAAGTATCACTATTTATTTTCCCTGTTTTTCCATTTTTTCATTTTTCTATTTAGGTTAGCACGAAGTTATATTACTCTACCTACGTATGTTTAACTATTCTTGCTTATCTTTTACGATCATCACATTAATTATTTTTAAAAGTCTAATTTAATTTTTCTTCTCTTCTTTAGAAACTCACATTAATTAATAAAATATTTCATTCAATAAAAAGAATTGAAATTACTGAACTCAAGCCTGACTAAAAATTATTTCTGATTAAAAATTCACTATAGTTCAATTAAAAATCTAAAAAATTTTATAAAAATTTCAGAAAGAGGAGTTCAGAGGTCTGGTCTCCTATAAGGCACAAACAAACAAACACGCATTACTTTTCAGATATATATATATATATATATATATATATATATATACATATACGAGGGCTGTTCGATTTTATTTTTATGGAAAAAAAACCGCTCAAATTACAAGAAAAATCGTATTCTAGGGATCAAAATAAGAAACTTTGCCGAAGGAACCATACCTCTAAAATGTATTTTGATGTCCCGACTTTTGATCCGAAGGGTCAAATTTCCTTGAAGGGTCAAATTTAAAAAAAATCTCACTTTGACCCATTTAGAGTTCCTCAATCGAGTCAAAATGTGTGACCGACCCCCACTAGTTTTGGAGGGCCGACCCACCTATGCCAGTGGCACATCCCCTGGGACCACCCCTGGGGGTCATTTCTTCTATCTGTACCTGAAATCGATTTTTCTTCACCTACATCAGCAAAATCAAACAAACGGTTCCAGAGCTGGAGAATTGAAACTATTTTTGATATATAAAAGTAACTAATTAAAATGTATTTTTTTCTTTGTGAATTATTTTGTTATATAATCTAATTATTGGTTTACTATTGTTGTAGGAGAGCTAAATCTATTCAAAAAGGACAACCCAATAAAAATCTCAATGAATATCCCATCTCTTTCCGACCAGCTATCGTATAAACACTGACATTAATGCCTGCACGGAGTTCTTCTTTCTTATTCGTAAAATATGATGAAAGTCTTTAACTTCTATAAAAGCCTGAATAGTCCCTAAATGGCACTGGGACATGGACAAGCCTTCCTTATCACTTTTCATTTAGGGGAAACCAAGTCCAATATCCATAAAGACACTTTCTCTTTTCTGCTTTCGTTAGCTAAACTTTCTTTATATGAGTATGAATCGAGTATATATTTTGCGTGCTGGTGCCTATGTGACACGCCATTCACTTTCAATCGAAGCACAAATAATTTGGTAATCATCGGCACCCTTTACCGTTAGCTCTAAAATTAAACTTTGTGGTCAGCATTATTTTTTAATACATGTGAACCCTCACCTATAGTCCATTGAAATCAGCGTATACTCGTGTATGTATTTAAGGGGAGTGATATGAATGTTTGTAAAAGCTGCTGGTGAGCTGAGGTGGGGTTTGTGACACATTTGGTTCAAATTATTCACTCACCGTTTCCATAAATTCAATAATAATAATTAATTGATTGCTTATTGCAAATATTATTTTCGTGTATAAAAAAAGATTTGATTAAAAGTACATAAGCGCATATGAATTTGTATTTTGTAGGAGTGTTTACCACAAATACATACACAAATATCACACACAGTCTACTCTCGATAATTGAGCATTCGTTGCTTAAAAAATTTTGATAATTGGAAATTTTTACCAGGTACTGCGTTAATTGAAATCACTCGAATAATATCATAATTCTAAATTATTTCCAAAAGGAAACCTCATACATAATAATTTTTCTAAACATTTTTTTTTTCAAGTTACATCTATTCATTAGGAATTTTTGCTTGCTCTTTCTTGCTTAAGGAGCTCATCAGTAAATTTCAACTAATAACAACAATAAAAATGATAATTAAATGCAGAAATAAGTAAATAAAAAATTTGCTAAGCTGATTGGCACCGACTTTGAATTACACTATGGGCAACACTTATATATAAAATGTTTTATTTATCTGATAAATAATGTTTAAATATTTAAAGCTTATTTTTGAAATCGGTTAAATTTATTTTTTAAGTTTTAATGGTTTTCAATTATCCCGAGTCGATTGTGGACACATATACAACATTCAACATTCATACATATTATGTATAAGCAAATATTTTGCAGATGCCAAAATATAATATGTAACTAACAAGTATTTACATACATACAGGTAAATATACATAGACATACATGAAATACATATGGCACCTTATCAACAAGAGGGTATTAACTCAAAATTTTTGAAATTTCACTTTTTGAAAGAAGTCAACTAACAACATCAATAGCTATGTACTGTAAAAATTTCAACGCATTCCGATTGCTCTTTCATATCGAAAACCACATTTGAGACCATTTTTGTGATAGTGTAGTGACTACCTTTATGTCACCAAAAAGGTATTATTTTGAGTTAATACAAAAGTGAATACAGAAATGTATCATATATTTTCATAAAAAAGGTATTTTTTTTTTGATTTGAGCCTTTATTCACGTTAAAAATAATCCAATTTTTTTATTTAAATTTTGTTGTATTTTGAGTTGATACTGTTTTGTTGATAAAATTTGTTTTATTAACCCCCGACTAAAAAAAGGGGGTGTTATAAGTTTGTAGTGTGTGTCTGTGTGTCTGTGTATCTGTGTATCTGTGTGTCTGTCTGTGTCCACATACAGGCCAAACGGCTGGACCGATTTTCATTTAGTTTTTTCTGTTTCAAAGATGACTTGATCGAGAGGGTTCTTAGCTATGTTTGAAAAAATCGGTCCAGCCGTTTAGAAGATATAACATCTTTTCTGAAAAAAGTCGGGGGTTTTTAAAATTTTTAATGTTTGTTATTTTATGATTTTAATTCGAAATATGACTCTTTTTATGATAAAATTGCTCACATTTTTTGAGTTGTGACTCTTTTCATGATAAAGATAAAGAGTTTTCAAAAGTAACTGTCCAGAAAAACAAATTCAAATGCATCAACCATTGGAAAAATCTTAAGTAAGTTTTCAATTCATAATTTCTTTATGCTTTTCTGCTATAACCAATAAATAAACATTTCATAAACTTCTTATTAATTTAGTTTATCCTCTATTTATTTGAAAATGCTGCACTTGAAGGAGAATAAGAAAAAAGATATTAAGGAACTTATAAAAAAATATAAAAATATATATGTAAATATATAATATGTATGTAGTTATATGTATATATATAGTACATAACTTTGTACATAATATGTATGATATTATTATTTAATAAAGAGTACACGTACACTCAAAATAAAAATCAATCCATCCGTACTTAAATCAATCAAAAGCGGTGTCATAAGTACGGTAAGTACGGATTTACTCAAATCAAGTACAATTCAAGTACGGACTATTCAAGAGCTAAATACTTAATTTAATCCCGATTCCTTACTTGAAATAAATCCAAAACCAGATTGGTTTCAGAAAACCTGAGATAGAATTAATTTCAAAATACTTTTGATTCAAGAATTTCTTTGTTGATTTAATGCGAATCCGTACTTGAAATACTCTCAAAACGAGATTGATTTAAGAAAATCTGAGATTGAATTAATCTAAAAATGGTGTTGATTTAATCCCGAATCCGTACTTGAAATAATCCAAAAACGAGATTCATTTAAGAAACAATTAGATTTAATTAATCTCAATATGTGCCTGTTTTTAACTTGATTTTTTGAATAAAAAGATTTAATATAATTTTTAATTAGATTTTTATTGAATTTCTATGGTAATAACAATTAAATTTAATGCAAAAGACCAAAAGCGGGTATTGTTTCCTTTACGTCGCTCTGTTGCATGCATCGCTAACAGTGTTGCTAAAAAATTATGACGGAAGAATGCTAAGTGAGTCCAAGATGTGTGTTCTATGGAAGAGAAAATAATAGATTTTAAATTTATATAGGTTATTTGTTGAATGCTTTTTTACTAAATAATAATAGGTACTTGGCCTGCACAATACTGCCTCTTTATCATCAATGAATAAATTATCTGTTTTGCTCTCAACTATAGCTGATTACATTTATAATCGTCATCGCTCCAAAAGTGCAAACCAATCAGTGCTCTAATCGAAACTATGCCATTAAGAAGCTAGGGGTTCTTGGTCATCTAGAGCGATAACATATTTTTGAGTCCGGTCTTACAGCGAGTTGAGCAAAATAAAATAATTATCAATGACAACTTATGAGGCATGCGTTGCAGAAATTTTTCGTACCTATTACTATCTTTTACCTAATAATGTTACATATTATGTAGATATGTATGTGTATGTATTTATATAGTATAAAAAACTACAGATTAAAATATACTTCTATATATAAATCTTTCACTGACATTTTCATAATGTTGACAAAGTGTGTATTTTTTTATTATTTGCAAAGACGTGAGCAGAAGCAATTATTATACTGGGTTCACAGACGTCAATTTCTGTTGAGCAACTTATAATCTTATTAAAGATGAAAGAGAAGATAATGAAAATGGGAACTATCATATTTTTCTCTCCCGCTTATGAACTAAAAAGTTGCTCAACTAAAATTGCCGTGTTTGAAACGGGACTTGTTAAAAACAATACGCACAATCAATAACAAAAACTCATATTTTTACTTACTTTTTAAATAGAAACAGCCTCGCAATCAAAGTCCCTCAGAAGACTAAGCAGTTTGGAGTCGTCCTTTTTCACTTTTTGTCTTATTTATTTATTTATTAATTTACATTTTAATATTGATATTACACTTTTATTTTGTTCACTTTTATATTATTAAAAACACTTTTGCATACGAGAAAAATCAACCGCGCCTAGTCACTTATAAATAAAACATTTTCCGTTAAAAAGTACAATTATTATTTTTATTTTAATATTTTTATTTTAATATATTAATTTTTTAATTTTATTGAATTACAATCACAAGCACACTAACGAACTTGAAATTTTTTGATTAAAAGGTTTTCTATTCTTCTTTTCATATGTGTAGTAAGTACACAAAATCGTACTTTAAATACGTTTCTTACTTAATTTAAGAACTTTGTACTTGGTTTAATTTTTTTTATATAATTTAAGCTCTTCATACTCAATTTAAGAAATCCTGTTTTCGGTTTGTTTTAAGTAAATGTTAGTGCTATTCGTACTTAAATTTTTAAGTATGATTCGTACTAAAAGTAAGTAGAAAAAACTTAAATTTAGTACGGCTTTTTTCTTTCTGTGTAGTAGTATTAAAACTGTTCGCGTTAATACCCTTTTGTTGAAAAATATATTTTCAAACTTTATTTAAATTTCAACTAAAGCGTCATAACCAAGGACAGGGGTTTCATGCAAATGCATGTTTTTTTCCTTAAGCCTGATAGTGGCAAGAACGAAATATCTTTACGAAACATTGAATTTGCGTGAAAATGCCATCGATTTGTTAGTGCATATTTTTGCATATTTTATTGAAAATGCATATTTTTGCATAATTTGGTCATATATGCATATTTTTGTCTCATATTTTGGTATAATTTCATGGTTTTTGTGTCATATTTGCTCAAAAGTTAAAATTTCAAAAAAAAAAAATAAATTATTGACAAATTATTAATGCAAAACAATTGGCAAATTCATTCGCTTGCATTGTTTTAGAATTGTAGAAGGAATGCACAACCACACACGCCTACCAAATTTAATAAACATTGTCATTTTGTTGATTTCAAGAGGAAATCGTTTGCTATTAAAGCCGAAACTAGGTTAAACAATTCTGCGGAAACTTGATATTGCTTTTAAAAATTACAGATTTAAAAAAATCTAATAGCTAGAATTCAATCCATTGTAATGGTTGAGTTAACTAAATATGTAACATTATATAAAAATTATTTAAATTTGAGCCTTTCTTCAATGCACAAAAGCTTTCTTTCTTTCTAAAAAAAATTGATAGAACTTAACATTCAAAAGTATAAAAAAATACAATTTTTAAAAATTCGTGTTTGGAGCTAATAATACAGAAATAATCGTTATATCATTTATAATATGGTGTACAAACTTAATATAAAAGGCATGTACACGCACCTCTTGAGAAAATAAAATATTTTTGTGTCTTTAATTAGTTGTATGTGAATTTAAAACTTTTCTTTGAACAAAAATTTTTTAAAATATGTGCATATTTTATTGTTTTTAGTCCATATTTTGTGTTTTTAGTGTCATATTTTAAGCGCCTAAAATACCTTTTTTAAGTGCATGAAGTCCTTGTCCCTGGTCATAACTATAAATAATACAAAAAAATATCGAGAAGATTCAGAAAAATGGTATTAACTCAAAACACAGAATTTTTTTGCCGAGAATTCCAATATTTTAAAATAAAAACAATGCAAATATATTTTCAAATTTAATTTGATTACTACTATGGATTCGGATTTTCAAATTCTCTTATAATCTAAGCACAAACAGTTTTTCGTATCTACTGAACATTTTAAAATTTTGAGTTAATACCCTCTTGTTGATAAGGTGCGATATGTACATTTATAAATAATTATATAACAATTACCACAATATACACATATGTATGTACGTTTGTAGATTTATAAATGCGTATATAAGTATGTATGTAACTATGTAGCAAATGTATGTACGAGGGTGGATCATTAACTCAGTGTCTTTTTGAATTTCCTGCCTCATGATTGAAATGGCAACACTAATACTGTAAAGAGACAACTGTCAGTTAACTCTTGTAAGAATTTGAACAAGCTGTGTCATTTAGTTTGTGTTTGGCAGCCGTTGATAACAGACTACCTCGCCTTCTATGAAGAAAATGGAAAAAAAGTGAATTTCGTGTGCTCATTAAATGTTATTTTTTGTGAAAAATAAAACCATCAATCAAACCAATGAAAATGTCGATAAATACTATGGGGACTCTGCAATTTCGATTTCAATGGTAAAAAAGTGATTTACTGACTTTTGTTGTGGTCGCACAGGTACAAATGACGCAGTACACCCGAAAATTTCGAAAAAATCCACGATATGGCGTTGACTGATCGAAGAGTAAAAGTGCGTGAGATTGTTGATGCCATAGGCATTTCATATGGCAGTGTGGTTTCGATTTTAAATTATCAGCTGGGTTTAAGAAATTTGTCTGGAAGATGGGTGCCGAGTTTGCTTTCAATTGACCATAAACGTAAACGTGGGACAATTTTAAAGGATTGTTTGGAGTTGTTTAACCGCAATCCGAATGAGTTTTTGCGGCGTTTTGTAACTGTGGATGAAACATGGATCCATTACTGTACTCCGGAGATCAATCGGAAGTCTAAACCTGCTCCGAAGAAGGCCAAGGTGAGTTTGTCTGCCAATAAGGTGATGGCAACAGTTCTTTGGGATGCACGCGGGATAAACCACATCGATTATCTTCAAAAGGGAAAAAACAATAAACGCGAATATTATGCCAACTTATTAGAGCGATTTAATGAGGATTTAGAAAGAAAACGACCCCATATGGCCAAGGAAAAAGATATTTTTCATCAAGATAATGCACAAGTAAAAACGTGTGCAGTCACAATGGCAAAAATAAATTGGGCTACGAGTTGGTACTCCATCCCCCATATTCTCGGGACTTAGCCCCTAGTGACTACTTCTTATTTCCAAACATAAAGAAATGGCTCGGTGGAAAGAGATTTAGCTCCAACGATGAAATTATTGCCTATATTAAGGACCTCGAAAAATTCCATTTTTTTGGAAGGGATAAAAAGCTGGAGAAACCTTGGACTATGTTTTCAGTTAAGAGGAGATTGTGTTGAAAACTAAATTTTTATTTTGCAAAAAAAACTGTGTTTCATTCAAAAAGTGGCGGACTTATTGATACGCCCTCGTAGCTTATGAATAATTGTTAATGCATTGCACATACATATTTGGATTTTTGTTAGCAGGTGTTTATGCATTCTAAATGTGAGGTTATGGTTTTAGTTTATTGTACAAATACGTTTATGTAAACTGTGCTTATTAGAATTACGGTGTAAACATCTTGAAATCCTTGCGAATTTGCCAACGACATCCCATTAAATATTTAAAATTTAATTTTTGTAAATTTTATTAACTAATAAGGCGATTTAGTAATTTTAAATTGAAAAATCACATATATATATTTGAATGCTATGGTAGAGAGATAGATATAAAAAAATTCTTGAAAGTTTCTTCTATCAATCCTATAAGTATATTTAAATAACCTACCAGAACACTACCAGTCAATTGACCAATCATTTTTTCCGTAGTAGTGAAGTATATATCAGTGATTGCGTAGAATAAAGTTTCCATAACATTCTTAAGGACAAAATGAAAAATGTGATAGAAACTTTTGTTTACGTGTGATTTTGCATCTTTCTCTAACGAGTGAATTCTGTCGACTGCCTCGAACTACCTACTCTACTGCTTTTTACTAATCTTTCATAGTATATATATGAGTCATTTTGACTGACATACTTAACGAATATAGCTATCAACTCTAACAAATAAATCAAGCCCAATATATTCACCAAAACTGAGTAATCATTCTCAATGGATGTTCCGGTCAAAGCTGACGGTTATATCTATTGTATTAAAATATAATTTTTAAATTTTAGTTAATTTTAATTATTACTCGAACTCCATTTGTTTCTATATTTGTGATTTGAACGGGGTAAGTAAGGTTCGTATTGCTTTTTAAGCCAAATTACATGTGATAATTATTAATGAACAAATAACAACAAAGTCTGTTGTAAATATTCTGACTAACAACACATAGTTGAACGGAACAGCCAGCCGTTTTCGAAGGCCATTAAACCTTCATCATCAGCGTTCTTTTGTGTTTGGTCCACTGTGTGTGGTGTCAGTAGATGTAGATTTCTGCTTTATATACTTAGCATTATTGCAAATGGAATGTGTGAATTGTTTTGATTCATCTTATTTCAATTTGCTGAAAGCTTTTTTGTAATGAAAGCTCAATTTCACCATCTCTATATTTACAACAGTGTTACCATTGTCGTTTGTTCTTTTACTAATTATGCACATGTTAGTTAATTTGTTTATTTTTTTTTAATTTTTAAATTATTTTAATATTTTTTTGTTATAAAAAGGAAACAATAAACAAATTCTGTAATAATGCGCCAATTTTCCAACTTCATTATAAATAATCCCAGCTGGCAACACCGTTCATGCAAAATTTAGTAATTCTGCTTATTACGTTAATATCTATTCAAAATATCTTTTGAAAGTTTTCTAAAACTATTGATAAAATAAACCAAACTGCGAAAATAAATTTAAATCAGTGTCATAAATTCAAGGAGGAAGTACGCTTACTTTAGCGTTATAGCGTTAATACAAACCAAAATATTCATGAGAAATATTTACAAAAAATATATATACATACATTTCTGATAAATGTTCTCGTTTAAAGTTAATTTTTACTTACTTCTCTTATCTAAGGTATGCATGATGGTTCTTTAACCATAATAGTCTGTCGTCGTTGTCGTCAATTTTTATTGAGTTTTTGTACAATGTAAATTTTTTTGTGTACAAGACCAAACATTACAATTGTTTGTGCTTACAATACATACTGAAAAAAGGTATATTTTTTTCCTTATGGCTTCCTTAAATATTTTTTGATTACAGCAGTAGAGAGAATGTAAAGTCCAATCAAATGTTTGTAGTTGCACCACCCGATAGGCTTTCTATGCGACAGTGATGTCCAACTTCGAAGAGTTCATCTTAAAAGTTTTTTTTTTTAAAGCAAATTGGGAAATTCCATTTAAATTGAAGAGAGCAGTTTCCTTTGTAAGTAAATTGAATAATTTTAATGGGTATCTAATTTCTAATTTAAGCTTTCCTGACTTCTTTAAAATTTATTACATTAATTTAAAAATTAAAAAAAAACAGCCTGTTCACTGGACTTAAAAATTAACTGGTTCCGATATCGAACGAAATTACAAAATATTTCAATATAGTTTATATGGAATTTCGATGAACATCGAGTGCCATAATTTGCCTCCTGACTTAGATTATTGAATCATTTATTCCATTTGAAATATACAGGAGAAATGCTCAGAAAATTCATAAGTCTACCAACATAGATACATATCGTCACCTTAATATAAAGAGGCCCTAACTCATAATTTTCTTGAAATCAATTTATTTTGTATATTTCGATAGAAGAACATCTCGATTTAAGAAAAATAATGAGTTAGGGACTTTCCATATTAAGGTAACGATTTGCATGTATATTATCTTAAGTAGGCAAGGGATAGTGAAGAGGGGAGTGCTGATGTGATATTGAGTTATTAAATAAGTGCAGCCCATTTTATAATTCTGCTTTTGTACGTTGTGTTAATTTTATTAGTATTGTTGCAGCGCCTCTGGTGTTAAGTAGGCGTATTACTTTAAGCTATTTAGCCATTTCATTAGTTATTTTTCCCCTCCGATGATTCATTGCTACAAATATCGACGAAAGAGTGTGCTGTGATATGTATTAGTATAGAAACTAAAGATACCTATAGACTATGCAATATTATTGAGTAATTCATTGGTATTATTATTGTCATTTTGCTCCACACTATTCAATAAATTACACACTATTAAAAAACATATATGGCGCAATTTTTGTCACAGTAAAAGTAAACAAAAGCTGCACATCTGTACATGAGCGTTTAAGAAATTTTAAAATTGATTTTCTGTGATACATAC
Source organism: Tachina grossa (assembly GCA_949987645.1). Taxonomy (NCBI): domain Eukaryota; kingdom Metazoa; phylum Arthropoda; class Insecta; order Diptera; family Tachinidae; genus Tachina; species Tachina grossa. Next base: position 172,419,236 of record OX465274.1, on the reverse strand, counting down.
TAGATACATACAAAATCCTAAACAAGTTAAATAATCTACCTGGAAATAATTATTGTACAATGTTGTCAACATATTAGAAATTGCCACTTACCCCCTAGTGGGATCAATTTTGATAAAATGTATAGCCTATGTGTTCTTTTAGATTCAGATCTATCTATGTTTTGAATTTGATCAGACTCCATAGATAGTTTCAGGGAGGAATATATTTCCCCTTATCACTCGTTGTGGTCCTTTTTGATGTGTAAACATCTATACGCTAGGGGGTAAAAATCTTTTGACTTTGATTTCTTTGCTGAGATTTCTTTGCTTTTCTTTCACAGCATTGTCAAATCGGTGTGAGCTATGTATGAGTGTATTAGTGTTTGAAAAAAGCAATACCAAGCAGAGAAACCGGCTCGAAGCCGACAGTGCGCCGCCGCCGGTTATTTTTCTGTATATTTCCGTACACCAAAGGTGAAAATGAACCGTAAGAGCTACGGACTTGAAATTTGGACACAATGTGTAGACATTTGGCCACTACAACAACAAATACATGAGAGTTAAAAACTAAAGGGTGTTCCGAAACGAGCAACGAAAAATGTTAAAATCCCATGTAATATACATACAATTGCATGTACATATATACACTTGAAATTTTAAAAGTTAGTGTATTTTTATACAGACTACAGCAATTAACACTAAATTTAAAAAATTTAAATCAATGGGTGTTCCATCAGTTAATGCAATTTTGACTTTGTAATTTTGACAACTTGCTGTATCTTGGAAACCGTAAGAGCAAAACTCTTGAAACTTTTAAAAACGGTAAAACTAAAAAATCAAAAAAATATAAAATCGCCAAATATAAAAAAATCGCCAAAAACAAAAAAAAATCGCCAAAACGAAAAAAGCACCAAATTAAAAAAAATCTCTAGGACTAAAATAAATCGCGAAAAACGGGAAAAATCGCCAAAATGAAAAAAATCCTTAAACAAAAAAATCGCCAATATGAAAAAATCGCCTAAATAAGAAAACCCCAAAAACAGAAAAAAATCGCCAAAAATGAAAAAACCCCAAAAAACAAAAAAAATCGCCAAAATGAAAAAAATTGCAACAATTAAAAGAACCCAAAAAGAGAAAAAAAACGCCAAAATGAGAAAAAAGCGATAAAACTGAAAAAAAATCGTTTAAACTGAAAAAACTTAAAAAAGGAAGAAAGCTAAATCAAAAAAAATTATCAAAACCGAATGTGCGCGAGTCAAAGTCGCACTTTACTGAATTTATTTTAATTGCAATGCGTACACAACAACAAGAACAGCAACAACTAAACGATTTACAACAGGAATTTAAAATTAAAAAGTAAAAGTAAAGACATTTACCATAGATGAGCACTGCAGTACCACTGAAGTTTCAGTAAAAACAATAAAAAATGTTTAACAAGTAAATTTTTAATGATTACTAAAATTTTGTTTCTACAATTTTTATAAATTGCCTAAATGATTTATTATATGATGAGGTGCATTGAATTTTCAGTAATCAGTAATGCCCGTATTCATAATGAAATTCTACCAAGTGGCTAAATGTTTTTCATACAAAAGTTTCAAAATTTTAATGAAAAAACTTTGCCACTTGCTACAATTTTATTATGATTACGGCCCTACGATTTTACTGGTAATGCAAATTAAATTTCATTAGCAGTAAAAATTTACTGAATTTTTTTAGTAATCAGTAAATTTACTGCTTACTGCAATTTTGAATGCAGTACATATACATATACTGCAGTGTGCCCATTTACTAACCAAATAAGTTTAATAAAACAAACAAAAATCAACAAATTCATATGTATTTACAATATTGAAAGTTTTGATACTTTTAATTAATTAATTTAAAAAAAGATACTAAAAGCATAAGTACTTCCAACTTAAAAAAATTTTTCATTACTAAATGTTTACACATCTCCTCTGTGATCGGACTCACATTGCTTTAAAAAAAAAAAAAATCTACAGTGTATGTCTTTTAGACTCAGAGCTATCTATGTGTTGAATTTCATCAAAATCTGATAGATAGTTTCGATGGATCATCTATCCGATCCTCAAAGAGGAACAAATTTCCTATTACTTATCCTCGTGGTATTATTTTTAATTTTATAGCCTATGTTTTCTTTTCGACTCAGACCTATCTGTGTTTCGAATTTCTTCAAAATCGGTTTGATAGTTTTTGAGAGGCAGAAATTTCCCCCTACCTACCTAGATCTATTTATGTTTTAAATTTCATCAAAATCGGTTCCAAACAATAAATTTACTTTCGCATTTGTAATTTTAGTTAGCAGAAACACCTTTAGATATCACTGCCATGAACCTTACTGGAGATTCTCAAAAACTAGGCTAAACATCCCAAAAATTCTCCGGCACTTCCCCGGAAAATTACCGCAGCACTGAAAATCTAAAACATTCGCGGTGGCAGCAACATTATGCTCTGTAGTTGGGGTGGCTTCCTGTATTTGTAACCAGTATTCGCCAGTATTTTTTAATTTTCAAAAAATTTTTATTTTACATACATGGCGTGCCATAAGGAACTTATGTTTCAAATTTACTTTTTTTTTGCCCAATATAAATCAAAACAATTTGATTTTGCACAATATATTGTGCCATATATCAATATAATATTCACACAGGCAATTTTATTATGCAATTATTGCACAATAATATTGCATAGGTGCACATGCATACCGTAAAAAAACAATAATATTGATATGACTGTGTCTGGCCAGGGATTGAACTCAAGCTATCGAAGCCCGTCATTTGCTTTGTGGTCAACTCACTAACTATTTCAGCCAAAAGCACCTAATTTATCAGTGACATAAAATCTATGCAACCATTCCCATACTAGAAAGTGTGGAACTACTCTGCTTTATGTTTACATGTGCAAATAAAAAAATCAAGTTTTTGCATGCTTTTAGGCTTTCTACTTTTTTTTTTTGAAGATTTTTTTTAACAAGTTACTACTCTTGACGATGGTCTAAAAGCTGTAGTAAAATGGATATTTATGTTTTAATTTTTTATGCAAAAATGTTCATGTTCATATCCCCTATATTATGCCATACATACCGCCAAATAGCCAACCAAGCATTTTAACCAACAATCTACCTACAATAGAGTTTACAACGGATGTCTGTCGTCCTTGTTCTTTTCATTTGCAACACGTTGTTTGTTGTTTGTGAAATCATACATAGTGTACCGGAAGGATTCTGGACATTTATAAATTATGCCAGGCATGTTAAAATGCCATTTTGAATATGAAATTTGATGCCTCTTTTAAAGCCTGCTTTATATTTTACATTCTTTGTACATATGTGTGTATGTACATCACATAATATACGCAGGACAATTCATAATGAAATAATTCATCTTTCACTGGCACAAACAAATTTCTATTTCTATTATTTGCAATTTTTCTCATTAATTAAACTTTAATTACCATAATTATTTAATATGCAGTCTTCATAATTGAAATCACATTTTCCATTTTTTTTTGTGAAAAGTAATTTTTAAATCTGCCTTATAATTTGCTTAAAAGCATTGCTCCTTTATATAAAACTTTGATAAAGAAGAGTTTAATTGCTACAATGCCTTTTAAATCTAACCACTTGCGCTATGTATCTCTGTTAGAATTATGCATCTTTATTAAAATAGTGTCTACGTGATATTTGAATTTTATGATAATATAAAAATATTTTATTTCATGTTTTGGTACTTATTTAGAAAATACATAAATATATTTTTTTAGTTGGACTTAATAACCATAGTGCTGTGTATTGTGGCTGAGTGCACTTTAATGGGGGGGACTCTTAAGGTTGCATGTAAATAACATTTATTTCAATATTGCAATTTTGTCTCCTTGTACATTATATTATGAGAAAATTTACTGAAGGACTTCATAAGACATTAGTTATTATTAATATTGAAATTATTTGTTTAACGTTGCACTTAAAAGCAAAAAAAAAAAAAAAAAAGAACTAATGAATTAGTGCATTTTTTAATATTTTGTAAGTTCATGCTTTACTCTAATATAAATTGGGTTTGCAGCAAATGATGTAGAATGGTCATATGGTTTTAAGTAAAATAAATAAATATAAGGCAAGACAAGCATCAAATTACTCTTTGTGGCGCGCTACTAGAAATCTTAAAAGACTCGTTGATCTTAAATCACCACTGCGTACTGCGACCGGAGGCTGGGCAAGAAGCGATAGTGAGAAAGGTAACTTATTTTCTGAGCATTTAAAATCTGTATTCATTCCCAATTCATGTACGGGTGCTGCTGATTTACCGGGTGTAGTTTTTCTACCGCATCGTCCCTTAAGGTTTAAGATGCGTGAAGTACAAAAAGTAATTGCTGAACTCAACCCGAAGAAAGCTCCAGGTATTGATTGCATTAGTAACATAATGCTCATGAACTTGCTTCATATTGCAATAAGAATCCTGCTATTTATTTTTAATGCTATTTTAAGAATGCAGTATTTTCCACATAACTGGAAACTTGCCAAGATCAAAATGATTCCAAAGGCGGGCAAAGATCTTACCAAGACTGAGTCATATACGCCTATAAGCTTACTATCTACAATCTCAAAGCTTTTCGAAAATCTGCTTATGACTAAATTGTCCAAAATTTTAACTGATAATGGGTGCATCCCGGACCATCAATTTGGCTTTAGAAGTCAGCATAGCACTATTGGACAAACGCATAGACTGGTCCAAGTTGTAAGAAGAACATTTGAAGAAAAGAAGTATTATTCTGCTCTCTTTATTGATGTTTCTCAGGCGTTTGATAAAGTATGGCACGAAGGCCTAGTTTTAAAATTGAAGACATATCTGCCAATAAACATTCAAAACCTTTTGGAAAGTTATATTATTAATAGAAAGTTCACTGTTGTGGAAGGAGAGTTCACGAGTGTGCCCAAATCTATATCTTCTGGTGTGCCACATGGTATTATTCTGGGTCCTGTCTTGTATTTAATATATACTTGTGATATGCCTGTGAGCAATAATATCCACACCTCTACATTTGCCGATGATACAGCCTGTATGAGTGTGCACGAAAACCCTTATGAGGCATCCCGCAATCTCCAGGAACATATTACCCAGCTGGCAATATGGTTGAACCTATGGAGAATTAAAGTCAATGAACAAAAGTGTGTCCATATAACGTTCACCCTAAGAAGAGATACTTGCTCCACCATTCGAATCAACAATCAAAATATTCCTCAACATTCCCAAGTGAAATACCTTGGTATACACCTTGATCGCAGGCTTACATGGAAACCTCATATTGACTCTAAAGGTACGGTCACAAAAGTTTTGATCCAGACACTTGTTTATCATGTTAAACAGTTTCAACAAAACTAATGGACAATGTCATAGAATCCAACAATATTCGCTACTCTTTGACTTGACAAACTTTTGTCTGAATTTAAATATTTTTCATTAGCATTTAGTGGTTACGCTTTTTTTGGGCAAATGTTTGGCAAGTGTAACCGTAGCTTAAGTTAACTCAGATGAAACTTAAGTTAACTCAAATATATTGGTTGATTGGCAGAAACTCAACACTCAGCCTAGACTGCAAACTTTTGCTATACAAGTCGCTTTTGAAGCCAATATGGTGCTACGAAATTCAGTTATGGGGTACTGCTTCAGCTTCCAATGTCGAGAGAATCCAACAAAGGCAAAACAAAATTTTACAGTTAATAACATCGGCTCCATGGTACATCCAAAATTCTATTATACATCGTGATTTAAATATGCCACTAGTGACTGAAGAAATTGCAAAATACGCAGGCAAATATTTAACAAAACTCGAAACACATCCTAATCCGCTTGCTCGTAATATTTTGAACTTTACTGGACACATCCACCTAAAAAAGAGAGACCCAGGGGCTCTTATACTCCACACTCCAGATGGGACTACTTGAAAATACTTTCTTTTTTCCTTTTTGATTATCACTACTTATGTATTATTTATAACTATCACTAAGTTTATGTCCGACAGTGGTCAGACCTAATAATTATATTTTAGATTTAAGATTTGAATACTTATTAGAGACCTGCGTAAAAGGTCTTTAAATGTAAATACGTCATGGTTTTTAAATGTATTCACGTCGCATGTATTATACTAAACCAATAATAAATGCTGTCGTACTATAAGCGAAGCACGATGGATGTATTGGTGTACGTGTGTATATCAGTGTTAACAAGCGATGTCGCAAGACAGCTTGTTTGTAACAAACACTCAAAAGAAGTACTGTTGATGCATGCCTGTTATTTTGCATACTGTACGTTTGAGTGTGTGTGTAATATATAGATGGTAAGCTATTATGTGGTTAGCCGCATACAACTAATGTTAATGCACGTGTGTGCCTTTGCATGTGCGCAGAAAAATAAAAAATCATACACACATACATGCATGACGTTTGTACACGCGCTCATGCGTAGAAAGAAGCAAGTATCACAAATTCTTTCGTCACGAAGTGTTTTCTTTTTTACTCTTATACCTACAATACTCAAAAAAAACAATTTCTTGCAAACAGTGTTTTATAAGATTTCGCTGTAGTAAAGCATTTGAAAAATCCCTCATGTCTTGAAAGTTCTTATAAGATGTCTTATGCAGGACACTAATACTTACTGTTAGTTCATATTTGAAGATACAATAAATAAATACATGTTTTTAATTCAAATTGCGAAAATTCCAAATGGAAATATGGGTAATGCAATATTTTAAGTTTAAGAAACTCTAAACGAAGCGAAGAAAATTTTTTCATCTAAAATTAATTTGGAGTTGCAACTTGCAACTGAATATATTGAAAATCTTACATCTAAGGTATAGGATGTGCTTGTTACTTTTATGTAAAATAAATTAGACTCAACTAATTTTTTTATGAATTTGTCAAAATTCAAATAAAAGTGGAAATGACATGAATAGCAAATTTTTAATATTTTTAGTAAGAAAATTGATTTTATTTTTTATGCATATATGACTAAAAGGTTATAAAAATTGTAAAATTCTCTAAATCAGCGACCGCCACACATATACATTCACACTTATGTTTGTGTTGGTGCTTCGTTTTTGAGCGTAATATATTTTGCTCTTCTTATGGCAGGGCTGCCAAAACATATTTGTAATATATTTGTAAAACTATAATTCGAGTTAATTCCTCGTGTTCAAAAAGAGATTAATGCACATTTGATGTATTTTAAATAGTATATAATAACCTAGTTTCAGATATGATTATTAAAGCTCTAAAAAATAGAAAACCTTAAACTAATTTAAAAAGAATTCATTGTTGTCTGGTAAAATGTGACTACACAACCTGCACATGAATAGTCTGATATTGAAGTGGTAGCCCTGATCAGTGATGGGAATTGGAAATCTTGATTTCGTGCCAAATCTGCTTTTAAATAGTACCAAAATCACTTGAATAGTGCCAAACCTCTTTTTTATATAATTTTAATGTTGTCACTTGATGTTCATTTAAACTATGGTTCTTGAATGATAATTTATTGTGTTTATAACTAGAAAAATTATTATAAATATTAACCTAATTTTCGCTAGCAAGAATAACATGTATTTCAAATTCCATACTGTCAATAAATTTTTTCTGTTGCTGCAACTATTGGGTTTAGGGTTATAATTAAAATATAGTGGTACCACAAGAAAATTTCAGTCGCTATAGCAGAATTCTATGATAATTGCTGCAACCGCCAAAAATTCAATTTCCAACAAATTCGGTTGTCACAACGAATCTGTTTTCTCTGTGTAGTCATAAATTTTTAACAAAACTATATTGTTAAACTCTAACCTTATCACACTTTTATATGGATGTTCTAATGTAATTATTAAACTCAAACATTACTCTGTTTATTGTAACGAAATAAATGTTTAAAATAACAATAACTAGTTTTCAACGACCAGACATTTGTTTCAGAGAACATAATATTGTTTTCTCAACTATTCTACAACCATAACTTTTCTTTGAGTGTGGTGTTTATTTATATTATATTATTTATTTATTGTTATTTAATTATTTATATTTTTGCTAATAAAAAAGTGGCCACCAAATAACAACTTTCAGAGAATGATCTAATATAAAGAAATGCTTGTTTCATTGAATATAGTGAAATAAATAAATACAAATCATTGCTCGTAGATTGTAACCCATTAAATAGTTACAAAAAATTAATAAAGCATTTTGGTGCTAATATGCCCATTGAAGAAGTTTTTTTTTTTTAACAATATTATAAAAAAGTTTGCACGAAACAAAAAAAAAAATATTAAAAAACAACACAACCAATCAACTTTGCACTTAATTTTTCTTGTTGTAAAATGTTTTAATACCAAATAAATCAAAAGAAAAAATATTTTTATATTTCTTTTTCCCACTACTCGTACAACATCAAATGATGAGCAAATGCTTATGTTTTGTGTAAATTTTCTATTTGGATTTTTTTTTTGAATCGAAAATAAATGTTCATATATCATAACTTTATAAGCTGTTGCAAGATAAATGGGCGTAAATCTACACAAATCGAAAGTCTCATAAGTATGCTACATTTTTTGAAATCTCTATAAACCCACACAATCGCACACACACACACACGCACACAATTGCATGTATACAAACACATACATACATATGTACATGTATGCATGTACTACATCACAAACATTAGCTAACAAACAAGAACAATAAATAAATAAAGCCAATTTAGTTGCAATTTAGAGAGTTGGTCTCTATTTTCAAGTCATGGAAAGAGCGGTACAGCGTCTGCTTTTGGAAAGATTTATATGGTTGATGTGTTAAGTTATGATGGGGCTGCAATAATATAAAAATGTTTTTTTGATAAACTTTGTTGGATAGAAAATAAAAATTATAATGAAAATGTGGCTTAGAAGTTGTTTTATGGCAAAAAGAAAAAAAATGGAGAACGAACATGTTTACATGACTAACAAATATTCAAAGTTTATTATTTGTTTTATTTTTTTTATTTATATTTTGGTAAAAAAGTTGCTCCTCTTCTTAAAATATTTGAAACTCCCACATTTATATTTACATACATTACATTGTATGTGCTCTTGCTGCTTTCGGTTTAATAATTTATGGTTCAATTTTTATATTTTATGTTCACAATTTAAATTAAAATAACGTTTATATTTTCAGTTTTATTCTTAAAAAAAAAAAATTAATACTGGTGGGGTTTGTGTGTAAACACACGCAACAACAGCGTTACTTATAGTGTTTTCACACTGAAGGTTAAAATCTGGGCGCAAATTACGGCACTCGTTATCGAACGAAATTACGAAACATTTCCATATAAACTCCATTGAAATATTTCGCAATTTCGTTCGATAACGTTAAAACCATAAACAGCTGATTTTGCTTTCACACTGCAAGTTTGTTAAATTCAGTTTTTAACTCACAGGCTGTCTAATAATTTTGCTCAAAATAAAATAAATCTCCTGCCGAACTGCGTGTATTTGTTGTTGCATTTTTTCTGCTTTTTAATAACACTTGTTGGACATACTGTTCAACTGTTTTTGTTTGTATGAAAAACTGAGATATTTCACAATGCGCTCTAAAATGGAAATTATTTTATATTTTGTAAATAAAATTTTTTCATTTATGGAACTTCTTATACAGAATGAAGAAGTGCTTGGAAATATTGTTAATAATATAAAAATGCACAAATACATTATAAGATAAACCTTTTTTATAGGCAGATGAATGTCAGTTATATTGTCTATTTTCACTTTCCACAGTTCAATTTAAAATATTTTCGTTGTTTTCCTTGCAAAAAACTCTTTTTTTCCATAATTTTTTGATTATTATTGCTGCTGCATTCATTTTTAAGTTGAAAATTTTTCAGGCGCCATCTATTGTTATTCACTGGCATACCATTACCAGCTGCTGTCGGTCATTTCAACTTGGCAGCACTGAATTTATTAGAGCAAAAACAATGTTGCATTTCATAAAACCAACTTAAAACCAATTCAAAAATGGTTTTAATTTGGTTTTAACAAAAACAATTTGTATGGTAAAACCAGGTTTTAACAGTTGGTTTTAACGTTAAAATCAACTTTTATTAAAACCATGTCAGTGTGAAAATACTATGAGCAAATGCAGTGTCTTTTTGTGTTTAAGTGTGAGTGTGCGTGTTTTTGTGCATGTGCTATTTATGTAGTTAATCCTTTTGAATTGTTTGCATGCACCAGTACATGCGTTGTATTCTTATTTGTGCTCTGCTGCATACCTTTCGATCCACAAATGAACATTAAGATGATACCAGTTTTGCGAGCACAATGTATTCAATGAATATTGAAATGAAAGCATAAATGAAGCTTTTTCAAAATATGCACAAAAGTAAGATTTTTACCAATTCAATAGATTTTGTAAAACAACATTTCGGTTACTGTTAGGTTAATGGCTTGATTATGGATGGCAACTGAATTGTCCATTTTAAAATTTACATATTTTATACTTTGCAGCCTTCTTTTACATTTACATATTTTCAGCTGCCAATCTGTCAGAATCATATTTTCTTTTTGACAACTGAAGAAAATTGCTATATATAATTACTAATTTTAATGTCAGTTACCAAGGCAACTGGAAATCAATTGAAATCCATTCTACGGTGTGACAAAAAAAACCTGGGACGTGTTAATATACATATTTCTGGTACACTGAAAGAATTTTTTTCATAACTTCTATGAATTTCGATATTAATCCAATCAAAAATTTCATTAAAATTCAACCAACGTCAAGCTTCTTTGGATTAATAAAACCACTTTCGTTAAAATTATTTCAATGAAAACTTCGTCAAATGCATTAAACAGTGTCATCAATGCAATACAATAACTTCACGGAAACAACGAAATAATTTCATTAAAACGACGAAAACCAGATTAATAAAACTTATCCCTGAAGAAGCTGGAAAATACCAGCGAAATGTTGGATAAATAATGCAATAATATTTTTTTATTTACATTAAAATACAAAAAAGACCTTGAATATTAGATTACTCTGTAATGTCAAGAAGAAACAATTGTAAATGTTTCCTACATATGAAGGGATTTCTTAATAATTAAAAAAATATTGTTATCATAAATCCAATGAAATATTTTTACGAAACTAGAATACCAAGTAGTATAAGTGAAAATGATTATGGCCATGAGTGTAGGTTTTCCTATCTTGGATGAATAAATGAAATGAAAATTAAATAAAACGAAATTCTTTCGCAATATTAGTGAAATTTTCATTAGATATGTGAAATTATAATTAGATTTGTGAAAAAAATCTAATGAAATTGTTTCGTTGGATTTATTAAGCAAAATTCTTTCGGTGTAGGTATTGTGGAGTATAACAACAATCTGTATTTGAGTTATCCAAACACCGCCAAAATCTTGAGTTACGGCTAAAAACCCGGTTTTTAGTACCGATATGTCTCTAACTAACTTAAAGATCAACTGATTTTAAATTTATAAGTGGATTTAGAAAGTTCTTTTGAACCATATAAATACATATTTTGCTTCAGTAAAAATCAGATATTTGTATGTGTGTATTATTTCACCAAATATATTTTTATTTGGGTGTTTTTGTTACTCTGCTACTTTGGACTCGTTCTTAAATAGTATTTTTGTATTGGGACCATACTGCTTATGACTTTATTTATAAAACATAATTGATACAGAGGTCTTACTGAAGGTCTTCATTCGCATTCTGAGCGAAAGAAAACTCATTTCCACTTCTCTATCTTACTTCTGTAGGAACATTGATTCGAACTACAAGTCGCAAGAGAACGTAAGTATTTCCATACCGATTTTCATCCAACTAATTCGAATGAGTCGTCAACAAAGCGAACAAAATCAAAATCACTCATTTGATATTTTGCTTTCGTACAATAAACTTTATTTGCAAAGAATTCAATAAAGTTTTTAAAATTATTATTTTATTACATTATTATTTTTTTAATTCACATTTCTTCAATTTGTTTTTTATTTGTAGGTAAAAGTCATAAAATATTCATAAAAATATTATTGAACACTTTTGTTTTGATTATTGTTTTATGTTCGTAGTTGTAAAGCATCCCTGTAGTAAATAAAAAAATCAGTTGACAAAAAACACTAGTTTATAAATTAATTATTTTGCAAGTGACTACAAATTGGTTTAAGTCTCATGCAGATATCAACCAAACATGTTGAATAAAAGCACACGTAAGAAATAAATAAAAGCAAAATAAGTAAATGAAAAGGAAATAAAAAAACAAAAGAAGCATGTCATGAAATCAAATGTCAAATGTTGAAAAAAAAAACTAATATATTTCACTACTTAATATGTATAATATTTTCTATGAGCGGTTCGTATGTATGGATGTATGTATGTACGTATTTTTTATTTTTAGTGAATATAATAAAAATAAATATTCCCAGTCAGCATTTTATGAAATTAATGATCATATGCGAGTCTTTTTCGACTCCTTCGCACGATTAAAATAAGCATTTATGCGCTCGTTTTCGAGTCGAAAATGACTGTTCATTCGGGAGAAAATGGTACCCTAGCCGCGACTCTTCTAAAGGAGTCTTTAATGATTCGAGCTTCTGATCAACTTCGACTCATTTTCGAGAAAGTTTGTGGTAGTTCTTACAAGCAGTTTCGAATCTTCTTCGAGTCATTTTTCAGTCATATTACTGATCATTTACGAGTCTTTTTCGAATCATATTATACGTGCATTTTTAATTGAATACAAACATTTATTATTGTTTTGTTTTTAATTTAATTTACAAATAACATATAACAAAAACAAATAAAAAATTATAAAATTCAATTTGTAATTCAAAAATTGTTATTCAATATTATAAATTAAAATGACATGTCAAGTTACATATGCTACTTAGAAATTGTCTTAGCTTCTCCTCATTTTCTTGAATTTCTGCTTGTTTGCCCTGATTCAATATCACTTCGAAAATGTTCTTGGTATTCCACTTTTTGCATTTGAAAGCATAATAGTTTTCCGGGTTTTTTCGGCCAATCTTTTAATTTTTTTTAGCTGACATTACCTTTTTTTGTTTCAAATTTTTATATGAATTCACTCACAAATGTAATATGTACACTTTATATTTTTTTGATTTTACTATACGAGCTTACTGTTTGTTTTTGTTTTTTTTTAATCACTTTCTAAGTATTTCTGGGAATCATTTTCGAGTCTTATTTTAAGCGCAGAAATGATTAATCAGTTATTGATCATCTAAGGTACTCGAAAAAGACTCAGTTTGGTGAAACAATCTTCCACATGCTGACTGGGTTTATATACATATATGTACATTGTACATATATTTACATAGATATATAGTCACATCTAGCATTTGGAAGATAGTTTTGTGAAAAATCACCTTGCTGAGTCTTCTTAGATCACTATTCGTGATCCAAAACTGATTAATCACTTGCACGATCCAAAAAGGACTCGAAAAAGATTCGCGCTAATGGGTAAAAATAGTTTGATTTAAAATACAATAACAAATTGTATAGCCATCGCAAATTATTCATCCAGACGTGTAAAATGTGACTATTATTTCCGTTTGTTATTATCATATTTCGCTCACCTGGAAGACTGAAAAATGCTTAATCAAAAACAAATCTTGCAGGTGTTTTAAAAGTGATTATAATTATGTATTTTATGATCATATTTTACGCAGATAGATGATTAAACACTACTTGATATGTTATTTTTAAGTATAACGGTGCAATCTTTACGTATAATGTCAAAAAATTGATTTTTTTTTTTTCATTTATAAAAGTTAAATCGAATATAAAATTAAATGATGAAACAGAATAAGCCTGCAGCTTCAGGAAAAATCGATTTCAAATTAACAGAGCCCATAATAAAATCAACGGCAGTAGCTTCAATTGCTCTCTGATTTATGTTATATTTGCTTTCGGCTTATTTTTCTTTACAAAATGTATAAAATTTATTGAAAGTGTGATAGCATAAGAAAAAACGCTGTCAAAATAAAATAGATTCTGTCTCTGGCCTGCTTTGTGTAACTTCCTTTTGGTGTCAATTTGTATGGAAAATGTGTTTGACCATTAAACGTAGGACTAATAAAGCTGACTAAAAAATTCTCGTAGAAAAGTCAAATACGATTAGAAAATCGACTGATAAATTACTCAAATAACAGTCATAAATGACTATAAAAAACTCATAAACTGACTGATAAATTTCTCAAATATGACTTGTAAGCGATTAGAAACATGGCTGAAAGACAATTCGAAAAAGAGTAAAAAATTAAGCGTAATAAGATTAATAAATGATCAGAAAACGATTCGAAAAAGACCTTAAATACTACTAGAAAAGGGGTCGAAAGCGACTCTAAACTAATATAGAAAAAGACTCATAAATGATTTATCAAGAAGAGTCGCGGGTAGTCACGTTTTTCTACCGACAAAAGTATAATTTGTGATCAGAAAATGAGCGCATATTCTAGCTTTTTAATCGCGCAAAGGAGTCAAAAAAGACTCGAATTTGATTGAAAATTTCAAAAATTGCTGGCTGGGTAACTACAAATTGGCTGGAAAATAAGTAGTTAGTAGTCAATTAAAAAGTCATGCAGAGATGGCCAATTGACTACCGCCTATGACATGCCTATGTTAAAATAGTGAGTCGGTTACAAGGAAAAACGTCACTGAATCAACCAGATGTGGTTATTAAAAAACCAGTTTTAAGTTATTTACAACTAGGTTTGTGTTCCTATAGGGATGCTGTTGCTGTGCAACTATTTTGTTAAATTCTTTTCCGTTGTTCAATATGGTTGTATTTATTTTCATGTAAATGTTAGTAAGCTTATAAAAATCCCTAGAAATACTTGGCAATATTTTAATTTATAAACACGTAAAACAAAAAAAAAAAAAAAAAAATGACACACATAATCACAAGCGAAAGAAGGCTGATTACATAGTGGAATGAAAATGTATTAGACAATGTTTCTTTCGCAAAGTTTTTCTTTCGATATAGTGGAAGTGGCAGTTAGTCTCTTCTTTCTAAATCCGTTTATAAATTTAAAATCGATTGATATTTAAGCTAGGTAGAGGCTGTTAAGTGCATACGGGCACAAAAAACCGGTTGTTTACCCGTAACTCAAGATTTTGGGGATGTTTGTAAAATTTAAAATACAGATTGTTGTTATACTCAAGAATAACCACGTGAAAAATGGTAGCATGTCCCAGGTATTTCGATTTCATTAAAATTGGTTAGACAGTGTAATTGGTCCCATCCCAGACGTGATGGGTTCGTTTGTATCCTTTTTCCAGCGACTTCTTTTTATGGTGTTCAAGCAGAGCTTTGGACATGATCTGGGTTATTTTTGTCTTCCTTTGAAGTCGATTGAAAATATTCAGGACAGCAATCGATGTGCTTTAGCAAAGCTTCCCACATACGAAGCTTTGTTGGCATAAACTCCGCAATTTTCCATGACTGATTAAGAATAACGTTTAAAATGCCATATTAAATTATTGAATTTATATACCCCATATTAAAAAAATAATAAATTTTTAACTTTCAAACATTTTCAATGTTTCATAAAATTGGTGCCATGCTAAGCGTCATGTAGTGAAACCATGTTTTCAGACAATAATGTTGACGTATAAATTTCAACTTTAACCAAAAATACATTTTGATACAATACTGACCAAAGTGGCCCCAACCAACCACACAATGTGCCATATTAACAAAAAGGCATAGGGTTGCCACACAAAAAAAAATGCTAGAAAGGAATTGGTTATTATGGGAAGTCACTTGTTTTAAATCGCTGTCGATGCCAAATTTTGGCCAAAATGTATAAATTCGCTCAAACCGAAGTCAAAGAGTATCATAATAAAATGTGCAGAAATATAGTGTGTGATCCTTTTTTTAAATGTGCGTACATGTAATTTACTACAAAAAGTAACAGTGTCAATATGGAATTGAAATCCTGAGCTTGGCGTATGATTGATACGCGTTATATTAGTTAAATTTTCTAACTCTCATACGCCACAGTATGCAAGCGAGTGTATGGCCAATAATTTTGAGCAAAATTATATTTTTATACCTTTCAATAAAAATGGTAAAGGTTATATATGTATATGTAGGTTTGTCATTATGTGTGTAATTTCCACATGGGTCCTTAAAAATAGGGAAGAGAAATAAGCGATGTCCCTCTATCTCTAAGTGATATCGGATTTTCGAAGCTCTCAGAAAATCTAGTGACTTCGGTCTTGGACTGTTGTGTCAGAAATGCTCGAAATAGATTAGTATAGACAATGAGCAAAATCCAGCATACAGTTTCAGAGCTGGAAAGCTTAAACTTTATTTTGCCATATAAAAGTAACTAAATAACTAAAACTAATTTTTTATTTTATTTTTTTTTTGTCAAATAAACTTATTTTATATTTCAGTACGAATAAAATTGATCTTAAAAATCAAAAAACCAAAAAGTTGTTTCCAGGGTTGGAAAACTTTAACTTTTTTGTTATACAAAAGTAATCAACTAAAATTAATTTGTACTTTTTCTCTATAAATTAAACATATCTTATATGTTAATTAACTCGTTTGTTAATTAGATGCTTGTTTTAATCTCAGCACATAAACTGGATTAAAGTGTTAAAGTGTTAAGGTTTATTCAACAACAAACAGTACTTGAACCGAGTTGTTTGAAGAAATGATTTGATGTAGACTCTTTAATGTTCAATAACAAAAAGGTTTTCTTTACTTAAATTTTTCTTCATTTTATACAGAAATATTGATTACTATTAATTTAATATAAAATGTTATTTACTGTTAATTTTACATACTTAGCATTTATGGTATTATGTATCATATTTTAAGTTCATTGGCTGTGTGACCATAACACGAGGCGAACAAAATACTTAGCATGCAATTTAATGTTTAAAAGGTGATCGTACTACAAAAAACAAACAAATTAACAAAAAATGCATAATAGACAAGAGTGAATTACAAACAGACTATATAATTGTAATAAAATACTTAAGAGTGCAACGAAACTAAAAATGCATAATAAGCAAGAGTTAATCAGAATTATAAAGACAAAAGAATAAAACCATAATAATAAATTTATAAATAAAAAACTATGTTAATTATAAACATTATATTAAAAAAAAAAAAAAAAAGATTGTTATAAGAGATCAGAAAAATCTAAAAGGATGATTCCAGGGTTGGTATCTTACACTATTTGTGATCACATATACAGTAGCATATCAAACAATCTTCTAATTGACGCCATTGGATGTGATATTACAGATCACAATATGCTTTCATGCAAAGTAACAAGCAGCATCGAAAGATCAGAGTGTACTGAAAAACGATATAAACTATGCGACTATAGTCGGTTGCAGACATGCCTACAAGATCAACTTAATTTACTGCATCACACAGGGAACTCATCCAATGATATGTCGAGATTAATAAGTACAATTTCTACTTGTATTAGGGAATCTTCTGTTGAAAAGGTAGAAAAAGTCCAAACAAAATATCGGATAGCGCTTTGGATAAATGAAAGCCTTCGCTCACTCATAAAATTAAAAGAAAAATTGCTTGAAGCAAGGAGAAAAAGAGGAAGATACACAGCTATTGAAAATAAATTAAGACGTGTGAGCAAAATAATAAAAAATGCTAGTAAAATATGTATGAATAACTATTATCAAAACAGTCTAAACAATCTTCAAAACAATCCCAAAAAGTGCTGGAAATTTTTAAATGAAAACCTAGGGAGGAACCGAAAGCAAACCTTGCAATTGAAGCATAATTAATGGTGATGTAATTATTGACGATACTCAGAAATGTAACATATTCAACAGATATTTTATTGAAGCACCGAAACTCTTGAACGAAGAAATAGTCAAAATTGCTGACGATAATTGTAATTATTTCAATACCTTAAGTCAGAATATAAATCAATTTTCTTTTAACTACAGAAATAATGAAGAGGTTTTTTGAAATAATTTCAAGCCTACAATTTAATAAAAGTCCTGTCTATGATGGCATATTGAGCAAAGTTCTTTTTAAATGTAAAAACATATTAACACCAAAACTTGTATATATTTTCAATGATATTATAAGTTCATCGGTATATCCCTCAACTTTGAAAATTGCAAAAGTTATACCTATTCCAAAAGATAATAAAGCGTGTACAGTGGACAAGTTTAGACCCATCGCACTGTTGCCTATGATTGATAAAGTTTTTGAAAAGGTTTTATACAAACAACTATCAGAACATCTGGACCTAAGCAACCTCTTATATAGATTACAATTTGGTTTTAAAAAGGGTAGCGGAACGCAGGAAGCCGTTGTAAATGTAGTTAATTATATATGTGGCAGCCTGGATAATG
Organism: Tachina grossa; assembly: GCA_949987645.1. NCBI lineage: Eukaryota > Metazoa > Arthropoda > Insecta > Diptera > Tachinidae > Tachina > Tachina grossa. The sequence goes on along the minus strand of OX465274.1, from coordinate 172,400,839 downwards.
ATAACGGTGGTGTAGGTGCAATTTTCTATGACTTTTCAAATACGTTTGATCTTGTTGATCATAATATACTACTGCAAAAACTTCCCTACTATGGTTTTCAAGAGAGTGCATTAAACTTAATTAAAAGCTACCTAGATAATAGATTACAGTATGTGGAAATAAATAGTGCGAAAAGCAATATGGAGACCGTTAAGTATGGTGTGCCACAGGGAAGTGTATTGGGCCCGTTACTGTTTACAATATTTTTGAACGATATATCAAATCTTAAACTTTATGGAAAGCTGATAATGTATGCTGATGACATAATTCTTTTGTACCCATATAAACATGAACAAATGGAACATGATGCCAACATGCTTCTTGAATACGTAAGGCTTAACAGGTTATCACTGAATAAAGACAAAACAGAGTTGATTAGATTTCGGCCTTATTTTTTGAGAAATACGTCAGCTTTCAATATCTTTGTAGGTGGTGTAGTAATTCATGAATGTGATACCTTAAAATACCTAGGTATTCATTTTCAAAACAATTTATCTTGGAATAAACACATCCAATACTTGAAAAGCAAAATAGCTCCAGCAATTGGAATCCTCCATAAATTTAAAAACATATTTTATAAAAAGACTAAGCTCCTATTATATAATGCTTTAATACACAGCCATTTGTCTTACCTGCCAATGATTTACGGTCATAAAAAAAACAGTTGACTTCAAATCACTTCAAAGTGCACAAAATAAAGCATTAAAAACGGTTATATTCGACATTATCTCTATACAAGGAAATAACGAAAACTATTTTACCAATATATGGATTGTACAAAATGCAATTATTAATATACATGTTTAAAGCTGTGCGTAATTTTGGATACCACGTCATAGAATTCAGAATAAATCAAGGTAATATCAACACCCGAATTAGCTCTAATCTCTTAGTCAAGAGATGTCGGCTTGAAACCACTAAACAAAGCGTCGAATATGCTGGTTGCTCCGACTTCAATCACCTTCCAGCAATACTTAAAAATATGCAAAGAATATCGTTATTTAAATCCGCTCTGAAAAGTTATTTACTTCAAGATATAGAAGTGCTTCTATGTAATTGATCTACTTACACTTATTTATTTTATTTAATTTTTTATTTGTATTTTAAATTTTTACAAATTGTTATCAACTTTTGTTAACTAGTTTATAAGTATTTTTTAAATTTTTTTTAAATTACCATTGCCAACTAGCCCTTTTAATGCCCTAGAGGCGCTGGGGCCCTTATATTGTTAATATGTATTAAATACTTGAATAAATGAATTTAATATAAAAAAAAAACTAGATCTAATAAATTTTTTCCTTTTCTTTACAAATTAAATATATTTTATATTTTATTTTGGTATAGAAAATTAGAAAAATAAAATTCACAGCTCCAGAGCTGGAAAATTAGAGCTTTTTTTGGATATATATATATATATATATATATATATATATATATATATATATATATATATATATATATATATATATATATATATATATATATATATATAAGTAACTAAATAACATTAATTTTTTCATTATTTCTTTTTTTCTCTTTGTTTACTTAATGTACTTTTTGTATTTTTAAGAGCTATATTAGTAAAAAGAAGAAAGAAATAGTTTGGCATAAAAAATAAAAAAAACATAAAAAATATAGCTCCAGAGCTGGAAAACTTAAACTCTTTGTGGTATATTAAACTAATTAAATAAAACTAATTATTTCTTTAGGAATTAAATCTATTCTATATTTTAGTAAGATATAAATTAGTATAAAAATCAGAAAAATCAAAATTATAGTTTCAGGGATGGATATTGAAAAAAAAATTTTGTTATTATTTATTTTTTAATTAATTATATTTTTTTCAGTTAAACATATTTCATGTTTTAGGGAGATTTTTACTCCAGATTTTTTATATGGATATCTAATTTGAAGATAAACGAAGGTTTGCGCCATGCTGCTTATTATGGTCTCAGTTATGCTTCAAATCGATGTTGTTTCTTTGATAGCTTGTAACAAGTTCTTATTAATTTTTAGTAAATTGAGATAAAAATAAAATTTATCGCTAAAGAACAGTCATAGCTATTAAATAAATTAAATGAAATCTTCTATTTCTTTTCCCTGAAACTGTTCGAAAAAATTCTTTCGGAATAAACCGTTTACATAATACCGCGATGTATACCGTTTGCAATGGGATGTTTAAATTGAGACAATACTAAACAGTCTTGCAACATCAAAGATTATTAAATACGGGAAAATATAAAGTAAGTTCGTTTAGTTGGTATGGAGGTACTAAGACTATTTTAGGGTTATTAAATATTTAGTAGCATGGTCTTTCGAGAGCAACTAAACAAGGCCCAGTTTTTGGGTATTGTATTGACTTGACGTCGATGTTGACGATATTGTTGGGGCTGAATATAAAATATTTGTTAAATACAGAGTGTAGAATAAAATATTCAACTATTGCTAATATTGAAAATGAAATATTTGAATCAAATTCTTTAGTCGAAAAAGTACCGAGAGGTTACTGACTAAAAAGTGCACTAGAACAAAAAATTATTTTTTTTTTTACAAAACAGATATGTATATATGTACTTATGTATGTATATAAGATTCGTTACAGCCAACTATAGCACTCTTACTTGTTTATACTAAAATTCCTTGAACAATCGATGGCAATTACATATATTTTAAAAACAATGGCAAGCCTAGCAAGTAATGTATGCTCTAGCGAAAACCAAACTGAAACATGCTGGCGCTTGGCATTGTCCAATATTTAACGACCCGAATGTTTTACTCAGCAGGATGCACTTTTGCATTTAATATACGTTTGCCCAGAATATGCAAAAAGTTAGTACAGTTGTGTGTGTAAGTGTGTGTGTTGCTGCATGTGTCGAATCCTTATTTTCTTGTTCACAATGCAGATATATTTTAGTAAATTTCATCGCATAATTTAACTTTTGTATGTAAAATAGACTTTTGGTCATTTAAATAGACTACATTATATGTACACATGTATGTACATAAATATGCATACTTGTACACAAGGTCCAGTTTAAGTTTATTTTGTAAAATATTTTCCAACTTCTCCTCAGCAACGGGTTTTCCCTGTGGTGTACGTTTCACTCAATTTAAATGTAAATTCAGTGCGTCTTTTCAAAATCAAAAATATTATATGGATTTTAATGTAGAAAAAGGCTTTTCATACATCTCACACGCACACAACCAACAATGGCCAGCTCTTTAAGTGTATTTGTATGGGAGCTTCTTTACTTGTAGAGAATTGTGTACGTGTTGGAGCTCAAGGTAAAATGAGAAAACATGCAGCAACTCACAGACACAAACATACTTTCCCTAAAGCAGGATAATATGATGAATTTGCATCTAAATCGAATGGACTTTAGAAGTTTAGTTAAATATTTAAAAACATTTACAGGCAGAGTGTATGTAACTCAACTACCACAGCTCGTGGCCCATTTGCTTAATGGATCACAGGCAAGATCTTAAGTATCTACCAATGTTTGCTTGTGCACTGGTTCCCTTTTATACAAACACACACTCAAATTCCCAGTGGTCAGAAACCGACCAGGGTGGGGCTTTTCCAATGAAAACTTTAGAAATATTGTTGTGATTTGCATAATAAACTTGTACAAATGTTTTGTTTTTGTTTTTTTTTGTTATCACCAGGGAGTTTAGCATAAAAAGGATTTTATGTATTGCTGCAGATTTTCTTAAGCAATATCTAGATATTTGTTGTTATGGCTATTTTGCCTCAAAGCTCGTAAGCGTTTCGCATAATAAGTTTTATTTAAATATAAATAAAATCATTCCTTTTTTATTTAATGTATTATTTTATTTCAATTTATTTGTTATTCTATCAGCATTAGCAGAACATAATTTACTTTTTATTTAATAACATTTTAAATTAATTTTGTAATAAAATTCTTTATCTTCCTGTTCCTTTGTTTGGGTAAAATTTTATTTCCCGGATTTGGTGGGATTTAAAACCATTTTCTATTTTTAACAATAATCACAAAACATTTCTGATGAACTATTCAGCTTTGAGAAGAAAAAAAAAGTTACATATAATTGCCTGTGACATGATTTTGCTTTCGTTTTACGACCAATATAAGAAAAAATAAATAAAAAAAGTGATATTTTAATAGCAAATATTGCAAACTAACCTAGGATACGAGTAAAAATTTTTTAATGGCAATAAACAAATCAATATATCAAAATATTGTCATTTATATCAAAATAGAAAAGCAGCAAGAAACCTACTCTCCCAACTGTTGAGGCAGGATAAGTTAAGCTACTTTCAGGTGTTAAGCTAGTGCTTAATTTTTGGCGGAATTGAAAATGGCTTTTCTTTCACAGCACATTTTTACAAGTCCTTTTTTAAAAAACTTTTTTTTTTGTAGAAAAGTACATTTTCAGAAAATGTACCATATTAAAATATACACCAGCTTACTAATGAACTATTTGGAAAAAGTACATATGAGAAAGTACAATTTGGAAAAATTACTTTTTTAACCTCTTAGAAAAAGAAAATTTTTTGATGAAAGCACTTTTTAAGGAAAAGTGAAATTTAGAAAAAGTACTTTTTTTGTGGAAAAAAGCACATTTTTAGAAAAAGTGCCTTGCTAGAAAAAAGTATATATTTTTGGCAAAAATTACCTTGAGAAACAAATATTTTTATAGAAAAAAGTACCTTTTATAAAAAATTATCTTATTTTTCGAAAAAATTACTCTTTTAGAAAAAAGTATATCGAAGAAAAAAAATACCCTTTTCGAAAAAGTGCCTCTTTAGAAAAAAGTACCTTTTTAGGAAAAAGTACCTTTTTTTTTAGAAAAAAGTACCTTTTTAAAACAAAGTACCTTTTTAAAAAAAATAAATTTTTAGAAAAAAGTACCTTTTTTAGAAAAAAATAACTTAATAGAAAAAAGTATGTATATTATTAGAAAAAAGTACTTTATTAGAAAAAAGTAAATTTTTAACAAAAACTACGTTTCGACAGAAAACAAAATGCTAGAAAAAGTATTTTTTACAAAAAGTTCTTTTTCAAAAAAATTACCTTGTTTGGGAAATTAACATATTACTATAAAACAACTTTTTGGAAAAACCAACTTTTTGTAATAAAAGAATATTTTTAGAAAAAGTAAATTTTTTCGAAAAAATACTTTTAATTAAAAAGTACAATTTTAGCAAAATGTACGGTTAAAAATTTAAATGAATACCTTTTCTGGAAAAATGGAACTCTTTGGAAAAAACCACTTCTATAAAAAATGCACATTAAAGACAACAAAACCTTTATCAAGCAACATAAATTTACAGAAAAATTAGTTTTTAATCAGAAATAATTTTTAGTCAGGCTTAATTTCAGTAATTTCAATTCTTTTATTGAATGAAATATTTTTATTAATGTGAGTTTCTAAAGAAGAGAAGAAAAATTAAATTAGACTTTTCAAGCTGGGGGAAATACCGATATTTTTCTGTACAGCAACGAACTTCATCAGCACCCTAGTCTATCTACTTGGGTAGAGATTGTTATTAACATCAGCTATTTAACGTAAATTCTAATGAAATGGAATGTGTGAAATGATTGTTGTGTACAATTATTGATTTACCTTTGGTAAATACATACATAAGTATCATTATTTATTTCCCCTGTTTTTTCATTTTTTCATTTTTCTATTTAGGTTAGCACGAATTTATATTACTCTACCTACGTATGTATGTTTAACTATTCTTGCTTATCTTTTACGATCATCACATTAATTATTTTTACTTATTCGATGTACCGTCGGTACATACATATAAGTATATGGGCACGTGACAAAAATATGTTCACTTGGTAATCACTGTTCACTTGGCAATCACAAATGTTGGAAAACCAAATAAACGGTTGAAAGCAAAAACAAAGTAACATAATATCCACTACTATAATACTTATATGTATGTACCGACGGTACATCGAATAAGTAAAAAAGATAAATAGTTAAACATACGTAGGTAGAGTAATATAACTTCGTGCTAACCTAAATAGAAAAATGAAAATATGCAAAAACAGGGGAAATAATTGTACACAACAATCATTTCTCACATTCCGTTTCATTAGAATTTACGTTAAATAGCTGATGTTAATAACAATCTCTACCCAAGTAGATAGATTAGGGTGCTGATGAAGTGCGTTGCTGTACAGAAAAGTATCGGTATTTCCCCCAGCTTAAAAAGTCTAATTTAATTTTTCTTCTCTTCTTTAAAAACTCACAATAATTAATAAAAATATTTCATTCAATAAAAGAATTGAAATTACTGAACTTAAGTCTGACTAAAAATTATTTCTGATTAAAAATTCACTATAGTTCAATTAAAATCTTAAAATTAGTTTTAGCAAAATTTTCTCTTATTAAGTTATGTTTGGTTTTAGAAAAAGTATCATTCTACAAATAAAATTTCAAGTAAAAATACTATTTTCAAAATATACATAATCAGAAGCAGTAAATTTTTTGAAATATAACTTATTACCACAAAGTAAATTTTTGGAAAAAACAACTGTTTATTTATTATAAAAAGAAACTTTTTCTAATAAGTAAGTTTTTGGAAAAAGTACCTTCTTTGTACATTTAGAGAAACAGTTCCTTAATAAAACAGTACCTTTTTACAACAAGTATGTGCCTAGTTAGAAAAAGTAATTTCTAAGAAAAACGTAATTATATCTTTGTAGAATAAATAAACTTTTAAGAAAGTGTACCTTAAGAGAAAAATTACCTGTCTTCAAAAAGTACCTTTCTAGAGAAAGTTTATTTCTAGAAAAATTATGTTTCAAAAATATCTTTTTGGAAAAGGTAACTTGTTGTGAAACAGTTTTATGTTATAAAAAGTAACTTTTTACGAAAATTAACCCCCTTATGCGAAAAAATATTTTACTTTAGCTTTAAAGTTCATATTAGTTGATAAGCACTTTAAGGCTAACATAGCTTTGTTAAGAAATCATATGCAAAAGATAACTTTAAATATTTTGTGATTTAATAATAAATACTGGTAACACCACCGTGTTCAACAACCACTTCACAGCTTATGATGTACAAAATTGAATACAATTTCATTCGGGTATTCAAATATTTTTTTTATTTTATTAAATAAATTTTTATTATCTTGAAGTAAAGCAACCTAATTTAAAAAATATGAGCTTCTGACTTAATAGGAAAACAGATAAACACAACCATGAAGAAAAAGTAAAAAAATGTGAAAAATTATCACAATTTGTTTTATTCGAATGAAACGAGTATTTGAATATCCAGCTTTTTTCGATTTGTTTTGATTTTTGTACAATTGTATTTATTTTAATATTTTTTTATGGATTTTGCTATGTATTTCGAAGCAGTTGGATAATTTGGTGATGTTTCCCATTACATGACAGAAATAATAAATTTAAGATAAGAGCAGGCACTTCTAGCTTCATTTTCAGATGTAACATGAATCAGTCAGTATGTGCTATATTAGTAAAAATATTTGAGGCACAAAATACACATTTTGGAAATATCAACTTAAAGTAGTCTTAACAAACGTGGGTGCCTACTTTAGAATTTTTATACAATAATTTTTTTAGAATACAACTTTACTTAACATTGCTTGGCAAAGCTTTATTAAGTTTTTTTGCATAACACCCTAAGTTTTTAGTAAAATTACCTTTATCGAAAAAAAAGAGAAAAGGTACTTTTAAGAAAGTTTATCTTGGTAGAAACTTAAGAAAGAGTATGAAAATTTATTTTTCTAGAAATAGTTTCTTTCACAAATATATTTTTGGAAAAAGTACTTGGTTAGAAAAAGTACCTCTTTTGGAAAAATTATATTTTTAGGAAAGTTAATATTTCAAAAAGAGTAAATTTTTTTTCAGATTTATTTATTTTATTTACAGTATTTAACAACTTATACTATAATAAACACTAGTGTAGAATAATAAATACAATAATACAAAGTTCCAGAAACGAAATTTCGAGCATTTTGAATATAAGATAATAAGGTTTGATTTGCAAGTCAATATTTTTATTAGATTTTTAGAAGAAGTAGAATATTGAGAAAATTATTTTTGAATCTTTTATATAAAAAATAAAATATGTAAATAAAATTAATTTAAAAAATATTTTTAATTTTCTATTGAAATTTTATTAATAAAACTTTTATAAAAGCAAAATAGTTTTAATGAATAAGGACTTTAGTATTATTAATTTTTCGATATAAATTCAATATTCATAAAAAAATATTTTGGTTTTATAAAAAACTTTTTAAGGCAGATTTTAATTCAAAATCTATTCTTTAAACCCTTTATAAAAGAAATATATTTTTTAGAAATAAGGCCATCATAAATAAATTATTCTAATCTTTTTTTTTTTTTTAATTAATCCTTAATTTTGGAAATTCCCTGAAACAGTAGCTGAAATTTTTTCATTTTGTTTGTTCATACTTTTGTTTTAATTTGATTTAAATATTTTGCCCTTTATTTCTTAGCAACTCAAGTTAAAAGCTTTCAACATTAACAATTTAAATATATTTACATACATATAATTTTTTTTTTTTGCAATTATACTTTCTATTTGCTCCCGACTGGAAATTATTTTTGTGACAGAAAATAAAATAAGAATTCTTCTGCTAAATGTTCTTAGAATAAAGTTGATTAAAAAATATAAACAGAACGTTTCGACTGCGTATTACAAAAAAAGTCTTTATATATTTTATAAAGTTACAATATTTTACTGGCTTCAAAGGAATTGATTCTTGTCAGGGTATTATTTTAGTGGTATTGGAGAATCTTAGTTAAAAAAAAAAATATCATAAAACTAATGTTTATGCTGGTATGTGAGTGAATACAGTCTACTCTAGAGAACTTAAAGCTAAGTTAATTCTTTTATGTGTCTATCTATTGACAATTAAAGCGGCCAGGAATAAAAATTGGATAAGTCGAAAAAATCTGCGTAATCTGGCACCTTGGTAATTTAAAGCAAGCCTTACATTTTTATAGTCTATAACAGTGTTCGCCACCGAGAGAAATGTATTCGTGTATTTGTATTCATTTGTATAAGAATCCGATTGAAGTTCGGCACTCTGGTGCCACTTTGGCCATCTATATTCTATAACTTGAACTTTTAATATGGTTCAAAACATTAAATATTTAGCTTAAGTTTCCTCATGTGGTATAAATGATGTTTCTTTACGATTGCAGAGAAAAATACCGTATTGACGCAATAAGCGGAAGTGCATTGCAAAAACTCCAAATTCGATTTGAAGAATTTTGCTTTAAAAATAAAAATTTTTCGAATAATCTTCCCAAATGTACTCAAGAGTTCTTTATAGTTTTAAGAAATTATTCTTTGCCATCTCATGTTAATGTCATATCATGTATTAAATTCATTCATGGATGGTAAATTAGTATCATTGTTGTTACAGATTTATATACATATTTACTAGTGCTGTCATTTGACCAAAAATTTTGAAATTCGAATAATTTTTTCTCGAATATTCGAAAAATTTGCTTGATTACACACAAAAAATTATTCCCAAAAAATGTTCAAACAAACGTGTGTTTTGAAATATAATTTAGTTTCAGTAAATATTTTTTACTGTTCCAGTAAATTATTTGTTCCAATTTTATTTTATGTAAAAAAAACTGTATAGAATGAAAATTATCTATATAAAGTAAAATTTGTAAAAAAAAATTTAAAAATTTTTTTTGTTTATTTAAATTTGTTATTTTCAGTTAAATTTATTTTTATATACTGTAAAAAAATTTGTCTGATTTTTTTTAATTTTAAAAAACATTTTATTTTTTTTAAAGATTTTTGTTTGCGGTTTTCAAACTTATTATGTTTGTATATTGTGATTCTCAATATAGTATTAAGAGTCTTACTATAAACATACGGAGTTTGTTAGCTAAATTAAAAAATTTTTTGTGTTGAAGTCTACTGACGAGTTCCAAATGTGGTAACGAAATGCTTAACCATAAAAACAAGCCAATTTTTGAAAGTAAAAAAAAATAGTTGAACCTTTCATTTGATTCAGTTATTTTTTTCAGATAAAACTTTTACTAATTTTAAAAAAAAAAATTTTTAAGAATTGTTATTGATTCAGTTAATTTATTTTCTGATAATACGAAAAATTTTAGTGAATGTGTTTGTAAATTATAAAAAAAAAAATTGCTGAATAATACAAAAAAGATCTGCAAAAATGTTTTTCTGTTCCTATTAATAAATTTGACTGAAAATATTTTGAGTTTCAGTTAACTTTTTTTTTCTAATGCCATAATAATTTAACTAAAAATAAAATTTTTTTTTCAGTTAAATTTTTACAAAATTGTTATCAGAATCTACAAATTTCTTTGTAGGTCCGCATTCAAACAAAAAATTTACTAATTCAATGAATTTGGTTACTGAAAACGAAATTTAGTTTTTTCTGTGTACTTTGTATAAAAAGTATTTTACATTTCATAACTTTTTAATTTGTTAACAATAGGATGTTAAGTGGTCAAATTACTCCGAATTATAAATACTTATGTAAGTGTGTGCTGGTAAAAGACAATCCCTCTTTTGGTCTCTTATAAATCCTGATAAAGAGTTTAGAAAAAAAATAACTGCCTTCATACAGATCTAATCAAAAGTCTTAAGAATCGAACGAGACGGAGAGTTCATTAAATGTTTTAATATTATTCCTGAGCTTTCCTATCCAATATTAACTTTATAAAATATATCTAAAATAAACTCAAGTACGATGAAGTATTAGATGACATAACTAAAGTAACTGATAATGTTTTATTAACTAGTCTAAAAAATTGTATCAAGAAAGCGAGAAATTCTACTAATTTAAAAATCATCAAGACTATTGAGGTTAATTTAAATTATTTTTATTTTTTTTATATCACTAACATTAACAATTTGCGAAAGGAAGTTTTCTACTTGCTCTTTTATTGAAATAAAAAAAAGAGCTACAAAGTGGGATTATCTGCCGTTTTTAAATGACTTTTAAAAAAGGATTTCAATGACGTATTAAATAAAAACGTATAATTTTTCTAATAACTAATTTTGTTTTGATTTTTAATAATATTTCTAAGTTTGTTGTTTGGACCACAACTAAATTATTCGGATTACCTAAACTTCCAACAGGGTATTTTATTTATACAAAAAGTTTCATAAAAGCAACACAAAAAATGTTGTTACTTAAATGCAGAAGTTGTTAATGTTTATTGTTTTATTACTTGTTACCGCTAGTTACTGCACTCATTTAAAATCTATATTAAAAAAATGTAGCTTTGGTCGTGATCTTTTAATTTTCGTGCACTGTTTCAGTATTAACATTTTTTCATTTAGTTCTATTATTCATTCTTATAATTTCGATCAGTCTGTAAAGATTAAATAAATTGCTTGAATTTTTTGAAACATCTTAGCTTTTGTATCGGTAGAAGAAATTGCATATCGTTTTGCTTTGTGTCAGGAAAAAGCTCCTGGCTCATCCATTTGTTATTAAACTTATTTGTTTTTTTTTGTGTAACGAATTATTTTTGGTTTGTTATTAAAAAAAAGTTCTACATGCGTGGCGTTATTTTTTGCAAACTTTTTTATAGTCGAAGAAAAGTTCAAAATTATTCGTCTGTTTGAACAAGAAAAAATCATGAAATTTCATTTTAACAAATATAAAACACGAATAATTAACAACACTAATGTTTACATAAAAACATACATATGTACATACATGCATAAATCTGTATAGAAAAGTGAATACACAAAAAAATGCGAGCTTCTAATCCCCAATACACACACATTCATTTCGCCTACCCAGTGCACATATTTTCAACCAACTTCTCTATTTTTTTGGGGTGTTACTCGGTACATTTTAGACCGATTGTAAAAATTCTTTTTTTTTTGTCTGAGAGGATATAGCTTTCCATTGATCTCATTGTAAAAAAAGTGGGCGGGGACATGCCCATCATTTTTTTAAATTTAATTTTATGATATTCTAATTATTTGATTGGTGCGAAACCTAAAAAAAACCTTTGGTTATTGTAATTACACAATTTCAAAATTGAAAAAATGGGCGGGATTACGCCCTTTAAGATTTATTGTAATACTTCACGTGGTTCTACTTAACCGATTTTTACGAAACTTACACCTTGAGCTCTAAAATAGACACAATCCTCCATTAAAAAATGGGCGCAGTCACGCCCATTAAAATTTAATATTTTACTTTAAGTGGTTCTATTTTACCGAAAAACACACAATCTTGCATTTAAAAAATGGGCGGAGGTACTCCCATTTAAATTTTATTTTATATTTCACGTACTTCTTTTTGTCTTCTTCTAAAGGGTCCGCCAGATAACTTTTTTTTTTTGAAAATGCTATAAAAACAAAACTACTGAAGCTTCGGCTGTGTGGGACGTAGCGCCGCCCTGTGGAAACAAAATGTTGCCAATATCCTTCTCTTCAATTTTTGTGAACAAAAATTCGTTCAACATGGCTCAATAACGATCGCCATTGACTGTAACGGCCACTCTTTGCTCAATGGCCCAATTATGCCTCTGGACCAAAATCTGCACCAAACAGTGACTCGTTTTGGGTGCGTTGGCTTTTCAATGTATGTGTGCGGGTTTTCTGTGTCCCAAATGCGACAATTTTGCTTGTTTACATACCCGCCAAGATCAAAATGAGCTTCATCTGAAAAGATGTTTTTTTTTTTTTGCAAAATCGGCATCTGCTGTAAGTCGATCGCAGGCCCACTTAGCGAAGCGAAAACGCATTGGATGGTCAGTTGGCTCGTTTAGCGGAAGGATAAAACTAATTATCTGTTAAATCAGACATGAGCTAAGTGTTACCATTCACGAAATAAGCACAAGTTGAAAAAAAAACGTTAGATGGCGGACCCTTTATCAGATCTTTGCATTGAACTCGTTTTTTTTTGGCAGAAAGAATTATTTTGATATACGAGTATGTGATAAAATAATCTGCAATCTTAATAGTAAGATTTTTTTCGATATGGCGCGGTAATTACAAAAAATTGCTAAAACTCTGGTTTAAAATTGCGAAAACTGTTAAAAAGCAGAAGACTTGCAAAAACTAGCTTTCTTCGCGAATATAGAAACAAGAACTTGCAAAATCGGAAACAATCATCAAGAAATCACCAAACCTGTTAAAAGTAAAATAAAGTCGGAAAGAACGTAAAAAAGAAAAATCCCAAAAAATTTCTAAATGCATTGAAGAAATCACTTACACTGCAAAATCTCAGAAAGTTAGATAAATCGCAAGAAATATCTAAATATCTATCTAAAATACATATATATGTAAAATTATGTTTGAATAAAATTATTTGAAAAAGTGTTCCAATAATTCGAATTATTCAAATAATTTGAAACGTAACCGATTACGTCCTTACGCGAACAAAACCCTGAGTCAAATTATTGTTTACACACTATATCAATTGTTCATAAAATGTTCTTACCTTTTTTTCTCATCTTGTACAAAGTTTTTCACAAAATTCTTATCGATCTCAGTATAAAATGTTCGCTGGGTTGCAACATTTATACCCACATATGGACATGTAAAAATTTTCATATGAATATTTCTCCAATTCTATTTTTTTTCTCCTTTGTTTTTCTGTTTTCTAACAGAGCACAATATTCATTGAATGCATAGATAACAATAAGTCCTGCTTAAGAGTAAATTTAAATGCGAGCAAATGGGAGTGGGTGTAAGCGTGTATGAGTGTATTGGTGCTTTAGCGGGGCCATAAACATACAGAGATGCTTGTACATATGTACGTTTGTATTTGTGTTTTTGTTTTATGTAAATGAACCAACAAATCCATCCATGTGTCAGTGTATTAGTGTTAATAACAGCGGGAGTGAAAGTCTTGTGTACATTTTTCTTATTTTAAAAGCCATTTTACTGGAAACACACGCACACATATATATGTATATATACATAAACAGTTTTGTCTACCATCATTGATGTCATTTTTATTGGGTTAAATACTTCTAACAACTCTAGCGTTTTTTTTATGCGTGCGAGAGTGTATCGGCGTTTGCCGCTTCCTCCTACATATTTGCTCATCTCATCTACATAACAATAAAGTAAATAAAGCTAAAGGATGTGCATGGAAATGCGATGAGCGACGAGCAAAGGAATAAGTTAAGCGTTAACCTAATTTTATTTTCATTTAATTTTATTTAATTTTAGCTCATAAAATTTATTTCATTTTTATTATTGTACATATATATTTTATTCTTTGTTTTTTTAACACAAGTTCATGACACATGTTTATTATTGTGCGTGTTGTGTCTTTAAATGAAGTTGTGTAGCAAAGAAATTGTGTGTGAGTGTATGATTTTGTGGGGCTTATAAACATATAAAAAGAAAAAGATTAGTATTCATTTTACCAAAATAAGATAATAAATTTAAGCAATTGTGTGTGTGTGTGCTTTTTCTTTCTTTTATAATTTTAAAACTTAAACCCCTTTTTTGTATGTATGGTGGATTGGTGTGCTAGTCTATCAGTGTGGAGCTTCTGAAAGAAAAATCTGTTGGAGCAACAAACAAACAGTATACTGTTCATATGTATTTTAGTCTTCTTATTGTTAATCAAGAAGACTAATACGCACAAAAGGACATAACTTTCTTTTGGAATTTACCGTCCATAATTTGTAATTTCCTCACTTGGGCAACATTTTCAAATGATTTGGCTTTCATCAGCGCCTATTAGAGTCCTGCTTAAACAGTCTTGAAATGTAAAAACGTCTAGGTTTGTAAATGTATTCTCGTGTTATGTATTATATACTACACCAATAATAAATGCTGTCGTATGATAACCCAGTTGACCACGGCTTTTGTTAATGATATCGATTTCGGATACATCTCGAACATTTATCGTGTAAAACTATCGAGAGTGACGCTCAAAAATGAATCGAAAAATGTTCACCCGTCGCTCAGTTTTGTGCCAAAAAACCTTCGATCTCGGATTTCGTTAGCAATATCAAAAGTGAGAGATTATCGAATTAATTACGATACCGCAAAAATGCAGCAGAAAAAGTAAAAAGTAATTTTTTTATTTATTTATTTTAACTTACACCCAGAAAAAAGATTGATTGGAAAACGGTTAGTCCAATAAAATATCATTTGCATTAACTATATTTCAGTTCACGCTATCAATTTTCTGTTAATCCAAAAAGCAATCCATGTTCATTGCCATAAGGGCATAATTGTAACAAATATATGATTGCGACAATACTTAAATTGATTGCATCAACCGAGCGTATGCTTTTGTCATGACTAATAAACTGATTGGTTAAACCAGCTGAATAAAATATTACGATTTAGATTTTACTATCAACTTTTGGTATTAGCAACTAAAAAATTGTCGTTCTATATTAAAAAAAAAAATAAAAACTTTCAATCAGTTGCTGCAACTAACTAGAGGTTGAGTTTACTATCATAGTTTATAGCAGCAAATTAAAAAATTAACTTTTGTGACTTTCAAAGATATTATGATTTGTGAATTCTTAAATGGTTTTTGAAAGTCTGTGCATAAGATAACTGGTTTGTGGCTTTTCAAAATGTGTGGTTGAAGAAATGTATGTAGACATACTTCACCATTAGGAAATAAATTTCAATTAAAATAAACTTATGACAATATGTCAAATAATAAATTTCTTAAATTGTGTATTTTTATTTGCGTTTATTGTTTATTTTTATTTCAGCAAGGAAGCCCAATTTTTCTTTTACAGGTACCAATTATGATATTGTTTTGATTATATTAACCAAATTTTCGGTAGCAAGAATAACATTTATTTCAAATTCCATACTGTCAACCAAATTTTTCTGTTGCTGCAACTATTGGGTTCAGGGTTATAATTAAAATATAGTGGTACCACAAGAAAATTTCAGTCGCTATAGCAGAATTCTATGATAGTTGCTGCAACGTGCAAAATTCAATTGGCAACAAATTCGGTTGCCACACAACTAATCTGTTTTCTCTGTGTACTTATTTTATTTTATTAATTTTATTTATTTGTTTAATTCCGTAACTTACGCTGCAGGCGTTGAACATGGTATCTCGATTTTAACAGACTAACACACATCCACTGGGCTATCGTGGCAAATTTTTTTTCATTCAATTATTGCACATATGTAAAGTGTGTGTTCTTATCTTTTTTTTAACTTACAGTGCTGTCATGCATTGAACTTGGTATCTTGGCAGCTACCGTCACTTATTCGAAAAACTATCGAGAGAAGTGTGAAGTTCGAAGCTCTAGCGAACATTCGATTTTTTTTTTAGATTTGCGAACAAATATCGAATAATTTTGTTTCGAAAATTCTACGCTTTAGTGAACATTTTTTTTTATCGAGTCTCAGGTCAAGTGGGAAGTGAGGCACGATCGATGGATTGGTGTTCGTGTATATGAGTGTTTACAAGCAATGTAAAGAAGTAGTGTCTGCGGATGTAGATAGTAAAGTTCTTTTAAACCATGTGCACACAACTAATATCAATGCATGTGTGCTTTTGTATGTGCGCAGAAAAATAAAATAGCATACACACAATGTGTGTGCATGCATGCCGTTTGTATGCTCGCCCATGCGTGGGAAGAAGCAAGCAACACAAATTCTTTCATCACGGAGTATTCTCTTTTTTACTTGTGGGCCACACGTTAAATTTTTGACTTTCAATTCCATTCAATTTGCAATACACTCACACTTTTTTCACTAACACAATCAAACTTTTTAAATTGAAAACTAGATTGATTTCAAATTCACCTATCCATTTATATGGCAATTTAATTTTCAATTTGAACGGCTTGTCACAGCACGCACACATTGATTGAAGCTACAAATTTGATTTGTTTCTTCGTCGGTGGCATTTAAAAAATTAAATTGATTGATATGTGTAATGAAATTGAAGAAGTTAGCAAGAAGTTAGCATAAGTGGCAAAACTGAACATGATCTTAACGAGTTTTGCCATACAATTTGACATTTCAAGTTACGCTAGGAATTAATAGTGGTTTAAAACTACATTACGCTCCGAGTTTTAATGTCAAATTGTGTGGAGGAACTCGTCAAAGCCTAATTCAATTTCGTTACTTATGCTATGATAACTTCTAAACGCTTAAAATATTCCAAGTCTAGTGAACTTAAGAGCTCAACTTTATTTTTAACATTTTCTTAGTTATTAATTAAGGTAGAATTTAAACCTGAATGTGCTAGCTAAATTTGTTTGTAATATCAAATATATGCACTCATTTTTGTTAAAAAATGTTTGCCTTCCCCTCCATAACGAAAAACAAAGTCACTCATGCGACACGTATTTTTATAATTTCGTACTCAATTATTTATTCATGTAATGTCTTGCTTTTGTATTCTGAGTGTCTGCAATGGCTTTTGTCAACAAACAGAAACAATGAATCCTGTCAGACCCCTTTTAAATATTTATCAGTAGCTAAAAAAAAAACAACTTGAGAAGCGAAAAAGCAAATGAAATAATTTCACTCTCTTACCAAAATAATTATAATTGGAAATTTAAAAGTTTTGTAAAAGGAAGATTAAACATTAGGCCGTTATGTGTTTTGAATTACAATGCAAACTATGAATTTTTGTAGGGACGACGAAAATGGTTGACTGCTTAATTGCAGAAGATTTAAAAAATTTAATAAGTTACAGAGATTGAATTTTAAGCAAGGAAGTATGAGGCTATCAGCGCTGAAGTGGTGTAAGCCACATCTAGTAAAATAAACAATTGCTTTATTACTTTGCAATATTATGATCCATGCAAAAACGATTTTTCACGTCCATTTTCTTTAAAATAACTCTACTTTTTTTTTTTTTGCTAGTTGGTATTAAAAATAATGTATTTATCATCAGAACAGCAACCAAAAAACCAATAAGGGTTACATCACTTATGCGCTGATAGCCTCATATATTCCATACAAAATTTATAATTCCTATTTAAGCTAATTTAGAAAATTATATTCTAATTCTTCATTTATTAAAATAGCGTAATATTTTCTTCCAAATAATCGGTACTGAACAAGTCTGTTAGGGATGGATCTGACTCCTTTCACAGAGTGTCTCGTAGCAGGTCTTTAACTATCAATTGACTGTTCTCCTGCCCCCAAATGTTCTTTAATAAGAGATAATTTTTGTTCGCGATATCTCACTTGGAAGTTTCTTTTTTTTTAATGTATTTTCAAAGCACCAAATATGCGCATTATGGCCAGGCCATCACCGGCAGTGGCGAGTGGGACGATTACTTACTTTTTGTTTGGCCACAACTAGATGACATGGACACCAGTGACATAGTGACATGTGATTTCACATGCACACACTGCATTTGACATTCATCTCGAACGATTTAAAGGCCTGCTCATCTCAAGTGGAGGTTATGTAAAGTGGCTTGATTGAAGATCTTTTTAAAATGTAAAACATCTTTCTAAAATGTAAAAAATGTTTTACCTAAAAAAAAGAGAGGTGTCCTATCTTTGCTAGTAAGTTATAAAAAAAATCTAACATGTGAAATAGAAATGATGTCAAATTCTCTGCAAATATTAAATTAATGTATTATTTGTGGCCGTTGACGGCTGTGTTCTCTGATTTGTGCTCATGTGCAAAAGCAAACCAAAAACGTATTGCGCAACCGTTATCACTGTTTTTCTTTTGTTTTTATTTCAGTTACTTCAAAGAACGAAACAAAACAAAATCAAACAATTTGCTTCGTTTATTTTCATACTATGCTTAAGTACAAAGAGATAATAACAAAAAACTTTACAACTGCTATAGTGTCGACTATTTTTGGTACGAACACCACGTCCTAACTCCTGCATCACCAAATAAATAGCAAAGCTATAAAAATAAAGCAAAAAATTACTTTTATTTAGTTACTTTTATGTAGCAAAAATAAAGTGTAAACTTTCCAACTCTGGAACAGTTTTTTTGATTATTCTGATTTTCAATAATAATTGTTTTTTTTTCTTCTAAAATATAATGAACAAAGAAAAAAATTTGTTTTATTTTATTACCTTGAATATAGGAAAAAAAGTTAAAATTTTCCAGCTCTGAAATCATTTATTTGTATTTTCTGATTTTTTATACCAATTGCAATATATAAAATAAAGTTATAAAGAAAAATTTAGTTTTGCTTAGTTAATTTTATATACAAAAAAAAAAAAAGATTTAAATTTTTCAACCCTGGAAGAATTTTTATGATTTCTAATATTTTTTCTTCCTAACACTGCAATTACACATGTAAGTGATTACTTGCAAGTTGTGTATACGCATTTTAAATGAAAATTTCGAAGAAATAGCCGAAACACCAGTAAGTTGCTTAAATGTTTACGCAGTCAGTTGTAAGTTTACTGTTAAAACTTTTTGGAAGCGTGCACGTCTTATGAAAATAAATTTGCTTTTGAATAAAAAAATATGTTTGTTTCAAAAATATATGAACCCAGTATTGCCGTATTGCCAAAATCATAAATTACTGAAAACAATATTTGCTGCAACAACGTTTTTGTCAAAATGCATGAAAATCATATGTAAAAACATAATCAATATACGTTGTTGCATAGTTTTGTTCTTTTTTAAATATTATTTTCTTATAAATACACAAAAAATCAGCAATAAATAATATTTTTATTATACGAAGTACTTAAACTTTATACAAAACTCATTCTCGGTAACGCTGTTTCTTCATTTGTCATTTTACTTACAAAAATTACTTACAAGGAAACTGTGTTGTAAGTTGAGCAGTAAGTACAAAAAATGTGATTGTGTTAGTAAAAAAGTGTGAGTGTGTTGAGTTTTTCGAACTTGCACTTACATGTGTAAATGCTAAGTAAAACATAAAATGTTTTTATTTATGAAGAAAAAAAAAATAGTTCTAGTTGATTACGTTTATTTACCAAAAAAGTTTAAATTTTCTAACCCTGAAATCGGTATTAAATTTTTTTGGATTTTTAATAGCAATTCAATTCTTTCTAAAATATGAAAAACTTTTAATTAACAAAAATACAAAAATTGGCTTTAACTACTTAGTTAGTTACTCTTGTATACCAAAAAAAAATTAGACTTTCCAGCCCTGGAATCATCATTTTGATTTTGCCAATGTTCAATACCAATTTAATTAAGAACATTTTTGACACAATTTAGAGATTTAAACGATAGTGTTAGGTTTCATAGAGTCATAATTTTTAAAAAATTTTATTCGAAAGAAAGAAAAAACAAAAGCATAAACAATTGTATTAAAATAATTTAAAACATAATGTCCTGAACACCCCAAATAATAATTTGAAATAGTTGAATGCACGCACTGTATTTTCAGATTATAAAATTTTATATATTTTTTGGATAAAACTGCTTCCTTAAATTTTTAAAGAAAATTATGTCCATATGAGCTTCTTTTTATTTATTTACTTTATTTATTGATGACACAAGTACTTATATAACACAATTTTTTTTTTTGGCCAAATTAACTTTTGTAATAGTTTGTTGAGATACTGCAAAAACATTAGCAACGAAAAAAAGTGATAATAAAAGATGAAAAAAGGTCAAAAAATCAATCGTCCACGCAACTAATTCATTCAAATCTAACAAAATCTAAGAAAATCCCTGGCAACGACCTTCGGGATTTTAGAGATTTTACGAATGTCAACCCGCAACATGAAAACGAATTACTTAATACACACATGTGCACAGAAGTATTTATATATATGTATGTAAATACATGTTTGTATGTGTGTGTGTAAGTGAGAAACTGAACTCATAAATTATTAGGCACGCTCGTTATTTTTTAGCAGAATTAATTGTTGTCGGTCGAATGATTTATTTATATTTGTAATTATCAAAAAATAAAATGAACTTGAAAATTTTGTATAAAAATTTTGAAATAAAATGCGTTTCAAACTCGTTTTAAATTTAATACAAAAATTTAAAGAGGCTTGTAAGTTTTTTTTTTGCGATTGTGACTTGAACTCGCAAGAGAAGTGTTCTGCAAATAGAAATCGCAAGACTCTTGGCGAACTCAAATCGCAAGAGTATATTGAAGTGAACTAATGGATTTTAGAAACAATATAATGTTTTCTGTTTGTTTTAATCAAAAATAGTAATAGTTTCGTTAATGTTTTATTATAACATATACATTTTTAAAATATTTCTTGTTTGGTTAATTTCGTCATTGCATTGTTTACTTATACACTGATGATCTTAACAAACAGCTGACCTAAATCAATATGGCAAGACGCAAGCAAAATGCATGAGTTACAGAACATTTAGAAACAAGCTTGGTGGTTTTCAACTCACATACCTGATATTCACTTGGGACTATTAGAACGAAAGTTTGCTAGTGCTGCCAGACTTTTATTTTTATTTTTGAAGCTTAGGATGTGTAGATGTGGAATGTGGTTCCGAAACCACTGATAGATAGCGTTTTTGAGGTATGCGACGATGAAGTTGGTACCAAAGTGGAATACAAACTAGCGCAGGGTCCAGGGTTGCCAGACATTTTTATTTTTGCCTAGGTCCTCTTTTACATTTGAGCCATTTTTTGCCGGACATTTTTTCAATTCTCCTTTGTTCTTGCCCGAAACTTTTACATATTGGAAATTAATAGACAGACAGAAATTTTGTAGTTTGTTTACTTCTTTTTCGCATTTGCTACTTACACACATACATACACATACATACCATATGCCTTGATAGTACACATCAAGTATCCATACAGCCGTTGAAATAAGAAAAATCATGTGAAGCAACAAGAATAAATTGCGAAAAGTAGAAAAGAAAAACAAAAAATTCCCGGTACAGAGGGTTAAGCACTACACACTCTGCATCTTCGCCCCTTCTTCTACAAACTTCGTCTGTCTGTCTTTCAATTTCCCAAATGTAGAAGGGCACTAGGCTGTATTGATGTGGTGCTCTACTCGCCGATAGATGGCGTTTTGAGGTGCATAGCCACGGTTGCCAGACTTTTTTTCTGAAGCCTAGAGTACCAAAAATAGCATTATTTCGAAAGAATTACTTGTTTTTAGTTTCTGAAGTTATAATAAATGAAATCATATGCAATACGGGCCAAATTAAAATTTTTTTTTACCAAACCAAGCATTTTTAATAAAGTAGCTTTCATTAAAATTCTTTAATTTTAAATAAAACAAAGTTAGTTTTTTTATTTATTTGAAAGGCCTATCGATGCCGTTATGTATGGGATACAACATCGTAAAAGGAATATGAGCAATTGTGATTTTATTTTATTGATTTTATTTATTATTTTACAAGTTCTCTAAAGCATTTGAATTCTAGGCTTCTTTTCATTGATTTTGCGAGCACATGCACAAGCTCTTAATTTTTTTTTACCACCCTAATAATAAACTTCTGCACTCTTACACTACTCCACTTATGCAAGTACAAATAGTTAGTTGGTGTAAAAGTACGTGTTTTTGAATTTTTATAAGACTAGTGTTAGATATTTTATTATCGATTATTTATAAACACATGTTTGTGTGTATGTGTGCTTTTATACTTCAGCTATGAACAAAATATTTTCTTATAACTTATTCAAGAGCACATATATATTCTATTCACAATTATATTCTATTTAAAATGCAAAGAAATTATTTTAATCAAAAAGTATTGAAGAAGTAAAATAGTATTGAACTTTCCATCCTTGCAGTGTTAAATTATCCAAAGCTCGCTTGTAAATAGTACTTCGCAAGGCAATAGAAGTACTTTAAAAATACTAGAAATACGTATATAAAGTAAACTAAAATATTTAACATTTTCTTGGAGTACACAGTCTAATTTCCGGCCTCCTAACTTATTAATCTATATCATTAATGCATTCAATATTTAAATATGGAGTGCGAGAATTTCTTGAGAATAGCAAAAATTATTAAAGCAAAAACTAGAGATGGGATCGAGAGTAACTTTTTTTGCGTGTCTCTTGGCTATCTGAATTGTCTTGAGTTTCAAATTATCGAGAGTGTGCTGTTCTGCTTGCATTTCGTTGAAACGTGATACTCATATTTCAGGTCATTCATACATACATATTTGTTTGAATGAAACTTCGCAAAACGAAAAAATTTCGTGCAGTGGTCACTTAGAAGAAAGATATCGTCGTCTTCATTTATTCATTCTTCAATGACAAAAGTCATTGATCTAATTAAAGTTTTCCTCTCTGTGTACATATTTTTTTTGTATAACCAGTATTTGATATACAATTTTAAAATTTTGATTAAAATATAATTTATGTATGTGAAGGCTCATTTCACTTTTGAGGATTAAAAATATCTTTAAGGTTTGGCTCCTAAATATTTTGTAATTTTAATTAATTCTAGGAACACATCTTGCTATAAAGTAATGATGCATTAATTCGTATGCACACACACACACACACACCTTGTTAAATATAATTTTAATTAAATTTATAATATAGTATATTCTCAACTGGAATTTTATTTAATTTGCAAATTACTTATTATTCAGTATAAATACATATGAATGTGTGTGTTTACTTTATGCATGAATGTGCAGCGCAAGTGCATGCTTCCATGACATACATGTGTATGTGTGATTGTGAGTGTGTATGCATGTATGTATTTATATATGTGAGCTTGTGTGTGCACATTAAGATTATGGAGAGAAGGTTTTTAATAAATAAAATTCAATTTCGTTATCTATCAATGAAACATTTCGTATGCAAATCCTCAATACAAAAGTCAGCTGCAATAACAACACTATCAATAAAACAACTGAATGCAGCAATATCACAACAGCAACAAAAAGTAACCATCATCCTGTTCATTCATAGTCAACGTCACAAGCAGCAATCATTGTTGCTGGTACATACATAGTTGCAAAAACTTGCAATCAAAGCAGATTAAAATATGATTTGACAGCTCAAACTATTGAATATACAGTATTCTTCATTGTATCTACAATATACTGTATGTATTTATGTATGTACATGCATATTATATTCAAATAAATGCAAATTCATATGGCTGCAGGTATTTTATACACACATTCAATATAAATAAATGTTTTTTTTTTGTTGTTGTTAATTTTAAGATATATGCACATTCTCTGTATGTTGTAGATATTCCATTTATCAGCCAAACATGGAACCAAATATGTATGAATACATGCATTAGCATTAAGCATTCAGCAATAGATATATTTGTATATAAATACAAAGAAAAAATTATCATCAGTTGGCTTTCAATTAACATGATGGTTTAATATTGTATTAAAGTTAAAATTAAGTTAATAATTGTTTCAATCATTTTCTTAGTAAAATATATAAATTATTTTTTTTAGCATCTTATTCATAAATTTTTGAATACTAGTTAATTAAAATATGCTTTGATTTTAATCATTCAAAGTGTTTCATAATGAATTAAGCTTAAATTTTTTGTAGTTTTTTAAAGGTTTTTTGTTCAGTATGAGTAGGTATTTAGTAATTCTCAATTATTTTTTGATATGTTTATATAAAAATAGCATGTTTATATTAATTTATGTAAAGAACTTACTTGAGTCATGAGTTTTCATTAGAACCGTCAAAATGCAGCATATAGACTGGATTAGCCGACAACAAACAAATCGTCGGCTGAGAGTGTAAACCTGCTAACTCACTTCAAGCGTATTTTACAGAAGAGACAAATGAGTTTCAATTTAAAAATAATATTATATTTAATTTAATATAATTTAGTTTTTGCTTTAGTGCAATTAATAGTAAGTGATGTTCAAAAATCGTGCTATGATAAAAAACTCTTGATCTTCCTAAAATATGTTTAATTAAAGATAAAAAAAAGAATATTTTTATTTAGTTCGTTTTTTGTAGCAAAAAGAGAGTTTAAATTTTCCAACCCTGGAATTTTATCTTGAATTGTTCTGATTTTAATACTTATTTGTTTCGTTATAAAATATGCTTAATTAACAAAAAAATATGTTAGTTTTGTGTAGTTACTTACATATACTAAATAGCAAAAAACTTAAATTTTTCCAGCTCTCGAGCTGTTTTATATTTACATTTGAAATTTTTTATGCCAAACTCTCTCTTTCTTTCTAAAACATAAAATACATAAACAAAATTAAAAAAAAAATTTGACCTAGTTTGGTTGAATTTTCCAACCCTGAAATCATCTTTTTGGATTCTTGTGTTTTGTTATGCCAATTTATTTCTTTTTAAAATACCAAATATTTCATTTTAAAACATTTATTTTAGTAGGTTACTTTTATAAAAAATTAAATTCAATTTTCAAACCCTGAACTCGTTTTTATATATTTTTTTTTATTTAATACCAACTTAATTCTTACTAAAATGTAAAATGTCTTTATTTAACAAAAAAAAACCAAAAATTAATTGTAGCTAGTTACTTTTATAAAGTTTAAGTTTTCCAGTTCTGAAACAGTCTTTGTTATTTCGCTGGTTTTCAATTGTAATCTATTTCGGAATATTTGTGACACACCAGTTTAAGCCCGAAGTCTCTAGCTTTTCTGGGAGCTTCGGCGAACCGATTTTACATATATACAGACGGACGGATAGATGGACATCGCTTATTCGTCGTCGACACAGAATGTACATATATACTTATGTGTTGCATTTTAATATTGTGGAAATTATACACGGAAAGACAAACCTTTATACATATGTATACTCTTTACCATTTTTGGTGAAGCATATAAAAAAGTAAAACACAAAAACTTATTTTAGTTTGATTGAAAATTTGGTTATTAAAGGTCATAAATATTTTTAAAAATATACCGTTTTTATTTAAATATATTAAGCCAAATTTTAATTAATCTGCTAAATATTATCTCTTCTTTTTTTTTTTTTTTTTTTTTTGTTTAAGCTTCACTTTACATTCTATCAAAATAAATAAAATGGCATTGAAAACAATGGAAAACTCTGAAGACCATCTTACTTCAGGCCTTATTAAAGGCCTGCTTTTGAACCAATTATCTAACTGCTAATGCATGTATTATAAGCATAGCTGTAATAAGTGAATGGAATGAAAAATAAAAATATTTTTATTTCAGTTATAGTTTTTATTTTAAATTAGAAATAAGAAAAATTCAAACAATTATTTGTTATGTGAAAATTCAATTTAATTTATTTATTTTAAAACGATTGAAATTCTTTAAATTTATACATTGCTCAAATCCATTTTTTAGAGTATTAAATCAATTTACAATATTCGAAATACAATTTTGTTCGTATTTTTAAAACAAAAGAAAATTTTATGAATTTAAATATCCAAAATTTGAATAAAATTCATTTCAATATTATTTGACTACAAAAAAATCAAATAGTTTTTCTCAGAATTTAATTTGAAAAAAAAACAATAAATTAATTAAATCAGGGTATTTTTTATTGAATAGAAACTATTTCTGAAAAATAAAAATAAATATTTTTAGACTTAAAAATATATAACAACCATTTGTGATATATTTAGTTCAGAGAGCTCTATAGTTGAACTTTTTTTAAAACGGACTCATGGTATCACCAATGAAAAAGAGCACTTTTTGTGCGAACGCGTTTTTCTTATCTCTTTTCTTACTACTGAGCCTCTGGTATTCATTATATTTTTCACTATGAAATTTCCTTAGATGTACAATAAAATTTGAATTTCATTTAGAGCTAGCACATAATGATTTTGCGCAAGATTTGCAAAAACCCAATCAATACCTTATTATTTTTATTGAGCTAAATATTTTGTTATATGAAAATAACTTTAAAAGTAGACAAAACACGGATATGGCGCTAACTGTATTTCTCAATTATCCAAGGTGATAGATAATTGAGGCAATAGGTGGATTCCTCTAGGGGTCGTCGCAGTAAAAATCTTCATTACTAGAAATCATCTCACAAGTAGTATTTTCAATAATAAAAGAAAATTTTTTTATTTGTATATGTTTTTACAATTTAAACCTATTTGAAACTATTTTTGATGAATTTGAAAAGATCAATAAAGTTTTTGTTGAATAATATAAATTTGACTTATTAACAAAAAATTATTTGCATTTCAAAAACTCAAATGAAATAAAATAAAATTTCATTCAAACTATAGAAATATAATTTAAAAAAATTCAGTCGCTGAATTCAAATAAAGCATCAATTTAATTTACATTTGAAAAATATTATTTCAAATCAATAACAACAAATTTTAATTCATTTAATGAGAAATGTCAATGATTTCATGGAAATTATATTTCTTACAAAGAAATAAAATTTAAAATTAATTAAATTTTATGAAAAAATTCAAATAAAAAAATCACACTGAACAGCTATGATTACAAGTAGAAGGCCTCGACTCTCTGGCATTGTCTTCTACGAGAAGCGAGAAGAGAAGAAGTAAAATTTGTTTGTTTTGTTTTTTTACCATATAATGGGTGTTTTTTATTGAGGTATAGAACTTTAAGTTGGCATCACTTTTTTAACTGGCGGCCATTTTGTCAGCTGTCAAGTGATTAATATTTAGTTTGGTTTGCCATTTCATCATAAACAGGCTGACAAAAGAACAACGCTTGCAAATCGTGCAAATTTATTTCGAAAATAATGGTTCAGTTCGCGAAGTTTACCGCAAGCTCCGTCGATTTTATGGTCGACATAATCGTCCATCAGAGCAATTAATTCGGTTAACCATGGATCGTTTTCGCACTACGTTTACTCTATGTGATAATACGCATCCGCAGAGACGTCGAACAGTGCGCACCGAAGAAACAATTGCCGCTGTAGAGAAAAGTGTTGAAGAGGACCCGAATGAATCGATTCGCCACCGTGCACAGCAATTGGAGCTTTGTCCATCAACTTTATGGAAGATTTTGCGCAAAGATCTTGGCTTGCGACCTTACAAGATCCAGCTTGTGCAAGAATTAAAGCCGCGAGACCACGCAATGCGTCGTGATTTTGGTGTATGGGCCGAAAATGAGATTGATCTCGATGCTGATTTTCATCGCAAAATTTTGTTCAGTGATGAGGCTCATTTTTGGTTGAATGGCTACGTCAACAAGCAAAATTGCCGCATTTGGAGTGAAGAGAATCCACATGAGACCCTTGAGACGCCATTACATCCACAAAAACTGACTGTTTGGTGTGCTCTATGGGCTGGTGGAGTCATTGGGCCATACTTCTTCCGAAATAATGCTGGAGAGTCAGTTACCGTTAATGGAGACCGGTATAGAGCCATGATAACCGACTATTTTGTTCCCGAATTGGATGGCATGAATGTGGATGAGTTGTGGTTCCAACAAGACGGCGCTACATGCCACACAGCGCACGTCACAATCGATTTATTGAAGGAAACATTCGATGAGCGCATAATTTCGCGGAATGGACCTGTCAATTGGCCACCAAGATCGTGTGATTTGACACCATTGGATTATTTTCTTTGGGGATATGTGAAGTCGCTCGTCTACGCCAACAAACCAGAAACGTTAGGGGACTTGGAAGCCAACATTCGTGGCGTTATTGCCAACATACGGCCGCATATGCTCGAAAAAGTGGTTGAAAATTGGACCTGTAGAATTGGCTTTATTCGAGCCAGCCGCGGCGGCCACATGCCCGAAATCATATTTAAACATTAATGGCATAAAATTATCCTTCCAATAAAGCCAAATTGATGGACATTAAAACGATTTTCTTGTGTTTTATTTCAATTCGAAGTTCTATACCTCTAAAAAAACACCCGTTAAAAAGCCAAATGCACTAATTTGAAGGCCTTTAAGAATCTCTGGCGAAAGAAGTGAGGGCGATAGGCTTACCCGGCAACGGTTGTAAAAAATCCAAAAAAAAGCAGTAAAAAGGTATTCTGGAAGGCATTTTTGCTTCCTTCTTTTTCCCGCTGGGTACTTGTTACATACATACACACATCCATTTCCACGAGTACATACATACATTATTATTAACTTCGATTTGCGCCACTAACAAATGTGCCAAAAACCTTAAAGATTAAAGGGTTCAATATATAATCAACTCTAAAAATTATTTCTAAATCACAAATCCTTTTCGAATTGTATGTGAACAATATGCCACTTCATAACTACAAAGATGTGTAAACCCAATTATATAGAAAAGCAATAAAATCATAAAATAATATGAAGTTTCTTCTTTGCCAACGCACATAGCATTTACAACACATCCCAAAGGAAAAAATAATATAGAAAAAAAAAGCTTGTAAGTACGCTTACTAATAAAAATACATAATCATAAATTGTTGTTTTTGTTTTCATTGTTGTTTGCTATAATGGCAACCGAATACACACATGGATGGCTTCTCTTATCTTGCCATTCGTTCGTTGGTAATGTATGTACGTACGGACGGATGTGTCTGTTTTAGCAAAATGACATAATTTGAGATATCAAATTTTTCACTCACGTTCATATTGTACATACATATACGACGCACTTTCATACGTGTACAATACAAGTTTGTATGTATGTGCATTTGTGAGTGTATGTAAGAACATTTAGTAAAGTCGTACTAACAAGTGACTTTAGGCAGGATAAAAATAAGGATTTCGAATAATCTACAATACATTAGCGGTAGCTTTGCTGTGGATTTCAATTCAATTCTTCAGGTATCGAACAAAAATCCATGTAAATTACGATTTGGCACCTTTTTTGAAATGGCGTTGTTCAAGTGTGAAAATGAATGCAAATGTTACTTTTTTCTTTCTTTTAGTTTTCTTGTTATTTTTATTCAATTTTTGTTTTTTATTTTAAAAGGCAAAAGTTTAAACATTAAGGGGGTGAGGGTTACCAAATTATACTCACAGCTTCAAGTCTATTTAAGAAAAAGAAGAGCAAAAAAGAAAAATAAAGAGGACAAATGAATGAATTGTTAAATAAAAGAGTTTTTACAATTTTTTGGCAAGACTTTGTAAAAATTACAATTTATTTTTATTAAAATTTTAATACAAACACAAGTATTTAGCGTCATACATACTTACTCGCATAATAACGAAATTTCTTATTTGATTAGAAATCATTTCCCTGATCCAAGTCTACAAAAGGGTTTATAAGGTTGTTGGATTTTTTTTTCGTATTATCAGTTTTTTTTGTAAACGTTTATTATAAAATTCTGTTGTATCAAGAACCCTTTAACGAAAAAATGCCAAGATGTAAAAGAAAGAACTACGAAAGAAAAACAAATTTGTTTCATATATGTACATACATACTGTGTAAAGTGACTCTTTGGAGCGAAATAGGCGTAAGCAGCAAATAATTTTTTTTTAAATATTTTTTTGGGGTTTTATTTGGTATGCCAAACATATGTAAAGGAAATATGTGCACTAAGGTAAGTTTACACTTGAAAAATTTACTTCACAAATGTCATGAATTACGATATTAATCCAATAAAAAATTTTCACTAAAATTCAACCAACGCGCTATAGGAAATTTTACCCTTTTTTGGGCCATGATTAATAACACGTCCGGTTGTAAGGACGATTGCAGGAACGATTGAAATAATTTTTTTTTTCGAATCAAACTTCGAGAGCTTTCCTCTTAACGTGCTTAAAGTTTTCATTACTTAATCTCACAACAAAGAAAAACATTTTCATCACTCACGCTCACGTAGTCTCATGTCTTACAGCTTTTGATTAATATTAAAAATACGAGTACAATCACTTTCTTCAATACATTTAATTTCTTTAATTTTCAAGACTATAAATTTTTATTTTCAAACCTTTTACTACACTCCATTGTAATTTGAAATCACATACAAAAGATTTAATAAAGTGACAGTCAATCAAAATTGTTGAAAATGTTTAAAAAGAGTTGTTTTCTTTTTTATTCTTTTTATTTATTAAAGCAAAAAAAATATTTTTTTAATCACGCTCACGCGTGTTTTAGAACTTTTAATTAAATTTAAGCATGATTTAAAAAAAAGAACAGAGATGTCTTAGGACACACGGTTAGAGCTTTGCTTGTTAGCTATATCAAACAAATTTCATGTGCTAAATATATTTTTATTATATGATGAGGTGAAATTCGCTGCAAATATTTCAAAATATTTCCATTTAGTTAGTACCCATTGTTTTCTTGTCTCGCTATCAGCCCCCCGGGGGAGTCTATTTTTGACTACGGGTGTGGCAACCCCGGGGCCCCAGCTGGGGTGATGTGGCTTTTTCCATTGACGTACCTTTGGTACATTACCCATAGAACTTATGTGTTACTACCCAATCTCTGAATATAAACAGAGCAAAGGATGTGCACATATTTATAAAAGGAAGACAGGTCCTGTTGATGTCAGTTAGGTGCAGCGTCACCTAGAACTGCCCCTGAGTTCAAAAGACGATAGAGGTGAGGCCCTTGTGGTGGAACTTCGAGGTCTGACCAGAGGCTACTTCTGGTGCCACGGGTGCCGGTTGCCCGACAGTCGAGCTGCTTTGAAGTTTTGAGTGCATGTAGCGGTCGTCAGTTTCCTTTGTTAAAATGCCGAGTTCGTCCTACCCCTTGGGGTTAAAGGGATGATTTTGGTATGTGTGGAGTAGGCACTGGTTATTTGGCGACACAGGCATGGGTTCATCTCGGATGAGTGGTTGAGCTGTGCCGGCAATGGTTGAGGAATTCTCTTGGGGACCTCGCTATGGGTGTATACACAACACCTTAGCGTGGAAGCCGGAGAATTATCGTGGTGGCTGTGGTTGCTACCAAAATCGCTGGGAGAATAGTCTTGGCTTCCCAGTGTGAAATCAATGCTAGTGATTGGTCTGACGCGGTCAGCCAGACACTATTCTAGGTGCTGCTGCCATTCAACAGAAGCTGCTATGGGCACGGACATAGCAGCAGAGTTTAGATAGCTCAAATTACCTCAGCAAGGTAATTGAATATAGTACAGGGATAACTATATTCAAAGATTGCAACCTATGTGCCTTATGGAGTTGGCCATAGGTTCATTCTAAAAGGGTACATGGGGGCGTTGGTCTGGCGTCTAACCCACACCCAATGCTTTGGCACACGTGAGATTAGGCCGTAATGGCAGGTACTCACGTAAAGCAATCGCACATCTGTCTAGCTATCAGTGTTGCCATATTTATTTTTCAAAAATCTTCAAGTCGAGCAAAAAAATCTTTTTTTGTTACCAAAAATCTTTTTTGTTATTTGATTGAATAAAAATGAGTTAAAATTTATCTAATTTCTTGGGAAATATTAAAAGTAAAGCCAAATAACACAAAATATTTACTGTGTAGAATATGTGTAGGATCATTATGAAGCAAATCAGAAAATTTGTAGGTAGTTTAGTCAAAAAATCCCCCAATAATATATTAAAAGTACCAAAAGTAAAATTTTTAAAAATCTTATTTTTAGATAAGAAATCTTTTTTTGTCGTTTTCACATGTCTAAAAACTTCAAAAATAAGATAAATCTTCACATATGGTAACACTGCTAGCTATGTACGATTGAATTGATGTATTCTTTGTGATCATGTTGCTTTTGCACAAATTGAGAAATAATCGT
Organism: Tachina grossa; assembly: GCA_949987645.1. Classification (NCBI taxonomy): domain Eukaryota; kingdom Metazoa; phylum Arthropoda; class Insecta; order Diptera; family Tachinidae; genus Tachina; species Tachina grossa. Next base: position 172,368,341 of record OX465274.1, on the reverse strand, counting down.
TGTGATTGTTTTTGTTTTGTTTTTATTTCACTCACTTCAAAGAACGAAACAAAACAAAATCAAAGAGTTTATTCCGTTCATTTTCGTACTCTGGTTTTAAGTACAAGGAAATCAAAAAAATTTCATAAGTGTAATAATGTCGATTAGGCCTGCGTCTGGCATAAAGAGCATAGCTCTAAAAATTTATGCTCGATTTCTTCCCATACAGTAAATATTTCATTTAAGTTACCGAAATATATATTAAAAAAAAGGTTCAAATATTTGCAGCTAAAATATTTCAAGTTTAGAAGATAATCGTTTATGCTAGAGAACTATGATGGTGTTATTTCTATCATTTGTTCTAATATTTTTATATAGTTCTATTAGCTCTAATACACAAATTGACCAAAATTTTGTGATAGACAAAAAAGTTGCTCACTTTCGATATTCACCCACATTACGTGTGTCCAGTCCATGAGAATATTCTTTAATCGATGAAAAAAAAAACTGTCACTTACTACAATTTGGCTCTGAGAAGTGTCAAGAATTATTTGTCTTCTTTAACTTTGCTACACACATTGAATGGCTTTTCTTGTGAGGATTTTTGTCAGTGATACACTCGAAAATTTTTATCATAATATGTTCAATTTAGTTTTAAGCTGTACAAGGTAAAATGTTTAATAAAAAGTTTAAAATGTTATAAATCATTGATTTTATAAGAAAATCATCAAAAAATAATTTTTATGTACATATCGGCCCTATTTTCGATTTAATCGTAAGCGACAAAAATTAAAATTTTCACGAGAATTTTTTTTTATAATATTCAAATATGTTTTGCATACGTAAGTTATCGCTTACGATAAAATACGGGCTGTAAACCGTATCTTAAAAGTTATCGAAATTTTTGGCATTTTGATGATTCTAAAGTATGGGTAGGTAGGCCCATATAATTTTAATTTAAATAAAAACTTTAATTTTTTACTATAACTCGCTTACGATTAAATCGAAAATAGGGCTCGATATGCTTCAGCTTTTATTAGTTTTTAAGGCGTTTAAAAACTCCACGAAAGTTTTCGATTTTTTTTTGCGAAAATATATTCTTCCGCAATATAAGCTCTTTATTATTTTTTCAGGCTAGAGTTTGAGATGGGATAAAAAATCATTTCAGTATTAATATTTGTTGTGGTTGAATAGGAGTTTCTTTCTTCGCTAAATCGTCGTGCCGAAGTCATCTTCACGTGTATAAAAGCAAAAAACTTAAATAAGAGCCTTACATCATTTTTTAATACATTTCCTTTTATTGTCAGAACAACTTAAATATATCAAGCTATTCACTCTCCTTACAATTTCGCATGTATCACTGAATTGTACTTCTGTATTTATACTTTTGCTAAAAATCGAAGCTAAAAGTTTTCTCCATACGATGTCACATCGCAAAGGTCAGTTAAAATAGTACACAAGCGGCATTTGTACATTTACGAGTATTACAACAGTTAGTAAACTATTCATTTTCATTTATATCACGATATTATGTAATTTATTTATTTCCGAAGAATTCATCAATTTTGTTTAGCAGAAAGGAATAGTTTCAGGACAATGCAGTGAAATATATCCCATAACTTAGTTTGTATGTTATAACTATTCCTTAGCGATATATCTTATGTTATCTCCATTTACTAAAAATTAATAAGAACTCATTGCAAGCTGTCAACGTGTTACCATCGATTTGAAACATAATTATGCTGAGAGCTTAATAAGCAACATATCACAATGCTTTGTAAGACTAATGAATGTCCATGTTTATGGTTAAATTATACCAAATATAAATTATATCATATCAAAAATTTAACAAATCTAAAAAAAACTTTTGATAAAAAATCTTCCGAAAATATAAATTAAATAATTGTTATTTAGTTAAAAAAATTAAATTTTCCCAACCTGAAACCAAATTTTTGATGTTTTGACTTTTAATACTAAAATATTTCTTTCTAAAATATAAAATATATTAAATTAACAAAGAAAAATAATAAATTTTTTATATTGAAGAAAAAAATTAAAATTTTCCAGCTCGGGAACTGTGTTTCTTATTTTTCTAAATTTTATACCAAACTATTTATTTATAAAAATTTATAGTTTATAAAAAAAAAATATTAGACCTAGTTAATTTTAAAAACCAAACAAAAACTGTAAATTTTCCAACCCTGCAATATATGTTTTACATTTTTTCAATTTCTTTTACCAATCTATTTCGTTCCAAAATGTACAATATGTTTAATTTAATAAGTAAAATTAAGTAGGTTACTTTTACATACCAAAAAAAAGTTAACGATTTCCATCCTTGAAATCATACACCCAGAAAAAAGATTGGTTGGAAAACGGTTAGTCCAATAAAATATCATTTGCATTAACTATATTTCAGTTCACGCTATCAATTTTCTGTAAATCCAAAAAACAATCCATGTTCATTGCCATAAGGGTATAATTGTAACAAAGATATGATTGTGACAATACTTAAATTGATTGCATCAACCGAGTGTATGCTTTTGTCATGACTAATTAATTGATTGGTTAACCCAACCGAATAAAATATTACAAATTGGATTTTACTATCAACTTTTGGTATTAGCAACTAAAAAATTGTCGTTCTATATTAAAATTAAAATAAGAACTTTCAATCAGTTGCTGCAACTAACTAGAGGTTGTGTTAACTATCATAGTTTATAGCAGCAAATTAAAAAATTAACTTTTGTGACTTTCAAAGATATTATGATTTGTGAATTCTCAAATGGTTTTTGAAAGTCTGTGCATAAGATAACAGGTTTGTGGTTTTTCAAAATTTGTGGTTGAAGAAATGTATATAGACATACTTCACCATTAGGAAATAAGTTTCAATTAAAATAAACTTATGACAATATGTCAAATAATAAGTTTCTTAAATTGTGTATTTGTATTTGCGTTTATTGTTTATTTTTATTTCAGCAAGGAAGGCCAATTTTTCTTTTACAGGTACCAATTATGATATTGTTTTAATTATATTAACCAAATTTTCGGCAGCAAGAATAACATTTATTTCAAATTCCACACTCTCAACCAATTTTTTCTGTTGCTGCAACTATTGGGTTGAGGGTTATAATTAAAATAAAGTGGTACCACAAGAAAATTTCAGTCGCTACAGCAGAATTCTATGATAGTTGCTGCAACCGCCAAAATTCTATTGGCAACAAATTCGGTTGTCACAACGAATCTGTTTTCTCTGTGTAGTTTTGATTTTTTTTTTATAAATTTAATACCAGTTTAATTTTTACTGCAATATGAAATAGGAACAAAAATTAATTTATGTACCAAATAAGAAAAGCTTAAATTTTCCAGCCCTGAAACCATTTTATTGATTTTGGTGATTTTCAAAGCCAATCTATTTTTGATCGTTTCTGAATATTGTGGAAATTACATATGGAATGACAACCTATATATATATATATATATCGCTAACTCATATTTTTTTTTGTCATCCAGAATCGAAAAATGTAAAAATCTCGATTTAAAAAAAAAAATAATGGGTTACGACCTTTCGATATTAAGGTAACGATATACCTTTAACCATTTTTGGTGAAGGCAGTGAACAAGAAGATCGAAGAAATTTCAACAATAGTTTTTTTCTTATATTTATTTTGTAATTCCATTTTATTTTTTATGTTTATTTCTCCTTCATAAATGATCAATAATAATTAAAATACACAAAGCTTTTATGTAAAAGCTTGCACATTGTGCTAATGGCTTAGATACAACTGCTTTAAATCTTATATTTAGTTTGGGTGAAAAATACAACTCTGAAAATATCTTGTAGTTATTTTTGAGAATTGAGTATAATATTTTTTTTTTCAAATAATCCCCAATAGTTACTCCTTAATTTGCCAGCATATTAATACATACTATTGCTTAAGATTCTGATGAATTATATTTTACTAATTTTTTTTATGAGTTTAACTTCACATCATCTTGAGCAGCAATAGAAAGAAGCCAAATAAGGTAGCAGCAGCTCCAATAGCAACATCATCAATATGAACAACCAACCATCTATTGCTTATACGCCACTGGGAGCAGATTTAGAGGTTACTTATGTGTGATTTAAGGGAAGCACGCGCGAATATGGCGGTGATAATTCTTTAAAAATTGGAAATTGTTTTCCAATCGATTTCGCATTTAGCCAAAGCTCTTCTGCTTTACATTTACACAAACTGACAAAACACACACACACACACACACACATAATAAATAGAAAATTTTATATGAATAAATTTATATATGAAATTCTCTCTATGTTGTATGTGAATACTCGTACATTCATACAATCATATGTACATACATATCAATGGTCACAACTAGAAAGGACCTAACTCGTATATTTTACGAAATTGAGTTTTTCAGTGATTCCAATACATTTCACACAAATACACCTCGTCACAAAAATTTATAGCAACAGTGTAAAAAATAGCGCTTTTACAAGCAGTTCTACAAAGTAGTTTATACAAGCAGTTGTACTGTTTCTGTTATATTTTTACCTTCTCCTGTAAAGTTACAGTTATTTGAGTTAGGGCCTTTCTACTTGTGACCAAAGATATGTACCTTCACACGCAGTTACATATACATACATGTATATATTTATAAATTTGTTCACTTTTGTGGATCTACATGTACATGTATGTAATATATATAAGTATGTAGATGCTCGTATTTGCTTTATTTTATTTATTTATTTATTTTTTCTCTCCAAGCAGGGGTTTAACATTTTTCTTTTTGTATTTAAAATTGAATTGGTTTGTTATATTATTTTTGTTAAAAAAATTAAATTCATATTCAAACACAAATCCTGCTTGTTTTTTCTTTTCATAATAATGAAAGTATATTTTTTTTTACAATATCTACTAACTATACATTTTTTTTTGATTTTATATTATTACTTTCTGCTTGATTGACTTGTGTTATAAGAGGATTTTTATTATGAACAAAATAGCGCAGCATTACTTTTTAACAGATTACCGAACTAAATTTATTGAGATTTTTATGTGTGTGAATTGGTTTGAAAGCAAAAAAAAAAAAAAATACGATTCATAGAATCATTTAAATAAGATTAAGAGTTTGCAAGCACTTAAGGTGAAAAATATATTAAAAAAGCCACAAATATTTACTAAACTAACGTCATAACTCAAAAAAACTAGTTTGCCAGCAAACGTGTTCAAAGCTTTCAATTTTATTAAATGAGTTATATGTGTATATTAGATACTAAAAATTTATAATCTGCACCCCTCTTCAACACCAGACAAATCAGCTTAATAAAATTGGGTTTATTCAGCACTCCTTTTACACACGAAAAGTTTACTTTGCAAAGTCTTAATTCAGCTGAGAGAAATATAGTATTCCTCCCTCTTTCTTTCACACAGATGAATTAAGACTTGGCAAAGTAAACTTACCGTGTCTAAAAGGGATACAGTTTTGCGAACATCTTTTAATTTCTAATGAAATTAAAAACTCTAAATGGACAAAATAATAAATAACTAGATCGTCTGTACAATCGCTCAGTGGCAAATTGTGTGAAAAATTTGAGAAATTTTAAGGTGGCGTTGCTTATAAATATATTATAAAATAAAAAACTAATATTATGAAAGACTTTGCGATAACAAGTTCATTTGACTGGATACAAAAACGTGCGTATTTAAAACGATCGTATTGGACCAGCCTAGTGTGGTTAGGAATGAAGGAAAATCCTTACACAGAAAAAAAAAATTCCTGCGATAAACACGTTTGACTGTTTAAAAAAATTTAATTGATTAAAATAAACTTTTGTTTAAGAATTTAATGTAATTAAAGGTTTAATTGGCTCGATACAATTTTTAATTGATTTTTAATAATTTTTTTAAATTAAACATGCTCATTGCAGGATTTTTCTGTGTAAAAGTAAGTACAGTAAAATCCTGATAATTCGTAATCGCAAGGGACCGGCCATGTCTTACGAATTATAGGGGTTTTAGATTTAGCGGGGTTTCGATTTAACGGGGTTAAAATAAAATAAATACGAATTAACGGGGGTTTTCAATTTATTTACTAAAACGATAAAAAAGCATAAAAAAAATTGTTAAAAATAAAATACAAAATAAAAATTTGTTGTTTTTGTAACACCGACAGTGTCTTATGCGTGCTCACACACAAACAAGCAGAAGCAAAAACCCACGCAAAAAAATATCGATAAACAAAAAATCATTCTTTACATGTTTTTGTTGTTTTTATTACGAATTATAAGTGGTATTTAGCAAACAATTACGATTTATAAGAGGTATAGAAGATTTTATTTGAAGAAAATATTACGAATTAGCGAGGGGACCAAAATGTATGGAAATTTTACGAATTAACGAGATTTTTTCAAGGGACCGACAGTTTATTACGAATTATCGGGAATTACGATTTATCGGGGTACGAATTATCGGGATTTGACTGTAGTTTTATCACTAATACAGGAGCGTAGGAGTTATCGGAAACATATTCTATTTTGGCTCAAAATACAGAATTGATTTATAAAATTGAATTATTGTGTGTATGATTTAAAAAAAATGCACACAATAAAGTGTTTTCTTTTTTCTTATTGAGCTTAATTTATTTATATCATTCATTATAAATGGTTCACCGTGTGCAACTTTAACAATATTCATATGCGACCCGAGGAAAGGCGAATAAGCGATGTACGTCTGTCCGTCCGTCCACCTGTCCGTCTGTCTGTACGTGAAATATGTTCCTCGAAGCTGCCAGAAAAGCTAGAGATATCAGTCTTGAATAATATACATCAGAAATTATCCGAAATAGAAAATCAGCAAAATCGAATAGACAGAGCTGGAAGTTTAAACTTTATTTTGCCATGTAAAAGTAACTGAAACTAATTTTTGTTTTTGTCATTGCTTTATATAAATATTCAATGTGAAACCTTATGTGGATTCGAAAGTCATCTAAAATATACATATGTATGTGTAATAAAAATCACTTTGAAACATGTAGAAGATAAAGAACTTTTGTAATGAGAAGCAACATATCCTCAAAACTAAACTAAAACCAAGGCAAACAAAATAAATTCAGTAACGTACGACTCTGACTCGCGCACGAAGGGTTCCGTACGAACACTAGATATGTAATTTAATACAAACTTCATCCTATATAATATATAGTTTGGCATTTTTTTCGTTTTTGGGTTCTTTCCGTTTTTTTTTATTTGGCGTTTTATGCGTTTTTTCGGTTTTGACGATTTTTTTAAGTTTTGGCTATTTTTTTTAGTTTTGACACTTTATTTTCTCGTTTTGGCGATTTTTTCGGTTTTTGGCGTTTTTTCATTTTGGCGATTTTTTTATTTTTGGCGATTTTTTTCATTTTTGCGATTTTTTTTATATAATTTTTTTTAGTTTTGGCGACATTTTCGCGTTTTGGCGATTTTTGCGATTTTTTGGAGTTTTTTTTCATTTTGGCGATTTTGTTTTCATTTTGGCGATTTTTTGGAATTCGGCGCTTTATTGTAGTGTTAGAAATTTTTTTTAATTTTGGCGATTTTTTTCGTTTTGGCGATTTTTTTTCATTTTTGGCAATTTTTTTTGGTTTGGCGATTTTATAATTTTCGGTTTTTTTAGTTTTACTGTTTTTGAAAATTTCAATTGTTTGCCTCTTACGTTTTCCAAGATATAGCAAATTGTCAAAATTACATAGTCAAAATTGCATTAACTGATGGACCACCCTTTAATTTAAATTTTTTTAAGTTTTAGTGTTAATTGTTGTAGTCTGTATAAAAATACACTAATTTTACAAATTTCAAGTTTCAATATACATATGTTCATACAATTGTATGTATATTACATGGGATTTTAACATTTTTCGTTGCTCGTTTTGGAACATCCTTTAATTTTTAATTCTCATGTATTTGTTGCTGTAGCGGCCAAGGTTCTGAATACTCTGTCCAAATTTCAGGTCCGTAGCTCTTACGGTTCCTGAGAAAATACCGTGTGACGGACAGACGGACAGACGGACAGCGTAGCGAAAACAATAGGGTTCCTTTTCACCTTTGGTGTACGGAACCCTAAAAAAATAAATAAAAAAAACGATTCCAGGGATGGAAAATTGGATTATAATTGGTATATTAAAGTAATCTACTAAAATAATTTTTTCATTTTCTCTTTGAATTAAATTTATTTTTAAAATAAATAAATTTGTGCAATAAAAGATATAAATTTAAAAGGATGATTCCAGAGTTGGAAAATTGGTATATAAAAGTAACAAGTTGAAATTACATTTTTCTTTTTCTTTATAAATTAAATATGTAAATTTTTTTTAAAGGAAATACTTTAGTATACAAAATTTTAAAAATATAAAACAGCTCCAGAGCTGGAAAATTTTAACCGTTTTTGTGGTATATATAAGTAACTACACAAAAATATGTTAATTAAACATATTTTATATTTTGTAACAAAATAAATTAATAGTAAAATTAGAAAAATCAAAAATAATTCCAGGGTTGGAAAATTTAAAATTTTTGTTTGATAGAAATAATGCTCTGATCGATGGTTATGTTTCAAATTGATGGTCATACGGTGACAGCTTGCAACGATTTCTTATTAATTTTGAGTGAATGCAGATAACATAAAATATATCGCTAAAGAAAAGTCATAACTACAAAATTAATAAAAGAACATGTTCCATTTCTTTGAAACTGTTCCTTTTTGTTCCATTTGAACAAAACTGGACAAGTTCCTTGGGATTAAATAGTTTACATTATCGTGCGATATAAATTAACATGCAATATTGGCAATAGGATGTTGGAATCGAAAATACTAGTTTTAGTTTAGGATTATTAAACAGTATAGCATGGTTATTGAACATCACGTACTATAAATCGCACTAAAGCACAAAATACATGATCTATTTTTTTTTTTCAAAAACAAATATGTATGCATGAACTTAAATATGTACATATGTATGTATTTATATAGTCTCTCAACGTACGTCGGGGAAGGGTATATAAGATTCGGCACAGCCGAATATACCACTTGTTTCTTATTAAATTATTTGAAAAACAAAGTTTTAACTATTCGAGTTATTCGAATGATTTGAAAACCTTACTCGATTAATCGTGCAAAATTATAATTCCAAAATCTATGAATTTATTACTCGTATGAAGCAATAACCCTAGTAGATGCTTCTAATAATTGTTAACAAGGATTTAAAAAAACTGTATCAAAACGATTGTTTTGATTTGAAATTAATACAAACCAAATTTTTTCTGCACTTCAAAAAGGAGTTAGTAAAAATGTATGTGATTCGCTTTAACAATATGTATCACATTGAGTTTACCTTTTAACTTCCCATCACACTTTATGACGAAATAAAATATGTTTTATATTAAATCAGGAACTAAATAAAACACATTTTTATTAGCTTCAAATTGTGGTCATAAAACATGACACCATTTTGTTTACAATTCGACCATTTTCAGTAATATTGACCTAAAAAATCATAAAAACCACACAAAAATTATAATCAGGAAAAAAGAATTTAACCACCAAATGTACCCAGACCACACACACACACATACACCAACAGCAATAAAGTTTATGAACCGCACACAAAAGAAAAAAAATAAACGGAAATAAATAAAGTGTAGCAAATAAAATGGCCTACAAAAATTAAGGTCTTTTCATTTCCGTACGTTCGTACGTCAAGCCGAAATCGGGCAAGGCAAAAAAATTATATTTTTATATCAGAGAATTTTTATGCGATTTTTCGTGGTCTTTTTATGACCTTTTTAATATTTATGTATCAAAAAAAAAAAAAAAAAAAAAGTAAATAACACAAAAGCAGTCACAAAAGAAACGATTAGAATGCTAACGGTTCTAATTCGCAAATTCAGTTGTTTAGAAGCAGCATAAAATGAATGGAAGCTCTGTGCCATAAAATAAAAATCATTAAAAGCGAATTTGTCATATCAACATTAAAAATGAGTTCTGGCTACGAGGCTGATATGAGAAGTATATACCAGTAAATTAAAACAAAGAACGTGAAACTGAAAAAAAATTAAATAATATACCTGAAATAAACCACTTTAATTAAAAAAAAAAACCAAAAATCAATTAAAAATATGTTTAAGTTTATTGAACTTTTGTTTAAAAATCTAATTAATTACAAAGTTCAATTGACTTAATTATATTTATTTTTAATTGATTTTTATACCCTTTACCAAAAAATGGTAAAAGGGTATATATAGGTTTGTCATTCCATTTGTAATTTCCAGAATATTAATAAGGGAGCCATAAAGTATATATATTCTGGATCCTTATGCATAGGGAAGACGAATAAGCGATGTCCGTCTGTCCGTCTGTCTGTACGTGAAATCGGTTTTCCGAAGCTCCCAGAAAAGCTAGAGACTTCGTTCTTAAACTGGTGGGACAGAAATGGTCGAAATAAGATTGGTATTGAAAATCAGCAAAAGCGAGCAGACGGTTTCAGAGCTGGGAGACTTAAACTTCATTTTGCCATACAAAATAACTACCGAAAACTAGTTTTTAATAATTTTTTATTAAATAAACTTATTTTATACTTCAGTATGAATAAAATTGGTATTTCTAACTAAAAAAAAATTAAAAAGACGTTTCCAGGGTTGGAAAACCTTAATTTTTTTTGTTATGCAAAAGTAACTTACTAAAACAAATTTTTCCTTTTTTTTCTATAAACTAAACATATGTAATGTTCTTAAAAGAAGGAGATTGATATAAAAAATCAGAAAAACCAAAAGGATGATTCCAGGGTTGGAAAACCTACGATTTTTGTGATATATACAATTAACTACCGTAAACTAATTTTTTAATTATTTTTATTAAATAAACTTATTTTATACTTCACCACGAATAAAATTGGTATTTTAAATAAAGAATTAAACTTCAAAAAATTAATAAGATGTTTCCAGGGTTGGAAAACTTTAACTTTTTTTCTTATACAAAAGTAACTTACTAAAACAAATTTTTCCTCTTTTTTCTATAAACAAAACATATGTAATGTTCTTGAAAGAAGGAGATTGATATAAGAAATCAGAAAAACCAAAAGGATGATTCCAGGGTTGGAAAACCTACGATTTTTGTGATATATACAATTAACTACCGTAAACTAATTTTTTAATTATTTTTATTAAATAAACTTATTTTATACTTCACCACGAATAAAATTTGGTATTTCAAATAACAAAAAATTAAAAAATTTAAAAAGACATTTCCAGGGTTGGAAAACCTTAACTTTTTTTGTTATACAAAAGTAACTTACTAAAAAAAATTTTTCCTTTTTTTCTATAAATTAAGCATATCTTATGTTCTTAAAGGAAAGAGATTGATGTCAGAAATCAGAAAACAAAAAGGATGATTCCAGGGTTGGAAAACCTAAACTTTTTGTGATATGAACTACCGTAAACTAATTTTTTAATTATTTTTATTAAATAAACTTATTTTATACTTCACCACGAATAAAATTTTGTATTTAAAATAACAAAAAATTAAAAAATTTTTTAACTTTTTTTGTTATACAAAAGTAACTTACTAAAACAAATTTTTCCTTTTTTTCTATAAATTAAGCATATCTTATGTTCTTAAAGGAAAGAGATTGATGTCAGAAATCAGAAAAACAAAAATAAATAAATAAATAAATCATTTTTTTTGAATTTTCTTTCTTCACTTAACACACTTTCTATATTTTTTTAAGAACTACTAGATTGGTATAAGTAATCAGAAAAATCTAAAATGATGATTTTAGGGTTTGAAAGTTAATTTGTTTTGTACATAAAAGTAACTAGGTCAAATTATTTTTTTCTTTTTGTTTATACTTTATGTATGTGCTTATGTATGTATCTCTATACTACATAAAAGCACTTTGTAAAGGGTATATAAGATTCGGCACAGCCGAATATAGCACTCTTACTTGTTGGTTTTATTTTCAATTAAAGTTGCTTACTGCAGGAATAGTTTTTTCTGTGTAAATATAAGTTTTTATACTTTTTTACTTTATTGCCTGCCATCTAAAGTAATTTCCACAAAACTATAGTCACAGTGAAAATCATTATTAAGTTTAGTTAAAATAAATATAGCTTTTCTGAAAAAAAATCGGGTAAACAAAATTTTTTTCCATAACTAAAACATTTGAAACCCGCCCTCGTATGCAATAAACTTTACAAACTTATTTTGTGCAGTAAATATGTTGGGAAATTTAATATGAAGGTGACTGAAGAAAATTACTTTTGTTGAGGCAAACGTTTATTTTCCCCAAAATATCACCACAAATAAAAAGGTCATAAAAAGCATTTTACGATCACTTCTCATATTCTTCGAGCTGCAGCTATAAATGGTTTCAAAAGTAATATAAAATCCTTATACGAAATTGTTTAAGCAGTTTAAAAGAATGTGAAGTTTTTAAACAAAAAATAAAGAAACAGTTGATCTTTTGTGCAATAGCTAGAATTTATTGAATGTTGAAAAATTGTCTACAACTGCAGTCGAAAAAAAATTAAATGAACTACGAAAATAAATTTGACAAGGAAAATTTCTTCAAAGATAACTCACCAACAGATTAAACGACTAAAACATAATTTTAGATTCGATCGGCCAAGTAGTTTAAAATGTCTTTAAAAAAGAACATATTTTCGAGAATTATCGGCACCTTCAGAATTATTTGATCATCTTACGAAATCTAAATCAAGTCAATGTCTTAAGAATGTCTTTGAATAATTTTGGGTCATTGACCAAAGCTACGATTAAGATGAGATTTAATCGGTGCACAAAATAAGTTTCATTTTTCAAATCGGGCAAGATTTGAATTCTCTATTAGCAGTACAGTGGACCAAGATTGGAAAAAAGCTAAAATTTTTATTTTATTTTCGGAATATTTCCTAAACTTTAAGCGAAACCCCATACATGTAGCAGACTTTTTTTTAGCTCTTGATAGGAAAATCTACTAGCAAAAAATCTTTTTGATCACATCAAAAATATAAGCTTGGCATCGGTTCGAATTTTTCATTATTATTTATATTTATTTGCCGACTTTTGGGCACTTTGGGTGGCTACGCCCCCTTTAGAGATACATGGTTTAAATTTATGGTTTAAGATCTGTAACATTTCTTCAAATGTTGTATGAAATTTCATAACAATCGGACACTCTGTTTAGAATATGCAGAACTATTTCCACTTTTTTTTTTCAAAATCCCCTCTGTGCGGTGGCACTCTTAGCCTGTCGGAATTTCGGAACATTGCTGGCAGCTGGGATTACATTGGAAATCGGATAGTGGCACTCGTGATTAATCTTAACCTTTTGTAATGAACTTAATAGTCCTTTCAAACTATTAAGCGAGGAACTCTCATTTTAGCTGGGTGCATTTAAGGGAAAACTAATGTATGTAAAGTACTTGTATCTCAAATATTTTTGCTTAAAGCCTTGTACTCTGTTCAAAGTTGTGAACCATTTATTATTTCGCGTGAAAAATTTGACATGTACTAAATGTAGCTCAACTCTCGGTTTTTTTTATAAATTTCTCGCTTTTATTGCTTGAAAGTATGCAACATTGTTAAAATTCCGTGCGAAAAAAGCGCTGCTCATGTTGTTTCGCAGCTAAACTAAAATGATGCCAGACTAATTTTGCATGCAAAGACATGATTTTACGTGTTTTTCACAACAAGAACAGAGAACTACTTTTGCGAATTTATTTCGCAAATATTTCATACTAAATACTTTTATATGTAGTTTGACAGCATTTCGCACGAAATTGCGAACAGAGTACCAGGCTTAACGTAGAGCTCGTAATGCAAACAATTTAAAAAAACTATATCACTGAAATTATCACTAAAGTGTTATAATAACATGGTATTGAATTTCGCATAATTTCATTATTTTCAAAGTCTGTCAAAATGTTTTGCAATAAAGACATAAAATTAAGCTCGAAAATAAAAGATGAAATTAAAAATAAATATTTGTTAAATATTAAATAGATTTCGGTGAATCGTAAAATAATTTAATTAACTTACATTCCTAAATTGTAATACTTTGTTACAAAAATGAAAAATATCCGAGATTTAATGTTATTTTTCTGGAAAATATCGTCGAGTGGGATGAAAATTTGTTTTGAAAATTTTCAAGCACTTCAAAAATCCTAACTGGTAAAAAAAAAGTTTGACGTTCCTTTGTGCCACCAGCAGGGGCTTTTCTTTCGAAACTATATCCCCCAGCTAATAAGATCTAGTTTAATTGTTCTAATCTTCTTTAGAAACTCACATTAATTAATAAAAATATTTCATTCAATAAGAATTGAAATTACTGAACTTAAGCCCGATTAAGAAATTATTTTTTATTAAAATTCACTACAGTTCAATTTAATCTAAAAATGTCTTATTTTATTCGTATTACAACACTTGTGAGTTTTGGGAAGCACGCCCCAGCCTATAACTTAGTTGAGTATCAAGCGGTTTAAAATTCATCAACGGATTTAGAAAGAAAAGAATTCGACCTTTCAAACAATGTATATTTTTTTTAAGTAAACTTCAGATATATGTCTGTATTTTTTCCCAAATACATTTTTTCGGTTCTCATAATAAATACCCTAACAAATTTGATACTTTTGTTATATTCTTATATCTTAATTTTTTTGTTTCTATGTGTTTTTTGCTTTTTTTTATTCATACTGGAATTTGTCAAGTTTTAATTAACGAAAATTCTAAGAATTTTTTTTTACAAATTCTAGAGGTTTCCTACTCCTTTTATTTAAAAATTATCGAATGTAATTTGGATTCTTCAAAATAAAAACTCTAGCTTAATTAAATAAAACAAATGTAATTTTAGAGCTATGCACTTTATGCCAGACACAGGAGCTAGGACGTAACTGTTGTAACAAAAATAATCAACACTATTAAAATTATAAACTGTTAAAGTATACAATTTGGTTTTGATATCCTTGTTTAAATTTGTTATTAGTTTTCGTTTTCTTTGTTTTTCTCTGTTTGTAAAGAACCAGATGTCAGATGACTTACTAATAAGAACTTTTAAAAAACAAGAGTAGTCGTAGGTCTGCGTTTATATATGCAAAATATCCACATTTGCGTTGAGTTTATTTTTTATAAATAATTTTAAAGAAAATTTATTATTTGACATATTGTCAGAAGTGTACATAAAATAATTGAAATTTATTTGCTGGTAGTTTAGCTAGCGATGAAACGATACCATTAAATACAAGTAAATACTCGATACTTTTTCTTAGAAACCAAGTACTTTTGGTATCGATACTTTACTATTGAGTACAAAGTAGGTATCGGTAAAAAGTACTCGTATCGGTCAAAAATACTCGTTTCTTATATGCCACAACAATGTTCAACGTGACGTCAGTTTAACAAAATTTCATTTGTTCGTATTAAATCTAAATTTATGTTTAGAATATATCTGTGGCAAAAAGGAAAAAGTGCTTAAGTCGAGATAATCTGTTTTTAAGTTAACGGTACCCATGTAGTTTCCATATTGGAAAGAACCCCTGGGCCAAATTTCATTTATTTTTCGCGCTTTTTTAGGAAGCTATGACTTGATTATTTTTTTTCGTTTTATAATCTTATTTCGAATATTACCTTACTTTAGCTAATACTTTGGTATATTTTAAAGCCAATGTATTATTTATAGTGTGTACAACGAAATTTTCTAAAAGGAATTTGGGTGAATATAGAATTTCTTAATTTAACTGTAAAATAATTTCCGAAAATCGACTTGAAAGTTTAAAAATGCTCTTGCAGTAGAGCAGTAAAATATGACTTAAGAACTTTTTCCTTATTGCCACAGATATTAAATTCATTTAAAGAAAATGGGACCCCAAGTTAAGTGTGTGGTTATATTTTATAAAACAGACTATAAAATTTCTAGCCGAAAAAATTGTTTCAAAGCCGCAATACATCGAATTTGAACAAACGTTTAAAATGTCATCCCGATTGTACTGCTCCTGTCGACGGAAATATTTCAAAGTAAGTACATACAGTGAGTTTCACTAGTATTCAGATTCAGAATTAATATAAACAGCGTGAGCGTTTGACTGACTAAAGTGGCAAATTGCCACTTTTTCGACTGCCTTGCCACTTTTTGTTTCCACTCTTTTTTTAGGGTGAGTTTTATGAAAATACATTAAAAATAAAAAGTTTAGTGTAGTTTTCTCGTTTGTTTTTTAATTTTGGCCCTTTTTTTGATAAATCCAATATTTGTTGCCACTTTTTGAAAAATGTCATCGGTCACTCTGAATATAAAGTCTGCCAAACAATGGCAAATTTTTCAGATTAAAAGGTTACCATTGTTTGGCAAACTTTTTATTGGTTCTGAATCTGAAAACCGAATATTAGTGATACTAAGTGCACATAATACATACATACATATGTACATACCCAGCAAAAAATTACACATTACCATTAGAACTACTTGCCATATAATGACTAACTTTTCTGATTGCCAATTTTCATTACTCGCTTACAAATCACATTACCTAAAATTTAAAAAAAAATTACGTCCAAGTTGCTAAATGAAGAGAATGATTTTTTTAGACGAAATAGATTACGTGGAATGTTGACAAATAAAAAAATTGTAAGTACTTCTCAAGAATCGATTATTTTAGTCTCACGCCTTGTTAAAATAATTAAGTTGGTAATCCAGTAGGGAAGTGCTTCCACCAAAAATGCTTAATTCCAAACTTGATTACCTTTTTTGAAATTTTTTGCTGGGTATGTATGTGTGTGTATTTACTTTTGTTTCACTACTTCAAATCATATGAAGAACTTGATCGATACAAGTAAGTATGGATGCTTTTTATTCGATACTGAGTAGGTATCGATACTTTTGAACCGATACCGTATCAAGTAAAAGTATCGATACCTTAGTGGTATCGTTTCATCCCTAAGTTTAGCATGTCTATATATGTATTTCATTGGCGTTTGAACCAAATCATCAGTAGACTTTAACCACAAATTTTAAACAGTCACAAACCTCTTACTTTATGCATAGACTTTCAAAAACTATATGAGCATTCATAAAATAATAATACTTTTGAAAATCACAAAAGAAAAAATAAGCTTAGTAGGCTTTGAAACTGATACAAGACCCAGCAAATAATTTATATCCAGGTAAACCCATTTTATTTTTCTACATCCTTATACAATTAGAAATCCATTGGATAACAATAAAAGCATTTACAAGGCTAAATGAAAAATAAAACATTAATTGAACTTTAAAGAAAATTTATTATTTGACATATTGTCAGTTTTTGAAAGTCTATGCATAAAGTAAGAGGTTTGTGACTGTTTAAAATTTGTGGTTAAAGTCTACTGATGATTTGGTTCAAGCGCCAATGAAATACGTATAGAGATATGCTAAACTACCAGCAAATAAATTTCAATTATTTTATAAATAATAATAAAATAAATGAATTTTATGAATATTAATTATATAGTTTTCAAAAAACAACTAATTTGAAAGCATTATTATATGACTCATGAAATTTGTCTCACCTATTGTAAACTCTTAAAGAAAATGAGCCTAAAATTGTTGTGTTCATTTGAGCGGAACACTCTTTTGTAGAGCGTTCAAGTTTCTATAAAAGCGTTGTAAAAGTTTATTGTAGCACATTACGTTCTTTACTTATGACAATCAGAATAAATCAAATTAATTTATACCATGTAAATCGTATGGGAAATCGAAAAGTCCGATGCGCACCATCTCACCATTAATATTAGGAACTGATATTTTAACATTTCATTCAGTATGTGTCTGTCAATGCAAAGTACAAAATTTGGTCAAGTTTTAACTTTTTGCGTACGTTGACCAGTTTGGTTGGTTTTTCTTTTTGGTATGTTCTGATTTAGGATTTTGTATTTTGTGACAGCAAAAATAAAACTCAACAAAAGATATAAACGAAATAAATACAAAAAGTTGAATTTAATAAATAAAATGGAGAATCGACCTTATGCAGCTGTTCAAATACCTTCTCCGTCGTTGCATTTAAGTCAGTTGAAAAAGGCGAAGTTTAAGTATGACGGATTTATTGCGCCCCGGCCTTTAAACACATAATAGTTTACCTACCATCTCCATTTTACACACAAACTCAAACGTACAATATGCTTAATAACAAGCATACGAGCATTAACACATGCACATCAAATGTATAGTATAGTGCTTCGCTTATTAATCAACATCATTTATTATTGGTTTAGTATATACCACGAGCATGCATTTAAAAAATAAGACGTATTTACATTTCAAGACTG
Organism: Tachina grossa; assembly: GCA_949987645.1. Taxonomy (NCBI): domain Eukaryota; kingdom Metazoa; phylum Arthropoda; class Insecta; order Diptera; family Tachinidae; genus Tachina; species Tachina grossa. The sequence goes on along the minus strand of OX465274.1, from coordinate 172,350,033 downwards.
TTTACGCAGGCCTCTAATATGCAATGCTTAACTACCAGCAAATAAATTTCAATTAAAATAAATTTTTACACAGAGAAAACAGTGCCTACTAAATACCTCATAAAATAGAACAAAATTAATAAGAAATCTCTATGGTTTTTTTTTCAATACGCAAATCTTATTAATTTCATAGAGAAAACCTTTTTGAAAAAAAAATCAAGAAGAAATCTTGTAGTTTTTATGAGGTTATCTTATTGATTTTTTTAATAAGGGTTTCTTCTTGATATTATGAGGCAACCTCATAAAAAGAAAAAAAAAATTAAAAAATTATGTCTTTATTCTTTGTGCTTTGCTTATGTATTTTCATTTAAATTCTATACCATATACTTATGTATGTATGTAGTATATGTATATGTTATTTATTTATACATACTTACATACATACATACATATTATATTGTATTCTTAATTAACTAACTCACCATACATAAATATTATTACTTGAAAGGATACAAGTATTGAACCAGCAAACTTCTGACTGATAGACAAACACTCTAACCAATATGCTAACAAACAGTCTACATAACTATTGAAATAATTGTGCAAATATGCTTATACAAAAACGGAAAATATCATGAAAAAAAAATTGTCTGTATGTCTATTTATAGATATGAAATAACAAGACACCTCATAAAATCAAGAAGATTCCCTTATTAAAAAAATCAATAAGATGCTTTACACATAATCATATAGCAACCTAATAAAATCAAGAAGAAAACCTTATTGAAAAAATCAATAAGATAGCGTACTAAAATCAAGAAGAAAACCTTTTTAAGAAAAAAGCAATAAGGCAACCTCATAAAATCAATAAGAAATCCATATAGTTTACAATTTATAAGAAAACCTCATAGAATCAAGAAGATTTTCTCTATGGATTGTTTTTTTGGTGCCAAAAATAACGGAAATTAAGTAAAAAAAAGTTGTGAATAATAAGATTTCTTCTTGATTTTATGTGGTTTTCTTCTTGATAAAATTAATAAGATTTACCACATAAAAACAATAAGGAATCTTCGCTTCTTTCTGCTGGGATACCCCTTAGCCTAAAAACGTTTCATAGAGAAAATCTTCTTGATTCTATGAGGCAGTTTTTTCTCTGTATATTTAAACTATTATTACAATGATTGTACTTTTTTGTATCAGATATACCATAATTTTCTTCTTCTCTTTGTCAGATTTTCCCAATGTATGGAATTTTATACTACAAACATTTCGTATGCATATCGCCTCACTGTAAGTACTAATACAATTGCATAAATGAATTTAATTTTAACCCTAACATAAACCACAAATGCAGAGTTGCTATAAGTGTAGGTCGTGTTTAATGTAATTTTTATTTTCGTACACACACATACATACACATTGCATTTAAAAAACCCATGTAATTAATTATTATATACTCCCACAAATACAAATACGAATTGTAATATTAGATGAGTCGTATTGTTGTGCAGTTGCTGTTAGGTTGCTCCCAACGAATACAAAGACATTACATACATTTTTTACATTCAAGCCAAGATATTTTTCGTACATCTAACAAACAGGCACAAACAAGCCCACTAGCAACCACCCGGTTGAATTATCCATCCACCAGTCAAGACGTCTAACACATATTTATTGTGAAACAGTAACTAGTTATTTAGTTTTTTTTTTGTTTTGGGACAACCTCATGTTTATTCGTTTGTTTATCCATCCATTCATTCACTCATTGTATGTTCATTTTATTGTAACAATGGAATTTACAAAATGAATTTTCCATTTATTATCGAAATAGAAGTGAGTAACTGTGAATAGCATGAAATGTTTTTTTTGTTGTTGAAAATATAATAAAAAAGTTTTCTCTAAAATTGATTTCATTGCTTGTTAATTTTATCGTGAAAAAGTTGTGGGATCATGGGAGTCAACTTTGCAAGAATATTGCACTATGGGGCATTTTGCTCCAAAAAAAAATACAGTGTACATAAATAAATTTGATGTGCATATGTGTGTATGTACTAGGGATACTAAACGGGAAATCCCGAACCCGGAAATCCCGGAATTTTCGGGATTTGGCAAATCCCGAATCCCGGGACTTGTAAAATTCAATCCCGGGATTTAATTTTCGGGATTTCTTAGCAACTTTTATATAAAAACTTTATAAATTAAAATTTTCGTTGATCTTAAGGTATTTTTTATAATATTTAAAAGTCCCATACAATTTAATACGTACAGTTTTAATATATTTGACATATTTCTTATAAATTAACAACAAGAGCAAAATAAATAAACTACATTCTTACGGTTATTTTCATCAAAGGTGCTACAATATATGCAAACTTTAGAATTATTTTGAAAACAAAAGAAACATATTACCTTTTGAAGGGAAATAACATTTGAAAAATTCATAAGTTTGACAAATTTATTCCGTCTTATTCTGTATTATGAGTGCAATTATAATTTAAATTCCACGAGAAATTTTTCCCGGGGAATAATTTCAAACAGTAGCAAATAATAGGGAAAACAAAAAAATCTAATCGGAAAAGGGAGAAATTTCTTGCAGAAATTTATTCATAATTGCAGTGTATAATTAGCACTTATCTACTTGACGGTAACAATTGAGTAGTATTGACACCTCCTTACAATTGGAGTAGAATACAATACAAGGCAAGTGAAAACTTTTTGTTGTCGGGTTGACGTAAAAGCGAGAAATATTTATAGAATAATGCGTAGTATTTTGTCGATTCCAATTGTCGACATCGACCTCACTTCAACGCAATACCAAAAAACTGCAGTTTGGGTACCCGTTGTGGAAAACAACTGACTCCTGTTGGCGGGCTTATCCTATTTTCTAGACCATAGGGAACGGAAATAGATTGTCAGTAGCACAAAATTGTTCTAGAGAACGAGTTAACAAGCCCCCGATTTTCGTATTGTGTTAAAGTGACTTCGATATCGACAACTGGAATGAGGCACATGGGCACACACAATACATTTATTTAATCTTACGCAGCAAATTTTTTTTTATATAACTAAGTAGCATAGCTCTAACCTGGTGTCCTTTTGTTTGACATTGTTATTTCATTGTTATTTTAGCAAACGCCTTTTATTCTTGTAATTACTTAATTCTAAAGTAAAAAAATTGGGCGTGGCTACGCCTTTTAAAATTTATTATTAAATTTCACATGGTTCTACTAAAATTAAAAAAAAATTACCTTACACCTTGAGCTCTAAAAAAGACACAATTTTTCATTTAAAGAAATGGGCGGAGTCACGCCCATTAAAATTTAATATTTTATTTTAAGTGGTTCTACTTTACCAATTTTTACGAAACTTACCACACATCCCGAGCTCTGAAAAACACACAATCTTGCATTTAAAAAATGCTATAACATTTAATTTCATTTTTCACGTACTTCTTCTCGAAAATGTTCTATCAGATCTTTGCATTATATTTGGTTTTATTTGTTAATGCTACAATCATTTAAAAATAAAATTTCTTACTTCATATTGAAAAAAATTTAAAAAGAATTTGAAATGAATTTTATTTAAAAGTTTTCATAAAATTTTTTTCTTTAAATAGATTTCATATACATACATATTATTTTTTATTCCGTCACTATCCCAAAAAAAGCTATTTTGATGTCAAAGCGAAAGCTTTAGAATATATTTTATAAAAAGCAAATTTTAAACGTTATTGATGTTTGTTAAAAATGTTGTCCTTATAGACCAAGTTTTGCCTATACTTAACTTTATCACAGATCCAAGTAATATTTCATACGTATGTATGTATCTGGGAATTATATGTACTAGATATACCAAACGGACGACACACTCGTCCGTATTCTAGAATCAAAATGTAATTTAAGATTCAAAGAAAATGTATCTAAACGTCATAAAAAAATTCATTAAAACACAGCCACACACAAACTTACATATGCAAGCATAATTAAATAATACATGAAATTAAAAAGACATAAGTCTTGTTTTAAGGCTCAGTAAGCCGACTGTAATGTAAAGTAACAGCAACGTAGGAAACAGCTGATTGACATTTTTGTATGAAAAGTAGGTTACGTTACATTACATCTCTATAACCATTTTCATTACTTTTCACATAACAAAATCGATCAGCTGTTTCTTACTGTTGCAGTTGAACAAGAAACCGTCTGAGTGTAAACAAACGAGCAGTTTTAAAAGAGAATTGAAGATAACTGCTTCAAGAAAAACTGTCAAGTCAAAAGGCTCAAGGCTCAGTTAGCCGACTGTAATGTAATGTAACTGCAACAGTAAGAAACAGCTGATCGATTTTGTTATGTGAAAAGTAATGGAAATGGTTATAGAGATGTAATATAACGTAACCTACTTTTCATAAAAAAATATCAATCAGCTGTTTTCTACTGAGCCTTCAGCTCATTTACAACAAAACTATCGTTACTATCGATAGTACTATCGATAGTTTTGCAGCTCTAGCGTGTGTAATATGTGTGCATGTAGTAGTAGCAACTTTAAACGCTTATAGCTCCCAAAATACTAAACTGATTTCAATAAAATATAGATTCTGATTTGTATAAAAAATCCTTTAAAACCATATAAATCTTTTTAAAATCGGTGCGGTGATATCAGCGTAAAAGGGATTACAAAAAATATGTTCGCCTATTAATTATATAGATAAGTAAATCGTTAATGACTTACAATAAAATTTAATAAACACCTGAACTCATAAATGTCAATTTGTAATGAATGATTGGCACAAAAAAGAAGAAGTACTACTAAAAAAAAATAACTAACAATTATAATAATAAAAGTAATAATAAAAAACTGCAATATATTTCAAGCGCCAAATAAAACTGTTTAAAATATAAGTTCTGTTAAACCAGCCGCCGTCATCCATTACCGTGCGATTCAGCGCAAATAGAGCAAGGATAATAGACAACAATTTTAATAAACCTGTTCCTTTTTGCAACACAACGTTTTCCCTTTTGCTACTTGTTTTTAGGGTTCCATACACCAAAGGTGAAAAGGAACCCTATTGTTTTCGCTACGCTGTCCGTCTGTCCGTCACACGGTATTTTCTCTGGAACCGTAAGAGCTACGGACCTGAAATTTGGACAGAATATGTAGAACCTTGGCCGCTACAACAACAAATACATGAGAATTAAAAATTAAAGGGTGTTCCAAAACGAGCAACGAAAAATGTTAAAATCCCATGTAATATACATACAATTGTATGAACATATGTATATTGAAACTTGAAATTTGTAAAATTAGTGTATTTTTATACAGACTAAAACAAATAACACTAAAATTTAAAAAAATGTAAATTAAAGGGTGGTCCATCAGTTAATGCAATTTTGACTATGTAATTTTGACAATTTGCTATATCTTGGAAACCGTAAGAGGCAAACACTTGAAATTTCCAAAAACGGTAAAACTAAAAAAACCGAAAATTATAAAATCGCCAAACCAAAAAAAATCGCAAAAAATTAAAAAAAACGCCAAAATTAAAAAAAATTTCTAACACTAAAATAAATCCCCAAATTCGAAACAATCGCCAAAATGAAAAAAAACGCCAAAATGAAAAAAGCCAAATATCGAAAAAAATCGCCAAAACGCGAAAATGTCGCCAAAACTAAAAAAAAAATTTAATAAAAAAAATCGCAAAAATTTAAAAAATCGCCAAAAATAAAAAAATCGACAAAATGAAAAAACGCCAAAAACCGAAAAAATCGCCAAAACAAGAAAATAAAGTGTCAAAACTAAAAAAAGAGCCAAAACTTAAAAAAATCGCCAAAACCGAAAAAACGCAAAAAACGCCAAAACAAAAAAAAAACCGAAAAGATCCCAAAAACGAAAAAAATGCCAAAACTATATATGTATTATATAGGATGAAGTTTGTATTAAATTACATATCTATTGTTCGTACGGAACCCTTCGTGCGCGAGTCAGAGTCGCACTTTACTGAATTTATTTTTATTTATTCAAAATAATTCTGTTTAATGAAAAACGTAGGAAAAGAAACTGGTATAATTTAACTCAACCAACCAAACGAATGAACACCCGACCGACCGACCTTCCAACCATTCATCCATCAATTTATTCATTACAATAAAATTATGTTAAATTTATATGCACCCCATCATCAATGTCGTCATCATCATCATCATTACAAGGGCCAGATTTTGCAGGCAGCAACGTTTTCTTTGTCTTTAATCAACCACTAACATATTTTACTAATAAAGTTGTTTTTTATAGTGGCGTAGTTTGATGGGGGGAGAAAAATGCAATGCCTAGGAATGTTTAGAGAGTACGAGATTTGTTTGAATACAGTAAATTCTAATTTTAATTAAAGATTTTCTGCATTAAAGTTTGAATTTTACCATCAATAATTACGAGTACATTCTATGAGAACGCAGGAAGATTCTGTTTAAGATAAGTACTGGGGTTAGTTTAAGTCCTGACTTAGGGCTCAGTTAGCCGACTGTAACATAAAGTAACTGCAACGTAGGAAACAGCTGATTCACATTTTTGTATGAAAAGTAGGTTACGTTACATTACATATCTATAACAATTTTCATTACTTTTCACATAACAATATCGATCAGCTGTTTCCTACTGTTGCAGTTGCATTACATTACAGTCGGCTAACTGAGTCTTTATATTTGAACTAAATTTTGAGCTTTGGTGTATTAAATATTGTTATTTTTATTTTAAACCGTTACATTCTCTTTAAGGGAAACTTAAAGAGAATTGACTCGTTTGTACAAAATGGATAAAAAAGATACATATCGCTCATTTACTCAAACAAAATCATAACTCAAGAAATGGAATTTTTCAGTTAGTCCTAATTTACACTTTACAAGTCTTATTGCTAAGCTGTTTAGTTTGTTTGAGAGAGAGAGAGAGAGAGAGAGAGAGAGAGAGAGCGAGAGAGAGACGAGAGGAACAGAGGAGTTTATTTTCCCCTCGTTTCTCTCTCTTAACAAACTAATCAGCTTAGCAATAATGCATTAAACACATTCACCACAGCAGGCTACACGAACACACGACTTCAAATGCCGTAAGCAGCATTTGTCGCCTCCTAGCATGCTATTTAATTATTTTGTAGACGGCAGCAGCACCATCTGCAGCTGATATTTAAGTACAAATCAAGGCACATCAAGCAGGTACCCGCGATTCTACAACAAATATTACAACAGCAACAACCACATGTGCTTTGTTGGTATAAATTACCTTCTTACAATTCAAAACAGGGTAGTATCGTCAGATTGCGTGTCTCTTATAGGAAATTTCAAACACCATACAAAACTGAATATTCGAAAGGTGTTTATGGATACCCAAACAAAAGCATGCTTTTAGGCTTTTGCCTACACAATCCAAATTTGACATTTAGATTGGTATAATGACATTAGTCACCTGGTGTAGTGCTGCCACCTAATAAATGCGCCTTGGTACAAATACATAGTTCAGTATTGCCACTTTTATATATTTTGCATTTATAAAAATTAATTACTCTTTTAAAATGTACTCATTTCACGTAAAATTACAAAAATGAATACATCAATTTTTTAATATTGTTTCTGTTAAATAATATGAAATACTTGTACAAAATCATTCATTCAACATTTTGTATTATACTGGCAGCACTGAATTTTCTCATTGCAGCCAAAGAAATATAAATTAGTTTAATTGGACTACAACGACAAAATCAGCATAGACAACAACCTGCCGCCCTGTTGCCTTGCTGTCTTCAATAGAATCAGTCTCATATAAAGATGTATATTCTATCCTTGACATTTAGTAGTCGGTAGCTTGCTGTGGTGAATGTCTTTAATGCTTAAGACTTGCATAGTTTTGATCAGCAAATGCTCAATATTTACATAAATATTCTCGAACACAATCCAAAAACTTTTCACTTTGTATCCCAATGTACGCCCTTATTTTCAAGGTACAAAACATTTTGTAGACAATTACCGCACAATAAAAATTATTATAATGAAAGAATGTTCAGGCCGGTGGACGACAGACAAATGACGGGGTCTTTATTGCCGTATGGCAACAACAAACTGAGACACATTGTGATGAGAGACAAGAAGAAAAAGGTTGGAATAAGGGTAATTGTTGTTTTGCAACAACCAAATAATACGCGTATACCAAATAAGTAAATGAAAATAATATTATTTTTGCTTTCCTGTGACCCATAATATTTTTATAACATTTAAAGACTTTCAAAAAGTTAAAGGAATAGAAAGAAACGTGAACGCGTTCACAGTGAAAATTGTATCCTGCTGTTTTAGCCGTCATTTAACTTTTTCAAACACTGTTCAGACCCAAACAATAAATCGGTGAAATTAAATTTCACCAATCTTGATGGGTGGGTAAATTTTAGTGTTTTCGAATTACATTAATGTGAATTTTGTTATTTATTCCCCCCCTCCCCCCCCCCCCTCCCACAAATGTCACTCTTTGTCTTTCTTGCTCCCCCACACGCCAATGCCAACCATCATCTATCCAACTGACATTTTCTTAATAAATCTAAATGGGTTTGTGCATAGTAAAGTTTGTTGTTCGTGTTCTGGCAAGTGTTTTGATTTATTTTATATTTATGCACAACTTACACACACACAAATACACACAGGCAAACAGCAACCAAACATTTACATAACAAGCAATGTTGCCAGGTGCTAGAGGAAAAGAAAACTAAATTATACTAGAAAAATAAAATTAGGTTTTATTTATTTTTAAATGTTTTTAATACGATCCCAGCAAAAAAATCGGAACTAGTTCCAAAGGTTTTCTATTTTCATTTCATACCAGGTACTGAATTTAATATTCTAAGGCTGTTGTTTATACAAAACATTGTTCTAGGCAACCTTTTAAGCGAATATCATTCAGTTATTTGGATAACTTCCATCATTGATGATTCACGAGAAATAGAACTACTTGGAGCTGAGTTCATCAATGCACACGCAGAGAAAAGATATGGCTGTAGCATGGTTGAGAAAACAATATTATGTTCTCTGAAACAAATGTGTGGTCGTTGAAAACTAGTTAATGTTATTTTAAACATTAATTTCGTTACGGTAAGCAAAGTAATGTTTTAATTTAATAATTACAGTATTACATTCATAAAAAAGTGTGATATGGTTGGAGTTTAACAATATAGCTTTGTTAAAAATTTATGGCTACAACATAATTTTTATTAAGTATGTTGCTGTTTTATTATGGTTACCTCAACCATATTTTTTCTTTGCGTGCACCAACTAATGATTTGTATTGTCATTTTTTGCTGGGATGTAAAGGGTGTTTTTGTTTTAGAGCTATAGAACAATAAAACAAAGATACATTTTTTAAATTGATATGAAATTTACTTTTTTCGAAAGATAATCTTCTGGCATTATAATTTAAATATGACTTCTGTCATATGACTGCTACGTCTATCTAGGACCTAGTCTGATCTGGAGGACCGATATTCGATGACTTTCGATATTTTCGATTTTGGGCGATTTTTTCGGTTTGGCGATTTTATAGTTTTTAGATTTTTTAGTTTTAACGTTTTTAAAAATTTTAAGAGTTTGCCTCTTACGGTTTCCAAGATACTTTAAGTTTTTTTTTCAACTACATTAACTCGTTTTGGAGCACCCTTTAGTTTTTAATTCTCATGTATTTGTTGCTGTAGCGGCCAAAGTTCTACATACTCTGTCCAAATTTTAGGCCCGTAGCTCCTACAGTTCTCGAGAAAATAGACTGTAACGAACAGAGGGACAGATGGACAGACAGACAGCGTAGCGAAAACCTGGGGTCAAATCGTCACATCCGTGAACGTACAACTCGTCACGTATAAACACCATTTTCGGATTATGACATACGTGAACGTACTGAAATCCCATTCAGCTTATACGATTGAAGTATCACTTAATTTGTTTTCGTACGATTGCCGATACGATCACGTATGTAACGATTTGAAGCCTTCCTTCACCTTTGGTGTACGGAACCCTAAAAACATAAATCAACGTGTAAGTTTAAAAAAATGATTTGTTGATGTCTTAGCATGTCTAGATGTATTTCGTTGCAGCTAAGCATCTAGACATAAAAAATTAACAATTATGTAAATTTTTTAAATTTATATAAAAAAATATTGAGAATATATACATAATATTATTGAAAATGCTAAGTTGGCAACACTGTTTATAAGCAACGCTTTTTTTGCGTTCGCCTTTTGTTATTTAGTTACTGTTAGTGTTGCTATTTTCCACTTTTTTATTTGCTGACATTGCCATGTTTAAAACTGAATTTTTAATAAGATTGATTTTATTACGGTAATAACAACAATAGTGGGTGACAGTTTCACCGTGGGTGTGTGAGAATATGTATGTATGTATGGATGTGTTAACTCTACACACGCACACACATCTACATGCTTAATATGTTTACTTATTTGCCAAAAGTGTCAAAGGGTTAATAAGTTGTCTTCCTGCTGCCTTAGAACTTCATTAGTAAACATTTCATGTGCATCAATTGCTGTTTTATGTCTCTCCTCCAACTGGGTAAAAAAAGTGTTCATTTTGAAACATTTCGTTTATGCATAAATTAACGGCATTTCTTTTAACGGTTTCTTTTTATTCATTTTGATTCAATATGGCTGTACAGTTGTTTATTTGTGTGTTTGTATGCGTAACGTTGCTTTGTACGAATAAAATCGCCTCATTTTATTGATCAATTAAAATTGTTTACGTTTATGTGAGTTTCAGAAATGTTTTTCTATTTTTTTTTTTGTCAAATACATATACATATTTATTTATTGTGTCTTCAATAATTTGAGTAAAGTGCGACTTTGACTCGCACACGAAGTGTTCGGTACGGATACTAGATATGTAATACTATACGAACTATAGCCTATATAAAGGTAGAATTAGTAAAATCGTATCGTGATGTTGCGTGTCAGCTGACAAAAACCGTACAATATACAATGCATGTTACTAGTTATAAAATATGTGGTGGTAGCACTGCTGACGTAGGAATCTGCAGAAAACAGATTTTTCTGTAGCGAATGTCAAAAACGCCGTATTTAATGCCAGACAAAAAAAATGTGCTGTGTAAACTGTTACATTTTCTATAACTTGTGCACAAAGTTGAACGATACGGCAAGCTGTAAAGTAGAATGATACGATTTTACTAATTCTACCTTAACTTAGCATTTACACATGTAAGTGCAAGTTCGAAAAACTCAATACATTTTTTGTACTTACTGCTCAGCTTACAACACAATTTCCTTGTAAGTAATGTTTGTAAGTAAAATGACAAATGAATAAACAGTGTTACCGAGAATGAGTTTTGTATAAAGTTTTAGTACTTCGTATAATAAAAACGGCTGTGCCGAATCTTATATACCCTTTACCAAGGTGCGTTTATGTAGTATAGAGATACATACATAAGCACATACATAAAGTAATTTGACCTAGTTACTTTTATGTGCAAAAAAAAAATTAATTTTCAAACCCTAGAATCATCAAATTAGATTTTTCTCATTCCTTTTATCAATATAGTAGTTCTTAAAAAAATATAGAAAGTGTGTTAAGTGATAAAAAAGGGAATTCCAAAAAAAAAAATGTTTTATTTAGTTACTTTAATATCTAGAAAAAAAGTTCAAAGTTTCCAACTCTGGAGATGTGATTTTTATTTTTATAATTTTTCAAACCAAACTTTTTATTCCAAAACGTAAAATATGTATAATTTATAAAGGAAAAGATAAAAATTAATTAGACTTAGTTACTTTAATATATCACAAAAAGTGTAAGTTTCCCAACCCTGAAAGCATCCTTTTTGATTTTTCTGATTTCTTACACCAATCTCTTTTTTTTAAGAACATAAGATATGTTTAATTTGTAAATAAAAGGAAAAATTTGTTCTAGTAAGTTACTTTTGTATAAGAAAAAAAGTTAAGGCTTTCCAACCCTGGAAACGTCTTTTTAATTTTTTAAACTTTTTTTTTTATTTGAAATATTAATTTTATTCGTACTCAAGCAAAAAATAAGTTTATTTAATAAAAACAAACAAAAATTAATTTTCGGTAGTTAATTTTATATATCACAAAAATTGTAGGTTTTCCAACCCTGGAATCATCTTTATTGATTTTCTGATTTCTTACATCAATCTCTGCACTTTAAGAACATAATATATGTATAATTTGTAGAAAAAAGGAAAAATTTGTTTTAGTAAGTTACTTTTGTATAAAAAAAAATCAAAGTTTTCCAACCCTGGAAACGTCCTTTTAATTTTTTTGATTTTTTTTTAAATTTTTTTTAAAGTGAAATACCAATTTTATTCATTTTGAAGTATAAAATAAGTTTATTTAATAAAAAAATAATAAAAACTACTTTTCAGTAGTTATTTTGTATGGCAAAATGAAGTTTAAGTTTCCCAGCTCTGAAACCGTATGCTCGATTTTGCTGATTTTCAATACCAATCTTATTTCGACCATTTCTGACCCACCAGTCCAAGAACAAAGTCTCTAGCTTTTCTGGGGGCTTCGTAAAACCGATTTCACGTACAGACAGACGGACAGACGAACAGACTGACATCGCTTCCCTATGCATAAGGATCCAGAATATATATACTTTATGGCTCGCTTATTAATATTCTGGAAATTACAAGCGGAATGACAAACCTATATATACCCTTTTACCATTTTTTGGTAAAGGGTATAATAATATTTATTGCTTATTTTTTGCGTATTTATAAGAAAATAATATTTAAAAAAGAACAAAACTATGCAACAACGTATATTGATTATGTTTTTACATATGATTTTCATGCATTTTGACAAGAACGTTGTTGCAGAAAATATTGTTTTCAGTAATTTATGATTTTGGCAATACGGCAATACTGGATTCATATATTTTTGAAATAAACATATTTTTTTATTCAAAAGCAAATTTATTTTCATAAGACGTGCATGCTTCGAAAAAGTTTTAAAAGTAAACTTACAACTGACTGTGTACACATTCAAGCAACTTACTGGTGTTTCGGCTATTTCTTCGAAATTTTCATTTATAATACGTATACACAACTTGCAAGTAATCACTTACATGCGTAATTGCAGTGTAATATAAAGTTTTAAAATTTTATATCCTTAAATGAGACATTTTTAGATTTAGTTGAACTATAGTGAACTTTAATCAGAAATAATTTCTTATTCGGCCTTAAGTTCAGTAATTTCAATTCTTATTGAATGAAATATTTTTTTTTACTTAATGTGAGTTTCTAAAGAAGAGAAGAAAAATTAAACTAGACTTTTAAGCTGGGGGAAATACCGATATTTTTCTGTGCAGCAATGCACTTCATCAGCACCCACGTCTATCTACTGGGGTAGAGATTGTTATTAACATCAGCTATTTAACGTAAATTCTAATGAAACGGAATGTGAGAAATGATTGTTGTTTACAATATTCACTGTTTACAAATATCACTATTCATTTCCCCTGTTTTTCCATTTTTTTATTTTTCTATTTAGGTTAGCACGAAGTTATATTACTCTACCTACATACGTATGTTTAACTAATTTTGCTTATCTTTTACGATCATCACATTAATTAGCTTTTACTTATTCGATGTACCGTCGGTATATACATGTAAGTATTATAGTAGTGAAATTACTGAACTTAAGCCCGAATAAGAAATTATTTCTGATTTTATATCCTTTTGGGATTTTATCGGTTTTTGACATGTTTTTTGCTTTGAGTTTTTTTTTGCGTTTTTCGGTTTTGGCGACTTATTTTGGTGTTACAGATTTTTTTAAGTTTGGCGATTTTTTTTTCGGTTTTTTGCCGTTTTTTCATTCTGACGAATTTTTTTCATTTTGGTGATTTCTTTGGTTTTTGGCGATTTTAGTCTTAGAGATTTTTTTTAATTATAGAAACAATAATAATGAAATTAACTAAAATTAATAATTAATAATTTTGCCTGTGGCAAAAATTAAAAAAAAATAAAAATAAAAAAAATACCTAATAGTAAGAAACCAAAAAAGTTTGTCTTAAGTAGAACAAAAATAAGCAAATTAACTAACATGTGCATAATTAGTAAATAACAAACGACAATGGTAAGACTGTTGTAAATTTAGATATGTTAAAATTGAGCTTTCTTTACAAAAAAACTTTCAGCAAATTGTAATACGATGAATCAAAACAATTCACTCACATATTCCATTTGAAAGAACAGTTGAGTATATAAAGCAGAAATCTACATCAAGTGACACCACACACAGTGGACCAAAGACAAAGAACGCTGTTGATGAAGGTGTAGTGGCCTTCGAAATCAGCTAGTTTTTCCGTTCAACTATGTATTTTTCAGAATATTTACAACTAACTTTGGTGTTATTTGTTCATTAATAATTATCACAAGTAAATTGGCTTACGAAACGAAACGAACTAAAGCCCAATCAAATCATAAATATAGAGATTTTAATTAATTTATATTTCAAAAACAATTAAATATGTACATAAATATGATTGTGTTGCTGATGTGCATTATTATTTTTTTTGGCAAAAAAGGGGAACGTGCGAATAAAGAATTTAAATATATGTATGTACATATAAAGGGTGTCCCAACAAGAATGCAAGATTTAAATTTTAAATAAAACACAGATATTAAAAAAAAATCGTGAAACTTTATTATATCGTAAGGTAGACAAAATGAGGTTATGTGTGGAACAACAAATCGGGCAAATGGCCGCCTCGGCTATGCTGGCACACACGCGATCTTTTAATGAAATTTTCAATGGCCGTTTTGCATAAATGCTGCGGTATTTCATTAATGCAGCGTCCAATTTCCTCTTTTAAAGCTTAGGTCGTCGTCGGCTTGTTCACGTAAACCATCGACTTCAAAAAACCCCAAAGAAAAAAGTCTAATGGTGTTAAATTGCACGATCTAGGCGGCCAATTCTGGTCTCCAAAACGCGAAATAACACGACCGGGAAATGACTGATGTAGCAATTGAATTGTTTCTCTGGCTGTATGACATGTGCCGCCGTCTTGTTGAAACCACATGCCCTCCACATTCATTTCTTCAATTCTAGGCACGAAAAAACTGGTTATCATTTCACGGTACGGAACACCGTGCGAACTGTAGCCGCAAAACTTTCACCATTTTGGTAAAACAATTTCACAATGAGAATGCGTTGTTCAACAACAATAACAATTGTTCAAATGTCAAACAGTGACACTTCGAACGGCGACAAATTTAAATCTTGAGTTCTTGTTGGGACACCCTTTATAAAAAAGTGTGACAAGAAAAGAACAGGGATAATTGTGGAAATAAAACATATTTTCATGAAGACATATTCTAAGGTTTTCCCCTTGTTTCTTATTTAAATTCAAGACGTTTACATTAATATGAACACAAAGATACAGAAGGAAAGAAAGCCAACCAAGCATATGTATGCATGGCAGTGTATGAAAGGGAAAAATAAAATGTACATGCAAGAAACCAGATAAGAGTATTGAAGATTTATTGCCACCAGGCAATGAGTTAAGAACGATGAGAGAAAAAAAATATACTTACTTAGATAGCAATAAGGTAGTTACAAAACTTTTCTGGTGCAACAGAATTTGTTATTCCCTTTATGAAATTTTAAATTTGACTATGGTTTTACGTGAGGGCTTCACGTGGCTTAGTGGCTTGTAACTAAGACTAAAATTTCAGTTCTCAGTTAACAAAATATGAAAATAAAAAATGTTTAAGCTCTAAATGAAATTTTCCACTTTGTTTGCCAAAACTAAAAAACTTAATATTGAAAATTCAATTATTTTAATTAAACATAAGGTTCAATAAATGGAAGATGATATCAAGAGTGAGTAGTTTCTTTGTGTATAACAAAGTTTAGTGTATTAGTCGATTATATCAAAATTATTGAAGTGACCTTATGGTAAAGCATCAGCTAATGAAGTTGGACGCAAAATTTTTAAACTAACTTCCTCAGCATCATAGTGATGGCTGACAGTATCCATATATCCTTTGGGCAAGTAAAATAGATACCTTGAAATGAGGCTTAAAAATTATTTTCATTTATTTCACAGCCTTGCTGTTATAATTAGTATGAGTTATTCAAAAAAAAAGAAGCACAAAACTCCTTTTCATCCTTTGTAGTTCATTCCTTTCTGTTCACTGTTGCCTGTGGGTGATAGAAATTGTTAATTGGAGCTCATATATTTTTGTTATTTCT
This sequence comes from Tachina grossa, assembly GCA_949987645.1. Classification (NCBI taxonomy): domain Eukaryota; kingdom Metazoa; phylum Arthropoda; class Insecta; order Diptera; family Tachinidae; genus Tachina; species Tachina grossa. The sequence continues at coordinate 172,333,805 of OX465274.1, read as the reverse complement.
ATTCTTTTTCCACTTTTTCTTTGCATCTGCCTGTATGCCTCAGTCTCTCAGCATGATTAACAATAATTAGACTTGGCATTAATTACGCCAAAAAGTTAATTATGTACATTATTCAGAAGAAGAAAAAAAGTTAAACACAAATGTATGTACATATAAATATAATAGTATATAAATCTTAACACTTACATGAATATACTGCATGCCATGCCACACCACAGTTTTTTATATATGAGCGCTGAGGTTTAAAACGCCTTCACAAAGACCTATTCAGATTTGGTAGTTAAGCTTAAATAAGACGTGACATAGCCATAATGCCTTAGCCATAACCAAACCAAAATTCAATTAGTTTCTATGGTGAGCGTTATGGCGTTATGGCGAGTCACCTATAATCAAATAAAGTGTTGCCCATTAGTTTGGTGCGAACGGCTGTTTTCTATGGCTATGGTGATGTCACATCTGATTGAGCCTTTAGTTTTCTGAATGGATTTTTGAGCAAAATATAATAACATACGAATAAAAATACAACAATGACTTAAATGAATGAAAAGTTTAATTAAATTTGCCATAGCCACATTCATATAAAACAGCTGCTCGAACCAAATTTATGGTCAACAATGTATATTGATTATAGATGACAAGCCATAATCATTGATAATAGTTTAATATTAATTTTTTGGCTAAAACCATAGCTATTTTTCTGCTGTATAAATAACTTATTTTGAGACCCTTTACAAAAAAAAAATCAAGGGTGATTTTTTAGCAACTTTCTTTCTGGCAACACTACTTTTGGCAACTCAGCTGTTTTTGTTTGTCATGTTACTGTTAAACAGTGATGCCAACTTAGCCCTTTTAGGCGCAAACCTAGCACTTTTTACAATAATCTTTCAGCCCTTTTAGCCCCTTTTTAGCTTTTGCTCGATATAGCTACATTTAAACTTTTGCGAACTTTTTCTTCCTTTAATCTAGCAAAATAAAATGAGTAAAAAGTCGATATTGCTTTACCAATTTAAAAAAGAAGAATAATATAGAGTAATCTTTTATTTCTTCCAAATTTTTTATGCCTTGAAAGTTATTCAGTACAGCCTAAACAGATAATGTATGTTTTTGGAAGAGAGAGAAATCGAAATTTTATTTAATAACGGCCAATTTTAAATGTATCTACTTATGAAAACATACATATGTATATATATTTCTATTATATATATATATATATATATATATATATATATATATATATATATGTATATGCTAACTATTTAATGTACGTATGTACATACCTTATTGAAATGTAATATGAAATGTAAATGAAATACATTAAGGGTTTTCATGAGAACTCTTAAAATTGCCATTTGTGCAATTGGGCAAATATGCGAGACTTGCTTCATGAAGCCCGTTGCAAAGGTTAAGTCAATTTGAATGAAATGTCAAACAAATTAATTTAATAAAAATAAAAAAAATTAAATTTCAAGCAATTTTTAATTTAAAAACATGTTTATATAATTCTATAAAAATAAAAACGTGAGTGTGTGTATCTCAAAATTTCTAAATAAAGCCAAAAAACCAAAAAAAAAATCGTTGTTAACAAAATGCACAATTGCACAGCTTAAGTTTACGAGTCAAAATTGTTGGGAAAACTTAACAGGTTTGTGCAAATAAATTTTCATAAAATTTTTGACGTTTTATTTACGATAGTGTAAAAATGCACAATTGCACAGTTTGCGAGGCTTTTGAACATTCTCATGAAAACCCTTATTGTATATATGTACAATATTGAAGCTCTCAAGCTATGTACATATGTGTTAATCTCATGATAGTTATTTATTTCCTAATAAATTAATTTACAAAAATTGATTTGATGTTTTTATTTTCAACAGAAACATTTTAATACTATCCCCTTTTCGCGCTTTTTCGAAAAATTTTACTATATTTTTATTTTTGAAAATTTTTTCAATTTAGCCCTTTCTAGCCCCTTTTTCAAAAAATTTGTACGCGTTTTGAGTCTCAAAAGTTGGCATCACTGCTGTTAAACATGTTCAGTTTGATATATAATTTAACCAAGAATCGACGTACAAAGGAACAACGCTTGCAAATTATTAATTTTCTTTTTAATCAAAATTCATGCTCGTTTAAGAAAGTGCCTCGTGCACTTCTTCCATTTTATGGTCAGCTGGTCGACCTTCTCAGGCGGCTAATGGGAATCTTGTGATGAAATTTTGCACTAAAATCACATTATTGAACATTAAACCACCAACACGCATACGTAGACTATTCGCAACTGTATCCGCCAGGGTTGTTGGATTATTAATTCAGTGCCATTCGCAGCAATTGGGCTTCTGTTATTTTCTTTTTGCCCAAAATGGAGGAGCTGGACTTGGCTAAAATGTGGTTTTAGCAACACGGTACTGCATGTCACACAGCACGCGAAACAAATGGCCCAATTGAGTGGCGAGTTCGGTGAACAATTCATTTGACGTTTGGGGCCGGTCAATTGGCCGCCTAGATCGTGCGATTTAACGCCTTTATACTATTTTTTGTGGGTTATAACCATAAACAACTGATTTTGCATTCACTCTGCAATATTGTTAAATTGAGGTTTTAACTAACAGGCTGTCTAAGAACTTTGCGCAAAATAAAATAAATCTCCTTGCTCTTTTTGCTTTTTAATAACACTTATTTGACAAACTCTACGACAATTGTTTTTGTTTGTATGCAAAACTCAGATATTTCACAATGCACTCTAAAATGGAAATTAGTTTATATTTTGTATATAAACATTTTTTTAATGTTAAAGGGACGAAGTGCTTAAAAATAAAATTATTATATATAAAAATGCACAAATACATTATGAGAAGAACCGTTTTTTATAGGCATATGGATGTCAGTCAGATAGTAAATTTTCACTTTCCAGAAGTCAATGAAAATATTTTCGTTGTTTTCCTTAGAAAAAACTCTTTTTTTTCCAAAATTCTTTGATTATTGTTGCTGCTGCAATTATAAATTGATATAAAATACCATATATTTATATATACTAAGATATTTTTTTCCAGAAAAACAAAACAACAAACAAATGAATACATTTTTAAGTTGAAAATCTTTCAAGCGCCATCTGTTCTAATTCACTGGCATAAACATTATCAGCTGCTTTGGGTTAGTTTAACTTGGCAGCACTGAATTTAGCACAGCAAAAACAAGGTTGCATTTCATGAAACCAACTTAAAACCAATTTTAAAATGGTTTTAAGTTGGTTTTAACAAAAAAAATTTATAAGGTAAAACCAGATTTTGACAGTTTGTTTTAACGTTAAAACCATGTCAGTGTGAAAACACTATTATGTTAAGGCTCATGTCTATGGGGACAAGCCTGCAATAATTGATACATTTGAAGACAATATTGAAGAATTTATTCGTGAGATACCGGGTGATATGTTGGAGAGAGTATGCAAAAATTGGACTCAGTGTATGAAAAATCTCAGACATATCTGCGCTCAAAATTTACATGAATTATATAGATTGTTCTATCGACTCAAGTAAAGATTTCATACATTTCACCAAATTTTATGTAGTTTTTTTTAATCAAATCCAAAAGCTCTTAAAAAATCACTCAATATATGTATGTAGGTTTGTCATTCCGTTTGTAATTTTCACAATAATCCTATGCGATCTCATAAAGGGTTATCCATTTAGTAGTTTTAAAACCGCCGGTCTGGCGAGGCCTTCATGTTATCTATGTCATATATTTAGCGAAAGGTTTACCATTTCCGAATATATATTTAACAACCAAAGAATGCGAAAAGCTAGTTAAGACTTGCTTTAAAATTGGAGGTTCAAAAGTTGTAACCATAATCTACCTACTGTAAAAGAATTTGGCAATATTTTGAAGAAATCGGAAGAGACTGGAGGTGTTACGAATACGGCCAGCCCTCAGCATCATTGCAATGGTACGCACTGTCGAAAATATCGTTACTGTTAGTGATAGTGTAGTATGTAATCCAAATTTGTTGATTCCACGACGTTCTCAAGAATTGAGTGTATCTTACATTTTGATTTGTACCACCATCTATGTTAAGTCCAACCCATGCAACAGTTAAAGCTGGCAGATCATTCACAATGCCGTAAATATACAATGCTGATTTATTCAACAAAAGCTTCTTCAGCGATAAAGCTGATTTCTCACTCGATTGTTAGGTCAACAAGAAAAGTTTTCTAATATGGAGTTTAACTCAAAAGTGCATGTAGAAAGCCATGGCATGCGTGAAAAGTGAGTGTTTAGTAAGCATTATGGTCTGAAGGTGTCATTGGGCAGTATTTTTTTTTGTTCGAAAATGATGTTTGAAGAACCATTATCATTAATTCAGAGCACTATGTCCGTATGACAACATACTTTTTTTTTTGCCTGCAGTTGAAGATTATGAACTGGACGATATATGGTTTCAATAGGACTGTGTGCCACTAGCCACTCAACACGATTGGTTTTTGCTTTATTGAATAGGAAGTTTCCAGAACGCGTAATTTCACGTTTTGGCAATGTAAATTGGCCACCAAGATCATGGGATTTAACGCCGTTAGACTTTTTTCATTGGGCTACTCCAAGGACTACGTGGACAATCGCCTAATGTTGGAGCCTTTCAAAGCCAATATGCATCAAACTATCGCCGTAGTACAGTCTGAAATGTGCGAAAAAGTAGTCGGAAACTACCACAAAAGGATCGACTACTATAATGTTCAAGCATTATGTAAAAGTTTCATCGAAATCATAGCATTATGTGTCCTTTACTTAACTCTAAGACATTTACTATTAACTTATAAATTGAGATTGTGTTATACTTTCAAAAATACCTCTACTCATCACACAAAAAAGTAATATGAATGATTTTGTAATATTATTTAAAATATTTGTAATATCAATTAAAAAATTAATTAAATTTTCACCTATAAACAATTTGATAATATGAATTAAGTGTTTCAACTCAAACTAATTAATACCATTGAAACTTTAATTGAATCAATTAAAGTCTTAATTGAAAATATTAATTGGTGAATACTCTTTTCTGTGATTGCGAGCTTTGATACAATAATTTGTAATGAATCAGTTTTTACAAATGCATTAATTAATCTTTGTCCATGTGAGCTTTGCCTTTTTGAGCTTTAATATTTCAATCATTATTGATGATTGATAAAAAAATAAAGTTTTGAAACAACAGAAGTAAGAAACTGAAAATCTACGGTTTTTGGTCGTTTTTCGGTTTCTGATATTTGGCCTAAAAGACCGCTCTATCAAACAGCAAACCTTAAAGTAAGCTATTGAAGCGGTTCAAATGCTTCCGTGAACTTTGTGTCCAACGTCTCCGTCGTTGCATTAATGTTACTTAAAAAAGGAGACGTATAAACCTGCAAATAATGCGACTAGTCGTTGCATACATGTAAATACTCGTGTAAGTCCAAAGAGGTGTAAGAGTACGCCAAAACTTCTTCAAGTATATGGTCGATTTGGCATTGCGATGTCCTAGGGTTGGACCACATAGCCAAATTTTGTATAACATCGTTCTAACCCGAAAACTACCCCATAGGAAATAGTTATAGACTACCCGCATACAATTTGTAAGTGCATAAGAAGAACGATCATAATCGTTTAAATACGAACACTTATCGCGCAGCTCTGAATGCCTCTATGAAAACGACATGATCCATGACTGCATTATATAGGACCATGATGTAATTAGTCTGTTTCATCTAGATTGGACCACGTAGTCCAATATTATTTTAAAGGGAAGATATGACATATTCTAAGTGTGAGTAAACAAGATACGAGTATTTGTATGAAATTTTTTCACAGCATAAAGAACGCCATGAGGATTAATTCTCATTTCATTCTTCCATTTTTGGAGTTATGACGTTGCTTGAGTAAATGAGTGATATGTAAATATGACTTGGCCTAGGTTTCCACTAGGGATGCCAATCGGGATCCATTTTTGGAAATCCCGGGATTCGGGATTTAGTAATCCCGATCCTGAAAATCCCGTGATTTCTCGGGATCACGGGATTTTCGGGATCTAAATATTTTTCGTAAAATAAATTATATTTTTAAATAAATATTACTTTAATAACACAATAACTAAATATGAAAACTTGTTTTTGTTTTCAATATAAATGTTTTTCTATTATCTAAACCAAAACGAATATACATATCGGTGGAATTTTAGCACTACCGCTTAAGTTGACTTACGAAAGTTTTTAGATTCACTTTCATACAAATAAGTTGCAAAAACAATATTGTTTTGTTAAAAATATGTATATCTACTAACGTTTTTTTAATTGCGATTGATCAACAACAAGTATAACGGTTGTTACATATGTATGTATACCAAGCATTATCTAATTTTTCTATCAATTTCGTTACGACTATGACAACGATAATAAGGCTGAACATGTCGAAAAATTAATCAAATTCGATTAATTACGTCTAAAGATCACATTTTTATAGGCACATACATTAAAAGTTTGCCTGAGAACTTGAACAATATTTTTGCTCTACTGAAAAATTTTAAATTCATACATAAGTTTTTTTCTACAAGTTCAACAGATACATATGTATGTATTCATACGTTCGCTAAGAGGAGTATGGTTTATTAGTGTCCTGGCCTTCTACTCTGCAACTCGAATACAACTATAATTGAGTCGAACTCATTCAGTCGGTCGTTTTTGACTAAAACTATTTATAAAATCCATGTAATTTAAATGGGTTTGATCTTAGGTTTGTATCAAAAATGACCTAAAGGGTCTAAATAAAAAACAAAATAATTTTGAACTGCAATGTAAAAAACATACATACACACTCGAGCAGTTTTTTAGACAAAATACTCCGCATTATTCTGTAAATATTTCTCGCTTTTACGTCAACCCGACAACAAGAAGTTTTCACTTGCCTTGTATATTCTACTCCAATTGTAAGGAGGTGTAAATAGTACTCAATTGTTACCGACAAGTACATAAGTGCTAATTTTTTTTTAGCGTTGAGGAGTCGACATACAGATAGTTATACATTGCAATTATGAATAAATTTCCGTAAGAAATTTCTCCCTTTTCCAATTAGATTTTTTTGTTTTCCCTATTATTTGCTACTGTTTGAAGTTATTCCCCGGGAAAAATTTCTTGTGGAATTTGAATTATAATTGCCCTCATAATATAGAATAAGACTGAATAAATTTGTCAAACTTGTGAATTTTTCAAATGTTATTTCCCTTCAAAAGGTAATATGTTTCTTTTGTTTTCAAAATAATTCTAAAGTTTGCATATATTGTAGCACCTTTGATGAAAATAACCATAAGAATGTAGTTTATTTATCTTGCTCTTGTTGTTAATTTATAAGAAATATGTCACGTATAGTCATTAAATTGTTAAAACTGCACGTATAAAATTTTATGGGACTTTTAAATATTATAAAAAATACCTTATAGCATAGACAGACGACAGCGTTAATTTGCATTAACTGTCTTAATGCAAATTAACTCGTGAATTATCTTCATTTGTAAATGCACTAAATGACAGTGAATTAATACTGAATTCTGCTATATGATAAGATAGTCCTCATATGGTAACACCGTCACAATCAATCAAATGTTGACAAATTGTTTTGGTTTTCAAAATTAAAATGCGATTCGGTCAGAAAATATAAGTTATTTTAATTGTTTTTAGAAAAAGAGCAAAGAAATATTAAAATCGAGACACATTTTTTCCATTTTAAAATTATCGAAGTGTGTGTACGAAAGGTACAGGTATGTACAGATTTTGTTTACTTAATGCAAATACTGTAGTCTGTCAGGGTAAATTTTTAATTCACATTAGTGATATTTTAATGCAAATTAACGCTGTCGTCTGTCTACGCTATTAAAATCAACGAAAATTTGAATCTATAAAGTTTTTATAAAAAAACTTGCGAAGAAATCCCGAAAATGAAATCCCGGGATTGAATTTTACAAATCCCGTGATTCAGGATTTGCCAAATCTCGAAAATCCCGGGATTTCCGGGATCGGGATTTCCCGTTTGGCATCCCTAGTTTCCACACATCCAGCATTTTCTAAGTTTCCACGCATAAGTAATATTTTTTTTATATCGCAATTTCTTACCAAAAATTTATGGTTTAAAAAATAAGTTGCTTTCAAATTATTGACATCACATGTTCTTCATTTTTTTTATTAAATTTTTATTGTTCTTTTTTTAAAGGTTTTTGATTAAATTTCTTAGAAAGTAATTTTTTGTTTGTTTTTGCTTTTTAATGATAATTGATTTGTATACGACTAGACAACTCCTTAAAAACTGTTGTGTTTTCAAATTTCAAAGATAATTTATTTATTTTTTTTTTGCATATATTTTTCTTTATTATTGTTATTACTAATAATTTTATTTAATTTTTGTTGATTTTATTTGATTTCTTTATCAATATTTTGTTTTACAATAATATGAATAGATATTAAGAAGACTATTTTAATTATTATATATGATAATGGAAAGAAAAAAATAATAGAAATTAGTGGTGAAAAAAAAGTGTAAAAAGATTTTGATGAAGGAAGATTGGTAGAAAATAAAATGCATAAAGAAATTTACATTAAAGTTTAAAAATAATGTTGCTTAAAATCTTTAAAAATACATACATAGTTGTTTTTAATTTTCTCTTATGACAATATTTACAGATACATATTCTTATTAAAAATAAGTAATCATTTGTTAAATTAAAATTTTTGGCTTTATTACTTTTTGGTTAATTTAAAAAATTTAAAGTAGTTATTGTTCATTTTCATTTTAAGTATTTTACTAAATACACAAGTTCTAGTGGATCTTGAAGCGAAGAATAAACAAAAATAATTACAGTGTCGCACATAAAAGTTCGTATTATTACATACTATCAGAAGAAAGGTTAAGGAAAATAATTTACAAATCTTTAGTAATGTTTTAATTTTAATTAAATAATATTAATAACAATAAAAATATTGAAAAAAGATATATTAGAAAATGTTTAGATTTTTAAAGATTAACGGCCGTATGTATAATCAAAAACTGGCATGAAGTTAACATAAGTGACAAAATTGAACTACGTGTTGACGAGTTCCTCTATAAAATTTGACATTAAAAATCGCTGCATAATGTAGTTTTAACACACTATTACATCCTAGCATGATTTTTAATATAAAATTGTGTGGCAAATCACGTTAAGAACATGTTAAATTTTGCCACTTATGCTAACTTCATGCCAGTTTTTGATTATACATAAGGACGTAAGAATTTTTAGTAGCATAAGAAAATTATAATAAACTATAGAGGCAATAAACACTGTCAAAAGCCTGGATAAAATTGTATTAAATATGAAATGTCCTGCTTAAATTTGTTTTTTTTTAACTCATACAAAAAAGAAAAAAAATTAAGAAAAAATTCCAGATTAAAAGGGTGTCATACTAGTCCTTATTTATGTATTACCGTAGTTTTCTTTTCTTCGAAAATCAGGCAATGTTGGAGCTCATAGTTTTAAAAAATTAGACAACTTATGTGAGACACTGTATAAACATAACTTTGAAGATAATCTTTGGCGTTTTATTGTATACAAACTTCCATTGTTTTAATGCTTAAAAATCCACTCTATATTCACTTATTTTTATACAAATTACAGATAATTTTATTATTTATAATATTTTAAAAAACTACTCAAGACTTTTTTAATTTTTCTTTTTATACAAATAACAACTATTATATTACTTTTTTTGGTTTTTTGCTAAAAAAAAAGTTGATTGATTACAACAATTCTCAAAAACAAAAGAACTTATTAACTAAAACTTAATTTTTTTTTTTTTTTTTTTTGTTAATTTTTGATATTTTGTTTTGCTTTGATATTGTTTTCTCAATGATTTGTTTGCAAATTTAGTCGATAACATCTTCTTCGTTGTCGTCGCCGACATCAGTGTTACCATTGGAGCCCATTAAACTGTTAGTGTTGCCAGCACCACCTCCACCATTGCCACCATTTACATTGTTGCCAGCAACATCTGTGTGTTGAAGGTCATGCGGAGATTTTGTATCGCCGGCTTCGTGGTGGTCCATTAACAAATTGTTGTTGTGCAGCAAGGAGTTGTTGTTATTGTGCAAATGATGTTGAAGATTTGTATTGAGATTGCCACTATTGCCGGAATTGTTGCCACCACCGCTGCCAGAGAAGTGATGTTGTAAATGGTGTTGATGTTGATTAAGCAGAGCCCCGAGGGCGTTTTCTCAAACAACATCTGTAACGCCAGTATACTGACATGCTGAGAGACCGGCTGAATTGGATCGTGAAACGGGCGAGGGTGCTGAATAGGGACTGGCGAAACCGGTGGTGTGCTGTTTGGCCTTTAAACGTAGTGTGGCAATACTTGAAGACATGCTGGGGGTCATGCAAGGCTCGGCGGCGGCACGATACATATACGGATTAGCAGGTGTACTATACGGACATGGTGCAGCTCCTACATTTGTATTTGTCAGTGTACTACCCATAGAACCGGGCAGCATGGTATTGTTCATACTTACGGCTACACCACTTGCCCCCGTATTAAAACAGTTGACCGAGTTTTGATGATGGTTCGTGGTGACCATAGATCCCAGGGGATTAACGGGCCATGGGAAGGGTTTTGTTCCCAACGGTGAAGGAACTTTAGTCCAATTGTTATAAGTATATGATGAATAGAGGGAATCATCGGCAAATGGTTGCATAAATTGAGTGCCAAAACCAGATTTAAAATCTGCCGCCGCTACAGCAGCATTCATTGCATTCCGTTCACGCTTGCGCCACTTGGCACGGCGATTCTTAAACCACACCTAAAATTATTCGAAAGAAAAGTTGATATATTACTAATTATGAAATACGAAACAAGGAATTAGAATAAAAAAATTATTTTAAAAATTTCATAAAAACATGAACATAGTCGATGTATAGAAAAGCCAGGCATACACGTACATACATCTTTATATTATTAACGTATTAGTGATAATATGAAAGAGAGTAAAATGTATGCCACACCAAGAAAGCTTTTGTAAGCATTCTGACAAACATGAGCAGAACGGAACAACATGCTGTTTTTATCATCAGCGTTATGGTATTTGTTACAAGTCCTTCAACAATTTGTAATACAATGATTAAAAATAAGTCACTTATTTCATGTGCTCAGAAATATATTAATACAGTTGTATATAGTTTTAAGGAACGATATAACGTCAGGCCGATTCGTCAAATGGAAAAATTCGTTGAGTTCGGTACATTTTTTTTCGTTACTTTGAATCATAAAACTTATTATTTTTTATACGCGAAATTTATTTGCTGGTGGTTAAACATTGTCTAAATGCATTTCCCTGTTGCCTTAACAAATCTTCAGTAGACTTCAACCACACATTTTGAACAGTCACAAAAAAAAAATAGCCAAAACAAAAATAAATTCTAAAACTAAAAAAGCGTCAAAACTATAAAAAAATCGCGAAAAAGAAACAAGTATAGTACGGAATCCTTCGTGTACGAGTAAAAGTGGCACTTTACTGGATTTTTTAACCCACTTCACAAAAAAGGAGGATGTTATCAATTCGTCTCAATTTTTTTTTGGAGTGTTACTTCATAACTCGGTGGATTTTAGACCGATTGTAAAAATCCTTTATTTTTGTCTGAGAGAATATAGTTTCCGATTGGTCCCATTTTTAAAAAAAGTGTCCGGGGCCACGCCCAATATGTTCTCATTTAAGTTTATGATATTCTACTTATTTGATTGCTGCGAAACCTATAAAAACCTTTGGTTTTTGTATTTACACAGTTATCAACTAGAAAAATGGGCATGGTTACGCCCATTAATATTTAACCTAACTTAACGAAATTTACCACACACCTTGAGCTCTAAACTAGACACAATCTTCCATTTAAAAAAATGGGCGGAGTCAAGCCCATTAAAATTTAATATTTTATTTTAAGCGGTTCTACTTTATCAATTTTTACAAGACTTAACGCGCACCCTGAGCTCTGAAAAACACACAATTTTGCATTAAAAAAATGGGCGGCGGCACGCCCATTAAAATTTTATTTTATATTTCAGGTACTTCTTTTTATCTTCTTCTATCATATCTATGCATTGAAGTCCTTTTTTCGGCAGAATTAATATTATTATGGCATAGAAAAATACTTCTTAACTTTGAAGTGCAATATATTTTAGTGACTTTATGTCAGCTATTAAATCGCTTGCGTTATAGTTTGTTTTAGACAGACTGCCTATAAATGAGATTGTAATCTGACGATGAGAAATTTATATAATGCGTCCGGAACTTGTTGTCCTCTTTCAATAAGACCTAAGCGCCAATATAGTCGAATTTTCGTTTTGATCCCCCTCTGACCGAATCATTCATTAGAACTTTATTATATCTTTATGCGTGTTTTAGTGTTATATTTCAAAGGGGGAGCTATAGCTCCCTCTTATGATAGGTTCAGTTGAAAACTTTCAAAATGGCGGTATATGTGCATATATTTTTATTTGTATTTTCTTCGCAAAAATCAGTCATTATTTATTATTTATTTTGTGGTTTTATAAAAAATAATCTGTTGACTAAACTTCTTGCAAGCAGTTTAAATTCATTTACGAATTTAACTGAAGCATAGCCATTTTCTTGTTAAAGAAAACAACTGATTTTATAGAAATTACAACTTTAAAGTAAAATTGTGTAAATCCAATTTATTAAATTGCTAGCTCACATATTGTTTATAAATATATACACATAAATATGTATGTATGAATGTACATATGTATGTATTTATGTATGTATGTATGTATGTATGTATGTATGTATGTATGTATGTATGTATGTATGTATGTATGTATGTATGTATGTATGTATGTATGTATGTATGTATGTATGTATGTATGTATGTATGCATGTATGTATGTATGTATGTATGTATGTATGTATGTATGTATGTATGTATGTATGTATGTATGTATGTATGTATGTATGTATGTATGCATGTATGTATGTAACATACAAGTGAGCAGACATAATTTTGAATAATTTATTTGTATGTCTTTTTTTTAAATAAATTTTAATCTCTTCTTCGTAATATATTCTTTTTATTTGTCTCTCCAACTGTCTTGAAATTTCCCTTTCGTTTTACATTAAAATAAATATTTGTCTTCATTTCGTTTGTGTGCATCCCCTCAACAAGAATTGTTGTCGTTATTTATTTAAAATTAAGTAAAATAAAAATGTTTATACACACGGTTTGTTTTTGTTTGTTTGTTTGTTCGTTTCTTTTGTACTTAAACGCCATCTTTATTCTGCTATATTTGTGCTTTTCATACTCCCCATTCCCCACTTTAACGAACAATGGTGAATATACATATGTATGTATGTATAAAACTTCTTTTGCCCACTTTTATTTAAACCACTTTAAGAGGGGAGTTCAGTAAAAACACGCATGTGCAATAATTATTAAATACATAAATAAAATACTCCAGCACACACACACACACACACACACACACACACACACACACACACACACACACACACACGTACACATAAAGGCACCCACATTATCAAGCACATGCATGCATGCATAGTTAAATATATGCGAGCATAAATACTTTATAATACTAGTACACTTGAATTGTTGTATTTTATTATTTAGTTTGTTTCTTATGTTTTTTTTTTAAATACTTAAGCAGCCAGTCATGAGTATGGCAACCCTGACTGATTCTTAAGCCACCCCCACAATTAAAATAATAATGGAAGAATTACATTTGTGTATTGTATTGTATGTACGTATGTATATATTTAGTAAATTGTATATATATTTGTATATGTATGTATGTACATACACATGCTTTTTTTTATATAAATCAAGTTTCTTTTTTTTCCATGTACAAAAGTTAACAATTGCAGATGAAGAAAAATGAGCAACAGAAATAATTTATGGGAAAAGTTTCAAACAGAACAAAAAAAAAAAATAAATAAAAATATATGTACTCGTATGTATAGAAAAACATGTTTATGAAAAATTTCTTATAATTAAGACAATTTAAGAAAATACAATACACATATAAATTTAAATATGTAGAAAATTTAAAATTATTTCCCTCCTTTGACAAATTGCCAACATAAACAAACAGCAGCACAAAAAAGTCAACAAATTTTCCAAGGTTCATATATCACTCAGTCATTTGTGCAAAGCAAGAAATAAAAAAAAAACCAAGAAAAAAACAAAATTTGCCAACGTCATCGATCTCGTCAATTGTCATTTTCACGTATCATTTGCCAGCACACACACACAAACACACACACACACACACACACATGCACACACAACACAAAGTAGCCATACCATATAGCAACACACATCCTGCTCCCTAAATTAAGTCAAAGAAGTCCAGTGAAATGGAAAACTACAGTTAAAAAAAACTTTAATTGGTTTTGATGAAAGCAAACGTTGATGATGGCACAAAGCAAAAACAAAAAAAAAAAAAAAAAAAAACAAAAACAGTAAAGGGACCAGGGACCAAAAAAAAAACAAATTGTTTTTTCATTGCAACTCAAAGAAACGCTTCATCAGGTAAAACATATTGAAGTTGAATTTTCATTTTATTTTTTTTACGTTTAGGTTATGGCACGTTAACTTAGGATTGAATTTTTTTTTATTTTTTTTTTAGGAAAAAAGTTTTGATTGATGATTAATGAAAGTCAAGGGAGTTTTGTTGTATATATTTAGAAGAAATTGCCTTTTTTTTATTACACCGGTAAAACAAATGTCAACATATATTATATTGACTAATAGTTAAATAAAGACTTTAGTTAAAGAAGGATTTGTATTTTTGTTTTGTCAAGTTTTTTTTTGGTTACTTTTTGCTTTTTAAGAAATAAGCAAACTATTATGATTAATTGTCAATATGTCTTGTTGAGATTTTTCCATAATTTTTTTATTTGCAAATGGGACAGTATTATAGTTTTGAAAATGAAAATATCTAAAAAAATACATTTGAGTGAGATAGATTTTTGTTTTAAAGACTTTTTTTAATAAAGCGAGTAATAAAAACTTATGCATTACTGTTTGAATATGAATAGTTGGGCCAATTTCACCAACTCTATTTAAATACTAATTCATATTTAAAAGTTGTTTTTCGTTGAAAAATAAAAATTAAATATATATTAAAAAAGAAACATATTTTAAATATGAATTGGTATTTAAATTGAATTGTTGAAATTGGTCCTTAGAGAATATACAAAGCGCTAATTAAAAATGTTTTTAGAGCTGTGCACTTTGTGGCACAACACATGATTTGGGATGTGATTTTCGTAACAAAAAATAATCGGCACTATTACAGTTATAAATTTATTTTTGTTTTGATTCCATTGTACTGATAACCAGATAACCAGAGTTCGAAATTTAAACAAAATCTTTTCTTTTGTTTTGTTTCGTTCTTTGAAGTGAGTGAAACAAAAACAAAACAAAACAATGAGAACGATTGCTCAAATTGTTTCTCTATTGTTTTTGCACATGAGCATAGCCCAGAGAGCACAGCCGATAGACTGTAAGCCGGATAAGAGCCGCCGCCAGCAACAAACAAAACATTAATTTAATCGTACATAGGTAGAAAAGAAAACAATGGAAAATTTGTTTAAAAGTTTTAAAATATTTGCGGTGAATTTGACTTATTATATAATTTAATTGCATTGTTTTTCGAGCTGTTATATTTAAAAGTGATGTAAGCCCTTTTTTCATGTATCGAGATATTTAAGGGTTTGCGTTAATTTAAAAACGATTATCTATAAGAGTAACGTTTTAACCACTCTACATTCTTTAAATTTTATTATAAACGATTAAGCATAATAATTATTTAGAAAAATACTAGATTTATTTTAGCTCCAAATGGACTTATACCAGTATATATTTATATTTGAAATATAACGGATTATAAGAAATAAAAACAGGAGCACATTGAAGTCAATAATTTTATAGACATTTGCTTTACTCAAATGGACTTTTAAGGTAAAACAAAAATTAACACGAAGACATTAAATATACAATCAACCAAGTTTATTAAGACTTTATTTCATTTGTAAAATAAAAAAAAAAATCCACTTTCAAATAAAAAAAAATAAAAATTTTGCGATATCGTTTTATAGTTTAAATAAACTTGTTCATTTTATGGCCAAATCGCACTCGATTGAAGAGATTATAATAAATATGGATAGAAGGTATCTATACCTAATTAAAACTAACGTTAACTCGGATTTACTTTGATAATCCTCATTAATTTGGGCAACTTATAGGCAAATTCCTGTGTTCAGCGCTGAGGCTTGTTTTTGGCTTAACAGCAGTAAAATTAAGTTACAAGAGATCCTGCAGGCTCTATTACATCCAGAAAAATTCACTGGTGCTATCATTGGACTTTCTTAAAAAATTAAGCCTGAGCTTGTGTTACGGTTTTTGGCGATCGTTAGCTCAGCATGATAAATGATTTTTTTGTTTGAAAACATGGATGACATTGATCCGGTGAAATGTGGTGTCAACAGGATGGCACTAGATGCCAAACGGCGAACGCAACCATTAACTTATTGAAATGTAGTTGATTTCGAGAAATAGGCCTTCCAGAATCATTCGATTGGACACCTTTCCATTGACGCCTTGAACGAAAGCAAATATTTTAGTTAATTTTAATTATTATTCGAACTCCATTTGTTTCTGTATTTGTGATTTGAACGGACTAAGGTTCGTATTGCTTTTTAAGCCAAATTACATGTGATAATTATTAATGAACAAATAACAACAAAGTCTCTTGTAAATATTCTGACTAACAACACATAGTTGAACGGAACAGCCAGCCGTTTTCGAAGGCCACTAAACCTTCATCAGCAGCGTTCTTTTGTGTTTGGTCCACTGTGTGTGGTGTCAGTTGATGTAGATTTCTGCTTTATATACTTAACATTATTGCAAATGGAATATGTGAATTGTTCTGATTCATCGTATTTCAATTTGCTGAAAGCTTTTTTGTAATGAAAGCTCAATTTTACCATCTCTATATTTACAACAGTCTTACCATTGTCGTTTGTTCTTTACTAATTATGCACATGTTAGTTAATTTGCTTATTTTTGTTCTACTTAAGACAAACTTTTTTGGTTTGTTACTATTAAGTATATTTTTTATTTTTAATTTTTGCCACAGTCCCATGGCTATTAATTTTTGTTAATTTTAATTATTATTCGAACTCCATTTGTTTCTATATTTGTGATTTGAACGGGCTAAGGTTCGTATTGCAAATATTGTTGGTGCTATTTGTGACATACGGCCAGTAATGCTCGGACAAAAAAAGCCGAAACTAGACGTTCAGAATGCCGATGCATACTTATTTCATTCAGATGAAGTGACTTTTTCAGGTTAGTTCAAAAATTTTGAGTCGATGTCTGCAGATGAATTCTTTAACTATGAAGATGGTGCTTCACCAACAGACAACGAAAATTCATAATTTTTTTTAAATTTAAGTTTTTGTATGCTAAAAAAACACCCTGTATTTAAGGGCTTGTAACAAAAAAACATTTTACGAAATATTGTTGTGGAAAATTTTAACCCTTTATTTATATCCCTTCTTAAATAAAACTCAGATGTAAGCTTTCAAAACGCTGCTACATGTACACACTTACATATACTTCTTTTGCTTTCCTCTGCCAGAGTTAGTAGCTAGAACTTTGTCATTTCGTTGCATTGTATAATATAATTAAGTTGTTATAAAAATTCGCATAATTCATGCTTTCCGCAACATGCAGCTCTAATTTAATGCCTATTTAAATGTCATTAAAATTGATTTGATTTAGCAACACTTGTTACATAAATTTATACGGTAATGATTTGAAGTTTTCATTTAAAAACCAATATTTACTTTACTTTCTCACGCTATGCCGACCAGTGTTGCCAATGACAAGAAGAGTTCTACACTTCAATTTAATACAATAAAGGTTCCATCAGACGTTTATGTTTCCATTTGTTTATTGATTTTAAACAAGCAACAACAAATGTGTCTAACCAGCAAACAGCTGTTTATGGTTACGGCAAAAAATCAAAATTCAATTAGTTTCTATGGTTAGAGTTATGGCTATGGCGTTATGGCGACTCACATATAATCATATACAGGGTTGCCTTTTAGTTTGGTTGGATCAGTTTTGGTTTTGGATCAGCACATTTAATCGAACCTCAATATCGGTTTTTATATTTTTTTTATTTCAAGTTATCTTCTTGTTATAAATTAAACTCTGTGCAGACAGTTTTCAGATATTGCAATATTACCAGATCTGGCAATGTACTTACAATAAGAAATTGCCCGCATATGGAAAATTTTCATTTCACACGGTTGTATAAAATTTGTCATAAAAGCTTGCAATTTGTTGCCAAGTGATTGTCTCGGAGTAATGTTAATTATCTGACGATAATCTGTTAACGACAACGAAATCTGTTAGCACTCTAAGGGCTAATAAATCAGTTCAAGTTAATCTCTGTTTTTGGTTTAAAATGTGTTTAAACCAGCAAACATATAAATCCATGCAGTATTTAAACCATCTGTAAACGCATAAAATTGGGCGTTTAAGCTACCAATACAGGCCATATGGTTTTATTACTTACAGACCATATGTTTTGCATTTAAAAAGCATTCAACTTTTTTCCAAGCTTCTACTTTTTCTTCAGATTCGATTCGATTTGTTCTCTTACACTCTATTGTTCCTTTATACTATTCTACTTTGCCAAGAATATATATAATTTCTTTCTCTGTAAAATTTGAATGCTTTTAATTAAATGTTGTTAAAGTTTTTGCCTTTTTGATTGTACAAAGAACTGATAGCCTGCTGCAAAACAGCTGTTTTTTGTCATTTGTTCTAGTGCTGCCACAGTATTAGTTTTTAAACTACACATGAGGTATGGTTCACTGATTTACTCCTGTTGAGTTTAAACCACATATGAATTAAAGTTTAAACTTTAACTGATTTATTAGCCTGTGTGGTAACGTTGTCAGATAAAAATTCCAGTACAAGCAGTTGTAAAAACTTCAGCTGTTACTACATTTTACTGACAGACCCCTTTTAGACACATAAAGTTAACTTCGAGTGTACGTGAGTATTTTTAAAAAGTGTTAAATTTAAACATTATTCTGCAAAAAAAATTCATTAGCTACTAAAGCTCTGTCAGATCTTTTAATATTACGATCCCTTTATGAAAGGCAAAGTTCACTTTGCAATATCTAAACTCAGCTGGGAGAAAGACAGAAACAGAAAGTATTTTTCATTCTGTCTTTCTCACAAAGGGGTCATAATATTAAAAGATCTGATAATCGTCTGAACAGAGCTTTACGAGTAGCAGCTAATGAAACTTTTTCTCGAATTACGTTTCAATTGAATACTTTATAAAATAGTTTCCGTTTTGCATAATATACATATACATATAATATACATATAAGGGAAAAGGAACATCAAATATTATTATAATAATTCAGACAAGGACTAGCAGTATTTAAGGTCGATACACCTTGAGTATCAGCATTCACTTGTTTAGTTCAGGATTTTGTCTGCTCGATAAATATCTTTGCGTAATTAAAACTTAAATTTTTATTGTTATTATTATCAATAATAATAATATTCAATGGATACAAAATAATAAATGAAGGTTTTATAATGCAAAGCCATTTATTGGGCAGACAAAATCCTGCCTTTAACTAAAGGCAAGTTGTGAAAATGGCTCTAAGCATGATAAAATTAGAGATTATAATTATAAAAAGAGGCAAAGAATTACAAGAATTATTTTTATTAATTTTATAAATTTATGTGAGCACACATTAACGGTATGTTTTGTATGTTTATTTTTATTTTATTTTTTTTTTTTGTAGTAGCAAAACTTTTATTTTGAGTGCTTTAAGCTCGAAGGCCTGGTTTACACACATCTTGTTTTCTTGCTCAAGTTTTGTTGATTTTGTATGAGAGAGGGGAGAAAGAAATATATTTATTTAATTTTTATACTTATCTTTTCTGGAAAATTTGTTGTGTTTGAACTAGGGGTCTAGTTAGTTCCAATAAAGGGTAAGATATAATTTTTGTGAAAATTGTTTTATTTTTTAAAAATTGAAAGTAAAACGAGTTTCAATACAAAAAAGAAAATATTCTTACTAAACTTCTTAAAAGCGAACCTAAACTGGCAACGCTGTTTAACAACCCAATAAAATATTTCGGAACCCTTGTTAATCAAAAGGTGCTAACTTATGCGCCTTATGTACATATATGTATATGAACATGCATAATAGCAACACATGCATATTAAATTCTAGTTATGCGCTCAACACTGTTAATTAACCGTTACTTGGACGCGTGTTACCATTTAGTTATGCTGTGTTATAAAATTTGTCTATAAAACTAACAAAGAACAACGTTTTTTCTCTCGATTTTTCACTGCAAATAAACACACTAGAACTAAATTGGATTTATAAACTGGTAGTAAATTTCAACCCCAGGTTAAGGTACTTATTTTACACACACATCTATATCTACTCGTACATACATATATATATATATGTATGTGTCAGTATACGCTTAAAAGAAGACATTTAGAAACATTACATACTCGTATACATTATTTGGTCTTTAATTACTTGCACACTTTAATTGCAATTATATCGTTCAATGGAAATTTTTCATTCCCATTTTTTCATTTCTTTTTGGAGTAAAATAAAAATACACAAATTGATTTAAATTTGAATGTTAAATTTTTTAATAGAGTCTTTTCAATTCCGTTAAATTTAATTCAAACTAATCCCCAAAATATGTGACCATATACTACTAATAATACAAACTAAAAGAGACCAAAAAAAAAGCAAACAAACAAATACTAAATGCACTAAATAAAAAACAAACAAAATTTTTATATTCTCGCGACAACCATTAATGGCTGACTTTTATGGATTTTTTAAAAACCCCACAATACCGACATCAAAATCCACATCAATAATGGTCCACACGTTGTATGTTTCATACCTACTTTTGCAGGTATACATGCATACATATACACATGTATATATATATGCACATATGTATGTATGTATGTGTGTATTTAGGGAGCTGTGTATTTGCAGAGTATTTAGGTTTTTCATTCACATTCGTTTGGTTTGTTAAAAATACACAAAACGACTATTTAATGGTTATTTTGTTTTGTGAAGGCGATAAATATGAATGTTCTTTATACGAGTAGACAATTGGCAACACCTGTCGCCATTTTTAGATGAAAAAATAAAATGCACTAGGTATGGAATCATTTTTGGGGAGTTCATGTAAGTACGTAAATGTAAAGGGACGTAGTTTATGCATACATACTCATACATATGTAAGAATGGAAACTTTTTATTTTGCACTTACATTACGTTTTGCGTGTGAATTTTTTGTAATTGAAATTTTAAATATTCCAATTTGACAATAAAAAAGAAAAGAAATTTAAATTTAAGAACAAAGAAAAAAATAATCAAAATTACGTTTAAAAAACGAACCTCTTTTAAGGATCTTTCCTAAATAAAAATTAATTTGTTTTTAACTTACAACTATATTCTAGATTATGTAGATATGCTTGTTTGAATTGCCATAAAGTCAGTAAATTGAAAATTTCCCAAGATTATAGAAAGAGTAATATGTATTTATTTTATTAAAGACTTATTTATGAATGATTATTTTTATTTTTATTATATTATATATGTATGTATGTGCTACTAAACAATATTAATAAGAGTATTGATATTCATTGTTATTACAAGATAGATACTCGTACTTGTCAATAACAACAACAATGTCAACAAATATAGACATCAGCGAGACATTTATAATTATGTTTAGCAAATACAACGAAGTATAAATGGCGCCTAGCGGCAAACAATAAAACGAAATAATAAAACACGCACGGAAATAAAAGAACAATAATTGTTTTACAATTTTCTAATAAGATAAATTAAAAGTGAAAGACCAGAGAGTAAAGACAGTGTTTTTCATAGTTAAATGACAGTAGGGCTTTTGGTTAAAAAGAATGTTACATATACATGAATGAAAGTCCGAGTCAGAGAATTACAATGAGTGCCCAAAAAATATACATTAGCATGTAAAGGTGCAATCAGACGTGACATAACCATAGCCATAGAAAACAGCCGTTTGAACCAAACTAATGGGCAACACTGCATTTGATTATAGGTTACTCGCCATAACGCCATTAGCCATTACCATAGAAACCAATTGAATTTTGGGTTGGTTATGGCTACGGCACTATGATATGGCACGTCTAATTTAAGCTTAAGTTTCATAATTTTCTGTGACAATTCACAAGAATAATGTTCGAAATGGTAGACCTTTATCGCGATTTTAAAATGGTTTCAGATGTAGTAAACTTTAAAAAATAATTAATAATTTTTGGTTTCTTCTATAATACGAAACGAAAGAAAATGCTTTCGAATTTGGATGTAAGTACTTAATTTCTTTCGTTTCTAGTTACAGAGTTGACCCGCAATCTTTAGAAAAACTTTAATTTTGCCATACACTCTTGTTAATATTTCAATTATTAAGAGCCTCACTATACAATGCGACGAACAACTGCCAACAGTCAAATGAATTTAATGATCGATGATCATTGCCATAACTTATAAATATTAAGCGATAAAAAATGATAATAATGTTAGAACTAAAAATATACAATCGCATAAATTTTCAAAAAGTAATTTAAAATTTGCTTCGTAATGGAAGGAAGCACTGCAATTCGAAAGCAATAACAAGACTAGTAAAAAAGAGCAATTGCAGCACTATGGCCATTGAGGAGAGACAGCGGGGAAATTATCAATCAAATGTAAAATTTGTTTATTGTCGAGTGTATCACAAGTAATTTTTTACAGGGGGTAGAAAAGGTTTAAAGCAATACATGTATACTCGTATGCACACATTTTACCTATTTCTTTTTTTTTAACAAAAAGTTGAGCAATAAAATTGCAATTAGCAGTGTTTAAATAAAAAAATCAAACAGTTGTTTAACCAAAACTCCCTTTATGATACCATTTCAATTTCAAATTTTTTCTTGCATTTTTATCACAAACTTTTGCTATTCGTCTGAAGATGACAATTTCATGGATTTTTAATGCAAATTTTCTTTCAATTTGTAACATTATGCATATGTTCAAATTCCGTTTAATGTTATTGTTTTAACTTGCAACACGAAACAATTCTAACAACAACTTTTGAAGGTTAGCATTTGTTGAAATGAAAAAGTTTTCCATAAGTTGCATTTGTTTCAAGGGTGAGAAGAAAACGAACTTGGATAATATTAGAATAATCATCGTTGCCATTAAATGCCAGCTATAAACCACCAAACAAACAACCGCATTAAGTGTTGCTCGCATTCATTGCTGGATGATTACAAGTGTGTAACTTGCTACAATTTTTATGATGCGAAATTATGCCAATTTCAACATGTGTTGCGAGACACAAATAAAAATGCAAAATTGGGAGAGAGAACTAAAAACATATTTTACACCTAATGATTGTATACAACAACAATGCTGTTGTTCCCTTTGTTGTTATTGATATACTATTCATACTTTTTGCCTTGTTGGGTTTCTCTTTCCTTCTTCCCCATGCAAGACCATCTTAATGGACTGATTGCTTTATGAGGCATTTTATTACCCTCTCCGGATCATGCAGTTTTTTTTTTGCTATTTCCTCTTCCCTTAGACATGATAAAATTGATGGCTTGCAAATGTAATATAATCAAATCTAAATGCTAAACAATATTTTTATAATTTGTCATCAGAGTTCGTTGTAATGGGTATAGATAAGTTTATATTCATTTCCATAGTCTGACAGTCTTAAAAGGGGTGCTGAAGTGTATAATGAAAATTACCCCCTTTAGAGTTGCTTACAATTTAATGAATTAGAAACCACATGGAAATTAATGATCTTATTTTGTGTGTGTATCTATTCCGTCTTTCTTTCTCTCCAGGGTGTTTTTAGAAGTTAAGCAAAGTCAAAACGTACCATTGTATTCCTTTTATTTTTTATTTTTGTTTCTTTTGTGTGATTGTAATAATAAAAGGCAATAAAATTTAACACGATTTATATCAAAGGATTATCCTGTGCAAACATTGTTTTGTTTGGATTTTTTATTTATTTGTTTTTTCGTATTTATATTTTTTTCAGGGTACATTTCGTTTTGTTAATTAAAGAATTTACCATTTTTGAAAAGTTAATAGGGCAGAAGAATAAAATTCAAAAACATTTTAAAATTGGCTAAACTATTTTGTTGAACGCAAGAGAAAAACTTAACTATTAAAAGTAAAAAATTAAATACAAACAAGTATACTAATTTTTTTAATTTTTTTTTTATTTTTTTTTAAAGAGAAATAAGACTCAGGCAATGAATGCCTACTACTACTTATAGGTGTTACGTTCTTTAAGAAAGTGATATTGATAGAGGAGACAGGTGGTGGAGGAAGAGATAGAGGAACTCTTTATTCTTTTACAACTCTGCGTTTTGCACGTTATAATGCAGAGTTGCACCGCCTCTGGTGTGAAGAAGGCATATTAAATTTTTGAAGCTGTGTTTAGTAGCCATTTTTTTTTTTTTTGGTTATTTTACTTCGCATATAGTTCTGCTACACAATACCGACGAATGAGTTCGCTCTGATGTTACATTAGGATTAGTATCTGCTGAAGTCGATATAGTTCAGTAACCAGTGACTATGCCTTCATCACTTGGACTTTCCCACAACAACTGATACAAAGGGACACTATTGCACATCAGAAAAATGCTAGGGTTGTTATTTAATGACTGTCGGATACCGGGCTCGAACCCAGGACCTTCGGCTTAGTAGTCAATGTGCTAACTAGTACAGCCAACGCCACCCTTAAGTTTGTATATGCGTTAGAGAGCTGCGTAAACAGTCTTGAAATGTAAAAACGTCATGATTTTTAAATGTATTCACGTCGCATGTATTATACTAAACCAATAATAAATGCTGTCGTACTATAAGCGAAGCGCGATGGATGTATTAGTGTATGTGTATATCAGTTGTAACAAGGGATGTCGCAAGACAGCTTGTTTGTAACAAACACTCAAAAGAAGTACTGTTGATTAGTGTATGCTTGTTACTTTTCATATTGTACGTTTGAGTGTGTGTGTAATATGTAGATGGTAAGCTATTATGTGGTTAACCGCATACAACTAATTTAATGCATGTGTGTGCCTTTGCATGTGCGCAGAAAAATAAAAATCATACACACATACATGCATGACGTTTGTACACGCGCTCATGCGTAGAAAGAAGCAAGTATCACAAATTCTTCCGTCACGAAGTGTTTTCTTCTTTACTCTTATACTTACAATACTCAAACAAATTTCTTGCAAACAATATTGTACGTTTGTTGTATAAGATTTCGCTGTAGTAAAGCATTTGAAAAATCCCTCATGTCTTGAAAGTTCTTATAAGATGTCTTGTGCAGGAGACTAATACGCGTGCATGCGTATGAAGAAGCAATCATTACAAATTCTGGCGTCACGACGTATTTTCTTCTTTACTCCTATACGTGCAATAACTGAAACAAATGCCTTGCCAACAGTGGTTTTTAGCGTTTCTTTTAAAAGATTTCGGTGTTGTAAAGCATTCGAAAAATCCCTCATGTCTTAAAAGTTCTTGTGAGTGGTTTTGTGCAGGTCTTTAGTATAATACATGTCACGAGAATACATTTAAAAAACAATACCTATTTACATTAATAATTATAACATGTAATTTGGCTTAAAAAGCGATACGAACTTTAGCCCGTTCCAATCATAAATATAGAAACAAATAGAGTTCGAATAATAATTAAAATTAACTAAAATTAATAGCCATGGGCTTGTGGCAAAAATTAAAATAAAAATATACTTAATAGTAACAAACCCAAAAAGTTTGTCTTAAGTAGAACAAAAATAAGCAAATTAACTAACATGTGTATAATTAGTAAAAAGAACAAACGACAATGGTAAGACTGTTGTAAATATAGAGATGGTAAAATTGAGCTTACAATACAAAAAAGCTTTCAGCAAATTGAAATACGATGAATCAAAACAATTCACATATTCCATTTGCAATAATGCTAAGTATATAAAGCAAAAATCTACATCGACTGACACCACACAAAAGGACGCTGATGATGAAGGTTTAGTGGCCTTCGAAAACGGCTGCCTGTTCCGTTCAACTATGTGTTGTCAGAATATTTACAACTAACTTTGGTGTTATTTGTTCATTAATAATTATCAAATGTAATTTGGCTTAAAAAGCGATACGAACTTTAGCCTATTAAAATCATAAATATAGAAACAAATAGAGTTCGAATAATAATTAAAATTAACTAAAATACCTGTTAACATTTTAAGACTGTTTACGCAGGGCTCTAATATCTACTTATACTTTCTTCAGTTTTTTAAAACATATGTGCATATTTACACCAATTTCCCAATTTCTTTTGATTTGAATCGATGCTGTATTAGTTGGTAACTTATTTCTTGTTTCAGTTTTAATTATTAAAAACACTTTCAACAGAAGCGTTTGAGAGTGTTAATATTAGGAGGAATTTTTTCAATTTATAAAGAGAATATCGCCAGCACAGTTTTTAATTTGAAAATTTTTAGACCAGTAAATTTCACTATCTAATTCATCACATAGATTAAGCCTTAATCATTAATGTATTTGTGATCTAAAAGTGAATGTGAACGCATAATTAAATTTAAATTGTGTGAGATTTTCTCACAAAAATTTTGTATGCTCAAATCCTGAAAGAAAACGAAAAATAAAAGTACATTGTTTTAAATATTTTGTTCAGGGGAAGTGAAGTAAACATTTTATAAAATTATACCGAGTTTACCTTTTCCTTGATACTAATATTGTTTCACAAATATTTGATCTTAATGTAAAAAAAAAATTTAAGATCATTACTAAGAAATTTAAGAAATTTATTATTCGACATATTGTCAGAAGATTATTTTAATTTGAAATTTATTTGCTGGTGGTTCAGCGTTGTCTATATGCATTTCATTGTTGCTGTAACAAATCATCAGTAGACTATTCAAAATGTGTGGTTGAAGTCTACTGATGATTTGTTACAGCAACAATGAAATGCATATAGATAACGCTGTACCACCAGCAAATAAATTTCAAATTACCATGATGCAATAATATAAAGGTAAAACCGTTCTCTCTTTTCGTCGCCATATTAACCTTCTGACGTTTGTCCCGATTATTTTTTACTCTCAAAATTAATGCTACCTTATTAATTTATGGAATCCGAGTTTTTTTTTATTTATTTGACGTTCTTGTTTATTAAATTAAAAATAATGGAAAATATTTTAATTATTTCATAAATTTAAACAAATAAACAGCAAAAAAGTTACAGCAGCACCAACAACGGCTGCAAGCAAGATACAGCAGGAAGGAAATTTCCAACTGAATCAAGGCGGAACTTTGTCTTTATACTCCCTGGTGTACTGCCTTACATCAACTGCGTCCAAGCTATACGCACTATGTGCAAAGTTTTACAAAAGACCTTTTGTGTTTTCACACTGACGAGAGCACAATATCCAACCAGATCTCGGCGACAACAATGCTTGCTGTCACTTTGCAAAGAAACAAGAACAGATTTAAGAGCTTTGAAAGGTGTTTACCTTAAATGCAAACGTCGCAGTATGTGTGTTGTGCTTGCTGTAAACCAGCAATAAATTTGCACACGAAGTATATGCGAATGTGTATTATATGTATGAAACAACCGTGAATTCCGCTAATAAAACATCGATGTATCGCTTCTAAGAAACGCCGTATCTTTATATCGATATTTTTAAGAACGAAATTGCATCCCAAGCCGTGAGGCTTTTTTTTTTTTTTTTGTTATCTATTGAATTAAATAATTAATCAAATATTTGCTTTTGTACACAGATTTCGTTATTCTCATGTTCAATTAACATTAAAAAAATATGTGTTTAACTACAATTTCTAAACTCAAAATACGCATTTCAAAAAGCATTCCTAAATAAAAGTTGCCATTATATGTGTGTGGCAACGCTTTCCTCTGTGTTTACAAAAAAACAGTAATCAAATAATTGGGACAAAAGTCAGAATTAATTTTATACGTCAAATGTGGTTGTACCTTTATATTATTGTATCATGCAAATTACTAAGCAATTTAAAGTAAATTTATTATTTGACATATTGTCAGAAGTGTACATAAAATAATTGAAATTTATTTGCTGGTAGTTTAGCATGTCTATATACTAGAGCTGCAAAACTATCGATAGTACTATCGATAGTATCGATAGTTTTGTTGTAAATGAAATATCGATAGTTTTTTCCACTATCGATACTATCGGCAAAAAAACAAGTAATTAAAAGAGTAAAAATAATCGAAGTCAGTAAACAGTAGCCGGCAGCTTTGAAGCAAATTATCCGTAGTTGATTTAAGCTTTTAAGCGCTATTTGAATGCCGAAAGTACCGTAGCACCGCAATGACCCATTTAGCACTACTGGAATCTCTTTATATTATATTACATGCCAAAAATAGCATTAAAATATATTAACACCCTTATGCAAAAAATAATGCGTGCTTGAAGTGTACATTAAAAAAATTTCCATAGAAAACCCGGTATTAACGTTCACTTATTTTTTTGCAGAAGGGGGTTAATCTTTAGCTCGAAGGTATTAGAAGATTAGGTAAATCAAACGATGTTTTCCGGTACTTAAAGAATTGCTGGAGGAATGTTATTTATTCCAAATTCATCTGCAAATGTGGAAATTTTATTTTCGTACCAAGGAGAGAAGCCGACTATTTGCATCGACTGTGAACAATCGAATAAAAAAATGTTATAAACGTAGTATATCGTAAATGTTACTTTTATATTCAGATCCCAGCAACTAATATTCTTTGTGCACCTTCTGGCGTTTGTTTAATTGATTTTTAGTTAATTAAAAAGTACAAGTATTAAAAAAATATAAATAAAGAATTAGGTACAATCGTACTGAAAAAATTAAATTTTTTTTTTGTAAGTATGACATCGCATCCCTGCTTCTGTATACATAAGTACTTAAATACATATGTATGTATATGAATTTATTTATAAATCCAAGTGTTATTCGTTTCATCAGTTTCAAAGCCTACTAAGCTTATTTTTTCTTTTGTGATTTTCAAAAGTATTATTATTTTATGAAAGGACAAAAAATTAGTAAAAAATTTTAAGTATGCAGTTTGTTTATATCTTATACCTCGATGAATGGCTATATCACAAAATGACAAACAAAAAATTCCAGATGTGTACTCGGCATAGTACTCTATTTTTATTAGGTTTAGATCTTAAGAATATTCTATTATCAGTTTACATGCAGAACCTATTAAAACCAAAATATTGGTTTGAAATTTTTACTGAATCATTTGTCATTTTTTTTTTGCTAAAAGTAACAGTTTAAGAGGTTTTTGTTTAAAAATATGATTTTGCGTAAAATATAACCAGTCCAGTGTATGTCTTTACTTAACTTTATTTCACTCGAAAAATTCTTGTTTAATATTTTACTCTCAAAACTCAGACATCTTGCTGCGAAAAAAATTGTTTATTTAATAACTTTAAATTAAAACATACAGCACAACTAAAATATGATAGTACTAACCCCCAATAGAGTTGCAAAATAGAAAAAACTCCAAACTTGCCACTAAGCCCTTGTACCCTTAAATATATTTATGTACGCGTACACAAATGCACATAAAAATAAAAAACATCTATTGGCCAAAAAATGCTCTTGTACCGATGATGGTAATACGGATATTGGGGACGATGATGATGATGATGTTGATGATGATGGCGATGACGATGTTGTGAAAAACCGCTGATGCTGTTAGTAAAACCACTGCAAACATGGTGATGAAATTTATGGCAACTTTACAAAATGGTGCAACAGTGTATTGTGTGGAAATTTAAGCAAAAAAAAAAAAAAAAACTTTCAACTGCAATGCGCGAAATATACGAACGCGCTTAAATTTTCGATATGTTTGGTTGGTTTTTCACATGTATGTATGTATGTTTGTATAGAAAATATTCGCGATAGAATATGCCGGTATGTACAACATAAGTTTTTATGTATATATCTATGTATGTATGTATATGTATCTTTAGTAAGTTTGTTGAAGCAGCACAATATCCACAAAGTTTGGGTCGGGAGGTTCGATGCTGTTGAACAATGGCAACAATGGGTAAATGGTAAATAAATTTTTGTTAAATTGTTGAGACCACAAATAAACAACTGCAACAACTATACAAAAATGCTGTAAATAGCAGTATGAACACATACACACATATATACACACTCATACATGTGTGTGTGTATGCATTTATATGTATGTATTCATATGCTTATAGCATGCACCACATAACAACGAAAAACTTAATCTGTTTGAATGCATATAAAAAGCTCAGCATTATATGTTAAAAAAAAATAAATAAATAAAATTCTTCAAAAAAGAAAACCTCAGCAAAATTTACGATTTACCAGGACTGTATGTATGTATGTATGCGAAAAGTTGTGCAAACAATAAATATCAGTTTATTAAAGGTTTGAGTTGAGGTTAGGTTGCAGTTGTTCGCTGCTGTCCCCACAGTCCGCTTTTAAAATTTAAATGCTTGTTTATGGTCAGCGTTATGCGACCATAAAGAGAACAACACAGGATTTTGTATATGTAAATAATTTTATAAACACAAACAAGCTTTGTTTTTCTTTTTTTGTTGGCTTTTTAAATATGGAGATTACTGGCGCCTGTGGAATGAAGAAAATATTTCTTTTAAGGACAATCAATCACCATAAAAAAGTGTATATTTGCGCTGTCTGTTGGAATTTTTCTCCCTTCCAACTAAGAAGTTTTCGATATTTTTTATTATGACAGTACATCCCATTTAATTACTTCACGCTTAGTTTTTGTAGTACTTTTTTATAACGAAAACTGTGATCACACACGGCAATTTTAGTTGAGCAATTTCTGAGCTTATGGTAGATAGAGAGAGAGAGAGGTAGATGTGTATGTAATGAAGAGGAGAGCCATAACATTTTTATACCCTTTACCAAAAAAATGGTAAAAGGGTATATATAGGTTTGTCATTCCGTTTGTAATTTCTAGAATATTAATAAGCGAGTCATAAAGTATATATATTCTGGATCCTTATGCATAGAGAAGACGAATAAGCGATGTCCGTCTGTCCGTCTGTCTGTACGTGAAATCGGTTTTCCGAAGCTCCCAGAAAAGCTAAAGACTTCGTTCTTGGACTGGTGGGTCAGAAATGGTCGAAATAAGATTGGTATTGAAAATCAAAAAAAATTATTTTATGTATGAATAAAATTGGTATTTCTAACTAAAAAAAAATTAAAAAAAAAAATTAAAAAGACGTTTCCAGGGTTGGAAAACCTTAATTTTTTTTTTGTTATGCAAAAGTAACTTACTAAAACAAATTTTTTTTTTTCTATAAAGTAAACATATGTATTGTTCTTAAAAGAAGGAGATTGATGTAAGAAATCAAAAAAACAAACAGCATGATTCCAGGGTTGGAAAACCTACGATTTTTGTGATATATAAAATATAAAATTAACTACTAAATTTATTTTATACTTCACCACGAATAAAATTGGTATTTCAAATAAAAAAATTAAACTTAAGAAAATTAATAAGATGTTTCCAGGGTTGGAAAACTTTAACTTTTTTTCTTATATAAAAGTAACTTACTAAAACAAATTTTTCCTTTTCTTTATAAATTAAACATATCTTATATTCTTAAAAGAAAAAGATTGGTGTTAGAAATCAGAAAATTTAAAAAGGATGATTTTAGGATTGGGAAACTTACTCTTTTTGTGATATAAAAAATTAACTACCGGAAACTAATTTTTATTTTTTTATAAAATAAATTTATTTTATACTTCATTACGAATGAATTTGGTATTTCAAAATAAAAAAAGTTGAAAAAAATAAAACGACGTTTCCAGGGTTGGATAACCTTAGTTTATATACAAAAGTAACATACTTAAACAAATTTTTCCTTTTTTTCTATAAATTAAAGATATCTTATATTCTTGAAAGAAAGAGATTGGTATAAGAAATCAGAAAATTAAAAAAGTATGATTTCAGGGTTGGTAAGCCTACACTTTTAGTGATATAAAAAATTAGCTACCGAAAACTAATTTTTATTTTTTTATAAAATAAATTTATTTTATACTTCAGTACGAATGAATTTGGTATTTCAAAATAAAAAAAGTTGAAAAAAATAACACGACGTTTCCAGGGTTGGGAAACCTTATTTTTTATACAAAAGTAACATACTTAAACAAATTTTTCCTTTTTAACTTTAAATTTAACTTATCTTATATTCTTAAAAAAAAAAGATTGGTATTAGAAATAAAAATAAAAAAACAAAAAGGAGGATTCCAGGGTTGGGAAACCTACACTCTTTGTGATATAAAAAATTAACTACCGAAAATTAATTTTTGTTTATTTTTATTAAATAAACTTATTTTATGCTTGAGTACGAATAAAATTAATATTTCAAATAAAAAAAATTTAAAAAAAATTAAAAAGACGTTTCCAGGGTTGGAAAGCCTTAACTTTTTTTCTTATGTTCCTAAAAGAAAGGAATTGGTGTAAGAAATCAGGAAAATCAAAAAGGATGATTTCAGGGTTGGGAAACTTACACTTTTTGTGATATATTAAAGTAACTAAGTCTAATTAATTTTTATCTTTTCCTTTATAAATTATACATATTTTACGTTTCGGAATGAAAAGTTTGGTTTGGAAAATTATAAAAATAAAAATCACATCTCCAGAGCTGGAAACTTTGAACTTTTTTTCTAGATATTAAAGTAACTAAATAAAACATTTTTTTTGGAATTCCCTTTTTTCTTTTTTCACTACTATATTGATATAAGGAATGAGAAAAATCTAATTTGATGATTCTAGGGTTTGAAAATTAATTTTTTTTTGTACATAAAAGTAACTAGGTCAAATTACTTTATATATGTGCTTATGTATGTATCTCTATACTACATAAACGCACTTTGGTAAAGGGTATATAAGATTCGGCACAGCCGAATATAGCACTCTTACTTTTTTTATTTTAAGAGATGTAACACTCAGGCAATGAATGCCTACTACTACTACTATTAATACTCCTCATTGAACACCAGAGGCGCTGCAGCACAGCATTATTAGAAACGTGCAAAAATCAGAGTTGTAAAAGAATGAAGTTTTCTCTGTCTCTTCCTTCACCGCTTGTCTTCTCTATCACTATTCCTTTCCTAAAGAAGGTAACACGTAGTAATAGCAGCAGGCGTTAATTGCCTGAGTGTTAATGAGCAAACAGAATAAGTGCGCAACTTCAGGAAAAATCGCTGTCAAATTAACAAAGCCTATAATAAAATGTACGGCAGTAATTTCAAATGCTCTCTAATTTTTGTTTTATTTTCTTATGTGCTTATTTTTCTTTGCAGTTTTGTCCACAAAATGTATGAAATTTATTGAAAGTGTGGTAGCATTGCTGAGAAAATATATATTTATATGTGAGAGAATAAGAAAAAATGTTGTCAAAATAAAATAGATTCTATCTTTCGACTGCTTTCTGGTGCTAGTTATTTGTGTCATTTTGTATGGAAAATGTGTTTATGCCGCAATTCTGTTTTATCATTTACTTATTTAAAAAAATATATAATGTCGTGCCATAACCGCGAAAATAGTTTAAGCGACATAATTTTCAAACTTCAATTTTTGACCAAAATCGATTATTGGCGAAAATAAATAGTCGATTTTCGTCAAAAAAACGAAGTCTAAAAAATGTGTTGTTTAAGCTATTTTAGCGGTTATGGCTCAATGTAATTAAATTAATATTTCCGTTATTTTTTTTCACACCTTATCATCTAAATAAGTCAACTTCTATGAGTTTCTAAAAATCATGCAAATTTTGACAAGGTACGTAATTATATGGGGATTACTGTACTTACCCTAACTCGGGCTTCGGTTAGATTTGTCCACATGGCAATCTCTTCACGTGTTGACATATCCGGATAGCGGTTGCGACTAAATGTGTGTTCCAGCTCCTGTAGTTGTTGTGACGTAAAGTGTGTTCTCTGGCGGCGTTGACGTTTATTTTTCTTATCATTTTTAGGTTCATCGGTGGTCGTTGTCATTGGCTCATCGTGACCGGAATTTGATATGTTTTCTGTTTTAATTGTAGTCTCATTTATGGAGCGATTATTACCTGTAAAGCAGATGAACAAATAGATATTTATTAAATAAATAAGACACATTTTAAATAAGCGATAATCTTTAATTATAGGTGTTTGTTAGATTTAAGTTGGTTTGTTATCTTTTCCTTTTTCTTTTATTTGCACTGCCTGCTACCGGTTGCACTGTGTATTGGAAAATGTGTTGAGATAATTGAATAAAAATAATTTCTTTAGGTGTAACTTAAATTACA
This sequence comes from Tachina grossa, assembly GCA_949987645.1. Lineage (NCBI taxonomy): Eukaryota > Metazoa > Arthropoda > Insecta > Diptera > Tachinidae > Tachina > Tachina grossa. The sequence goes on along the minus strand of OX465274.1, from coordinate 172,299,252 downwards.
AAAGGTAATGTACTTGTTACTGTTTTTTTGTATGTAGTACATGTGATTTTGAAATTATTTCTTTTAACTCAAATATTGACAGACATGTTATTTTAAATGCGCTCTTATCATAGAAATAATGGGCGCCTTGTATGAATACGTATATATATATATATATATATATATATATATATATATATATATATATATATATATATATATATATATATATGTAGGTATGTTGATATATTCTCCCTATTTCTAATCTGAAAAAAAATTTATGTTGACAAACTAATTACCACAAAAAAATAAAGTTATTTTATTTATTATTATTAGCTACTCCTCAAATGCAACAACTAACTAACTCTTTAATGGACGGTTTTCTTCTTTAATTTAATTCAAATTTGTTTTATATTTAAAAAATTATTTTGATGAATGCCGCCTTTATCAATTCACACGTAATTCTAGTAGGCAATGCTATCTTAAATTTATTTTGTATTTAACAGATTTATAACATTTTTTTTTTCATTATTATAAAATAACGATCAATCATTTGTGGGGATCCTCAATGTTCGTGATGGTTTTCATATAATTGCAGACATTATTATGTGCTTATATTAAATTTGATACCGAAGTTTTGGCCTTAAAAGTTTGCCGACAAATGACTTATCAAGTTAAACTATTTTTTTTTTGCATTTTGTTGTAAAACAACAATTCATAGTAGACTCTAAATTAGGGAGGCTCAAATATTTAAAAATTTTTTACTCGACATATTTTTTTATTTCTTATTCCAGTAAGAGCTCGTTTAAATGAAGGGTGAAGTAACTGCGACAATGCTTACGTTCTCTTTCATAGGCTTAGATGGTTGAGTAGACGTTTTCATGAAAGCATTACTGATATCGGGAAGTGTAAACTAAAGGACATCAGGGGCTTAATCATGGGAATTCGGTGGCTTAGTGATGGATAATAGGGCCACTTCTGGCTGCAAATAGGAGGGTAAATATTACTTTTTGGGCAACAGAAGGGAATCACAATGGACACAATTGGGTCTCCGAGTGGAGGTGCGGTAAAGCATCACCCTTCCTAACCTAACCTAACCTACGTTCACTTTTGTTGTAGTAGTCATCAATGCTTTTCATTCGTTCATTCGTAATATTATTTGTTGTTTTTGAAAAAGTTTCTTAGCCTACTATGATTGTTGTTATGTAATTCTCAACAATCTATTAAGAATTTGCCTCTAATACCCGTATTCTAATAAATTGTGACAAATTTTTTGTCATACAATTTTGTCAAATTTTTTGTTATATAATTTTAAATAAAATTGTCATGGTTGTCATTCTGTTGCTCATATGACAAGGTAAAGCTTAAAAAGCTCAAAAAGCTTTCAACATACTATGATGAGATTTATTTCAAATTGACAACTATGTTTATTTATTTCAAAAATAATAAAAAAAAATGTATTATGAATGTCAAGGCGCATTTATTAGGTGACAGCACTACACCAGGTGACTAATGTCATTATACCAATCTAAATGTCAAATTTGGATTGTGTAGGTATAAGCCTAAAAGCATGCTTTTGTTTGGGTATCCATAAACACCTTTCGAAAATTCAGTTTTGTATGGTGTTTGACATTTCCTATAAGAAACATGCAATCTGACGATACTACCCTGTTTTGAAAAGTAAGGAGGTAATTTATACCAACAAAGTACATGTGGTTGTTGCTGTTGTAATATTTGTTGTAGAATCGCGGGTACCTGATTGATGTGCCTTGATGAGTGTAAAGAAATGTATTTTTTTTTTAATTTCTTTAGCCGGAGTATCTTGCATTTACATAAGTAATGCAAGCAAGATGCATTTACATAAGTAATTAGCAAACGATGGTCGCACACATAGAAATGTACTACCAATACATTTTGAAAAACACACGGACAGGACAATATAGGTTCGTAGTTTCTCCAAAAAAGGGTTGATTGTGAAATCTGTTGAAGAAAAATTGTAATGGTATGAGGGTAATAAAACCCTCTACCAAACAAATCTTGTAAGCATCTTATTCCAAAAAAATTATTTCTTGCACTTTTTTTTTTTGCAAAAATTAAGGAACAAATTTACCGTCGGAATATTCAGAAATATTAAATTTATATATCTGTGATTTGAACGGGCTAAGGTTCGTATTGCTTTTTAAGCCAAATTACATGTGATAATTATTAAAGAACAAATAACAACAAAGTCTGTTGTAAATATTCTGACTAACAACACATAGTTGAACGGAACAGCCAGCCGTTTTCGAAGGCCACTAAACCTTCATCATCAGCGTTCTTTTGTGTTTGGTCTACTGTGTGTGGTGTCAGTAGATGTAGATTTCTGCTTTATATACTTAGCATTATTGCAAATGGAATGTGTGAATTGTTTTGATTCATCTTATTTCAATTTGCTGAAAGCTTTTTTGTAATGAAAGCTCAATTTTACCATCTCTATATTTACAACAGTCTTACCATTGTCGTTTGTTCTTTACTATCCAGTAAAAAAAGACACTCCAAAAAAGTCATGAAAATGTAGAGTTTGCAGTCTGGAAGTAGTTCAAATTTCGATCCGATCTAATGATTTTTACATAGGGTTGTCATTGCAAGAAGTTCTCTTTTTCGATGCCTAGTCACCGAATTAGAAGCGATTGTAAGAAAAATTTCCTTTTTTGTGTTCTATGGTAATATTTTCATCTAGGAAAAACTTTAAAAAGTTACAAATTTTAACAATTCGTTTCTTTTTATACGAATTTAAACGCGAAACAGTGTTTTCATGTAAATTTAAGCAAATAACTTCTAAATATTAGGCCAAAATTAGTCCATAAATTTCTTTCAAAAAATCGATTTTTTGAACATTTTGGTGAGTATTTACTAAAACTATGGAAAAACTACAAGGTTTTGTGTGATTAAAATAAACTTTTACTTGGTTTTCTGCTAACTATCGGCAAATTAAAAATATCGATTTTTTGGAAGCAATGAAAATGTGGTTCCTTCAGATTGACTTTCATTTATTTTTACTGGGTAATTATGCACATGTTAGTTAATTTGCTTATTTTTGTTCTACTTAAGACAAACTTTTTTGGTTTGTTACTATTAAGTATATTTTTTATTTTTAATTTTTGCCAATTAATAATTATCACATGTAATTTGGCTTAAAAATCAATACGAACCTTAGCCCGTTCAAATCACAAATATAGAAACAAATGGAGTTCGAATAATAATTAAAATTAACAAATATTAAATTTTTAATTTAAAAAGTGATCTGTCTGAGCTATTAGAGTGCCTAGACACGTTCAAATTGTATAAATATATTCGCAAAAGTTGTCCATTTTACCATAGCTAGAACTACAAATATTGTTGGCAAAAAAACCAGTAGTCCCTGTATGTTATTTTGGAAAAAGCGAAAAAAGTGTTTCCTTTACTTTTGCAAAAAAAGTGCACAAAGCAATTATTTTTATTGGCATAAGATGTTAACAATTTTTCAATAATCACGCTTTTTTCTCTTTAATTCACACAACTAAAAAGTAAATTAAAAGGAAAATTAATAAATTTTTATTTTGTTATGTGCTTTTCATTAGGTGACAAATTTGTTATACAGTAGTTTTCGCTTATAGTCACATTTAAAATTGCACAGAAATTGTGGACTATATCGCTAATGTGACTATAAGCTTAATAGAATTTAGAATTTAGAATACTTAGAATTTTCATACAATCCAATTATGTCAATTACAAAACAATGTTGTATATAAAAGGCACATTTGTGTGGCCTTTTATGCAACAATGTTTTGTTCTAAAGACATGTTTTTCTACTAAACAGTAGATGGAGGTTGAAATTTAGATTTACTTTTTGGTTTATGACTTAAATAAATATCTAAAAAAATTCTGTTGAAAATTTGTGTGACTATAACGCGAATTGTTTGCATACAGTTTGGATTTTGACTACCACAAAGTTGGTGCATATATGTCAAATATGACTATATAGTAAATGGACTATATCGTCAACTTTTTCTATGAAATTAAGTTCAAACGTCACAAAAAACATTACATATGGACTATATCATTAATGTGACAAAAAGCGGTAGTGACTACAAACGAAAACTACTGTATTTTATTCATGACGATATTTTTCAGAATACTAAAAATATACAAATAGTCATTCACCTCAGTTTTGTTATAATTTTGTCATTGTCACAGAGGGTATAAATATTGAGCTTTTGTTAGCTCTTTTCAGTTATGGTTGAAATCTACTGATGCCTTGCTTGAGCAGCAGTGAAATCCACATATATACGCTGAACCACAACAACTAAATTCTCTAAATTTTAAAATTTGTATTTTCATTTCGAAAAAAACATATTGCAGAATTGTTATTTTTTAAATTTTATAAAAAAATTGTTAATGAAAAAAAAAAAAATTCACTTCACTTACCATCTTTACGATCTCTACTCCGATTCGTTAACGCCGACGAGGACGTCGCTGATGATGGTTGAAAATTATTTAAGTGGGATGTTTCTAAACCATTTGCTACAGCGGCCATAGAACTATGACTATCACGAAAATCACCAGTTTCCGCCCAGACTGAAAAGAACAAACCAGAATGATGGAAAACAGAAAAATTAAACAAAAATTTATTGTCTTACTGCAAAATCTTTAAAACAAATTGAATAAATACTTATTTAATATACAGTGCAGCAGATGTGTAAAATGGTCATGCAATTTATCTTGTAAAGTAAGTTCAAAAAAAAAACAAAGCATGAATAAGAATCCGACCACAATTTCTGCAGACGACTGTGTAGGGAGGAGCATGTGAGGCTCTATTGAAACAAGCTACTTAAAATGCTATTAAATGGGCTCATAAAAGGATTTATGAGCATTTACGCGCTCGTTTACGATTATAATGGGCTAACACTTTCTTCTTTCTTGTGCTGCTTGTCTGCTATCCATTTGTGGCTGAGTTTCCAATAATGGGCTTTTAGTAAAGTATCTGTGCTATAATGGCTAAACACTTAAGAAAGAAGTGTATGAAGTAGTTTTTATAAAAACAGGCATCAGAAAAAAGTTATTAAAGAAAAACATGGCAATGGAAGTTTGCTACCAGACACAATTGCTTTTTTTGGCCAAAAATGTTTTTATTGTTATTGCACCAAAGTTTAAGTAAGTACTGCCAGGTCTGGTCAAGTCTAGTCTCTCTATTTGCATAATTAAGTTTAATATGTTGCTTGTCTTTAAATAGAACTACTGAAAATATATGTATACAACAAACAAATAGTATTTTGTTTTTTCGAATTCTATAAACGGAAATAAATTTTCATAATTTTTTTCTTTAAATCGTAAAAGTATAAAATTAGTAGCGTATTATCTTAATAAGAAGGTATAAGAAAATTAAAATTGTTTAAATTTTTTAGGGCGGAATTAATAAATGTATCATTTATTTGATTTCTTCATATGCTACAGGTGGTGGCTCTTTGTCTTCTCTCAAGTGTCACATTGGCATGTGTCATAGAAATTGTTTTCATATTTGAATTAGTACTTGTTGCTCATCCATTAATATCTTTTCAAGTGGCTCTCTCTAGGGATTCTAACTAATGGTGGCATAAAATATACAACCACATTCACAAGTGGTTGACAAGAAATAGTGTCAAATAAATTTAATTTTCAATGGTAATTTCAAGAAATTGTCCGCATGGTAACATGCTGTTTCCCAGAAAATTTTAATGTATTAATTTCCTTAACAAATAAAATACATATTATTATGACGTTTTTATTAGACCACGTTTCATGTTATCAACATGTTATCGGTCATCTTTAATACACCATATTGTTTTTGTATTTTATTTACGTCTAGCGTGTAAATAATGGGAAGGCAGTAGACGTAATATATGTATTTAGAATAAATATGTATTACATTATGTATTTTGATAACCTACTGCCAAATTATTAGACCGAGTAATCAATAAAAAATACTGCGCCAACATTTGCGTGGACGATTTTAATCCTCTAGACTTTTTCCATAAGGGCCCCTTTTATTCCTTTTCTAAAAAATAATTAAACATGTACATATCTCATAAACGTGGATGCACACACACAAATAGTTAGAATGATTCGCCAACATATTGCAAATAAAGTTCTATTAAAACATCCTGCATACATCAAATATTAAAATTTTATATTAAAGCGCTGAACGCATCCTGTACCTAAAATGCAAGTTTTAAAAAGCACGAAATTAACCTTTAAATTTAAGTTTATTTCTAGTAATTAAGTGCAATTTAGAACTTTTAGTGCATTCAAAAAATAAAATTATATAGCGAATATAATATTTTTATAATTCTTTATTTATTTGCAATCTATCTACTGCAGCAAATATGCTAACTTAAATCTTAAATAGCAAGAGTTATGTAGCCCCAATGAATTACTGATGCAGGCACATTTAGATAAAAATCATATGCATATGTACATATGTACATATTTATTAAAAGTAGACTAGCCTCTAAAAGGTAAGTCTAACCGATGTTCGCCTTAAAGCTTAAAGGATTACTGAGGCATAAATGGTATTTTTTCTCCCTTTCATACAAAAGGGATAAGTTAGAGAAACATTTTAGAAAATTTTCCTTTGTAGAATTTTACATAAAAGTTTTGAGCACATCGTACACCTAAAATAGCTAAAATAGTTCGCAATGCGGTAGAAGAGAGAAACACAACCCCACTCCCCCCACAATACATATTTTCAATAGGACGCAAAATTTAATTCCAAAAACTTCTTCTGGCCATTTAGTATATGTTGTCAGTGCTGACAGAATGATGATTTTATCATATTTTTGATGATTTTTGAACCAAAATATGATTTCAAGATTTTTTTTTCTCGAATGATGATTTTTAATTTTGCAAATTATGATTTTTACTTTCAATGCATATGTATGTATGTACAATTTTCTTTGTTGTTCTACAAAGTTTATCAATAGCTTTATACTAGTGTTTTTTATACGGGATTTCCCGGGAAAAAATTCCCGGGATCCCGCTCATTTTCCGGGAAAAAAATCCCGGGAAATTTGTGCGGGAATTCCGGGGATTTTTTTATTATTTTGTTATGGAAATTTTAGTTTGTATGTAGCAAAATAGCTAAAACTATACAACAACTAAGGCCGAGTTTACATCTGGTACACATGTGCTCTGAGACTTACATACCATTTACACATGCCACTATAGTGTCATGCCATTTCGAAAAACTCAACACACTCACGATTTTTCACTAACACACTCAAATTTTTCGCTATGGCAGCCCCAGTGGCAGCAAAATTTGCATGCGAGTGAAAATTTGGCAGTTGCATGCCATTGAATGTCAAAACGAAGAAAAGTGTTACCCTGTTAAACATTTGATGCAAATTTATTGGATTACTGTGAAAATTAAATTAATATTTTAGCTTGTGAAGTGTGTTATTATGATTTGTTACTTGATTTGTGTGTGAAAAACTGAAGTTTGTTAATTATAAAGAACTAATATTATTAAAATAATAATAATAATAAGTGTTAATAGTTTCCTCAAGAATGTGCCTTTGTGACGTACTAGGTAACTCTATTCTATAAACAAAAGAAAAGTAAAAACGGAAGCGAGACTGAGCCAGCTCGCTTCGACGACATTTTTAAAATGAAGTGGCAATGGCATGTGTAAACAGCAAAGCAAATGGCAAGAGATTCGACTCTTTCGAACAATTTTTCGTCGATAATACGTACACAACACTGGCATGCCACTAGTGGCATGTGTAATTGCAGTGTTACAGGCCTTTATTTGCCAAAAGCGGAACGCGACTTTCAAAATTAAATTCTACAACAATTCGTCAAAGTAAAAACAGAAATGCGCAAGGAAATAAAAGAAAACTTACAAAATAATTAGAGATTCTCTTTGGTAAAAAGAATGATTCTATTAATGCTTATTATGTACTAAAGTCTCAGGGTCGTATGCAAAAAAAAACTTAACAAAGCCTTGCCAAGCAATGTTAAGTAAAGTTGTTTTCTAAAAAAAATTATTATATCAAAATTCTAATTTTTATTAAAATAGCACATATTGATCCACGTTACATCTGAAAATTAAGCTAGAAGTGCCATCTCTTATCTTAAATTTATTATTTCTGTCATGTGATGGAAAACATCACCAAATTATCTAACTGATTCGAAATACATAGCAAAATCCATTAAAAAAATATTAAAATAAATCGAAATATACAAAAATGTTTTAGGGATGCACATACAATCAAAACGAATTGATAAAAGCTGGATATTCAAATACTCATTTCATTCGAATAAAACATATTGTGATAATTTTTCATATCCTTTTGCTTTTACTTCATAGAAACATTTATCTGTTTTCCTACTAAGTCTCCGAAGCTCATATTTTTTAAAATAGGTTGCCTTACTTCAAGATAATAAAAATTTATTTAATAAAATAAAAAATTATTTAAAAACCCGAATGAAATTGTATTCGATTTTGTACATCATACTTACTTTTTAAAAAATATTTTGTAAGATTTTTTTAATAATATAATTTGTTTTTTTTTGCGTTAAATCAATGCATTTGGCTTTGCATTTACATATAATATTTGTATTTATGCGTTACTAATATGTAAAGAACTGAAGTGTTATTATTTTTTTGACTAATCGTCGGGTGGTTATTATTGCCGCAGTAATAATGTATTTTAAATAAAATCAGCCTTATTTATAAAACTTAAAAAGTCTTTATAAAGGTTTTTTAAAATCAATTTTCATAAAAAATTTTTCTTAAAAGCCTTTTTATGTTTTATAAATAAGAATGAATGTTTATAATACGTTATTATTTAATCGATATCATGAATTATAATTTGTTTTTTTAGTGAAATAGATTAAATTAAAAAAATATTTTGTATTAGTTTGCATTGGGCGGGAATTCCCGGGAATTCACGGGAAACCAAAAAGTCCTTCCCGTTTTCCCGGGAAATGAAAAAGTCCGGGAAAAGAAAAACTCTACTCTATACCTATAAGGAAAAGAGTTTTGTCCAACGAAAAGATTCGTCTACCTGGGAGCAGGTTGGTAAGGGAGATAGAGCACAAATCTTTCTCCTCTTCTAGGGTTGTTTGAAAAAAAAAGAACAAGAAAACGTCACTTTAAAAGCAAAAATAAAAAGAAAAAGGTCATCTTAGAGAAGTGAGAAAATATTGGTCAGGAATATGCTAAAATTTTGGACAAATCTATACCAAATCGTTTAAAAGAAGTCATTCGTTGCCAAGGAAAAGCAATTTGCCTTTTACATACAACTGTACATACTTTATATGGTAAGAATATTAACAATGTCGAATACTTTTTTGTTTGAATTTATTAGCTAATTTTTTATTTAATAAAATATTTATATTACTTTTATGATCAATTTTTTTATTGGATACAATTTGAAGTTCCTCAATAAAATGCTTTTTAAATTATTTTTTGTAAAATAAGACAGTAAATACTTTTTAATAGATAACAACAAAATAACGTTGCTGCATTTCGAATAGTTTTTTTGTCCACTGTAAATATGTCAATTGTTGTTACTTTTGATATTTGAAAAAAAAAAAATTGGACTTGTCATAATTTATTTCTTCAAAATATGATTTTCTTTCCGACAAATGGTGATTTTCTTCGCAAAGCTTCTGGCAGTCCTGTATGTTGTTTTGCCTCCTCTGCCAGCATCACTCCCTGGAACTCTGTTATTTTTTTAACCGACCTTAAAACAGGGGGAGTTTCTCACTTCGGTTGTATTTTTTTATGTGTGTTACTTCATAATTCCGTGATTTATAAACTGATTTAAAAAATGTTTGTCAAAAAGGTGGTCGAGACCTTCTAAATTTTTAATTTTGATTTTAGGTATTTTTACTTATCTTTGCGGAGACACAATTTTACCTTCAAAAAGTGGGAGGAGTCATGCCCAATTAAAATGTAATAATATATTTCAGGTGCTTCTACTTAGCCGATCCATACGAAACTTGGCACACATCTATAACACGATCTTGTATATAGAAGAGTGGACGGAAGCCACCCATATTAAAATTTTCTATGACCTTATATGCACTTATATTTATGCATACTTCTCATGCTTCTATACTTAACCGGTTTTTACCAAACTTGGCACACACCTTGAATTCTGACAGTAACACAACTAACTTTACATTTATAAAAGTGGGTGGAGCTAATGATGTTTTCACAAGTGGGCGGTCAACTTAAATTTAACTTTGCTACTAAAATGCTAAAAATAAAACTTAACATTTTTTATCCACTTCATAAGAGGCGCTAACATGTTAAAAATAATTAATATTCAGTGAAATAAAATTAAAAAAAATTCCTTTACCAATTCACGAATTCAATTTTTGAGGTATTGAATCGTACACAGTAAGAAGTTGTGGCTTAACTTTTATTTTTTAATACCAAGCGGTCTTAATTATAGACCATTTCGGAAATAAAATGTGAAATTAATTCCGAAATAGTTTATGTATATGTAAAACCAAAATTGATTTGTATTCACACTATTCTCGGGTACATTTAGTCCTTTTTTGGATTTTTTATATACATATATACATATATACATATGTACATATGTACATATATACACACCGGCTTGGTATGAAAATTAATTTAAAATTTTTTACTGTGTAGCGTTAAAGAAAGAAAATTTAATATTAATTTAATTTTAATTCAGGAAACCAGCCAGCGTTAACTGTATGCAAAAACAAATTTAATATCATATGTAAAATGTCGAATTCCAAGGATCGACAACAAATAGACAAACTTAGATTTTTCTTAACACTATGGGATACAACAAAAATATTGCCAGTTGTGCTTGAGCGACGAGCACGAGTTTGATTCTTCATATCGCTACATAGAAAAAAAAAATTTCATTTTCAGTAACCAAATTCATTGAATCAGTAAATATTTTGTATGAATGCGGACCTTTAAATAATTCTGTAGTTTCTGATAACAATTTTGTAAAAATTGTAATTTAAATGCGTTCGACTGAAATAATTTTATATTTAAGTGTGTTGGTCGTCGCTCTTATTGTTATTTATTTTGATTGATCATCGTTTGCATACATTTAAATGCCGACTAACGACAAATAAAATTGGAACAAATAATTTACTGGATCAGTAAAAAATTTTACTAAAACTAAATTTAGTTTCAAATAAACAAGCAACTTTTTTGGGCTAAAATTTTACACCATTTGCACAAATGCTGGCTTCACGGCCCCCTATAATTGCTTTTGTTTTTGTTATGAATATGAACTGGATGGATTAGCTTACTAACATTCATAAAAAACAGATGTGTAAATACAATTAAGTTTTTTATTATATTAATTAAATAATTAATTGATTTTGAAACTACAACGATTTTTCAAAATACAGCTTGGAAATTGTAAGCGAAAGGAAAGTCAGAAAAATATTTTTAATTGAATATGTATATCATTAGTTTCTTGAAAATATTTTTTTCACAACTTTTTTGTTTGATTTCAAAGTTATTTTAAATAATGTTATTGTTTAACAATATGAATTGTTGCATTTCGGGACAAGTTTTGCTTATTTGCATATTCATAAAATTTTCAACGAATTTGAAATGTATTTTATTTCAAATTTTCCATACAAAATTTTCCTAAAATGAATTTCAAATTCATTTTATTTTTTTTTATGAATATGGGGGTAACGGTTTAATTCATTAAAAATATTTTAGATTTATTACAGGTTTATTTGACAAATTTCCCATAAAAATATGTCAAATAAGCGCTTAATAAACCAGAAATATTTTTTATGAATAAGGCAGTAACAATTTGATTTTTTGATGATATATTTTTTTCGATTTTATCGTAAGCGACATGTTATCGAAAAACAGACTTTTTTATTGAAATTAAAATTTTATGTGCCTACCCATAGTTTAGAATTATCAAAATGCCAAAATTGTTGATAACTTTTAAGATACGGACTGTAAAATTTTATCGCAAGCGACATTTTACGTACAAAAATATATTTGAAAATTTAAAAATAAAAACCTTCTCCTGAAAAATTTAATTTTTGTCGCTTACGATAAAATCAAAAATAAGGCTCGATATATTTAAGATAAATGAAACTCCCTAATGACTGACTAGTTTATGTTCATGCTTTCAAGTTTTCATTATTTTGAAACATATTTCTATATATTTTCGTTAACACTTTCGAACATTCCAATATTTCTTCATTATTTATTATGTGTATATGTACACACATACAGACAACGACACCTGTTAATATTAAAATATCATCACCGTAATTTCAAAAACAAATGTAGTGTGAAATTGGAAAAAAGAGAAAAAAATAACAATAACCCTTTGACATCCTAAGCTGCATAAAATCAATTTTTCCTTCAATCTATCGAAAAACCTTAAAATAAAGGAAACAATAAATAACATTTCAAATAGAAATGACAGTTCGTTTATGTTTTGATCTGTCAAAATACTCATTCAAGTTGGTTGTTTGCGCTGTAGAAACGAAAAGAAAATGTTTTGTATCAAAAATAAAAATAAAACACTCACAACTGTGAGGTGGAAGAAGACTAAATTTGAAAACTGACCTTTTTTTTCTACATGATACTTTGCAAAATCATCATTATTGGGGATTGTGTGTGTGTGTGTTTTCTTTTATTCTATGTGAAAAAAATGCTTTGACAGTTACGTTGCACAAATACTAGACATCTGGCCATAGAGAAGGTTAAAAGATTTCTATCAATAAGTCCTCTGCATGTGTGTGTGTGTGTGTGTGTGTTGGAGTGTACAAGGAAAAGGCATTTTAATTTTCTATCTCCTGCTACTGTTTATTCCTGCAATTTATAGTTTGTTTGTTGATTGTTGTTCAATGTGTGGTTTGCATTTTCCTATTAAACGATGGTTTAACTACTTTGACAGTAGCTAAATAACAACACCAACAACAATAACAACAATAATAGCAACAAAAAAACTCTGGTATTATTTTCCTGAATTTTTCATATTTTCATTTTATTGCTTTGTTTGTTTAGTATCCGTTTTAGCACGGACAACCCTGAAGGAAATGCCGATGGTGAAAATGTACTGAGTCGCTTTTGACTTTGTACTACTACTACTACTCTACAATTATTCCCCATACAATACTTTATGCTATAGACATTTAGCATGTGCTTGTCATTGAAATTCTACTAGTAACACTAAAACAATTGACTAGATAGTGAATTCATAGTTCTTATGGGAACATGGATACATACCAACCAGAAATTTACTGGTACATTTCTATACCTTAATTTATGTATATTGACAAGTTGTTGCAAAATCCACCAGAAATACACCACATCTGTTTTCTCTCTTTATTTTATACTGACGAATAAAAGAGAAATTGTAGACAATGTAACTACTACTAGAGTTTTAGTGTTGACATAGAGGCACTTGGCCCCAGTCTGACTGCAGGGAATGTAGAGAGAGTGTTTGTGTGTGTGTGTGTGTGTATGTGTGTGTGTGTGTGTGTGTGTGTGTAAATCAAATCAAAACAGTGTTGCTCCCGTTGATATTTGTTTTTGCATGATTTTTCTTTTTATTTTTATTTTTTTAATTGCAAACTGACAAATAGTCTAAAATATTTTTGCGAGATTTTCGATTTAATGAATTGTACATATGTAGAGAATCCTTGCAACGAAGCTCGTGTGTGGTTTAATTTAAAAAATCTTCAACTATTTATTGCTGGTTTGCCAGACAATGACAATAAAATTCGCATTGTCTTTGGGGATAATCTTATTTATATGTACTCACTTTTAAACATTTGAAAAAAATTTCCTCTTACAATATCAAGTCAAAAAAAAAAAAAAAATAAATTCATATAATTTCATTTATAATAATTTTGTGTGTTTTCTAAACGAAATGATTAATAGTGTTTTTTTTTTTTGGTTTTTGTTCACACCCCTAAATGAAGGTAATAATGTCAAGAATTCATTGAATAAATGAACTCATAAAAGCAGTATTTTGTCATGAGATCGCGCTCACTGGGAGGTTTGAATTCTATTTTTATTTTGCTTCACAATAAAATGTGCATTTCATAAAATACGAGTACAATAAAAGGCGTTTTGGGCCTTGCAAGCGTGCGTGCAAACACACGCTTATGAATAAATGTTGGCATGAAAGGACGGTTACTACCGTTTAAAGCAACTGTAATCCGCTACTTTGACACTTATAATTGGGTATTTATTTATTTTTTTTTTCTTAGGCAATAAAGCCTCTATGGGGGTAACATCATAAGATTTATGGTTTTTAATTATTAAACCAACATACATACAAAATGAAACTAAATTTAAAAAACACAAAAGAAAAACATGTTTAATTTACATAAAAAAGAAACACCCACATTTTCGAGTTCTAGAGAGATTTTTTACAATTTGAGTGATAAACTATCATCACTTTTTTATATCTAGTTATACATTGTTATGTCATAGTGAATACATTTCTCTTAAATTCAACCTGCTGCTTTCTGTCACTATCCTAAACTGCACAAATATTCTATTTTTTCTGCTTTTTATTTGATACTTATAATTATATATATGTTTTCTCAATAAACATGTTTTGGTACGTGACTTTTTCCATAAAAAATACATTTCCCTTATATTTTGATGACATTCACACAATTTTTTACAAATGTACAAAAAAACTTAAATAAATATTTTTATAGTTCACAGATGCCTAACAATAATAATAAAAAAAAACATACACTTACAATATTATTGTGCGTTTTTTGAGGTCATTCGGATGTTCAGAAAATGTTGTAAATTTTGCGTAAAGATATTGTGTAACATTTAAAGAACACTGCGAGTTAAATAAAATAGAATTTAAATGATTCATATCCAGAGTATTCTAGTGCTATTGTTGTCTTTTTTGTAATAGGACAGTTTTTTATTGATTTTTGTTGTTAAATTTCTAAACAAATGTTAAGCTCTTTACAGATGGTCGTTTATCGGATCTTACAATATTAGTATATCTGGCCAATGTTCTACATGGTGGCGCAAATAAAATAAAAAAAAGCCGCAAATATTTTTTTTTTGTTATTTTTCGAAAAGATATTTAACTGTGAATAAAAAAATGCTATATGTAAAGAAAATCTGTACAAAAATGTTAATTTTATTCATATTTAAAGTAGATATCCCACTTCGACAAACATTGTATAGCACATTTATTCGTCTTGTGGTTCAATCGCAAGGCCTTACCAATTAAAGCAATTATTTTCTAATGGTTCCTGGAATTGATATATAACTATAATACTAATAGGAATATATGTAACCAATGGCTCGAAAAGAAGTGTGGCTATATAATGAAAATCAATATCCGTCCGTACTATTAGCTCATCCAGTAACTATGAAAAAGACCTACGAAAACAAGAATTTACTGCTCAAAGAAGTTCAGTACGATCTCTTTTTGTGGAATAGACTCCTGCACGAGACCGCTTGCAAGAACTTTTAAGACATGAATACTTAGTGACGAAAGAATTTGTGATGCTTGCTTCTTCATACGCATGGGAGGGCATACAAACGGCATGCATGTACATAAGCACACACGTTGAGTGTATGATCTTTTATTTTTCTACGCACATACAAACGCACACATACATTGACATTAGTTGTGTGCACTTGCTTCAAAAAACTACCCTTAAACATATAATAGCTTGCCATCTACATCTTACACACACACACTCGAACGTACAATATGCAAAATAAAAAGCATACACGCATCAACACTACTTCTTTTGAGTGTTTGTTACGAACAAAAAGTCTTCGCTACATCGCTTGTAAAGACTCATATACACGTACATCAATACATTCATCGTGCTTCGCTTATTAAACGACATCATTTGTTATTGGTTTAGTTTAATGCATGCTACGAAAATATGTACATTTATAAGACAAGACGTATTTACCTCTAAAGACTGTTTGCGCAGCCCTCTATTGTAGAATAAATCTGCATTTGAAAAAAGTGGCTATGCTATAATAATATACAAAATTTTGTGCTTTTTTGTGAGTTGGTTCTTAAGATCCAATGCGATTCCGGGATGAAAAACATTGCACATGAGTCTTTAGTTGACAGGCAAAAAATATTTTTGCCAGCACTCTGCATCAAATCAGGGCTTAATAAACGATTTGGTACAAGCTATGAACAGAGATGGAAGGTTATTCAAACACGTAAAAACTATATTTCCACATGTAAGTGAGACCAAATCGAAAATAAGCGTAGCTGTGGGTCCCCAGATATGAGATATCTTTAAAGAATTGCTCAAATCTAAGTTGGTCAATAAAGCATGGTTAGAGGCCGTTTAGATGAAGGGAGGCCTCGCTGCGATACGTCGCCTGCGAGTCTTGTTTTTAGGCGAGAAGTGAGGAGAAGCTTGCGGGGTAGCAAAAGCCGCACGTACTGGGAATTGAAGCGACAATTTTATCTTTTCTCTCTCACAAATTTTTTTCTCTCGTATTTTTTGTGTGCTATGTACAGACAGTGTTGCCAGTTAGACCAATTTTTTTATAAGATGCATCAAAGAAACAGTTATAATATAAAAATTATAAACAAATAAAGTAAGGAGCGAAAAGGAATTATTGTATTTTGGTGGTAAATTAAAAAAAAATAAAAATATGTGGACATATTAATTCTACATTTCTCAAACTAACAATTAGTTCATTTACGGCAACACTGCTACGAATGAACGAATAAAAAGCATTGAACAAATTAATATCAAAAAGTCGCCTGACTATTGCGCGTTCATGTAAACGCGCGTGGATTTAAGAAGGGACTCCAAAAGAGAACGTAAGCGAGGCCACCCTTCATCTAAATGGGCTCTTAAAGGTTCTAACGAGAGATTGCTCACATGGATAAAAGTTAAAGCGGCAAGTAGTCCACAGAAATATAAACAGATTTCTACTGGGAAACCAATCGTGAAACAGCAGATAAAATTTATAAAAGAAAGCGATCTGCTAATTAGTAGTTGATTTTTTATGTTATACTAGTGCTAAATTTCATTTAAGATTTTAATTTATATCACATAAGCCATTTATGTGTAAGATTTTTTACTTTTATCATAATAAATACCTATTTTATATTCCACTAGCTAAACCTGGTGTGCTTCGCTACCCCCATCGTGTTATCGAATGAGTTATATATATATATATAAATAAACCGAAAACTCGGGTTTTTTAATGCAACATTTCGATAGTTTTTAAATTTTGATATTGGATCATTATTAACATAGGTTTTTTGTAAATAACTTCGGAACTACATAACCGACTTAAGAGTTTGATATCTCGTTTTGAAAAAACATGACAACAGCTTTCAAAAAAAATTTAAAAAAACCAAAAAAAAAAATATGGTGCAATATGAAAAATGGATTTTGCCACGCCCCTCCGCCCGCAGACCGAAAATAAAAAATCAGACTTCACAGTGTTATATTCTGAAGATTCTCTGAAAATTTCATCAAAATCGGGCCAGCCGTTTACATACATGCACACATCTTCTTTTATATATATAGATTATCAGTCAATTTTATTTAAATGAAAATAGCTGAAAAACCAGACGTGGTGTAAAAAATCTGAGAACAGATTTCAGCAAAAAAAAAAAAGTCCATTCAAATCACATAATGAAGTGATGGAACGCTGCTGTGGTGAATGTGTTTAATGCATTACTTTCAACTTTTTTTTATTTTTTTGCAGGACAGTGTAATTAACAGAACGATACGAATTTTAGCCTAATCAAATCATAAATAAAAAACAATTTTTTGTTAAATTAAAAACAAAAAGCACTTTCGCATTCCCCACTTTTTTCATTAAACGTTAAACTTTTACTTATGAGTTTTAAGTTAACAATAATGGCGCATTTTCATAGTGAAAACAATGTATACTTTAATGACGTCATTTATAAAAATTAAAAAGGCTTTATAAAGGCTTTTTAAGAAAAAGTTTTTATGAAAGTTTGTTTTAAAAAATCTTTATAAAGACTTTTTAAGTTTTATAAGTAAGGCTGTAAGAGTTTAAAACCAGTATATTGTATATTATATGGCAATATTGGTTTTACATTCTTAAAGTATACTTTGTTTTGTCTATGAATACGTACCAATACTTTAAAATGAAAATTTAAAGTTTAAACCACATTCATGCGGTTCTGAATGATTTTGTTACCCACTGTACTTTAGTGAATAGTTCTTGATTTTGTTGAAAACAGCGCTTATACTAAATTACAAAAAATTGTAAGCAAATCAACTCTTTGGAAATGTATCTTAAGGTACACAAGAGCCAAATTTTTTACATTACCAAAAAAAGGAAGATTAAAAGTAGAGATATGATTAAAATCATAAATAAATTCTTGAACCATCCTGCTGCATAATCATCATTATCATCATCATCATTGTCGTCATCATCGTGTTTCATGCAAAGCAAACAATAGTAATAATGATGCTGTTCAGAGTGTATTTTTATTTCAATAAAGATAAGATGCAGCATATTTACCTATTTTTAGTTGTTTTGTTTGAAATAAACATTTTATTTGTGTGCTTTTTTTTGTTATAATTTACAACTAAAGAGAAAATTTTGAAATTATTTTCTTATTTTAAAAAATTTGTTTATTCGTTGTTGGCAAATAAAAGATATAAGAAAGTTTTGCTCTTATCTCGGTCTTAGACCTTTTCTTAAACACATAGATTTGTGCATATCCACAGATATGCATATGTAGATTATAAATATCGTTAGATAAAATCCAAAGTACCTTATTTCAAAAAAAAAAAAAAAAAAATATATATTAATTCTAACTTCAAAAAATGTGTCTGTAAAATTTAAAACTTCTCAGTGTAAAATTTACGATTACAGAAAAAATTATGATAGCTTGTTTTAACGAACATGTTTCTTAACTGATTTTATGTTTTATTATTTTTTTATTTGGTTTGATATGTAGAAATTTTTGTTTTTATAAAGAACAAATTGGGGGATTCAAACGGTAGTCATAAGTGCCATGTTATCATAATGTTTTAAGTCAGTTTAATATAATTGTTAATTGTTTTTGCTTTCGTTCTTACTTTGAAATGAAATTTTTAAAAAATTATCACACTATGACACTTAAGACCATTGTTTGAATCTTCCAAGTGTGGTTTTCACTAAGCGATTTAAAAAAAAAGGAGGAGGTTCGTCTCAATTTTTTTTTCTTGACTGTGTTACTTCATAACTCGCTACAATTTAGATCGATTGTAAAAATTCTTTTTTTGCCTGAGAGGGTATAGCTTCCCATTGATTTCATTGTAAAAAAATGGGCGGGATACGCACAAAAATTTTTTGTATATAATTTTATGATATTCTACTTATTAGATTTCTGCGAAACCTATAAAACCCCTTTCGTTCTTGTAATTACACAATTTGAAAGTTGAAAAAATGGGAGGGGTTACGCCATTAAAATTTTTTGTAATATTTCACGCGATTGTACTTAACCGATTTTTTCGAAACTTACAACGCCCCTTAAGCTCTAAAATAGACACAATCCTCTATTTAAAAAAGTGAGCGGAATCACGCCCATTGAAAAGTGCTTCTACTTTACCGATTTTTAAAAGACTTAACACTCACCCTGAGCTCTGAAAATACACACAATCTTGCATTTAAAAAATGGGCGGAGGCACACCCATTAAAATTTAATTTTATTCTTCTTATCTTCTTCTATCAGATGTTTGTATTGAATTCGGTTTTCTTTTTGGCAAAAGGAAATATTATATTAAACTTTTACGAATTTTTGGTATTTAGTTTTACAATATCTGTGGTAAGTCCTCGTTCAGTTGAATTATTATTTGATTTTTTTTTTATTTCGTAACTGAATACAAAATAAAGCTTATTATGTGTATCAGTGTCACAAGTGCGTTTATTACAATAGTTAAACTTCTTTTGTTCTTCTGCTGTACAATTTTGGAAATGTTAGATGTGGCGGCTTTCATTTTCTGTAACGATATGTGGATATGTTCATTTACATACACATCTGCATATAAACAAATATATGTATCTATTTAGAAGACAACAAAAAATTTGTACTAAATAGAAGAAAAAGGTTAAAGGAAACGGCAACCAGACAAATAAATTGAGCATGTCTTTTTTAATCATAATTTTTATTTGCATAAACTGTATGAAATTTGTTAATAGCACGTGTGTGTACAAGAAGAAAGTATATACATTTGTATACATGTTAATATATGTATGTAAAAATACATATGAGTTGGTGTATAAAAATTATGTTTAAAATTTAAATTTAACACACATATACAGGGTGGGCCAAAAGAAACCAAGGGGTGTAAAAGTTTAATAACTTTTTTGTTTATTAATTTTTTTTATTTTTTCTTTCAGATTATATAATATACAAAATGGAAATTTTTTTACACTAAGTATGAAAAATGATGTCTCTTAAATGACCACCGTTTTCAGCTTCACACTGATGGGCTCTTTTTAGAGCATTTTCCATAACATCTTTCAAAACTTGTGGCTGTAGCGTTCGAATTTCTGCAACAATGTTTGCCTTGAATTCAGGGATTGTCTCTGGCTTGTTCACATACACTCGCTCCTTCAAAAAACCCCAAAGAAAATAGTCGGGTGCTGTTAAATCTGGCGATCGCGCTGGCCAAATAATTTCCGAATTTCGAGAAATTATTCGCTCTCCAAAAATTTGACTTAAAAGTGCCATTGTGTCTCGGGCAGTATGGGCAGTGGCTCCGTCCTGCTGAAACCACATACCAGGTCTGTTTTCAAGAGCAGGACGTAAAAAATTTTCTATCATAAACCGATACCGCTCTCCATTTACGGTTACAGCACTTCCATCTTCATTCTCGAAGAAGTAGGGCGCAATGACATTTTCAGATGTGATTCCACACCATACTGTACACCTGATGGGGTGCAATTGGCGTTGATGAATGGCTCTTGGATTTTGAGAACCCCAGAACCTACAGTTCTGCTTATTAACAAAGAAATTCAAATGAAAATGAGCTTCATCACTCATAATCAAATTTTCAATAAAGTTGATTTCTGGTTTAAATAATAAAATTCTATTGTTCTGGTTCTCTGTTTAGTTGTGAACCTCTCCATTATAAATTCTCCAAGTGTTGTCTATATAATCTGAAAGAAAAAATAAAAAAAAATTAATAAACAAAAAAGTTATTAAACTTTTACACCCCTTCGTTTCTTTTGGCCCACCCTGTACATGCACGTATTTACATTTTATTCAGTTCTTTGTTTATTAGAAACAATTGATATATTGTTCCAGGAGAAGTAACTACAATAATTTTAAAACACAAAGATAAAATTACATCAGTGCCCAAGGCAGATCAATAACTCTAGTTCTACATATGTATAAAATAAGATAAAACCAAAAACAAGAGAAAAAAGACGATTTAGTTCGGTGTGTAATCTTAATTTTTGATTTTTTTGGAATATACTATTTTTATAGAAAAAAATTTTCTGCAATAAACATGTTTAATTGAAAAAAAAAACCAAAAATTAATTAAAAGTTGTATTGATTCAACTCCAATTTTATTTAAATTAAATTTTTAAACAAAATTTCAATTGAATCAATTAAATTTTTAATTTATTTTAGGCTTTTTTCCATTAAACATGCTTATCTGTCTAGTATTGTTCAATAAAACTAAAACCCTGCGATTTAATACGACATCACCGGAATTATTTGCATTAATAAACAATCAAGTAGAAGATGTCAGCCAGTTTTGCTATCTTGGGAGCATAATTTCCAAAAAAATAGCGAGTCAAGTGAAGACATTGACAACTACATAAAGCGCGACACACACATGGAATTCTTCTGCACTTTCTCAGGGTACAAATTAAACAATATTCAACACAAATGTAAAATCCACTCTCCTCTATGGTTGTCTGATATGGAACGCTGCCCATGGAGACATGCGGGATACTGCGAATTTTCTGGTCTATAGTGGTATCCAACAACAGGCTTTGGGAACAATCTAACCAAAAAATCAAGGCCACAAAAATAATAAATGTAAGTTCTGGTGGATTGGCCATGCTTTAAGAAGTTTAAGGAACGATATCACAACAAATGCTATAGATTGGAATTCTCAAGGAAGTCGAAGAAGAAGTCTCCATCTAATACGAGTATGTTGAGAAGGCAAATCGATCTAGAAGTGACCGGGATAGGTAAAACCTGTGCTGAATTGATTTTTTTTTTGGTTTATCATATTTAATCAGTGATGAAAAGTAGCATTTTTATATTTGTTAATACAATAGAGTTAAAAACTAATGAAAAATGCATAAAATAGTAAATAATACATATTAAAGTCGATTTTTAAAAATTATTTAATATAAAATCACAAATATAGAAACAAATGGAGTTCGAATAATAATTAAAATTAACTAAAATTAATAGCCATGGGCCTGTGGCAAAAATTAAAAATAAAAAATATACTTAATAGTAACAAACCAAAAAAGTTTGTCTTACATAGCGTCTATACCTGATATTAACTCTAATATAATATGAGAGAGAACGTCGGCAGAATAAGAAGAAAAATATATTAATATTGATATTAATATCTATGTAGAGGAAAACGTACTCTTGTAAATATCATAATATTTCATAAATATCAGGCAGACGTGCAGTAAACATCTTCGTTTATTTTAATAGTAATGTGTGTTTCATAAACATTTTGGTATTTCCTTTATACATCATGCATAATTAAACCATTTCTACATTTTTTTTATCAAAAAATATTAATTTTCACTTTAATACACAAAATTCTCTTCACGTGTCTATGAATGCGTGCGTTTTTTGACACTTGATATCATAATATTGTTTTCTAAATATATATTATGAAAACAATATTATAATATCTGATATAATATCAATATAACACTAATATTGCAGTCCACACGTAATATAATTCGCTCTGCTATGAAATATGACGTTTGCTGATAGAAATATATTTAATATTATATCAGGTATAGACGCTATGTTAAGTAGAACAAAAATAAGCAAATTAGCTAACATGTGCATTATTAGTAAAAAGAACAAACGACAATGGTAAGACTGTTGTAAATATAGAGATGGTAAAATTGAGCTTTCATTACAAAAAAGCTTTCAGCAAATTGAAATAAGATGAATCAAAACAATTCACACATTCCATTTTGCAATAATGCTAAGTATATAAAGCAGAAATCTACATCTACTGACACCAAACACAGTGGAGCAAACACAAAAGAACGCTGATGATGAAGGTTTAGTGGCCTTCGAAAACGGCTGGCTGTTCCGTTCAACTATGTGTTGTTAGTCAGAATATTTATAACAGACTTTGTTGTTATTTGTTCATTAATAATTATCACATGTAATTTGGCTTAAAAAGAAATACGAACCTTAGCCCGTTCAAATCACAAATATAGAAACAAATGGAGTTCGAATAATAATTAAAATTAACTAAAAATAAAATAAAATCAAACAGTATTATCAAAACTATGTACATCATAGAAAGTACAATTGTGTTATGATATTAATAAAAAATTTTCGTTAAAACTTTCTGCTAGGAAACAAGAGGTGTTTAGACACGCAAACACTCAATTCAGCTCGCTGACAGACAGAAAGAGAAAGTATTTCTCGTTCTGTCTTTCGCATAGCTAAATAATTTCCATGTGTAAAAAGGGTGTAAGCGTTGAGTTTTACTACATAAGAGCTTTAAAACTAAACTTTGCGTGTCTAAAAGGGTTAAAAGTAAATGAACACAATTGTTATATGCCACAAAAAATTACTTTGATATAATCAACTTCAAGGTTATTATTATAAATATTAAAAATAGGTGCATTATCAAGAATCAAAATTTTTCGTTCGGGAAAGAGGAATCCAAATAAATGTTTAATTAAAAAGATGTAAGTTTAAAGAAAGCTTCCTTCAAAATAGTCCTTTCGAACATGATTACATTGTATATGAATTTCAAATATTTATTTTTCTTACAAAGATGTGGCAAATATTTGTGCTTTTAAAACAAGTGTTCTGGCTGCTTGGAAATTAAAATAAGCGGAAAATGAGGATAAATGTTTTCTTAAGTATCTCCTTTATATATTGAGGGAGTTTGCTTTCGTTACGATACGAAAAATACACACCACCAATTCTCACTACAAAGTTCTATTCTATTTTTACAATAGAACAATGTTTTATCTCTTGAAAAGAGGAAGAATGAAAATTATGCTCATGAAAAATCTACAGACATACACACATACCATGAACTTACATTTTTCTAAATCGTGGCAGACGACACGGGAATATGAAATATTTCCAATGCCGTTAAACTTCCGCAGAAGTATCATGCCAAGAAACAGAGTGTAACAACATCCATGATACACAGATGGATGTTAAAAAATATATATATCTACATACATATATCTACATACATATATATATATATATATATATATACCCAGCAAAAAAAGTGGTGAAAAAAAGTAGAAAAAGCACCACAACTACTAATATGAAGCACTTCGAACTCCGAGCAAAAAGTAGTGAATTTTACTTTAGCGTGTCATTGGAGCGAAGTGGTTTGTTTTTGCCAACCCGTGAGTGAATAAGATTTACTTTTTATTTGCTATAGAAACTCTAAAATAAGGTGTGATTTTTTATTGGTGAAGTAAATCCAATATATATTTAGATTTTCTAAAGCACTTAAATCTATGATTTAGGAAGTGGTGCTTATTCACTAACCCAATTGGAATCTACTTAATTCCTAAAAGTATTCTACTCATTAAAATAATTGTCTCAGAAAAAAAAGAAGGAAAATCTGTTCTAGTTTTCGTTCATTTCTGAAGTTGAGGAATTGGTACTTTTAAACAATTAAATCAATCAGTCAATTTATTAGCTTACGGGCTTGGTCGGAGTTTGAAGTGGTTTGTATCAGTAGTTGTGGTGCTTTTTCTACTTTTTTTCATCACTTTTTTACTGGGTTTATATTTTACAGGATAATAATAATAAAGTAGGTGATTTGTCATTACTTTAGATATGTGATTAAAGACAACTTCATTAAACCAGAATAAAATGCATAACCTATTTTGGAAGTAATTTAGAAGTACTTTCTAAAGAAGTACTCATTTTATTTTTTGCTGGGTATTAGTATGTTTGTATGTATGTA
This sequence comes from Tachina grossa, assembly GCA_949987645.1. Lineage (NCBI taxonomy): Eukaryota > Metazoa > Arthropoda > Insecta > Diptera > Tachinidae > Tachina > Tachina grossa. The sequence continues at coordinate 172,274,103 of OX465274.1, read as the reverse complement.
TATATATGTGCATATATTTTGTCTGAAAAAGACTACTTTGAAAACGATTATGGATTCCAAATGTGTTGTGTGAAAAAATAAATTAATGGATATCGATTTTCTTTAAGAAAGAAAATTTTTCAAACATTCAAGACTTACATACTTACTTACATACATACATATTTATGAAGTAAATATTTAAGGCACTATAATATGTATGATAACCACTAACTTTAAGTTAACTGGCAGTTGATCTCTAGTTAAGCTTGAATAGAAATGTGTTGGATACTCGTGTTATTGAAGGTTTTAAACTTAGGCCGGGTTTCCACCTGTGTGCCATGTGACACACAAGCGTAATAAAAGCGTAACCACTAATTACTAATGATAAACAGTTTGATTGTTTTGAACTAATAGACAATTTTATAGAATCCAACATGATTGGAAACTGTTTAAATCAATAAATATATGTCTGAATCAAACATTTTTTCATTAGTAATTAGTTGGTTACGCTTTTTTTTGGGCAAATGACACACAAAAAATGCCAGATGTAAATTCAGCCTTACGAAGATCTTAATTCATTCAAGGACTATATCTGTGGCAATAAGGAAAAAGTGCTTGGGTCATATTTGACTATTTTGCAGGAGAGCACTTTGAAGCGTTCGAGTCGATTTTCAAAAATTTATTACTTTTACAGTTTAATTGGGATATTCTTTGTTCGCCTTTATTTTTTTAAGCAAACGTCTTTCTACACACTCTAAATAAAACATTCAACTTGAAATATATGAAAGGATAACCTAAATTAAGCTATTATTCCATATTAGATTAGAAGTCGAAAGAAGATAAGCCACAAGTCATTTTGCTATAACTTCCTGAAAAATCGCACAAATAATTTGAGATTTTGTCCAGAGGTACTTTCAAATATGCAGAATACGGAGGTACCATTAACTCAAAATTGGCTTATCTCGACTTAAGCACTTTTTCCTTTTCGCCACAGATATAAAGTGATGTATTTTCTTTTCGATGGGGTTTTCTTTGATTTGGAACGATAGTTTTTCATATAATTTATTGTGCGAATCTTTTTAAGAGTATATTGGGTACTGGGAATTGAAGAGAAAAATGGCTTGGTATCACTCTGTAAATTATGCTGACCATCATTAAAAGCACGATTTGTTAAAGATGTTAAGTGTAAAAAATATTTGTCACTGCCGAACAATCTCATCTGAAACCATACAATGGGTATTACTCTATTTGCAATAAATAGATTATCTTATGCGAAAGAAAATGTTAGTTTCTTAAAATTTTTTTTGTGGATACAAAATGATACCCCGCTCCCATTTCATACAATATTTTTTATCTCTGCTTTAGTTTAACACATTGCAAACGGATAATAAGTGCTCAATAATCGTAAATAAATGTAATTATATCAGTTCCGATTGTCGTTCCCACAAAAAAGAAGAGACAATTCAAAAGTACAGCCTTTGTTTTCTGTTTTGTCATTCGTGACTTTCCTTCTTATTATTTAATATTGCTATCAAATAAATTTACAAAATGGTAAGTGTTAAAAATTAATTAAGACGCTATCAGTAATAATTGCAATGCAAAAATAAGTTATTGAAAACATGTGAAATTGAAATGTTTATTGGAAAATTTTTAGCACGACTTTCATTAATTTACTAAGAATTCGTCATTCGTTACTTGAATATTTATTATAAAATTTCAGGCAAGTGTTGTATAACAGTGGAAAATTTTCCAAAAGAACAAACTATATTTCCATTGTAATTATTTGAGCTGTAAATATGCAGTTAATTATACCATTTGCATACAATTTTATTGTAAAGAAACTAAATATGTAAACAAAATTGTATTTTGTGACTTGTCCATATATATGGATTTTGTTGTAGTAGTTTGTAATATCTGATATTGGTATATTTCTTATGGTTTTGAGTTTTAAGCACCAAGAAAAATTAAGACTGTACGAAAATTTCAATAGTATGAAATAGTAGTAGATGGTATGCAGAACATAAGCAAAAGGCAAGGGAAATAAAAATAGAACTTCTTGCAACTGAATTAATTAATGCTGTAACTAATGATTTGCATGCTCATTTTTTTGCTGGGGTGTAATTTGGCTTACACAGCCATACGAATCATAAATATAGAATTAAAGTTAATTTTTTAATTTTTTTGTATGATTTTAAAGGCGTGTCCCCAAGTGTCGACAACTTTCCACTTGTCGCACACTCTCATTTGAAACAAAAACAAATGCTAATGTTGTATAAAATTTAAAATTTTTAAATATTTTATTAATTTATTCGACCTTTTATGTTAGTTATATATAGATTTTATTACAGCTATAGGTCTTTTGTAATCAATTTACAATTTTATTTATTATATCCGATATTTCGCTTCAACTTTGTGTAGCTTCTTCAGGAAATAAAATTATTCCTGATTATTGAACTTTGTGTAGCTTCTTCAGGAATAATTTTATTTCCTGAAGAAGCTACACAAAGTTGAAGCGAAATATCGGATATAATAAATAAAATTGTAAATTGATTACAAAAGACATATAGCTGTAATAAAATCTATACATAATTTTAAATTTTTATAAAGTTTTTTTTTTTTTTTGCAAGCAAAGCCAGGCTGTTTCATTCACCTTGCTTGGCCCAAGGTGAACATATCCAAAGCTTGGCTTTTCATAAGTTTTGGAATTTGTATGAAAAACAAAAGCAAATTTTAAAAATATTTTCCCTCTCATGCTGCAGCCACACGTTCAATAAATCGCTTTCAAGTTCATTACACATACTGTGTGTCAAAATACCTCGAAATTGATAGCTGTGACACAAATTGAGAGTCAATTTCATTTTATAAATGCCACCGATGAAGAAACAACTCAAATTTGTAGCTGTTCAAATTGAAAATTAAATTGCCATATAAATGGAATGGAAATGAATTTGAAAGCAATCTAGTTTTCAGTTTAAAAAGTTTGATTGTCTAAGGGCCATTGTTACAACTTAAAAATAGTTAGAAGTAGGATTTTATCGGACGTATAAAAAGCTTTCCATTATTGCAAATTGGATTTAACTTACCAGGTAGGATAAACTTGCCTGTAATTTATGGCTCACTTTAGGTTAAAGTAAAATTTTGCAAATGATAAAGTTTTTATACGTCCGATAAAATCCTACTTTTAACTATCTTTAAGTTGTAATAATGGCCCTAAGTGAAAAAAGTGTGAGTGTATTGCAAATTAAATGAAATTGAAAGGTAAAACTTGAACGTATGGCCCCCAAGTTAGGTGTAGAGCTGCAAGACTATCGATAGTGGCTCCATTCGATAGTTTCGATAGTTTCGATAGTATTTTTTGATGCCATCGATACTATCGATAGTTTTTGATTCTTAGAAACACCCCTTTTACACACGGAAAGTTTACTTTGCAAAGTCTTAATTCAGCTGTGTGAAAGACAGAGTGATAAATACTATCTCTTTCTGTCTTTCTCACTGCTGAAATAAGGATTTGCAAAGTAAAGTTTCCGTGTATATAAGGGCTAAGACTTATCAATTGTGTGTTTTTATAATATATGTAAAATCTTGAATTTTTAATCATTCCATAAATTAAAAAGAAAGTGGATTTTTTTTAAAACTTTTAGTTCCAATGTGTTTAATACACATATTCAACAAACATATATACACAGTTCTTCAGTAAAAAAAATAAACGAAAAAGCAAACAGATAGATAGATGGATTAATAAAAAATAAATTAAAAAGGAATAAATTAAAAAAAAATCTTTCATCATTACTTAAACTATTGCAGTTAGCTTAAAAGTATTCGTTTAACAGAAGGAGAAGCAAACTATTTAGCGTTACCTTTTATTTAAAAGTAAAGAGCGTAGACAGTCCAGTAGTCGTCAAATTTAGCCGCCGTCAAGTTTCTTCATGTATCAAAGCCGTTGGTACATAATAATTGTATTTTTATGCAATTTGCATCTAGTAGATAAAAACTGACATCTTATGTTGAAAAAAATCAAAACTAATTAATTTATTTTCACATTTATATATGTAATAATAACCATTACCAAACCAGGCGGCGAAATTTGAAGTTGCATTTTTTATTACACAGTCGCCATCATTCCCCTTTTTATTGACTTTGATTTTTTCCCTTTTAGTAGTGTTTTTGTCGATAGTATCGCTATCGAAAAAAAAAATATCGATAGTCCACTTAAAATAAAACTATCGATACTATCGATAGTACCATCGATAGTTTTGCAGCTCTAGTTAGGTGTCTCTTATATTGAAAAGGATAATTAAATTCCAATCAAGTTTTAAATGTAGTCATGATGACTTTAATAAAAAATAAAATAAAAATTTCGGGATTAAATTTTCGAACTACAGACGATTTTAGTCATACTGTTTGTTAGTGGAATAAATTGCCCAAAGAGGTGTTTGTTGCTTTTAAGGTTGCACGATCCAAATCAAATGCCTAAGAACAATAATACATCTACTTTTCCAAGTCCCAAATCACACTGTGCAAGTTTTATTGCTAAGCTGATTAGTTTCAGGGAGAGAGAGACGAGGGGAACAGCAACGTTTCTTTTCCCCCGGCTCTCTCTCCTAATAAACTAATCAGCTTAGCATTAAGACTTGCATAGTGTAAATAGGGACCAATCATTACAATTTGTCTCAATTCTACCACAATCAATGGCGTGAGTAAGGCTCATCCATGAGCTGAGTACTGGTGCTACTACAAAATATGTATATATATATATATTTAGTTTATATATATTATATATAAATATATATTTATACATATATAAATACAAATATTATACATATATATGTATATTTTCTTTAAATTTTTAAATCATAAATTAATCTTATCTTAAGACATTTTTCAGTTAAACATTGACTAACACTAATTAATTAAGGAACTTACTCTTTACAAAGAGTCGCCAAAACTGAAGGCAACTTAACTTATCAAGGTTCAAAAACAAACAAAATCTCATTGAAATGACACAGCATCTTAAACTCAACAAAGTGTTCAACAGGCCAAATCGCATTAAATTTTTAACAAATTGTTGCCAGATGTAAATCGATCTAGACTTGTACATACATACATACATAACTACATACACACACACACCCCATACATATGAATGTATGTATGTGTGTAAAGGGCATAATCGATGTGAAAACAATTGTTCTAATATGTAAACGATATAATTGCCTTTATTGCTTCAATGAACCCATAAATTTTCTTCTGAGGTTTAACCAGAACAGATGATAATCGTAATCACAACCGAATACATTCACTACACTCTGCTCCTTGTCCTTGTAAATGAATGAATGAATGAATGAATGTTTTCACTGAAAGACCACAAAACATCCCCACAGTTTGTTGCTTTGTCAGGAATGTGCATGTGTGACTGTATGTGTGTGTATGTGTGAGTGAGTGTGTTTGTGTATCTGAGTGATACAAATGAGTTTTTGTTTCCATTGACATCGAAAACCATATATCAATCTATTTGGTTTAGGTTTATTCCTGTTTTTATATTTATTTAAAGAAGACCAAAAAAAAAATAAATAAATTATAATGTCATTATGGACGAAAATCATATGGTTACTTGTATGTTTGTCACGATGTGTTCTTTTGACCAGGAACTGCATTTTGTTACAAACGGCAGACAAGTATCGAACCAATTGCTTTCAAACACATTATGGATTGTTGTTCGCTTTGCTTTTCATTCCTATTCTCTTGTTTCGGTCAATCTTCTCTAAATGTCCTTAATTTTTCTTCCAGAGATTATCTTAACATTCAAGTTAAATAAACTCGACATTTTTAAATTGCTGCCATATAAAATGTCATGGACAAATAAAGAATAAAAAAGAAAAACTTACTAAAACTTTCAGTGAGATACAATCAATAACTTTAAGGCTTTAAATAATGTTTCACATAATTCACACGTTGATTTTTCAATGATTTTTTGAAACACGATTTTTGGAGTTTGTAGGCGAACGGTATATAAAAGCAAAAGGGGAAGAAAAAAAAAACACATTTTCCGTTCTACGAGATTTTTTCTTAAATTTTCTTTACACATATTTTAATTTTTTTATGTTGCTTTATTTTATTTTTTCATTGAATGCGACAACAGCTTTTTTTTAATACAAAACAGTGTTACATGTCGATATTTTTGTCACTAATATATGAGTATAGGGAATATCGGAAAAATATTTTATTTTGAACAAAATGTAGGTATTTTTTATTCTCATATTGCATTTTACATACCAAAAATATGTTTTTGCTCATAAACCGTTTCAAAATTTGTTTTTGCTCGAAATTACATAGACTTTTATCCAATTAGTTTGGTGTCGCAGTGCCTGTCTTTGGTAATATTGCTAAGAGAATATTTATTTATATGTGAGAGGATAAGAAAAAAAGCTGTCAAAATAAAATAGATCTCTCGACTGCTTTCTGGCGCTACTATTTTGTGTCAATTTGCATGGAAAATGTGTTTATGCCGTAATTCTGTTTGATCATTAAGTCCTTAAATGTTTTTAATTTATCTTTCTTTACATTAAATTACTAAAATTTGTAGATTTTCGTATAGGGGAAATTTGTTAACATGTGCGGAAAAGAAAAAAAACGGGGGTTTTTAAAGCTACTGATACAATTTTTGGAAGAAAAAAAGTAAAAACTAGAAACATGGAAACAATCATCGTATGAATGTAAAATGTTTTTGGAAGCAACTTTTAAAGGAGAATCAAAAATAAAACAAGATTTTTAAATCATCGTATGAATTGGGCCTTTGATAGAATATCATGCGTTAAATTTTTAGGGTTCCATACACCAAAGGTGAAAGGGAACCACCCTATTGCTTTCGCTACTAAGTATGACCGTCTGTCACACTCTGTTTCCTCCAGAAATTTAAAAGCTATGGACCTGAAAATTTCACAGAATATGTAAACTTTTGGCGGCCACAATCATAAATAAAGGGTGTTCTAAAGCGACCAATGAAACATGTTGAAGGCCTAATTTTATATAGAGACACTTGAAATTTTCAAAGTTAGTACATTTTTTTGCAGACTGCACCAATTAACATTGAAATTTAAAAAAGTTATAATTAAAGGGTATTCTATCAATTAATGTAATTTCGATTATATATTTTTAACAACTTGCTGTATTTTAGAAACCGTAAGAGACAAACTATTGAAATTTCCAAAAAACGCTGAAAATAAAAAAAATAAAAAAATTCAAAATTAAAAAATCGTCGAAACGAAAAAAATCTTTAAGACCAAAAAAATCGCCCAAATGAAAAAAATCGCCAAAACCGAAAAAATTCCCAAAATGAAAAAAAGTGCTTTAATGAAAAATAATATAAATCGCAAAAAGAAAAAAACCACAAATGTAAAAGGGTTGTCAAAAAGCTAAAAAAAAATCGCCGAAAAGTCACGAAAATAAAAAAAACGCCAAAGCTAAAAAAGTGTTAATACTAAAAAAATCGCCAAAAAGAAATATGAGTCGTAGGGAACCCGAGTCAAAGTCGTACTTTGCTGAATTTATTAATTATGTGATTAATGTCAAATCAGTAATTATTTGAAACGTTTCTCAAAGCTCAGTCGGGTCTGGTTCGAAAACAACATCAAAGAAAAGGTCTAGAAGTGATTTAAAAAGAGCATACATACAGTTTAATTAGAGGCTGCCAGAAATGGTTTTTATATGTGGAATTTAATCCAAAGAAAACATTATACTTGTTTTATGTGTAATCAAATCAGAAATCCCCATTCTTGTTAACCTGATACAAATCTACTTTTATTTTGATTAATTATAAGTACATTTATCACAAGCATATAAGTATTGTGCATTTAAAAAAAAACTCAATTTGCTTGACTTGTGTCCGTCTTTTTTACCGTCTGCTCATAGAAACCAAATAAATATTTTCTCGTGCAAAATCTAATAAGTTTCCTTTACTTCTGTTATGATTAGATTTTTGTTAACAGTGATTTTTCTTTTAGCCTTTCTTATATTTCTTTTTTTGCCATATTTTGCTGAAAGATTTCACTTATTTACTTTTAGTATTACAGCCATTATGCCAGTGATTTTATTTTTATCATCAGTTTTATTATTGTTTTTTCCTCTCTCTCTCTCTCTGTCCCCTCTTTTACTATCCACTATCTCCACACGTCTGGGTTTTTTGCTTTCATTTTGTTGGCATTACAAAATGAGTTTGGCTCATTATATTGTCATTTCATTTAGTAAAATGTTGGTTTTTAATAGAAATGTTTATCTGCTGTGCTTAAAGCTGTTGGCCCAGTAAGTGGCAGAGTTGGAGTTACCCTTTTGTACTCGTAGCTTTTTGCCAAGATACGATTAATATGGAAAAAGAAGTCTATTGTCTAGTTAAGGGTTGCTTAGTTTTTTTTTCTTGCTTATTCATGCTTTAACTTTTGTCTGCTTTTTTCTTATATTCTTTTTTGGTTCCATGTTTGTCCTTCTTGATTTTTATTATGGGATATAAAGGATTAAAGTTACCGTCTGTTTTTATTTTTACGATGATACGTATAAGTTCTTGGAAGTATGTCCTTTTATGTGCATATGTTGCTTATAGTTTTTATATTTGATTTCTGGTTAAAATAACAATTGACTTTGGTTTAGTAATTTTACCCCCAGGTTTCATTTAGTAAATTTTGTAGATAATTTTTATAAATTAATTTGGCCACAGGATATTTAGACTTAGCTTAGATGACATCAATCATTTATAATATTTATAGGGTTTGATAGAAAAGATAGTGAAAAAAAATATTCACATTACCCGATAGGGAAATGGTAATAAAGTTGCCAACTAACTTTAAATATCTTTAAAAAAATCTTTTGCATTTTTATTTTTAATTAAACAATCTGATATTAAAGGCATTATATGGTCGCAGTAGGTATTGATAATATATCATCTGGGCTCCTAAAGTCAGACTCCTATGCGAGCGTCGACATTCTTCAACATCTTATGGACAACTTATGGATTGACAACCTACTCATCGATGATCTTAAAGGAGGTAGAATATTTAAAATTTAAAAAAAAATCCAGTCTAAACGTATTATGCAAAATTTTCAAATTAAATAAATAAATATACTTCGGTATTTCATGTATGAAAATAAATATTTTTATTTTATATTTGCTTTTTGTACTTGTATTATTGCCCAGTGTAGCAGCGCTAATTGTGAAGAAGTGGTAAAAAAGTGCACAATGCACAATCGAAAATGATGTTGTTTTGTAATAATTTTTGTTTGATGCTTTCAAACTTATTATGTTTGTGTATTGTGATTCTAAAAAGAGTCTTGCTATAAACCAACTACTTCGAAGCCACATGCACAATGTGCAAACTTTTATAAAGAGCTCTTTGTGCTTTCACATCGACAAGAGCACAACATCCAATCAGATTTCGACGACAACAATGCTTGCTCTTATTTTGCAAAGAAACAAGAACAAATTTAAGAGCTTTCAAGGCTGTTTACCTCAAATGCAAATATCACAGTATGTGTGTTTGAACTAAGCTTGTTAGCTAAATTCGAATTTTTTTTGGTTTGAAGTCTACTGATGAGTTCCAAAAGCAGGAACGAAATGCATATAGACAATGCTTAACCATAAATAAAAACAAGCAAAATTTTCGTATGTCAGAGCTATAGATAATTTTTGATTGGACTACCACCCAAACAAATCTTTACAAGATCTTTTTCAGCAATGGCCGCCTTGTGTTGGCAAGGGGACTCGTCGTTGTCCAGTTTCGTGTTGCAAGGAATGTCTAGTGACAGGATAAAGTGTGAACTGAGTGGGTTCTGGAATTAAAAAAGAGTGCAATCTGACCTTATCACATAGAAAAATTTCAACATTAAATCTATGTACGTAAACAACGTTAATATAACCTTTTTCGGCAATGATTTTGCCGAATCAAACATGATTTGCAGTAATCTTCAAAGAAAATTTTTCCTTTTGAGGTAACTTTATTTCATTTTGATCTTCCCGTATTGTTAAATCAACAATGAAGGCTCATGTTGAATTAAAAATGATTCAAGTTGGAACAACATGAATTTAATTTAATGTAGTCTCTGTATTTTATTAATTACTTATCTTGCGAGTGTATATTGGAACAGGTATCAAAAAAATATTTATTTTATATGTATATAATTGGCTTCTCTTCTTTAAATACATACTAACAGCCGTATTCATAAAAAAAGTTGATTGAGGTTTAAAATTCATATTAGCTAAAAAACGTTTTAAGGCTAAATAAGATTTTTTAAAATATTGGTATTCATAATCAGTTTTTTTACTAAAAAGCAATTAACTAAATTTTTTTAAAATATCGTGGCAACACTATTCTTTATTTGTCACTTGCATATTAGTTCTGCAAAACAACGATTCTTAACTCACAAAGTACTGGTGTCTATATTTGTTTATTTGTCGTTTTTCAGAGAAATATTGTTTCTATAAAATAAAAGATGTGTTCCAACTTGTATTTAATAAAAAAAAAAGTTCTCAACAAATCTTTGTTAAAAGTGCTTTTTATATGATTTATTTTATTGCAAATAAAGAAGCACTAAAATAACGAGCTTTATTTTGTATATTTATAATTTGAACATTTTATTTATTTTGTTTGTTTTGAGTGTTTATACATCACTAGTTAATTTTCTACAATTATATTATTTTTGTTAACACATGAAATGAGAAAACAATGACTGGGAATGGAAACTGGATCGCTCCTTTTCTTTTAAATATTCTTTTGGAGTATATTTGATATTTCGGTATTAGTTTCAATAAAAAAAATTACATTGTTTTCTTCTAAATAACATATGTACATACAGGTAAAGTTCAAAATGTAAACAATAATGAAGCAAAACTACAACAACGTCATCTTAAAATTGGTTTAAACATAGGGGCAGTCAATTTTAAAATTTGCTGATTTACGCAATTTTTAAGCTAAAATTCTATTATGAATACAATTTTAGCGAATTTTGCTTAAACAACATTTGAAACGCTGTTTACAATTTTTATGAATACGGCTGTAAATATATACCATCATGAATGAAAAATTAGTTTAACGGTATTTAATTGATCATTGAATCACAATGGACCCAACTGGTTCTCCGAGTGGAGATGCGTTATAGCACCACCCTTTCTAACCTAATTGATCATTTAACATAAATTTTAGTTGAAAAGTTGTTGTTTAAAAATAAGTACAATCTGCGGAGCAGTATTTGAATGTGCGACCCTCCCTCCGACGACAAGACTAGTACACTGCCTACTAGCCAGCAGCAGGAATTTTTCGCTTTTTATGGATATTTACGAGTACAAACATCAAACAAACAACAACAAAGCAAAAACAAGTTACAAAACTAAACATAACAGTGTATTTCGGCTATGAATAAAACAAATAAATGATCAAAAAGAATTGCGGCACAAACACGTTTTCTATACTAATTGACACAAAAAATTAGGGCCGGGAAGCAGTCGAGAGATAGAATCAATTTTATTCTGACAGCGTTTTTTCTTATGTTCTAACATATTAATAAATATTCTCTCAACAATCCTACCATCCTTTCAATAAATTTCATACATTTTGTATTCAAAACTACAAAGAAAAATAAGCACAAAATGATAATAAATCTGTATTGAAGTTACTGTCGTAGATTTTATTCTGGGCTTTGTTAATTTGACAGAAATTTTTCCTGAAGCTACGGACTTATTCTGTTTGATCATTAAACCCCAACATACTTAAACAACATATTTATTACTTGTAAATTTAATACGATTTTAAATACAACTTTTCGCATGATGACCTTACATTGGCATTTTTCCTGTGTGCATATAAGAACTATAGACACATAAACTTTCCCAGCATGATGAACAAAGTAGTTGCAATAATTACATATTAAAGATTGTCAGACAGTTTATCACCAGACAGCCGTAATTAACAGATCTATTTTAGTTCCAACAAAATTTTTAATGCACTACGATAACAAGGGTGTACCCGAAAAGCTTATATCCTTTATTAAGGCTCTTTCTGACAACTCTAAGGGCTGCCTCCTATCCCACACAATCGTGCGACTTATTAGAAAATAATATTCATTTTAAATGAATAATCAAAAAATGTATTTTGTAACACATTTTTGGCAAAAGGGAAGTAAAAATTTTCTACCGTTTAGTATATTTTAAAGCAAATTTCAAGTTTTCTGAAAAAAAAAATTTTTCTACACATGATTCTTATCTACGAATCTTGCACCTTAAAACACAAACGTATCACATGCTAATGGCAAAGGACAAAGTTTGTAAAAAAAAAGAATCAATTTTCAGAGCAACTCCGAAAAAAAACAATTTTGCATAAAAATTTCTATTTGGCATTTAAAAAATAAAAATAATAAAAGAAAAAACAAACAACTAAATCACAAATATCAACAGATATCTAAATGCACAAATTGCATATGAAAAAGAAGAGTCCTTAGTAACACAGACATGCAGAATTATTTTGGTAGTGCCGGTAAAGGTGTAGTTGACAACAGTTATTGTTTCCGTTTCCTGTTTTTTTAAGGACTTTAGATTATTCATACAAGAATTTTGTGTTAAATATTTAAGTTTGTGTATTTACTTGGGTGTCGTTCTTGGCGCATTTATTGTTATTGTTTAAAACAATGAGGACAGACTATTCAGGTTGCAGCTAATGTTGAGGCAAACAAATACACACACACACACAACACATTAACTATATAAAAAGATAACACAATGCTGGTAATTGTTTAAGGTATCACCTCGCATTGTGACAAGTACTTAGTTGTATTGTGTACTTGTGTAAAATCATTAAAATTCAACCATTAGTATGATAATTCTCACATGTACGAGTATAAAATGCCTCGAAGAAATAAAGTAGTTATTTCCGTTAATGCAATAAATTATTCTGTTATAAAATCAAAATTAAAAGAAATTTAACTGACATGATATACACTCACTATATGTAAGCATTTGTTTAGTCTTTCATAATAATTTAAAGTATCGACTGATTTCGATATACAGACAAAAACTATTTATTGTTCCTTCTTATCCTCACGAAATTGATCACAGTCAGTTAGAACAGAAAATGCCATTGGATTTCGCAGTCTTTTGAGCAACTAAAAAATCGAAAAGAAATGAAGGCTTTTCATACACAGAGAAAACAGATTCGTTGTGACAACCGAATTTGTTGCCAATTGAATTTTGGCGGTTGCAGCAATTATCATAGAATTCTGCTAAAGCGACTGAAATTTTCTTGTGGTACCGCTATATTTTAATTATAACCCTCAACCCAATAGTTGCAGCAACAGAAAACATTGGTTGACAGTGTGGAATTTGAAATAAATGTTATTCTTGCTACCGAAAATTTGGTTAATATAATTAAAACAATATCATAATTGGTACCTGTAAAAGAAAAATTGGCCTTCCTTGCTGAAATAAAAATAAACAACAAACGCAAATAAAAATACACAATTTAATAAATTTATTATTTGACATATTGTCAAAAGTTTATTTTAATTGAAATTTATTTCCTGGTGGTGAAGCATATCTATATGCATTTCTTCAACCACACATTTTGAACAGCCACAAACATGTCATCTTAAGCACAGACTTTCAAAAACCATTTGAGAATTCAAAAATCATAATATCTTTGAAAATCACAAAAGTTAATTTTTAAATTTGCTGCTATAAACTATGATAGTAAACTCAACCTCTAGTTAGTTGCAGCAACTGATTGAAAGTTTTTATTTTAATTTTAATATAGAACGACAATTTTTTAGTTGCTAATACCAAAAGTTGTTAGTAAAATTCTATTCGTAATATTTTATTCGGTTGGGTTAACCAATCAGTTAATTAGACATGACAAAAGCATACGCTCGGTTGATGCAATCAATTTAAGTATTGTCACAATCATATATTTGTTACAATTATGACCTTATGGCAATGAACATGGATTGTTTTTTGTATTAACAGGAAATTTATAGCGTGAACTGAAATATAGTTAATGCAAATGATATTTTATTGGACTAACCGTTTTCCACCCAATCTTTTTTCTGGGTGTAGTTGCGATTCACAATCTGTTCAAATAAATTGCTTAAATTGTAACTAAAATTTCAACTTTATTATAAAGTTTATATATAAACAACTTAAAAATACATTTTGCTCATAAAGAGTGATTTTAACGTTAGTTAGATGATAAAAAAAATCTAAAGGTTTTGTTATTTGTTGTTGAGCTTCTCATTTGTTTAAATGAAAGTTTATAACATAATAACTCTAGTTGTTCTAAGAAACTTTGGGTAAAGGTTCCCTGTTGATCGACATTAGCAACAGTGAAATGCGTATAGGATCCAGCTAAGCCCCTCAGTAATCAATTTCAATGTATTTTTAATAAAGAAAAAAATATTTTACTTAATAAGTAAAATATTAATTTGGGATTATTAGTGCGTTTAAAAAATTGTAAACTTAAATTTTAACAATTCCCATAAAAAAACACTAACTCATAACATATTTTGCGTTCTTCTTGAATAATGTCGATGGTCCCTACATCCCCATGTATATGTTCGGCTAAGTTGAGACACTATTTTGCTCTATGTATTTTTGTCAGTTTCTCCAATTTCTATTCTTAATATTATCGCTCTGCTACATTATCAGTAAATAAATAAATTCAGTAAAGTGCGACTCTGACTCGCGCACGAAGGGTTCCGTACGAACACTAGATATGTAATTTAATACAAACTTCATCCTATATAATATATAGTTTTGGTATTTTTTTTTTTGTTTTTGGGGTCTTTTCGGTTTTTTTGTTTTGGCGGTTCTTGCGTTTTTTCGGTTTTGGCGATTTTTTAAAGTTTTGGCTCTTTTTTTTAGTTTGACACTTTATTTTCTTGTTTTGGCTTTTTTTTCGGTTTTTTTGGCGTTTTTTTATTTTGTCGATATTTTTTTATTTTTGGCGATTTTTTTTAATTTTTGCGATTTTTTTTATTTAAATTTTTTTTTAGTTTTGGCGACATTTTCGCGTTTTGGCGATTTTTTTCGTTTTGGCGATTTTTTTTTATTTTTGGCGATTTTTTTTTTTTTTTTTTTGGTTTGGCAATTTTATAATTTTCGGTTTTTTTAGTTTTACAATTTTGGAAAATTTCAAGTTTTGGCGATTGTTTTAAGTTTTGGCTCCTTTTTTAGTTTTGACACTTTATTTTCTTGTTTTGGCGATTTTTTTCGGTTTTTGGCGTTTTTTCATTTTGGCGATTTTTTTCATTTTTGCGATTTTTTTATTTAAAATTTCTTTTAGTTTTGGCGACATTTTCGCGTTTTGGCGATTTTTTTCGATTTTTGGCGTTTTTTTCATTTTGGCGTTTTTTTCATTTTGGCGATTTTTTCGAATTTGGCGATTTATTTTAGTGTTAAAATTTTTTTAATTTTGGCGATTTTTTTCGTTTTGGCGATTTTTTTTTAGTTTTTGGCGATTTTTTTTTTTTTTTTTTGGTTTGGCGATTTTATAATTTTCGGTTTTTTAGTTTTACCGTTTTTGAAAATTTCAAGTGTTTGCCTCTTACAGTTTCTTACGGTTCCTGTGAAAATACTGTGTGACGGACAGACGGACAGCGTAGCGAAAACAATGGGGTTCCTTTTCACCTTTGGTGTACGGAACCCTAAAAATAATTATCATTGAAAATAAAATTTTTCGCTATCTTCTCTCACATGCTTTGACATATCGTCGCTGTTTTAACTAACCGACCTAACTAACATTTTAGAAATTTAACAGGAGAGCAGCTTTTATGGTTGTTTTATACATTCATTCTTATGGCTGCGTCAGAAATCTTTTTACTTATATAGGCACAAAAGTAATGCTTACAGTCATGCAAATTTTAGGCAATGTGTATTATGACTTATAAAGTCTAGTAGAGGACCTAACTCATTTTTCAAAGATATGTCAGTTCTCTAGTTCTCTCAGTGTGCTCTTAATTATGAAAAATGGTCTGAGTCATGTGCATTTTTGCTTCGAAATATCAGATAAATCTTACATTTTTTGAGACTAGTACAACTCTAAATTTAAATGTTGCATATTATGAAAATAATTTTTGAATTGTTCAAACGTAATCTACTGAATATCTCGGCACAAGAAATATGTGACTTAGATAACTTTTATAATTAGGGGCACATGTATCTACTTTTTTGATTTGTCATCCCCGAAAATCCTCAAATTGAGTTTTTTTTATTCAAATTTTTTTGTTTTGTGAAAAAGATAAATTATTTTAATTTTATTTAAAAAATAATGACAAAAATAACATATTTATTCAATAAAATTCATTTATATCGATAGCTATATTTACATTCATATTAATTTAATTTGTACTTATAAAACTTGCAAAGAAAAAATAACACATAGTTTAATATACACAAGTATAAAAAATTTTAACCAAAGTTTACCATTTCAAATATTTCAGAATCGAAATCTTCCGATTTATCAGCCTAAAAAATTTTGTTGTACATAGTACTTGTATTAGCTTTAGCATTTCAGCAGAAGGATTAATTTGTCACAACAAATGGAATTATTTTTAAAGTGTATTTATTCTAAGAAGTGCTTCCAACAAGTCATATTTCATTTTGTTAGTGTTCATTATATTGGTTAATCTGCCTTGATACTTCTTCTTTATTACCTATATAATTCATTCACTATGAATAGAAACACACATTTTTAGACTTGCCAGACACACATTTCTTAGCTCAAATATCATTCTAGTTACCACCAGTTATAAAAAAAATCTGAAACAATCCCCTTAATTTTGGTTATCATCCCCAACAAATCCCCAGATCCCCAACACGAAATTTTCATCCCCAATCTCGAAAAAAATCCCCAATTTGGGGACAAATCCCCTCAACTGACAACACTGAAATCTGATTTATTAAATAGTTTTAATTTATAAAAAAGTTCACTGTTCTTCCAGCAAAAAAGAAATATCGTCGACCCACCGACCATTCTTAAAAGAAATGAGTTAGGTATGGCGTATATATATATTTTGAATACCCTCTTTCTGAATCAAAAACGCGTTTCAAGAAATTTATTATGGGTTCTGAGATATCAAGCATTCATTTTGCTCCATATTCACTAATTTTAGGTTTAATAAATATTGTTTTGCAATTGCGCCAAATTCTTCATACAAAAATGTACAAAGTAAAGTTAACTCTTGTTTTGCTTCATTTTTACAAAAAATTAAAAATAAAAAAGATGGTGCCATAAGAAAAATTCAACGGCGACTGTTAAGCAAAACTCTTATAACCCAGACGTAGCCGCCGATTAAATATTTTAATACAAACTTAGTAAACACTAAAAGAAAATAAAAGAAACCTTAATTATGCATTTTTGAGTATACAAAAAATTATTTAATTTCATTCTTTATATTAAATACTAGTGTTGTTAATTATTCGTCTTTTATATTTGTTCGAATAAGATTTCATGATTTTTTTCTTGTTCGAACAGACGAATAATTTTAAACTTTTGTTCGAATATTCGAACGAACAAAGAATAAAAAAATATATTCGAATAATCTTAAAAAATTTTGCAAAAAACGGCACGTATGTGTATTAGTTTAATTTTTTTTATTAACAAACGAAAAATTATTCGTTACACAAGAAAAAGATATGATTTCAATAAAAGATTTAGAAATATTAATAACAAAACTTAAAAATTTTAATAACCTTTGCCACAGTTGACGCTGTAGTATAAGTTAAGAACTCTGTGTTCCACTAATACTATTGAAGTAGCAGAATCGCAAAAAGGAAGAGAGTAAATTAATATATAGAAAATTTAAGATAATTTCCAATCGACTAAACCGATTTTCTTCAAGTATAAATTAGAAGATATACGATCATGTCACCTTTCAAACGAAAACAACGCAAATTAAAATCAGTCAATCCGTTCGGGAACTACGGCGTCAAAGACACACAGATCTAACAGAATATATCTAGAAACGATGTGATACCTTCTGGCTGAACCGATTTTCTTCAAACATAGCTAAGAACACTTCCGATCAAGTCACCTTTCAAACAGAAATAACTAAATCAGAATCAGTTCAGCCGTTGGGTCTATACGTGGACTCGTAAAAACAAACAGGTACACAGACACACACTACAAACTTATAAATTTTTTTCTCTTTGTGTCACGTATTTTAAAAAATTGGTATTTAATGCTTTTTTACGTCTTTCAACAATTCGATTTTTAACGCTTTTGATTAGAGAAAATCAGTTTTTTTCTAATCTCTTTATCAGAAACTGTAAGACACCTTATAATTCAATGAAAGAAGCATTACCTTTTCCCAGAAAGAAAAAAAGATGAGTTTAGCGAACATATGTATGTTTATATACATATGTACATACAAACAAGCTTACACAAGTATTTATAATTTGGAGTAATTTGATTACTTAATATCATATTGTTAACAAATTAAAAAGTAATGGAATGTAAAATACTTTTTATATAAAGTAGTTAAGGAAATTGTTCGAATATTCGAATATTCGACAAAAATGATTCGAATAATTTTTTATTCTAAATTGAATATTTTTGTTCGTTCGAACAAAAATGATAAAAAGTTGTTCGAATATTCGAACAATTATTGTTCGAATGACAACACTATTAAATACACTTGCATTACTTGTTTTTCTTATGTAAGTGTGTAAGCTGTTCGATAGTTAAAAATATTACGGCGGCGGCTTATTGGTCGGCGTTAAATTATCGACTTATTTTTCTGGACAACAAGAAAAATAAACAAAACAAGAAATTTCTCAATTCACAGCTGTGACACAGCAGTTAAGTAAATGTATGAAGCACAGAAAGCTACTTTTTGAAAATAAATTAATTAAAGTGGTGTATGTGGCACAAAACGTATTTTTTACTTTTACAGTAAAGTAATATTAACTTTTAACTTCGTTGATAAAAGTTCACAATTTAAATTTGTCTTCAATACATGTGTCGGGAGCAGTGGTGTAAATACAAAAGAAATCCATCGGGTATATTTTGAGAAAACTTCATGTAGACCTTCTTTGTCTTTTTTCTCCACTCCAACTTTGTGGCATATGGGGTAAACCTATTCTGAGGCGATAATATGTGTGCTTTTTTAATTTTTCAGAACATTTAAAAAACTTTTCGTTTGTTATGTGTTTTAATACCAATTTTAGTTAAGCTTTTGCAGACTTATATACTCTTTCGGGACTTAGCACGTTTAGGTTTAATGTGGACATAAGCTGATTTCACACAATACGTTTTTTTTACATCTGACGTAAAATTTTCTACTATAGAATACATACATAATGTGTAGCAGGCTTACAACATTGCTACTGTAAACGTCAGAGGCAAGGGCAGACGACAAAACTTTAATTCAAGCGCATTCTATTGTGATGTGACAAATTATCTGACATCAGCTGTTTTGGTATAACAATAGTCTGTGTGGTGACAAAATATAAAGAAAAAAGTTATGCCAAATGTAACTAAACATGTATGTATGTACTTTTGAAAGTAGAAATTATAAGTTGTCTGTGAATTGGTAACTTTAACAGATATAATACGAAGTTACATATAATTGGAATAGCAGACAAATCAGATATAAGATACATGTCGTGTGAAAACAGCTCTAGCATATTTCACCATGCTGTCTATCACAGACTTCTATCTCGAGAACCATGAGAGGTACAGACCTGAAATTTTCACAGAACCAGTGTAATTCTTTCCGCTACAACTGCTGGTCCTTTAAGTATCGCACAATAAAAAAAAGAAACTAATAATTGAAGGGGCTTCTATTGGGAAATTTACTTTTAAAATTAATACAGCTTAACTTTTAACCATAATAATTAGACAGTTGAAACGAACCAAATTGATAGTTAAAGTGAATTGAAATGAAAGGAATTAAAATCGTCACCTAAAATCGGTGATATAACATGCTAAAATATTCTGCAAAACTACTCCTCGTGGTGTTTAACATAAAATTTATTAAACGTAACGTTTAATTGTTTTCCAACTATTTGTTAACCAATAACATTTGGCGGTTAAGCTAATGGTAAACAAAAGATTGTGAATCAAACACCATTGGTTAAATTATTGCTATTAGCTAGCTAATGACTGTGAATTTGTCCCTAATGGGTTAACTTGTTCCACAAAAATATTTCTTGTGGCTTTTTACATAAAAGTGCTAAAGCACATTTGAGTTCATAGCTGTCGTTTTTGCATCGAAATTCAATGAATTTTTATTCTGAGTGTAAGAAACTATGCTTTTATACTCAAATATCACAAAAGTACTTGGTGATATTTTAATGTCGTTGCTTATGTTGTTATTTGTTGTTGGCAATGTTTTAAATATTACATTTTGTTTTACGTGTTGCAGTAAACTCTGCCACCTAGAATAGCACAGTGAGAGTTAAAAATAATAAGGGTTTTCATGAGAATGTTCAAAAGTCTCGCAAACTGTGCAATTGTGCATTTTTACACTCTCGTAAATAAAATGTCAAAAATTGTATGGAAATTTATTCACACCAACCTGTTAAATTTGCCCAAAAATTTTGACTCGTAAACTTAATCTGTGCAATTGTGCATTTTGTAGTCAACAATTTCTTGCTTTTTTGGATTTCTTTAGGCATTTTTAGACACAGACACACACTTTTTTATTTTTATAGAAATAAATAAATAAATAAAAAAATAGAAATAAATAATAATAAAAAATTTCTTATTTTATTTTTATTAAATGAAATTTCTGACGTTTGTTTCAAATTTACATACACTGTTTGCGCAAAAGTTCATAAGGGGCTTCATGAAACAAGTCTCGCAAGTTTGCCCAATTGCACAAATGGCAATTTTAAGAGTTCTCATGAAAACCCTTATTGTGTAACTCGTACATACGTATTTGTTATTGTCGTAAAAATAATGGCTTTGCAACGTGTTCAACATGTGTGCAGTTGGGATTTCAATTATTGGTTTATTTAAAATGTTTAAAATCTATTGGAATATACAATTTCCTTATATGCAGACATTTCTTAAATTTTTTTTTTTTTTTTTGGTAAGAAAATTTTTCTTGTTTAACCATCTATAGCCTTGTGTGCAAGGGAAGATAAACACCTGTGCTCGAATTGATGTTGAGATTTTTAAGAATTTAACATTATTTAGTCAAGTATAAAATGCTCTCTTACAGCTTTGTCAGGTAAGCTGGTTATGCTGTTTAACGGCGTGATACACTATCCTATACAATCGTGTGATTTTTGAGAAAATACAACCCTGGTATGATTGAGTTTATGCTAGTTTTGAAAAGACAATAACAATTCATCAGATCAGGATTTTATTTTTTCGCAGGTTGTGCTGTTTTGTAGGACAGTGAGTCATGGCCTTCAAGGTTAGGACTCACTAAGTCCCAGTTCACACTAAATAATTTGCTACATAATATAGCTAAGCTTTCTTATTTGAACTTTGATTCGAGTTCACACAATGCAAGTTTTATTTTTGAGCTCATATATTTTATGCATATTTTTATTTCTGCATATTTGCATATGAATGAGAAAACAAAACGTATTGACAGTACATAAAGCTGAGTACTCCTTTCTTTTCCCATCGTCTCTCTCTCTCTCTACTACAAACTGATCAGCTTAGCAACAAGACTTGTATTGTGTGAACTGGAACTAACCTACAAAATCGTGTTACTTTTGAGAAAATATAACACTGGTATGATGAAGCTTTTGAACATTTTCAAAAGATAACAAACATTCCCTAGATCAGAGTTCTATTTTTTCAAAAGTCATACGATTGTGTAGGTTAGTGAGTCATAGTTTTTGCAATGTGGCTGGCACTTTTTGATTAATTCAACTAAACTCTCATCATCATACCATTACCAGTAGTCCGCAAGTCATTACAAATTCAAATCCATCCGATTGTAATCTATTATGTCAATACGAAAAGCAAAAGAAAGAAATAGTTAAGCTAATAGTTAAGTTAATAAAATTTAGCCATCGCCACAGCACCCGATTTGGATAGGTTAGTAATGTATCTTATTGCTTATTAGTTTCAATTACGCTCTCTGAATCACCATACCACAGTTAGAGTCATCCAACCTTCGCTTACAATGTATACAGTGTTGGACACATCTTATGGCCTAGGCCAACGCTGTATAAATGTAAGTAGAAGTTGTATACAGGCTTTGGATGGGTCGCGCTTACATTGTCACTGGTCTCAGATCGGAGATGTATGTAACAAAATTTCCACTGGGATTGTTTCTATAATTTTTTCATCTGGGTGTTTTAAGATACTAATGTTAGAGTAAATGCCCTGCAGGAAATTGAACTGACACGTGACCGGTCTTCAAATAATAACGAGCAGTCCGAGTTCCAACACGTCCTATGAAGCGGACTAGTTATTTTTACATGGGGAGTGCGTAGGATGGGGTTAATTGATACTTTGTATGCACCCTGTGCCTTGTCAGGTCGGTGTAGAATAATATAAATTATATATACATAAATGTCATTCCAACATTTTACTGTAACTATGCAAACTTTAAAATTTTTGATGTGTAAACATCTATACGCTAGGGGGTAAAAATCTTTTGACTTTGATTTCTTTGCTGAGATTTCTTTGTTGAGATTTCTTTGCTGAGATTTCTTTGCATTGTCAAATCGGTGTGAGCAATGTATGAGTGTATTAGTGTTTGAAAGAAGTAATACCAAGCAGAGAAACAAGTCGACCGGCTTGAAGCCGACGGTGCGCCGCCGCCGGTTATTTTTCTGTATATTTCCGTACACCAAAGGTGAAAATGAACCGTAAGAGCTACGGACTTGAAATTTGGACACAATGTGTAGACATTTGGCCACTACAACAACAAATACATGAGAGTTAAAAACTAAAGCGTGTTCCAAAACGAGCAACGAAAAATGTTAAAATCTTATGTAATATACATACAATTGTATGTACATATATACACTTGAAATTTTCAAAGTTAGTATATTTTTATAGAGACTACAACAATTAACACAAAATTTAAAAATTTTAAATCCATGGGTGTTCCATCAGTTAATGCAATTTTGACTTTGTAATTTTGACAACTTGCTGTATCTTGGAAACCGTAAGAGCAAAACTCTTGAAATTTTCAAAAACGGTAAAACTAAAAAATCAAAAAAATATAAAATCGCCAAATATAAAAAACCGCCACAAACAAAAAAAAAATCGTCAAAACGAAAAAAAATCTCTAGGACTAAAATAAATCGCGAAAAACCGGAAAAATCGCCAAAATGAAAAAAATCCTTAAACAAAAAAAATCGCCAATATGAAAAAAATCGCTAAATAAAAAAACTCCGAAAACAGAAAAAAATCGCCAAAATGAAAAAAAAACCCAAAAAACAGAAAAAAATCGCCAAAATGAAAAAATCGCCAAAATGAAAAAAAATGCAAAAATTAAAAAAATCCCAAAAAAGAAAACAAACGCCAAAACGAGAAAAAAGCGATAAAACTGAAAAAAATCGTTTAAACTGAAAAAACTTAACAAAGGAAGAAAGCTAAATCAAAAAAAAAAAATCAAAACCGAATGTGCGCGAGTCAAAGTCGCACTTTACTGAATTTATTTTAATTGCAATGCGTACACAACAACAAGAACAGCAACAACTAAGCAACGAACAACAGGAATTAAAAATTAAAAAGTAAAAGTAAAGGCATTTACCATAGATGAGCGCTGCAGTATCACTAAAGTTTCAGTAAAAACAATAAAAAAATGTTTAACAAGTAAATTTTTACTGATTACTAAAATTTTTTTTCTACGATGACGTGCATTGAATTCTCAGTAATCAGTAATGCCTGTATTCATAATGAAATTCTACCAAGTGGCTAAATGTTTTTCATACAAAAGTTTCAAAATTTTAATGAAAAAAACGTTGCCACTTGCTACAATTTTATTGTGAATACGGCCCTACGATTTCACTGGTAATGCAAATTAAATTTCATTAGCAGTAAAACTTTACTGAACTTTTTTTAGTAATCAGTAAATTTACAACTTACTGCAATTTTGAATGCAGTACATATACATATACTGCAGTGTGCCCATTTACTAACCAAATAAGTTTAATAAAACAAACAAAAACCAACAAATTCATATGTATTTACAATATTGAAAGTTTTGATACTTTTAATTAATTAATTTAAAAAAAGATACTAAAAGCATAAGTACTTCCAACTTAAAAAAAAATTTTCATTACTAGATGTTTACACATCTCCTCTGTGATCGGACTCACATTACTTTTTTTTATTGTTACAAATGCAATTATATTTTATTTTTAAGCATTGTATTTTTTGGGACTCGAACTAACAACCTCCAGCAGACTTGTACACTACCAACTAGAGCACAGGAGCATTAATATTTCAAAAGTAACCAATACACGTTATGTTTTTTTCACTATACACTGCTCCCTATTTTTGGTAACACTCCTATTTTCTCAAGTTATAGGACGAGTACATTTGGCTCAATTGTCACCAAATTTTCTGCAGGGTGGCGGCAATTATTAGAATTGGGATCGGTGTCCGGAAATCAACAAATCTACGAGCAATCTTTGCTGTTGCTGCAGTTCTTAAACTTACTTACATTTATTAGGAATAAAAAAAGTTTTAGTTAAAAAAAAATCCTGCTAAAACGAGCACAAGTAGTATAAACCTTCCCTCAAGTATAAATATTTTTATGTGCTTCTGTATGATATGAGCATGTTTTATTTTTTTAGTTCCCCATTTTAATAAAACACAGAACTCATTTCAAGTTCATTTGATAGTTTTTATTTTTAGTTTAAATTGGACATGTTTTAAATGCATGTTTAATCCTTTGAGTGATGCATTTAAGTGAACAGCAATATAACGAACTCTTTTTTAAGTTTTTATTTATATAATTTTTTAACAGAAATCATACAGAAACTGTTTGTTGAAACACACTCGCTTTTATTTCGTTGAAATGAATTATGTTGTCAACAGCTGTGTGAAGCGTGAGACATAATTCACTATTTTTAGTCGTTCTTTTACTTCATATGAGAACTCTTTGTTCGTTTGTGTATTTCATAATTAATTATCTGGTTTTATTTGTTTTAATTTTTTAATTTTGTTTTTTTTTAATAATAATTGTATACATTTATATATCTATTAATTTTTTTATTATCTATTGTTTTTTTATGTGATTTTTTATAAATCTTTTTTATCATTATTTGAGAAATATCATATTTTTTAAGTTTTTATTATATTTATTTACAAATTATGATTAAAAGCTTATAGTTTTAAGATATTTTTAATATCATAATATTTATTATTATTTTTTTATAGTTGGCTGTATGTGTGTGTTTGTACGTATGTATGTCTGTTGAATTCTAGCTAAAATGAAAAAAGTGAATTGTGTTCACAAATCAATTTGAATACCTTCATATCTTAAATGGATTAAATATAAAATCTCTAGAGATTATAGGCAACAAATCAAAATAGATAAATATAAAAGCGAACATTTCTTTAAAAGTAGACAAATTTTATAGAAAACTCATAGTGCAGATAATTTTTTTTTACAACCACATTCGCTGTGCTTGTAAATAAAATTTTAGATGTTTGATTTTATTTTATCTTTGATACATTTTATCATCATTCATCATTCATCAAATAGGTTGCTTAGTTATTCTTGTGCGTCAACCTTTCCAATTTATTTACTATGCTTTTTTTATATTACCACGTTTTTCTGGTTATCCTTAAATTAATATTTTAACAGAAAATGTTTCAAGTCCAAGTCCGTGGCCTCACTATCTGCCCAGTGTACCGATTTTTTTCGGATCAGTGCAATAAAGTAATAAATAACACAGTGGTACAAAATTTAATGAAATAGAAAAACCTGGGGAGTGATATGTTTTTTCTTGTAGGTCTTCTTGTCGAGTTAAAGAAGAATCCAATAGTGAAACATGCCGAACACCTCCAAAATCCGGATTTATGGTTAAAAACCGGGTTTTTTTACTTTTGCGCACTTATAAGCCTGTAACTTTGTTTGTACTGATCCGATATAACTCAGTCAATTGCTTATCTATTTTTAACCCCAAATATGCATTGTAATCGTAAATAAACGTACTTTTTGAATTAGTTCAATAGTATTATAGTTTTTTAATAAAATAATGTACAAAAACGTCACCAAAGTTCAAATATTTTTGAAAAATCTACAAAATTTGTGTTTGTTGGACAATAACACCCAAATTTCTTAGATAACTTATAAATCATTCGAAAGATCTCAGTTTCTTCTTTCCAAATCTAGTAAGAAATTGAAAATCGGATCATTATAAGCAAAGTTACAGGCTTATAAGTGCGCAAAGGTAAAAAAACCGGTTTTTTTAACTGTAAATCCGGATTTTGGAGGTGTCAGGCATATTTCACTATTGGATTCTTCTTTAACTCGACAAGACCTACAAGAAAAATAATATCCGATCCCAGGTTTTTTGAACTGTCGCACAGTGTAATAAATCAAATAGCGTATTATAATCATCCGCTTATATTTCAATTAGTTGCGAAATAAGGCCGTTTTGGCTTATTGCCGATGAAAATCGGTACATTACGCTGATAGTGGGATCTCGGCTTAATAGAAAATTGAAGAATAAACCGACTTTTATAAGACAAATAATTAAAAGTCACTCAGAAGTACAGTGTAATTCAATGAGACGTTTAATTATGAATAGTCTTTCATTTTAACAATTGCCATGACTCGTGCTAGGAACCAGTGATGCCAACTTTTTTGGCTTTAGAAGCACATCAATAAGAGTTTTAAAAAAGCACTAAAAAGCGTGATTTTGAAATCTAAAAAGCGTAAAAAGCACTAACGTGAAAAACGAGTGAAATTTAATAATGTTTTCTAAGCTATTCTCTATTTCGGCATTATTATCAATATTTTTAATGAAATATATCAGACCAAAAAGGTATGCTTTTACACTAAACAAATAAATACACTAAGTTTTTATTAAAGTAATTTTAAGAAATACAGAAATTTTTTAAAAGCACTACTTTTCTTAGTTTGGCACTAACGCTCAAAATTTGGCGTTTTGAGTCTTCAAAAAGCACTAAAAATAGTGCCAAAAGCACTGCTAGCAGCGATGCCAACTTTTGAGACTCAAAACGCGTAAAAATTTTTGAAAAAACTGCTAGAAAGGGCTAAATTGAAAAAATATTCAAAAATAAAAAAATAGTAAAATTTTTCGAAAAAGCGGGAAAAGGGGCTAGTATTAAAACGTTTCTGTTGAAAATAACAACATCAAATCAATTTCTGTAAAGTAATTTATTAGAATATAAATAACTATCATGAGATCAACACATACATAGCTTGAGAGCTTCAATATTGTACATATATCATTCACATTTCATATTACATTTCAATAAGGTATGTACATACGTATATTAAATAGTTAGCATATACATATATATATATATATATATATATATATATATATATATATATATATATATATATAATAGAAATATATATACATATGTATGTTTACATAAGTAGATACATTTAAAATTGGCCGTTATTAAATAAAATTTCGATTTCTCGCTCTTCCAAAAACATACATTATCTGTTTTAGGCTGTACTGAATAACTTTCAAGGCATACAAAATTTGGAAGAAATAAAAGATTACTCTATATTATTCTTCTTTTTTAAATTGGTAAAGCAATATCGACTTTTTACTCATTTTATTTTGCTAGATTAAAGGAAGAAAAAGTTCGCAAACGTTTAAATGTAGCCATATAGAGCAAAAACTAAAAAGGGACTAAAAGGACTGAGAGATTATTGTAAAAAGTGCTAGGTTTGCGCCTTTTTTAGTTTGGGGCTAAAAATTTTTTTTCGCGTTTTGACTGACTGAAAACAAGCTAAATATAGCACTAAAAGGGCTAAGTTGGCATCACTGGCTGCTAGGAACACAGCTGGCACGATCGACGATTTTCGTCCAATACGACGAAATCATCGGTAAAAATTAGCTACTAAAACTCGTCGTATGAAACACAATAAGAGCTGTTATAATTGATAAAATTTCTTACTGTTTGTGCAAAAAAAGATTTAAAATTTTGTGAAAACCATTGAAATAAAAATATCATGTTTATTTATTGCTTGTACGATAATTATTGAGGTAAAACATGGTCTGTTTAAGGTATTAGATTAACTAGACTCATTCAGATTATATTGATATGTTGCAATTTTGATAAATATTAGTGTTTTTTTCTTTTTTTTTTTGGAATTGTGACAATTTAAGTTTAAAATTTCAGTTGATGTAGTTGGTGTTATTTATCACATCTAATTTGGCTTAAAAAGCAATACGAACTTTAGCCTGATCAAATTGTTAATATAGAAACAAATGAATTTCGAACAGTAATAATTAATATTAAAAGAAAAAACATTTAGGTAATCTATTCAACAAAAATTTAAGTTATGTAATTATGTTTTCTGGGTCTTACAAAATAGCTTTAAACATGTGTGTATCCATATGGATACAATATACTTAAAGGGTTAGCCAACTTCCTTACAATTAAATAAACATGCAATAATTTCTCTCAAAATTAGAACTCCTTTCCTTCCTCCTTGGAAGACCCTTTACTTCGCAACAAAAACTGGTTGAAGGCTGTGCGGAATAATTCAGATTCGTATCCGAAATCGGTCAGGAAATGTACTGAATATTGTAAAAGTTGTTGATACGAAGTCGGACCACTTTGTCTAAGGAATTCTTAAAACGTGTGCCATATATCTAAGACAATTTTGTACGAAGTCTGATTGAGTTTACTGGCGAAATTCTAAACGAATTTAAAATTTTCAGAAAAATATGAGAAAAATGGCTAACACTATATTAGAAAATTATTAGATTTTTCTGACACTTTTTACGCATTTTCGTATTGATGTTGGAGAAGAATTTGAAATAAAATTAGGAATGTCTCAATAAAACTCGCATATTGCGAGATTTAATTTTTCTGGATTTTTCTACGAATTGTATGTATATACATATGTTATAAAATTTTATTTATATATATGCTTGTATTTATGCACGTATGTATGTAAGTCTTATGAGGCATCCGAGAAAGAGCAGAATTTTTTTCAAAATATTTAACGCATTTTCTTGCAAGACTCTTTTTTCCTATTGTTAGGGTTCCGTACACCAAAGGTGAAAAGGAACCCTATTGTTTTCGCTACGTTGTCCGTCTGTCCGTCACACGGTATTTTCTCAGGAACCGTAAGAGCTACGGACCTGAAATTTGGACAGAGAATATAGAACCTTGGCCGCTACAACAACAAATACATGAGAATTAAAAATTAAAGGGTGTTCCAAAACGAGCAACGAAAAATGTTAAAATCCCATGTAATATACATACAATTGTATATTGAAACATGAAATTTGTAAAATTAGTGCATTTATATAGGACGAGTACATTTGGCTCAATTGTCACCAAATTTTCTGCAGGGTGGCGGCAATTATTAGAATTGGGATCGGTGTCCGGAAATCAACAAATCTACGAGCAATCTTTGCTGTTGCTGCAGTTCTTAAACTTACTTACATTTATTAGGAATAAGAAAAGTTTTAGTTAAAAAAAATCCTGCTAAAACGGGCACAAGTAGTATAAACATTCCCTCAAGTATAAATATTTTTATGTGCTTCTGTATGATATGAGCATGTTTTATTTTTTTAGTTCCCCATTTTAATAAAACACAGAACTCATTTCAAGTTCATTTGATAGTTTTTATTTTTAGTTTAAATTGGACATGTTTTAAATGCATGTTTAATCCTTTGAGTGATGCATTTAAGTGAACAGCAATATAACGAACTCTTTTCTAAGTTTTTATTTATATAATTTTTTAACAGAAATCATACAGAAACTGTTTGTTGAAACACACTCGCTTTTATTTCGTTGAAATGAATTATGTTGTCAACAGCTGTGTGAAGCGTGAGACATAATTCACTATTTTTAGTCGTTCTTTTACTTCATATGAGAACTCTTTGTTCGTTTGTGTATTTCATAATTAATTATCTGGTTTTATTTGTTTTAATTTTTTAATTTTGTTTTTTTTTTTAATAATAATTGTATACATTTATATATCTATTAATTTTTTTATTATCTATTGTTTTTTTATTTGATTTTTTATAAATCTTTTTTATCATTATTTGAGAAATATCATATTTTTTAAGTTTTTATTATATTTATTTACAAATTATGATTAAAAGCTTATAGTTTTAAGATATTTTTAATATCATAATATTTATTATTATTTTTTTATAGTTGGCTGTATGTGTGTGTTTGTACGTATGTATGTCTGTTGAATTCTAGCTAAAATGAAAAAAGTGAATTGTGTTCACAAATCAATTTGAATACCTTCATATCTTAAATGGATTAAATATAAAATCTCTAGAGATTATAGGCAACAAATCAAAATAGATAAATATAAAAGCGAACATTTCTTTAAAAGTAGACAAATTTTATAGAAAACTCATAGTGCAGATAATTTTTTTTTTACAACCACATTCGCTGTGCTTGTAAATAAAATTTTAGATATTTGATTTTTATTTTATCTTTGATACATTTTATCATCATTCATCATTCATCAAATAGGTTGCTTAGTTATTCTTGTGCGTCAACCTTTCCAATTTATTTACTATGCTTTTTTTTATATTACCACGTTTTTCTGGTTATCCTTAAATTAATATTTTAACAGAAAATGTTTCAAGTCCAAGTACGTGGCCTCACTATCTGCCCAGTGTACCGATTTTTTTCGGATCAGTGCAATAAAGTAATAAATAACTCAGTGGTACAAAATTTAATGAAATAGAAAAACCTGGGGAGTGATATGTTTTTTCTTGTAGGTCTTCTTGTCGAGTTAAAGAAGAATCCAATAGTGAAATATGCCGAACACCTCCAAAATCCGGATTTATGGTTAAAAACCGGGTTTTTTTACTTTTGCGCACTTATAAGCCTGTAACTTTGTTTGTACTGATCCGATATAACTCAGTCAATTGCTTATCTATTTTTAACCCCAAATATGCATTGTAATCGTAAATAAACGTACTTTTTGAATTAGTTCAATAGTATTATAGTTTTTTAATAAAATAATGTACAAAAACGTCACCAAAGTTCAAATATTTTTGAAAAATCTACAAAATTTGTGTTTGCTGGACAATAACACCCAAATTTCTTAGATAACTTATAAATCATTCGAAAGATCTCAGTTTCTTCTTTCCAAATCTAGTAAGAAATTGAAAATCGGATCATTATAAACAAAGTTACAGGCTTATAAGTGCGCAAAGGTAAAAAACCGGTTTTTTAACTGTAAATCCGCATTTTGGAGGTGTCCGGCATATTTCACTATTGGATTCTTCTTTAACTCGACAAGACCTACAAGAAAAATAATATCCGATCACAGGTTTTTTGAACTGTCTCACAGTGTAATAAATCCAATAGCGTATTATAATCATCCGCTTATATTTCAATTAGTTGCGAAATAAGGCCGTTTTGGCTTATTGCCGATGAAAATCGGTACATTACGCTGATAGTGGGATCTCGGCTTAATAGAAAATTGAAGAATAAACCGACTTTTATAAGACGAATAATTAAAAGTCACTCAGAAGTACAGTGTAATTCAATGAGACGTTTAATTATGAATAGTCTTTCATTTTAACAATTGCCATGACTCGTGCTAGAAACCAGTGATGCCAACTTTTTTGGCTTTAGAAGCACATCAATAAGAGTTTTAAAAAAGCACTAAAAAGCGTGATTTTGAAATCTAAAAAGCGTAAAAAGCACTAACGTGAAAAACGAGTGAAATTTAATAATGTTTTCTAAGCTATTCTCTATTTCGGCATTATTATCAATATTTTTAATGAAATATATCAGACCAAAAAGGTATGCTTTTACACTAAACAAATAAATACACTAAGTTTTTATTAAAGTAATTTTAAGAAATACAGAAATTTTTTAAAAGCACTACTTTTCTTAGTTTGGCACTAACGCTCAAAATTTGGCGTTTTGAGTCTTCAAAAAGCACTAAAAATAGTGCCAAAAGCACTGCTAGCAGCGATGCCAACTTTTGAGACTCAAAACGCGTAAAAATTTTTGAAAAAACTGCTAGAAAGGGCTAAATTGAAAAAATATTCAAAAATAAAAAAATAGTAAAATTTTTCGAAAAAGCGGGAAAAGGGGCTAGTATTAAAACGTTTCTGTTGAAAATAACAACATCAAATCAATTTCTGTAAAGTAATTTATTAGAATATAAATAACTATCATGAGATCAACACATACATAGCTTGAGAGCTTCAATATTGTACATATATCATTCACATTTCATATTACATTTCAATAAGGTATGTACATAAGTATATTAAATAGTTAGCATATACATATATATATATATATATATATATAATAGAAATATATATACATATGTATGTTTACATAAGTAGATATGTACATTTAAAATTGGCCGTTATTAAATAAAATTTCGATTTCTCGCTATTCCAAAAACATACATTATCTGTTTTAGGCTGTACTGAATAACTTTCAAGGCATACAAAATTTGGAAGAAATAAAAGATTACTCTATATTATTCTTCTTTTTTAAATTGGTAAAGCAATATCGACTTTTTACTCATTTTATTTTGCTAGATTAAAGGAAGAAAAAGTTCGCAAACGTTTAAATGTAGCCATATAGAGCAAAAACTAAAAAGGGGCTAAAAGGGCTGAAAGATTATTGTAAAAAGTGCTAGGTTTGCGCCTTTTTTAGTTTGGGGCTAAAATTTTTTTTCGCGTTTTGACTGACTGAAAACGAGCTAAATATAGCACTAAAAGGGCTAAGTTGGCATCACTGGCTGCTAGGAACACAGCTGGCACGATCGACGATTTTCGTCCAATACGACGAAATCATCGGTAAAAATTGGCTACTAAAACTCGTCGTATGAAACACAATAAGAGCTGTTATAATTGATAAAATTTCTTACTGTTTGTGCAAAAAAAGATTTAAAATTTTGTGAAAACCATTGAAATAAAAATATCATGTTTATTTATTGCTTGTACGATAATTATTGAGGTAAAACATGGTCTGTTTAAGGTATTAGATTAACTAGACTCATTCAGATTATATTGATATGTTGCAATTTTGATAAATATTAGTGTTTTTTTCTTTTTTTTTTTGGAATTGTGACAATTTAAGTTTAAAATTTCAGTTGATGTAGTTGGTGTTATTTATCACATCTAATTTGGCTTAAAAAGCAATACGAACTTTAGCCTGATCAAATTGTTAATATAGAAACAAATGAATTTCGAACAGTAATAATTAATATTAAAAGAAAAAACATTTAGGTAATCTATTCAACAAAAATTTAAGTTATGTAATTATGTTTTCTGGGTCTTACAAAATAGCTTTAAACATGTGTGTATCCATATGGATACAATATACTTAAAGGGTTAGCCAACTTCCTTACAATTAAATAAACATGCAATAATTTCTCTCAAAATTAGAACTCCTTTCCTTCCTCCTTGGAAGACCCTTTACTTCGCAACAAAAACTGGTTGAAGGCTGTGCGGAATAATTCAGATTCGTATCCGAAATCGGTCAGGAAATGTACTGAATATTGTAAAAGTTGTTGATACGAAGTCGGACCACTTTGTCTAAGGAATTCTTAAAACGTGTGCCATATATCTAAGACAATTTTGTACGAAGTCTGATTGAGTTTACTGGCGAAATTCTAAACGAATTTAAAATTTTCAGAAAAATATGAGAAAAATGGCTAACACTATATTAGAAAATTATTAGATTTTTCTGACACTTTTTACGCATTTTCGTATTGATGTTGGAGAAGAATTTGAAATAAAATTAGGAATGTCTCAATAAAACTCGCATATTGCGAGATTTAATTTTTCTGGATTTTTCTACGAATTGTATGTATATACATATGTTATAAAATTTTATTTATATATATGCTTGTATTTATGCACGTATGTATGTAAGTCTTATGAGGCATCCGAGAAAGAGCAGAATTTTTTTCAAAATATTTAACGCATTTTCTTGCAAGACTCTTTTTTCCTATTGTTAGGGTTCCGTACACCAAAGGTGAAAAGGAACCCTATTGTTTTCGCTACGTTGTCCGTCTGTCCGTCACACGGTATTTTCTCAGGAACCGTAAGAGCTACGGACCTGAAATTTGGACAGAGAATATAGAACCTTGGCCGCTACAACAACAAATACATGAGAATTAAAAATTAAAGGGTGTTCCAAAACGAGCAACGAAAAATGTTAAAATCCCATGTAATATACATACAATTGTATATTGAAACATGAAATTTGTAAAATTAGTGCATTTTTATACAGACTACAACAATTAATACTAAAATTTAAAAAAATTAAAATTAAAGGGTGGTCCATCAGTTAATGCAATTTTGACTATGTAATTTTGACAATTTGCTATATCTTGGAAACCGTAAGAGGCAAACACTTGAAATTTCCAAAAACGGTAAAACTAAAAAAACCAAAAATTATAAAATCGCCAAACCAAAAAAAAAAAAAATCGCCAAAAATTAAAAAAAAATCGTCAAAACGAAAAAAATCGCCAAAATTTAAAAAGAAAATTTTAACACTAAAATATATCGCCAAATTCGAAAAAATCGCCAAAATGAAAAAAAACGCCAAAATGAAAAAAAACACCAAAAATCGAAAAAATCGCCAAAACGCGAAAATGTCGCCAAAACTAAAAAAAAATTTTAAATAAAAAAATCGCAAAAATGAAAAAAATCGCTAAAAATAAAAAAAATCTCCAAAATGAAAAAACGCCAAAAACCGAAAAAATCGCCAAAACAAGAAAATAAAGTGTCAAAAAAAAGGAGCCAAAACTTAAAAAAATCGCCAAAACCGAAAAAACCCAAAAACCGCCTAACCAAAAAAACCGAAAAGACCCCAAAAACGAAAAAAATGCCAAAACTATATATTATATAGGATGAAGTTTGTATTAAATTACATATCTAGTGTTCGTACGGAACCCTTCGTGCGCGAGTCATAGTCGCACTTTACTGAATTTATTAATATTTATTCTTCTAACAAACTCATGCTGTACAGATGCTTGGCAATGCAAATTACTATTGAAGGAGGCTTTTATTTGCAACGTCTACTTATGTGAATATTAGAATCAAACTCATATCAAATAAGTAATAACTGCAATCCTAAATGGTCATTTGAAATGTAGAATTATAAGAGAAACCTAAAGATGATTTTAAAATACCTGTCAAATAATACCCATTTTTATATATGTAGTTCGCCGACTTTTTACTGTTGGCCGCCATATTGAATTTTTCTACTGCGATATCTATAGTGACACTCCCAGGATTAAGACAAATTGATTGATATAAGAATCATCAAAATTGGTCTACATTTTCGGTTTATATAGTGCCGCAAACATACATGCATAAATACATAAATACAACATTATATACCTGATTTACATTAAGCATTTTTTCATGAAATTTCATGAATTTTGTTTCACGCAACTTTTTCTATTTGCTAATTGCAGCGCTGTAAAAGAGAATGTTATATAGAAAAGGACGTATAATGAATCTCTGATGCATTTTTGGCTACTTTTTTGATATGAGCTGTAGTCATGTTTTAGACTTGGCAGTTTTTCTTGAAGCAGTTATATTCAATTCTAATTTAAAACTGCTCGTTTGTTTACACTCAGACGGTTTCTTGTTAGATTTTCCTATTGTTTTAATGCTGCGAATGAAGTAACAAAAGAGAATCGAAGTAACTTTTCTGTCAGTACCCCTCTTCTTTCTTCTTTCCTCTCCCTCCCATAGACTCAGACTTGCTTCAAGAAAAACTGCCGAGTCTAAAACATGAGATACGGGTAAAAAAATTCATATCTTTTTGTAAAAATTCAGGCCATTTTCCAACTTAAAAATTAAAACTAAGGCAGTCAGGTGTTGATTTTATTTGATAAAAATCATCAAATCATTTTAATTCTAGAACTTAATTAAAATACAATTTTTTTAAAAGCGAAGGAAGGCCTTTTGTTAACAGGTCCAAATACCAAAAATATTTTACGCCCCAATTTTTTTCTTATTTTTTTTTTTTTTTTTTTTTTTTTTTTTTGACAAACAGTTTTATTACACATTTCTGACATGCAACAAATTAACAGTAAATTAATGGCTCAATAATTCACGCTCCTAAACAGAATCTTCACCAGACGACAGGCCGTTTAAAATCGAAAGATTTTTGATAGAGACAAAAGAAATCGTTCTACAAATTGTAAATGACAAGTTGAAATGTGTGAAGAACATGTTATAGAAATAATTTAATCATTATATCTAATATGAAATGAATTGTTGGTGGAATAGAAAATATTTGTCATTCTAAAAATATCTACCAAATAGGCGATAATTATTCGACATTTCTCAAGTTTTCGTTATTAAGATGTGGGTGTTTTTTCTTCTTTCTTTAGTTTTTCAGAAAACATTTTATTTTTATATGTGTATACGTATTACTAAAGATTAAATTATTAGCAAATATTATACTTTTGTTAGGATTAAAAACAAAGTACATTAACAATATTATCTACAAAAAAAAACTTCAAAGAAAATTTTAAAATACTAAGATTTTGTAGCATTTACTAGGGCTTATTTACAACTAATAAAATTTTCTTAATAATTGATTTAAACCATAATAACAACTATGAGTTGCTGCAAGAGCATTTAGAAAATATATTAACAATTTAAAACGATTTAGTTTTCTTACTGAAAACACTTGTCACTTTCATGATTTTGTTATTTATTTTTATAACAAACAAGTGGGTTGAAGTGTTTGTTTCCTTTTCCTTTTTTTCTTTCTTAATTTGTGTTTGTAGTGAGCACACGCATCATACGCTGCGGCAACTGACCTCTTGTGCGCTCAAATGTCAATTCAATTCCCAAAACAATTTGTAAAAAGAAATGCCAAACACTCGTACAACAAAACAAAAACTTCTAAACATTTTTAATCAAGAGCGGACAGAGAAAATGAACTTGTTCCATGGCTGGAAAACGCAGTGCTATTGGTTTTTCCATTATACATATATTTTTTGCATGGGGAGATAATACTGTGTAAAAGGTATTAAGTCTAAATTAAAATTCTAAATAAAAAGCAATGCCCAGAATTGTAATAAAGTGTAATAAGTTTTTTTTTAAATGATTTGTCTAGGACAACATATTTTTTAATTGATTGTTAGGTGAGTCCCTGCAACTTTGGCTGCTTTGTTTTTTTTCAATTATTTTTGAAAGTTGCCTTAATGTTCTCACAAAGAAATCTATTTCTAAATTCTATTTCTAAATAAGGAAAAACTATTCCCAAAAAAAATGTTCAAACATACGTATGTTTGAAATAAAATTTATTTTCAATAAATATTTTTAACTGTTCCAGTAATTATTGGTTGCAATTTTATTTTGTGCAAAAAAAATATTGTATTGAGTAAAAAATTATAGTCCATGCAACCCCCGACAAAAAAAATGAGTGTTATAAGTTTATAGTGTGTGTCTGTGTATCTGTGTGTCTGTACGAGTCCACGTACAGACCAAACTGCTGGACCAATTTTTATTTAGTTTTTTCTGTTTGAAAGGTGACTTGATCGAAAATGTTTTTAGCTATGTTTTAATAAAATCAGTTCAGCCGCTTAGAAAATATCATATCTTTTCTAGAAATAATCGGAAGTTTTTAAAGTTTTTAATTTTTCTTCAGAAATAATTTATTATTCGGGCTTAAGTTCAGTAATTTCAATTCTTATTGAATGAAATATTTTTATTAATTAATGCGAGTTTCTAAAGAAGAGACTTAAAATTAAATTAGACTTTTTATTAGCTGGGGGAAATACCGATATTTTTCTGTGCAACCATGCACAGTTAGCTTATTTCCTTAGTGCAGGCCTTTTTAGGTTCAAAATCTTCCAGAGAGCACTGAAGATGGCGCATAACTAAACTCGTTATGCTTATCAACCAAATTCGTTCTAACTTAAATTCAAAATCTCCTTGAACGCATTTAGTGATGGATAATAAAACTGTGATTTGATAAATATTAAAAATATTTTTTACGTTTTCTGATGACTTCACATACGATAAATAGAAATTAAAAATGGTTACTTTAATGAAGGACAAGACTATGTAAAATTCATTCAAAATGCCATTGTTCATTAATAATTATCGCATGTAATTTGGCTTAAAAAGCGATACGAACTTTAGCCTGTTCAAATCATAAATATAGAAACAAACGAAGTTCGAAAAATAATAATTAAATTATCTAAAAATGAAAAGAAGATGTTCTACTCCTGGCATTATTTATTTTAGCTTGGTTTACTTTATTTTAAGTTCGAAGCAGCATTCGAAAAATATTTAGCTCTGCTAGAAAATTCGACCTCAGGCGAAAAATAATTTTTATGTAATTAAATGGAGTTTTTCTAGTCAAAATATTAAATAACAAATTAAAAGCAGTGAAAATATAAAAAGGTCTTCTACTTTTTTAACCCTGGACAGCTTGAAATACCAACAGGTGACATCGCAACCCCTCCGCATGTGCAAAGTTTTTATTGACAAATTATTTTAAACGTTGTTTCACCTTGGGACATGAAAATAAAATAAATAAAATAAATAAATTTTCACTATACCATGAAGTAAATAAGTATTTATATGAAACGAAGAAAAACCCGAAAGAATCGAACGAAGAACAAAGCAACTTTGCGAGTGTAACAAAGTCAGCGTTGGCTGAAGTAGTTGGCACGTTGACTACAAAACCGAAGGTATTGGGTTCAATCCCTATATCCAACAGTCATTAAATAACAACACCGCACATTTTTCTGATTTGCATTAGAGTGTCCCTTTGTGTCAGTTGTTGTAGTAAAGTTCTGCAGATACTAATCCTAATAAATATAACATCAGAGACATCAGAGCGCCCTCCTTCGTTGTGTAGCAGAATCATCGGCGAATTAAAATAACCAATAAAATGGCTACTAAACAAAGATTCAAACAAATTTAATACGCCTCATTTAACACCAGAGGTGCTGCAACACTGCATTATTAGAAACGTGCAAAAAGTAGAGTTGTAAAAGAATGAATCTTTTTTCTGTCTCTTTCTTACCCGCCTGTCTTCTCTATCACTATTCATTTCTTAAAGAAGGTAACATCTGGTAATAGTAGTAGGAATTCTGTGCCTGAGTGCTACTTCTCTTTAAAAAAAAAATATTCAGCCCTATTTTTTTCCTTTCTCTCCTGAGTGTGCGAAAAGTGTCTTGGTTGGTTGCAGAGAATAAAACAAAATGAACGGGTCAGATGTGTATACACTATAGCCGCTCAAAGTGACACTAGTGTGCTGAGCCTTAATCGGCTTCTTTTCCCACCGAACACCTATACACAAATACATTTCTTTTGGTGGCCAGCACTGCTGTACATCCTTTCCACGTATGTGTAATCTTTCAATTTATGTTGAAGTATATAAAAACGTCCTTTCAATTCCAGAAAAGTACTTTTTGGATAAAATTTTGATACAACGTATCCTAAAAAATCTAACGGACCTATGTATGCCCACGCCTGATTTGATATATTGCAATACATACATACATACGATTATGCATACAATCATACACATGGAGTGAATTGAGTACAAGTGCATATCAAATTTCCTTTTGCCTAAAAATCAAAATAGAAACACAAAATCTCCCTTCACTTACAAAATAACAAGTGAACGTGAATCGTAACAACAATAACAACAACAACAACAACAACAACAATATGAATGCACTCGTATTGTAAAGAATAAAGTGTGACCCAACATATCCTAATTGAAGTGTCAAACGGCGAAATTGAACAAAAGCCGATTGTTTTAACAGACATAATGGCAGCAGCATCAACATTGTGTTTCACTTGGAAATATACAAGTTATGAATTTATAAAATTTCTTCTGTAAAACAAAATTTTTCTATACCTCGATTTGCGCAACAGTGTTTTAAAACAATTGCACACTTGCGTTAATAAATTTAATATGTTTGATACTTTTTTGTTGCATATGATGCTTCGTAAACATGCCAATTCGAAAGTATTTCGATAGTTTACAAAAAAGTGTCACTATATCGATTTCAAACTATCAACCCTAATGCAATGTCAGCGATAATATCTGTTTTATAGTTCTCAGATAAATAAAATATTTTTCTCCTGTTATACTCCACCCACACTTTCAAGTTTTTAGCTGCTAATTGATCACGCAAGCGGCTTCTTAAAACCTATTTGAATTGACAGCTATAACACAGGCTCCAGACAAATTTATAGATAGGTTATTTTGTATTAAGAATGCCTCCTCAAAGAAGCAACTCAAAGTACTGCAATAAATGAAATATTTAATCCTGTGATCAGCTGTTAAAATTTATAGTAAAATTTCTACACAATTGCAGAGGTAAAATTGAAAGCAATCCACTAGTGGTCAATTTAAAATGTGTGAGTGTGTCTTAAAAAAAAAGTGTGAATGTATTTCAATTAAAAATAATTGCAGGGCGAAACTTGATCGTTAATGAAATTTTTATCTTTGAGCAGTTCCTCTTGTCTCTCTCGACTTCAAAATTTCCAAAATTTGCTTCGGAAGGTATTTACCGTGCCATTCGAAGCCTAGGTGTACGTGTTAAAATTCCTGTTGTGCGTACAAAAAAGTGTTTATTGCCACTTTCGTATGTAAACGATTGCCTGCTTCGTCGTCATGAGAGAGGGGTGTTCAATTAGCCGTAACAATTTTTTTTCTCCCAGTTTCTCGTTTCGTTTACATTTTCGAACATTAAAAAATTTGTATAATTTAACTAATGATTACACAATGATTATGTCGGAATTCCGGGCAGTTATTGTTTTGTCTTTCAGAACATGATGCGTGAAAAATGTTATCACAATAACATCAGCCAGCACCCAGCAGCCAGCAGCGGCATCTCTCTTACACAATTTTGTTGTTAACAAAAGCAGAATACAAAACGAAATTTTATATTTATTTGAAACAAGTGTGGCGCATATAATTGCTGTTAAAGTGACATATTTTGTATTTTTGTTGCTGTTGATTATGAATTTGAATTTGTTTCAGAAGCAAAAAAAAAATAAATTACATACATTGACTGTTTGTTAGTTTTGGCAATATCGATGCCACCGTGAATGATTTGCGTGTTTGTTTTTTCTTTTTTTCTTTCTTTTCATATTTCTCCTCTCTCACTGCGCTGTCGTTGTTGAGTGTATTACGTACTTATAGGAAATTGTGACAGCTGTTGGTGACACATTTTTCAATTTTATTGTTGTCATTTGTGACAAAGAATTTTGACTAGCAAAATATTTATATAAATTGTATCATGGGACTTATCTTTTAATGACACTTGTTGAAATTAAGGTATAAATAGAGGAAAGATACACATAAATTTGAATAGGGTACAACAAAGTTTTCTAATTTCGATTTGAAAAAAAAAGAAAACGAAAAACTTCGCAGAAAACGTTTTTTTTTAATTTCACAGATAAAAGTGGCATGAAAAATTTTCTATTATCAATTAAAAAATTGATTAAATTTTCACCTGAAAAGAATTTGATAATATCAATTAAGTTTTTCTGTTTGAATTAAATGAAGCTATTATAAGTTTGAATTGAATCAATTGAATTCTTAATTGAAAATATTTAATGGTCAAAAAATTTGTCTGTGTAATTTACTTTAAATTTGATGATATCAAAATATCGAACGTCTATTAAAGTAATTCATATTGTCAACTGCCTCGAAAAAGAGATAAAATGATGATTTGGAATTACGAGCTTGCAGTGGGGTAAAACGCAACCCTCTTAGTTTGGTTTTTGTGCTTGTTCACACACACTGTGTGTAATTTTTTAAGTTGTGGAAATATAACCATATACGGACACCACTACGTGATAAAAAAAGACCCTTCTCTCCCAGTTTTTCCCCAAGTCATACAATTTTTATGGGCCCCCAAAGATTTGGGGCGTCGGTGTCATTTTTGCATTTTTTCACGATCATATCTTGCAAACCGTTCGGGATTTTGATTTACTCTCTGAGGTAAAGTTGTAGCTCTTGTCTTAAATAACAAAAATTAAGCACATATAAAATAAATAAAAAAAATCATCTTCAAGCTCAAAATCGTAAAAAAAATTTAAAAAAATTTAATTTTTTTTTACATTTTCCCCCTGTTCAGGTCCATATGTTAAAGATTCAAGGAAACAATCAACTACAAAAATGTACATTAGATCTCGATAAATAACTTTCTGGAGCATATTAACTTCCTTAGAATGATTCTT
Organism: Tachina grossa; assembly: GCA_949987645.1. NCBI lineage: Eukaryota > Metazoa > Arthropoda > Insecta > Diptera > Tachinidae > Tachina > Tachina grossa. The sequence continues at coordinate 172,231,805 of OX465274.1, read as the reverse complement.
AACACCCGTTTAGGTAGCAGCAAAAGTGAAAAACTTCCCGAATTTTTTTTAATTTCATTTGTTTGGAAATTTTTCACTTTGCGGCTACCTAAACGGTGTTATTACATTTATTTTCTTCTATTGTGCTTTTTAAAAAGCAGTTTGAGATTGGCTAGAAAATTATTGTCGAAATCCATCAGAATTCATCACACCATCACAACGATCATTTTCCATCACATACTTGATTATTCACTTTGATGTTACACTAAAAAAATAAACATTTTGTAAAGGTAATGATAATGTCAGCTGTGATCTTGTGTATTTAGGAACTACAAAGAGGAGCTTAGAAACAAGAGTGAACGAACATAAAGCAGACATCAGTAAAAACAAAGAGAATACTGCATTGTCACAACATATAACAAATACTAAACACAAACCAGATTTTGACGGTATAAAAATACAGGGTGGGCCAAAAGAAACCAAGGGGTGTAAAAGTTTAATAACTTTTTTGTTTATTAACTTTTTTTTTATTTTTTCTTTCAGATTATATAATATACAAAATGGAAATTTTTTTACACTAAGTATGAAAAATGATGTCTCTTAAATGACCACCGTTTTCAGCTTCGCACTGATGGGCTCTTTTTAGAGCATTTTCCAGAACATCTTTCAAAACTTGTGGCTGTAGCGTTCGAATTTCTGCAACAATGTTTGCCTCGAGTTCAAGGATTGTCTCTGGCTTGTTCACATACACTCGCTCCATCAAAAAACCCCAAAGAAAATAGTCGGGTGCTGTCAAATCTGGCGATCGCGCTGGCCAAATAATTTCCGAATTTCGAGAAATTATTCGCTCTCCAAAAATTTGACTTAAAAGTGCCATTGTGTCTCGGGCAGTATGGGCAGTGGCTCCGTCCTGCTGAAACCACATACCAGGTCTGTTTTCAAGAGCAGGACGTAAAAAATTTTCTATCATAAACCGATACCGCTCTCCATTTACGGTAACAGCACTTCCATCTTCATTCTCGAAGAAGTAGGGCGCAATGACATTTTCAGATGTGATTCCACACCATACTGTACACCTGATGGGGTGCAATTGGCGTTGATGAATGGCTCTTGGATTTTGAGAGCCCCAGAACCTACAGTTCTGCTTATTAACAAAGCCATTCAAATGAAAATGAGCTTCATCACTCATAATCAAATTTTCATCTCTGGTTTAAATAATAAAATTGTATTGTTCTGGTTCTCTGTTCAGTTGTGAACCTCTCCATTATAAATTCTCCAAGTGTTGTCTATATAATCTGAAAGAAAAAATAAAAAAAAATTAATAAACAAAAAAGTTATTAAACTTTTACACCCCTTGGGTTCTTTTGGCCCACCCTGTACTAGGCAAAGTAAACAACGACAGAAAGAGATACATAACAGAAAGTCTAAGAATTCAACAGAAAATAAACAAAACGATGAATATCAAAGAAGACACGGATAATTTGAGCGCAAACTACAAATTAGCAATTGTCAAAAACCTGTGATACACCAAAAGGGGAAAAACATTTTATAATTTTTATTTTTCACAATACACTTGTTTCAACAAAGTTTAATTGCTATATTATTCATGTAATTTTAAAAAATACAGTAAGTTTTACATTGTTTTATATAAAAATATTTTTATATGTGTAAATGTACACAATATTGTTGTTGTTTCTTATTTTTTATTAAATAGACGACATCCCTTGAAAAAGTGAACAAAAAATTCACGAAACGTTGGGGCAACATGTAATAAATTGCATTTTTATTGACATTAAATACGGTAGGCCTGATAGCTTAAAGGAAAACTATAACTAACAAAAGATTTTAATGGGCCAAATATATCAACAAAAACAAAAATTTTCTGATCAGACCCACACTTTCCGACATATATTTTTGTTTCAAAAATTAAATGAATATACATACATACTTCAAAAGTAACAAACCAAAAACTTATGCTTTGAGTAAAACAAAAATAAGCAAATTAACTGGCATGTGCATAATTAGCAGTGATGCCAGAATTCCTTCACCAAAAATGGCTAAATGTAGACATAAAAATGGCTAAAAAATGGCTAAGCTCCATCGAATGCAAAAATCATGAACTTTAAGCAAAAACAAGGAGGTATTCATATATTATTTTTTTTAAAGCCAATTGGGAACGTTTTTTAAAGTAAACAAAAACAATAAATTGAAGTAATAAATAAAATAATTTTTCTTCAGGTAATCAAATCTTCAGGTCGTACAAACTTCCAATACTTGCAGTACGCCTTCTATTCATTTGTACATTCTGCTATTAAGTTTTTAAATTTTTGGGATTAGTAATCCATTTCTTGTGAAATTTTTGTTTATACTTTTTATTAATTTTCTATTGTTAAACTTTCATTTAAACTTTTATTTTTCTTGATATTTTCACTTGTGTAAAACAAATACATATGACCCTTGTTTGATTGATATCATAAACCACCAATTACAGTAAAATCTCTCTTAACCGGACACTCACGGTCGCCCTGTTTTTGTCTGTTTATTAGAGGTGTCCGCTTATGAGAGAGTTACACATTTTTTGGATTTCATTGTAGTTGAAAAATTATTTTAAGAGTAGACTTCTACAAATTAGATTGGTATAATTTCATCTGTTGGGTTTCAAATTACTTTCAATGATTTTATTTGTTGGAATACAACAAAGTCGTCTCTAGAAAAATGCTTTGAAAAGGCAGTTTGTATAAGAAATGTAGCAATATGAATTGTTAAAATACACAAGAAACTTTATATCTTCACAAGTTCGTGCACCGAATATTTTCCAGTTTTAAGCTCGTTTAAAATATAATTTTTTTTCTGTAATTGATAAAAACAATTTTTTCACTGCCATTTTGGGACACCAGCTAAGCAAACAACTTCTTCATATAAACAGCAATTTTTTTGCGTCTCCAACGCATCAGTATTTACATATGCGTTAACCAGGGAACCAGCAATATCATTGACACTAATACAAATATGAATCAGAGTTGAATAAAGAAAGACCTACTATTTAAATTCAACTCTTGTTGCCGCGTTTCACCGCTTCTGTTCTTTTATAAGAGTGTCCAGTTATGGTAGTGCATTTTGTATGGAAAAACTAATGAACCTGTTGAATCTACAAAAATTGTCCGGTTGTTAGAGGTGTCCGGTTATATGAGGTGTCCGTTAAGAGAGGTTTCACTGTAGACCCGACAACTTATAAACACCTTGCAACGACTATAAGAATGCAATAGCAAATCTTATTGCCACCAATTGAGCCATCTCTTTCATATAAGCGCTTTTAGACTGCTGCAACAAAAATGACAAGTTTGAACAATAACATATTACTCTGTTGAGTTTTTTTTTTTTTTTTGGTAGTTAATTAATGTTCCCATGTTCCGAGTTTAAATTTTCTTCTGGCTAAATGGGATGAAAAATGGCTAAATTTAGCCAGAAAATGGCTAAATTGGCATCGCTGCAAACAAGGGTCATTTTTGTTTTCAGCGAGTGAAAATAAAAAATAAATTAAAGTTTAAATGAAAGTTTAAAAAATAGAAAATTAATAAAAAGTATAAACAAAAATTTCGCAAGGAATGGATTAGTATAACCCAAAAATTTAAGGACTCAATAGCAGAAGGTACAAATGAATAGAAGGCGTACTGCAAGTATTGCAAGTTTGCACTATGTATGTGCGCAGTTACCTGAAGAAAAATTATTTTATTTATTAGTTGAATTTTTGTTTTTATTTACTTTAAAAAAATTCCCGATTTAAAAAAAAAATACATAAAATACCTTCTTGTTTTTGCTAAAGTTCATGATGTTGCATTCGATTTCACTTAGCCATTTTTTAGCCATCTTTTTGTCTATATTTAGCCATTTTTGGTAAGGGAATTTTGGCATCACTGCTTTGTTGCGAGTTTAAATTTTTTATGAAAAATCACAAACAAATTTCATGTTTGCAAAAATTGCTAAAAAATAGTTAGATTAAAATAAAAATGGCTAAAGAGATAGCTAATAGCTAAACTCACTTTTCTTCCGGCTAAATGGGATAAAAAATGGCTAAATTTAGCCAGAAAATGGCTAAATTGGCATCACTGATAATTAGTAAAGAACAAGCGACAATGTTAAGACTTGTTGTCAATTGCAGATGGTAAAACTGAGTTTTCATTACAAAAACGAAGAAGAATTAAAATAATTCACATATTCTATTTGCACTGAAAAATTGTTGTATAAAGCTGAAATTTACATCAATTGACACCAAACACACACTGTACCAAACACAAAGAACGCTGATGATGAAGGCGTGGCGGCCTTAGAAAATCGCTATTTGTTCCATTCTGCTAGTGTTGGTCACAATATTTATAATAAATTTTGGAATTATTTATTCCTTAAAAATTATCACATTTAATTTGGCTTACAAAGCGATATGAACTTTAGCCTACTCAAATTATAGATATATGTAGAAATTTTTTAGTTCTTTTGAAAATAGGCAAGTTTAAGAGGTTATTATTAAAAATACAGATATGTGAAACATGCTTTCCTCTCTTTTAACTTTTTATGGTCTGCAGAAGTATAAAAAAATGTAGGCCAAAAATTTTGCAGCAATTAACGAATAAAAACCGAAGTGATAACAAAGTAAGTTGTTACTAAGATATTCCAAAAAAAAAAAAAAAGTCAAAACACCATACAAATATTGTGTTAGGGAAGTAGGTCAAACAAATATAATTTCCAACGATTAAAAAATATATTCTTGATAAGTTTTATTTTTAATTTTTATGCCTATTTATAAGATTGGAAGACGGATATATGATATTTTTCTTCAGAAAAAACTTAGTAATTACACTGTGCTCGTTCAAAAATGGTAACAAGCGATGCAGCCGGCGAGTAAACCTATTGTGCTGACTACAGGTTCCACATGAAGTCACTAAATTATGCTGATAAACCAGCAACAAATGATGCCTTGTTCATGTTATTCGTGACATACGGCCAGCAATGCTTGAAAAAATGTCCCAATATTGGATGCCCAGAATGCGCTTCGCCAAGCACAACTCCAATAATCATATGCCCGTTTTCAAATGCTAATGGCATGTATTAATTTTCATAAAAAATATGTAATATCAAAGTTAAGCATTATTTAGTGCAAAAAAAAATATATATATATTTTGCATCAACCTAAAACATTTTTAAAATAAAAGAGCATCATTCATTTCATAGTTGCAATATGCGTTTTATAAGATTTATCTCAATATTTTAAATATTCTTATTTTTTTACTTACTTCTGAGTTTCTCCAGTGGTTCATGTTTTGGCGTATGCGGGGGTACTACTGAATGATGTGGATGTTGACTGTAACCGGATACCAAGTCCTGACCAGTGCCATGATGTAAATGACTTAAGCTGCCGATTGGCATTAAGCTCGATATGGCGGGTGAAATGCTGACCGATGAGCTTGAATCGTGCAAACTGTGATGATTATGTAAATGATCACTGCCGCCTCCCACCGACGCATTACTGTTCACAGTCGAACTACCCGTACTGCCGCTGCTCAAAGCAGTACTGGTGCTAGTGGCACTCTCGGCCGAACCAGCCGAACCGGCGCCAGCAGCAGTGCCAGCACTGACCAAGTCTTGCAAACACAAGCCGGTAGATTCGGCAGACATGGCTTCGAGACCATTTAAGGCACCACCTCCACCGCCAGTGTTGCCGGAAGAAACTACACCAAGACCGCCACCAGCAGCGTTGCCGCCGCTGGTGCGATCCATGCCTAGATAAGTGGGAAAAATGGTGGAAAAGCCTTGAGCCACAGCCTGGTGTGGCTGGTGATGCCCGTGCAGCGTGGTGTGTTGTTGGTGTGGATGTAGGGGCGGCAGATGATGATCTCTGCCGGAGAACTTCGTCGTGACGACGTCCTTAAAGTGTTGTAGGAATGTAGTCGTCGTGGTGAAGCCGGTATCGTACACTTGGGGATTGGCAAAGTTGAAGCTCTGCTCAAAAAGAGCTTTGTTTTCCAGCCTGATGATGATGATGAAACATAAACGAAAGAAAATACGTTTGTTAATTAATTTTTTTAATAATATTTCTTTTTTTTAATTTTATAGTACAATGACTACTTTTTCAACATTAAGATTAACCCCCAACACTTGAAAGCATGTAAGGTTTAACACCAGATTGCCGAAAAAAAATTTATTTCGTTTAATTTTATTTCTTGTTTGCCTTTTTTTTTTGACATTATAAATATTTGAATATCCAAATAAAAGCAACAAACATGCGACATACACACGAATACATACGTAGGAACAACGTTGGCATAATTATCTTAATTTCTTTAAAAATTTCCGTCTAAATTTGATGTAGAAATTTCTACGTTCTTAAGTACACAAACATGCGCTACATTTCCATACTAAGAGTACGTATTGTGCAAGCGATAACCAAAGAACTGTGCTTTAGAACGGACAGACAGATTGGGAGATAACGTTGGCCAGAGTTATAAAATATTATTCTTTATTGTGTTGCTGGTGAGTAACTATTCCATTCATAGTTGTTGCTATTGTATGTAGAGTATACAACTAACACGGTTACTGTTTATCTGTTTACCTGAGTTTCAGTTTAAGCAAAAACAAAAAAAATTTACATACTACATAGTATCTTGGAAATTTTATCGCTCTCGTTGGGTTTCTTTATGCGTAAACATATGTACATTTGTACATACAACAATATCTATTTATAACTATTTAATTGCGTCCCAACTAAACCTTGGTAATATGTAGCAGTTACCAAATAACTTACTTTTGAATAATATGCCTTATTGGTAAGTAGTTCAGTAGTCACATGCTTAAAATCCGATATGCGTGCAAACTGAGTCTTCTGATTAGGCAGTTTGATGTGTGGCCAATGTTGTAATATTTCAGTTTAACATTTGTTAACGCACTAATAACCCCAACTTATTATTTTACTAATTCAGTAAAATATTTTTTTTTTTTTTTGTTAAAAACACATTGAAATTGATTATTGAGGAGTTTAGCTGGATCCTATGCGCATTTCACTGTTGCTAATGCAGGTCATAAGGAAACCTTTGCCCACATATTTCTTAGAACAACTAGAAATATTATGCTAAACTTCCATTTAAACAAATGAGAAGTGTAAAGTTAAAACAAGATTCAATTAAAAAAAAAACTTTTTAAAAAAAAAGTTTTTATTATTTAAAGAAAATTTATTATTTGACATATTGTCAGAAGTGTACATAAAATAATTGAAATTTATTTGCTGGTAGTTTAGCATGTCTATATACGTATTTCATTGACGCTTGAACCAAATCATCAGTAGACTTTAACCACAAATTTTAAACAGTCACAAACCTCTTACTTTATGCATAGACTTTCAAAAACTATATGAGCATTCATAAAATAATAATACTTTTGAAAATCACAAAAGAAAAAATAAGCTTAGTAGGCTTTGAAACTGATACAAGACCCAGCAAATAATTTATATCCAGGTAAACCCATTTTATTTTTCTACATCCTTATACAATTAGAAATCCATTGGATAACAATAAAAGCATTTACAAGGCTAAATGAAAAATAAAACATTAATTGAACTTTAAAGAAAATTTATTATTTGACATATTGTCAGTTTTTGAAAGTCTATGCATAAAGTAAGAGGTTTGTGACTGTTTAAAATTTGTGGTTAAAGTCTACTGATGATTTGGTTCAAGCGCCAATGAAATACGTATATAGACATGCTAAACTACCAGCAAATAAATTTCAATTAGTTTTTATTATTTGTTAAAAAAAAAATTATCCGCCATCATCAGATCAGCTCTATGTCATAATAATATTGCATTGTCATTCGATTTATACATGCATTGCGAAATTTCAGCTCAATCGGAAACCGAGAAGTAGATAAAATTTAATTTGCAAGATTTGATTACAGACAGACAGCGGGACAGGTGAAGCTAAATAAAAGCTAGAAATTTATAATCCTTGACACAAACCTTGTGGCTGAACTGAGTTCTGTTGGGGCTTAACATAGCTCTGTTAACCTATAAAAATGTAGTAATGCATTTAAAACGGTCTTTTATAGTAAAATAGCCAACCAACTCAAAAAAAGTTATTCTGATTTAGAGACAACGTAGTTCAGTGCCCATAAACCTATTTCTGAACGTTTTTTGGTTTAAACAGGTATTTGCAGGTTTTTATTATTTATTTATTTCATAAATACTTTATAAAATAAATTTTGCGAAGTATTATTGCATAAGTATGGGCGGGGTAACTAGACCCTATTCCCAAGATGTTATTAACAGAATTTAAAAAAAAAATTTGACCTATGCCTTCACATTAGAAGTAGAACCGTGGTTGTCAGCGAAATTCCACAAAAGAACCGCAAGATTATACGGTTATCCGTGACAGATCAGTCAACCATTGCGAGCGAGGCGAAAGCTTTCGAAGGCCAAACAACACACACAAGCCCGACCGCACTTAAGAAACAATTACGATGACGTGAGAGCTGTTCTTCAACCCAGAGCTGCTTAACGACTGTTGCAGGTTCTTATATATGTGCGAATAAAACTTCATGATTATTATTTTGTTCGAAAAGACAAATAGTTTTGAGCTTTTGTTTGAACAAACAAGGCATACAAAATTGTGTTCGAATAATTCAAAAAAATGTTGCTAAAACGACTCTGATATGAATTATTTTAATAACAAATTTGGAAATATTATTAAAAATTAAACGTAATTAGCTAAAAAATATACAAACGTATTTAGGCATATCACTCCTGAAGTAACTCAAAAGAGCTAATTTTGTGGAAAATGTGTTTAAAATTTTCAATTTACATTTTAAATGTTTTCACTTCTTAAAACGTACGTGCCTTTTGTATGAAATTTTTGCATAAATTGAATTATGACATTTTGTAATAAATGAGTGATATGTATTTAAAAAACGACCCAATAATTCAGCTCTTTAGCTTGTACACGGCTCTTTTTTAGAGTTTTAATGAAGAACAAATAAAGAAATTTTTTGATATTGACGATAGGGTTAAATTAAAATTAGAAAACAAGTTCGTCTGATCTTTTCTTTGGATGATTGCAAATAATTTAAATAAATCCCTAGTTTCTGCCATTTAGTGCGCTTGATACAAATTGAAAATTCATGATGATATTTAACTCTTATAGTGAATATCAGAGAATGACAATGAGTACTTTAAAAAATAAACATAATTAAATATTGTTAATTTTAGTTACTGCGTATAATCATAATTGTAGCACAAACAATTCGTACACGCACATATTTTCTCTCAAGCAACAAGACTATAGCAAATTCCAATATACCAGTACCAGAACATCTCTTCTTCGTTTATGCGTTTATGAAATACGCTTCAACTAATAATAAAAAGCTTCGTGTGTATCAAACGCATTAACTCTCTCTTATATAAAGTCTGAGTATTTTTATACTCAGGCTATGGACATATAATTCGAAGAAAAAATACGCATGATACTCGTGATATTTATTGATCATCTGCCATCGCGTATATATATATATATATATATATATATATATATATATATATATATATATATTTGTTTATATAAAATGGAATGGCAAATGTGTGGGTATATATGTGGCTGTTTGGAAACATGTTTTATATGTGCGTGTAAATAAAATAGTCCTGGGGGCAAATTACGGCATTCGATACGTTTCGAAATTTAAAAATATTTCCATATAAAGTCTATTGAAATATTTCGTAATTTCGTTCGATAACGAGTGCCGTAATTTGGCCCCTGTATATGTGCATGTGTAGCCGATTAATAGTCAGAGTATTTTTATACTCATGCGTATGATTTTAGCTCGTAAAGTCTATAAATTTTAGTTGTTGTCGCTTGTGCTGCGTGATTTAAAAAATGTGTATAAACATAGTTGTTCGATGTTTATAGTTATAAGTATTTGGTTTAAGATTAACGCATGTGTTTGCATATGAGCCTGTTTTTATTTTTAGCTCTACGTATTGTTTGGCGGTGAATACTCAAAGAGTATTTAAAGCGATACTTTTGTATCGTGGTACATACTTGGCAAGATGTTGATGCGACGAAACATGCCTCGTTGTTTATGGTTACGTTTCGTGTTCCTGTTGCATTCGAGATACCAAAAGTATCAAAGTACAGTTAGGCCCCGATTATCCGTAATGGTCGGGACCGGCAGCATTCTAGATAATCGATTTTCCCGGTTAATGGAGTAATAGCTTTATTGGTTTGTTTCATGTTTTTTATTCATATCTTTGCATATACCATATATAATAAAAGATAAATTCTTGGATTTTATGCTTTTGTTTAAGCAAAAATACATAAATATCTACTATAGGGGAAAAAATATTTTGGCTGAAAAGGATTGCTTGCTTGCAATCCCGGATAATAGAAGCAATCACGGTTGATTGATGCAAAAAATAAAAAATAAATAAAAGGATGGACAAAAAGAAAACAATTAAAATATTTCTTTCCCGCATAATCGACTTTGCCATTAATCGAATCACGGATAATCGAGGCCTTACTGGTTGCATTGATGTTGGTTGCATGGTGTGATTTTGTCAATTGCCGAAAAAATGGGGATTGAAAAAAATTTGCATTCGATAAAATGTTCAATTTATAAAAAAAAAAAAAAAAATTGCTGCTATTTCACTTAGCTCACTGCTCCTTTTTTTAACTGTATTTCTTCCGTGATGTTCAATGCAAATTCAGAAATACAGAACTGATGTTGCGTTTAGGGTTTAATTGAAGGCTGCAGTGTGTGCGTCAAAATATGCAACATGAATGATAAACTTGTTGTGTAAACACGTTGCAAAGTGTGCACCTACCGCTACTGCTATTGTTCAGATATGACTGTCAAGAAGAGAATCAGGTTTTGTAGCAGAGAATAATGACTAGACTTGAGTCGAACTCGTTCACTAGTTCATTTTTACCACAAACCAATGACCAAAGCCATGTAATTTAAATGGATTTGATCAGTGGTTTGTGGCAAAAATGAACTAGTGAACGAGTTCGACCCAAGTCTAATAATGATGTATTTATATACATACATGCATATATCCTAAAGTTTCAATAGTGATTCCACAACATACTCGCATATGCACATATATATTTTTTTTTTTTTTGCAAAACTGTGCAATAGTGAATAAAACCTAATAAATAATAAATAAAATAAATAAAGATGATTAAAAAACATATTGCACACCAATTTATCGTTTTAGTGAGTCGATTGAAGGAACTAAATGATAAAAAATCTTAAATAAATATTAATAAAAGTAACGTAGCAATAACAAGTGACAACACAATCAAATAAATAAAAGTGCAATAAAATTGAATAGAAAAAAAAGTTGGAACTTGAAAAATTTGCTTATAATGCAATAAATAAATTTTTATCATTACCATATTTCTCCAACTGAGTACACTCGTACATAAATATATTCATACAAACATTTTTATGTTTGCATCTAATTACTGTGTGTGCATCATTGATAAAATTTTGCCGCAAACAATTTTATATTACTATTGAGAAAAAAACTTTTAGTGCACTTGCTACAGTTACAGAAAATGACAGCCAAAATGCAAACTTTCATTTTCATTCATTAAACCATGTTATTAATGCATTTTCAAATAAAAATGTCTCTGAGCACAGCGACATGTGTACATGGCTGACAGACAATCATCATATATAAATTTTTATTACACCAACTGTAGACATAATTATTTGTTGCTGTTGCTGTTGCTGTTGCTTTTTAGTTGCTACTGCTGGTTCTATAATAAAATATTAAAACAAATATAAATAACATAAAGTCTTGTAAAACTGAAAAAAAATTATATATAATACTCTTGATCCCTACTTAATCCCTCAGAGGATTAAAGAGTTTAGTATGCTATTTTTTTGTGTGTTTTTGTTTTCTGCCTTTTTTTTGTTGTCTTTCATTGAAAAGTCACTGTACGTTTTATATTTGAATAGGAGAAGGGGAAAATATTTATTGCAATAAATATTAAAAAACAGCGATAGATAATTTATATTCAACAAAGTGTGTATGTATGCAAATCTAAATATTAGAAAATTGCATATTTTGAAGGTCATTGGTAAAAATCAAGGAATTTAATCGATTACGCATTGATCGTTTATCTGTAATTTTGTTAAGGATTTTTTGTAAATTTACTTTTTTCAAATAACGAAAAAATGGCTGAACTCATTAAGAGGAATCGTATATCGAGTCTTATTTTCGATTTTATCGTAAGCAACATGTTATCGAAAATAGACTTTTTTATTGCAATAAAAATTTTATGACCCTACCCATAGTTTAGAATTATCAAAATGCCAAAATTGTTGATAACTTTTAAGATACAGGCTGTGAAATTTTATCGTAAGCGACAATTTACGTGCAAAAATATATTTGAATATTTAAAAAAAACCTCTCCTGAACAATTTAATTTTTGTCGCTTACTCTAAAATCGAAAACAAAGCTCGATATGTTCGGGCATGTTTTTTGTTTATTTTTCAAATCGATTGTCAGTTAACTAACAAATTGTGTAATCCATTATTTTTCCAACCAATCATGGAACAAAACCGACGTTAAAAGGTTATACCCGTTATATTTTTTTAAAGACTATGATTTTGTAGAATATTATGAAGATATTATGAAGAAGCTTGAATTTTAGTACATCTTGTTTCATAATAATATTTAGTCGGATCAAATCTAGTGATTTTACCATATGCTTGTATTGTTGTTCCAGAAGACAATGTACACTGAAAGAAAAAAAGTCATTCTAAATTTAAAGTGTTTCAGAAATTTGTTACAGCAACAATGAAATATATAGACAACGCTGAACCACCAGCAAATAAATTTCAAATTTAAAGTGTTTCTACTAAATTTTAGTATAAAATATTGCTTAAATACTTAAGCAGGAATAAAACTAAATTTGGAACAAGTGTATGATTTTCCAGGCATAGATTCCAGTGATAATGAAGGCCATGGAATAATTGGCCGAAAATATGATTGGAAGTTACAATCTACATCGACAGTCTCTCAGCGCTTTAAACTTTGAATAGATATATTCTCAAAGCGAAACTAGCTAGTGACTATAAGAGCGCACTCAACGGTCTGATGGGGAGGTATAGTGTAAAGCTATGCTGCGTTCCAGGCCATTTTAGTGTTAAGGGAAATAAAACTGCTTATGAATTAGCTAAACGATAATCAGAATTAGATAAGTTAGTTAGCGAAGTATCGGATAAATAAAACGAACCTAAATGTCCACAAAAGAAAACAGTTTTGACTTTGATAAAAAATGTGTATATTCAATAAATTTATTTTCTTTAATTTTCTTTCATAAAAAATTTTGTATAATTGACAAATAAAATTGTATTTTTTAAAAATATTTTTAATTAATTTTGAATAAAAAATTGTACTGATTTTTAAAAACAGTTTATTAAAAAAAATTTTAAATAAAACAATTATCAATTAAAATAAAGAATTTCACTCAACGGTCTGATGGGGAGGTATAGTGTAAAGCTATGCTGGATTCCAGGCCATTGCGGTGTTAAGGGAAATGAAACTGCTTAAGAATCTGATTATCTAACTGATAATCAGAATTAGATAAGTCAGTGATCGAAGTGTCGGAGAAATAAAAACAAATGTACACAAAAGAAAATAGTTTAGATATTTGACCAAGAAATGTGTATATCCAATAAAAAAAAATTACATTTTCTGTCATAAAAAATTTTGTATAATTGATAAATAAAATTGTATTTAAAAAAAATATTTTTATTTAATTTTTAATAAAAAATTGTAATGATTTTTACAAAAAGTTAATTAAAAAAAATTTTAAATAAAACAATTATCAATTAAAATAAAGAATTTCACTAGAAAAAATTTCTGAAATTAAATCTACAAACAAAAATTAAAATTTTTTTAAAATTCTGTGCCGATTTTCTTCAAACATATCTAATAAGATATATCACTATGACTTCAGCGAGAGTAATGAAACAGACCGTTTGGTCTCTACATGGACTTGTACAGACGTACCTACACACACTACAAAATTATAAAGCTATGTACAGACAATTGTCAGATCTTACAACATTTTGTCCGATCTGGCAATGTGCTGACAATCAAAAATTGCCAGCACAAGGTAGATTGTCAATTTATACGGCTGCATCAAATTTGTTAGAAAATCTTACAATATATTTCCAGACGGTTGTATGACAATAAATTTATCCGATAAAATCGTCAGTCAAAAATTGTTACATATTGTTGTTACATATGCGTTGTCAGACTCAAAGCATTTTTAACCGACTTCAAAAAATAAATGAGGTTTCTACATATTTATATTAAGACCGATTTTTACAAGACTTAACACGTCTGAAAAACACACAATCTTGCATTTAAAGAATGGACGGAGTACGCCCATTAAAGTTTAATTTTATATATCACGTACTTCTTATCTTCTTCTATCAGGTTTTTGCATTGAAGTCGGTTTTTTTGTTTTCTGGCATAAAGAATTATTTAAAAATTATTAACTATCAGTCGTTTGTGGTTGTGTTAAATGTAAAAAGTGAAAATATAGATTATTTTGGACCATAAGCAAGCAATTGCAATGATTTTGTCTGCATATATTTTATTGCAGTTTAGGAATAAATTCTACATACACCCATCATTTTTGAGGTTTGTGGAAACTTGGGAAGCAATTCAAAAAATTAATTATGCCAATATTTAGGGTGCTAATAAAAATGTTTATCCAAAAAATAAAAAATAATTATAATAACAACAACAGTGACAACAGGCATAAAATATATACATACATGAAAAAATACGTGCAAAATGTTTGAAATCGTCAACTTGTTTGAAAATTCTGTGACTTCCTGTACCAAGCCGTCAAAAATGGCATCCAAATATGGTCTTACATATATGTTCTTAAAATATCAACAATTGATATTAACTTTGAAAGAATCTAAGCATTTGTCACAAATGGATGCCATTGTTGACGGCTTTGTATCGGAAGTCACAGAATTTTCAAACAAGTTGACGACTTCAAACATTTTGCACGTATTTTTTCATGTATGTATATATTTTATGCCTGTTGCCACTGTTGTTGTTATTATAATTATTTTTTATTTTTTGTATAAACATATTTATTAGCACCATAAATATTGGCATAATTAAAATTTTGAATTTCTTCTCAAGTTTCCTCAAACCCCAAAAATTATGGGTGTATGTAATGTTTATTCCTTAATGGTATATTTTTTCTTTAAAAACCAACGTGTGCAGTGTTGCCCATATAACGAATTCTCTGACAATGATGCCATTGTCAAATTAATAAACTTCGCACATCTGACAATATTAAAATGTCTGAGAAATATTTTGCCATAATTTTACAATGTGTTCACACGATTGTAAGTTGTCTGACAATTTCTTGTCTTGAAATGGACTGACAATGCTTCTTCTGGCAACGATGTCAGACAAAAATTGTCAGTTCACACGGTTCACACCCATTTTTTTTCATTGCGAGTTAAAAAAATGTGTTGGAGTATGATAATCTTTGAAGTTTATAATCAAACGCTCTGGACAAAACAGATTTTATTTTACTTAAAAAGCAATTTATAGAACTTACCATTAAATTGTTTATGCTTTATAAAGTGTAAATAAGTTTTATAAATAAGGATTTTAATTTTTAATTATTAATTTTGTTTATATTTTCAACAAACAGAACTGATAAAAGTAGATTGTTAATGGCGGAGGACGACATGTTTTGGGAATTCAAAACCGGGAAAAAACCAAAACGGTGGCAACCCTGTTACAAATGGCTGGATTTTGGGGATTTTCATGCTGATATTGTGTGTGTGTGTGTGTGTGTGATTGATTCTTCGTTCGTGTGTGTGTATGTATACTTGTGTGCACAGCTTTCGTTGTTGTAGAGAAATGTTGTGCTTGCAGTGCATGGATGTATGTATGTGTGAGTGTGAGTCTGATTCTTTGGTTATGTGTATGCATGTATATGTGGGGTGTTTGTATGTGTGTATGGGGGGGTGTGTGTGTATGTGTGTGTGTGTGTGTATGAGTGTGTGTTTTGGTATTTACTTGTATGTTTGATGGTGTCCGATACTTTTGTTGTAGTGGCAGACAATCATTATACCCAGTAGGAAACGTCGATGGTGAAAATGTACTGAGTCGCTTTTGACTTGTCGCTTGTGCGACTTACATACAAATGTATGTATATTGACAAGTTATTGACAATTCCACCACAAATACATCATATCTGTTTTCTCTTCTTCTTTTATACTGACGGATAGAAGAAAACTTATTATACCAAAACTGTGACTAGAACTTTAGTATTGACACAAAGACACTTGCTCCCAGTCTGACTGCAGGATAGCTACAAAGGATCTGTGTGAATTTGTGTGCATGTAGTGATTGTTATTTGATAGACTTAGGATTGTTGTTTTGAGTTATAGTTGGTATGCTTATATAGGATTATTGTATGTATGCATTTATGTTTGAGATCTCTGGGGAAATAATCTGGCAACCCTGTTGCGAATGAAAGTGGATAGGGAATGTATTTGGTAATGTATGTATATGTTGTTGGATTCATGTATGTGATCGTATCTATTTTTGCTTTGAAGAATGTCATTGCTTGTGTGAATTACATTATCACTTTTTCATACATATTTACAAATGAATGTATATATGTTTTCTAGACTATTCACGTTGCTATTCTTATGGAGATAGAAAATATTGTGTTGGCATAGGTTTTATGTGTACAAGTGCATTTCAGATGTTAAATGTTTTGAATCCAATCAGGTTGATAAGCAGAGTTTTTGAATAGGGGGTAGTGATATTTTTATTTCAGTATATTTTACTTTAATATAACAATTATAAGAAATAGCTTTTGGAGAAATACAGCAAAAACTTATAGAAGCACCTTCTTTCACGTGTCCCGATTTTTCTCGTACCTTTATATTGCAAACTGATGTTAGCGATTTTGTTCTGGGTGTTGCTATGTATATGAATTTCATCATATATCGTAATACCAACAGAGAATTGTGGAAATGTGTATGTGTGTGTATGTATGAATTTCACCACATGTCGTAATACCATCAGATAAACTAGATTTGATGACTACTACGCGATTCTCACATAAAGTATATAAGTAGAAGAAATAATGTAGATTGTCATCAGTCTGCTCTGATATCTCAACAAGTCACAACCTATTTTCCCATCCAAAATTTCTTAAGCGTTTGAAATCCAAAAACTATAAAAGTGTTAGAACTAATTACTCTTTGTTAAAAAAGATATTAGTGCATAAAAAATAATTAAATAAATTGTTTATAACTGAAATAAATTGTTTATAAATAAAATAATTAAATTAATTAATAAACAAATAAATAATTAAATAATATGAATACTACAAGTTGTACTATCTGCAATAAAGTCTTTATGACTCAAACAAAACTAAACCAGCATATTGAAACGCACTCCTATGCTAGCCAATCGAAGGCTATGCTTGGAACTAGTAAGCTAAATCTTCAAAACAAATATTGTGAGGATTGTGATGAGATGATCCCATCAAATGGTTATATGGCTCATGTCAGAACCACAAAACACAAAAACAGTTGTCAGCAAGAACGGATTGGAGATTTTCTCACTAAGAGAGCAATCAACTACAATGGGAGGATCGAGACATACATCCTCCTCAACAAAAATGTGGGTGTCTTGTTTCCGGAGGAGTTTCTGAAATCGGCCAAGAGCTCCATAGTGCAACAATTAAATGAACGTAGTAAGATACATACTACATTCAAATTTAATATGGAGCTCACATGTGATTATATGAAGATGGTGAATCATGAGATGAATGTTTCCCAACTTGTACATATTACGAAAATGATGTTGGTGACTTTGTCTGATGACATAGAGGATATGTACAAGAAACAAGCCGAGGAGCTAAGAACCAAAATGGAAGAATTTCAAGAGAGGGATAGCGGATGGACCTTGATTTCAATAAATTCCCTTGAAGTTAATATAAACAAGGCGTCCATAATAAGAGGTTCGAGCTTTATCTCTCTCCCAAAAAATATTGCAGTGAAATGTGCATGCATAAATGTCGAGAATAATGATATTTATTGCTTTAAATGGTGTCTCATTGCGGCTTTGGACACAAATAGTACTTTAGATCGAAGACAACGGAAAAACCATAGAAATTACAATATTGCAAACATTTGTGATGAGAATATTAATATAGGGGAAATTGTACTAAATTTTAAAGACCTAGAGTTTCCACTCCCATTGAAGCAGATAAAAAAATTTGAAAGTCAAAATTATGTGAGCATCAATGTATTTGGGCACAATGGAACGTCGCTTATAGGACCATACTACATAACAAAAGGAGAAAAACATATTCATATTAATCTCTTATTGCTCCAGTCCAATGAAAACTTCCACTATGTACTCATTAATGATATATCAAAGTAAGTTTCATTTGTGCATTTAAGCGAAATATGTTTTCATAACTATTTAAACAGTTACTTATTATTGTTATATTAATTTACATACTATTTTATTTTCTATATTTTCTTCAGACTCCTTCGTTCCAGCATAACATCACATGATCACAAGATCCTAATATGCAACACCTGCCTATATCATACACATGATGATTATGTGTATAATCATCACAAAAACGTTTGCGGCAAAAAAGTCATCAGAATGCCAGAAGATGGATCTATTATCAAGTTTACGAAGCACTACAAACAGTTAAATGTACCATTTGTAATATACGCAGACTTTGAGTCCATTTTAGAAAAAGTCAATGATCCTGTAAGTAAAAGCACTACAAATGTACAGAAACACCATGCGTGTGCATTCGGGTATTTTATTAATTGTAGTTTTAAGAGAGAAAATAATATATATAGGAATTATTTTGGTGAAGATTCGTCAAATGTATTTATTAAAAAAATAGTTGAAGATTGTACAGATATTTATCTAAATTATTTAATTAAAGTTAAGAAAATGTTCATAACCCCAATAGAAATAGCTCAATATAATAATGCAAAAAATTGTTATATATGTAAGAAAATATTAAATAACGATAAAGTTAGAGATCATTGTCATCTTACGGGCAATTATCGTGGGGCAGCTCATAGCGAATGTAATTTGAATTATAAAACACCTCAGTTTATACCGGTTATCCTGCATAATCTTTCTGCATATGATATACACCTATTTTTCAAAGAACTTTCTACTATAAAATACTCCACAATAAAAGTGATTCCCCAGAACACAGAGCGTTATATTTCTCTTTCAATTTTCATCAGATTAGATGAAAAATATGGATTCGAAATAAGATTTATAGACTCGTTTAGATTTATGGCTTCGAGCTTAGATACGTTAGCGAAAAATCTTGATAGCAATGATTTCAATACTATTCGATCATGTTTCGTTGATGAAGATCATTTCAACCTGATTAGAAGAAAGGGTGTATTTCCGTACTCTTACATGGATTCCATGACTAAGTTTAAAAAAACTAAGCTCCCTAGTAGAGACGAGTTCTTCAATATTCTAACGAATGAAGAATGTGATGTATTCGAGTATGAACATGCTCAAAAAATATGGAGGGTGTTTAACTGTAAAACCCTCCTTGACTATACTGAGCTCTACTTAAAGACAGATGTTCTACTTCTAGCCGATGTGTTTGAAAATTTTAGGAAAATTTGTAGAGATATATACGATTTGGACCCCTGCCACTATTATACAGCACCAAGTTTATCCTGGGATGCAATGTTGAAAACCACAGAAGTTTCACTGGAACAGTTCACTGATTCCGAAATGTATATGTTTATGCAAAACGGAATTAGAGGTGGACTAGTTCAATGCTCGCAAAGATATTCCAAAGCAAATAACAAATATTTGGAAGATTTTGATCCATCAAAGCCATCAGAATTTCTTGTATATTTAGACGCTAACAATTTGTATGGTTGGGCGATGTCGGAATATCTTCCTTGCGGTGAATTTGAGTGGGTATGTGATACTGATTTTGATGTTAAAAAAATTTCTGATACTGCAGAGTATGGGTACATTTTGGAAGTGGATATAGATTATCCGGATTCAGTGCATGATCTTCATAATGATTTGCCATTTTGTCCCCAAAATAAGACCGTGGGAGGATCCAAAATCAAAAAATTAGTTGCAGACTTACACTCAAAAACAAATTACACCATACACTATAGAGTTTTAAAACAAGCCATTTCAAATGGCCTCATTTTAAAACAAATCCATAGAATACTCAGATTTAAGCAATCCCCATGGCTTAAAAAATATATTGACTTAAACACATTTCATAGGACAAATGCTAAAAATAATTTTGAAAAAGATTTCTTCAAACTTTTAAACAATGCTGTTTACGGGAAGACAATGGAAAACATTGAAAAACGTAGGGACATTAGAATTACTTCATCTTGGGAAACAACAAATAGGAATCATTTAGGTCTCAGAGCATTAATTGCGAAACCAAATTTTAAGCAGTTGACAAAATTTTCTGATGATATGTATGCGGTAGAGTTAGAAAAAATGGAACCACTATATGATAAACCCATATATGTTGGTTTTACAGTACTGGAGTTATCCAAGTGGAGAATGTATGACTTCCATTATGGCTTCATGAAGCCTAAATTTGGAGACAACATTTCTCTCAACTATATGGATACTGACTCATTTATTTATTCAATTAAAACTGATGATTTTTACGATGACATCCGTAATGACATTAGTTTGAATTTTGATACGTCAGAATATCCTATAGATAATCAATTTCGTTTGCCGCTACTAAATAAGAAGGTTTTAGGAATGATGAAAGATGAAAACCATGGGGATATAATGACAGAGTTTGTTGGTTTAAGAGCAAAAATGTATTCTCTGTCGACTCTTCGCTCGGAAGCTGTTAAAAAATCAAAAGGGATCAAAAAGTCTGTAATTAAAAAGTTGTCCATTAATGATTACAAAAGTTGCTTATTCGAATCCAAAATCATCTCGGATGAAATGTTTTTGTTTAGATCTAAAACACATGAACTATATACACAAAAACTGCATAAAATAGCACTTAGCTTTTCTGATGATAAAAGAAATATAATGAAAGATAAAATAAAAACGCGTGCTTGGGGACATTACATAGACCGAAATAATGATGCAATGGATGTAGAATAGAATGATTCCTACTAAATTGCATGTAAGATGTCAATGAAAATTTAATTTTGTACTAATTGTATTTATTTATTAATGTATTTCTTTAATTATTTATTAATTTATTTATTATTCACTTATTTGTTTATTAATTAATTTATGTATTTATTATTTATTTGTTTATTAATTAGTTTATTCCTTTATTTCTTTATTAATTTACTTATTTATTAATTTATTTATTGTTTATATATTTGTTTATAAATTTATCTATTAATTTTAGTATTTTATTCACACAAAAGTATGTAAAAATTTAATGCTTTAAAGCTTTTATCTTTTTACCTATACCTAAGTTACCTTTAAATAAAAATTAAATATTAGATTAATGATCTTTTTTCTTTTTATATCTGTATATTTTTATTTATAAATATAGTTAAATTTGTATTGGTACTAAGATTTTTAAGAAAAAATGTTAAATAAAATATGGAAAAAATAATAATATGTAAATGGTTTTTATTTCAACTTAAATTTACTTAATAGAAATTTTAACTACAAATGTCCACATCTTTATATTTTGTTTCTTTATGGGTTTTACTTAAAAAATTTTTTCTTTCATGCGAATTCTTGTTTTTTCTTTTCATATCGCTTAAACATACACAGTATTGTTATCTTTGAAAGGTTCTGCACAAAACAAATCGAATTTCACAATATTATGAAATTCCATTATATTTCATTAGGTATTTTCTTATCGATACCAACTGCTCTAACACCATCTCATTTACGTTTGCTAACAGCAAATAGTACAATAGGTGTCAGCTATTAGATCAGCTTATTAGCACCTGGTCTGTTTTTCAGATCAGCTTTTCAGGACCTGGTCTGGTTTTCAAATCAGCTTATCAGGACCTGGTCTGGTTTTCAGATCAGCTTTTCAGGACCTGGTCTGGTTTTCAGATCAGCTTATCAGGACCTGGTCTGGTTTTCAGATCAGCTTTTCAGGACCTGGTCTGGTTTTCAGATCAGCTTTTCAGGACCTGGTCTGGTTTTCAGATCAGCTTATCAGGACCTGGTCTGGTTTTCAGATCAGCTTTTCAGGACCTGGTCTGGTTTTCAGATCAGCTTTTCAAGATCTGGTCTGGTTTTCAGATCAGCTTATCAGGAGCTGGTCTGATTTTCAGGTCAGCTTATTAGGAGCTGGTCTGATTT
The DNA here is from genome assembly GCA_949987645.1 of Tachina grossa. Lineage (NCBI taxonomy): Eukaryota > Metazoa > Arthropoda > Insecta > Diptera > Tachinidae > Tachina > Tachina grossa. The sequence goes on along the minus strand of OX465274.1, from coordinate 172,209,426 downwards.
TCAAGTCAGCTTATTAGGAGCTGGTCTGATTTTCAAGTCAGCTTATTAGGAGCTGGTCTGGTTTTCAGGTCAGATGAAATAACTAAAGTCTATCTTTTATTAGCAGTATTTTTTTTTTCTATAACGAAAATCGTTTAATTTAATATATTTGCTTATAATCAAAAATCCATATTTATCCTTCCAACACTCTACAAATTTTTTAAAACTTGTCAAAATTCATATTACTGCCAACATGAACCTTGTAAACATGCTTCATATTTTCCTCATCTTACTTAAACATTATAATTACATTTGCATTGTCTCTTATTAAATGCTTATAGCCATATTCATAAAAATTTTAAACAGCATTTCAAATGTTGTTTGAGCAAAATTCGCTAAAATTGTATTCATAATAGAATATTAGCGTAAAAACGTTTTTTAACTTGCGTAAATCACCAAATCTTAAAAATTAAATGCACCCATATTTAAAATAATTTTGAATTGACGTCGTTGTAGTTTTGCTTCTTGCTTATTTATATTTTTAACTTTGTCTGTATGTATGTATGTATGCATGTATTAAGAATTATGCTTATGTTTGGCACAAGTAGAATGAGTCATCATTATTCTGTCGCCCCGTAAAAAAAATATACACGTACACGTACATATGTATGTATATTATTCTGCTTTCCACATGCAACATCAGCAAATATCATAATTGAAATGTATTAAGCTTCATTACCAGTAAAAAATAAATGTATAATAACCCATTCTTTTAATTATGAAATTATGTAATTTCTTTAACTATTCATATTTGTAGTAGTATATAGATAATTTTAGTATAAATATATGTTTTTAAACTTGAGATAGTAGTAGTGAACTGGGCATTTCGGCGTAGGGTAAAATTTTAAAGTTTAATTACCCATTACTCCGACAAAGGACACCCACAAATTATTACACGCCTCAAATCACTGACAGACTCAAATTCCCACAGACAGACAGACAGACAGACATACACTTAATGTAAACAAAAACTCCTTATGTTAAAAAAATAAGAGTGACTTATTGAACCACCCTCGAAAAATATTTAAAGGACTTATCGAACCACCCTCGTAGGTATCAAATTTCAAGAATTTTAAAATTTTCAAATTTTAATTACCCAAATTTAACAATTTCAGCAACAATTTAACAATTTTAATTGGGGCCGAACCGCCAGTTCACTACTACTATCTCAAGTTTAAAAACATATATTTATACTAAAATTATCTATATACTACTACAAATATGAATAGTTAAAGAAATTACATAATTTCATAATTAAAAGAATGGGTTATTATACATTTATTTTTTACTGGTAATGAAGCTTAATACATTTCAATTATGATATTTGCTGATGTTGCATGTGGAAAGCAGAATAATATACATACATATGTACGTGTACGTGTATATTTTTTTTACGGGGCGACAGAATAATGATGACTCATTCTACTTGTGCCAAACATAAGCATAATTCTTAATACATGCATACATACATACATACAGACAAAGTTAAAAATATAAATAAGCAAGAAGCAAAACTACAACGACGTCAATTCAAAATTATTTTAAATATGGGTGCATTTAATTTTTAAGATTTGGTGATTTACGCAAGTTAAAAAACGTTTTTACGCTAATATTCTATTATGAATACAATTTTAGCGAATTTTGCTCAAACAACATTTGAAATGCTGTTTAAAATTTTTATGAATATGGCTATAAGCATTTAATAAGAGACAATGCAAATGTAATTATAATGTTTAAGTAAGATGAGGAAAATATGAAGCATGTTTACAAGGTTCATGTTGGCAGTAATATGAATTTTGACAAGTTTTAAAAAATTTGTAGAGTGTTGGAAGGATAAATATGGATTTTTGATTATAAGCAAATATATTAAATTAAACGATTTTCGTTATAGAAAAAAAAAATACTGCTAATAAAAGATAGACTTTAGTTATTTCATCTGACCTGAAAACCAGACCAGCTCCTAATAAGCTGACTTGAAAATCAGACCAGCTCCTAATAAGCTGACTTGAAAATCAGACCAGCTCCTAATAAGCTGACCTGAAAATCAGACCAGCTCCTGATAAGCTGATCTGAAAACCAGACCAGATCTTGAAAAGCTGATCTGAAAACCAGACCAGGTCCTGAAAAGCTGATCTGAAAACCAGACCAGGTCCTGATAAGCTGATCTGAAAACCAGACCAGGTCCTGAAAAGCTGATCTGAAAACCAGACCAGGTCCTGAAAAGCTGATCTGAAAACCAGACCAGGTCCTGATAAGCTGATCTGAAAACCAGACCAGGTCCTGAAAAGCTGATCTGAAAACCAGACCAGGTCCTGATAAGCTGATTTGAAAACCAGACCAGGTCCTGAAAAGCTGATCTGAAAACCAGACCAGCTCCTGAAAAGCTGATCTGAAAAACAGACCAGGTGCTAATAAGCTGATCTAATAGCTGACACCTATTGTACTATTTGCTGTTAGCAAACGTAAATGAGATGGTGTTAGAGCAGTTGGTATCGATAAGAAAATACCTAATGAAATATAATGGAATTTCATAATATTGTGAAATTCGATTTGTTTTGTGCAGAACCTTTCAAAGATAACAATACTGTGTATGTTTAAGCGATATGAAAAGAAAAAACAAGAATTCGCATGAAAGAAAAAATTTTTTAAGTAAAACCCATAAAGAAACAAAATATAAAGATGTGGACATTTGTAGTTAAAATTTCTATTAAGTAAATTTAAGTTGAAATAAAAACCATTTACATATTATTATTTTTTCCATATTTTATTTAACATTTTTTCTTAAAAATCTTAGTACCAATACAAATTTAACTATATTTATAAATAAAAATATACAGATATAAAAAGAAAAAAGATCATTAATCTAATATTTAATTTTTATTTAAAGGTAACTTAGGTATAGGTAAAAAGATAAAAGCTTTAAAGCATTAAATTTTTACATACTTTTGTGTGAATAAAATACTAAAATTAATAGATAAATTTATAAACAAATATATAAACAATAAATAAATTAATAAATAAGTAAATTAATAAAGAAATAAAGGAATAAACTAATTAATAAACAAATAAATAATAAATACATAAATTAATTAATAAACAAATAAGTGAATAATAAATAAATTAATAAATAATTAAAGAAATACATTAATAAATAAATACAATTAGTACAAAATTAAATTTTCATTGACATCTTACATGCAATTTAGTAGGAATCATTCTATTCTACATCCATTGCATCATTATTTCGGTCTATGTAATGTCCCCAAGCACGCGTTTTTATTTTATCTTTCATTATATTTCTTTTATCATCAGAAAAGCTAAGTGCTATTTTATGCAGTTTTTGTGTATATAGTTCATGTGTTTTAGATCTAAACAAAAACATTTCATCCGAGATGATTTTGGATTCGAATAAGCAACTTTTGTAATCATTAATGGACAACTTTTTAATTACAGACTTTTTGATCCCTTTTGATTTTTTAACAGCTTCCGAGCGAAGAGTCGACAGAGAATACATTTTTGCTCTTAAACCAACAAACTCTGTCATTATATCCCCATGGTTTTCATCTTTCATCATTCCTAAAACCTTCTTATTTAGTAGCGGCAAACGAAATTGATTATCTATAGGATATTCTGACGTATCAAAATTCAAACTAATGTCATTACGGATGTCATCGTAAAAATCATCAGTTTTAATTGAATAAATAAATGAGTCAGTATCCATATAGTTGAGAGAAATGTTGTCTCCAAATTTAGGCTTCATGAAGCCATAATGGAAGTCATACATTCTCCACTTGGATAACTCCAGTACTGTAAAACCAACATATATGGGTTTATCATATAGTGGTTCCATTTTTTCTAACTCTACCGCATACATATCATCAGAAAATTTTGTCAACTGCTTAAAATTTGGTTTCGCAATTAATGCTCTGAGACCTAAATGATTCCTATTTGTTGTTTCCCAAGATGAAGTAATTCTAATGTCCCTACGTTTTTCAATGTTTTCCATTGTCTTCCCGTAAACAGCATTGTTTAAAAGTTTGAAGAAATCTTTTTCAAAATTATTTTTAGCATTTGTCCTATGAAATGTGTTTAAGTCAATATATTTTTTAAGCCATGGGGATTGCTTAAATCTGAGTATTCTATGGATTTGTTTTAAAATGAGGCCATTTGAAATGGCTTGTTTTAAAACTCTATAGTGTATGGTGTAATTTGTTTTTGAGTGTAAGTCTGCAACTAATTTTTTGATTTTGGATCCTCCCACGGTCTTATTTTGGGGACAAAATGGGCAAATCATTATGAAGATCATGCACTGAATCCGGATAATCTATATCCACTTCCAAAATGTACCCATACTCTGCAGTATCAGAAATTTTTTTAACATCAAAATCAGTATCACATACCCACTCAAATTCACCGCAAGGAAGATATTCCGACATCGCCCAACCATACAAATTGTTAGCGTCTAAATATACAAGAAATTCTGATGGCTTTGATGGATCAAAATCTTCCAAATATTTGTTATTTGCTTTGGAATATCTTTGCGAGCATTGAACTAGTCCACCTCTAATTCCGTTTTGCATAAACATATACATTTCGGAATCAGTGAACTGTTCCAGTGAAACTTCTGTGGTTTTCAACATTGCATCCCAGGATAAACTTGGTGCTGTATAATAGTGGCAGGGGTCCAAATCGTATATATCTCTACAAATTTTCCTAAAATTTTCAAACACATCGGCTAGAAGTAGAACATCTGTCTTTAAGTAGAGCTCAGTATAGTCAAGGAGGGTTTTACAGTTAAACACCCTCCATATTTTTTGAGCATGTTCATACTCGAATACATCACATTCTTCATTCGTTAGAATATTGAAGAACTCGTCTCTACTAGGGAGCTTAGTTTTTTTAAACTTAGTCATGGAATCCATGTAAGAGTACGGAAATACACCCTTTCTTCTAATCAGGTTGAAATGATCTTCATCAACGAAACATGATCGAATAGTATTGAAATCATTGCTATCAAGATTTTTCGCTAACGTATCTAAGCTCGAAGCCATAAATCTAAACGAGTCTATAAATCTTATTTCGAATCCATATTTTTCATCTAATCTGATGAAAATTGAAAGAGAAATATAACGCTCTGTGTTCTGGGGAATCACTTTTATTGTGGAGTATTTTATAGTAGAAAGTTCTTTGAAAAATAGGTGTATATCATATGCAGAAAGATTATGCAGGATAACCGGTATAAACTGAGGTGTTTTATAATTCAAATTACATTCGCTATGAGCTGCCCCACGATAATTGCCCGTAAGATGACAATGATCTCTAACTTTATCGTTATTTAATATTTTCTTACATATATAACAATTTTTTGCATTATTATATTGAGCTATTTCTATTGGGGTTATGAACATTTTCTTAACTTTAATTAAATAATTTAGATAAATATCTGTACAATCTTCAACTATTTTTTTAATAAATACATTTGACGAATCTTCACCAAAATAATTCCTATATATATTATTTTCTCTCTTAAAACTACAATTAATAAAATACCCGAATGCACACGCATGGTGTTTCTGTACATTTGTAGTGCTTTTACTTACAGGATCATTGACTTTTTCTAAAATGGACTCAAAGTCTGCGTATATTACAAATGGTACATTTAACTGTTTGTAGTGCTTCGTAAACTTGATAATAGATCCATCTTCTGGCATTCTGATGACTTTTTTGCCGCAAACGTTTTTGTGATGATTATACACATAATCATCAGGTGTATGATATAGGCAGGTGTTGCATATTAGGATCTTGTGATCATGTGATGTTATGCTGGAACGAAGGAGTCTGAAGAAAATATAGAAAATAAAATAGTATGTAAATTAATATAACAATAATAAGTAACTGTTTAAATAGTTATGAAAACATATTTCGCTTAAATGCACAAATGAAACTTACTTTGATATATCATTGATGAGTACATAGTGGAAGTTTTCATTGGACTGGAGCAATAAGAGATTAATATGAATATGTTTTTCTCCTTTTGTTATGTAGTATGGTCCTATAAGCGACGTTCCATTGTGCCCAAATACATTGATGCTCACATAATTTTGACTTTCAAATTTTTTTATCTGCTTCAATGGGAGTGGAAACTCTAGGTCTTTAAAATTTAGTACAATTTCCCCTATATTAATATTCTCATCACAAATGTTTGCAATATTGTAATTTCTATGGTTTTTCCGTTGTCTTCGATCTAAAGTACTATTTGTGTCCAAAGCCGCAATGAGACACCATTTAAAGCAATAAATATCATTATTCTCGACATTTATGCATGCACATTTCACTGCAATATTTTTTGGGAGAGAGATAAAGCTCGTACCTCTTATTATGGACGCCTTGTTTATATTAACTTCAAGGGAATTTATTGAAATCAAGGTCCATCCGCTATCCCTCTCTTGAAATTCTTCCAATTTGGTTCTTAGCTCCTCGGCTTGTTTCTTGTACATATCCTCTATGTCATCAGACAAAGTCACCAACATCATTTTCGTAATATGTACAAGTTGGGAAACATTCATCTCATGATTCACCATCTTCATATAATCACATGTGAGCTCCATATTAAATTTGAATGTAGTATGTATCTTACTACGTTCATTTAATTGTTGCACTATGGAGCTCTTGGCCGATTTCAGAAACTCCTCCGGAAACAAGACACCCACATTTTTGTTGAGGAGGATGTATGTCTCGATCCTCCCATTGTAGTTGATTGCTCTCTTAGTGAGAAAATCTCCAATCCGTTCTTGCTGACAACTGTTTTTGTGTTTTGTGGTTCTGACATGAGCCATATAACCATTTGATGGGATCATCTCATCACAATCCTCACAATATTTGTTTTGAAGATTTAGCTTACTAGTTCCAAGCATAGCCTTCGATTGGCTAGCATAGGAGTGCGTTTCAATATGCTGGTTTAGTTTTGTTTGAGTCATAAAGACTTTATTGCAGATAGTACAACTTGTAGTATTCATATTATTTAATTATTTATTTGTTTATTAATTAATTTAATTATTTTATTTATAAACAATTTATTTCAGTTATAAACAATTTATTTAATTATTTTTTATGCACTAATATCTTTTTTAACAAAGAGTAATTAGTTCTAACACTTTTATAGTTTTTGGATTTCAAACGCTTAAGAAATTTTGGATGGGAAAATAGGTTGTGACTTGTTGAGATATCAGAGCAGACTGATGACAATCTACATTATTTCTTCTACTTATATACTTTATGTGAGAATCGCGTAGTAGTCATCAAATCTAGTTTATCTGATGGTATTACGACATGTGGTGAAATTCATACATACACACACATACACATTTCCACAATTCTCTGTTGGTATTACGATATATGATGAAATTCATATACATAGCAACACCCAGAACAAAATCGCTAACATCAGTTTGCAATATAAAGGTACGAGAAAAATCGGGACACGTGAAAGAAGGTGCTTCTATAAGTTTTTGCTGTATTTCTCCAAAAGCTATTTCTTATAATTGTTATATTAAAGTAAAATATACTGAAATAAAAATATCACTACCCCCTATTCAAAAACTCTGCTTATCAACCTGATTGGATTCAAAACATTTAACATCTGAAATGCACTTGTACACATAAAACCTATGCCAACACAATATTTTCTATCTCCATAAGAATAGCAACGTGAATAGTCTAGAAAACATATATACATTCATTTGTAAATATGTATGAAAAAGTGATAATGTAATTCACACAAGCAATGACATTCTTCAAAGCAAAAATAGATACGATCACATACATGAATCCAACAACATATACATACATTACCAAATACATTCCCTATCCACTTTCATTCGCAACAGGGTTGCCAGATTATTTCCCCAGAGATCTCAAACATAAATGCATACATACAATAATCCTATATAAGCATACCAACTATAACTCAAAACAACAATCCTAAGTCTATCAAATAACAATCACTACATGCACACAAATTCACACAGATCCTTTGTAGCTATCCTGCAGTCAGACTGGGAGCAAGTGTCTTTGTGTCAATACTAAAGTTCTAGTCACAGTTTTGGTATAATAAGTTTTCTTCTATCCGTCAGTATAAAAGAAGAAGAGAAAACAGATATGATGTATTTGTGGTGGAATTGTCAATAACTTGTCAATATACATACATTTGTATGTAAGTCGCACAAGCGACAAGTCAAAAGCGACTCAGTACATTTTCACCATCGACGTTTCCTACTGGGTATAATGATTGTCTGCCACTACAACAAAAGTATCGGACACCATCAAACATACAAGTAAATACCAAAACACACACTCATACACACACACACACACATACATACACACCCCCCCATACACACATACAAACACCCCACATATACATGCATACACATAACCAAAGAATCAGACTCACACTCACACATACATACATCCATGCACTGCAAGCACAACATTTCTCTACAACAACGAAAGCTGTGCACACAAGTATACATACACACACACACGAACGAAGAATCAATCACACACACACACACACACACACAATATCAGCATGAAAATCCCCAAAATCCAGCCATTTGTAACAGGGTTGCCACCGTTTTGGTTTTTTCCCGGTTTTGAATTCCCAAAACATGTCGTCCTCCGCCATTAACAATCTACTGATAAATATTTTCTTTAACTATTTTTTTCAATAATTTTTGTTATTACACAGAAAAAAGTATTCATCAATTAATGCTTATAATTAAGAATTTAATTGATTCAATTAAATTTTTAATTGTATTAATTAGTTTGAGTGGAAAAACTTAATTGATATTATCAAATTGTTTATAGGTGAAAATTTAATTAATTTTTTAATTGATATTACGAATATTTTAAGTGATGTTACAAAAATATTCATATAACTTTTTTTCCGTGTAAAGTTCAAGCAGAGACAATTATTTTTCGCTTTATTACTTCAGTTGTTTTAAAACCAACTTTAAAGTTTTGGTCATTCGGGAAAAATTGATTGAATCGAGTTAAGTTTCTATTTTAATATTTTATTGACAATTTTAAGGATTTTTTTTATCTAATGCAGTATCAACAATTTACAATTTTCTAAGCAATAGAATTTTTATTGGAGAGTTTTCTGCAAAACAAGTTTTTGAGTTTTGACGTTATTGAAGCAAATATGCCATTCAACTCCTTGACTTTTTAATTATCGTAAATTATAATTCTACACTGAATATTTTCAAGTGTTTTAACAACACTCCTACAATCGAGAATACATATGTACTTACATATATACTAGATATTAACGAAACTAATAAATTTATTTAGTTAAAAATCCAGTGAAAAATTATCTCACACTGAGTCATACATACATATATCGCCAATTTAATCTTTATAATATCTTTGTAGTAATTTATATCGTATGATGACCCCAATTATAGCTAGTTTAGATTATATACAATAGTTGTTTTTAGTAAAATGGTGTGCTAGTAGATTTGCCGTAATGAAATATTTGATATAAGTATGAAATCAGAACATTTATACAAATACGCAAAAATTCCACTTTTTCACTTTTTTTACTCATTATAAATCTACTTTGAAATTTATATAACCATTAAACATATCTACGTCAAATCTTGGAATTGTGCAAAATACATAACTTAGCTTTAACAGCTTCCCCGAACAAAGTCAAGACTTTGCAAAATAAACTTTTATGCATGATTCCTTAAGTTATCTTTGAAGTCAAAAGTTTTTGTTAAAATACCAAAGTAAAGAGTCAAAACTGCAGATTAATTCAATAATTAATTTAATAACAATTACACACTTTACATTTGACAATATGCCGAGAAACATCAATTTAGTTAAACAAATGTTATAACATAGTTGCACGCAATCAACTATGTGATTGATGACTTTATTTGATAGTCTCCAGTATACTATAAAAAACTCTGCATAATTTGCAATGTTGTTCAGGCTCATTATTTTCGTTTGTAATGAAAAGCTAAAGTAAATACTAAGCAAGTAAAAAGCTGTGAAAGAGGGATATAAATATTAATGTCAAACAATATTGTCAACTAAAATTTTTATGCCTCTAAAAAGACACACAAGCTCAATTTTACCATCTCTAATTTACAAAAGTCGTGGCATTGTCGTTTGTTCTTTACTAATTATGCACATTTCAGTTAATTTGTTTATGTTTGTTCAACACAGAAAAAATATTCCTGCAATAAGCAATTTTAATTCAAATTAAAACCAAAAATAAATTAAAAACGTACATATTTATGTCAATTAAACTTCTGCTTAAAAATTAATTATTTTTGCAATAGACAACCGTTATTGAAAATAAAAACAAAAATTAATTAAAACTGTATTTAAGTCAATTAAACATTTGTTTAAAATTTGTAATAATTAAAAAGTTTAATTGACTCAAATACATTTTTAATTGATTTTTGGTTTTATTTTCAATTACACTTGTTTATTGAAAAAAAAAAATTAATTTTTAAGCAAAAGTTTAATTGACTTAAGTATGTGTTTAATTAATATTTGGTTTTGATTTCAATAGAAATTGGTTATTATAGGAATATGTTTTTACTTAAGACACACTTTTTTGATTCTTCTGAGAAGAAAAATTAAGGTTCCAACTCACTCGGACCCAAGTAACAGGTTTCTTTGTATTACCAGAGAGTAGGAAAGGGATAATAAAATTGCAGTTGTTGAAGTGACCAGCGTTGCCGCTTTGGTTACTTTTAACCAAAAATGGTTACTTTTTTTTCCAATGTGTACTTGTGTACTTTTTTTCCATTTTGGTTACTTTTCTTCAACACAAAAATAACCATTTTTGTATGATATATAAATTTTAATATAACTAACTATTGAGATAAACTATCACGTGATTGAAAGAATTTTCGTGGCTAAAAAAATATGGATGTGATTTCCAAACAGATGGTAAATATTGTATCCCAATAGAAATTGCTCAGATGTTCTAAATTGGAAATAAGAAGTTGAATTTTGGCACAAAGTTTCAAAACATACAAATGAATTCAACGAAAATTTTTCGGTGACTTTATTAAATTTTATTTTTAGTTTAATGCCATTTTCACACACTTCGGGGTCTTCTGAAAGAATATTTTCCCAGCTATGTTTAGCCAGAACTAAATGCAGGAATAAGATTGATTTCAATACCAACTCTATAATGCATATGTATGTATATTTTAATAGTTTATCTATTCAGTCATGTGTTTGGTAATGAATATAACACTGTGTTTTTTTAAGTCATGGAAATATAATCATATACGAACACCAGTGCATGATAAAAGACAAAAAAAGACCGGTGTCTTGCCCCAGGTCATGCACATTTTTGTTTGCCCCAAAGATTTGGGGCCTCGGTGTCATTTTTGCATTTTCTCTGGTTCATATCGTTCGGAATTTTGATTTACTCTTTGAGGCAAAGTTGTAGCTCTTGTCATACAACAAAAATTGTGAACATATAAAATTAAAAAAACATTATCTTCAAGATCAAAAACGCAAAAAAAAAATTGAGTTTTATACCTTTTTACCCTGTTCAGGTACATAGGTAGCAAGCGATTCAAAATTCAAAGAAACTATCAACGATACAAATGTACTTAAGATCTCAATAAACAACTTTCGACAACATATGAACTTCCTAGGAATGATTCTTAATACCGTTTTGGTAGCGCTTAGGCAGCCACAAAAGTAAAAAATTTCAAAGCAAATGAAATTAAAAAACGGTGTTAAGAATCGTTCCCAGGAAGTTCATATGTTCTAGAAAGTTGTTCATTGAGATCTTAGGTACATTTTGGTGGTTGATTGTTTCCTTGAATATTCAATGGTTTCCTACCTATGGAGAAAAAATGTGAAAAAATCAATATTTTTTTAAATTTGCCTCAGATACATATATTTCTTAACGGAAGTACAAATAAAACAGTACATATGTACATATATTAAATATATAGAGATTTTGGTTACTTTTTGTCGCCTTTGGTTACTTTTTTCCATATTTTGGTTACAAAAATATTTTGGTTGCGGCAACGCTGGAAGTGACAGACAGATGCAGAGAAGAGAAGCTTTATTGATTTTTTTCATTCTTACAACTCTTTTATTGTTGTGTTTCGTTAATTTTATAGCATCGCTGCAGCGCCTCTGGTGTTAAGTACTGATATTATTGTATGCATTAGTGTCAGTGATGGGAAATGAAATTTGCATTTCGGTATCAATAAAAAAAAATTGAGTACTTTTTCGGTCCCGAGAGTACCAAAAACTATTATTTTTTTTAATTTAAACTTGATTAGCAAAAAATTATATAAAATTTATTTACAAATAAAATAAGGAACACATAGCATATACGTATGTATGTTCATCAGAGATGGGAATTGGAAATCTTGATTTCTTGCCGAGTCTGTTTCTAAATATTACCAAAATCACTTGAATAGTGCCAAATCACTTTTTATTAAATTTAAAATGTTTCAATAATAATTAATTTAAGAATTTCCAAAATTATTTGTTTACAAAAAGACATATACATATGTATGTATATGTATAATTTATTAATTCTTTGTACTTATTTACAGGAAATACAAATACCTGTGATCTGTTTACTTATTATTGGAATAAGAAAAGTTTCCATATTAATACGAGCCATAACCGCCAAAGAGCTTAAGCAACATAATTTTCGAGCTTAATTTGTTCATGAAAATCGTTTAGTTACGATCGCAGATAATCGATTTTCGTTAAAAAACGAAGTTAAAAAGATATGCCGCTTAAAGTTTTTTTTGGCGGTTATGGCTCGAATGGACAAAAAAGTGCCTGTGCCATCTAACATCCAATATTGCCAAAAATGGCACAATTGCTTCACATTTCTCATCACTGATTTTCACAGGTGCAAATGTTAAAGTTATAACAAGAAGAGTTTTTAGACTTATATAAATTTTTGGACTGGATAAGACTTGTTACTCTCGGAACATGAAGTCTGTTCCTATGTTATGTTTTCATGAGATTTTGGTAGGAAAAAATCCTTTCGACATTTGCAGAGAAGTGAGGTATAGACAAAATTCCGCAAGCTACTTTCGATATATCAGGAATCATGTATTCAACTAATGCGTTTTTAATTTTAGACACTCTAGAGCAGAAACTGCATATATTATTTTGTTAATGGTTTGAGTTCTTCCATATTAGCCAATGATCTATATTGGTTGTTAATATTTTCAAAATTTAGCCTTTCGCTGGAAGACATTTTAATTAAAAGTGGTATAATGCTGTTGGTTTTACCAGATAAAACATTTTCAGAGGAAATCTTATTAATCCAAACTAACATTTCATTGTCAAAGTCCACTTTAGAACTTGACAGAATTTAATATATATCTTTTTACAATTTTCTTTAAACTGATTTAAAACATGATTTCTGTTTATATATAGATCAACTTCTGTGCCGCAGAAAATATCATTTGTTAAAATATCTTTATTAATAAAGTTTCATGCCATTTGTCGAAAAAGAAATTTAATTCTTGACAAAAATATATGCAAACGCGCGTCTTCTAACTGCATTTCTAAGTAGACCGTGAGAGTATCAAATGCGCTGTGGGAGTACTACGGTACTTTTTCATGTCAAATAGTATCAAAAAAAGTACGATCGTACCAACTTTCCCATCACTAATTTAGTGTCCCTTTGTGTCAGTTGTTGTAGGAAAATTCAAGTGATGAAGGCATATTTACTGGTCACTGAACTATACCGACTTCAGTGCATGCTAATTCTGATGTAACATCAGAGCGCCCTCCTTCGTCTGTATTGTGTAGTAGAATTATCGGCGAAGTAAAATAACCAATTAACGGCCCTTTTCACAATGTACAATTAAAAGCTAACAGGGACTTTAACGGCAAGTTTTGTATGGAGAACTGTCAGTTAAAGTTTACGTTAACTCTTAATCATACATTGTGAAAAGGGACGTAAATAGCAACTAAACACAGTTTTGAACGTTTAATGCGCCTCAGTAACACCGGAGGCGCTGTAAGTCTGCATTATTAAAAACTTACAAAAAAGCAATGAATTGCCTGAGTGTTGCTTCTCTTTAAAAAAAACTATTTAGCCTTTTTAATACTTAGTTTACTTCGCCGACGATTCATTAGTCGAAAGAGGGCACTGGGATGTACATTAGTATAGACACTAATGAATATCTGAAAAAATCTCTGAAGTTGATATAACTGGGTGTGGCCAGGGATTGAACTCGAGCTCTCGAGCTCTCGAAGATCGTTAATTGCTTTGTAATCAGCGCACAAACTATTTCTATAAACAGCACCCTCCTTGTAAACTTAAAAACTAACAATTTTATTTGTTCTTAAAACAAATTTAAAAAATTTTGATGAATAAAATTCTAAAGTAAAACGAAGAACATTATAGATTAAATTTTTTATTATTAATCTTATATATATTTAAGAAATAAGAATTTTTTTTGAACACTTAATGTACTAATTTATAAGTTGGCGATCATGTGATTCGATTCCCACATGCTTCAGTATAACGGGTGAAGATCTTTATTATTATGCCAGTTAAAAATTAATAAAAGGGAGTCGAAAAAATCAATTTGTACTATTTGGGTGATTCTTAGAGAAGACGATAAGCTCTTCTTAATGTAATAAACCGCGTTCTAGTTGTTTCATCGCTATCTGCGAACTGTTCCATTGATTTGTTAACTTTTTTTTAAATAACTAACTCAGTCGTACCAAACTACATATTCTGCAGAAAGGTGTTTATCACAACCGGAAGGAGATGAATCAGCTATACATTGAATCAAATCTTTATGAGCATCGCTGTTGCCTTACAGCATACCGCAATTTAAATACGCCAAAGTACCTGTCTGGTGAGAATTTGGTATGTCCAGTTAGACAAAACTCATCCGCAACTCCCAAAAACCTCTGAGTGACGAGTTTCAAGCAAATCCAAAAGTATAACAAAAGATAGTCTGCTATATTCGATCTGACATTTTGAATTTTTAAAATCTAATACCAGATTCGTAATCAGCGACCTCAAAAATCAGCGACCCCCAATAACGAGTTTCACGCCTTAAAAGCGTTCAGGCAACTTGTCAACTTCAAAGTCGTTTTTCTCCAAAACTTATTTTCTGACCATAGCTCATTATTAGATTTCTGTGTCACATATATTTATAGAAAAACTTTCAGAATTTTATTGAGAATTGCCCGCATAAATATAATAAGCTAAGAAATCTCAAACGAAAATTCACAAAAAACATTTTTGTTTGGCCTTGAAACTGTTTTAAGTTCAAAAGCGATTGTGCGGTAGAACAAATCACACATAGTTTTCTGATATTATTTAAAGCTTGGCCCATGGTATGAGAAGAAAAACTTTATTCAATAATTTATAATGAAAACAAATTTTAATTTTTATATTTTATTGTTCAGTCGTGTAAAGCAGCTCTGGGTTGAGGAACATCTCTCGCGTCATCGTAATTATTTCTTAAGTGCGGTCAGGCTTGTGCATGTTGTTTGGCCTCCGAGAGTTTTTCGTCTCGCTTGCACTGATCTGCCACGGATAACCGTATAATCTTGCGGTTTTTTGTGGAATTTCTTTAACAATCACGTTGCTACTTCCTATGTGAAGGCATAGGTCGTGTACAGTCAGTCACAAAACCTTTTAAAATACTGTTAATACCATCTTGGGCATATGGTCTAGTTACCTCGTCTATATTTGTGGAACACCATATAATGCAAATTTACTTTGTATAATATGTATAATAAATAAATAAATAAATATTTTATTGTTGTTTTCAACATATGTACTCATATGTATGTACATATGTATATAAAATGTCGAACAAAAGTTGTCGTTCAATATAAGCCACGTCACTGCATTAAATATCGCTTGAAATTTTATTGTACTCGAAATTAAATAAAGGTAAAGGTTGTTCCAATAAGAAGTTTCAATGGGATGTGTGAAAAACGCGTATATTTAATCGAAATCACCGGACATTTATTTATTTGTTAAGATAATATCAGTAAAATGATCGCCACGGCAGGACCATATTCTTTTCATGAAATTTTACATCATTAATGCGCACGTTTGCGTCTGTATTTTCTCCATAATTTCACGAATTCTTAAGTTGAGGTCTTGAATCGATTGTAGGCTATTAGGGTTTGCCTTGTTTTTCACATCAGCTCGAAGAAAAAAGTCTAAATGTATTAAATCAGCAGATCTGGGTGGCCAATTGTGATCATCTCTTCGAGAAATTACACGGTCAGGAAACATTATCACACAAAAGATCGATGCCAAATTTCGTCCACATAAATAGCTTTAAATTTTTGATATACGGGATCATTAATCATGCTTCTATTGCGCAATCTATTCATCTTAATATTTGTTTCTTCACATTTCCGAAAAAGTAAGGCACAGTTGTCCCGCCGGACCAAAAAAAAATCGCACCAAGTAGTCACACATGCACAAGTTTAATTTTTCTCATCGCCAACTTGTTTCTAGAGCTTTTACTTTCATAATAAATTGCCAAAAAAGTGTTTCACTTGGACCCAAAAATGCTTTAGTTTTCAATGCTTTCTGTCATCTGAGTCTTGTAGTTACATCTTGGGTCATAACAATATTCAAAATGAAATGTCTTATTGGAATACCCTGTTTAATCCAAACAATCATCAGTAGCTGGATTCAATATCTTTTTGCGAACCGAAAATCGTCATATATGTGCATCAATATTCGTTTGCGGTTTTGATAATGTGATTCTGTAATTGCTTTTTAACGATAGTATATATCTGTATTTTATTCAATATTTAATTATAGATCATGTGGAATAATATATATACATATGTATATCAAGAAGAATTAAAGAAAAATAAATGAATTTGAGCTTGTTATTTTACTTTTTTTGCTTCAATCGACAAAGAATATGTTACTGGATAGCAACGTCATTAAATTTTCATTTTTTTTATATAGTGACACGATTATCGCATTAAAAGTTACTGAATCCAGGGGTATAACCACCGCTTTCGATAACGAGCTGGATCGATTACGTTTTTCCAGTTTGAGATTGTGGCATTCGCTATTCCCAAACTGAAAAAACGTGATTGAATCAGCTCGTTATCGCAAACGGCAATTAGACCCCAGGCACTGTTCTAGGAAATTGACTACCTCCCATAGGAGTATTTTGCAATTTGGAAATATTTATTTCAACTTTTAAAAGTATTTTCTCACCTTGCGTTTTATACTAAATTCTCCAGTTAATTAAAAAAAGTTTATTAATCCACTTAATGTGTTTGTCCCGTGTGATTTATGTGATTTACACTTTAAGAAATTAGGCGCAAAAATGCTTGACACCCAGACATGTATTCTATTTAATTATTGCTTTAATATAATTTATTACTTTTGCTTTACATGAGTGCTTGTGTTTTCGGAGTTAATTAATTGTTTTGCTTTAAAAAAAAATTGATTTCGGTTTTTGTCACTAGCCGACGGTCACGCACTTTAGCATTAAATCATTTGAAAATTTAGAGCAGAAAATGTAATTTAATTTTTTTCTTCTTCGTTTATTTTAAAGAGATCATTAAGATTTACTACTTGCATGCGTGGAGGCAAAGGAGCAAGAGATAAATTTCTTCTTCAGGCATAAATTGTTGAAATCAACTGTTTGATAAATTTTCACACAAATTCAGAAAAAAATAACTTAATTGTTTTTATTCCAAACTTGTTTTATTTTATTTTTTTAGTTATAAATATTATGTGGGATTATTACGCATTTAACGTTTTTAATATTTTTATATATGATTTGATTTTGTTTTGATTTCATTTCGCACTTTCACTTTTTATTTTCGCTTCGTTTTCTTTTTTTTTTCTTCTTGGTATTGCAATTGGTGAATGTTTATTTTTGTGTTACTAAAAATCCGCGACGGCTTAAGTGTTTTAACAATTTAATCCAGCGGGTAATTAGACTGGGCTAAAATGTGCATACAATCTATTTGTAGTAGATTTAGTTGGAGAGACAACAAACGACTCTGAGGGCTTTAATTTAATTTTTTATGTTTTGTTTTGGTCTGATTTTTGTTGAACAGATTTTTTTTTTTTGCCTTTGTTGGTGGTATATAATCAACTGATGGGGATTGATTTGTAATGAGGTTATACGACCGTATTGTCTAACTACTAAAGCTGCTGCCTTGGCTGATTGTACTTGAGGAAAAAAAGCACACACGGTAAGAAATCCAACGTTAATACCAGACGAGTATCCGTAAACGAATGACAATGCAGCAACGGAAAACGGAAACGCGTTTGTAAAATATATCTATTCACATACTTGCACAACAAATGCACATATGTATGTATGTATGCATGTAGGGATGTATGTTGAGTGATTATAACAGTATTCAGGGCGGTTATGGGTATTTACCACCCTATTTTACATTCAACTCAAATAACTCAAACACACTGTTTACTGTTATGTACTCTATATAAAAAATCTGCTCTCAAAGTTTAAGCGAGCAATGCTTTTAAACGTTTTCAACTACACAATTCCGCCAGCGGTCTTTGTTTATTCCACAAACAAATGCGGCGCCTGGCAGTAATACAAAACACACAACAATGTCACAACGTGCTTAGAAGCGATTACTTTTCATAGCAGCGAGTTTAACGTTCGGACGTACATACCGCGCATTAATAAAAACGACTGAATTGAGCATTTGGTTTTTCTCTACGACATACCGAGAAAAAGCACTATTGAATAGAATAAAAAATATTCTATGCACTGGTATCAGCAGAAACACACTGATAAAAATACATTTACTCGATATGTATTCTCTTATCTCTAGTCCACAAAAGAATCAAAACATTTCCAAACTCATACACGCTCATATTCAACTTACATACACACATTTATACATATATGCTTATTCAAGTTGTTGGTGGAAATGTTTTTGTTTTCGATATTTCTGATAAGATTCCACAAATAAAATAAAAAAATAAAAACAAACTTCACAAAAATTTTAAAGGAAGTAAGTAGTATGGCCAGCAACAACGATTGAGAAAAGTAACGAGTAACGGCTCATACGAAATGTAAGAGTGAAACAGAAAATCGACCAAACAAGAAAAGAAAAAGAGGGAAAGTGGCTGCCACAGAAAAAAGCAATAACCCTCAACGACATGTTTGTGCTTAAAAAAAAAAATAAATAGAGAAGTGTGTGAGTTAAAGAGAAAATAGATTCTGCTTCATTATCAGTTTGTTTCATTCACACTTTCTCGGTGAAAATATCAAAAGTACTTCCCCTTTTAATTATTGTTGTTGTTGCTGCTGTTGCTGCTGCTGCTGTTCTTTTCCAACCGTTTAGTGTTGTTAGCTTGTTTTTTGCCTGTTTGTGTGCGTGCGTATTTTAAACTCAGCCATTCTTATTTGAAAACCCTTATAAAACGGTTGCAAGCTTAGGTAAAAAGCACGCAAATATATGTATGTACATACATATGTACATCGAAAATTCGTTTGTTTTGTGACATTATTTTCTTAAATTCTTTGTTACTTTAAATAAATCAATATAATTTAACAACAACAACAAATGTCGTTTTATACTCTTGTCTTAGAATTTGACAGATTTCTAAATTATTTTCTTGTGCGTGTCTGTTATATTTTATTCTTATAGATATGTATGTATGTAGGTCCATAAGTCAGTTTTCAAATATTTTATTAAAAACAGCAACAACTGTTAGATGTTCAAGTTCCTGAGACTTGTTATTACGAAAGCACACTGTCTCCTTTTGCAATGTACATATAAAGTATATAAAATGTTGCTAAGTTAGAATCTATGCACTGGAATAGAATGTCCTTGCATATCAGCTAATATTTTTGAAAGTGGTAGAAGTCAACTTTTTAAAATAAATATTTAAAAATTAAAATTATTAAAATTAATAAATTTTTAAAATTTATTTTATTAACATTAATTCTAACTTCATACATGTATGTTATCATACATACATACATACATACATACATACATACATACATATATGAGTACGATTGTACCAATAAATATAAAAGAATATCTCATAAATTGGAATAAGTGCGTTACCAACAACTTCCTTATTGCAATTACTACTTTCATAATTTTTATTTAATAATTTTTAAATTATTTAAATATTTCATGAATTTAAATTTAATTTTTTAAATTATATTAATATCTATTTACTTTTCGTGATTGGTTGCTGGGTAATTCCATCGTAATGGTTGTGACCATGATACTTAAATTTTTGCTGTAATTTAAAATACAAAATTATAATTTTAAATATGGTAGCGGCGACCAAGAATGATAAAATTGAAAATATATGTTAATAGGTGATAATAGGTGGTGGGTCAGAATCAAAATATTTTCGAAATAAATTAGTTATTTCTTAATGGATTGGCCTATCCAAATTAAATTAGACATAGCAGGAAAGTATAACAGCTTTAAGGCCGGGGCACAATGAATGCGTCATACTTTAAACTTCGCCTTTTTCAACTGACATTAACGCAACGACGGAGAAGGTTAACACAATGAGTACTTTATTGAAGGAATAATTTGAACAGCTTCAATAGGTCGATCCTCCATTTTATTTATTAAATTCAACTTTTTGTATTTATTTCGTTTATTTCTTTTGTTTAATTTTACTTTTGCTCCCAAAAAACACAAAAAATCCAAATCAGAACATACCAAAAAAACCAACCAGTATCTGTCAAACTACTCAACGTACGCAAAAAGTTAAAAGTTTACCTAATTTTGTACTTTGCATTGACGGAAACGTACTGAATGTAACAGACCTCATAAGAAAACGTGTATTTCAACTTAGCTGTCAGTTGAAAAAGGCGAAGTTTAACGCATGACGGATTCATTGTGCCCCGGTCCTTAGGGGACGAGCTATGAAGTTTCAAATGACATTTAACATATTTGACCGGGTTTTTATTTTCCCATCAGATTTCAAAAATTTAATAAGATCAACTCAAAACATGTTTAGTTGTATTTGTATATCTTTTAGCTAGTGAGTTTGTACCCTTATGAAAATTAAAATTTTTTTTGAAATTTTACCGTCTCTGTTGAAAAATATTCCATTTTCAAAATGATATATGAAACAATGTTGCATATTCGATGGTTTTTTGCATATATAATTTAATTCGAAACAAATGTATAGTTATCTAACAGGTAACTATCTCCACATTTTCTATATTTGTTTGACCTGGTTCCTGCCGAACATGACCGATTCACATAAAATTTTTGATTTTAGTTCGTATGTTCTAAAATACGAGATCGTAAGATTTTTGAAACTTTCGGAAGTAAATCTAGTTTTCCTTTTTTAATAATTAACAATTTTATAGCACTAATAAGCACAAGGCATCAAATAACAAAATTTTTTCCCTTCTTTCGTAAAAAGTTTTTCAAAAAGTAATAAATTCTTAAAATCTTATGGATCTATTAAGAACTACACAAAATTTTATAAATTTTAACATGTGATATGTCTAGCTTTCTCTTTTAAATATGTAAAATTAAGGGACTTATGCCCATTTCTTAACTTAATAATCAAACTGTAATTATTTTTAAAATCTAATTAAATACGAAATTGTGTTTTTGAGTGCATAATTAAATAATAATTAAATGCAAAACCTTGTGTAATTAATGCCCATTTTTTCAGTTGGTAATCAAACCGTAATTATTTTTAAGTTTTAATTGAATACGAAATTGTGTTTTTGAGTGCTTATTTAAATAATAATTAAATGCACAACCTTGCGAAATTAAACACTACTTAAGTTTTATGATTGTACCATATGTTTTTATGTGTGTGTGTGTTTACTGAAAACATTCACATGAGCATCATGCGGTCGTATTAAAAAGAATTTCGTTTAAATTTCATAAATATATAACATATACAGTACAAAGTTTCATATCATGGAATAAAGTAATATAAAAAGTCATTATGATGTTCTTTTGGTCTCATAAAATGAGTTTTTATGCAATTTAATTTTCTACATGTTGATAACCTAACTTTTTTGTTTACATTAAACAGCTGCTGTTTGAAAAGCCTTCAATAATACTGGGAAATTTTGCAGTGCTACCGTACTTTCAACGTAATTTAATAAGAACTTTAAATAACCACTGAAAAAATTAAATCGTATTTAATTACAACTTAATTTTAAATAAAAATTATCTAATTACATACTTAATTTTTAAGTTAAAAACTGGGGGTAAGTATTATTTAAGTTTTATGAGCGCACCATATGTTTTTATGCGTGTGTGTGTTTATTGTAAACATACACATGAACATCATGTGGTTGGGTTGAAAACATCATGTGGTCGTATTAGGACGAATTACGTTTAATTTGCATAAATACATAACATAAACAATTAGTAGTTTCATATCATGTTATAAATAAATAGAAAAATGCATTCTGATGCTCCTTTGGTTTCATAAAATGTGTTTTTATGCAATTTTAATTTTCTGCATTTTGATAACCTAACTTTTTTGTTTATGTTAAACAGCTGTTCTTTGGAAAGCTTTCCATAATATTTGGAAATTTTTGAGTGCTGCCGTACTTTCAACGTAATTTAATAATAACTTTAATTAACCACTGAAAAAATGAAATCGTATTTAATTACAACTTAATTTAAATAAAAATTAGCTAATTATGTACTTAATTTTTATGTTAAAAACTAGGGGTTATAAGTACAAACTTTTATTTAAAAAACCTTTGGCTTCCACTGATCCCCCATGGCGTATACTTAATAGTGTACACACGCCAGGTATGTCCTGCATATGTTTTATATATTTAACCAACTTCAAAAAAAATGAGGAGGCTATTCATAATACTGTGAAATTGTTTACTACTGATATTTTCGAATAAAATGTTGCAGTTATATAGACATTTCTATACAAGAAAACAATACTAAGATTTACTTCTGAGAATCTCAGAAATTTCCAAACAAAACAAAAAAAAATTTATTGAGAACGATTTCGCCTATAGCGCCCAAGGCTCATTTCACACTTTGACAAAAACTGCCTAAAATTCAAAACTTTTAAAGTTTCCAAATTCACAGTTGAAGATTGCTCAACTCAAGTGGCAGAATTTCAGAAAGTTTTTTTAAGCGCTATCGATTTTGATTTTAAATTTTAATATTTGGATCCGATATTTGAAAAATATAGAACCAAAGTATTGAAAAATTTCGAAACTTAAATTTTCATAAAAATATAAATCACTAGTTAAAAAATATAAATGTACAAGTAAACATATTTTGAAAAGACTTTATCATGAGCTAAAATTTTGAAATGGGATGGGAAAAATGGTAACTGGAAAAAATGGTGAATACCATCTTTGGAAACTATGTACATATCTCCTACCATGAGCAAGTTAGACTGCTGGCATTTAAAACATAAACGAAAATATTACTTTGCTATGCCAATTCAAAATGTAATTTTAATAGGACTATCTGCTTATAAACGTATGATTTGCTTTGATTCCCACTGTGAACTGATGAGGATGTGACGGGTGTGGCCTTACAAAGCTTAGTTCTTACAGAATTCTCAAATTTTATAAAATCGTCCGCAAAATGCACACAATCATTTTGTTGTAGTCACGTATTCAAAGCTTTTTTGATTATATTAAATATTTAATGCCTGGAAAAAGCTAATTTTACTTAAAACAAACATTCTCGGAAATGTGCGGGTGTGACCTTTTTATGCGACGGATTTGATCTATTATGAAAAGTAGAAAAAAGTTCTATATCACCAGTCGGAATGTGGATTATAAAACTTATTGGAGGCATAAAAGATTGTGAAGTAATCTCTTAAAAGAATTGCCTCATTATATTCGATTACTCTTGATGGATTACAAAAAGGTTACTTTTAACTTTAGTGACTGCTATTTTTGATAGAGACTGTGACTTAAATGCCAGTTTTAGATTTATTAAAAATGCTTCGAATTTGCCTTATATCCTTCTTCCGTTGCATGCTCTTTCGTTTTCTTTCTCAATCTATTTCCTTCCAATGATTCTGTGTTCATCAAACTTTTCTTAGTTCCGGTCCAAACTTACAATTTTTTTGCAGAAACTTTTTATTTTTTAGTGCAAAAGAGCGAGAGAGGAATACAAAAAGTATATATTTCTATTTCAACACTTTCACATATATTCAAGAATTGCTGCAACAAAAATTTCAAGTCTGGACTGGGACTTAGCATTTATTCTTTTTCTGTACCTTTCCCTTTTTTCTTTAAGTTTTTTCCTTTGTTGGTCTGTTCTTTTATTGATATCTATAGAAAAATAGCAATTCAGCGTTGGAGAGACGGTTGTGAACAAGTTTTGCCTATAACTAATTATTCGAATATTAAAATGGAGGTTGACATTATTTAATTATATCCCAGCAAAAACTTTGCTTCAAATAAAGCAGGTTTTTACTATTATAAAATAAAAGTAGCGTTGACAAACCTGCTGATATCGCTACTGATTTTTGTATGGCGAGTTCTCGGTTTGCAGTACTACATTTTTGCTCACAAAAGCGCCTTTTTTAAATCTAATAAAACATGGAAACATAGCAGTTAAATGTCAATTTTTATTAATATTTCTTTGGAAAAATTAAATTTTTGTTTTGAAAAATGCATCTGATCAACTTGCTTTTTTTCTGACTGACTTTCGTCAGTTGTGTTTTGTATGTATTGACGTGTGCGCTTGCGTGTACAATACATTTGACAAAATAGATGAGAAAAATCTTCTAATACATGTTCATGATGATGTGTGTATACATAAGCTGACTTTCTGGCCTTAAAACCTGCATTGTTGTGGCGCTATTAAAGCACTTTTTTCCTGCACTTTGCTTCATTTATAAAAATATATATAAAAATATATATATTTTAAAGCGAATTATGATGCGCTTTATTGCCCTATTGCTTCAAAAAAACATGAAAATTTTTAACTGGGATGTGTTATAAATTGCTCTTAGTTTTTCATTATTAGAAAGCATCAAGTAATTATTGTGGGTAATAACAATTTGATTAAAGTTTTTATATTTTTACTGTGATGGGTGTGACCAAAATTTTAATATTTCAATTACTCCACAAAACTTTCATTGTTGTAAGACATATGAAGTCGAAAGTTTTACACATAGGAAACAAGAATATACTCTTTTGAGATATAACGCTTTTGAATAAAGATGAGAAAGGGAACAAAATAAAACGTAAATCGTTTCAAATTTCATAAAAATAGGCAACATTTTATTTTGTTTAATTTGTCAGTAATTGTCATTCTTTTGCGGACGGTGGTCTCTTTGTTTGAAACTGAGCTGCTTATTATAAATTCGCAGTGATGGTATTTTGGTGCGTTTCGGGTATTTTTTGGTGCTTTTTGCCTCTTCATAAACGCGAAATTTTGGCTAATACCCTTTTTTAAAAAGCGTGTATTTACAGTGCTTTTAACAATTTCTGACAGTGCTTTTGGTGCTTTTTTTGTTAAATAAAAATATTTTTAATTTACAAAACTAAAATACTTTTAAGCGATAATAGCAGCATCTTTTAACTGAGGCTTGTTAAATTGTTTTTAATGAAAACAACGGAAACTATGTTAAAAACAAGGTAGAAAACTTTTCATAATTGGGATTAAAAAATTTAATTTTTTTTTTGCAAAATAAAAAACCAGATAATTCGCTGCATAATAATTGATTGAAAGTAGTATGCAATAAGCATTTGTTAAAGCTTACACAAATATTTAATCATACTATACTATACATAACTACTATACATACATAACGCACAAGATTGGTTAAATTTTAAGGGCCGATTTCGATTGAAAGCATGATGTTATCAATAGCAGTCAGTAGTTTTAGACAACGAGTAGCCAACTCCCAATTTTTTCATATCGTATTGACTTGCTGTCAATGTTGACAACCGGAAAAAAGGTGAATATCGCAAAAACCAAACTTTTAAGTTAAGAGTACTTAAGAAAAGAGTGACGCTTTTAATGCATTCTTTATTTTTCAGTAACATACATATCTTAATCTAAACCTAAGCTTCACCTAGTATTGTATGTATGCACATATGTATGTGTGTATATGTTACTATATTATATGACTCCTGGTTTTTTTTTTATTTTTGTTTTTACATACTTATTTTTATTAAATTAATCAAGATTTTGTTTTAGTTAATATGTTAATGAATTCTGTTATTACATCTCAAATACTTTGTTTATTTTGAAGCAAAAATTTGAAATTAAATTTTGACCTTTTACACTCTGAACTTTCCTTTTTAAGTGGCTTAGGGCCAATTTCACCAACTATATTTAAATGTCTATTTTCATTAATTTTTGTATGGGAAAATGAATTTTAAATATGAATTGATATTTAAATTAGTTGGTGAAATAGGCCCTTAATGTATTAGAATAAAAAAAAATATATATATATATATATATATATATATATTTTTGTGCTTTTTTACCCTCTTTTTCGTATTTTATTGCGCTTTTTACCCTTTTTGCAACAGCTTAATGTGCTTTTGCTCTTCGTAGAGATACCAACACTGTAAATTCGTCTACCCATATTAAACTTCAGTTTTGTAAATTTGAAAAAATATGCAAACAAGAAAAGGGCTGCAAATAGCAAATTACCTCGTAGGAAACTAAACAATACATGTCTGAAATACAGATATAAAGATTTTTACGTAAATTACAGAAAATAGCTTTAAATAGTGTCATCAGACAAAACCTAAAAGATTGATGTCTCTGAACAAAACAACGTTGATGGCGTAAGAGATTTGAACAGCACATAAGAAGACATGGATATTAATTTTTATTCTATCAAATTTTAGTTGTACCTGATTATGTTTGAGCTCGATAATGAATTGGCACATGATATTATATTGCAAAATTTGCATTGCTTGCAACTGGAAGGATCTTACTCAGAATGCCCGACTGAAGGTTTCCATTCAAAAATTTATGTTTCTAATTCAATTTTCGCGTAATATTCAAAAAATGGAAGAAAGAAATGGATGGAAATTGTTGTTAAGCTCAGAGGTCGGAGAAGTAATCCTTTGGGGCCCATTCTCGTGCAAGTATCATTTTAAAACAATCGTAAAGAACAACAATCTTACAATGAAAATTTACCGTGTTACCCTAGTATCGTATTACCATTTCAATATAAAATTATAGTTTATATGTGTCTTTCGGAAAAGGTTATTCAAACAAGAACAGCCCGGACTATTTTTATTAATATAACGGAAGGAAACATTGTTGCCACGATTAATTTATTTTTACTTATTGTTAGTTTGTGTCTGTTTTGCTTCCTTTTTCGAAACTATATTCTATTTTATTTCAAATAAATGAGTGGCTTAATCTCTTTTTGGCATTTTGGTTGTTAGTTTTACTGGGTGTCAAGGGCGTTTTGTTATCCCATCATTATCATCATTATTATTTTGTGCTGTCTTGTGTTCTATTGTGTGGCTTTATTTGTTATTTTGTTGGTACGTAGTTTTCATTGTTATTGTTTGTTTTTTTAATATTGTTTGTTTTTGTAATATATTTTATAAACTACTCCTTTCTTTTATTTAAAAACGAAATCATTGTTATAAACAACACAGTGATGTTTTGTTATATCATCGTTATCATTTGTATGTGCAAGCATATACATATTCGAATCATCATCATCGTCATCCACATCATTGTCTTCAGTTATATGTAGAGGCGTTCTTTTCCATTTATCTATCGTACAAAATAAAAATAAATTGTAAACATTTGCCTCTACCTCCTTTGTTTCCTTATTGTAATGGGTTTGAAGGGTGTTCCATCACATTCAGCCATTTTTATTTTATTTTGTCAATGAATATATACATACATACATACATATATTCTTGGGAAACATTTTGTACATTTGCACAACTATAAGTATTTACATTTATACATATATTTATATGTAAGTATGTACATATGTATATGTACATACATATGTATGTATGTATGTATGTACCTATTTGAAGAATAGAAAACTATTAAAATTCACAACATCACTCGTTTAAGTTCATATTTTTGATATTTTTCTGTTTCTAGTTGTTATCTGAAGTTGAGTGCGTGATTTTTATTCGTTTTTGCAACATTCAGTTAAGCTTTGTTTCTTTTTAAAGCACTATCTAATATCATGTTATATACATATACATACATACATATGTTTGTGTACATATGTATATAGATTTGTACATACTTACATACATATATATTGCTGTCAAATGAGTATATTTTTCATTATGAAAGGCAATACTAGCAAAATGTTTATTAAATACGAAGCAATAGACAGCAAACAAAAATTTAATTGACTAAGTTAAGTTAAAGAGTTACAGCCGAATTCTAAAAAAAAATTTGTTTGTATTTGAAGTATGCTGGAGTCAAAGCTCTTGTTAAGTTAGTAACAATTTATAATTTCGAATCGTAGTTAAGTTTATTATTGTGGCCATTGAAAAATTAAGAAATTTGCTATCAAAGGAATTCAAGGTGCCCAGGAGACGATCAAATAAACTTATCAATCACATAGGAAATCCAAAAGTTCTCATGTGTATTTATTTGGTGGTCTGCAACTCTGATGGACAAAAATAAAATGCAATTTGCCACACGACGCCAGGAGGAAGTGTTCGGACGAAAGAGAAAAATTAGTTTGAAAATTACCGTTGCTTGCCAGCTGTATTGAATTTCACTTTTCACAATTCATCCAGATTTTTTTTTGTGTGCATTTGTACATCTTTTTTTAAAGAATAAGATAACGCACGCACATATATGTACTGCATGATGGGTTTATTTGATCGTCTCTAGGGCCCATAACAACTTTTTATTTCAAACTAAAGCAAAATCTCTATAATATATTTAATACGATCTAAGGCATTTTTATATTTGCTTAGCTTATTACATGAAAGTAAAAAATCGGAGTACGACTGACTTTCAAAACGTCAATTGATTTACTTCTAACAATATGTAGTGTATCATAACGCTGCAGTACAATACATTGACAAATAATTTCAAAATGTTAACGACAAGTATATATTAGAAATGGCGCAAACAAGTAATTAACGCATCTGTTTCAAAGTTGATGCTGGTTTTTACAATGTTTCGCAAATTTGTATCTGTGAAAAGTATACAAACATTATATTCATACGATTTGAAAGTCATACAATGTCAATTTGTACAGTGGCTTTTTGAATTCAGTTGCTATGGCAAACTTTTCAAAGCTGAAACGCGTAGTGTGCTTGCGAGAATTTTTTAAAATGATAATTTTGTGACCCTTACAAGAAGAATATTCTGCAATATTTGAATTTCGCATTACTTAATGTATCTCTCATTTGATCATCACCGGTGAGTGAGCTGCAAAACGTTCTAGTCTATAAAAAAACGTTTTTCCAGAAAGGTGGATCAAGGTCATACACGCCCAAGTTCGTTAAATTTTTCATTAAAAATTTATCTGCAGAAAATGTCACAGGGTGAGGGTAGCGTTGGCTGAAGTAGTTAGCACGTTGACTACAAAAAACGAAGGTCCTGGGTTCGAGCCCGATCTACGACAACCATTAAATAACAACACCATGAATTTTTCTGATTTGCATTAGTGTCCATTTATATCAGTTGTTGTAGGAAAATTAAAGTGATGAAGGCATATTTACTGGTCACTGAACTATACCGACTTCAGTGCATGCTAATTCTGATGTAACATCAGAGCGCCCTCCTTCGTCGGTATTGTGTAGCAGAATCATCGGCGAAGTAAAATAACCAATAAAATGGCTACTAAACACAGCTTCAAAAAAATTTAATATGTCTCATTTAACACCAGAGGCGCTGCAACACCGCATTATTAAAAATGTGAAAAAAGCAGAGTTGTAAAAGAATGAAGCTTTCCTCTCTCTCTTCCTTCACCACCTGTCTTCTCTATTACTTTCCTTTTCCTAGAGAAGGTAACACCTACTAATAGTAGTAGCCATTCAACGCCTGAGTGTTACTTCTCTTAAAAAAATTAGCTTCCACACAGTGTTCCTTTTATCTATAAAGGCTTTCTTGTTGTTGTAGAATTATTTTAAATTTAAAGTTTATGACAAAAGCCCTACTTTCTTGGCGCTTCGAATAAAAAATATTTTTTACGGAATGACAGCCTTCATGGAGTCTATCTGCCGAATCGTCACAAGAAATTTTTACTTTTTACACTTTTCCCAAAAAAATTATATTTTTCGGAAATAAATTCCTAAATTGTATATTCATTTATTTATTTTCTAATCGAGTCCATAGGGCCATATTCAGATAAGTATAAAACATTGTTTCAACGATGGGTTTACTTATTTTTTAGTCCATACACTAAGTAAAAGCTTTTTTTTCGACACTCTGTACGTACTTTTATAAAAAGTAGTTTGTTGTTATTATATTTTATTATTTTTATTTAAAAGTGTTTTAGCCTACTGTGATTGTAGTTTTGTAATTCCAAATAATTTATTAAGAGTTTTTCCTTTAAACATTGGGCTTTTGTAAGCTTTTTTTAATTGTGGTTGTGGTCTACAGAAGTGTTGCTTAGCGAAATGCATCTAGACGTGCTAAAACAACAAATAATTTTTTTTTTTAATTCGAAAATAATATTATATGAAATTAAAATATTGTCGGAAAAATCATTACCGTGCATAAACCACAATTTATATATATATCTATAATTAAAAAATTTTGAACGGGAATCTAAAGCGCGGTCATTCAAAATAGAATTCCAGACAAATTCGTTTCCCAAGATTCTTGAAGAGCTGTTTCAAAGCTCGAACAAAATCGTTCACCCAAAATCAAACACATGATACATGTCAAAAACTTAATAAAATAAAGCTAAAAATATGATTCTTACTGGAAAAAATTTTGTGTGTGAACGTAAAAGCAATTTCAGCTGCAAATTTAAAAAGTTTAACAACTAAAATTACTGGGTGTGAAAGCAGTGTAAGTGATGTTGATGAGTTCAGATGTATAGGTGAAAGATCATCTACAAATATGTATGCACACATTAATATAATTATCAAACACATCCATATCTACAAATGTACATACGAGTCAATTTTGCAAATAGTTGTACATACATACATATATACACATGTGTGTATTATAGCATTGCACAGATACATCTGTTTGCACCAGTTTTGCGTGTTTTTGGTTCTGGTATGAACATATATGTTATTTAGCGTTTTCTGTTACTAGCTGTAAATGTTGATTTTTTAAAGCAATTATTGTATGGTTGGGCAATGAGCAAATGAAAACAACACATTTATTTTCTTTGTTTTTCTAAAACAAATAAGATACATAAAACTGCTTTTACTATAAGTGCCTTATGATGTGTTGAGAAAAAATATACATGGCTGATGAATGAATGAATAAAAGCAAAATTTCACATACCTATGTAAGTAAATGATACATGTACATGAAACACATGAGCTGCAAATACAAAAAAAATGACTCACGATCAGCGATGCCAACTATTTATAACCCAAACGCGATACTACTCTTCTCAAAACGCGCTAAAATGCGCTAAGTTACAGCATTGTCAAATATTTATAGCAAAAACGCTCTATTTTTTACGCGCTAAGTTAAATTTCAATAAAAGTCGATGTATTTATGTATTAGTACTCGTATATACAATTAATTTTTCAGATTTTGCAATATTGGTTCCTCGACATTATGTTTTAATTAACTAAAATCATTTAATACAGAATCAGAATCGCCTTCACAATAATCGAAGTGCTTAGTTTTTACTTTTAATTTAATTGTAAAACTTTGTAACAACATATAAATTGTCGAATAGTTTTGCGATTCAAATGCTTTTTGTACTTCAGCTATAATAGATGCTTTGTAAGTAATGTACATTTTTTGGGTCATTGTATGTAGTACATATTTTTATTTGTGAAATTTCAAAATATTTGTCATTACAGTATTAAAATGCGTTTTTTTTTATTCTAACCACAGTCAAGCGAATTTTGTTTGCGACAGCTGAAACATTGACTAATTTAAAAAATTTTATCGGAGTTTGGGATATTAGAAAATTGTTAAAAAAGTTAAAAAAATATTGAACTAAAATGATATTATTGACTTTATTCAAAACGCGCTAATTTAGCGCTTTTTTAATAAACGCGCTAAGACGGAAGAAAGCGCGTTTGGCATAGTTAAAACGCGCTAAATCTAGCGCGGAACGCGCTAAATTGGCATCGCTGCTCACGATATGCATGTGTAATTACTCTCAGAGCAAAATTGTCTCTCTCTCTCTCTCTCTATACTTGGCTGCACCACAAAATAACATAACGAACGTCCGCACATACATCTGTCCATCATGTATTTGTTTCGACAATGGTTTTTTTCATGTGCTTGTATTACAATATGTATTTTTGAGCAAAAACAGATCAAACAGTTGCTCAGAAGCAATAAGCAATAAGCAATTGTTATTTGTTTTTGTAAAACATTGTAATCTGGAAAAGCACGCACACACAATAACTCTTATACTAGCTCTGTTGCTCACACTACAATTATATGCACAGAAAAAAATGATTTTGATATTTGAATAGGAAAATCGTTGATTCAATAAAAAAAATCTTTCGAATTTTCTGTGATGACGATTTTTGCATTATTGATAAATAAAATTGTATGCACGTTTATTGAATATATTTTTTTTCAGTCAACAAAGAAATTTAATGAATCAAAGAAAAAAGTTGTTGACTGAAATTTTATTTTCAGTGATA
This sequence comes from Tachina grossa, assembly GCA_949987645.1. Classification (NCBI taxonomy): domain Eukaryota; kingdom Metazoa; phylum Arthropoda; class Insecta; order Diptera; family Tachinidae; genus Tachina; species Tachina grossa. Next base: position 172,176,637 of record OX465274.1, on the reverse strand, counting down.
ATTGTTATAGTGTGTGTGTGTGTATGAATGCCACGTTTTTCAACCCCTTTTTGTTTGCTTTTGCTTGGCTGCTATTAAAACTAAATGTGTTTGGGATGAGTCGAACCGGCAATCTCTCGACTAATAAACTGACGTACACAGAAAAAACTAAATTTCATTTTCAGTAACCAAATTCGTTGAATCAGTAAATATTTTATTTGAATGCGGTCCTACAAATAATTTTGTAAATTCTGATAAAAATTTTGTAAAAATTTAAATTAATCATAGTTCGGCTGAGAGAAAATGTTATTTCAGTGTGTTGGTGTTTATCTTGCTTGTTGATAGGAACAACGTGCTGTTGTGCGGTTGTTGTTGTTTAGTTGTTGTTTATTTTGTTTGATCGTGTTGTATACATGTAAATGCCGAAATGTAGCCGACAAACGTCGTGGCCTGTTTCTTCTCTATACAGTGTTTTGGTACAAATTAATTTAGTGGAACAGTACAGAATATTTACTGAAACTAAGTTTGATTTCAAACAAATATTTGTTTAAAAATTTTTTGGGAATAATTTTTTCTGTGTACTTACCACTCAGCTAAAGAGCAAATCATTATTATATAAGCAAATAATGAATAGATGCAAAAAATGATTTCTTATGTGCTCATTGCCTTGGTATAATCTAAAAATAACTTTGTTGAGTAAAAAAAAACAAGCCACGACGTTCTTCGACTTCTTGTCCGAACTCACACGTATACAACAGCAACAATCAAAATAAACAACAACATCAGCACATGACCACGTTGAGTCAATCAACAACCAAGGAAAACACCAATACAAATAAATGACATTAAATGATATTTTAAAATGCGCGGAATTGATAAATACAATATTCAAGTTAATGACAAATATTATTGAAATTAAAAATTTTATTCAATAACATGGTTTTATTGAAAATAATTCTTGTAAATTTTTTTCTGTGTGGTACATCCCATGGTATATTTGTTTTGGCTATACAAACAAGTATACAAATGCAACCCTTTAGTGTGTATGCAGCTATTTGCAGAATGTCAAACAAAAACACATTAAGGCCCCAATATCAATGTCAGTGATAATTCGCAAATGTGAGTATAAACACAATAATTGCATTATTGGCGATAAAATACCGCCGAAATGGCAAAATCAAATTTTGTGTGTGTTTGTGAATAATACGGAAACATTCATACACACAGATAAGTTGACATGAATGTGTAAGTGCAAATAAATGTATTGGAGTTCGGATATGTTTACGTACACACACGCACACGTTTAATACTTTGTGAATGCGCCAGTTTTGTGATCAGTAAATCCTTGCAAATACCTGATACCAATTACAAATGACGCTGATGATGAATGGGGAACGCAAATCGAAACACATTCGCTGTGACTGCCACACAGACACACACGCACATAAATATCTACACAAGTCACAGAGAATAAATAAATGTAAATGCTAAATTAACCTAAATGGAGTCAAAGGGTTAAATAACAAGGGTGCCATTTATAATGAACACACAATCCAATATAAGCACATTCATACATACATACATATGTTTATAAATATATAACCTGACATACATATCAAATACTAAGGGCAACACCGTTACATCCATTATTACCTTAGCAAAGCTACAGTAGCATTTTTACTTCTACTCCCACAAGCACAAACACAAACACAAACACAAACATTTGTATACCTACTCACCCACCTAATGCTCGTTATAAATAAAAAGGGAGAGGGTGTTATTACACATTCGAAAGGGTTTTATTTGAATTTGGTTCGCATAAATGTGTTTGTTATTCGTGTAACATCATAAAATTTTAAATTAGCGAAATCATTCGTTTATTTCAAAAAAAGAAAAAGAAAACACAGCAAAATGGAAGAGTTAAAAGAGCAAAATTTAGCTTGCAAACTTGGCACAATGGCTTAGAAAGTATTGCTGTGAACCATTGCACTCTGGCCTCAAACCTAATTTTTTGTTGGCATAAATTTTAAAAAGATTGAAGCAACGTTATATTTTGCACACATGCTAAAATTAAATTAAAATATTTGGAGTGCTGGCGAGTTATCGCTAAGAACGCTTAATACTATTACTTTTAATAAGAATGCAATAAATTAACATTTGAATTTACGATTTTAAACAAATCACATTCAGCTTGCATATTTCTATGGTTTTTATGCCCTTTACCAAAAAAATGGTAAAAGAGTATATATAGGTTTGTCATTCTGTTTGTAATTTCCACAATATTAAGAAGCGAGCGATAAAGTATATATGTATGTTCTGGATCCTTATGCGTAGGGAAGACGAATAAGCGATGTCCGTCTGTCCATCTGTCCGTCTGTCCGTCTGTCTGTAGGTGAAATCGGTTTTCCGAAGCTCCCAGAAAATGTATAGACTTCGGTCTTGGACTGGTGTGTCATAAATAGTCTGAAAAAGTTTGGTATTGAAAATCAGCAAAATCGAGCTGACAATTCTCTGATATTGGAAAACTCAAATATCCGATTCTAAATCCATTTTTAATTTTCCATAACCTTGGAATACCAGTACTCGACTAATGCCGAGTACACACTGAAGCATTTTGTAACATCACAATTGTGTATACTAGTGGCAACGTTTGTGATTTCCGATATTTTTCATTGTGAACGGCGTTGCACACATTTTGAAAAAGAAAGCACAAAATAACAACACAAGAAATGCCAGATGTGTACTCAGCATAACTCTTAAATTAAAAACCTTAAACTAGTCTTCCGCAAAACTAGCTTTTTCAGTTATGATGTTGTTGAAGTAAATGAGCGACATGTGTTTCGTATAATAAAGAATATATGTAGTAGAGCTTATCCCAAAATATTATTTATTAATTTCGTCAACAATCTTCAAATAGCGTTTATTTTTTTTACCTAATTAAAGTGTTTTGGGGAAAAAGTTTTTAATAAAATTTTTATACTCTTATTTTTATTATTATTTCATTTATTATTTTCGTTTTCTTTTTTTTATAATTTAAACTTCATGTTTTTTTATAGACTTTCTAAATATTCAATCCCATCAGCAGTGCTAATATCTAGAATAAAATAAAACATAAATAGTTAAAGAAAAACAAATGTCAAGTACAATCGATAAACATATCCTTTGATATCAAACTAATGCCGAATACTTAGAAAGTTGCACGTACAAACAATTGAAATAAAAATAAAATTTCGAAAATATTAAGATGAAACCAAAAGCAACAGCAAGCGGAAAAATATTAAAGGGAACATCTTTCTCTCTATTAAGCAGCATTAGTAGTGTTGTGTTTTTGCGAAGGCCGCATCAAAAGTATTTTAAAATCTGTTTTTAAGTAGTAAAAGCATAATGTGCACGTACTTTGAACTATTTTGAAAATGTTTTTTTTAATTAGTTTCAAAATGAAAATATTGTTTTGACTGTGGGTCTTATAAGAGTAAATTTATAGTTTAGATGCGTAAAAATGTTTGCTAAATAATTTTATGCGAATAAATGGGGAATTAATTATGAATCATTACACGATCGAACAACGTACAAAAATAATTGAATTTCATTTTTCAAACCAACAGTCTATTGTGTTGACACAGCGTGCATATCGTCGTCATTTTAATGTGCGCATTGCACCCACAGTTTTCTTTGGCGATATTTGAAAGAAAGAGTGTACGTTAACAAACCAAGAACCATACTCCAACTAAAAACTAACATTCGAAATGAAATCATGGCCATTACACCCGAAATTATATGAAAAGTTGTGGAAAATATGCTAAAAAGAGCACGTATGAGCGAAGCAGAGAATGGACATCACTAACAGGTTATCATTTTTCAAAGTTAAAAATCCGTAATAAATATTTTTCCAAAGCTCTGCTATAAAATTAAAAAAAAAACCAATATCAGTCTACTCTCGTAAGTAAGTTCAAGACAAATTTCTTTTCTTTCCTTCCCCATGAATGAAAGTATGGAAGTACGTATATATGTATGTAGGTATTTTTGGTATCACACACACACACACACACACACACACACATGCACACTCACACATCTACAGCTAAACGCACATCCGCTAGATCAACTCAGCCAGCCAAGCAGCCTAGTTTTGTGAGAGTTTACAGGTTACTTCTTGAATAATTTTTATTTTTCTCAATATTGTGTGTTTATTTTGTAAATGCTGACTTCTAAAGTTCAAAAACATTCCATGTTCATATGATTATCTTGTGTCTTTGGGATATAAAACATTCATATTCACTGCAAACACTCACTCAATTTCTTTACTGATGTACATACACACACACACACGCACACAAACACACACTGTCACACTAATCCGTCCATAATCCTCGAACATGACGAAATGAAATACGATGTTTCCAATTTTGTGAGTGGCTGCTGTTTGTTGTATTCGTTACTGTAAAACAAAACTTTAAATGTAAAAATTTGAATGTGTTGTTTGTTTAAATATTTATATTTGAAAATCTTCTTAATACGAGTATTTGTGAGGCCAAAAAGCAATGTACATATGTTGTATGTATTCTGAATGTGAATTACTTTTCTGGTGCCTTTTTTATGTAAGTATTATTATTAAAGTTTCTAATAATAATTTGAAATTTATTTGCTGGTGGTTCAGCTTTGTCGATATGCATTTCATTGTTGCTGTTACAAATCGTCAGTAGACCTCAACCACACATTTTGAACAGTCACAAAACTCTTATCTTATGCACAGACTTTCAAGAACTATTTGAGAATTCACTAATAATATTTTTGAAAATCACAACAAAAAAATAATCGTGGTAGGCTTAGAAACTTATACAAAACCCAGCAAATAATTTATATTCGACATGAATCTATTTTATTTTTCGACACCTTCATACAATTAAATGTTTCTAATAATAAGCAAATCCAACTGGGAAGATCCCATTACAAGTAAAATTATTTTTAGAGTTCTCAATGCGTATATACGTATAGTCCAGAAAACTTTATCCGCTGCTTTGACCTAAAATTAATCAAATAAAATCTTTATTAGCAGTCAGAGTAGTTAATAAGCCTTAGGTTTGATATATTTTACAAAGTCAACTGAACAAAAAATTCGCTCTTCTAGTGCGTGATCAGAAAATTGTTTGTCTATAAAGCTTAAGAATAAAAGTTGTTATTCTTTTAATTAAATACATTTTCTTCTAATTGATGCTGTTTTTTATATATTGGTGTAAATTGTCCATCACCAATTCGAGCATTTGCGGCTGTATATCCGCGATGAATTCACGAATTCCATCTTTGAGGTATTCAATCGATTGTGGGTCACTGGCATAAGAACTATCTTTTACATAGGGTCAAAGAAAATTGTTCAATCCATAGCAATTGGCTGTAGTACTAAAATATTTTTTTTAATTGAACATTTACGGCAGTATTCATGAACGATTGTTAAAGATAATGTTGGCTAAACGTAGGAATTTCATATGAGAAACCCGGTTTAAAGAACACTTTAACTTAAACCAGCTAAAATCAAGCTATATGTACAAAGTGCGAGCTTTTATAAAAGAGCTTTGTGCTTTCACACAAACGAGAGAATAACAGCCAATCAGATCGAAGCGACAACAATGCTTCCTGCTTACTTTGCAAAAAAAAAATGGTAAGAGCTTTCAAAGCTGCCAGAGTCTATGTGTGATTAGACGCAGCTGACTTAAACAATCACTTAAGAATTAGAGAGCTGCGTAAACAGTCTTGAAATGTAAAAACGTCATGATTTTTAAATATATTCACGTCGCATGTATTATACTAAACCAATAATAAATGCTATCGTACTATAAGCGAAGCACGATGGATGTATTGGTGTACGTGTATACCAGTGTTAACAAGCGATGACGTCAATACAGCTTGTCTGTAACAAACACTCAAAAGAAGTACTGTTGATTAGTGTATGCTTGTTATTTTTCATATTGTACGTTTGAGTGTGTGTGTGTAATATGTTGATGGTAAGCTATTATGTGATTAACCGCATACAACTAATGTTAATGCATGTGTGTGCCTTTGCATGTGCGCAGAAAAATAAAAGATCATACACACATACATGCATGACGTTTGTACACGCGCTTATGCGTAGAAAGAAGCTAGTATCAGAAATTCTTCCGTCACGAAGTGTTTTCTTCTTTACTCCTATACCTACAATACTCAAAAAAATTTCTTGCAAACAATGTTGTTAACGTTTGTTTTATAAGATTTCGCTGTAGTAAAGCATTTGAAAAATCCCTCATGTCTTAAAAGTTCTTATAAGATATCTTGTGCAGGAGACTATTAAGAATACAGCTGTTAATGTGTTGCATATTTTGAATATATATTTTTAAAGAAATCGATTTTAAAAAATGCGGTAAAATCATTTATTGCAGGAAGTTAAAAATACTGGAAAACCAACAATTCTAAAAATACTATTTCTACTTCTCAACATACATAAACATTCATATAAGCATATAAAACTATTTCTAACTGAACTCTAACGACTTATTTTACATGCATAAATATTCATTTAACCTTTGGCTAATGTTTCCTACTCATTTTAAATTTTTCTTATTTTTTCCTCTTTTGCATTGAACTTGACGGCCAATTTAAAATCCCTAAAGGATTTAATAAATCCAGTTTCTTTTGCACACACACACACACACTAACAAATGGTAACACATAAATACAAAAGAAAATAAAAGAATTGGTTTTTTCTTTAGAAATTGTCGTTTGGTTTTATTCTTTGCTTCAACTGGTTGAAATATTTTCAAACGTTTTTATGTGTAACTTTTTAGGGTTCCGTACACCAAAGGTGAAAAGGAATCCTATTGTTTTCGCTACGCTTTCCATCTGTCCGTAACACGGTATTTTCTCAGGAACCGTAAGAGCTACGGACCTGAAATTTGGCAGAGTATATAGAACCTTGGCCGCTACAAAAATTCATGAGAATTAAAAATTAAAGTGTGTTCCAAAACGAGCAACGAAAAATGTTAAAATCCCATGTAATATACATACAAATGTATGACCATATGTATATTGAAACTTGAAATTTGTAAAATTAGTGTATTTTTATACAGACTAAAACAAATAACACTAAAATTTAAAAAAATGTAAATTAAAGGGTGGTCCATCAGTTAATGCAATTTTGACTATGTAATTTTGACAACTTGCTATATCTTGTAAACCGTAAGAGGCAAACACTTGAAATTTTCAAAAACGGTAAAACTAAAAAAACCGAAAATTATAAAATCGCCAAACCAAAAAAAAATCGCCAAAAATTAAAAAAAAATTTCTAACACTAAAATAAATCGCCAAATTCGAAAAAATCGCCAAAATGAAAAAAAAATCGCCAAAATGAAAAAATCGCCAAAAATCGAAAAAATTGCCAAAACGCGAAAATGTCGCCAAAACTAAAAAAAAATTTTATATTAAAAAAAATAGCAAAAATGAAAAAAATCGCCAAAAATAAGAAAAATCGCCAAAATGAAAAAACGCCAAAACCCGAAAAAATCGCCAAAACGAGAAAATAAAGTGTCAAAACTAAAAAAAGAGCCAAAACAAAAAAAACCGAAAAAATCCCAAAAACTAAAAAAAATGCCAAAACTATATATTATATGGGCTGAAGTTTGTATTAAATTACATATCTACAGCCGTATTCATAAAAATTTTAAACCGCGTTTCAAATATTGTTTAAGCAAAATTCGCTAAAATTGTATTCATAATAGAATTTTAGCTTAAAAAACGGTTTTTAAACCTTGCGTAAATCAGCAAATTTTAAAATTGACTGCCCCCATGTTTAAACCAATTTTAAGGTGACGTTGTTGTAATTTTGCTTCGTTGTTGTTTACATTTTGAACTTTACCTGTATGTACATATGTGTGTATGTATGTATGTACTTATGTATGCATGTATGTATGCATATGCCAGTGTTATTTAGAAGAAAACAATGTAATTTTTTTTTATAGAAACTATTGCCGAAATAACAAATATACTCCAAAGAATATTTAAAAGAAAAGGAGCGATCCAGTTTCCATTCCCAGTCATTGTTTTCTCATTTTATGTGTTAACAAAAATAGTATAATTGTAGAAAATTAACTAGTGATGTATAAACACTCAAAACAAACAAAATAAAGCTCGTTATTCTAGTGCTTCTTTATCTGCAATAAAATAAATAATATAAAAAGCACTTTTAACAAAGATTTGTTGTGAACTTTTTTTTATTATTTTATTAAATACAAGTTGGAACATATCTTTTATTTTATAGAAACAATATTTCTCTGAAAACCGACAAATAAACAAAATAGACACGAGTACTTTGTGAGTTAACAATCGTTGTTTTGCAGAACTAATATGCAAGTGACAAACAAAGAATACAGTGTTGCCACGATATTTTAAAAAAATTTAGTTAATTGATTTTTAGTTAAAAAACTGATTATGAATACCAATATTTAAAAAACGTTATTTAGCCTTAAAATGTTTTTTAACTAATATGAATTTTAAACCTCAATCAACTTTTTTTTATGAATACGGCTGCTAGTGTTCGTACGGAACGCTTTGTGCGCGAGTCAGAGTCGCACTTTACTGAATTTATTTTGTTTGCTTTGGTTTTAGTTTACTTTTGAGGATATGTTGCTTCTCATTACAAAAGTTCTTTATCTTCTACATGTTTCAAAGTGATTTTTATCACTCATACATATGTATATTTTAAATGACTTTCGAATCCACATAAGGTTTCACTTGAATATTTGTACAATAGTAAAATAAGTAATTAATTAATTAAGTTACTCTTTCTGCCGGATAAAGCCATAGCTGTTGTGCCTTAATTATACCGAGTACACACTATGGCATTCTGTGACATCGCAATAGTGTATACTCGGGGCAACGTTTGTCATTTCCGATATTTTTCATTTTGTAGCATTGCTTTCCATATAAAAAAAGATAATGGAAAATTACACCACAAAATGACAACACAAGAAATGGCAGATGTGTACTCGTTATTGGGAAGCTAATAGAACTATGTACACTTTTATTTGCTACACAATTCGCGAAAATTCTTTTTAGTCTTTCAATTAAAGATTGCCATGATACTTAAACATAATATGCTTGCTGATATATCATATTTGAGGATCCGATTGGGCCAATTTTTGACGAAAGTGTTCACCCACAAAAACATCAATTAGCTAGTTGGGTTAAATTGATTACAATTTGATTATATTTATATACATAAATATAATGAAATACCGAAGTATATTTATTTTTCATGTATGAAAATTAATATTTTATATTTTATTTTTATTTTTTTGCTTTTTAATAGTTTTATTGTTGCCCAATCTGGCAGCTAATTTTAAAAAGGCGGTGGAAAATAAAATAGATGCACAATCGTATAAAGAAGCTTGTTTTATAAAGATTTTTTATTTGATGCTTTCAAACTTATTAAATTTGTATTTTGTGATTCTCAATATAGTACTGAGAGTCTTACTACAAACATACGAAGTTTGTTAGCTAAATCCAAAAATTTTTTGGATTGAAGTCTACTGATGAGTTCTAAAATGCATATAGACAATGCTTAACTATAAAAACGAGCAAAATTTTCAAATTACAAACATGTAAGTTAAAAATTCGGGATTCACAACACGCGGCATATCTTTTACACCGTTTTTTTTTATTTTCACTTTTTTGAGATTGTTTTTTTGTACTTCATTTCATTATTTCTATCGTAGTTTTTCCCAAAACTAATACAATAATCAATCAAATCAAATCAAACTGCTGTAGGTATTCATGCTATGTCTTTGTGCATTACACTTCTAAAGAAATTGCATAACTCTCAAACTTATCGAGTTCGCATTCCGCTTACATTGAAAAATTCTGTATATGTGTCCTTGAGACTGAAATATACATCAATAGGCACCATTCACAGTGGATTGGTAGTGGCCTCTGAAAACTTTATGCTAGTGTTTGTATAATAACTAAATATTCTTTGATCGATTTGTTAATTTAAAAAAAAAACTAATAATATCTTCCTAAGGATATAAACCTTAGCCTTATATAAAAATTTCAAGCATTACATGCATCGTTTGAAAGTGCTTTAGTTTTTCCCTTCATTTGCTTTGACTGCCAAAAGTTCCAAAGTCGACAGCAAAACCAAAGCACAAAAAAAACGAACGAATGACTGTCGACTGAGCTGTTAAACGAAAAAAAATTAACTTAACTATTCGTCGGTTGGTTATTGGTTTGCGGCATTTTATATTTAAAATACATTATGTCTGCAGCAAACCAATAACCAACCGACTTGTTGCTGTGCTTTGAGGATCTTCGCAGGTAAAGCCAAAGCCAAAGCAACAGCAACAGTACACAAAATTCGACTGTTCATTTTGCTATCGCCTTATTTTAGCTAGTTTAAACTTCTTAAACAATTAAGTACAACGACAACAACAAATAAACGATAATTCATAGCTTCGGCAGTTATAGCATAAAAAGGACCACGAACTTTTGAAACTGTGCTTTGACTGAACTGTTTGCAATTTCGAAGTTAAAGCAATAGAACAGTCATCAACAACGTGCAATGTAGCTGTGCTGTGACTTAACTGCAGACATGTGCGCAGCAGCACAGCAGCAAAGGTTTAAAAAAATAAATAAACTTTTCGCAGCACAGCAAATGCAGATTTTTTAGTGCAGTTTTTCAAACAGTTATTGCATGTGTTTCAAGAAATCCTTAAACAGTTTTTATGATTTTCTGCCTAAATTATGATTTTTTTTAATACTATTTTAAGACGCACATAAAATTATTGAATAATAAAAAAATATTGATTAAAAACTCTACTCAAAATCGATACTCAACTAACCGGGATAATTGATTATGCTGAACGCTCCCGATCCCAAGCACACTTGATATCATCTTGAAAATTATATATTTTTTTTTTAATTCAAGCATTTCAATTATTTAATTTTTTCTGTGTGCTCTCAAAAAGTAATGTATACAACTATCAATTTTGAAAGTACATGTGTATTTAAACCGTTTGCTAATGTCAAAGTCCTTCCTTCCGCTTAAAATTAAATTTAGTAAGTGTTGGAAGTTATAAAATTACAAACAAAAAAAAAGTTTGTCAATTTTAATCTTTGTTGCTTTTTTCTCATCTAATTTGAATCAGTCATGTGACAAGGATGCTAATTAATAAATTTGTTGCAAGATGTTACGAAGTTCTAAAACTCATACGAAATGCCTTGGCCATGCTGCCAGCCAACTAATTTAGCAGCCAGTGAGTCTGCACTCACAACCATAAACCATAACTAAAATTTGTCTTCTTTTAAGGCAAAAAAAAAAAAAAAAAAATTAACGAAGAAAATATTATTTTATAAATACAGAGGAAAAAGTGTAGCAAAAAAAACAAGAAAAACGAATAAATAAATAAATGCAGAAGCTACACAATATCGATTTAAATTAATTTTTGTTAGAGGATGCTCAAGCGAAAATCCCCCATTACCGTAAAGTACTTGTAACTAACAAAGTCCCCAGTGTCATGATGTCGCAAACGTTTGCTTATATATTATGTATGTATGTATGTAGGTTTGTTTGTATATGGAAACGTATGAATGAGAGAATAAATGTATGTATTTATGAATGTATGTATGTATGTAAGTGGCTGGCTGGATGGCTGGAAGGCTGGCAAACATTTTGGCTGGTAAAATGAATGGACGTTTTGTTGCTTCGTCGAGCAGCTAAATGAAATGAGCAAAAAAACTAAAACAAAATCGAATGGCAAATTTATTAAAAAGAAAATATTTAGAAAACTTAATACGAGAAATGTTGGAAGACAAACAAATTAAGAGTGGCTACAAAAGTAGCAAAAGCACTACATTACCAGATGTTGAATAGTTACAACAAAGCTTCAAGAGCAACGTAGGTATTCCAAAAAAAAAAAAAAAAAAACAATGAGAACAACCACAATATAGAAATGAATAAAATAAATGAATTTACTACAACAGAGTCCTTAAAATAGAAAATATGATATAAAAATCTACATTGTGACAAAGGATCTGAAAATTATAGAATGCTAGAGCATCGGTGTGAGGAGTGTATGTATGTATGTGTGACCCTGTAAATAATATCAGGAGTTTGTTTTTCTTATTGCTTGCTGTTGAGTTACAATTTATGCGCAGCACGTGGAATATGGGGAAGAAAAAAAACAAGATCTAAAGAAAGTCATGTTTCACTTATTTTCACTGAAACAAAAGGAAACATGCTTATGTACACATATTTATTTGCGTATGTATGTGTGTCCATTATGTTAGTGCAACTACATACAATTGTAAAGAAAATTACTCGCTACTCGTCGTTATGTAATAACTCCTCCCAAAAATATCATGCCATTGTACATTTTTGTTTGTTTATAGAAGGGTGGGTGTGTCTTATTCACACATACGGCCACAATTAAGGTTCTCTTTTGTTTGTTTAATTTACAAAGAGCAACAACAAATACGAGTAATAAAGTCTCAATCTGTCTTACTCTTTCCTTTACTCAAACAACAGAGAGCAGCGCAAAAGCGGTCCTTTCCACAAACAATTTCCCCTTGTGAAAATGGAAATGGTGGAGTTGCACATACATACGACTACAAGTCGTTTTTTTTGTATCAAACACAAGCGAGTAATTTGTCATATTTCTCCTGTTGCATTTCGTTTTTTTTGGGACCAAAAATTTTGTTGTTTTTTTTTTTAATATTTGGGACAATTTCCGTTGAATGCATTTGAACATCTGTTCCAGATTTTAATGTCGTTTGGTGTATTGTGTCCATATGTTTTGCCTTATGTATGTGTGTATATGCATGTATTAGTACGTATGTTTATATGAGCACACACATGTCTACCAACTACTGTATTTTGTATGCCTGTTTTCTTTTTATAGTTTTCTTTTTTTTTTTTTGTTTTAAGGACATATTGAATAATTTATGGCATTGTATGATCTGGAAAAAAATGTAGGTTAAGTCAGTCACTTATTTCTAGTCATTACAAATAAAAGTTTTTAACTACGTCATAGAGAACTATAAATATACATATGTATGTATGTATATACGTACATATATAAACATGTGTAAATATATTTATTTGTTGTGAAATCTTCATAGACCCACTGGCACGCACGATTTGCTATTACTACAGCTAAGTAATAAGCTACATCTCAAAAAATCTCCAGTTCCGCCGGTACTACAGCGGAGGTATTTCTTCGCCGGGACGGATAGGTTATCTAACCTCTACTGTGCTCTCATCCGAGCTTATCGAAGTCCTAGAAGAAACAACATCACATAACTTGCCTTCAGCTTGCTCGTGGAGTCAGCATCAACTGTATATGATTGTCTATTATAATCTCAGTACCTAATTGCAATTCGATAATTGCCCTTTGCAACACCTGCCTAGTGTCGTCAACCAATTTAATACAATGAGTAAAGCAGGATCCCCTTGGTGTTTTTACTTCCAAAGGTTTATTTTAGGAATGAGCATATTAGCACAGTTTCCTTTGGTCGCGGTTCATCATCTGCTTTGTCAGATTTACACAAGCCACAACGCTTCTATTTTAGTTATGCTGTTACTGTATACGAATTCACGTTTCCTCGTTAATAAACTAAAAAAATTAACTGAAACCTGGGAAAATTTTTAAAAATTTCAGTAAAACAAAGTTTTCGATGGCACCAAAGCCGTTTCTTACTTGAGACGAGTAAAATATGGACTATTTTTATAGGAATTATATTGTAAGAAAGTAGCAATACAATCAAATTTTTTCACTACCACACTCACATTGTTTTTAATTTCAAGTCAGCTTTCAACGATTTTTTCAAGAAAGTAAATTTTTGATGTTTTCAGAAAGTAAAATGAAAAAAGGTTTACAGTGTTACCCCCTTTAAAGATTTGTACAAATATACAGGATTGTGGTAAATAGTTATTATAAATTATGCTTATTTTGTATAAATATTTAAAGAATTATAATATCGTACCTACCACGTCAAACTATCTAATATGCAAATTTGAACTTTTAGGAAGAGTGCGAAGACCCATCAATTATAAATTTAAAGTCAGCGTGTTCCTAAAAGGCTTAAACAATTTCTTATTGAGTTATCTATCGTCCGTGAGAATTTCAGTATTTTAAAACGAGGCATAAAAAAATTAAAAATTAGGATAGTTTGACGTGGTGTCCCTACCATATCTCATGTTCAAATTCATATGGAGAAGACACTTCATGCCTTTTGAAAACAATAATATTATTACAACATTAACAAATATATTTATTCCCAATTTATTGCCTTATAAATTTGTGTAGGTGATGGTCTGGGTAACTCTAATTAAGAAGTGAACAAAACATTTTTTTTCAACTTTACTTTTCGACGACATTTTTAAAATGTACTTTCACTTTCCTATGAAAATTAACAAGAAATCGTCAAGAAAGTCATTTATTTCATTAATTTTTTAGTCATAATATGTATACAGAAATTTCAAGAAAGTATTTTCATGTGTAAACTGAAATTTGCATCAACTGATAGTACACACAGTGGACCAAACAAAAAAACGCTGATGATAAAGGTGTGGTGGCCTTTGAAAACAGTATGTTGTGCCGTTATGCTAGTGTTTGTTAAAACATTTACAATTAACTTTGCTGTAAATTGTTCCTTAAATTTTTAACTTACAGAGCCATACTAACTTTAGGCTAATCAAGTCATAAATATAGAAATAAATAAAATTCGAACAATAATAATTAAAGTTTACAAATATTGTTATATAATATCATTGATGTGACATAAAGTCTTAAGGTTCAGTTAGGCGACTGTAATGGAATGTAACTGCAACGTAGGAAGCAGCTGATCGATATTTTTATATGAAAAGTAGGTTACGTTACATTACATCTCTATGGCCATTTTCCTTACTTTTCACATAACAATTTGGATCAGCTGTTTCCTGCTGTTGCAGTTACATCACAGTACAGTCGGGTAACTGAGCCTTTAATTACAGGCCAATACAGTCAAACGGGAGTTAATAAGATAATAATGATACAAACAACAGCTGGGTAATAACGACTCTGTTATATGTCCATTCTGCGTTTGTGTTAAATTTCTCACTACGATTACGTATAAATTAGTCATCTTCAAAACGCCACACTGTCTGTCATCACTTCTCAATTTTATGTACAAATTACACCTAAAAATTTTACCGCGTGCAGTGTATTGATAAATGCAGTATATGTTACCAAGCACTGTGTTATACAAAGCAAATTCATGAGCAATTGGTTTATTATTTATACATAAGTATGTATGTACATAAAAATAAATATGTATGTATATCTATATAAAAGAGTAACAAGTGCAAAATAGAAATAAGCAAAATAATTTTAAAATATTAAAAAGAAAATATTTAAATGTACACACAGACACAAGAACGTACCATAGTTTCTATCAATTAATAATTATTGTCTTAGTTTTATCAAAGAAATTTAATGAAAACACACACGCATACACACTCAACAACAAAATTGTGTCGATTCATTGGCTGGCCTTTGTTGTTTGGCGATACCATTTGTCAATGTCATTTAAAAAGAAAATAATGTTTGATATCGAAAAACAATAAAATATCAGTGGCAATAAATATCGGTACTTTACTTTATAGAAATATTTATTTTAACACCGGCGCAGAGACAGTTAGAAAATGAATTATTGACATTAGTATAATAAACATTTTTGAGAAATTTTAATATCTTCAACTTCCCCTCTGTGTCAAAAAAAATTAAATATTTTTATTTTTTTATTTTCAGTAGATTTTGTCTTTTATTTCGTCAGAGATTGTTGGAATACGATTTAATACTGGATTTATCGTTTCTTTTCTGACCAATTTCCCCTCATAGCTGTGTGTTCATAAACAAAATTGTCACACTTATATGATTGTGCATTTTTATGCCTGTCTAGTCGTACATGACACTATCCAAATGGTTTCCAATATATACGAGTACATACATAAATCATACGCAAATAAATTTGATATTGTAATCCCTCCATAATCTTAGAGCTTTAAAAGTCAAAATCAAACAACCAAATATTTTACACATGTTTGAGCGGTTCTCTTTTATGTTTTATTTATTTAATTTCTTTTTTCAACTATCGATCACATTTGCCAATAACTGTTTGAGAAATATAAGGGGTTCGTGGGTTCCTTTAATTATTTCATAGCACGGAACCGTTGGCGCACAGTGCACAAATAAAATAGTTATTGTAGAAAGATGAAACTTTATACACTGGCTTTTAATGTCTAAACTAATCAAAATTATGTGACCATAATTGGTATCTGTCTCTAAACTTTAACATTCTAGCGCTATTGTTAATTATGTAGCATTTGGTGCAAGGACATGACTACATCCCATATATATCCTTTTTCTCAAAAACTAAAGTTTAGTTGCTTTTATGATTAGAATACACGAAAAGTGAACAAGTATGTCTAAAGTAACGTTTTAAAGTTATGTTTAAAATTTTGTTTCATTCGGTGCAGGGACATGATTATCTCCAATACAGCGTTGCCATATTTTTTTTCTTCTCAAAAACCTTCAAGTCGAACAATTAATCTTTTTTTCTCATTAACGATTTCTCGTTGCGAGAGAGAAAAATAAACATAATACAACGGAAGACGGCGACGGCAATACTTGTCATTGTTTGTTTATATTTTTATTAATTTTTTTGTTCATACATTTTTATAAAAAATTTACTCTTTATGTTAAATAATTTGTAATGGCAATAACTAAAAACAAAAAATGATTAAAATTTTATACATTCGGAGAAATATTTGATAAATTTTTTAAGCTTTTATATTTTATGACAAACATTTTTGAACTTCAAAATCATGTTTTTTGTTGTGAACACCGCCAATTATTCAAAAACTCTGGCAACATCAGAAAGAGAAAGTGAGTCAAAAAAAGTTGAGAGAATAAGAAAGTCCGCAATGAAAATAAAATAGATTTTAAATTTATGCCGTTCCGCACTGCGGGTTTTTACTTCAAAATCGTATGAAAAACCGCACCGCAATGAATTCTCGTTATATTGTGTTCAGACTCAAAAATATTTTTTTTACTGATTTTATTCAGAATATATTAATATGCATTGATTTTACTGAATTCAAATTCAGAAAAAATTTATATTGTTTAAAGTGAACTAACAAACGCAAAGGTAAATAACACAAAATATTTACTGAATAGAACATGTATAAGATAATATAATATAATAAAAGTACCAAATAGACAATTCTTAATAATCTCATTTTTAACAAAGAAATCTTTTAGTATTTTTAAAATTCCGAAAAACTTCGAAAATTAGATAAATCTTCACATATGGTAACTCTGCTCCCATATAACCTTTTTTTCAAAAACTATATATTAGCTCCAATTATGATTATAATACACTAAATATTAAAAACTATTTCTAAAACTATGCGTTTAAGGTGTTTTGTAAATTTTGTTTGCATCGGTCCAAGGACGTGACTAACTCGCATATATCCTTTTTTCCAAAAACTAAATTTTAACTGTATTTATAATTAAAATGTGTCAGAAACTAATAAATATTTCTAAAATTATGCTTTAAAGCTCTGTTTTAATTTTTTTCATTTGACGCTAGGACATGACTAAATCCCGTATATCCTTTTTTAGCAAAAATAAATTTTAGCTCCATTTATGATTACAATTCACTAAAAAACAATCAATATATCGTTTTTAACTGTGTTGTAAATTTTATTGCAATCGATGCAAGGACATAACTACCTCCCATATATCTTTTTTCCAAAAACTAAATTTTAGCTGGACTTGTGATTAGAATATGCTAAATATGAACAAATTTTGCTTAAATTATGCATTAAAATTCTGTTATAAGTTTTTATTTTCATTCAATGCTAGGACATAACTACCTCCCACATAAGTATATTTATGTAATATCTCTCAAAAACTAAATTTTAGCTGCATTTATGACTGGAATAGGCTAAAATTTAATATCTATTTCTAAAATTACACCTTTAAGCTCTGTTTTAAATTGTTTTTCATTCGATGCAGGGACATCACTACCTCAATGTGTCCTTTTTCTCAAAAATTAAATTTTAGCTTCATTTATGACAGGAATGCACTTAAAATGTATAAATATTTCTAAAATTACGCGTTTTAGCTCTGTTCATGATATTAATTTTCACTGTGTATTTTTAATTTTTTTTTAAATCGTAACTTTTTAAATGTGTAGCGCAACCTGTAACGCAGTTTATTTTTCAAGCTGACTCAGTCTGCCCTGGGTCTACTCAAAGGTCTGCTGCTATGAATAGCACTACGAAAAGTTTTTTTTTCCAAAGCAATGTCTATTAAAAGCCAATGATTATAAAGTAAATCTGAGGGAGTTTATACTTGGGCTTGGCTTACTTTTTGTCTGGCGAATTAATATAATAATATTATTACGAAAATAAAATAAATTCGGTAGGCTTTATAACCGGCTACCGTGCAGCTAATTACAAGAGATACGAACTAAATTCTGGCAGACTTCGTGTTCAGTTAACTTACGAAATAGTTAAATTAAACAACTTTCTAAGCATTATATATATTTAATTTTTTTTTATTTTTTAATTTGTTATTTCGTTAACCTATGGTTAACTTCTTCAGGATAGAATTTCTTCTGAAAAAGTTCTGCGAAGGTTAACGAAATATCGAACTAAAATACCAAATTCAATATTTTCGGCTGAATATGCTGGTTTTGGTGTAAAATGATGCACTTACTACACAGAAAGTAAGAACTTGGTTTTGAGTTCTATACAATTCCCAAAAAAAAAAAATTTGCAAAATTTTAAGCATTTTTGCTGTATTTTTCTTATCTTTCGCCGGGTGCGGATAATAATATTCAAAAACATATTTGGGGTATTCACAATGCTGTCGTAAGTGTCATAAAGTCCTAACAGTTTAAACCAGTTTAAAACTATTTTTATTTTCTTTCATATAATACAATTCTTCACTCTATTTATTTGTTACTGTCATAACTAATTATTTTGCTTTTTAGTTTTCTTTTTCGACAAAATGTCCATTTACGTTTAAATACGTGGCGTTTTTCTTAAGCAAATTTCTACTCAAATCATTGTATATTGCAAAAAATATAAAAATTCGCAAGGGATTAAAATAATGGAAACAATATCCCAAAGCTAATTATATAGACCGCAAAAAAAGGATTAACTCTAGTATAGACTTACAGCATATAAATCGCGAAAACTTGCAAAAATGCGAATATCTTCTAAACATTTCCAAATCCTCAAAAACTGTAAACGAGCAAACTCAGTAGATTTTATGAATCAAAAATTATATCACGTGCAAAAAATTTGCGAAAATTCGCGAATAATTTTTTAATTGAAAAAAACTTAAAATTTATTTTAAAAAAATGCTTAAATTGTAAGGAATGCAGAAAACTTTTAAAAATCCGCAATTACGAAAATTCGCAAAAAACTTGCTGAAATCAAAAATATATTAAAGTCTGATACTTAATAAAAAAAGTTTAAAACTGTTAAAAAAAAATAAAGAATTGGGGACAATCACTTATATTGCAAAAATTTGCAACAAATTGCAAAAATTGTAAACAAGCTCCAAAATTACTTAGAAATACCTAAAGATCTAAGAAATTCCAAAAATCGCAGAAAATTGGCAAAATTATGAAAATTCGCACAAATAGATAGATGTATTAAAAATCGGTAAAATGGTAAAAAAGGCAAGCCCTTAAATAACACATAAATACTTAAAGATATAAGAAATTCCAAAAAATCGGAAAAATTCGCGAAAATGAAAATTTGCAAAAACTTGCTAATACCAAAATGATAGCAAAGTGTGATATAAAATAAAAGTCGTCAAATGTGTAAAAAAGGCAAAAACTGCAACAACAAAAATAATTCAATCAGACAATGATGTGGCTTGATTCAATCCTATTTTGTTAAAGTTACACACAACAGCTATAAGCTTTATCAAAAATTACCTGATCGCAAAACTTAAGAAAATTTGCAAATAAATTCCAAAGCCTTAAAATTTTAAAAGGTCAAATGCTCGAAAAAATTTTGTTTTACATATTGCAAAAATTCGCAACTAATTATCGGAAACAGATAGAAGCCATTAAATAATTTTCTCATTATTTTGCATATTCGTACCAAATATTATTTAATTTTTGTAATATTTTTTCTCATTTGTTTTGTATCATATTGTTTATGTTTTAACTAACACACTAAAATATGAGGGGTTGCTCACAGCAGTCGCATTTTAAACTAGTTTAAAAGTTTAGAACATTATGACGTTATGACTTTAACACTACCGTGTGAATACCCCAATTGTGTCTTCAGGTGGCATGATTTTTTTTTTTGCCTCCAGCTTTGAAATTTGAGAAAAAGGCCTTAAATTTGTTATTTGTAACAAAAATAGGCCTATT
Organism: Tachina grossa; assembly: GCA_949987645.1. Classification (NCBI taxonomy): domain Eukaryota; kingdom Metazoa; phylum Arthropoda; class Insecta; order Diptera; family Tachinidae; genus Tachina; species Tachina grossa. The sequence continues at coordinate 172,156,195 of OX465274.1, read as the reverse complement.
TTGAAACGATTCCTTCAATAACGAAAATTTTGAAAGAAAAAAATTATTTTTCAAAAAAATTATTTTCCAAAATTTCAATTGAAATTTAGTGTTAATTTTGACTTAAATGTACTATTTTTAATGTTACCAAATTTTATTTTTAATCATAATAAGTTTCGTTTTCTAAATCGAACAAGATATAACGTCTTCATTAGCAGAACAGTGGACCAAGGTTGGTGAAAATCCAAAATTTTAATTCATTTTATCAAATATTTCCTAAACTGTAAACGAAAACTCAAAATTATCTTTTTGATCAGATCAAAAACATCAGGGGGCAAATCACGGCATTCGATACGACTCGTAATTTAAAAATATTTCTATATAAACTCTATTGAAATATTTTTAAATTACGAGTCGTATCGGATGCCGCAATTTGCCCCCAGTTTGGCATCGGTTTTAATTTTTCATTAACCCACGCTTGCCCAACTTGGAGATTTATTGCTCCGCCTTCTTTACAGATACATAGTCTTAACTCCAGACTTAAGATTTGTAACATCTTTTCAAATGTTGTGTGAAATTTCATAACAATCGGACGGCGCGTTTAGAAACTGAAGAATTATTTTAATTTTTAACAAAATCACCAACTGTGTATCGGGTACTTTAGGCCCCACTTGGAACAAAAAGGCACCTTCAGATCGAGGTAAAAAATTAAGACCGAATTTATGACAGCATACCTCATATTTTAGATAGTGCAAATATATCAATTAAAGAAAAATATTTACGACCAGTGTAATGTATACACAAAAATTTATTGATCGAAATGATCAATGAGCTTCGAAAATCAAGAAGACTCGTGCTTTAATTTTCAATAAATTAACTTCAGTTTTACGGTAACCTTACTATAATTTTTGCTACAAAATTGAGGTATTTCTGCATATCCTGCAATATATATATATATATATATATATATATATAGATATCTTCTTTCTGAAACTATGATTTTTAACAATTCCAAAAAAAGGTACAAGTTTTCTAATTTTATTACAAGAAATTATTATTAGAAAACTGCTGAATACTCAGCAAAAAGCAATCTATTAACTTTTGGATGTTTGTAATAAAGGGTTGCATTTGTATACTCGTTTGTATAGCCAAAACAAATATACCATGGTATGTACCATATAATTGTAGTGTGAGCGACAGAACTAGTATAAGAGTTATTGTGTGTGCGTGCTTTTCCAAATTAAAATACAATTGAAAGCAAATATCAATTGCTTATTGTATTGCTGCTGAGCAACTGTTTGATCTGTTTTTGCTCAAAAAATACATATTGTAATACAAATATATGAAAAAACCACTATTGAAACAAATACACGATGTGCATACGTTCGTTATGTTATTTTGTGGCGCAGCCAAAGTATAGAGAGAGAAATAGACAATTTTGCTCTGAGAGTAATTACAAATGCATGTGTTTCATGTACATGTATCATTTACTTACATATGTATGTGCCATTTTGCTTTCATTCATTCATTCATCAGCCAATTACATTTTTTCTCAACACATCATAAGGCATTTATAATAAAAGCAGTTTTATGTATCTTATTTGCCTGAGAAAAACAAAAAAAAAAAATAAATGTGTTGTTTTCATTTGCTCATTGTCCAACCATACAATAAGTCCCTATTTACACTATGCAAGTCTTATTGCTAAGCTGATTAGTTTATTAGGGGAGAGAGAGACGGGGCGAAAAGAAACGTTGCTGTTCCCCTCGTCTCTCTCTCCCTGAAACTAATCAGCTTAGCAATAAGACTTGCACAGTGTGATTTGGGACTAATTGCTTAAAAAATCAACATTTACAACTAGTAACAGAAAACGATAAATAACATATTTGTTCATACCAGAACCAAAAAACATGCAAAACTAGTGCAAACAGATGTATCTGTGCAATGCTATAGTTTGTAAGCAAAAAGTAATGTAACAGAAAAAAAAACGATTTGTAAATACAATTAATTTTTTTATTATATCAATTAAATAATTAATTGATTTTGAACCTACAACTATTTTTGTAAATACAATTAACGAAATTATAAGTTAAAGGAAAACCTTAAAGATATTTTGAATTAAATATATCAACAAATAATTTGTTAAAATTTATTTATTTTTTTCAAAATTTATTTTTGTTAGATTTCAAAGTTATTTCAATTAAAGTTATTGTTATATAAACAATGTAAATTGTTGAATTTCCGTATCATAATTGTTATATTAACAATGCTTTTTTTATATACACAATCACAATCCTCGAAACGATTTTTGGTTGTCTGCGGAAAACACTAAACGTCTTTGGGCGGAGTTGAACGGGCAACCTCAAGACTAATAAACTAACTCACTTACCTCTCAGCTAAAGAGCAACACTTTATTAAATACTCAAATGATGAATACACACAAAACATGATTTTTTGTTTTTTCTACATGTGCGCATTCCGTTATGATATAATTTAACAAATAATTTTGTTGAGTAATTTAATTGACTACAAAAATTTAATTTTGTTATATCAACAATGGTGATTGTTAATTTTTAAATTAGATATTAACAATTCGTTTTGTTGGTTGCATTTCGATGATACTTTTTTCTGTGTATTAACTTTTGAATATTTATTTTCTAATATTTATGTAACCCTATAACTTCACTTTTTTGTAAGGGGTACCCTATACTTTTTGAACTTCTAAAACAAAAATACTTGAATATTCAATTACATTATAAGCACTTTTTGCATTATAGTTTTTGTTGGGTTTATTTATCTTTTTATTTAAAAAAGCACCGTGTGTTGTTTGCTCAATTGAACTTCAAAAATCAAACGTCATTAATTTGATCATCTAGCTGAAAAATTGAACAGCTGATTTGTTATAATTATTTAAAAAAAAAAGCTTTGTACTTTAAAGATAAGACGAAAATCGGAAAAAATAGTAATGTAGCTTCATAAGTAAGCTTTGATAATTCTGATTCTTGTTTTTAAATTAATAAAGGTATTCACGCCAAAAGTTGCACTGTTGCAGAAAAGCAAAATTGCAAAATTTTCAAAAAATATAACAACAACCACATAGAAAATTATTTTGCACAAATGATGCAAAATTGTCAGGGTCTGAGTAAGTGCAAGATTATCAGAGTAAATTTTGCAAAGTTGTGCAACTTTTTATAGCATTGCCAATCCAAAAATATGGACAAAAAGTACTTATAAAATGAACCATACACCAAATTACAACGCAGAAATACCTTATGTTTTTCTTTTAAATGAAAAAACAAGAGGTTAAAGATATTTTCGATACAAATAAATGAATTAAAAAACTATAAAATGTAAATAATTTTAAAAAGTCTTAGCTAGAAATTATAAAGAAATCTTCAAATGCGATTTTAATATAACAAATACATAATTTTGTTATTTTCGAAAGACCTATGGGTCAAATTGTTATCAGAATTTTGTTAAATAATACCAATATTATTAATATTGATATTTTTATTAGTGAATTAATTACAGAATTAATCAGCGAAGCTACAACACTTTGTTTTCTTCGTTTCTTTTAACAATATATCTATGCACATATTGTGTTGCTTTATAGACAACTAAACAAAATGAGTTGCTCACTTCAGAAAGTGCAATTATGCATTTTTGCACAGTTGCAAGAGTTGACGTGAATACCTTTAATGTTTTGTGATTAGAAGCTTTTGAGATATATTTATGTATTTTGTTGGAGAGTGTAATTTATTCGAAATTCATTTAACAGTAATAGAAAATAGAAATAGAAATAGTAATAGAAAATATTTTAAGATTTGAGATTCACCATTTACATATTATTTTGTAAAAATATCGTGTTACGTTTCCTAGCACTTGTTTTTTTTTTTTATCGAAAATATGCCTCAACTTATCTCAATCAAACTACATATCGATGGTTTACTAACGCAACCTCGTAACTTAAAAACTACTACTTTTCAGGAGAGACAAAAAATGATTTATAACAAGTATTTAATGAAAATTTACAAGTATTTAATTGAAAATTTAACAAAATCATCCAAGTAATTAGATTATAAAAAAACATATATTAAAAATGTTTAAATACTTGTTTTTGTCTCTCCTGAAAAGTAGTAGTTTTTAAGTTACGAGGTTGCGTTAGTAAACCATAAACTATAGTAAGAAGTAAGTAAAGTTTTGGAATAATTTACAACTATTGAGAAAAGTTGTCGACAACAATTTTAAAACTTTATTAAGCTCTAAAGTCACATGCTAGGATGATGTTCCTAATTAGCACTTATTATGCTAATTTTATTCCTATCTTGTTAAAAGATAAAAAATAGCTGATACGAGAACCTTCTTTATTGCCAAACTTTTGCAAACGTCAAAATTTTTATTACCCATATAATTTTTAACTAACAACACTTTGTATAGGAATAGACAAATTTTAAATGTTATAGAGGGAAGCAAGGCCATCATACGCATAAAACAGTTTATTTTGATAAAATTATTATGTTGTTCTTAAAGAACAAATAAACAAATAAAGAAACCTTGCAAAATTTTTTATTTAGTTATTTTTTTTTTTGCAACCACACAAAGCGTTATTAAGTGTACTTTACAGTGCTATAAGAGAAATAAAATATATAAAATCATACAACCAAACATCTGCAATTAAACCATCATATTCAAAAAAAAAAAAAAAAAAAAACATAATTCTTATTTAATATTTTATATCATTCGTGCTATTTTTATTTTTTATTAACAGCCAAGATACACAACAAATATCATAAACTGACAGTGATAACAGAAGTTTAAGAAGGAAAAAATATCAAATAAAATATTTAAACGAGCAAGATACAAATACTGTTGGAGTATATTAAAAATAAAATTCCGTTTTTACTGTTTGATGTGTGGCAGATAAAGAAAGAAATCAAAATGATTTACAACCTGGCAAAATCAGATACATACAGGGTGGGCCAAAAGAAACCAAGGGGTGTAAAGGTTTAATAACTTTTTTGTTTATTAATTTTTTTTTATTTTTTCTTTCAGATTATATAGACAACACTTGGAGAATTTATAATGGAGAGGTTCACAACTGAACAGAGAACCAGAACAATAGAATTTTATTATTTAAACCAGAGATCAATTATTTTAACGCAAAGAGCATATCGTCTACATTTTAACGTCAGAATTTCGCCCTCTGAAGCGATGATTCGTTGCTTAGTTAATCGTCATCACCAACATGGCAGCGTAAGAGATTTGCCTCGAACCGGTAGACCACGTTTAAGTCGCACTGCGGAAAATATTGAACGAGTACAGCAAAGTGTTAACGAAGCACCAGAAACATCTGGCAGAAGGCGTTCTGCTCAGCTAGAAATGTCTCGTATGTCACTACGGCGCATTTTAAAAAAAGATTTACAGTTATACCCATATAAGGTGCAATTGGTCCAAGAATTAAAACCCGCAGATCATCGGCAACGTCTAAATTTTGCAGTTAAATTTCAAGAATTGGCCAGAAATGAAATCAACTTTATTGAAAATTTGATTATGAGTGATGAAGCTCATTTTCATTTGAATGGCTTTGTTAATAAGCAGAACTGTAGGTTCTGGGGTTCTCAAAATCCAAGAGCCATTCATTAACGCCAATTGCACCCCATCAGGTGTACAGTATGGTGTGGTATCACATCTGAAAATGTCATTGGGCCCTACTTCTTCGAGAATGAAGATGGAAGTGCTGTAACCGTAAATGGAGAGCGGTATCGGTTTATGATAGAAAATTTTTTACGTCCTGCTCTTGAAAACAGACCTGGTATGTGGTTTCAGCAGGACGGAGCCACTGCCCATACTGCCCATACTGCCCGAGACACAATGGCACTTTTAAGTCAAATTTTTGGAGAGCGAATAATTTCTCGAAATTCGGAAATTATTTGGCCAGCGCGATCGCCAGATTTGACAGCACCCGACTATTTTCTTTGGGGTTTTTTGAAGGAGCGAGTGTATGTGAACAAGCCAGAGACAATCCTTGAACTCAAGGCAAACATTGTTGCAGAAATTCGAACGCTACAGCCACAAGTTTTGAAAGATGTTATGGAAAATGCTCTAAAAAGAGCCCATCAGTGCGAAGCTGAAAACGGTGGTCATTTAAGAGACATCATTTTTCATACTTAGTGTAAAAAAATTTCCATTTTGTATATTATATAATCTGAAAGAAAAAATAAAAAAAAGTTAATAAACAAATAAGTTATTAAACTTTTACACCCCTTGGTTTCTTTTGGCCCACCCTGTATAATAAACTATAAAATTTTGCACAACTCACGTAAGCAAAAGTAACATAAAAAAGAATCAAATGGAAAAATTAAAAAAATAAGTAAAATAATATGGCCCATTTATATGTACCAGCATGAAAGTCGAGAACAGAAATCGAGTTTCTCTGTGCTCTTTAATATATAAAACTTTAACTAAAACTTGAATAAGTTAGGGCTTTATTTATCTATCCACTGTAAATATTGTATATGATTTTCTGTACTCTCTAGCAAAAAACACTTTGTGATATACCTAATTTACATTAAGCATTTTTTTCATGAAATTAGTTACATGAAAATTTTTTATTTGTCAAAAGGAGGCCTGGAGGAGCAACTTATATAAAAAAAATTGTTAAAAATGCATCAGAGATTCATTTTACGCCACTTTTTATATAACATTCTCTTTTATAGCGCTGCAATTAGGAAATAGAAAAAGTTGCGTGCAATAAATTTCATGAAATTTCATGAAAAAATGCTTAATGTAAACCAGGTAATATACATACATAGGAGTACATACGAGTATTTATAAAAAAATAAATAGTTTTTTGCCTCAACCGCGAATTTTTAAGTTTGACTTGAGCCCTTTGGAAGAACAAGTGCTATACTTTTAGTGAAAATCTAAATTTCAGAATGAGGGTAAAATCCTTACAAGCATGTCAGTGTTTTTATCACTAAAATCACAGCGTAGGTGATGTTTTATTTTGGCAAAAAAGTAAGTATTCTTTCGCTAAACTACATTTTTTTTGCATATAAGCACAGTGAAGTTAAGTTATAACGAACTATTCCGTATAGCGAACAAAATATTCGGTACCAACAGTTTCGCATTTATAATAACTGTTTTTGGGAATTGTTACAATTAAGTTTAACATATGTTAATGCACAAATAATACCAAATTGTTATTTTACTTATTAACTAAAAATTTTTTTTTATTAAAAATACATTTAAATTGATTATTCAGGGGTTAGCTGGATCTTATCGACATTTCACTGCTGCTGATGTAGATCATTATGGAACCTTTTTCCTTTTCCTTTTGCGTTTATGCTTCATACAAATTAAAGTGATTATAGTGAATCACGGGCTTAGCAAATTTTTACTTATAAAACAACAAATTTTTTAGGCATTGTAGACAAAAGTGTAGTAAAGGTATAAGCTTTCAATGAAAAAAAGAAATTGCAAATTCATGTCTGATGATTTTTACAACAGCTGCTTTCGAGGCTTAAAAATAGATTAGGGCTTGATAAACTGTAATTGCATTCTTAAATTTTATGGAAAGATATATCAAAATGTTTTTTAAGATAAAATGCATAATTTAATTGATTTTTTTTTTTGAATTGTAGAATATATCTTCAGCGTTTGTAATGAATGAACTTCGCCTATAACGAGCAAATTTTTCATGTTCCTTGGAGTTCGTTATAGTCGAGCTCCACTGCTTATCCAAAAAAAAATACATATATTTTCAAAACAATGAATTCTTGTTTTTATTGGTTAAGCAGCGTCTATATGCGTTTCGTTTGTACTGATGAAAAGCTAAACAAAATTTTTTGGTTAAAGTTTATTGACGAGTTTCTTATGCAGAAACGAAATGCATATAGATGTTGCTTAATTAATAAGAAATAAAAATTCTTTATATTAATACATTGTGCTTAAATTTCAAGAAAACAAGCCTTTTAAAAATCATTGTTGATAAAAATTAAAAAAGTAAACAAGTAACGCCATCTGTGGGGTTTTGGTGGAAATATTGCAGTTGCTTTACCGTTAGTACGAAAGATATGACTAAATGCGATACCATTCCACAAAAATATGTATTTGTTAAAAATATGGAGTTACAGCACTTTTACAGTAAACGATACATATAGTCCTAGTTTAGACGGGCGAACATTTGGAAGGAAAACATCTGGAATTCCCTTTTGTTGTTTCCTTCGCAGTCATACATACGAAAATTTCAAAAACAAATATGAGTTAATGTCTTTCTATGTTAAGGTAACGATATATAAATTTGTCATTCCGTGTGTAATTTCCACAATATTCATATGCGACTCATAAAGTATATATATTCTGGAAAAGCACTAGTTTTGGACTAGTGTGTTATAAATGGTCTGAAATAGATTGACATTGAAAATCAGCAAAATCGAAAAAACGGTTGAACGGTTGGAAATTTTTTTTTTTTTGTGTATAAAACCAGAAACTAGCTAAAACTAGTTTTATTCAAGAAACCTTTTTTATGTATAAGTAAGAATTAAATAGGTATAAAAAAATAAAAAATAAAGCCGATTCCAGGGTTGGAAAATTTAATTTATTACTTTGGTATATAAAAGTAACCGTAAAACTAACTTTTTCTCTTTAAATTAAACATATTTTATACTTTTAAAAGGAATAAATTTGTAAAACAATATAGAAAAATCGAAAAGGATGGTTCCAGGGTTGGAAAGCTTACATTTTTTGGTATACAAAAGTAACTAGGTGAAATGAGTTTTTTTAAGAATTAAATATATTTTATGTTTTAGGAATAAACAGTTTTGTATAAAAAAAAATAAAAGAACATAAAAAATTTCTCCAGATCTGGAAAATGTTAACTTTTTTTATTATATAAAAGTAAATAAATAAAACTCTTTTTTTGTTTGTTATTTAAAAATATTTTATATTTTAGAAAGTAATAAACTAATATTAAAAATCAAAATAATAAATATATGGTTCCAGGGTTGGAAAATTTAAACTTTTTGTTTGGTAAAAAATTAACTGAATAAAAATTAAAATATTTTATTTTAATTAAACATATTTGATATTTTGGGAAGATCCTTAGTTAAGTTTTTTTTTAAATATGTTCAATTTTCGGTGTAGATATCAATATTATAAATGCATATTCAAGTTACTTTAGATGTGGGTGTATAAATTGCCATTAAAAAGTGCTGATCTCTCTTAAAGTCCTCTTTAATTAATCTCTCCTTATTCATTTTAAAAAGCAAAAATATTTATAATGTAAAAAAATCTGAAACACAGAGTGTAGAATAAAATATTCAACTATTGTTAATATTAAAAGTTAAATCTTTGCATCAAATTTTTTGGTGGAAAATTCGTATAGGTCACTTATTATAAATAGCCTTATAGCAAAAAATAAATGATTTATTATTTTCACAAAACAAATTTGTATGTACATATGTACTTATATTATATACATACATATGTATGATTCCGCACAGCCTTGTTTTTTTTATGGAATTGATGATTTTCGTATTCAAATATCAAAATTATTTTTTTGTGCAAAATATCAAGATTTCCATCGTCTTGTTAGTGCTGTTGATTTTAAAAAGTCGAATTGTTCGATGTACTTTTATGGTCTTATATTAGAATTACAATTGTTTAGAGAATTTTCTTTATTCGAGAAAGACTTTCTTTGCAATATCGATCCGTCTTTGCTGAAAAATCGTTTGCAACAGCACAGAAAACACAATCATATGCAAAAAAGATTTTATTTCTTAAAACAATAAAAAATAACACAAGTCATTTAATTCTTTACAACATTTGACAAAAGAAGGGGTAGATGAATTTTTACATTGTTGCAACACCCGACTGACTGACTGACTGACTGCTGCCATTAAAGTGTTTCACAGTTTTATTTACATTTTTCAAACAACAATATTTTTTTAACGCTCAAAATAAAATTTGACAATGCGTTGCAGTTTATTTAAAAAAAAATATCTTTATGAAATAAAACATACGTTTCTACTCCAATGTGTGTTAGAGTGATGTTATTGTTTTTGTTAAAAGAATTTTTTTCTTTTGTTATTATTTTTAAATTATGTGAAATAGTTCATGACGAACCATTCGAATTTATAAATCACAAATCAACCACTAATGAAATGATTCCCACGCCTTTTCAATGAGGTAGTTTAGACGAGAACAATTTTTAAGCCGCACAATTTTTGTTCTTTTCCCAATTACACGAGACTAATTCATCTGGCACAAAATGTATTCGTATACACAGCTGTGTGTGTGTTAGTGTTTTTAGTATTCATTTAACATTTGCTGTTTTTTAAGTTGTGTGTGTATTGGTTTTATGCTGCTAATGCGGGGTTGAAGCTGGTTGAAAAGTTATGCCAACCGCAAAACCACTCTCTTTGCCTCTCCCACCAACAAACTGGCATGTTATGCCAGCACAATTATGCCCGTGTAAATCAGCGCAATGATCAGCTTCATCACCGTCATCATCATTATCATCACCATCGTAATCTGTCGTATTTATATTATTATACGACCGTATAATTCTCAGCACTAGTCGTATTTACATTCCCATTCATTAATATTTTTAGCCAACCAGGTGCTGCTGGCGCTGGTGGTATTTCATTTCATTTTTGTGAGCAAGTAACTTAATTATAATAACAATTTATACAAAAGCATTACAACAGATCTTAACTTTATATACTCGTACTTTTGTGGCAATTAAATGCTTAAGTTTTATTGTATAAAACTTGTTAAGCCATTTGGTATTATAAACTAAAGCTTCTGTTTGGCAAATATATAACCAGCATTTAGTTATTTTGTATTTCGTTGAATGAATGAGAAAATTTATGAAGAAAGAAATGTATTTATAAAAAAATTATGTTATTTTGATTTACAACTCATTGGTATCATAAAGTTTAATGAACTTTAGATAACAGCTCTTCTGGTTGATCTCTTAATAGTTTGTTACAGAAAAATGGAATTTTTTTCTTAGTTTATTTTTCTAAAGTAAAGCTATGAATTCTATTTCGTAAGAACATTATAAATATTATTCTGTTTTTTACAGCCTTTAAACTTAAAAGTAATTTAAAAAAAGAAATCATGAAACTCTATTCACATTTAGTCTTCTTAAAATTGCTAAATTAGCTGAATTGTTATGTAAAAGGAAATAAATTTCAACTATAACCAGAACTTCGTGAAACATAGTTTCATTCACTGAAAAGAGAATCATTCATTGAGAGAATGAAACGGTTTCATTAAATGTTCTGCATTATATTAATGAAACTGTTCATTAATACTATGAACAATTACATTAGCCCAATTCACAATCTTGTGCAAATGGTCTGGCATCGTAGCATGTGCAAAATGGTATAGTATATTGGTACTCACCACTTAACAATTCTTAGTGGTGAGTATCGATATACTATACCAATTTGCACATGCTACGATGCAAGACCATTTGCACAAGTTTGTGAATTGGGCTATTGTATACATGAAATCTTTCAACCTCTGCTCTTCACGTGTTCTTCATAGTTCATTGTATTAATGAAAATCGTTACATTATTTAAACTAATTTTCTTTTTAGCAAATTTGAGGCAAATATAAGTAAATTCCACAAATTTTATCTACTTACTGTACACAGTTTGTGAAACATATATAAATCAAAAGTTATTTTGTTAAAAAATATTTTGTTTTTCTTATTTTTCTAATCCTTTTTAATTTCAAAGCACGTCCCTCGCCTCAATGCAAACGCAAAAGGTTGTGCCAAACATCTTATAAAGATTATTGTTTTGTTAAGATTTTTGTTTGATTCTTTTAAACTTATGTTTTTGTATTGTGATTCTCAACAACATATTAAGAGTTTTACTATAAACATGTAAGTTTTTCGGCTTACTTAAAATATTATTTGGGTTGAACTCTACTGATGAGTTCCTTAAATTTTAAATGTTTTACTTTAATAAATGGCTACATATGTATATTAGGGATATAACTTTTTAACAAAATATCAAAATTGGCATAGCACAGTCCGATAGATCAAAAAAAGCTATAAGGGAACATATATTTATTTTTTCGCTGAGGTCAAAAAAGTTCACACACCAACCGCGATGAAGTTTTTTTCTTTTTGGTTAAGAAAAATTAATAATATGTTTACTTAAACCTAAAAATAAATACAAAACACCTCATAAAATTATAAATATTCAATACTACATTAGTGTAATAAATAATTTTAGATTATGTAAAATAATATTTTTGTTAGTTCAAGTTAAGTGTTTAGAAAAACCAATTGGTGCGTGAACTTTTTTGAGAAAAATTACAAAATATTATGATTTTCGTGATTGGACATGGTTGACTTCATGGTACTATGCCAAAAAAATTGGTTATACCCCTAATGTACATATATTAAGTTCAAATGTATTTGTATATATTAAATAAAATAAAAAAATCTATATATTTTTTATTTGGTAGGCAGTTTGGAAAGGATATAATTTCATGTTTTTAATAGAAAATTTTCATTATTTACTGCTTATATTTCATTATATTTATGAAAATCTCATCTTACTTTACTTTAATGAAATTTTCATTATATTAATGATTAAACTTCAATTATAGTATGCAAAAACTTCATTAAATCAATGAAACAACTACATTGTATTCATGAAAAAGTTTCATTAAAATAGTTTTATTCTATTTATGATATAGCCGCCAAAATTGACTTAATAAATACAATGCATCATACTTCATTGATTTAATGAAAGGCTTCATTCATTAGCTGACTTTAAATGAAACATGTCATTAATATAATGAAGAATTTCATTGTCTGAATGAAGGTTTTCCTTTCAGAGTATCTTTTGCTTATATGCTAATTATGTAATTTTTTAAATTTAAATGCGTGCAGAACACTCTTGTGACACCTCGTCTTGCACTAATTGAATTTTGCAGCTGGGCAGCTTTAAGTTTTTATATTAAATGCAGTCTGATGTACCAGTAGATTTATGCAAGATCCAAATATATAATATTTTCCATATATTTTGCCATAAATTTTGAAGGGTCGAGTTGAGTATGATTTATTAAGTGTTCAGTCAAACTTCTTAACATTTATTATAATAGCAAGAAGTTATTGTTTCCTCATTTGCATAGCGAAGATTTCTCAAGAGCCAGACTATAATTTGAACGAGTATTTTAGTTTTGCAACAGAAAGTTTGTAAGATTAAATAAACCACAATTTTTTTTACTTAAACACACCCGAGTTGCGTCCAATACCTCTTTTGAATTAAAATTAATTGTTAGACACAAATCCGGTCAAAAGCGTCAGGGTAAATTAAATGAGTTTGATATAGACTTGAGTTGAACTCATTCAGTCAATCGTTTTTGACCCAAAACAATGATCAAACACTTGAAATTTAAATGGGTTTGATCATAAGTTTGTGTCAAAATCGAACGACTAAATGAGCTCTATTAGACACTACACGCAAAGAAAAGATATGGTTGTAGAATGGTTGAGAAAACAATATTATCTTCTCTGAAACAAATGTGTGGTCGTCGAAAACTAGTTATTGTTATTTTAAACATTTATTTCGTTACGATAAACAGAGTAATGTTTGAATTTAATAATTACATTATCACATCCATAAAAAAGTGGGATATGGTTAGAGTTTAACAATATAGTTTTATTAAAATTTATGACAACTACATAATTTGTATTATTATTTAAAAATAATATGATGTAAATAACGATATAATGTTTTCCAAAACCATACTATGTTAAGTTTAAAAAAAAAATCTCTTTCAGAAACATCTGTCAGTTCAGTATTTCGATTGTAAGCTATCGGTAGTGTTAAATAAATGAATAAATAAATAAAGTATAAACAAAAGGGTAGATCAATAAAAAATATATAAGCATTTGTGTATCTTTTTATACAGACATGGCTGTATTTACTGTAAGTATACATTTCTATATATACATTTTATGTCAATAATATTAATTTATTTTTATTTCGAATTTAACGCACAGCTGTTTCTACAATAAATATATGTTTAAAAAATAAAATAGTATTATTATATCAAATAATACTGTGGTCTTATTTAACAATATTAATATAATATTAGAACATGGTATGGTGAGTCTCAATTATATTTTAGTCACATATAACAATAGTGTTGTCATATTTACAATACTAAGATTATAATATAATTAACTCAGATAATATTATAATTAACTCAGATATTATTATAATTAACTCAGATAATAATATTGTTAAAGTTTTTTTTTCTATTAACAATAATATGATTTGACTGCAACCATATAATTCAATCATAGTATGTTTCTGTTTGGTTATGGTTAACTCAACCACATTTTTTCTTTGCGTGATAGAGCTGGGTTCAACTCGTTCGTTTAGATTAAATGGATTTGATTATAGGTTTGTGTCTAAAACGACCGACTGAACGAGTTTGAATGGGGTGGACTCAGCTCTATTAAGAACCAAAAGGGAATTTGTCTCACTAGTACAGCCACATAGATTTTGAATCTTTTACGAATCTTTTACTTTGACTGCTTGAAATTACAGATAACGTTGTTTTATACACAGTGTGCAAAAATGTAATACTGCTTTGTATAAAATAAGCTTGTAGAAAATGTATGTGTTTTTATTTCTTATCACAAAAGTCATAAAATTGGAAACACTACTCATCAAACTTACGGTGGGTAAAATTCTATTTTTTTCCTTTTTTATTTATATTGAACTCATATTGTTTGTTAAATGATGGCTTGTGACGAAAACTTGTAAAATTATGTGGAGCTCCTATGTTCCCAAATCGACTAAATTCCTGCAGAAAATATAAGCAAACCGGGGTAATTGATAATAGAACATCTACTATGCCACTTTCTGGCTCTAGATATAATTATCTTGGTGCTCACACTTTTCGGAGTCTTGAACTTGTGTCGAGAGTGTAACTGTGTAGACTGTGTTAAATCTGTGTGGGAGTCATTCATTCATTTTTCAGTTCATTCCTTTTAGAGGAACAAGTTCGATATGCGCATAAGCTTATTTTTATATACTACAATAGCAGTTGGGGCCCAGTATGCCTTTATATGCATTTATGTATGTGTCTGGGATGGGTAATTTTATATTAATATTTGTCATTCGTTGGTTTGACATTTGTTTTGATCATTTTTATTTGATTTTATTTTATTTATAAAATGTTGTTTTATTTCATCATGTGACATTTGTTCCAATTAATTTATATATGAGAAACCATGATACAATAATATAAAGGTAAAACCGTCTCTTTTCGTCGCCATATTAACCTTCTGACCAGTGATGGTATTTTGGTGCGTTTCGGGTATTTTTTGATGCTTTTTGCCTCTTCATAAACGCGAAATTTTGGCTAATATCATTTTTTAAAAAGCGGGTATTTGCAGTGCTTATAACGATTTCTTACAGTGCCTTTAGTGCGTTTTTGTTAAATAAAAATATTTTTAATTTACAAAACTAAAATACTTTTATCAGCATATTTTAACTGAGGCTTCTTAAATTGATTTTAATGACAATAAAGGAAACTATGTTAAAAACAATGTAGAAAACTTTTCATAATTGGGATTAAAAAATTTAATTTTTTTTGCAAAATAAAAAACGGAAGTAACTGGAAAGTACCACATAATTCTCTGCATAATAATTGATTGAAAGTAGTATGCAATAAGCATTTGTTAAAGCTTACACAAATATTTAATAATACTATAGGATGGTTTAATTTTAAGGGCCGATTTCGGACTTTTTAGGAGGCTGTTAATTTGTAAGTGCACAGTAAATCAAAATGTTCACGTTTACAACAAAATGTAGGTAAATTTGTATTCAACGCATAAGAGTGGTTAAATTTTAAGGGCCGATTTCGATTGAAAGCATGAGGTTATCAATAGCAGTCAGTAGTTTTAGACAAGGAGTAGCCAACCCCCAATTTTTTTTATATCGTATTGACGTGCTGTCAATGTTGACAAGTGGAATAAGGGTGAATATCGCAAACACAAAAACTTTTAAATTAAGAGTACTCAAGAAAAGAGTGACGCTTTTAATGCATTCTTTATGTGTAAATGATTTTTCAGTAACATACATATCTTAATCTAAGCCTAAAGCTGTGGTCACACGATTGGCACAATATACCAATTTTCGTCAGCTCACTGAAATAAATTCATAAGTAACAAAGTAAATTTGCATTATTTCTCAACTAATTGAAATATAATTTCATAACTGCACCACACTGCATTAGTAATAAAGCTATATAGACTTATTCAAGAATTAATTAAGTAATAATGTCATTTTGGCTTATTACTTATGACTCTATCGCAGTGAGCCGACGAAAATTGGTACATTGTGCCAATCGTGTGACAACAGGTTTAGCTTCACCTACTATTGTATGTATGTATGTATTTATGTGTATATGCTACTATATTATTTGACTCCTGGTTTTTTTATTTCTTTTTATATACTTATTTTTATTAAATTAATCAAGATTTTGGTTTAATTAAAATGTTAATAAATTCTGTTATTACATCTCAAATACTTTGTTTATTTTTAAGCAAAAAATTTAAATAATATTTTGAGATTTTACACTCTAAGCTCTCCTTTTTAAATGGCTTAATGTATTAAAATTTAAAAAAAAAATAATTTTTGTGCTTTTTTACCCTCTTTTTCGTATTTTTTTGCGCTTTTTACCCTTTTTGCAACAGCTTAATGTGCTTTAGATCTTCGTAGAAATACCAACACTGCTTCTGACGTTTGTCCCGATTATTTTTTACTCTCAAAATTAATGCTACCTTATTAGTTTATGAAATCCGAAATTTGATTAATTGTTTGACTTTGTTATTTAATTAAAAAAAATTTAAAAATATTTAAATTTTTTCATTATAAAAACAGCAATAAAAAATACAGCAGCACCAACAACGGCAATAGCAAAGATAGAACAGCAAGGAAATGAACAGCTACAAAGAAATTCCGAACTGAACAGCATCTGCTCCACTTCCGAATCATAGGCGGGACTTCGTGTTTGTACTTCACTCTATTATTGCCTTACATCAGGTACATCCAAGGCATATGCATAATGTGAAATCTTTTAAAAATGAGGTTTTGTGCTTTCACACCAACAGGAGCAGAACAGATCACATCAGCCAATAAGATCTTGACGACAGCAATGCTTACTCTTATTTTGTAAAGAAACAAGAAAAAATTCAAGACCTTTCAAAGCTTTTGTGTGTTTGGACGAAGCTGCTGTAAGCACAACTGGAACCAACGACGAATATTCCTCCTTAAAATATAAAAACACTTTTGTGTATATGAAAATACACACAATCAGTACGTTGGACCAAAGTTTCCGTGTGTAACTAACTGGCGATAGTTTATTTCTTACGTCGTCGAAAGATGACAAAATGTTTTAATGTTTATGTCCACTGTAGTTTCATTTCGAAATGAAAATTATACAAAAACTTTTACCAGACATTGCAATTTCTGCTATGTTAGGATTTTTTTTGTGATTTATCTGATTTTCTGGGTGTTTGTTATTCTTTGCAGTGGAAGTTATTTCTTCAATGCATTTAGAAATTTTTCGCGAACTTGCGATTTTTTCGCGTTATTTCCGAGTTAATTTTCTATTTAACAGATTAAGCGATTTCTAATAAATTTTAAGGCTTTTTTCCGATTTTGCAACTTCTCGAGTATATTTGCAATGTTCGCCATGCAAGCGAGTTTTTCCAAGTATTCTGCTTTCTAACAATTTTCAGTAATTTTAAATTTTGCTGTTATGCTGCTTTAATAAAAACATCGATGTTTTTAAGACTGATGTTGCATGCCTAGCCATGAGACTTTTTTATTATGTGGTGAAATAAATAATAAATCAAACATTTGCCAACTTTTGAAGATCATATTACATAAAGATTTCGTTATCATCATGTCCAATAAATACAGCATTTAAAAAATGTGTGGATTAAACTATAATTTTTTAACTCAAATTACACATTTAAAAAGCATTCCTAAATGAAAGTTTCCATTATATGTGTGTGGCACCGTTCTCCTCTCTGTTTACAAAAAAACAGTAATCAAATAATCGGGGAAAAAGTCATAATTAATTTTGTACGTCAAATGTGGTTGTACCTTTATATTACTATATCACGTGAGAAACTATAGGTCTGTTCAATTACTTTCCCAGCAGAAACTAGCAACGAGAGAGTAAGGCAGACATTTACAAAATAACTCTCCTACATATGAAAAAGTAAATAAACGATTTAAAGCTCAATCAGACGTGACATAACCGTAGCCATAGAGAGCAGCCGTTTGAACCAAACTAATGGGCAACGCTGCATTCGATTATACGTGACTCGCCATAACGCCATAACTCTCACCATAGAAACCAATTGAATTTTGGTTTGGTTATGGTTATAGGGTTATGACTATGTCACGTCTAATTTAAGCTTTGCTTGTAAGAACTTGCAAAAAAATTGTATTCATATCAGAACCATGGATGGAAAACATGATAGAATTGTACTTTTTCTGATGTATTTTGTTTGATAATATTTTAAATTGCAATGCTTTTTAGAAATTGACATTTAATATGAAATTCATGAATTTTTTCATAATTTTTTAATTTTATTCATTAACAAATACAAAAATGCAGCTTTCCATCTCTGATCATATATGAGGAACAAATAAAATTAGTTGCCAAGAAAATTAAATTTATGTGGGTAAATGAAAGAAAAATAATAAATTAAGGAAACATGCTTTCTTTTTTCATACGTATACATGTTTTGTTAACAAAGAAATGCCCATTTTTCAGATATTTTTGAAATAATTAATTTGAGAAGAAAACACACAGGTGGTTGGATAATTCTTGCAAGTAAAAATTTTACTAGTAATAATTTGTAGGAATTTTTTTGTCTCTCAATTTTTTTTCTCTCTTTTGACGCTCTCTCCTTGCAAACTCTCTTAGTTAATGAACACTTTCCAGTAATAATTGTTACAAATTCGTAACAATTTTTAGTAAATGAACAAACCTTATGTATATTAATGTATATATTGTGTGACACCTTAGTTGACAGGTTGTCTTATTATTTCAATTAAGTAAATTCATAGACTTTGTTAGTAGAACTTAAGGAGTATTTTGCTGCTTTTAGTCCAGATTTTTATGAATAAATAAAAAATATAATAAATACATATCAGGCCATCAGCGCAAAAGTGGAATAACCGAAATTTTTCTGCTGTTGCTGGGGTAACTACTAATTCATTCAACGCTAATTTTCTTTGCCTAATATTGTCTCAGATAAGAATATCGATAAGCTGTTTCCTACCATTGCAGTTACATTCCATTACAGTCGGCTAACTGAGCCTTAAGTCTAGCTTTAAGTAACTCTTATTCACTTCATATTTAATCGTTGTTAAACTTTATTAAGAAGTTCTTCGTTTAAACAAATTATGTTTCAAAACTTCATCATGGTTTCTTAATACCATTGTTTCGTAAACGTAAGCAAAAAAATTTTCTTTCCAACAAAACGAAAACAAAAAATATACATGTACATACCTACTTATAAATTCAATCACCACAGCCACAGATTAAAGATCCTTTTAAGAGGATTAAAATTAATTTCTGTTGTTGTTTTTGTTTTTTTTTAATTCACTGTCGCAAATGTCTTACAACAAACAGTTTATTTGGTTTTCACTTCATCAGTTATGGAAACACAACGGTTTCCAAAATGACATTAAAGCAGTATGTAATCGTAACACTTCACCGACTCACACTGGACACCCGAGTGTTTGCTTAAGCGACCAAACAACAGCCAATGCCAATGATGTCGTTGGCATTTGTTTGTGTTTCGTGACAAAAAAGGAAACAAAATTTAAAAAGAAATGAATGAATGAGTAAATTACTTAATTGAAGGAAAAACAAAAACAGGATCAAATGGAAGCGACAACAAACGTATTGCAAGTGTATTTTGAATATTTACTCGTACTTCACTTTATTCCCAAATTCCCAACACTGCTAATTACATACACACACACACACACACACACACACAAACACACACATATTTCCTTTCAGCAGTATTTATAGTGTTCGAAACAAAGTTTACATTTTTATTCCATTCTAATTTCACTTGTTACAACTCCATCATTGTAAAGTTTTCAAAGGAAAGAGACACTCTCCATTCCATTCTCTTTCAATTTTCCGCCTTATTAAACCAATACTGACATTTCTATACCGATTACATGATTGAATCACTGAGGAAACATCATCACTGTGGCCACGTGACCACTTTTTCCTATTCCCATAGAATAAGCGCGGCAAGTGCTTGATTTTTCGTTCGTTTGCTGAAAAACAGCATATTCAAACTCATCACACCTTCCCATTTGTCCCTTAAGACACGTGCTATCATCTGTCGCATGAGTTTTCTTTTTTGGTTCTCTCTTCCTTTGGATGGATGCCTTTCAAATTGTTTTATTAAACAAATACAGACTCCCGTTGTATGCATTTGTATCGTCAGCACTCAAAAAAAAGGGGCGCGAGTCGTGTGCGTTGATGTGCAAATATTGTCATTTCATGTTAGACTCGCTGATGTTTGAGAAAAAGTTAGGTTGATACCACCGAACTTTACATTTTCATATATGGTGGCCTTTGTATGATTCTAGTTGCTATTTGAGAAATAAATTTCGAATAATAGGAGCAGCAAATCATCTAAATGAATGTCATCACAAAAACGTTAAATGGCAACGAATGTGACAGGAATTAACTTGTGTATAGCTGCAGTATTTGATGGAATATGAGTGTACACCAAAAACTAATTGTTAGTAAAAAGTTATATAGTGTTTGCGATTGTATAGGGATGACAAAAAAACGGTTTGCCTTTTATTTAACTTGAATAAATCAGTTTAGAACTTAGAGACAACTAGATAAAAATATATTTTTAAACTGTGTTAGCGTAAAAATTTAAGTGTCCGTCTTTTCTCTGTTTCAGAAAATTCCATAGCTTTTATTGCGTAAAAATGTGCAAAATATATCGAAGCGAAAACATAGAGAAAAGAGAGAGCAAGCTCACCATGTTTAGTGATGTTCACCTGACAAAATGATAACGGTTAGTTGACAGTACTGGAGCTTTAATGGTAGAATTAGTAGATTCGTATCGTCAGTTGACGGATCAGCTGACAAAATCTGTAACATTAATAAAACATGTTTCTGTTTATTTAATATGTATCGTAATTGTATGTGAGGTACGTCAACTTCTCTCTTACATAAATTCACACACATGTATAAAGCGAAGAGAAATACAATAACAGAGAACACATTCGCTCGCAACCTCACGTTTTTATTAACTAACATCCAGAATTGAGAGATACGACCACTTCAAAAGTAACATGATACGATTCGACTGATTCTACCATAAGATTCAATTAGACGTGCCATAGCATAATACCATGAACATTGAAATAACCATAAATATATTGCCTCTCCTATTAATGCTGCCATAACCATACACAGCTGTTTTTGCTTATATTTCTCTATTTATTTAAAAAGTGCAACAACAAATATGTCTAATCAGCAAACAGCTGTTTATGGAGAAGGCGAAAAGCCAAAATACAATTGGTTTCTATGCCAAAGGTGATGTCATAAATTCGAACATCTGTTTTATATGGTTATGGTTATGGTTATGGCACGTTTAATTGAACCTTTTAGACATTAAATGATAATTTTTCAAACGTACACCTATATTATTAAATTATAAGTTGGCACAATTCAAATGATTAAAATGGTTATATTTCAACATAAACCAGTTCGCTGAACACCGTCTTTTTGAACAATATAAAATAACGTTATATTTATTTTTCTGTTACATACTTGCGACATCTGTACAGTATCAACAGTTTTTCGCCACCTCTGAACACCAGGATTTTTGACTTGTGACTATTTATTATGTATACACACAGAGAAAACAGATTCGTTGTGACAACCGAATTTGTTGCCAATTGAATTTTGGCGGTTGCAGCAACTAATTATCATAGAATTCTGCTATGGCGACTGAAATTTTCTTGTGGTACCACTATATTTTAATTATAACCCTCAACCCAATAGTTGCAGCAACAGAAAACATTGGTTGACAGTATGGAATTTGAAATAAATGTTATTCTTGCTACCGAAAATTTGGTTAATATAATTAAAACAGTATCATAATTGGTACCTGTAAAAGAAAAATTGGCCTTCCTTGCTGAAATAAAAATGAACAATAAACGCAAATAAAAATACACAATTTAATAAATTTATTATTTGACATATTGTCATAAGTTTATTTTAATTGAAATTTATTTCCTATTGGTGAAGCATGTCTATATACATTTCTTCAACCACACATTTTGAAAAGCCACAAACCTGTTATCTTATGCACAGACTTTCAAAAACCATTTGAGAATTCAAAAATCATAATACCTTTGAAAGTCACAGAAGTTAATTTTTTAATTTGTTGCTATAAACTATGATAGTGAAATCAACCTCTAGTTAGTTGCAGGAACTGATTGAAAGTTTTTATTTTAATTTTAGTATAGAACGACAATTTTTTAGTTGTTAATACCAAAAGTTGGTAGTAAAATTCAATTCGTAATATTTTATTCGGTTGGGTTAACCAATCAGTTAATTAGTCATGACAAGAGCATACGATCGGTTGATGCAATCAATTAAAGTATTGTCACAATCATATCTTTGTTAAAATTATGCCCTTATGGCAATGAACATGGATTGTTTTTTGGATTAACAGAAAATTGATAGCGTGAACTGAAATATAGTTAATGCAAATTATATTTTATTGGACTAACCGTTTTTCAACCAATCTTTTTTCTTGGTGCACAATGGCGCGTATTCACAATCAAAACAAAGTATACTTTAAGAGTTTAAAACCAGTATTTTGTATGGCAATACTATCTTAAAATTCTTAAAGTATACTTTATTTTGACTATGAATATGCGCCAATGCTTTTAAACAACATATAATTTGACTAAATTTAAACTCATATCGCTAATATACTCAAGAACGTCATAACTCTAAAAAAAATTTATTTTTGAGTTAGTGATGCAGAATTAATCCTGCTATCGTTCTTCATATTGTGTAAAAATTACACGCAAATATCTTGTTTACTCATTTCTGAAAAGAAAAAGAAAATATTCTTTTTCCATTAAGTTGTATGCAAATTGAAAACTTCAAACTCGTTCTCTGACAAATTTGTGGTTTAGTTATAACGTTGTTTCATTAAATGAGCAATATGATAAGGATATTTCAAATAAAATGTTATTATTTTCATTGAAATTTATTTGCTGGTGGTTAAACATTGTCTATAAATATTTCATTTGCGCTTTGACAAATCATCAATAGACTTCAACAACATATTTTGGACAGTCACAAACATCTTATCTTAAGCATTAGTACTATTTTATTTTAGCTAATACCACCAGGTTCCAGTACCATTTGAAGCAGAATTTAGGGAAAACTTCTTCAATTTGTAATGTTAAAGGCATTTGAAAACAAAACTGATCAATTTTTATGGACGTTTGGAAGAAATTTGGCAATCACCGTTGCAATACCTTAATTGATGTTACCACGCCTTACTGAAATTATTTATTGTAAGTAAAACTAATTTTCTTAAATCAATATAATTAAATTTTGTAATAGATCATTTTGACCTTGCTGTCTTAAATAATTCGGAAGTGAAACAGCTTTCGGTACAAAAATCTTATTTTCTCTCTCTCTCTTCTATAAACTGAGACTTTGAAGGAAAGCAACAGAAAAACTTATCAAACAGATAATTTTTTTTCAATAGTGTTTGTTGGTTACGCTTTTTTGGGCAAATGTTTGACAAGTGTGACCGTACCTTTAGTGACAAAATTGTCAGTATAAATTTTCTGAACTGTTTCATGGGCGCTTAAAAATAACTGTACTTTAATTCATTTTTAATTTCTCTTTGAGCTTATTTTTGTTTTTTTGTTTGATTTAATTGGGTTAAAGTTCAAATTACAACACAGACAGTGGTAATATAATTATTCTGACAAACACTAGCAGAACGGAACAACATGACCGTTATACATACCTTCATCATCAGCTTTGATTTGCTTGTACCACTGTGTATGTTATCAGTTTATTCAAACGTCAGCCCTCTTGAATAATAGGAAGCATACTAGTCTAGTAGTCAGAGGTTAGCAGGTTCGATTCCTGCCTTAAACTCTGATTGTTTCTGCAGATAAGCCAAAGTGTTTGTTAAAAAAATTAAAATAAAAATAAACTCAGTAGAAATGGAATAAGAGAATTGTTTTGAATCATCGCATGATACAAAATTTTCAGGCCAAATATAATAAGTGATCAAAATTATTCACGTTTTCAATTTCCACTGAAAATTTGTATATATGAAGCGCTGAAGCTCGCATTAACTATTTGCGAAGGCTGAAAAAGTATTCATTTGTTGTAATAATATTCTCGTTATACGCAACAAATAACAAAAATTACTTCCATTGAAGAAATTTTTTATTCGACGTATTTGTCATAATTCTATTATAAGTGAAGTTTAATTGCTGCTGGTTAAGCATTGTCTATATGCATTTCATTGTTGCTTTCAGTAGACTTCAGCCATACAACCTCTTATCTTATATACAGACTTTCAAAAACTCTTTGAGAATTCATAAATAATATTTTTGAAAATAACAAAGGAAAATAAGCGTATTAGGCTTGAAAGTCTGTCTGTTCATGAGATAAAAGGTTTGTGACTGTTCAAAATGTGTGCTTGAAGTCTATTAATGACTTGTTAAAGCAACAATGAA
The DNA here is from genome assembly GCA_949987645.1 of Tachina grossa. Lineage (NCBI taxonomy): Eukaryota > Metazoa > Arthropoda > Insecta > Diptera > Tachinidae > Tachina > Tachina grossa. The sequence continues at coordinate 172,131,370 of OX465274.1, read as the reverse complement.
ATGCATATAGACAATGCTTAACCACCAGCAAATAAATTTCACTTAAAAAGGGATTTAGACAGAACCCATTGCATTGTGGTAAAAAACAGGGCTTTTCTTTCATAATTGTAAAATAATTTTCTGCCTGCGTTTCAAATATTTGAAAGTATTAAAAAAAAGAAAACATCTTCATTTGGGCGGACGGTTTTATTTTGTTTATGATGAAATATTATCGCCTTTGAACTTTAAACTAATCAATTTCTATGAGCGTAAATCAGATGCCACGACTGATGTTCATTTTGTTTCTTTTGGGAATTTGTTTTAGGTCACGTGTCGTTAGAATTTGTGTGTGCCTTTTTCGTTTACGTTACTAATCTATCAAAAGTGTTGCTTGCCACACAAATGAAACGGAACCCACGCACGCACACACAAATACATGCATATACATACATACATACGAGTATTTATCTATCAAGTAATATAAATAACTAAAAAAAATTAACCACCAGTCTCTACCAGTAGCTACACTCGCATACAAACATCAATACTTTTCTTCCTTGTTAACCACCACTGTTGCTTCCTTTTATCCTTTTCATTTCCTTTACTTTTGTTATTTTAATTGTTTATGCAACAAATTTTGTTTAATTTTGATTTGTTTTTCTTACTTCTTGTTTTGTTTTATTTTCAATCGTTCGTACGTTCGTTTGTTTGTTTATTTCAATTTAGAATTTTTGCCACTTTAGGTGGCATTATCCTCTTATATTTTTCTAAACTTGTGTTTTTTTTATTATTTTTATTTTTGAATAGAAAAGTAAATATTGGTAGAGATTTCCCTTGTATTTGTTTTAAGGAAACACTTGTAATAGTGACTGGTAATTAAATGACACGTTTTGCATCCATAATACACAAAATTGCTTACCAGCCGTGAGACTTCGTAATTTTTTTTCGAAATGATTTTCTGTTTTGCATCTACAAATGATTTACAGAATAATGTTTAACTTGGTCAGATGTGGAGTCATGGATTAAAATATTCAGAGAGTTTAGATTGACTGCTAAAGTTATGCAACATGTTCTAGTTTATGGCATAGTTTGTATAAATACATATACATATATGAATGTATGAATATCGTGTGAAAGGTTTGATGTAATTTCAATTATATCTCGTTCTGTTTTGGCATAACAATAACGAAGCAAATGGGGAATATACCAAAATGATTACATTCCTGCCACATTAAGAGAATGAAAAATACTGAAAATTTGCGTATCTATTTTTTTAGCTATAGACCGTCATGACTAAAAAAACTACGTGGTGAGCAAATTGCAAAAAAAAATTAATCAACTTGTAAATCATTTATAACTTTAGAGTAAAACTTTTACAATCAGTATTAAATATGTACTGCAAAGAAAAAAGTAATTCAACAATTGAGTAAATATCTCTTTGACAACGATTGATTGAGTTTAAATATCCGCAATAAAGTGAACTAATCAGAGGGTTGTAAAAATAACAAACAAAAATAACTGCAATAAATTTTATAACTTTATTTGCACTCTAATAATATTTTTTTACTCAAATGAATTCAATTGCGTCGAGAAGACGAAAAGACTGCAAGACTGTTTGCGATTCGTCTGCAACTGTATCAAGTGTGCCTGTTTATGGCAAATGTGCTTGAACTCAACAAATCGATTTGTTGAGTCACCATTTCAGAGATATTTATTTAAAAAATAAGCACATCTATTTCTATATATTGGGTTCAAATGAAAAAGCGCCATGACAGTAATTTCGAGAAGAAATATTTTTATAAAGTCTCCTAAATAAAGCCTTTAGGATAAGAGTAGATAATGATTTCAATATGCGATAAAAACCCAATGAACGTAAAATTTATTGGCAATGGCAATTTTATAATTATTCTGTAACAACAAAATACTGGTTTTGATTTTTTTGACAATTAAAATTTTGTAATTCCTCTGTCACAACAAATGACCGGCTTTGAAAATTTCGCAGAATTTTTACTCTGATTTTCCAGAACTTCGTTAAAAGCCTTCTGAAATATGTATGCGTTTGTATGAATGAATTACTGAATCCTCTTGTTTACCAGAGAATCTACAACTCCATGTAGAGGTTCCATAGAAATTGCCAATAACTTTTTTCATTTTTAAAACAGCTTTCAAATATTTTTATTATTAAAACTAAATAAATACATAGACGGCTTTTACATACGTAAAGTTTGCTTTGCAAAGTCTTGAGTTTGTTGGAGAGAAGGAAAAAAAAACTTGGCGCGCTTAAGAGCCGTCATATAAGTGTGTAGACATTTCTATTTGTTTTTATTATCAACTTGACTTTCCTGAATGTTATTTAGGGACTCACTATTATCATCATCATCACCATCACTCATGATCAAATATTTACATTTGTTCCAAGCCTTTTAATCTTGTGGTGGTATTAATTTTAAGTCAGTTTGCCATTTAGAGGGATTTAAAATGCATTTGATTTATTAGATATTTTTGATATTTTCGTTTTTTTTTTAATGACTGTATTGATTTGTTACGAATGCGAAACAAGTTAGTTGTGATTTATGGAAAATAAAAATGCAATCAAAATACTATTGAATTAATTTGTCTATTGCCTGATGCGCGCACTTCAAAATTTATTTTATTTAATTTTTTTGTCGTTGCGTCGTAATCATTTTAAGCCCACTTAAGTTGTGGCGCCACTTTTTTTCTATATGCAAATACATACAAACTTTTTACTATACTAACCACACCCGTTGGACTTCGTCGCACCCATTGTCATATATGGGGGGTATCCTTATCAATCCCTGAAGATTTTTAGTTAACCTACGCCCTTTGTTTTAAAAGTAACACGCGCAAAGTTTGTTATAATAATTAATTTTTACATAGATAATTGGGCCTTTTTTCGTTTGACTATTGTAATGATACCATCGATATATACTTACTTTGCTTTTATAACACAAAAACAAAAAAAATATGTTTTTGTTTATTTTTCAGGTGAATGTATGGACATCCAAAAACAAAGAAAAACCGTAAAAATTCAGTCTCTCATTCATCATACTTATGGGACAACTAAACAACATGTAACTTAATTATTCTACTTAAAGAAAACGCTAAATAAAAATACATTCATGCATAATACAAAAATATACCAAACACAAACTCTTAAACGCTTTTTATTTGGTAAAAATATTTCATTGCAATGTAACAGCAAAGCTTTTTTTAATCAATTTCATTTCTATAAATTCTTTTCTCATTAAATCCAAGACATATTCATAAAAATTAAAATTATTCACATTAGGTTAAAAAAATTTCTCTACGGAAGCTACGAGTACCACCAAGAAAATGTACAACGTTAAGAACTTTTCACAATTTATTAATATTTTTTTCATAGTTTTGTTTACAATTATTTTTTTTAATAAAATATTTTTCATGTTAAACGTTTTTTAACGTTTTTTTATTTCTTTTTCGTAAATAACTTTAAATTTAAAAAATAAAATTATCTCGCTACTATCTAGTTAATAATGAATGTGCTTTGTTTGTTTGCTTTTTGTTAACCCACCTAAAAAAACAACAACTAAACAAAAAACATGCACACAAAAAACAATCATTACTTGTTTATTTTAGTACTCACTTGTTGTTGTTGTCGTATTTGTTCGTTCACTCTGTCTGACGTCACGCTTAAAACGAAGAGCCCCAAAAAACGAAATTTATCCACAAATCTCATTTCAAGTAACAGGAGCACAGAACCCCACAATACCAACAAGCTGTTTATTAGTTCTTCAAAAATAAACTAAAAACTACAGCATATTTTGGGGCGCCTAAAAGCACTTGGGTTAGCCTGTTGTATTAAATAGGCACAGGCTGCTTCAAGTATTTGGTTTAGTTAATGCCTAAAAGTATGTGATGGTTTTTTTTTTCAAAAATATTATTTATGCCTGCTGGATTTAATGCTGTTCTGTGCGCCTGGTATTAAAAAATCGGCACGTGGCCAAATTTCATTTTATTTTGTGTGTGACGTCATCACACAGTGTTCATTCATTGTTGTTTACGTATGTAGTGTGTGTATGTTTATTTATTTTGTGTTAACGAATTGTTTGATGATGTATGCATATACATACATACATACATACATCCATACATACATATGTTGGCTACAAAAGAGCAAATGTAAAAATTAATTTATACATATGAATGTATGTATGTTTGTATTGTTATAATTTTTTCGTTAATAAAATTTCTTCAAATTTATGTTGATTTGATTCAGATTTAGGTTACTTACACCAGGTTTCATTTTAAAAGTATGTATGGATGTATCTCATAGAAATAAAAAATCCCAACAGTGGCAAAGTTATCACGAAATGTTACACTTTACTACAGAGTATTTCTATGCAAATATTTTAAATAGTATAGCTTTCCTTAGACCTAGTTTACACTATGCAAGTCTTATTGCTAAGTTGAAACACTTCTTTTTCCCTCGTCACTATCTCCTAACAAACTAATCAGCTTAGCAATAAAATTTGCATAGTGTAAACTAGGACTAAACATTTTATTTCAAATTTGCATTTAAGCACAAAATTAAAAAAAGTAACACAAGGTTTTTGATTATTTAACTTGTTTTCTTTAAACTTTTTATGTGCAGTAATTTTTTATGAGAACTTTTGATAATGAAAGTTTATATAATTTAGAGCGTATAAGTTGTACAATTATTTGGTACATATGTATATCCCTAAAATTAATTAGAAAACTTAACAATATATCGGTATTTTGTGTTTCTTTAAAATTATTTAAAAATAAACCATGTACTAATGTAAAAGGCATACTATTATTTAATATCAATCTAACACTTAAAAATATGAGTATACATAAACTTATTTACAAATAAAAAAATAAAAATATATATATACATATATATATATATATATATATATATATATATATATATATATATATATATATATAGGCTGTTACTAACTGCCTTAAAAATTCGACGATCTTAAGATTAAATTAAATATAAATTAAGGCAAGATAAATATCAGTTGTGCCTTTTAATTTCTAATATTTCTAATTCTCCTTCATTGATTTTATTATACGCGTTCCGTTATCTTTACACGAAGGCCATCTTTAGGACGTAATATTAACTCACCCAAAAGTGTTAAGTCCTCACGTCTATCGATCGATACTATTTTGTATTTGCGTAATACTGTTGACAGGACAACCTTTTCTTCTAGAATAGCAAATTTCTGGCCAATACAATTACGCGGACCAGCACTGAATGGTATGTAGGCAAACGGATGCCGACCAACACAATTCTCGGGCAAGAAATTATCAGGATTAAACTGTTCAGGCTTGGGAAAACTTCTCGCATTGCGATGCAGCATATAGGTCATTATAATGGCTGTGGTACCAGCTGGTATCAGGTAATCACCTGAAAGTAGGAAATAGCTACAATTACTTGGTACAAACAAGATTTTCAATACAGAATTTAAATATTTGCAGTAATTTTTACTCTCTCACCAATTTTCACATCTTCGCCTATTGAACGCCCCATCATGGGCACTGAGGGAAACAAACGCAACGCATCCTTTATGCAACATTCCAAATAACGCATGTCCATGAGATTTTTCATTGTGGCCGGAGTATCACGATCATCGCCAAAAATCGATTCCAACTCTTCGTAAACACGTTCCTGGTATTCAGGATGAGAACCCAATAAAAACAAAGTCCACGAAATGGCTGCTGATGTGGTGTCATGACCTTCAAACATGAATGTGTCTACCTCCTCACGTATATCATCGTTGGACAGGTGGGTGCCATTCATTGAATATTCAATTAAGAGATCCAAGAAAGCCAAACGTTTCTTTTTGCCCAAATCATCGTAGGCATCTACAGAATTATTATTGTTATTATTACAATCAATCAATTCAGCTTTACGTTCACGTATCACTCGGTTGGAGAAGCCATGCAGAGTTTTGATGTAGCTGGCGTGACGTTTGTAGTCACCGATCAAACGAAATATAAAATCCCAATGTAGCCACAGTTTCGATTGGCGAGTTTGTATTATTTCTCCAATTCTAAGGAGTAAAATATATTAAAAGTATTATTATTTAATAAATTAAAAAATAAACATGTTAAAGTTTGCTCAATGTGGTTTAATATGTTTTAGGGCCATTATTAGAACTTGCTGTTAAAGTTCCGGATGTTAACTCTAAATTTATTAAAACTGAACCTTAAAATATTTCTATTATTACAACTGTCCGATAAAATAAGAAACTAAATTTTTTATAAGGGCAATTTTGCTGCTTTTTAATGTTAAAAAATAATAAGTGGCAACGACATCAATAGTTTATGTAAAATGGTCATGGAAAATTTTGACAAACGAGTGCCATTTATCCGATATGTTATTCCATAAAAGAAATAACAATTAAAAAACTAAAATCTATGTTTTCTATTTAATTCAAATGTTGCGTTAATTTTAGGACACCCTTTACTTCACTAGGTCTTTTCGTCTGAAAAATTTAAAAGTTCAAAATGAAACTGGGGTACTGTGTGAATAATTTTGCCCGCCTCTGAATGTACGTGCATATTCGTACTTGAAGTTTCTTAATAACTCCAACTATTTGTATGCTGAGTAGCTTTTTTATTTAATTTACTTTCATAGATATTTTTAAATATACATATATTAAATATTTTTTGCAAATTTAAATAATACTGCAACTCACCCATAAACAGCTTTCACGTAATCAGACTCACTGTTACTTTGAGCATAAATATTACGACCCATGGCGGTTTCTACAATAGACAAACAATTGCGAACACATTTCAAATTAAATTACTACGAGTAAAAGGTAACACAACAACACAACAAGACGTATGTGTAAGTATGTTTGAAATTTTATTGTTAATTTTGCCAACTTCCTGTCATGCATTTCGTACTCACCGCACACAATGTCAAGAGTACACAGTGTTACATATGGAAAGATATTGAATGCTTTAGCTGACAGTTCACGTTCCAGTTTGCGCGTCAAAATGGCACTTTGCTCGTTGAAGACATCAATGAAATCATCCAAAATCTTGAAATGAAAGGCTGGTGTTAACATCTAAAGAAAAAATAAAAATTAAAAATTAAAGCAAAGAATTCCAGCAAAAAGCAGGCATGAGTGATGAACGGTATTACAAATGAAACATCACAAAAATTAAGTCAAGCAAATTAATAATAATTTTAAAGAGATTAACTCCTTACTCGTACAATGTGTGTCTTAGAAAGTGTGGCCAGTATTTAGTTTATTTTTTATTTTTAACTATATTTTGTACACTTTAAAACTAAATGAAAACAATTGCTCAATGTCGTCAGGTGGAATAAATAAAAAGTAAAAATCGAGTTTTTAATTAATTACTGGGTACTACATTGAAACATATCGCCCTAAAAATTGTAAAACCTAATCATATAACAATGATTCGAATTAAAGTTCACTGGTCACTGAACTATACCGACTTCAGTAGATACTAATCTTAATCTAACATTAGACCGCCCTCCCTCGTTGGTATTGTGTAGCAAAATCATCGGTGAATAAAATAATTGATAAAATGGATACTACACAGAAATAAATATTCCTGCTTTAATTTTTAACTTTATTTGAAAATTAAACAAAAAACAATTAAATAATGTATTTGAGTCAATTAAACTTTTGTTTAAAAATAAAATATAAACAATAAACAACTTTAATTGAAAATAGAACCAAAAATCAATTAAAAATGTTTTTAAGTCAATTAAACTTTTGCTAAAAAATTTAATTGATTCCAAAATTTAATTGATTTTTGGTTTTACTTTCAATCAAAGTTATTTATTGCAGGAATATTTTATTTTTAAGCAAAAGTTTAATTGGCTTAAATACGTTTTTAGTTGATTTTTGGTTTTATTTTCGAATAAAGTTGTTTATTGAAGGAATATTTTTCTCCGTGTAAGCACAGATTCAAAAAAAAAAAAAATTCGATGCGCCTCATTTAACACCAGAGGCGCTGCGACCCTGCATTATTGAAAAAAAGTACAAAAAAGGAGAGTTGTAAATGCTTCATTATTTTGTCTCTGTCTCTTCCTTCACTTCCTTAAGAAGCTAACACCTAGGCATCAGTGATGGGAATTGGAAATCTTGATTTCGTGCCCAATCTGCTTTTAAATAGTGCCAAAATCACTTGAATAGTGCCAAACCACTTTGTATATAATTTTAATGTTGGCACTTGATGTTCATTCAAACTATGGTTCTTGAATGATAATTCATTGTGTTTATAGCTAAAAAAAAAGCTTACGAATATCACAAAAAACACAGTCTAAAATTAATTGTATATACAGATTAATACATATCGAGCCCTATTTTGGATTTAATCGTGAGCGACATGTAGTAAAAAATTAACTTTTTTTTATCGAAATTGCAAAATTGTTGATAACTTTTAAAAAACAGGCTGTAAAATTTATCGTAAGCGAAAATTAACGTACATACATATGTACTCGTAAGCACCTTCTCCTAAATCGAAAATAATAATGCTCGATATGCATCATATATTAACAATTTGTACTTGTTTACAAGAAATACAAATACAAAAACAATTTTTACGTTATAGTAATGATTTTTAAGGACATACTTAAATACTATAATAACCCTAAACTAATTTAGATGATAAAATAACTTTTTCTTGTTAAATGTATATACCTAGTGACAGTTATGTAATTATAGTTTGTGATTCTTTTTTATGGTTAATATACTCTCGAGTCAGAGAAATTCGTGCACGTTAAAAATATTAATAATGGTTAGCTATTTATTTTAATCAAACAAAGATTCTGTCGGTATAGTGGAATTTGAATTGCTTTTTTGGTTTATCATTTTATATGCATTACGATTATACCAAGATATATTGTTAGACTCTAAAAATCTTTACCATGTGTTAAAAATGCTAAAGTTTATAATTGCAGTCCATTTAACATTTTACTTTTCATCAAATTTTGAACTAAAAATATACTTTCCACGCTTGATGAAGAGTAGACAATAAAAAGAATACTTTGATTGACGATTTGATAAATATTACTTAAAAATTTTTCATTCAAACTATTGTTTACGTCTCCATGTCTTCCAAAAACTCACTCTTGAATTCTACAACTTTATGATGGGAAAATTAGTCTTTGATTATTTGTAGTTAAATTTCAGTGATAATTTTGATCTATGTATATCGTCAAAAAATTTCTACATAATTGACGAAATAAAAACGCTCTTTTAAAATTAAATCTAGTCTCACATTTTTAGACAAAGATAAAAATACATTTTGCTTATATTATCGATTAAACTATTTAATATGAATTAAGTTTTATCATTGCATTATGACTGAAAATTTTATAATGTGAAGAAATATTTCAAGGGGTCCGACTGTTAAAAGACTCTATCTGCAACAACTTGACCAGACATCAACGGTTTGTGGAATACTTAAGAATTTCATAAATTTCAGAGTTGAAATATTTCTAAACATTTATAAAATCATCTCTACGACATGAGCTGTTACAAACAAATTTATATATTCATTTTAATAATTCATCAATATTTTTGAACAAACTGTTACTTTCAACTATCAGAACCAAACAGTTGTCAGCCTCAAATGCTACTAAAGGCTCAGTTAGCCGACTGTAATGTAATGTAACTGCAATGTAGGAAACAGCCGGCTAACTGAGCCTTAACTAGCGGTCTCCACTAGCCATGAACTTGGTATGGGCATCATGTCGGACATCGCAAATGGCTAATGGAGACCGCTCATGTCCAACTTTCGTCCATGCTCTGACATCAATGCCCGAGCATATGTCTGAGCAAAAATGTTCGCCATGAGATTTGACGTCCGCAACCATTTGCAATAGAAAGAAAAGAGACAAAACAAAATTTGTAAATATTCCATCTCTATTACACTACCGCAAAATACTTTGATATGCCTGAACATGGACATCGCACGTGTTCACCACAACAAGGAAGTTGATGATGAAAGCCAGAAAAGGAGCGAGAGTGCCACAGTGCCAGGCAACATTCAATAGTGCCAAAAATGGCACAATTGTGCCACTTTTCCCATCACTGGTAGGCATTCATTGCCTGAGTATTAGTTACCTCTCTTTTATAAAAAAAACAGTTATTAAAATTGTGAATATACATACTTAACCCACTTGAATAATTTTGTTTAGTTTTTTCTCTCCTATAAAAATTAGAAAAGTGTAGTTACGCGATGTTGCATTTAAGCTAACTATTTGGTGTAAATCTCATTTTATTTCTTAGGATTTTTTTAATTGCAAAAACCCAATAAGAATCAATTGGGTAGAAATATATGAAATACATATTAAGCCTCTTTTTTTGCCGCGAGATTGTGTCACTACCAGAGAACATAGTGAGAAAGTGAGCAGACTTGAATCATGACTTATAACTTCTTGTACTTATGCGCACTCATACTTATTGCAATGTTGTCTATGAATCATATTCACTCGACGTTGTTGATTTCGACTCTCCTTAACCCAATGCCTATGGACGATTCAAAACAAGTATGATTCACAATGCGAATTTCGCATACGGAACATTAAATTTCTCATTATGTGGTTATGTGTTTCTCTCTGGCTTTTTTTTAAATAGCCCTATTTACTACTATGTATTATATACTACTTGCAAACTGTTTAATCAGTAAACTTTTAAATAAACACACATACTTGAGTGAGTTTAACCTATGTGAGTAGTATTAGTATTTTCCTTGAAATTTGAAATCAAACTGAGGTGATTTATGAGTGTTAGTATGGTATGACTATGATGTCCACATCGATTCATATTTATTTCAACCTATACTTTTAAATCAATGCCGTTGTGAGTATGCGTAATCCAGAGTAGTTTAGTTTAGTCAGTATGAATAGCGAAAAAACGATTCATTGCCGATCACTGGTCACTACAAAAGCTCAATGTTTGTAAGAAGTTTCGTGCGAATCTATCGGTTGGGTGGAATTACATGAAATATTCCCCCTATCGTGATTGACGTAATTCGACTACGACTTAGGAGCTAGGACCAAAATGTCAGTAAAAGCCGAAATAAGCCGACCACGATAATGGGGCTTATTATGTAGAACTATAATGGGCTGGCGTTTCTTACTTTATGTAAAAAGGGATTACATGCTTTCAAGAGCCCAATATGCATGCAACGTTTCGAGAAATTTTAATACATATAGCCCTGGACTTTTTATTATATTATTTATTTCAAATATCTAACTCTTTCGCAAACTCAAAAAGGAGTTTACAAGAACGTGAAAAAATTAAAGTTGAGGTAAAAAATTTATATATTTCGATTTTAAATGCTGTCAAACACTAAACTAATTATATTCACACCAATTTATTTTTACTTACCTTTCTTCTTGTATGCCATTTCCGACCAAAACTGGTCAATAAGCCAGTGCCCAACCAAGGTTGCAAATAATCATAATCATGACTTTTATCAATAAATTTTTGGCTATTTAGTATAGGCTAAGATATGCAAAATTAATTCTATGTAGAAATATACTGGTTATAAAAAAAAATTTGAAAGCTCTTTACCTCCACAGTTTCTGGATCGAATAGCATGATATAAGGGGTGGTACCTTGCCATACCTTATTTAAACCCAAACGACTTCCCCATAAGCTTCTCGAACCGGTAATACGGGCAAATAATTCTGAAATACGTATTAATGAATATTTGAAATATTTGATTTTATAAAATAAAAGCTTTTTAAAATTTTGTGGATTCAATAATAAATTTGTTTCAAATGATTTTCTTTTTAAACCACCTCTGGATATCAATCATTCAAACGTAAAGATTAATTTATGAAACTGTCATTAAATTTTCTATTATATTATTAAAATTTAATATAAAAACAACATTTATTGCCTTATTGTTATTCTGTTACGAATCAGCTGACTCTTTTTTGTTTACAAAAATCTTACACAAGTCCTTAGTGTCTCTGTTCCGTTATATTCTGTTTCGGTACAACTTGTGAAAATATTTATTAGACTGTTCCTTATTTTTGAAAAGTAACAATATTTAATGCAGGACCCTTTTAAATTGTTGGTCTTAGCACAAAATATTTCAGATCGCTTTTTTAATACTAACATGTGCCGCATCGAGTTCAAGATTTGGGCATTAGACTGGTCCTAATTTTCGAGAGGTTGCAATGTTTATTTATTTGTGGGAACCTGTTAAATTGTTTCTTTTAACAAAAACAAAATATTGTGTCAAAATATCAACACGATATTTGAATATTAACATGAGCCTCATCAGGGTCAAATTTCAGAATCAAATACATGACAAATCTCAAAACGGGGCAGTTGTGAGATAAAGGATAAAATGTAACACCGAAACCACTAATTCATTCTCCTCAAATTTATTTCAGAATATAGCAACACTCCTAAAAGGTTATCGCATAAAAAAATATTATTTTTTTCTCCGCCGACCTAACAAGGCCCAGGTTACCACTAGAGAAGTCAAATGCTATATTTATCCCTTCCAAACGATTTTTTTTTAAAGAGAAGTAACACTCAGGCAATGAATGCCGAGTACTATTGCTAGGTGTTACCTTCTTTAGGAAAGGGATAGTGGTGGTGACGAAAGGTGGTGAAGGAAAAGATAGAGGGAAGCTTCGTTATTTTACAACTCTGATTTTTGCACGTTTTTAATAATTTAGAGTTGCAGCGCCTCTGGTGCCAACGAGGCTTATTAAATTTTTCAAAGCTTTGCTTAGTAGCCATTTTATTTGTTATTTTACTTTGCCGATGATTATGGTACACAATACTGACGAGGGAGGGCGCTCTGATGTTACATTAGGATTAGCATCTGCTGAAATCGGCGACTATGCCTTCATTGCTTGAACTTTCCTACAACAGCTGATACAAAGGGACACTAATGCATGTCACCAAAATGCGTGGTGTGGTATTATTACTTAATGACTGACGGAGACCAGGCTCGAACCCAGCGAATTCGATTTTGTAGTCAACGTGCTAAGTACTTCAATCAACACCACCCTCAAAAGATTTGTTGAGGTCATTAAAAAAGTGTTTGGCATTTCCTTAGGTTTGGGAAAAAAGTAGTTAATAGCGACTACGGTCGGGGAAAACTCGTAACCCAATTTATTTTACCACGAAAACTGCACATGTGAAATCCTCACCGCGAAAAATAAAAAGTCTTCGAAAAAACGTATAACATACTGAAAATAAAATTTTAATATACAAGTGTGTTCTAAGTAAAAATTATTGCAAAAATCACTTTTGTGGACTGATATATATATATATATATATATATATATATATATATATATATATATATATATATATATAGAGAGAGAGAGAGAGAGAGAGAGAGATTTTAATTTTAATTTTGATTATATAAATTTATCTGTTTAAGAAAGAGTCTTAGAAAAGGTTTAAAAATCTTGAAAAGAAAACCGATGCAAAAGTTTTTCACATATACACAGAGATTGATCATTGATAGCAGATATGGAACATTGGTATACATAATTAAATATTTGTGGCTCCAGCAGATTTTTAACCAACCTGTTCTCTCTGTGTATATTAAATTAAATTTAAAAATTTTTAATTAGTGTTGTTTATGGGAATTGTTACAATTTAAGTTTAAAATTTTTAAACGCACTAATAATCCCAAATTAATATTTTACTTATTAGTGCGTTTAAAAATTTTAAACTTAAATTGTAACAATTCCCATAAACAACACTAATTATTAACTTGACTGCACCCGTACAAAAAAATACTTGTGTGGCAACACTCTATTCTTAAATAGCTGTTGTTGTTATTTACATTTATTTTCTTTTACATACTCTTACGACTACAATTTGAAGATGAAAAAAAGTCAGCCAATGTAGCAATGATAAAGTAAGTCCCAATTTATACTATGCAAGTCTTATTGTTAAGCTGATTACTTTGTTAGGGGAGAGAGACGGGGGGAAAAGAAACTTTGCTGTTCCCCTCGTCTCTCTCTCCCTGAAACGAATCAGCTTAGCAATGAGACTTGCATAGTGTGATTTGGGACTAGGAAAATAAAAAACATGTTGATTATTGAGTTCTTGTTTCAACTTTGTTGTTTGTTATTGAGCTTCTCATTTGTTTAAATGAAAGTTTATAATATAATAACTCTAGTTCTTCTAAGAAGCTTTGGGTAAAGGTTCCCTGATGATCTGCATTAGCAACAGTGAAATGCGCATAGGATCCAGCTAAACGCCTCAATAATCAATTTAAATGTATTTTTAATAACAAAATATTTTACTTAATAAGTAAAATATTAATTTGGGATTATTAGTGCGTTTAAAAATTTTAAACTTAAAAATTTTTAATTTAATTTATTATATTTTTATATTTTTTTTCATCTTACTGAGAGATTCAGTTTTGTAGAATTATAATAGTTCTAGCTTACAAAAAAAAGGTTGAATCACAAAAAAAAAAAAAAAATACCACATACAATGTGCTGCGAATTGAACCAATATAATATTAAAAAAATAGAATCATTGTGGCAAATTGTCGTTGAATGAATTTTCATTTCTCTAAACACCATTTGCTGTTTAAGTCTAGAGTTCCAAGAGCAACTTGTAGAGGTGAGCCCAGTGGTAATGTGTGATTTTGAAATTTTTATTTCAACATTTGATATGCCAGTACATAATCGTACATACAACATGCATACGAACATATCGCACACTAAATCATAAACAGTCACAACTCGAAAAATTTCAGATGCTGAGTAGTGGCAAACAATTGTTGATTGATACTGTACAAATGACACAGGTATGTAACATGCAGACTGTATTGCAAAAGAAATTGTTGCACTCGCTAGAGATTCGTTCAATTATGTAACTGGTTTATAAAAAATCAAAACCACTTTGATCATTTTGAGTTGTGACTTTTTATGATTTAGTGTGCGATATGTACTCGTATGTACTTCATAAAGTTATGTTTTTTTTTTTATTTGATTTTAGTTGCAACAACCGGAATGAATTTTATTAATCAATTTGAGTAGAAACCCAAACCACAAACATCAACAGAAAGTTTGTTGAAAATCAAGAATTTTGTGATTCTGAAGCAACTGGTTGGCCTCGAGTATTAGGTTTTATTATTATCTTTTATTTTTCTAGAAACTAAGCGAAAACCCAAAAGTCATGAAAAGAATAAAAATTATTTTTTGACACAATAATATTTTATATCTTGTAGATTTTCAAGTTAATTCAACTACACTTATGAAGTTCATTATTAAATAACTAAATTAATTTTAAATGTGTTTGTTTTATGTGTGTTTCTTGCAAATGCAAATTTAAAATGAAGTTTTCCTGTTTTCGCTAAAGAACTTAAAGAAAATGTTTTATAATCTGGGCTTTAAAAGACAGACATTCATTTTTTTATTATGAATAATGTTCGCATTAATCATTGTTGACTTATTTGTTTTTTTTCACTTATTTTTGCTCCACTGTATTGTTTACAAAAAAACGATTGTTTAATGATTCTTATTCTTTTTCTGCAACTTAAAACTTCTTGATATTCAACTCTGTTCAGTCGAGTGGTTCACCTTGGTCCCTTTTGTTGTATTCACACACAAGAATTTACTTCAAGTGGTAATTTCAATATTTATATTAAAATTTTCTCAAATATGTTCTTAATTTGATAAATTTGCTTCTAACATTATTTAGAATTTATTTTATAAAGACATGAATTGAAAAAAATAAAAACATAGTTGATAAGAAGACAATAATCATTTATTAAAATTTACTTGTAAACATTTCGATCGAACCGTATAAGGAAATAAATTCAGTGATCATCCTTAAAAGAAATTTAATTTAGAAGGCGGATAATTTTTCCGATTATGTTAAAAAAGCTCGACGGCCTTTTACAATTTCAACTCCTTTGATGAGAATCACCTTAAGCGAGTTTAATATTAATCGAGAAAACGCACCAGCGACTTCAAGGACCATAAGTTTTAACGGAAGTGTGGCATGCCACCCATTGAAAAAAATTTTAGATTTGGTATTTGTGGGTCAAAAATTAAAGGATAGAAGAAGAAGAAGGCCCGTGCTCCAAAAAACACATTTGTCACTCTTACATCTAACTGCTTTGAGACGAGCCCACATTAAAATTTTGGGCCATGAGTCATGTGAACACACACATATATATATATATATATATATATATATATATATATATATATATATATACATACCTTTAAATGCGCATACATGCCCTGTAGGAAGCTTGGGGTTAAGTGTCTGCAAGTCACCACTTTTGTCAACTATATTGGTGACTTTTTTCCGACATTATCTACGGATAGTCTACATATTAATACGATGAGTGGACAATATTTTGTCAGATACACACCCTCGTTGGTGGCAGCTGTCATAGCACAAAAATGACCATTTACGAGACCACATGCTAGAAGTTTTCACTTTACACACAACTTGTGGAAAAAGGAAAATTTTATTTTTCTCTAAAGAGTTGAGTAAACTTGATATTTGTATGAAATTTTTACACAATACTCGTATAAGGAACGATAATTGGATTAATTCAGCACTAATTAAAAAGTTCGATTCTTTGGGTTATGACATTATTTGAGTAAACGAGCGATATGTATAGTTCGAAAAAAGACTACATAGTCAATAGTAGGAATTGTTTGGGTTATAATTCGTCAGCAATATTGGTGACAAAGTCAATAGGGAATTAGTATGCTTTTTCTACTACTATTAGCCCTTCCTACAGGGTGGTATACATTCTTATATTTGTTTAATATATTATGTATGTATATATATAAATACGTAAACAAAATTTAAAAGCACAATGAATACTGATCGTTGATCACGAGACTTTTATTGTAATTGGTTACAAAGTTTTTATAGTTATTTTTTTTTTGATGCCTCTGTTTGTTTAATTTATTACTTATTTTTATAAGCTCTTTCAAGCCTATTAAATTAATGACTTAATGATCGGCTTATCGTGGTGTAAAATCTTACATATTTACATGTACACGTGTATGTATGTATGTACATACACGTGTTTGAACTTAATTATATTCATACTGGAACATCCGAGTAACTGAGTTTTAAGTTCAATTTTTAAAAATCTCTGTCAAAACTGATTAATATGTGTTGCTTTTTTACATTTTATAGGTTTATGCATTGTTTTTCCTTATCTTTTTAGTCGGGCTCAAGTTCACTATTTTCTATTCTTGTTATAGAATTAAATATTTTTTTTTTATTAATTAATGTGATTTCTTAAGGAACGCAAGAAAAATTAAGCTATACTTTAGCTGGAGCAAATTTCACACTTTTTTGTGCCACCACGCATTTTATCACCACCCATGTCTATCTGCTTGGGCAAAAATTGGTTCGTCAACACCAAGTATTTAACATGAATTTTTAATGAAATGGAATATGAGAAATAATTTAAGTTGTATCACTGTAACGAAGTACAGATGTTCAATAACCGACATTTTTTTTGTGAGTATAAGAGCTGATTACATTTTGTATTCTATCGGCTGAGTAGTTTAAAATTTAATTAAAAAAAACTTTTATTTTTATCGGTTCATTACATAATGAAGACTGAGATCAATGTCATTAGAATGCCGCACATTTGGTTCCGATCGGTGAGGCCGTTCTTAAATATGAAAGGTTCACATACATACATACACACACATATGCACACTCACACACACTCTCAAGCATTCACACAGTCACACAATTAGAGGTGGGCGCGTGTGGAATTTACCCGATCACGATCAAAATCAAATTGAATACCAAAAAAATATTTTTTTTATATTCAAATAGATATACATTTTTGTTTAGTTTCAGAACCTTAAGCTAAAGAGATCCCTAAACTATCAACAGGTTTGCTGGTGTTGCTTGTTTCACGATATAGAATATATGTACATATTTTAATTTTTTTATAGGAAATTCATGCACACAAGTATGAAATCAGGTGTCGAATCGTCACATCCATGAACGTACAACTCATCACGTAAAAACACCATTTTCGAATTATGACATACGTGAACGCACTGAAATCCTATTCAGCTTATACGATTGACGTATCACTTAATTTGTGTTCATGCTATTGTCGATACGATCACGGATGGGACGATTTTAGCCCTGGGGTCTAATCGTCGCTTTCGATAAAGAGCTGATTAATGAGTGATTCTACCCAGAGAGTTCGAATGTTTATGCCTGAATGTAAAATATTGCTACGCCTTAAATTAAAAATATAAAAATTTTTATTACATTTATTTACAAGTAATTACAATAAAGTTAGTGATTTTAGCAAATACAAAAAAAAAGGAATTTCCAAATTCGGTTCAATAACTCCAAAATAAAATAGCCACAACTCAAGGTTATTCTGTGTTTGATATAAGTATGTATGTATTTGCTTTTAAGCTAAATCAATGCAACTTATTTAAAAACATTAGTTTAATTTTTAGAGAGTAAACTGAAAATCGCCAAATTTGGTTAATTTACAATTGATAATAGTTAACTGCATGAAACATACATATGTACAGCAAAGACATAAAATATCTTTTTAAAATATGTCGTAAACTAGAATTAACAACATTTGTATAACTCTCAACATTTACGGATTGTAAAAATGTTGATAATTAAATTTCAAACTAAGCAAGTTAACAATCACTAATAAGAACATTCAAGTTTTTCTACAAGTTTGATAATAGGAATGCATTGCTGAGGTAATTGTGTTTTTACTTTAAATTATACAACAGTAGCATGTAGTGTACAATAGTGTCCTGCACAAGATATCTTATAAGAACTTTTAAGACATGAAGGATGTTTCAAATGTTTTACTACAGCGAAATCTTCTAAAACAAACGTTAACAACACTGTTTGCAAGAAATTTGTTTCAGTATTATAGGTATAGGAGTAAAGAAGAAAATACTTCGTGACGGAAGAATTTGTGATACTTGCTTATTTCTACGCGTGAGCGCGTGTACAAACTTCATGCATGTATGTGTGTATGATCTTTTATTTTTCTGCGCACATGCAAACGCACACACATGCATTAACATTAGTTGTATGCGGTTAATCACATAATAGCCCTGCAGAAAGTGCGAATAGTGAAATTATGGTGATTTACTAGTGACTTTGTCAGTAGCACTACTGACCAGGTGTACCCCAGCCAACGGTATCATCTATTGACATTTAACATTTAACATTGAAAATCCACCACTAGACTATCACTACTGACTTAGTAGTTCTTTCGGGACCACATGGAGACATTCGCACTAGTAAATTTAAGGGGCTCTAGTCTACAATATCGATATATCCAATCTCGTTGTCAATAGTAAACTTATAGTGATTTTCTAGTGACATTGTCAATAGTGCTACTGACTAGGTGTACCCCAGCCAATGCAAATGCCTATTGACAAATAACATAGGGTTGTTATTCAAAATCTATCAGTAGACTTTAGCACTGTTGAGAAGGTACTTCTTTTACGACCATATGGAGATATTTGAACCAAAGATTCACTCGCAAATTTTAGTGACCCTCGTGTACATATGTGACAGCGCATAGAGAAAGGGACCTAAGGGTAAAAAAGCAATTTTTAATTTTTTTTTATGTGGACAGCATCTGAGCATCGAATGAGACCGATCCCATGCTCCAAAAGTGTTCCCTCCCAGAGATATGCGCGTTTTAAGATGTGATGGTACACCAAAGATACACGTATTTAAATCTTTAATATGGTTCTCCTGAACAAAACCGGTTTTTACCCTTAGGTCCCTTTCTATTTTGCGCGTCACATATATTTATTAAATATTATTGCACAACATAATAAAAAAGAAAAACAAACTATTGACGCGTTCATTGACAATATCACCAGAAATACATTAGAACTGTCTTCTCTAACGTATCTCTACTCGCGCATAAAAGGAAAGTTGTCGACATTTTAACTAGTGCAATTGTCGCTGGAGAAAGAGTATTGTCATAGAGACATATGGTTCTAGGTTGACTACAGGGAGCTTACCATCTACATCTTACGCACACACTCAAACGTACAATATGCAAAATAACAAGCATGCACAAATCAACACTACTTCTTTTGAGTGTTTGTTACAAACAAGCAGTCTTGGCGACATCGCTTGTTAACACTGATAATCACGTAGTACACCAATACATCCATCGTGCTTCGCTTATAGTACGACAGCATTTATTATTGGTTTAGTATAATACATGCGACGTGAATACATTTAAAAATCATGACGTATTTACATTTAAAGACTGTTTACGCAGGTCTCTAGTGTACAAGCATTCGGCTTAACCGAATAAACCAGTTAATAATATGAATGATATTATCAAAATTCATTGGTGTTAAAAAAAGATTAAAAAGCAAAAATAAAACAAGTGGGGGTGCTTTATTTTATTTGGCTCTGCTGACTTGTATATACCCTTCACAGTTCATAAAATTTTTATCCATACATGCATGTATTTCCACAAATATACATTAGTATTACCGTTTTTTTTTATTTCTTCTACTCTCACCCCCAAATCGGTTCAGTTTTATATAGAAAAAAATAAAAAAATATTAGTATATATAAGCTTTTATTGTACACGCTTAATATAAAAAATTTCCATATAAATATAATTTTGTTACATAAAATTTTTGGTATTTTGTTGGTTATTTTCCTCATGATTTTCTAAAATATTAATTTTAGCAAAAAACTTTTTTTGAGACTAATGTTGCTGACTAGAAGAGCTAAAATATTGCCATATAACATATTCTTGTAAAATGGTTTTTTGAAAAGATAGTCATATGTAAAAAAAATTAAATTGAAAAATGAGCTTGAAGGCCAACTAGGGTTTGCACAGCGATTATAATCGTAATCGTAATCGCGATTAATCGCACCTTTTAGTCGTAATCGAACCCATTAATCGCTCGATTATGATTAAAAATTTTTCTCTAATTTAAGCAACAAATTTATGCCAAATTCGAATACAGTGCAAATCCAACTCATAAGAAATTTAAATTAAATTTTTTTATAAAAAATATGTACAATGTACATAATTATACGACATATTCTCATAAGTTTATTTTAATTGAAATTTATGACAATATGTCGAATAATAAATTTCTTAAATGTAAAATGTAGATTTTATTATTCATTTTGTCACAAAATAAGCGTAGGCCTGCTACGCTTATTTCGTGATTTCCAAAAATTATTATTTGTGAATCCTCAAATAGTTTTTGAAAGTCTGTGCATAAAATAAGAGGTTTGTGACTATGCAAAATATATGGTTGAAGTCTGCTGATGATTTGGCTAAGAACCAATGAAATATATAGACAATTTTATTGTATTCTGCCAACTTTATTTCAAAAACGTTGCAATATCCCAAAAATTTCATTACAACTGATGCAAAAATATTTTTTATTCGGTTGGTAGATACGTAGGCTTCTTCGTATAAAAAAACGGTATGAAAAATACTGAACTTGTTCATTCATTATGATATAAATTCATCAAGTGTGGATCAAAATTGAATAAAAAATAGATTGAGAAAATATAAATATACTTCGCCCTAGAAAAATTTTCTTATCAAAAGATTGATTTCCCACAATTTGCATTGTTTTTGATACTCATACATAAGTTCTGATTTGCGAACTTCGTTTTACATGCTTTAAAATTTTATCAAAACATAAATATAATATAATTGAAAAATTCATATAAAACGCGAACTCAAGACAAAATAACTAAATTTCTTTGGCTAAAACTTATAACGCAATTTATTTTGTTTTTAGAAAAAAAATTTTCTTGATTAATCGCATTTAACCGATAATCGCGATTAATCGCATATTTTTTAGTCGTAATCGCGATCATGGAAATCTGCGACTATTTGCAAGTACTAAGGGCAACTTTGAGGCAAGATGCTCCCCCTAAAACGCAACTTATCGGTATGAAATTTTTTTATATTTTTTTAAATAAAACTGAACCAATTTGGGGGGTGAGAATAGAAGAAATCAAATCTCCATACACTTAACGGGCACTCTAATATACATACATACAATGCGACATTTTATGAAAACACTTTCGTACAAACAAAGCAAAAAATTACACATTACCATTAGAACTACTTGTCATATAATGACTTACTTATCTGATTGCCAACTTTCATTACTCGCTTACAAATCACATTAGCTAAAATTACAAAAAAATGACGTGCAAGTTGCTAAATAAAGAGAATGATTTTTTTTAGACGAAATAGATTACGTGAAATCGATTATTTTAGTCTCACGCCTTGTTAAAATCATTAAGTTGGTAATCCAGTAGGGAAGTGCTTCCACCAAAAATGCTTAATTCCAAGCTCGATTACCTTTTTTGAAATTTTTTGCTGGGAACATATTTATTTCGAATCAATATGCGTTGGAATCTGATACCACTCGACAAGTCTGAAATTAATATTAATAGCCTAGTCCATGGACCCATGTTTATATAAAAATTTACAGAAAGCTCTTCATTAAATGTTTATTTATGTAATTTATAAGAAGAATCAGCCGAAAAAGTTTTTGATATTCCTTAATTCGACAAGAAATACAATTTGAGAAATTTTTATGAGATCGTGACATTCTGGAAGAGCTTCAAAAAACACCAAAATTCGGACGATATTGTATAAAAATTTCGCATTTGTTAAAGTTGGGAAAGCCTATTGTTGGCCGAAACCGATTAATCGGTCGAACCCTAATAATTACCTTTTGATTAAACAATTAAAATAAAATTAAAAATTAACTCCATCAAAAACCTAATTGCAAAGTACAAAAATGCATAAAAATAGATTGTGTGCAATAACTTGTGTCCTTGACTGTACATAAAAGTATGTTTGTAATATGAATTGGCGTTTGACAGTGCATGAGCTAATGTATTTAATTTTTTCTTCTTTGGGTTGCGGTTGATATTGCAATTTAATCAAAATGTTTTAATGACTTTGATCTCATCTGTAAGGTGTTGCGATTTTCTAACTATGAACAAATACTTATGTGTGCGTGTGGCGCTGTGTGTAAATGAGCTTTGTTTTATGAGTATGTGTGTTTGAAATCTATGAAGCGAGGTCTTGAAATTGTCAAATGATTAGCTTTAAGCATCATCATGATCATTTTTGACTTTGCATTAAAAAAATAATAAATAAAGGTAACAAGACACAAGTTTCAATCAAAACAAAACGCAAATAAAGTTTACTATTGTTTGTTTATTGCTCTTTTTTTGTTATGCACGAGTGTATTTAAATAGCTTTTATTAGCAAACTTCAAATAGAGGTTGTTTTCAGGCGAAAAGTAAAACAAAAAAAAAACATTAAGGTTCATCCTATGCGTTCGTATTATTTTATGGAAATAACTTTTGGTATATAACATATTAAACAAATTAGTTCCTAATCAAACAAGTCTTGAATTACATACCCTGCAGGAAATGCGTATTGTGAAAGTATAGTGATTTACTAGTTACCAGACACATCAGTATTCAGCTTCAACCCAGCTATCATTTTGTATCATAATCGAATATTTTCCGAATCAGCTTGACGGGAAAAATAATCACATCAATAATCATTTTTCGATCATAAATGATACTCCCGTTGTGAGGAAACGGTACCCTATAGATGAATCATACCAAAGAATCATTTATGATAAGATTTGCTGATTCATTTTTGCATTTAGCATTCGGGTGATAATTTGTTTGCAGAAATCTCTGATATGCTTCTCCTCAGATCACTTTTGATGATTAAAAACTGATTTATCACTTGTGTGATTGTAGAAGGATTCACTTATGATTCATCTATATGA
This sequence comes from Tachina grossa, assembly GCA_949987645.1. Taxonomy (NCBI): domain Eukaryota; kingdom Metazoa; phylum Arthropoda; class Insecta; order Diptera; family Tachinidae; genus Tachina; species Tachina grossa. The sequence goes on along the minus strand of OX465274.1, from coordinate 172,107,543 downwards.
TCAAATAATGATTTCTTGAAAATAGAAGAACAAAATACAAGAAAACCGCAAAAAGGTGATTTAATGATTTAATACTACCAGAAAATTGCTCAAAAATTAATCAGCAAATCGTATCATAAATGATTTTTTGGTATGATTCCTCTGTATGGTACCATTTTCTCTCAACGGGCGTATCATTTATGATCGAAAAATGAGCTCATATGCAGTTATTTCTTCCGTCAAGCTGATGCGGAAAAGATTCGATTGTGATGCAAAATGCTAGCTGGGAATAAACGTAGAACAGATAATAATAATTAGTCATTAGCGTGAGTGAAAATTTACTCACAATCCCATCTCCAATATAATTAAACTTAATATCTTCAAATTACTTGAAATCAGCTTAAAGTTGTCCCCACACAAACAGTCCTTCCTGAAGAGACCTGTTAATTTGATAATCTACAGTAGGTTCCAAATTTTAATAATTTTAAGTTGATACCAACAGTTATCATCATAATTGCAAATATGTACCCACCTAATAATGCAAACATTCGTAATATTTGTGTGTGTATAAAAGAAAATATACATATGCATGTATATATACAAATATGTAAATCATTCAAACTTAAATTCAACCGGTATTTTACAGTGACTTTTGTATTTTAACACAGCTGTTACTCGGCGCTCATCGGCACTAATTGCGGTTATTGTTAGAAATATTTTTGAAAGCGTTTGGGTTTAAAGTTATACTCGCATATTTCTTAGTTTTAGTTTTTTTATTTAAATTTTCTGTTTATTAATTAAAATATTAAAAAAAAAATATTCGCAAAGCTAAATCTATTCAAATATTTATTTTTATGTTAATATATTACGACTCCGTTTTGCAAGATCCGAAAAAGATCCTCATTGCGCCATAAACCGGAATATGCATGGATAAAAGTCAAAGATTGGACGAAATAATAATATTTTGGTTAAATGAAACGAAAATGATTAATTCAACTAAAATTTGCATTTAAAAGTAATTCAAAAAGCAAAAATAAAACGACTTGTCATTACTGAAATACAAAAAAAAAAGGAAAAGGTAATACCAAATATTTTAAGTACTTAGTTCAAAAATATACTCCCACGAATGAATTTGCTATGCGTAAGTAGTGCAAATTTAGATAATCTCTAACGAATTTTACAAAGGCTTGGCATTGCAAGAAGTTCTTTTTTACGATCCCGAATCGGAAGCTTACTATAATGATATTTTTCTTTGCCGTAGTTCACACTATGCAAGTCTTATTGCTAAGGTGATTAGTCAAAATATAAGCTCAAAAATAAGACTTGTATTGTGTGATTGCCGATGAAAGTTCAAAGAAAAAGTGAAAAGCCTAAAAATAAGACTTGAGAAGTGTGAACTGAGGCTTTGGAAAAAAGGTAAAATTTTTCTTTTTATATGATATTTAATTTGAGTTTGATCTGTACGTTAACACAAAATTTCCATAAAAATTTTGACTAAAACACACTTGAGGTACAAATTAATATTATTTTTTTTTTAAGGGTGTCCGTCCCTTGCTTCGTTTCTTTTCGAAAACCTTTGGGCTGAAGTCTACTGATGAGCTCCATAAATTTTGTTTTGTCTATTTCTAATTGAAAACAAAAACAAATCCAAGCATTCTGCTTGCAAATAGTCAGTCGAAAAATTTTAATTGTCATCGATAAACTGGCAGCTAAGCTAATTTTTTTATTCAAAGAATTATGAATATAGAATGAACAAATGCTTATGCTTTCTGCTTTTTATTTTAACGGCATAGAACTTCAAAAGTTTCATATTTACTATCACTTTTCGTATTATAAACGAATCATTTTATACAAAATTTATATATGTATTTAAAATAAAAAAGACATAAAATTAAAAAAAGACCTAAGAAGAACTACTACTCTTATGTTATTCCCACATAAATTACTTGGAAGCACACGTCAACGGTCAAAACGGTGTTCATAGTTTTTTTTTATCTTCATCTTTGCTGTAGTTTTTTTTTTTTTTTTTGTTAAAGAATATGTTTAACATCCCAATAACCATAAAATATCAAATAAAAAAAATTTATCGTAATAAAAAATAAACGCCAAAGAGGTACGCACGTACGCACAATATTTAAAATATTTTAAGTAGCACAGTTACACACAAAAACCAAAAAACACTTAAATTAAATTTTATTGCGGTTTTTTGGTTTTTTTTATGACATCTCTTTTTCACACGCACAACAAAACAAAAAATTATAGAATACATAACACAAACAAAACAAACTTGTTAGACATTAAAGTAATTACAAAAAAAAAATATACAATTGTTTTTGAATAATTATTTACAATAATTATGATGGTAAAAGTTTTTTAACTTAAATTCACAAAGTACATGGACGGTACTTAGTTGCCGTGAAATAAATGTTAATTAAAAATAAAATGTTGGGAGACCTTATTAAGTGATGATTTTGCATACACAGAAAAAAATTTCAAAACGGTTGGAATCGCCAAATTGCTTGAATTAATAAAAAAAATAAATAAATTTAAATGATATCAGTTAATAGCATTTCAGAAAAACTAAAAAAAAATTTAATATTTTCTAATTCAAATAAAATAAAAAAATTTAAAGAACTAAAATTAAAAAAAATACTTTTTTCTAATTAACGGTATTTTGATTTTTAATTCGAAATATATATTTTTTATTTTAATTACAACAAATTAACTGAAATAAAAACAAAATCAAGTAATTTATTCAGCGATAGAAATATTGAACAGAATAAGATAAAGTTTTATTGAATTTATTAAACCGGTTAATTGCAGCTAGTTATATAAATCAATTAAGCATAGATCATCAATCAAAATATTGTATTAACATACATATACATATAGAGCTTGAACTCACTTGACATTATTGTCAGTGTAATAAATTTGGTGAATTGTAAACAAATTATTTAAGAAGCTAAAAATTCACACTCCGAAAGCTAAAATATCTTTAAAAATACTTTTATTAAATATTAGCTCAAAGTTTATTCAAATAATAACACAAATTAAAAATTTTAAAAACCCCCAAATATATCTAGAAAAGGTGTGAGTGATATCTTCTTAGCGGTCGGATCGATTTTCCAACATAGTTAAAGATACTCGATCAAGTCACCTTTTAGACAGAAAAGAAATGCGAGTAAATCAAAATCGGTCCATATGTTTGGTCTGTACGTGAACTTGTACATACACACAGACACACACCATAAACTTATAACAACACTTTTTTTGGTCAGGGGTTAAAAATATATATTATATATATTATATATATTATATATATATATATATATATATATATTTTTTTTTTTCAATTAAAAAATAATTACTAATAATGTGATGATCGCAAAAGATAAGCAAGAATAGTTAAACATACTTGGTATAGTTATATAACTTCGTGCTAACCTAAATAGAAAAATGGATAAACAGAAAATGAATAGTGATAATTACAAATGTATTTACCAAAGGTAAATCAATAATTGTAACACTACAATCATTTCTCATATTTTCCGTTTCGTTAAAATTTACGTTAAATAGCTGATGTTAATAACAATATCTACCCAAGTAGATAGACTAGGGTGCTGATGAAGTGCGTGGCTGCACAGAAAAATATCGGTATTTTCCCCAGCTAATGAAAATTCTAGTTTAATTTTTCTTCTCTTCCTTAGAAACTCACATTAATTAATAAAAATATTTCATTCATTAAGAATTGAAATTACTGAACTTAAGCTCGAATAAGAAATTATTACTATTAATAATAATTATTTTTAAATTAGTAGTTTGTCGTCAATTCCCGGTGTCAACTACAGCTGACATATATTAGCGATTTCTGCAACATGTTAATTGACAACATTGAAAAAGAAATTTACAATTCAATTGAAAGGGTTTGTACTTCTCGGTTTTTACTTTTACATATCGTGCCATAACCGCCCAACGAGCTTGAGTGACATAATTTTCGAACTTGAGCTTTTGACTGAAATCGATTATTTGCTATCGTAAAATTGTTTGCTATCGTAAATAATCAATTTTCGTTTAAAAAAGTGTCAGTTAGGCCTTTTCTGGGAGTTACGGCTCGATATTGAATTATTATTAAATTTTTGACTCCTTTAAAAATTGGTATTGTACGTCTGTATATTGTATTTTCAAAGGAGCAGAAGAAAAACTCTTTTACCATAACAAAACCCAACAATTTGATTTTTTTTTACTCAATACAATTATAAATTTTAAAATCTATGTAACTACCCAGCAAAAAATTATACATTACCATTAGAACTACTTGCCATATAATGACTTACTTTTCTAATTGCCAATTTTCATTATTCGCTTACAAATCACATTACCTAAAATTACAAAATATTACGTGCAAGTTGCTAAATGAAGAGAATTATTTTTTTAGACGAAATAGATTACGTGAAATGTTGAAAAATAAAAAAAATGTAATTACTTCTCAAGAATCGATTATTTTAGTCTCACGCCTTGTTAAAATCATTAAGTTGGTAATCCAGTAGGGAATTGCTTCCAACAAAAATGCTTAATTCCAAACTCGATTACCTTTTTTTGAAATTTTTTGCTGGGTATTTTGATAAAACATACCAAAGGTCAATAGTTCTATTTTAACTCCATACATATCGTCACCGTAATGAATCAATGTACAGATTTTTTTACATTCGTGTTATGTTGCAGTGCATCTGTATAACTATTTTCATAACATTTCACATAACAATATCGATCAGCTGTTTCCTATCGTTGCAGCTACATTACATTACAGTCGGCTAACTGAGCCTCGAGCCTTAATAGCACTATATTCCATCCACTCTATTCTCCAACATTGCTGTTGGTAGAAAATAAAATATTTCATGCAACAAATATAATACCAAAATAAATCATCATATATGTCCAGTCACATAAATTATTTAACTTTTACAACCCACACCATCAATATGCTTAATTGAAATATAATTTAGTGAGAGAAAATATTAATAAAAAATTATTTTTCAATTATCATTGTTTTTATCTAGGTTGTGTTTTCGTTAAAGTTATTTATTTATTTATTTAATGATGCTAATTATGCGCGTTATTATTATTTTTTTTAAATACAAAAGATTTATGATTTTCTCCTTATTAAAAAAAAATCTACAAGAAATTTACTAAAATTTTAATAAACGATTTTTATATTTAAATCGTTAAGTTGTGATAATTTTAAATAGATTTTTCACAAAGTAAAACTTCCTTCGAAGATAATGGCCTAGAAATAAATTACTCGTATAAAAAATTTCACTTAACTGTCATTAATATAAAATTAAAGAGTGATAATCAGTGATGCCAATTTTGTTAATTTTTATTATCATGAATTTTTAAAAATTTCTACACACAGTGGAGTTCGATGATAAAAAAATATCGCTTATAATGAATAGGTTCTCTGTTGCGAAGAATACACCTATAACGCATTTTATTCCCAAAGTATTTTCAAACATACGTTTCTTTGAAATAAAATTTAGTTTCAGTAAATATTTTTCTACTATTATAGTTAATTGTTCCATTCGATTCTGTTCAGAACTAATAATTTCAGTTCGTTGCAGGTATTCGGCATTTTCGCCATTGCGATATCGAGTTGCCTTCTCCAGGTATAGGCTGGCCTTCCTCCTCTTCGGCTCCCTTGTGGATTCCAATCAAGTGCAGATCGTGTTAGATCTTCCTGTGGTTTTCGCAGTGTGTGACCAACCCAGTTCCACTTGCGCCTGAGGATTTCTGATGCTATGCGAGGTTGTCCTGTCGTAAGCCACAGATTGTTTTTGGAGATAGTTTATAGCCAGAATATCTTGATAATTCTCCTTAGGCATCTGTTGCTAAAGACTTGAAGCGTGCTCAGGTCACGAGAGCAAGTGTTCCATGTTTTACATTCATATAACAGGGTTGTTTTAACGTTACTATTAAATATTTTTTATTTGATTTCCCTTGATATATATGTGGAGTTCCAGACGGGGCTCTTAAAGAGATAAGTGCTTCAGTAAAATATTAAAACACCATAATAAATTTAAGTATTGAATCCACTAACTTCACACGGAAGCAATTTAAATGAGCGATTATTTTAATTACGTATTAGATTATATTATCAGGCTGATATGCCAGAAAGTGAAAAATTCACACACATTAAGTATGTATTATTAAAAAACCAATCAATAAAAAACTTCCTCAATTATTTGAAGTTTCTTTAAGCAAAACTTAATTTAATGATAACAACAAATAAAAGAATCTTAAAGAAAAAAAAAAACAATATACTTATACAAATTTATTTTTACGTTCAACATATCAAAACACACATTGTTCTATGTAACAATATTTCCGCATTTTGAAATTTCAAAAAAAAAAAAAAAAAATAAGAAAGACAGATTGGAAACAAAGGCAATAAAAGAAATACATATTATTAATAAGTAAGTTTAGATAAACATTAGCTATGGATATTAACAATTAAAATTTTTTTTTCGCATTCATACGATGATTGATCCACTTGTATTCGCAAGCAGCAAAATATTTTTTGTTATACCCTTCACAAGAAAAAGAAGTCTCCAATCTTATCCGCATGTTTCTTGTACAAAAGGTATTTCATTATATAAAAATATAGTTTACACATTAACACACAACTTCAAAACAAGAGGAAGTTAGCAATTCGCACGTTTTATGTGTGTTACTGCATATCTCCGATATTTTTAGAACGATTTTAAAAATTCTGACACAATTCTGACAAAAGTAACATAAGGCAAAAAAAAAAAAAAAATAAAAATAATAATTAGGTCTTTGACTCATTTCGTTGTGAAATATTCATGACAAATAAGTGGAATGTGAGGCAGTAAACTCATCATATCATTCATTATAATTATTAAGAATGGACTTATTCCACTTAAAAATAAAATAAAAAATTACCATACCATTTTATAGTTTAAATAAATTTGTTAATTTTATGCCCAAGTCGCACTCCATTGAATAGATGATGAGAAATATGGAGAGAATATGTTTAAACTTAATTAAAGCTAATAGTGTTTTCTTACTGAAAGTTAAAACCTGGTTTTAACGTTAAAAACATAAACAGCTGATTTTGCATTCACACTGCAAGTTTGTTAAATTCAGGTTTTAACTGTCAGACTGTCTAATAACTTTCCTCAAAAATTAAATAAATCTCCTGCACAAATGCGTGTATTTGTTGTTGTATTTTTTCTGCTTTTTATAAAACTTATTTGACAAACTGTACAACAACTGTTTTTGTTTGTTTGAAAAACTCGGAAATTTTACAATGCGTTGTAAAATGGAAATTATTTTATATATTGTAAATAAATATTTTAAAATTTTGGAACTAGTAATATAAAGTGAAGAAGTGCTTAGAAATCAAGTTATTGTATATTAAAAATGCACAAATATATACATCACTAAATAAAAGTTTTTTTATGGGTGGATCGATGTCAGTAATATCGTCTATTTTCACTTGGCAGAGGTCAATGAAAATATTTTGTTTTCCCTCCAAAAAACTATTTTTTCCATAATTTTTTGATTATTGTTTCTTCTGCATCCATTTTTAAGTTGTCTTTCCAGCGACATGTATTGTATTTCACTGGCATAAACATTATGAGTTGCTTCCGGTCATTTTAACTTGACAGCACTGAATTTAGCACAGCGAAAACAAGGTTGCTGTATGCAGTGTTGCCATATTTATTTGATCAAAAATCTTCAAGTCGAGCAAAAAAAAAACTTTTTTTATGACCAAAAATCTTTTTTGTTATTTTATTGAATGAAAATGAGTTAAAATTTATTTTGTGTCTTGTGAACTATTAAAAATAAAGCCAAATAACACAAAATATTTAATATATAGAATATGTGTAAGATCATTATGAAGCAAATCAGAAAATTTGTAAGTAGTTTGGCCAAAAAATCCCTCAATAATATATTAAAAGTAATAAAAGTAAAATTTTTAAAAATCTTATTTTAAGATAAAAATCTTTTTTGTCGTTTTAACATGTCTAAAAACTTCAAAAATAAGATAAATCTTCACATATGGTAACACTGGCTGTATGGTAAAACCAGGTTTTAACAGTTGGTTTTAACGTCAGTGTGAAATTATATTAACAACAAATTTTCTAATGTTATTGTTGTTTCCAATACAAGTTGTCGATCGAACGTTTGCTGGTGACATCGTGGGACAGGCAGTATAACAACGTTAACTCATTTTTTTAAGAACTGAATTTATACCACTTTCAAAAATAACAGCTCATACGTACTTCAGAAAAAATTATTGTAATTTTTTTTTCTTCAAATTAGTGATTACCAGGGACAGGGGTTTCATGCAAATGCATGTTTTTTCCCTTAACTCTGATAATGGCAAAAACGAAATATCTTTACGAAACAATGAATTTGCGTAAAAATGGCATCGATTTGTTAGTGCATATTTTTGCATATTTTGCTAAAAATTCATATTTTTGCATAATTTATTCATAAATGCATATTTTTGTCTCATATTTTGATATAAATGCTGATTTTGTGTCATGTTTTCTCAAAAATTCAAATTTCCAAAAACGTTGCAAAACTGTTTTGGCAACTTTGTTCACTTGTATTGTTGTAGAATTGTGGAACGATTGTAAAAGCACACAGACCTACCAAATTTAATGAAAATTGTAATTTTGATAATTTAAAATTGTCTGCTATTAAAGCCGAAAGTAGTGAAACAATTATGCTGAAACTTGATATTGTTTTTCTAAATTATAACGGATTCAAAAAATAAATCTAATAGCTAGTATTCAATTCATTGTAATGGTTGAGTTAAATAAATATACAACACTGTATAAAAAGAACCATTTAAATTTGAGCCGATTACATCGCACAAAAGTTTTCTAAGAACAAATTGATAGGACTTTACATTCGATAATCAGTAAAGTTTTATTTTTATTGGAATTTTAATTTTACTGCAGTATGCCCATATATGGTATAAATAAAAAAAAAATTAATGAAAATAAATAAATAACAACACTTTTCTTTTTTTATTTACGTATCGCTCCTTTACTGTAATAAAACATACATATCTTGAAAATGCGAGTTTGGAGTTAATACTGCAGAAAAACTCGTTATACCATATTTAATCTTGTGTAAAGATTTAATATAAAAGGCTTGTACACGCACCTCTTGAGAAAAGAAAATATTTTTATGTGTTTATTTAGTGAATAATTTTTTTTTTAAAGATATGTGCATATTTAATTGTTTTTAGTGCATATTTGGCATTAGTGATGTCATATATTAGGCGCCTAAAATACCTTTTTTAAATGCATGAAGTCCTTGTTCCTGGTGATTACTTAAAAAAATAATATTGTTGATTTATATTTTGATTAAATCTATTTTTATTTTAATTGAATTTACTGTTCTAGCAAAAAAGTGCTATCAACAGACTATATTTCAGAGTACATATTATGAAATAGTTAATAATTATTACACATTAATTGTATGTGAAAAAATAACTTTTGCTTTTAATGTGAAAATCGAGCAGCTTTTTAGACTGTGTCACATTATTTTTTTTTTCTTTTTTTTCAAATCTGAATTAAGTTGGCGGAATATAATTATTATTCACAAACTGCCAGGTTCAACTCAAAAAGTATATTCAAATTACAGTTCAATTTTTGCTTCTTTGATGAATTCAACTAGTGACCCGTACACAGAACAATTGCCACTTTCAAATATTTGCTTCAGATCTTTGTATTTATCAAAAATTGTGTGTTTGTTTCTTATTTGTAGAAAAAGTCTGCATTCGAAAGTGAGATGTTCAGGGATTTCAGGTACATGGCAGTGTTGGCATATATTTAAGACAATAACCCTGATCTTGGATAGGTACACATTTCCAAAAGTATGTCCGGTCAGCAATCTATTAATTATTTTGACATCTTCTGCTTCAAAGGTTCCTGGCTTACGAAACCATGGGTTCCTTTGAATAATTGGAAAAATATTTGCAAAATGTTTGCCTTTATCCCTGGATTTTTCAACAAATTCCTTTTTCCAATCAACAAATAATTTATTTTTTATTATGTTGAAGGCTTCATTAGGGGTAAGTCTGCCCTCTCATTGAAGAAAATTCCAAACATGACTCGGAGTCCAGGGGCCTAATTCCTTCACTCGTGATCGGAATTGCATTCGAATAGAAATTAGTTCCGATGGCAAGAAATTTTCTGATGATGTTACTCGCTACCAAGCGAATCGAGTTTTGGTTTTAGTGTTGGAAAAAGGCAAATATATTTACATATAAATTCATTTCACAACACTGAATAAATTGTAAGCAAAAGCATATGTTTGTATATATGTATGTATGCAAAAACATATGTATGTACGTACATACACACGTATATGCAGAAAAAAGAAACGAATACATAAATGTTATTTTCATTTTAATTTTATTAATAACTTAATAATAATAAATTAGTGTAAAGTTAGAGAATAGAGCACTAGCCACATGTTCGATTCTTTTATTGCTTGACCAGAAGCATTTAATTTATTATTTAGGTGCTCCCAGAGTTGGTTGATTTTTTTTTTATTTTCCCCGAGACAACTCTTGCGCAAAACATAATGTATTTGCCAACCCAACAATTTGTTATATTTAAAGTCAACTAGAAATTTTTTATTGGTGTTTTTTTTTTTTTTAACTAGAAATTTTTTAATTTGTATTTTTGTATACGTACATTTGTGCATTCATTAATTTTTAAATAAATAAGTAAAATATTGAACATACATTTTCTATTTCTTCGTTTTTTCTATGTTAAAAATGATTTCGAATTCCTTTTTGCTTGCGAGTAAAAACACGAACGGTTGCATTCGAATGTATGCACGTTATCGAATACTGTCATTAGAAATTTCAATATGTGTTACTCGAAATCGAATGCGAAAATCCCAAAAGTTAAAAAACTCGCACATTCGAGTAATAACTCGCTCGCAATCGAATGCGGGAATTAGGCCCCAGATTAGATCACACTGCAGTATAGCAGACTCATATAAATTTCTATGTGTTTCGGCAGCATAGTAGTTGTCAGATTCACTCTTCTCTAAAATTTTACACGAGCTATAACTATCAGTAAAAATAGCAATTTTCCTGTTGCTACTACGTATAGCAATGTTAATTGCAAGTTGAATGGCAAGAAGTTCTCCATACATACTGGACGCTTGAAGTTCAGTTTTATATTGAAATTTACAATTATTAGTAGCATTAAAAATAACACAACCAATAGCAGTTTCAGATAACGAGGCATCAGTAGCATATACGGTAAAATTTTCCTTCTTGTAAAATTGAAATTTTTCATTATAAATGACATTTAGTTGTTCTCTTGATAAATTTTCCTTTTTATCCGGTAGTGTCTTTAGACGTATATTTAAGTTCAATGCCTTCGAGAAATGACAATTAGTATTTATGGAGTAAAACGTGGTACGAAATTTGTAAAAAATATAAGCATAAGTTGATTTAGTAAAGTAATCATTTTCGATGAAATTATAGACATCAGTATTGTACATTTTAAGTTTAATTAGTTCCTTGGCAGCAAGTAATTGGGAGCGATAACTGGGAGGTAATTCACATATTTTCAAAAAATATTTTCAAAATGTATATATATATGTATATATATGTATAGGTTTTATTTAATTTAATTATTTATTTACATTTAAGAAAATATAAAATAATTTCAAGAGATTTATAAACCTATTGGAAATAACATAAATTTATGCGAAACAAAAAGAATTCATAACTTATACATAAATTGAATTTAATAATCAAGTTTGATTAAATTAATTTTAAACAAATGGTAATTAATATTCATTCACTCAATAGCGAAGAATTGGTCGATTATTAATAATAAAAAATTGCCAATATCATAGGCCTATTGGAACTAAATCAAGTTCATTGATACATTTTATCGGTAACATACACTTTTCTTAATTTATTTTTACAAACGAGATTTTTTAAATAAACTACTTTTGTCAAAAGTATCCTTGAATATACTCATACGTGTCTCAGATGCTATTGGAGATGTATATTAATCGTTCACGTGATAACCGTGAGTAATATTTTCATTTGATTACGTGAGCCAGTATGAGAGTGAAATTCGACGTCTATAAATAGAAATCTTATGTTTTGAATGTTATTTGCAATTTTCGAAAAACAGTTCGAAATTTCGGAAATAAAATTTTGATAATAAAAATAACAAAATTATTTCTATTATTTTATTCATATATTTTTTGTGTTTATTTGACAGACAGTTTTCATGGTTGGCTTTCCTTTACACTCACTCACGAAATTTAGTAAAAACCAAAAAGTCTTGTTAGAATAATGAATAGGTGAAGCCTTGGCGACAAGTTTATGTAACCAGGCAGATTTCATTGTAGGTCGCATAGTGTGTAGTCTTGTTTGTGCTTGCATGCGAAGTTTCAAAAATATCTAAGTATTTGTAGATTGCAGTGTGTGTGTCAAAATTATGCAACATTTAATATAAACGTGTTGAGTAAACAAGTTGCAAAGAAGCTTTTCTCTTCAGCTTAATTGTTGTCGAGAGCGGTTTCAGTTAAGATTACATCACTCTCTCTGTAAAAATAAATCTTTTGCAAAAAATGTTGAGTTTCACGTGAGTGTGAATTTTCGTGATTATAACTAATTTTGTTTAAGCTGAAAGACATAACCATAACCATAAGCATATAAAACAGCTACTTGAATTAAACTAATGGGCAACACTGTATTTGATTATAGGTGACTCGCCACAACGCCATAACTCTCACCATATAAACCAATTCAATTTTGGTTTTTGTTATGTCTATGACAATATAATATGGCACGTCTAATTTAAGCTTTACTTACGTGACAACCCATAAGCAAGCGCTAAAAAATATGCTGTGTATGAGCAAGGATGAGTAATTTTTTTCTCTTGAGTATTACTCACGATGTCATCTCTATTTTTGACACTTTCATGTTTCAGCATGCGAAATATTAAATTAAAACCAAATTTCATACACAATTTGTTAAACAAACCTTCTATATATAAACCAAAAATAAATAAAGGTTCATATACATAATTTAAGCACCATTTATAGTGTGTTAAGTAGAAACTGTCAAAGCTGCTTTTAGAGCTATGCTCTTTATTCCACGACAAGGGAGATGGGACGTAATTTTCGTAACACAAATAATCGACACTATTGCAGTTATAAATTTATTTTAGTTTCGGTTTTTTTTTGTACTTAAAAGCAAAGTAAGAAAATAAACGAAACAAAATGTTTTATTTTTTTTTCATTCTTTGAAGTGAGTGCAACAAAAACAAAACAAAATCTTATTTGATATTGCACATGAGCACACACAATACATTCATTTAATCGTATACAGCTAGAAAAGAAAATAATGGAAAATGAATGGAAACGTTTTGAAATATTTGCGGAGAATTTGACATCATCATATTATATAACTTTATTGCATTATTATTTAGCACATGAAATTTGTTTTATATAGCTAAGCATAATAGCTCTGACCGGATGCCCTAACATACCTTTCTTCTTTTTTTTAATGTTTTATAATTTTTATTTAATAAAAAATATTACAGGAATTCACTCTCCGATGTATATCTGCAAGTTACAAAAAATATTTGAACGTCAACGTGACATTTGTGCATTGATGTCATGGCTTTGTTCATGGCTGTTATAATAAATATATAAGAATTGTTCTCTTAATCGTTTTTTTTTATTTAAAAACTTGTTTGAAAGTTTATTTTTCGGAGAGTTAAAGAATCCCCTCTTAATACCTTTTTTTTGACCCGTATGTATGTACATATGTGTGTGTATTTCTTTGCGCCACTGTTAAGACCAAACGCCACTTGGATGATTCTTACGTCAATCGTTCATGGGGAAATCTATTACCACTCTTTAAATAAATCAAATTTTGGAATTCCAAAATTTAGAAAAAAAAGTATTTTTTTGCTTTCTGAACAACTGCCCCGCTGTTCGGCACTCGCTACTGAACAAAATTTCAAAATTTTTCAATGAAGTTTATATGGAAATATTTTGCAATTTCGAACGATATTGAATGCCGTAACTTGCCCCCAAAGCTGTCACGTCATCATAATTATTTATTTAGCGCGAAAAGTCTTGTCTTGGGTGTTGGCAGTGTTGCCATAAAAATATGATGGGAAAATTTTAAATCGATACAATATATATGCTAAAATGTTCTACAGATGAAAAAATAATATGCTAGATTTGAAATTTAAATATATTTTTTAGCAGATTTTTAGAAAACTTGAATGCTTTTTAACGAAAGAATATGCTAATTCTAGCACTGAAAATGCTGAAATGGCAACAATAGTTTTTTTGGCTTTAGAGAGCTTTTCGTCTCGCTAGTACTGGTTGACTGATTTGTTCATAAAACTGTATAGCAGCTACGTCCAAACACATATACACTGATATTTGCATTTGAGGTAAAGAGCTTTGAAAGCTCTTAAATTTGTTCTTGTTTCTTTGCAAAGTAAGAGCAAGCATTGCTGTCTGTTGTGTTGTTGTTGGGTATGTTGTACTCTCGTCGGTGTGAAAGCACAAATAGCTCTTTATAAAAGTTTGCACATTGTGCATATGGCTTGGACGTAGCTGCTGTATAGTCTTGCGATTCTTTTGTGGAATTTCGCTGACAACCAGGCTAGGCTGTTGCTTCCTATGTGAAGACATAAGTCGATCGTCCATAGTCAGTCACAAAAACATCTATACACAGAAAAAAATGATTTTGATATTTGAATACGAAAATCGTTGATTCAATAAAAAAATCTTTAGAATTTTCTGTGATGACGATTTTTTCATTATTGATAAATAAAATTGTATGCACGTTTATTGAATATATTTTTTTTCAGCCAATAAAGAAATTTAATGAATCAAAGAAAAAAGTTGTTGACTGAAATTTTATTTTCAGTGATAATTGTTATTGTGTTGTGTGTGTGGATGAATGTCACATTTTTCAACCCCTTTTTGTTTGATTTTGCTTGGCTGCTACTAAAACTAAATGTGTTTGGGATGAGTCGAACCGGCAATCTCTTGACTAATAAACTAACGTACTTACCATTCAGCTAAAGGGCAAATCGTTTTGGGATAGCAAATAATGAATACACGCAAAACATGATTCCTTTTGTTTCTTCTAATCTAAAAATAACTTTGTTGAGTAAAAAAAAACAGGCCACGACGTTTTTCGGCTTCTTGTCCGAATGCACACGAATACAACAACAACAATCAAAATAAACAACAACATCAGCACATGACCAGGTTTAGTCAATCAACAAGCAAGGAAAACACCAACACAAATAAATGACATTAAATGATATTTAAAAATGTGCGGAATCGATAAATACAATATTCAAGTTAATGACAAATATTATTGAAACTAAAATTTTATTCAATAACATGGTTTTATTGAAAATAATTCTTGTCTATTTTTTTCTGTGTAAGAATACTGTTAATAGCATAACTGCACCCATTTTTGTGCAACCATATTTTGGAAATTTACTTTGTAAAATATATATTAAATTAATGAATGAATAATTACATTTTTGAACATCATTGAAATTATTATTTTAATTTTATTAATAAGCTTTATTAAAATAAGTGTTTAATTTAAGATTTAAGCTTGTTTAACAGAAATCATTCTTTTTTCAAGTCCATTTTAATCATTTCAAACATGGCTTCGAGTTGTAAAAACAAAACATCTTAAACGGAATACAAATTGTTAAATACATTCAGAATGCATTGTTCATTAATTATAACAAAAAGCTTAAGCATAAAATTAAAGTTTTAATTAAAATATGTTTCTGACACATTAAATTAGCAACACCTCAAGCATAACACACATACATATGTATGTATAAATCAACATGTATTTAGATCAAATTGTGTTGTTAAACTTTTATGACGCATGAAATAACAACTAATAAATTTAAGTAAAAAATTAACACATTTGCTTCTTAACAAAAAATTTTAAATACTACAACGGCAAAAAACAACAGTAAAAACAAGTAATAGTGCTATATTTGGTTAAGCCGAATCATATTTACCCTGTACTCACCTAGAAGATATAAACTATTTTCTATTTTCTATTTCTATGAAGATAAATTTATTAGAGAGTATTTTAACGGAGATCAGCCATTTCCGATGGCAATTTACTTGTTCTTCATAATTTGGCCGCACAATTTACGAAAACGGCTAATAGTCGCATTTTTACATCTATCTATTTTTGATCCTCAAGTTTAAATTTTGTGTGAGAGAGAGGGCGAGAAAGAGAAAGTTGTACTGTTAAAACGGAAGGATCGCCATGTAATGTTAAAAAGGAAGGTTTGGTCGCCAAATAATGTTTTAAAGGATATGTTGTGGTAGTGTGTTTGTGAGGTCCTATAGCCCAATTATTGTTTTTATCCAGTTGTACAGGGGGTCCAGCTTATAAGTAGGCGTTCAAAGGAACTGCCAGAAAAAGTGAGAAGTCAATTTATAAACTAGGCAAGTTGTTGCCGGATTGCGTTTTTAAATTAAAGTCTGATTTTATTTAACATTATGACTGCTTATATACTATTTTACATTCTTAAATTTTTGTGTTTCCTTATGTCTTTAATTTTGCTATAACAACATAATTTATTAATAAAAATAAAAGTGTGTCATTTAAATATTATAAAGTAAGCGTTCTGTTACAATGAACTGTGTTGCAATGCAATTAAACTATGATACAGTGTATTATAGTAAGTGAGGTACACTACAAAGTAATATATCTTTTGTATGCTTGTCTGTTTCATGCTGATTATAAAATAAAAAAATTAAGCAACAAAAGCTAAAAGTTGATAGGATCGTAGTTTTATTTATAACATATGATGTTAGAAAATCGTATTACAATTTGACACACTTAACAGAATTTTAGTATTATATATATCTATATACCAAATGCAGGCAAATCCCGGCATAACGACTCCCACTTTAACGAAAATCCGATATCACGAACCTTAAAATTTCGACCTCAACAGCCTTATATAGCGAATACTATTTTAATTTTATACTGGATATAATGAATGATAAAGAAAAATTTGCAAAATAACAACATATTTCTAACGATTAGTACTACCTTACATTGCGAACGTTTTGATAAATGTGTGCTCTGTATAAGGAACGGCAAAAAATATTAAACAAAATTTACAGCAGTATGTAAATTAAAAAATATGTGATGCTTGAAAAAAACCTTGCGATTTAATGAAGTTTTCGGTAGAACGAATGGGTCTGGCATTACGTCGTTCGTTATACCGGGATTCACCTGCAATAAAATTTAGCATTATAAAACTTTTTAATCTCCCAATTCAAATATTTCATTGCCAACATTTCACATTCACTTGCATATGTCGCGATATTAGGTAAACATTTTATGTGAATTAATTGAAATATTGAAACTTTCGGTCACACCCGTCACACTAAAAATTAAAAAGTCTCATAAAATTGTTACTATACATATTGGTATGTAAATAAATAAATAAAAATAAATATGTAAATATTTCACGCTTTCCAACAACAACAAAAATAATAATATTATTACAGCCTTATTTATAAAAATTATTAAGGATTTATAATAAAAGCTTTTTAAGAAAAATTTTGTATGAAAATTTGTTTTAAAAACCCGTTGTAAAACTTTAATAAGTTTTATAAATAATGCTGTTAAATTTTATGAACCACCATTTTAATATTCGTTTAATTAGTTATAGGAAACATTTGGTCACTTGCGTTACACCAACACTGAAATGCAATTTGTTTTAATGGATTTTAAATATAGACAATGGGTAAAGGACGAAAAACAAATTACAAGTATTTCAAAAATATCTAAAACTTTTATTCATTAAAAAAAGGCAGTCACTAAAGTTAAACGTAACCCTCCTTGTAGTCCTTATTAAGCAAGTCTTCAGAATCTCTGGTCGAAATTTCTTTGTATTGATTATATGAATAAAATCAATAAAAAGTTTTATTTCTTCAAAATGTTCGAATTTTAAAGAAAAAAAAAATTTTTTCCAGGTAGAAGATATTTAATACAATAAAAAAGACTTTGAACAATTTACTAAAACAAATATATTGAAGCTTTGTAAGAACAGATAATTGTAAGGTCACAACCGTCACAGACTTTGGACGGCCAGTCTGAGCAAAATCATCTTCTTTCAGAGTCGACTTATTTTTAGATGTTTAAATTAAAAATTTTGGGCATATAGTCTCGTTACTCCGCCCATAATTGTGCAACACCATATTATGCAAATTTACTTTGTATAATTTGTATCAATAAATAAGTCAATAATTGATTAAGACAATTGTAAGAACGAATATTTGTAAGGTCACACCTGTCACATACTTCGGATGGTCAGTCTGAGCAGAAATCATGTTTTTCCTGAGTCGACTTATTATTGAATGCTTTTAATATTAAGTGCACCTTCTTAAATTAAACATCTTTTTTTAACTACATATAACAAACAAAACAAAAATTGTATCACGGTTACACCCGTCGCAATGGAATAACTCTTCTGTATATAAACATAAAAATTTTAACTAATAACACTGCATTTTTTGTATCCTGGCTGAAAAAATTTATTAAAAAAATATAAAGAATAAAGTATAAAAATACTGAAGCCCGTTTGGTCTAGAATTGCTAAAACTTGTAATTAAGGACAATAATATATTGCAAAAATGTTATCTAATATTTTTATGGGCTTCAAAGTCACTACCGTATTAATAACAAACGCAATAACGAACCTAACATGCGCCCTTTCCTCCAGTGACGAAGAGAACAATAATTTTATTCAAATCACAATTAAATTAAATTGAAAAGAATTATGAAATAAATACCATCAGCATTCAAGGACAAAATTTTTGACACCTTAGAACCACAAATAAGCGTTTAAAACCAACAAAAACTATGTATATTAGAAAACTAAGGATTTGCTAATTTTTTTTTTTATTTAATTAGTACAGATTCTACTCCAGAGAAGAAGCGAGCCAGTAAAATCTTTGGATTGCCTCTTCATTTACCATCATGATCCACATTCATTTCGATGGCATTGCCGAGGAAGGGCAACGAAGCTGGACCGGGTATTTTCTCAATTAATTTCACCAAACGAGCACGTCTTTTGTTGTAGATCACTAGGAAAATAATTACGGCCACGGTTAAAAATATCGTAATCGGCGAATAACCGGAAATAAACTTAACGGTTTTTGACAGTAAAACACTTTCCGCCATAAGGGTGGTTATGACATGAGCAGACATTTTTAATTATTTTTTTCAACTTAATTACTTTTTAGTTTTTTTTTATTTAAACATAATACCATTTAATTATTTTTATTAAACTTTTACACTTTTTTTGTTTTTTAAATATTTTTTTTTGTTAAATCCCAATAAGTTTTTAATTGAAGACAGTTTTTTATTGAAATTATTCTTTAACATTTTATTTTATGTAAGATTCTTAATTTTATTCCTTCTTAACACCCGCTTTTTTGCACTCGATGCGAATTTACTTGTTATCACCCTGCGTACGAAACCGCTACAAATGAAACTTTAGTGCAAGACACGAAATATCTACGAAAAGTTACGCTGATGCTGGTCGAATGTCAACTAACAAAAACTCAATGATTGCATAAAAATTTAAAAGAAGTGTTAACAATTTTCGACTGTTGGGAGTATTTCGACAATGTTTTGGTTTGATCTTGTGTTGTTTGGCTGTATTTGTTTGTTTCTATTTTTTATTTTGGTAATGAATGATTCGATGTTTTCGCTTTCATTAACATTACTAATTATTTATAATGGCATGTTAAGCTTACGTCACACTGTTAAAGTCAAATGCTGAAAATGAGCTTAACATTATTAAGTTACGCACGCTCATACAAATTCGTATTGTAAGACCGGCTCCGGATATGCCACTACTACATCCGTACAGTGGCATAAAGATATTCAAGTTAATTGATCTTATTTTAAAATTTAAATACATACATACATACTAAAAGCAAGTTGGGTAGAGGTTCAGTTCAGTTCAGTTCAGTTCGTTTTTCTTTAAGAGATTGTTTTAAATACGAGTATTTTGTTTTCTTGCTGTTAGAAAACATAGAACTACGGCGTTCTAATAAAAATTATCATTTGCAAATCATTTAGATTTTTTTCATTCAATTATCAAATGCATTAAAGACCAGTTGGTAAATAACATACTTGCATTCATTTCAATTTAACTAAGTTTAATATAATTTTGCTAGAATTTACAAACAGGTTTTTTTATATGATTTAAGAATTTTAAATGCCAAAATATTAGATTCAGCCAAAATATAATGATAAACTTGTTAGTAACAATTTCATATAAATGTGCAATTAGTAACTAAATTCAGTGAAGTGCGACTTTGACTCGCGCACGAAGGGTTCCGTACGAACACTAGATATGTAATTCAATACGAACTTTAGCCTATATGTATAATAAATAGTTTTGGTTCTTTTTCTTTTTTGGGTTTTTTCAGTTTTGAGCATTTTTTAGTTTTGGCGTTTTTTGCGTTTGTTCGGTTTTTTGCGATTCTTTTAAGTTTTGGAACTTTTTTTAGTCTTGGCACTTTCCCCCGTTTCGTAAATTTTTTCGGTTTTTTGCAATTTTTTTAGTTTTGGCACTTTTTTCCCCCGTTTTGTCGACTTTTTCGGTTTTTGGATTTTTTTTCATTTTGGCGATTTTTTTGTATAGGCGATTTTTTAGTTTTGGCGACTTTTTTTATTTTGACGATTTTTTTCATTTTGGCGATTTCTTTTTCATTTAGGTGATTTTTTTAGTTTTTGCGCCTTTTTCGCGTTTTGGCTATTTTTTCGGTTTTTGGAGTTTTTCCAATTTGGCGATTTTTTTTTTCATTTAGGCGATTTTCTTAGTTTTGAGATTTTGGAGACTTTTTTTCGATTTTTGTCGTTTTTTTAGTATGACGATTTTTTCATTTTGGCGATTTTTTCGAATTTGGCGATTTATTTTAGTGTTAGAATTTTTTTTAATTTTGGCTATTTTTTTTTTCATTTTGGCGATTTTTTTATTTTGGTTTTTAGCGATTTTTTTTGGTTTGGCGATTTTATAATTTTCGGATTTTTTTTAGTTTTACCGTTTTTGAAAATTACAGTGTTTGTCTCTTACGGTTTCCAAGATATAGCAAGTTGTCAAAATTACATAGTCAAAATTGCATTAACTGATGGGACACCCTTTAATTAAAATTTATTTAAATTTTAATATTAATTATTGTAGTCTAAATAAAAATACACTTACATATGTATGTAAATCAAAATAAAAAATACTTTCAGTTTGAATTTAAAGGTATAAACATTTTTGGCAATTTCAAGATGAAATTATGAATGATATTAAAAGTGTTCATGCTGGTTTTAAATGACATTTGAGTTAATTTTGCAAACATCTGATTCGTTGCGGTATTCATTGGAACATTACTTTCAGTTGAATAAAAGTTTTTTAACATTTATATAAGCTTTTCTTATGTCAATATTTTTCAATATAATGGTTTTTACTCATATTTTTATTTTATATTGAATTAAAAAAAAAACAATTCCTAACCAAATTGACGCATTTTGTTGTTTTGTTTCATATTAAATTAGTTAATTTGGGATATGTCAAAATGCATGGGAAATTATTTAATTTCAACTTGATTTCGGCATTACTGCCATTAAATTACTTAATTTCGTAGCACGCTGAACGGGCTATAAGAGTAAATTTTGAGTTTTGAAATTTTCCAGGCGTAGTGAATAAAAATTATTTAATATACCACTTCCACAACACTTAATGCACATGAGACAAAACGATTTAGAGATTTATTAATAAAAATCATGAACATTATTTACTTCAATAATATTGACCTTAAAACAAATATTTGTAAATCATATAGCTCGATTACAGATGGCAACCAAACTGCAGTTTGACAAATCATTAACAATTCATTTTATGGTAAATATAGAATGTGTCGCAAAAATTAGCTGTCTAATACCTATTATATATAATATATATATTATATTATATATATATATATATATATATATATATATAGAGTTGCAAATAATTTTATTAACTGACTGCAAACCCAAATAATGATTGCAGAGAAAACAACCTAACAATAAACTGTTTTTTTTGTGCTATTTTGGCAATTAAAATTTATTTTTTGAACTAATTTAAATAAAAATTCAATTCATAATTTGAAACCAGTTTAGGTTTTAACTTATTGTCAAAAAATAATTTGCCATTGACAGGAATCATGCGCTTATTTCTTTAGTATCAAGTGAAAGAGCAACATTTCTACTGATCTTTCATCATGCAAATTTCTAACAGATATTTAATTTATTGGCAAACAAGTTTAATTAAATTTTAACATTAATAAATACCTGTGTACTAACTTTATATATATATATATTTTTTTTTTTGGAAGAAAGTTTATAATTTGAAACTGCAAAATTTTTATTTTATATTATATTATAAATTTTTATCAATATTGAATTAAATTCATGTTCTATTAACTAAAGCTATAATAAACAAATAGTATAGGAAAGAAATATTCTGCCCTTGCAGCAGACTTTTAAAGGCTCTTAATTATTTTTGTTTCATAAACTCCTGTAATAAAACTATTGACCAGCAATAAAATTCTAGTTTCGTTTTCAACTCGCTAATTAATGCAACAAAGTGTTTATATTTATTCGCATATAATAAAAAATAGACACGTAAATGATTCATTTGTACAAATAATTAAAAAGTGTATCTGTCTATATATGTGAATATTTTTATCAAATAAATACAATTAAGTAATTCTTAACAAAAAAAAAAAAAAAAAAAAAGAGGAAGTACAAGCTTATAAAGTTTCACATAATTTTTTATAAGTTTATTAAAGATATAAATCGTTACGAAGGTCAGCTCAACCAACTGATGTCTTAAGCCATTAAGCAAATATCTATCAACTCATAGATATGACTTGAGATAACTGCTAAAAAGAAGAATGCTGGAAAATGTTTGAAACAATTACAGGTAATTTCCAAGGATTCGAGTACACAGAAAAAAACATTGCTGCATATTATTTATTCAAATTATTATAGTACAAATTCTGCTGTTAGGTTAAAAAAATAATAAGAAAATATAACAATTTTTCTACTGAAATTTGCAGCAATATTTACAAATGTTTAAAATTGCTATTTCACTGTAGAGTACTTTTAGGAAAATTATATATTCACCGTTATTGTGAATAGAATTTCCTTTGGATTTCGTTTCCTGCTCACAAAATCCCTAATGTAAATTTTGCTCGTGGGAAGATATGGCAACTTCTAAAAATATTTCCCCTATCATGAATGATTTTTTCATGGGAATGGCGCTATCGTGAATCTCTCATGACAATTTTTCCCGCTAGCTGTCCCCAGTTGTTGTAAAAAGGGAAGAATATTTTTAAGTTTAAAAATTAATTGAAAATTTTTATAGGAAACTGAAAAATACGTTAATTTAAATCATTAACATGACTTCGGATTCACTGAATATGGATGAAAACTTTTTGCAATAAAAACCCTTCGTAAAAATCATTTGGAATTATCCAAATTTGCACAATTTATGGATCTTAAGTTCGGGATCTTATTGACTTTCTAAGAAGCTCTTTTTTTACTGGGATATATTTATAACATGTAATTTGGAAGGAAAGAGAAAAAACCCAAGTGAAAAATATTATGCATGATAAAAGGAACCAATTTTGGGAAAATGGAGAAAAAGGTTCAAGATAGGGGTGATTAATAAAGTTCTTCATGGCCTTTATCGGAAATAAAAGCCGGACAGTTTCACGCATGAACCTTAGCTATTTTGTATAGAAAAATAAAAGTTTCACGTGAACAGTCAGTCTACTTTTGTAAAACCTTAACAACAACTGAACAGGTGCCGAAACGAAAGTTAAGAAGTGATTAAAGTACGAGAAGACGAAAATCATACAAAAAAAATTATTTTAAAACACATAAGTTAAATGACGAAAGCAAAATCTAACGCTTCTTTTTGTCATAACAAAAAATTAATGAATAAAAGATACGGAAATGAACTTGACCTCTGAATGGAATACAACAGCACGTTTTGAAAATTACTTTAAAATAACAAGACAACACAAAAACCATAAAAACTCAACGTTGAGAAAATATCAGAAACACATATGTAAGAAATCAGCATCCGAAAGTCAGACATATGGTTTTACAACCTTATTATTTATTAAACCAATATACAACTATTATCCAAACTTAGATACAGATATGCGAACAATGGCAACAGTAACCAATAAAACAAAGCAAAGAATTTAAATGCTATAAATATGAAAGATGTGTACCACAATTCATTCACGTATGCGAAAATAACAAACAAAGAATTTTAATCATTTACATTTGTATAACCTTTCACTACAGGCAAAGAGATGGTATGATATGTTTGTCAGCATGTTTGTTAAACCTGAATTTTTTGCCTAATCTCAAGATTTCATAACAGGAATGAGTTAACTTTTGAGACAATCACCCTTATTCCAATAGTCAACATCGACAACGGCAGACAAGCCGCAATTTTTTTGGTATTGTATTGACGTGACGTCGATGTTGACAACTGTAATAAGGATGAATAGTAAGCAACAAGCCATCAGGACTGAAAATTGTTTCTCCACAAGGAAAGTGTCAGAAAATCATTACGTAAGTTCCGTACATCAAATTTGAAAAGGAACCCTATTGTTTTTGCTACGATGTCCGCCTGTCCGCCACAGGCTGTTTATGTAAAACTTTGCCCGCTACAACAACAAATATATGAAACTTAAAAATTAAACGGTGCTCTAAAGAGAGCAACGAAAAATGTTTAAACTCTAAACTAATATAGTTACATACAATTATATACATATTGGCACCTGAAATTTGCAAAGTTAGTGTATTTTTATGCAGACTACAACTACAATCAAAATTAGTTCTTACTATGTAATTTTGACAACTTGCTGTATCTTGAAATTTTCAAAAACGCTTAAACTAAAAAATCTCAAAATAAAAAATAAAATTGCTAAACGAAAAAATCGCAATAACTAAAAAAATCGCTAAAACTAAAATAAACTGCCAAAAGCAAAAAATCGCCAAAAACGAATGAACAGCGAACAGGTTTAGCGTGAAATTGTGCATTAAATGCCTGTACGACTTCTGAATGTATTTTCTGGGTGAATCCAAACCAATTTTTGACATGTCTAAACAATGTTTAAATGATTAAATTTGCACTAAAATTATATATATTCGAAATTTCTTACAGCTTCGCTAAAAAAAATTAATTGACTGATGTATATTTCTTCCGACGGGGTATGCTTTCATTTGGAACGATTTTCCCTCATCTTATGCTAAATTGATTTGGCAGGGTTCCCCTGTGGCTGAGTTGAAGTGATGCTAGCCTCTCAGTTCAGAGGTCGTGGCTTCGATTCCCACCATAGACCATGTGTGTTTTTCGCAGACAAGATAATCGCTTTGCGGGTTGGGTTTGTGTTTGTTATAAAACAAAATTAAATAAAAAAATTTAATTTATTTGCTGGTGGTTAAGCATGTCTATATGCATTTCATTGGTGCTTTGCCAAATCATCAGTAGACTTCAACCAATGAAATGCATATAGACATGCTGAACCATAAGCAAATAAATTTCAATTGAAATAAGCTTATGACAATATCTCAAATAATAAGGGCCTGTCCCACGATGTCACCAACGTTCGACTTATCGCACACTTACATTCAAAACAAATTTTAAAATTTTGTTGTTATTTCCAATGTAACTGTGCGACAAGTCGAACGTTGGTGACATAGTAAGACAGGCCCTATATTTCTTTAAAAAAAAAATTTAAAACCAATTTGGCATAAAACTGGGCTGACTTAAAACTAGAAGAAATGCTTAAATCACAAAATAAATTTCGAACTGCAGCGTAACACTATGAAATTTTTCTTTCAGAAAGTATGCCATGTTTTAGACTTGGCAGTTTTTCTTGAAGCAGTTATCTTCAATTCTCTTTTAAAACTGCTCGTTTGTTTACACTCGGACGGTTTCTTGTTCAATTTTCCTATTGTTTTAATGCTGCGAATGAAATAACAAAAGAGAACTGAAGTAACTTTTCTGTACAAGCAAGTCAGTACCCCTCTTCTTTCTTCTTTCCTCTCTCTTCCATAAACTCAGACTTGCTTCAAGAAAAACTGCCGAGTCTAAAACATGAGTATGAGTTTACCCAGGGAGAGAGGAGAGAAAAATGGGATGTAGTACACGCTTCCATGTACAAAAAAGAAATAGAACAGAAATTCTCCCTTATTTTCTGCTTCATAGTTGTGAACATGACTATTTTAATTGATGTTTTTTAATTGAAGTTTAAAATATTTTTCAACACATTTTAGTTTTTGTTTTGGAAATGTCAGAATAAGAAAAATTGTGTCAAAGTAAACATGAAAAAATTTCTATATAATAGACGCCAATGAAAGTGGAAAAGAAAAATTTCACATTACAAACTGAAGGTTTTTCCAGAGGAAAAAATATGTAAGCCAACAATTAAGAGATCAAAAGTAATATTCCAGAATCGAAAAAGTTTAAAAATGTATCATATCCAAACAGTTTAGAAATGTAAGCGTTGTAGTCAAAGTCGATATACACCCACCACTGTAAAAGGGAATATTTCAAATTCGATACGAAACATTCCCTTTGAGGAAATGGGAGGGTATATAAATTATTCGGCTCTGCCGTACAACTAAATGCTTTTGAACATGCAGCATAAGATTTAAAAACTATTTAAAAAGTCATCACTTAGCAACTTTTATTTTCAACGTTTTAAATAGAAGCAAAAACAAGATACAAACAAATATTAAAATAATAAAACTTTAATTAAAAACACTTAAATAAGAGTTATTAACGACATGCAAAAAAATGATTAAACCGTGTGAATTGAAAAATAAATAAAATTGTAAGCCAAGAAGACCTTAGAAGTTTCTTCAAGTACAAATTGTTTTGTCGTTTGATCTTAGTGACCAATTAAACTTATATAAAATATATTTAATATAATAAATAATGCACAAAAAATTGTTATATCATATTTAATATTCTGTAAAAATTTTATATAAAAGGCTTGTTTACCTTCATTGACTTGTATGTAAATTAAAAATTTAAAACTTATTTTCTGCAAAACTAACTTTTTTCAATTATGCCTCTGTAGCAGAAAAAGGAACGACATGCATTCTATTTTTCGCGAAGTTAGTTTACTACCAATATAAATTGTTAATGCGATAAGAGCACAAATATTAAATACAAAAAGCAACGAATATTAATCTAACCAATTTGAGTTGTTAATTTTACTGGAAATAAAATTTAATTTTGCGGTTTGAACAAACTGTTTTTGTTGATTAATTTTATAAATGTTGTTAAATAATTAATTAATGTTGTTAATTGTTACTATTGAAATAACTAATTTATGTTGTTATTTTACTGTCTTGATAGTTTAAATTTTGGAGTATTTTTTTGTGGTTTAATTGTTTAAAAGCAGTCGTGCTGTTTGTTGGTCAGCCGTTTAAGAGATCTTATGCTTTGTTTATGGTTTATTCTCTTCTTGCATGACATAATTCATACACAAAATTTAATAAAACTTTGCTTGGCATGATAATTTTATTTTACTATTACTCCAAATAACTTCTAAATACTGTTCTAAGAAACCTCAACGTCTTACAAGATTGAATGTTGTGTCTTATCTTACAATGGTTCTTTGTGTAGGTTTTTTTACTTTTAACCAGTTTTTATTCAATTTTCAATTATTGTTGTTAAAGTGCGCTTGAACGCAAATTCTTTCAAGGTTCTCAAGCCAAAATCTAAAAAATTATACATCTTAGAATTCTCAAAAAAAAAAAAAAAAAAAAAAAACTTATAAATAAACAAGTTTATCTTATTTTCCAAAATATGTGCTACTAAATTATTTTGTTAGAGGGACTCATAACGATTATTACATACTGCATATGAAAATTAGTGTTTACCATTTCTTTCTGCCTAAACGACATATATGTATATGTATATACAAAGTATTTAATATATAATTTATATATTATACATGCATACTTCTGTTCTCATGAGCGGTCCTGTATCGCGCATGTCGAGCCGAATATTCGTCTGCAAGAGTTTTGACTTAGATTAAAGAAAATTTGTACACGTTTCATTTAATTTAGTACAAAACTCTCATAGATGAATATTCAACTCCTCATGTCGTTATTCATATTGTGTAAAATTTCATACAAATATCGTACTGTATTAAAATCAATGTTTAACATTTTCATTTTACAAATAGAAAAACTTGTTTAAAACCAAATATTTAGCAGATACTTTTTTGGCTTCTGAAATATATATGTATGTACATATATGTACGAGTATACTTCTATTTTACTTTACAATTAAATTGTTGAATGTTAAAGATATTTATTTAAAATGACCTCGACAATGTTCATTGCTGAACAGAAACCCCATATTAGTAGCCCAAACAGTAAATTCTAAACTTAGTTGTGGTTTGAACAAGCGAATTAAAGTTTTTTTCGTATATTTTTCTGAAACCATCAACTTATAACTAACTTGACCTTAATTTTCATATGGTTTGAGTTTTCTACACAGACTAGGGATGCCAAAAGGGACTAGGTTTTTTAAAACCCGGGATTCGGGATTTTGAATTTAAAAAAACGGTATCCCGGGACGGTTCGGGATTTTTTGGGATTTTATAAACTAAAATATATTAGATAATCTCATTTATTAGCTTTTAGAATTATAATTTATTATTAATGTAAGTATAAGTATTAAAAAAAATTTTTAATTCATGAAAAAAGTTAAATTTATTACAGAACCAAATAAAACATTTTTAATTTATTATTGGTAGGAATAATTTAAAGTAATATGGAAGTAATATTTGTATATTAAGTCGTATCTCTTAAGAAACTTCTTAAAAAAATTAATGCATCTAGGGTGGCAGCCGACAATCGAGATCTTATTTTAGTGCAAACATAAGCTGCTGACGAAAAACAACGTTCGTTTGGTATTGTAATTGCGCTATGAAATAAGGCCCAAGGAAATAACGCCCAAATAAGAAATGAAATAAGGCCTAATAAAATAAAACCCAAAAAAAAAATTAATTGAGGCAAAGAGCAAATTTATGAAATAACACCCAATATAAATGAAATAAAGCCCAATTAGAAATTCCTTAATTTTGTTGGGCTTTATTTCATTTTCCTATTTGGCCGTTATTTCCTTGGGTTTTATTTGATAGCGCCAAGCGACTAGGAAGGAAGAGGCCAGGAAGTTCGTAATTTTTAGTATTAGTATTAGTTGAGGTGCAACCTTCTCATGTCGTTTTTCTAGCTGAATATCATGGGTCTATAAAAATATTTAAAACATTTTATTTCAAATATTTATCTGACAAAGTATACTTACATTAATATGTGTCAAAAGACCTTTGAACCTAGAACCTCCATAAAGTTTTTAATACCTTTTTGCAAAATTTGCTTTTTGCGTGTATAGTTCCATTATCATCCACTAAAAAAAACACCAAACCGAGCTTCCGACTTTGTTTTGTGTGGTACAAAGTTCATTACTAATAATTTTTTCGCCTACGACTTCTTTTTATAACCAGTCAAGGCAAATTCATATAAGGTATACTCACGTCAAATTTTTGAATTCGCTTTTAGTATTTTATATACTTGGGATGGCAAAAAAAGCTGTTGTGGTTTAGAAAAAAAAAATATTTTTTGACCGTTTTGTTATAAAAATTAATAAACAAAAAAATAAAGATAAAGAAACTTAAATAGTATTTTACGTGTCCCCCAAAACAGTGTTACTGTCCGGAATTGCATTAAGTTGGTATGGGTATTAAAAATATGCTGAAGAAGCCCGAGGAATAAGTTAATACCGAGTATGAACAGCCGGCTGCAACGGTTCTAACCTTGTTGGCTTTAAAACAATTGAAAACTTCGATACTTTTTGTTATACCTTTTAATAAGGGTCTAAGTGGGTGCAAATCGCTAAGCAGATGCTTTGTAAATCCATCTATGCAATGGTTGTGGTTTTATGTACACCAGGCAGAGAAATGGATAATAATTCAAAAATAAAACGCATGGAACGTTTATCTATAAGTAAGTACACAAAGGCAAAAAGTATCTGATTATATGTATGTGTACATAAATATGTAAATGTATTATGCATTTTCAGTGTTTTAGGTTGTAATTATAATGCATGGCCTGTAAAATGGGAACAAACTTTGCAATTTCAGTTATGGAGAAAGTTGATGCAAAATCATTACCATATAGATGCTGAATATAGTACCTATACATACATATATATATATGTATGTATATACTTTTAAAAGTGTTTTTTTTAATAAAATTCCCTTATGTGTAACACAGAAATATTTTAGTGCAAATTAAAATCCTTTTTTCGTAATTTTTGTTAGATAAATGTGAAGCAAACTTTATTTTTACAAATAAAAAATACAAGTGATGAACCAACCTTAATTTTTGTGAGAGTTCTTAACAATTCGTTTTAACACCCGTTTCCTGTTGAAAGGGAAAATAACCTTATTACACACACAAACACAATTATTATTTTTAATTCCTTACGCGCATCCAGCATAGTCAAAATACAAAAATTACACAATTAATAAATAGTTTCTTCTTTTTCACAATTTTATGGTTTCAATTTAAATTTAAAAACAATATGTGCTGACAATATACATATGTATGTATGTATGTAAATAATTTTTGACATCCCAAGTATACAAATGTACAAGAAGCAAAAAATAGTCACCTGAGCCGTCAAGGTCACCTGTTATTAATTCGCCTTGTAACCAGTAAAACGAATTTGATTCATGGCTACTATGATTAAATTTCAAATATTCAAAATTATTTTTAACTGGGAAACTCATGTTTATTTACAAACATAAACATAGTTGCATTTAATAAAAAAAAAATTCAGATTTTTAATGTTACCAAAATCCCGGGATTTCTGCTTAAAAATCCCGGGATTCGGGCTTCAGTTTTTTAGAATAATCCCGGGTTTTCGGTATTCGGGATTTCGGTATTGGCATCCCTAACACAGACGAAATAGGTATTTATTTATTTTATTTAATCAAATCAAATAATTCTGAAAAACAACTTCTTGAAGTTTTTCGCTTTTTATTAGTTTTAAAAAATTTGCTTTGACCTCAACTCACCTCACGCTCTTTGTTGTGGGAAATAATACTCGCTTAACAAAATCGTTTAGAGATCAATCGGTTTAGATAAAAGATTAAAATTTCCCACCATTGTTTATTTGTATGCGTGTTGGATTTATGGATATTTTATCTAAAGTACCTATCACAAAAATATATAATATTCTAATTACATTGTAATTACGGGTACATAAATACATATACATACGTACATTTAATTTTTACATATGTATACATATACATATGTATGTATGTGCATATGAAATACATGTAAAATTAATTAAAACCTCATTAAATTACACTACTCGACAAATATTTGAAAGTCTTTTTTCAAGATTTTTTATAAAACAATTTGTTTTTAATAAAATAAAAGTTTTTAATTGTTTCCTTGATTTACATAGATATACATAATATGTAGCTTTCCAAACTTTAAACTCATTTTTTCTGAAAAACTAGTTTTTTTAGTTATAACAGTGTTGCAATAAATGAGCGATATAAAACACATACATACATGCATATGTATGTATGTATTTTAATCAACTATTAAAAATTACCTTAAACGAAAATTAAAAATTATCTAAAAAAATAGAATACAAATACAAAAAAATAATCGATTTGAAAACCTCCTCCTTTTTCGAAGTCGTTAAAAAAAAACACAAAAATCTCTGAAGACGTTAGCCCCACCAGCCAGCATCTTTTCAAAACGAAATATTTATAAAACGGCCACTTTGAATATTAAAGTCACTGCACTATCGAAAACTGTATTATCTAATAACTGTAGTACCATTCCGAAGTAAAATTTTTGTTTCATTTGTCATCTATTAATATGGTATTTGGCCGTAATATTTTTGCCACCGTTTAAATAAATCACTTTCTTTTATATACATAAATGTCTACCAAAAACATTATAATATCTATAAATAAATCGTTGTTTGGCACAAATATCCAAAATTAATAAAAATTGCACTACACTACCGACACACTGTACTATTAATCGGAACATACGATGCACAGTAGACTCTCACAAATGAGAACAACTTTGTTTTTAAGGTATTTTAATTTTCGAGATGTTTTAATATCAGGAAGTTTTGCTTTTTCATAAAAAGATAAGAAAATATGACTGGTTATTTTGACTTAAAATAAATATATTTATATGAAAGAAAACTTTCGTGGTAAATTTTTCAATTACCGTTCGATGTTTCTTAAGCCGCGTTCAGACTATTATACTTTGTATTTATACTTGTCAAAAATTCAAATAATACGTGCAAGTGTGATAGTCTGAACACAAAATGTCATCAAAGTGGCAAATAATACGATAAAAACTTTGACATCCCATAAGACTTTTTCGTTTTTAGAAAATTTTCTAAACGATAATACATTTCATTAGATCAGGGTTGCATTTCCACACAAACCAAATTTCCAAGTCGGCTGTTTCGCCGCCGATAGCGTGTCGTCATTGATGTAATGTTTTGTCATATTTATATCGGCTCAAAATTTTGAATTAGTGAATCGTATGGAAGTATATTTTTCTTTGGCGTAATTTTTTAACGTTTTTGTAATATCTTTTCTTAATTTTGTTTTGTTATTTACATAGAATATTTTTAACTGCTGAATTTTTTCAAGTGCCGGCACGTCCCCGCCTACACGAAACCGCTTTGCCGCCGCTAGTCATTGAATAGCACAGACATTTTCATTGAACAGCTGTTTTGTTTTCTGCTTGTATTACACATTTTATTTGAAGTGTGATGGTCTGAACACAATGTGTGATTTTACGTTAGATTTTTTGACAGTCGCAACGAATGTATTTAGATTTCTGTATCGTAAAATGTGATGAAAGTAGTAATACTTGTATAGTAGTCTGAACGGGGCTTTAAACGCTTATGATACGTATGCAACACAAAACAGCTACTTTTTAAATATAAATAAAGAGAAGTATTTTTTTCACTTACTTAGCTTCTAACTTCATTCATTAAAGTTCACAAACATCTTGATTTTCTTCAAAACATATCGCCGGGTGGTTACTGGTTTGCCGCAGTAAGTCCCTATTTACACGATGCAAGTCTTATTGCTAAGCTGATTAGTTTATTAGGAGAGAGAGACGGGGGAAAAAGAAACGTTGCTGTTCCCCTCGTCTCTCTCTCTCTGAAACTAATCAGCTTAGCAATAAGACTTGCACAGTGTGGTTTGGGACTAACAATGTATTCTTAATGCACTGTGAGGCAAACCAGTAACCACAACCACACAAAAGAATTCTATCTGGTATATTTTGAGAGAACTTTAGCCCAATTCACAATCTTGTGCAAATGGTCTTGCATCGTTGCATGTCCAAAATGGTATAGTATATTGATACTCACCACTAACCCTGCGTTTACACATGCAAGCTCTGTGTACGTATTATCAACGAAAATTTCATACAAATGCCCGACTGTCTTACAACTTGCATGTTTGCCTTTTATTGCAGAGTTGTCCATAACATAAAAAAGTTTAATTTTGAGGGAACCAGATAGTATTGAACTTAATTCGTATTATTCTAATATTATTTATGTCTAAAAAATTCATTAACCGCTTGATTTATGAATATTTAAGAAAATAAATATTAAATTAGCTTTTAAATGTATTTAAAATTAGTAAGAACTCATATAACATTACACTGAAATCCAGTTAATGTCTACTAAAGTATTAATAGGGCAACACTGTTAGCTAACTCTTCACTTACTTGCTGCAAGTGAAACAAGTCACTGTCTTGTAAAATTCCTTGGCAGTTGAGTTGGAAGTAGACTGCAAGTGCCGAAAGTGTAGTTGTATTAGTAAAGAGTTTGAGTGTATTGAGTTTTCGAACTTTCACTTGCACGTGTAAACCATAGGTAAGAATTGTTGAAAGGTGAGTTTCAATATACTATAAGATTTTGCACTTACTGCCATGCAGGACCATTTGCACAAGATTGTGAATTAGGGTTTTGTGTTAATCTTTTTTTTTTGATATGCGCTAAACTTATTCTGAGGCATTGCTTTATATATAATGATACTACTTTTTGCAACTCTGAAAAATGTTTCATTTTCATTTCATTTCTCGTGTATTTGTTTTTATATTTTGCAATTCACAATTAATCATTTCCCTGCATTCGTGAACGATTGATTGATTAACTTTTGGAAGAAATTTTATATGCGATTTAATAAAAGTAGAATTTTTTATTCCATTTGAAAGTATTTGTTAATAACAAAAAAGAGTATTAAATAGAAAAAGAAGAGTTTACAAAGTTAAATAAAAGAAATGAGACGATATAATATTGGCCTTTGTGCCATTATTGCCGCATTTGTAGTGTATTTTGTTGGTAAGTATTAATATTTTATAAAAAACCAAGTCATCAAAAGGATTAATTTGCTTAGAAATAGGAAAATGGGTAACAATTTGAATCCATCTATGAGACAGTATATGTAAGAAAAGCAAATAAAGAAAAATTGCGTTTCTACAAAAAGAAAATGAAGAACTTAAAAATGTATATTATGTAAAATACATACAAATATCTTTTGTTAACTCGCATTATAGGTTCGGTTGATTCATCACCACTTAGCCAAAGTCGTAATCATTTGTTGGGAGGAGAAAAATGCACCTGGGGTCCCTCATACTGGTGCAGTAATATAAGGTAATTGATGCCGCAATTTTGTGATTTAAAAAATTTACGCATTAAACGTATCATATCATATCAAATCATATCTACATACATATGTATGTTTGTATGTACGTTTTTGTTAAACTGCAGTAAAATTCACTAGTTTAGTGCAGAAAAAAATGCATTGTCATAATTGTGTTAATGCTCGCATGGTCGGTTATTTATTGGCTGATTTTAGTTTTTGCTTTTTGCACCAAAATTTTTCTTGTGTGGCTGCTTTTCAACAAATTTCAAAAAAAAATTGTTTTTATGCTCTTAAGAACAAACGTTGGCTGGCAGCGAATACTTGTTGCACAATTTCTGAAAATGTAATAACAGTACGTTGCAAATTGAAATTGACTTCTTTGTTTTATGCACATACATACATAGTACATCCATATGTACAGTTTGCTTACTATTGTTTAGTGCCATGGAAAAAGGGGCATGCATGTTTGTATAGCCGCTTTCTTTGTGTAGAAATTTAACAATTAACAATAAGAAACAAATGGATTTGTTGATAAGACATCCGTCAATAACCTTTTAGTGGTTTAATATTTCTATTTATTTTGTAAATGTATACATAAACACAAAGATATATAAATAATTCGACGACACCTAAAATGTATTTAAATACATACATATCTGTGGTTTTCATTAATAACAGCGTATGTCCAAAAATTTAACTTTTGAGGAGAGCCAAAACGAGTTATTTTTGAAGCTCAGTATCAAAATTAAAAAAAAAAAATTTTTAACAGTCATCTAGATATACATAGGTAATGACAATATTCCAACTAATTTTTAGGAAACATTTTCTTACGGATCAGACCCTAGAGAAATTAAAAAAAACAACATGATATATTATAAACATCGAAATTGTGCTCTGACGGAACAAGTTATATCAATGTAAGTGATTGTGGCTGAAGAAAAAGAATGCCCCAAGACTATAAAGATTGTTTTTGTATGCTAAAATTTAAAATGTTTGTTTGTACCTACATGCGGGATGTAAATAACAAGACTTAAAATAAGGATAAACAATTAAGTGAAGTTGTAGCCATCAAGTTTATCAATGTTGAATTATTTTTTATCAGAAAATACGACATTTCGCCAATCGCAATCGCTTAATTGTTGTCGTTATCGCTTAATTTTTTTTTTGGAAGTCACATGTAATGTGGTATTTTCCAAATTGAACGTGCTGCTGTTGAGATGATTTTATTGAAGTTTTTTCAGAGCTGCAGATATTCACTGCACAAAATAGCTCTGCAAACTGTTGATTTACTTGAATTTACTCCTGCCAAATGATTAATTTTAGGGGAGTTTGATGAAATTTGATGAATTTTTCGCTTGTCTTGTGGCGTCGAGCTGTGGAAGTACTTCCATTGTAATTTTTGTTGTATATCTCACGATTTTTCAAGTAATGCATTACATCGTAATGACTTCTTTCGATTTTTTTGGCGGTTTCGCGAGTGGTAAACATAAATTTTTATAATTTCCAACGAACTTAAAGAACTTTTTCTATCCATTTTGATTTGGTTTACTACTTTCACGAGCTCTAATTTCAATATTAATAAGATTTTGTAACGCTCTATAAAAAAACGCCACTTATTCAAGCTAAACTGAACGCTGATGATGAATTTAAGCCACCTCCAAGCCATTAACAATGGTATTAAAAAACTTTCCGATCGAAATGGGCCATATTTTAGGTCATGAAAACTTCTCCCTTTCGTCTCACATTGACAAGTTTTTAATATCTTGGTTGAATTTTATGTAAAGTTAAAACTTTAATTTTATTAAAAAGCAGCTTTTTTGAGTTATGACTATGTTGCAATAAAGGAGCTATATGTACATATGTATGTGATTCCTTACTTGAAAGTAAGCAAAAACAGAAATAATCTATTTTTGTTCGGTTACATTAAATAAAAGGAATAGAAAAATAGGAGA
Organism: Tachina grossa; assembly: GCA_949987645.1. Taxonomy (NCBI): domain Eukaryota; kingdom Metazoa; phylum Arthropoda; class Insecta; order Diptera; family Tachinidae; genus Tachina; species Tachina grossa. The sequence goes on along the minus strand of OX465274.1, from coordinate 172,070,680 downwards.
AAAAGTAGCACAATAGGCATTAACGGCACTTCTGATAACCCCTATGCTGATTTATAAATTTTGTTATTAAAAAATATACATATGTATGTATGTAAATATCTATGTATGTGTGTATGTACACACAACTGTAATATATTTTAATACCATCATAATTAATCAATAATGTATTATTAATTAAATAAATAAGAAAAATCCTACATCATTTGCGAGATAGGCAGACTGTCTTTCAATACATTATTTTCTACTTTACATGCATGAATGTTATACAACAATAGAACACATACATACATTCATATTTTTTAAATATATAATTTCAGTATTTTTGTTTGTTTTTGGTTAAGCACGTCTAGGTGCGTTTCGTTTCTGCGTAAGAAACTCAGAAACGAAATGCATCCACATAGACGTGTCTAACCAACAACAAAGAAATACTCACATAAAATTGAAACGTTTTTATGATAGCGATAGAGCGACAATGTTTTTTTTTTTTTTTTTTGTAATATTGTGAAAAAATTTAAATATCTTACTATTGCCAAACTAATTTTCGGCAACAGCGTTTCCTATCTCTAGTTGGCGGTTGTTGGAATGTTGCTGTGACCACATATTTATTATTGTTGTTTGTGCTTATCGTTTGAATTAGTTTTTTTTGTTTCATTTTTAATGACTTCTGCTTTAAAGTGCTTGACTCACAAAGAAAATGTATGAATTTGAAAAATGTGTTAAATAATATCGACTAAACGACCGGCTTGATATTGTGAAGGGTGTAACTTGCAATTTAATATTGTATCGTGAATTTGAAATATAAACTGCAAATGTTTGTGGCTTTTGAATAAAAAAAAAAAAAAAACAAAATAAAAAATTCATAAGTAAATAAATAATATGACCTTTGAGTTTGAAAAATAATCAGAAGCTCTTAAGCTTTTTGTTTATTTTTAATATGAAATAATTCGAAAATAAAATGTTTAATTTATTTTATTTATCAATCTTTCACGATTGCTACTAAATTTTTATGTACATATGTAGATATTTATGTACATACATATGCATGCATATACCCTGTCGGAGAATGTGTGGTTGACTACAAAAATAGTTAACTTAAGGCTTCATTATACCCCTCTTAGACACGCAAAGTTTACTTCGCAAAGTCTGAATTCAGCTGTGTGAAAGACAGAGGAATGAATACTCTCTCTTTCTGTCTTTCTCCCAGCTGAATTAAGACTGCAAAGTGAACTTTTCCTGTGTAAAAGGGGTATTAGTCTTTACTTTCTGTTGCTGTTCTGTGCCGTTCCTTTCTGTATAAAATATTTTGCAATTACTTTGTCTGTGAAGAAAATCAGCTGGCAAACCTATACAATTGATTACACTTGTACACAAAATATCACAACACACTAATAACGGGTGTTTTTTTAGAGGTATAGAACTTCGAATTGAAATAAAACACAAGAAAATCGTTTTAATGTCCATCAATTTGGCTTTATTGGAAGGATAATTTTATGCCATTAATGTTTAAATATGATTTCGGGCATGTGGCCGCCGCGGCTGGCTCGAATAAAGCCAATTCTACAGGTCCAATTTTCAACCACTTTTTCGAGCATATGGGGCCGTATGTTGGCAATAACGCCACGAATGTTGGCTTCCAAGTCCCCTAACGTTTCTGGTTTGTTGGCGTAGACGAGCGATATGTGAAATCCCCAAAGAAAATAATCCAATGGTGTCAAATCACACGATCTTGGTGGCCAATTGACAGGTCCATTCCGCGAAATTATGCGCTCATCGAATGTTTCCTTCAATAAATCGATTGTGACGTGCGCTGTGTGGCATGTAGCGCCGTCTTGTTGGAACCACAACTCATCCACATTCATGCCATCCAATTTGGGAACAAAATAGTCCATAAAGTTGATGGACAAAGCTCCAATTGCTGTGCACGGTGGCGAATCGATTCATTCGGGTCCTCTTCAACACTTTGCTCTACAGCGGCAATTGTTTCTTCGGTGCGCACTGTTCGACGTCTCTGCGGATGCGTATTATCACATAGAGTAAACGTAGTGCGAAAACGATCCATGGTTAACCGAATTAATTGCTCTGATGGGCGATTATGTCGACCATAAAATGGACGGAGCTTGCGGTAAACTTCGCGAACTGAACCATTATTTTCGAAATAAATTTGCACGATTTGCAAGCGTTGTTCTTTTGTCAACCTGTTCATGATGAAATGGCAAACCAAACTAAATATTAATCACTTGACAGCTGACAAAATGGCCGCCAGTTAAAAAAGTGATGCCAACTTAAAGTTCTATACCTCAATAAAAAACACCCATTACATATACACTTTTGTGACAGCCAAAACGTTGACGTTGAATTCTATTTTCTACAGATTTGTCCGCAACAGAACAACGAAAAAGTAAAAACTAACCACTCATACAGATTTTCAACTCAACAGAAACAAAACAGCTGATTCAAAACAGAACAGCACGTACAAACTAATACCCCTTTTAAACACGGAAAGTTTACTTTGCAAAGTCTTAATTCAGCAGGGAGGGAGAAAGACAGAAAGAAAAAGTATTCCTCCCTCTGTCTTTCACACAGCTGAATTAAGACTTTGCAGTAAACTTTGCGTGTCTAAAAGGGGTATAATTCTGCCTTTATAGTTAACTTCTAACTTTCTAAGACTGACTAAAAGCTAATTGCAATGTCATCCAGAACAAACCTAAAACTAATGGCTCGATTATGGATGGCAACCGAACTTTGGTTGCGTTGCTAGTTGCCGAAATGGTATTACGGATGGCAACTGGCAACTAACAGCCGGTAATTTCAGTTGCCATATTGGCAACCACAAATTTGTAGTTGCTGCAATATTATTTTTATTTTTGAATTTTTTCTATGCATATTTAAGGAAAATATGCTTTACAGCTAAGGCAGAGATTGTCCGTCTAATAGATTCAACTTTTGTACTTCCTGCTCTTCACCAATAATTAATTGCACTTAACCAATAATTTTTATGATCAGTAATGTTTTTAAGCACTTTTACTCAATAATTTTATTTTTAGCACTTGTATTTCTTATATTTTAAATTTTTGTTTATATTATTTTCAGTTGCCAATCTGTCATAATCGTATTTTCGATAACTTTTTGGCAACTGGAGGAAGTTGTCATACATAATACAAATTTTAAGTTCAGTTGCGTTGATAGTTAACTCGGCAACTGAAGTTCGGTTGCCATCCATAATCGAGCCATAATTCTTAAATTGATTGCGTAATCGAATTTGATGAGAGCCAACAAATTTATTCTCAGCTACTTTGAAACTCATTCCAGTTTTATATTAACATTTTGCTGTTGTTATTTTAGATGGTACCTTAGCTGAGTAGTAGCGCGTTAAGTATACAACGTGTGATGATACATGTTCGAACCCCAGATTTTTTTTTTTAATTTACTGACTACTAGGTGATTAAAAAAATCAAATTTAAGTTAGCTGAAAGTAATGCAGAGTGAGACAATTGACTACCGCCTAGGACATCGCAATATAGTCAGTTGATTACATTAAAAGTAATCCAAGTGTCAGTCAGTACTAGTTGCGAAATAGCTTAGTTAGTTTAAAGTTAACGTAATTTCCGACAGGGTATGTATGTATGTATGTATATATGTATGGATATGTATGTATGTATATATGTATGGATATGTATGTGTATATGTATATCTTGGTGAACTGTGGGAACCACAATTTGACATGCAAAAATGTTGTGGAATTTTAAATAAAAAATATACATTTCATTCGTGAAAAACGACTAAGTGTGGCTTGTAGGTGTAGTTGAGTATATAATTTTGCCATTTAAAAAAAATTCGCAATATCAGAAGCGATCGATTAAAAGCGATTTTACCGTTTTTTTTATTGATAACTTCCGATTTTGAAAGTGTATTGCGAATTTGTTTAAAATGGCAAAATGATCTACTCAACTACACCTACAAGTCGCACTTAGTCGTTTTTGACGAATGGATATTTCCAATGTAAATAACAATAGTAAAAATTTACTGATTATTGCATGTTATCAGTAAGCAGTAAATTTTCACTGATTTTTTTCAGTATTCAGTAAATTTTTACTGGATACTGAAATATTTTTTCGTTATTCAGTAAATTTTTATTGGATACTGAAATTTTTTCCAGTATTCAGTAAATTTTTATTGGATACTGAATTTTTTTATTTTTTTTGGTACTGCTTACCGGAACTTGTAATGTACTCTCGTATAATGCATTATGATCATGTATGAAAATACTCCAGTGTGGATTCAAAATTCATCCATTTCTCTTGACAGAAACCTCAAAAATGGTTATATGTATTACGAAAATTATTAAGAATCAATCCATTCACTTTTAGCGCCCATAGTATACATATTAGAAGACATGCAATTAATTTTAAAATAATTTACATTAACGGTCTGTCCCACTATGTCGATAGATAAGGTTCGATCGATTACTTATATTGAAAACGAAAAGAAATTTTCTTATTTTATTGTTGTTTTCGATACAAGTTTTCTGTCGACATTCCATTAAGCTTAAGATATAAACTAATAATACGAGTAATAATAAAATTTTGCTACCATAATCCAGAAAAAAAAACTATAAAAACTAATAACCTATAAAGCAGCATTAAAGGCATAAAGTGAACTCTTTCATATGACCGCTTAAATATTTAAAAATTAATTGATTACAAATGCATAAAATTTACAGAAATCAAAGTCCAAAAAAGATTTATTTACAAGGCATATTAATGTTAATAGTATAATGAAGAATTCATTTTGTAATAAAATACATTCTCTTTATTGATGACTTGAAAACATATAAGGTGCAAAATAAATATAAAATTTTTTCTGGTGACTGTTTAAATTTATGATATACATATAAAATTTGCTGGTTAGAATGAAAAAATGCAAATGCAAGTTGTGTATTAATTGATAGTATTTGTTTGTTAATATCAATATGAGTAAATATGTATTTTCATTCATCTTTTTTTTACGAAACCATGACAAAAACATTGACTTACGATTTAGCAAATACACATATATAATACATACATAATTGTTATTTTACACCACAAAACATAAGCGTCATTTTCACTGTGAGATAAAAAAAATTGCTTTATAAACCTCTTATAAAACAGAAATATTTTTTATGAATAAGGCAGTATGTATTAGTGTCCTGCACAAGACCATTTATAAGACCTTTCAAGACATCAGAGATTTTTCAAATGCGTTACTACAGCGAAATATTCTAAAACAAACGCTAAACAACACTGTGGGCAAGACATTTGTTTCAGTTGTTTGCCTTGCCAAAAGTGTTGTTTAGCGTTTGTTTTAGAATATTTCGATGTGTTTAACGCATTTGAAAAACTCTCATGTCTTGAAAATTCTCATAAATGGTATTGTGCAGGAAAACAGTATGAATGTATGTAATATTTTAAAGGACATACTAAAACTTATTTAAATATATACACTTTTTTATTTACAGCAATGCTAAAGGTTGTAAGGCGGTTCGTCATTGTATACAAAGTGTATGGGAGAAGCATGAAGTACCCGCCGACAATGATTCCATCTGTCAAATTTGCAAAGATATGGTCACTCAGGCCCGCGATCAATTGCGTAGCAATGAAACAATGGAAGAACTAAGAGAAGTATTTGAGGGATCTTGCAAACTAATACCAATTAAAATTGTGAAAAAGGAATGCTGCAAGTTGGCAGATGATTTTATACCCGAATTGGTAGAAGCTCTGTCATCGCAAATGAATCCAGATGTAAGTGTAATAAAGATAATATTAACAATCTTCATATATAATCACTTTCTAATTGAACATAAGCTCTAAAATAAGTACAAATTCTATACATATTTATAGAACGATGCGATGCGATGAAACATATTCTATAATAATTAATTTTTTTTAATCGTTTCAAACAACAATCAATTTTCAACGATATCTTTTCGCCAAAAATCGTTAATACTTGTATAGGGTGTTTTTTTAGAGGTATAGAACTTTGAATTGAAATAAAACACAAGAAAATCGTTTTAATGTCCATCAATTTGGCTTTATTGGAAGGATAATTTTATGCCATTAATGTTTAAATATGATTTCGGGCATGTGGCCGCCGCGGCTGGCTCGAATAAAGCCAATTCTACAGGTCCAATTTTCAACCACTTTTTCGAGCATATGGGGCCGTATGTTGGCAATAACGCCACGAATGTTGGCTTCCAAGTCCCCTAACGTTTCTGGTTTGTTGGCGTAGACGAGCGACTTCACATATCCCCAAAGAAAATAATCCAATGGTGTCAAATCACACGATCTTGGTGGCCAATTGACAGGTCCATTCCGCGAAATTATGCGCTCATCGAATGTTTCCTTCAATAAATCGATTGTGACGTGCGCTGTGTGGCATGTAGCGCCGTCTTGTTGGAACCACAACTCATCCACATTCATGCCATCCAATTCGGGAACAAAATAGTCGGTTAGTCGGCTCCAATTGCTGTGCACGGTTGCGAATCGATTCATTCGGGTCCTCTTCAACACTTTCCTCTACAGCGGCAATTGTTTCTTCGGTGCGCACTGTTCGACGTCTCTGCGGATGCGTATTATCACATAGAGTAAACGTAGTGCGAAAACGATCCATGGTTAACCGAATTAATTGCTTTGATGGACGATTATGTCGACCATAAAATGGACGGAGCTTGCGGTAAACTTCGCGAACTGAACCATTATTTTCGAAATAAATTTGCACGATTAGCAAGCGTTGTTCTTTTGTCAACCTGTTCATGATAAAATGGCAAACCAAACTAAATATTAATCACTTGACAGCTGACAAAATGGCCGCCAGTTAAAAAGTGATGGCAACTTAAAGTTCTATACCTCAATAAAAAACACCCTTTATTATATTGTGAAACGGACCTTAAAATAAATTTTCTATATGCAGGTCCTGCTGAAAGAAGAGACATTTAAATCCGCGTTAATTAAGGGCCGGGCGACATTGAACGACTTTTTGTATTCAACAGCACTCATTTTTTGCATACGCAAAGAAAGGAAGATATAGAGGAAAGCTTCATTCTTTTAAAACTCTGCTTTTTGCACGTTCTTTTTTAACAATGCAGTGTTGAAGCGCCACTGGTGTCAATGAGGCGTATTATATTTTGAAACTTTGCTTAGTAGCCATTTTATTGGTTATTTTACTTCAGAGACTCTCTGAGAAGATTTGTATGTACCTTGGTTCTTCTTTTGTACAAACTCTGGTAAATGTTCAATTTTGTCTAATCTAGTAATAAACGCGGAGTTTTTTTACCAACTTATCAATGTCTCTCCTCTATTTAAAAGTTAGTGCTTCAGCTTATTTCTAAAAGTTTTATCCCATTAGAAACAATCATATCTTCAAAATTAAACGATAATTCGTTTCATAACTTTCAAATATTTTATATTTTTTAAATTTCTAGCAAGTTTGTACCGTAGCTGGTCTTTGTAACAATGCTGAAGTTGACAGACTTTTAACAAAATACTACTCCTCGGCCTTAGACGATTCTCTTACAGAAGAAGATGATGTTAGCGCTGAAATAATTGTGCCTTCCCATGCTGCAGATGCCGCACCTGGAGCAACCAAAAAAACTCTTCTAAGTTGTGGCAGTTGCCATAGTGTCGCTACTTTAATGACAAAGAATTTCCAGTCCGCCAATCGTGATGATGTTTTAGATAAAATACTTCATATTTGCGGTGAAATGTCCTCTTTTTCGGATGCCTGCGCCAATATCGCTCTCACCTATTTCAATGATATTTATGATTACATTAAAGAGCATATAGAACCTGCTGGAGTTTGTCACATTTCAGGAGTATGCTCAGCTAGATACCACCAGCATGCCGAAGATCCCAAAGAGGAAGAGGAATCGTATGATTTGATGGAGCTTGGCAACGATGATATACCGTGTGAGTTATGTGAACAGTTGGTGCAACATTTGCGTGATGTCTTAGTTGCCAACACTACCGAAAGTGAGTTCAAACAGGTGTTGGAGGGATTCTGCAATCAAACCAAAGGTTTTCGTACTGAATGTTTAAGTCTTGCCGACCAATATTATGATTCGATTTATCAATTACTGGTAAACAATTTGGATGCAAGTGGTGCCTGCTCCTTAATTGGTGTGTGCCCCAAGGGATTCCGTGATATGTTCAATGGCGAAATAAGACCACTATTACCTGCTATAAAACCCGCTGGAATTAAAGTAACCATTCGCAAGTTGGGTGCAAATGAACCTAAATTCACACAGGAAGATCTTAAAGCCATGACTCTACCTATTGACCATCTGATGGGTGCTGCTAATCCTAATCTTTATGTGGAAAATGGTGAGCTTTGCACGCTTTGCGAATACCTGTTGCACTTTATACAAGAATCCCTGGCCACACCCGCAACAGAAGATGAAATCAAGCAGGTTGTCAATGGTATTTGCAACAAGTTCCCTCGGGGCATAAAGGGTCAATGTCACAATTTTATTGATATGTACGGTGATGCAGTCATTGCTCTTTTGATACAAGATTTGGATCCTCGTCAAATTTGTCCCAAGATGCAAATGTGCCCTTACAATGATAAGCACGACGATATGGAAGTTTTCAATCCCCAACCCTCAGATGAACAGGACAAACCCACTTGCCCCTTATGCCTTTTTGCTGTAGAACAGGCGCAATCGGAAATTAAAAATGAGAAATCAAAGGTACTTGTCACAATCGTTATATGTAAATATATGTATGTCAATCCTAACGCATATTTATGTATTCCAGGAAAAAATAGAAAACGTTTTGAATCATTTGTGCAACAATTTACCATCAACATTACAAACCGAATGCGTGGATTTCGTCAAAACTTATTCATCCGAACTTGTCGATAAGTTGATATCCGATTTCAAACCACAAGAAATTTGTGTCGATTTGAAATTATGTCCAAAGTCCAAAAACTATTTAGAGAACATGGGCATAAGTTTGGAAAGCGTAAGTGCCGAAATCGAGGACTCGGGTAAGTAAATGATTGTTTTCACTCTTTTTTTTATAAGATATTTTGGACTTCATGTTTGTGTACTTTTAGCTTTAAACGAAATAGATGAGAGCGAAGAAATGCCTGTAGAAATTGTATTGCAACAACATAACGAGGGCATTTCACCAAATTGTCTTTTGTGCATAGAACTGGTCAAATTGGCTGAGAAACGCTTGAACAAACATACAACTAAGGTGAGCTTGACTTATTGTTAGTTTAAGGTAGTAAATAAATAAATATAGTTAAATAGTAGTTAAATAAAAAATAGTTACAAAAATAGCAAAATACAATAAATTAAACTATTTTCTATAAAAAGAAATAATTAGATATCATAAAAACCAAAAAATATATATCCTGAAGAAGTTAACAGAAGGTTAACGAAAAATTAACCAATAAATTCAAAATATTAACTGACCTCAAGCTCAAGAAAATAGTTTAATTTAACATATAAAAAAGGTCGAAAAATTTGATAAAAATATTTGCAAAATACAATAGCAACATGGTCCCAATTATTAGCAAAAAAAATTGATTAATTATCAAAACACAGACAGGCTTTATCAGGTAGATTGAAATGGCTAAGAGGGCTGATAAGGACCAGGCTATATAATAGGCATACGAAAATGCATAAAGAACATCCATACATATTTATATGCACATAAGCTTAATCGTCCAGAACGGAGAAATACTCCAAAAGTTTGAGGCGAAAAACAATATTAGATTAAAAAAAAAACGCAAAGCTTAAACGATTCCAGCAACGAGCTATTCTCACCAAATAAGATCTCTCAAAGGACAGCCTAAAGATGTTTGGAATAAAAATTTATGGATTTCTAGAAGATCGCAGAAAGGTAAATCTATTATATAAGGGAGAGGGAAACCACTTTTCATCACTCTATGAAATAAAACGAGGCTCCGATACTTAACAAAATTGCTAAATGAACAACCCAAGAAGTTGTGAACAACTGTCTAACATAATACACGAATCGTACGATCATATTAACAATGCGTCGTAACATATTAAGTAATTCAGCGGAAGAGACAGATATGAATTCGAGACAATACAAAACTTTCGGCCTAAGAAGAGCATGGGGTAACTAAGCTAATACGTGTAGATAATATACATGTTGGTGGAATAAATTCTACTTTACCAGATATTAGGTCAATGTGAAAGATCAACATTAAGAACAACACCTAGACATTTGTGTCGAGAAACAAATTCAATTTTAGTAGTACCAAGAATAAACATAAAGTCAGGAGGCAAGTGGTCATTAAGTCTAAACATAATTGCCCTAGTTTTTATTGGATTAATTTTAAGCGAGCGATCCAGGCACTCATTCACATTTTGTTGTAATCTCTCACATGAATTACGATTAGCATCATCAGCAAACAAGTACGTTTCACATGCACCTGAATTAGTCTGTAAATATAGGTCATTATATATAGGTCATAAAAGGACCGACTCTCTTGAGAAACACCAGCATGAAAGGGGCAGTACATTAGACTTAATTCCCTTAAGGTCCACGAACTGTGATCTACCCACCAAATATGAAAAAATAAGTCTACAAGCAGAACTTGAACATTTAAATTGATCCCTAAGTTTTTTAATCATATTTATATTTCAAAAAGCCCTATACAAATCAAGCGATATAAGAGCACAGAGTCTACTCATGTTAATATTGTCCCGGATGGAATCAGTAAGACTAATTACCAAATATGTTGTACTATATCCTCGTCGGAAAGCATATTGTGACTCATATATGTTACCTCTTACAGCGCAAAGGAGTTAATCTTTAATAAGATACTCAATGATTTTCTCGAGAGCTGGCAGATTTGAAATTAGTCTGAAATCATCAGCATCATTGAAAACTCTAGATTTAAGTATAGGAACAACACGAGCAGTTTTCCGTGACACTGGAAACATTGACGAAGTAAAAATGAAGTTAATAATATCCAATAGAATGTCAGATAGTATATGGGGAAAACTAATTTTCATAAATTTAATTGCAAAACCATCAATGCCAATAGATCCAGACTTAACTTTACAAAAAGCCTCAGCTAGTTCAAGCTCATCAACGCAGCGAAAAGAAAAAAGAATCACTAGAATTTACAAACGCATCAAAGTCAAACTCCTCACTACTATCATAATTGAGATCACCAACAAAATATTCATTCAAGGAACAAACATCACCATTCCAGAACACTTCATTATCGTCATTAGTACATCCTGAATTTCGCAATATTTTCCATATGCCAACAGTATCCACTACACACAAATTTCTCAAAAAATGTTTACTCTTTCCCCTAATTATCACTCTCTTAGCGTTGTTCCTTAGTTTACAGTATGTTCTCCACATCTCTACAGTACGAACAGATCGAAAAGCCAAATAGCTAAATCCCTTAAGGACCTCGCAAACGAAAAATCCCGAGAGTCTTTTTAACAATAAGAATATGAGAAAACAGACTTGTAAGAAGAGATGAATTTAGGACAAGGGAAGAGATAAATTTAATAAGTTGGAAGGATAATCCATCCCAGTCAATATTGTCATAGTCACGATATTCAATAAACTCCTGAAGTGGCGTAGAACTTAAAGTTAACACAGCAAACATTAACGTATGGTCCAATATACGAGTAGTTGGGCATTGGATCTAGCCAGAGATATTAACTAAAAGTACGGTCACACTTGTCAAGCATTTGCCCAAAAAAGCGTAACCATCAAACACTAATGAAAAAAGTTTTGATCCAGACACTTGTTTATCAAATTAAACAGTTTCGAATACGAGTAATAGACAATAGAATCCCACATTATTGGATACTCTCTAATTTGACAAACTTTTGTCTGAATTGAAAGATTTTTCATTAGCATTTAGTGGTTACGCTTTTTTTGGGCAAATGTTTGACAAGTTTGACAAGTCTGACCGTAGCTTAAGGATATATCGCTTACCAAGTAATAATCGAGTAAAGATGTGGAGTCATTTCCCAAATCGTAATACGTGGGTCTACAATTATGCACAATGGATAAATTAAGACTTAAACATAAGGACCTCATGGTATTAGACTTAGAAGGGTTTAACAAATTGCAATTAAAGTCACCAACAACGACAGTATTTAAGAACCTATAAATAAATTTCTGAAATTCATTAAATTCATGAATATTGTCCTAAAATTTTTTGTCTTCGATATTTTCAATTAATATTTTATTTTGCATTTCAGGATGATATTAAGAAGGCTCTGGAGGAATCTTGCTTGAAACTTCGCAAGAACTTACAGCCAAAATGCCATGAATATGTCGACAAATACGGTGATGAAATCGCTGCACTTTTACTGAAAGAAATGGAACCAAAAATGATTTGTACTGAATTGGGTGTGTGTTTATTCAGCGAACAGGAAGATTGTAAGTAAATTTCTTTGAAACACAAACGAATAAATGTGTATGTGCATATTTAATTTAAGTGGAAATTGACGAAGCTTTGAAATACGATGTCATTGCGATGCCAAACGAAAAACATATGTGGCTTAAAAATGATCGTTTTGTGGGTATGGATGAAGCCATGACCATGCAGGATCCACCCACTTGTGTTTTGTGCGAATTCGTTATGACAAAACTGGAAATGGAACTGAAAAATAAAACTGAACAGGAAGAAATCAAACGTGCCATTAAAAACATTTGCCACCACATGCCCAATACAGTGTCGAAAAGCTGTGACAAATTTGTGGAACAATATGCCAATGAAATAATATCATTGATAGGCAGTGTGCCACCGAAAGAAATTTGTCAACAATTGCAATTATGTATCAGCGACTTGGTTGGACTTCAACTCATCAATGGTAAGTTGAATAAACTAGAAAAGAATTTTTTGTTTTCGTTTTTCATGCAGTACGATTTTAATGTTTTGATCTTTAGATGATGTTATCGAATGTGGTGTTTGCCATGGAGCCTCTATGGTCTTGTTGCCTTATTTGAGAACACATACTCAACACGATCAAATTAATGCCGTTGAAATGATTGAAGTGGGCTGTGAAAATTTGCCTGCTAAATATTATCAAACTGTACGTAAATAGGTCTTATTTCTTCTCTCACTTGTTTTTCCATGAATTTTTGTAATTTTTTTTTTTATATAAAATTGTAGTGCTCTGAAATGATACGTGTTTATGGCAAGAGTATTGTAAATTTGTCGGAACGCATTGCTCTGGATGAGTCCCATATTTGTAAGGAAATAGGCAAATGTTTCCAGAGTGAAAAGTCGCACTTATCTTTCGCTAGAATTTCAGGTATATATTTTAATTGCTCTATTTTGCTTTATTTTATTTTCAATAAATATTATCTTTGTTGCAGCTTAAATAAATATCTTAAAAACAAACTTATTTATCATCTTTGTGATACTATAATCATCGAAGAGGTTAATGGCAGGAGTGCAGTGAGTTTTATCAGGAGAAATATGAAAAGGCGGTTAAATTCTCTTAATTGTGTATTGTGATGCGTTTTGATAATTAATAACTTTTCTTTATTTTTACATACATACACACTTTCATCCATATATTTTAAAACCTAAAAGACGAAAAAGTCGTTGAATTAATTTAAAAAAAACTAAGTTCAATATGTATATCAACAATTACGGCATGGTTTAAATATATGAGTCGTTTTAAGAGAACTTAATTAATATTTTTTGCAAATGTAATGAAATGCAATTTTAAATAATATAATTTTCTTTTTTTTAATTGTTCTATCACCTAAATATATAAATATTCTTTTATTCGAGGTAAATTCATATGAACTCGCTTTGATTTTACTTGTATTCACTTAATTATTATAATAGTTTTTAGTTCTCCAAGTACTTGTACGTATTTTAGTTTTTCTTGTTTACTAAGAAAAATATTTTAAATGAAATAAAATTAAAAGAAAAAAAAAAATATTCATGTATAGTTTGCTTTAATAACTTAAAACGTCAAGAGTTATCATGTTTCAAGATACATTATTAATCATTAAACCCGACTATTTAGTGAAACGGAAAACACTTTTGGTGTATTTGTTAAAAAAAGGATTTCTCATAAAGGGACGACGTAAATTATGTTTTACACCTGAATTGGCTGCCGAATTTTATGAATACCAAACTGAAGATCCCTGTTTCATGTTACATGTCATTCTATTGTCGAAAGGAAATTCGGAGGCGTTTATTTTAACGAAAGAATATGCGGTGGAGGAACTGAAAAATTTTATGCTGCATTATTTGTGAGTAATTAAAAAATATAAACAGATACATACATATGCGCATATGTAAATAAGTGTGTATCATACATACACATGCGCATACATACACATGTGACGTATGCATGCAGCACTCGTTGAGCCGCAGCAGATATGTACGAATTAGTAACACCATCACGCGTTTTTTTTTTAATCAATAATAATAAACGCTTGACGACTTTCCCGCTAATAAAATAAATGAACAAAATTTGAAAATAGTATACTGACACAACAACAACGCAAACATTGTCGATCACAATTTCAGGGAAAGGGAACACTTTTCATGTGAACTTTTATTCCTGGTAAGGATGAATTTAAAAGTCCGGGTTTACGTGAACAAACCAGAAACAACTGACACTGAAATATGAAATTCGGCGCTGTGGTTAAAAATTTTGTGAAAATAGCCGACGTGTGCTAGAAGTGGACATTTGCCCGACATCATGTTCCTTTTCCCATATTTCTACTTTACATTAGTATCAATAAAACTCAATTTGTCAAAAAAGCCAATTTACTTCCTAACCTTATAATTCGCGTAAACATTAGCTACAGCCTTTCGAATTCCCTTAATAAAATCCTTCTTTATAGGAAGTAGCAACGTGGTTGTCAACGAAATTCCACAAAAGAACAGCCAGATATGTAAAGTAGATGTTTTGTAAAAATTCTTAGCATAAAGTTGTAAAAAAGCGATTTAAGTTTAATTGAGAAAAAACTTACATGCGTGTCAAGTTGTCTAATTTAGACCACCGGGCGCCATTTTCAGAACATCCCGTTAATATTGTAAAAGTTTTCTGTTATCATATTTCCCGTTATTGGGAATGGAGTCGTCGACGTCACATTAAGATGACAGTAAAAATTGTCACTTGGCTACTCTTTGTCGACAACAATTGACTACTATTAACATGCTAGATTAATTTACAAAGCCTCAGAGATTAGTAAGAGATTGTCAATAAGAGTCAATTGCTGCCGATAAAGAGTAGACAAGTGACAATATTTACTGTCGTCTTGATGTGACGTCGATGCCACCATTCACAATAAGGCTGATTGTTCTTTGCTTTATTATTCCAATTTGTACTCGCTCTGGAGAACAATTTTGTGCTATGGACAGTAATTGGTGTTTCATAAGGTCTAGAAATTAGCAAGTGCCTGTCAATAGCATTCAGTTGTTTTAGACAATGGGTAGAAAATCCCTTACTTTTATAATATTGTATTGACGTGACGTCGATGTTGACAACTGGGGCTATACTTTGTAATTCGTAACGAAAGAAAATTCTTTCGAATTTATATGATATAAGCATGCGAATTCGAAAGCAATTGCTTTTGTTTCGAATTACACAGTAGACCCCTTGGAATAAGGCTAAATACATATTCCTCTTTCTAGTGGCACTTCGACTGATATGGAAGGGAATGTTCATGTTACCCAACATCTTAATAAAGTCCAAAAAGAAATCTGTTTCATATTTCCCAATTGTGAGTTTAATCAATGTACAAAATTAAATCAAATCAAAATAATCGGCCCTGTTCTGTAAACCGAATCCGAGTAAATTTCTCGTTTCAAAAAATTAATAATGGTCTTGCAGACGTGTTTAAAATCATACATGATAATTTTCTTTCAGATATGATATTTGAGAATCTATATAATAAAAATTTAAAAAAAAATCTAAAAAAATATTTCTATTGTCGGAGTTATAGGTCACATACACCTGCCCAAAATCTAGCAATCTAGAAAATCTACACCAATTTTTTTGCCATTTATCGAGATTTCTTTATCCGAAACAAAACCCATTAACTGAAAAATGTCTAGAACTACAACCAAACAACTGCAATCTACTCAATTCACACAACTTTTTAAGTAGACAGTAGCTAATTCACTAATCTGTTTCAAAAAAATATTAGATTTTGCTAAGATTTCCTATAAATCTACTGACAAAATAGATTTTGTTTTGTATGGGAAATCTACTAAAAAGCAGCAACATTTAGATCGAAACCTCTTAAGTACTAGATTTTGAGGCAATGTAAATGCAATATTAGTTTTCGATTTACAGAACGGGGCCGAATATTATTTTCTAATATTTTTCAAATACATAGGAAGAAATTTTGTTTGCTTATGTTGGTTAAGAAGCAGCGTCTGCGAATTTAGTTTCTGCGTAAGAAACTGGTCAGTAGAGTTTAAATGAAAAAATTCCCAAGAAAAGCTTAAAAAACGTAAAACGTATGTTTATTATTGCCGATGTGGCAACTAATTGTAAAAAGGTTGTGAAAATTGAAAAAAAAAAACGGATTAAGAATCGAATAAAGATGTTTTTTAAAAAAAATTGTTTGTTTGAAGTTTTTTAAATTATTTTTGTGTACATAGCAGTTCTCAATAAGATTATGAGAATTTTTTTTATAAATATACGGAGTCTTTTTAAGATTGTGTGAATTTTTCTATATATATATATATATATATGCGGATTCTTTTAAGCTTTTGTCAGGAATGTTTTGGTTGAAATCTGGTGACGAGTTTCTTAAGCAGAAATGAAATGCATATAAATACATAGACGTTGCTTAACCTACAACAAACAAAAAATTCCTCATCTTAATACATTAGAGACTAAACGTCCGATAAATATACATACATATGCAAATCCATATTTTTTTTAAATTTCAGATATTTACGAACCAATAATTTACTCTCCGGAACAAATAAAATCTAGCGTTAATAAACTACTTGCTGAGTCCACGCTAACAACTCTGAACGATATTGCTACAAATCCCAAGAGCGATGTGGTCAACAGATGGAAGCAGAAATTAGCAGAGTCAATTATTTTTAAAAATAGACCTTTCCCCCGATCCAACCACAACTTAATGCCACACTTGCAAACTACAGCTGAAGAAGCAAAACCAACTGGCTTGAAAAGTGAAAAGAAAAGTGAAATAACTATGGAAAGTTCTTTATCATCGGATTTGAGTAAAAATTGTCGATCTCTTAATTTTACGACAAGTTCTTGCATGTCCTGTTCTAGCTTTGACAGTGGAGCAGTATGTGCTAAACAAACTCATCAAGCGTCATTAGGAGAAATCATTAGAGCTCGCACAGCGACTTTAGAATCGCCGGCATTATCTTCTAGTTCTAGTGTGCATGTTGATCAAATGGATGCTTTGACAAATGAATATGTACCAGAAGTAGATTTTTCTAATTGGCTGGGAGATCAAATTATATGTAATGATCGATCCGAGAAGGAAGAGTGTGAAGATAATTATAAAGAAGAGACACTTAAAGAGGCAGACTTGTTTGTCAGTGTTTCGAACTTGGAAAATAATATTCCAACTCGTGATTTAGTAAATGCAAATGAATCAATTTCTCGAAACGACTTATTACATCCAAATTCAACTGCCTTTTCAAATAATAAAAATGAATCAGTACCTTTTATCAACGAAGAAAATAAGCAAACCGATGAGGAAATCTCTTCGCATCCAGAAGAATTTAAAGAAGTTTCGGAGAATAATGCAACATGGCAAAGAGTTGTCAGTTCCATTAGACAAACTACTTAAATACACATCTTAAATATATACATATACATACATTTGTATATACATACATATGCTATGCTAATATTCATGCTTATGTACGTCCCGGTTCACACACTTCAACTTTTGTTGATCAACTCGTAATTCAGCTGTAAAAAAAACGGAGAAGGAAATACAAATATCTCTTTCTTTCTTGCAGCTGGGGGTTTACTCTGTATTTCGAAACGAAAGAAAATGCTTTCGAATTTGTATGTTATTAATATTGCAATTCGAATACATTTGCTTTCGTTTCGAGTTACAAAGTAGACCCCTGAATTACGAGCTGCTCAACAAATTTTGAAGTATCTGAGCCGGAACTAATACATATTGTTCATTTACTTAAGCAATGTCGAAACTCTAAAAGCTGATATCAAAGTCTAGGTTCACACACTTCAAATTTTGTTGCTCAACTCGTAATTCAGTTGCAAAAAAAGAGATATTTGTATTTCCTTCTCCGTCTTTCTTACAGCTGAATTGCGAATTGATCAACAAATAATGTTGAAGTGTGTGAACCGGGACAAAGAAAACAAATTTAACGTTTCGCATACAACTGTATGAATATATAAAAAAAATACTCTTCTCTCAAAAGGTGAGAGAGATGCGTTATTAAACCTACAGTGCGATTCAGTAACTTTTAACGATCCGACAATCGTAATTTTTGTCTATAAATTTTATGGCTTGCAATAACAATTGCGTAATTCAGTAACTTTTTTTTAGCGATAGTACGCAGCTGATATTTTCGGTTGATTTTTCGATAAAATTAACAGCACATAAATTATTGTCGCTTAAATAACGACACAGCTGACATTAACATTAAAAATGACATTAAAAATGTTACTGAATAGCAGATTCGATAAATTTTCATTATAATTATTTTAACGATGCGATTATCATTAAAAAAAGTTAGTGAATCGCACTACTAAAATCGCATTTTTTGGGGTTATGACGTTCAGTAAATGAAAATGATGTGTAGTAAATACATACATATATTCTGATTGTAAAGATTCTTATCTAAATTCCAAATCAAAATGGATTTGAGTTAATGATGCATAATTAATCCTCATATCGATATTCATACTATGTAAAAATTTCATATAAATATCTTGAGAGAAAAATAAAATTTTCTTTTTTATTTTAGAGTATTTAATAGAGAAATTTAAAATCAGAGATTTTGTATAATTTTCTCAATAAAAAACCAATTTTTCCTGAATCTCAAAAATCGAAACCGGTTTTTACATAATTTCAAATATTCGAATTATTTGAAAACCGGTTTCTGAAAAATTTCGAATAATCGATCACCCAGCCATTACAAATACAAGACGATTTCTGTCATCTACCGCTCAATCGCCACAATGTAATAATATGATTCGAAATCGAATACCATAATCGAAAAGCGACGATTATACCCCAGTTGTTGCAGTATTTAAAACAACGATACCCACACCGAAATAAGTTTTAATTTGGTGTAATTTATCGGACTGTATGGTTGGTGTATGTGAAAAATTTGGCTTTCAATGAAAAAAGTTTGGCGACAACTGTTGTAACAATTTCATAATTTGTGTTGATATACGTCTATTAAATTGTACTTTCATCATCCTAGTAGGTTAAATAGACAGAAAGACTTCTAATCAGGTATATGATGGAAAACTATCGTTGTGTGATGATTTCCGATCGATTTTGAGTATAGTTTTTGAGAAAATTTTAAACTATCGACTTCCAAGAAGCACACTAGAAGATAAAATATAAACCACATAATAGAGCTGTGAAAATAAATTTATCAAACATGTTTGGAAACACTGTAAAAACAAGTTTTAAGACTATTGACAAAACGACTATAGGAAATATATCACACCTTTTATCGTTTTCAAATTGTTTTTGTGTCTAAATCGTTTTTCATCAAATACCTGAATACCTCAGTCAATTGCTAAGGAATGTTTTAAGAAAAAACCTGCGAATTACTCTTAATCAATCATGTTTGATAAATAAAGTCATAAATAGTATGGTTCCAGTACAAAAAAACTGCCTGAAAACGAATCCAAAGTAGAAAAGTGTCGAAAAAAACCGAAAAAAAATATATAAATATAGACAGATATATCTGAAATTTACTGAAAAAAAGTATATGTGGTTCAAAAGTTGTTACTCTCTTCTTTCTATATCCGTTTATAAATTTAAATCGGTTGATATTCTAGATAGTTAGAGGTATGAAAAACCGGTTTTTTTCTTACCAGTAATTCAAGATTTTGGGGGTGTTTGGAAAATTTCATATACAGATAATTGTTATACTCGACAATAGCTACCAGAAAAATAGTAACACATGACAGGTATTATTTTTTTTTGTCACACCGGGTAATATATGATCGTTTTCAAAACGATTTCAAACTGTTATAGTTTTCAAAATGGTTTTGTGTCTAAATCGTTTTTCATGATTATCAAGGCCGATAGACACGTTCCTGAGAAAGTCGTGTAAGTCGAAATTTTAAATTTTTGTATGAAAAATCGTGTAAATTGAAAATAAAGGCAGAATCGCGTTAAAAATTGATTTTATTAAGAAATTAACTATATATGTATTTCAACTTAGTTGAAGCGTTTACTCAAAATATATAATAACAAAAATTAAAAATTTTAAAAACCCCCGATGTATCCAAAAAAGATGTGATATCTTCTAAGCGGCTGGACCGATCACTCTCGATCAAGTCACCTTTCAAACAGAAAAAACTAAATCGAAATCGGTTCAGCCGTTTGGTCTGTACGAGTACTTGTACAGACAAACAGATACACAAGCACACACTACAAACTTAGAATAGCCCTTTTTTGGTCGGGGGTTAAAAATAAACCTTTATTCATTAAACAAAATAAATCCTATTCATAAAAACAAAAACAAAATTAAAAATATCAGAAGCGTTTACTCAAAACACATAAAAAATCGTGTAAATCGAGGTATTTCATAAATCTCTTAATTTACACGAAAGCCAAAATAATCGTGTAAAAGTTAAATCGTGTAAAAAAAGCATCGTGTAAATCGAGGTATAAGTGTACTAATCTTTATAATAAGGTTTGCGGCTTTGATAATAAAATCAAATAGATTTTGAAAATTAGTAGTATACACAAAAAATCATAAGGAAACAATTCGAAGTGTTCTAAGAAAAACAACTTGTTTTGCTCATAGTGAAAACGAACTATTAATAATTAATTAAACTTGAATACCAATAGCTTTATTAGGATCTGAAAGATTGAGTTTGGCCTTTAAAGATGGTTCGAAAATGGCACGCTACCAGTACCTGGATTCAGTAATTTTTATTACGATAATCGTATCGCTATAATAATTATATAATTATCGACTTTGCTGTTCAGTAAAATATTTTAACGATATTCGCTGTCGGCTGGAGGGGTTGAGGGTTTAGTTTTTCTTTATTATTCTCGGTGCTTTTCGCTTATTTTCATATATTCTATATAGATATATCACATAATATTGAATTAAATTGTGAGTAAGATAAAGCTGGAGACTATCGTAAAAAAAAATTACGGAATTACATTATCATTACCTCCAGCGAATAAATATGTCGATAAATATTACAATTATGGGTTCGCAAAAAATATTACAGACGGAGAAACTCTAGCGAACTTGAGTAGGGAATGCTATTTTTTCATCGATAGGAAAATAGTGCTGAAAACTTTGATAGGATATATCCTATAATATATTACACCACATGCTCTTAAAGCTTTAATGCCATAAAGTTATCATTTGGGGAAAGAAAATTTTGTATTTTATTTAAATTAAAATTTTTTATGCAGGTATTATTAATCTTAAAAATTTGAATAACTCGTAAGACGATTGCATTCAAAGACATTAATAAGAAATGTTGTTTTAGTCGTTATGAATCTTAAACAATTTCGCTGTGTATTAAAACGTAAAAACTTCCTGTTGTTGGGAAAAGCGCATATGCGGAAATTAGTAGAGAGTGAGAGATGCACAAGAAAGTGTCTTTACCGGAAAATAAACGAACAAACTGGTACATGTTTACAATAGTGTGTGTGTATGTGTATGTCTGTATGTGCGCCTATGTAAGTGTCTGTATGATGGCTATTCATCGTTTGCAACATGCGTTAAGTTGCATGAGGTGTAGGAAAATACAAATAGCAACAACAACAATAACAACAGACGTCGACAGAGTCGACGAAGAAATGCAATGGCAATAGTTATTTTGCAGTTTTCTTGTTGTTGTTAGTTGTAATAACTGCAATAATTGTGGCAGCAGTAGTCGTGGTGGTAGTGTTGCATGGTGTAACACAGTCAAGTGTTGGCCAATAACGGTAGTAGTGAACTTCGGTCGTGCTGTATGGGTCATACAGTTTTTCTTTTCGTTTTATTCCGATACAGAAAAAACCTAAAATTGAAAATAAAAAAACGGTGCAAATAAAAATTAATGTGCGGTGGGCATTACAAAAAAAAAAAAAAAAAAAAAAAAAATATGTGCCATCCAAATAGACAAGTTCCCATACATACACAGGCACACAAACGGACTTGCATACAAGTACAAACATAACAAATAAATACTCGTACTTGTAATTATATTCAAACACAACCATACTCACATATACTTACATTTGTATATATGTACATACCCTGCAGAAAGTGCGAATAGTGAAATTGTAATGATTTACTAGTGACATTGTCAGTAGTACTACTGACCAGGTGTTCCCCACCCAATGTAATCATCTATTGACATTTAACATTAGCTTGTCATTGAAAATCCACCACTAGACTGTATCACTACTGACTAAGTAGTTCTTTTGGGTCAACATGGAAACATTGACACCAAAGATTCACCAGTAAATTTTAGGGGCTCTAGTCTACAATATCGATACTTCCTCGCTCGTTGTCAATAGTAAAATTATAGTGATTTTCTAGTGACATTGTCAATAGTGCTACTGACTAGGTACACCCCCCCCAGGGGAGTCTATTTATAGACTACGGGTGTGGCAACCCCGGGGCCCCAGCTGGGGTGATGTGGCTTTTTCCATTGACGTACCTTTGGTACATTACCCATAGAACTTATGTGTTACTACCCGATCTCTGCACACAAACAGAGCAAAGGATGTGCACATATTTAAAACAAAAGGAAGACAGGTCCTGTTGATGTCAGTTAGGTGCAGCGTCACCTAGAACTGCCCCTGAGTTCAAAAGACGATAGAGGTGAAGCCCTTGTGGTGAAACTTCGAGGTCTAACCAGAGGCTACTTCTGGTGCCACGGGTGCCGGTTGCCCGACAGTCGAGCTGCTTGGAGTTGAGTGTATTGCGGTCGTCAGAGTATTGTGCTGAAGTTAGTTGACTTCGTCCTACCCTACGGTGTTAAAGGGATGATGCTGACTGTAGTAGGCACTAATATCTGGCGGCGAGCTTGCATTCTTCTCGGAATGGTGGCCGTACTGTGCCGGCAATGGTTGAGGAATTCTCTTGGGGACCTCGCTATAGCATGAAAGCCGGAGAATTATCGTAGTGGCTGTGGTTGCTACCAAAAACGCTGGGAGAATAGTCTTGGCTTCCCAGTGTTAAATCAATGATAGTGGTTGGTCTGACGCGGTCAGCCAGACACTATTCTAGGTGCTGTTGCCATTCAACAGAACCTGCTATGGGCACGGACATAGCAGCAGAGTTCATATAGCTCAAATTACCTCAGCAAGGTAATTGAATATAGTACAGGGATAACTATATTCAAAGATTGCAACCTATGTGCCTTATGGAGTGGGCCATAGGTTCATTCTAAAAGGGTGCATGGGGGCGTTGGTCTGGTGTCTAACCAACACCCAGTGCTTTGGCACACGTGAGATTAGGCCGTAATGGCAGGTACTCACGTAAAGCAATCGCACATCTGACTAGGTGCATCCCAATCAATGTAATCGCCTATTGACACATAACATAGGGTTGTCATTCAAAATCTACCAGTAGACTTTAGCACTATTGAGAAGGTAGTTCTTTTACGACCATATGGAGATATTTGAATCAAAGATTCACTAGTAGATTTTAGTAACCGTCGTCTACATACATATATGTTTTTAATATTATTGCACAGCATAATAAAAAAGAAAAACAACGTATTGACGCGTTCATTGAGAATATCACCAGAAATATACTAGAACTGTTGTCTCTAACGTATCTTTACTCGCACATAAAAGAAAAGTTGTCGACATTTTAATTGTCAATTGTGCAATTGTCGACGGAGAAAGAGTATTGACATAGAGACATATGGTTCTAGGCTGACTATAGGGTATATATATCCATTTGGGCATATACATACATACATCCATACATGTGTATGTATGTATGTATGTATGTATATATGTATGTAAGCAAATTGCCTTAATATGCGAAGTGATTCTTAGCTTTTTAATTTGTAATTAATAAAAGATTTTATTGGCATCAATTCAAGTGTCATCATTTAACTTGAAGTAGAAAATTGTGTTTAAGAGTCAACAGTGTTTGCATTTAATTTGTCATCGTGTCTTATCTAATCAAATTATGCAGATAATTTGTTAACGATACAAGTTGGTACAAATATTGATTATGCCTTTCATTAAGTAGTAAAAAAAATATTTGTGTTAATTTTTATATTGAATGCAAATTTTCTAAAAATTTTCACCTTAGTATTGTGACTGCAGTATTGATTTTTCCCAAGGTTAGTGGGTGGTCAGTTCTGAGCAACATTCTCCACTTGTTTCGTTGTTATTTTCCGCGAAAATACAGATTTTTGCACTGCCGAAAAACGTTTGTTTTCCTTTTCTCATTCGACTTTTCCTTACTCTTCGTTACGACCAATACTCTCAATGGCAATTAAATGCAAATTTTTCTTCATGTTGCCAATTTTAATTGTTTATGCGACTTTTGAGGGATTTCTATAGCAGTCGTTTTTTTTTCGAATGTTTCACTTGCAAGTTGCAATTGTTGTATGAAGTTTGTTGACTATCTTAACGCTTTTGAGGATATATGTATGTAAATCATAAATGTTTCGATCAAAAGTTACATACAAATGAGGTTGTAAGGAATTTAAATTGGAACAGATGGCGAGAATGCTGACCAAGTATGTAGAGCCATAGAAATGGCTCTATGATATAACATCCAAAAAAAAAATTAGAATCTAGCTTCGACGTCACTCATTTAATCGAGTAATAAAGTTTATTATAATGGCGCGTTAGGTAGACTCTATGGTTTCTTTCATTTAAGAACATCAAAAAGCTGGCATTCCACAGTCAATGTCTTTAATGAAGATACGAAGGATTTCCTTTTCATTAGACCTATCTTCTTTCTTTATAAATATATTAGAAAGAATCAGATTCACACATTAGGCAATGACTTATGGGATCCTACTTACTATCAATTAGTCTGCATGTCTACATAATAGCCAGCTCTACAGGGACAGGGGGTCTACTCTGTAATTCGAAATGAAAGAAAATGATTACGAGATGGTAAGACAGATGTGTTTCATAAGAACGTGAGCACCTGCCTTCACGGCCTAATCTCACACTGGTCTAAACACCAAGTGAAGCAGAGCTTTCAACCATCGCTACCATGTACCCTTAGAAAGCACTGTGTGACTTGCAAATAAAACATAGGCTGCAATCTGCGACATAGTGGTTATCCCTGACTGTAAAAATGTATCTTGCTGAGGTACTTAAGATATCTAAGCTATTGCTGCTTAGATATGTAGCTCATGGCAACAAATCCTAGAACAGAGTGTGGTTGACGGCGTCACATTGTCCATGATAACGCACAGCTAGTGCGGTTGCTCACAAGTGCATTCCTCACCAATTACCGGCACAATGTGACTACTTTTATTGGGCTTGGAGCAATGCATGTCTCAACCACCATTCCCTACCTACTTGCTGTGGTGAGCATCATTTATTTGACCCCGTAGGGTAGGACGAAGTTCACTGTTAACTTTCGGTAATGGATTAGATCCGTTGATGGGCTACTACAGATACCCGTAGCAATATTATTAAGCCAGTGGTTAGACCACGAAGTTCAGCACGAAGATTTCACCTCTATCGTCTTTTCAACTCAGGGCAGTTTCAGGTGACGCTGCGGCTGTGAGGCAGTTACTTCCTTTTATAAATATGTGTACATTTGTTACTCCATTAATTTAGAGATTGGCTAGCACACATTCGTTTTATTTTATCCATAGCCAAAGGTATGCCTCAACGAAAGCTATTTTACCCCGACTGAGATCATCGGGATTGTCACACAATCTGTAATATCCGAAGATATCATCCCGAGGAAGAGCAGCTAAGACACTAGAATACAAACACTAAACGCTAGCTACCTTCCTTCCATTTAACAATGTTGCCACTGCAGCTTTTAAAAACGTATTTCAGAATTTTGGCATAGAAGATATGGAAAAGAACTATGCTGGAGACCAGAAAGCTTACTGTAAGGCTAGGGAACTTCGATGAGTCAAAATGGCCAGGAAGAGGAACACCTCCTCTGGCTTCTCGCTGTTAGTACAACTCTCCTTGAGTTATAAAACAAGGGAATAAAAGCTGTAGCTTATGCGGATAATGTGAGAAAACTGATATCAGGGATGATCATGGACGTTTTAAGCGACACAATGATCAATGCTTTGAGTATACTTAGCAACTAAGCCACATATTGTGGTCTAGGAGCAAACTAGAACCGAACTGATACTATTCATCACAAAAACCAATATACAGAGTTGTGAACTTCCACGACTATAGAGTCATATACTAACACTGTTGGTTTGTGCAAAATATCTGAGTGTTATTATGGATACCAAGCTCTTATGGAAAAAAATGTGCAACACAGAGTCAAAGAGTCCACGGTTGGTGTAGTTAGCTGTCTGTCGGTTGTAAGACCTAAAAATAATTTTTGCATAAATTTTATTTTGTTTTTGAATTTTTGGGAATTTTGAGAATAAGTATTAATATACATAAATGGCAACCCTATGGAGACTATATATTCCAAAATAGTTTTCATAAACAACTCAACGAATTTTGTTGACAATTTTGTTGTTATGTTTTGTAAATGTATTAAAAAAGATACATGAGTAAAAGATTTATTCTCTTTTAAATTTTTTTAGCAAAGCGCACCCATTATGCATATTTTAGAATTTATTTGTTGTGTAAGAGTAATAATTATTTGACGATTGTATGATGTTAACGAACTTTCAATGGATTGGTATTCATAAATCAATTATTAGCACGAAAAGGGAATAAAAATACATACATATGTAGTACATATTATGTACATATATAAATAAGTACCTATTTACGTATATTAAATACATTATGAGTAAATATTTAGATACATTTATTTATATGTAAGTGAACTAACAAGGATACTGAAGTTGCTGGTAAAAGCTAATAACTACACATCGTTATCTTAATATAGAAAGGCCCTAACTCGTAATTTTTGTGCAATCGTGCTTTTTGTATATTTCGATAGAAGAACATCTAATGTATCGAAAAATTTAAAAATCTCGATTTCAAAAAAATAATGAGTTATTTAGAGTTCTTATACATTGTAATTAAATGAAATTTTTAAACAAAAGTTAAATTGACGCAATTATATATTTTTTAAGTAAACGTGTTTATTCTGTATGAATGTATGAATATTGGCAGCAGCGTATTCCTATCTGTTTGTAACTAAATGCATCTTTAGGAAATAATTTCGTTTTAGTTTTCTAACAGCGTCACCTATCAAGTACTCTCCCTTCCTCTTAACAGATATTCTTTTTTACGACAAACCATCGTATTTAAAAATTTACAGTTTAAAATACTTCTTTCGATATGGAAAATTTGTTTATTTAAAGAAATGGTGGCATGCAAAATAAGTTTTATAAATCAATTTCGTTTCCACTGGCACATTTTGTAAATCATCTATATTTTCTCGAATTTCAGTGAAATAAAAACACCTGATGTGATATAAGCCAATTTAAGACGCAAGCAATAATTTACACAAAATTTTAATAAAAACTTATAAAACTAAAAATGACAAAAATCAAAAAGACTGTGATTCGAAACTAGTTAAATTTAATTTTCACATAACTAAACAAGCAAAACAAACGTTATAGTCAATGCCGGAAAAGATACAAAAAGTAGTGTAATAAATATTCAAATAAAATAATACATAAACGAATTAGTTATGTTGAATAACGGTAATCAACAGCAGCAACAACAACAACAACAGCATCAACAACAACAGCAGCAGCAGCATCATACACAACAACAACAGCAGCAGCAGCAACATCAAACGCAACAGCAGCAGCCACATCAAACTCAACAGCAACAGCATCATCATCAGCAGCCGCAACAACAACAACAACAACAACAACAGCAAATTACCACACAATCTTTAACACATATCCTCAGTCTCAACGCCCATCATTGCGATGCAAATTTAAATTTTACTTCATTTGCCGAATTATGCCGCCTTTGTTCGATACATAATGGTCCCACCAAACTTCATTTGTTTGAAAAAGAAGCTGAACAACGGAATATCATTTACAAATTGCGCTCTTTAATGCCAGTTAATGTAAGTTTAGAATGCTGTTTTCTTCAATATACATTTGAATTCGAAACTAAGAACTAAAATGTAATTAGCATTACCGCATTAGATAACGAGCGAAATTTCAAAACAATTCCATTTTAAATCTATTGAAATGTTTGGAAATCTTGTTCGATATCGAATGATGAATGAATACTTGCTTTAGAAGAGCAATTAATCAAACAGTGAATTGGGTACCCGACTGATGTATAAAAAGTAGCATATCTCAAAAATTCATAGAACTTTTTGCATATTTTTGTCTTCTTCATTTATTTCTTAAAATTTATTCGGTAAATTCATTGAAAATTTAATGTTTTTACTACTTTTAATTTATCTAAGCTCTTATTTTTAAAAACAATTATTAACTTTCAAACTTATTTTTCTGATATTATTATAGATTACCAAAGAGGATTTTTTACCTAAAAATATTTGCGGAAATTGTATCCAAAAGGTGGAGGGTCTATACGAGTGGCGCCAATCAAGCTTACAAAACGAACATATTTTACGAAATTATGCAGAGTCGATGAGAACCGTTACAGCAACTATAAATTTTCAGGTGATTTACCGAAAATTTTAAATTAAATTAAATTAAAGAAAATTTGCTGGAAAATTGTTCGAATTTTCTCCGCGCAAACATGTAGACAATAGCTTACCATACAATACAATCTTCTATCGAAATATACAAAAACTCGATTTCAAAAAAATAATGACTTAGGGTCTTTCTATATTAAGGTAACGCTATATTTGGTTTCTCTTGATCCTATAAAGGAACGAGTTCATTCCCAATTTGCCTTTCTTGTGCTGCGGCCTTCAGTTTGTTCCACGATTCCACGACGCTATGTGTGGCTCAGGCGGCTGTCATGGGGATTCCACTCTAGAGCGTGTTTGCTGATGTCTTCTGCTCCACTTTTTTTTTTGCAATTTTTGTGATCACTGCTGTTTGTCCTGTTTCGTCAATTTAAAAAGACTCGTAGTGAATTGTTGATACAACTATATATGTATGTATATAGCGCCATAGATTTCACACAGGTGTTTTTTTTATAATATTTTTTTTATTTTTTATTATAATATTTTTTCTAAAGAAATGTTTAGACTTCCATACATTGTTGAGTTAACCGTAGATTTTTACCTTCTTCTTTTGATGTTGCAATGATAGGTAACATGATGTTTCAATATCTTCTATATTTTGTTGTTGTAGAGTAAATGGTTCTATATTTCTTATATTTGCTCTTTTATTTCCGTAGTTTTTGGTATATTGATCATGAGATTCTTATCCTACCCACGGACGAGTGAACATATTAAGAAGCATGTGTTTTCACTAATGTTTAATTTGTTTTTTAACACAAACAATGGAACTAAAAACAAAACATCAGTTCTGTGTGTTTATAGAATATACTGCTAGTAAATAAATGTACAGTATTTCACTATTTCTATGATTGCATTATTAGCAATGTTTCTATCGTATTTTCTTAATTTTTCAATTTGTTGTCGCTTTTGTTTAGTTTTATGTTTAGCATTCTTATTTTTTATCCCATGATTCTGGTACATTTTTATATACATATATATTTTTAAAATTTGTCACCATTTAAGTCTCTTATGAGGGTTCGCTACACCAAAGGTGAAAGGAAACCCTATTGTTTTTGCTACGATGTCTGCGTCACAGGCTGTTTTCTCTATCTTCATTAGAATACCAAAAGGTGGCTTACTCTACTTTTTCCTGATAGTTGGTAATATAATGAACGTATTTATCACTAGAACATCAACGAAAAAACTAATGTGGGTTACACCACTTCTGCGCTGATAGCGTCATACACACAGACACACTTGAAATTTTCAAAGCTAGTGTATTTTTATGCAGTCTAAACCAATTAAAACTGAAATTTAAGAAATCCGAATTAAAGGTCTTTCTATCAGTCAATGTAATTTCGACAACTTGCTGTGTCTCGCAACCGTAAGAGGCAAACTCTTACTCTTAAAATAAATCGCGAAAACGAACAAATTCGCCAGAAACCTTTTTTCGGTTTAAAAAAAAGCTCTTAAATGAAAACTATCACCAAAACTAAAATAAATCGCTGAAATGAAAAAAATCACCAAAAAAAAAAAAACGTCAACTAAAAAAATCACTAAAACTAAAAATATGCATTGCAAAAAAAAAAGCACCAGCAACTGAAAAAAATCGCCAAAACGAACGGAGCCCTTCGTGTGAGAGTCTGAATTTATTTTATTTTATTTATTTATTTATTTATTTAGTACATATTATACAAAGTAAATTTGTATAATATGGTGTTGCACAAGTATGGGCGGAGTAACTAGACCATATGCCCAAGATGGTATTAACAGTATTTTAAAAGTTTTTGTGACTGACTGTACACGACCTATGCCTTCACATAGGAAGTAGCACCGTGGTTGTTAAAGAAATTCCACAAAAAACCGCAAGGTTATACGGTTATCCGTGGCAGATCAGCCAACCAGTGCGAGCGAGACGAAAAACTCTCGAAGGCCAAACAACACGCACAAGCCTGACCGCACTTAAGAAATAATTACGATGACGCGAGAGATGTTCCTCAACCCAGAGCTGCTTAACGACTGAGAATTTATTTTATTTACTCCGCGAATTAAAAAAGCACGGTACAGAACGGTTGCCCTCAACGAAATAAGACATAAGAAAACAGTATATATTAAAAGAATTTGGATATTTGAGAAATTGAAAAGTAAACATGAATCTTAACAGGAAACATTGTTACACGCGATAAAATATTTAGTGGAACATGCCCGTGATTCTACTAATGTTCCTTCGTCTATGAGCAGATGAATGTCTGTGTGATAACAAACATACTTATGTTGTCAGCGTAATCCGGGTCTTTGAGTCCGCCATTGACATTAGGTTGCCCGTGTGGTTGAGTGGTAGCAATGCTAGCCTGTCAGTACAGAGCTCGCGAGTTCGATTCCCGCCATAGACTCTGGGTGCTTTCCGCAGCCAAGCTAATTGCTTCGCGTGTTGTGTTTGTTTATATATAACAAAATTACTGCATTCTGTCAGGTCTCCCTTCTTTGGTATTTTGATTATAATATCTTCTTTTAGTTCAACAGGGTTTGTTTCATTTATGATGCATTTCCAATTGTTCCTAAAATATTGTTTACAAACATTCTGAGCATATGAGATGATATTTCATAAAAAAAACGCAAGAGTGATAAAACAACAGCGTAGAAAACTTCCCCAAAATTAAATCCTTTCCAGCATTTAGTTTGCAACTGACAACAACATTGAAAGGACTTGCTCGCTTAACAGTTTTTTCGCTCTCTCTCTCTTATTTGTTATTTAATTTCCCATTTGCTTTGTTGTACGGGTACTCATGCATACATATGTGTGAATATTACTCGTATGTTTATGTGCGTGTGTGTTAACAGTAAAATATCGATGGTGTGGGTTCATAAAAAACATTCTTTGAATCTAAAAATTAATTTTTGTAATTATTAAACCGGTTTTCTATAGAAGATAAAATGAACTATAAAATATTAAAGATAAGGTTGTGAATTGTATAACAATGGAATTTTTCGTAAGTAAATATTTCCATTGCTTTTACTTCTAACTTAAAAGTTTGCATTTGATTATTAAGCATAAGGCGACTATTGAAATTCCATTCTACACATGTGTGTGTTTGGATTGGTGATGCCAATTTTTGAAAAGTCCCAAAATTTTGAATTTGTCAAATCCAAAATTTCGTACCTGGAACCAGCTTAAAATAAGATAGCAGACACCTGCTCTATAAATATAAGTATGTGCACATGTAAATATATTCAAATAGAAGATTTCGAAACTTGCATGCATTACTTCCCAAACATACATATACCTCTATATACACAGAGACAATAGGTTGATTAAAAATCTGTCGGAGCAACAAATACTTAATTATGTATTCCAATGTTCCACATTTGCTATCAATTGTCAATTAATTATATTTTTTTTATATTTAAAACATAATTATGATAGAAATAGGATTCTTACAGAAAAGAAAGTGGAAAACGTCGAAAATTTTAAATCAGTCTGCTCTTGATCCTCCCAATCTTTCGTCATTACATCACATTTTATTTAAAGAACTAAGATACAGTTTAAAAAATTTATTGATGCAACAAGATTAGCTTTCAATGGGTCACATTGAAAAAAAAGTGCGCGGAACACGCCACAATTTTTTTATTTTATTTTATGACATTCTACTTATGTGATTGCTGGGAAACCTAGCAAACCTCTTGGGATGTTGTTGTTACACAATTTTAAAGTTGGAAAAATTAAAAATTAAATTAAATAAATTAAAAATTAAAATTTATTTTTATATTTCACGTGCTTCTACTTAACCAGTTTTTATGAAACTTACCAGACATCTTGAGCTATAAAATAGACATATTTTTCCATGTAAGGAAATGGGCGGAGTAACAAACATTAAAAACTAATATATTATATTATAGCGATTTATTTAGCGATTTTTGCAAAACTTAACACATACCCTGAGCTCAGAAAAACCAACAGACTTTCAAAAAAAAAAAAAAAAAAAAAAAATTAAGGAATTTACTTCCAGTTTGGTCCCATGAAGTTTTTTCCTAAATAATCTATCCGGTGTTTTTTGGCACAATTATGGTAAAATAAATTTAATTCGAAAACCGTAGTTTAGTTAGAAAATTTCAAAGCATTATTTTATCGAAATATTCTCCCGAATATGACGTTTTTGTAATACATTAAAGAACAACGCAGCATTTGTTCTTTAATATAGGACCAAAGTGCCATCATAAACTAAAATTCAAAGTCCTTAGCTTATCAGAAAGGAAGTTTATAATTTATTACCAGATATCAACATGCAAAACCTAAAGAAAATTAATAATAAATAAAATAGTTTATTTGTTGACGTGCTTAACCAATAACAAAAAAAAACTTTTTGAAATTAATATATTATAATAATTGTATACACAGGGCCTGCGCCAAACGGTAGCAAAGTACTAGTGTAAGTAAATTTTTGACACTTCTGAGGTGAATAAAATTTCACTAGCCCTGGGGGCTAGTAGAAATTTTAACACAACAGGTAAATTTTTGACAAGCTGCAATAAAAAGCATGGTGTCATAAAATTTAAATCCACCGC
Source organism: Tachina grossa (assembly GCA_949987645.1). Taxonomy (NCBI): domain Eukaryota; kingdom Metazoa; phylum Arthropoda; class Insecta; order Diptera; family Tachinidae; genus Tachina; species Tachina grossa. The sequence goes on along the minus strand of OX465274.1, from coordinate 172,037,170 downwards.
CGTCGCTTCGAGCCGTCGCCCAATACAAAGATTTTTACGTCTTTTAAGTTTAATTAAACTGTGAAAAAAACATTGTTTATTTTAGTTTGCGAAAAATTTTGCATCATATATATAATATTATATAATTTTTTGCTTCAAGAATATTGTTTTATATAAAAATGTCCTCTTAAAAATTTGTTGGTAGCCGGCGGCTTGTAGTCAGGCGAAGCAAAACCGCCGCCACAGCAATTGTTTCATCAGCTTCTTTCTATGCTCAAGCGAATTTGTCAAAATTTTACATTGTCAAAAAAGATATCATTTGGCACAGCAGAAAAATGAAATTTTTTCCCCACAGGCAAATGTTTTTTTACCATAGTACTTTTCTACCGTTTGGCACACGCCCACAATACTCGAATAATCATTTCTCATATTCTATTTCATTAAAAATTCATGTTAAAATGTTTTTAACAATTTCTACCCAAGTAGATAGACATGGGTGCTGATGAAGTGCGTGGCTGCATAGAAAAATGCCGGTATTTCCCCAGCTAAAAAGCCTAGTTTAATTTTTCTTCTTTTCTTTAGAAACTCACAATAATTAATAAAAATTTTTCATTCAATAAGAATTGCAAATACTGAACATAAGTCCGATTAAGAAATTATTCCTGATTAAAATTCATTCTAATTCAATTAAAATTTAATTTATGTATATCACTTATATTATGTTTTATAAGAACTCGAATTTCTCCCCGAGGAATTCCTAAAAAATAGTGCTTTATGGCATTGGAATTTTTTATTTGGCATCTCTTATTTGAAAGTTAAAGTCACAAAAATTAAAGTACTACCACACTACATTTTTGTTTATCACTTACCATAAGTAGGTATGAGTGCGAGTCAATTGTAATGTTTCACTTCAACTTGTTTCTTTGTGTAAAAATGCCAGTACAAGAATGATTTCCAAGTGTGTGTGAGTATGTATGTATATGTGTGTGCATTGCCAACAGCGAGAGTATAAAATTAAACAACCCCCTTTCAACAAATAGTTAACTAAAATATAATTCAATACAATTCGAAGCCGTATTGCCGTTATCTTTTGGGGGACTTGGGCAACAAAAAAAATTTAACCTCCCCCGCTTAAACAAAATTGCCCACACACACACAAACGTATGTGTGTGTTTGATTTCAATTTCTCAAATGGAAAATAAAAATCAAGCGCAGTGGAAATTTAAATAAAGATATGAATGTAACTCAAAGTGGGGATAGAATTGGTACTTTTTGAAATTATTGGTACATAAGAAAACACATAGGTATTATGTTGCAATGAAATTTGGAACTTTTTTTTGGCGCCGTTAAAAATTTTGCTGGCAACAAGATATCGTCTAATATCATATGCCAGCACGTCCGGAAACCATAGGCAGCTCCCATACCCCTATAGACCGTCAAGTTTCCTTAAACGAAAGCTCCATGGAAACCAAAAACCGCTCCAAAAATACCCTAGCCGCCACTTTTTGGCGCCGTTGAAAATGTTTCTGACAAGATATCGTCTACTATCATATGCCAGCCAGAGAGTCACGCTCGTAGCTACTGTTTGGTGCTCTAAAAATTTTTGGAAGCTTCTAGAAGTATCAAATGTATGAAAAGGACAAAATGTGTTAAATTGGTCTAAAGGAAATAGGTGCTCAACACTAAGACGGTTTAATGCCAATTTGATTAGATTCTAAATTAAAAAGAATATGAGAATATATACTATACATCTGTGGCAATAAATAATAATGGCTTAAGTTGACATAAGTGCTTTTTAATTTTATTACATATTCTTGTTCTCTTCTTCAAGATCTATCACTCAACTAAATTTAAATTAAAAAAATGTCATTATTAAGAAAACTATACGTATTTATATTTTAACTTGGAAAATAATAAGTAATATTTTTTTTTTCTGTAGCTACATCAATATTAAAATGTTTGAGCATAAAAACTTGTATGCACTTAAGTTCAATAACTAACATCTCATCCAAATTATTCTTCATTAAAAAAACTTATATTTAACTAAGCTTTTAAAAAATTATCTTATCTTAGGTTTTCCGCATTTTTCAATTTAACCTAAAGCACTTATCTCGACTTACCATAAATAAAAATTATTTTGCCTTTCAATATAATAGCTCAAGTGCACTTTAATTTTCATTTTTTTAACAATGGATTTTTTCATAACATCTTAACTAAAAAACAGCGAATATTAACTAATAAAACGTTTTCATTTTTTTTTATAAAATTAACAGTTTTGTTCTAAATAAATGTGCATATTTTTCGGAGGCTAAAAATTTTATATAAAAACCAAACACAATTAATTTTATACAAAACCCTTAATATCACAAAACATGAAATTTCGACTTAAGCCATTATTATTTATTGGGACAGACATATATTACAAAAGTTTTCTTGCAACTTCCTAAGACTTCCGAATTATTTTTCAGCTGTTGTCAATCTAAGGGCCATTATTACAACCTAAAGATAAAGTTCCTGATAGTTAACCTTAACATTAGCTAACGTGAACGATAAAGTGACCATTATTTTTTTTCATTATTACAACTGTCCGATAAAATAAATAATACAAATGATGTATTGTGGCAACACTGGTGTAGATTCCGGCTACTTTGACTGTTAAAATGCTTAAAGTTCACTTTGAAAGTTAACATGAGGATAAACATGCTGTTAGCTTATCAGTCACTTTTACATTAATGTTTACTTGTAGTAGGGATTGGTAAATCGATTTCGATTCCAATCAAAAACCGATTTTATGTTAAAAAAAACCGATTTCTTGTAATCGATCTTGCGTCTGCGATTTTATACTGAAATCGATTATTGGGCTATAAAAATCGATTTTTTATTATTATCAAAATTTTGGCAATTTTTTAAGTATTACTGAGTGAAGAAGATTGGTTTGATAACTAATATTATTCATCTTTATTCCGTAACTTTTTATCGACATTTGCCAATACAATATCGAAAAAAGGACACTTACTTTCTCTAAGGGCTAGAAAATAGCAAGAGTCGGTTAAAAATAATCAATTACTGAGAAAAAATAGTACTTAAGTGCCCTATTTTGACATTGCCTGACGTTGATGTTAACAATAACAAGTAAAGGTGATTATTTTAAAACATTTAAACTAATAATCCTTAGAAGTAATTTCTGAAATTTATTTTATGTAATATAAAAATTGCTAAACTAAAGCAAGTTAACGTATGATTTTAATTTAAAAATTCAGCTTTAATATCTAATATGCATAAACATACATATGTATGTACCTTACTGAGGGCCAATTTCACCAACTCTATTTAAATATCAATTCATATTTAAATGTCGATTTTGATTAATTTTTGTATGGAAAAATTATTTTTAAATATGAATTGATATTTAAATAAGTTGGTGAAATTGGCCCTGAGTTTAATATGTTTCGCTAAATTAACTTTGTGTGTATTTTTAATGTACATTAATATGTTAACTTTTGTATTTGTTTGTTATTTGAATTTTTATGAGTAAAGATTATTTTGTTTCTAAAGTAGCCAATTTGTCTTAAACGATTTTAAAATCGATTTTCACGTGCGATTAATCGATTTCAAAAATCGAAATTAAAAAAGTTGATCGAAAAATCGAAAATCGATTTTTTTAAGATATTTACCAATCCCTAACTTGTAGTAATCAAAATATATTTACCTAAAATTAACTATTTGTAAGTTGTAATAATGGCCCTTAGAGTAAACAAAACATTACTAATGAAGCCTTAATAAATTCAGTAAAGTGCGACTCTGACTCGCGCACGAAGGGTTCCGTACGAACACTAGATATGTAATTTAATACAAACTTCATCCTATATAATATATAGTTTTGGCATTTTTTTTCGTTTTTGGGGTCTTTTCGGTTTTTTTGTTTTGGCGTTTTTTGCGTTTTTTTCGGTTTTGGGCGATTTTTTTAAGTTTTGGCTCTTTTTTTAGTTTTGACACTTTATTTTCTTGTTTTGGCGATTTTTTTCGGTTTTTGACGTTTTTTCATTTCGACGATTTTTTTTGTTTTTGGCGATTTTTTTCATCTTTGCGATTTGTCTTATTTAATTTTATTTTTTTTTAGTTTTGGCGACATTTTCGCGTTTTGGCGTTTTTTTTAGATTTTTGGCGTTTTTTTAATTTTGGCGTTTTTTTTTCATTTTGGCGATTTTTTCGAATTTGGCGATTTATTTTAGTGTTGGAAATTTTTTTTAATTTTGGCGATTTTTTTCGTTTTGGCGATTTTTTTTTAATTTTTAGCGATTTTTTTTTGTTTGGCGATTTTATAATTTTCGGTTTTTTTAGTTTTACCGTTTTTGAAAATTTCAAGTGTTTGCCTCTTACGGTTTCCAAGATATAGCAAATTGTCAAAATTACATAGTCAAAATTGCATTAACTGATGGACCACCCTTTAATTTAAATTTTTTTAAATTTTAATGTTAATTGTTGTAGTCTGTATAAAAATACACTAATTTTACAAATTTCAAGTTTCAGTATACATATGTTCATACAATTGTATGTATATTACATGGGATTTTAACATTTTTCGTTGCTCGTTTTGGAACACCCTTTAATTTTTAATTCTCATGTATTTGTTGTTGTAGCGGCCAAGGTTCTACATACTCTGTCCAAATTTCAGGTCCGTAGCTCTTACGGTTCCTGAGAAAATACCGTGTGACGGACAGACGGACAGCGTAGCGAAAACAATAGGGTTCCTTTTCACCTTTGGTGTACGGAACCCTATAAACGGTACTTTTTCCAATGTCTACATTTTCACTATCAATTATTACCCAACTCTGATTAATAACATTATTTTTTTTTTGCTTTTGTTGTTATTGCGCTTATTGCTTGTTCTTGTAATCTTGTTGTAATACAATACAAACGGAATATAAAATATAAAGAAAGTATAAAATAAAGTGAAATAACACCGACATCGTCGTCTGACTAACGACAGACAGACGAAATGTTATAAGTAGCAAATCAGTTTCGCAATACATACACACACAGTAGGTGCAAAATTTTTTTTTGCTGAAAACCTTGCATACTTTGTGGAGCAGTGAAGAGTAAAAATAATATGTAATTGGAAAATAAAACATCAACACATTGAGAAGAAAACAATTTAACTTTCAAATAATAATAAATGAAAATAAATATCTAAAAAATATATTTTACAAAAACAAATACTTAAATATGTTCTTGCAAAGAAATTAAAGTGTATTTCGTTCGTTATCACATAAAAAAAATACAGGCATATTGAATTCTATCGTTAAGAAGCATTTCTTTATTACAACATTTAGTGTTTTTATTCATGCGGGTAATATCCGCATTTGTACATGTGTTTGTTTGTATATTAGAATGCTTTAAATATTATTAAATACAGTGCGAAAAATCGATTAAAAGTGTGTGGAAATTGAATAAAATAAAACAATATAAAATTAAATAGTGAATGATTCTGTACAATTTAAATACGATAAAGTAAGAGAAACTATTAATTTATTAATCTTAATTATGTTTTAAAAGAATGAGATTTAAAACGAAAACGTTAAATTTTTATTAACAAATTTCTATTGCCTTAGTGTGCATACAGTGGGACAGTAGGGGAAAGTTTATTTTAAACTTTTTTTGTGGAAAGTGCGAAAATTAATGATGATATTAGTTTAGTACTTTATTTCAAAATTGGGATTGTGTTCGCCATCTTTTAATTCCCAATCATGTTTTAACGAAAAAGAATAAAACTAAAAGTTTTTCTTGGCTTGTTTCTAAGATAACACAGCGGAACAGTGGCGTTTAGTTTTTCTCTTGCAGCTATAGTTTTAAAGATATAATGATATTTAGCATTTGCATAATTTACAGCTTTTTTCTTATTATTCGTTTAATATTTCACGAATGGCCCTCCAAATATTAAAACACTTTCTGAATTCTTAATCTTCATACAATTTTTTTTCATTTGAATAGAGGCGCATTCATGAATATAGCATGATATCTTTGATGAGTATAGCATGGAATTAACCATGTGAAACAACCCAGCAAAAAATAATCACGGTTTTGTAAGCAGTACATAGTTTTTCTGCTGCACAGTAAGCACAAATGTATGGCAGAATATGTAAAAAAAAAATAAATCTTTATTCACATTCCCTCACAGAAAGTACTACTGTTAGGTGATGATTAAAATTATAATTTTACGAAGTGCAAAGAACATAATATGACGACAGTACGAACGTTTGGAAGCTTCTATATTCCATGAATTCACTACATATTAATTACACTGAAATAATCACTTAAAACGAAATGCTGTAAAACGGGGCATCGCAAAAAAATATCATGCCATACGTAAGCAGGCTTGTAAGCCAAAGCAGATTGACATTCCCTTACAAACCTGGTCACTGTGAAGCAGTAATTTTTCCTGGGAAGTGCCACTCATATTTTTTTCGCATGGAAACTTTACTTTTTCTGCAAATTTATTTTTGAAATTTTAATTAAAAATAAATTTAAAAATTGTGAGGCAATCAATCCACTCGTACTTTCGCCCTAAGTGTAAAATATTTTCGCCAAACTTTTGTTTAATTCCTGCAATGAACAACTTTAATTGAAAATAAAATCAAAAACCAATTAAAAATTTATTTAAGTCAATTAAACTTTTGTTTAAAAATTTGATTAATTACAAAGTTTAATTGACTCAATTAAATTTTTAATTGATTTTTGGTTTTATTTTCAATTAAAGTTGTTTATTGCAGTAATATGTTTTTCGTTAAACTGAAAAATATTTCCCAACACCGTTGAATTTTGGTTTTATTTTGATATTATGCCTATTTATTTATAGAATAGTTTTCGGTAAATATTTCAAAGCTTTGCTTAGAAAACTTACTTGTAAGTATGTGTGTGTGTGTATCTTTTTCATGCTGGCTTAAGGTAGAATTAGTAAAATCGTATCATTCTATTTTACAGCTTGCCGTATCGTTCAACTTTGTGCACAAGTTATAGAAAATGTAACAGTTTGCACAGCACATTTTTTTGTCTGGCATTAAATGCGGCGATTTTGAGATTCGCTACAGAAAAATCTGTGTTCTGCAGATTCCTACGTCAGCAGTGCTACCACCACATATTTTATAACTAGTAACATGTATTGTATATGGTACGGTTTTTGTCAGCTGATACGCAACATCACGATACGATTTTTCTAATTCTACCTTTAGAATTATTTTCGTGTTTTTGCTGTTAGTTAATCGGAAGTTATTCTCATGAACGAGGCAAAAAAATTTTTTGTATGCTAGTATTTGCTTGAATTATTCGCATTATACATTTTAGCTTTTAACTTAACGAAAATTTGAATTGCCAGTTTATGGAAGACAACTTAAAATTCTCGTCTGTCTATTTAAATTGAAAACATAAACAAATCACTCAAATTTGTTTATGTTTTCAATATAGATAGGTGAGCTACGTCCAAGCGCAATGTGCAAACTTTTGCAAAAGAGCTTTTGTGCTTTCTCGGCTACAACAATACTTGCTCTTACTTTGCAAAGAAACAAAAACAAATTTAAGAGCTTTCAGAGCTGTTTATCTCAAATGCAAATATGAGAATGTATGTGTGCACGTAGCCTAAATAGGCAGAGGAGAATTTTTGATTGTCTTTCATAAATGCTTCAGAGATTCATGCTACGTAATTTTTAATACATCACTATATTCTATAGCGCTCCAATTAGCAAACAGAAAAAGTTTCACACAAAAAAATGCATGATATTTCATGAAAAAATGCCTACTGTAAATTAGGTATAAATTTATAACATCGCCTTAAAATTTCGGTGGAAATCGAAAGAGGAAGCCTCTTAATAAACAAAATATGCCTCTCAAACTTTCGTGCAAATAAAAATTTAGAAGAACTTCTTTTTGCCCAGCCAAACGTATTTATTGTTTCACTGTCCCTGCTTCTCCACAAAATACATACTTGAACCTCAAACCAAATGTAAATAGAAACCGGCATACACACTTTTTAGCTCAGAGACAAATTTTCAAACACACATTTTTCTAAAACCCAGTAAGCAAAAAAGAAAACTGAGAAAATCTTTAAAGAATTCTCACGTAAAGGACACACTTGAATAAGGAACCTTTTTATGCATATATAAAAATTATTCATATGTTATTAAGGAAATTAAAGAGAAACATATAGAAATGAAGAAAGAGAGAGATAGAGTCAGAGAGAGAGAGAGATAGAGAGTTTAACTTTTGCCGCTAAAAATTCGCACTACATTCTGCTCTTTAAAGGAATTTGAATGGAAAAGTAATTGAATAACAATAAGAAACAAATGAGAAAAAGTGCTGCATGCCACAACGTTCCAGGAAGATTTAAATAAAAGAAGAAAATAAAACGGAAGTCCATAAATGAGAATTTAAAGTGGGATGAAACAAACAATTGTTATAGAATTTGAAGGGGGTTGGCTGTTACGAGGCCACATTTTTATCTTTCTTTTATTAAGTTAATCATGATTGTTTGTTAATTGTATTATTCAATTGTTTTGACATGTTTTACTTTTATTTGTAGGACGGCACAGTGAATATGGATAAAATGACGGTGGCTCAAAAGAATGCGTATCTGGAGGCACATATGGCCGTACAACAGCAGATGGCACAAGCGGCCATACAATTTAAGCAACAACAGCAGCAGCAGCAACAACAACAGCAGCAAACGTCCAATAACAATCAAACACAACAGCAACAGCAACAAAATTCACCTAGTAGCAACAATAACAATAGTAGTAATAATAACAATACAAATCAACAATTGCAACAGCAGCAGCAACAACAACAACAGCAGCAGCAGCAACAACAACATTATGTCAGTGCCATAAAGGTGCCACAAATAAGTTCCTCTAGTTCAGCTGGTAACGAAAGTACGTTTACCGTGCCGGATGATGTGGGCATGGGATTTGAGGGCGGCGTTCGAGTGTTACAAAGTTTGGGCACTTGGTCGTCAGACAACATAACATACAATATACCTAAACCGAATTTGATACCCTTCACCGAGCCCTACGTTGAAGGCGGTTCCATGCATCCAGCCAGTCGCCTAAAGGCTTTGCAACAAGTCCAGCAGGCCTCATCAGGTGTACGCAAAACTAATCCTTCAAAACGTAGGTCTTATTTATAGAAATCAATTACTTTATTCAACGGCCCTTTAAATTTCTTAAATTTTAGCCACCAATAAAGCATTTGAGTGTACCGTCTGCGGCAAGGGCTTAGCCCGCAAAGATAAACTCACCATTCACATGCGCATTCATACGGGAGAGAAGCCCTATATTTGTGAAGTATACTTTTATGGAAGAATTTAAATAAAAAACTGTGTAACATTTTATTAATTTTGCTTCTTTTACGTTCCCTCCCTCTCCTTCTATAACAGGTTTGTAATAAAGCTTTTGCTCGTCGTGATAAATTAGTTATACATATGAACAAGTTCAAACATGTTACGCCCACAAATATTGCACCGCTTGGGAAACGTCTTAACAATTTGGTGAAGAAAAAAGAGCCAGAACAGGAAGACAATAAGCAAAATATTGAATTGCAACTGCAGCAGCAAGCGGTGCAAGTGGCCGCGCAAAACATCATTGTTCAGACATCGAGTGGCCAGCATTCGGGCGGTCAGAGCACCGCTATACCTGGCATCATAATACCCCACCATCATGCCCAGCAGCAGCTATCCTGGACTTGTGAATTATGCGGACGAATGTTCTCCAATCGAGATGAGTGGACGTTACATGCCAAAAGCCATTTGGAGGTGAGAAAAATGTCGGTAGTGTGTTTTTCTTTGCTTAAATCTATTATTAAATTATAATCTAGAGTTAAGTTGCAATTAACTCATTGAAACTCACAACTTTTAAGTGCTTTTAGTTTTGTTATTGCAAGGCGTTGATCGCAAGTATTTTAGACTTAACACTATTGGCTATTTCCCTCGTACAAAAGAGAATGTTAAAATGACATACAAGATTCGTTTGCTCAACGTTTTTGCATATGTTGGATGATTTTTTGGATGAGTTTTCGGATTTGATTTAGACGAAAAAAATAAAATTTAGAAAAAATGCATGAAAGCTTTTTTTTGAGTCTATATAACTATCTATTTTATTCAATGTTTAAAGATGATTTCATGTAAATGTTCATACGCTGGGTCCAATTTTGACATAATTTCGCCATCATATTGCCGGTATCTCAAGAATAAATTCTTTAATATTGTCTTCCAGTGAGTCAACCGTTATGGACTTCTCCCTATAGACTTAGTCTTGACATAGTCTCACAAAAAATAGTCTAAAGGCAGTAAATCACACGGTCTAGGCGGCCAATTGACCGGCCCCAAACTGTTCACCGAAATCGCCTCTCAATCAGACCATTGTTTCGCGTAATGTGTGGCACATGACACCGTCTTGCTGAAACCACATGCCAGTCAAGTCTATCTCTTCCATTTTGAGCAACAAAATAAAAAAAGAAAAAGTATCAGAGGCCCAATTGCAGCGAATGGCGCTGAATCGATAATTCACGTTCATCAACAACACTGGCGGATACAGCTACGATATTTTCCTCTTCTATGCAATCTACGCATGCGTGTTGGTGGTTTAATGTTCACTAATGTAATTTTGGTGCGAAATTTAATCACAACATTCCGAATAGCCGCCTCAAAAGGTCACCCAACCTGACGATAAAATGGAAGAAGTGCACTTTCTTACCCGAGCATGAATTTTGATAATAAAAATTTAATGATCTGCCAAAGTTGTTCATTTGTAAGTCGATTCATGGTTAAATTATAAACCAAACATGTTTAACAGTAACATGATACATATGGACATGAAAACAGCTGGGAGCTGGGTTGTCACTCACAGTGTTGCCGAAACGAAACTTGTTAAAAAAAATCACCTTTTAGAGGTATAGCTTTATAATCATGGAATATTCGGCATAAAGAAGAGGAATGAAGTTTTGTGATTTTGCTTTTCATTTTTACGACAAGTTTGATTAAAGAGTATGTTTTTATATATTTTCGAATTTCAATTGGAATTTTAAAAGAAAAGCTTAAAGTACATTATTTTGGGAAATATATTCGCAGCACATAAATTTTTATTTCAACTTTCGTATACATATATACATATATATAATTTTAATTCTCTTCCAACTGATTTCATTTATAGTATTGACATCAGGAACAGGAAACAGCGGAAATTGTTAAAACAGTCAAAATGGCTGCAAATACAAATCAACGTAACTATCAAATGGAAGCCACTAGCAACAACAATAACAGCAACAACAACAATAATGGAAATGGCAACATAGATGAAATGTCGCAACGCAAAGAAAAGATAATCATACAAAACCAAATGTTTATCAATGTACAACAGCAGCAGCAGCTGCAGCAACAACAACAGCAACAACAGCAGCAATCACAGCATCAACATGTGGTTAAGAGAGCGCCAAAAAAATTAACACAACCACCAGCCATATTCAGTACGACTACTACCACAGCTGCTGCAGCAACAATGTTGGCGGCAGCAGCAGTAGCAGCTAATAACGACAATAGTGAGGGCAACAATCAACAGCAACATAACAATAACCAAGATGTAAATATGATAAAATATGAACAAAAACATAAAAACAAACAAACACTGAAAAGCATTTAACAGGATTTTTAAGGTTAAGAACACGCCAACAATAATTTTTATGCATGTTCTTTCCGCTACACCTGCAACACTTTTAAAGTTTCTTTTTTTTGATTCTTTATATTACTTGGAAACACTTTTTCATACTTGAGAAGCGACTTCATGCGTGTTATAAAATTTAGGATAGATAGATAGTGTCTCAATCACAATGGACCCAACTGGGTCTCCGAGTGGAGGTGCGTTATAGCACCACTCTTCCTAACCTAGATATTGTCTCCGGCACTAGATCGGGAATGCTTCCTGAGGAACTTGGTGTTACATTATCACTTATGTTACTTGACATCTGAATCTTGCTACAAAGTTGTAAAAATAATTCAAAGTATCATATTAGATGTTCTAGAACTACTGACTTTTATATATTGTCGCAACACTAGGAGGGATGGTATTTCGAAAAACTACTATTGGACGACTCAATGATCAGAAAGTTCGCTAGTATTCCTCTAAAATATTGAGAATCGTTAATTCAGTATTTCAATAAAAGTGAAAGTGAAAAAGTAGAGGGAGTTGCCGTACAGCTAGGGCCTGATATAAATAATAAACAAAGAACTCGCCGGTTACTACAGCTTACAAAATATCAAAATATTTTATTATTTAATAGCCTTTGAAATATAGGTACATACATACATATGTAGAAATAGCACGGCGGCAACGCTGAATCTCAAACAAAAATGTGCCGGAGTTTCACCGTCAAAGTTAAAACAGCTTTTGTTTGTCTAGTGGCAATAGTTGAAGCATAGCCGCGAATAACGTTGTAAAAGACAATTTTTAAAAAACCAGTTATTTAACAGATTACCGTTAACATTACTCTCTTACATTGTTCAAACATCAAACAATCCAAAATTATGCATCTTATCGCCGTCAAAATACAATTACAAGCAGTCAGTCAGTGAAAGAACTTTGTAAGTAACTGACAAAATCATGAAACGAAATTTTCGCAAATAATTGATAAATGTAACAGAGACACAAAGAGAACCGTTAATGCTAATTATCATTATTTTCGATAAGACTAAAAAAATTATATGAAAAAACAATCTTGCTTTAAAATACTTTTTTTGGCTGTCCTGAAAAATTATTATTTTGTTACTTGCAACATTATTCGCGGCTAACCTTGAATTGCTTATACAATCAAAAGTGCCGTTAACTTTGAAATAATTGATGAAACAACGACAGAAAGGTAAATTTCTGCTTGAGATTCAGTGTTGCCGCTGTGATATTTTCACATTTTCGGTGCTGCCGTGGTGGAGCTTCTAGGATTTTTTTTTTTGCAAAAAAAACATTATCGAACTTATTCATCAATTCTAGTACTAACTAGTACTCGTATTTTTAAATGTTCTAAAATTCAAAGTAGCAAAAAAAATAATAGGGTTAATTAAAGAGTTCAGTTTAGGGTTTAATATCTTGCGATAGACTTCTCATTAACTTTAATAATGAGTTGTATATAAATTTATGTAAATTTTTGGCCTTAAAAAGTTACTTAAAAAAATTCAACAACAATTGCTCAACAAGCCCTATAACTCATGCGACGTCGTTTTTCAAGTGTATTTCAACTGTTATATTGGTAATCAGGAACGATTAACTTTTTTTGTCCATACAATCGCAATTGCTTGAAAAAAAAAATATTTATTTTTTGCATCTTAAAATAATATCAAACAATGATAATATTTTTCCTCAGATTGCCAACTTTATTGCCAATTCTCCCACGGCCGCGACTTATGTACAGGCCCAACTGAACAATATCAATGGACTTAACATAGCAACAGGAGCAACTGATCAGCAACACCATCAACAACAGCAGCAACATCAACAGCAACAACAACAGCAGCATCAGCAACTCACAGCAAATGTTGTGGCAGCCTCAGCAGGTACGGCTACCGTAAGTGGTTTGCCAATAGTCACCTACAATGGCAATCAATATTGTGTCATTACACACACTGGTGACATAACGTCAACATCAGCTGGCGGAAAACCAGATTTGTTGCAAGTTACCACCGATAAAGAAGGAAAAACCAATTTCATTTTAATGCAGTCTTCAGCCTCCATACAACCGAATACAGGTGACATAGTTAATAATTAAAACTCATCATCATCCATCGATAGTTTTAAGATTTTTAGTTGTGCTTCGGGCAAAACACATGCAATAGAATTTATTTTATTTTATATATATATATATATATATATATATATATATATATACAGGGTGGGCCAAAAGAAACCAAGGGGTGTAAAAGTTTAATAACTTTTTTGTTTATTAACTTTTTTTTATTTTTTCTTTCAGATTATATAATATACAAAATGGAAATTTTTTTACACTAAGTATGAAAAATTATGTCTCTTAAATGACCACCGTTTTCAGCTTCGCACTGATGGGCTCTTTTTAGAGCATTTTTCAAAACTTGTGGCTGTAGCGTTCGAATTTCTGCAACAATGTTTGCCTTGAGTTCAAGGATTGTCTCTGGCTTGTTCACATACACTCGCTCCTTCAAAAAACCCCAAAGAAAATAGTCGGGTGCTGTCAAATCTGGCAATCGCGCTGGCCAAATAATTTCCGAATTTCGAGAAATTATTCGCTCTCCAAAAATTTGACTTAAAAGTGCCATTGTGTCTCGGGCAGTATGCGCAGTGGCTCCATCCTGCTGAAACCACATACCAGGTCTGTTTTCAAGAGCAGGACGTAAAAAATTTTCTATCATAAACCGATACCGCTCTCCATTTACGGTTACAGCACTTCCATGTTCATTCTCGAAGAAGTAGGGCCCAATGACATTTTCAGATGTGATCCCACACCATACTGTACACCTGATGGGGTGCAATTGGCGTTGATGAATGGCTCTTGGATTTTGAGAACCCCAGAACCTACAGTTCTGCTTATTAACAAAGCCATTCAAATGAAAATGAGCTTAAAATAATTGATCTCTGGTTTAAATAATAAAATTCTATTGTTCTGGTTCTCTGTTCAGTTGTGAACCTCTCCATTATAAATTCTCCAAGTGTTGTCTACATAATCTGAAAGAAAAAATAAAAAAAAATTAATAAACAAAAAAGTTATTAAACTTTTACACCCCTTGGTTTCTTTTGGCCCACCCTGTATAATGGTTTTTCCTTTTAAGTTACGTTATAAGTAGTTTTCGTTTGGTTTTTGGCTCAATATATTTTTTTGTTAATACAAGTTATAGGAATTGAACAACACAAGGCGAGCTAACAATACTTAAGTGGGCCTTAAAACTGTGATTGAAGTACGCCTTGTTCTGCTAAAGGAAACATAAATGAATCACTCCCGCACTTACAGGTGTTCTTTAAGCATTTTCATCTTACCAGGATTATATTAAATGATCTTTCATTAAGCGCATGCTGTCTTTAAATTTATTTAAGACAAAGTGTGTGTGAATGTCATCAAAATTTATTATTCGTTTTGAAAGGCCTATCGATGCCATTATGTACTGAATACAACATCATACTAATGTCCGCTGTGGCTTAGGGTCGGTCTTGCATTTAATTCTTCTAGGAGCGACTCATAGACAATTGAGAAGCTTTCGTGAATTTTTAGCCCTTTACGCCGAACTTTGACCTCGATGCAGAACGTGATTACATTTAAATATTCACTTGAAGCTCTTACACAATGATTATCCTGCTAAAGAAAATAATTTAAGAGCTTTTCGCATTAAATCTTGTGACTTTTAGAAAGTAAGGACCAGTCTGTTAACGTGTATACTAGAGATGAGCGATCCAGTGATTTTTAATAATGTTGTTCTTAGTGTATGTGGTTTCTAAATCACTTTCACTAGGAACACTTTTAACATGCGGCCGAGATCACATTATTCTGATAAATACTAATAAGAAGGGTAACAGTGAAAGTAAACAGTGGCCGTGATCGCGGATTAAAGCATAAATTAGGCGTGCCATATCATATTGCCATGGGCATAACCAAAACCAAAATTCAATTGGTTTATATGGTTGTTGCGAGTGACCTATAATGAAATACAGTTTGCCCATTATTTTGGGTCAAACATCTGTTTTGTATGGTTATGGTTATGGCATGTCTAATTTAATCTTAACATATTTCAGCACTTTTGCTTTAAAAGTACATATGTATTAGTATTAGTATTTTGAAATACAAATGAGAAGAGTGAAAACAAACAAACAATTAGCAATCAATCCTTTCCAAATATTGAATACTGTAGTAAAAAAGGCAGACAGACATCAATTTTGCAAAGAGAAAAATATGAAAGCTTAACATAGTTACCAGAAATGGCGATTTGAAACAATTTCGCAATTTTTTTTTTCAACAAAACCTGAAAATATAAAAATTAATTAATATGGTAGCTTTAATTTCTATAAAGTAGACATACAAGAGTATTTACTATTTGTATGAAATAACTATATTTCAAGAATCTGTTACTTGATAAATTCCGTGGCAGTAGTGAATAGTGATTTTTAAATCACTATGAAAAAGTAACAGGTATGGAAATATTGCTCATCTCTAGTTTGTACATGTCGCTCATTTACTTAAGTAGTTTCACAACTCAAAAAAAAAAAAATAGCTTCGCACGAAATGCGTTTAAAGTTTTCAATTTACATACACCTCAATGAAGAAGAAATATTCTTCTCTCACGAAGTAGTAGTTAAAAACTATTTATATGAATTTTTTACACAAGATAACATGCAAAATGCCGTTTGTTTTTTGCATTATTAACTCAAAACACTCATTTTTTGAGTTATGACACTATTGAAGTAAATGAGCGGACAGTATTATTCTCTCCATGTAAGTCAGCAATATAAGGCTTCTATAGGGTGTTTTTTAAGAGGTATAAAACTTCGAATTGAAATAAAACACAAGAAAATCGTTTTAATGTCCATCAATTTGGCTTTATTGGAAGGATAATTTTATGCCATTAATGTTTAAATATGATTTCGGGCATGTGGCCGCCGCGGCTGGCTCGAATAAAGCCAATTCTACAGGTCCAATTTTCAACCACTTTTTCGAGCATATGGGGCCGTATGTTGGCAATAACGCCACGAATGTTGGCTTCCAAGTCCCCTAACGTTTCTGGTTTGTTGGCGTAGACGAGCGACTTCACATATCCCCAAAGAAAATAATCCAATGGTGTCAAATCACACGATCTTGGTGGCCAATTGACAGGTCCATTCCGCGAAATTATGCGCTCATCGAATGTTTCCTTCAATAAATCGATTGTGACGTGCGCTGTGTGGCATGTAGCGCCGTCTTGTTGGAACCACAACTCATCCACATTCATGCCATCCAATTCGGGAACAAAATAGTCGGTTAGTCGGCTCCAATTGCTGTGCACGGTGGCGAATCGATTCATTCGGGTCCTCTTCAACACTTTGCTCTACAGCGGCAATTGTTTTTTCGGTGCGCACTGTTCGACGTCTCTGCAGATGCGTATTATCACATAGAGTAAACGTAGTGCGAAAACGATCCATGGTTAACCGAATTAATTGCTCTGATGGACGATTATGTCGACCATAAAATGGACGGAGCTTGCGGTAAACTTCGCGAACTGAACCATTATTTTCGAAATAAATTTGCACGATTTGCAAGCGTTGTTCTTTTGTCAACCTGTTCATGATGAAATGGCAAACCAAACTAAATATTAATCACTTGACAGCTGACAAAATATCCGCCAGTTAAAAAAGTGATGCCAACTTAAAGTTCTATACCTCAATAAAAAACACCCTTTATATATATAGTTACTACAATTTTGTGTATCCTTTTACGGTGTGCATTGCTTGTTGTACCGCGGGGGTAGCCCTCCTGTAACGTCTATTTTTTAAGATCATAGGCCATGTTGTATTTCTTTTTTTCTTAACTTGATATGTATTAAACTATTTCATTTAAATTTTTTAATAAACCAGGTGTTATTAATAATAGGTTAATTAAAAAAAATCAGTCCAAATAATTGTAAATAGACATAAAAAAATTCGAAAACCAAAACAGCCATAAAAAGCAAAAACAATACTATAAGATAATAAAAATTAAATGTAATAGAATTTTTATTAAAAAAAACATAAAAACTAAAGAAATATAAATTTTAAGATTTGATTTGCTTTAAATGTAGATTTGCATGTAATGCTTTTTCTAAACAAAAAAAGAATTAAAAATGTAAAAATGAAGAAAAACTAGATTGAATCAGAAACGTAACGAAAGGAAGAGGAATTAAAAAACAAATTTACATATCCGGACAAAAAAGAGTTTAAATTTAAAATAAAATTTGAGTTCTTAAAGAAAAAAAAAATAAAATAAAACTAAAAATAATGAAATAATGTGCAATTTTTAATAATTATGTTTAATTTTTAAACTATTCTAAGTTCTTTAGACAAAAACCCCCCAAAAATATAAACAAAGCGTCCTGACGTTTTTGCTAACAATAGTAATAAATCTACGAATGTAACATTTTAAATAAAAACAAATTGATTTTAAACCATTTTTTTTGCTAATATTTAATTATTTATTTATAATTAATTAGAATGTATTAATGTATTTGTAAGGTGAATTAAATACGTAATTGGAAATTCAGAATGATAGATGAAAAGTACATTACAAAATTAACAGGAAAAAACAGAACATTCCGAATGTAGTTTTAAAACTTACAGAATATTATGTAACTTTAAAAAATAAAAAATTAAAAACAAAAACTATTGTATGTATTTAAATGGTAAAAACTAAAGAAACATCTAAACAAAATTATTCCAATAAAAAAGTGTCCAAACGAACAAAAATATTCTATAAAAATTATTTGTCATTTTAATTAAAACGCATATGGTCTTTCTAGTATAACCTACTTCATCAAGTGTCTCGACTGCTACTACTACTACTATTTGGAAAGAATTATGAATTTTCCGCTTCTCTGTGACCAAGCAATGAACTAAACTAAATAGTGTGAAAGCAATTGGGGTATTCAATTTGGGTATTGCTAGTCTTGAGCGCCAGAGTGTCATAATGTTCTAAATCATTTTAATATACAAGTTTTTGTTTGTTTGTTTTAAAGCTTTATGCCCCTATAACATAATTTTCTAAACATTTACATTATGCGTTTGATCAATGTTTTCTTTAACTTATTTTATTTTATTTTAATTTATTTTATGTTATTTTATTTTAATTTATTTTATTTTATTTTATGTTATTTTTCACCTTTTTTATGGAACCCTAAAAAGGGCAATGCATCCGCTAAGAAGTCAGCGAAGTTAACATCGTGGTATTGCAGCATTGAATAATTTAAAAGATCTTAATTATTATCAGTGTGGAGCAAATAAAGTGTTGTGGCATCACTATTCTACATACTGTATTATTCAACTTTTTATTACTTTTATTTACATAAGATATTTGATACTATTTTTAAAATAACGAATGTTTTCTTTATGTTTTTGTTTTACCAAAGAGTACAACTGTGAAATGATATGTACAATTAGTTTCTTAGTTTTTTGAAAGAGATGAATAAAAATTCCATCGAACAGTATACTCCATAAATGGTGACCCCGACGTGATCAAGAGACAAAAAGTGGTTTCTTAGATCGCAAAATAGTCCAACAGACGATCAAAACTATTTTAAACATCGCAACTCTTGGGAAACATTAAATGTTCATGGCTGGTGACGACGAAATTTTAAATGGTGCCGGAGCAGCAGCCATCAACAATGCCGACAACGAAGCTGCCCAAATCGCAAGAGTGTCCGTACGGATTCCTCCATTCTGGCATGCAAAGCCCGCACTATGGATGGCACAAATAGAATCCCAATTTGCTGCCGCTGGTATAACCAACGATAAGACGAAATACCATACAGTTGTAGCAGCCATCGAAAGCAGCGTATTGTCACAAATCAGCGATATAGTGCTAAATCCACCAGTGGATAACATGTACAACACATTAAAACACGACTTTTGGAACATTATGCTGTTTCGGAGCAAACACGCATAAAAAAGTTCCTACAAGACTTGGAACTGGGCGACATGCGTCCAACTCAGTTACTTCGAGAAATGCGAGATTTGGCTGGCAATGAGATGAACGACAACATGCTCAAATCTGTTTGGATGAGCCGACTACCATTTTTCATTAAGTAGTGAGCCACTCGATAAAATAGCAAAACTTGCTGATAAAATATTTGAGGTTAGCGACGGGCAACACGTCAATGCAGTTTCTGTGCCATGCAATGTATCTCCACCACAGGCAACATTAGAACAACAGATCAGCTTACGGGTGAGAGAAGTAGCCGAGTTAACGACAAAGTTTTCCCAACGTCCGCGCAGCAGATTCCGTTCCTGTAGTCGCAATTCAACAAATGAATTATGCTGGTATCAGCGCAAATACGGCTACAAGGCCAAAAAGTGTCGTCAACCCTGTCGTAACTCAAAAAACTAAATAGTCTGTTTGAGGTGACGGCCCCCGACAGACAAGTTACAAAAACTTGTCGTCTAATTATATTTGATAAAAATTCGCGACTAAAATATTTAATCGACACTGGAGCCGAAGTTAGTGTCATTCCCTCTTCACCTGAACAACGAAAATATCCACAGAACATATCACATTTGTACGCTGCCAACCATTCGCCAATAAAAATATTTGGTGAAAGAACGGACCTGGCACTCCATCGTAATTTCAAATGGAAATTCCTAATAGCCGACGTCACACAGCCAATTATCGGCGCAGATTTTTTGTCATTTTACAACCTGCTAGTCAACGGACGTCAACGCAAGCTCGTAGACAGTATAACCAACTTAAAAAAAACTTGCTCGGTATGCAAAGGTGGTGAGTTTTATAAAAGTCTTTCATTTATTAATCAGGACGATTCTTTCAAGGATATTTTAAATGAGTTTAAAGATATTGCGCACGCCAATTCGACGCCGAAACCAGTTTCACATGATATAACGCACCATATAGTAACAAAAGCGCAACCCGTTTTTAATAAACCAAGACGTTTATGTCCCGAAAAGTTGAAAGTGGCTAAAGCTGAGTTTCAAACACTATTGGATCTAGGTATATGTCGCCCATCACGAAGTCCTTGGGCCTCACCTCTACACATGGTTAAGAAAAAGAATGGAGAATGGAGACCGTGTGGCGACTTTCGGCGGCTCAATTGTATCACGAAGCCTGACCGTTACCGCATTCCCACATTCACGACTTTACAAATTTTTTACATGGCTGCAAAATTTTTTCCACCATAGACCTGCGCCGGGCGTATCACCAGATACCTGTAGAGCCCAAGGACATACCAAAAACAGCCATTACGACCCCTTTTGGATTGTTCGAGTTCACCCATATGTGTTTTGACTTACGTAATGCCTGGCAAACATTTCAACGGTTTATGGATCACATTCTAAGTGAATTCGATTTCGCTTGGCCCTATTTGGACGACATACTGGTCGCTTCAAAAGACATAAAGGAGCACCGCGAACACCTACGTAAAGTTTTTAAAAAAATTCGTGAATACGGCGTGACAATAAATCCATCAAAATGTTTTTTCGGGCACGAAGAAGTAAAATTTTTAGGATTCTTGGTAAACAAAGACGGAGTTCGCCCACCACCTGACCGTATAAGCGCTTTGGCTGAATATCAACTACCCGAACGCGTTTGCAATCTACGAAGATTTCTCGGCATGATGAGTTTTTTCCGACAATTTTTGCGGCGAAGGGCGGCCGAACACCAATCCCTGCTCTGCAAACTTGTTAAAGGAAACAAAAAACACGATCAGTCTGTAATTGAATGGAGTGATGAAACATGCCTTGCATTCGATAATTGTAAAAAATATCTTTGTGAGGCCACGTTATTAGTTTTCCCGAAACCCAACGCACCATTGTCCCTTTCAGTAGATGCATCGGGCATAGCCATTGGTGCTATTTTACAGCAATTCGACAATAAAACATGGCAGCCCTTAGGTTTTTACTCCGAGCGACTGAATCCAGCACAACAGAAGTATAGTACATATGATAGGGAACTGCTGGCGGCCTACAAGGCTGTTAGGTATTTTTTACACATGGTAGAAGGTAGAAACGTGTGCATATACACGGATCATAAGCCTTTACAATACGCGTTCGAACAAAAATTGGAAAAAGCAACACCACGACAGGCCCGTTATCGCGATTTTTTGGGCCAGTTCACGACAAATATTCGGTACATACCTGGAAAGGACAATATTATAGCCGATGCCCTCTCACGGATCATTGATCACATTGATTATGCTGAACTTTCGAAAGGTCAAGCAAACGACGAAGAGCTTAGGAAATATGCAGAAGACGATTCGAGCTTAAAGCTTAGAAAGATTGAAATTCCCGGCACACCGTTGGAAATATTTTGTGATATTTCAACCGGTAAAGCACGCCCATTTTTAACACCAACATTCCGTAGAATGGCGTTTGATTC
This sequence comes from Tachina grossa, assembly GCA_949987645.1. NCBI lineage: Eukaryota > Metazoa > Arthropoda > Insecta > Diptera > Tachinidae > Tachina > Tachina grossa. The sequence continues at coordinate 172,015,099 of OX465274.1, read as the reverse complement.
AATGCACAATATTAGTCACCCCGGCGCTGCAAAAACAATAAAACTAATTTCAGAACGTTTCATCTGGCCAGAAATTAGAAAAGATTGCAGAAAATGGTATAGGGAATGTGTTCATTGTCAACGAAGCAAAATCCACCGACATAACGAAACACCGATTCTTAATTATGCTCTGCCTGGTGCAAGATTTGAACATGTCAATATTGATATTGTGGGACCCCTGCCGCCATCTATGGGGAATCGCTACTGTCTCGCATGTGTCGACCGTTTCACCCGTTGGATTGAAGCATATCCCCTGGAAGACATAACGTCAGAAACGGTAGCATTTACATTTTACCAACAGTGGATATCACGATTTGGCGTTCTATAAAGAATTACAACGGACCAAGGTAGACAGTTCGAATCAAATCTGTTTCGAGACCTTAACCGACTCTTGGGTATTACGCACCTTAGGACAACTGCATACCATCCAGCTGCAAACGGTTTAATCGAGCGATACCATAGAGTTATTAAGGCCGCAATAAAGTGCTACCAAACTGAAAAATGGGTGGAAGTGTTACCACTCATATTACTCGGTTTGCGAATATCCTACAAAGAGGACATTAAGGCTTGTCCAGCAGAACTGGTGTACGGTTGTACACTTCGAATTCCTGGTGAGTTTTTGGAAGATACACAAACTAAGAGAAACATCTCCGCAAGTGACTTTGTTGAAGAATTACGCTCAAAAATGCAAAGGATTGCCCCACAACAAACATCCAACCATGCTAAGAGGACACCTTTTGTTGATAACAACTTGGCCACATCACCAGCTGTATTCGTGCGCACAGACGCAGTGCGTCGACCCTTACAAACTCCTTACGAAGGCCCGTTCACCGTGATAAAGCGGTTCGACAAGTTCTATAAAATTAATATGAATGGCAAACATGTTAACGTCAGCATCGACCGCATAAAAGCAGCATTTATTTGTAGAGAGCAGCCATTCCAAGACGCAACCACAACTGATGAAGAACCAGAAACAAACGGCAGCCTACACAACAGCCTCTGGAAGAAAAGTTCGTTTCCGCGTTCCTTGGGAAGGGGAGTAATGTGGCATCACTATTCCACATACTGTATTATTCAACTTTTTATTACTTTTATTTACATAAGATATTTGATACTATTTTTAAAATAACGAATGTTTTCTTTATGTTTTTGTTTTACCAAAGAGTACAACTGTGAAATGATATGTACTATTAGTTTTTTAGTTTTGTGAAAGAGATGAATAAAAAATCCATCGAACAACATACTCCATAGTGTTATAAATTTTATTTTATAATTTTATAAGAAGGAGTCATTTTTAGATTTAATTGAACTGTAGTGAACTCTAATCAGAAATAACTACTTTCTTATTCGGGCTCGGAAACTTGAAATTTGTAAAATTAGTGTATTTTTATACAGACTACAACAATTAACACTACAATTAAAAAAAATTTAAATTAAAGGGTGGTCCATCAGTTAATGCAATTTTGACTATGTAATTTTGACAATTTGCTATATCTTGGAAACCGTAAGAGGCAAACACTTGAAATTTTCAAAAACGGTAAAACTAAAAAAACCGAAAATTATAAAATCGCCAAACAAAAAAAAAAAAATCGCCAAAAATTAAAAAAAAATCGCCAAAACGAAAAAAATCGCCAAAATTAAAAAAATTTTCCAACACTAAAATAAATCGCCAAATTTGAAAAAATCGCCAAAATGATAAAACGCCAAAAATTGAAAAAAATCGCCAAAACGCGAAAATGTCGCCAAAACTAAAAAAAAAATTTATAAAAAAAAAATCGTAAAATGAAAAAAATCGCCAAAAATAAAAAAAATCGCCAAAATGAAAAAACGCCAAAAACCGAAAAAAACGCCAAAACGAGAAAATAAAGTGTCAAAACTAAAAAAATAGCCAAAACTTAAAAAAATCGTCAAAACCGAAAAAAACGCAAAAACGCCAAAACAAAAAAAAAAAAAAAACCGAAAAAACCCCAAAAAACGAAAAAAAATGCCAAAACTATATATTATGTAGGATGAAGTTTGTATTAAATTACATATCTAGTGTTCGTACGGAACACTTCGTGCGCGAGTCAGAGTCGCACTTTACTGAATTTATTTAAATGTATTCTCGTGGCATGTATTATATGTACTAAACCAATAATAACTAATGTCGTTTAATAAGCGAAGCACGATATATGTATTGATGTTCATGTATAAAGCTGGAGTCACACGATTGGCACAATGTACCAATTTTCGTCGGCTCACTGCGATAGAGTCATATGTAATAAGCCAAAATGACGTTATCACTTAATTAATAAGTGTGGTGCAATTATGTAATTATATTTCAATTAGTTGAGAAATAAGGCAAATTTACTTTGTTACTTATGAATTTATTTCAGTGAGCCGACGAAAATTGGTACATTGTGCCAATCGTGTGACCCCAGCTTAAGAGTGTTAACAAGCGATGTCGCGAAGACTTCTTGTTCGTAACAAACAATCAAAAGAAGTAGGGTTGATGCGTGTATGCTTGTTATTTTGCATATTGTACGTTTGAGTGTGTGTATAAGATGTAGATGCTAAGCTCCCTGTCGGGATTTGAGCTAACTTAAAAGTAACTAATGGTTAATCAGAGACGAGTGACAACTGACTCAAAAGCTAACTCATTTTACATGTTAAAGGCTATTCAGTTTTTCCACGTAGTGTCCTCAGAACGAGTCAGTACTCACTAACGCTGCATAAGTTTCAAATAACCACAAGTTAGCTCATTTAGAGTGAGTTTTTGGCTGATAAAATGCAAGTGCACTATTAGTTAGCTGCGACATAGTTTGTGGCGCTTCAAAAAAGAAGAAAAAAATGTCTTTCTTTAGTTAATCATTATTTTTAACTTAACGTTTTTAGTCAACTTAAATTTGAAACAATTTTAAATTTTTTTAGAGACGAGAATTAGTATCGAACTGTGATCACTTTGCTTGTCAGCCATCATACTTAACACTTTGCTATTGCGCCATATAAAATAAAGACGGCACAGAGTTAACATAAACATGAATTTTATGCTGACATCTTCTCGATAAACTATGACTCATCTCTGCATCAGCTTCGAGTTACCTAAAAGTTAGTTCAAAACTTATCGAGGAGATGTTAGTTGTACAAAAACAACTCACTAATCTCAGCATTAGTATTGAGTTAGCTTAAAGTTTGTTCAATACTTATCGGGAAGTAGACAGTTGTGCAAAAACAACTTACTCACATCTGTATCATTTATGAGTTAGTTCATAAGCTAGTTGTAAATGAGTTAGCAAAAAGTCACCTATATTTTGAGCTAGCTAATAAAAATCCGACAGGTTGTTTAATTGTGGTTATTTAAAACAAACGCACACAAGAAATGTCAATGCATGTGTGCGTTTGTATGTGCACAGAAAAATAAAAGATCATACACACAACGTGTGTGCGTATGTACATGTATGACGTTTGTATACACGCCCATGCGTATGAAGAAGCAAGCATAACAAATTTTTCAGTCACTTAGTATTTTCTTCTTTACTCCTATATCTGCAATAACTGAAACAAATGTCTTGCCAACAGTTTTGTTTAGCTTTTGTTTTAGAAGATTTCGCTGTAATAAGGCATTTGAAAAATTCCTCATGTCTTAAAAGTTCTTGTAAGTGGTCTTGTGCAGGACTTTAATATGGATAAAATTCAAATGCCGCAGTGACTTACTGAAACCTACTTGATTTAAAGTCGGTGGAAACATACCATAAAGGTTACCTGATGATCTGCATTAGCAACATTGAAATACCCATATATTTCGCAATCAATCAATGAATCTTTAAGAAACAATTAATATTTTGCTGAGTAGGTTATGTTACAATTTTGGGAAGAAGTGCAATAAAAATATTTAACTCCAACGAGTACCAACTATCATTTCATTTAGTTTTAACAAAATCTAATGAAAATCCTAAGGCCAGCGTGAAAACCACTTAACTAAAATCTGTAATAAACTCATTGGTAACACTATACAAGGTAAGATATATTTTTGCAAAATAACAAATTTCTAACGACTAATTTCGCCAGAGGAGAAAAGTTTCAAAAGTTTATGTCTGAACTTACTTCAATGCAAATTGTTTAAATAATTTCCAAGCTACATCTCTACCACTATTATGACATCAGCTGTTAAGTACTTCATAGTTTTTTCATAAAAAGAAATATAAGCATTAAAACGTGGTTGAAAGTTATTCAAACATGTGAGAGGTATAAAATCATTTTCAAAGTTTTTTCTTCGCCTTTTGCTATTTATTATTTTGGGTATTTAATTCGCCCAAAGTACATAAATTAGCTTTTGTTTTTTAATTTTTTTACGCTTTGTGTATACTTATAAAACTATTTTATATTTGGCTACTTATAATTATATAAATAAATGTCATCACATTACAGTCTTGAGATAACCTTTATTAAATGCAATTATTGCTACAATCGTTTTAACTAATTTATTATAAGTTTAAAAATATGTGCGGAAGTATGTATGCGCGTGTACATTTATATCAAGAAATAAAACAAAGTACTCGTACTTTATTTAAAGTGCTTTTGTGTTCAAAAAATAATTGTATTTATTATATGGAATGTAACTTCTCCATTTACACTAAGCGACAAGTATCACATGTGAAATTTTTTTCATAAGTGAAAATTTATTGATGTTTTTCATCTACTCTTAAAATTTTCATAACTTAGTTTACTGTGCTTGTTATATAAAGTTTAATTTTATAATGTAAAGTGTAACCCTCGTATATTATTATAATTTTTGTTGTAAACACCTGCGTGGATATAATAGTTATATCTATCCAATATGTGCACTTAATTTCTTTGTTTATGTCTAAGAATAATATTACAAATTTTAATAATAGTCCATTGTTTATTTGACCCATAAAATATCTCATTCTTTAAGTTTTGGTTGATCAAAAGCTTGTAGATTTTCAATATTTTGTTTTATTATAAGCTTTTTGTTACAGTCATTAATTTATATTTAATAGAACACGTCGTGTAAACCGAGTTTTAGAAAACAGCAACTTATTTAATATTTGTACATATTTAACATTAAATCGTTTTAAGAGTAGCAGCGGCAGTAACAAGAACATTAGCAACAACTATTGACCATATTAAGCAACTTGAACTTGGCTGGCAGCAATTGCGCTCCAACCAAACAAAAGCAAACCAAAACACAAGTGAAAAAATGAAACAAGAATAAATTATACGTTGAATTTGTTAATCACTGCGCACTGCTGCTGTTGTTTTGTGTGATTTTAACCATTTTTCACAATACCACAAAACAAAGTTAATATGTGTGCACAGTGGAGCAATAAGTAGGAAGTGCCCATAAAGTGAAATACTTAAGTGCCCAAGAGACTATCAAATAAAACTATCAATAACATAGTTGTGTGCGAGCAGTCGTTGTTTTTTCAGCGAAACGCACGCGTTGTTGTCAGTGATTGATGAGAATCAAAAAATGTTGATATTTGAGGGCTGATTATTTGATCGTCTGTAATTCTGATTGACGAAAAAATATTATTTGCTTTGAGACGATACTGAGAAGTGCGCTGATGAAAAACCAATATTTTGCATTTTATGGAAAATTACCATTGTTCTTTGTAAAAAACCAAACGATCAAAAATCTACGAGCAGGTTTTTTTTTATTAATTTTTTCTTTATCAATGTCGCACAGAAGAAGAACAATTAGGAGATAGAAAATTATCATTTAACTCTTTATAATATTTTTTAAAGTACTCATTAAACTGTTCCATAAAAATACAGTAGCGGACTTAGGCCTGCTGCTGCCCTAGGCCCGGGCTTTACGGGCTATCTCATCTCCAAAAATGGAATACAACTCTACTGCATGGGCTGGCGTTTGAAAATGTATTTTGGGACTGCTCGACCGCGTATAAAAGAAGGCACAGAAGCTCATCGGTGATAGTAAGGTGTACACAAATCTATCGATTCACTTGGGCATCGATACAATGTGGAGCGCATCCCCTTGTTCTATCGCTACTATAATAATAGAATGTATTGTAGTGATATCACAGAAAGTTCTTTTTTCAGTCATACACAGAAAAAACGTTATTTTGTATTCAATTACTAAATACATCAAATAAATCAAATAATATTTTTACTGAAATGGTATCTAACACAGAATTCGTTAAACTAAATACCAAACTTCGTAAAATTTTAAGATGAAATGTCAAGAATTCAACTGTCATCCTTTGACATTTATTTAGTAAAAAGTTTGCAAATTTTAACCATGGAACGCTACACTCTTGAAAAAAATATTTAAATTGTGAAACTTGTGAATTTTAATTTGAAAGACTGGGCTGACGTGAGCAAACCAGAAGTAACTGACGTTCTGAAAGATGGAATTCGGCGCTGCATTGACGAGAAATACAGGGCAATTATGAATAAAATTCCGCGAGAAATTTCTCCCTTTTCCAATTAGAATTCTTAGTTTTCCCTATTACTTTCTATTAGTTGGAATTGTTCCCCGGGAAAAATTTATAGCGGAATTTTATTCATAATTGCCCTCATAAAGAAAATAATGAAACTTAAAATCAGTTTCAAAAAAATGTTTTGCTAAACAAAATTAACAACATAATTTTTTTTGTGTACTGTCTGTATGTGGAATAAACTAAACCTCCAGAGTTCTGTCTTGTCGCTTTCAATGTGGAAAAGGGCAAACCGGATGTCCACAAACACTACCCTGCAGAAAATTTGGTAACAATTGATCCAAGCGTACTCGTCCTATGACTTGAGAAAATGCGAGTGTTATAAAAAGTACGGAGAAGTTTATGGTGAAAAAAGACATATCGTGTAAATGGTTACATATTCACCATTTTCGTGATGTATCGTCTTGATCTTGAGCCAATTTAATTTGGACTCAGTGCAATATTGTAGTAAACGGCATTGAACATGTTCGATGTTGTTGAATACATGGACATATCAAATAGTGTAAATATAATGTCAATTGCTCCCTCCAAAGTGACTCTAGAATCAGTCCCGTAACTATGCTGAGATATTAACATAAGCTTAACTGCCGTTTATACTACTGAAACATGAGTGGCCCTATGGTTGAGTGGGTAGTGTGCAAGCCTGTCATGCGCGAGGTTGTCGGTTCGAATCTCAAAAAATGTTCTGCTTAAAAATAAATTATAATTGCATATCGATGGCTTAATGTAAAAAAGGCCTATCTCGACTTTTCGATATTATACATGAGAAGCAAAAAACTGAATAAAAAATAAAGCATTTGCATGCAAAAATAGTTTTTAAAGTTGCCATAAGTCCTTGATTTTGAACTGTAACGTATTAAGATCTTCAAGGAGGATGCAATTATACGTTGTCGCCCAGAAAACTTTAAAAACACGATTTCGAAAAAAATTGAGTTAGGCCCTTTTTATATTAAGCCATCGATATTAACAATAAAAAAAATTATAAGTTTTCATTGTTAAAGTTAAATGTCGGAATGACATTTATATATAATTTATGTTATTCTACACCGAATCGGTCCTTATGGGGTAGTTCAGTGACAAGTCACAAGGTGCATAAAAATTATCAATTAAACCCATCCTAGGTCATTCCCATGTAAAAGTGACTGGTCCGCTTCTTAGGAAGTGTTAGAACTTGGATTAGTCCCTATCACTTGGGGACCGGTCACGTGACTAGTATTGTGTCAGTTCAATTTCCTGCAGGGTACTTTCTCACTAACTATTTTTCTAGTTCTAGAACAATGCACTCCATTAGCACTGGTCCTATTTAAAAAAAAACTATTTTTGGAAATGAGTTTGTGCAAAGGTTGTTTTGGTATTGTTCTTGTTAGAAAATAACATGTCTTACAATAAATCTATTTTCTGTTTTCATATGATAAAAATCTTTTCGTCCCACTGTTTACTTCTGCTGTAGCAGAGAGATCTCTGCTTGTTCTGGTTAAGACGCCTACAATATCAACAACAAAACACAACGACATTTTTCTAAAATCACAATTAATGAATGAGAACTAAATTATTATGACTTTAGTTGAGCTTGGCATTTCAAACAAACCAGACGGGTTAAATAAAGGTGTGTAAAAAGCAGGTCAACCAAGTATAAGATAATGTTAAATGGAAAATTCTTTACGGGTCTGCCACCCAAAATGATGGATCGCGGTAATTCTGATGGTCGTAATCGCATGGAATCGCATTTATTTTGGCCCGATGACACACAAAAAGATACAGCAGTCGAAAGTCGTGTCAAACGCCGGAATAGTGTACAGCTGGCATGTACAGACAAACCTTTGTACGAAAAGAAAAACTCAGTAGTTGATCATGTGGATACAAGAAAACGTTTTAGTAAGGAATTTTCTCAATCTTCCATACAATTCTATGACAATTTAAATGAGAGCAATGCAAATTCCAGACGTTCAATGTTGCGCAACTCTATGGCAAACAAGAAAATGGAAATAACCGACAAACCCACAAACATAAAACAACAACAAGTGTCGGATAGTATTGCTAATGAAGATTACACTGCTGCCAAAAATAAACAAGCCTATACATCCAAAATTGAATTTTATGATTATGATAAAGAGGAGCCACAATATAGTCGTAACAACTTGCGCAGGCCCAAAATGGATATGAACGATAAACGTGAAATGGAACTGAATTCGAAGAATAGTCCGAAACTGCAAATGAAACGTGATGTCAGAAGTTTAAGCGAAGAAAAAGAGCTGCATAAAATAAATAACCGTGAAGTTAGAGCACGTGATAAAAACGAAGGGTTTGTCAATAATGAGAGCAACTATATGAGAAGCAGACAATCAGTTGAACCCAGAATGAGCATTAGTCCCAAAGGAGGCTGGGCAAAAAACAGTAATAATCTTCAACAAGATTATTCAAGTGAGAGAGAAATTTATAGAGAACCTCTACCACTAGCTTTTGAAAGACGTAAGCCGGCCTATTATGAAGAGCCAAAATTGCATGAAAGTAGAAGACTTGTACCAAGAGAACACGATGACTCTGAAAGTAATATATTTTATCAAAGTGAAAAGCAGGAACCCAAAAGAATGATAAGAAATAACTCTGGACAATATTATGGTGATTCAGCTGATAGAGATTGCTCTCAGGAATATCAAGCTGTAAGAGAAATGAGAGACAAAATGCGGGATGTACATTTAAGGTCACCGCCATCACCGCCACGAAAAGAATATTATCCAGCGGAACATTATTATGATGACGAGCCACAATATAGTTATGTCCAAAATGATCAAATTAAAACGCCCACTAATCGCGGAAGTTCACATCAACATTTTGATTACGGTGGCAGAGAAGGTATTGAAGTAGATTTACCATATAAAGATTACAATAATAGTCCCAAAAGCTTGACTGGCAATAAACTACAAGTAAATAAAATCAATAATCAGTTTGAAAAAGAGCGAGTTGCTTCACCAACATCTCCCTCACCACCCAGCGACACAGAATCATCAGTAAGCGCAACAAAATCGCAAAAACACTTGCGCAGCAGTCTCTGTTTCAATAATGGCGAAATAATTGGTGAAAATGATGCGGCCAGATCGCCCACATCGTCACAATATCTAGCACAAAGACGCAACGCTCGCAGTTCGGCAACTCAGCGAGTTAGTGTAGGCTTACCAGATTGATAATAAATCCAAAACAATAATAATAAAAATTATTATACATACATACATATTTTATATAAAATTGTAAATAATAAAATATAAACAAAAAACAACAATGAACAAACAAAATGGAGCAACAAAGCTAACCTGACTTCGAAACAACTGTTTGTGAAATGTATGGATGAATTTGAATTTATTATGAATTTAGCAGTAATTCTTGAATTTTATTTTATTTGCTCTCTCATTTATCCGTTGGCGTGTCTTAACGTGCCAGCTTTTGCCAATTTTAGTCATTAAAACTTTTGTATATTTATAATAAAGTGACTGCTAATATCATTAACAAAAGATAGTTCACTCTATAATTAAAACAACACCCCTAAAATGGAAAAGTGTGTCTTCAAAAGTTGTCAGTATTCTAAAATTTTAATAACCCAAAAAGTGTGTTTTTATCATTTTTCGTTACTATACCAGTAATTGTCGAGCGTAGTTCAGTATTTTTTTTTAATTCCCTGATTCCACAAGTCTGGCACTCGGTCGAGTCGTCTAAAACAATTCTATGAAAGCAGTTTCTTTTGGTCTGTTTTAAACGATATGAGCGTCAAATTGTATTTTCAAAAACTGTACCTCACTTCACTTGAGCGATAATATTTATAGCGAGTGTGATGTAAAGGAATAATTCATCCACGCTCCCTTTTTGACAATTTTTTTTGAAATTCTCGCTCTATGGCAAAAAAAATTTTACTTTACTTTTTAGTTTTTTTGTTAAGCATTGTTTGTATGCATTTCGTTCCCGCTTATAAAACTCATCAGTAGTTTTCAATCCAGAAGATTTTGAATTTAGAAAAAAAAAACTTGGAACGTTTATGGTAAGACTCTTAATACGTTATTGCGAATCACAATATAAAAACATAACAATTGGGTGAAACGACAAATTTTTCATTGCGAGCTTTCGTCATAAAAATTAAAACTATTTTCTTTCTCTGTTTGCACAAACAACAACTAACTTTATTTCATTTAAGAGCTGTAATTTATTCGTCGTTGTTGTGCTTCACACGACGAATTTACTCAGCGAATTTTTATCGACGAATTCGTTGCCATGGACGAAATTCGTCGTTCTTCTCATTTGTCTTCCTAGCGCTACTAATAATAATCACAAAGAAACTTATGTTCTTTGTCAATGAGAGTTGGTCACGATCAAATAATTAGCTGTCAAATTAAAAAAAAAATTTTATTTTCATCACTCATTACCGGCAACAAGTGACCGAATTACTAATGTTACTTTTATTATTAACCAAATGGGAGTTCTATTGCCAAAACTAATTTTGAAAATAGTTTAAACTTGGTAAAAAAAAGTGTTCGGAGACTTGTAAAGGCAAACAATTTTATATATTAATGAAAAAATTACAACTGTGAATTGTATAAAAAAATTGCACAAACGTTCATATCAACAGAATTGTTTTAGATCTTTTTAACTGGCTTAACGCTTCAGCCTGCAGGTCAGGTTCTCAAATTAATTTATTTTTCTTAGTTTTTTTGTCATTTAAATTCAATTGTTTTGTATTGTTTATGATTACAAATTTAATTTTATATACTGATTAGAATTGAACTGTACCATTTTCAGCAGCACGCACTGTAAACGTTTCTACTATGACAACAAATTTCATATCTGTAATTAATATAAAATTAAAACACCCACTTGCAAACTAAAATAAGTTGATAATTTTAAGCTTCATTGTGCAAAAATATAAAGATTTTATAAATATGTATTATAAAAATAAATTGCTTTTTAAGGTTAAAATAAAAATAAATTTTATTTTTAAGTCACGGAGACACGTGTTTGATTAAATTTTATATTGAAGTTATAAAAAGTTTAAGCTGAATTTGCAGTTTCCTATAAATAACACTGGCCAACAATTTTGATATTCTCCCTTTTTTCTCTTCCTTATTCTCAACACCTTTTTTTTTGATAGTATTAATGCCAAAATTTTTGTGGAACACATTAACCCTCTAAGACTCTCACATAACGGTAATTTTCGGCTCTATTTTAACAAATCGTAAACACCAACCTTAAAAAGGGGGAGAAGGAGGATGAAATGCTCTACAGAAGTGTGAACATAAAATTTGACTGCATATTTATGTCACAATCAATCAATTCATCAAAAAGCTGTCAAAAAAAATTAATAACAATTAAACAACGAAAAAGATTAAATTTCCAGAAGGTAATTTTCAAGAACAAAAATGGGTATTTAAGTTTAAAATTTTTTAAACGCACTAATAATCCCAAATTAATATTTTACTTATTAAGTAAAATATTTTTTTTATTAAAAATACATTGAAATTGATTATTTAGCTGGATCCTATGCGCATTTCACTGTTGCTAATGCAGATCATCAGGGAACCTTTACCCAAAGCTTCTTAGAACAACTAGAGTTATTATGTTATAAACTTTCATTTAAACAAATGAGAAGCTCAACAACAAATAACAAAGTTGAAACAAGAACTCAATAATCAAGATGTTTTTATATTTTCTTTACCATCATGGGTATAAATGGGTATTATTGAGTTCGACCGGTTTTTGCTGTTTATGTTAAGTTTTGGACTTTAGTGTGTATGTTGTGACATATGACCAACATTTTTGCACGTGTGTCTTACGATTTGTTGGAATAGAGCAACAAATTATTTTTGTTTATTAAATTACGAGGGGTACTATTTGTATTTTATAATTGTATTTTTAAATAAAAATGGCTTTATTGTTTTCCGAAATATTCCCCTTGATGTTCAATAGACTTTTACATTCGTTGAAACCATTTGTCAGTTAGCAGTTTTTCCATCCCTCTTCAGACACCTGCAAAACATGGTTTTTGAATGCTTTAACTGCTTCTTCGGCGCTCGTTAATCCTTGACGTACGGATGATGAGTCATCAATTCGATGTTTTGATTGCTTAGGAATTCACTTGTTTGAGGGGGTTTGTGAGAGCTCGCTCATTTAGTTTAATGAGTTTCTCCGAAGACTTCCGGCACTTAAATGATGGTGTACCACTCAGAATTGACAGTTGTATATTCCCAGCAAAAAATTACACACTTATTATTAGAACTACTTGCCATATAATGACTTACTTTTCTGATTACCAAATTTCATTACTCGCTTACAAATCGCATTACTTAAAACTTAAAAAATCCTATACAAGTTGATAAATGATGAGAATGATTATTTTAGATTTAATAGATTACGCGAACATGTTGACAAATAAAAAACGTAAGTACTTCTCCAGAATCGATTAGTTTAGTCTCACGCCTTGTTAAAATCATTAAGTTGGTAATCCAGTAGGGAAGTACTTCCACCAAAAATGCTTAATTCCAAACTCGATTACCTTTTTTGAAATTTTTTGCTGGGTTGTTCAAGCGGAACAGTGGCCACATGCTCCATTCGGCCGAAGAACTTTTTAATAATTTTCTTACAGCACTTGAAGAGAGCTTTTTTGAGCGATTGATAAATTATGGGATATCCAACGAGCGCAAATTTTTTTTCAACTAAGTGTTAATGCAAAATCGAATGTATTGTAGTAAAACTAGTGTGCTAGATGGCTCTATCCCACAATATGTCACATGACGATCTTGCATTATCAATTCACGCACTACTACATCGATGTTTTGTGGTAAAACAACAGATTTTGGGTTACTATCACGGAATTCACCGTTGACGGAACTACTACTACTATTGAATTCACTGTACCAGCTATATGTTGTGGTTTTTGATGGTGCTTTATTGCCATACAAAGTACTGAATTCATTCGACACATTCTTGTTGAGATAATCCAAGTCGAAAGATGTAAAAAATAATCCAACGAAAACCTTCTCTTGAAATTTCCATTTTTTTTTTTTGTCAAATTTATTTTCTGTACATCAAAAGGTTGTGAGTACGTTTATGCTAAAAAATAGCAATATTTATTATTGTGTTGCCAGATTTTAGCTATTGAGAATAGTGCTGCCAACTTCCGAAATATAAATAGTAGCCCTCGTATTCTAAAAAGTTGCTGAGCATATACTACACCTCAGATTTAAAGAGCATATTATTTCATACACTGAGAAGTAAGAAGAGAAGTAATGCATGCCTGCTACTGTTTCTAGGTGTTGCCTTCTTTATAAAAGGCGATAGTGATAGAGAAGACTTGTGGTAAAGGAAGAGATAGAGAGAGACGAAAGCTTTATTCTTTTACAACTATGCTTTTTTCCACGTTCTTTTTAATAAGGCAGAGTAGCAGCACCTCTAGTGTCAATGAGGCGTACTAAATCTTCGAAGCCCTGCTTATTTTATTCGTCATTTTACTTCGCCGAAGATTGTTGCTATGCAATACCGATGTTACATTGGAACTAGTATCCACAGAAGATGGTGTAGTTGAGTGACCAGTGTCTATGCCTTCATTACTTGAACTTTCCTTTTGAACGGTTTTGTAGTCAACCTGTTGACTACTGCAGCCTGTCAAAACTCCAACTCCAACTCCAACCCTCGTATGCTGTTATCGGTCTCCTCTGCCAGAATCTATTTTCAGAACCCTGTAATTTTTGTTCGTGTTGTAGTGTCTCATTTTGTTTTTTTTTTAATTTCAACAAATATGTATGCTTATGATTTCCGTTAAATGAATTAATTAGTTATTCAAATTAGGGATTATTGGTGGTTTTTTTTTTTTTGATTTATTTATTTATTTATTTTTGCGCTTTTGGTTGTAATTTTTGGTTTGTTTTTTATTTATTTTTTTTTAAGAGGTCGTCGAATCTCTAATAACTTATAAAATAAAATAGCTTCAGGTGGTATTTGTATTTAAGCTCGTATTACAAGAAGTAAAGTAGTGTTTACTTGTCCTAAATATTGCATTCTATTTTATTTAGTTAATTAAATTAAAGTCTAGTTTTTATTGATCACAAAAGCTGATAGTATTTTTGTAGATACAAAGATTTTTTGTATGTTCATGTGCTTATTCATTGAAGTTTTATATTAAAGTTGGAGTGAATTTAAGTATAACTTCATGAATCAAAGTGATGCAATAATGAATAAAGACAAAATATTAAAAAACAAACATTGAGTCTATTCAGAAATGCATCACCCAGCTGCACCTGTTTGATTTGTGTACAAAAGAAATTTCGTATGGATATTTATTTAGCTAGCATTTTGTAAAACATCATTTGTCCTATTTTTTTTTCAATAACAACAAACCTGAACTGTGCGCCATAAATCTATCAAAGTTTTGAGTTATTTGAATGAGAGCGTCTGGAAATTATGTTGTATAGATTTAAGAGTTAATTTTTTTAACGCACTATTTATTACGAAATTTTTGATTTATTAATTTTGTAAAGTTTTTATCACATTGAAGAAATTTTTACAACAATTAGCTCTTTCAATTGCTTAACTTCCAACCTATTGTCGGAGTGCTAGGTTATACAAATTTTGTTGGTGCTTTCTATAAAAACATTTTCTTAGAAATAATAATTTTATTGAAAACTACCAACGATTCCGACAAAATGCAGTGAATTGAGCAAAAATGTGTTTTTGAAATATATTGTAATATATTTTATGAAAAAATTAAGTAATATAAAATATTTTATAATGATATATACTCCATACACGTTGTGTGATGAAAAGAAACATTTTTTATATCAGAGTTTCAAAATGTTCACTCATTACTTTCGAAGATATATTTTCTATCATCGACAGATGTTAAGTTAGGTTAGGTTAGGTTAGCAGGCTGCTGGTAAGGAAGGGGGAAATTTAGAGTCCAGCTCACTTGGGTCTAATACAATGATCCCTTTGTGATACCTGTGTGTTGAAGAGAAGTTAGTGAGAGAGGGTGATAGGAAAGGGATAGTGATAGGGAATTATGAAGATAAAGGAAAACATAGAGAAAAGCTTCATTCTTTTGCAACTCTGCACTTTTTGCACGCTTTTTAATAACGCAGTGTTGCAGCGCATTCTAGTGTCAAATGAGGCGTATTAAATTTTCAAGTTGTGCTTAGTAGCCATTTTATTAGTTATTTTACTTCTGCTACACAACGAAGGAGGACGCTCTGATGTTACATTAGGATTAGCATCTTTGAGGCCGGTGTTGTTTTTAGATACCTTATGCCTGCATCACTTGAACTTTTCCCACAACAACTGATACAAAGGGCACTAATGCACATCAGAAAAATGCGTGGTGTTGTTATTTTAATGACTGTCGGACACCGGGTTCGAACCCATAACCTTAGGTTTTGTAGTCAACGTGCTAACTAATTCAGCCAACGTCACCCTGATCATCGGCAAATGCAGCACCAAAAATTGCAAGTTTGGACGAGGACTTATTTAACATAAATTTTTTTAAGGAACTGGAATATGAGAATTAAATTAGCCATCATTTCTATTTTTCGTTTCATCATTATGTGTTTAGATTAACGCAAATATGTTCAAATATTCTTGTTTAATTTTTTATGACCATCATATTGATTATTCTACTTATGCAGTTCATTCTTAATTATTTTGAACTAAGATGTGCTTAAAATGATCAAAAATTCACACGACATAGTGGGATGCAGTTTTATATGGGAGTACTATCGTTGCCAATTCGATTTTTCAAATTGTTTGTCGTCTAGAAGGTTTGCGAACGAAAATTTTTGACATCGTGTGAAATACTACTGAAGAGTTTTTCCAACTGTCTTTTTCCCAGTTATACCCGGACTAGGGACATACAAAATTCTGTACAGGCTGTTATTAGTCTGTTTTATTTTCAAATGAAATATAAATAAGACATGTAAAGATAAAAATAAACCAGTATGTAGTTATAATAGTCCTGGCTTCTGAATCTTATACTTTTGCTGTAGATCAGCTACACAAGCCATATGCACAATGTGCAAACTTTTACAAAAGAGCTTTTGTGCTTTCACACCAACGAGAGTGCAAGAGAAACAACAACAACACACCACATAGTAATGCTTGCTCTTACTTTTCAAAGAAACTAGAACAAATTCAAGAGCTTTAAAACCTTCTTACCTCAAATACAAATATCAGTGTGTGTGTGTGTTTGGACGTAGCTGCTGTAGATGCCCTGTTGGAAATCCCGTTAACTTTAAACTAACTTTAAGCTAACTATTTCGTAACTAATACTGAATGACACTTGGATTACTTTTGAATGTAATCAACTGACTATTTTAACATTACGTTGTCCTAGGCGGCAGTCAATTGTCTCACCTTGCATTACTTTTCAACTAACTTAAAGTTGGTTTTTTTTTTAAATCACCTGGTAGTCAGTACATTTAAAGTCATCACATGTTGTGTAGTCAATGCGCTACTACCCAGCTAAGGTATTATCTGAAATAATAACAGAAAATGTTTTCATAAAACTGAAATGAGTATCAAAGTAGCTGAGACTAAATTTCTTGGCTCACACCAAATTCAATTACGTACTCAACTTAAGAATTAATTTTGAATCTGTTCTGGCTGACATTGCAGTTAGCTTCTAGTTATTAGTTAATTATTTTTTTAGTCACCCATACATTCTCCGACAGGGTGCTGTTAGTTACGGCAAAGTTAAAGCAAATTTTAAAAATTTCCCTGAGCTTATACATAAGGAGGAATATCTTTTTAAAATAATTTATTATACGATAATAATTATTTACCTTGTAAGGTCTTGTAGACGAGTGAGTGTAAAAAAAAATTCATTATATACCATCTATTAGGTAAATATTTCGCTAAAATTATTTTATTTAATTATAATGAGAGCAATTTTAAATGGAATTTAAAAAATACAATAAACAAATGTGACAATATGTAGGATTACTTACATACATACGTCTTATTAAAATGATTATTCCAATAAAGTGAAATTAATATATACAATTGCCATAATTAATACCACTGTCAAACCAACGTACTGAACTTGATTGAGCTTGACCTTGTGAAAGTTGCAACTCATTACTTGCAACAATACTCATTTACAGGTAAGTATCAATAGAAAACAAAACTTAACATTGCACAATCATCACACATTGATCCCCACATAATAAATGATTAGGAAATCCAAAGACAACATAAACTGCAATCAAACAAAAAATATTTTCTTCCAGAAAGCAAATATGGTTTTTACAAAATGGAAATTATTTTGTTTTTGCTATTGTTGCAAATGTAATAGTTGTTTGAAATGAAGTAAAATACCACAAATTTCTTATAAATTTAGACAATATATTAAAAAATAATGGATTTTGCACTACTTATTTAAGGCGAAAACACACAAAACATTACAAAATAAGCAGGATGTTTCAATAACAATCATCATTAAGAAAGACTGGACTGGAAATTACTAAAAACAAACTTCATAAATTAATATTTTTACGTATTGAGGAAAAACAAAATTGCGTAATATATATTTCTTAATATAACAATACTTACAACTTGCCAACAATGCAAAAAAACAACAACAACATAATAATTTTATCACACAAATTGAAATCAACAACGACTGTGAAACTACATTTTATGGCAAGACGAGTTTTTCTTCTCATTTTTGGTTTAATTGCACAAGTCTTCCGTATTTTGCTCCATATCTTATTAAAACTTGTAGATACGGGCGACTGACTAAATTTTTTTGTTAAAAGTGAAACTGGTTCTTGTCTTGGGTAACACTCGAAGCTGTTATCAAGTGTATAATTTAATGGATACATTATGGCGTGTTACACTTATTTTATGAAGTAATTTTAGTTGGTGGCTCTAGACTAGCAAAATTTTAGCGAATATCAGGTAAGGAAAACAACAACCAAGGAAATCAGTATGATGTAGATGTCCTGCTTCCTAGTGTAGATTTGGATCATTTCCTATAAATTTAAAAATAGAGTTCATAACTTTTAATTGGATCCGAAGATTTCTTTATGATGTTTTTGATACTTTTTTAATATTTATAAGGTAATCCTTATATTCTTTACCGAAAATGGTAAGGGTATACATATATTAGAGCAGGTCGATTTGTATGGACAAAAATTAATCGATATTGTGCCATCAATTTTCGATAACTTTTGGCATGAGCAAAAAAAAAAAAACTTTCACTACGACATATCAATTTTTTAGTTTTTTGAGGTGTTTTAAGAAGGAATAAAACAAAACTGGGCTGATAACTTTTAAATAATCATATACATAAAGAATTTTTTTTGTTGTGATGGCGCTAAATATTGATACGCAATAAATTAATATCATGCAAAATAAATATTGTTAAATTTATTTGCGTTAAAGAAGACATCAGGGTGTCGATTCTGGTTCTTTGATAATGTGAAGTGAAAAAAATGTTTCATTTTCGTTTTCATAGCAACTTTTCACACCGTCTTTTCACAGTTTCACAGATTGCGATTCTGGTTCAAGTAATGAAAAAATGTTTCATTCCAGTGTAGCTGTGAAAAGTTTCTATTCGTGTTATTTAACTTTAATTATCAAATACAGAGATTTAAGTTTCGCAGTTACGATGCCGCGCTAAACCGCATGTAATTTTTTATTATTGCTTGAGCCGCTGCCGCTGCTTATTTTTTGAGCCTGATTTATTTATTAAAAAACAAATTTATAAATAAAAAAAGAAATAGTAATCTTTTTTGCAACTACATACATACATATGTATAATGTACATACATATGTAATTTAAATAAGTACGTACATGAGGAAAAGTTAAGTTCAAACAAGACAACCAGTTGCTTTCCCTTTTTTTTCATGCGTAGTTATGTATTTATATATATATATGTATGTATGTATGTTCGTAAATGTGACAGCGCATAGAGAAAGGGACCTAAGGGTAAAAAAATCAATTTTCACTTTTTTTTTTTTTTTTGATGTGGAGATGTTGTCCATCGAATGAAACCGATCCCATGCCCCAAAAGTCTTCCCTCCCAGAGATATGCGCGTTTTATGATGTGATGGTACACCAAACATACACGTATTTAAACTTTAAAATGGCTCTCCTGCACAAAACCGGTTTTTACCCTTAGGCTCCTTTCTATTTTGCGCGTCACAAATATAATTTTTTTGGTTCGTTTTTAGGCAATTTTTTGTTTTTATTTATTCCATGTATCTAGTGTTAATGGGATAAGCGTGGCAGGGATTAAGTTCTTGTTGAAGTTATATATATATATATATGTTTTTACGTTTTTATGTATGTAAATAACACAATTTATGTATATATAGGTGTGTAAATATGTATATACGTATTTCATATTTTTCAGCCTTTTACTAGCTTTAAGTTTCACCTAATAAAGAAAATATTTCACATTACAATAAAATATTTTACGAGAAATACAATTTAAAATATGGTTGTCCAATGAAGTGGCTCTACTTATGATCTTAGTGTGCATGTTTCTGTCAGGTATAGAAAAGTGTAAAATACCAGCATAAACGAGGATTCCAAAAAACAAGCTAAACAACATGCGTTTTTTTTACATATTTTTTAATAATGTGCATAGGAACATTCATACATAGAAACTAGCATACGTACTTATGTACACATTTATATAAATACACATAGTTTTCATGTACAAATTGGCATATTGTTCTTGAAAATTCTTCATAGTGCTTCAGAAAGTACTAGAAAGCTACATTTATTTTTTTTTTGCAAATTGAGTTTGAAACTTTCTTCAAGAAAACATATTAACTTAGTGTCGTATGGCATTTTGTTATATTAATTACTAAAAAATTTCATAATAAAAACTATTATAAATAGCATTTCAAGTCAACTTCCACTTGCCGCCAAATTATTTTTTGCCGCCGATAATAACTTAACTCCCTCGGCTTCTGATCAATTGCCAAATTATGCAAATATGAACATGAATAAAAATAGAAAATGTCTGGATAAAATGTTTTAATGGACCCTTCAGACGAAATTCGGCATGATAATAAGTTAATTAAGTATTTTAAAAGTGTTATAATAGTATTAGTATGGGTTTTTCATGGGTTTCCATGATTTTTCACTAATGAATTGTGTGTGTAAAAAAACTTTTCATATGAAAAGGTTTTGACATTTGTTTACACTTTTTCATAAACCGAGAATCAGTAATGATGTGTAACAGTGAAAACGTTTTGTTTCATTCCAATTGTTTTTCTTTTCATATGAAATCATTTCAATTTTGTTTTAATTTTTTCACTGAACTAGAATCAGAAACACTATGAAGAGATGAAAAAAGTTTTCATTTCACATTATCACAGAACCAGAATCGAACCCTTCATGTTATTTGAGAGACCGACAAAACTTCTACCGAGAACGTTCGTATCTTAAGTCTTTTGTTGTATACTTAAAAAGTTTAGGCAAGAATTCTCTAAAATTTTGAATAATTTTTTATTAATTTCGTGATCTGAGAATGCTTATGGGCTTCATATATTTATTTAATTTTTAGAGTCCCGTATACCAAAGGTGAAAAGGAACCCTGCACTGTCCGTGTGTTCGTCAAAAAACAAAAACAAAACTGAAATTCTGGCGCCTCGAAAATTATTTTCTTGATATGTCGTAGTGAAACTTTTTTTCCTCATGCCAAAAGTTATCAAAAATTGATGGCGCAATAAAAAAACATTTAACATGAGGGATTTTTCAAATGCTTTGATACAGTGAAATCTTCTAAACCAAGCGCTAAACAACACTGTTTGCAAGACATTTGTTTCATTTATTGCAGGTATAGGAGTAAACAAGAAAATACTTCGTGACGAAAGAATTTGTGATGCATGATATTTTATTTTCCTGCGCAAATACCAATGCACACATGCATTGACATTAGTTGTGTGGTCTTGCTTTAAAAACCACCCTTAAACACATAATATCTTACTATCCACATCTTAAACACAAACTCAAACGTACAACATGCAAAATAACAAGCGTACACGCACCAACACTACTTTTTTTGAGTGTTTTTTTACGAACAGAAATTCTTTGAGACATCGCTTGTAAACATTCATATACACGAACATCAATACATCCATCGTGCTTCGCCTGTTAAACTACATAATTTATTATTAGTTTAGTATAATACATGCCACAAGAATACATTTAAAAAACAAGACGTTTTTACATTTCTCGACTATTTACGCAGCCCTCTAGTATATATTAGTGGATATTGTTATAGGAATGACGGGAAGATGTATCTATCTCTATATATATATATATATATATATATATATATATATATATATATATATATATATATATACATATATACGTATTAATTTGAAATTTATTTGCTGGTGTTTCAGCTTTGTCTATATGCATTTCATTGTTGCTGTAACAAATCATCAGTGGACTTCAACCACACATTTTGAATAGTCACAAAACTTTTATCTTATGCACGGACTTTCCAGAACTATTTGAGAATTCACAAAAAATAATATTTCTGAAAATCACAAAAGAAAAGTAAGCGTAGTATATGTTTATATATTCCGAATCTTTATGAATAGGTTGGTTGAATAAGCAATGTCAGCCTGTCCGTCTGTCTATTCGTGAAATCGATTTTCCGAATCCTCCAGATAATCTTTGGTCCTAGACTGATGTACTAGAATTTGTTCGAAGTATATTGGTATTGAAAATGAGCAAAATCCAAAAGACGGTTTCAGTCCAAGAAAATTTAATTTTTTTTGGCAGTAGTTTCTTAATCGGGATTAAGCTCATCATCTTGAATTTTTTTAGAATCAAATATTTTTATAAATGAATGCGACTTTTTTTGGTATATAATTTAACATATTTTACATGTTAAACAGACACAGGTTGAAATTGTAAACCACCAAAATCAAAAAGAAGTTGAAGAGAACAATACTAAAATTGTTTTGAGAGTTTAAAATTGTAAAATAATTTTTGAACATCACAGTTTATCATTAATCTTACTTTTCTATCAACTTTCCATGCCTGTCATAGTTTCTGTTTTTTTTTTTTTTTTTGTTGAAAAAATCATAGTATAATTTAGTCATGCAGCAGTTTTTGTTGCTTTAGTTTTGATTTTATAATGAGAAGAAAACAAGATAGATATACAAAAGGTATGTATTACTTTCTCTCTCTCTCTCTCTCTCTCATTCTTGCTCAAAAACAATTAAAACTTGAGTGTCAAACAGAGATGCATATAAAATGCTGCACTATGAGCCGATTTCGTAAGCTGTGAATAGCACTTTTTAGATCAATCAAATTGGTGTATTTTCACGACAAAAACTATTGCAGAATATTTTAGCACAAAAACTTTTTTTACAAGATTTTACATAAAAGTGATTAGCACACATTTTACCTAAAATGCAGTGATATTATTGTTTGCTATGGTCTCCATGACAATGTATCAATGAGAAGGGAATTTCAACTGCACTTCGAAAAGGGCTCTGAAATAAACTTTCATAACGATTTAAAATAGGTTACTTCCTTGCGCTTATACACTGCGGAACGATCTATATGAAATGTGTTTTTCAGAATATAAAAAAATATAAAAATAAAAATTTTATCAATATCTATTTTAAGTCGGAGTAAAATATTAAACATTTTTTTTAATTCTTAATTTTTTTAAATGCATATTTTATTTTAAAACACATTTTATAGATTTTTTCTGAAATCTCGTATAAACATAATACTTAATATGTAAAGGGTGTCCCAACAAGAACGCAAGATTTAAATTTTAAATAAAACACAGATATTTAAAAAAAAAAATCGTGAAACTTTATAATATCGTAAAGTAGACAAAATGAGGTTATGTATGGAATAACAAATCGGGCAGATGGCCGCCGCGACTTTGCTGGCACACACGCGATCTTTTAATGAAATTTTCAATTGCCGTTTTGCATAAATGCTGCGGTATTTCATTAATGCAGCATCCAATTTCCTATTTTAAAGCTTGAGTCGTCGTCGGCTTATTCACGTAAACCATTGACTTCAAAAAACCCCAAAGAAAAAAGTCTAATGGTGTTAAATCGCACGATCTAGGCGGCCAATTCTGCTCTCCAAAACGCGAAATAACACGACCGGGAAATGACTGATGCAGCAATTGAATTGTTTCTCTGGCTGTATGACATGTGGCGCCATCTTGTTGAAACCACATGCCCTCCACATTCATTTCTTCAATTCTAGGCACGAAAAAACTGGTTATCATTTCATGATACCGAACACCATTGACTGTTTGCGCTTGACCTGCGTTTGAGCGACATCATCACGTACAGCTGCGATATTTTCGGTCGATCGACCTGCTCGAAGGCGCGTTGTTGTCTTTACATCACTAACAGACCCAGTTTCGGTAAATTTATCCATTAATCTCTTTACAGTTGACTATTTTGGAGTATTATTGTGACCCCAAATCGATCGCAAATTTGCGAACTGTAGCCGCAAAACTTTCACAATTTTGGTAAAACAAATTCGCAATGAGAATGCGTTGTTCATTCGTGTAGCGCTCCACTTTTACTAACCTCGTACCTTCTACTAGCAAACAATAACAATTGTTCAAATGTCAAACAATGACACTTCGAATGGCGCCAAATTTAAATCTTGCGTTCTTGTTGGGACACCCTTTATATATTACGACTTAAGTGAAAATAAAATTTTTCTCCTGTAGTACGAATGATTCTCGCAAAATTATTTTCTATAAAGTTTTTTACATTTTGAGTTTAAGTATTGCATTTCCTATTCCCCAAAACATTTGTTTCCTCCTTTTTTTATATAAATATTGATGACTGGAAAGATGCAACAAATCAAGATAACGTCCATACGAAGTTGAAACCTGTTAAGAGTTGCCATGAAATGTTTAAAAGAAATAAAACCATTACCAACAAGATTTGATTAATAATGTAATTTTCTTATTATAATATTAAAATTAATAGATCTTTAATATTTTCCATTATTAAAACTTTACAAATTTCCATATTTTTATTATTATTTTTTTTTCTTTAATGCAACATTACGTTGAAAGAGTATTGTAAGACAAATTTCAAGTAATTGGCAACCACATTCACATATTCACAAACCATAAATCCGTTCATACATTCAAGCAACTCACAAGAAAGTCAGTAAATTTTTTCTTTATAAATTTAGTTAACATGAACTTGTTTGCAGCTGCAACTTTTTGAAAATGGAAATAAAAACAAAAATAATAATAATAATATCAAACATTTTGTTGCGGGCTTATTTCCTGATGCTGAACCTGAACTTCGCCTTTGATTTAAGTTATGATGACACGCGCCTCTAACCAACCAACAACCAACCACCACCAACCAGCTTCTTTATTTTTAATAATTTTCCTTGTATTTATTTTTTTTTTGCTTTCAATTTTGATATCGCGGTTTGTAATAGTAACATTTTTCGTATTAAAAAACAAAATTGTTTTCCATTTATTATTTGCTTGTTTGTTTGTTTTGTTATTAAAGTTGCTAGTTTTTTTTTCCCCAAGGGGTGCATGCAACCAGTATTTCTATTTTGTGTTGCACATGGCATATTATGAGAATACAAGTGGCTGCTACTTTTAATGATACGCCTTTTGTTATCGACCAACATTTTTTGGCCTTCATAAACTTGTGGCTTATAACGTTTTACGAACATACTTGTACAGATAAATAAACGTAAGGGGGGAAGTAAGACGATGACGGTTGGTTATATGATTATTTATTCGGCTGTAGTGAATTTTGTATACCCTAGAGAGGTTGACAAACATTTCTTTAACTACGTAGTTTTTTAATGATCTGTACATCAAAGGTGAAAAGGAACCTTATTGGCTGTTTTCTCGAGAGCCGTAAGATCTGCGGACATGAAATTTTGGGAGAATATGTAAAATTTTAGCCGCTACAGCAATAAATATATGACAGTTAAAAATTATATAGGGTATTCCAAAAGGAGTAACGAAAACTTTTAAAATTCCTTGTTATATACATACATACAGTCACCTTAAATGCAAATGGATGTAACTACGCAAAAATTCGAAATTGAGTTTTTGATTGATTATGGTTCATTTTATCAAATTACATGTTCATGCAAATATATACTTAGAACTCTGCGATTAAAAATGAAGACTTTATTAAGGAAATTCAAAGGGACGTAATTACGAATATACCTATTTATTATTGCAAGGAACGTAAATAACATAAAAGTTTAAATATATATAATAACAAAAATTAAAAATTTTAAAAACCCCCGAATATTTCTAGAAAAAATGTGGTATCTTCTAAGCGGCTGGAACGCTTTTATTAAAATATAGCTAAGAACCTTCTCGATCAAGTCACTTTTGAAACAGAAAAAAACTAAACCAAAATCGGTCCAGCCGTTTGGTCTGTACGTGTACTTGTACAGACACACAGATACACAGACACACACTCCAAACTTATAACACCCTTTTTTTAGTCGGAGGTTAAAAAGGAAATAAATGGTTAAAAACATATAAGTATTCATACTACAAATAAATTTCGAAGAAAAGTTTCAATAACACTTTATTTATTATTGATTTTGAAACGACTTTTGTTTCTCCTGAAAAAAATATAAAAGTTTAGTTACGTCCGTTTGCATTTAAGGTGAAAAAATCTTAAAAAAAAAAAAAAAAAAATCGCCTAAGTGAAAAAAGCGCCCAACTAAAAAAATCTCTAAAAACTAAATTATGTTTATCTCCAAAAACCGAAAAAATCGCCAAATTAAAAAACCGCCAAAACTAAAAAAACCGAAAAAATCCCAAAAGCGCCAAAAATAAGAAAAGCCGCCAAATCAAGAAAAATCTCCAAAAACCGGAAAAAGGTTTACCGGTTACTTAATATTTTTTTTAAATGTCTACATCAGGTAAGATATTTGATTATAGGCTAAAGATTGTATTTTATTATATATCTAGTGTCCGTATGCAACCCTTCGTGCGCGAGTCACAGTCGGACTTTACTGAATTTATTTCATCATATAACAGATTTTTTAAGTAAAATAATTTCAACTATATTTATTTATTTAAAAAATTAATAATTATAACTACATTTGTAAGCATTAATTTAAACGAAAATGAGTAACATCATTATTGCAAAGTAAACTTTGCGTGTCTAAAGCGGGAAAAAGTAAACTTTGCGTGTGGAAAAGGGATGTAAGCGAAGTACGATGGATGTATTGATGTACGTGTATATGAGTGTTAACAAGCGGCGCTGTCGCGAAGACTTCTTGTTCGTAGCAAACACTCAAAAGATTTAGTGTTGATGCGTATATGCTTGTTATTTTGCATATTGTACGTTTGAGTGTGTATGTATGTAAGATATAAACAGTAAGCTATTATGTGTTTAAGGGTGTTTTTTTAAAGTATGCGCACACAACTAATGTCAATGCATGTGTGCGTTTGTATGTACGCATACACACACACAACGTGTGTGTGTATGTACATGCATGACGTTTGTGTATGCGTCCATGCGTATGAAGAAGCAATCATCACAAATTGTTTCGTCACGAAGTATTTTTTTCTTTACTCCTATACCTGCAAAAACTGAAACAAATTTCTTGCAAACATTGTGGTTTAGCGTTTGTTTTAGAAGATTTCGCTGTAGTAAAGCATTTGAAAAACTCCTCATGTCTTAAAAGTTCTTTTGCAGGGGTCTTGTGCAGGGGTCTAATGGATAACACTGTACTTTACGTTTTTCCAAAAAAAGAACAAAAAACTTGCCAAACTAAACTTGGCGAGTGAAAAATTGATTTTTCACTAGAAAAATGTTTTTTTTTATTTTAAATCAGTAACTGTCTCATAATAAACGTATTATTGAAATCATTTCAAAACAAGTTGTATAATTAATTTCAAACATAAAAATTATTATTTTGTATTTTTACACAATTAACCATTAGTCTTAAGAGGTGGTTTTTTGCCATTCCGCTTGTAAAATCATTTCGTACTGGGACGGGCAAGACTTGAAAATGTCGGGAATATAAAGGCTGTTGCAAAGACCCAAGATTACTTTCTGCAGAATTTTTTTTCCGTATAATCGCGTGATTTGTGCATTATCAACAAGTATTTTGCTACTCTTGAACATTTGGTATTTTTCAAGTTGTGACTGTTTGTAATTTAGTGAGCGATATGTTTGCAAATGTAAAACATCTGTGTTTTTATTTTTTTATAAAATCAGAACAACTAAACTCCCGTGATGGCAAAATTTCGAAGCAAAAGCACCAGCACTAAAACTGCCGCCAGACACTAAAATTATGTCAGTCTAAATAGAAGAAAGGTGTCTTAGGACACCCGGTTATAGCTATGCTGCTTAGCTATATAAACAAAATTAATGTCTTAAATAAAAATGCAGTAAAATTATATTATGTATATGACAATGACAAAATCGCCGCAAAAATTTCAAAACGTTTCCATTAATTTCTCACTATGTTCTTTCCTAGCGGCGTACGACTAAATTAATGTATTGTTTGTAGCCGATGGCTTAAAGCTGTATTCTATGGTTAATGCTCATTTGCAAAAACAATACAAAAACAAATTGAGCAGTTGTTTTCATTGTTTTTGTTTTGTATTTGTTTCAATCACTTCAAAGAACGAAACAAAATCAAACAATTTGTTTCATTAATTTTCGTATTCTGCTTTTAAGTACAAATAAATCAAAACAAAAATAAATTTATAACTGTAACAGTGTCGATTATTTTTGTTACGAAAATCACGTCCTAACTCCAATATCGCGCAATTAATAGCATGGCTATAAAAATTAAAAAAAAAACGGTTTAAAATATAAATTGCAATTGTATTAATTTAACTAAATTTTAATAAAATTAGTAAAAAGTTGAATGCCAACTAGTATCACGTACAAATTTTAGCGACGGCGTTGGTGTAAAAACATTGGCGGTGACTAAGCTTCTGTCAGCTTTATTTATTTATTGTGTACTTTAATAATTCCAAAATCAACTTTTACAAAAGTTTGTTAAACATTTAAAGACAAGACTTTAGCTTGTAGCAGAAGAAAGTTATTGCTTGTAGCCTAAAGTTGCAGATATGCAACGAAGAGTGATTTCCGCTATTTATTTTTTTTAATTGCTTTTTACAACATAAAAGAAAACAATATTCTTGATTCGCTGTCTAATGTGTATGTTGAAATAAAAGATTAGCAATCCTGTGTTTTGTTGAAAATACATCTTGAATGAAGTTGACAATAGATTTTCAAAACAAAATAAGACTAACTACATTGTCACCAGATGATTTATGATTTATCATAATTTTTACGTAAAAATTTTATATTAAAAAAAAAATATTATCTGGCTGTTATAGTCACTGCACAAAACAAAACACAATACACAATAGTTTTGAGTTCATATTTGAATGAACTTTATTTCTACTAGTGATTGTTATTTTATAAATTGATTTACATACATACATATCTATAAATACAATATGATATTTTTTGTACATAGACAACAATTTACTTGGAAGTATTTCAAGAAAAAAACTATTCATCTTCAATATGCAGAAATGTTTTAGTGGAAAATAGTCGACAAATTTCAAGTGAAAACTCCAAAAGATTTTAACTCAAAAGCCAATAGAATCTTGCATGTGAAAAATATGTGCCAATAAAATTTTAGATTTACTGAAAATTAAGCAATGCCACAAATAAACATTATTTTATAAGGACTGTTGACTTCACACCAAAGTAATAAAAGAAATTATTTCACCTCACAGTTATTTCACACTGATTAGAATATAAATAATTCTCGTATTAAATTTCGATTTCAGAATTCTGCTTACATCTGCCTGTTGTATATCTTTTGTGTATATGCATGAGTGAGTATCTTCTTTTTATCAGATTTTTATGACATCGTGCCATAACCGCCAAAAAAGCTTAAACGACATAATTTTTCAATTTAATTTTTTGACCAAAATCGATCATTTGCGATCGTTAATAATAAATTTTGGTCAAAAAAATCAGTTCCAAAAATGTGCTGGTTAAGGTTTTTTTTTGGCGATTATGGCTCGATATGATTAAATATTAACCAAAACTCCTGAAAGCTTCACTCACTCAGCTCAGCCCTGAAGCAAGAATTCTAGACTTGCAAATCGCAAATTTTAAAACGCATTATATTCAGCGGATAATGAACTTAAGAGTCGTTGTTTATTCAAGTCAATCACTTTTTTTGAATTTATCATATTAAATGCCACGAGCCAAACTAACAATAATTTATTTATTTATTTACATCAAGTGGTTAAGTTTTTCTTGGCAAATTATCGAATTGAAGTATTTGTTAGCAAGGAAAAAAAAAAGAAATAAATTTTATTATTTGGTCAGACATGTACATAGTTACATACATACATACATATGTATATGTGTATAACCATATGTAAATATGTTTGTTATAGTAGAACTTCTTAAGAAATCATATTAACAACTTTCAAAAGTCCATATAAGAATTTTAATAGTTGTTCTAAACATTGTTTTTGGCAGAAGACAAATAAGGAGGTCCATAACAATTGGTATTGGAATTGTTATATTTTGGTTTGAATCTCTGGTTTAAGTACTGAGTTACTGTAAATGCTCAGTTAGCCGACTGTAATGGAATGTAACTGGAACTGTAGGAAACAGCTGATCGCTATTGTTGTGTGAAAAGTAATGAAAATGGTTATAGAGATGTAACTGAAACTAAGAATCTGTACAAAGCTTAAGTTTGGAATTAAGAATATATATCTTTAAAGGGGGCAGAGCCACAAAATCCCAAATTGGGTAGCCTCGGGTCAATGAAAAATTCAAGCAGATGCCAAGCTGATGTTTTTTATTTGATAAAAAAGATTTATTTTCAAGTGGATTTTGCTATAAAAAAGTTAAAAGAAAGTCTGCTACATTTATGGGTTTTCGCTTTGGAAAATATTCGAGAAAAAAATTTAAATTTTGTCCTTTTTACTAACCTTGGTTCACTGTTCTGCTAATGGAGAAGTCAAATCTTATTCGATGTATGAAAGGAAACTTTTAATGAATTAAGAGCAAAATATTTAACATATAAAACAATTTTGGTAAAAGCACAATTTAGTCAATACAATAATTTAAATTAAATTTTTTAATAAAGTCGAATTTTAGCCATTTTGTTTTTGCAGGAAAAAGTGGGTTAATTATTTCGCTATTATAAATTTTTTTTGCAAAAATACCAACCCCATACTTTTACTTATGCAAAAGGCAAGGCTATAAAAAATATTACAAAGAAATTTTTTGTTAAAAATTTTTGTCATTGAAGGAACCAGATCGTTTCGAAATAGACATATTTTTGTTATAAATATCAAATATAAGGCCTTTTGTATCAAATTCCAAAGCTGGAACCAAAAAATTTATTATGCTACCCTAGGACATGTTTTTAAATATTACCATAAATATTATCTGCGCCCGGTGAAAAATAAGAATACAGCAAAAATTTTGAAAAAATCCCATTTTCGGGATTTTGCGAAATCTTTTTGAGAATTGCCGGGAACTTAAAAGCAAATTTTGTTTTTACTTTCAGTATATTAATTGCATCATTCTCCACCTAAGAGAGAATTTCCAACCGAAAAATTGATTTCTATAAGAACTCTGTCTTCGCGGAAAATTATTCAAATGTTGTAAACAGATGGAGGTAATTATAAAAAAATTAGTACATATTTATTTTTATAAGAAAATGAGTACTTATATATTTTCTTATTACTGCCTGCACGTAGCTGTATGAAGATAATACGAATATATTCCCTTAATATTGATGTAAGTAATTATACAGTTAGAGCTATTTTGGAAAAATGCATACGATAATAGTCATAAATAAATATACTTGTACACCAGACCACCCATAATGCTGAAAGTATTTATTTTAATCGCTCCATTGGCAGTTTTTGATAGACTAGCTATAAACAATCACATGTGTGTAAATATTGCAATGATCGCGAGCATTTTCTCGCATTGCGCTTCTCACCTAAAAAAAATAACCTATTTTCACTATAAACACTTTTGGCACCATAAATTTTGAATGCGGCATTTTTCGGAAAATGTTCTTATAACCAATTTTATTTAGAATATATAGCACAACATTTTTCCTATATGTAATTTAGCCCTAAGTATGGCCTATCATTGTCCTTTGATGGTATGAAACTAAGTTCTTTGGAAAGGCTTTGTTTCAACGGCTCTCGCTTAAAATTGGAAAGCGATAATTATAATCCGTTTTCATTGTAGGTTATATAACTTCATTACATTTCGACGAAATATCTATAATTTAATAATATAAGGATCGAAGCATCACATACAGTTTATTATAAACTTTGTTATGTATTTGGAAATTGTCCTATAGCTTGAATATATCTCAACAAAACTCGCCACAAATATAGACGATAGAGGAAACTATTTTTTTGTATAAAAAAACTGCGTACATACTTGAATATTTTATGTAAATTCACGAACAAATCATTAGGATTGTATTTACAAATATTAAATAACTGACCTGCGCAACGCGCAATTTTTTTCTTTTTTTAATCATGTTTTTGGAGAAAGAGAAAATCATGTAAGATTTTTACAGTGACTAGATATGATTACCGTACATTGTTTCTTTGCAGAAAATGAAAATTGCAAAAATTTGGTTTGGCCAAATTTAAAGGAACAAATTCTATATACATATTTAGTTATATGATAGAATTGTCTTTCCCTCGGTTTACATGTCAGACCTTAAAACTTTCCAGTGATACCTTAAAATACTTTAACATCTTAACAAAACACATTAAATGCTATTCTGCCGACACTTTCCAAAAATATTTGTGAATGTTCATTTAATGCAAATGATTGTAATTTTCTATACACAGCTTTAAATAGATGGCAAATAAATAACAAAGAAAATCTATATATACTACATACATACATATCGATACCTAAATATAGAAAGGCCCTGACTCATTATTTTTTTTTCAATCAACTTTTGTCTACATTTCAATAGGAGAAAGTCTAATGTATCGAAAAATGCAAACATCTCGATTTCAAAAAAAATTATGTGTTAGGGCCTTTCTATATTGAGGTGACGATATGTATCTACATTTCTATTTGTTTCCTTTGTAAATACATACATAAATGCATCAAATGAAAATGTTTTATTTATGCAAATCCATAATCAAGCAAATGAAGAAGTATTTTGTTGTCTACCGAAATTGTAAAGAAACATTCAAGAAAAAAAATAATATAATCTCTGGAGCCTGAAATGCTTCGAGTTTTTCTATTTCAATATTTTTATTGTCTCGAAAGAGTTAAGAAAGAAAAAAAAACAAAACGAAATACAATTTTCTCATCATCATCATCATTACCACACACATATCTTGGATACATAATTATCATTATTATCAACATGTTGATTATTGTGATCAAAAGCTGATCATCAATATCAAATGTTGCCACCAAGATTAGAGCAACAACTTCTTGTAGTGTTGTTTTGTAAAATTTCAATTGAAGTATTTTTTTCTATTTCTTTTTTTTTTTTTGTAAAACACACAAACTTAACGCAGATGGATTGGAAATTTATTTTACGTATGATTTTTCGTCTTTAGGAAGTTGGCATAAAACCATTGCACTCATTGGAATAACTTTCAGTTTCTATTCAGCCAACGTGCGGTCAACTACAACTTAAATAAATAATAATAAAAACCAAATTTATTATTAATTATAATAAAACAGTAATTAAAAAAATACCGTGTATTGAAATAATAAGTATAAACAAAACGGCAACTAATGTTGCCTCATAGTGTGAACTAACTTTACAAAAAAAAAAAAAAAAACAAATTTAAATTGAATACGATTGTTACATTTGACGACCGAGAAACAATTGTGTTATATTTTTACTTTATATTTTTTGTGATTAAAAAACTAAAAGTCATTGTAAAATGAACGTAAGTAGTCATCTGTAATTACTTGAAGTGTAATGCCGTAAAAAACTTTTTTTAATGCTTAAAGCTTTTTTATTGCTTTTGGTGGTCACTAGTGTGAATTATTAAAGAAAGGTTTTTGTTTGGGATTTCGTAAGTTACCCTCATAAATTACACTGTGCTATTTAAATAATTTAAGAAGCAAGGGACCTGGTGGGTAGAGTAAACCTAATTCGAATTCGAATAAATAACAAAAACTCAAAATTTTTAAAACCCCAATATATCTAGATAACAAGTGATATCTTCCAGATGACTCGTACAGATACACAGATACAAAGACACACACTACAAAATTGTAGTCGGCGGTTAAAAATAATAAGGATTGAAAACTTGGTTAAAAGTATCTAAAATTTGCAATTTTTCCCAGTTTTCTAGCAGTTTTTTAATTTTTACAACATTCTGTTAAAGTGGTGGGTTAATCAAAATTATGACTTAATTAAAACAAGTACCCGTACAAAATGATTTACTATAAAACTTTACTATAAGTATCTGAATATACTAAAGCTACTTCCAGATCAAAACATTCGGATTACAAGTTCTTTTTTGATGGAAAATTAATACCCATCTATTGCGCTCAAGCTGTCTCTGCTTCTAACTTAACCAGAACTATTTTGATTAAACAACACGTATTCTCCGTACTTGCTTTTTGTTATACTACCATCCTAAAACAGTGTTTCGAATCGCTGAAATATTGGTAATATTTGCTTAAATACTGATAAAACTTCCAAGTACAATCTAAGCTTTTTAAGCCGAAACATAATACTTTGCAACTTTATTTTCTTGCTATTTAAAAACACGAGAAAAAAATGCATTTTCTTTAGATTACACAGGACTACCTAAACCGGTTCTGTGAAGCAGAATTTCTCAGTCAAAACTGGTGGATATGTTGATAAATTTATAAGCATAATACTCTCTCATGTTTGAAATGTCTCTAGCTCTCGAAATAAACCGTTTCATCAAATATCAATGGTGTTAAATTACAACATAAGTCGAAAAGCATTTTTCCAATTTGAGTCTTGAAATCAGAAAGGAAATAGGTTGATATATTGTTGTTATTATTAAAAAAAGGTGGATCCGAGAGGTTTTTAATATTCATTAGAAAAGTTCAATTTGATTAATTTTTAATTACGTAATGTAAAGGGAGATTTTAGCAACTTTGTTTTTGGCAACATTGTGTTTGGCAACTCAGCTGTTTTCTTGTATCATGTTACTGTTAAACATGTTCAGTTTGGTCTATTATTTAACCATGCATCTACTTACAAATGGACAACGCTTGCAGATCATTAAATTATGTTATGAAAATTCATGTTCAGTTAAGAAAGTGCATCGTGCACTTCTTCCATTTTATGGTCAGGTTGGGCGACCTGCTCTGAGGCGGCTATTCGCATCAAAATTACATTATTGAACATTAAACCAGCAACACGCATACGTAGAGTATGGACAGAGGACCGTGAGTTATCGATTTGGCTCCACGGTGCCACATGCCACACATCACGCGAACCAATGGCCCAATTGAGTTCGGTGAACAGTTTATTTCACGACTGGGGCCGGTCAATTGGCCGCCTAGATCATGTTATTAAACGTCCTTAGACCATTTTTTTTTTCGAGGATATGTTAATGCTCATGTCGATAGGGACAAGTCAGCAACGTTTGACGCACTGGAAGACAATATTGAACAATTTATTCGTGAGATACCAGCGATATGATAGAGAAATTATGCCAAAATTGAACCCAGCGTATGAACCATTTTAGAAATATCTGCCGTCAAAATTTACATGAAGTCATCTTTAAACATTATATTTATTTAGAATGTTCTACCGACTCAAATAAAGATTTCATACATTTTCTAGATTATTCTCTTTTTATTCGACCCTATCATTCTTATTACTGCGCTGTTCATTCACTTTAATTGTTATACCATCTGATACCTATTCTACGCGAGAAAATCAGTGGCACCTGTGTTACACAAGCGAATTCACAGTAATATGTTAAATACACAGAGTGACGTAAATTTCAAATGTGTCAAACCTTATTAATAAGCTGATTAGTTTGATGGGGAGAGAGAGAGAGAGAAAGACGAGGGGAACAGAAAAGTTCATTTTCCCCTCGTCTCTCTCTCTCTCCTAACAAACTAACCACCTTAGCAATAAAACTTGCATAGTGTAAACTATGACTCAGAGTCAAAGGCAGTCATTTCACGCTTTAAAAGCATAAAATTTTACATCACATTGTGAGATAAAACTTAAAAAAAGCAAAAATGTGTAAAAATTTTGCGTAATTAAATCTTATATGTTTAATTAATTTGGAAAAAGTAATAAACTATCAAGTTTAGGCATTTATTTAAAGGTTTTGCTTAAATTTGTTACCAAAATTATTTGTGGAAGTGCTTTTGTTTTTAAAGGAAAAGGATTTTCTTAGTTTAAGTGAACATAAAGTTATTAATTGGCCTCAATTCAGCAGAGATTTTAATTTTATTTTTAGCGCAATTTTAGAAAAATTTATGTTGCGCATTGTGTCGCTTCAGAAGTTATGTGCGAATTAGTAAAAGCCTCACGCGTTGACTTTACCAATACTAAGCGCTTAATGACTCCTGCTAAAACTTTTATTGCTTCTCTTTTTAACTTTATTTTATGTACTTTCATTAGGAATATACAAATATCATGATTTGTTACACTTGACTCATGAATTACGCGTGGTCGTGGTTGTTTTATCTATAATAATGATGTAAAAAAATAACATGTGTGACTGTATATAACTTTTTCAGGCTTGTTAAAAAAACCCTTTTTGGATAATTCGTATCCGAAGTCATTCAATAGCAGGAAATTCATCAGGAGCGTGCGTGAATAAAAAAAATCATGAATTTTTGCTTGTTTTGTTGGTTAAGCACTAACATTTGGGTGCCCAAGTGGCTGAGTGGTAGCGATGCTGGCCTCTTAGTCCAGAGGTCGTGGGTGCGATTCCCGCCATAGACCCTGGGTGTTTTCTGCAGACAAGCTAATCACCTCGCAGGTTGTGGGTATAGGGTATAAACGTATGGTTATATGCCGTTTGTTCTAAGAGCTTTCCATATAAAATTTAGTGACCCTCACTATTGTAGTTGTGGAGATATGAATTTATCCATCTTTGGGCCCACTGTGCGTTTTTTTAGAAAATATCTTAAGTCAACTACGTCCAAACACACATACTCTGATATTTGCATTTGAAGTAAACAGCGTTGAAAGCTCTTAATTTTGTTATTGTTTCTTGGCAAAGTAAGCTCAAGCATTGTTCTCGCCGAGATCGGTGTGAAAGCACAAAAGCTCTTATGTAAAGGTTTGCACAATGTGCTTATTGCTTGGATGTAGCTGCATTAAATTCATAAATTAATTGTTTTAATTTTATTTGAAAAGCTAACGATCTCCAAGATTATTACCAAATATTACATCACCTCCGGCTGTACACAAAATAATTATATATATTAAATTTGAAGAGTGAAATCTGTTAATACTACAACAAGCAAATTAAAGTTTATAATAACCAAATGTGGTTTATGTTAAAACAACATTTTAAATTTCAAAATTTATTATTATTAAATTTATTTTCTTTATTCACACAACATTAAGTCATAAAGAAACTATACATAATTATTTCCTCAGCTATAATAAAAAAAGCTGAAAGTTTTGCTATTTAAACCATGACATTGAACTTCAATTACGTTTTTAAGACAGTTATATAAAACAGTAGTCAATTAATTTGAATGACGGTTGGAGTCATTAAATTTAACTTTTTCTGTTACAGTTTCTAAACATATTGCTACACTTTGGATGCCTAATAACAATAGTATGCGGGCAAGGACCACCCTATGGCAGAGGTTATTATAGTTCGGTAAAGACGCCCACATCTTATTATAGGATTCATCATGGCATTGATGACATTGGCAATGGGTATGTTCCTTTGTCATATAAAAGCGATTCGTTAACGGGGGAGAGCAAACGTAGATCATCATCAAAGTATTCCAAGAAACCAACTTATAAAGGCTACAGTTCGGTAAGTTACATCTTAAAGTATTTGTATTTAATATCTAACTCTAAATTAGCTTCTACAGGATGAGGAAGAAATTTCATCAGAAGGCTATTCTTCTGATGAATATTCAAATGAAGCGAAAAATGCATATGCCTCCAAGGAAAACGATAGTAGAGAATACAGCATTGGCACTCAAATACGCGTTCAACATCCCATAACAATACCAAAAAAGTCAACAATATCATACCCCACCAAGAGCCCAAAATACGCCGCCATACCCAGTATAGGCAGCTATTCACTGGACCTTTCTAATGAGGAACGTGGATCTGACCCATATCTGCCTTTGACATCAACAAAAAGATCAAAACATGCCAAGCATTATGAACAGGATGCCTTTCAGGTAATTCCACCGCCCAAATCGAAAACACCCAATCATCATTATTCCACTTCATCTGGTTATGGTGCCAATTTTAATGTCTACGAGCCCGAAGCAGAATCGTATGAAAATCCCGATTTGGCTGTAAAGCATTTAAAAGCTAATTTAAGAGATCGTTACAAGAGCGTGGCCTCTAAAAAACAAATTGAAAAGTATATAGAAGACCAGGAGAAGCTGTTGGATGAAGCTTTGAAGTTACAACTGCTGAACAGTCCAAAGTTTCAAAAGTTATTAAAAACAGCCGAAAAAGAACATCAATTTAAACAGCCTGAATATGAGGATGACTACAATACTCCTCACTCATTTCGTGATAACTACCACAAAAGTGGGCCTCCAAAGTCATCCCGCGTCCGTCGCCGTCCTCCCAAGTCCAAGTCGTCCATAATATCTAATCCCAGTCGTAAATATCGTTCTGCTTTTGTACTTGCAGTCTAAAATAGTGACTTATAGTCTAGTATTTAATATAAATTTATGTATTCATACGTGGTAGTTAAACATTATTTTATTTATAGTTTAAGGCTTAAATTTACTCACTTAAATTGTTATTTTTTGTGGAAAACTATTTTCTTAAAAAAATATTTTTTTAAATAAATGATACTAGTAAATAAGTATTTCTTATACCGTAGACAGACGACAGCGTTAATTTGCATTAACTGTCTTAATGCAAATTAACTTGTGAATTATCCTCATCCCAATGCGCATTAAATTTACCGTAAATGCACTAAATGAGAGTGAATTAATACTGAATTAAGCTATATGATAACACCGTTCTAATATGGTAACATCGTCAACAATCAATCAAATGTTGGCAAATTGTTTTCGTTTTCAAAATTAAAATGTGATTCAGTCAGGAAATATAAGTTATTTTAATTGTTTTTAGAAAAAGAACAAAGATATATTAAAATCGAGACACATTTTTTCCATTTTAATATTTCATAATTTTAATAATATTAATATTTTTAATAAAGGGGTGCACAGATTTTGTTTACTTAATGCAAATACTGTCGTCTGTCAGGGTAAATTTTTAATTCACATTAGTGCGATTTTAATGCAAATTAACGATGCCGTCTGTCTACGCTTTTAACCGTGTATGTCTGTTAAAAATTAATTTAGGAAAGCAATACCATGACTGAAAATATTTAAAAAATTGCTTGGACGACTTTTGTTGCACAGTTAAAATTTAGAGTTTGTAGGAAACAAATGGTAAAATCGCCACGTTTGGCGAGAAATCGCCATATCTCACAAAAAATCGATATGTATTTTAGAAGAACTCTCCCAAAAAACTACAATTTAAAAACTTTTCCCATATTAACTCAGAATAAATTATGTAAATCATTACTAAGTAATTCAGTATTCTATATGTAGCTACATATTAACCAATTTCTTCATATCAAATAGAAATTTACATCATGTAAAAATAAACAAACAAAACTTACCCTTGCACTCCCATCTAACATTCAATGATCATTGATTCCGTCTACACCAACAGTTAGTTATTCAGGGAAATTTCAACACACAACACTGCACTAACACCCACCTGCACATACGTACATTTGAGCAAATAACCCCACCATGGGAATTTATTTTGAAAAATTCCTCTTTTATGCATTCTACTCTTTTTTTTAATCAACAACAACAACACTAAGAGCCGGCCGGCATCTTATTTTTTGCTTTTGCTTTTAATATTAAAGAAAATTGCCTTTTTCTAACAAATTTTCACACACATTTTTCTTAACTTTCTTCAACATTTTTTATAAATATTTTTACATACACTTGAAGCAGACACTGTTAAGTTAATTTTGATGTAATTTTCTTTTCGGGGGACTTATTATTTCTTAAGAAATTTTATCTTTTCATTAGCATCATTTTGCACACGATTTTCGCAATGTTAAGCGATTGAATTTAAGAAGTAGACTAATTGTCAAATACTGACAGATGACGAAAAAGTGAGAGAAGTGGGGAATATTTATTGCAAGTGATTTAGGTGAGTTCATATGAATCCAACTTGTAAAAGCTAATGTTAATATGCAAATTAACGATAATTATGTTTAACCTGCGCAATAAAGAATTGCTGTCAAATGTAAAATTATGCTTACCTGTTGTCCTTGTTATTTACAAGTTCGTTGACATCATTTTGAAAGGTTTAATTATCAACATTATTTTTAAGTAAAAACCTTCTAAACAGCCTTATGTATAAGCCAGAAATGTCATGAAATTAACATAAGTGACGACATT
Organism: Tachina grossa; assembly: GCA_949987645.1. Taxonomy (NCBI): domain Eukaryota; kingdom Metazoa; phylum Arthropoda; class Insecta; order Diptera; family Tachinidae; genus Tachina; species Tachina grossa. Next base: position 171,974,933 of record OX465274.1, on the reverse strand, counting down.
GAGTTAGCTGCTAACGAGTTCCTCCATATACTCTGACATTAAAAATAGGCGCATGATGTAGTATTAACCCACTACCAAATCCTAGCGTGATTTTTAATGTAGAATTGTATAGCAAAACTCGTTAAGATCATATTCAATTTTGCCCCTTATGCTAACTTCTTGCTAATTTTTTCTTATACATAGGGCCGTAAGCGAATAAATAAACAGCTACACAAAGAAGAGGCGAAATATCGAAACATAAAACTTTGTTAAAAATCAAGAGACCATAAGCTTATTACAATTAGAGGATATTATAACTAAAAAGAGGTTAAGATTATTATTATTATTAAATAAACAGCACTTTAAACCACGTAAGGTTCACTTGTCTAGTAATCCGGACAATTCAACGCTTCAGACAGTTCAAAAACTTTGCCTTTGTAGTCCGGACAGGGGGGTTTTTTTTTTGTATATAATAGTATTTCATTATTTTACAGCTAGGCACATACACAATATTATTTATGTATGAACAAGGATAGAATATTGCGAAAACAATAGTAGAAAATCGATCAGATAAGTAGCTCAACAATATGGTGCCTCAAAATCCACATTATTTAATATAAAATTGATAAAAGTCACAGCCATTCTAAAATAGATAGTTAGGCACGCGGTGAAAAGTACGCATTCGATTTCTCTGATGAAAATATAATGCAATCGATAACTGCAAACCAAAATATTGAAGACCGTGATATTTCTTTGGAAAAATCGATGTTCATCAAGGAATTTAAAAAAAAGTATAAAAAGTGAGACGGTCTAATGTACAGTGCTGCGCAGAAAAAACGAAACAAAATGGGTGAAAGCTTAAAGATCTATTTATTTCTTTAATAATTGATTGGAGAAAGGATTAGTATACTATATTTTGCTTAGTATTAAAAATTAAATTATATATGTTAAAAATTAGCAAATTTTAAGTTAAAAAAAGGACATTTATATATTTGTTTTGCATAACTAAAGCAATATATCAATACTTTGTATTAGAGCCCTTGTATCTTTTTTTTATTCTATCTGATATATGGTATTTGCATATTTTCAGCTCCATACTGCAATATAAGACTTAAGTTTGGTGTATGGGACATCGAAAAGAAATAAGAAATAAAAATAAAATAAATCTTCGAGGCATGGACTCAACTACTTTGTTTGTTGTAGAATCTGTTTCCACTCAGATTTTAACGTTTGAAATAGTTCAGCTCTATTCTTTGATTCGTTTTGCGGCGACGCTTCTCTTTAGTATCCCAGACACGTTTTCAATGGGATTCAAGTTGGTAGATTGTGCCGGCCAACCAAGGACTTAAGTCCCATTATCTCTTATGAAGTCCTTAACCTTTCGATGAAAGGAACCAACTTTGTCTGCCGAGAAAGAGGCTCAGACCATTACAGAACCACCTTCATGTTTGAAATTAACTTTGCACTTCCGTTGCTCAAGGCGTTTACCAGGATACCGCCGAATTGTGCACATTTTATCTGTATTGATTAAATGAAATTTGTAATCATCGCTTAAAAGTACTATTTCTCATTTTTTAATGTCCAATTTAGATGTTTTTTGGCAAAATTTTAACCTATTAAACTAAAAGAAGCAAAGCTTTTAAATTAAATTCGCACAAAGACATGATAGTCAAGCCTTACCTTTGGTTTATATATCCTTTGGTTAGCAACGGTTTTTCGGATGGTACATAACTTTTGAAATTGTTTTCTATTGCACGTCTTCTAACTGTGCTATCATGGATATTTAAGTTTAAAGCAACAGGGTTTTATTTGAAAATTCAACATTCTTCCAAAGAAATATCACGGTCTTCAATATTTTGGTTTGCAGTTATGGATTGCATTATATCTTCATCAGAGAAATCGAATGCGTACTTTTCACCGCGTGCCTAACTATCTATTTTAGAAGGGCTGTGACTTTTATAAATTTTATATTGAATAATGTGGATTTTGAGGCACCATATTGTTGAGCTACTTATCTGATCGACTTTCTACTATTGTTTTCGCAATATTTTATTCTTGTTCATACATAATATTGTGTATGTGCCTAGCTGTAAAATAATTAAATACTATTATATACTAAAAAAACGCCTGTCCGGACTACAAAGGCAAACTTTCTGAACCGTCTGTAGCGTTGAATTGTCCGGATTACTAGACAAGTGAACCTTACGTGGTTTAAAGTGCTGTTTATTTAGTAACAATAATAATCTTAACCTCTTTTTAATTATAATATCCTCTAATTGTAATAAGCTTATGGTCTCTTGATTTTTAACAAAGTTTTATGTTTCGATATTTCGCCTGTCCTTTGTGTGGCTGTTTATTTATTCATATACGGCCCTATGTATAAGAAAAAATTAGCAAGAAGTTCGCATAAGGGGCAAAATTGAATATGATCTTAACGAGTTTTGCTATACAATTCTACATTAAAAATCACGCTATGACTTGGTAGTGGGTTAATACTACATCATGCGCCTATTTTTAATGTCAGAGTATATGGAGGAACTCGTTAGCAGCTAACTCAATGTCGTCACTTATGTTAATTTCATGACATTTCTGGCTTATATACATAAGGCCGTTTAGAAGGTTCTTATTTAAAAAGAATGTTGATAATTAAACCTTTCAAAATGATGTCAACGAACTTGTAAATAAATAGTCCGGACAACAGGTAAGCATAATTTTAAATTTGACAGCAATTCTTTACTGCGCAGGTTAAACATAATTATCGTTAATTTGCATATTAACATTAGCTTTTACAAGTTGGATTCATATGAACTCACCTAAATCACTTGTAATAAATATTCCCCACTTCTCTCACTTTTTCGTCATCTGTCAGTATTTGACAATTAGTCTACTTCTTAAATTCAATCGCTTAACATTGTGAAATTCGTGTGCAAATGATGCTAGTGAAAAGACAAAATTTCTTAAGAAATAATAAGTCCCCCGAAAAAAAAATTACATCAAAATTAACCTAAGAGTGTCTGTTTCAAGCGTATGTAAAAATATTTATAGAAAATGTTGAAGAAAGTTAAGAAAAATGTGTGTGAAAATTTGTTAGAAAAAGGCAATTTTCTTTAATATTAAAAGCAAAAGCAAGAAATTAGATGCCGGCCGGCTATTAGTGTTGTTGTTGTTGATTAAAAAAAAGAGTAGAATGCATAAAGGAGGAATTTGTCAAAATAAATTCCCATGGTGGGGTTATTTGCTCAAATGTACGTATGTGCAGGTGGGTGTTAGTGCAGTGTTGTGTGTTGAAATTTCCCTGAATAACTAACTGTTGGTGTAGACGGAATCAATGATCATTGAATGTTAGATGGGAGTGCAAGGGTAAGTGTTGTTAATTTATTTGTGTGTGGTGTAAATGTTTATTAACCGGATTATTAAAATAAAAAGTATTTTTCTGTTATAAAGGATTATAAAACTAATTTTATATTGAAAACTGTCTTATAAACCTCTTATAAGTCAAAAATATTTCTTATGAATAATAATGATTTTCTTATCTATTCTGAGTCAATAAGGAAGCAGTTTTTGAATGATATTGAAGTTTTTTGGGATAATTTTTTTAAAATAAATTTTTTTGGGGCTAAATATTGTTAAACGAAAACGTAAAGTCCTGACAAGTTTTATATTGAAAAATATAAATTACAAAAAAAAAAAAATAAGTACAAAATTTTGCAGCACTTATCTAATGTTTTTGTTTTACAAATTTGGCCCTTATTTAAAAAACTCATAATTCTCCATAAGTTTATTAACAAACGATTTCTGCATAAAAGTATGCTGTATTCAGGCAAAAAGATCAATTGCCTGGCTCACGATATCAGTAAATAACAGTTATTTCCGCTCAAAAATATTAGATTTAAAAAAATATCCGCTATCTTCTGATTTTTATTACACAAGTCCTAACAATTGCGCTCCCTCTTTATGTCAAATATTAGTCATATTTAAATGGAACTTAGTACATAAATAAACTATGAGCTAACGACTTTTTTAATGTTAATTTTGAGTTAGTGTTAAGATCAGATGAATTCTTATATTGTTTGTGAGTTACGTTATTTTCTCGGTCGCTTTGTAGTCAAACTTGTTAGAAATATAGACAAATCCATGTAACATGCAAAAAAATTGTTACACGGAGAAAATTCACTTGAAAATTATCCAAAACGTGCATAAGCCATAAAATATTATCTAATACTGCTATTACTTATTCTAATAACCATTAAACTACTATGTATGGATGTATGTTATTAAGCCTTCTACTTCATAAGTATGTATGTATGTATGTATGTATTTTCCCTGCAGGAGAGTGAACTAGTGTCCAACTGGTGTCTTACTAGTACAGAAATCACCACCACTAGTTCCCAACTGTAAACTTTCCAATACCATCTTAATGCTCAAATTAGAATTGAGTGTGCTTAGAAAACTACTAGTAGCATGGGTACTAGTTTAGGACTAGTTTATTACCAGTTCTTTTGTAAAGAAAAATTCTATAAAATTGGTGGTTTTATTCCCTTGTTACCTAGTGACAACTGCTAGTTAAAATTCGTCATTATTTATCAAAATTCAATAATACAAAAGGGTAATTTATAATTATTTTATTATAATTATTTTTAGATGAATCTGAAATTTTAATAATTGTATGATACCTATTTTCATACAGTGCATGGTTTCTATTAGGCAGTAAAAATTTACCCTTTTTGCACTAGTTCATGCTATTCTAGTAATTATACTAGTAGTTTTTAGACAATTATCGTGTACTCTCCTGCAGGGTTTGTTATTAAACCTTTTCTTATGTTCCTTAAATACAAATTTCCATACAAAATTTGTTTCGTAAACCTTTTGCAAATCAAAATATTTTTTTCTGAATACGGCAGGAAATGTTTAATACTTTCTAGCGCTTTTGAAGGTTAAAGTTTTTTTGGTTTTATTTAATTAAGGTTATGAAACTCAGATGTCGCCACAGAAACTGTTTAGCAAAGACACACACTACACTGTATTACACCATTGTCAAGTTACCCTTAAGCTAGGCTACAATAATGAAGAATATAAAAAATAAAGTAAATAGCCGAGCCACACAAATATTATTGAATAATGTACAGTGGATATTAAGGGACTGTCACTCGATGTCGCCAGCGTTCGACTTGTCGCACACTTACATTCAAGACAAAAACAAATTTTAAAATTTTGTTGTTGTTTCCAATGTAACTGTGCGACAAGTCGAAGATTGTAGACTTCCTGGGACAGGCCCTAAAAAATATTACGGCCTGTCCCAGGATGCCAGGAGAAATCGTTCAATCGACAACTTGTATTGCAAGCAACAATATCATTAGAAAATTTGTTGTTGTTTTCAATATAAGTAATTGATCGAACGAACTGGTGACATCGTCGGACAGGCCGTAAGATTTTATAAACATGAATTTATACTAGCTACTACGTCTATAAAAAACTAAGCTTTTTCTGGAAATAGAGAAAGAAACGAAGAAACAGTTATTTTATGTAAGTATATAAAGAAATACAACAACCGGTTTTTAAGGAAAAAATAGAATTAAAAATAAGCAAATGAAAACACTCCAAGTTGTTTTCGATTACAATTTTATTGATTATGTTAAATTTAAATATTTTTAGGATAGTTTATTAGAATGTAAAAAATATATTCATTTTTATACACAACATCTCATCACTCAAAGTGAGCTTCTATGTTAATTTTTTAAAGGGACAATTTAAAAGTAAGAGACCTGTTATTAATGATTAATTTGACGCATAACTAACAAAATACCAATCTTATCTATGACTTCAGTAATTAGCATTTTATATATTGCGCTTATTATTTGAATGCGCATTTCCATAAGTTGTAGAATCTAAATTTCCAGTTGCTCACAGAAACGTTACACAGAGTGTGTGACAAAACCACTGGACTGCAAAAAAACTTGATAAATATTAGCATTAAATAAAAAATTCTTAACTTTCACTTTTTATACACATTGCGAGCATTTCACAGTTTTTGTTTATTACAATTTATGTATATCAAACCGCAATGGGAGTATTAAGGACAGTGTTGCCAAATGTGTAGTTATTGGCTAATACATGGTGAAGAAATTCTTAGGGTAAAGCTTAGGGGAGAAAAGTAACTTAACTTAAAGCTCGAAGCTGTGACTAAGTATATTAAATTTAAGACAAATATTCGGTGGTGTGCTAAAAAACTCACGATTTGATGATGTGTGATTTCCACATTCGAAAGTACTGTTGTATTGTTTGCGGATTAGAAGCTTAGGTTGAAAAATTATTTAAGGCATTCAAGACACAAAAAACTATAAAAATTTAACAATTAAGAAACGATTTTTTTAAAGATTTTTTAATAGAAATCCAGCGTTTTCAAATTCCCCATTTTCGAGCACACACCCGTTTGTTTATGAATTTGTTATTAAACAGAATTTCGATAAAATTTCTTCAGCTGTTCTGAGGCGTGTGTTCCCCTACTTTTGCCTCACTTTTTCTTAGTACTTATTTATTCTTAGCAAAACAGGAAATTTTTAATTGTAAAAAAATTGCAAAACCCTGCCTCGAGTTATTTCACAGAAGTTGGATCAATTTTAATTAGACCAGTTTATTTATTAAAGAAAATAGTAATTATTTATGAGTTACAATTTAATCTTAAGGCATTAGCTGTAAAAACTAGAACTTGTGTGCATAATTTAATTTGAGTAATCTCGTATGTTGCACAATGGCCCTTTATGAAGTTTGTAATGTGTAGCAGTTGTAAATTAAAAATTTATTTATTCTAAACACAAATTAGATCTGAAACACTTACAACCGTATTTATAAAACTTAAAAAGTCTTTATAAAGGTTTTTTAAAACAAATTTTCGTATAAAAATTTTTGTAAAAAGCCTTTATGAAGCCTTTTTAAGTTTTATAAATAAGGCTGCTAGTTTTCAAGCCTAAACTTTTAAAAAGATTTTAACTTTCCGCTATAGGAAGTTATAGCGATTTTCGAAAATTGAGTTTTTATCATATTCCAATGTATTGGGGGACCCGGAGTCGATCCGGGCTATTTTCGCGATAATGCCATAACATAAGAAGAACTTAGTGATCGGAAGCAGATTCAAAAGATATTGAGTTAACTTAGATGTCATAAGATAGTGAATCGATTCGGTTTGATAGATTTTAAAAATAAAATTTTAATAAAACTGTTTTTTTTTTAAATTTTAACTTTATAAATCTAACATTAAAAATTTGACTAAACTCGAATGATTCGTTAGACAGATGTCGTTGACAAGAATTTGGAAAAAATCACTTTCTTTTCTAATACCTCGAAAAGTTTTCCTCAAATGGATTTTAGATATTTATTTATTTTCATATGTAGACTTAAATTTGACTATTCTCTTAGGGATAAGTTTCAAGGTTGGCCTGCTGAATGCTGAAGAGAAATATTTATATTTTCAAATAAAATGGGAAAATAAAAACCACTTGCAATAAAATTAGTTGTTTATTTTTTTGTGAGGCTGACGTTTACTTCAAGAATCTTTCACTTGATGCACATGAAATTAGGGAACATAAAAATATAGGTTCCCCCATTTTTTTGTATCCACCATACTGTGCTTGGGCCAAGTACATTTGATTTGCAATTATATTTTTAGAAATCATGCCATATTATATATTAAGGTTTAATTTTGGGTCCTCTTCTCAGTAACCTCTTTTAGTTAATAAACGAATGTTGTGTTCGCCATATTATTTTAATACACGTAATAAATATCATACGGCTGCACAGAACATAGATTTCCGTTCCGCCATTTTGAGGTTTCCGCCATATTTTTAGAGTAATTATTGAAATGTTAGCAATGTCAAAGCAAGGGAGCAGCTAATGGAGAAGTAAATGTCAAACTACATATACAATTTTTTTAGTTTTTTTTTTACATTAACTTCTAAAGAAAACATAGCATTTCAACTTTTAATTTTTGTATTTTTATTAAAATATTTATATAAAACTTTTCTTTCTTTATAAAATATGTAGTATACATAAATATACATATTTTTTTTCTTTAGCGCACACTCTTAATTTTTTTTTATTTTCAAAAATATTCGGGAATATTTATTTAACAATATTAGGAAAAGTTATTTTAAACTTATAAAAAAAAACAAAAAAATTAATTAAAGGAAAATTAAACCTGAAAAGAATTGTTGCAACAATTTTTCGATATCACAAGATCAAGAAAGTTCATAGAGAAGGAAACAGAAAAAGAATATGTTTTAAGGAGAGCATGATATGAAATAGGCAAATGGATTAAGAGATATTGAGAGACAAAAAATATGTTTAAGATCGCGATCGAGATGTTTTAATTGAAACGGAAATGCAAGAAACGGCAGTCCTGGTTGAATAAGCGGAAATTCTACGAGAGAAAGAGAGGTAGAAAGAGTAGAAGCTGGCAAATTGTTTAGAAAATAAAAAAAATATAACTTATTTTAACTACAAGTTTTAGGAGGGAAATTTTAGTAAACTCTATCTATCTCTCTCTTTTAAACAAATACAACTTAACGTACTTTGTTAAAGCTGTAGGTGAAACCATCGGGTGTGCGATTTAGAGAGAGTTTGCCGGGTGGTGCGAAACGATGGGGATTGGGTGTGGTGTATTCGGGCTGTGGATTGTAATGGGGTTGGGGATTGTATTGCGGTGCTGGTGCTGGATTGTATTGTGGTGCAGGATTGTATTGGGGAGCTGGTGGGTTGTAGGCTGGTTGGGGTGGATTATAGGCTGGCTGGGGTGGATTGTAGGCTGGTTGTGGTGGTGGCTGCGGACGATACTGGGGTTGACTGTGAGATTGACTGTTTTGGCCGAAGTTGGGATCATTATAGCGGGGATCGTAGGAGCCATCGTCACCGTAGTCATTGCCGCGGTAAGCAGGGGCTGGAGCAGGCTGTGGCTGATATTGGGGTTGAGGTACGTAACCAGGTTGAGGAACAGGTTGTGGTGGAGCTGGAGGAGGCACAGGCAAATGGTCACCAGAAGCTTGGAATCTATAAATATAAATAAAAAATTATAGGCTCAAAAATTAGATTTTATAGGAAAACTTGTACATTTTTATAGAAAAACAATTATTCATTTACACAAAAAATAAATTATATTCCAATCAGCAAATTTTTAATTGAAAAATAAAAATCAGTTAAAAATTTAATTAAGTTCATTAAACTTTTGAACTAATTAAATTTTTAAGCCAAAGTTTAATTGGCTGAATTGAATTTTAAACTAAACTTCAAATCAATAACATTTTTAATTATACTTTTAATCAATTAAATTTTTTAATTGGTTTTTTTATTTATTTTTTTTTTAATTTTTCCAAATGTTATTATGGATTATCGTACCATTTTACAATTTATTTATCATACTACTAAAGTTTGCATACAATTTATAATGCAATGACATTAAGTAACAATTGGGGTATTCAAATGGTAGTCATAAATTAATATGTATGTTTTAAAATAACAACACGAAAAAATTATATGACTGCTCTCTCACTTTTCTACGTGTAGTTATAACAAAACAATAAACATAGCTGAGAAAGTCTCATTACTTTATTAATTTTTTATTTGAGTCACAACTAAATTTTTTTTAACTGTGTTAAAATAGTAAGACTATCGTTTGAATACTCCAAATAATTCATTAGTTCATATTAAATTTAGCTATTTTTCTATCATCAAATTAATGAAGTAAGATGTGCTACACTTTATTTATAAATAAAACTTTTATAAAACCTAATTTACCCATTTTTGCCGGCTGTATAAGATATGGTACGTCTCTGACCGGTGGGATCTACGTAACTGTAACTGCCATGGCGTGTGCCATCTGAATCGGTTTCTTCTTTGAAATTGATACCATCTTCTTGTGTATAGGCTGCACCAAATTTACCATCTCCGGATAAATAACGTTGCTCGCTGATTATGGCAGCCGTTTTAGGATCCTGATGGTATCCCTGGCTAGATGCGACAGCAACGAGAGTAGTTAGAACAATCTGCAGAGTAAAACAGGAAATAAATGTTTAATTAATTTTTTAAAATTTATTTTGTATAAATATTTCGTAACATGGCAAACTCCAAAAATTGTTTGGCTTGAATTCAGAAGCTCCCACTGTTCTGAAGTAATATTAAAGTCATAATTATCTACTATGCTAACAAGTTGAAAACTTATTTAATAATTACAAATACATACATATGTATATATGCAAAGATGAACAAACTACAATCACGATTCATAGTCGAGACTCAAAAGTGATCACACAGGCCGATCTGTCTAGATCTAAATCTCTCTCAGTAGCTCATTTTTGACACCAACCTATAATCAGACAGATGTAATTTAAATGCGTTTGGTTATAGGTTTGTCTTAAACGAGCTACTAAAAAGTCCGATACAAGTCTAAAGTTACTGGATAATCACGGCATTGATAATGGCATAAAAGAGGCAGATAAGTTTCGCAAGTTGTAGATAGATTAATTTAAATACTTACTCTAACTGAAAAACTAAGGCTAAAAGAAAAATGACTTGAGAATAACTGCCTTGGAAGGCTTCATACGTCATACAAAAATTGGATCGGCTCACATTAAACTTCTTTCAGAACTCAAATAAAAATAAGAATGAAGCCAAACTCATGGCATTAAAACAATTTACTGAAACTGAAGTTCTACACCTAAAAAAATACCCGTTAGTTGAGACCAAAACCAACTGAGTGAACTGAGTCAGGCAAGATGGTCAGTTGCGTCTGTAGCTATTTGAAAAATCACAGACTTAAGGCCTCGTTAGTCTTTACTTTCTGTTGCTGTTCTGTGCCGTTCCTTTCTGTATAAAATATTTTGCAAGTACTTTGTCTGTGAAAAAAATCAGCTGGCAACCTATAGAATTGATTACACTTGTACAGAAAATATCACAACACACTAATAAATACACACTTTTGGCTGTCATTTAACGTTGAATTCTATTTTCTACAGATTTGTCCGCAACAGAACAGAACGAAAAAGTAAAAACTAACCACACATACAGATTTTCAACTCAACAGAAACAAAACAGCTGATTCAGAACAGAACATCACGTACAAACTAATTCTGCCTTTAAATTATGCCATAACCAGTGTTGCCATATGTGAAGATTTGTCCTATTTTTGAAGTCATTAGACAAGTTAAAACGACCAAAAAGATTTCTTAGCTTAAAATAAAATTTTTTTAAATAGTATATTTTTTACTTTTAGGGCCATTATTACAACTCAAAGTTAGTTAAAAGTAGGATTTTATCGGACGTATAAAAACTTTATCATTTCCAAAATTTTACTTTAACCTAAAGTGAGCGATAAGTTACAGGCAAGTTTATCCTACCTGGTAAGTTAAATCCAATTTGCTATAATTAGAAGCTTTCTATACGTCCGATAAAATCCTACTTTTAACTAACTTTAAGTTGTAATAATGGCCCTTAGTGTATTATTAAGTTATTGATAAAAAACAATTTCCGGGATATCCCTAGTCCATTCTGCCCCTTACTTTTTATTATATTTAGGCTTTTATTCGTAGAAAAGAATACATTTCATACATTTTTCACTTTGGAAAAACTCAAATCATGAATGCTTTTGCAAAAATGTTCAGTAAAGAATTCTTTACTTAAATATCACAAAAAATTTCACTCAGTGTCGTATAAAAAGGAACTACAGGCTGTCGTACAGAAACGTACGACATGGCACCCCACGACGGATTAGTTGGCGTACGAAAAGGTATGACGTGGCACTCAATGTGTTAAGGTTTCTTTTGACTAAACCACTTACATATTTTCTGAGTTTCTTTATAATAATCTTAAATATTTTCTATACAGTAACTGCCTTATTCATAAAAAATATTTCAGGTTTATTAAGCGCTTATTTGACATATTTCTATGGGAGATTTGTCAAATAAAACTGTACTAAACCTAAAATATTTTTTGTGAATTAGACCATAAATATTTTGTATTATTTAGCTTTTTATTTAATAGTTCACTGAAAACAAAATAAATGTTAAAAAAAAAGATTTTGAATAAAAAATTATATATTTTGGTCGACTTGAAGATTTTTTAAAAATAAATATGGCAACACCAGCCATACTTGATATTAGGCTAAAAAATAAAGAGAATGTACAATCTGTTCTTGATAGTTTATCTCTTGAGTACTTCTCCAGGTTGAAAATTCAGACACTCGATATTTTGAAGTTAATGAAATTGAAATTTTTTTTTCGATATATTAAACTAACTAGCTAAAGCGAATCTTTATATCTTTATTAATAAAACATATTTTATATATCTATATAAGAACGAGAAGATAGATATTTAAAGTCAGCAAAATCAAAATTAGGGCGACAGGGATGAAACATTTAAACGTACTTTGGTATATAAAACTAACTAGCTAAACCTATTTTTTCTTTGTTAGTTAATAAATTAGCTTATTTGTACCTCTGTCTCTTTCTGTCTCTTTTTTAATCTGTCTCTCTCTCTCTCTATCTCTGTCTCTAATCTACAAAATCAAACCTTGAGTATGAAACGCAAATCTCCATGTATGTAATTATTTTATGTTGCTTGCAGATGTTTCAGAACAGAAAATTTTTTCAGAATCATTGTGGATACTTATCACATTCAGTTTTTGGTACCAGTATCTATCAATATGGAAAAGGCATCGCCAGCCTTGTGTTCAAGGGATGTGTTCGATTTTCGGACGGTTAGAAGTGTTATAAATCATTAAAAAAAAATTGAGGGAGTGTAGTATCTCTTACAAGATTTCAAATAAATGTAGCCTTTGAATGCTTATTTTGACACTGGCAAAATTGTTTGAGTCCAACAATTCTGACCGTACGTCTATGTGCAAGCATGTAACATGCTGCACAATAAGCATTTAAATTTGCCTTTTTCCCACAGCCCATGAAGGGGTTGTTTTTAAGCACACATTTAATGTTACGCCTTTTAATAGTCCCAATTTCCCATAAGTTTGTTGCGTGAGGTTGGTTTTCTCTGCATTCACTAGTGCCGAATTTTTATTAAAAATTTTTATAAAATTTGTTGTTAAAAAATTTATTTTTATATTATTATATTTATGTGCTAACAAAAGCGCTTGAATAAGAAGTGCTATAAACAAAATGTCTTAGCATTAAAATTCAAAATATTTTTGCAACTTTTTTGAACTGATATTGACAATTAAAAAAAAGTTTCATGCAGCTAATTTCATACAAAAACTAATTGTGCAAATTCAATTACTTGTATTATTATTCCATTTGTCTTTTTTTTGTTTTAAATTAAATAATTTATTCTGTTTTCCACGCACTACTTTCAGTTAATGCAATTCATCACAGCAACAGTCAAAGCTAATTTAAGAAAAAAGTATTACTTTGTTTGAAAAAATACAAGTAGTTTTTATGTTCTATGGCATAAGTATGGAAGTAGAAGCTTTAAAAACTTTAATGCTAAAAACTATAATTTTTTTCTAAGTTGTAGACTCATTTGTGGTTATGAGGTAGTAAACCTATCCATGGTTATAATGCAAATTAGAAATAAGGCAACTCATAGATAAATTTTATTTTGGAAAAAAAGCCACAGAACATTATAAAATATTTGCTCATAACCGTCACATGAACGCTTGAGTGATATTTTATTAATGGAACGGAATGGAATGCCAAACGAGAACAAGGAAAAAATTTTAAGAAAATAAAGAAAAATATGATCTGCGTTTAGCTTTAGAGATAGAGATCTAGGGGGAGAGAGAGAGATAAGGGGCTGGTAAAAGCAGAAATGCTAAAGGGCTTATTCATAAAAAATATTTCTTATTTTATATTTATAAAAAATCAAAATCCTGGCGCCTCGAAAATTATTTTTTTTTATATGTCGTAGTAGAACTTTTTTTCCTCATGCCAAAAGCTATCGAAAAATCGTGCCATTGATTATGGATTATGGATTAATTTTGGTCCATACAAATCAGGCCGCTCACTCTTTTCAGTGAAAAATGCAATAATTCTCAAAAAAAAAAAAAAAAAACAAAATGTAACTAATGCAACATGAAAGTAACCTAAGTCTTATATTTTATGGTTACGTTTAAATGCAGTTTTTAAAAAAAATAGTTTGGTATTATGCAGCATTTCGCTTATTTATTTAGATTTATTTAATTTTTTAAAACACAATGTACCCAAATGGATTTCCGAGTATAGGTGTAATGCAATATCACCCTTGCTAACCCATTTAATATTTACTTTACATCCGAAAATAGACAAATTTATGATATAAAACACTTTCATAACTATAGGCTGCCAGGTACTTTAAAAACATTTCTGCTGATATTTTGATTACTTCAATTTAAATTCTCTTATTGAAGCAATTGATCTAATCTAGGCGCACGGCAGTGCGCCAGGCCAAGTTCCGGCCAATGCAAGCAGTGTGTATATTTACAGGAAGCCATTCGAGCTGTTTTTACCTCCCTCATAACTTTGTTCCCCGCAACCGTAAAATTATGAAATTTAAATCATAATTAGAATAAATTCATGCAACCTCATTTGCAAAGTTGAAAGTGAAAGTTATACAATGAAAGGTTCCGGAGATATGGAGGTGCAAAAACTGCATATTTTAGGACATACTCACTGACTCACTGATCACTCATCAAATTGATGAAGCACTTCCGCTATAGCTAGAGAGCTAATATTTGGTACACGTGTAGATCTAGGTGAGCAATGAACTAGAAAAATCTGAAAACCCGAAAATTTTAACCAAGGGGGCTGGGCTACGCCCATAAAAATTAAAATTTGTGCTAGTGAGCTGAAATTTGGTACAGAGCTAGGTCTAGGTGAGCAATAAACAAAAAAAATTTAAAATACCAAAATTTTGGCCAGGAGGGCGGGCCTGCGCCCATAAAGGCTAGAATTAAAACAACAAATCTAAGGCACCTAATGGAAGCTATTTTATTGAAATTAGGCATACATACTGCGATAAAGCAAGCCTAAAAATATTTCATTAAAAAAGTGGGCGTTGACACGCCCATACAATTTCAGCCTCATTTTCGTGTACTACGGCTCAGCATATTTAGATATACTATTTCTGTTTGTATTATTATCCGTTTGCAACGAAACTTGACACAAATAATAAACACTGGCCGAAAAAATCTCAAGTTTGGAAAAGGGGGCATGGTTACGCCCATAAATATTAAACATTAAAAGTTGCGCTAAGGAGCTGAAATTTGATAAACGAGTAGGAATAGGTGATAAAACAACAAGAAAAACCTGAAAACCCAGAAATTTTAGTCAGAGGGGCGGGGCTGCGCCCATTAAAATTAAAAATTAAAAGTATCGCTTATGAGCTGAAATTTGATACACAAGTAGGTCTGGATGAGAAACCAACAAGAAAAATCTGATAAACCAAAAAATTTTACCACAATGGGCGGGGCCACGCTACTATTGTTTGGACCTGAAAACTTACAGCCTTATTTATAAAACTTATTAAGGCTTTTTAAGAAAATTTTTTTATGAAAATTTCCCTTAAAACCCCTCTATAAAGCCTTAATAAGTTATATAAATAAGTCTGTTAATATACAGCTTTTAACTTAAGCCATTTTAGTGAAACCTTGCATATACGTTACACGTATACAATACTTTCAACTATCACGTAACAAAGTGGTCGTGATCACTCCCATAAAATTTTAGCCTTGTGTTTAATCTACTTCGGTCTAGCATATTTTAGAAGAAAATTAGAATGAATTATAAGCGCTGCTCACAACAATATTGTTAGTTTAAAATAGTGGGAGGGGTAATGCTCATAAAATTATAAGGTATAGTTAACGTTAAAGAGCTGAAATTTTATATACAAGCAATTGTAGATGAGTAAGCCAGTGGGAAAATCTTAAAACCAAGAAGCTTTATCCGCTAAAACTCTAATTTGAGCTAGAGAGCTGAAATTTGGTACACAAATTGATCTAGATCAGAGATCACTAAAAAAATTTAAGAAACCAGAAGTTTCAATCAGGGGTTGAGAACAAGCACTGTAAACTCAAAATTAAGTTAAATTTTATTGAAACTTTTCATACACATTGCACTTGTCCAAAGTAAAAATTTCGTTTTGAAATTGGTCTTGACTACTTCCATAAATCTTAGCTTTTTTTCATGTACTTCGGGTTAGTAGTTTTTAGACTATTACTCATGTATTTCTCAATAGCTTTTTTCTACAAAAGTTTACATGAATCATAAGCACTAACAGATATAAAAGTCGGTGGGGCAAGGCCCATAAAAATTTTACGTAATATTATACTGTAGAAAGCTGAAATTTAGGTAGACAAATAGTCCTAATTGATTTACTCAATCGGAAAATCCAAAAATTAAAGCACAACGTACCCTATTGAAACTTTGCATGCACATTGGGCATATCCTTTTTAGGGTTCCGTACACCAAAGTTGAAAAGGAACCCTTTTGTTTTCGCTACGCTGTCCGTCTATCCGTCTGTCCGTCTGTCCGTCACACGGTATTTTCTCAAGAACCGTAAGAGCTACGGACCTGAAATTTGGACAGAGTATGTAGAACCTTGGCCGCTACAACAACAAATACATGAGAATTAAAAATTAAATGGTGTTCCAAAACGAGCAACGAAAAATTTTAAAATCCCATGTAATATACATACAAATGTATGAACATAAGTATATTGAAACTTGAAATTTGTAAAATTAGTGTACTTTTATACAGACTACAACAATTAACACTAAAATGTAAAAAAAATTAAATTAAAGGGTGTTCCATCAGTTAATGCAATTTTGACTATGTAATTTTGACAATTTGCTATATCTTGGAAACCGTAAGAGGCAAAAACTTAAAATTTTCAAAAACGGTAAAACTAAAAAAACCGAAAATTATAAAATCGCCAAACCAAAAAAAAAAAAATCGCCAAAAATTAAAAAAAAATCGTCAAAACGAAAAAAATCGCCAAAATTAAAAAAAATTTCTAACACTAAAATAAATCGCCAAATTCGAAAAAATCGCCAAAATGAAAAAAACCCCAAAAATTTAAAAAAAATCGCCAAAAAGCGAAAATGTCGCCAAAACTAAAAAAAATTTTATATAAAAAAAATCGCAAAAATGAAAAAAATCGCCAAAAATATAAAAAATCGCCAAAATGAAAAAACGCCAAAAACTGAACAAAATCGCCAAAACAAGAAAACAAAGTGTCAAAACTAAAAAAAGCCAAAACTTAAAAAAATCGCCAAAACCGAAAAAAACGCAAAAACAAAATAACCGAAAAGACCCCAAAAACGAAAAAAAATGCCAAAACTATATACTATATAGGATGAAGTTTGTATTAAATTATACATATATTATATACATTATATATATATTATATACATTTGTAATCGTAAGGGTGTCATATAATTTTTAGATACTCTGCTAACTTGGCAATATTTTTAACTTTCTAAAAAAGGAGAGAATAATGTTAATTTGTTCATTTCTTTATATCGGTAAAAATGTTGTCAAGTTAGCAGATTATCTAAAAATTATATGACACCCTTACGATTACAAATGTATATAATGTATAGCATATGTCAGTGAAAGGTTTTTTGGCAAAGAACAACTTGGTCAAAATTTATATCTCACTGCTTTTGAAGGCCGAAATTTTTGATAGGAACTTGGCCTTTTTTCACATTGATGTTTTTGTGAGGATTTCAATTTACATATTCAAACTCAATCTTCCTTGTCAACGAATAAGCTTTCGACACAAGAATATTTTTGATTGATTCAGGTAAATGTGTGTACTATATTATGATAGGTTATGGTACTGAATCCTGGTTTCAGTTGTAATAATCTAATTAATTTTAGTTATTGTGCTTCCTTTCTTTCATAATATTTTTTATTGTAACATATAAGAATTCAAGCACTACAAATACAATTAATCCAATGATACACTTGCTAAAGACACTCACAAAACGAAACATAGTTTTTTCTCGGTTAAATCCTTTAGTTAAGCGGCACTGTAAACTGCTACGATTTTCAGCAAAACGACGCCTTTACGTTAAATGTCCGTTAATTAAAGGAAGTTGGCTTTTGGAAAAATGGCCAACGAAGGTGTGAAAAAGAATACTTTTGATTTAAAGGTGGAGTGTATCTACTAAACCGACGGCGACAAACTATTTGAATAAACTGCCTTCCGCCATGACATGTTGTAGACTTTTATAGCTGACGCACAGAAAAGCAGCGCAATAAGTAAGAAAACCTTGGTCAAATAAAGGCAAGAGAACAACAGCAGCAGCACCAACAGCAGCAACAACAAACAAACATCAACATAGCACATAACAACAAAATTACAACTTTTAGATAGACAAATAGTCAATCAGACGATAAATCGTGGTGTGGTGCTGTAGCTGCAAAAAAAGTAAGAATAACAACACACAAAACAACAAGGCAATGTGTGGATATTACAGTAACAATAACAACATAAATAATATGAGAAATAAGTTATAAGAAAAAAATAATTTAACTATTCGTAATAACAAGTCACTTGGCTGCTTAGTTGTACTTGTTGTACAAAACTTATATCGTTTTTTCTTTTCTTCTTTTTTAATGGGTGCACACACAAACAAGAGCAAATTAAAGTATTTTGAATGCTCCAATAAGTCAATAGAGTGCAACGCCAACAACAAGCCAGCGATGAAGCTGTCGGTACATTTTTTGGTACATTTGAAGCATGATAGGAAATTGTTGGATAATCATATACATACATATTTTGAGGTTGTGGATTGTGGGATGAGGAACTTAAATGGGTAATTCTAATTTAAAACTGATGGGTAACTGTGTTGTATTTAACGCTTCATTTACAAATGCCGGTAACTTGTTACAAGTTGCGTGTACGTATTACCAACCAATACATTGAATGAAATAATAAAAACACTCGCAACTTGCTTGATTGTTTACACAGTCAAGTGCAAGTTTATTTTAATTTTTCTATATGTTACTATAAATATTTGAAAATTTCGTTTCTGTGCGTTGTTTGTACTTTTTTTTGTCTATATTATGGCCTATTTCACAATAACGAAACGAAACTTTCGACTTATAAGTTATATTGAAAACAAAAACAAATTTTCATACTTTATTGTTGTTTTAAATATAAATTTTCAGTCGAAATTTTCGTTTCAGTTTTCTTTCGTTATTGTGAAACAGGCCATTAGTTTTTAATCTGTGTGCTACCAAATTTTTGGTATAGGAACATTACAGGGAAACGAATTTAGTGATCAACTTTGTACCAAAATAAGTGATAAATTTATATTGCAAATCAATAATAAGTCATATTTGATTACATGTTCTTACTTTTTGTTTTATTTTTTCTGTATATAAGTTGAAATAATAACATTTTAAAAATTATTCCATCTAAGCTATCCATTAAAATTAAAATTAATTCCTTAAAGGGTAACACTGTTTTTTTTGACAATTCTCCTACATGCAAGCGAAAAAAATTACTTGTAATGAAAATCTCTTGCCAGTGAGCCTACGACTTGTAGCATTATGATTGTATTAGTAAAAATATGTCGATATATTGAGTTACTTGCACTTGCACTTGTACTTGCATGTGTAAACGGTAAGTAAAATGCATGAAATTGAGTATGAAATCAACTTCAGTGTGACTTAAAGTCAATTTTTTGAAGAAATTATATGGTCTCGAAATCTGAAATACTTGCTTTCTTTAAATAAATTTTTATCCTTCTTTATATGTATATTTGTGTAAAAACATTTGTGGGTCATTAGTAATGCATGATATCCGGAACGTTAAGATCTGTCAAGCTGTCAACACTGGTTTGGGTCAAACTAAAAATTTTATTTATTAAAATAAATTCCTAATTGAAAATATTGATTGATATTGTTCGAACTTTTATTTATTTCTAAATTTATGATTTGATTACACAGAAAAAAATAGACAAGAATTATTTTCAATAAAACCATGTTATTGAATAAAATGTTTAATTTCAATAATATTTGTCATTAACTTGAATATTATATTTATCAACTCCGCGCATTTTAAAATATCATTTAATTTCATTTCTTTGTGTTGGTGTTTTCCTTGCTTGTTGATTGACTTAACCTGGTCATGTGCTGATGTTGTTGTTTATTTTGATTGTTGGTGTTATATACGTGTAAATTCGGACAAGAAGCCGAAAAATGTCGTGGCTTGTTTTTTTTTACTCAACAAAGTTATTTTTAAATTATACCAACACAATGCGCACATAAAAAATCATGTTTTCCTTCTATTCATTATTTGCTTATTCAATAATGATTTGCTCTTTAGCTGAGTGGTAAGTACGTTAGTTTATTAGTCAAGAGATTGCCGGTTCGACTCATCCCAAACACATTTATATAGTTTTAATAGCAAAAAGGGGTTGAAAAACGGGGCATTCATCCACACACACACACTATAACAATTATCACTGAAAATAAAATTTCAGTCAACAACTTCTTTCTTTGATTCATTAAATTTATTTATTGACTGAAAAAAAAATATATTCAATAAACTTGCATACAATTTTATTTATCAATAATGCAAAAATCATCATCACAGAAAATTCGAAAGATTTTTTACTGAATCAACGATTTTCGTATTCAAATAACAAAATCATTTTTTTCTGTGTAGGCTTAAATTCATATTTTACGAAAATAAATAAAGAAACAAATAAAAGTTCGAACAATAAAAATTAAACTAATTAAAAGTAATAGCTATGAGCTTGTGGCAAAAATATATTCTTAATATTAACAAACCAAAAAACTTTGTCTTAGGTAGCTAGAACAAAATATAAGCAAATTAGCTAAGGTGCATAGTTAGTAAGGAATAAACGACAGTGGGTAAATTTAGAGATGGTGAAATTGAGCTTTCACTACAAAAAGCTCTCAGCAAATTGTAATACCATGAATCAAAACAATTTACATATTCCATTTGCACTGAAACGCTGAGTATATAAAGCAGAAATCTGCATTAACTGACACCACACACAGTGGACCAAACCCAAAGAACGCTGATGATGAAGGTGTTGCAACATTCGAAAAAGCTAGTTGTTCCATTCTGCTAGTGTTTGTCAGAATATTAACAGTTAACTTTGGAATCATTTGTGCATTAGTAATTACCATATCGAGCCTTATTTTCGATTTTATCGTAAGCGAGATGTTATCGAAAATAGACTTATTTATTGAAATTAAAATTTTGCGGGCCTACACATAGTCTAGAATTATCAAAATGCCAAAATAGTTAATAACTTTTAAGATACGGGCTGTAAAGTTTTATCGTAAGCGACAATTTACGTATGTTAAACAAATTTGAATATTATAAAAAGCCTTCTCCTGAAAAATTTAATTTTTGTCGCTTACGATAAAATCGAAAATAAGGCTCGATATGTAACTTAACTTAGAGAGCATTACAAACTTTAGCCTAATCAAATAATAAAAAATACCCTGTAGGAAATGGAAAAAGACATGACACAATGCTAGTCACGTGATCGGTCCCCAACTGATAGTGACCAGTCCGAGATCTAACACTTCACATGAAGCGGACCAGTCACTTTTAGATGAAAATTAAGTAGGAGGAGGTTAATTGATACTTCGTGTGCACCATGTGACTATCTCATAGAGACCTAATCCATGTAGAATAATATAATCGTGGCATAACCGCCAAAAAATTTTAAGCGACATAATTTTCGAATTTCATTTTTCGACCAAAATCGATTATTTGCGAGTATAAATACCCGATTTTCGTCTAAAAAACTAACTCCAAAAAATGTGTCGCTTAAGCGGTTATGACTCGTAATGATGATTTAAAAATGTCATTCCGACACTTAACTGTAACGATAAAAACTTATAATTTTTTTTATTGTTAAAAATGCAATTATAACTTTTTTAAGCAGATATTTTTTTGGGATGCGAACCGAACACCTCCGTCATAACAGGCTTGCACGCTATCTACTTGACCACAGGGGCACTTATATTTTAAAAGTATAAACACTAGTAACTAAAGGTTAATATCTAATTATAGTTACGAGACTGGTTCCAGAGTGGCTTGGCGGTATTATTGGAGGGAACAATTTATATTATTTTTATATATACTATTTGATAGGTTCTGGCTCCAACTACTTCCAACTAGTTCAGTGCCGTTTGTTATAATACTAAACCGATTCCCAATTAAATATACAAAAGATCAAGACGATACCATGTACTACCTCCTACTTTTTGTAACAACCCACATTTTCTCAAGTCATAGAATGAGTACATTTACATTTGTATCAATTGTTATTAAATTTTCTGCAGAGGGTATTAATTAATTCTGTGTATGAAAGAAAATAGAAGTTTATTAATAAAAATTAAAGAAGAAAGTTGTTTAACGTTCAATACACATACGCGTTACATGTTATATAAATCTCGAATGCAATTTAATATATATATATATATATATATATATATATATATATATATATACATATATATATATATATATATATATTATATTAATTTTTAAGCAATATTACGTATGTATATTCTCATAAATTCATAATGTCTGTTCTATATTCCATTAGTAGTGTAAAATATTTAAATGGAAAACTTTCAGAAATTGGAACCTCTAGTTCCACAGGAATTAAGTTATTAAAAAGCAAATATTGCATATCTTGAGTGTAAATTGTTGTACATTTACCACCAAAAAAACAAGTGATTTTTTCTCACATGCATGCCCACACTGTCTTACCATAAAAACTGGAAATACTCACAAATTGTACATAAAAAACAACTTACAACCACATTTTATGCTTTTTTATTAAAAAAAAAAATTAATACATTTTAATTGAAGTTGTTTAGTGTTTGAATCTGATTATTGCTTGTTGGTGCTGGTATTGTTGCTGTACATACCCGCTGTTGTTGTTGTTAGGAATATTAGTTCTTCAATTCAATTATTTCTGTTAATAACAATAAAAAATTGTCAAACTCAAGTATTGATGCTTGATAAAAAAAAAATGTAATTAGTTATAATTAACAAATAAGCAAATATATTGAAATGATTTAAATGAAATCGTATTCAAATGCTTCACATGAAAAAACAAAGCAAAAACAAACACACACACGCACACACACACACACACATGCATGCTTTCATTACCGAAAAACACAAGTGTGTAACAAAAGACTTAAGCAATGAACTTGTTAAAAACCATTAAATTTTCAAGTGCGTGTCTTAAGTCTTTTATTCATTAACTGGATAATTGAAATTTATGATATTTTTACACTTCTGACCGGAGGCAAATTTTATTGTATTGCTTTCCAGTATTAAATTGAAATTACTTTTTTTATCGAACTACTTTGATTGATTACAGTCGCTTAATATTTTTTAATGGAAAGGAAATTATTCTGCCACATGTTTGCTTGAAATCAAGTAACTTAAAATTCTTACTTTCCACACGGATTTGTTAAATAGGATTACGTAATCAGTTAATAAAAAAAATTACAATAAAACCATAAAACTACTTTAAAACTGCTTTTGTAACATTAGGCTGAATTTATATCTGGAATTTCATGTGTGCCATGTGCCCAAAAAAGCGTAACCACTAATTACTAATGAAAAACGGTTTGATTCAGACACGTATTTATTAAGTTAAACAGTTTCATACATAACTAAGGGGCTGTCCATATATTACGTAACGCTGTTTTTCCCCGATTTTTGATTCCCCCTCCCCCTAGCAACAGATCGTAACGTTACAATCTGTTACGTTATTACGTTACGTAATAACGTAACAATGAGAAAAAATAAATTAAATAGTTAAAAGTTTTTATCAAAAAAATTAAATTTAATTCATTGTTTTAAATTCATTTGTTAGACTAGCACAGTGCGTAGACAAAAATTAAATAAGCTTACGTATTCCATATATTGGACAAACTATTTTTAAAATTTCTTCCCAAGTGTCTTTAAACTCCAAAAATTATGGTTTTATAGAGAGCTTATTCCTAAATTGTATGTATGCATTAGTGATGTGTGTTGGAATTTCAAAACATTCGGCCGTTTCTAGATATTCGCATTCGTTTAAAAAAAATACATGTAGAGAAATTCATAAATACAAAACAAAATTTAAATGAATGGCACACAAATATTAGTTTGTAATAATTAAAAAAAAATTATTTTTTATATATTTTTGTTATGCGTTTTTTGCCAAATAATCTGCTATAATTTTCCGTATTGATGACTGAGCAGTATTTCAAACATCAAGACGAGAATTGGCATTAGCCTTGCGGTCGCTTTCACTAGTTTCTATAAAGATGACTCTGTTTAAACATCTTCAAATCAATCTAAAATGTGCGTGAAACAAAAAAAAAAAATTATATCTAGGATCAATAAAGGTTGCCATGGTGAAAAAATATACCTTAAAAATACCATAAATTAGAGGGGCACATAATATATGTAGTTTCTAGACGCATTTCACTGTTGTTTTTATATTTTTTTAAGTTCTGTTGCATAAAAAATTAAAATAATATCCTTATGAAAATACGTCTATGTATGCAAGTTTCTATTAACACACCTCTCAAAATTTAAACATTGTAGCCTCAAGTTGACAAACAAAAATGTGAAAACTAAATAATTTGATATTGTCATGTAGATATGTGAAAGAATATATTTTTTGAAAGGATGCTTTTTTTCCATGAGAATTGCAAGAAACCTTTTCCTAAACTTCTGTAAATACCATTTCCTTCTATGTATTTGGTGGATTTAATGTTAATATATGTTGCAGTTTAATATAAAAAGAAGTTTTTATGTACATACATATATTAAAAATATTTAAGAATGCAAATGGATAAAGAAAGATGAGGAATTCAAAACCAGTTCAATTCAGTTTGACTACAATTTATTTAATTTATTGTAAAAACTTTGTATAATTTTCAAATGTTATTTAACAACTATTAAATTTTTGGATAGTTTTCATAAACTTTAAGGTACGTTTTAAATATTCGAATTCGAGTTCGCGAATATCAAAAGTTGACATTCGGCAGATGTATGTAGTACAAAATATATGTAGGCAACACGTATGATCAATTAAATGAATAAATGAGAAAAACATACGTATTTTTGTACAAAATTAGTTATGTAACATTTTTAAAGACCCCTTCCCCCACCATAACAAATCGTAACAAAACTAGAACCCCCCCCCCCTCCCCATTTAGCGTTACGTAATATATGGACAGCTCCTAATACACAATTTTATAGAATCTAACATGATTGGAAACAGTTTAAATCAATAAATACATTTCTGGATCAAACAGTTTTTTATTAGTAATTAGTGGCTACGTTTTTTTGCCAGATGTAAACTCTGCCTTAGGTACGAGTATCTTTAAGAATTAGATCTTACAAGTTTAATGCGAATTATTTATTATGGGATCATTATTATCATAAAAACAAATTTTAAAGGTTGAAAATAAAATATATATAACTTAATTTTTTTTTACTTTCAGCGTTTTTTAGTTATAGTTTTTTTCGGTAAGTGGCGATTTCTTATTTTTTTTGGCAATCTTTTTGATTTTGTTGATTTTTTTCATCTTAGCGATTTATTTTATTTTTGGTGATATTTTTCCATTTGATAGAATATAATTCTCAATCAAATTTTAAAAGTTTTTTATAAACTCCGGGATTTTTTGAGGTGTTTAAAGAATTTTTTGCTTGAAACAGTTTCTTAAGCAGAAACGAAATTCATTTAGACTAAAATTCTTTATACTATAATACTATACTTTTTCATTATAACATATAGCGAACCCATTGCTTAACCAATCTTATATTATTTTGTATCATGAACACCGCCTAGTGATATAAATAAGTTTATATGGAAATATGAATAATTTCATCACCCTACGCATCTTTTTATAAAGTATTTTAATTAAATATACTAATATTATTTTATCCAATAACATAAATTAATTTTACTTTTAAATAATCGTCTATTAACTTGATTTTATTACTCAACAGTTACAGAAAACCTTAAAATTCTTGAAAATATATTAATGTTTATTTGTAATAATTTTATTATTCTAATTTGTAGACTTACAAATAAATATTTGTAAATAATTGTTATATTTTGTGCTTTTAATTCAGTGCAAGTGAATGAATTTAACACGTCAATAAAGACGGACAGACAGACAGACGTGTTGCATGCCATCAGCCAGGCAGGCAAGCAGGCAGGCATATTCATACACCTTAACTTTGCAAGTATTTAAAAACAAAAGACTTGAGCAACAAACTTGTTTGAATTTGCAATTTTTCTAATTGAAGAATTTCTGTGTGCAAAGTGTAAAAAATTAAAAAAAAACTGATGCAACACTTCAATAAATTTAAATCAAAGGTTTTATTTAATTTTTTATTTTAAAGGCCTGCGGAGGTTTTATGTGGTTCATTTCTTAATACTCGTACATACATACATATTTATTTTCGAAAGGATTTATATTCTTTTTTGTTGTTAATTGTTCAGCAAGACCTACAGTTAATATATTTTATTTTAGGATTTGTATCTTTTCATAGATGACTTTAAAGGTATTTGGTTTGTGGTGTGGTCTTAAAGCATGTTTTATTCAAAGAGAAAAATAAAACTATAAGCAAAATATTATTAAAGAAGAAAAAGAAAAAAAATCAAAAAAAAACTTGTCTTTCTTAAGTCATGGTATTTCATTTTTCTTGGTCCATTACAACTGGGTAAAGTTGAACAACAGTTGGCAACTAGACAAGCGCAATGTATAAAAATACGTTGAAAATTAATTTTAATTTTTTTTTCAGCCGGTTTCTTGTGAAAACAGGCAATTTTAAAAGTAATTGTGATACGAGTATTAATATACGTTTATAAAGCTAGAAAAAAAGAAAAAAATGCATTACAAGCGTACACCCACTGGCCTGGCAATTCTTAAATCAAGTCTAGAGTTCAATATTTTTTTTTCTTTATTTAAAAGTTACTCAACATGTATAAAAGAAAATATTTGTGTTATCTTGGTCAATTATATTAATATTATTTATAACTATTGTTATTTATATCTAATATATGTGTATATGTATTTTATACTTAGTTCTGCCAAAACAACAAATCATATTATATTTTTTTGCTTGGAAATAAAGCTCTTAGCTTCGCTTGAAATATAGTTTAAAGTTTTTGCTTTTGTGTTTATGTTTAAAAAACGTTAGCCGCACCTAATTTAGAAGGGGACTTTTTTTCTAATATTTTTATTATTATATTTTTGCATTATGCCACGTTTGAACTAAAATAACATTAGAGCCAATAATAATACCTAACAAAAATCTAAATATAATACGAGTACTAGTCAATTTAAAATAAAGTATTTGAAATATGCACGTCCGTTTATATAGTTAATTCCTTAAATAGGAAATAAATAAATTTTTAAAGAATTTTGTTCCTAAATTACTCTTTATACCGCATTTAAATTGTCTCGAAATCTAGTACTTACGACATTTATAGCTAAATCTAGCTGTTTTTGACTAGATTTTCAATACAAAATGTTTTCAGTAGATTTGTAGGAAATCTACATAAAAGATGAGTGAATTAGCTACGGCCTGATTAAAAAGGTGTGTAAATTGGCTACATTGATTAGTTTTGGCAAATTTTCAGTTACTTTGTTTTTTTTTTATTATTTTTTTTTTAAATAAAAAGTCTTGAAAAATGTAAAAAATATTGGATCAAACGGTATTGATTTTCATAAAGATTTTAATTAAAGTCTGCTTGATTTCGTGTAGGTGTAAATGCCTTATTAGGAATTTTCCTTTTAAAAATAATTTTTGTGAAGCACAAAAACATGTGATATCTTTTTTCTTATGGTACCAGTGATAATAATTACTCATAAAAAATAAAATGTATTTGAACTCCCATATTCATAAAATTTTAAACTTTTTTTTTTTTCTTTAATGCATGTTTTTTATTTATTGTATCTTCAAATATGAACTAACAATAAGTATTCAAATCTTAAATCTATAAAAAAATTATTAGGCCCGACCAATGTCGGACATAAGCTTAGTGATAGTTATTAATAATACATAAGTAGTGATAAGCAACAAAAAGAAAAAAGTGTTTTCAAGCAGCTTCATCATCTAGAGTGTTGAATAATAGAGCCCGTGTATCTCTCTTTTTTAAGCGGATGTGTCCAGTAAAGTTCAAAATATTACGAGCAAGCGGATTAGGATGTGACTCGAGTTTTGTTAGATATTTGCCTGCGTATTTTGCAATTTCTCCAGTCACTAGTGGCATATTCAAATCGCGATATATATTTGAATTTTTGATGTACCATGGAGCCGATGTTATCATGCGTAAAATTTTATTTTGCCTTCGTTGAATTTTCTCTACATTTGAAGCTGAAGCAGTGCTCCATAGTTGAATTCCGTAGCACCATATTGGCTTTAAAAGCGACTTGTATATTAAAAGTTTGCAGTCTAGGCTAAGTGTTGAATTTCTACCAATCAGCCAATGTACCTGGGTTAATTTAAGTTTCATTTGTGATAGCTTAGAATCAATGTGGTGTTTCCATGTAAGTCGTCGATCAAGGTGTATACCAAGATATTTCACATGTGAATGTTGAGGAACAACTTGATTGTTAATCCGAATGGGGGAGCAAGTATCTCTTCTTAGGGTGAACGTTATATGGACACACTTTTGTTCATTGACTTTAATTCTCCGTAAGTTTAACCAAAGCTCCATCAGGCTAATGTGTTCCTGGAGTTTGCGGGATGCCTCATCAGGGTTTTCATGCATACTAAGGCAGCCTTTATCGTCGGCAAATGTGCAAGTATGGATACTAGTGCTCATAGGCATATCACAAGTATAAATCAAATATAAAACTGGTCCCAGTATGCTACCATGTGGCACACCGGATGAAATAGTTTCAGGCCTACTCGTAAAGTCTCCTTCCACAACAGTGAACTTACGGGAAATAATGTAACTTTCCAAAAGATTTAAAATGTTTATTGGTAAGTAAGTCTTCAATTTTAAAATTAGGCCTTCATGCCACACTTTATCAAATGCCTGGGAAACGTCAATAAAGAGCGCAGAACAATACTTTTTTTCCTCAAAAGTTCTTCTTATAAATTGAACCAATCTGTGAGTTTGTTCAATGGTGCTATGCTGACTTCTAAAACCAAATTGATGGTCTGGTATGCACCCACTACTAATTAGAATTGGGGACAATTTTGTTTTGAGCAGTTTTTCGAAAAGCTTTGACATAGTTGATAGTAGACTTATTGGCATATATGACTCAGCCTTGGTTAGATCTTTGCCCGGCTTTGGAATCATTTTAACCTTGGCAAGCTTCCAGCTGTGTGGATAATACTCCAGTCGTAAAATGGCATTAAATATGCATAATAGGATTCTCATTGCAATACGAGGCAAGTTCATAAGCATCTGGTTACTAATTCCATCAATACCCGGAGCTTTCTTCGGGTTGAGTTCGGCAATTAATTTTTGTAAATCACGCGTCTTAAACTTTATGTGTTGAGGGGGTAGAGCGACTAAATTCGGCAAATCAGCAACACCAGTACATATGTTTGGCGTAAAAACGAATTTTAAGTGCTCAGCAAATATTTTACCTTTTTCAGTATCGCTTCTTGCCCAACTTCCGGTAGATGTGCGTATAGGTGGCTTATACTCAATGTGTGTTTTAAGCTTTCTAGCAGCGCGCCACAAAGAGTAATTAGACGCTGGTGTGACATCAAGACCTTCCAGATAATTTTTAAGAGATGCAGTTTTTTCAGATGCAAGCAACTCTTGGAGTCGTTTAGTGCACTCTTTAAATCTGATTTTATTTTATTTAAACAAATTTGAAATGTATTTTATTTAAAATTTTCCATACAAAATTTTCCTAAAATGAATTTCAAATTCGTTTTATTTTTTTATAAATATGGGGGAATATATATAAAAATAATGTTGTATGAAAAATTTGAAATAAAATAAATATCTAATTAATTTTAAACATTTTTGAAGGGAGAAACAATTAGGAATTCACAATGAATATATTAAAATTTTAATGTGGCAACATTGTGCCATCTTAAAATTTTCATTTTCATATTTAAGTATTAGTATAAAAAAGTTTTTAAATTAGAAATTATTGTTGGATAAATTTATCAAAATAAGACAGCGAGAAATACAAATGTTTTTTTCATCATTTCTAACATTACGATATTGCCATATTGAAAATGGTATGCTTTTTATACTTTTAAATTTGCCACTTGGCAATAAATTTGATTTACACACAAACAAAAACAACAAACTTGCCAACCCATATTAAAGTATTAAAATTGCAACGTCACAATGTTAGGATATATTTTTTTAAAACGCTATTGTAAAATCCCTAAATATGTAAAAAACAAACAGTACGACTATCAACCGTCAGCAATCGTAAATTTCTTCTCAAAAAAATATTAATAAGTGGCTTCACCACCTTTTGAAGCCAGCTGTTTTGCGTGACAACTTATTACATTTTTTTGTAATGGAGTATATAACATATTTAATTTTTTTTAAATGTGTTTAATAAGATTAAAGAGAAATTTTTAAAACTCGATTTGTGTTCTTTTTATTTTTCTTAAACGATTAATTTAGAATTTTGTAGAAAACTTCACTATATTCATATAATGCTGCATGTAGGGTGTATCCCTTAATCTTTCTTAAATTTCAATTGCAGTTATCAAGGTATATTTATAAAGTCTATGTAAGTAATTTTCCTTATGTGCAAAATTCAACATAATGTCAAAAACAACTGCAGAAAACGTGTGGAAAGACAAAAACAAATTAAATTTTGTGTAAAAATGGTCAAAATTTTGCACTAAAAAAATTGCACTTTTTAATGTTGAAAATTTTTACTCGTATATAAAGTTTTCAAAGAAAAATTTTTTTGTAGACAAAATACACAAAATAAAAACTTTTTATAGCCTTTCATTTTCTCTAAACGAGAAAAAATTAATCATCTGACGACTTTGAAATATTAAAAAAAGAAAGTTTTTAGCTTTAAAAATTTTTTGAGAAAAACGTCCACCAATTTTTAACCGACTTAATAAAATAGTTTTTTTGTCTATTTAAAAATTTTATAGCAAACTCAAATTTACAGCTTTTAGCTCACTGGTTTAAATTTTAAAATTTTTGCAGCTCCGTAAGGGCCCTCCTATCTATGATTTTTACTCACATCATTTTGTTATCGAATTGTACGTTTCAAAGATACATATTTATTACCATTTTTTCTAATTAGAACCACTATTTGAATATAGCACTATTACTACTTTTTTATAATTTTTTTTTAAAACATTTGTAAGCTTCCAATCTAAGTGAAGTTTTATCTCTTTTCTTAAAAACAATGAACTTGTTTTCTAAGCTCATCAGAATAATGGCCTTGTAGTGTCCCCTGGTATTGCTAAATCTATTTAGCCAAAGCTAATTTCCCACATTAATTTCAGTAAATTAATCTTGCTCCAATGACAACAAGTAGTTCAAGATTATTTCGAATTCATTTTGAAAGAGGGAATTTAACTGGAATTAATTTGTGTAACCATGACAATGCATCTAATTTTACCAACGTACGTACATACATATATCAATAAACAATTTGCAATGATTAATTTTTAAAATAAAAAAGAAACATAAACATTTTTTAACAGCTCAAAAGCTGAACATGTCTTTTGTTGCCCGCTTTAAGCTGTTGTTTCACATTTTCACAAACAATTAACAATTAACAACAAGAACAACATTATTGTATCAGCAGCAACAGCGTTAGTGGTAGCGAACTCAAACACACACATGATGGTTTTGTAGTTTGATGTTAAAATGAAATTGGAAACCCATAGATCACTTATATATTTATGAGCAGACGGACAATTTATTTAAAATTGCTATGAATCAGAAACAAACATGTAATGGAAAAATTATTGCACTTTTTTGCGATGCAAGGGTCAAGTCATCACATCGAATAATTTGTAAAGAAAATTAATATTATTTTTATTTAAACAAGGTGTGCTAAACGTGTAAAAAACATAAAATATTTATTCTAACGAACTAAATCACTCCTTTATAGCGACATAGGTATAACTCACAAAAGCTAGTTTTGCTGAAAATAAGTTTAAAGCTTTCAATTTAAATACAGCGCAGTGAATTTAAGAAATTGATAAGCGTACCACCAACGAAACGCGAGAAATTATTTCATATTTATATATAAAAAAAATATTGCATGAAATTGGAAAAATCGTCGGAAGGAATCAATACTGTATAAAAAATTATAGCTTAATATGTGAAGCATCTTACGATAGAGAATTTACCACAGTCGCGAAGAAAAAACGGTTTAGTGGTTCAGAAATATGAGCAGTAGTACGAGAAGTAAGGACCAATCCATTGCCAAGTGCTGTTCCAATATCAAAGAGACATCTAGAAGACCAGTAAGTACCAGTATAGTTAGAAGAGGACTCTACAAAAATGGACTATATGGCAGAGTGACACAGAAAGAGCCTTAGATATCTAAAGTGAATGAGCAGAAGCGCATGGAATTAGCAACAAAGTACAAAATTGAACCTGTAGACTTCTTTTCATATAATGATGAGAGTAAATTCTCTATAGCTTTGTAGTGAAGAAGCCTCTAAAAATATTGCAGTCAAAGAATGAAGCTTTTCTTGAGAAAAGTGTGTTACAAACAACGTCAAACACGGCGGAGGTTCGGTTACGAGCTATGACTGCATGGCGGCATTTGGATTTGGTAATCTAGTTTTCGGTGAGTCTACAATTAATAAAATTTGTTAGCAAAATATTCTGAAAGAAAATGTTGATCCGACCCAAAACATCTGACGATAATTGTTAAGTAATAGTTGTTACACCGAACGCTAAAGGCTCTACTGCAGTCTCCAGACTTTAATCCAATCGAACATTTCTTGGAGCACCCTGACAAAAATATCAGACAGAGGATCATTTCGAACATGCACGATTTTAAAAATGCTCTAATTGAAGAATTCAACAAATTCTTTCCAAATATAACGAAAAACCTTGTGGAAGCAATGTCTAGGAGTTTGAGCGGATTGCTGAATTAAAATAAAAACAAAACAAAAATTAAAACTTGAGAGTAAATTATCTAATATAATGGGTTCTATTGAATTTTTAATTTTTGACGCGGAAAATCATCCGTATTTTAAGATAAAGTGAATTATTATTGTCTTTATATCTATGCTAGTTATTGCG
The DNA here is from genome assembly GCA_949987645.1 of Tachina grossa. Classification (NCBI taxonomy): domain Eukaryota; kingdom Metazoa; phylum Arthropoda; class Insecta; order Diptera; family Tachinidae; genus Tachina; species Tachina grossa. The sequence goes on along the minus strand of OX465274.1, from coordinate 171,941,728 downwards.
CGATACAAGAAAATAAACGAAACAAATTGTTTGATTTTGTTTTGTTTCGTTCTTTGAAGTGAGTGAACAAAAACAAAACAAAACCAATGAGAAGGATTGCTCAATTTATTTTTGTATTGATTTTGCACATAAGCACAAACCAGAGAACACAGCCAATCAGCTGTAAGCAGGCTAGCAGCTGCCGCTGGCTACAAATAATACATTAATTTAATCTTACGCTGCTAGAAAAGAAAGTAATGGGAAATAAATGGAAACGTTTTGAAATAGTTGCGGTGAATTTGACATAATCATATAATATAACTTTATTGCATTGTTATTTAAATTAAATTTGTTTTATATAGCTTAGCAGCATAGCTATAACCGGGTGTCCTAAGACACCTCTATTCTTTTTTTCTTTTCGTTTACTGTTTATACAGAATTAAATTCTTACCCCCATATGCAAAACATAAAGTGTGCTTGAAGTGTACGTTAAAACAAAATTTCCATACAAAAAACGGGCTTAACGTACACTTGAAGCACACGTTATTTATTTTTTTTTTTTTTGCATAAGCTTCTTAAGCTACAATTAAACTTTTTAATTTTTGATTAATTAAGGTATTGTAACAAAAGTTTTTATGCAGATGAAATAACTGTTTATTTGCTTTTGATGCTCACAGTACAAAGAAGAAGAGTGTGTTTAGTATATACTCATTTGAAAGCGTTTTGAAATCAATTAAAATAAATTTCTTAATTTTTCCATATATTTCTGTCGTTTGTAGACATCAGTTGAAGTATTTTTTTATTAAAAGTAATAATAGTTTTTCCTATGTTGGATCGTTTTGTGTCAAGTTGTCCGTATGCAATATCATAAAATCTTTTAACCAGGTACCGGACTCCGCAACGATGAATTTTGAAGTGTTCACTTTTGATTTGTATATCCGCAACGGTGAGAATGAATTATTTTGACAGTTATAGTGAACAGTAGGGTAAAAATTTTTTACTGGAAAAATTGGGGTGAATTTTGAACACTTAAACTGATGAAATTTTTAATTGTATTAATTAATTTGAGGAAAGAGAATGGCCATAATGGGCGCTCTTGAATTCAGGGAACTTTCTGACGTTGCTAGTGTTGAACTTCAACGTATTAGTAACTTTATACTGAGCTCTGGTTGGTTCGACGGTGGGGACTCCGCATAAGCAAAGTCTCCGTGGTATCACAATGGACGAAAACGGGCTAAGTGAGTCCGGATTTCTGACTGCCACCCCTACCTAACCTAATTAATTTGAGTGGCAAAACTCAATTGATATTATCAAATAGTGGTGGTGAAAATTAAATTAATTTTTTAATTGATATTACAAATATTTTAATTGATATTACAGAATTATTCATATTACTTTTTTGTGTGTATAAGACTTCTAAACTATTCTTTAAGTCCTTTTATGAGGAAATCTATAAAATGCAACTGTAAAAATAATTATCAACTTAAACACACGAACGCAAATTCATACCCAGCAAACATAATATATTTCCGCATTCATTAAAATCTTGTTAATTGACGTCAGAGTTTGTTTTACGTTTGTTATCTGTCTTCGGACACTTAAAATAAGCAACAAGTATGTGTTTGGTTGTTCAAAACTTGTACGCATGCGCTTGTTTCATTTACGCAACAACTTTTTTTTACAAGTTTCGAGCAAAGTACGCTACAACTGATTGAGATATTTTCAATGATATTAACCTTGAATATATTAATGGTAACAAGAAATTAAGGAACTGTAAACATGTTTATATTTTTCACTCTATTAATTGTTTGGTAAAAAAAACGAACAAAATAAACAACAAACAACAGTTATTAATGTGTGTTTTGACATGTTCAAAAAAGGTGTGAAAAATAAACTGTTTGCAGGAGTGGAGAAAAGAGCTAAGTTGTATATCGTTACCTTAATATAGAAAGGGCCTAACTCATTCAGGGCTATCATGAATAAAATTCCACGTGAAATTTCTCCCTTTTCCAATTAGAATTTTTTGTTTTCCCTATTAATTGCTATTAGTTGGAATTATTCCCCGTGAAAAATTTCACGGGGAATTTTATTCATGATAGCCCTGATTATATTTTTTTTAAAATCGAGTTTCTTGTATATTTCTACAGAAGAATATCTAATGTAAGGAAAAATTCAAAAATATTAGTAAAAAAATATGATGAGTTAGGGCCTTTCTATATTAAGGTAACAACGCTAAACAACACTGTTGGCAAGGCAAACAACCGAAACAAATGTCTTGCCAACAGTGTTGTCTAGCGTTTTTTTTTTTTAGAATATTTCGCTGTAGTAAAGCATTTGAAAAATCTCTCCTGTCTTGAAAGGTCTTATAAATGGTCTTGTGCAGGGCACTAATACATACTAAATATATGTCAGAGCTGCCCCCCCCCCAGGGGAGTCTGTAATGGACTACGGGTGTGGCAACCCCGGGGCCCCAGCTGGGGGTGATGTGGCTTTTTCCATTGACGTACCTTTGGTACATTACCCATAGAACTTATGTGTTACTACCCAATCTCTGAACATAAACAGAGTAACGGATGTGCACATATTTATAACAAAAGGAAGACAGGTCCTGTTGATGTCAGTTAGGTGCAGCGTCACCTAGAACTGCCCCTGAGTTCAAAAGACGATAGAGGTGAAGCCCTTGTGGTGGAACTTCGAGGTCTAACCAGAGGCTACTTCTGGTGCCACGGGTGCCGGTTGCCCGACAGCCGAGCTGCTTTGAAGTTTTGAGTGCATGTAGCGGTCGTCAGTTTCCTTTGCTGAAATGCCGAGTTCGTCCTACCCCAATGGGGTATACCCCAAGGGGTTAAAGGGATGATTTTGGTATGTGTGGAGTAGGCACTGGTTATTTGGCGACACAGGCATGCGTTCATTATGGATGAGTGGTTGAGCTGTGCCGGCAATGGTTGAGGAATTCTCTTGGGGACCTCGCTTAGGTGTATACACACCACCTTAGCGTGGAAGCCGGAGAATTATCGTGGTGGCTGTGGTTGCTACCAAAATCGCTGGGAGAATAGTCTTGGCTTCCCAGTGTGAAATCAATGCTAGTGATTGGTCTGACGCGGTCAGCCAGACACTATTCTAGGTGCTGTTGCCATTCAACAGAAGCTGCTATGGGCACGGACATAGCAGCAGAGTTTAGATAGCTCAAATTACCTCAGCAAGGTAATTGAATATAGTACAGGGATAACTATATTCAAAGATTGCAACCTATGTGCCTCATGGAGTGGGCCATAGGTTCATTCTAATAGGGTGCATGGGGGCGTTGGTCTGGCGTCTAACCCACACCCGGTGCTTTGGCACCCGTGAGATAAGGCCGTAATGGCAGGTGCTCACGGAAAGCTATCGCACATCTGTCAGAGCTGCCCATAGATAAAACCGAGAGACATACGCTTATAGCGTATGTGTATTCATTTGTATGAAAACCAGATTGATGTTCGGCACTCTGGTGCAAGTTTGCACAGCCTGTCTATATATACACATATATGTATATATACATATGAGTACTTGTTAGTTCCATGAGCAAATAGTTGACCAAATTACGCAAATTGCATAATTCCAGTGTAATACAGAAAAATATCTTTCATTCCATTTGAATAATAACATGAAAGTTTTCTTCATACTCGACAAAGAAACCTAATGCTTTTCTTAGAATCTAAGTAAAAATCTTGTGATTTATGAGACAACAAGCAGACAAACAATTCAGTTGCTTTGTTGTATGCATAGACTTGCCATATAATTTTATGAAAAATGTTTTTGTAGAACATTTTAAGGTCTTAAGTGTCTTGGAAACTATCAAATAAACCCGTCAATCTGTGAATAAGTATGGGTGTTGTATGCTCGTCGTTTAAAAGGAGACGCACAAATAAAGACATCAATCATCATTTGTATTTTGACTTCGTAGAGTAATACAAGCTTCTTATCGTCCGCGCACTTCTCCGTCATTAAAAATAATAACAAAAGACGGTCAAATAATCAGCCGTCAAATAAACTAATTAAAACTTTTTTAATTTAATCAATCATTGCCGCCAACGCGTGTTTTTAGCCGAAAAAGCACGACTGCACGCACACAACTATATGATTAATTATTTTATTTGATCGTCTCCAGGGCACGTTATACACGCGCTAAATTTCTAACTCGTATTTTACAAAATTGATTAAAATGACCCATACGGGGTTAAATGTTCCACAAAAAAGTGCCTTGCAAGATTTTATAAAAGTGGTGTACACGCAAAATGCAATGAAATTGTTTCCTATGGTGATGCACCAGACCATCTCTTACATAAGGTTCAGGTGTTAACCTTTAAAACACGGATACACCTACAGTATGCAAAGTTTGTATTCGTACATTCCCAATACTTTAAAACAAAAACTTGTAATAAAATAAATAACTATAATGATTAATCCTATTCTGCTTGTACCATTTTATATACTACAGATGGCCTATTAAATAAATCAAATAATCAAAAAGACATTTCCATCAATACTCTGGTGGAAAATAGAGAACTTCATTAGATATTTTTAAGAAACATAGTTCATCTTAGAGTTCTATTTTAATCAACAATACCCCCTCCTCTACAGGTACTGTTGCCTTTTCAGTTCGTCAACAGCAAGCAGCATAAACTGCATGAGACATTTGCATACGCGCAAAGTTTTTTTCTGACAAAGTCTTTTATATTTATTTTCAAAATCCGAGCCCTGGTTATGTGCAATTGAGAAAATTTTATTTTTGCCAGCTTAAATATTTATTACAATTCAAATTTGCTTATGCAAAATATTACATTTGGCATGAACTTAAAACTGTTGCTTAAATATTTGTAATAGTATGATAAGCGATAAAAAAAATAAATAGCTTAATTTTATTTATTCTTAAAAATGTATGCTTCCACGTTCGAATGACACATCAATATTTATATTTAATATAAAAACTAATTCTCGTATTCTATTTCGTTACAATTGCTGCTTAACAGCTGATGTTTATAACTAGTCTTTACTCAAATGAGTAGTTTCACAGAAAATATACCATTTTGATATATAGTAGGCTGAAATGTAATAATGTATAGCGTAAAACAAAATGCTTTTTTTTCAAAAAAATTATTTTAATCAAAAAGTAGCAGAGTGCATTTCTGTCTCTTTGTGTCAGTTGTTGTTGGAAAGTTAAATTCATAAATGATTCAGCGGATATTAATCCAAACGCAATTCCTTGATCGATTTTGTGTACCAGAATCATTGGCGAAGTAAAATAGACAATAAAATAGCTAATAAATACAACTTCAACAAATTTAATACGCCTCATTGACAACAGAGGCGCTGCAACCACTGCCTTGTTAAAAAACGTGCAAAAAAGCAGAGTTGTAAATGCATCAATATCTTCCTTCACTACCTGTCTGCTCTATCACTATCCCTTTCCTAAGGCAGACAACACCTAGTAATATTAGTAGGCATTCACTGCGTGAGTACTACTTCTCTTAAAAAAGTACGCTCTAATACAAATTCAAACACTGTGTAAGGATATTATTTGAATTATTACATATTGTAATTCTTTGAACTGCAATAGATATATTTTTGGTACAAAATACGACTTCAACTATACGTAAGTAATTAATGTCTTTTTAAATATTATTATTTATAATATTAAATTACCAACAAGATCAGCTTATGGTATGAGATTTTCACCATATTTCTTCTCATCCGAGTAGTATTGAATTCTAGACCTTAATTCCATTTTCCTGTTTGATTTCAAATCACCTAAAAGTCAATGGCATTTCATAAGATAAAACTACTCTGTCATTTCCCCAAAAAAAAAATATATTTGATATCATTCTGCATCATTTTGGGAATAACTAAATCATTAAAATCATTCCCGCTTTTCTGGGCAGTCAGATCGCATCATTCATTCGTTCATGTATTAGTTGCAGCATATCGTATTTCCTTAACAAGTTTGGTGAGTTTTGACTTTAATTTTTATTCGGTTGGTTGCTCTGCTCTGTGGAAGGTGAGAGTAGTACGAGTAGTATTACAGTAGTTTGCTTTCGTATTTTCTGTTTGATTTTATGTGAAAGATAACGCTTAACAGCAATACGATCCATTACAAATGTTATGCAGTGCTTAGTTTTGTTTATGTGTAATGAGAATGTATGTATGCGAACCGAGTGTATTTTTGATAACTTCCTTTGGGTCATTGTTAACCTTTTTCATTATTCTTTAACTTTTGCCTTTAACAGTATAAATACAATTGATGTTTTCTATAGACTATGATGTCTGTCCTTAATATCTGCATGTACGAAAATAAATAATTTGTCGGTTTGTTTTTGTTTTGAAAATTTTGCACCCTTCTTTTCCTATTCTCTACAAATTGAGATAAATGCTTCAGTGCATCTTAAATTACAAATAATCGCAATTGTCAGTCTATTAAAGACAATTTCAGATTTTTTTTTTTATAAAATTTGTTGTTGTTTGTGTTTTGTACTTAATTTTATTTTTCACTATAGCAGCTGAAATAACGAAGTCAACTTTTCCAAAAAAAAAAAATATTTAGTTGAGAACTGAATAAAATTAAATAATACCGTAAAAGGGTGTGAATTTATAGAAGCACAAATTATTCTTAATAAGACACATATGTATATATATGCCTAAAAGTACGAGGACGAAAAACCCAAAATTAAAATACCAAAAAGAGAATACTAATACAGTAAAATCTTTTAGCCTTTCCTGATATAATTTATTTTTTAAAAAGCTACTTGTCCAAAATTATCCAAATTAAAATTTCGCCTGTTTTAAGCAAGAAGAAGAATAATAATGTTCTGTCAAAACTGTTCTCACTTGCAGCATTTTCAAGTACAACTTTAATATGACCGTATATTATAGTATTTTCCTACTGACATGGTTTTAATAAATGATGATTTTTACGGTAAAACCAACTGTTAAAACCTGATTTTAGTATAAAAAATGATGCAGCTTTGTTTTCGCTGTACTAAACGCAGTGCTGCCAAGTTAAAATGACCAAAAGCAGCTGATATTGTTTATGTCAGTAAATAAGTATAAATACCAATTGAATTTAATTTAAAAGTAGATGCAGCCACAACAACCATCGAAAATTTCCTTGTCAAAAAGAAAAATAGTGCATAAAAACCATTCTCACCAGAATGCAATAGCAATTGTACATTTATCTATTGCTGCCTTAAACACAAGAGCAGCTTTTTTTTCAAAATCACTTTGAATAAATAGTTCCATAATTTTAAAATATTCATTCACAAAACATAAAATAATTTCCAATTAACAACGCATTGAAAAATTTCTTATGCCGAATACACACTATGGCATTCTGTGACATCGCACTGGTGTATACTGGTGGCAACGTTTATCATTTACGACATTTTTCGATGTGTGGTATTGCTTTCACATAAAAAACATTATGTTAACGGCGTTTCACACATTTCGAAAATGACACCACAAAATGACCACACAAGAAATGACAGATGTGTACTCGGCATTTGGTTTTATACAAATAAAAACAACTGTTGTACAGTTTGTAAAATAAGTGTTATAAAAAATAGTAAAAAATACAATAACAAAAATACTTATGTATTTCAACAGGAGATTTATTTTATTTTGAAAAAATTTATTAGATAAGCTATGTGTAAACGCAGAATCAACTGTTTATGGTTTTAATGTTAAAACCAGATTTTAAATTTAAGTGTGAAAACACTTTCCAAGTACATGAAAGCGTCTAATACATTCCATTTCCCTCTCTTCACTCCCCTCTCCTGCGTCATCAACAAACTCACACTTTGTGCAAGAAAAAGTTTATGGTGTGAACCGTGACCGATAAATGAAAATTTATTTATTTATTTACTTATTTATTAATATTGATATTATAGATAAATACAATAACAATACTCGTATAAGAGGGCTAGAAGCACTAGCTACTAAAGCCATCGGCTTAAGATGTATATTTAAAATGTTTACTATATCCATTTGCATTTTTGGTGACGATATGAACATGAACAGTTGATATATTTATCTATATATACATTAGAGTGGTCGTTATTTGTATGGATATTTTTTTGTTGATTTCTCTTATTCTCACCCCCCGAATCGGTTCAGTTTTATTTAAAAAAAATAAAATAAAATTTCATAGTGATAAGTTGTTTTTTAGGAACTGCGTCCGGCCCTCAAAGTTGGTTTTCAATGTAATTTTTTTTTGTGTTTTTTTTTTTTTAGTTTTCTTATGACTATACTTAATATAGGTATGAAATAATTTAATAGATATAAACTCTTATTGTAAACGCTTAGTAAAATAATTTCCATATAGATGCAATTTGGTATATATAATTTTTGGTATTTTGTTGGTTATTTTCTTCATTATTTCCTAAAATATTAATTTTAGCAAAAAAATTTCCTTGAGAGTAATGTTGTAGACTAGAAGAGCTAAAATATTTCCATATATCATATTCTTGTAAAATGATTTTTTAAAAAGATAGTCATATGCAAAAAATTACATTAAAAAATGGGCTTGAAGGCCAACTTTGACGGCCGGGCGCACTCCCTAAAACACAACTTATCGCTATGACATTTTTTTGAATTTTTTTACATAAAACTGAACCGATTGGGGGGTGAGAATAAAAGAAATAAAAATAAATGAATAACGGCCACTCTAATATACAAATATATATCTTATACTTTTGTTTTTATCATTTTTAAGACGGCCTTCCAATTAGCGAACATGAAAATAAATTTTTAACTCATCTTTACGGTATAGTTTATTTTTTCAATATATAATGCAAAATATTACGGTTTTGAAAACATTCCTATTTCATCCCTTAACGAAACTGTTTAGAAGCTCTTAAAAATCAAATATTTCACCAAGTACGATTTCATCACGAAGGGTGCACTAGGACATCATCATCATCCATCCATATGTTTGTGCGTCCATAATAGATATACAGTGTTTATAGAGCACATTGTGTATGTATGTGTATGTTTATTAAGTCTATTCGTTATTAGAAGAGAAATGACATCACTGTAGAGTAGGAAAAGTCCTTTATTTGTCTTTTATGTTGTGATTAACTTGCAAATCTACGATAAAAATGCATAACAAAAGGCAATGAAGGTCGTCATCATCGCTATTATCATTGCTTTCATATCGCCGTTTTGTTATTGTGCTGCTTGCTTTATTTTGTAAATGTTGAGTAAGTGAAAGAAATCAAAGTGATGGGTGCCAGTATCTTCGTCATACACAACGCCTCATGAAAATCAAAAAGGCAGAAAAAAAACTTTGGCAAAATATATTTAGTTTTAGCTTTTAATGGTATCGATAATTATCAGCGTTGGAAATGTATGAATTAGAAAATGAATACAGAGAAGTTTACATGCTAATAAGGTAGTTCAAATAATTTTATTTTGTTGCGAAATAAAAGATACTAAAATTTCAACGAAAAATCATGATTTTATTTAACTCGCAATTTTAACAAAAATTTTAAATGTTACGAAGGATTGGGCGACCATTGCAACCTTGATGCTGTCTACTCAAGAACGAAGACATCCGAAACAGCCTAAGCCGGAGACACTTAAAACATCTTTCATCAAACTGAACCGAGTGGAAAGACATCGTTGTACATTTGTACCTAAATGCAGAAAATAATTTAAACTCCCAGTATAAATATTGCATATGGAGAGAATTCCTTGCTTAGGTTCAAACTTTATAACACGGCCCTCTATTTTTTCCACTAATTTTTGTATATCATGGTAGCTATCCCATTTTTAAAAACATCGTCATGTATTGAAAGCAATTTATTTATTCCAAATTTCAGCAATCGATTGCTCTATACCGGTTACTCATGTTTTAGACTCGGCAGTTTTTCTTGAAGCAAGTCTGAGTTTATGGGAGAGAGAGAGGGGCACTGACTTGCTTGTACGAAAAGTTACTTTAATTCTCTTTTATTATTTCATTCGCAGCATTAAAACTATAGGAAAATTGAACAAGAAACCGTCCGAGTGCAAACAAACGAGCAGTTTTAAAAGAGAATTGAAGACAACTGCTTCAAGAAAAACTGCCAAGTCTTAAACAAGATTTATGACTAAAAGTCTAACATTGTAAAAAACCAAAATATATCCATCAATGAGCGTAATCGGAGATGGTCGGGCTAAAATGTGCAATTTTGTCTCGAGTTTCTCATATACATATATATATATATATATTTGAATATAGTAGACTTTTTGGTTTATTTCATGTATTCAAAGATCTGTCAATTGATTTAAATACATATTTACTTATGCACACAAAATCCAAAAAAGGAAAAAAGTGAAATATTTTAACGGCTTTTATTCCATAGAGCCAACCCTTAACAAACGACTTCTATGAGGATTAAAAACTATTATATAAAAAAGTAAAAGCGAATATATAAAACCTGACCGTACACTATGCTTAGCTAATTGTTCAATAGTTTTGTTTTTGTTGTCTCCTCAGCAGCAATGGCGTTTTAAAGACACGTTGACAAAATGACAAATAATAAAATTGTGGTTGTTTGTTACTTTTTCCCTTTTTAAAGCACTCATACATACATAAGGATTTCAATTTACTCTCTCACTTTTCAGCACCAACAAAATACTTTACTGTGTGTCAACTGCTTTGATTTCCTGTTTAATGACTATCTGCTTAAGAGCGAGTGTATGTGTGTGTGTGTGTTTGTGTGCCTGTATGCTTGTATGTGATGCCAAATATGGCAACTTGCTTGTTTTTGTATGGCAAGGCTGTTTAGTTTTCATTTGTTGTTGGTAAATTTAAATTAAAACACCCGCTGTTTTCTTTTTCAAACTTCAAATAAACTCTAATGTTTTAGCAAGAGATGGAGAGAATAAAACAAAATGATTTCAATTGTTTGTTTAATTGCTGAGTGTATCTGTGTCATTTTGATTGCTCTAATCCAGCGGTTTCAAATGTTCTCGTGTATCAGTAAGACCCATAAAAGGGAATGAATGGTGTGAACCCCCTTAAAATTAGAAAGTTAAAAGTCCAACTTATCTTTTTACAATTACATTATAGGTATGTAAATTGATAACTCTTATATAAATTTCAGTTTTTTTAGAATTTTTTGCTTCAATGCTTTTTCGCCCTTTTTCAATGTCTATTTATAAATCAAACATTTGCAAATTGCATTGAATTATGAAAGAAATAAATGCATTTAAAGATAAGTTACTGTGGCTTGTCGCCACGAATTAACGTAGTGATTGCAAATTTCGTCAATAGTAATAGCTCTGTGCCCTTCAACCATTCCGTACAGCACCAAACAGTAAGTCTGAGCTAGAGACTCCTGGGTTTTAACTGATCGTTGTATGAATTTTCTTGAAAATCAAAATATTTTTGTTTAAAAGTATGAACAGCATTATGATCTATATTAGCTTTAAGTTGTATTCGTAGGTAGGTACCAGAGAATGACAAAGGTATCGTTTTAAGTACTCTTAAGTATTGGTCGCCAAACAACTATGAATGCGTATAGCGCAAAATAAAAAAACACGATCAAACACACTCATTAATTTTAAACCGAATACATATATTCATACATATTTTTACTGCCAGTTTATAGAAGCCATGTAAAAATTCTCGGCTGTCTATTTATATTGAAAACAAAAACAAATTTTGAGTTTTTTTTTTTTGTTTTCAATATAAATAGGCAGGCGAGAATTTTTACATGACTTCTATAAACTGGCAGTTAAATTATGCAGCCCAAACGACAACAACTAAAATTAACTGAAATTTATAGACTATATAAGCTACAATCATATGCATGAGTATAAAAATACTACAGCTATTAATCGGCTGCATATGCATATATACAGGGCTATTTTATTTGCACACACATATAAAGTATGTTTCCAAACAGCCTCACACATTTTTCTTTATCTGATTAAATATCCACAGATAGCCTGAGTATAAGCATACTTAGACTATAAGTATGAGAGAGAGAGCCAATGCGCTTGATGCCTGTGCGAATTTTGTATTTTTTGTTAGAATCACCTATACTCATAGCTGCGTGAGAGAAAATATCGTGCCATAACCGCGAAAATATATTAAGCGACATAATTTTCAAACTTAAATTTTTGACCAAAATCGATCATTTGAGATCGTAAATAGTCGATTTTCGTCAAAAAAAACCAAGTCCAAGAAATGTGTCGCTTAAACCATTTTAGCGTTTGTGGCTCGATATATGAGCGTATGAGTAGTTTGCGCTACAATTCTGATTGTACGGAGTTACTAAAATTAACTTGTGTATATTTTTTTTATTTATTACTCATTGTCATTATCTGGTAGGAACCAATGCCTGACTGAATTTAATATAGAAATAAATTTCCTCATCCTTGTTAAAATTATGCTTTCAAAAAAAAAAAATCTTGATTTTTACACAAGCATTTTCAAACATTTGTATTAAAAGCTTTAATTTAACTCGAAAATAATTATTAATTCATTTAACTTGAAAGCAAATCTTTTGGCAGCTTATGTTACTAGTTCCTTTCATTATGGTTAGAAGAGTAGGCAGGGTCTTTTATTTCAGTTACTTATAAAAGATGGCTGATGAAGTTTGCTACATAGAGTAAGTCAAATAATTTATATAATTTAGTTTGTGTTCAGATCTGCAATTTTTATTGCAGCAATATTTTTAATTTTCAAGTAAAAAACAACGAGAGAGGAATACAAAATGTATATATTTGTATTTCTGGAATGGGAGGTACACAAATTATTGGTTTTTATTATATATATATATATATATATATATATATATATATATATATATATATATATATATATATATATATTATATTATTGTTTTTAATGGTTTTTAAAAATATTGGATTTTAAATAGGATCCATCTTAACAAAAAGTTGTTCATAACTGTCTGCAGAATTAATGTCTAAAACAAATTAATTATCTATTGAATCGACTATTTAATAGTTTATAAACTTCTTGCCTACCGTAACATCAAGAGAAAAAATATGCTGCAGTTATACCCTTTTTAGAGACGGCAAGTTTACTTTGCAAAGTCTTAATTCGGCTTGGTGCGAGATTTTCTTCATTCGTGCACACACACTATATAAAATGTTGTGTAGCTCTATCGACAAATGACCTCAAATATAATCTACAGTACTGCACTGCATTTTGTATAGTGTGAAAGCCCACAGCATCTAGAAAATCTAGTGACATGCTTTTATATCATATGAATACAGTAACGTAATAATTGATGGCTTTGATTTGATTTAAAGTTTTAGTTCTTTTTTTTTGGACTTCTTAAGAAAAAGTTCTTTTAAACATGTTTTTTATTCAATTTTAATTAAGATGAAAAAAAATATTTTACGCAAAACTTAGATCGAAATTGAAAAATATTTCCATATAATATCTACTGAAATGTTTGTATTTTTTTCAAAACACATTTTTAAGAGGCGTTCAAAAGGGTAGTATCACATAAAAAGGAAAAAGGTTAAAAAGTTTTTGTGCTTCCATATTTAAACACGTTATCGGCATGCCGTGGTAGTAAGCGTATTTTACACAGTAGCTTAAATATTATTAGAAATTATTAAAAAAGAGATAGAGAAAAAATTCCTAAATTCAAAATTCACCACTAAAATTTGCCACTCGTCCAACGTGTTTGCCCATTTTGCACCATTCTCTTAATTTATAATTTGTTTTCATATTATGACAAATCATCCTTCAATACACACTCACTCAGGAAGAGTTATGCAGGAAATAAAAACTGCGACTCATTAAAATTTAACAAGCCAAAGAACAATTGACAAATTAAACCAAATTAAACATGAAACAAAATCAAAAGGAAAAAAATTGTTAAATGCTCGCTTACTTCTTTTTAAATATCTACTATGTGTGACATTAAAGCCGAAAAGCGGCGAGAATTATGCCTTAAATTACATGAATCATTTTCACATGATCAAATAACAAAAAAAAAACGAAAACAGGAAATATAGTTGTCTTGCCACAGCATTGTTACGCACTTTGATGCTTCAATGTGGGCAACAGTAAAAAAAACTTTGAACAAATTTATTCTCGTTATAAAGCTTTAAAAAAACTAAGCAAAAATCTCATTAACAATCACTTTAACTGTATCACGAGACTTAAAAGAGAGATGACATCGTGAGCAGTTTTCTACTAATAAAATTTTCCAGGAAGAAATTTTCAAATATTTCCATAGAGTTTATATAAAAATATTTTTAAGTCTCATTCGACATCGCAACCCATTATTTACTCTACAGGTTTAAGTGAAAATTTCATCACAGAAGAAAAGAAATTAAACAAAACAAACAATATTGTTATAGTGGCATAAGTAATAAAATACGTTTTTTTACTCAATAATAAATAGATTGTGCTACCACCTAGTCAGAGAAAAATATTTATTCATGTCGTTATTGAGTTTTATAAAAATTTAAAGCTTTGAACGCATTTTCTGCAAAACTGGTTTTTGTGAGTTGTGACAGTATTAAAGTAAATAACCGATTAAATAATATTAAAGATTTGAGTGTTTTTTTTGTTAATTTTGTGCAGGCAAAATAAAAGACTTTCATAGTCACAAATTATTATATGTAACATGACCCAATATATCACCATTTTCATTTCCATCAAAGGTATGTTGTAGTGTAAGCCACATCTGCAAAAAAAGGTACATATACCATTTTGAGTGAAATTCACAATAGCAACAATCTTCGTCTAATATGCATCATAAATATTAAATTAACGTTCGTTCAATCTTTCGACCACAGTTGAAGATCAAAAGTTGCTCATAATCACCCTAAAGGTGAATAAGAAGGGAAATTTCTGTCGCATGAAATTTTCATTCCCCTTGAGGTATCATGGTGAATCTAAAAATAGTGAAGATAAAGTTTTGGTTTTGAATTAAATGTTTTTAAATGTAAGTAATGTTTTGAAACATTCTAAGTGTTGTGCGTAATTTTCTGAAGCCGCATAAGAATTCTTTAGTATACCATACATACAAAACTATAATATAGGATAATAAAGATTATTCTTTGCCTGGTTTTTCCTTCAATTTATTTTTGCAGCCATATGAATTAATAAGTCGCGTTATTTCAATAGTCTCCTTTCAATGAAATAACATGAAATACATATAAGGAATTATTTTAAGGACAATTTTATTAAATAATGTTCACGATTATTAATAATAATTCTCCGCAACACCTTTCTGCATAGAGTTCATACAGTATTAGTTCACATGAAGTAAATTTTATCACGGTGATATTCTAAAGATTACTTTTCATTACACAGATTTTTTACGCTTTTTACTGCCACTAAGAAATGATAGCCGGAAATCAATTCACGGGAGATTTGAGGGAAATAGAAATTCCATGGGAACAAATATTTCACTCTTTATTCACGATAGAGTTGATTGTTCACAAGTGAACAAGGGTCTTATACTTTCCAATCATTCCAATCTCATGCACTTTTACGTGACGGAATAAAAATCTGTTCACTGTATTCGCATCTCTAAGTTTTAAAAGAAAAAAAAGTGCGGTACATTTAGTTTTAGAAAATTTAGTGGTGGCAGCAGACGTTGGTCTTATTAAAAAAAAAATAGAATAGTCAACATGTGCCCATGATAACTATAACAAAGTATTTGTGGTGAAATTTCTTTTCTTCTAATTTTTTTTATTCTGCATAATGTTAGTAACTCTCTCTTAAATCATAATGGCCGTGTACAATTATTCAAAATATGTTCGAGTCGAGTCAAAAACTTGTATGAGGTAATGGAAAAAGTAGTTTCGTCATGACTCGTCATTGACTGTTCCATGCAGTAATGATAATACTTTACATTCAAGCAAATAGTGAAGTCGTGCGTAAATACTTATATTTGCTTAAATGTTTAATTCGCTTAAAGTGGGTGACTGCAACATAAATGTTTATAGTCAAATTAAAAAAAATATTGCGTATTAGAAACTGGTGCTACAGTAACGGACGATATTGAATGCAGTTTTAAAATATGTCCATAGTTCTTAACTATAAATATTTAATAACTTCTTTTAGTATTGAATGCCATAATTTACTCCTCGAAACTTTCGCATTATTATATTAAAATAAAATTTCTATTTGCTTGGCTTGCTTTTCCTTCACCCAATATAAAGCTGACAAGCTAAACCGAGCTCTATCGCAGCAATCTGTCACATTGATTGACGACATTGTTATAGCGATTTCTATTTTTATTTTTATTTATCTCTATATAATCCCCGTTCCCATCTTTTGACACTAGTTGTGCGTCAATAAAACTTATGTGTGCAACGATGTCTGTTTGCGTTTTGTATTTATTGCCACTACCACCCATTACTCAAGGACATCATGCAAATATTAAGTGTTTAAGGGTACTTGAAAATTTATTTCCCATGCATGACAAAAAAATTAAGTAACAACAAAAAATTCTACCATAGATATACCAAATCGTTTTAACTGTTAATCTCTTTGGTAAATATAATTTCAAAGTTGTATACACAACCCAATAAGCTTGTATACACTTGGAAAAATCCTAGTGTAAATTAGATAAAAAATTATAGTCGTCATACGTGAGGCTTCAATTTGATTGAAAACATATATAAGTATCCCTGAAAGTGGATCCGTTGAAAATTTGCCTCGTAGAAGAATAAACACTAAAGAAAGCAATGAATATACACTTAGAAAAATTTCCAAATTGATGAAAAATATATATATATATATACGTAAATTTTCCTTAAAATTACGTTCATCAGCCTCTTTAAAGAATAAAGAAAACATCTAATATAGACAGAACAGTGATAAAAAAGGGGAAACCACTTGCCTAGAAGCTGTATGAACCGGATTAAGTAATATACATATATTCCAGACAATTCTCTTCGGAAGCTTGGTTTTAAGGATGATCACAGATTGATTTGGTGCTCGAAACAATATCTATTTAATTAATTTAATTATTATTTTTCGAGCTTCATTTGTTTCTATATTTATGATTTGAACAGGCTAAAGTTCGTATCGCTTTTTAAGCCAAATTACATGTGATAATTATTAATGAGCAAATAACACCAAAGTTAGTTGTAAATATTCTGACAACACATAGTTGAACGGAACAGCCGTTTTCGAAGTCCACTAAGCCTTCATCATCAGCGTTATCTGTGTTTGGTCCACTATGTGTGGTGTCAGTTTATGTAGATTTCTGCTTTATATACGAAACTTTTTTGCAAATGGAATATGTGAATTGTTTTGATTCATCGTATTTCAATTTGCTGAAAGATGTTTTGTAATGAAAGCTCACTTTACTATCTCTAAATTTACAGCAGTCTTACCATTGTCGTTAGTTCTTTTATCTATTTAATAAATTTAAAATTGTGCAAGGACTCGTATTTATTCATATTCAATTATTCTTTCATATATTTTATTTTTTTATTTTATATTTTTGTTGACGAGTTTTATTACGTGAATTTAGTAAACTGCAACTTTGGCTCGCACACGAAGGGCTCCGTACGGACAATACATATGCAATACTATACGAACTTTAGCCTATATGTTCGAATTTCTTATATGAAAAAAAAAAATTTAAAAATTTTGAGTAGCCGGTAAATTTTATCGGTTTTTGGCGATATATCTTAGTTTTGGAGCCTTTTCTTAGTTTAGACGCTTGTTTTGGATTTTTGGGATTTTTTTCGGTTTGGGGAATTTTTTTCGTTTGTGGCAATTTTTTCGGGTTTTTTGCGATTATTTCAGTTTTTGAGGATTAATTTTAGTTTTGGCGATTTTTTTAGTTTTGGCGATTTATTTTCGTTATGGTGATTTTTTCGGCGTTTGACGATTTTTTCATTTTGACGATTGTTTTACTTTGTAATTTTCTAGTTTAAGCGTTTTTTTTAATTTCAAGAGTTTCCAAGATACAACAAATTGTTAAAATTACATAGTCAAAATGACATTAACTGATAGAATACTCTTTAATTTAATTTTTGTTTTTTAGTTTCATTGTTTATTGATATATTCTGCATAAAAAAGCACTAACTTTGAAAATTGCAAGTGTCTTTATATAATTGTCTGTATATTACAATCGGATTTCAAAATTTTTCATTGCTCGCTTTAGAACACTCTTTAATTTGCAACTCTCATATATTTACTGTTGTGGTGGCCAAAGTTTACTATAATCTGCAAAAATTTCCGGTGTACAGCTCTTACGGTTCTCCAGTCTGACGGACAGACGTACATTGTACCGAAAACAGTAGTGTTCTTTTTCACCTTTGGTGTACGGAACCCTAAATATATAACAGCAGTCAATTAATTTGGCTTTGTATATCATCATAAGCGTCAAAGTGGGTTGTATTTTCTAAAAATTCTCAAGATTGTGTAGGAAAGTGATCTTTAACCTTAGAAGGTATTCTATTTTAAAGCTCATTTATAAAGCATTTACCTTGAAAATCAATAATATACTTAAAATTGATCAAGTCTCTCATTCTAATTCACAAGCGATCTATACATACTAGTGATGCACGAATATTCGTATTCGTATTCAAATTGTCGAATATTCGGCCGTTTTCAGGCGAATTGTCGAATATTTTTCCAAACAAATTAAATAAATAAATGCATAAATCCTAAACGAAATTTAAATAAATAACTTAAAATTTTAGTTTGTACAAATACATTAATTTTTTATCGAAATTTGTGCTTTGTATCATTTTCAAATATTATTATATGACGTTCATTAAAATTTTGGGTACTTCTTATTAACTATAAAGTACGCCAACAAGACGTCCTTTTTCATAACAATTTTTTAATATTTCTTATTGCATATAATATTCGTATTCGCGAATATCGTTTCAAATATTCGTATTCGTATTCGTATTCGCGAATATCAAAAATTGACATTTGTTACATCACTAATACATACTCTTATCCATAATTTTAATCATATAAAATTTCTCTAAGTGCAGCTTAGCCGCTAGTACAGAATTTTAATGATGTTATTATAATTTTTGTCAACAATGTTGTTGATGGTGTGTTGGTTCTTTTTTATATATTTTATTATCAGTTCTTAACTCTCTTTCTCGCTAATTTTGCTTGTCGTCAATTACTTTTGTTACAATTTGTACGCGAATGTCGGCTAAAGACATCCTTATTTATTTTTCTGGCCGTACGTAATACTCATTTGTCATTTACCATGAAGGCAGCTACGAAGTCAGCATGTAGTCAGATGGTTCCATTATCAGAGGATTAGTTTTGTTAATCCTTTCAATGTGACAAATGGTTGGTAACTATGAGAGAGTTCATAAAAAATACATACATAAATTTTATGCTAAGATAATTTTTTCATGATTTGCTTTTTTGTGTGTTCAAAAGCATTTAGAAAACGGAAAACCCTAAGGGTGCTTAAGTGTTTGACTTTTTTTTGGCTTTGTGCAAAGTTTTATTGATTAAAATCAATAGAAACAACATTTATTAGAGCACTAAAAAAGATGTAATTATAAAAATATAAATAGCAAGGCTTAGTTACAAGAATAAGAACTTATTTTTTAGAAGGTATTTATATACAGACTTGGCTCGAGTCAAAAACTGATGAAAACACATACATAACAATCAAAGTGTGATCAGTAACTGTAAAACATTTGCCATAAACTGAATACATATGTATATAACAACAGTTTTGCCAGTCTTTCAACATCATCATATAAAAAACGCATGAGGTATGGGCCTCTTTCTGCACATCCTAGATGCATTCAAAAGCTCATACCTGGAGTGGTACCAAGTGGGACATCACGAATAAAAATCATGTGATACCGAAGGTTGGTAAGGGAGAGTTGTGATCTCTCCCCCTACCAACCGGCTTTCAGGTAGATGAATATATTTTGCTGGGTTACGACTCACGGTGATATTATCTGGTAGGACGCAATAACACAAGGATGCCTAACAGAAAAATTCAGCTTCAGTCATCTATGACGTTTTGGGCATTTACTTCAAAATTTCATATATTTATTTATTTATTTATTTAATTGTTTCAGTTTATGGACAAGAAAAGTCCTTTCAGACTACGATATACAATTTATCTTTAAATATATACATGCAACTATTCTTAGTAGCTAAAATTGATAACTTATATATGCATGTATAGGATCAAAATTCTAAAAGACTGATTAAAATAAAAGGCAAATTTCTGGATGAATGTATAGATACATATACTTAAACAATTTTGAATAACAATATTATTATATAAAAGTTTAAAATCGCTTTTATCAGTGCTGAATTATACATAAGATTTCGATTCTCTTTGCAATTTGAAATTTATTTCATTAAGGAACACAAAAGCACGAGTTAATGTGCCATTACGAGCATAATTAGTTCGATGAAAAGGAATATCAAAAAATTTAGCTAACCTCAAGTTTCTTGGAGGTATAAATAATGGTATAGAATCATAAAGCAAAAGGGCGGATTGAAGTTTTCTACGTCCCTCAAGAGTATGGAGGCCAATAAATAGACACTTAACAATGTCAGCATTTCTTACGATGAATCACTATGACATTACCCACTAGGTACGATCAAAGCAAATAAATACAACATTTTAGCCGAATTCAAATACTATAGTACGGGGAAGGAAAATTACTTCTTGGATTTTGTACCAACTATGAAAATAAAATGTACCTTTTAGACCATGATGGTACCAATTTTTAATATATATTAATAAAAACAGAAACGTAAAAAAATTAGTATAAAAATACAGAAGTTTACAATAAAAAGCAGAACCTTAACACAAAAAAGCATTAAATATTACATTCATAAAGGTACATTCGTAGATTCGACTATTATATTAGAGATTAAAATAAAACACACACAAAAAAATTAAAGAGAACATAGGCAAAATTAATGTTACTATACATACGAGTATAGTGAAACATTGACATTTTGAAATTGTACCAAGTAACTCGCGGTAGTACCACGGTACCACCAAGGTCAAAAATGTAAATACCATAAAAAGTACAATTGTACTATGATTTCCATACATTGATACTCACCACCAAATATTGTTAAGTGGTGAGTATCAATAGCCCAATTCACAATCTTGTGCAAATGGTCTTACATCGTTGCATATGCAAAATGGTATAGTATATTGATACTCACCACTTAACAATTCGT
This sequence comes from Tachina grossa, assembly GCA_949987645.1. Lineage (NCBI taxonomy): Eukaryota > Metazoa > Arthropoda > Insecta > Diptera > Tachinidae > Tachina > Tachina grossa. The sequence continues at coordinate 171,920,574 of OX465274.1, read as the reverse complement.
AGTGGTGAGTATCAATATACTATACCACTTTGCACATGCAACGATGCAAGACCATTTGTACAAGATTGTGAATTGGGCTAATATATTAATCATTTTGCACATGCTACGATGCAAGACCATTTGCGCAAGTTTGTGATATGATTTCCAATCAACATTTTTGCATGGTGATTTTGCATTGGAATTTTTTCTGTGTAATACTTTAAGTATATTTGTTCTATTTTTGCCCCAAACCCGTAGCTATCAATTCAAGTTAGAGAGCATAATGACAGTTCATTTGACAGTTAGCCCTTCCATGAATTCTATCAGTCTTAAAAAACCCCTTCTACATTTATATGTAAGAACATAGTAGCCCAATTTACAATCTTGTTCAAATGGTCTTGCATCGTTGCATATGCAAAATGGTATAGTATATTGATACTCACCACTAAGAATTGTTAAGTGGTGAGTAGAATATACTACACAATTTTGCATATGCAACGATGCAAGAGCATTTGCACAAGATTGTGAATTGGGCTAGTATATATTTTTATGTATGTGGAGTTCTTGAATATTTTAGGAGGCTAGTTTTTTTCGCACTCAAAAAATTTCTTACTTTAATTAGTCTCAACGCAACAACACAGTTAATATGAATTAGCTGGCGCAAAAACCATTTTGTCTATTAGAATCCTACAATACCGGATATTATATTTCCTGGATGAAGCCTAAGTTAAAACATTTTTTTTATAATAAGCTTACTATAAGTAAACTAAAAATACTACAGCAAAAGAACAACCATAGACATTTTGCTTTGGTATAAAATTCTTAGAGTTCCGTTCAAAGAAAAGTTAAGGGTATCCTGCTTATTGCGACATTTAAAGAAAAATGTCACATTCACAAATTCTTTTGGAATTGGATTAAACAATATGCTTTGTTTATGTTATTTTATTTAAAATTAACATGCAATCAACAGTTGTGGAATATGCAACAAGATTCTTTTGAAAAAAATAAAGCAATTTTCTTATTTTCCTGCAAAGCGGTTTTATTATTATACTTATAAAGATAGAGAGAGAGAAAACCAGTAACAAGTTAATAAAGAGAACTCAAATACTCAAAAATTTTCTTTTATATTCTCCTAAAAATTACAAATATTTACTATTTATTTAATTGTTGGCTGTTAGAAAGTATTACGCAAAAGGTGTATTAATATTTCCTGTTTTGTAAAGACATTATACAATTGCAGAGTAATTTACGCATGCGTAAATATTTATTTCTAATGAGATTTTTCACTTTTTAATTTCAAGTCACTTTTACAAAGCAAAAACTAATGGAAGCCTTGCAATAGTTTTGACAGGCGGTTTCGCATGGCAACAATAACATCAACAACTGTCAGATAAGATCAACATTTCTTTTCTTTAATTTCATTATTTTTTTTTGGTAAATACACACATCAGTTTCTTTAAAAAGTCTTTAAATATTGCAAATCCTCAGTTCTTTGGCAAATACGAGTAATTTTGCTTGAAGCATAAAAGAACCAACCGTAATGTTTGTGTTGCCAACAAGGATTTTTGACTATTGGTGGGATTTTGTTGTTGTAAACAGTTAGCACTCGGCTTATGTGTGTATGTATTTGTATGTTTCTCAGGTTTGCAGTTGCTTTTATGTTTCTTTAGCTGATCATTTGCTGCAAATTTGTGTGTTTATTCCAGGATTATACAGCATTCATTTACTGCTTTGTTTTCCATTTGCTTTATTGGCAGCGTTGGTATTTGTAATACAATTAGAAGGTATTTTTTTCTAACTAATTGCTTTCAACTATTACAGGGATTGGGATAATGCTCGTGAAATGTTTATTTAAAATTAGTTCTGCTTCAGTTTTAATGAACTTGCCTCGTAAATGATGTAAGAAGTTCATAATAGTTCTCAATATTTAACTCAAAACATAAATAAATATGCTCACATCTCTTTTAACCTTATTGTTTTTTTTTAGCTTTACATATTTCACAAAGATGGCAAAAATACTGAAATATGTTAAACATAAAGTTGCCTTTGCGAACGTGAACACATACATATGTATGTATTTCCGTTAGTTAGCAAGTGTAACTTCTTCTGAAGTTTACAAGTTTTCTTCATTTTGAGTTCAATTAAATTTAAAATGTCTCACGTATTTCTTATAGAATTTAAAATATTGTGTGTTATGTAAATATATTTTTACTAAGTTTCATAGGTCTGGAAGAAAACCTTTACAATTTCGACAGACGGATGTACAGACAGACATATCAACTCATAATTGCACTTTCACTCTTGTAATAATCATTTATAGATATTGTAAATAAAATTTATTATATATACATAAGCTCGAAAAACTGACTCAAAACCTTTTTTAATGGAAATTGATACATTCATATTTGTATTATTACATACCACTCATTTAATCAAACAACGTCATAACTCAAAAAACTAGTTGTACAGAAAAAGAGTTTAAAGTCTTTAATTTACATACAACTTAGTATTAAAAAGTTTTCTTTCGTCAAAAAGTGAGTTTACAAGCATTTTTGACACAAAAATCATTAACTCCAAAAATAATTTTATGAGTTGTGACTTTATTTGGGTAAATGAGCGATATGATAAATGTAAATACTATGTACATACTTATATACATATGTATGTATGTATGTTTTGTAAATAAATACATTATATTGATTATTTTCACATTTTCCACTTATATATGTATTTAAATTGAACTTATGGCCAAATATTATTTCGCTTCTATTAAGGTGGGTTTATTTGAATTCACCTAAATCACTTGCAATAAATTATTAGAAGTGGGGACTAATTATAATTGCATCCCACTTCTCTTACTTTTGTTTTTGCTATCTCTCTCTATTTGTCAACTAAATCTGTCAATTAAGGCTCAGTTAGCCGACTGTAATATAAAGTAACTGCAACAGTAAGAAACAGCTGATCAATTTTGTTATGTGAAAAGTAATGAAAATGGTTATAGAGATGTAATGTAACGTAACCTACTTTTCATATAAAAATATCAATCAGCTGTTTTCTACGTTACAGTTACATTACATTACAGTCGGCTAACTGAGCCTTTAGTCTACTTCTTAAATTCAATCGTTTAATATTGTTAAATTCATTTGCAAAATGGTGCCAGTTAAGAGTTAAAATTTCTTGAGAAATAATAAGTCCTTCGAAAAGGAAGTTACATCAAAATAAAGCTAAGAGTGTCTGCTTCAATTTTATGTAAAAATATTCTTAGAAAATGTGAAAGAAAGTATAAAAAAATGTGTGAAAATTTGTTGAAAAAATGCAATTCCCTTTAGTAAGAATGCATAAAAAAAATAAAAAGCCGGCCGGCCTTTAGTGTTGTTGTTGTTCTTCACAAAAAGCAAAGAAGAATATATAAAGGGGAAATTGTCAAAATAAATTCCCGTGGTGGGGTAATTTTCTTATATGTTTATGTGAGTGTTAGTGCAGTGTTTTGAGTTAAATGAAAAAGTGTTGAAGTGATGAAATTCTCCTGAGAAACTGTTGTTGCAGTAGCATTAAAAGATCACCGAAAGTTAGCGGGGACTGAATGGTAAGTTTTTCTGTACATATATATGTGGATCATTGTTGCCATATTAGCATTTTCACTGCCATTTTCATTAGTTAAAAAGCATGCAACTTTCAAAAAATTCTGCTAAATGCTTTCTGGCAGAATTTGTTGACAATAAAAAATTTTAATTTGTTAAAAATGTTCAACTGTATATAAGATTTTTCTCATAAATGTATATGCATTGCAGGGTAAAGGTTCCCTAATGATCTGCATTAGCAACAGTTAACTGCGCATAGGATCCAAAGAACCCCTCTATAATCAATTTCAATGTATTTTTAATAAAAAAAATATGTTAATGAATAAGTAAAATAATATTTTGAGTTTATTACTGCGTTAAAAAAATTTTAAACGTAATTGTAACATATCCAAAAATGGCCAATTATTAACTATTTTATGTTTGTATGTGCTATAAAAATACCTGTAAACACTAATAAGTTTGTATAAAAATGCAACTCAAAGCTATTTCAATAATTTTCTTCATTTAAATCTGGCATTATACTTTTATTTTGTAGAACATTTTAGCAGAATTTTTTGACCGATTTAGCATTCTCTCATCATCATTTTCTGGCAACACTGATGTGGATTTGTGTTTAATTTTAAATTTTTTATTAAAAACGAAACGCAAGATTTTATAAATGTGATATTTAAAATTCGTCCAAAACAAAATTTCAGTTACTTTTGCACAAAATGTACTTATCTAAATTTATTCTTAATTAAAAAAAAATAACAAAAAGTCAAAGTTAGGCAAGCATTTTTATCAGTTATCCATTAATTAATAATGCTTCGTAAATTCCATTCTTCATGGATGGATGTGATTTTAATATTTTTACTGAAAGTAGAACAAAAAAAAAAAAAAAAAAAAAAAAACGAAAATAATTTCAATTAATTTTGAAGTACAAGTTTTTTGTGCGAGTTTTAATAGTGCCATAAGGCATAAACGGTTTTTTGTTTAAGTCGACTATTTAGAAGAGATTATTATTTTGTAGCACCCATTATTATCCCAGCTATTGTTCGGTTTGATTCAAATTCAAAAGATTGTTTTTTTCTCTTTAATAAAGTTGTTGCTACATATTTGTTTTTGCTATCTTTTTTATTTTATCGCCCTTTAAATGAAATGGGGTGAGTGAAATTTATTTTTTTTTCTCCTGGTGACTGATGACGTCGATTTAAAATCAAGGTAAGGAAGTCATTTTTATTTAAAAAGGAAAACAGGCATAATATTAAAATGGAAGATAATGTATTTATCGGCGTGTACATACAATCATATGCATTTTCGCAAAGCAATTTAAATAAGCACTGGTAAATATTTGAATCCAGCTAAACTTGTTTTTTCGTATCATTTTACGTTTTTCGATATATTTTCAAGGCTATTTTTTTCTACTAACTATAGATAGAATGTTATGTTTGTAACTTATATTTCAACGATTTGATTTCATACTCTTATTTAAAATACTTACATATGTAAATTTTAACAGTAACCAAAAGTGAATTCTACTATAACTATTGCACATTATTTGCAATACATACACAAAAATATGATTCTTTAAATAGCGAAACTATATTTAATAGTATAAATAAATTCAAATGCTTTTAAATATGATTTTTAATAATTTTTGCTAATATGCAATTGAAAGTTTTAAAACCCAAATGGAAAATGTTGTTAAATATTCAATTTATATATTTCGCAAGTTTTTATTTTTTATTCATATGATTTGGAGAGTTTTTACTGATTAAGTTTTTTTGGTTTTCAAAGTAAATATATATATGTATGTATGCATGTATAATTTTTATCAAAATTATAATTTCCTTGTAAATATCTGGTTAATCGAACAACTTTTGATTTTATTAAACTTATTACTTTACAAATTATTGTACTACACACGTTTTCAAGGGAATATTTTCTTTTTTTTATTTAAATTTATTTTCTCAATTTCACTAATATTGTGTAAATGTTAAACACAATTGGTAATGATTGCCGCAATTATTGCAAGCACTGGCAATGAGCTGTCTTCATGAATTTATTGCCATTCTAGACGGGGAGTAAAGTAAGACTTCATATTGTAAAAATAGCAAAAATTAATTTGTCATCTGAAAGTTGCACCAGTCGTTAACAATTTTATATATATTTCGATTTTGAGTTTTTTTAACAATTTTATTTTAAAAATTTGTAAATTTATTTTGTGAATATTATCACGAAGCAGAGCGACATGTATGAACATACTTTTATAATGTGACTTAGGACTTCAATATCTTATGGTATGTTTCCACCAACTTTAAATCAATTAGGTTTGAGTAAATCATTTCAGAGTGTTTCCACCAAGCTTGTGAGTGAGCTTGTAATTTTATAAGCAACGCAGACTTGCATATATAGATCCAGTACGAAAAATAGTATTGTTGAAATGATTTAAAATAAATCAACTACTTTGAGGTGATTTATCCATATGCAAAGTGTATGGTAAATCATGTAAAATTAACATGATTTGCTCAAATCACCATGATTTGTCCAAATCATGCCGGTGGAAACATACCATTAGTTAGTTAAACAAGGCTCAGTTCTATTTAAATTGACATATCGAATATCGACTTCAATGTTGGGAAAAAAAAATTATACATACATACATACATAACTATATGTATACATATTTATATCGTATAACAAACAAGCCCAGTTTTGGTATGTAAAAAAAAATACTACCAGACAGAAACACTTCATCATTTCAACACTTTGAACTTTTTGCTTATGCCTTACAAAAGTTATATATGTACATATATACAAACATACTTATATGTATATACATACATACATATATGCGCTTTCATAAAACTCTATTTGTTTTTTTTTTTTTTTGAAAGGCTCTTGAAATTTTTTAACAGTTTTTTTTACATAAAATCGATCGGCACACAACTTTCAATAACTATAATACAAAAACAAAAACAAAAACAAAAAATTCTACCGATCTGAAGTGTTAATCGTAAAAATTATATCCTTTGTGGTTAAAACTCAGCATTAAATTAAACAATAGTTGTGTACAGCAAATATATTTACAACCCCTATTGTTTATAGCGATCACACAAAGGACAAAAATTTAACAAAAATACAAATATCCTGGGAGCGTTAAGTCTAAATCAAATTTTAATTTTCATCCAACGAAAAAAACCTAAATTTATAAGTGGCAGTTTTGATTAAGTTCTACCGAACACACAGCAAAAAAAAAACAAAAAACTTAATTTTGAAGTACACAATGCAGACATACACACATCATTCAATAAAAAATAATTCGCACACCGTGCCAACGAGACGCATCTAGATTTGTTGCTTTCATTTTGTTCTTGCATAAAATGTGAAAAGTAACATTCGAAAATTGTTACATTTGCACAATTGTCGTTTGTTAGCTTTATTGTTCTTGTGGTTAAACAGCGTCACGTACAATAAGTTTGATTTGGTGAAAAGCTTTTGTGCACCCTACTTTACATGGCGGCATGATCAATTTAATTGAAGGCCTTGTGTAGCGTTTATTGTAAGAATAAAGTATGCAAAATTCTAGTTCGCTTTTACTGAAATTCGGCTAAGAGTACGGTTGTAAATTATACGGGTAGAAAATTATTCGATTACATTGGGCTGGGTCAATTTGTTCGTGTGAGAAAAAAGCAAAAGGCGTCTAGCAAACACGCAATCTATGCAAAATCATATGAAAAGTATCCTAGGAAACTAGAAGTCTAAAATCAAAACCTAGCTCCCGCCGAGAGATATCAAAAATCCAGCTTTTCATTGGGTAAACTAATTTATAGCTATATAACAAAAGTTACATTTTGAAAAATTTCGCTTCCGATTTTAATACAATTTTGTACAAATGATGCCTCCACCAAAAGCTACCGTTAGTGCGAAATCTTAAATCATTAAACGTTCTAGTTCGCGGAATATAGAAAATACTCGTATAAGCCCAATACACAATAGCCCAATTCACAATCTTGTACAAATGGTCTTGCATCGTTGCATGTGCAAACTGGTATGATATATTGATACTCACCACTTGAAAATTCTTAGTGGTGAGTATCAATATACCATGTCATTTTGCACATCCTACGATGCAAGACCATTTGCACAAGATTGTGATTTGGGGTAATGCTGTGCAAATGGTCTTGCATCGTAACAATACAAAATGGTATAGTATATTCATACTCACCACTTAACAATTCTTTGTGGTTAGTATAAATATACTTCACCATTTGCACATGCTAAGATGCATAGACAGTGAATTAGGCCATAGAAACTTGCCTATTTATTAATTTACTTATTTAGTAAAATATTTTGGGATTATTAGTTCGTTAACATATGTTAAACTTAAATTATAACAATTCGCATTAAAAAAAACACGAATTAAAAAATTTAATTTTGTCACAAAAACTCAATGACATCGAAAATTGGGAATAAGCTATAGAAAAAAACTGGCTACACTAATCTGGTATTTAATTTGATTTACCCACAAACAAAAACAACAAACTCACCAAACCCATATTAAAGTAGTAATATTGAAACGTTGTAATATTAAAAATAAAAAAAACATATTTTAAAAGGCTATTGTGAACTCCCTAAATGTATTTTTAAAAATTGTTACAAAAATATGAAAACTTAATTGTGTGTTTATTCTGGAATACGCGTTGACTTGGGAAAAGTAACATGGAAAACAAGAACGAAACTGCATAAATGTAAAATTTTTTTTTGCCGTTTTTAAAAGATAGAGAAGTGCGTTGAAACTCTCACGTTTTTTTTAATTTTACAAATTTTTGGTAAACAAAAAAAACTTTTGAAACTTTGTTTTTGTTTCAATGAAAATTTTCACTTCTTCGACGCGAAAGACACCCATATGGTACAAAGTTTCCTAACATTCCTTTTCCGTTGTTTTGAATTATGCTGTCAAAACTGTGATGTCATTCATCGCAGTGCTGTAAATTAAATGTAACATATATTTCATTATATTTACAAGTAAATTTTAATATCTTCTCGATAAAATAATTAACAAAAAACACGACTCGTGGCAAAGTTAAACAAATATACCTAAAGTAACAAACCAAAAAATTTTGTCTTAAATAGAACAAAAATAACCAAATAAACACGCATATACATACATAATTAGTACAGAACAATCAACAGTGGCAACACTGTTGTAAATATTTAAGATATGGTAAAATTAAGATTTCATTACCAAAAAGGTTTCAGGAAATTGTAATACGATAAATCAAAACAATTCATATATTTCATTTGCACTGAAAAATGTGTATATAAAGCTGAAATTTGTATGAACTGATATCACCCACAGTGGTCCAAGAGCACAATAACGCTGATGAGGAACGCGGTTTTCTGAGCATGTTGTTTCATTCTGCTAGTGTCTGTCAGAATTTTTACAATTAACTTTGGTGTTATTTGTTCCATGACAATTATCACATGTAATTTGGCTCACTGAGCGATATGGAATTTAGGCTAATCGCATCATAAATATAGAGACAAAAAACTAAAGATGGGTAAATGAGAAAAAGGTATCGATACATATATATTTTTTAAACATCGATACTTTCATATATCGAAGAAAAATAATGTATCCTTTTTAGTTGTGTTTTCAAATATTTTTTATTCCACTGGTCTTGTATGTTTTATACAAATTGCAACCCGTTTATACAATTGAAATGAGATTTCTATATTTGAACGGAAAAGTGCACAGAAAAAATTTTAGCCAAAATGCTTCCAATTAAATCAATTAATGCTGTTTCAAACAATTTTATAATTGTCCAAATTAAATTTTGTTGATTGAAAACAAAAAAGTTTAATGTGTGTATGGATGTTAGCAAATATGCAAACATACAGACGAATATTAAACTTTTGTACGCATTATTAAAAATTCAACCAAATTTTTGATTGTTTGAATTAACTTTGTTTAATGAAAAAAAATATTTTAGTTTGTGTTTGTGCTTGTTCATGTTTTCATGGAAGTGTGTCAGCCTGTTATTCTAGAAGTACCAAGTTCGAAGCATGACAGCACTGTAAGTTAAAAAATATAATAAAAACACATACCTTCATATGTGCAATAATGGAATCAATAATAATTTGCCACAATAGCTTAGTGGATGTGTGTTATAAAGTAAGTTAAAATAAATAAATAAAAAATGACTTTTTATTTAAATTTTTTTTACTTTTACTTTTTAAAATTTTATACAATTCAATTACTTTTATTATTTCATTCAACGAAATATTTAATTGTTTAAAATCTCTAAATTCAATTATAAATTTAATTGGGTCAATTAATCATTTGTTTAAAATAAACGCGTACTTTCAATTAACTCTATTAATTGATTTCAAACAGCAAGAAAACCTCATTTTTATAAATTCATTAATTGATATTATTAATTTGCTTGCAGGACGAAAATCAGTACTGGATTTAATTAATAGTACAAATTTCTAACTAAAATATTAATTAAAGTTGATTTTAAATTTTTTCTGTGTGGTTTTGGAAATATTGGTGATGCAAAGCGATGTTTATTTTCTTAAATACCGATATTTCGATACATCGATATATATGTATATGTATTTTGCGCATTGCTAAAAAAAATGTTTGTGGTAGACGTTTTTAAAATGTTTGTCGTAGAAATTTTTTTGGCAATGGCTTCTAAAATGTAACGCGAATAGTGTACGGCTGCTGTTGCAATCAAATATCAAACAGTAGTTGATATTTCATGTATGTGTAGCTTTCATCCTGCAGTCACCATCGTCCACCATATTTTTTTACTCACTTCTAGTATCAAGTTATATTTTACAAAGTTTCTTTGTCAAAGTCGATTTGTTACAATATTCAAGTGCTTGTCCTGGCTTCATTGTGAACTTAATTTTATTTGTCCTGTTTGGCATTGTTTCGAAAGCCACTTCAAAAATTTCAAATTCCATATGAAAAACTCCCAAGCAAATGTAAATAAGTGTGTACATACATATATACATACATGTGCATGCATAACATTTCTCCATGTGTGTGAACTTTATAGCAGTAAATTCAAGTGCTACGGAATGTTTTTCGTATGCTTGCTTGTGTTCAATAAATTTTCTCTAAAAAGTACCAACATGTGTTGGACGAGAAAGTACATATGTACAATGTGAGTATGTGAGTTTATAAAAAGATCCTTCATTAGGGATGATGATGATGATGATGATGATGATGACGATTTCGGTGTTGTTGCTGTTGTTGATTGCATTACCACGCTGATGAATTCAATAAAATTTATATTACTTTTATATTTTGACATATGGCCCGGTTTGTTGAAAAAAGTTTTACTTTTTTATAGTTTGAAGAGTGCCAAAGGAAGGTGTTTTGATATTGTTTGCTAGTTGTGACCTTCTGCTGCAGTTGCAATTGAATTTTTATTTTATATAGAATCCCCTTTTATTTACAAAATGTTACATTTTCACCACATTTTTCAGTGCATGAAATTTTAGAAGCCTTGTTTGTCCCTTTAACATATAAGTAAAATGTTTGTCGATGATTTTGATGATGTTGGATGATTTTGTTTAATGTTTGATTGCTATAAAAAATGACACTGCGGGATTTTATTAGTATGGTTTTTGCTTGGGTAGAGAGAGAAAATAAAAGTTTCCCAGGATTCCCACTGTGTGATGCTTGTTTGCGTGTCATAGAGTTGTAAAATAATAATTAGATAATCATTTTAATTCAGGTGACATCCTCTGATGTCATAATTGTTAGTTAAATTATGTTTTAAGTAAAATATGTATTAATAAAACACCTGCCAAGTTATTTTATGGCTGGCTAAAGGATAGAAAGTTTTGAACTTTTGTGGGTTTGTTGAGGAGATTCCATCAATTATGGCCGGAAATAAAAACATAAATTTACTTTATTTGTTGTAGTTATTAAATGTTATTTAAAGGGTAAAATTATATGTTAAAAAATAGTTAAACATTTTTAGAAACTGACGTAATTTTTTTAGTTTTTAACTTCCTTCTATAGGAATTTAGCGAGTTTACTCAAAATTTCGAAAATCGAGTTATCATCACCTGGGAGTGAATTCTGACTATATGTGCCCTTAATTATGAAAGTGGTCTAAGTCATATATATTTATTTCCTCGACATATTTAGTAGATTACACACAAAAAGTTAATATGAATAATTTTGTAATATCAATTAAAATATTTTTAATATCAATTAAAAAATGAATTAAAATTTTACCTATTAATTAAATTTTTCCTCTCAAATTAATTCATACAATTGAAAATGTAATTGAATCAATTAAATTCTTAATTGAAAACTTTAATTAGTGAATACTTTTTTCTGTTTACATTTGACCAAGTCGAAAAATATTTTTATTTTATGCAACATTTTAATTTAGAGTTGTAGTAGTCTCGATAAATATAAATTTATTCAGCATTTATTAAATATTTATTGCAAATTTTTTTAAAGTTAAATTGATATTTTGAAGCAAAAATGCACCTGACTTAGACCACTTTCATAATTAAGGGCACATATGTATGTGGTTATATATGTGTTATTGCGTGCTTGTGTGTGTGTGTGTGTGTGTATGAAATTATCTCATAGCCGAAGAGCGGATCAACGGATTAGAAATAAATTTGCCGCATTGGAAAGATGTTTAACTCACTTGGATGTCGTATAGGATAGTAAATCTATACGAATCGGTAGATTTCGAAAATAAGATTCCAACAAAACAGTTTGTTAAGCAAATTTTACTAGACGGGTAAAGTTCAAAGTCCTATCAGCTATTAACTTCAAAAATAAACATCGATTGCTGTCAATTAAACTAATGGGGTGTTTTCTAATAACTTCTTCGCCAAATCGAATTAAGACAAAATTCAGTAATTATTCAACCAAGTCGAATTGAGACAATTCTCTAATTCTCATAGAATTAAAAGTGTGTAACATGTAGCCTAGTGAAAAGAATCAGGTATGCCCTCCAAGGTCAACCGATTCCCATATTTTTTGTTTTGTATTTTTATGATGCTACAAGCCATTAACTAGTATTTGTTTACGTTCTACTTTTGTTGCAAATTATATTTAAATCAGAAAATATGCAACTTCACAACAATTACTAAATTGGGCGCATTCATAAGACGTAGCTGCAGCTGTTGAGCTTAACAGTTGTGTAACTGTTGGCAACTGTTGGCCACAACAATTACGTCTTAGAAACGGCTTGATGTATATAATTAAATTTTATATCTTAATTTCATTACTTCATCGCATTTGTAATGTAAAATTTAACAAATAGTTGCTCCTGACACCTAACAAAGCATATAAAAGGCATAGCAATATTCGATCAGCTGTTCAGGTTGAGCAGAACATGTTGTTGACTATAGCTAGTGAAAAAATTTCATGATGGGAAATTAGCCAACTGTTGAGTGTATCGGCACTACTCACACAGAAAAATTTTTAGCCAAAATGCTTTCAATTAAATCAATTAATGCTGTTTCAAACAATTTTATAATTGTTCCAATTAAATTTTGTTGATTGAAAACAAAAAAGTTTAATATTTGTATGAATGTTAGCAAATATGCAAACATACAGACGAATATTAAGCTTTTGTACGCATTATGAAAAATTCAACCAATTTTTTGATTGTTTGAATTAACTTTGTTTAATGAAAAAAAAAATATTTTAGTTTGTGTTTGTGCTTGTTCATGTTTTCATGGAAGTGTGTCAGGCTGTTATTCTAGAAGTACCAAGTTCGAAGCATGACAGCTCTGTAAGTTAAAAAATATAATAAAAACACATACCTACATATGTGCAATAATTGAATGAAAAACAATTTGCCACGATAGCCTAGTAGATGTGTGTTAGCCTGTTACAATGGAGGTACCATGTTCAAAGCCTGCAGCGTAAGTTACAGAATTAAACAAATAAATAAAATAAGTAAGTTTTTAAAATAAATAAATAAAAATAAATCTTTACGTTAACTTTTTAAAATTTTATACAATTCAATTACTTTTATTAATTCATTCAACGAACAATTTAATTGTTTAAAATCTCTAAATTCAATTATTAATTTAATTGGGCCAATTAATCATTTGTTTAAAATAAACGCGTACTTTCAATTAACTCTATTAATTGATTTCAAACAGCAAGAAAACCTCATTTTTATAAATTCATTAATTGATAGTATCAATTTGCTTGCAGGACGAAAATCAGTACTGGATTTAATTAATAGTACAAATTTCTAACTAAAATATTAATTAAAGTTGATTTAAAATTTTTTTCTGTGCAGCTATGCTTTTCTAAGACAAACACTCAAAGGTTGAGCAACAGCTACATCTTATGAATGCACCCATTATAATAATCAATTTGACATAATGCCAAAAAAAAGCTGACTACAACAGGAAGAAAACGTGTTGAACACGCTTGTTAGTGAACAGACAAATGTGTTGTATCGTTACTTTATCATATTTATAAATGTCAGAGATTCAAGCTGACATTTATTACATTTCTTTACCATGAAATTAAAATATGTACGGGAATTGGATTATGATGAAAAATGGTTAATTTACATTTATTGTTAAAAAGAGTTTATTTTCTAGTGTAGGTTATCTCCTATTCCAAAGATATTTACAAATTAATTTAACAAATAGAAAATTCCCCGACCTGGCTTCAATAAAATTACTTAAAAAACGTATATACATATAAAGGGTGGGCAATACAATACAATACATACAATAACGTGAGTTAAATAATTAATAATGAAATGACTACATTAAATTAAACTCATCTTGTTTCAACTTGAAATAACTTTGATTCAACATGGTTTTTCCTGTTGTCTTAACATCAAATGAACGTTGTTTTAACTTAAACTAACCGTGATTCAACATGCTTCTTCATTTTCATTTGACAGCAGTGGAATGTAAAATCAACATGAAATAAAGTTATTTCAAAATTAAATTTTTTTAAGATTACTGTAAATCATCTAGAATTAACATAAGGCTCTCATAAAGCAAACGCATTGCTAAAAAATGTTAAATTAACCTTTTTTCGTAGACTTTAATATGAATTTTCGCTGTGTAATCATCTTATCTTCATTTACAAAAGGTTATGGCCTGTTTCGCAATAACGAAAGAAAACTGAAACGAAACTTTCGACTGAAAATTTATATTGAAAAAACAATAAAATATGAAAATTTGTTTTTGCTTTCAATATAAATTCTAAGTCGAAAGTTTGTATATGTATTAATTTTTTAAATTGCAAAGTATATTCATAAACAATTATAAAAAGTTTTTGTATGTGTAAAACATAAAATAATTAAGAGTTTTTTTTATAATTTGGCATACGTTTCGTTATTATTTACACCTGATTACAACTGGTCACCAGTTTTTATGCCGCAACATGATAGAATCATTGCTCAAAAAAATTTTCACACTTGAAGTGAATATATGGACACATAGACCTGCTGTTTAAGGTAGAGAGATTTGAATTTGTATAAGGGAAAACTACCACTTAAAAGCAAATTAGTACGAACAAAAACGCGTGTCTTGAACAAAACTAAAGATAGCAGAAAAGTGGGTGGGTACGTGGTTAAACGCAAACGAATTAAGTGCAGCCACTTTAAAATCCTTTCACATTTACAACATATACATTTACAATGTCTGCCTTAATACTGTGGCTTGTGAATTAGTGCGATGCACTTACATGGGCATAAGGTATTAACAGTGCAGCGATGTACTTATGCAAATTTATGAGTTTCATTCGTAGACTCTCGCGTTGTCATCTGGAAATTATACATAAGAGCAATATTTCAATTCATTATTTGTCTATGGTGATGTTTTTGATCGTAATCCTTGCTGGGATTAACAAAACCCAACGATCACCGATCAGTTAAGCTTATACAAAAGTAAGACACTTAAGTAAGTGCACAATTACCTGGTGAACTGGTCTCAATTATGAGAACGATTAACTAAAATCGCGCAAGATTTTCAGCAATTGCAGACGCTTTGTTTTTAATCCGTTGGCTGGCCCGGTACAAGTTAAGTTTTCGCCTGCACTCTAAGCAGGTGTATTTGTCAGAGAAGAGTTAGTTTAATTTGCCTTTTTGTGTTAGTGCATATATTGTTAAGCCCTAGTTATAGTTCACCCATCCGTTCTTCTTGCAAAAAGAGGCTTGTATCATTTCTACGATTATCTTGTCGCAATTACCTACTAAAACAAAACGCCGTCTATGCAAATGGATTTTAATGGGCAGGATTAATCTCTTGCTAAACAGTTAAAACCACAGCAGGTTTTTATTCTATGCTCGTGTTGTTGCATTTACTCTGGCTGTTTTTGTTATCAAATACAATAAAAATGAAAATGTCTTTAAGCCAAAATATTATCCTGCCCTTTTGTTACTAATTTTAGTTTCTTTACATGCTATTTGAACTTTTGTTCACATATATATTTAAATATTAAGCTGATCCTTATAATAACTGCATTATTGTATGTAAACCAGTCCGAAATATTCTCTTGCTCTCACATTCTTTTTCCTGCACACAGTAACGCTCATTTACTCTTTTTCACTACCTGTAGCTTCTTAGCCTGGAGTAGACTTAAACCTGGCTTCCTTTTTGCAAACGGCAAAAGTCAAAAACAAAAGGCAAGAAGCATGTCTCTGTGAATATAGCTGTTGGTTGCTTCTGTTTAATTTTTCTAAACAATTATAATGTTCTCTCAATCTACCGCTAGAGATAAGTGAGGCATTTGCTATTAATGGGAAGAATGCGGCATTTAAAATATTTTGACATACATATGTACATACAACAGAAAATAGGGAGATAAATACTTAAATATGCTATGTACTCAATCAATCAATGAAATAAATTAGATTTTGCATAATTATCAAAAAAAATAAAATAAATTATATAAATTTATTTTTATTTTTTTGAGAAATTTTTTAGATTTAATTAAACTGTATTGAATTTTTTAATTAGAAATAATTTCTTAATCGGGCTTAAATTTAGTAATTTCAATTCTTATTGAATGAAATGTTTTTATTAATTAATGCGAATTTCTAAGGAAGAGAAGAAAAATTAAACTAGCTAATAAAGTCTAGTTTAATTTTTCTTCTGGGGGGAAATACCGATATTTTTATGTGCAGCCACGCACTTCATCAGTACCCATGTCTACCTACTGGGGTAGAGATTATTATTAACATCAGATGTGCAATCGCTTTACGTGAGTACCTGCCGTTACGGCCTTATCTCACGTGTGCCAAAGCACCGGGTGTGGGTTAGACGCCAGACCAACGCCCCCATGCACCCTTTTAGAATGAACCTATGGCCCACTCCATAAGGCACATAGGTTGCAATCTTTGAATATAGTTATCCCTGTATTATATTCAATTACCTTGCTGAGGTAATTTGAGCTATCGAAACTCTGCTGCTATGTCCGTGCCCATAGCAGCTCTGTTGAATGGCAACAGCACCTAGAACAGTGTCTGGCTGACCGCGTCACACCAACCACTAGCATTGATTTAACACTGGGAAGCCAAGACTATTCTCCCAGCGATTTTGGTAGCAACCACAACCACCACGATAATTCTCCGGCTTCCACGCTTAGGTGTTGTGTATACACCCATAGCGAGGTCCCCAAGAGAATTCCTCAACCATTGCCGGCACAGCTCAACCACTCATCCATAATGAACGCATGCCTGTGTCGCCAAATAACCAGTGCCTACTCCACACATACCAAAATCATCCCTTTAACCCCTTGGGGTATACCCCATTGGGGTAGGACGAACTCGGCATTTTAGCAAAGGAAACTGGCGACCGCTACATGCACTCAGAACTTCAGAGCAGCGAGGACGACTTACGCGAGAAGAATGCAAGCACGCCACCTAAGTTTCTGTGCCTACTAAGGCAAGACACTAAAGAGTGAAAGAGTCCTGGGGTCGTATCCAGGACAAAAGCCATTTTGGACCAGAAATTTCCGGCAACCGCAATGCATTTATCTCTAAGCAGCCCAGCTGTCGGGCAACCGGCACCCGTGGTACCAGAAGTAGCCTCTGGTTAGACCTCGAAGTTACACCACAAGGGCTTCACCTCTATCGTCTTTTGAACTCAGGGGCAGTCCTAGGTGACGCTGCAGCTAGCTGACAACAACGGGCGTACAATATTTGTTTTCCTTTTATAAATATGTGCACATCCGTTACTCTGTTTATATTCAGAGATTGGGTATTAGCACATAAGTTTTACGGGTAATGAGCCAAAGGTCCGTCAGCGGAAAAAGCTACATTACCCTAGCTGGGGCCCCGGGATTGCCACACCCGTAGTCAAAAATAGACTCCCCTGGGGGTATTAATAACATCAGCTATTTAACGTAAATTTTCAATGAAATGGAATATGAGAAATGATTATTATATTATTTTTTTTTAATAAAAGGAAGTATGAGTGCAGCCAATAGGAGTAAATGACTACAACTGCTACCAGGTTTTACCTTCTTTAGGAAAGGGATAATGATAGAGGTAGATAGTAAAGAAAGAGATATCGCAAAGCTTCATTCCTTTACAACTCTGCTTTATGCACGTTTTTTGAATTATTTTTTTTTTTTTTGATGACGCACTCTTGCAGCTCCTCTGTGGTCAATTACAATACCGACGGAGGAGGGCGCTTTGTTGTTACATAAAATTATTATAGTTCAGTGACCAGTGACTATGCCTTCATCACTTGAACTTTCCTACAATAACTGATACAAAGGGACATGAATGCACGTCAGAAAAATGTGTTCTGTTGCTATTTAATGTCGGTGACCGAGCTCTAACCCAGGATCTTTGGTTTTTTAGTGAACGCGCTAACTATTTCATCCAGCGCCATCCTCAAGTAAGAAATATTTTTTTTTTTTAAACAGTTCACCACTTTTTTTTATTACGTGGATTAGATAGATGCTTGTTGCGAAATCTTAATGTTAATTTTTTTTTGTTTGGTTGGTTGGAAGTCGAACTTTGATCACCTCGTCGCATTGAGGTATTGCATCAGCTCACTTATAGTAAGCTGCGATAACTATGTATCGTCTTAATCCGAGAACTCGCAGAACAGTAGAGAAAGTCTAACTGAAATTTGTAATATAGTGTGTTGTGGAAAGATCTAGCTGTTCATAGCACGACCAGCAGTGGATGCTGTTTCAGTTATCGCAAAAGCATGATCACTTTTTCTTTGTGATTCCAAAGTTCGTAGGATCTGCTTTTTGATGATAGTATTTGAGAATATGTATTATTTTCAACGGTAACAAACTGCATATCGACTGACAATGCATTAGAAGCAATTGTAGCGTATGCAGACCTGATAAACCGTGCCCTATTCCACCGAGCATTCAATTTCCCTCAGCATTTTACCAGCTTCCCTTATGACCAGCACTTCAACCTAAAATGTGTTTGTCCTAGTGTCACAATAATTTAAGGCCCAACTATAATATGAATAAGCAATCCTGAGCGCTTACATATAAAATGCATGTGGCAAACTATAATGTACTTAACAAATTTTTCGTCAAGTTTCGTCAAATGTCATTTGCTTAAGCAAAGTGCAAAACTGAACGCACATTCCGTACGGAAACAACTGTTGTGCAATTTTTAAACTCAAGCAAACAACAGCAGAAAATATTCATTGCTTTTAAATATTTTCTATTGTTTCTAATTTTCAGAAAAGAAAGCAAAACTTTTATTTTCAGTCATTGTTTTACAATACACATATACGCACACATAGACATTTATTTAATTATGTGTATTCATTGTTATAATATTTAATAGGCAAAACAAATAAAACAAGTAATAAGTGATGGATATAATTATTTGTGAATTTTTAATATAATAGGACATTCCAACAAGTTAATTTCATTGAATTACATTCACTTACGAGTTATGAGACAAAACAGAACTACTACAAAATTATGAACAATACCTAGATGTGCAGCTATGGCTAAAGAATACTTAAGTGCATGTAAGTACATTGTGGCCACCTAAAAGTCACATCTGAATTGCTTAAGCATTTGACAGACTTATCGTTCAATTCTGACATAAGCTTAAGCCAGCTTATTCATATTATAGTTGGGCCTTTACTCTTTGGCACCTTTTTCTAGTGCCATTCCGGATAGGAGAAGCACTTTAAAAGTTCTGCCATAAGCAGTTTTGGGCAATCGGAGCCTTCCTACCTAGCAAAAATATTCGTTTACCTGGAAACAGGTACAACTCTCCCTTACCAACCGGTTTCGTTATCACATGATTTTTGTTCGAGGTGTTCCACTTTACAGCTGTGCAGGTATGAGCTTCTGGGTGCATATGGGATGTGCAGAAAGAAAGCCATACTTTTTTTTATATGAATATAAGTAAAAAATTTGCTATTTAGATCATAATTTTATTTATTCTTAGTTTAACTTCCAATACTTTATCTTGTTTTTATATTTATTATATATTAAATACAATTGAAAACTATATTTATATTACAACGCACACTTATTAAATATTATTTGTTCTCGAATTGAATCAGGAGTCAATCGTATGATCTCCGTATTTTAGACTACAACAATACCCAAATATCTACCGAAGCATATACATACATATATATTTCTTTTCGTACACAATTCATGAAAAAAATAATAAATAAAAGCTGGAAGTAAAATATTTCATTCGCGTCCAAATTTGTATCCATGTAAGCGAGAGCGGATGCATTATAAAAAACTTTCAGTATTTGAGCATAAATAGCCGACCAACATCGTAGTGCTTGAGTTAAATTTCTTCATTCTCTTACGTTACTGCATTCTCGTAAGGCAGATGGAATGCACTGTGCGCTTTGCTGCGCTTCCGAAAAACTTCTTTTTGTGCTTTTAGTGATAACTTGTACCAAATGTATTTTTGTTGGGTAAGGCCTGGATGTAGGCGATTTAATATTTTTGCTTGTCCGTAGGTTCTTAACCTTCACGAGTCGGATGATGCCAATCTTGGGTACTCCAAAGCAACTTCAGGTGTAACAACAACCTTCAATTATACATGTTTTTAATTACAATGATTATATGTATATGGGTTTTGTTAGCAAATTAAAACAAATTTACTTTATGATGCAGGGCATACTTCCCCTTAATAGAACTGCATACATATACACCTCCTACACATACATACATAGATGAGTATATTTGCTTAGCTGTTAGACAAATCAGTAGCATATGATTGTGGCTTATGTCATATTCAATAGTGTCCTGCTCAAGATATCTTATAAGAACTTTCAAGACATGAGGGATTTTTCAAATGTTATACTACAGCGAAATCTTCTAAAACAAACGTTAACAACACTGTTTGCAAGAAATTTGTTTCAGTATTGTAGGTATAAGAGTAAAGAAGAAAACACTTCGTGACGGAAGAATTTGTGATACTTGCTTAATTCTACGCATGAGCGCGTGTGCAAACGTCATGCATGTATGTGTGTATGATCTTTTATTTTTCTGCGTACATGCAAAGGCACACACATCATTAACAGCTTACCATCTACATATTACACACACACTCAAACGTACAATATAAAATATAACAAGCATACACTAATCAACAGTACTTCTTTTGAGTGTTTGTTACAAACAAGCTGTCTTGTCGACATCGCTTGTTAACACGGATATACATGTACACCAACCCATCCATCGTGCTTCGCTTATAGTACGACAGCATTTATTATTGGTTTAGTATAATATAGGGTGTTTTTTTTAAGAGGTATAGAACTTTGAATTGAAATAAAACACAAGAAAATCGTTTTAATGTCCATCAATTTGACTTTATTGGAAGGATAATTTTATGCCATTATTGCTTAAATATGATTTTGGGCATGTGGCCGCCGCGGCTGGCTCGAATAAAGCCAATTCTACAGGTCCAATTTTCAACCACTTTTTCGAGCATATGGGGCCGTATGTTGGCAATAACGCCACGAATGTTGGCTTCCAAGTCCCCTAACGTTTCTGGTTTGTTGGCGTAGACGAGCGACTTCATATATCCCCAAAGAAAATAATCCAATGGTGTCAAATCACACGATCTTGGTGGCCAATTGACAGGTCCATTCCGCGAAATTATGCGCTCATCGAATGTTTCCTTCAATAAATCGATTGTGACGTGCGCTGTGTGGCATGTAGCGCCGTCTTGTTGGAACCACAACTCATCCACATTCATGCCATCCAATTCGGGAACAAAATAGTCGGTTAGTCGGCTCCAATTGCTGTGCACGGTGGCGAATCGATTCATTCGGGTCCTCTTCAACACTTTGCTCTACAGCGGCAATTGTTTCTTCGGTGCGCACTGTTCGACGTCTCTGCGGATGCGTATCATCACATAGAATAAACGTAGTGCGAAAACGATCCATGGTTAACCGAATTAATTGCTCTGATGGACGATTATGTCGACCATAAAATGGACGGAGCTTACGGTAAACTTCGCGAACTGAACCATTATTTTCGAAATAAATTTGCACGATTTGCAAGCGTTGTTCTTTTGTCAACCTGTTCATGATGAAATGGCAAACCAAACTAAATATTAATCACTTGACAGCTGACAAAATGGCCGCCAGTTAAAAAAGTGATGCCAACTTAAAGTTCTATACCTCAATAAAAAACACCCTTTACATGCGACGTGAATACATTTAAAAATCGTGACGTATTTACATTTAAAGACTGTTTACGCAGGTCTCTAATATTCAACTATACATGTGTGTGCACATTTTACTTTTGCAGTTTTGCTGCATGTTAAATAAAATACGATTTAAGCCATTTCAATTTCTTTTGTTTCATTTAAACCAGCTTTGACCGCTACAATGTTTCCTTTAGGCTTAACATACTTTAGTGGGCGAATATAATTCGTAGAAGGATATTTAAATATTTTCATATATTAAACAAATATAGAAAATCTCTTCTTCTGTTCCTTTTCTATTACATATTTCGTTTGATTTCAGCATGCGGTTGCATTATTTGTTAAAGTCGAAAATCCGCATAATTTAGATTTGAAAACTAAACAAAAAACATTATTAACATCCTCATTAGATAAACACTGAACCAGTGAGTGTATAAATACAAGTGCATTGTCTTGGCATTAGTAGCAATGATTCGCAAGAACTGTCACAGTCATACATACTTTTTTTGAGTTTCCTGCTATCAAAAATAGAAATCGAAAATAAAAATTTTAAAATATTTGTTTTTGCCACCAGTGGTTTTGAAGTGTTCACCAATTTCAGTGTTCACTTGTTGATTTTTGCTTTCGCAACGGTGAGAATGAATTATTTTGACAGTTGTAGTGAGCACTAGTATTAAAATTTTCCACTGGTGTGGGGAATTGTGAACACTGAAATTGGTGAACATGTACTTCAAAAGTCATCGTCACCAAATTTGGCCCCAGATCTCGACGTTTTGAGGTTATCAGAATATGTCTTTCAGACATCTTAAATGACGAGTACAAGACAATAGAAAATCATGGAAGACATACTGACGACAGCTCAAATAAATATTTGAAGAAATTTTTGAACCAATGGCCACGATATCACGCAAGACCACACAAGCGACAATTTCCACCACCCTATCGTCGACGACTTGAAATATAGTACTAAAGAGATTTCGAGCTAAATCTAGTTGTTTTTTACTAAAATCCCTATTCAAAAACAAAATCTAATTTGTCAGTAGATTTGTAGGAAATCTACTCAAAATATATTAAGTTTATTTATTTTTTTGGTAGTAAAATATATTTATATAAAAAGTTAGTGAAAAATTTTCTATTGGAGGTGTGTGAATGAGCTTGATTTTGTCTTGGATACGAAATCTTGAAAAATGTAAAAAAATAGTGTAAACGACATACATAGATTGGGATAAAGATTTTAAATCAAATAGACTATATTTCGAGATAATTTAAATGCAGTATGAAACTATTCACACAAATTTTCACAAAATGATCTTTCACTTGTTTATCGTCGGCTTAGAGTATAAACCAGCTAACTCACTTCAAATAAATTTTGCAGGAGAGACAAAAAAATGTTAATATTTTCTATACATAAAGCTATTTTCTTTATCCAGATTTTAAAAATGAAATAGTCGAAGCGTAGTTTATTTCTCTTTCGATCAGCATGTCATCTGTTATAAAAAGTGGAATGTGCTCGTGCTTTTGCACAAGTGCCTTGCATGAACGATTTGAAGACTTTGTCGTTCATCTGTCACCTACAGATGAGCAATTGGATTGAAGACATTGTAGCGCACCATTTCGCCCACCTTCCTTCAAAATGTCTTTAGAAAACGTAAACTAGAGGACAGATCGTGCATACATCGTCGAAGAATACGAGTACGTCGTTTAGAACACTTTTGCCAACTGGGTACTGTTGCGATGATATCCATGTAGATGCAGGCTGCTCAGAGAAGCGTCAGAGTGCCGAACAGCATTTTATACAAATGAATACACATCCGCTTATACATTTCTCTCGGTTTTCTCTCTGTGGGCAGCTCTGATGCAGATTAGACTTTTATCGAACTCTTTCAGTAGCTCGTTTTTGACACAAACCAATAATCAAACTCATTTAAATTGTATGGGTTTGATAATTGGTTTGTGTCAAAAACGAGCTACTGAAAGAGTTCGATACAAGTCTAATGCAGATGTATCCGTCGGTTGTTTTTGACACAAACCAATTATCAAACTCATTTAAATTACATGGGTTTGATCATTGGTTTGTGTCAAAAACGACCGACTGAATAAGTTCGACCCAAGTCTAATGCGCATACATGTTTGTGTTAGTATATGTGTGTGTTTGTGCACATGTGTATGTAGGCTTCTCTCCTGCAAATAATATTGGAGTACGTGGTCCAATCTAGATGAAACAGAGTAGTTACATCATGGTCCCATGTAATGCAGTCATGGATCATGTTGTTTTCATACAAGCATTCAATGCTGTACGCTAAGTGTTCGTGTTTAAACGAATATGATCGTTCTTCTTAGGCACTCACAAATTGTATGCGAGTAGTATATAAATACTCCATATTGAGTAGTTTTGGGGTTAGTCCGATGTAATGCAAAGTTGGACCATGTGGTTTAACCCTAGGACATCGCAATGTTAAATCGACCACCTTTTTTTCATATATTTGGAGTAGTTTCGTGGTACCCCTCCCTACACCACTTCGGACTAGTCTTTACATGCATGTATGGACTAGTCGTATTATTTGCAGGGTCATAACTTGAGAATAGACTAATCGGTCGCTGTTATTTCGTTCGATAATAAACCGATTCGGTCTGTAGAATTTTAATAACTTTTGAGTAAGAAAAATTTTTTTCGCGTGAATACTAAACTGTTAAACCGATCTGCTGCAAAAATAATTAAAACTAGCGCGAATTTGATTGAAATGACTTAATTTTATCAACTGCAAATGTTCTTTTCAAATCGATTGAAAATTAAAAATTATTCATTCAAAATAAAAACAAATTTTAAAATTTTGTTTTCGGCATTGTGGAATAGGTTTTTCGTTTTTTCTAATTAAAAAAAATGCCTGAAGTGTTACAAAATTTAACTTAAAAAGTTTAACAGACTATTTATCGAAGACAATCAAGACTTCTCGTCTGTCTGTATATTTATACTAAAAACAAGAACATTCAGATTTGCTTTTGTTTTCAATATAAATAAGCAGAAGAGAATTTTTGATTGTCCTCTAGAAACTGGCAGTAAATGGAGAAATATCGTTGGTTGCTGAAATACTTCGTAAAAAGTGTTGTACGTTGTTTTTTTTATTACTATAGAAATTCTCAAACTAATTTTCCGAATGAATATATATATATATATATATATATATATATATATATATATATATATATATATTTTATTTTTTTTTGAACTTGAAGAATTGCGTGTAATGTTGCAAATTTAATATAAAGCGGGCAAATAATTCGAGAGTTATCATCAACAAAAAATTTTATAGGAAATATTTTTCAATTAATTTAAAAGTTCTTGTCTTATCGATTTTATTAGCTCATTTATTCAGAGTTGTTAAGGAAATTTTTCGAAAAAAACTCGTTTTTTTATTAGTTCAAAATTTATTACCGAAAAGTTCCAGGCATGACTGGCAAGGTGAATTTAGACTTGAAGTTAAACACGATCTACAGTGGTATGAAAGTCTATATACGTGAATACGACTTGGACATTTACAAATTTATTAAATCCAGTAAGGGCTATAGGCTCTACTATCTTACACAATTTTACGACTTTGGAGAAAATACAACACTGGTGTGATGGTGTTTATGAAAATTTTTAAAAGACAATATCAATTCATCAGATGAGGGTTTTAAGCCTTAAATAGTATTTTTTTGATTTTTACTTTTACTCTTATATGTAGTAGCTAGTTAGTCAAAAAGTAATACCGACCGACCAAAACTGCGGACATAGCGAGTTGCATATAAAAAGATCTTAAAAAGATATCTATAGTGTAATAACACTGTAAGTACGTCAAAGTGATACAGAAAAATGCCGAAACAACCCAACTTGATTTTTGGTCGTAAAGCGCAGTGGTATACTACGTTTTAAAAGATTAGGCCAAATTAAAGAGATATTCCATTTTTAGTTTTTAATTCTCTCTCGAGCTATTTGTATGCCATATATGAAAAAAGGCTTCGAAAATAGCGTTATTTATTGTTTATTTCTCAACACTTAACTTTAACAAAGATAGCCGTCTATTGCCAGATGGACACAATTCAATTATTTTCAGTTTGCGGTACTAGTCTAATTTTATGAGTTATATTACAAAAAAAAAAAAAAAAAAATACAAAAAATTCATAAAATTGGTTAAGTATGGATTATAAAGTAAAAAAAATGTACTAGCCGGAAGGTGGAATGCCATCAACATAAGAGCTAAATTTCGACAAATGAACAAAAGCTAGTCATTTCAAAAGAGATTTTGACATATCAAAATATCTCTTGATTTTGATTTACTCTTTCAAAACGTATGAAGAATACCACTGTGTTCTACAGCACAAAATTGAGTTGGGATGTCTCTGGGTTTTTCTGCGTTATTTCGAAGGTTAAAATTTTACTTATAGTGTAATCTATTTATTAGAGTTGTAAATAATTTCTGGTATATAATATCTGTTGCAAAAAGGAAAAAGTCGAGTTAAGCTGATTTTGAGTTAATGGTATCTCCGTAATCTGCATATTCGAAAATACCCCTGGTCAAAATCCCAATTTATTTGTGTGGTTTTTCAGGAAGTTATAGCACTATGATTTGCGACTTATCTGGTTTAGACTTCAAATCTCATTTGGAATAATAGCTTAATTGAGGTTATACTTTGGTATATTTCAACTGAAATATATTACTTATAGTGTATATAACGATGTTTGCTCAAAAAAAAATAAAGCTTAACAGAAAATTTCCATATTTAACGGTAAAAGAAATAAATTTCTGAAAATCGACTTAAACGCTTAAAAGTTATCTCCTGCAAAACGGTAAAATATGACTTAAGCACTTTTTCCTTATTGCCACAAATATAAAGTTAAAGGTTTATATCTAAAATAAGCTACTGCAAGAGTGTGATTTAAGTCTAATAAATATATAAATACAATATATGTATGTATGTAGCCTATAGGTTTTATACAAGGACTTTCCTGTGTTGTGTAGAAATTCACTAATCTCTAGTTGCTTTATTACAACGATTTTTAATTCTTTTATTTCGTTTTGAGTTTAATTTTCTATAAATTGTTTCATTGCCTTAGTATATATGGGTTAGCTAGAAAAAGAACACACACTTTGTTTGCAACATGGTGGTCTCTGCACAAGCACAAAAGACAAAACAAAGACAAAGACTTAAAGCATCAAGACATCAAGTAAACATTTTGATGCACAATGCAAAAAATAATAATAATTTCAGTGAAAAAAAAACCAAATTATCTTTAAGCAGAAAAGCTAAGAAACTTCAAAAACCATTAGTTACAGCTCAAATAACACTTGTTAACTAAAAAAGAGTCCTTGACAAGGAATACAAAACATACAATAAATACACAACGAGAAGACACGCTACGCTACGCTAGTCATGTCACATTGCCGAATTGACATTGTTGAATTAAACATCCCTCTCTTGTCACTCACTACATAGAATTCAGCAGTACAAAACTTAACACTTGAATTTCGTCTTTATTAAAAAACAAAAAATATTTTTAATAAAAATATGCGGGCAATTCAATCTAAAGCATAAATTCTTTAAGATAATTTGACATTTATATATAGAACATACGAAGCAAACGAAAAGGAACATAACAAACCCGTCTATTGATTGTAGATATTCATCCTAATCCCAGTGGCAAGAAAGTAATCAGAGCCAGTGAACTTCATTACAAGAGATAAGTGTGTATTGTTCACGTAATTCCTTTTTTTTCTCACCTCCAGGAGGTCCACTCATCAAAAACCATCACGTACTCTTATTAAGATACTTCGAAAAAAAGAAAAAACATACTTAAACTCACACACTCAAATGATCATATTATGAAATTCAATTGCAGCCAGAGAGAAAGAAGCCAACAACTGCGAAGAGCAAATTGTAACAATTGAAAAATAGCAGATTTGATTTTTTTTTTTTTTGTTAATTTGTGTTGTGAGGATTTAAGTTATTTTCTTGCGAAAAATCTGAAAATGAAACGATCCTTAATGCGAAATTCCAACGAAGAACAATAACAAAAACAAAGATTTGCTACAATTATATTCCACCCCACTCACTGACTTCGATTAGCAATTCTTGTCATTTGAAAATTGAAATTGGAGCGTTATATTGTGTTAAAGCGAAAATCGGTTTTAATATTAAAGAAGATAAAGATAAATCTTTTTAGATTATACTGACAAAGTACAGATTTTCAATACACGCATAAATATAATGCTTAATATTTAACTTTTAGGATTGTAAAAGTAAAATCATTGTGGTGTCAAGTTAAGTTATTTTTTTAACTACTTTTATGGACGTCTTAAAGAGAATAATTTTACTAACACACAGTGGGATATAAATGAAAGTTTTTTTTAAATGTCTGTAGTTTCTAACTGAAGTTGCTTCGCGTATATATACCAGACTAAAGTATCGTTTTAAGTACTCTTTAAGTGCACAGCTAAAAAGAAGAAACACGCTTATATGCAAACACACGCATTAATTTTTAGCCGACTGGGTATAACACTAAACATCCAACAACTATGTTCATACAAATCTTTTAAATTACGCAGCACAAACAATTGAAACTAATACTTATAGACTGTATGCGCTCGAAGCTCACACATGAGTATAAAAATACTCCGACTATTAATCGACTACACATATGTATATTAGACTGTTTGTAGCTTGTATGGGATTTTTTTTAATTCTTAATATGCGGACTGTCTAATATAAAAAGTTTTTTGCCATAAATGTGGTCTTAATTTTTTAGCTCTATCCGACGGTGCTTTCTGATGCCTTCTGTTACTGGTGGGGCCTAGTGTACCCGATACACAGTGGAGATTTTGTAAAAAAAATTAAATAATTCAGGAGTTTCTAAACTATCTGTCTGATTGTTATGAAATTTCATACAGCATTTGAAAGCTTAAATATGCAATTTGGACTATAGATCCTTAAAGCGGGTAGAGCCACAAAACTTTAAAGTGTGCAACCTAGGGGTAATGAGCTGAGGTGCTTGATCTGAAAAAAAATTTCCAAGAAAACTCTGCTACATTTATAGGTTTTCGCTTACAGTTTAGAAATATTCGAGAAAAAATTAAAATTTTTGATTTTTTACCAACCTTGGCCCACTGTTCTGCCAACAGAAAAGTAAAATCTTGTTCGATTTAAAAAAAAAACTCATTTTGAACAAGGAATAAAATTTGTAA
The DNA here is from genome assembly GCA_949987645.1 of Tachina grossa. Classification (NCBI taxonomy): domain Eukaryota; kingdom Metazoa; phylum Arthropoda; class Insecta; order Diptera; family Tachinidae; genus Tachina; species Tachina grossa. The sequence goes on along the minus strand of OX465274.1, from coordinate 171,891,159 downwards.
CATTAAAAAAAATTATATCTAAATCACAATTAAGTCAAAAGTTGTACCCAATTTAAATTGAAACTTTTTTCGATTTTCGCCATTTTATGCAGAAAAAAGTGGGTTAATTATTTTGCTTTTATAAAAAATATTTAGCAAAAATACCAACTCCATATTTTTACTTATTCAAAAGGTAATGCTATAGGAAATATTAAAAAGTTTGTTCAAAATTTTCGTTATTGAAGGAACCAGATCGTTTCGAATTAGACCTATTTTTGTAATAAATATCAAATTTAAGGTCCTCTTTTTGTCAAATTCCAGAGCTAATTTGTTTACACGAACACACACACACTCATATATATAAAGCATGTCTTCCAACAGCCAAAACACATTCCATTCCATTTTATATACAGAAATGTATGTATGTCATGTTTTAGACTTGGCAGTTTTTATTGAAGCAATTATCTTCAATTCTCTTTTAAAACTGCTCGTTTGTTAGCACTCAGACGGTTTCTTGTTCAATTTTCCTATTGTTTTAATGCTGCGAATGAAAGAACAAAAGAGAATTGAAGTAACTTTTCTGTACAAGCAAGTCAGTACCCCTCTTCTTTCTTCTTTCCTCTCTCTCCCATGAACTCAGACTTGCTTCAAGAAAAACTGCCGAGTCTAAAACATGAGTATGTATACGGTGGCGAATCATGAGTATCATGTGTATCAGAGAACATATTGAATGGTTTATTTTGTTGTTTTGCATGCAATCAAAAAAAAACTTGCATATTGCTGTCAATCCACAACATTTCAAAAAAAACAATGCATGGCACAATCGAAAGAGATGAGTGCGTCGAATTTTGTTGCTTGCATTGCTTGTTTTACATAAATGTTCACTGGTCTTGTCGAAAGCAACGAATACTCAGTTTTACTGTTATTGAACACGACACAGAGAAAACAGTGCCTACTAAATACCTCATAAAATAGAACAAAATTAATAAGAAATCTCTATGATTTTTTTTTCAATACGGAAATCTTATTAATTTCATAGAGAAAACCTTTTTGAAAAAATCAAGAAGAAATCTTGTAGTTTTTATGAGGTTATCTTATTAATTTTTTTAATAAGGGTTTCTTCTTGATTTTATGAGGCAACCTCATAAAAAGAAAAAAATTTATGTCTTTGTGCTTTGCTTATGTATTTTCATTTAAATTCTATACCATATACTTATATATGTATGTAGTTAGTATATGTAGATGTTATTTATTTATACATACTTACATACATATTATATTTTATTCTTAATTAACTAAGTCACCATACATACATACGTATTATATTTGAAAGGAGACAAGCATTGAACCAGCAAACTTCTGACTGATAGACAAACACTCTAACCAATATGCTAACCAGCAGTCTAAATAACCATTGAAATAATTGTGCAAATATGCTTATACAAAAACGGAAAAAATCATGAAAAAAAATTGTCTGTATGTCTATTTATAGATACACAGAAAAAAATGATTTGTAAATACAATTATTTTTTTTTGTTATATCAATTAAATAATTAATTGATTTTGAACCTACAACGATTTTTGTAAATACAATTAACGAAATTGTAAGTTAAAGGAAAATCTGAAAAATATTTTCAATTAAATATATCAACAAATAGTTTGTTAAAATTTATTTATTTTTTCAACATTTATTTTTGTTAGATTTGAAAGTTTTTTTGTTATTAAAGCTATTGTTATATTGACAATGTGAATTGTTGAATTTCCGCAAAAATGTTAATTATCATAATTGTTATACTAACAATATTATTTTTATACACAATCACAATCCTCGAAAACGATTTTTTGCTTGTCTGCGAAAAACACTGAATATCTTTGAGCGGAGTTAAACCGGCAACCTTAGGGATAATAAACTAACTTGCTTACCTCTCAGCTAAAGAGCAACACTTTATTAGATACATAAATAATGAATACACACAAAACATAATTTATTGTTTTTTCTACATGTGCACATTCCGTTATGATATAATTTAACAAATAATTTTGTTTAGTAATTTAATTGACTACAAAAATTTAAATTTGCTATATCATTGTGATTGATTGTGATATGATTGTTAATTTTTAAATTAAATCTTAACAATATGCTTTGCTGATTGCATTTCGATGATATTTTTTTTTGTGTATGAAATAATAAGACACCTCATAAAATCAAGAAGATTTCCTTATTAAAAAAAAACCAATAAGATGCTTTACACATAATCATATAGGAACCTTATAAAATCAAGAAGAAAACCTTTTTAAAAAAATCAATAAGGCAACCTCATAAAATCAATAAGAAATCCCTATACTTTACAATTTATAAGAAAACCTCATAGAGTCAAGAAGATTTTCTCTATGGATTGTTTTTTTGGTGCCAAAAATAACGGAAATTAAGTAAAAAAAAGTTGTGAATAATAAGATTTCTTCTTGATTTTATGTATGTGGTTTTCTTCTTGATAAAATTAATAATATTTACCACATAAAAACAATAAGAAATCTCTATGAAAAAGTCTTCGCTCCTTTCTGCTGGGATACCCCTTAGCCTAAAAACGTTTCATAGAAAAAATCTTCTTGATTCTATGAGGCAGTTTTTTCTCTGTGAACGTAGTCTTTGTACTTTGTGCTTGTATAAAACTTACATTAGTATTCATAAAACACGGTATAGATTTGAAAGGTATTTTATATAAAATTTTATATGAAACGGTTATTTTAAATACATTTCAGATCTATTTGACTTTTTCCAAATTTTAATTTTTATATTTTCTTTTTTTCTAACACTGTAAATATCGGCATTATTTTATTTTTCTTTCTAAAATTTCACCCTCACACTGCATTTTTTTCTTTATAACATTAAAATCACGTAAAATTAACTTGTTATTTAAGATCAGCGAATTCATTCATGCTGCATCATTTCATTTCACTGCTTGTGTTATAACGATAATTATTACGATTGTAATAACAGAGTGCGTACGAGCAATCAACAAATCGCAACGAATTGTATCATAGCAATTACATTTGTTATTGTTGTCGAATAGATGCATGGAAAAAGCAACGAGTTTATGAATTGTGAGCAAATGCAAATGGTTTCATTCTGTACTTTGATGTGTATACCTTTTTTGAACGATTAAATATTCATAGCCTGGGTATATATACTTAGACTAGAAGTATGAGAGGTTCAATATGATTGATACGCGTGTGCTTTTTTATGTTTAGCTGTAGGGTATTTTAGTTGTTTGCATAGTTGCTTGAGAAAAAAATATGTGAGCGTACGTAGTGCTTGCGCTACAATTATGATTATACACAGTTACACAAATTACGACCCAATTTCACCAATTCTATTTAAATATCAATACATATTTAAAAATTGTTTCTCATTGAAAAAAAAAAAATTAAATTAAATATATGAAAAACAACAACTTCTAAATAGGACTTCATGGGCTTTATTATGAGTGTCGTATTAGGACTTCTACTACGACGATTTTGTAGAATACTAAAGAAAATTGCAAATTTTTTTCCTTAATCTAGTATGAAATCGTCGTAGTCGTAGTCGAAATACGACACTCGTAATTAGGCGCAATATTTAAATATAATTGGTAATATTGGGCCTAAGACTATTTACTTAAGTATATATTTTTTTAGTATTCATTGCCATTCTCTGATAAAAAATAAAAATTATTTATCTGTTTTCATACAAAACATGAAGTATTTGAATCATGTCATATTACAAGTATGCCATATCCAATAACATTGAAGCTGATTAGGCTTTTAGTTAAAAATTGTTCAGCTTGTCTAACCATCTTGAAAGATTTTTGCACTAATTTCATAACTTAACTGTTGCTAAAACTGTTTAAATCGATGAAGCTGCTGAAACTATTCATATACTCCTGTACCTACAACATTCTAACAAATGGCTTACAAACATTTAAATATTTCTAACAAAACAGATGTTTTTATTTTCTCTCTTTATTTAAAAGTAATTAATATTTAAAAACCAACAAGTAAAAAAAATTAACATAACATTTACGCATCAACAATTGTAAAACTGGATTAAGAAAAATACATTCATACATACTCGTACATACATTACATACAAAAAAGGACACAACTGAAATTAAACACAAACATACTGTTTCCCCCAGTAATGCAGACTAGAAAACTGACTGTATGACTAACGGAGCATAAGACAAAAGCAAATAAACGGTTATTTTTATAAATCCTAATCAAAATTCCATTCGAAAAGTTAAAGAGCCAGATTTAAAAAAAAAAGAAAAAATTCACTTTAGTGACTTTTTGAAGGTCTACACTCTTTTTACCCAACTGCAATTACAAACACGTACGCACGCATTGAAATTGTAGTTTAAATCCGAAGCAGATAAAACCCTGACAATAGATTCATTGAGGTAAATACAATTTTATCAGTCCAAGAAAAAAAAAAAGGATTTGCTTTGCAAAAACATATAAAAGCAAAACTACTGCCGATTGTTGGCTGCTGAATAAACAATGGCTCCAGTTACAATATGCGTTTGCTGGTCCGGAAAAGAAATCAGAGAGGGAGAGAGAAAGAGGGAAAACTGTTACAAATGCAAAAAAAAAATACTTACTTTGTAGTTCCACAAAAGAAAATTTTGCAAAAACTATGGCAAAAATAAATAAACATTCATCTAAAATAAATGCAAAAGGTAACCCTTATTGCTAATAACAGGAGGGAGCAAAATTATAGCAAAATGCACGTTTAGCTTTTAATCGAAATAAGTAATTCTGTAACAAGATGGTTAAGTATTCGTTATACTAAAAAGATTTTATATTTAATTTTGCTGCTTAATTTACTAAAATCAAGAACTATTTTAAATTATAAGTAAGGTTTAGGAATCAATACAAATTGAGCCACAATTAAGTTACTCTGACAACGATTAGAGACTTCGCGTTTGGTCTATCAAATAAGGTGGACCTAAAGAACTTACATACTTAGCGTTTACAGTGGGCAAAGTACATTCAGACATGCGACACTTGCATGTAAGTTATGTGTATGTATTATATACTCGTACAACAATTGGGAACAAAGAACCAATTGGCTCCAAGTGCCGAAAGTGTAAGTGTGTACTTGTACTTCCACATATAACCGCTAAGTAAAGTAAATTTTAGGGTTCTGTAAAGGAACCCTTATGTTATCGCTACGATGTCCAGCTGTTTGTCTGTCTGTCTGTCACAGGCTGTTTTTTCGAGAGCCGTAAAAGCTACTGACCTGAAATTTTCAGAGAATATGAAAAAAATTTTTTTATGAGAGCTAAAAATTAAAGAGTGTTCTGAAGCGAGCAACGAAAAATTTTTAAATGCTAATGTTATATATAGACAATTGTGTATAGTGTATTTTTAATGCAAATCACACCAATTAAATGAAATAATAAATCAATTAATGAAATAAAAATTAAATTAATCAGTTAATGCTATTTAGGCTACAAAAATTTCAAAACTTGCTGTATCTCGGAAGCCGTAAGAGGCAAACTGATAAAATTTTCAAAAACGCTAAAAAAAAATTCCAAAATTAAAAATGCCGAAACCAAAAATCGACAATATGAAAAAAGCGCTCGAATGAAAAATATAATCATAAATAAAATAAATCGCTGAAATGCAAAAAAAAAAATCTGCAGAAATAAAAAAAGCTAAGAAAAACCGCCAAAACCTCAAAAAATCGCCAAAAATTAAAAAAGCGCCAAAACTTAAGAAATCGCAAAATCAACCGAAAAAATCGTGAAAAATAAAAAAAAAACGACGAAACTAAAAAAGCTCTTAAGCCAAAAAAAATTTGCCAAAATCCGAGCAAAATCGGCAAAACGAAAAAGCGCTTAAAATAAAAAAACGTCAAAATTAAAACTTTTTTAGTATTGTTTTGGCAATTGTTCAGCTAAAGTTTAACATTTGTTAACGCACTAATAATCCCAAATTATTATTTTACTTATTCAGAAAAATAATTTTTATTAAAAACACATTGAAATGGATTATTGAGGGGTTTAGCTGGATCCTATGCGTATTTAACTGTTCGTAATGCAGATCATCAGGGAACGACCCAGGAAAAAATTATACATTTCCATTAGAACTACTTGCCATATAATGACTCACTTTTCTGATTACCAAATTTCACTACTCGCTTACAAATCACATTACATAAAACTTAAAAAAAAAATTCTGTACAAGTTGATAAATAAGGAGAATAATTTTTTTAGATTTAATAAGTAATTACGTGAATATGTAGACAAATAAAAAAAAGTAACTAGTCCTCAAGAATCGATTACTTTAGTCTTACGCCTTGTTAAAATCATTAAGTTGGTAATGCAGTAGGGAAGTGCTTCCACCAAAAATGCTTAATTTCAAACCCGATTAACTTTTTGAAATTTTTTGCTCTGAACTAGAGTTATAATTGCAAACTTCCATTTAAGTGAGAAGTTCGACCAAATTTTTTTTAATGTCTACATCAGGTAAGATATTCGATTATATAAAGAAACGAGTCTCAACTTCACCCACTTCATGTACGTTTTGCTTTCTCATTCGTAATGTTAACAATTATTTATACAAAAACATCAAAAAAGCCTGCGTCCAACTTTGAACCGTTAAATATCCTAAATGTCGAATGACACCCATTGTGATATACATAGTTTAACGTCTTTTTATTTTTCTCGTATTTATGGAATGACGTCGGTTGGCCGCCGGAATTAAGAAAAATTGGTTGACGTAAGAATAATCAAAATCGGTCTGCGCGTTCGGTTTATATAGTGCCGCAAAGGAGCACACATACATACATACATACATGCATACATACATACATGCATACATAGAATGATAAGCACAATAAACTACTTTGCGTTGCGCAGTCGGATAAAAAGAGCACACTTGGATACACAAAACTATGCATAAAAAATATGATCCCAGAAATATGACTTACATTGGTAAGGACGCCTATGAAAGTTAAAAGAAGAAGAAGTGAACTTTGACTTACATACACTCAAAAGAAAAATCAATCCATTCGTACTTAAATCAATCCAAGGCGGTGTCATAAGTACGGTAAGTATGAATTTACTTAAATTAAGTACAGAAGGCTTGAATCAAGTATGGATTATTCAAGTGCTAAATACTTAATTTTATCCGTATCTAATCCTGAATCCGTACTTGAAATAAACCCAAAACAAGATTGATTTCAGGAAACCTGAGATTGAATCCAACTCAAAATGCGCTTGATTCAAGAATTTTCTAGTGGATTTAATCTCAAATCAGTACTTGAAATACTCCTAAAGCAAGGTTTATTTAAGAAAATCTGAGATTGAATTAATCTAAAAATGCGATTGATTTAATCCCGAATTCGTACTTGAAATAATCCAAAAACTATACTGATTCAAGAAAAACTTGGCTTTGCATTATAAAACCTTCATTTATTATTGTTTTATCCATTAAATATTATTATTATTGGTAATAATAACAATAAAAAATTTAAGATGTAATAATGCAAAGATATTTATCAGGCAGACAATATCCTACCTTTAACTAAAGGCAAGTTGTGAAAATGGCCCTTAATATTTTTTGTTTTAATTACTGTGGAGAATATTAAAATTTTATCAATAACAAGAAACTGGCTTAGGTTATACCTGGACCAAAACTTGTTTTCCTTGGAAATCTTCCTCCAGTTATCGCCCTTTGATTGGACAGATATCATCTTACCGTCAATTTCAAGCTAAATACATGAATAAATACATTCCATGTGCATATTTTTTACAATACCTGTAGTTTATTCCACTTGAAAAGCTTTTCATGAAACTCCATAGGAAGACCACGGATATTGCTTTCCTTACGTCGCTCTGTTTCATGTGTTGTAAACAGTCTTGCCAGGAAAACTTCTGATGGATGAATGCTAAATCAGAGCAAAATTTCTGTTCTATATAAGAAAAAATTATAGATTTTAAATTTACATAGGTTCTTTTACCAGTTTATTGATTGCTTTTTTAATAAATAATAAAGATATAAGTGCCTGCATAATACTGCATTTTTGTCATCAATAAACAATTATATGTTTTGCTCTCAACTAAAGCCCACGTTTCTAAGCTGATTACATTTATAATCGTCATCGCTCCAAAAGTGCAACCCCATCAGTGCTCTAAGATAAACTATGTCATTAAGAAGCAAGAGGTTATTGGTCACCTAGAGCGATAACATCTTTCTGAGTCCGCTCTTACAGCAAGTTGAGCAAAAGAAAATAATTATTCAATCAGAACTAATGCAGCATGCGTATGCAGAGGGGTTTCATATTTATATTTTTTATCTGTAGTTTGATAATACAACTATAAAAAAACTACAGATTAACATACATATTTTTTACGATTAATTTCTAATTGACACTATTTACCAAAAAAGTATCTTTTTTTTTTTTTTTGTTTTTTTTATATTTTGCAAAGACTCTAACAGAAGCAATTATTATATTGGGTTCACACATGCCAGTTTTAGTTGAGCAACTTTTGAGCTTATAGATGAAAAAGAAGGTAATGAAAATGGGAACCTCTCTCGCCTATAAACTAAAAAGCTGCTCAGCTAAAATTTCCATATGCGAAAATGGATTTATTTAAAACAACACTCAAACTCGATAAAATGTACAGCTTCTATAAAGCGTTTGTTTACAAACCCATATTTTCTATTTACTCTATATACGACATATTCACTGTCAGTTTCACGATCCCTCAGAAGCTGGAGAATTTTTAGTAATCATTTGTTTTCACTATTTATTTTATTTAATCAAACTTAAACATAACAATTTTTTTTTCTTCTAAATCTTAAATTTTTAGTTAGGAAGTACGTATGCAGATATATTTTACTATTTTTATGTTAAGCACTGATTTTTTAATAAATTTTTTAATAAAGGGTGTTTTTTATTGAGGTATAGAACTTTAAGTTGGCATCACTTTTTTAACTGGCGGCCATTTTGTCAGCTGTCAAGTGATTAATATTTAGTTTGGTTTGCCATTTTATCATGAACAGGTTGACAAAAGAACAACGCTTGCAAATCGTGCAAATTTATTTCGAAAATAATGGTTCAGTTCGCGAAGTTTACCGCAAGCTCCGTCCATTTTATGGTCGAGATAATCGTCCATCAGAGCAATTAATTCGGTTAACCATGGATCGTTTTCGCACTACGTTTACTCTATGTGATAATACGCATCCGCAGAGACGTCGAACAGTGCGCACCGAAGAAACAATTGCCGCTGTAGAGCAAAGTGTTGAAGAGGACCCGAATGAATCGATTCGCCACCGTGCACAGCAATTGGAGCCGACTAACCGACTATTTTGTTCCCGAATTGGATGGCATTAATGTGGATGAGTTGTGGTTCCAACAAGACGGCGCTACATGCCACACAGCGCACGTCACAATCGATTTATTGAAGGAAACATTCGATCAGCGCATAATTTCGCGGAATGGACCTGTCAATTGGCCACCAAGATCGTGTGATTTGACACCATTGGATTATTTTCTTTGGGGATATGTGAAGTCGCTCGTCTACGCCAACAAACCAAAAACGTTAGGGGACTTGGAAGCCAACATTCGTGGCGTTATTGCCAACATACGGCCCCATATGCTCGAAAAAGTGGTTGAAAATTGGACCTGTAGAATTGGCTTTATTCGAGCCAGCCGCGGCGGCCACATGCCCGAAATCATATTTAAACATTAATGGCATAAAATTATCCTTCCAATAAAGCCAAATTGATGGACATTAAAACGATTTTCTTGTGTTTTATTTCAATTTAAAGTTCTATACCTCTTAAAAAACACCCTATATTATTGAACTTCAATCATAAGCACACTAATGAACTTGAATTTTTTTTTGGAAAAAAGGTTATTTTTTATTTTCCTTTTCACATTGTACACGCAGTCGTACTTGAAATAAGATTTTTTTTACTCAATTTAAGAACTTTGTACTTGATTTAAAATTTTTAATATAATTTGATACTCGATTTAAGAAACTTCAGGATTGGTTTCCTAAGGTAATCCCGTTTTCGGCTTGATTTAAGTAAATGTTAGTTCTATTCGTACTTAAATTTTTAAATACGATTCGTACTAAAAGTAAGTAGAAAAAACTTGAATTTATGGGCTATTTCCCACCTGCGAAAGAAAACGTTCGACTTACAATTTATATTGAAAACAACAATAAAATATGAAAATTTGCTTTTATTTTCAATATAAATTGTAAGTCGAACGTTTTCTTTCGCAGGTGGGAAATAGGTCATTAGTATGGCTATTTTCTTTCTGTGTACACATTTACTGCAGTGCTATTATTGTACACACAGCTGCATGCAAGTCTTTATTAAATATAAAAGCAATGTTTGCCTTACAGGGATTTAAAATGAAAAATTTCTCAAATATGTACATAGTGATGACATGAATGAGACCAATGAAGTCGAAATAGTTAATGTCTGTACGCACATAAATACATACGCGCGTACAATAGCTAAAAATTGTTATTAAAATAATTACTCTCTCTCTCTCTTCAGCATCTCTAAAATGTGATCAGCTCGCATCAACAACATCATTCATATTCGTACATTTTGGCAGAGATTTGCTTTGACAGTGAAATGTGTTTTTTCTGGGTTGAGACCTTTTAAGTTCTAATGGCCCTTTATTATCTGCTTTTAGGCTCTTAATAGACTCAGAGCTCTCAGTGTGCGGTATGTTCATCCTTTTGTTGTAACTTTGTGTGCCGAGAGACTGTCATTGTTGGGAACAAAGTTGTAATGGTGGTTGTGATTATTAATATTTTCTGCCTTTATTTTTATTTCCTCATACATATGTACATAAATTTTTGTTATTATTGTTGTCATTACATTTTTTCCTTGTAGTTCTTAAGACGGAATACGTACATAAATACACATAATGTGTTAGATACTCATTAAGGCGATATTAATTATTGGGAGTAAAATATTTCTCCTAAAACGTTATGAAATTTCGAAGAAAAATTTCCATTAACTACTTTTTTTACTCACGACTAGCACTCATGCGATGAATTGTTCTAAAACTCGGGAAACAGTTTGCGGGGAGAAGGATATTGTGAGTAGTGCTTGTGGTCATTGGCAGGGTTGTCAGATATACTGATTTCTCGGTAAACGTCGCGATTTTTCAACTTTTTTGGTGTCTAAATTTTTAATTTGGCGACATAGCGTTATAAATTTTTAGACGATTTTTATGAGTATTTTTCAACAAAATTGAACTCAAAAAATTTTTGTAATTCAGGAAAATTAGTTTGTTGGAAAAAAATCATACCAAAACTCGTCCACAAGAAATTAAAACAATTTGATTTTGATGATTTTTCTATATTAATTATAGTAAGTAGAAATAATTTTTGGCGATCTTCTGCTCAAGTTTTATACCACTATTTTATAAAAATTTATATTAAAAAAAGTGTTATATAAAAACAAAATATATATTAAGAGAAACTGAAAAAAATTGATCTTGGCGAAAATTATTTGGAGAAATAGGTCGGAAAAGATCTGAAAACCCTAGTTATTAGATTTGATCTTTGTAGCGTTGAAAGTGACAGAAAATATATTTGCAGTTGATTTATTTAACATACGAACCATGCTGAACTTCGGTGCGAGAAACCTTATTTTTCGACTGCTCAATTTCAAAAATCTAAAAAATCGAGTATGGAAAAACGATTTATGGTTTCTAGAAGAACTGTATTTTATTTTTTAAAGATTAAAATAAAGTGTACGAAATGCCAGCCATACACTACACAAGATCAGTGCTCAAGCTTGGCACTGTGTAAACTAAGCCTGTGGCATACACTATACAAGTAAACTGTGCAGGTTTTATTTCAGTGCGCCATAATGCAGGAGATTCTTTGTATAATTGCAGGAACTCTGTCCAGAATATTTTTTCTGAGCTCATTTCTTGTTTTGAACTCTTAAAAAATCAGGACACAACTGAGCGTTTGCAACATACACTATACAAGTTCACTGTACAGTTTTACAAACTTGACCAAATATCATAATCGTTTTTATATTTACTCAGTTCACTGCGTAAGTAGCACAACCACAACCATATACTACACAAACGCACTGTACAGTGTCAGACTTGTGCAGTGAAATTGTGTAATGTATGGCTGGCAAAAGAGTGCCATAACATTTCTCCATAAATGAAAAAAATTTGATGATATTATAAACCCTTAAAAAGAAGTTTGAAGTTTGGACAAGCACTAAAATTTGTTGTTACTTTCTGGTTTCATCAGGTGCTTTTATAGCTGTCTTAGGACATGAGGCATCCAAAAAGTCTCCAGATTTGGAATGTGACTATGTGTCTAAGAAATGATCGATGAAGAATAAATGAGGTTTTTTGTCGAATGATAAACATATAATGATACATATTTTGCAAGTGTTTCATGGGCTGTGGGCGTGACTGATTTGGATTACACTGCTTTTAGTTTTTGCACAAAAATACATGAAGCCATCCCACCCACTGTGCGTAGTACATTTGAATGGCCAATCAACCACACATGAATGTCTTTCTATTGAGGAAATACTCCGGTTTTGGGAAAATGTTTCCTGCCCCCCTTATACTGCAATTCGCTAAAGCTAAAACACTAACACTAAAAATCCATGAATTCGATTTATCGATTTTCGGCTATGAATAAAATTTTCAAACGTTTATTCCTAAATCAGACAATGTCTTAAGGTACGGTCACGCTTGTCAAACATTTGCCCAAAAAAGCGTAACCAACAAACGTTAAAGAAAAAGTTTTGATCCAGATACTTGTTTATCATATTAAACAGTTTCGAACACAACTAATGGACAATGTCATAGAACAATAACCATATTGGCTACTCTTTAACTTGACAAACTTTTGTCTGAATTGAAATATTTTTCATTAGCATTTAGTGGTTACGTTTTGTTGGGCAAATGTTTGACAAGTGTGACCGTACCTTTAGAAAGCTAATCTGCCAATATGTTACTGTTTTATGTAATCGCCAGAAATATTAAATTTTGTATTTGTGCAGCATTTTAGCGATGGAATTTAGCTTTAGCTTTAGCGATTTACAGAATACGGGGGCTGATCAATACAAATGAAACGTGTTAGTCTTAAATATTCTTGCAAATGATCTTCTGTCCCACGATCTACCCCCAGGGGAGTGTATGGATTAATTCTGTAGACTACGGGTGTGGCAATCCCGGGGCCCCAGCTAGGGTAATGTAGCTTTTTCCGCTGGCGGACCTTTGGCTCATTACCCGTAAAACTTATGTGTTACTACCCAATCTCTGAATATAAACAGAGTAACGGATGTGCACATATTTATAAAAGGAAAACAAATATTGTACGCCCGTTGTTGTCAGCTAGGTGCAGCGTCACCTAGAACTGCCCCTGAGTTCAAAAGACGATAGAGGTGAAGCCCTTGTGGTGGAACTTCGAGGTCTAACCAGAGGCTACTTCTGGTACCACGGGTGCCGGTTGCCCGACAGCTGGGCTGCTTAGAGATAAATGCATTGCGGTTGTCAAAAATTCTGTGCTAAAATGGCTTTTCGTCCTGGATATGACCCCAGGACACTCTCACTTTTTAGTGTCGGGTCTTAGTAGGCGCAGAAGTTTTGGTGGCGAGCTTGCGTTCTTCTCGCGTGAGTGGTCCTCGCTGCTCTGAAGTTTTGAGTGCATGTAGCGGTCGTCAGTTTCCTTTGCTAAAATGCCGAGTTCGTCCTACCCCAAAGTGGTAGACCCCTAAGGGGTTAAAGGGATGATTTTGGTAAGTGTGGAGTAGGCACTGGTTATTTGGCGACACAGGCATGCGTTCTTTATGGATGAGTGGTTAGCTGTGCCGGCAATGGTTGAGGAATTTTCTTGGGGACCTCGCTTAGGTGTATACACAACACCTAAGCGTGGAAGCCGCAGAATTATCGTGGTGGCTGTGGTTTGCTACCAAACATCGCTGGGAGAATAGTCTTGGCTTCCCAGTGTTAAATCAATGCTAGTGGTTGGTGTGACGCGGTCAGCCAGACACTGTTCTAGGTGCTGTTGCCATTCAACAGAAGCTGCTATGGGCACGGACATAGCAGCAGAGTTTAGATAGCTCAAATTACCTCAGCAAGGTAATTGAATATAATACAGGGATAACTATTTATATTCAAAGATTGCAACCTATGTGCCTTATGGAATGGGCCATAGGTTCATTCTAAAAGGGTGCATGGGGGCGTTGGTCTGGCGTCTAACCCACACCCGGTGCTTTGGCACACGTGAGATTAGGCCGTAATGGCAGGTACTCACGTAAAGCGATTGCACATCTGTCCCACGATCTCGGCAGAAAACGTTTGTTGAATTATTTATATTGAAAACAAAACCAACTTTTCTTATTGGTTTTTTTTCAATAAAAGTTGTCGATCTAAAGTTTTCTGTCGATATCGTGCGACAGGCCGTATGTCTTTGTTTTAAATTGTTTTCAGCATAAATTATTGAAAGAGCATATATTTATTTAGTTTGCAAAAACTTTGAATGCATAAAAAATATTCGCTGCACTTTTCTTTTTTAAATTAGAGTTAAACACAAAAAAATTATTTATTTTTTTATTATATGGAACTTGTTGCTTTTACTTTGTATCTATAATTTCATTTCGTATCTAGGCCTCCTTAATGTTTTTTGTATGTAAATAATGCGTATGTGATTGTTGTTGTTGCGAGTTATAATTATTTTGAACAAATGCTTATTATTCAGTCATTACGGAGTAGTCCTTTTTGATTTAATGATGGCAAATAGTCATGATGGTTGTTGTGTTTTTTTCTCTGTCATATTTGTGTTGTTATTCATTTGTAAAAGCTAATTAAATTGCATTCAAATTTGAAATTGTGCAATATTATATTGGGTGGTTTATTAAGATTTTGGGATTATTTAACACAAACACAAAAAAGTTAGGGGTCTCCTCATAATAATATTGTTACATAATGCTTGCTTCTATTGCCCACATGGCAATTGAAGGACAGGACCTCAAGCTTATACTAGAGAAGACATTTTGACGGAGAAAGAACTGAACTGAAGTTACACAGAGAAAATTATTCGAAAAAATTTCTCAAACATACTCGTACATTTGAGGGAAACATAATTTAGTTTCAGTAAATATTAATTACTGTTTCAGTAAATTGTTTGTTCCAATTTTATTTTGTGTAAACAAAAAAATTATAATTCATACAGTTAATATAAAGTAACATTTTTAACAAGATTGCTTAGAGAAGATTTCCGTTCCGTACAGTGTACAGTTTATTATTTTTTTTATTTTCTTTTTAATTTCAGTAAAACAAACAATGAAACAATTTGTTGATTAATGTTTTTTTAAACAAATTATTACAAATTTTTGAAATTCAATTCATACATTTCTTTGCAGAACTTAAATTGAACAAATCAATATTTGATTCAGAAAATTTTCTATTTGAACTAGAAAATTAGTTTTTCTGTGTTGAACCGATGTAACAAGAAACACATTTAACCATTTTATTGTGTCGCTACGATCCTTCTATATAGGATCGATGGGAATATATTATTATTGTTATTATTATTAATTATATATTTGTGAATTTCATTTATTTAGAATTCATAAGATTCCTAGATATTAGTTTAATGTACGTTAATAATTAAGCAAAAGAAGAAAAACAAGATATCCAAGTAAAATAGGCAGGTCAATAAGCTGTAATTACAAAGGGAAAGGGCGTCATAAAATATCTTGTTCTTTGCCTCTTAAATATTTATCAAAATCTTCGAAATACTTTTTGAGCCCAAGAAGTCCTTACTTTAATGTCTATCATTACTTCTGATTACAAATCGAGTACATTTTTACCTCAAGGTCTAACGAATACAAGTTGATCTCATTAATTTAGACTTGCATCGAAATCGTGGCTTTTACAGAGTGAACATGCTGTCGAGCATTTTGGCTGTTCGCGTACTGTTATACTGTAGAGCATGTCAGCGAACATTACTTTACATAAGTTTTTTATAGAAGACTCTTTGAAATAACGCAGGAACTCGTAGCTTCATTAATTGCACAGAAAAAATTATTCCCGACAAATTTTCAAAAATAGCTTGTTTGAAATAAAATTTAGTTTCAGTAAATAGTTTGTTCCAAAAAAACATTAAGGAGTGAAAAATTCTAGTTCTTACAATTAATATAAAGAACATTTGTAACAAAATTGTGAAGAGAAGATTTCTGTTCCAATATAAAATTGCATACAGTTATCTGTTTTATTTGCTTTTTGATTTCAGTAAAAAAAATTTATTGAATGTTGATTGAAAAATCAGACTTTTTTTAAACAAATTATTACAAAATTTTGCCTTTGAATTTATAAATTTCTTTGTAGGACCTGAATCGGAAAAATTTATATTTGATTCAGAGAATATTGTGTTTGAATTGGAAAATGAGTTTTTTCTGTGTAAAAGCGACTTATTGAAAAATGAATACAAACAAGAAAAACAGAAAAAGATATTAATATTGTTTAATAAACTTCTGTTAAAGCTTGCGCTCTCCCATTGCCATCTCTAACGCTTTACTTATACAAAATTGTATTAAATATAGATTTGTATGCATGTTAAACGAACAATTCCATAGGTTGGATGGCTTGATGGTAAAACAAAATGCGAGCATATTCGACAAGACATGTTAAATATTACTCATCCGTCACACAATTGCACTGAATATACTGTCGAACTAAACTGTTTCGCCATCTGTCAGGCCTTTCTTGCTACGCAATGCTAACTGCCAGAAAAAATTGATCAACTAGCACAAACAATGATTGAACTGATTGATTAAGCTTCACTCCAAACTCCTTTAAAATATCAATAATATCAATAATTAGAAATCTTAAAATAAAGTTGATATCAAGATATTAATATAACAAACCAAAATCGTTGTAAACAAACGCTAAAATAATAATAAATCATAAATTTTAAGGGCAAAATTAACAACAAAGTTATTTGTGAATATTCCGAAAAGTACTAGCAGAATGGAACAACATGCCTTTATTATGAGCGTTATTGTGTTTGGCCCACTGTGCGTGGTGTCAGTTGATGCAAATTTCAGTTTTATATGCATACTAATGTTTCACTGCAAATGGAATATACGAATTATTTTGATTCATCGTATTACATTGTGCTGAAAGTTTTTTTTTTGGAATGTAAGCTCAATTTTACTCTCTTCTCTAATTTACAACAGGCTGGCTATTTTTATTTGTTCTTTACTAATTAAGCAAATGCTTGTTAATTTGTTTATTTTTATGTTCTTCTTACGGCAATTATTTTGTTTGATGCTTTTAAAATTTATCTGTTTTTAAAATTTGCATCAACTAACACCACGCACAGTGGGCCAAACATCAGAACGCTGATGACAAAGGTGTAGCGGTTTTCGAAAACCTCAGTAGCAGAATCCTTAAAAATTATCACATGTAATTTGGCTTCAAAAAAAAAAAGCTTTAGCCTAATCAAAACAAAAGAAAGCAACAAAAATAAGTTGGAACACAAATTAATTTAAAAAAAGGATTTACGATATATTTTCTTCTGCGCACTTCAGCAACACACTTTCATTCATCAAACAATTTATTTTATAATTAATACTAAAAAAATTTACAATATTTCGAATTAATTTTTACACATCCTTTTAGCACACTTCAGCAACTTCATAACTTTTTCTTTTTTAATTTTTTAATTTGATTGCTATAAAATACACGTATTTCATCTTAGAGTTATGTTAAATTAAACAATAATTGTTGAGTAATTGAAGTATTTTCTTTATCTTATAACAAAAAGTTTAAATTTTTTTTTAAAACTAAATAATATTTTTTCTTTCCAATGCTAAAAATCATACGTAAGATTAATTGGCAATTTTTTTTTAATTAAACTTATCAAGGCTCATAGACGATATAAAAAAGGCGACTTGTACAGTCATTTAAACATGACCACTTACTTACAGCCATATTGTGTGGAGTATCTACATCAAAACTTTGAGTATTGTACCAATATCACAGTTACCAGAACTTAAAATGACATTGCAAAACAAACACTTTAACAATAAACGAAATGAACACTCCAAGTGCTGCCATATTCCTGTAGACCTGCACGGGTTTATGCCGACGGCATATTTATACTAGATTTTGCGTTGACTGTACATATCCGAGATGAGTCTAACGATGGTGATGTCCCCAATGGTTTTGCGAAAGAAGAGCTCTTCAATGGCGAAAGCCGAAACCTTGTTCATTAGCGAAAGAACACTCATGACAGTTTGGTAGCGCATCGGCTGAGCGGGATGTGTGCGGCTGATGTAGGTGATTAAGGCCGTGCGACTTTCGTCGTGTAAGGCAGCCACACGATTCGCTTCAATTAAACCACGGGATTCGCCAGAAACACTAGAGTTGGGACTGCCATTGCTGGTGCTCAAGGAGGAGTTGACGAGATCGTCAGTTGATGATGAAGAGATGGCTTTGCGGAAAAGTGTCATGGCTCTAATGTACTCATATTCATTGCGGTCAATACTGAGATGACAAAGTTGGTTGAGCACTTCTTGGAAGGCATGTATTTCGCGTGCCACCAGGGCGGTAATCTCACGATTGCTATTTTCGGACTCGTAGATGAAGAGTAATTGGGTAAAGTTCATGGGCATTAGATATTGGCCCATGGCTATGATAAAGAACTCTTTCCAGGAATCCTCAAGCAGTTGCAATTGATCGGACATTGGCAGTTCGGTGAAGGCACGCACGTTTTTAATCCAGTTGACATTTTTGAAGAGATGTTCTGCTGCGGTTTCTTTGATATGCTCGGCAGCCATAAGAGGTGGTGTGGGAGGTAAGACACGAGTAGCAGCTAAAGCATTCATATAAGCGGCACTGTGTGCGTAAAAGCCAGGATGATGTTGATGATGGGGAACGCGCGATATGGAGAGATCTAAAACAGTGGGCGGTTGAAAGGCACCACCACCCAAAGTGGGATGTAAATGGTGAGGCCCTGGCATTGGTATAGGCAATCCCGGAAAGCCTGTCAGGGTTGCTGTATTCATCAAAAGTTCATGCGGAATTTGTGACATTTCGGGACCAGCCATCATTGCATCTTTATACATGGCCATGTGACGGCGTAAAGTAGAGTTGCGAGGACCTCGTTCATGTTGCACAGCATCCTTATTCATACCTACTTCAAAGCACTTACGTAAGCGACAAGCGCGGCATTGATTGCGGTGAGTTTTGTCCACTACACAGAATCCCTGCTTCTGTGATTTGCATACATATTGACGGGAACGGCGAATGGAACGTTTAAAGAAGCCAGCACAGCCATCGCAGGCATAAATGCCATAATGTTTGCCAGAGCTGTGATCACGGCAAACCTTGCAAGGCACATGATATAAAATGCGACCTGAAATTATAAGTAAGGGGGAAATAATAATATAGTATACTCTCATATGCTTGCAAATAATAGGGGAATGTTTGCAATTAAATATAAGCAGCGGGTGGTTTTAAGGCGGAAATTATATACACTCTGCCATTTGCAAGTTTGCCATTCATAGCGCCTTAAGGGCGCATAGTGATTAGTCCTTTATTTCTTTAGCTGTTTCTTGAATTACAGCAGAGTTTAAAATTTCCAGTTATTTGCTAATATTTAATAAATACTCACTTGATTGAGGTGGAGATAATCTCACGGAACCATATTTACTATGTTCCATAATATCAGGAGATCCTTCAGTAGCTTGCATCTTTATTTTAAGTGAAATCTTTAATCCTTAAATGCAGCTAAATAGAATTTGTATCAAACAAATTCTAAGTTATGTTTTGTTTCACTATTTCTTAATTTTTTTTTGTTAAATATTTATTAACAGATCTATTTGTGCGTGTTAAAATCCATAGAGTGTCAGTTTGTTTACAATAAATTAGAAATTAATTTTTATAAAACTCTTTCACTGTTTTATAACGTTTTGTTAAATATATTTTTTTTTAATTTCTATTTATGTAAAGATCTGTTTACACATGTTAACTCTATGAGATCTGAATTCTTTATGTTGCCAACTTACCACCCTACTCGTCCTTTAATAGACCAAGTGCACAAATTCGCTTCTTGTTAGAGCATCATTATTCATCAAACATTATTATTTATTTGATCATCCCCGTTTACCTATTCTTCCTAAAACGTTGATTGGTTGGTTTTGCCAAAAAAGGGTGTGATTTCTCTCTCTTTTATTCATTCTCTTAACAGCATTTATGCAACACCCTTATTTGCAAACCTAACTTTTCCTTCGCCACTACTGTGCCTCTCTGTCTCTCTATTTTTATTTGAGATCTTTTGTTAGACAATATGATTAAAAAAATCTTTGACACACCACTACAAGATTTTGTATAGCAGCCATCGAAAAATCCTTTGCTGTTCAATTTCCATTCATTCTGTATTATGACATATCCTTATGGTGGTTTACCTGCTTTATTGCTCTTGTATTATTAAATGAATAAAATTTAAAAATTGATTTTATGGCACTGCCATTACTATATCTATGCATATTTCAACAAACCAGTGAATGAGTTTTGTATTTGTGGATTACAGGTAAGTAAGAAGTATCTTGTTTGTTAGAGACACTGGAATAACATCTCTCCCTCTTGACAAAGTTTTCTTTGTGCTAAACTATTTTGTTGTGTTACTTATATTGATTGGTCTCTTTGTTTTCTGGCTTTCACTATTAATTAAAAATGAATTTTAGTTGGAATTAACTTATTGAATTAAAATATTTATGTTTTTGGTGACTATTGAATTGTTTAAGCTTGATGAATTCTGATTATGATTTAGTAGAAAATTAATTTTTAGAGGATACTCATCTATTTTAACTCGCTGCCATGTATAAAATTTGTATCCTCTTCTCGTCATTTTTTTTTTATTATCAGTCATCTTTAATATTAAAAGAATGAGTGTCATTTCCCAGCAAAAAATTTCAAAAAAGGCAATCGAGTTTGAAATTAAGCGTTTTTGATGGAAGCCATTCCTTACTGGATTACCAACTTAATGATTTTAACAAGGCGTGAGACTAAAATAATCGATTCTTTAGAAGTAGTTATGTTGTTTATTGTAGGAATTAATTATATTTTCCGTTGTGGGAAATAGTTATTTTTTTCTTGATTGAACTACTTTTTTTAAATATGCCGTTGTTGGAGTAAATGGAAGGTCTTGGTTAAAAGCTCAGTTTGATTAAATATATAATAACTTTTAAGAAAAATTTAAATAAATTAAAAAAACCTATTGTTTTACTACGAAATACACCATTTTGTAAAATTTCTTTTATAAACTCAATTGAAGTGGGTTATATTTTATTCGTATCAGTGCCTATATTGTTACTTATAAATACTATATTTAGAAAAATTTGAATTGCTTTCATTGATGAACTTTTATTTAAACTGTAAATGAAAAAAAAATTATTTAGAACCACTTATATATAAATAATTATTTTCCAAAATGTAAGTACTTATTTTTTAGTTTAAAATAAATAAGTAGGCAATTTAGAAATATTTATAATTTATTTAAAATAACTACTTATTTTGGCAATATTTTCACATCTTCTTTTAAAACCCAAAGAATATGTTCAACTTCTGCTTCCTATTTTTAAAATTTTGCGTAATGTGTTTTGTAAGCAAGTACTTCAATTTGGCAATCTAAAAAGTAAGAAATTAATAAAATGCAAGTAATTCAGATGGTAATATCTAATTTTTTGCTGGGTTGTTTTTATCGATGAAACAATGTATCTCCACTTTCCTTTGCATTCTCTAAAGGCTCAGTTAGCCGACTGTAATGTAATGTAACTGTAACGTAGAAAACAGCTGATCGATATTTTTATATGAAAAGTAGGTTACGTTACATTACATCTCTATAACCATTTTCATTAAATTTCACATAACAAAATCGATCAGCTGTTTCTTACTGTTGCAGTTACATTACATTACAGTCGGCTAACTGAGCCTTAACTATCAACCAAGCTCCATATATACATTTTTATACCCTTTACCAAAAAATGGTAAAAGGGTATACATATATAGGTTTGTCATTCCGTTTTTAATTTCCACAATATTAATAAGCGAGCCATAAAGTATATATATTCTGGATCCTTATGCATAGGGAAGACGAATAAGCGATGTCCGTCTGTCCGTCTGTTTGCACGTGAAATCGGTTTTTCGAAGCTCCCAGAAAAGCTAGAGACTTTGGTCTTGGACTGGTATATCAAAAATAGTCTCAAAAAATTTTTGGTATTGAAAATCAGCAAAATCGAGCTGACGATTGCAGAGCTGGAAAACTCAAACTTTATTTTGCCATACTAAAGTAACTACCGAAAACTAATTTGTATTATTTTTAATTAAATAAACTTATTTTATACTTCAGTATAAATAAAATTGGTATTTCAAATAAAAAAACAATTAAAAATATTAAAAAGACGTTTCCAGGGTTGGAAAACTTTAACTTTTTTTTTCTTATACAAAAGTAACATACTAAAACAAATTTTTCCTTTTTTTTCTATAAATTAAACATATCGTATATTGTTAAAAGAAAGAGATTGGTGTAAGAAATCAGAGAAATCAAAAATTATGATTGATTATGGGTTGTGAAACTTACACTTTTTGTGGTATTTTATATACCATATAACTAACTCTAATTAATTTTTTTTCTTTTTCTTTATAAATTATTTGTATTTTACGCTTTGGAAAGAAAATTTTGGTGTAGAAAATTATAAAAATTAAAACCACAGCTCCAGAACTGGAAACTTTTAACTTTTCTTTCTGGATATTAAAGTTACTAAATAAAACTATTTTTTTAACTTGATTTTTTGATATTGTATGACATGACGTTGTTTTTGACAACTAAATAAGAGTGAATGTAAAATATTTCCTAAATACAGAGTGTAGAATAAAATATTCAACTTATTGCTAATATCGAAAAAAAATATTTAATCGAAAAATACCGAGAGGTCACTTACTAAAAATTGCACTAGAGCAAAAAATTATAAATTTTTTCACAAATCATATGCATATGTATGGAAGTCAGTGTTGCCACAACCAAAAAAATTTTACAACCAAAATTCGCTTTAAAAGTTACCAAATGAGAAAAAAATAACCAAATTTCAATATGTAGTATTTTTATTAAATAACATTTAAAATGCATACATATTTATAATTTAACGCATGTGGTTTGATTACAGTTAATAATAATAATAATAATAACAAAACAAATATAATTCTTTTGCCTAAATATGTATGTTTGTAATAAGTTAACGCTTGTACATGTATGTATATGGCTGCGTACAAAAACATGTTTTCTCAAATAACTCACGTGGTTGCACAGCTTTTTTTCTCATACCCGAATCCATCTCTGTTTTGTAGCCAAGAAAATTCTTCTAATCAGGCAGCCCGAAACTTTCTTCTAGGCCTGTTTATAGTTGCACTATGTTGAAATTAAAATTTCTTTGTGTAAATTCCAGAAATATTAAATGTGTTTACTTTTTACATAATTTCATCATCACTTTCTGAAAGCACATTTTCAATTTCCAATTTTCAAAAAGTATCTAGATTTAAAAATATGCACACGTAAGTTAATAAATAATTTGTTTTTAAAAGTCCATCCTACATCAACAAATTTTTACCTATCCATTTTCCATTTAATTTCACCACTTTGTGCCGCACTACAACAAGAAATCAAGGTACATGAAGCTGACTTGCAAGCACTAGTTCAATGCTCATTTGTAACGTATATGCCAGTCGGCAGCTGATTAACTTTTTCTCGTTTAGTTTTCCGTTTTAGTGTTGAATTTTGTTTTTGTTCACACGTTTAGTTTTTGTCAGGGACATAACAGTTATAAGAGAAATGACAAAAAGGTTATATTTAACCATTAAAATTAATGAATTCAAATAATGGTTATAATCAACAATTATCGTAAGGTATATTTCCTTTTGGTTATTGTAACCAATTAAAGTGAGAAATATATTTTTTGGTTACAAATAACTATTATAATAACCAAAAACAATTTTTTGGTTACCAATAATTATTATCTAAAGAATTTTAATTTTTTTTTTTTTTTGTAATTGCTACCCAAAATACGGTATTTTAGATGTAAAGATGCAAAATAATATTTGGTACGAAAATGTAAAATTATGAGAAAATTATTAATTTCACCTAAACAATTTTAGGGCTTGTTTGCAATTTTGCAATTTTTCGCCAATTTTCGCGATAAAAGTGATTTTAAGCCAAATCTTACCATTTTATCAATTTTTAATCCATCTATTTGATGTTAGCAAATTTGGTGCGAATTTTTATAATTTTGGAAATTTTTTCCGATTTTTTTGGAATTTCTTATATCTTAGTTATTTGTAAGTAATTTCAGGGCTTGTTTGCAATTTCGCAATTTATTGCAAATTTTTGCAATAAAAGTTATTGTTCACAATTCCTTGTTTTTTGCAGTTTTACTATTTTTAGTAAGTATCAAACTTTGATATATAGGGTGTTTTTTTCAGAGGTATAGAGCTTCGAATTGAAATAAAACACAAGAAAATCATTTTAATGTCCATCAATTTGGCTTTATTGGAAGGATAATTTTATGCCATTAATGTTTAAATATGATTTCGGGCATGTGGCCGCCGCGGCTGGCTCGAATAAAGCCAATTCTACAGGTCCAATTTTCAACCACTTTTTCGAGCATATGGGGCCATATGTTGGCAATAACGCCACGAATGTTGGCTTCCAAGTCCCCTAACGTTTCTGGTTTGTTGGCGTAGACGAGCGACTTCACATATCCCCAAAGAAAATAATCCAATGGTGTCAAATCACACGATCTTGGTGGCTAATTGACAGGCCCATTCCGCGAAATTATACGCTCGTCGAATGTTTCCTTCAATAAATCGATTGTGACGTGCGCTGTGTGGCATGTAGCGCCGTCTTGTTGGAACCACAACTCATCCACAGTCATGCCATCCAACTCGGGAACAAAATAGTCGGTTAGTCGGCTCCAATTGCTGTGCACGGTGGCGAATCGATTCATTCGGGTCCTCTTCAACACTTTGCTCTACAGCGGCAATTGTTTCTTCGGTGCGCACTGTTCGACGTCTCTGCGGATGCGTATTATCACATAGAGTAAACGTAGTGCGAAAACGATCCATGGTTAACCGAATTAATTGCTCTGATGGACGATTATGTCGACCATAAAATGGACGGAGCTTGCGGTAAACTTCGCGAACTGGACCATTATTTTCGAAATAAATTTGCACGATTTGCAAGCGTTGTTCTTTTGTCAACCTGTTCATGATGAAATGGCAAACCAAACTAAATATTAATCACTTGACAGCTGACCAAATGGCCGCCAGTTAAAAAAGTGATGCCAACTTAAAGTTCTATACCTCAATAAAAAACACCCTTTATATTTGATGTTACCAAATTTTTGCGAATTTTCCTAATTCTTGCGAATTTTTACAAGTTTTTTGCATTCCTTTCAATATAAGCGAGTAAAAAATTATTTGCGAATTTTCGCAATTTTTCGCACATGAGATTATTTTCGATTTTTAAAATCTACTGCGCCATGTGTTTAAGCATGATTAGACATTTTGTCAAAAAGAAAAGTAAAAAGCAAAGTAACTAGTTTAAATACCTCAATTACTATATTTATGAAATTGATAATTATATATTAAGAAACTGCCCGTTTTATCAACGTTGCCAAAGATATCTAAATTTATTGTCCTGCATACCCGTTACAAATGCTTCTTCTACATCTAAAATACCGTATTTTAGGCAGCAATAACCAAAAAATTTAAATTCTTTAGATAATAGTTATTGGTAACCAAAAAAATTTTTGGCTTGTTATAATAATTATTTGTAACCAAAAAAATATATTCCTCACTTTAATTGGTTTTACAATAACCAAAATGAAATATCACTTACGATAATGGTTAAAAATAACCAAAACCAAATAAAACACATTTTACGGTAACCTTTTCATTTCAAATAGAAAAATAACAATTATTTTCGGTCCCTGGTTTTTGTATTTGACAGCCGAACAGTATTTTTCACAAACAACAACTTACGTGCATATTCTTTATATAAATTTACTTTGTAAAATCTTTTAATTGAATGTTGCCGCCATTACAAAAGACATGTCATTTCTGTAGTACAGAGTTGCGATCATTTAGTGAAATTAAAAGCTGTTGACAGTGTTTCAAAAGAAAAATATTGTAAACTAGTGAGTTACAATCAAGGCGAATTCATAATAGGTGGCTGCACTAGCGATTTTAGTCACACCTGTTTTATTTTCAGTTGCCTTGGTAGCAATACTAAAAATTGAAGAACATAAAATCTTAAAAAGTATAACATAAAAAATACAAACATTTGTATCATTATTTTTGCAAAAAAATAACCAAAATGAGAAAAATATTCACATCTCCACATTAAAGAAAAAAATAACCACTTTTGGTTAGAAATAACCAAAAACGGCAGCCCTGATGGAAGTGCTTATGAATGTAATGGGTGTTTTTTATTGAGGTATAGAACTTTAAGTTGGCATCACTTTTTAACTGGCGGCCATTTTGTCAGCTGTCAAGTGATTAATATTTAGTTTGGTTTGCGATTTCATCATGAAGAGGTTGACAAAAGAACAACGCTTGCAAATCGTGCAAATTTATTTCGAAAATAATGTTTCAGTTCGCGAAGTTTACCGCAAGCTCCGTCCATTTTATGGTCGACATAATCGTCCATCAGAGCAATTAATTCGGTTAACCATGGATCGTTTTCGCACTACGTTTACTCTATGTGATAATACGCATCCGCAGAGACGTCGAACAGTGCGCACCGAAGAAACAATTGCCGCTGTAGAGCAAAGTGTTGAAGAGGACCCGAATGAATCGATTCGCCACCGTGCACAGCAATTGGAGCTTTGTCCTTCAACTTTATGGAAGATTTTGCGCAAAGATCTTGGCTTGCGACCTTACAAGATCCAGCTTGTGCAAGAATTAAAGCCGCGAGACCATGCAATGCGTCGTGATTTTGGTGTATGGGCCGAAAATGAGATTGATCTCGATGCTGATTTTCATCGCAAAATTTTGTTCAGTGATGAGGCTCATTTTTGGTTGAATGGCTACGTCAACAAGCAAAATTGCCGCATTTGGAGTGAAGAGAATCCACATGAGACCCTTGAGACGCCATTACATCCACAAAAACTGACTGTTTGGTGTGCTCTATGGGCTGGTGGAGTCATTGGGCCATACTTCTTCCGAAATAATGCTGGAGAGTCAGTTACCGTTAATGGAGACCGGTATAGAGCCATGATAACCGACTATTTTGTTCCCGAATTGGATGGCATGAATGTGGATGAGTTGTGGTTCCAACAAGACGGCGCTACATGCCACACAGGGCACGTCACAATCGATTTATTGAAGGAAACATTCGATGAGCGCATAATTTCGCGGAATGGACCTGTCAATTGGCCACCAAGATCGTGTGATTTGACACCATTGGATTATTTTCTTTGGGGATATGTGAAGTCGCTCGTCTACGCCAACAAACCAGAAACGTTAGGGGACTTGGAAGCCAACATTCGTGGCGTTATTGCCAACATACGGCCCCATATGCTCAAAAAAGTGGTTGAAAATTGGACCTGTAGAATTGGCTTTATTCGAGCCAGCCGCGGCGGCCACATGCCCGAAATCATATTTAAACATTAATGGCATAAAATTATCCTTCCAATAAAGCCAAATTGATGGACATTAAAACGATTTTCTTGTGTTTTATTTCAATTCGAAGTTCTATACCTCTAAAAAAACACCCGATATCTCTATACTTTATATACGCACTTTGGTGAAGGGCATATAAGATTCGGCACAGCCGAATGTAGCACTCTTACTTGCTTTGGTTTATTTTGGTTTTATAAGGAGGTTGACAGTTGAAATAAGCAGCTGCGTTATGAGATTACCTGATTGTACACTGCTAATCTTAATGTGTACAGGGTTGTGATATTGTTGAGATTTTTTTCTGTTTTGCAGCGTCAACTGCGTCGGGGGTTTTTAAAATTGTCATTATTGAATGTACATGAATGTAATTTTTTTATAAAATATGTAAGAAATGTAGACATATTTTTCTATTTTTGTTGATCTCATCTTTTTCTTTCTCAGAAATCTGGTCACCTTAATTTGAGGCATTGTTGTGGGTTGCATGCAATATTCTATCTTCGATGGCTATCGAACATCGAATTTCAAAAGATATTATGAGCATGAAATATTTCGTTGAATGTTAAAAATTATTAAAAATTATAGCTTTAAGTGATTGTCTTTTATTTTTAAGTAACCAAATACAAATTGTTAGCTACAATTGTTAATTGTAAGTTTTATGTACTTAGATATAAGTTCATAGATCTAAGGTCATAAGTAAATTTTGTATAGAAGTGATAAAAAATTCCTATACTTTTGCTATGCCGTATTAACAGTGAATTAATTTATTTACAAATATTTATTATTCACGTATAAACGCAGTATATGGCTGCCAGAAGCATAAGCCCGTCAACCAAAACACTCTTACAAACCAGGACAATTTGTTTAAATCCAGGACAAATACTGGAACACCATGACGTATGGCAGCCCTAACGTAGTAATACTTTTTAATAGGTTTTGATATAAACTCGTTCTGAGTTTTTCATAAAGGATTGACATCAACATGCCTATATATTTAGACGGCCTTTTATAGCTCCCCTGCATAAATACACTTAGCCTCAACAAATCCGAAGCAGATCAAAAATCGTTTATACCAAAAAGAAATTCTTGTGAAAGCCTTTTAAATCCAGCTCCAAGCAGACTTGTTTTCTAAATTTAATAAATAACACATCACCATGCAACTAAAATAAGTAACGTGTGCAGATACTAACTTACGTTGATCTGCCTTTGATCATTTACCTAAGAAAGATCATATGGAAGAGCCAGCCATTCATTACTTAGCGATAAAGATTTTTTAATCGCCATTAATCGCATGATTAAATGCTACAATTTAAATCAACAAGATTTGTAGACAAAATGTGTAGATTTTGTAAGACATTTTAAAAAGAGTATACAGTGAGCAAGGATTTAAATTTGCATTAAAACTGTGATTAAACTCAAGAAAGATTTAAATAAATAATACATATCCTCGAAATTAAGTATATTTTGACTAATTATAACTTGCAAATGACCAAGAGTTTGTTTGTTTTCACTCAAGGAAATATCTGCATAAATACTAAAAATTATAAAGGGAAATTATTTATTTTTGATGCAAATGTATTATTTATTATAATTGAGTTGTAATGATTTTTTAATCAAGGAATAATTTCTTAAGCTGGCTGAGGTTTAATATATTTCAATTCTTCTTATGGATTTAAATATTTATTTAATGTGATTTTTCAAAGAAACCAAGAATTAAAATAAATATTTATTTGATATTTTGTACATTTACACAATTTTTTTTAATCAACATAATTAGGTCCTTTGTCCAGATTTGCAATTTTTGTTGCTGCAATTTTTTTTTAATTCTCCTTTGAAATATGCATAAGTGACCGCATTTGGAAATTCTAGTTTTACAATAATGTATTAAACAATTCTATTACACCACAAATTTCCCTGAAAAATTAACAATTTTATCTAATTTTTAAGTTTAAAATTTTTAAACTTAACTTGACTGCACCCGGTCAAAAAATACTTGTGTTTCAACACTCTATTCTTAAATAGCTGTTGTTGTTATTTACATTTATTTTCTTTTACATACTCTTACGACTACAATTTGAAGCTGAAAAAAAGTCAGCCAATGTAGCAATAGTAAAGTAAGAAAATAAAAAACATGTTGATTATTGAGTTCTTGTTTCAACTTTGTTATTTGTTATTGAGCTTCTCAATTTGTTTAAATGAAAGTTTATAATATAATAACTCTAGTTGTTCTAAGAAGCTTTGGGTAAAGGTTCCCTAATGATCTGCATTAGCAACAGTGAAATGCGCATAGGATCCAGCTAAACCCCTCAATAATCAATTTCAATGTATTTTTAATAAAAAAAATATTTTACTTAATAAGTAAAATATTAATTTGGGATTATTAGTGCGTTTAAAAATTTTAAACTTAAATTGTAACAATTCCCATAAAAAACACTAATTATCTAATATTTGTTTTACATATTTTCTGCCATATTCATAAAATTCAAAATAAATTGAAATGTATTTTATTTAAAATTTTTCATACAAAATATTCCCTAAAGTGAATTTCAAATTCATAATATTTTTTTATGAATATGGGGGTTTGAGTTTTTCCTACAACTGAAGAAAGAAAATAAAATAAAACTTAAAATACATTTAAATGAACAAGTGAGAATTTCAAAACAAAAGCGGATTGCAGAGCAGACGAAATTGTTAACCCCCCCCCCCCCCAAATCTTCTCACATCTCTCAGCAATAAACTCAACAATTGTTGCAACAAAAATTGCAAGTCTGGACAGGGACTAAGTCTTCTATAGAAGTGCTACCAATTTCGTGTATTTGTGCTACGCCGTATAATTTATTTGCAAATATTTTAATTCGCAAATAGTGCGCGTATAAACATAGTGTATAACACTTAAGACTCAAGGCTCAGTTAGCCGAATGTAATGTAATGTAACTGCAACAGTAGGAAACAGCTGATGGATATTGCTATGCGAAAAGTAATGAAAATGATTATAGAGATGTAATGTAACGTAACCTACTTTTCATATAAAAATATCGATCAGCTGTTTCTTACGTTGCATTTACATTACATTACAGTCAGCTAACTGAGCCTTTAAAACTACACTTTGCATCTTCCAAATGTAATTTAGTTATTTTTTATTTCTTATTTCATTATGAATACGAATTTAACTGCCTCTGCCACTATTTCGAAAGAAGGTCTTCATGCGTATTCTAAGCGAAAGAAAACTGATTTTCATGTCCTTACCTTACCTCTGTACGAAATTTGATTCGAACGATAGGTCGCAGGAAGACGTAAATGTTTTCATGTTTTCATACAAATTTTGATACCACTAATTCGAATGAATTGTCAACAAAGCGAACACCATGTCAAAATCAAGCACTTGCTATTTTGCATTAATTTATAAAATTAATATGTTATCACTTTTTTATATTTTTTTTATTCAAATTACTTGAATTTATTTTTTGTTTGTAGGAAAAACTCATGAAATATTCAACAAAATGTTATTGGGCATTTTTGTTTTATATTCATTGTGCAAAGTACTCGCACATTTCTAACATAACGAATGTAGTGTCAAAGCAAAACAGTAATAACATGCTGTTGCTGTGCGAATATTTTGTTGAATTATTTTTCATTGTTCAATATGGTTGTATTTATTTTCATATAAATGTGAGTAAATTTGAAAAAAATCGTTAGAACTACTTAAAATTTACAAATTGGCACTACTATGATTTACAAACACGTAAAACAAAAAATTTATAAACGTAATTACAAGGAATGAAAATTTATTAAAGTTCGTACGACTAGTTTTCTTTCGCAGAGGTTTTCTTTCGACATAATGGAAGAGGCAGTAAAAAATTTATTTGTTGTGGTTAACAACATCAAGATATATTTCGTTGTCCTAGCAGCAACGACAAATAATTTCTTTAAATTAATTCTAAAATTATTATATGCATGTTTAAGATTTAACCGGCACGCCTGGCTATGGTACCATAATGTCATAGCCATAACCATTGCCGTAATCAGAAACATATTTGATTCACCTGCTAGTGCTGCCATAATCCTAAATAGCTGTATATATTTTTATTTGTTTATTAATTTCAAAAGTGCATCAACAAACATCGAGCTCGTTTTTTTTTTGACGAGAATCGATTATTTACGATCGCTATTGGGCCTTATTACGAGTGTCGTATTACAACTTCGACTGTGACTATTTTGTCATATTCTAAAGAACATTGCAGCATTTTTTGTTTAATCTAGTACAAAATCGTCGTAGTCGAAGTCGAAATACGACACTGGTAATCTCGATTTTGGTAAAAAAAAATTCATTTCGAAAATTATATTTGTGGTCACGGCGAAAAATCAAAATTCAATTCTATGGTTATGCCTATGGCGTTACGACAAGTCACCTATAATCAAATACAGTGTTGCCCATAAGTTTGGTTCGAGCAGATGTTTTGTATGGTACGTTTAATGGAAGCTTTAATCTAGTACATCAAGTCAAGTCGGATAGAAAAATTCGCCAAGCATAGCAAGACCTACAACTTTTATAGATTTCCAAATATGAATATTAAATAAGAAAAATTTATTCTGTATCTTTTTATTTCTCCAAATTAATTATATTTTTTGTAAGAGCAACGTATCGAAATTTTAACTGTTTTCGTTAAAACGCTTGACACGATATTCAAAAACATTGGTCACAACACAATAAAAAAGCAGGCATAAGGATTTTATTACAATTATAGTTGTTACAAAATTGTAGCTTTTGAATTAAACTGACCCCCTCAAGTCTTAAACTCACTCGTATTACAACGCATGACTGTTTTATTTAGCAGCAAGGGTGCATCACAACATCCTTCCCAACAATATCAACAACTAGAGTGGGCGAACAATAATTCAACATCCACCACCTTTATGAAAAAAAAGAAAATAACAAGCAATTATTCGATCAAGTAATTTGATCGTTTATTGCATGGGAATTTTTGAAGTTGCGTGCATTTCTGTGTTAAAGGACATGATCATTATTCATTACTGAATATGAAAAAGATGCAATATGATGGGAAGTTGTAAAGTTTTGTTACAGATGACATGACATTTTGATATTTAAATATCAATAGAAGTGGTTGTTGGCTCTCTATTTGCTATTGAGGTTGGGTGTAATGAAATTACAAATAAATAATTATTTATCATCACATGGTCGGTCATCAGTTGCAACAAAGTGTGGGAATTTCATTAAAATTCTCATGCTTCCAAAGATGCTGTTTATGTAATACGAGTATATTTTTATTTCATAATAAGGCACTTATAATTTACCAAGTTTAAAATTTTAGGCTACCTTTGTTTTACACACACTTCCTTTTTCAATGGATAATATCCTTTTTTACTATTGTTATTTATTCTATTTTTATAGTTCATAAAATATTTAAATTACCTAGTAAAAGGGACTAAGACATTAATTAATCCACCGCAATTAGCAATAAAATATATACTAAAATTAGCACTTATGTATGTTGCCTTTTTCATTCACAAAACCGCTGTTGATTTAAAAAAAAAAAAAACAAAAACCAAATACATGCGCCTGCGCCTGCAACCTAAAAGAATGGCATACACGCATACACGCGTAAAGATATTTGCGCATTTAGATTTATTGACGTTCATTCCCAACTTCCTTTAAGTCGCCAATAAACTAACTTTTCCCAAGAAACTCTTTGGTAATTAGAATACAAGTAAAGGTTGACCTTAAAACTAAAGTATTTAAAGACACAAGTAAATAAATCAGCAGCTGTTGTCAAGAGTATCTTTTACCTGTTTATACATATTTGTTGTGTTTATACTTTTTAGATATCTGTGTGTGTGTGTGGACACTTTTTTAATTATCAATGAATATTTTGTTGATAATTACTACAAATGATTTATGTCCATACATGAAATTTAATTGTAAAATTAACCCTAAAA
The DNA here is from genome assembly GCA_949987645.1 of Tachina grossa. NCBI lineage: Eukaryota > Metazoa > Arthropoda > Insecta > Diptera > Tachinidae > Tachina > Tachina grossa. The sequence goes on along the minus strand of OX465274.1, from coordinate 171,857,489 downwards.
ATCTCCAATGTGATCATAAGTCACTAAATCAACTTTTTTATTCGTATTATAAATGCATATTTATATTAAAAGCATCAACTTTTTCTCTTAAAGATTATCGGGACTAAAGCCAAATATATATATTATTGTACAAAATAGTTATTTATTTCAGTTTGATTAAAAAATTATCTTTAATTTTAGTACACGAAACCATTAACCCCCTTTTTTATGCGGGTGCAACCCACGTTTTTTTAGGGTTTCAACTTTAAAGGTGAAAAGAACCCCTATTGTTTTCGCTACAATGTTCGTTTTTCGTCCTGCCTCTCTATCACAGGGTGTTTATCTCGAGAACCTTAAGAGGTAAGGACTTGAAATTTCCACATAATATATAAAACTTTGACCGCTATAGCAATAAATATATGATAGTTAAAAATCAAAGGGTGTTCTAAAGCGAGCAATGAAAAATGTTCAAATCCTAATGTAGTATAGAGGCAATTACATATACATACGAGTATATAGACACTTGCAGACTACACCAATTAACACTGAAAATTTAAAAACCGAAATTAAGCCGTCTCTTTGTTAGTTAATGTAACTGTGCTGTATCTTTGAAACCGTAAGAGGCAAACATTGAAATTTTCAAAAATGCTAAAACTTAAGAATCCCAAACTAAAAAAATTGTGTAAATTAAAAAGCGCTGAAGTGAGAAGCATTACCAAAAGTAAAATAAATCGCCAAAATGCAAAAAATTACCAGAAGTAAAAAGGTTGCTAAAAAAACTAAAAACTCCGAAACGCAAAATCGCCAAAACGATAAAAGCGCTTAAATGAAATATATCAGCAAAAATATTTTTAATCACTAAAATGCAAAAAAAATCACCTAAATTACAAAGACTGGAAAAAAATCGCCCATAACCGCAGCAAAAAAGAGCTAAAAATAAAAAACGTAAAAAAATTAAAATGTCTACATTAGGTAAAATGTTCGACTATATAGGCTAACGTTTGTATAGTATTACTAATGTGACCAGGTGCCTAATTCCTGCACTCGTGATCGGAATTGCATTCAAATAGAAATTAATTTCGATGGCAAGAAATTTTCTGATGATGTCACTCGTTATACGGGATTTACATTATGACTTTTTACTGTGACTTTTCTAGAGTTTATTGACAAACGGGGTATAAAGGCAATCAAAGGGATAGCAACACAAAAGAGAATTGAAGAAAAATGCAGGGGAAAAAGTCATCGTGTAAATCCCGTATTACCAAGCGAATCGAGTTTTTGTTTCAGTGTTGGAAAAAGACAAATATATTTATATATATAAATTTATTTCACAGCACTGAATAAATTGTAAGCAAAAGCATATATTTCTATATACCAGAGTACAGAATGAAACCATTCGCATTTGCTAACAATTCATAAATTCTTTGCTTTTGCCATGCATTTATTCGACAACAATAACAAATGTAATTGCTATGATACAATTCGTTGCGATTTGTTGATTGCTCATAAGAATTCTGTTATTACAATGTCGTTATAACACAAGCAGTGAAATGAAATGATGCAGCACGAATGGATAGATTTCTTTCATACCATTCACTCAGTATTTGCTGATCTTTTGTATATCACGTTTAAATAATAAGTTTATTTTACGTGATTTTAATGTTATAAATAAAAAAATGCAGTGTGAGGGTGAAATTTTAGAAAGAAAAAAATAATGCCGATATTTACAGTGTTATAAAAAAAGAAAATATAAAAATTAAAATTTGGAAAATGTAAAATAGATCTGAAATATATTTAAAATAACCGTTTCATATAAAATTGTACATAAAATGCATTTCAAATCTATATCGTGTTTTCTGAATACTAATGTAAGAGTTTTATACAAGCACAAATTACAAAGACTACGTTATGTTCAATAACAATAAAAAAGTATTCGCACCATTCACTGAGTATTCGTTGCTTTTGACAAGACCAGTGAACATTTATATAAAACAAGCAATGCAAGCAATAAAATTCAACGCACTCATCTCTTTCGATTGTGCCATGAGTTGTTTTTTTTTAATGTTGTGGATTGATCACAATATGCAGGTTTTCTGTGATTGCATTCAAAACAACAAAATAAGGTATTCAATCTGTTCTCTGGTATATACGTATTAGTGTCCTGCACAAGAGTATTTATAAGACTTTTCAAGACATGAGAGATTTTTTCCAATGCTTTACTACAGCGAAATATTCTAAAAGAATCGCTAAACAACACGGTTGGCAAGACAAACCACCGAAAAAATTACTTGTCAACAGTGTTGCTTAGCGATTCTTTTAGAATATTTCGCTGTAGTAAAGCATTTGAAAAAATCTCTCATGTCTTGAAAGGTCTTATAAATAGTCTTGTGCAGGACACTAATACGTATGTGTGCAAAAAAAAACGATTATACATAAATGTTATTTTCATTTTAATTTAATTAATACTTTAATAATAATAAATTATGGTAAGGTTAGAGAATAGAGCACTAGCCACATTTTCGATTCTTTTATTGGTTGACCAGAAGCAGTTAATTTGTTATTTAGGTGCTTCCAAAGTTTGTTGACTTTTTTATTTTTCCCGAAAACTCTTAGGCAAAACATTATTTGCCAAGTCAGTTTGTTTTGTTATGTTTAAAGTCAACTAGAAATTCCTTAATTTGTATTTTTTATACGTACATTTGTGCATTCATTCATTTATAAATAAATAAGTAAAATATTGAACATACATTTTCTTTTTGTTCGCTTTTTCTATGTTAAACATGATTTCGAATGCCTTTTTGCTTGCGAGTGAAAACACGAGCGGTTGCATTCGAATGTATGCACGTTATCGAATGTTGTCATTAGAAATTTCGATATGTGTTATTCGAAACCGAATGCGAAAATCCCAAAAGTTAAAAAACTCGCACATTCGAGTAATAACTCGCTCGCAATCGAATGCGGGAATTAGGCCCCAGATGTTTTTTGCAAAAAGCGGGACATGATCGATCGAAAAGCGGAATTTTGAAAAAAATACTTTAGAAAGTGGGATGTGTATCTAATATGCACATAGACAGTTTTGTATGTACTTAGCAAAAACAGTTTTCAACTCAAAAGAAACGCTTTTAAATAAACAAAAATATTTATCAAAAGAAATATTTGCCTATATAAAATCTAGATACTAAATCATATTTAGACACATCAGTTCTTGAGTTTATGTAAGATATAGGCAAGAAGAAATAAGAATTGTATAGACTGGCGTGTACCGAAAAGTTCCCTCAATTCTTTTATTTCTCTTTTGTAATTGCATTGCAAACTTTAATAAATAAACTGCAGTTGTGTAAACAGTGGTGTGTATAGTTTTTAAAGAGAATTGAAGAAATTTTCTGCAAGGAAAACTGATGTGTACAACATGAGTAATAGACAAACTCGCATTAAGTTATTGAGAATTATAAACTGCAATGAGTGTAGGCCAAGAAACTTAAATAAAAAAAAACAACATAACTCAGTATGTATAGCTTTTTATTTATTTTTCCACTAGCTTTTTACATTAATGAATCGTTTAGTTGTCATTAAATTGCGATGTTAATAATCATGAAATATTTCTAGATCATTTTATTTATGCAATCTTAATTATCTTTACTTAGTAAATAACTACTTTAGTAATATCTCAGCGTTTTAAGTTTTCTTACATAATAGTATTTTTTGCGCATTGATAAATTGAGTTTTCCCTGAAATTTTTAATTCTTTCAGCTACGAATAAAAAAGATGTTATCATTAACACATTTTAACACTTGTGAGAAACAACTGTTGGTTCTGAGTTTTAAGAAAATAAATATTTTGCTAAGCGGTTGGAGAAATTTCAAAAATTTGACTTATGTCTGCCCGTAACTATTAATGAATTATTTCAATGTTTTCTTATCTCTAACAACTGTGTTAACATTTTGTCTTTAACATTACACAGAGCGTTGCATTTCATAACGATATGTATGTAAATTTGTTAAAAACATCATTTTCCGAGTCCATCTTGTGTTGTTTATGCTACAAAAATATCTCTTGATTGACGTTTTTTGGTACACACTATCAGTCAAAAACCAATATGGCCGCTGACTGTTACTCAACCACGAAAAATTCTGTGGTTGACTGTTGACTAATGAAATTCGTGTTCACATTAGCGATCAATGAAAAATTTGAGCAAAACTGTCACTCATGTTCGATAGTGTGTACCCCACTTTATACTCGTATGTTAAATTAAACTTATTTTTTAGCTTTAAGATCTGCTTTTATTTATTTATTAGTTCGATATTTAGTTAACCTTCGGTTAACTTCTTCATGATTTATCTTATTTTTGTTTTTTTTATATTTAATTTTTTCTTTTCAAGCGCGAATGTAGGGTGCAATTGTATATGCGATAATTTATAACTAAAAACTTATAGACAAACAAAAATAAACTTTGCTCTTAATAAAAAATAAATGCAAATAAAAATTTTTTCAAATTCATGCATACCTACATGCATGCGTACATACATACTTCATATTAATACTTATTCCGCCATTACAATAATTTTCTTGCTAACTTGCCATAATATAATTAACCACATCCTATATTTTCAACCCTCATGCACAAGTTTATTATAATTCTTAGTATAACACTAACCAAACCAGATGAGGATTAGGCCGCTAATCTACCGCAAGTTTTATAGTCGTACTATTTTTAAAATATGTACTAAATAATAAGTTGAAAAGTACCTGCATACAAAAACTAACAGCAAGGTCAATTGCATGGCACTCCGAAAAAAAAAACACAAACAGTTTTTTAAATGACTCTATTTTACAAAATTTATTCCTGAAGTGATTTCGCTCTTTTTTTAGCTGGCTTGTGGCCATAAAAAAATTAACATTTTATGGAATTTCCTAAATGTCTATCATAAAAACATATTTATTTTATATGTATGCAGGCGCATAAGGTTGCCATGCAAGCAAGCATTTAGCCATTGAAGCAGAATTTATATAATTTTCTTTAAGAAAATTGTGTTAAACCCAAGTTCAAAGAAATATGCGGCACAGGTACATACAACATTATTTACCAAAATATTTGATTTACGAGTATTTGTTAGCCATCCTAAACGGTAGGAGTAAATAATTATCATTTTGTAAAACACATTTGCCACCTTTTTGTTTTAGTGCTCAAATAAAACAAAAACCTAAAATTACACAAATACACTCACTGTTCAAATAAACTGTTTGTTATCTATTCGAAAGTGTGGCCAAGTGACCTGCAGGAACAGATATGAAGAGTGTGAGTGTGCGCGTATACTGTGAAATACAAAATAACCATTATCGTTTATGAAGCCATCCTGGGTCATTGTCATACTTATCATTTATTGCTTATTTTCACTAAATTTTGTAAATCCTTTTGCTTTTACTTTACTGTTACAATTTCCTTTCGAAAGGGTTAAATTTATGAAGCAAAATAAATAAAATAAAATATTTCGTCTGGATCTATTCATACATTACACTTGAAGACAAAAGATAAGACGCCAAACACTAATTGCCTTCACTAAATAATCTCAGAATTACTTCTAGCATTAAGTTATATGCAAATTTCTTAGAGTATAGGAAATCCTTTTGAACAATAGTTCATAAAAATTCTGAAATATTTTACAGGAAAATATTTCAAATTATTCTAACTAAATATCGCTGTACAAGTTAAAGACTTTACCTTGGGAAAATCCATAAATTAAAAGTTATTTTGTTCTTGGATGTAATATAGAAAAATATATGTATGTATGGTTGGCTGAATGTCAATCTCTACTCAAGAGGGACATTTTTCATTTTAGAAGCATATTTTGTTCTGATGGCGTTGTCTTCTTTAATAATAATGGCAACATTTTTTATCCTTTCAAAGGATATGATATATGTAAGTTTCGTGTTCATCAGGAAGTGGAAACTTAATGGGAGAGAATGCAAAAGAACTTAAGGTCATAAATAAAAAATAATTAGCAAATTATTCGTTTTTATAATTTTTTTTAACTTTTTTTAACTTATACGTAATTCTCATGTTGATTTTTCAATGTTTTTTTTTTTTTTTTTTTTTTTTTTTTTTTTTTTTTTTTTGAAACACGATTTTTAGAGTTTTTAGGCGAACGGTATAGAAAAGCACAAGGGATAGAAATAAATCACATTTCCGTTCTCCGAGTTGTTTTTTTTTTTGTTAATTTTTCTTTAAACTTATTTCAATTGTTGGTATGTTGCTTTATTAGCACGTCAACAGACGTCAGCTCTTTTCGCAAAATTATGAACCACTTTTTACAATAAAGCTTCGCTTATCTCGTCAAAGCAGAGCCGAATTTTATATTTCAGTACCTGGGGGTCTACTCTGTATTTCGAAGCGAAAGAAAATGCATTCGAATTTGTATGTTATTAACACTAGAGTTCGAAAGCATTTGCTTTCGTTTCGAATTACAGAGTATACCCCCTGGATTCAGCAACTTTTTGCGAACCGAAAATCGTAATATTTATCTACATATTTATTCGTTTGCGATAACGATAATGTGATTCTGTAATTTCTTTTTTACGATAGTCTCCCGCCTTATCATATTCACCATTTAATTCAATATGTGGTAGCTATGTATAGAAAATGTGAAAATAAGCGAAAAGCACAAAGAATAATAAAGAAAAACTCAACAAATTTATTTTTGTGACTTAATTTTGTTTCTCCAACCGAAAGCGAATATCGCTAAAATATGTAACTGAATAGCAAAGTCGATAAATTTTCATTATATTTATTATAACGGTACGACTATCGTAATAAAAGTTACTGAATCCAGGTACAGAGCTTAAGTTTAGTTTCCTTACGTAAACCCGGTCTTTCATTTGGCCGCAAGGAAAATAATCTAGCGGCATTAAATCACAAGAACCAGGCGGGCAATTGACATTGCTATCATGCAATAACTGAATTGTTTGGCACGTTTCTGATGCCATCTTGCTGAAACCAAAGATCATTGAAGTCAATGGTAGCGCAGAGAATTTACGGTGACGGCGTTTTCTTGCTCATATTAGAAAATAAAAATACGAGCGGATGTTGCTGCCTGACCACAAACTGCACCATGCGTTCTCTTTCGTTGGATGTAATTTTTTTTATTTGAGAACTGTTTGTGGATTTTGTGAGCCCCATATCCGACAATTTTGTTTGTTGACACAAACGCTTAATTGAAAATGATACTCATTACTAAAGATGATTTTGTTGAAAAATGCGTTGCTTTCGTTCAGTTTAGATGTTACTGTATTTTTGCATTTCCTTTCGTCTCTTTTTTTAGAGTGGAAATCTGAAGCTAAAGAGTATGCAAACTTAGCACATTCTTAATTGTTTATTTTACAAAGTTTAATTCTGGAAAGACTTTCATGCAATACAATTGAAGCAAAGACGTAAATAATGTTGTAAAAGACACCTCTTTTCTCACACACTGTACAAAGGACTCGCGAGATTATAAAGAAATTTGAAGAGACTGGAAGCGCTACATATGTATGTATGAGGTCAGAACTGTGCATCAGCATAATGTGCGCTATGCCAAAAATATAGCTTCTGTTAATGAAATTGTTGCCGGATAATCCGAAGAACTGTCACCGTCAATTTAGGGCGCTACTATGATAACTGACTTTTTTGAGCCTTCACTTGAAGATAATTGAGGATAATTGAAGATAATTCGTCACACTATCGACGAGATACTGTCAAAATATGCGAACAAATGGCGGAAAACTACCTCAAAAGAATCGATTGCGGCATCCAATTTAACTAAATTTAAATGACATTGTATTTCGTACGTAATGACAAGGTCCAAGCATTATAACGATATAAAAGTTTCATCATTCCCTATATTCCCACATTGTGAATGGCGTCGTCGACGTCACATCAAGACGACAGTAAATATTGTCACTTGTCTACTCTTTAGCGGCACCAATTGGCTCTTATTTACAATCTCTTACTAATCTCTAAGACTTTGAAAATTAATGTAGCATGTTAATAGTAGTCCATTGTTGTGGACAAAGAGTAGAAAATTGACAATTTCTACTGTCGTCTTGTGTGACGTCGACGACGCCATTCGCAATAGGTGGCATATATTTATGTGTCTTTATTTAACTTATTATGTGTGTTTTATTTAACTTTAGTTTGGAAACAGAATAAATCCAGTAAATCAAGTCTTTGACTCGCTCTCGAAGGGACAAATGTAATACCGAACTTTAGCCTATATAGTCCTATAACTTACTTGATGAAGAAATTAAAAAAAAAATTTTGGTACACGCTAAATTTTTTTTCGTTTTTTGGCGACTTTTTTTAGCTTTGGCGCTTTTTCTTAGTTTTGGCACTTTTTCTTAGTTTTGGCGATTTTTCGTCATTAGAATTTTTATTTTAGAGCTTATTTTGTTTTGACGGTTTTTAGATTTTTGACGATCTATTCTAGTTTAAGCGATTTTTAGCTAAAGCGCTTTTTCGTTTTGCTGATTCTTATCGGTTTTTTAGCGATTTTTTCATTTCTAGAAATTTTTCGATTTTTGACGATTGATTTTAGTTTAAGCGATTTATTTTAGTTTTGGGCCTATTTTTCCTTTTGGTGATTTCTTCAGTTTTTGCAGAGACATAGAGCCGGTTTTTAACATACGATAAACTCTTTTTCTCAACATTGCTCAGTTAAACTCAAGTTAGAATAATAATTATACAATAATTCTATATAGACACTTAAAATTTGCAAAGTTAGTGTGTTTTTATACAGACGTTTTATTTTCGCTTTAGCGATTTTTTTAATACTGGAATTTTTTAGTTTCAACGTTTTTAAAAATATCAATGGCTTGCCATCTTACAGATACAGCAAGTTGTTAAAATTACATAGTAAAAATTACATTGACTGATAGAATATCCTTTAATTATGATTTTTCTTTAATTTTCAGTGTTAATAGTTGTAGTAAATAGTATGTATACAAATTGTTGTTATAAATATTCTTGATAAGCTAAAAAGAAATTAAAAAAAGAGGTAAGTAAAGTGCCTTTGAAAGACATTTTCTGCCTCCATATTCTATCGCTAAAAATCTCTATCGCTAAAAATTTATAAAGTCGTTTTATCGATTTTCGGCCACGAATGCAACTTAAGTAACTTATAAGTTTTATATTGCTAAATCAGGCATTGGCTCAAAAATTTATTGCGACAGAACTTTAGTGTTTTATGTCGTCGCCAAAAATGTTTAACTTTATCTTTGTTCAGCATTTTAGTGATCGAATTTGGCTTTAGCTTTAGCGAGTTACAGAATAAGGGGGCTGTTCTCCTGGAAATTTAGTATTTCATCACTTACAATGTTATTCGCAACAAACATTTACCGTATTTTTTTTTTTTTTTAACAAACACAATTTGCAAAGCGATTAGCTTGTCTGCGAAAAACACCCAGGGTCTATGGTGGGAATCGAGCCCACGACCTCTGGACTGAGAAGCTAGCATCGCTACCACTCAGCTATATTTTAAATGAAGTTTCATTTTGGGTAATTTTGTTTACTTTACTTTTAAAAACTCAAATAACAAGTTGATAACAAGTTCATTAACCTAAAACTACTTGATAGCACAAAACAAAATCCTTCAAAAGGATGCACGGTCGGCTGATATTTAATACTAATTACGTGATCTTAACAATCAAAAAACCTAAAATCAGAATACTTATTATTTGTGAAAACATATCTAGATATTCTTTGTTTAAAAAAACCGCAATTAATTTCACTTGAATTGAGCTCTAAAGATCAATTACATAACAATGTAAACGAATGAATTTGGTGGCATAGACAAGTGTATTTCCCAGACTTGAAGTTATCAGTAATTTTTTTTTAAGAAATACTGTAAAGAAACTCAAGCCTTGATAATTATTGCCAAATAAATCTAAGAACAAAAATTTGTATATATGTATAACTATGGGAACAAGTGATCTTTTATTAGAAATCAATACGATTTTTATTTGATCATGAAATAAATAATAATTTCTATGAACTCTGAACTTGAATACGACAATAGAGACTCTGTTAAATAATACGTTTTAATAACAATTAACTTTCCTAGAATAATAATGAAGTTTTAGCGAAAGGAATATAAAATGCCAGAGTAGAATAGAATAAGTTCATAAAAAAAAAGAAAGAAAAAAGTGAAATGAACAAAATTATTAAGAAATCTTTTTATAAAAAGGGTTGCGTTTTTAATTTTATAATAAAATAGACTAGATTTTTTTGTTAAGATTTTAAAGAGAAATAAAAAACACAGTAAAAAACTAGCCAAGTATACAAAATAATCCTTTTAATAGTGGTGGGTGTATTTATCGGCAATCAATTTTGTTTTTAGAAAAAAAATCTTAATATTTCTTTTTCGTTTACTTTTAAATACGTAATAATTTTTTGCTAATTCTATTCATTAATATCTCATTTGTTGCTGTGGAGATCCCTCGTCATTTGCTTTGTGAACGATTGAAAGCAAATATATTATCATGGGGTGTATTCAGGCATACGGAATTGTCTGTCTGTCGCATTCAACCACAAATCGGTGCATGATTGGGAACGAATTATTTATAAGTGTGTTTAAAAAAAAAGTGTTATCGCGATCATGTTTTTGAATTAAGGACTTCATCGTCATAATCATTTGTCAACATCAATTTCTTGTTGTAGCACTACTAAAGAAGCTAAAACAACATGTCAACAAATTTATTAGAAAATTCATATCTTGATCGTTATTTTATTTTTTTTATTTTCCTTCAAATTTTATTGAATTGAATTCTCCGTGTGTTTTTTTTTTCATTTATCAATGGGATTCAAATTGTTTTCAGGCAGTTTAATTTCATTGTGCCATTATTGAATGAAATTCTGTGAAAGATTATTAATTGATAATTTTATTAATGTTTTTTAAAATTTCAAATACAAAAATTGTCAAGTGCTGCATAACACCTGATTTTTATGTGTTTATTAGTAAATATTATTTTATATAAATTTTTTATAAGTATGTGTGTAGAATTATGTATATATTTGTATCTATGTACACACGTAGCCGTATCTCGCTCAGTCAGTATACGAGTATATTCCCATAAAAGCCTGAATAAAGTATTGCAATTAGCAGATATCATACCTTTTTGTACCACTTGGAAGTAGTCAAGTAATAACGTACTCATAATCTGCTAAAGCAATAGTTGATTTTTGAAACAACCATATGAAATCTATTTTACATAACAATTAGTATTGATATGCCCCTGATGTAATCCAAACATCCTATATCGAAGTTAGTAGCTTCGTTTTAGTAGTTTAGTGAGCACCAGTGATCTGCAATGAATCGTTTTTTACTATTCATACTGACTCATGAAATTTTAAATATAAATGCGAAGACATCGTTTAAACGCAACTACTCTGATTTACTCACACTCACAATAGGATTGATTTATAAGTATAGGTTGCAATAAATATGAATGCGACGTCGAAATCATACTCATATCACACTCACACTCATAAATCACTTCAGTTTGATTTCTAATTTCTGGAAAATAGTTATACTACTCACATGGATTCAGCTCGCTTAAGTCATACATGTATGTTTATTTAAAAGTTTAGTCATTAAGCAGTTTACAAGTAGTATACAATAGTAGTAAATAGGGTTGTTTTTCAATTCCTGCCAAAAAAACTAAATAAAAACAACAGAGAAACACATAACCTTATAATGAGAACTTTAATGTTGGTATGCGAAGTTCTTATTGTGAATCATACTTATTTTGATTTGATTTATTATTGAGTTAAGGAGAGTCGAAATCAACAACGTCAAACTTTCGAGTGAATATGATTCATAAACAACATTACAGTAAGTATTACTGCGCATAAGTACAAGAAATTATAAGTCATGATTCAAATTTACTCACTTTTTCACTACTCATTGCTGATCTCTGGTGAGCACCCTGAAATAGTTGGTAAAATGTGTTTTGTAAAACAGAAAATTTATTCTGTAATTTGCTGAAGTTAAAGATGATTGGCTTATTTCAGAATTAACTGGGGAAAAGGGCCATTTTGATTTGTTACTTACAATTTTATCGCAGTGAGCCGACGAAAATGGGTACATTGTGCCGATAGTGTGGCAGCTCAAAAGAGATTTCTCCTTGGACTGGCATAGGGATTTTGTTCATTATTGTAGCAAAAAGTGTCACGCCATGAGACAAAAAAAAAAAAAGAAGAAAAGAATCTTCTCAATGAAAAATTAGTATTTTTATATAAATTTTGTTTAATATACCCTGTGCAGCAGAATGGCGCAGTGGAAGCGTGCTGGGCCCATAACCCAGAGGTCCGAGGATCGAAACCTTGCTCTGCTAAAGTTTCTTTTAAATGATGTATAGGGAAATAAATAAATTATGTTTACTTGAAAATGGAAATTGTAATAAAATTTCACTTATTTTTTTTTTAATGTACAGTTTAATGCTCCGGCATTAGTTTTGTTTATGCCTTCCAACCGAAATTACTTTTGTATGCATACTCCGAAACTGACACCATACAATTTAAATTTCCCCACATTTTTTTTTTTTCAATAATTATATGGTCGTAAATTTTAAGCAGAGCTTTATTCCATCCTTGTTAAAAGTGCTTGGTTTCTAAAAATTGTTTTGTATAAACATTAGGCCTTGTATTAAATTTGCCAGAATTCATGCCGAACACCAACTATTGCCCGATTAACATTTATCGGCAGATAACGAGGCCAGCATTGATTAATCGGTCAGATACCTGCCATAATATATTAAATTTCAAATTGCATTAAATTTTAAAATTTTCCAAAAGCATCTTACAAAAAAAAAAAATTGCTTAATTCACAACAATCTTTATCGTGTATTTGTCTATCAAATACACTTTTGGTTTTTTAATTGTGAACACTCTCTGTGTTGTGTATTAATGTATTTCGTATTTTTAATGAAAAAAGATGAACAAGCTACATACAAATTCTCTCAGAGAGCCTCTCTTTGAATACAATATTTTAAAAACATATGAAATAAAATTGTAATAGTATATTTCATTTTTATATGAAAATTTCATACAACAAATGTTACACTCTTGTATTTAATATGATAATATTGGGTGTTTAGAGGTATAGAACTTTGAATTGAAATAAAACACAAGAAAATCGTTTTAATGTCCATCAATTTGGCTTTATTGGAAGGATAATTTTATGCCATTAATGTTTAAATATGATTTCGGGCATGTGGCCGCCGTAGCTGGCTCGAATAAAGCCAATTCTACAGGTCCAATTTTCAACCACTTTTTCGAGCATATGGGGCCGTATGTTGGCAATAACGCCACGAATGTTGGCTTCCAAGTCCCCTAACGTTTCTGGTTTGTTGGCGTAGACGAGCGACTTCACATATCCCCAAAGAAAATAAACCAATGGTGTCAAATCACACGATCTTGGTGGCCAATTGGCAGGTCCATTCCGCGAAATTATGCGCTCATCGAATGTTTCCTTCAATAAATCGATTGTGACGTGCGCTGTGTGGCATGTAGCGCCGTCTTGTTGGAACCACAACTCATCCACATTCATGCCATCCAATTCGGGAACAAAATAGTCGGTTATCATGGCTCTATACCGGTCTCCATTAACGGTAACTGACTCTCCAGCATTATTTCGGAAGAAGTATGGCCCAATGACTCCACCAGCCCATAGAGCACACCAAACAGTCAGTTTTTGTGGATGTAATGGCGTCTCAAGGGTCTCATGTGGATTCTCTTCACTCCAAATGCGGCAATTTTGCTTGTTGACGTAGCCATTCAACCAAAAATGAGCCTCATCACTGAACAAAATTTTGCGATGAAAATCAGCATCGAGATCAATCTCATTTTCGGCCCATACACCAAAATCACGACGCATTGCATGGTCTCGCGGCTTTAATTCTTGCACAAGCTGGATCTTGTAAGGTCGCAAGCCAAGATCTTTGCGCAAAATCTTCCATAAAGTTGATGGACAAAGCTCCAATTGCTGTGCACGGTGGCGAATCGATTCATTCGGGTCCTCTTCAACACTTTGCTCTACAGCGGCAATTGTTTCTTCGGTGCGCACTGTTCGACGTCTCTGCGGATGCGTATTATCACATAGAGTAAACGTAGTGCGAAAACGATCCATGGTTAACCGAATTAATTGCTCTGATGGACGATTATGTCGACCATAAAATGGACGGAGCTTGCGGTAAACTTCGCGAACTGAACCATTATTTTCGAAATAAATTTGCACGATTTGCAAGCGTTGTTCTTTTGTCAACCTGTTCATGATGAAATGGCAAACCAAACTAAATATTAATCACTTGACAGCTGACAAAATGGCTGCCAGTTAAAAAAGTGATGCCAACTTAAAGTTCTATACCTCAATAAAAAACACCCATTACAATCGATACAGAGATACAAGAGGTTTTCTGAATTAAGCAAATATATAATCAGTTAACAAGTTATAATTTTACCGGACCGGAAAATTTTTAAAATTTTTAATAATAAATTTACGGTAGTTTATGAATTTTACATTAAGCATTCCCGAATGAGCTGGGGAATGGTATTGCAAAACAGGTTGTCCAAAGCTGGAGATCAGCAGCTAAAATGCCATTTTGATCAATTATTGAGTGTCCCACTGCAATACCTCGACTTTTCAATATAGAAATATTTTTTCTTTTTTATTGTCAAAATTATTAAACACGTCATTTTTCCTCGCTTAGCCTTCGTGAAAAAAAAAACTTTTTCTATTGGCATTCTGACTCCGAAGAATCTTCCAAAAATATCGCACTCGTCTATCCAAACTTCATGTTAGCTTAGAACTGAACAAATGGAATGCTGTAAAATATCTTTCATATTCTGCTCTTAATACAAGCTATCACAAGGATAATATGCAACTGGCAAGCTGCACCACCAAGAAAACTGTTTCTTTTTTTTAAGAATAATTATTAATTTGTGGCTTGATTTCTTTTTTATTATTCTTAAGTTTTTGAATTATATATTCCGTGCAGCAGAGTGGCGCAGTGTAAGCGTGCTGGGCCCATAACCCAGAGGTCCGAGGATCGAAACCTTGCTCTGCTAGGGTTTTTTTTAGTCCTCAAAAAGAATTGCAAAATACTTCGCAATGATTCAGAGCAATACACAATAATTTGCTAATGACTTCAATATTGCGAATATGTATTGTATTAAATAAAGAGTTCGCTGCAAAATTTATATATCATACAATTATAATTTTCATTAATTCTTATAGAGCGTATTACTCTGAGCGCTGCACTGTCCTCTTGAATGGTGCTGAGTTAAAAAAACGATGGAAGGATACCCTTTTTTCTAACCCATGGCATCGGTAACCTATCACCTGATCCACCTCTGGAAGGTTTAATGGATGATGATGCAATAATGGCGACAGCAATCTAAAACACTGAAAGGCGATGGTAGACTTCGTTCTGGGGTATAATAGATGATGCCTGCCATCAGCAACTAAGTCTTGAACGGTGTGTCTAACTGCTGACTTTGTTCCTACCCCGTTTGAAGTCTTATGCTGCTTCAGTTTATTGGCGAAGTTTTCTTCGAGATAACAAGTAAAAAAGGAGCAGTTTGACAAGGGTTTTGGAAGTCCGGTATTCGAACAACGCTGAAGGTTGGTCTGCCACGATTAATCAGACATCTTCCCAAGTGTTGTATCATCCAACAACTGCTGTTTCTGATGGACGTTCTTGGTGACATGCCTTATTGTTGTTCTACCATATGGTAGAATTACTCCTGGTTGGTTAATGCCCATTGCTAGGATAGTCTCTCCCAAGCCTCTTAACCGTTGCGAAATAAGAGACATCAGCAAGCTTCAGAGCATACCTGTATTTGAAGATTGCAACCTATGGTACACATTTGGGGCAGTATGGAAGGTATAAATTTACTCAGGATTTGGAGCGGCTATCTTCTAAAATCTTAGACATATCTGTTACTTATTGCGGTATGGTCCTTAAAAATTAGTTGAAATAACATTTTGTAGTGCTGAAAACTTCCTTAATAAACGATATTAGGTTTTTGTAATTATTTGGACTTTAACCAATGTTGAGAGCAGATTACTTCATCTTGAAGGATGGGTATGCTTTTCTGTAACTTAGTGCAGGAGCTCCCCTACTTATAGAAGTTTTTGGCTGTGATTTTTCGATGCAGAAAAATTTTCGTCTTCGTAAGTACACAGAAATTTTCTCCAATTAACACCTTTGGTTCAAAGCATCAAATAAAACTTTAACTGAGTAAATTAAGTCTTTCTTTATTAATTTAGTTGATTAAAAATTTAAAGTGCTGATTGGAGCAATATTTTTTCTGTGAAGCTTTGTTTGGCCATAATATTGTGTACTTTCGGAAAAAATACAACAAATTCTTGAAATTTGGTTCGAACTAATTATTTTAGAAGCAAAAAATATATCTTCATCAAAAAAAAAGTTTATTAAAAAATAAAAATTGCAAAAAGATTTTATAGAAAAACTTTAGCTAAATACGAACTTGTAAATAAATAATTTATTACTTTACTTTTTTATTTATTACAAGTGCGTTCATCATCTTCTTCTATCCAAGTCATTAATTCCTGCAGTTTCTGAACTAAAACATTAACTTAACTTAAATGAATGACAGCATTTTGATTTTATGCCAGATCATATTACCGATACGTGAGAAATACGAGAGAACCCTCACCTTAACCCTCCGAAAAATTCTCAAAAAAAAAAAAAAAAAAAAAAATAGCAATCAAATTATTCAACAGGCGCAATAACAATCTCTGTTATTTGAGATTAATTCATACACACTGTTGTTGTGAATTTTAAAAGCAATTGAATACAAAAATTCCTTAACAAAAGAATGTCGTTTAGATGACTCAAACAAATAATAAATTACAATTTGAGAGTTTATTTAATACGTTTTTAGTTAACACCCCTCGTAGTGTCATCAAATGAACAAATTTCAGCAAATGTGTTTTAAGAAACAGAGTTGCCAAATATGGAAATATTTAAAATGGGACAGCTTGTCGTACAGCTGTTATCCCTTCATATAACAATTTCACTGTGCTAGTTCAAAAAAGAAGAATCATTCAGCGAATACGCTGAATTCGGTGGTACTAGCCGTTTTTTTAGATTAGCTCTTGCTTCAAAAATAATTAAGATTGAAAACTTTTTTAAAAGTATACTAAGATAAAAATTACTATCTAAATTTAAAAACAAAATTCTTGAATTTAAATCTTGAAATTTGGTCAGTAAGATTGAAGTTCTCAAATTTAAACATAAATTCTTAATTTGGAGAATGGTCTCCTAAAATCAAGAACGTAATCTTAATTTTAAGATAATGGGTCTCATGCATAAAAACGAGTAAAAGCGCTGAGTTGAGTCAGGTGAGCAATTGCTCGTAAGTTGAGTTCGATCAAACAGCAACAGCTTTTGCTCAATTTCGAATGCATAAAAATGAGTTCAAACCAATTGCAATTACTTGAGCAAAGGAAGATCAAACGTCTAATGGTTATTGAAGTGCAAACATGTCGTCAAGTGAAAGTGAAGTAGAATTAGAATCAAATAATAATAATAATACAATACAAACTAACGACATTTCTAAATTTTTAGTAGAAAAAATAAAACAAAATAAACATTTACTAGAAAAAAGTCAATTACCAAGCATTCACGGCCCGTCCCACGATGTCACCAGAAATCGTTCGATCGACAACTTGTATTGCAAAAAACAATAACATTACAAAATTTGTTTTTTTTTCAATATAAGTATTCGTTCGAACGATTTCTGGTGACATGGTGGGACAGATCGTAAAAATAATAAAAAACAAATAATAGAAACATGTGTAAAGGTAGAATTAGTAAAATCGTATCATTCTACTTTACAGCTTGCCGTATCGTTCAAATTTGTGCACAAGTTATAGAAAATGTAACAGTTTGCATAGCACATTTTTTTTTTGTCTGGCATTAAATGCGGCGTTTTTGACATTCTCTACAGAAAAATCTGTTTTCTGTAGATTCTTACGTCAGCAGTGCTACCACCACATATTTTATAACTAGTAACATGCATTGTACATGGTACGGTTTTTATCAGCTGACACGCAACATCACGATACGATTTTACTAATTCTACCTTTACAGAAATTAAGCAATCTTATTTTAGCAGTGATGCCAACTTTTGAGACTCAAAACGCGTAAAAATTTTTGAAAAAAGGGCTAGAAAGGGCTAAATTGAAAAAATGTTCAAAAATAAAAAAATAGTAAAATTTTTCGAAAAAGCGCGAAAAGGAGCTAGTATTAAAATGTTTCTGTTGAAAATAAAAACATCAAATCAATTTTTGTAAAGTAATTTATTAGAATATAAATAACTATCATGAGATCAACACATACATAGCTTGAGAGCTTCAATATTGTACGTATGCATTTCATTTACATTTCGTATTACATTTCAATAAGGTATGTACATTGTACATACGTAGATTAAATAGTTAGCATATACATACATACATAATAGAAATACATATACATATGTATATTTACATAAGTAGATATGTACATTTCAAATTGGCCATTATTAAATAAAATTTTGATTTCTCGCTCTTCCAAAAACATACATTATCTGTTTAGGCTGTACTGAATAACTTTCAAGGCATAAAAAATTTGGAAGAAATAAAAGATTACTTTATATAATTCTTCTTTTTTAAATTGGTAAAGCAATATCTACTTTTTACTCATTTTATTTTGCTAGATTAAAGGAAGAAAAAGTTCGCAAAAGTTTAAATGTAGCCATTATTGTAAAAAGTGCTAGGTTTGCGCCTTTTTTAGTTTGGGGCTAAAAATTTTTTTTCGCGTTTTGACTGGCTGAAAACGGGCTAAATCTAGCCCTAAAAGGGCTAAGTTGGCATCACTGTATTTTAGATTTTGCTATATGTAGTTTATTTTTGAAGGTTAACAAAAAGTCAACAGCAGTTTTGAGTCGTTATGAAACTGATGAGACAAGGGAGTTGAATTTTCAAAGTCTGCAGAGGCTTGTTTTGTTAAAGCAAAACAAGGTGGGTGATTCCTTCAAAAATGCAGATTTTGCAAGAAAAACTTGTGGAAAGAAACTTGCATCATTTGAGCATCTTTTATTTCATCTGTATCTTTCGGGAATTTTATCCACAAGCTTGTTTTGGCAGATATAAGTTTCGCAACTTCTGCAATAGTTCGCTACACAGTGGATTGATGGATTCCAATATCTGTGGCCATAAAGTTTTGGAATCCAGGATATGTACAAAATCATAAAAACAGTCGAATTTTATCAATGTTGCTGAGGGCACCACCACGTGTTTCTTCTGACTCCTCAAAAAAATAATAAGCCAACCAGCAGATGCTACTATCATCAAACCTATGTATTTATCATTTTATTATTAATTATATAAAAAAATTAATAATTAAGAATACAAACCTGTATTATTTTTTATCCTCACTTGCTAAATTTTTTTTACGCTGTTGATAACATTTTGTATTTCTTTGTGGCACAAAATTTTCAGCCATGATTCCTCTTTAGTGTACGCGAGTCAACTATAAGGCAGGCTCAACAAAATTTGAGCAAGAGCTCACAAAAGAAAGCAAAAGCTTGTTTTATGCATATGAAAATGAGCACAAGCTCATCTAACTTAGTTCAAACTGAGCAACACGAGATCAAACGTGAGCAGTGAGTAAAAGCAAATACATCAAATTTTATTATGCATACGACAAGCACCTTTTACTCAAACAATCGAGTCCGAGCTCAAGCTCACGTTTTATGCATGAGACCCAATATTCTTAAATTTTTAAGAAGATGATCTTAATTTAAGATTTTTATTAAGAACAAAATATTGAATTCGATCTTAAAATGAGATTTTATTCAAGATTACTATCTTAAATGCGATCTTAAAAAAAATTAATGCCCCTATCACGGTTTTCAACTTTTAAAATAGTTTGGTGGGGATTGATAAATTTGCATTGCCATTCTCCATTAAATTAACAGTTGTCTTTTCAGTTGTGTTTTGGTACTGTCATTTACAACTCTGCGTAAGTTTGGTTGAGAGAAGCGTTGAGTATACACAACTGCTTTTTAGTAGTTGGGTCTGTGGTTGGATTTTTCTAGTTACAGGTTGGTGCGATATAAAAAGCAAAAAAAGGTGGAAAAATCGTAATTAGAAATATTTGTTATGATTAATAACAAAATTTTTTAACAATTTCAGTATCGGCGGTATAGCGGGCACATACAAAGATTTCTTTAAATATGGTTTCAGGTGATCCAACAAATAACGAATCGTTTCTTTGTTCTGCCGGAATAACCTTCAAAAATTATTTTTTAAAGAATTCGTTCCCTATTTGGATTATTCCTTACCTTGCCTTTGGTAGTTCAAGAGGGTTGGAATCATCACGAATTGTTCTTCTGATACGTGGCACATCTACAATTGCGGCTTCGTTTTCATCGCCATTAAATAAATCTACATTTATTTGTGCCAATTTGGTATGATTTCTTTGAACTAAAAAAATAAAAACGATACTTTTTCTAAAGATTTATGTTTTTTTTCTGTCAAACTTGATATTTCAAGTTGGCAACGTGATGACAATTTCAACTAAAAAACAGTCGTGTTTCATAATACTAAAATACAGTTTGGTCGTGTGTAAGTTTGGTCTACTCTTGGACGACCAAACTGAATTTAGTTGAGAACCGTGATAGGGGCATAAGATTTTATTCCTGAATCAAGAATTTTCGCATTTATTAAGATGGAAATGATTTGATTTCGAGTGTAAAGTCTTAATTTTAGTATGTTTTTCCCCCTTAGTGTAGCCAAAAGTCGCAATTTTCCCATGTTTCTACCATTTATTAATTTTTATATCGATTACAAAAACATATTCTCCCCTATCGTGAATAAAATGTGAAATTCTTGTTCCCATTAGATTTTCATTCCCCATGAAGAGAACTTCATGAGAACGTTTGTTCCTGCTATCA
The DNA here is from genome assembly GCA_949987645.1 of Tachina grossa. Lineage (NCBI taxonomy): Eukaryota > Metazoa > Arthropoda > Insecta > Diptera > Tachinidae > Tachina > Tachina grossa. Next base: position 171,836,515 of record OX465274.1, on the reverse strand, counting down.
ATTCGTAGTGAATGTAAAAAAACGGGAAGAAGATTAGTAAATTAATTGAAAATCGGACAAATTTATGTTTGATAGTAAGAAATACAAAAATTTTTTGTTTCAAACACTTAAGTGTAGAATAGTTTGTTTAGATATTTTAGGGGCCGTGGAAAAACTTCTTAATTATTTTATTGCCATAAAGTCTACTGCATGTGAATCAAAGAGGTTTATATTCAATGAAAAAAATGTGTTGCAGGGAATTATTGTCATTAATCATGGACATTATTTACTGTTCTTATCCTAAAATAAATTATTTATAAGTTTTAATATATAATTGGAAGTTTAATAATGAAATTACCCGATGTATTGATTCAGTTCGCCTGCAAAAGTAAAGTGAACAAAACCAAGGGAAAAGTGAAAAAATCCATGTGAAAAATATTCACGATAAGGGGAATCAAAAAAAGGAACAAATTTCTGGGGGAAAATTATTCACGATTGCAAACTGTGGAAAATTTGAGGGAAAAGCTGAACATGCGTCCTAAATAAATTTTTTTTAAAAAATTGCAAAAAAAATTTAAAAATTTACCAAAAAAAAAAATTGTTTTTTGAGTAAAAAAAAAAATTTTTTTTTCTGTATTAAACATATGCAAAATCGAATAAAGATGCTAGTTTTGCAAATATTTTTGTTTGAGGCTTTTAAACTTATTAGGCCTTATTCAGAAAAAAAACTATTTTGTTTGTATTTTTATATTTTTTTATTATTTATTTGTTTTGTATGCAAAAATTATTTTTTCTGAATACGGCACAATGTGAATATAGTGAAAATAGTGTGATTCTCATTAACGTATTAAAACCTGGTGTTTAACTCAATATCTAAGTGCTTAATTAGCTAATTTCTATTTAAATTAAAATTTTATTTAAATACGATTTAACTTTTTCAGTGGTTAATTAAAGTTCTTATTAAATTACGTTGAAAGTTCGGCAGCACTAAAAAACACAAACAAGAAAATGAGGTTATTAAAATATAGAAAATTAAAATTCGATTACAAAACAAATGACGATTTTCCAGAGCCTAAGTTTAATCCGTGGCCAGACCCACTCGTATCAACATCATAGATTTTTCTGATATTCATTTGTGTGCTAATGTATATCGATACGATGAGGATGAAGCAGCAGTGAACCATCGGCGAAGTAAGATGAGTACTAAAATGGCTACATTACTACAAAATAATGTGCCTACTTAACACCAGAGGCGCTGCAACGATGCTATAAAAATTACCACCACGCTCAATAGTAGAGTTGTAAAAACGAAAAAAAAATATTACTTCACCATCTAGAATTGCACTATCGCATTCCTTCCTTCAGCTAACACAAAAAAGGGACCTGTGAGCTGAAAATGTATTTTCTCTTCTAAGCAATCTAGCTCTTTTGGAACTAGATTAAGCGTTTTTTAATAGTGGAATCGTCGCAATTTTTAGCCTAACGATTTAAAAAAATAACACTCAATATGAAAAATTAATATCGAGCTTGACCTCTTACAAATCGTAATTTGCTTTGCGCTTACTAATTCAGTCAACAGCAAACTAATTGCGATTGAATTGAATTCTAGGATTATATAAAAATTAATATATAAAATAAAATTACTGATGGCAACATTTTTTTAACTTTATAATTCATCAAATAATATATCATCAAATTATTTCCTTATATAAAGGTACAATAGAATACTCTCAAGAATATGAACAACAAATGAAAAATTAAATGAGCGTTTTAGTAATGTAAGGCGTAACAACAGGTCCTTTGTCAAATAAAAACTCAACAAAAAAAAAAAAAAAAAAAAAACATTTCAAGTGCAGAAACAAAACATTGCATTCATGCTACAAAGCAAAACAAAAGTTCTTACATGTCATTCAGAAGGGTTGGTTGAAAAGTTTCTGAATTGACTGACTGCTTGTGATAACTTGATTCATAGGAATTTCGGTTTTAATTTTTCCACCCTTACAAATTTTTGATAGTTCAAATTGAATTCATCATAATAACATACATACATACATACATATGTATGTACAGGGTGGGCCAAAAGAAACCAAGGGGTGTAAAAGTTTAATAACTTTTTTGTTTATTAATTTTTTTTTATTTTTTCTTTCAGATTATATAGACAACACTTGGAGAATTTATAATGGAGAGGTTCACAACTGAACAGAGAACCAGAACAATAGAATTTTATGAAATCAACTTTATTGAAAATTTGATTATGAGTGATGAAGCTCATTTTCATTTGAATGGCTTTGTTAATAAGCAGAACTGTAGGTTCTGGGGTTCTCAAAATCCAAGACCCATTCATCAACGCCAATTGCACCCCATCAGGTGTACAGTATGGTGTGGGATCACATCTGAAAATGTCATTGGGCCCTACTTCTTCGAGAATGAAGATGGAAGTGCTGTAACCGTAAATGGAGAGCGGTATCGGTTTATGATAGAACATTTTTTACGTCCTGCTCTTGAAAACAGACCTGGTATTTGGTTTCAGTAGGACGGAGCCACTGCCCATACTGCCCGAGACACAATGGCACTTTTAAGTCAAATTTTCGGAGAGCGAATAATTTCTCGAAATTCGGAAATTATTTGGCCAGCGCGATCGCCAGATTTGACAGCACCCGACTATTTTCTTTGAGGTTTTTTGAAGGAGCGAGTGTATGTGAACAAGCCAAAGACAATCCTTGAACTCAAGGCAAACATTGTTGCAGAAATTCGAACGCTACAGCCACAAGTTTTGAAAGATGTTATGGAAAATGCTCTAAAAAGAGCCCATCAGTGCGAAGCTGAAAACGGTGGTCATTTAAGAGACATCATTTTTCATACTTAGTGTAAAAAAATTTCCATTTTGTATATTATATAATCTGAAAGAAAAACTAAAAAAAAGTTAATAAACAAAAAAGTTATTAAACTTTTACACCCCTTGGTTTCTTTTGGCCCACCCTGTATTTATGTATATTTTTCAAGGAACGCACACGCTCCTTTATATTAATTCTTCATTCGTCTCTCTCGCTATTCTTATAAATTATTACTTACTAATCTTCACTAAACACTGAATTCTTTAAGGTTGTTTGCTCAGTGAGTAGAGCCTAAAAATATTATACGAGTATGTATATATTTGTGCATGCTAAATTTTTTTTATGCGGGAGTTGACAGTTCGATTGACACTTGCAGATTAGCAAAAGTGTTGAGTACGAAAACAAACGAAAATGTATTTTTCTTATTAATTTCATTTAGCACTGTCTCCCAAGAAAGAATTGTATTCGTTTCGAGTTCATTGTATTATAACTATTTGTTCCACTTTTAATGGCAAGTGATGATGATAATAGAAGTCTTTCATCCCTTATTTAAAGTATCCTTTCGATATTGTTGCTTGACCAATTAGATCGTGTTAAATGTAAAACGATTTTACAATTTTTTTTCTTGGTTTGTATATTTTATGAATTAACTTTTTGCTGCATTGACTTTAACAATTTTAATACCATCTTCCGGCTTTCAAGAGTTTTTAATTTTGAAAAAATCCAAAGTCATTGTTATTCAAAGGAAGTAAATAAAAGAATCTTCTATACTAAAAATATTTCTAAAGAATTGTTTACAAAGTTATTTTGTTCAGTAAATTTTGTTAAGAGGTAAACATTTTAATAAATTAAAGTGTAATCAGTCGTGTCATTGTTAATATTTATTTAAACGCCTTTACAAATATGCATGTGTGTTTATATTTCTAATATGCTCCGGACATCTGGACATCTGTTCAGGAGTCTTAAGAGAAATTCTTTTTAACGGTTTAAAATTATAATTCTAGACAATGAGGAGTTTTGTTGCATTTTTATAAAATTCTTATTAACTATGTTTGTGCCTTTAAGTGACGCAATAATGAAAAAGCACAGAAATGGAAAAAAATTAGAATTTGTCACTTAATCATTTATGCCAACGTAAGTTGAACCACAAATGCGGTCAAAATTAAGATGAAAACTTATTTTAATGGCTTTAAATCATAGTGCGTACACAATAGCCTCAATTACATACATTTATTCCTGCACTGCACAATATTTCTTTAGGCGAATCCATACTAGGTGGCCGCAAGGACTCAGGTGACTATTTTCGCCGCTTATAATTTGAATACACGTTGGATGTCAAAACACAAATTTATAGTACATTTTTCTGAAATTTCAAGTATAAATTTCTCAAAGCGAATTGAGCTGAGTAGTATACCGTATATGAATTTGCCTTGAAACAATACGCTATGGAAAAATAATGAAGCATTGAATAAATTATTTCATAAATATTGTATTGTACACTCAAAATATTTCATATATTGATGCACTGTTCAAGGCGAATTCATTTGAAGAAAAAAATCGCTGAGCCATATTATTTTTGCTTTCTCTTTCAAACTTAAAAATTTCTTAGCGAAAAAAACATTTTTTAACGCAATGAGAACCCAAATTAAGTGACCTCAACTGCTCAAGTGACTATTTTCACCACTTTTAGTTTGAATGGATGCAAGGCAAATTCATACTAGGTATTCGCAAACGATCTGGTGACTATTTCCCCGACGAATTCAAATTAGGTAGTCTCAACTACTCAGGTGACTGTTTTCGCCGGTTGTAATTTGAATACATGTACGCTGCAAGTTAACACACATTTTTCAGTACATAATTTTGCAATCCAAAGTGTAAATTGTTCAAAGCGAATTGAGCCAAATATACCACGGCAAATTCATATAAGGTATACTCAACTCAATTTTCTTTGAAAAATTTATACCTTGAATGTCAAAAAAAAAACAATGTATTGAAAAATGTGTGTTGACATCCAACGTTTATTCAAATTTTAAGGCTAGACAAATCCATATGAGCTATACTCGGCCCAATTCACTTTGAAAAATTTATACTTTGACATCTACTGTATATTCAAATTGCAAGCGGCGGAAATAGTCACCTGAGCAGTTGAGACTACCTAATTTGAATTTGTCTTGCAATGTACCTTGAGGCAAAATCATATCAGGCAGGAAGAATCTATACTAGGTGGTCGCAAGGGATAAGATGACTATTTTCGCCGCTTATAATTTGAATATGCGTTGCTTGCCAACACACATAATAAATTTTTTTAACATTAAAAGTATAAATTTCCCAAAACAAATTGAGCTGAGTATACCTTATATAAATTTGCCTTGCATATCAGGTATACACAGCTCAATTCCATTTGAGAAATCTATACTTTAAGTATACTGAAAAATGTGTGTTGACATCCAACGAACTTATATTTAAAGTATAAGGTCGAAAAAAGTCATCGATCCGTTGCAACCACCTAGTATATATTCGCCTTTCAAACTAACCAATTTCAATATAATAAATTAAGGCAAATTCATATAAGATATATGTACTCGGCTCAATTCAAGGCGAATCCAGTTTCCAGTTATTTAATTTAACCTGAACGTTTGCAAATGATTTTTTTTAAATCATAAGCCAGCAACTTCCGTGGAATCCAAGAAATTGTTATTCACAATAGAGCTGAAATAAAAAATAAAAACTTTATGAAGAATATAAAAAAATTCTTAAACGTTACCTACAAGGTGAATCCACATATGAATTTGCCGTGCTTACCTATTTTGTTAGTGAGAGCCGCCGTGAAGAAGTTTCTTCAACGAATTCTTAAGCAGCCCATACACAATTCAATTCAATTTTCAATTGAGTCGGTTGTTGTCCAAATCAAAGCGTGTATGGCTTTGTCAATTGATTAGTTTGGCAGTTGTCGAGTTGTTTGAACAAAAATCAAAAGATTTTGATTTTTCATGTTGACTAGTAAATCTTTCAATTCGATTGTCCTGTGTGTATTCGAGTCTCTTGATTAGCTGTCAAAATTTATGCTTGTAGCTTTATTTTGTATATAAAAAGTTATGTATTTTTAAAATTGTATTTAATTTGATTGAATTCTAAATATAAAATATAAAAATTAATGAATGAATGCAATAGAAGTTTTAAATTTGTAATTGTGAAAAATATATCAATTTGACGGTTGAATGAAAATCTTTCAATTCAGTTTATGAAGTGTATGGCCAAGAATCAATTCAATTGATAGACTCAATTCACAATTGAATTTAAACGTGTATGGGGTGCTTTATGCTGAGTACACATTATGGCATTTTATTACTTCACAATAATAGTGTGTACTAGTGTGAAACGTTTGTCATGTTTCATTTAAGCATAAAGAAAATAAATAAAACAAAATATATTTTTTTCATTAAAAATCTATTTTCAAAACAAACAATGGTTCAACACATCTTTATAAAGTCCATTATGGTCACAACAATCATAGCGATAATGGCGAGCGGTGCGCTAGTTTTACATTTTGATTATTTGCTTTATAGCAGAATTTTCATTCATTCTTCCTGGTATAATAATTCCTACTGCCAAACTACGAAATTATTTATGGACTCAATATACAAATGCTGCATAGTTGGATTTCTTATGGGCAGCATTATAATGATTATGAGTCTGATTGGTCTATGTGGTGTCGTACATGAAAACAAAAAATGTATTTTTGTATACATGATTTTTGCCCTCGTATTTTTCATTTTACAAATCACTGGTGTGCTCTGGATAAAAGTAAAAATTCAAGAATTTCATGGCACCGTTAACATGATCATAGATACAACTTGGAAGGGTTTCATAGACGAGTTAAAATTCCAATGCCATTATTATGAAACCTGGAAGGAGGCTTATAAATTACAGGATAATTATAAAGATTTTATAAATAATGTTTTTTGTGATTTTATCGCCAGTGACTACCTGCAAATTGTTTACGAACAGTTACCAAATTTATTTCGTTATTTAGTCTGTGAAGACAGGTTAATGCATTTATGGTATTCTAAAACTGCAATATATCGATTTATTTTTTACACATTTGCTGTTGCAGAAATAACTTCTTTTACTTCTGCTGTGACTCTTTTAATAATTTTATGAAACTAAACAAAAATTGAAAATACGCTGATTGTGATACAATAACTATAAGGTTATCCAACTTCACAATGAAAAATAAAAAATAAAAGAAATTATATTTAAATAAAAGTTATTTTAAATCTAAAAATATTTGCAATGTTCCTGAGGACGTTTCACATGTAATTTTTCATTGCGGTTTATATGCTCTGCAAAGAGCGAATTTCCCTACTATTTGTAATTCAATCTCCTTGGAAGACTTTTTCAAGGATGGCAACTTCAAAGATATTCTCACTCTAACTGAATTTGTGAAAAATATTGGCGTCAGGCTGTAATATATATTATATTTATACATACATACATTCATTGTATGTATTTCATTTAAAAAAAACAACATATTTTTATTTTCATCAATCAACTTTCCTTTTACTGGATCGGATTAATTGATTTTATTTTGTATAATTTTTATCACGGGACAATTGGTGGTACATAATTGGTGTTGGCGTTTTTTCATTCGACCAAATAATTCTCTGTTATTAATAAAGAGTAACTTTAAAATAAAACAAACAAACAAACAAACAAATCTAAAAATGTTTGTTTGTTGTTGGTTAAGCATGTCGCAGCGAAAATAGTCATTAGATCGAGTTGCGACGACCTAGCATGAATTTTGCTTGGTGGTATACTTGATATGCAAAGCGAATCTATATCAGGTGATCTCAACTTTCTAGGCAAGACAAAATCATAATTTCCTTGTAACATGGCGAATTCATAATTCGCGTTGCCTTGTGAACAGGGTAACACAGCTAAGTTTTTTTAATTTAAAATTAAAAAGAAGCGAATCCATATGAATTTGCCTTGGAAGTTTCCAAAACCAAGGCAAATTCATATAAGGTATACTCAGCTCAATTCGCTTTGAGAAATTTATACTTGAAATGTCAGAAAAAATGTTCTTTGACATCCAACGTATATTCAAATTACAAGCGGCGAAAATAGTCACCTGAGCCCTTGCGGCCACCTAGTATGAATTCGCCTTGATATGGTGCATAAACCATCTCCAATTCGCCTTGTTTAATCAGCTCTTAAACACGAATGAGACGTTAAACATGTAAGGATGAACATGGTATAATAGTACGTTTCCATTATGAGCAAATTAAGTTGATTTGAGAAAATCATGTCGAAGTGTTTCCATTATGTGATGTAAGTGTTTCTATGTTCGAATTTTTGAAATAAATTTGACGTTTGAATTGTTTATTTATTTTTATAACCTAAAATTAGCACACAAATTTGTTTAATAATAATTTGGAACAGCACAATAAATAAAACATATACATAAGAATGGAAAACAACATTGACAATAACTTTCTTTTTTTAAATTACTTTTTCCTTTTTATAAGCAAATAGAATCTGCCATTTTAATTCGTACTTAAATGTCACTTTTTCGGATTTGTAAGTCATCAATAATGGATGACCCAGAGTTGCATTTGTAATAATAGCAGCAGCGCAGTGTTGCATTGACAAATTCGACTTAATTTGTAGCAAATTAAGTCATTTGAGATAATTTGCTCATATGAAAAATGTATGGCAAATCACTTCGCAAATTACTTAATTTGAACAAATCAAATGTTTTGAACTAAATTACGTATATGGAAACGTACTATAAGGGGCCTAATTACGAGTGTCGTTTTTCGACTACGACTACGACGATTTCGTACTAGATTAAACAAAAATATGTTGCAATGTTCTTTAGTCATCTACAAAATCGTCGTAGTCGAAATCGTGATACGACACTCGTAATAAGGCCTAAGAGCCATTGTGGAGCCGTTTGTTAAACTTTTAAATCACGATGATCCAGCTTTAAGTGTTGTTTTCTTCCAATGTTTATCTATGTATGTGTGTTCTTCAAATACACCGGAAATAAAAAACCGTTAAACAAGTCTCCATTTTTAAGATCTTCAAGAAATAAATTCAAATGAAATCAAACAAAAAAACAAGAATCAACAGGAAACGACTACAGAAATCACGTCAAACTAAAATACATATATATTTTTTTTGCTAAATATTCTTTATAAAACTCAAAACTGAAAAAGCCATTAAATGGAACCCAGGAAATGAGTTATTACCCAAACATCGCTGAAGGGAACGCAATTATACATTATAAAATTGAAGAATTGAAAATGAAATGCAACAAACTTGTATTATGTCTGTATGTATATATACAAGAGTCGTCAAACCAAAAAGACAATTGAAAAGATTTCAAAATGATAAGCAATTTGATATGCAGAAATCATCGCCGCTTCAACAGTCATCATGCGAGTTCATATCAGCCAAATAATGAGGCCACCGAAAGGAAGTGTAAGGAACTTTTTATTCAGCTCCCTTAAAAAATCTTGCAACGCATTCAATGTCTATTGTTTTTTTTTTAAACAAGCCAGTAAGTTGAGCAACTTTTATCGGCATAAAACGCCTTAAATGGTTTCGCCAGTTAGAAAGAGGAATACAAATTCTCTTTATAGAGTTCTCTAAGAATTTTTGTCATTCTTTTTCCCAAGCTATCTATTAATGCACGTGCAAAACATACTCATTCGTACTTGAAATTATTTGTGGAATAATATAAAATGGACAGACATGCATACTGAAAGACATACAAATGGGACCCACCTTGTTCGTTCTCTACAAAAGAATAACTAAAATGTACATGTTAACCTGATATCTTCACAAAAAAAAAATGCTTTTGAAAATAAAAGATCTCCTTTTACAGATTTCAATAGTAATGAGAATTTCAAGATACTCGTACGCTTGAATACAAAGGAAAAACAAGTGATGAAGTCGTTGTTGTTATCATTCAATTGTTGTAGTGTTTTTTTTTTTTTTTTTTTGCCAACGAATACGTAATTTCTTTAATTTTGTTGGTTGTTTTCTTTTTTCAAAATCTTAGTTCGCGTGTAGTTGTAGCTCGAAATACGAATCACAATAGAATTGCATATCGCACATGAGTTCAAAGTTCTTCTCTCTTCTTTATTTAGTATTTTTTTCAGTGTTGGTATCTCTACGAAGAGCAAAAGCACATTAAGCTTTTGCAAAAAGGGTAAAAGGCGCAATAAAATACGAAAAAGAGTGTAAAAAAGCACGAGCATATTTTTTTTTAATTTTAATACATTAAGTCATTTAAAAAGGAGAGTTTAGAGTGTAAAAGCTCAAAATATAATTTAAAATTTTTGCTTCAAAATAAACAAAGTATTTGAGATGTAATAACACAATTTATTAACATATTAATTAAAACAAAATCTTGATTAATTTAATAAAAATAAGTATGTAAAAACAAATAATAAAAAAACCAGGAGTCAAATAATATATTAACATATACACACATACATATGTACATACATTCAATAGTAGGCGAAGCTTAGGCTTAAATTAAGATATGTAGGTATGTTACTGAAAAATCATTTACACATAAAGAATGCATTAAAAGCGTCACTCTTTTCTTAAGTACTCTTAACTTAAAAGTTTTTGTTTTTGCGATATTCACCTTTATTCCAGTTGTCAACATTGACAGCACGTCAATACGATATGATAAAATTGGAGGTTGGCTACTCGTTGTCTAAAACAACTGACTGCTGTTAACAACCTCATGCTTTCAATCGAAATCGGCCCTTAAAATTTAACCACTCTTGTGCGTTGAATACAAATTTACCTACATTTTGTTGTAAACGTGAACATTTTGATTTACTTTGCACTTACAAATTAACAGCCTTATGAAAATTCGGAAATCGGCCCTTAAAATTTAACCACCCTATAGTATGATTAAATATTTGTGTAAGCTTTAACAAATTCTTATTGCATACTACTTTCAATCAATTATTATGTGGTACTTTCCAGTTACTTCCATTTTTTATTTTGCAAAAAAAAAAAAAAAAAAAATTTTAATCCCAATTATGAAAAGTTTTCTACATTGTTTTTAACATAGTTTCGTTATTGTCATTGAAAAAAATTTTAGAAGCCTCAGTTAAAAGATGCTGCTATTAGCGCTTAAAAATATTTTAGTTTTTTAAATTAAAAATATTTTTATTTAACAAAAAAGCACCAAAAGCACTGTAAGAAATTGTTAAAAGCACTGTAAAATACCCGCTTTTTAAAAAAGGGTATTGCCAAAAATTTCGCGTTTATGAAGAGAAAATACCACCAAAAAATACCCGAAACGCACCAAAATACCATCACTGATTTTTTTTATTCTACACACACACACACACACATTTATAGTTTTATTTGTTTTCTTTATGTCTATTAAGTTATAATAATGACTGGCAAGCTGACGGGAATAACATAACTTAAGGACTTTTGTGTGCCTTTTTTTGGAAGAAACCTTAAACAGTTTTTATGCAAAACTCGATGTTTTTATGAAAAAAATACATGAAATCATTTCGATGGCATCATCTTACCATCCGCATTTTTAAGTAGGATGTCCGTACTTTTGTTTTTAGTAAGCATTATTAGTATTTGCCTTTTTGTCCTTTACTTTTGTGCATCCTTGTTGCTAAAGATTAAGAAAAATAAATGTTGTATATGAGAATGTGTCATTTTTGTTTGCTATTTGATTTTTTGAGCCAGATATGATGTCATATTACATTTAAACACCTTGTAAGATTTATGAAATTACCACTTTTTGTGGATGTGAGTGAGATTTTATTTTGGCAAAATGTGTGAGAATATAAACACGACCTGTTGCAAGGGAACGAGTGTGGAGTAAATTATTTGAAGCCTATCACTTCATTGTAGGAACTAATAGATTTGCATGGTCAATGATTAGATCAAGATAGACCAAGTTCGAAAATAAACAGGTTGGCTGGAATAAATATGTATGTTATAAATAGGAATTCAAAAGGCTAGTCAATTTAATCTATGTGAGTTTATATATAATTTAAGGTTGTAAATTGAACAAATAGTGGAAGGTGAATAGTGTTAAAAGGGCGAAATGAGCGAAAATTTTCGCCTATATAAGAAATATTTTTTTTTCACAAAATATTGGAAATAATGAATAGTGAAATTTCTATATAACCTAAATTATGATTTCCATACCATTGAAAAGAGTTAAAATTAATATCGGATTTTATTTTTAGATAAATTTAACGATTTACTTCATTCCATCATGGACGGTTTAAATGTGGTCTCGAAAGTTTGGAAAAATATTTGCAAATCTTGTGGTGCTGCAAAAATTATTGAAGAACTGACTTGGCTATCCGATGACAGCAAGACTTTCACTCAGGTATGCGATGGAAAACTATCGTTCTCACAACGATTTCAAAACGAACGTTTTGTAAAGTTGTAATGAATTCCCATCGATTTTAAGATTTTTAAGCCCATCTCCAACTGCTGACTTTTAAAAAGCACACTAGAAGATAAAGTATAATACGGGATTTACACGATGATTTTTTCCCTGCGTTTTTCTTGAATTCTCTTTTATGTTGCTAGTAGTGTAAATCCCGAAATGTATCAAAAATTCTTGAAAAAAACTATTAAAAACAAATTTTAAAATTATTGAAAAAACGACTATAGCAAACACATCACACCTATACGCCAATTACCGCATTCGATGAAGTTCAAAATTTCAAAATATTTCCATATAAACTCTATTGAAATATTTCGTAATTTCGTTTGATAACGAGTGCCCCCCTCCCCTCACGCAAAGAAAAGATATGATTGTAGAATGGTTGAGAAAACAATATTATATTCTCTGAATCAAATGTGTGGTCGTTGAAAACTAGTTATTGTTATTTTAACCATTTATTTCGTTACGATAAACAGAGTAATGTTTGAATTTAATAATTACATTATCACATCCATAAAAAAGTGTGATGTGGTTAGAGTTTAACAATATAGTTTTGTTAAAAATTTATGACTACAACATAATTGTTGTTATTATTTAAAAATAATATGATGTAAATAACAATATAATGTTATCCAAAACCTAACATAGTATGGTTTTAAAAAAATCTTTTTCAGAAACATCTGTCAGTTCAGTATTTCGTTTGTAAGCTATCGGTAGTGCACACGTGGTGTTAAATAAATTAATAAATAAATAAAGTATAAACAAAAGGTTAGACCAATAAAAATATATAAACATTTGTGTATCTCTTTATATAGACATGTCTGTATTTCGTGTAAGTATACATATCTATATATACATTTTATTTCAACAATCTTAATTTATTTTTATTTCGAATTTAATGTACAGCTGTTTCTACAATAAATAAATGATTAAAAAACAAAATAATATTATTATATTAAATAATACTGTGGTCGTATTAAACAATATTAATATAATATTAGATCATGGTATGGTGAGTCTCAATTATATTTTAGTCACATCTAACAATAGTGTTGTCATATTTACAATACTAAGATTAGTTGTAACAAAGTTTATTGTTTTTGTAGATAATATTATTATTAACTCTGATAATAATATTATTAAAGTTTGCTTTTCTATTAACAATAATATGATTTAACTGCAACCATATAATTTAATTAATGTTGCTGTTTAATTATGGTTACCTCAACCATATTTTTTCTTTGCGTGCAGGCCTCAAATCGTCACATGAGTGATCGTATCGACAATTGTACGAAAACAAATGAACTGCAAGTTTATAGAAGCCATGTAAAAATTCTCGGGTGTCTATTTATAATGAAAACAAAAACAAATTTTGAGTGCTTTGTTTTTGTTTTCAATACAAATAGGCAGACGAGAATTTTCACATGGCTTCTATGAACTGGCAGTAAGTTTACGTCCATCGTATAAGCTTAATGGGGTTTTAGTACGTTCACGTATGTATCTCAAAATCCGAAAATGGCGTTTTTACGTGACGAAGTATTGCCGTCGCCGTCTTCCATTGTATTATGTTTATTTTTCTCTCCCGCAACGAGAAATCGCATCGCCCAGCACCGCAAACATTGTGTTTATACTCTTAATTTTAAATTTTAGTTATTTTTGATCTCATAAATTAGCAATGATAATTTTTACTTCCTTTTTTTGTGATCTCAGAAACATGAATAACAGGAACTGCATTTCCAGAAATTTCAAATGTAGTACATATTTTTTTAATGCAGAGTTTGATCTTATATTTTCCTTTAGCATATTAGGCATCACCAAATTCAATAATATGCAAACGTTTTCGATTATATTAAGGGTTTTCATGAGAACTCTTAAAATTGTCATTTGAGCAATTGGGCAGATATGCGAGACTTGTTTCATGAAGCCCCTCAGCAACAGGTAAGTCGATTTGAATGAAATGTCAAACAAATTAATTTAATAAAAATAAAAAAATTTAATTTCAAGCAATTTTTAATTTAAAAACATATTTACATATTTCTATAAAAATAAGAACGTGAGTGTGTGTATCTAAAAATGTCTAAATAAAGCCAAACAACCAAGAAGTTGTTGTTAATAAAATGCACAATTGCACGGCTTAAGTTTACGAGTCAAAATTATTGGGCAAACTTAACAGGTTTGTGTAAATAAATTTTCATACAATTTTTGACATTTTATTTACGATAGTGTAACAATGCACAATTGCACAGTTTGCGAGACATTTGAATTATATAAGATTTTTTTTGTTAAAGCAAGACATTGTGGAATCGACGATCATTAGTTACAACGTACATATATTTAATATAGTTAGTTAGTACTCTAGGTTTAAAAATAATTAAAATTTAATTACCAAGTCAAAAATTGGCCATAATGAATGTACTGAGCTTTTATAAATCATCTATCTGCATTTGCATCTCTACAAAACTCGATATATTTACAATTGGGGAGAACTTATGTATTTCAGTGGTGGCGCCAACTAGCGTAATTAATAAAAAAGATTTAGTTAAGACAAGCACCTTGTGGTATATCTTAATCCTCTCTATTTTACAGCAAATGCTAAGGCGAAGTTAAATGGTGCTGTTGTTAAGCTATGCTTACTTGGGTAAACTGAGGGCCTGTCTCACGATGTCGACAACGGTCGACTTGTCGCCAAGTTATTTTGAAAAAAAAAAACTAAATTTAAAAATTTGTTTTTGTTTTGAATGTAGGACAGCCCCTAAATTAAAATTTATAAATATTGCTTGTGCATACGAGAGGAACGAAATTAATTTCATGAAAAATTGCATAAAGGAAATTCAGTGTTATGGCCTATTTCCCCAACTGCGAAAGAAAACTTTCGACTTACAATTTATATTGAAAACAACAATAAAATATGAAACTTTGTTTTTGTTTTCAATATAAATTGTAAGTCGAAAGTTTTCTTTTGCAGTTGGGAAATAGGCCAATAGAATATAAATAAAGTATTTTAATTCGCCTTTGCTTCAAGTTCAATCCTAAGCAAATTGAAAAATATATATCTAATATAAAATGCATGGAAAAAACAATTTCGTGATAAAAAATTCTTACTCTAAAATATTTTGAGTTAATTTTAATACCAACCCATATACGGAGAATGACAAAAGTATAATTTTAAGTACTCTTCGAGTATTGGCTGTCAAAAAATAAAAATAAAACATGCAAAATGCAAAATGCAATCACAAACATCATTTTACACCGAATACGTATACATAACTATAAATATCCAAATTTAGAGAATCTGGAAGCTAAAATATGTGAGCATGAATATAAAAATAATCTGACTACTAATAGACTACATGCACACATATAAAGAATCCCTGCAGAAAGTGCAAATAGTGAAATTGTAGTGATTTACTAGTGACGTTGTCAGCAGTACTACTGCCCAGGTGTACCCCAGCCAATGCAATCATCTATTGACATTTAACATTAGCTTGTCATTGAAAATCCACCACTAGACTGTAGCACTACTAACTAAGTAGTTCTTTTGGGACCACATGGAGACATTGGCACCAAAGATTCACTAGTAAATTTTAGGGGTTCTAGTCTACAATATCGATATACCCTCCTTCGTTGTCAATAGTAAACTTATATTGATTTTCTAGTGACATGGTCAATAGTGCTACTGACTATGTGTACCTCAGCCAATGTAAATTCCTATTGACACATAACATGGGGTTGTCATTAAAAATCTACCGGTAGACTTTAGCACTATTTGAACCGAAGATTCACTCGTAGATTTTATTGACCCTCGTCTAGATATATTTATTTAATATTACTGCACAACATAATAAAAATAAATAAAAACAAACTATTGACGCGTTCATTGACAATATCACCAGAAATACTCTAGAACTGTTGTCTCTAACGTATCTTTACTCACGCATAAAAGGAAAGTTGTCGACATTTTAACTAGTGCAATTGTCGCTGGAGAAAGAGTATTGACATAGAGACATGTGGTTCTAGGCTGACTAGAGGGATGTTTTCACACAGCCATACACCCAAACATTTTCCATTTCATTTTTTATACAAATGGTTGTATACGGTGGCGAATGATGAATAAATATCCCGAATATCAGAGTATTTTTTTACCTATTAAAGAAAGCATGAGAGAAAGTCAATGCGTTTTATACGTATATACGTATATTTTTAGTTTAAGTTGTAGCGTATGTTAGTTTCTCCCACACTCAAAATATTATGTAGGTAAATTATTAGGGGAAATAAATTAAAAATCATTTGAAACAAGTAAAATGTCATTTAAAACCCCTTTCGCTTGCATTTCATTTGAATCAAGAGAGTTTTCAATTATTTTTTAAGGTTAATTTTTTAACTAGCACAATATTTAAAAATAAACAAAAAATCATTTATTTTATTAAAAAAAATTAAACTTATTATAAGTTAGATATTTTAGAATTATTTATTTACAATTGAAAATAACTGAACATTTTGACTGCATGAAAAATCATTTTAATTTTGTAGAGGTTTTTTTTAGCAACATACATAAAAAGTTAAAATATAATTTTTTTCGTAGGACAACTGCATTTTTATTTAAGTTTGACTTTACGGTAAACTTCTGAAACAACTACAAACAGTTAATGTAAAACTTTTTTGAGTGCATAAACGAAGTAAAAATGCTCTTGTATGTTGGAATCGGCTTCAGTCATAGTTGCTTGAGAGAAAATATGTGAGCGTAAAAATTAATTGCGCTACAATTAGGATTATGGGCAGTTACTAAAATTAAAGACTATTTACTTCAGTGCTGGCCAACGAGAGAAATGTAATCATGTATGTGTATTCATTTGTATCAGAAGCCGATTGAAGTTCGTTACTACGGTGCCTCTTTGGCCAGCTATGGCTTGCTTATGTCTATTCCTTTTGAGTACTCATTGTCATTCTCTGGTATATAATCGTATGTATCTATATAACAAATCCAGAGTAGTAGGAATATAAATTAATTTTGGTTCTACATTTAAACGATTTCGTAATTAATTTAAAATTTTTATTCCAAAATATTCTATAATTAAAACCATCTATATATATAAAAGAGGATGTGTGTATGTATGTATGTATGTAACGTATGGAATCCAAAACAGCTGGGCCGATTTTGATGAAATTTTCAGGGAATCTTCAGAATATTCAGGCGGGTGACACTGTGAAGTCTGAGGGGCGTGGCAAAATCCAATTTTCGTATTGCACCACCAATGCGCAACACTTTCAAATCAATATAAATGAAATTGAAAAGACAATGGGGGTAGCGAAGCACACCGGGTGCAGCTAGTTAAGTATAAAAACAAAAAAATGTAAACCATAACTTTTTACTGTGAAGACGAAAAGAGCTTGCTTGTACTTAATATTGCTCCTCACAGCAAATTTTAAGGTTAGCACTTGTTTTTTTTTAATCCACAAATCTTTACTATGTACAAAATTTTCCAACATGGCACATTTTACAGAAATATGTTGCCAAGTTGTTGTTAGCATCATTGTATAGAGATACACATCCTCTGAACTAAACGTTTGTGAAGTTTGTGCTTATACCCAAGATAGATTGCAGAAAACTTGTTTGATACCAAAACACTACATACCCATATTAATTTTTTAAAAATGTAACTTCTCTACGCTGAAGAGTTGTTACTAAAAATATCCTTTTCTTGCAAATTTTTGTGGTCATCAGCCATTATAAATTCAGCTTAAAACTCAAAGCGGAAAATAACTTAGCAACAGTCAACTAATTAGTAGTTCATGCAAACATCTTCATATTCTACATACTCGTAACTACTACATATGTATGAACGTGCAATATAAAAGACAAATTATGAAATATGAGTAGAATTAACAAGAGCTATTACTTCGCATTAATCAAAGTCAAAGAAATCAACTTGTCAATATAATTGCAATGCTTGAGAACTAACGGAATGGCAACAACAGCAATCAGCGATCTTTAAATAAAAGCTTTTAATAAAAAGTTTACAAAATGGTATACATACTCGCCAGGAATGATAAATGAGAAAACCAATTTCATACCAATTTGCTCTTAGAATTGTACTTTTTCAAACCCAATAGTACTAAACTCGTTTTTTTTTTGTGTTTTAACTTTTTTTTATTATATCTTTAGAACATATCGCTCATTTAATCAAATAACGTCATAACTCAAAAAAATAGGGTGCCAGAACACAAATTTAAAGTTTTCAATTTACACACGACTTAATGAAAAATGAAAATTTTGTATTTGTTTTTAAAAAAGAACGATATGAAAATTAATCTGAATCATTAACTTTAAAATGAAAATTTATCATTAGATTTAGAGACAGTGGAATAGGCAGTAAATACATATCATTGGTCTCAAGTAAAAGGGCTCTAACACAAATAATTGTTAGTTTACAAGAATTGTTATTTTACAATAGAAACTGTAATATTCTTTCTCTAATATTTTTGTACAACTGATTGTAAAAGCGTTATTTTGTATACTATTGCAATACAATTTTGTGAAAAATGCGAGTTAGGCCATTTCAACTTTTCAAAGCACGGAAACATTAGCACATCCAACTAATTTTTCAAAGCGCGAAACTCGTTATTAATACTATCATAATTTCCATTTTCTTTTAAGAATATTTTGTAATGAGAAAGGTACGATACTACTATCTTTTTCAGCAGTGAATTTTGTTAGCCAGGTTAAAATTTCGTCATGAAAATTAACTTTATTTAGTTTCGCCAGAAGTTATATAGAGCTGTCTAACATTTCTTTTAAAATCCGTAACTATACAACTTTTAATTTTATTTCTAGATAAATAAAGTTTTTTATTTCAAAGTAAATTCTAATCGTTTACATACATGTATGTAGCATACCCAGCTTCATTTATTTTCATCACTTAAACGATTGATATGATATTAATATAGCAAGTTTTTTTATTTCTTATAAATTTTATAATAACACAATAGATAAAATAAATGGAGACAATGCTATCACATTGCAGACAAAAACCCAAACAAGTGTAATGCATATCAAACAAGGTAGACACTCTCATCAACAAATAAAATTCGCCACTTTTCTCTCAAATTGGATATTCTTTATTGATCGCGATTTATTTGTTGTATGAAAAAAAACAAGGGAAAGTCTCAAGCAAATTTCATATAGTACTAAATAAGTCACGGGAGTACCAACGTACTTTTTGGGTTTGAATTGTACCAAAAAAAGTACAATTGTACTAACTTTATCATCCCTGATACTCGCACATGCAGCATACATTTTCAAAAATTATTAAAATATTTAAGTTGCTCTTTTAACATGCTTTTAACAAATCACCTCAAAACAAAATTGCTTTAGTACGTAAAAATTTTACAGAAAAAAATAAAAAAGAGCAAAACGTTAATAATTAATTGCTCAGAATTAAAGCGAGACCACTTAAATTCAATCAATCATTTAATGTCAAAATAGCAAGAGTTAAGGACGCTGAAGGCATTAAAAAAATGATATTCCAACGCATTCTAGTTACTCTTCCTTTATTATTATAATACGAATTTGATTGCTTTAAGAAAATACAATTCCGCAAGATCCCAGATAAAATGAAGAAGCGTTGTTCTAAAAATTAAGAATTATAACTTTATTATCAGCCATTTTTTAAATAACCACAACAACGGTCTCATCAATAATGAATGACGACAAAAAAATAAAATAAACAATAAATAAAAATTTAGAATATTTCTGGCTGTAACAGCGAGTTGGTTTGCTTTTTTACGTTCGTTCCACAACGACAGCATTCTTGGTGTTACTGAACATGAAAATCTACTGATAAACTGCATTTTAATGTTCTATATTTAGCATCACCTTTTCAAAAGGGGGCAGGCTAAACTAGTGAAGATTTAAAAAAAGATTTAACTATGTATGTTTATATGTATATACAAATGTTCACTCAAAAAAATTGTCAGTAAAATGGTATGATTAAAATCTTTAGTGCCGATCGATACATGGTACAGTACTTCAGCTGGGGTACAGGGAAAGTATTTGTGCAACTCCCGAGCAAAGCCGTTCAGCTAGAAATAAAAACTTTCATCTTTAGATTTATTGAAGGTTTCGTTTATATTATACTGAGAAAGCAAAACGTTATTGAAAATTTCAAGTAAAAACTCATAACAAGATATAATTACACGTACATAATTCCGTTAAATAAGGGATTAAAATATACACACTTTATATATCAGAAAATTAATCCAAGTCCCAGTTTAAATAATAAAGTTTGTCTTGAAAAAAAAAATCTACTTTATTTGCGAGAGGGGAGGAGGTATAGAAGAGATCACACATACTCACGCACAGTGCTGCCATAATGATGATATTATAATTTTTTTTATGATTTTTATACCAAAATATGATTTTATAATTTTTTTTTCTCGAATGATGATTTTTATGTAACAATAAACACTCGACTTTATTGTCAAAGATAAAAACATTGTAAGGTTTATTTAAAGCGAAAAATTCCGAATATATACATATTTAGTATGTAACAATTTCTAAACAAAACTAGCCAGCAAAAAATTTCAAAAAAGGTAATCGGGTTTGGAATTTAAGCATTTTTAGTGGAAGCACTTCCCTACTGGATTACAAACTTAATGCTTTTAACAAGGCGTGAGACTAAAATAATCAATTCTTGAGAAGTACTTACTTTTTTTTATTTGTCTACATGTTCACGTAATCTATTAAATCTAAAATAATCATTCTCCTCATTTATCAACTTGCACAGCACTTTTTAAGTTTTATGTAATGTGATTTGTAAGCAAGTAATGAGTAATCAAAAAAGTAAGTCATTATATGGCAAGTAGTTCTGATGGTAATGTGTAATTTTATGCTCGGTAGTTTCAAAACAAAACTACACATTAGGGCTTTTCACCAAAGGCATTTTTTACAATTTTTGCAACACTTGAAGCGGATTGTTAAGGCTTGTGATCTGAAAGAATTTCCAAAATTTTTTGGGATTTTTTGAAGATGGGTGTGGGGTCGCTGAAATCGATTTTATCAAAAAAATGAGGCTATGGAGAAAAATTTTTTATATTATTTTTTTCTGGTGCTTTTTGTTCATACAACTAAGCAATTCTATTTTTAGTGATCCGATGCCACGACAAAAAAATTATTGGTGTGAAAAATTATTATATTAAGGACCACTTTGATAGTCTTAAAAGTGAAAAATTATTTTTCCTAGATTTCAAACCTCGATAACTTGAAAACTTTTCAACATTTTTTCAAGATGTAAAATGCGTTAGAAAGATAATTTAAATACCTTTTGGTATATATAACTTTATATCTTACCTGTGAAAAAATGTTGAAAAAAATAAAAAATAGACAAAAAAAAATTATTTTTTATTTTTAAATTCACACTATTTGAATTTTAAAATATTTGAAGTAGCCCCTTTTTAAAATGTAACAAAATATACAAAAATAAAAATATTTCAGACTATTTGAACTTTGCGATACTTGAAGTCGGACTTCTTTAAAAGTAGGTAATTGGGTTTTTGATGAACTAAAATTGCCCACTTCCTTTTTTTTCGAAAGATACACATTTATGGGAAAATGATGATGATTTTGTTTCTGCAAAGAAAAAACTAGAAAAACTATGTGTTGTGAATGATTTATCAGAAAGAGGCGTGGCGTCAGCTACAATATATAATAAAAAAATTAGAAAGAATGAGGATGATTTTCAAAACTTATTGATTAGCGTTGTCATTGAAAAAGCTCTTAAGAAACCAATTTGAAAATACTTCCACAGTTGTTCCACATTTAATGTTTAATGTATTGTAATTTTAGATACAAATTTTCTTTTTAATTTTAATTTGTTCATTAAATATGTTGATTTTGTTTATTTAATATCTTTTGATTTTGTATGGGAATACAAATATATTGATGAATTGAATTTTTGATATTTTTACTAAAGCAATGTATTTTAGATGTTATTTTTAACCCCCGACTAAAAAAAGGGGTGTTATAAGTTTGTAGTGTGTGTCTGTGTGGCTGTGTATCTGTGAATCTGTGTATCTGTGTGTCTGTCCGTGTCCACATACAGGCCAAACGGCTAGACCGATTTTCATTTAGCTTTTTCCTTTTGAAAGATGACTTGATCGAGAGGGTTGTTAGCTATGTTAGAAGAAAATCGGTCCAGCCGTTTAAAAGATATAACATCTTTTCTGAAAAAAGTCGGGGGTTTTTAATATTTTTAATTTTTGTTATTATTATTTACTTAACCAAGAACGAAACATAATGAAATTCTTTTCATTTTCATAAAATTTGATAAATACAAAAAATTTTCTCAAACTTTAATTTTTTTTTATATTTTCCAACAAGTAAAAATAAACCTATGTACCTAATGAAAGGTAATTCAAAGACCTTTCTAACGCATTTTACATCTTGAAAAAATGTTGAACATTTTTCAAGTTATCGAGGTTTGAAATCTAGGAAAAATAATTTTTCACTTTTAAGACTATCAAAGTGGTTCTTAATATAATAATTTTTCACACCAATAATATTTTTGTCGTGGGAGCGGATCATTAAGAAGAGAATTGTTTAGTTGTATGAGCAAAAAGCACTAGAAAAAAATAATATAAAAATTTTTTCTCCATAACCTCATTTTTTTGACAAAATCTATTTCAGCGACCCCACACCCATCTTCAAAACATCCCAATAAATTTTCGAAATTATTTTAGATTACAAGCTTTAATATTCCGCATCAAGAGTTGCAAAATTTTTTTTTTGTAAAACGCCCTACTACACATACATACATTTTTAAAATTGTGTTTTTTTTATAAAATTTTCTTTATGTCAACAACATAGTGTAACAACATCAGAGCGCCCTCCTTCGTTGTGTAGCAGAATCATTGGCGAAGTAAGATCACCAATAAAATGGCTGCTAAACACATCTCCAAATAAATTTAATACGCCTCATTTGACACCAGAGGCGCTGCAACACTACATTAGTAAAAACGTGCAAAAAGGCAGAGTTGTAAAAAATTAAGCTTTCCTCTATCTCTTCCTTCACCGCCTGTCTTCTCTATTACTATCCATTTTCTAAAAGAAGGTAGTAATAATAGTATACTCAGGGAAAAGCTGCAATTTAAAAATAAGAACGCGTCACATTAATTTAATAATTTTTAATATAATAGAAAACGTATACATATTGAGATACTTAAAAATAAATGAAATTAATAAATTAATACTGTAAATTAATATTTTTCCATATTGAAATAAGAAATTTCAACCTGACTAGACTTTCGTTAATGTTTCTTATTAATTCAGTATGGTTTTTATTGATCTTAAGCTGTTTTTTCTCTGGGTGTAGGCATTCATTGCCTGAGTGTTACTTCTCTTTAAAAAAAAAATTATACCAGTTGGTCTCGGTTTGCAATGTTTTATATTCACCTTTTATACTTGTTAATATAAAATTGCTTGTTATCAGAATATTTACGGAAGATTTGCTTTGATTTGACAGCAGAAAAATTATCAGCTAATTGTCAGCTGTTGAATTGAGATCACCTTATGTGAATTCGCCTTGGTCATTGTCTTGAAATTTAAAAAATCTAATCCCTTATTTTAATTTTCAATGTCTTGAAATTTTTCTTTAGACACAAGATTTTGAAAAGTTTGTAGTAGACGAAGAATTTCAAAGTCCATATTTAAAATAACTGATGATGTACTTAAACTATAATTCTTGATAAATGTGTTATCAAAATCAAATCTCTTTTCTGCAAGGCCTTGTTGGCATATTTAATACTACTAAATTTACTGTTACTGCATACTTACTTCAACAATTTGTCAAAATATTAGTTAAAATTATTACAGTCTTACCATTGTCGTTTTTTTGTTCTTTTTTTTCTTTTTTGTTGTAAATATAGTGATGGTAAAATTGAGCTTACAATACAAAAAAGCTTTCAGCAAATTGAAATACGATGAATCAAAACAATTCACATATTCCATTTGCAATAAAATGCTAAGTATATAAAGCAGAAATCTACATCAACTGACACCACACACAGTGGACCAAACACAAAAGAACGCTGATGATGAAGGTTTAGTGGCCTTCGAAAACGGCTGGCTGTTCCGTTCAACTATGTGTTGTTAGTCAGAATATTTACAACAGACTTTGTTGTTATTTGTTCATTAATAATTATCACATGTAATTTGGCTTAAAAAGCAATACGAACCTTACTTAGCCCGTTCAAATCACAAATATAGAAACAAATGGAGTTCGAATAATAATTAAAAGTAAATACGTCTTGTTTTTTAAATGTATTCTCGTCGAATGTATTATACTAAACCAATAATAAATGCTGTCGCATTATAAGCGAAGCACTATGAATGTATTGGTGTACGTGCATATGAGTGTTAACAAGCTATGTCGCCAAGACTTCTTGTTCATAACAAACAACCAATAGAAGTAGTGTTGTTTAGTGTATGCTTGTTATTTTGCATATTGTACGTGTGAGTGTGTGTGCAAGATGTAGATGGTAGTGCTGGGATACTATCGATAGTACTATCGATACTATCGATAGTTTCAATGTATCGGAAATACCGATAGGAAAAAATATCGATATCGATATTATGCAGTTTCGAAAACCTGAGGTATTATAACAATTTTTTAACTGACAGCAAAATTTTTCGAAAACTGTCACCTAAAATAACGTTCGTAGATATATACATTCATATTAAAATAAACATAAGACTATATACTTTCAATAAAGGGATAAAAAAAACTAACTGTAACCGGATAACAAATTAGTTATATATTTCTTTCTCAGGTACAAACGTTCAGTCGATATAGAAAATATCGATAGTATCCCAGCACTAGTTGATGGTAAGCTATTATGTGATTAAGCGCATACAACTAATGTCAATGCATGTGTGTGCGTTTGCATGTGCGCAAAAAAATAAAAGATCATACACACATACATGCATGGCGTTTGTATATGCGCCCATGAGTAGAAAGGACCAAACATCACAAATTTATCCGTCACGAAGTATTTTCTTCTTTACTCCTATACCTACAGTACTAAAACAAATTTCTTGCAAACAGTGTTGTTAACGTTTGTTTTAGAAGATTTTGCTGTAGTAAAGCATTTGAAAAATCCCTGATGTCTTAAAAGTCCTTATAAGAGGTCTTGTGCAGGACACTAATACGTATACACAGCTTTGTGTGTGTTACTGTTTTTAGTATTCATTTAACATTTGCTGTTTTTTAAGTTGTGTGTGTATTGGTTTTATGCTGCTAATGCGGGGTTATATCTGGTTGAAAAGTTATGACAACCGCAAAACCACTCTCTTTGCCTCTCTCACCAACAAACTGGCATGTTATACCAGCACAATTATGCCCGTGTAAATCAGCGCAATGAATACAATGAAAAACTGCTGCAAGAAAACTTTCATATCTTAACTGGAACTTATCTCCTAATAAAGTTTAAAATAAAAATAACTTTTAGCTCTGTAGCAAATGTTAACGGACGATCAACGCACAGTAGTGGATTTTGGCAAATAATTCTGCAGTTTCGGAACGTTATAAAATTTCATACATCATTTGTGGATGTGTTACGGAACGTATGTCGGGAATTAGGACTATATATCTTAATAAAAAATTAAAACTTAAACAAGCTGATAATTTTGATCTGATAAAAAAAAATACTTTTAGCAAATAGATTTTTCTATACAAGAGCTAAAAAACGTCTTGTGCATTTATGGATTTCAAATAGACTCAAATAGACCCCATAAATATTTACTTTAAAGTCCTTTCTTGCACCCATGCTAGCACAGCACGTAAGGTAAATAAATATTCAAGAATGCAACAAAAATTATAGTGACAGCAGAAGGTAAGAAATTATACTTGTCTCTTGTACTGACTGCGTGCATCACATAAATTGCACAAGTCAAAAGAGTGAGTTCAAGTTGTATTTAGTTAATAGTTGCAGATCGCGTGATTTTCCGAAATCACTTTAATAATAATTTATTTATTTATAGTCTTTACGCACGCCCCTCATTTTGCATTTGTAAAAAAATACATGTATATTTTTATTGCCTTTATGTGTTGTTTTTTCACCTTAATGGTTTCACACTTTTATTTATATTTATATATTTTTTTGTACTTTCAATTATTTATATGGATTTATTTATTTACATGATTGTTTTGTGTACGTCTATAGTATGTTGCTTAAAGGCTATGATAATAAACCACAGAATGTTGCAACAGGTTCATGATGCGTCGTTGGCATGAATATGCAACAAAATTGAAAGAGAGCTTCATGTAGAATATCAAAATTGAAAAATGAAAAAAAAAAACTTCTTTATTTTTTAGCATTCCTACGTCAGTTAATGTTTTATGGATTCCCATATACATATTTTGCCAAAGATGTTGTTTGCATTCCGTTTAGCTGGTGTTGGTGTCCATACCTGCCCCCAGCTGAATTTAACTGAGTTGAACGCTTGTTTTTGTTTTTTTTTTTTTTTTTTTTTTTTTGGTTTTTACTTGACAGTGCCTGTAGTGGCATCAATATATTTGCCTCGCTTGTAATAATTTAACTGTTATTTTGTTTATTTTTGTACACTTATTCCAGTTTCCAAGTACTGCCACCTCAGATAAAGGGAAATACATATATTTGTATTTATGGCTTTAATTGCCGTACATTAAGATCCCGTTGTTTCTGTGCTGTTGTTGATGATGCCAAAGAACTCCTTCCTATACATCATATGGATTTATCAAAACAAACACACTCGAAAAATATTGTTCATAAAAGTTGTTAGTTTGTTCACAAATTATAATTATAATAAGCAAACCTTTTTGATCAAGGAATATTCAGATTCAATCTCAGTATCAAGGCGAATCCACATTAGGAGGTTGCAACTGCTTAGGTAACTATTTTCATCGCTTGTTATTTATTTGTCAAAATACATTTTTCAGTATTTTTTTTTTAACATCAAAAGTATAAATTTGTAAAAGCGACTTGAGCCTTTATCAGTACTTTTCAATTATTTGTACAAAATGAAATATTCTATCAAATAATATGATTTTCTAAAGAAGTCAACAAAATTTAAATTAGACTATTTATGCCCTAATGCAGTTGTGGTCCTTTAAAACAATTTTTAATTATTGTCTGTGGTAGAAGGTTCTTGTATTTGCTTTATGATTTTGTTCCAAACATTATATCCAACACATATTTTTTCATATACATATTTTTCAAACTATTGTATAATTTCAAAAAATTGGCTTGTTTATATGGTTAAGCAATTGTCTATATGCATTTCGTTCCCGCTTGTGGAACTCGTCAGTAGACTTCAACCAAAAAAAGTTTTGAATTCAGTTAACAAAACTCCGTATGTTTATAGTAAGACTCTTAATACTATATTGAGAATCACAATATACAAACATAATAAGTTTGAAAACCGCAAACAAAAATCTTTACAAAACAAGCATCTTTATTCAACTGTGCATCTATTTTATTTTCCACCACCTTTTTACCGAATGAAGTGCATATAGACAATTGCTTAACCATAAAAAGAAGCCAAGTTTTTGAAATTAAATAAAGACATTATGTCAAATAAATATACTTCAGTATTTCAACTATTGTATAATACTTTCATTTAATTTTTATATTTTAAAAACATGGTAATAAAATTTTTATTTTTCGTTATCAAAGACAACAACCATTTTTGAAGAAAATAATTTAGAGAGCTCAAAAGTATTTTCAAACAAAAACGTCCTAAATCTTTTTACTGAATTAGGGCATAAGCTACTTCGCAAATAGTACCGACTGACACTTGGATTACTTTTAATGTAATCAACTGACTATTTTAACATTGCGATGTCCTAGGCGGTATTCAATTGCCTCACTCCGCATTACTTTCATTTTCATTTCAGTAAATTAAAAAAATTTTTCTGGGGCTCGAACATGTATCTCATCACACGTTATGTACTTAACAGGCTATACCACTCAGCTAAGTTACCATCTAAAATAACACCAGCAAAATGTTAATATAAAACTGAAATGAGTTTCAAAGTAGCTGAGAATAAATTTGTTGGCTCTCATCAAATTCGATTACGTACTCAACTTAAGAATTAATTTTTAGTTTATTCTGGATGACATTGCAGTTAGCATTTAGTCAGTCTAAGAAAAGTTAAGTTAAAGTTAGGGTATTAAGGAAAATGACGCATTTTTCTGTGTCACCGCGCACTCAATTAGAACCCATGTCTATCCACTTGGGCAAATTGTGGTTGTTTATAATCGGCTGCTTTACATGAATTTTTAATGAAATTATTTATTTTATTCAATTCAGAATAAAAGAAATTTATTATATATTTATGATTTGATCAGGCTAAAGTTAGTATCGCTTTGTAAGCCAAATTATATGTAATAATTATTAATGAACATTTAGGGAGTCCCATACCTAAATAATGGCAATACGGTATCGTTGTCTACATCAAGAATTTATTTT
This sequence comes from Tachina grossa, assembly GCA_949987645.1. Classification (NCBI taxonomy): domain Eukaryota; kingdom Metazoa; phylum Arthropoda; class Insecta; order Diptera; family Tachinidae; genus Tachina; species Tachina grossa. Next base: position 171,807,741 of record OX465274.1, on the reverse strand, counting down.
GACATAATTACATTTAATGTCGTTTGATTTATCATTGCGAGACTTTGATTTTCGTATTGTTTGTTAATTAATATTTATACAAATTGATAATCGCAAAATTATTCAACTGAGTAGTGCCAATGTGTGTTTATCAATAATAAGAAAAAAGTTCAGAAAATCCAAGAACGGCAAAGAAAGTGGTGGAAAGGACTAGGGCTTAATATGCGTGCCACCAAAGGATTCTATTGTGCTCTGCGTTCCAGTTTACGGAAACATCATGGCAGTTGATTTAAAAATTTCATGTGTATGAAGACCTAACTCCACCGAAGTTTCTGCCCATTTTTGCATTTCTATACCTATAAGTGCCCAGCAAAAAATTACACATTACCATCAAAACTACTTGCCATATAATGACTTAATTTTCTGATTGCAAAATTTCATTACCCACTTACAAATCACATTACCTTAAATTTAAAAAAAATAATGTAAAAGTTGCTAAATGAGGCGAATAATGTTTTTAGATTAAATAGATTACGTGAAACAGTTGCCAAATAAAAAAAGTAAATGCTTCTCAAAAATCGGTTATTTTAGTCTCACGCCTTGTTACAATCATTAAGTTTGTAATCCGGTAAGGAACAGCTTCCACCAAAAATGCTTAATTCCAAACCCGATTACCTTTTTTTTTTGAAATTTTTTGCTGGGTGCTACATATACATTAGGGATGCCAATACCGAAAACCCGGGATTATTCTAAAAAACTGAATCCCGAATCCCGGGAATTTTAAGCAGAAATCCCGGGACTTCGGTAACACTAAAAATCTGAAATTTTTTTTTATTAAATGCAACTATGTTTACGTTTATAAATAAACATGAGTTGCAATTTAATCATAGTAGCCATGAATCAAATGCTTTTTACTGGCTATAAAAAAAGAAGTCGTAGGCGAAAAAAATATTAGTAATGAATTTTGTACCACACAAAACAAAGTCGGAAGCTCGGTTTGGTGTTTTTTCTTAGTGCATGATAATGGAACTGCGCACGCCAAAAGCAAATTTTGCAAAAAGGTATTAAAAACCTTAGGGAGGTTCTACCAAAGATCTTTTGACACATATTAATGTAAGTATACTTTGTCAGATAAATAAATGAAAGAAAATGTTTTAAATATTTTTATAGACCCATGGTATTCAGCTAGAAGGTTGTACTTCAACCAAAAATACTAAAAATTACTAACTTTCTTGGCCCACTCGCTTGGCGCTATCAAATAAAGCTCACGGAAATAACGGCCAAATAAGAAAATGAAATAAAGTCCAATAAAATTAAGGAATTTTTAATTGGGCTCTATTTCATTTATATTGGGCTTTATTTCATTTTGAATTTGGTTTCATTGGGCTTTTTCAATTGGGCTTTATTTCATTTATATTGGGTGTTATTTCATAAATTTGCTCTTGGGCCTCAATTAATTTTTTTGGGTATTATTTTATTGGGCCTTATTTCATTTCTTACTTGGGCGTTATTTCCTTGGGCCTTTTTTCATAGCGCAATTACAGCATCAAGCCAACGTTTTTTTTCGTCAGCAGCTTATATTTGCAATAAAATAAGATCTCGATTGCCGGCTGCCACCCTAGATGCATTAATTTTTTTAAGAAGTTTCTTAAGAGATACGACAAATACAAATATTACAAATATTACAAATATTACTTCCATATTACTTTAAATTATTCCTACCAATAATACATTAAAAATGTTTTATTTGGTTCTGTAATGAATTTAACTTTCTTCATGAACTAAGAATTTTTTTTAATACTTATACCTACATCAATAATAAATTATAATTCTAAAAGCTAATAAATGAGATTATCTAATATTTTTTACATTATAAAATCCCGATCCGTCCCGGGATCCCGTTTTTTTAAATTGAAAATCCCGAATCCCGGGTTTTAGAAAACCTAGTCCCTTTTGGCATCCCTAATATACATACATATGTACATTAGAGCGACTCAAAAAAAAAGTGATTTTGTCACCCCTCTGAAAATAAAGCTTGATATGTTTTATGATGATTCTCAAAATATTTTGGCTCTAGCGTAGACCATTCGTGACTTGGACCATTTTTAAAAAAGTTTTTTTTTTAGTTTTTCGAATTTTTTTGTACTTTGCTCCAAGACGACATAAATAAAATTTGGTATCATCGAAAAGAGTTTTTGAAGCAGCATCCAATGGTATATAAAACTTGACCATTTGCGACCTACTAATTAAGATATTTAACTAAATACATATTTTCGTTTCGGGTTTTCAATCAAAACAATTCACATATTCCATTTGCAATAATGATTGAATATATAAAGCAGAATTCTACATCAACTGACACCACACACTGCAAAGATACAATATTAGAAGTTTTTTTTTTTTTTGCTTGCCCTGTAAAATTTGCTTGCAGGTATTTATTTAATTAAACCTGCGATATGCAATTGTGCTTAAAACTAAATTTTAGCTTGCAAATCGTCTACTGTTGCCCCACAGTAGAAGATTTAGTACAAAACAATCAGATTCTATGATGTAAAAGGCGAATTATAGACAAAGGAAGCTGAAAAGATCATAAAAGTGAAACAACAAAAAATTTAATTAAATCCGATTTGAAAGTATATGAAAAGAAGAAGAAAAAATCGTAGGAAAAGAAATAAAACCAATTCACGACCATACGACGCCAAATACATTTTTATAGCCTTAAGCAAGGTCGTACAGCGACCTTCACCATTAAAACATACACACATCCATCCATCCATCCAACAGATCATAAAAACAGAAATACTTTGCGCGAAATGAGGAGTTTTAAGTTTAAGATTCATGATGATGCTGATGTTGCCTGCCTGCTGCTGTGTGATGGGTTGAGTTATAAATTTATATACAAACATACATACATATATTTATATAAATATGTGTATGTATGTCTGTATGTATGTATATATTGTTGTTTTTGCTTATTGTGCCGTTAATTCTTGAAATATATAATTTTCTTAAGCTTGGCCCAGCATTCTTCTACACGTCATTTTGTCCTCCTTTAAAAGTTAAACTTTGCGGTTTTTTCCTCATACAGAAAAGTTTAACTGCATTCTCTGTTACAGTTTATTTATTGCCAACACTATTATCTTGCAGTTTTAAACTTTGAATTGTTTTCGTTTTGTTTCTTTAAAAATTTTTTTTTATTTTTGGTTTAAAAATTTTTTTGAATGTTTCTGTAACTGCCACTGGTTTTTTCCCCCTTATCGTTTACTCCCATTGGTTTCCTCGCAATTTTACAGAAAACTTCTTGTTAAATGTGTAAAAACTGCGAGCGCTTGATTTGATGATCACATTAAGTATCAATTTTAATTGGACTTTAGGTATTTCAGTTGCTGTCAGATGCGCATAAACTCTCTTTTGTCCACAGCAAAGCGTTAACAATCAACCTGGTTTCATCCTTAATACGCTTAAGGAGATTTTAACAGTTTTCTTTTTCCCTTCAGAGTTTAGTTTCAAATAAGATCTTAATTCTATTTAAAACACAGATAGTGTCAAAGTAAGATTCATGATATTATACCATGAATCGTTCTCCTATTTCAAGCCAAATTAAGCAAAAAAAAAAAAATCCTTTGAATTAAATATTTCTAGAACTTTACTGTTATGTTATCTGACATGTGGAAGAGTTTAGGAAGAACAAGTGTCATGTTTGTTTTATACGAGTACTTTGCGGTTGATATGTATATTTTATTAAATTAATGCTGGCATATGTGTGTATTTATACTCGTATGTATGTGATTCCTTAGCAAAAAGATATATGACACTAGATGTATGTTTATTTGAAAGACCTTGGAATGACAAGCCGCAGGTTACTAACACACCTCTGTAGCATATAATTAAATATTTCCCAACAAAACAAAACCCTGTTAATGTGTTGCAATTACTCAAACAACATAATTTTTAATTACAAAACTACATACGTACCATCAGCATTACAAGGAAGTAGTCTAGTAATGCCATACTTGTAATCCGTTTGATATAAGTGTTTGCTGTCGATAAACTATAGGAAACATATTTTACATAACAATTAATATTAATAATCCCCTCATGAAATGCAAAAATTTCAACTTTAATCGTCAGTAGTGTTTAAAAATGCAGTATAATGCATTAAACACATTCGCGACAGCAGTCTACATGGCTACAAAACTACAAGTGCCGAAGGCAACAAATGTTGCCTGGTAGTCAACTACTTAATTATTTTGAAAACATCAGCAGCACCATAAGAAATATATAATTTATATTTCGGTGTTGCCGTTTTCAAATATTTCACAATTTATAAAAATAAAATGGTATGTCTTGTTTTAGACTTGACACTTTTTCTTGAAGCAGTTATCTTCAATTCTCTTTTAAAACTGCTCGTTTGCTTACACTCAGACGGGCTCTTGTTCAATTTTCCTATTGTTTTAATGCTGCAAATGAAAAAACAAAAGAGAATTGAAGTAATTTTTCTGTGCAAGCAAGTCAGTACCTTCTTCTTCTTTCTTCTTTCCTCTCTCTCCCATAAACGCAGACTTGCTTTAAGAAAAACTGCCGAGTCTAAAAGATGAGTTTACAAAAACTTAAAAACAAACCAATTTATTTATTTGTATTTTTTTGCGATTTTTATTATTTGCAGATTTAGTAAAATCTTTAATAGATTTTGCAATTTTTCGATAACTTGCGATTTTTTCACGTGTTTTTCAAAACTTTTTATAGATTTAACGGCTTTCGCCATTTCTAGTCAATGTTAAGGGACCCATACACTACAACAGCATGCATGCGCAATCAAATATTTGTGCCAGCGGTTTGGTCGTGTATGGGCGTTTTGTGCGATTGTACGGTTTGCTGTAGCGATGTCAAATAGAGTTTGATATTTTGCTGATGGTACCAGCTTGCTGGTGTGGTATTTGGTGAAATTAGCTCAGTTGAGCAAAGTTGTCATTCAGTAAACATGCATTTAAGAAATACAATTTGTTGAAACATAATTTGTTTCAATGGAAAACAGAATTTTAGCACTTTAGTTATACATAGGGTGGTTATGTATAGTGAAAATTTTTTAAGAAATAAATATTGTACCAGCTTGCTGGTATGTTGTGTGGTTCGAGCATGAATGCGCAATCGCTTGATTGTGCTTGCATGCTGTTGTAGTGTATGGGCCGCTTTAGAGCTTCCTTCCGACCTTGCAGCTTCTCGCGAATTTTTTGCATTTTTTAGAGTTCTAGAGATTTTTAATCAATATTGTGGCTTGTTTTAAATGTTACAATTTTCACAAATAATAGTTTTTTTTTTTGCTTTCTAAAAATATAATTATTTATGTAATATATAATTGAAATTTATTTGCTGGTGGTTAAACATTGTCTATATATTTCATTGGTGCTTAGCCAAATCATTAGTAGACTTCAATCACTTAATTTTAACAGTCACAAACCTCTTATCTTATGCAAAGACTTTCAAGAACTATTTGAGAAGAAGTTGAACAACTTTTGTGAACATATCAATACAATCTGAACCAAAATCGCCAGACTGGGTGTAGGGTTTTACTATCATTTAGTAGTACTATCGAACCTATACTGTCACGAACCTGTTTTTAGTGTTTTTAGTTTTTTATTGAATCATATGAAATATGATATGGAATAACTTATCGAGAAAGTGGCCTCCACGACCTTGCATGCATGCATTTATGCACTCGTTTGTCAAAATTTTCCATAACCATTTTACATAAATGTGGCCAAATTTCTTTGTTGCAGCGTTGAATCTCCTCTTTTAAAGCACGCTTGGTTGTGGGCTTGTTCACATAGGCCCAAATAATCCCATCAAAAGAATTCTAATGGTGTTCAATCACACGATCAAGGGGCCCAATTCTGATTTCCCAGACACGAGAATGCACGACCTGGAAATGTCTCATGAAATAATTGATTTGTTGCACATGTTGCTATATGGGATGAAATCACATATTGGCCACATCATTATCATCCAATTTCGGCAGAAAGAACTAGATTGTGACCAACACTTTTACGCGCTGCTTCGATATTGGCATTTGAAGTATTTAATTTTCGAACTGCGGCCCCGAAGTTTTCTTAATTTTTGAAATATTTTTCAGTAATGAAGACTTTGTTCTATCGTGTAACGCTCCATTTTTACTAATCCTAGATTGCCAGTTGTCGAATTTGTATTTTTGGTAGGCGTGCCAACACTTTACTGCACAAATGGTTAAAGTTAAATAAAACACACATAAAGATATGATTTTAATGAAATTTTATTTCAATACACATAATACGAAATTATTTTTGCCCTTGGAGGTAGTTTTCGCACATTTCGGGCGGTATCTCAGCGATAACTTGATGAATGTTGATTTTCAAATGCTCCAACGTTAGAAGATTATCTGCGTATGCGCGGTTTTTAGCTTAGCGGCACAAAAAAAGTCTAATGGAAAGAGATAAACAACGAAAATAACATTATTTGGAAGTTTACAAATTTGCAAAAGTAAACTTCCAAAATTAAAATATACAGAGGTGGGTTTTTTCATATTTAAAACTTTTAGCGTTTAAATTGTAAAATAAAGAATTAGTCTTCAATTGCAATTGCAAGATTCTTACAATCTTGCCAATTCCTTGCACAGTAGATCGATTCTGACAACCATAGTCACCACGTAATGCTCGAAAAGTGACCAACGCTTTTCAACAAAAAAAGTTTGTGATAAGCTATAAATAAATATTTTTGATAGTTCTTCGGTTATTAAACCATCCATATCCGTAAACGGCAGTAAACGGATAAGCCGTACTGTTGCATTTACAGATCGAGCACTCGGAAAATTGGCATTGAATGTTACCAGTTAATTTTCAACAGCGTAAATAGTTGTGCAAAGCAACAACAATAATTCAATGCTTTCGCAAGAAAAGCGTGTTGCCAAACAAGCATTTTTGATCGGGCGATGTCACGTTTATAATTAGTACTTTTTTGGATTTTTTTTATATTAAGTTTTAACATTTTTGTTATTACAAGTTTTCTGTCAGAAATTTGGGTTATAGGGTCCCGGTCGAGACCTGTAATTTGTATTGCGGTAATTCTTGAACATATGGGAGAGTGTTGAAATAATAACATACAAATTTTTTTACTCCAGTCTCGCTCTTTTACACTAAAAACTGAAAAGTTGCTGCAACAAAAATTGCAAAGGACCCGAACAAAGCGAATTTCACAATGCCTTCACATCAAAGAATCGATTTTAAACCATTTTTTTTAGATCTATTACTTAAATGCCCGTTATTTCTACCCAAAGATATCTATCGTCTAAATTAAATTTTATAAGGCAAACTTGTAGATAAAAATCTTAGGTAAACTATCTGTACGTAGAAATTACCGGCATAAATCATTAGTGTCTGGCATAACACATCCCTTATAGCCTTTTCACACTTACTCACATCTTTCATCTTTCATCAATTTGGCAAGATGATAACATCTTCCTATAAGAATTATACAGGACTGAATGTTTAACATCTTTCAACATCTTCAAAAGATGTTCCTATCTCACTTTGTTCCATTCGCCATCTTTCGATTATTTTAGTGTCATCACTAGAAAAAATTTATACAAATATATACATACATGCATACATACTATAAAAATGTATACATATGTATGTATGTATGTATGTATGTATGTATGTATATCTACATATGCATGTAAATATGTATATACATTCAAAGCTACATTTTCGAATATCTTTCCCAAAAAAAGATCCGTAATTACTCTAAGATTTTATTATATACATATGTATGTATGTATATGTATGCATATAATAAAATCTGTTATATATTTTTGCAAATCGAAATAAATTACATAAAAATAGTTGCAAATGTCTACGCAAAATCTTTTCGGATAAAATTTTTAATATTTCTTCATCATCATTGTCCGCTGGCATAATTTCTACATAACTTCTAGCATTATTTGTTTCTGCTCCTCAGGAGCCAGCAATTAAATCAATTTCTGCTGAATTTTTAAATTTGCGTTTTATTATTTAATTATTAGTTGCTCACACTCGTAAAAATAGTATTATAATACATGACAGCTGAAAGATGAAAGATGTTGTAATGTGAAGTAAGTGTGAAAAGGGTATTAAGTGTTAATCTAATTAAAAAAAATTTAATTTAACTTTTTTTAATTACCAGTCACCCCTCACATTGCAACCTCTATAAATAAACAACAATCGCTCCGTTGTGCGCCCAGTACTGCAATCATAATTATATGGTCTTGTCTACGTGTGTACTCGTATATTGGCTTGTATTACAAAAAAAATAAATTTAAACAGCCATAAACAATCTATAATATGGTGTGGAATTTATTTTGACTGGTTTCTTATTAACTGTTGAAATAAGTTACTGTAAAAAAAACTTGGTGTTGTTGTGTTGACTTGAGCAGACTTGAGTGTGGAGTCCTTTAGAAATAACCAGAGACGATTTAATATATTGATGGCATTTTACACGTGTACAAATTTAAATTCATTTATTTATAGATAACATTTTATCAATCTTTAGTACACATACTTACAAACAAACAAAAAAAAAACAAGGAATAGCATGTTGCTGATAAAAATAATTTATTAAGATTATTAATTTTGAAGGTTTGATTACAAGTTGATGTACGCAAGAACAAGATTTTTTCATCTACCTATACATGACAGTGTGTTATAAATCCCTTCTTATTTAAGACACTTTAGAATGGAATTTTTCTGAAGTGCTAAAGAAAATGTTGTGGTTAATAAAAAAAATCATAATTGTCGTGATACCGAGTATTAAGGCACTATTGCATTTTGATGCATGAAAAATAATAAGAATCAGTTTTCAATTTTAAGAATAAACTTGATTTTGTACATTTGATCATAAATTCATTAAACGGAAATATTTCAGCTCATAACACTTTTTAAAGGATAGCAAAAATTATTTTTACTGATACTGTGGACGCTTCTACTACACATTTTTTAGAAGAAGAAAAAAATTCCAAAAGTCCTTTGGCGAATCAACATTTAAAATGTGACCACTCGAAGTTCTTCTTGTTTTATTAAAAAAAGCTCAGACTTGATTTTGAAAACCAACTTTTAAGGATTTCGGCTTCAATGGGCTAGTTTATTTGTTTAAAATCTAGATTTTTGCATTTTTCGATACATTAGATGTTCTTTTATCGAAATGTACAAAAATCTCGATTTCAAAAACATAATGAGTTAGGGCCTTTCTATATTAAGGTAGCGATATGCTCAATTCATCATTTAAAATTGCATTTGAAAAGATAATTTCAAACAAAATTTAAAAAAAAGTTAATTGTAAAATGTTTTTTTATAAAAAAAAATATTTTACTTAATAAGTAAAATATTAATTTGAGATTATTAGTGCGTTTAAAAAATTTTAAACTTAAATTTTAACAATTCTCATAAAAAAACATTGATTATTAACTTGACTGCACCCGGTCAGAGAAATACTTGTGTAGCAACACTCTATTCTTAAATAGCTGTTGTTGTTATTTACATTTATTTTCTTTTACATACTCTTACGACTACAATTTGAAGCTGAAAAAAAGTCAGCCAATGTAGCAATAGTAAAGTAAGAAAATAAAAAACATGTTGATTATTGAGTTCTTGTTTCAACTTTGTTATTTGTTATTGAGCTTCTCATTTGTTTAAATGAAAGTTTATAATATAATAACTCTAGTTGTTCTAAGAAGCTTTGGGTAAAGGTTCCCTGATGATCTGTATTAGCAACAGTGAAATGCGCATAGGATCCAGCTAAACCCCTCAATAATCAATTTCAAGGTATTTTTAGTAAAATGAAATTTTGTTTGAAATTGTACTTTCAAATACAACTTTAAACAATACAACGAGCTTATGAATTCAGCAATAATAAATCAATGTGACTTTCGCAGGTTGCACAGTAGCATCTTAAAACTCATACAAAATTATTCTTTGATGTAATTCCTATAAAAATTTTAATTATGTTGTTATGGAAGCAAATTGTGCATTTATATGATTTTTGTGCAATTAGATAAAAATGTTCAAAAAGTTTTAGCTTTTCGCTTAAATCTGTTATCTTTTATTCTAAATGATGTTTCATTATGATTCTTAGTTCGCTTTATTAATTTTAATTAAACAACAGCATAATACAATACACAAGCTGCATATTTTTCTTTTAGAGTCTGGCAAGTTTGACCGAAAAAATTCTCTAAAGCTATGTACAGACGATTGTCAGATCTTACAATATTGTCAGATCTGGCAATGTGCTGACAATGTACTGTCAATCGAAAATTGCCAGCACAATATTCCTTGTCAGTTCACACGGTTGTCAGAAAATCTTACAATTTATTGCCAGGCGGTTGTATGACAATAAATTCATCAGCCAAAATCGTCAGTAGAAAAATTGTCAGTTCACACGGTTGTCATATGTGCAAATTATTAGATCTGTTGTTATGCGTTGCCATACTTAAATCATTTGTTAGAAATTGTTAAATATTTATCGTTTGTGTTTGTGTTAAATGTAAAAACTGAAAGTATAAATTATTATGGACCATAAGGAAGCAATTGCAATGATTTTGTCTGTACATTTTTTATTATACATTTTTTCTTTAAAATCAAACGTGTGCAGTGTTGCCCATAGAAAAAATTATCTGACAATGATGCCATTGTCAGATGAATAAACTTCGAACATATGACAATATTAAAATGTCTGATAAATATCTTGCTATAATTTTACCATATGACCAATGGACTGATAATGCTTTTTCTGGCAACGACGTCTGGCAAAAATTGTTAGTTTACACGGTTGTAAGAAATTTGGAGCACATTTTACTGGCAACCGTCTGTACATAGCTTAAGGATTGTTGTTATAATTTTGAAAATAATTTCAGCAATTTTCCTTTGTGACTTGACTGTCTTTAATACTCTTGTGTTATGAACACAAAAAAGTTCAAAGTTTAAAACAAAAATGTATTTCGTCTGATTTATTGCCTCTTATTTGGTAAAATGCATTTAATAAAATACTTAAACATATTTATAAAACAATAGTAATTGAAACGATTCTGTTTTAACGTTTTAGTTTATTTTTTTTTCCATAATTTTTCATTCGTTACAGATTTTCATTTGCATTTGCATTGATTTACGAGTATTTGTTTAAGTATAAAAGTATGTTAACTCATTGTTTATAATTTTAACCGAATCATATCAAAACTAAACAAAATAATCAATGCAACAAATAAATAAAATGTGTATGTATGTTAATAATATTAAATTAATTAATTATTGATTTTAATGGCCATTCAAATAAACTTATTTTTATTAATTGTTATTACTTTTTTATTCAATTTTTTTTTTAAATTTATATTGTCAATGTGTAAATGTAAATTTTTAGTTTATTTAAACAAGTGTATGTATGTATGTATGTATGTACCCATATAAATTTATATATATGTAAGTACACATATGTACATTGTCAATTCCTAATAAAAATTCAAACAAAATGTTTCACTGAAAGCTTTTATAATAAGCAAATTCTCTTAAACTGAATAAAGGTAAGCACTAGACTAAATTGTGTGATTAGAATAAATTAATTTTGTTCAGTTTATCCTAAAGGTGTTGACATAAAACTAATACCATTTAATATTATGTACAATATAATTTTTTTTCTTCGCTCTTTCTGTTGTCGTGTGCTTTATTTGCTTACAACATCCAATCGTCTCTTAAACGTCACATTTCATTTGTATTCAAAAATTGTACGTACGAGTGCATAACTTGCAGACTAAATTAAATTTCAATTGAATGAGCTGTAAGTTATGTAAGTACATTGACAATTTTCGTTTTTGTCAAAATTTTTGCCAAACATATATATTGGGAATAAAAAAATTTATATATTTCGAGCGGTAGCGAAATTTTAAATTCTGCTCGAAAACACATTTATTATAAAATCAACAGTTTTAGCAATTGCGCAGCTTAATTTGGCAATTTTTATTAAGTTTTTTTTTCGCGATTCAAAAACTGCTTTTATATTGAAAAGTTTAAAATATCAAAAACCCAACTCCTTCAATATTTAAAAGCAAAATAGTCCTTGTTGAAAAAATTAAAAAATAATTTAGGTAAAATATAGTCACCCTTATTCCAGTTGTCGACATCGACGTCACGTCAATACAATACCAAATAATTGGTGCCTGTCTACTCGCTCTCGATATCATTTTGTGCTATTGACAGTCTATTGCTGTTCCCTAAGACCTAGAAAATAGCATGAGACAGTCAATAGCTGTTAATTGTTGGCGACAATCAGTAGATTAGCCCCAATTTTTCGGTATTGTATTGACGTGACGTCGATGTTGACAACTGCAATAAAGGTGAATGTAAAATCGTTCAAGACTGATAGAAATTTAATGCCCCTATAATGGATGGCAACTGAACTTTAGTTGCGTTGCCACTGACCACCAACAAATGTTAATTTCAGATGCCAACTTGCAATAGATAATATTGGCAACCAAATATTTTTAGTTGCTGTAAAATGTTTATGTAAAATTAAAAAATTAAAATGTAATTAAATTAAATTCTCCTTCCTTGTAGACAAATGCATTTACGCAGAGTCAGGGCAGATTCATATAAATTATACTCGGCTCAAGTCGGTTCGAGAAATTTATACTTTTAAAGTCAAGGTACTTATATTCAAATTACAAGCGGCAAAAATAGTCCCCTGATCGCTTGCGACCACCTAGTATGTTTTCGGCTCGGAGCAGAGTGGTAATTCTGAAGTACATAAATTGTTCTTTAAATGCCATCTAATACTCGTAAGTGTCATATTTTGAGCTTTCTTCTCTCCACTTTATTATAAATATTTTTTTTAACACTTACATTTTCAGTTGCAAATATGTAATAACGATTATTTCTGATAAATTTAAGGAAATAAGGGGAATTGCCAAACATATTAATAATTTTAATTACAGTTGAGTTGCCAATCAATTGAAGTTCGGTTATCATTCCTAATCGAGCCATAAAACTGGCCAGTAGTTGGAAATTTATTTATTTTATTATTATTTATAAAACAAAATAGATTTGCTGCAAATATTTGAATGTATGGACATCTGCATATGTAAATGCAGACTCTGTTTTTTAAGCTTTTATTTAGTAAGTTATCTGGCATATCCTTCTTTACGAACATAGAAAAATAAAGAAAACGAAAGCTAATAAATTTAAACAAAGAAATCAAAACAAAAATAAATTTATAACTTTCATAGTGTCTATTATTTTTGTTACTTAAATCACGTATAATCTCCTGTGCCTGACATAAAGAGCACAGCTCTAAAAAATTATAAGTATCTTTCTTCTTTTTATTTAACCATACTTAAAACACGTCTTTCATGACGTATACCAATAAAAAAAACAATTAATATATAGATATTTAGATGTGTTCTTCCATTTTATTAAAAATAATAATAAAGTGTCAGGGTTGTGACTTGGTGCTTACATGGACAACATCACCAAAAATAATTTTAAGGGGAAAGTCCTACATTGACAGAGATGATTTTCGGAATACGAAATCCACTGCTAAAATCCTTTCTTGTTTCCCCGGCTTATCAACCCTAAGTGAATGTGTACTGAAAAAATAATACAGTGATTTTCGGAAGTACAGTCAGCTACTTAATTGTATTTAAAACGCTTATGACGTTGATAACCACCTAATATTGAAATAAATATCGACGGCTTACAGCGTAAACCTACTAAATCCACTTTTTCTAACATATGACATTTTATTATTTATTTATTTATATGATATTAAACTTATATAAATATAACACTAATATAATATTTAAATAGCACTAGTAACTTTGGCTATCAGCTAATGACATTTTAATGCCGTACGAAAGAGAAAGATTCGCTGCATTTACAAGCTAAAATATTTATTTTAATTTGGCTCGAACTCAAGACCTTCGGTTTTGTAGTCAAAGTGCTAACTATTTCACCCAACGTCAGTGTTATATGAATTTCGATATGTTCTTTTTTTTTAGATAATATCCAATAATTTTAAGCTATCATTCACTACAGATTTTTTTTATATTGACATCATTATATTATTGTTTCTTGTCACTTGTGGGTTATGGAGACGATCGAATAACGGTGCGTATATATATTAGTCGTTTAATTGACCCTTTTTCTGAGACGCAGAAATAAAATTAACAATTAACATCCTAATTTTGAGTTGGTTGTGTGCGGTTGCAGCTACGAGTATGTCTTCGTCGGATGATAATATTTTGTTCTGGATGAAATCTTGGTACAAAAAAAAATAGAAACAGAAAGAAAAAAATTAACCAGAGTTATCCTAATATTGACATTAGTGGTGCTATTTTCATTTCTAATGTGTCCACAAAATGCTTAGATACCAGCCTCTGCATTATGATATTGCAAATGGTGAACATATCAAGCAGTATTGCCAACTTAAAGTTTCTATGCCTTTGGAAGAAAATGTTACTCATTGCATTTGATTTCTCATCGGTAAATTTAAAATTTATTTCGAAACTTATTGTTGGAATTTTCATCGAGTTAGCTGACTGTTAACTTGTTGAATTTGTAAAATTACTCAGATATTTTGTAGCTGTAAAATTTTAAATCTAAAAAAAATGTTATTGTACAGACGTTTGTTTACGCATTTAATAAGTTAGGAATTGCAGCTTTCGGTATGATTCCCACTATTTTTATTTAACAAAATTTGGATTATTTGATAGATTTTCAATTACTTATAAATAATCGGGTGTTCGTGAAATTTTAAGTTACGTTAAGATTATTCCGTAAGTTATATCGTACACAGAAAACAGTATTCACCAATTAATGTTTTTAATTAATAATTTAGTTGATTCAATTTAATTTTTAATTGTTTTAATTAATTTGAGTGACAAAACCTAATTGATATTATCAAATTGTTTATAGGTGAAAATGTAATTAATTCTTTAATTGATATTACAGATATGTTAATTGATATTACACAATTATTCATATTACTATATTGTGTCTACTGACTTGCTGCTTATCTTTTTGGATTTCCTCGTATAATCTGATATGGAATAATAGCTTAGTTAAGCACACAATTTTGCTTTTGACACAGTATTTTAGTGTAAAAAATTATTAAAAATGAAACTACCAGTTAGTATCGATAAACTGGCAGTTAGTATCAGTTGATACACAATTTTTAATAACCATAGTGAGTGAAAATCACAAAAGCAAATGCCTGTCATAAAACCAAATGAAAATACCTTCGATCAGCAGTTGCTCATGTAACGGCCTCTATTTATTCGAACTTCTAATTAACTTTCAAATTTTAGATTTTTTATAAATACGAAGTTTTACCCTCTGTTTCTGTTAGCCGGACGGTCGACTTGAGTAGATAATTTATATGAAAAGCACTAATTTGTTTAAGCGATTTTCATAAAAAAATTCTAGAAATGAGTTGTGGAAACAGTGTGTTAGTAATTGTTTTTCGAAGGTTTATTTTTTTTAAGAAAATCTATTCTAATTTCAAATTCCTAATGCATTCCGAGTAGTTAGTGAATTGTTTTTTATGCAATGTCAATTTTAATATGGATTTTACATTCGTAGGTCCAAAATCGCTCAATTAATGGGCTGTACTTGTACCGACTTGTAATTAATTTTCAAAGTTGAGATTTTTTTAATAAATATGAAGCTTTATTTTTTTTTACTAATTTCAAATTCTTATCGAATGTCTTGTCCTTAGTGAGTTGTTTATTTATGCAGTGTCATTAAGTAAAATTAAAGTTTAAAATTTTTAATTTTCAGAGACTTTTCAAAGTCTTTACATTTTGTGATGTATTTTTCATAAGGTAGACTTTTATTGCTGCTATAATTTCAATAACACTGCAATATCCAGTCATTGTTTAATCCCTTATGCTTTCAATACCCCATTGCTTAAGCTTAATTAAATGAAAAAGAAAAACAAGTGTATGATATATATTTATCATAAAAGTATAGTCATGACAATTTATTCGAACTAAAATTTTAACTAGATGTGTTTTATTATTATAATTATTGCTACTTTTTTTTGTTGCAATTTATCGCTTATTTATATATATTATGTATCGAAGAAATAATTGATTAATTATTTAAATTAATCGTTTCTTTTATCTTTGTTTCTAATAATACGAGTATTATAAAATAACTAAATTCGTTTTTATATGTTATATGTAGTTTCATCTCTTTCATACATTATTCATTCATTCTTTACCCATTTTTATTTTCAATATGCTTATGTATTTATATTTTATTTATGAAATTCTTTATAAACTTTTATCTATACAGTATGCCAAAAAAGTATTTTCACAATCACTGTAAGCCTTATGGTAAATGAAAAAAATAAATGTTTTTTTTTTAATTTAAGGCTAATAGTGAAGTTTTAGGGGCAACAAAGGAAAATAGTTCAGCTTAGTAGCTTAGTTCTGCTTATTTTTGGCTTTAATAATTCTTCTGCTACTAAAAGGGCGAGACGCCATCTTCAAAAAATAACGTATGCTTGAAGTCTACACTAAAACAAAATTTCCAAAGAAAACCCGGTTTCAACGTACACTTCAACCATACGCTATCTTTTTGCATAAGGGGTAAGTTGTTTGTATATTTCTTCTTCTCAATAACTGCAATACATATTAAACTGATTGCAGAGATGGCAATACAACTTTTTTTAAATGTATGAATGAAATAAAATTATATTTCATTTTTATATAAAAAATAATAAAAAATTTTTACAATATTGTATTTAATACGATAATAAACTTACGCAATTAACTCTAAAAGCGTATTTTTTTGAGATGTGGCATTGTTTCAATAAAGCTGCGATGTGTATTTAATGCTTTAACCAAAATCAGTGCGTTATTGCAAAAAGTAAATAAGAATTGTTGCTTGGTTTGTAGTTTAAGCTTCGTCTAAATGCATTTCGATCCGGCTTAAAGCTTAGTTAGCCGACTGTAATGGAATGTAACTACAACGGTAGGAAATAGCTGATCGGTATTTTTCTATAAAAAGTAGGTTGCGTTACATTACATCTCTATAACCATTTTCATTACTTTTCGCATAACAATATCGATCAGCTGTTTCCTACCGTTCCAGTTACATTCCATTGCAGTCGGCTAACTGAGCCTTTAAGGAACTCATCAGTAGACTAAATATCAAACAAATATACTTCGGAATTTCCAATATAAAAAGTGAATAAATTTATTGAGCCAATTAAATAGTCAGAATAAGAGTACTTGTAATACTTTTAATATGAACCAAATAAGAATTGTACCATATGTACCAATATGCATTACTATGCGCTAATAAAGTTGTTAATATCGCTTCCTAAAAAGCTGGAAGTATGCTTTCATTGACACTTTGGAAGCTGTAAATATATCCTTCATGTAGAAATTACTTGCAATATTTCTTTCACTCTGGTGCGGTATTTTTCTTGCATTAAAATTTTAACTTTTTCATGTTATATTAATCGATTTATTAAAACAAGAAGAACTTCTTTAGGCCCTTCTACAGCTTAATAGATTTATCTTAAAGACATAATTTAATTGTCTTGTAATAAATTTGCAGAATTTTTTTTTAATATTTTCAGTTGTCGAAATACTTTGGTAACACACTGTATGTAATAGTGTTACAGCAATTTTTTTTTTTTTTTTGTTAAACTATTTCTCTTAAAGTAACATACATTTAGTTTATAAATAAACGTAACTAGGTAAAGTTTAAGCATTGTTTTTTATAAAATTTTTCTTCACATTTGTTTTGTTATAAAACAACAAACAACAAACAATAAAACAATAACATATGTTTACATACATACATACATACATGTACTACTTAGTTGTATCTCATATTCAACTAAAATACAATAAGCTAACTACAATTACAATAAATTTTTATATATTTTTTATTTTGCTGGTTGGTAGAGCTTGTTGTTTTTTTTTTTAATACATATTTTATATTCTTTTTTTTAAATTATTTTATCTTTTACAGTTTGTGCTTTACTTGAGTCTACTTACTGTTATTTCTACTAGTAATTACAACAAATGTGTTGGGTTGCTTAAATTTAGTTTGTATTGTAGTAGAAATACTTTTAAATGTTTATGGCAAGTAGGTTTTTATCTGCAAGAATCACTGCGGTGCTTTTTGTTTAAAATAAAAGAAACGAAACAAAAAATTAAAGAAACAAAAGAATGAAGACTGCAAGCAGCACTGTTCAAAATTACAGAATATTTGGCAACTGTATTAAGACGACATACACCATTAACATGCGAGATAGGTTGAGATGGAAAAAAAATTCAAAACTACAGATTTATTAGAACTTTGTGATCGATCAGATGCATTAATAACCTGTGAGAAGTGGCAACTATGATGCTAAATTTATAGACGTCAACTTAAAGATTACAATAGACTTGTGTGTAAAATAAACGACTGAACTAGATCGACCCAGATTATAATACAGAATATCAGTAAAATTGTTAAGACCTCGGTAGTGAGGTAGTGAGAGAGAACTGTTCAACCTGGTCTTGGAGTTGTGAAATGATGATGACAGAACTGGGTCCAGCAACCAACCACCTTTCTAGACTAGGGTCGAACTCGTTCTTTAGTTAATTTTTGCCATAAACCTATGATCAAACACATGTAATTTAAATGGGTTTGATCACTGGTTTGTGGCAAAAATGAACTAGTGAACGAGTTCGACCCAAGTCTACACCTTTAATAACAGATTAACTTATGTAGTAGAGCTAGATCCTTCTCATTCGAACTCATTAGAACTCGTTCGAACGCTTGTTTTAGACACAAACTTATGATCAAACATGGATCGAACTCCTTCCGTAGCTCATTTTTAACACAAACCTACCTTTTAAACCGGTTTAAATTATATGGGTTTGATCATTGGTTTGTCTCAAAAACGAGCTATTGCAACAGTTCGTTCCAAGTGTAGTGGGTTTGGTTATAGGTTTGTGTCTTAAATGAGCGGTTAGCCAGCAATTTTGTGTGCTTTGTAACAATTAGACTTGGGTCGAACTCGTTCACTGGTTCATTTTTGCCACAAACCAATGATCAAACCCATGTAATTTAAATGGGTTTGATCAGTGGTTTGTGGCAAAAATGAACTAGTGAACGAGTTCGACCCAAGTCTAGTAACAATACTGTAAGTGATCAATGAAATGTTAAAAAAAAAGTAATTACAGTTTTTATTTCGTATTGTAGCTCTTTCTGGTTCAACAAAGACAAATATTATGAAAAAAATTTTGTAAATATATATTGAGACCTTATTTGGATTTAATCGTAGGCGACAAAAATTTAAGTTTTCAGAAAGTTTTTTTTTTATAATATTCAAATATGTTTTACATACACGAATTGAGCAAACTTAACGCACTTGAAGTCAAGAGAATTATCATGCCATTGTTGAAACACAGTTGCATCCTGAAAAATTCACTGTTTGGTGTTCTTTATAGACCACAAGCGTCATTCGTAGTCTACAAAAAGGATGTCAGTTAAGTTAAGTTAATAGTTAAGGCTGATCGCTACAGGGACATGATCACTGACATTCTTGTACCACAATTTAATGTCCTTAAGGTAGAGGAGCTGTGCTTTCATACACGCAATTTATTTATTAAAAAATTAAATCTGTGAATGAATAATTTAGCTAAATGGATCCCATAAAATTACTTCCAAGATCATGCGTTCTGATACCAATGAAGTATTATTATGGGCCTATATATGTGCAGTCTCTAGTCTAGTCCACTAAGCCACAGACGCTTGACGTTTTGCAGAACAACATAAAGCACGTTGCCATTGACATACGGCAATAATTATTAAAAATTACACTTCTCGATTCGACTTCCTGCCGATGTGGCCATATGTCGAAGATCATATTCAAAAAAAAATGGCATTGAACTATTAATCCAATTTCATAGTTAATGACAGCCATGTGTGTTGATTCAATCTAAAAAAAATAGTCGAAGAACCTGCCAACTCTTACTTTTCGTCAACAGCCATTCGAATTTTACCAGGTTGATGCAAAAATAAATGACAATAAATTGCATAATTATTAAGCTCCAGATATGGAGGGAAGATAAGTTGATTCAACCGATTTGTGCTTCACAACAAATTTTGTTCCTTTCGTGTATTGTAACAAAATATTTTCCAATCTAGCTTTAATATTTTTTTTATACTTTTTGCATATTTCGTTCTTCTCATCTAAATGTATGTAAATATGTTGTATCTCACCGAAAATAAGTTAAAAAGGAAATTAAATTAACGTTCGACTTGTCGTAAGTGAATGTAAGTGTGCGACAAGTCGAACACTTACAAAAACAAAACAAAAACAAATTTTAAAATTTTGTTTTGGTTTCAAATGTAAATGTACGACAAGTAGAACGTTGTCGACACGTACTCACGAACCTTTTTCTCGAGGGAGTCGAGCACAACTACAATCGAAAATGTGCACAAAAATTCGATGTTTGCATCATGCAGGTACGATAAAAGTTATAGGGCCGGTTTGTCAATGTCGACAACGTTCGACTTGTCGTACATTGCACATTTTCGATTGTAGTTGTGTTCGAGTCCCTCGAGAAAAAGGTTCGTGAGTACGACTTCATACTTTTACCTGCACAATTATTGTATTTTGTGACTAAAAAAAACACATAAGACTTTTTTGATTGTTTTCTCCTCTCTCTCTCTCTCTCTCAAGACTTGAGCAAGTAAACTTGCACTAAGAGCTGCCTGAACCCACAAACTTTGTTGAAAGCTAGTGATACATAGTAGAAAGTTTATTAAAAAATACATTCACATATTTTTTTTTATTCACCTTTATTCCAGTCGTCAACATCGACGTCACGTCAATACAATATCAAAAAATTGGGGACAGTCTACTCGCTGTCGACAACAGCTAACTGCTATTACCAGGATTTTTTTCTACCCCTTTGGACGCAGAAATAGACTGTCAATGGTACAAGATTTTTCTCGAGAGCGAGTAGACAAGTACCAATTTTTGGTATTGTATCTTTTGACGTGACGTCGATGACGACAATTGGAATAAAGGTGATTAAATTTTTTACTTTAGATGAAGGGAGGCCTAGCTAACTACAAAACCGAAGGTCCTGAGTTCGAGTCCGGTATCCAATAGTTAATAAATAACAACACCACGCATTTATCTGATGTGCATTAGTGTCCCCTTGTATCAGTTGTTGTAGGAAAGTCCAAGTGATGAAGGCATTGTCACTGGTCACTGAACTACAACCGCTTCAGCGGATTCTAATCCTAATGTAACATCATAGCGCCTTCCTTCGCCGGTATTGTATAGCACAATCATCGGCGAAGTAAAATAACTAATAAAATTTCTACTAAACACAGATTCAAAAAATTTAATTTGTCAAATTGACACCAGAGGCGCTGCAACTCAACATTATTTAAAAAAACGTGCAAAAAGCAGAGTTGTAAAATAATGAAGTTTTCCTCTGTCTTCTCTATTTCTATCCTTTTCCTATAGAAGGTAACACCTGTAAGGAGTAGTAGGCATTCATTGCTTGAGTGTACTTCTCTTAAAAACAAAAAAAAAGTAAATTCAAAAAAATAAGAAATTTTGGAACATATTAACAATTAGTTTCTTTACGGCAACACTGCTACGAATGAAGAGATAAAAAGCATTGATACAATGAATATCGAAAAGTTCCCTGACGCGCGTGGATTTAAAAAGGGACTCCAAAAGAAAAGGTAAGCGTTGTCGCATCTAGATCCCTGCATCTAAACGGGCTCTTAGTGATTAAAATTTTCCAAAACAATGTCCTAAATATTGACGGAAATATGATATCTTAAATGTCAAGTTTTTGAGGCTTGCCAACTATATTCATTGTAAAATTTGGAAGAAAACTTAATTAAACGATTTATTCCTTTCAGAAAAATTACTAATATTATTTAAATTAATTTTACTATAAATTTGATCACTACTGTATGTTTGCTTCTTTTTTTTTTGTATACGAGTAGAATCATTAAACACTAAAGTTAATAAATTAAAAATAACGACAAATAAACATTTATTTTACAACAACTATAACTGTAATAATAAATAATGTTACACATACATATTACGAACAAAAAAACATTTAGACTTAAGCTGCATTTAGGCTAAAAGGAATGAAAGTTGTACGAGCTTTTAATTTGTGCTTTTAAAACTACATACAACGTTTAAACTTTAACTAAACGCTTACGAGAAAGACTTGTCCAACCTTAAAACGAGTAAGGATTAAAGTTTGAAGAGATTCTTAAGCCGAGATCACACGATCGGCGCAATGTACCGATTTTCGTCGGCTCACTGTAATCAAGTCATAAGTAACAAACCAAAACGGATTAATTTATTAATTAATTCTTAAACAAGGCTATATGGCTTTATTGCCACTGCATTTAAGTGCAATCACGTTCTTATTTTTCAATTAGTTGAGAAATAGAGTCATTTTGCAGCTTTACTTATGACTTTATTTCAGTGAGCTGACGAAAATTGGTACATTGTGCCGATAGTGTGATCTCTACTTTAGGAGAAAATCAATGCATTTGAGGTGCAAATGAAAATTTCATTAGACATCGAATGCTAGGCAAATGAATTTTAAATCATTTGAAAATTTTTTTGTTTTTTTTTATCAATACTTTAAATTTAAATTTAAAATTCCCCTAGAAATCGTCTATAAAAATAAATTAATTTATATTATTAAATAGCAAAGATTTAGTTGCACATATTTATTTTTTGGAGGGGCCAAATATTGGACAAGAGTGGTAGGTAGGTAGTAGGTAGGCAAGTAAAAAAATAAAACTAAAATTACTAGACATAAATTAAAAACTACTTTTTCCTTTAAAATAGTAAGACTTGAATCACATACGTTTTATTGATTGGTTTTGTTGATTGTTTGTTTTTTTTATTTGTCTGTTTGCTTTTCTGGCGTTTCAAACAAACTTTACTTAAACTTCTATACTCTAAATACTAAAAGAAGTAGTACTAACTAAGCTACTGAAATATATAAAAAATATATCAAATGTTTAGTTAACATTTCATTTTCTACTTTATAGTTTATTGTTTGTTTTGTATTAGGAATCATCACAAATAGTTAATACCATACTGACCATACGACACGATTATAATCATAATTTGCAAACTGCTTCTTACTCGCTCGTCCCTTTTGCCGTACGTACGTTCAACCAACGCTTACTTCAGCTTTAAAAATGTCACCAACGCCTTTTGTATCAGACTGCGATTGATGGTTGAGTCGGCTGTGTAACGTACACCTCTTAAATTTCCATCGTTGTGGTCTACAACTCCATATTCGCCCACAATGAAGCCATCATCAGTTTCTTCTTCGACACGATATTTACGATAGTTGTGGCCCTCGACAATATATGCCACTTTAGAGTCATCGTCATCATCGTTATCATCGCCATCGTTGCCGTTGATCGGAGCACCATCATCATCATAATCGCTACTCTTTCCACTATCATTATCGGCATAATCTGTTGTACTTTGATGTCTGTGCTTACTGTTGTTGTTTGCGTTGGTGTTGTATGCAGCTTGACTGCCATGAAGCTGATGTCCACCATCATGCAAGTCGGTTGGATTATTTACATTGGTGCCGAAATGTATGCGAGTTCGTTGCCTATTTGGCTTAAAAGCATGATGTTGTTGTTGTTGGTGTACGGGTGCTGCTGTTGGCTGTGCGAAATTATTTCTACTGCCGGTATCGTGTGTTGCACCGCTATGGGCTCGCCCATTTGCCATTACACTTACAGACTCTTCTATTTCGTAATTTTGCTCCTCCAGATGACTGCGTTCCGTGGTAAATGCCTCAACACCGCCTTCTATATCATCACTACCATCATCATCATCATCATCATCATCGTCATCGTCATCAACAGCAGCAGAAATTGCGGCAACACATTTGACTAGATCTGTAAATAAAAAACATATAAAAAAATTCAAAAAGAAAGAGAAAACAGGAAAATGTTAGGAAAAGTAAAATAACCACAAGAAACGTGATAAATGTACTTTGTTTAATGTAAGCTTGTGCATTCAATTTAATTGGCCATGCTATAACAACATTAAATTTTTGAAGATCCCAAAAAAAAAAAAAAAATGCCGCAAAAAAGCAGACGTTTTTATAATTTATGTTTGATAATTTATAATGCAAATGCAAACCAAATTCCTTTGGATCAAATACAGAAAAAAAACTTCTTTTGTTTATGTGCTTTTTTTGTATGTCTATAATATATATTATATATATATTATATATCTATAATTTATATATATTTATTCAATGTAGACAGAAAAATCAATAAATATTTTAATGAAACCTAGAAAATTAATTTTTTATATTTCCTGAAAATAGCATGCCTTTTTAGATTATGCTGATTGCACATTATGCCGTTTTATGACATCGCATTAGTGTGTACTAGTGGCAACAGCATTGCACACATTTTGAAAACCACACCACAAAATGACAAAAAAGATATGCCAAATGTTTATTTCATTCCATTAGAAGCGGGTCTTGGTCCTACTCAAAAAAAAAAGACCCATGTATTATTTTAGATAAAGATCTATCTATGTTTTATAGCATAAGTGAAATTAGAAACAAAGTTACTTTTGCATTCAAACGGGTGACCGACAGTTGACAAAAGGGCAGACAAACGGATTGGAGGGTGAACAGCGTACTCACGTTAATAGTGCTCGGTTTTTATTTTACTGCAACGATAATAAATAGTTGCTAGGTATTGTGGGCTTACTGCTTCGCGATTCTCTTCAGGATTTTCTCTATTATTTCTCTTAGAACAATCCTGTGTCTGCATCACAGCACATTTTTCTTATAGGAACCGTGTCTGTATCAGAACACCATATTGTTGCCTTAAAAAAATTTGTCTGTGTCACATCGCACTGTTCTTATAGAAAAATTTCCTGTGGCACATTACACTTTTCTTATAGAAAAGTTGCTTGTATCGCATCACACTTTTCTTATAGAAAAGTTGCTTGTATCGCATCACACTTTTCTTATAGAAAAGTTATCTGTGTCTGATCACAATTTTCTTAAAGAAAAGTTGGTTGTGTCACATCACACAGTTCTTATAGAAAAATTGTCTGTCGCACATCACACTTTTCTTATATAAAAGTCATCTGTGTCACATCTTTCTTTTTTTATAGAAAAGTTGTCTGTGTCACATCACACTTTTCTTATAGAAAAATTGCCTGTGTCACATCACACATTTGTTATAGAAAAGTTGCGTATGCCACATCAGACCTTTTTTTAAAGAAAAGTTGTTTGTGCCACATCACACTTTTTTTATAGAAAAGTTATCTGTATCACAGCATAAATTTCTTATTAAAAAGTAGTTTGTTAACAAAACTATAACAAAAAATATGTAACAATCGTTCGCTGATTATATCGCCAATGCGTAAGAGATTGATATAGTCAACACCATAATATTTCAAAATTAATTTCAAGTTTAGTTATATTATATTCCATTTTGAATGAAATTAAAGTTATTTTCTGATAGCAAATTTTCTGGTTATTCGCATAACATAAAGAAACTTGCAAGTACATCGAATTTGAGTAGTGATTTCCATTATATATTATTCAACAAGAATTATCCAAACAATAATAATAAAATAAACTATAAAAAAGCCAAAATATTTGCAGAAAAACAGAAGAGAAAAAATAATAAAAAAAAAAATAGTTGAAGTTACAATGTAACAATGCAAAATGAAACTTACCTCCGTTGGGCAATCCTTTGGCATTTTGATTAGAATGTTGTTGCTGATCTGGCAATGATGAGTGTTGTTGTCGTTGTTTTAGTACTGCTGGATGAGCAGATAAAGTTGATGATGAAAACAGTGAGGAAACAGCCGACTCTAAACATGGATTTATGTGATGACGTTGCTTTTGTTGTGGCTGCTGCTCCTTTTGCCGCTGATGTGAATGCTGTGGCTGGTATGTTGATGTTTGTTGGGGCCTCTTGGTTTTTTGCAGTTCCAAAAGCTGTTGCTGTTGTATCGATGATTCAGGTGCATTTAAAAGATCATATGGTAAACGGTCTAAATTAAAAAGTATACGACGTGAAGGTGTTGATGAAGATGACGTGGATGAAGATGACGAAGACGGTGATGATGACGATGAAGATGACAGGGATGAATTTTCATTGTTAACGGAAGCGGAATGTGATGGATTACGATGACTGCTGTATGTGCGAGAATATTGATGCTGGCCATGTGAACCATAAGCCCTAGATGTTGTGATCAATGGAGAGTTTGTTGTTGCTATTGTTGTAGAACTAGTTGTGGTGCTGGTAGTACTAGAAATTAAATGAGCTTCACCAAAAGCAATGCGTGATACAATGGCCGGCTTCCTCGATGATTGATGTATATTTACCGAAGCAGCTGCTGCCGGTATTGTAGTAATTGAGGGGATAATTGTGGGAGGAATTAATGTATTGGTGCCTTCTGTTGATGTGGTGGTTGCCAGGGGCCAGTAGGTTTTTGAGGGTTCGCTATAGACTTTAGCTGGTTGGGAGTAAACTTTGGATGGTTCCGAGTAGAATTTCGATGGTTGTCCATACACTTTGGCTGGCTCGGAATAAAACTTTTCTGGCTCTCCATAGACTTTTGCTGGTTCTGAGTAGACTTTTGAAGGTTCGGAGTAAAACCTTGATGGCTCACTGTACATTTTCGAAGGTTGTGAGTAGAATTTCGCTGGCTCAGGCTGCTGCTCACTCGACAATGATGTATTGGTTCTCGGCGTGGGTTTCAAACTTTCGCTGACATTACGCCGTGCCTCTGCTAAAATACCTGACTGCTGCCATTTTTTTAAGTCCTCTACATTTTGAGATATTGAAGAGTAGGAAATTGAACGTGATTGTGGACCGCGGCCTGCTTTAGTATCGTGATATATAACTGTTTGAAATGGTAAAAGTTGATCTTCCACATCGACCCCACTACCACTTGTCGTAAGATGTTGCTGTTGTTGCTGTACCTCATCAGCTTTTGCATGTTCACTGTCAGTTTTTGCTGTCGCTATGACTTTACGTCGAACCTGCAAACTAGAATCGTGATTTATGGTCATATTACGTTGACCACTGTGAAACGTTGTTGTCACCATTGACATTGAACGTGCTGAAGCGGATGGCTGTAGAGGTGCCGTCAGCACATTATGTATATTGGTCGATGCACTATTTTCTGAATCTAAAGCTTCCAATGTGTCCGACACACTTGTCAGCGGATATTTGCGATGACGCGAATGTATATTGCGTGATTGGTGTTGTGTCATTGTTAGTGGTTCAACTTCCTCTATGGAAAACTCACTTTTATGTGAGCGATTAATAAAGTTGTCTCCAGCTGTGTTTTCTATCCTTGTTGATGATGCTGCCGCTGATGTCAACGATGCAGTTGTTTGTGTTCGCGAATTTGGTAATTTGGTAATGAATGGTCTGCTGGTGGTTGTTGTTGTGCTCGGGGTTGTTGGCGTTCTTTTTTCATATTTGGCAAAGCGATTTCTGGCAGTTGTTGCTGTACCTCGTTGACTAGAAGAGGAAACACTAACGGCCACCACTTTGTAATCATCCAAATTGGTGTGATTTTTTTGTTTGATTATTTCTTTTTTTAAATCAATTTCTCTTGCTTCAGCATCTAAGATGGCATCATTTTCATCGTAGTCTTCTAAGAAAACAATTTTACTACCTGAGGTAACTAATTTTACTACTTGTTTACTGTCTTCCATATGACCCTCGGCCTGATATGATTTGGGCCCTTTGTCTTTTAAACTTCTAACACTGGCAAACCTTCTCCCCGTTTCAGCGGATTTTTTATCATACGTTTCGTCTTTTTGCGTAACTGTTGGAGCATCATACCCACTTCCACTATCATTTAATTCGCTGTCATTGAATTTTTTTTCTACTTGATCGTGTCCCATAAAAAGTTTGAGAAACTCATTACCTGCAATGAGATCACTGTTGACTTGTGAATTTCCTCTGAGTGGCCTTGTGTCGTTGGAAGGTATTCGCGCCAACATCTACAATTGAAAAGAAAATAATAAATAATTGAAAAAAAATTTTAAAGTTTAAAGGTTAAATATTTCTTTGATAATTGCCAGCAATAAATATTAAATGTTTCACAGAGAAGAAATTTATTTAATTGACTGCTAATAATTGCAAAACTCCATTTAGAAAATTTAGTATACAATATTATGAATATGCTGAAGTTGAAAATAGTTGTTTCTTACTAATGAGTTACATAATAGATATTTTGACATTTAAACAAACAGATATGGTGAAAACTGCCGTCGAAATATAATATTTTAAATCTTGTTAAGACAATTGAAGAGATTTATGAACATTTGTGCAACAATTTATGTAAGAAAGACCACAGTGGAATAAACTCCAAGACTTTGGCAAGAACCAGTTCCCTGAATATAAATTTTTGCTGTAGCTCACTCAAATACCTTTATAGACTGCAACTGGAGTATAATTTACTGGTTTTGAATTTAATATTGACTCGCCTTGCGGTCTTCTATGAAAGTAACTACTCATACCATGATTTAGAAAAGCCACTATGTCATTTTAAATGACACTGATTTATTACCATTTTATGATAATGTGTAATGATTTAATCGGAACAAAGAAAAAAAAATAGAACAAAAAACCAATATGGAAAAATTCTTGATTCATAGAAAAACACTTCATCGGAAATGCACCATCAATGACATCAATTACATGACTGATAGTTATGTAAGTTAATGAGTTAAAGAAAATGGTTGTTAATGTAAAGATCAATGCTAAACAAAGAACTGAAATAAAGAAAAAAAATTCGCAGTATCTACGCTAACTCAAAGGTCACAAAACTACTTATGCAATGTCTGTGCACTGCGTCTATATATAAAAATTCGATGACAATTTAAATTTATTATACATATTGGAATTTCAATAATTTGTTTGCAAAAATTATTAAAATTTTTGAAAGTAAGCTTAGTACAAAAGAAGTTATAACAAAATCAATATTTTCTTGCCATATACAAGGAATTTCAATTCAAAAGAGACATTCTTATAAATGTCAAATAGTTTAGTTACTTAATAACCCCAGGCAAGCAGTAATGTTAAATTTGTATAAAAAAAAGTTTCAAAAAAATTAAAACCACAGAAATAATATTTTAAACTCTTTAATTTAATTAAAAGGAAAAAAAAACACACACACACACACATACAGCTACACTGCTTTATTCGCGTTTACACACATACTTATACTGGCAAAACTTGCCAAGCAAAATTTAATTCTCTCTACAGCCGTCTGCAGCAGCAGAGCACGCAAACACACACACACACACACACACACACACACACACACCAATAAATAGTTTATCAATCAAATTAAAACCTAAGACTTAAGACACATACGCTGCTTATAAGCATGCGACAGACGAACAAAGCCACGCACACACACACACACACACAAATGTCAACAAAAATTGACTTAACAACAAAATTAACATTTTTCTTTTAAACAAACATACTTAAAATACTAACGCATACACTAACAGACAAGTACGAGTAGTAACAACAAGAACGATAAAAATCTGCACAACTAATTGCATGCGGTATCGCGGCGGCATGATGATGTATCGAATGTTGAAAAGAAGCAAAAAAAATAAAAAAATAACGGAATTTGTTAATACTTTAATGCACTTACCGCAGCATATAACACATACATGCAATTGCAATTGATTTGAAATACAACGAATTAATTAAGAAACTAAATAGTAGTGCTTTACTCACTAATGTGAGAATATAAAAATTAATTCATGAACACTACACACTTTTTTGACAGTACTGCCTGCTTCTTTTAGTAAATTATATTTTTGTTGAAATACAAATTCCATTAATTTTTAGTGGTGGAGTTCAGTAGTCATGGAGCTGGAAATAAAATTATTTTAATGTAAAAAGAAAGTTGATATACTAAGATTTTCAGGTATGTGATGAAAATCGTTTTCGATTTAAAATCGACGGAAAAACGTAAAAAGTTGTGATGCACACATTTCTTTCGATTTCATCTCCCATCTTATTCTATGAAAATATTAGGAAAAAAAAGATGTGATGGAAAATGGAATTTGTATTGTTTTTGCATTTGCATGAGTTGACGATTTAGGAATTATTCTATATCTAAGCAAAATTTTCCTGCAATAACTTGTGTGAGAATGTAAGTAAAATGCTTAAAAATAACTAAAGACAGATGATATCACAATAAGAGGAATTTTTTATTTAAATTTTTTGTTTGCAACAATTTAATTGTATGTATGTTGAAGCCGATCAGCTAAAATCTGTCGCCGATATGTATTGAAAACATTTAGCCGCCGTCGACGTGGCCATTTTTTTGCAAGACTTTTCCATGGTTTTAAAAATAAAAGTTTTTCATTATAAAACTCGGTGTTTGAAATTAGGAAAAAAATGCCATTCCTTACAACAATTTTTTCAGCAAACCGCGATCCAACGATTTTCGTTTCGCCGTCGCTGAAAATATCTTTGGCAATCTGCAGCCGGCTTCAGCATTATTAGCTTCAATTTCAGTTAGCAGCAAATAATATAAAGGAACAAATTGATGTTTTTGTAACCAAATGAAAATGAAACAAAATTGGAATATGAAATCGATGCGTTTTCTGTCACACCAAAAACAATTTTCTACGTTTTGAGCTTGCGATTTCATTTCAAATAGAACCGATTTGGTTCTGTTTATGGGCATTTGTGATTGATAACTTAAATTATTATTATTATTTTTTTTATTTTTGCAATAATCTTAGAAAATATATTCTATAAATATTTAATTTAATTTATTTATTTATAATCTTAGAAAATGTATTCTATCAGGTATGTGGTGGAAATCGCTTCGATTTGAGATGAAATCGCAAGCTCAAAACGTAGAAAATTGTTTTTGGTGTGACAGAAAACGCATCGATTTCATATTTCAACTTTGTTTCATTTTCAGTTGGTTACAAAAAAATCAATTTGTTCCTTTATATTTTTTGCTGCTAACTGAAATTGAAGCCAATAATGCCGAAGCCGGCTGCAGGTTGTCAAATGGCATATTTTTTCTTCATTTCAAACACCGGGTTTTATAATGAAAAACTTTTATTTTAAAACCATAGAAAAGTCTTGGAAAGAAATGGTCATATCGACGGCGGCTAAGTATTTTCAATACATGTCGGCGACAGATTTTTGCTGATCGTCTTCAACATATGTACATACAATTAAATTGTTTCAAACAAAAATAAATTTAAATAAAAAATTCCTTTTATTGTAATATCATCTGCCTTTAATTATTTTAAAGCATTTTACTTACATTTTCACACAAGTTATTGCAGGAAAATTTTGTTTAGATATAAAATAATTTCTACATCGTCAACTCATGCTTGCTCGATTTAATAACGCAAAAACAACACAAATTTCGTTTTCCATCACATCTTTTTTTACTAATATTTTCATAGAACAAGATGGGAAATGAAATCGATTTCGATTTAAAACATAACCATAATGAAATCGATATAAATGTGTGCATCACAATTTTTTGCGTTTTTCAGTCGATTTTAAATCGAAAATGATTTCTATCACATACCTGTATAATTATTTTATTTTGAAATGTAGCAGCAATGTTTTTAAAATTTTATAGCCGGGAGATTAAGAAGTCTATTAGGCATGTGATGAAAGACGGATTTCACTAATTTTATTTCAAAAGAACAAAAACGCTTAGTCCCATTTAATAAAACTTTAATTAAACTAACTTCTTTCCATAAAAATTCGTCTTGAAAGCTTAATATAGAACATACATATGGACTTTTGCAGTCATTCTCAAAAGAAAAAAAAAAAGTGGAGCAGCAGCTTGTACATTTTTGCATAAATAAATTCATGATGTAAGATTACAATTTACATACATGTTTAGCTATTAATGATTACTTTTATTATTATTTAATAATATTATTAGAACACAATGAAATACTAAAAACTTAAACCACATCCGGCAGAATAAAAAAAAAAACTAAAAAAATAAATATGAAATAACTAGAAAAAAAAGCTGCTCCCCTTTTTCAATTTTGTTCGCGTTGTTTTTCTCTGCTAAGCACAAGAAATGTTTTGTTAATGTTTTTGTACTCATAGTATTTATTGTTGCACTTAAGTGGAAACGATCTATCACCACATATCAGACTCGTCGTTAAAAACTAAACACGAGACACATGTAAATAAATGTTCTCGAACTCATACTTAACACATGCTTACAATTCATTTGCAAAAAAAAAAAATTTAACCACCACCACCGCGGACTTACAGACAGCATTTAGCTTCGGCTTAGTACAATGAAGTGTAAAAAAAGAAAAACATTGTATTTCAATTTATTCTCCTGAAAACAAAGTTGTTATTTTCCTTGTACTCGTATCAATAATTTGCAGTGACTTGTTGTTGCAGATTTTACTTAAAAAGTCATTTAGTGGGCGTATTATTTATGACATGTCCCAGCAAAAAATAAATGCACGCGTTCAAAATAAAATTTGTTTACATGATTTTTTGAGCACCTATTTCTTCGATTGCTTTCTGAATATCATCGTTAATCGTAAACAATGGCTATATATATATATATATATATATATAATATATTGAAATAAATATCCAGTTTTTTATATTTAATTGATCTGCAATGACAAGCTAACGTAAAAATTATGAATGTTTCAGCTAAATTGAACCAGTTCGTCAACACTTGAAAACACGATTGAACACGTGATTTATCTTTTTTTTTTTTGCTGGGATGTAATAGATAAATATGAATATCCCAACAAGAAAAAAAATCAAGAAATTTAATTGTTAATACAAAAATAGTTATAATTTTATATAAGTCTGATTTGGCTGAATTAAAGATTAACTCTAAGAGAAGTACTTTCTTTGTATGTATATTCACACTAAAAAATATTTTCAGTTTCAATAACAAAAATGCCGGTATTCAACAACTTTTTGTTTAATTTCCTGTGAAAAAATATTTCCATGATTGATATGTACAATTACAAATAAGTTATTAAGATGTTTAGTTAAAAAAAAAACTAAGTGGCCTATTTCCCACCTGCGAAAGAAAACGTTCGACTTACAATTTATATTGAAAACAAAAACAAATTTTCGTATTTTATTGTTGTTTTCAATATAAATTGTAAGTCGAACGTTTTCTTTCGCAGGTGGGAAATAGGCGATAAGTTATACCTAATTTACATTAAGCATTTTTTTTTTCATGAAATTAGTTGCATAAAAAATTTTTATTTGTCAATAGGAGGCCTGGAGTAGCAACTCCTATAAAAAAATTTCCAAAAGTGCATCAGAGATTTATTCTACATCCGTTTTTATATAAAATTCTGTTGTATATACAGTTGAACTTCCATAATTTGAATCACCATTATCCAAACAAAAAACTTCAAGTCACAGAGACTTCAAGTTATGGAGTAAATTTCGAAAGTTTTGCATATAATATATATTTTTTACTAACTTATCACTTTTTTATTTGTAATAAAAGAATTGAAAATGTGTATATAATTTATTATATGTTAATGTAATAAGTAATTTTTGGCTGGACTTGTTTATTTTTGTTTTGTACTCGTATAAAAAGTGTTTCTAGTTTGTGCAGTGCTTTGTAGTGGTCGTCAGTTGTATTTTCATTTGTGTGTAAATATAAACTCAAATTGTTCAACGAATCCTTCATAGTTTCCCTGGTGGGAGTTGCAACAGTTTCTTCAACTATGCCCTCCTCATCACCATCTATTGTGATTCCAGTGTGCGATACTGCATTATCAACAATATCCTCATCCATTGGAAAATCTGCGACAAGCAGCTCATTATCGACTTCAATTAATTATTGAAGAGTACAACTGGTTGTTATGCGAATGCAGTCTAGTAAGTTAATATCGCTTTTGCGTATAGACGTTATAGCTTCTTTCAATATTCTATTTTGATAATAACTTTTCAAGCATCGAATTACACCCTGGTCAAGTGGTTGTAATTTTGATGTCATACTTGCAGGGAGAAGTTCAATTTATAGCAAGTTATAGAAGTTCAACTGTAGCTGCAGTTAGCAAATAGAAAAAGTTTCGTGCAACAAAATTCATGAAATTTCATGAAGAAATTCGTAATGTAAATTAGGTATTATTGAAACAAAGAGATTTTTTTTTAAACTAAACAATTTCGAAAGCATTTTTCTGTAGAATTTGATAAGTTTTATTGTTAATGTTGTATATGTTGTTGTCAAATCCGTATTTATTTATTTTTTTGAATCTATGAATGAATACCTGTATATATGTATAAAATTCTCGTGTCACGGTGTTTGTAATTTAACTCTTCCGAAACCGCTTGAGTAAATTTCATGAAATTTTTTATGTGTATTCAATAGATCAGAGAATACGTCGTGTAGGCTATTTTTAGCAGCCCTAAGTGGTCTGTGCCACGCCCATGCGAACGAAATATCTAATATCTTGAAAGCTATAGGAGTCATAGTATTAAAATTTGGTATGTACGCTTTTATGAGCGAGTTGCGTAGTAATTCAAAATATTGGTAGAATAGAACCTAGGGAAGGGGCACTCCACCGTACAAAGTAATGAATAATTATATATTTAGAAAGCTATAATAGCAAGAGTTCTCAAATTGGGTATGGACTCTTTTGAGAGCGATAGGACCGTAGGAAGGTGCACCGCACATCAGTGATGCCAACCCAAAATCTTTTTTTGATGTAAATTCGATCTGAAAAAGAGACAGTTTCCAACAAATCTTACTTTGAAAATAGGTAGATGTACCACTTTTATTTTTAGGGTATTTTTTTTATCGTTAGTTAAACCTTCGTTGCGATAAGGAATGTTTTATACGGAAAAATATTAGTTGCGGATCGTTAATACTAGAAATTTGAATACAAAAAAGGACTTAAAAAAATTTAAGAATTCAACTATGCCATCTTTTCTTAATTAATTTAAAATATTTTGTGTGTGTATTTAAAGATATAAATATTTTCATGAAATAACTTGTAATGCTCATCTGCAAGTCTATTATTAATAATTAATAATAATATTATATCTTGAAAGCTTTAACAGCAAGAGTCTTCAAATTTGGTATGGACTCTTTTGAGAAACAGGTGCGAAGTAATTCAAAGTATTGAGAGAATAAAATTGTGGAAAGGGGCACCCCCTATACAAAGTAATTATAAAAATCTTACATATTGAAAGCTATATTTAGTATGAAATAATTTGAAAACAATAGAAGTATAAATTATAATAAATTTAAAATAATAAATTTGTTGTTTTGTTATTTTTATATTACGTCATCGGTCTCAATAATCCCTGCCTCTATCACTCATATACTACATCCTCACACACTGACAATGAGTTAGTTATTATTTTCTACCCTAAAAATTCTCTAGGAATAGTTTATGTTGCAAAACAACGTTTGCTGGGTCAACTAGTATATACAAATTTAATAATTTCTTTATCAAATAGTTTTTTCAAGTTGTACTATGAATACTCGCTGTATTGATAAATATTATTATTGAATTAAAGGATAAAAGTGTCGAAATTGATCTCCATAGCCAACAACACAATAGTTATCGAATCTAAATTGTGTATATTTTTTTCGGTATTATTGTAATAATAAAACAAAATATTTCTTTTAAAAACATACTGCTTGAACAATCGTTCAAAGTCATTTGCCCCGCTGGCTTAAGTTTATTCTTTTTATCTTCCCGCTAAAGGAAGTTGTCCCAATTTTTGAAAATCGATTTTTTATTATATTTCTAGATATAAATTTTTATCAAATCTAAGTCTGATGTAGTAACTTTTTTTCCAATCAATGGAAAGTGATGTCATGCGCTCAAGTTTTTTAATTAACCTTCTGGGTTTTTTTTTTTAATAGATACATTCATATGAATACATATTTCTTTTTAATTATTAGTTATACTTTTGTTTATGATCTACCAATACAATCAGTCACACTTCAATGTGAATTCAACCGGAACCAATTATTTTAATTCTAAATCGCAGGCGCCTTTAATTAATTGCATATTAAATAAACAAAAACATTCAAAAGAAATTATTAACATGATGAAGCAAAATTATAAATTTCGAAGCATTTATAATTTTGAATGAATTGTATGTATCAGTAATTTTCAGTTTTAAATATCAATGTAAAGCATTGCAAAAATTATATCAATCATACAATCACATCTGCATTATTTGCCAGACAAGCTTATCCTAAAAGGTATACATATTCTTCTCATAGGAAGGAACTACATTTTACTGATGTCACTAGAAATTTTGGCATTTTAATTTAAAATGAAGTTGTACGTAAAGTTTCATTGATTCCAGAAAAAAACAGACTAGACACTATCATGCACTTAAAGAAAAAAAGTAATATTTTTCTTAGAATTTCTTGCAACAATGTAATTAAAGAAACCAAACAAAATATAATTATTGTTGGCAGCATTCACCTTTAATAACTATTTAAATCAGTCTCATAAGAAGTACATGTGTGTGTGTGTGTGTGTAAATATGTTCGCAGAAAAAAGAATGCATTGGCCAACTTTAGCGAACAAGAAGCCAACCAACCACCTTCACATCGATGCTTAAATTACCACTAGGGCTATTGAATTATGTCGTTTTAAGCGTTAAGTTGTAATATTATTTAAAAGGAAAAAAATAAATAAAGAACAATTGAACTTAAAAAAATTTTTAGTATATGGAAATATATACAATGTTACGTATACTGTTTAACAAAAGTATTCCAATTGTATGCTTTCTGTCGCTAATAATGAATCATGCAACATTTTACGTATAAAAAACTTTTGTGGTTACTTTTTATGTAAACTATATTACACTTTGTGTGCTTCATATTTTATTTGGAAATAAGTTTTAAAAAAATTGGCTCGTTTTTATGGTTAAGCACTTGTCTATATGCATTTCGTTCCCGCTTGTGGACAATTGCTTAACCATAAAAACAAGCCAATTTTTGAAATTAAATAAAGACATTATGTCAAATAAATATACTTCAGAAATAAGTTTTAGGTTAAAGTTTCATAATTTTACAAAAGTGAGAGAAAACATTTCTTACGGTGCACCGCGGTGTTGTTTTTAATTCAAGTAATAATTTCTCTTCTACGTGCTTTTAATTTTGAATTTAATTCTTCTTTTAGTAAAAATTAAAATGCTACAAGCATTAATTTAAAAGATTTTCCTTAACCCATAAAGAAAAGTTATTTCAGAGTAGCTGCAGCATTTTTTGTGCCACCACGCGCTTATTTAACTAATAACAAGAATCAAAAATTCTCGTTTTTTCATAACATCAAAACTCATATTAAAAAGCTGATGTCAATAAATGATCTTAGTAGATCAGCTACGTCCAAACACACATACTCTGACATTTGCATTTGAGGAAAACAGCTTTGAAAGCTCTTAAACTTATTTTTGTTTCTTTGCAAAGTAAGAGCGAGCATTGTTGTAGCCGAGATCTGGGAGCAAATTACGGCACTCTTTATGGAAATATTTATATCGAAATATTTGAATATTTCGAACCGTATCGAATGCTGTAATTTGCCACCTGATTGGCTGTTGTGCTCACGTCGGTTTGAAATTAAAAAAGCTGCCGTAAGTACACATGGCTGCTGATGTTGTATAAATACAACTATTTAATGAAAAGTAACTAGTGCTCTAGGCTAGAATCTTTATTACAGAAAGTGGCAAGTCAAATCAGACTACAGAGAATATCTCTCTCACGTCACCGGGTAAGCAAAAAAGGATCCGGATCCATTGTCACATAAAAACTAATACTAATTCGCTTTATAGAAAGTGTTAGAAGTCAGACTACCCTCCCAACCACTTGAAGACCAGTCACATGACAAAAATTTTGTATCAGTTCCTCTCCTCCCCCAACGACAGTTATTGAACCCATTTATTTCCTCACTAAAAAAAGAGTTACACAAATTTAGTGACATACTGTCCATACGAGTTTTCTTATGAATGAAAGAGTATAAAATAATAAATTTTTGCATGCATACGCTACAGACAGATTGTGTGTAATAAAAAACTTGCGATGGAAAAATAATTAATAAAGACCAGCAAGACAATGGGAAAATCTAAAGGTATTATGACAGTTCTTTTTTACAATTGCTTGTGACAATTATGCCATGTTCACTTTGATAAATTAACATTGACACAGAATCACTGAGTTGTTTGGTGCAAAGACATTAAGTGGAACAAATATCAAGAAAACCAAAAATAATAAAAGAACTACACTTGTTGCAGTAAATAAGGTAATAAAAGTATTCTTATGTAGTGGAGTTTTCTAACCTTGGGTTCTAGGGTTCTTATTTTTTTATTTGTTTTTTGTTATTTAATCGACAGCAGGTCATCCTTTTTGGTTTGAAAACAAATGGTTCTCGATTTAATAAATTGTATCTTTATGTTTTCAACCTAATAAGGTTTTTGTTCTACGGTGGACAACGTATGGCTTGTTGTATGGAAAACAAATTTATATGTGCTTTCCACTTGAAAAAATCTAGCAGATTTTTATTAAAATCGTTATGAAAATCTATACCGTTTATACCAAGTTTTTTTT
Source organism: Tachina grossa (assembly GCA_949987645.1). Classification (NCBI taxonomy): domain Eukaryota; kingdom Metazoa; phylum Arthropoda; class Insecta; order Diptera; family Tachinidae; genus Tachina; species Tachina grossa. Next base: position 171,769,086 of record OX465274.1, on the reverse strand, counting down.
TTTTGACATTTATAAAGATTTTTATCCAAAACAAAACCCATTAACTGAAAATGTTCCAAAGCTACAACCAAACAACTGTAATATAGCCAATTCATACTGCTTTAGTTTTGCTAGATTTTAAATAGACTTTGAGAAAATCTAGTAATGGGAAATCTACTAGATATTGCCCGAAAGGTTGCAATATTTATCAGAGTTATAGATAGTATAAGAGTTTTAATCTCAAAAGGAAGTATTATAAAAAGAAATATGACACATATTTCTTTAGACCATTTTAACACGTTACATTTTTTATTATTATATTATAAAGAACTCTCGCAGTCTTATAACTTACACGCGTTCAGATACGAGAGTCAAAGTATGTGACTTTTTTTAATCTCCCATCTCTTAACTGAAATAGCAAACCTGCTCCTACCAACAAATAAAAATTATTTTATCTTTCCACTTATAGATTGTTTCCACCGACTTTAAATCAAATAGCTAATGAAATTCTACCAAGTGGCTAAATGTTTTTCATACAAAAGTTACAAAATTTGAATGGAAAAACTTTGCCACTTGCTACAATTTTATTATGATTACGGCCCTACGATTTTACTGGTAATGCAAATTAAATTTCATTAGCAGTAAAAATTTACTGAATTTTTTTTAGTAATCAGTAAATTTACTGCTTACTGCAATTTTGAATGCAGTACATATACATATACTGCAGTGTGCCCATTTACTAGCCAAAAATAAAATAAACAAAAACCAACAAATTCATATGTATTTGCAATATTGAAAGTTTTCATACTTTTAATTAATTAATTTAAAAAAAGATACCAAAAGCATAAGTACTTCCAACTTAAAAAAAAAATTTTCATTACTAGATGTTTACACATCTCCTCTGTGACTCTCGGACTCACATTGCTTTTTTTAGATAACAAACGGGCGGACGAGCAGGCTCTGCTATGAATGCCTCCAATGCCGAATCGGTAGCCATGCCGTTTGCTACTATTAGAAACGGTATATTCAAGCACTATCTGTATAAGGCTGAATGTAGATGGCGAAATATAGTCACGTGCAAGGTTGCTAAGAAACTGTACTGTCGGCAGACATGCTAGTAAGATAAATCTGTCCTATAATGAGTTCTGCCAAACTTGTCGAGAAGAAAGCAGAGAATAGGCAGTCTTCCACTTTTTTGCGAATGTCCCGTCTTGCAGTTTTTAGGCAGAAATGTACTAGACCATCTTTCAAATTTTTCTGAGAATGGGTTAGATCTAGTAACTATCATCGTATCAGAATACTAAGATACGGTTCTACATTGCTTCAATGATTCACGAATGAATCATCTAGATTCTACCTGAATGCATGTGTGAAGAAAGCAGCCACCCAAACCAACTAACCGATCAAGGACAAAATTCTCGTAGACGAATATATACGCAATTATTTAGCCTTGGTTTGAGTGATGTTTTTTTCTTACTTTTTTGCTTACTGTACACAAAAAAATTGATAGCAGTCAACTTACAGTTGCCCGTTAACATGAGCAGTGCTTCCCTTTCAGTTAAGAGACGGAAAGTTCAAAAAGTCACAGAATTATTGGTTACGCTTATATATTTTCTAAAGAATTTATCTGAAGAATTCTAAAACAAGCATTGACTGAATTGATTGTTTAAAGAAAGAATAAATTTAAAAAACTAATTAAACCAAAATCTTGACTAATCGTAAATTTCTGTAATTCCCAAAAAAAAAAAAATATCTAGTCCCTTGTGACTAAGAATTATTGGCCTTCTACGTCATTTGCCAAGTCTGATCATAACTTTAGATTTTTAGGGTTCCGTACACCAAAGGTGAAAAGAAACCCTATTGTTTTCGCTACGCTGTCCGTCTGTCCGTCACACGGACCTGAAATTTGGACACAGTATGTAGAACCTTGGCCGCTAAAACAACAAATACATGAGAATTAAAAATTAAAGGGTGTTCCAAAACGAGCAACGAAAAATGTTAAAATCCCATGTAATAAACATACAATTGTATATTGAAACTTGAAATTTGTAAAATTAGTGTATTTTTATACAGACTACATCAATTAACTAAAATTTAAAAAAAACTAAAATTAAAGGGTGGTCCATCAGTTAATGCAATTTTGACAATGTAATTTTGACAATGTAATTTTGACAATTTGCTATATCTTGGAAACCGTAAGAGGCAAACACTTAAAATTTTCAAAAACGGTGAAACCAAAAAAAAATCGCCAAAAATTAAAAAAAGATCGCCAAAACGAAAAAGATCGCCAAAATTAAAAAAAAAATTCTAACACTAAAATAAATCGCCAAATTCGAAAAAATCGCCAAAATGAAAAAAATGCCAAAATGAAAAAAAACGCCAAAAATCTAAAAAAATCGCCAAAACGCGAAAATGTCGCCAAAACTAAAAAAAAATTTTAAATTAAAAAAAATCGCAAAAATGAAAAAAATCGCCAAAAATAAAAAAAAATCGCCAAAATAAAAAAACGCCAAAAACCGAAAAAATCGCCAAAACAAGAAAATAAAGTGTCAAAATTAAAAAAAGGAGCCAAAACTTAAAAAAATCGCCAAAAACTTGAAATTTTCAAAAACGGTAAAACTAAAAAAACCGAAAATTATAAAATCGCCAAACCAAAAAAAAATCGCCAAAAATTAAAAAAAAATCGCCAAAACGAAAAAAATCGCAAAAACTAAAAAACATTTCTAACACTAAAATAAATCGCCAAATTCGAAAAAATCGCCAAAATGAAAAAAACGCCAAAAATCGAAAAAAATCGCCAAAACGCGAAAATGTCGCCAAAACTAAAAAAAAATTTAAATAAAAAAAAATCGCAAAAATGAAAAAAATCGTAAAAATGAAAAAAATCGCCAAAATGAAAAAATGCCAAAATCCGAAAAAAATCGCCAAAACAGGAAAATAAAGTGTTAAAACTAAAAAAAGAGCCAAAACTTAAAAAAATCGCCATACTGAAAAATCGCAAAAACCGCCAAAACAGAAAAAAAACAGAAAAGATCACAAAAACGAAAAAAATTCCAAAACTATATATTATATAGGATGAAGTTTGTATTAAATTACATATCTAGTGTTCGTACGGAACCCTTCGTGCGCGAGTCAGAGTCGCACTTTACTGAATTTATTCTTAATTGCTAACATGTTTATTCGTGCGTGCAAGTATAAATGTTTACACTCGTTAAATCCTTCCATCAATTGGAAATCAGCTTAACATTTGACGTTCGCATCTTAAGTCTTTCGTTTCTTGAAATAACAGAAAATGTTAAGCCATTGAAGGTTCTTCTAGAGCGCAAAAAAATTAATAATATTTTATCAAAGTTTCATTTTTCTATCAAGAGAAAAATATGTTTATTTAATTTTTCACACTAGTTGTCAATTTTGCAATAAATATTTCTCATTAATTGGATTACGCTGGCCAATAGTAGCAAAAGTGAAGTGTTATTAATAAACTAGTTATTGATTTTTGTAAATTCATAATATACAGGGTGGGGTGGGCCAAAAGAAACCAAGGGGTGTAAAAGTTTAATAACTTTTTTGTTTATTAATTTTTTTTAGTTTTTCTTTCAGATTATATAGACAACACTTGGAGAATTTATAATGGAGAGGTTCACAACTGAACAGAGAACCAGAACAATAGAATTTTATTATTTAAACCAGAGATCAATTATTTTAAGCTCATTTACATTTGAATGGCTTTGTTAATAAGCAGAACTGTAGGTTCTGTGGTTCTCAAAATCCAAGAGCCAATCATCAACGCCAATTGCACCCCATCAGGTGTACAGTATGGTGTGGGATCACATCTGAAAATGTCATTGGGCCCTACTTCTTCGAGAATGAAGATGGAAGTGCTGTAACCGTAAATGGAGAGCGGTATCGGTTTATGATAGAACATTTTTTACGTCCTGCTCTTGAAAACAGACCTGGTATGTGGTTTCAGCAGGACGGAGCCACTGCCCATACTGCCCGAGACACAATGGCACTTTTAAGTCAAATTTTTGGAGAGCGAATAATTTCTCGAAATTCGGAAATTATTTGGCCAGCGCGATCGACAGATTTGACAGCACCCGACTATTTTCTTTGGGGTTTTTTGAAGGAGCAAGTGTATGTGAACAAGCCAGAGACAATACTTGAACTCAAGGCAAACATTGTTGCAGAAATTCGAACGCTACAGCCACAAGTTTTGAAAGATGTTATGGAAAATGCTCTAAAAAGAGCCCATCAGTGCGAAGCTGAAAACGGTGGTCATTTAAGAGACATCATTTTTCATATAGGGTGTTTTTTTAAGAGGTATAGAACTTTGAATTGAAATAAAACACAAGAAAATCATTTTAATGTCCATTAATTTAGTTTTATTGGAAGGATAATTTTATGCCATTAATGTTTAAATATGATTTCGGGCATGTGGCCGCCGCGGCTGGCTCGAATAAAGCCAATTCTACAGGTCCAATTTTCAACCACTTTTTCGAGCATATGGGGCCGTATGTTGGCAATAACGCCACGAATGTTGGCTTCCAAGTCCCCTAAAGTTTCTGGTTTGTTGGCGTAGACAAGCGACTTCACATATCTCCAAAGAAAATAATCCAATGGTGTCAAATCACACGATCTTGGTGGCCAATTGACAGGTCCATTCCGCGAAATTATACGCTCATCGAATGTTTCCTTCAAAAAATCGACTGTGACGTGCGCTGTGTGGCATGTAGCGCTGTCTTGTTGGAACCACAACTCATCCACATTCATACCATCCAATTCGGGAACAAAATAGTCGGTTAGTCGGCTCCAATTGCTGTGCACGGTGGCGAATCGATTCATTCGGGTCCTCTTCAACACTTTGCTCTACAGCGGCAATTGTTTCTTCGGTGCGCACTGTTCGACGTCTCTGCGGTTGCGTATTATCACATAGAGTAAACGTAGTGCGAAAACGATCCATGGTTAACCGAATTAATTGCTCTGATGGACGATTATGTCGACCACAAAATGGACGGAGCTTGCGGTAAACTTCGCGAACTGAACCATTATTTTCGAAATAAATTTGCACGATTTGCAAGCGTTGTTCTTTTGTCAACCTGTTCATGATGAAATGGCAAACCAAACTAAATATTAATCACTTGACAGCTGACAAAATGGCCGCCAGTTAAAAAAGTGATGCCAACTTAAAGTTCTATACCTCAATAAAAAACACCCTTTACTTAGTGTAAAAAAATTTCCATTTTGTATATTATACAATCTGAAAGAAAAAATAAAAAAAAGTTAGTAAACAAAAAAGTTATTAAACTTTTACACCCCTTGGTTTCTTTTGGCCCACCCTCTATCTGTTATTCCAATACAACTACAAGTAAAATATAACGATAAAAAGAAAATTTGAATTTTTATGAAAATTCAGTTATTAATTGCTAATGTCCATAATTCGTATCAATAAATCATGCGAGCTTTCACAAAATTACTACTCAAGACCAAATCTCGTGCTTATTAATTATTTAAATATTATGATCCATTAGAATTGGATATTTATTTACATCTTTTGTTTTAGTTTAGATTTCGTAGTCTGTATATTATTAGTATTTTGTCATTGTCATTCTGTGGCGATTGTGTTTCGTCAAATTGTATAAGATAACAAACAATTACTCTATATAACATGTTGATAATCAACTTTTTTTGCTAACTGAAAAAAATACTTATTATAATAAATTGAAAGCTAATGAATGCAAGAGCAAGCTTTTAATATTTTAAGCACGTCCTTAGTGTTAACAAAATACAATAACAATTCTTTTGACAGCAAACACCATACAAATATTTTAAACGAGATCATGAAAAGTAAACCTTTTTTTATAAATACAAATTTTTTCGTTTATATATTTTAATTAATTATGCAAGAACAATAAAATGCTGGCCACAAAAAAACTGCTGGTGTGCAAAAAATTTTTAATTAATTAAAGCAATTAAAATGATTTCATGAAATAAAGCTGTGAATTGGTTTTATTGAAATCAAGTGTGCAAACATATTCATAATTCTAAATGCAGAATTAGCCGAACGTCTGCGTCCCTTAACAAAACAGCTGATCGATGATTTTTATTGTTTCAAAGACAATAAATTAAATTTAATGTCACTTTAGTGGCACAGAATTTCATAACTTTGTTAAGTGACATTTTTAAGTCAGTGATGACGCTATTGCTTGTTGAATGGCAAGCAAGCTTGTTGAATGGAATGTTGAAAGTCCTACTTTACACTATGCAAATCTTACTGCTAACCTGATTAGTTTATTGGAGAGAACGACGAGGGGAAAATAAACGAATACTCAGCTTCATGTAATGAGTGCCAATATGTTTTGCTTTCTCATTCGTAGTGTTAAAAAAGCATAAAGCAAGCCTATAGTTTAGTTGGCCAATATGCTAAGCCCTTTTTAGGATTCCGTACACCAAAGATGAAAAGGAACCCTATTGTTTTCACAGGCTATTTTCTCGAGAACTGTAATAGTTATAGACCTGAAATTTGGACAGACTGGCCGCTACAACAACAAATACATGAGAGTTAAAAATTAAAGGGTGTTCCAAAACCACCAACGGAAAATGTTAAAATCCCATGAATTGTATGTATATAAACACTTGGAATTTGTAAAGTCGGTGTATTTTTATAGTCTTTTTTTTCGTATTCACCCTGTGTTTCACAAGATGATAATAATTTTTTTGACTCGAAAAATTTTCACATTCCTTACAAAAACAAGACACATGTTACAGTTGAAAGAGTTACGTGATTGGAATAGCTTTCATTTTCAACTTTGACACCCTGTATAATAGAGCATATTAGCCAAAAATTTCAATTATGAAAATGAGGGATTATATCATTTTATAATGAGAAATCAGAAGATACGTATGACGTTACATTTGTACCTTTTAAAAACGTTGTCAAATAAGAACATTTTATTACACAACACTGAAATTTGGAGCTTCTAAATACATATAAATAGTTCACAACTTATACTTTACAGCAGTTATTTCCAAACACATAACTGCATTTGAGGGAAAATGCTTTGAAAGCTCTTGAATTTGTTCTGGTTTCTTTGCAAAGTAAGAGCAAGCATTGCTGTCTGGTATTTTGTTGTTGTGGCTGTTTTAGTCTCGTCGGTGTGAAAGCACAAAAGCACCTTTGTAAAAAAGTTTGCACATTGTGCATATGGCTTGGACGTGTCTGCTTTACAGAATACCGTCGGCTTAGTGGACAATTCGAACTCTTTATACTTAACTTAAAATTGCATAAAAATGCTGTCCACGTCTAGAAATTCTCAGCACAACAGGTTTTCAATCACGTCATTAGTTCGTGTTAGCATTCATCATGTTGTTTTGTGTGTATGTGAGTTATCAATGGAGCATCATTGTAGAAGTTACCACAGTTGTTGTTGTTGTTTTTGCCTTTCATCTGCATCGGCTTATGTATTTGTGTGGCTGTATATTGCTTCGCAAGCAGAAGCTATAACATTATTTTCATTATTATAGTTTTTGTATATTAGTTTGTACATTCGTCTTCGTGAGTATTTACAAATGTTCTTTAGTTATTAATTTTTGGTTTATTCTTCTTGCTTATGAAAATTTCGCAACAATATTTATCACAATTTTTTTCTACAGAAGCCACTGTGCATCGCATAGGAAAAAAATATGCAATAGCATATTATCAGTTTTTTTTGTTTTCGATATATTATGTATTTGCATATTTATCATAGGCTAAGACGCTTTATCGTATTATTGTCAAGTAAATGCTATTATGTTTGGACAGTAAAAATTATTTGTATGTATATTTTTTTTAAATTATAAAAATATCAATTAAATCGAAATTTCAGTATATTTTATTATGTCTGTCAGTTCCGTCTAATTTACAAACATAAAAATTGTACAATATGAAATTCTTTTTTGTTTCATAACAAACGATTTCTTGGTTTTTTTACTGATTGCTAATTTTTTTCTTCATTTCGCTAATTACATATTTTTTGAAAGGTTAAATAATGTTAATGCTTTAATTTATTAATATGTAATTAATAAGATAAATGATCTTATTTTTTTCCAAGTTTAAAAGAATGGAAGTCGTCACTTCACTCCCTAGAACACCACACGAGATTGCGAAATAATTTAAATAAAAAATGTGTACAATAAATTATTTTGTAGCTAAATAATTTTTTTTTAATTTTATCTAATAATCGATTGTCGGAATATAACAGAAATTTATAGTAAATAAATGTTTTTTACGCAAAAAATTATGTGTCTTGAAAAAAAAACTATATTTAAAGATAAATAATAGTTGAAATATTTTAGCAAAACCTGATTGATTTTATAGAGGAATTAGCCTAGAGGCAATAATAATTATCAAAAAAAAAATCAAGCTCCTGATTTACATATAAATTTGTTGGAGAATACAAAATTTTTTAAATGATTGATATAAAAATTACAACAAAATTAGCACTAGGCTTTGTGAGCCAAAAACAACAGAAACAAATAAATAATGTGAATTATTGTGTAGGTGCTCGAGCTAGATTAAAGTAACAAACAACCTGTATTATTTAATCTACTACAAAAAACGCCTTAGGTGCAAACGCCAACGCCTGACACAATCAACTAAAAATATTATCGTAATAACAGAATACCTATGTGAAAAAATAGAGTCATTTGTGATGGAACCTTTTAACCAGGAATAATTTTCTAATCGGGCTTAAGCTTAGTATTTTAAATTTTTACACAATGAAGTTTTTTTTATTAATTAATGTGATTTTCTAAAGAAGACAAGAAAAATATTAAACCAGACTTTTAGCTGGGGCGAACGAAATGGCAACATTTTTCCGTGCCACTATGCACTTCAACAGCATCCAAGTAAAGCTATTTGGGCAGAGACTGTTATTAGCATCAGCTATTTAGCATGCATTTTTAATGAAATGGAATATGAGAAATGATTATATTGTATATACAATTATTGATTTACCATAGGTCAATGCATTTGTAAGTACTGCAGAATATTGAAAAAGTTAAACAAAACTTTTTCATATTTACTTCTATAAACTGGTTTCAAAGTTCAAAAGAATGTTTTATCCTATAAAGGACGATAAAAACTGACACCACACACAGTGGAGCAAACACAAAAGAACGCCTTCGAAAACGGCTAGCTGTTTCGTTCTACTATGTGTTGTCAGAATATTTACAACTAACTTTGGTGTTATTTGTTCATTAATAATTATAACATGTAATTTGGCTTAAAAAGCGATACGAACTTTAGCCTGTTAAAATCATAAATATAGAAACAAATGGAGTTCGAATAATAATTAAAATTAACTAAAAATTGTTTAGATTCATCTGCTTTATGTATTTTTAAATTATTAATGAAAGATGTTACATCCGACATTTCACTTTTCTTAAAATTTGCCAGTCATCCATTACTGACATTAAATTGTTTTCGTGGGTGCAATATGTTGAATACTTGCTGACACAATGGTGTTCTCGTTGCTTCAACAACCAATTATACAGACTTGCTTCTATATCAGCATATTCCAGTCTAAGTAGTATTTGCTTGTAAGCTTTTGCATATGTGCTCGCCATAGCCTCATAACGTTTTTTATTTATTTTTGAATTGACTACTTACGATATACCATAACACACAGCCAATCGTTTTCCAGATTCTAGTATATAAATATTTAGTTTCAGCTTTTCCGTTTCTTAATTTTTTTTCAGGTTAGCACAAAGTTGTATCACTCTACTACTTAAGTATGTTTAACTATCCTTGTTTATCTCTTCTGATCATCACATTAATTATTTCTACTTATTCGTTGTACCGTTGCCAGATTAAGAAATTATTACTGATTAAAAATATTTGCTTAATTCACAACAATTTGTATCGTGTATTTGTGTATCAAATACACGTCCTATTTTTTAATATTAAACACCCTATGTATTAATTGTATTAATTTTTTTGTATTTTTAATGGAAAAAAAAGAACAAGCTACATACAAATTATTCAGAGAGTCTCTCTCTAACTTGGAGGCTACACGATCAATTTTTTCTTCAATTTTTATTTCAAAGTTCAATACATTCACACTTTTTTACTACCACACTCATACATTTGGGAATTGAATACCAGGTGGACTTAAATTTTTCTTTCAACGCTTCATTCAATTTGTCTTTCAATTTAACAACTGTTTTAAAATAATTTTTGTGTTTGTAAAAAATTTAAGACAGAAGTAATTTTCTTTGCTGAAATAAAATATGTAAGCGAAAATTTTTAATTGTTTCCTCGACGACGGCATTTTAAACATAAAATTGGTAATCAAATTGCTTGCAGCCTACGTCACAACTTCAATTTTAACAAATTTTGACAAACCATACGTGTGAAAAAATTGAAAGCCATTTATTGAACGTGTAGCCGCAAGGTAAATACAACATTTTAAAAATATATGATATAAAAATGTAACAGTGTATTTAATTTTTATATGAAAATTACTAACAACAAATCTTATTAATCTTAGTTAATATGATAATACAATCGCTACAAAGATATAAGAGCCCAGGCAGAAATTGCCAACCATACAAAAATTCTAGCACTGGAAAAGCACTTTAACTCAAGAAACCCAAACGGTTTGCCAACGTTACGGGTTACAATCTGAAAAATTATTTACCAATGCTTTTTAATAAATTATTCTTTTTTCTTTTCGTTTTTATTTATTGGTAAGAATACACTTACGGCCTTATATATAATCAAAAACTGACATGGAGTTAGCATAAGTGACAAAATTGAACTACGTGTTGACGAGTTCCTCTATACAATTTTACATTAAAAATCGCCGCATAATGTAGTTTTAACACACGATAATATCTTAGCATGATCTTTAATGTAAGATTGTATGGCAAAACACGTTAAGGTTAAGTCCATGTTCAATTTTGCCACTTATGCTAACTTCATGCCAGTTTTTGATTACACATAATTATGCATACATGCTTATAGTGTTTTCACACTGACATGGTTTTAATAAAAGTTGGTTTTAACGTTAAAACCAACTGTCAAAACCTGGTTTTACCACACAAATTGTTTTTGTTAAAACCAAATTAAAATCATTTTTGAATTGGTTTTAAGTTCCCAGCAAAAAATTTCAAAAAAGGTAATCGAGTTTGGAATTAAGCATTTTTGGTGGAAGCTGTTCCTTACTGGATTACCAACTTAATGATTTTAACAAGACATGAGACTAAAATAATCGATTTTTGAGAAGTACTTACCTTTTTTATTTGGAAACTTGTTCACGTAATCTATTTAATCTAAAAAAATCATTCTCTTCATTTAGAAACTTGTACCCAGAGAAAAAACTGCCTCATAGAATCAATAAGATTTTCTCTATGAACGTTTTTAGGCTAAGGGGTATCCCAGCAGAAAGAAGCGAAGATTTTTTCATAGAGATTCCTTATTGTTTTTATGTGGTAAATCTTATTAATTTTATCAAGAAGAAAACCACATAAAATCAAGAAGAAATCTTATTATTCCCAACTTTTTTACTCAATTTCCGTTATTTTTGGCACCAAAAAAACAATCCATAGAGAAAAACTTCTTGATTCTATTAGGTTTTCTTATAAATTGTAAACTATATGGATTTCTTATTGATTTTATTAGGTTGCCTTATTGATTTTTTTAAAAAGGTTGTCTTCTTGATTTTATTAGGTTCCTATATGATTATGTGTAAAGCATCTTATTGATTTTTTTAATAAGGAAATCTTCTTGATTTTATGAGGTGTCTTGTTATTTCATATCTATAAATAGACACAGACAATTTTTTTCATGATCTTTTTCGTTTTTTTTTATAAGCATGTTTGCAAAATTATTTCAATGGTTATTCAGACTGCTTGTTAGCATATTGGTTAGAGTGTTTGTCTATCACTCAGAAGTTTGCTGGTTCAATGCTTGTCTCCTTTCAAAGTATATGGTATATAATTTAAATGAAAATATATAAGCAAAGCACAAAGAATAAAGAAAGACATATTTTTATTTTTATTTTATGAGGTCGCCTCATAAAATCAAGAAGAAAACCTTATTAAAAAAATCAATAAGATAACCTCATAAAAACTACAAGATTCATTCTTGATTTTTTCAAAAAGGTTTTCTCTATGAAATTAATAAGATTTCCTTATTGAAAAAAACCATAGAGATTTCTTATTAATTTTGTTATATTTTATGAGGTAATTATTAGGCACTGTTTTCTCTGTGTACATAATTTTTTTACATTTTAGGTAAGGAGATTTGTAAGCGAGTAATGAAATTTGGCAATCAGAAAAGTAAGTCATTATATGGCAAGTAGTTCTGATGGTAATGTGTAATTTTTTGCTGGGTTGGTCTTATGAAATGCAAGCTTGTTTTTGCTGTGATAAATTCAGTGCTGCCAAGTTGAAATGACCGACAGCAGCTAGTAATGGTATGCCGGTGAATAACAATAGATGGCACCTGAAAAATGTTCAACTTAAAAATTAATGCACCAGCAACAATAATCCAAAAATTATGGAAAAAAGTGTTTTTGGAAGGAAAACAACGACAATATTTTAAATTGAACTGTGGAAAGTGAAAATAGAAAATATGACTGAAATTCATCTGCCTATAAAAAAAGGTTTATCTTATAATGTATTTGTGCATTTTTATATTATTAAAAATATTTCCAAGCACTTCTTTATACTGTATAAGAAGTTCCATACCCAGCTAAAAACAAATATGTATGGAGCATATATGATATCCTATATATGGTTCGGATCCTAAAAATGAGGGTATATGGCCATATATGATAATATATATTCATACATTTGCATACTATAGCATTGCACAGATACATCTGTTTGCACTAGTTTTGCCTGTTTTTTGGTTCTGGTATGAAAAAATATGTTATTTATCGTTTTCTATTACTAGTTGTAAATGTTGATTTTTCAAGCACTGCTTTTACCATAAGTGCCTTATGATGTGTTGAGAAAAAATGTAATTGGCTGATGAATGAATGAATGAAAGCAAAATTGCACATACATATGTAAGTAAATGATACATGTACATGAAACACATGCATTTGTAATTACTCTCAGAGCAAAATTGTCTATTTCTCTCTCTATACTTTGGCTACGCCACAAAATAACATAAGGAACGTCCGCACATACATCTGCACATCATGTATTTGTTTCAATAGTGGTTTTTTCATATATTTGTATTACAATATGTATTTTCTCAGAAGCAATACAATAAGCAATTGTTATTTGTTTTCAATTGTATTTTAATTTGGAAAAGCACGCACACACAATAACTCTTATACTAGTTCTGTCGCTCACACTACAATTATATGGTACATACCATGGTATATTTGTTTTGGCTATACAAACGAGTATACAAATGCAACCCTTTATTGCATACATGAATGTGTATTTCCTATAGAGTATGCAAAGTTGATATTTATACTCCCTTGATTAAAACAAGCGCACTGCTGTGAAATAAATTCAATTATTTAAATTACTTTTTTTAAGATTTTAAACATTTCATGAATTATTTAATTGAACAAATAATTAAAAACCAACTAAAGAACATTTCATAAGTCATTTTAAGAGAAATTGTGAATCAATTATACAGGGTGGGCCAAAAGAAACCAAGGGGTGTAAAAGTTTAATAACTTTTTTGTTTATTAATTTTTTTTTTATTTTTTCTTTCAGATTATATAATATACGAAATGGAAATTTTTTTACACTAAGTATGAAAAATGATGTCTCTTAAATGACCACCGTTTTCAGCTTCGCACTGATGGATTCTTTTTTTAGAGCATTTTCCATAACATCTTTCAAAACTTTTGGCTGTAGCGTTCGAATTTCTGCAACAATGTTTGCCTTGAGTTCAAGGATTGTCTCTGGCTTGTTCACATACACTCGCTCCTTCAAAAAACCCCAAAGAAAATAGTCGGGTGCTGTCAAATCTGGCGATCGCGCTGGCCAAATAATTTCCGAATTTCGAGAAATTATTCGCTCTCCAAAAATTTGACTTAAAAGTGCCATTGTGTCTCGGGCAGTATGGGCAGTGGCTCCGTCCTGCTGAAACCACATACCAGGTCTGTTTTCAAGAGCAGGACGTAAAAAATTTTCTATCATAAACCGATACCGCTCTCCATTTACGGTTACAGCACTTCCATCTTCATTCTCGAAGAAGTAGGGCCCAATGACATTTTCAGATGTGATCCCACACCATACTGTACACCTGATGGGGTGCAATTGGCGTTGATGAATGGCTCTTGGATTTTGAGAACCCCAGAACCTACAGTTCTGCTTATTAACAAAGCCATTCAAATGAAAATGAGCTTCATCACTCATAATCAAATTTTCAATAAAGTTGATTTCTGGTTTAAATAATAAAATTCTATTGTTATGGTTCTCTGTTCAGTTGTGAACCTCTCCATTATAAATTCTCCAAGTGTTGTCTATATAATCTGAAAGAAAAAATAAAAAAAAATTAATAAACAAAAAAGTTATTAAACTTTTACACCCCTTGGTTTCTTTTAGCCCACTCTGTATAATAAAACACAAAACTCATATTCGTACATAAAATTTAATTTAAGAAATTAGATTAAAAACTAATGCAATTAATTATAAAAGAAAAAATAATCCGTTTTTATACTAACAATTGTTTTCAAAATAATTTTTTACAGTAATATGAACTTTGTTTCTTATCTAGAGAATTCTGTTATCTTCTATAAAATTAATGACTGGATTATTCTTTTGATTATTGATTGCTATATTAAATGGGGCCCACAATGTATAAAATCATGAAAGAATTTTTTTTTTTTTTTTTTTTTGGAACAAAAGTTTTTTTTAACGTTGAGGGTACGCATATAAACTTTGCATACCGTATGTATTTTCTAGTGTATTTCCAATTCACCAGTGATAAAATACCAAGCTTTTTTGATTCCAAAGCGATCTTATGTGAGACATCATATATGCATACATTCTTATAGGGCTCCATATATTAAATCTTATTTCTACATATGGATCCACATATGAAGAGCTTCATAATGAATGTACGTATTACAACACATTTCTTATATTAGTCCGTATATTAGTTCATATATAATAGTTTTGCCATGTATAATCCCATATATTTCCATACATGAATTCATACATACTCATATATAGTTATATACATTCATATATTAAAAATATATGGACCATATATAGTTTTTTTAGCTGGGTAATTTAAAAAAATTTCATTTACAAAATATAAAATAATTTCCATTTTAGACCGCATTGTGAAATATCTCTGTTTTTCATACAAACAAAAACAGTTGAACAGTATGTCCAATAAGTGTTATTAAAAAGCAGAAAAAATGCAAAAACAAATACACGCATTTCGCCAGGAGATTTATTTTGTTTTGAGCAAAGTTATTAGACAGCCTGTGAGTTAAAAACTGAATTTAACAAACCTGCAGTGTGAAAGCAAAATCAGCTGTTTATGGTTTTAACGTTAAAACCAGGATTTAACTTTCAGTGTGAAAACACTATTAGCTCTATTTCTGATATAACCAGACATTTCCATTACTTAATTAGTAAACAGATATTCAGGTATGTGATGGAAAGCGGTCGTTTTCAAAACGATTTCAAAACAACCGTTTTGAAAAGGTGTGATGAATTCCGAGCTTGTCTTAAACTAATGACTTCTAAAAAGCACACTAGAAGACAAAACATAAATCACATATTGGAGTTGTTAAAAGAAATTTATCAAAAATGTCTAGAAGAGAAGGAATTCTTTATCATTAGCTTTTGAAGCAATATTAGCTTTTGAAGCAATTGTTTGAAGTATTGGGAATATATCGTCGCTGATTTAACTAACTGACCTAACTAACATTTTAAAAATTTAACAGGAGAGCAGCTTTATGGTTGTATTATACATTCATCCTTAAGGCTGCGTCAGAAATCTTTTTACTTATAGAGGCACAAAAGTAATGCTTACAGTCATGAAAATTGTAGACCATGTGTATTATGACTTATAAGTCTAGTAGAGGACTTAATTCATTTTTCAAACAAATGTCAGTTATTTCAGTTAGTTAAAACAGCGACGATATTACACTTATAAAAAAACTTATGTTGGGAAACAACTTAAATTGTGGTTTCAAAGTGTTTAGCCAACAACGTAAGAAATAGTTGGCCAACCCCATCATGAGGTTATCATTTGTGTGTTGGCACAACACTCAAAAAGTAGAAATTGTGATGTTCTGCCAACGTTCGAACTACCTTAGGAAACGCTTTGCCAACGTTATCCCGATCAT
This sequence comes from Tachina grossa, assembly GCA_949987645.1. Lineage (NCBI taxonomy): Eukaryota > Metazoa > Arthropoda > Insecta > Diptera > Tachinidae > Tachina > Tachina grossa. The sequence continues at coordinate 171,752,791 of OX465274.1, read as the reverse complement.
GATACAATTATAACAGGTACATGCACAAGGCCAGCCTGTTATTGTATACAATACGAATAGTAGTCAAACTTTGTTTACAAGCTGCAAAAATGTTAGTAAATGTAGTGCCAATGAATTTACACATGGCTGCGTCTCCAATTACACATCGAAGAAAATTACACTACACATCTTTTGTGTAGGTTAAAATTAAAACAAAAATAAATAAAAATAAAACCCAAAGTAGAATTACACACAGATTATACAAGAATTTAATTACATGGCCTACACATGTGAGTAGAAATTATACACTGTCTAACTACACACAGATTGGCAACACTGAATAACTATAATCATGCAGGAATGCCGCGTCTGCAATTGTACTTTAGTTACCCTGTAATTGTTATTTTTATAAACAAAAGGCATCTGTTTCTGACAATTATACGTTTGTTTATACCAACAAAATGCATGTGTTTTTTGGTGTTGTAATTTTGTTGTAGTCGTGCATGTACCTAGTATAATTGTACCGTGATCCCGATTGTATTATTCTGCGTGGGAGGTTTTGTTGATTTATATATATTAACAATAAATTTTTGAAAGGCTTTCAAAATGCTACTGTTCATGTTGCAGTCGAAATTCTTCCGAACTTCGCTTTAGTATGAACTGTAGTTTGTACTTACTTCATTCGTTTTAAAACAAACTTTAGTCCCTGATGGTCACTAGAAATTAAATGACGTCACATCGCAATATTCAACATAAATAAACATCTCACGCAGGTGTCTTAAGTCTTTTGTTTTAATATTAGCAAGTCATCCATCCCTATTGATTGATTTTAAGCAAACATTTTCTTTTTAATAAAATAAAATTTTTTATAAAATTTCAAAACACCATGTACATAGTTTTGCAACAATTTAATTGATTTTCAAATATTGTGGCGGTTAAAATAACAATTGAACTAAAATCAAAAATTACATCAACAAGAGCGAAACATGAGACCCTAACAAATCGTCTTTTTCCGAATAATCAAACATTTCGTAATTGAACGTGTAGACGTATAAAAAATAAAATGCATCTGTGTACCTATTTCTATTAATCTCCCAGTGCTACACGTGCATCTTGCCATAACTTTTGTTCCTCTAATGGGGCACTACTGAGGCTTGTGTTTCCAATGAAAGTTAGAGATATAAAACAAAAACTTAACCATAACTAAGCATTTTAAGCATAAACAAATAGTAGTTACTACATATTGCATAAAAAATAAAATTACCTCACCCCCCTTCTAGTTAGGTTTTTGTTTTCTTATTTCAAGTGTTTTTTTTTTGGTTTTTAGCAGCATAAAGAAGGCAAAGTTATTGCAAGCATGAAATAAAAGCTTTTGTTACAACAATATGAAGGCAGAAAAAAAACATGGTTTATTTATTTTTAGTAGTTTTTTGCATATTTAATGTTTTCTGTTTTTATTTCAAACATTTATCACAACTTGTAAACACGTATAAGTAAACAGCAGCGATTGACTGACTGCCTGACTGAATGAATGAATGAATGTGTAGATAGAGCATGCGCTCGTGCAGTGTTTCATATGTGGGAGCAGTCTAATGAAAGGTGCACTTACACGTATTTTACTTTGAAGTGAGCCATGTGCTGCAATCATGTGTCAGTCTGTGTTTGCGGTTGTGCGATTTGAAATGCTGCAGGAAAATCCTAAAGTTTATAAATAAAACAAATAAGACTTTTTAATTTGAAACCCAAGACAGTTAATTTGTTTAGTTTTTTTTAATGGTAATGATTGCAAAAGGATCTACATTCTATATTAATAATATTTTATTAACTACTCAAATAGATTATTGCGGTCATAAATTATACTTTTTTTACATTAGCTAAATATTGTATAGTAGTTTTTAATCAAAACCCAAAGAGAGATTGGGAAAATTGTTAAAGTTCTTGACAAGTCCGTAGGATATGACTGGAGATTTTATGTCAAGTTTCGAAATGCTTAACTTCATATACATAATTAAATAATGTTTTATGTTTCAAAATTTATTAAGCAAGTTTTCATTGCACATACAAAAAGTAAATGCATTTGATATGATTTTTTATGCAATTCTAAAATTTTCAAAGAAAAAAAAACAATTCATTTTTGGCCTACATTCATTCTTTGCAACAAACCAAAAATTGTATTATTATGTATTATGAAAAAAGTTGCAGCAAATTGTTTTATAATTAAAATGTGTTTTACGGAAAATATTAGTGGCATTCACTATATTTGAGGCAAGCTGATAGAGTTTTTATGGTCTCGTACAGTACTGAGGGTGAAAATAAATCATACTGCCTGTCGATAAAAAATTTTCTTTCGCTTGTTTATATTGAAAACAAAAACAAATTTACTTATTTTGTTTTTGTTTTCAATAGAAATAAGCGAAAGAAAATTTATTGTCGACATCGTGAGCCAAGCAGATATTGTTTTCGCTACGATGCCCGTCCTTCTGTAAACTTTGGCCGCTGCAGCAACAAATATATGACAATTAAAAATTGAAGAATCCAATTGTATATAGTCACTTAAAATTTTGAAAGTTAGTGTATTTTCATGCAGACTGCACCAATTAACAGAGAAATTAAAAAAATTAAAGGACATCTTCCCAGCAAAAATTTCAAAACAGTGAGACATTTTTAGATTTTAATTGAACTGTAGTGAATTTTTAATCAGAAATAATTTTAAGTCAGGCTTAAGTTCAGTAATTTCAATTCTTTTTTGAATGAAATATTTTATTAATTAATGTGAGTTTCTAAAGAAGAGAAGAAATATTAAACTTAGACTTTTGATGTGTAAACATCTATACGCTAGGGGGTAAAAATCTTTTGACTTTGATTTCTTTGCTGAGATTTCTTTGCTGAGATTTCTTTGCATTGTCAAATCGGTGTGAGCTATGTATGAGTGTATTAGTGTTTGAAAGAAGCAATACCAAGCAGAGAAACAAGTCGACCGGCTCTAAGCCGACGGTGCGCCGCCGCCGGTTATTTTTCTGTATATTTCCGTACACCAAAGATGAAAATGAACCGTAAGAGCTACGGACTTGAAATTTGGACACAATGTGTAGACATTTGGCCACTACAACAACAAATACATGTGAGTTAAAAACTGAAGGTTGTTCCAAAACGAGCAACGAAAAATGTTAAAATCCCATGTAATATACATACAATTGTATGTACATATATACACTTGAAATTTTAAAAGTTAGTATATTTTTATACAGACTACAACAATTAACACTAAATTTAAAAAATTTAAATCAATGGGTGTTCCATCAGTTAATGCAATTTTTACTTTGTAATTTTGACAACTTGCTGTATCTTGGAAACCGTAAGAGCAAAACTCTTGAAATTTTCAAAAACGGTAAAACTAAAAAATCAATAAAATATAAAATCGCCAAATATAAAAAAAATCGCCAAAACCAAAAAAAAATCGCCAAAACGAAAAAAGCACCAAATTAAAAAAAATCTCTAGGACTAAAATAAATCTCGAAAAACCGGAAAAATCGCCAAAATGAAAAAAATCCTTAAACAAAGAATCGCCAATATGAAAAAATCGCCAAAATGAAAAAATCGCCTAAATAAAAAAACCACAAAAAAATCGCCAAAATGAAAAAAACCCAAAAAAACAGAAAAAAATCGCCAAAATTAAAAAAAAATTCCGAAAATTTAAAAAACCCAAAAAGAGAAAAAAAAACGCCAAAACGAGAAAAAAGTGACAAAACTGCAAAAAAAATCGTTTAAACAGAAAAAACTTAAAAAATGAAGAAAGCTAAATCAAAAAAAATTATCAAAGTCTCACTTTACTGAATTTATTTTAATTGCAATGCGTATACAACAACAAGAACAGAAACAACTGAACGATGAACAACAGGAATTAAAAATTAAAAAGTAAAAGTAAAGGCATTTACCATAGATGAGCACTGCAGTACCACTAAAGTTTCAGTAAAAACAATAAAAAATGTTTAACAAGTAAATTTTTACTGATTACTAAAATTTTTTTCTACAATTTTTATAAATTGCCTAAATGATTTGTTATATGATGAGGTGCATTGAATTTTCAGTAATCAGTAATGCCCGTATTCATAATGAAATTCTACCAAGTGGCTAAATGTTTTTCATACAAAAGTTCCAAAATTTTAATGGAAAAACTTTGCCACTTGCTACAATTTTATTATGATTACGGCCCTACGATTTTACTGGTAATGCAAATTAAATTTCATTAGCAGTAAAAATTTACTGAATTTTTTTAGTAATCAGTAAACTTACTGCTTACTGCAATTTTGAATGCAGTACATATACATATACTGCAGTGTGCCCATTTACTAACCAAATAAGTTTAATAAAACAAACAAAAACCAACAAATTCATATGTATTTACAATATTGAAAGTTTTGATACTTTTAATTAATTAATTTAAAAAAAGATACCAAAAGCATAAGTACTTCCAACTTAAAAAAAAATTTTCATTACTAGATGTTTACACATCTCCTCTGTGATCGGACTCACAATGCTTTTTTTTATTAGGTGGGGGAAATACCGATATTTTTCTGTGTAGCCACGCACTTCATCAGTACCCACGTCTATCTACTGGCGTAGAGTTTTGTTATTAACATCAGCTATTTAACGCATATTTAGTATGAAATGGAACATGAGAAATGATTATTGTGTATACAATTATTGATTTACCATTCAAAAAAGGTAATCACGTTTGGAATTAAGCTCTTCCCTATTGGATTATCAACTTAATGATTTTAATAAGGTGCGAGACTAAAATAATCAATTCTTGAGAAGTACTTAGGTAACATTAGGTTAGGAAGGGTGGTGCTTTACCGCACCTCCACACGGAGACCCAATTGGGTCCATTGTGATTTCCTTCTGTTGCCCAAAAAGTAATATTTACCCTCTCATTTGCAACCAAAAGTGACCCTATTAACCATCACTAAGCCACCGAATTGCCATGATGAAGCCCCGATGTCCTCTAGTTTACACTTCCCGACATCAGTAATGCTTTCATGGAAACGTTTGCTCAGCCATGACGTTGCAACTTCTGGCAATGACAGATAATATGTTCAATGGTTTTTGGTTCCTCGTCATCGCCGCACATCCTACAAAAATCTGGAGTGCCAGTCTCCCAAATGCTGGTTCTAGCTCTGACCGAGCAGTGACCTGTCAATACGCCTATCATGATTCTTATCGCCTTCCTATGATTAGTTTAGATCTTCCTGAGTAAAGTTTTGGCCAAAAATCCCTCGAGACTCTATGAGAAGTACTTACTTTTATGAAATTTTCAAAATCGCTAAAACTAAAAAACCGCATAATGAAAAATAGTCTAAACGGAAACAATCGCCAAAACGAAAAAAACGCCAAAAATAAAAAAAAAAGTCTAGAACTAATATAATTCACAAAAAACCAAAAAAATCGGCGAAAAATGTCAAAATCCAAAACAAGCGCCAAAACTAAAAAAAATCGCTAGAACTAACGTAATTGGCAAAAAGCCGAAAAAATCGGCGAAAAAAAAACGCCAAAAATAGATTAAATTAAAAAAAAAAAACTTAGAAAAATTGTCAAAACTAAAAGAAATCGCCAAAAACCAAAAAAAAAATTACCGGGTACTTAACATTTTTTTTTTTTAAACTACCACATCAGGTGGTCTACTCTGAAAATTCTTTCGAATTTGTATGTTACTAACATTGCAACTCGAAGACATTTGCTTTCGTTTCGCATTAGAGAGTAGACCTACAAGTAAGATATTCGATTTATGTATGCGAGTCGCACTTTAGTGAATTCATTTTTTTCGATATAACTTTTACATTTGTACTCGAATTTTTATAAGAATACAAATAATTTGAATATTCGAACAATTTTTCTATTTTTTTTTTTAAACAAAAATAATTATTTTTTCCTTTTATAAAAGCCACAAATTCCCACGATTTTTGTCGAATAATAATTTAAAAAAAATATATTTTTAACAATCGAAACAAAAACATATATTTTAACTAGTTTTAATTTCGAAATTAATTATATATACACACATACAAAGGCAAATAAATTGAATATTGACAAATTTTAAGCTTGAATTGTGACTATTTTATTACTCAATATTACCAACAAAAACTGGCTTAATTTAATCAAACATTTAACTTCAATTTAGTTATGAAATGGGTGGTGTCTTGCTATCAATTTACAAATAGCTTCAGTAGTTACTCTACTAACAATAGCAAAAAATACATTTAGAAATACATTTGATAATAAAGTAATAAAATGTGCAAATAGTTTCCCAGCAAAAAAATTTCAAAAAAGGTAATCGAGTCTGGAATTAAGCATTTTTGGTGGAAGCACTTCCCTACTGGATTACCAACTTAATGATTTTAACAAGGCGTGAGACTAAAATAATCGATTCTTGAGAAGTAGTTATGTTGTTTATTGTAGGAACTAGTTATTTTTTCCTTTTGGGAAATACTTATTTTTTTCTTGATGGAACTACTTTTTTTAGTCGAAAAATAATTTTTTTTAATATTCCGAAGTTTGAATAAATGGAAGATCTTGATTAAAATCTCAGTTTGATTAAGTAAATAACAACTTTTTAAGAATATAAATAGATTTAAAAAACGATTTTTTTCTTTTGTAAACTTTCTTTTATAAACTCAATTGAAAGGGGTTATATTTTATTCAAATCCGTGCCTGTATTGTTACTTATAAATACTATATTTAGAAAAATTTCAATTGTTTTGATTAATGAACTTTTATTAAAACCGAAAATGAAAAAAAAATTATTTGGAACTACTTATATTTTAATAATAATTTTCCAAAATGTAAGTACTTATTTTTTAGTTTAAAATAAATAAGTAGATAATTTAGACATAAATATCATTTATTTAAAATAACTACTTATTTTGGCAATATTTTCACGTCATCTTTTAAAACCCAAAGAATATGTTCAATTTCTGATTCCTATTTTTAAAATTTTACGTAATGTGTTTTGTAAGCGAGTACTTCAATTTCGCAATCAAGACAGTAAGTCATTATATGGCAAGTAGTTCGGATGGTAATGTCTAATTTTTTGCTGGGTTATTTTTATCTGCTCGTACAAATAAAAAAAGTGCTAAGCACTTGTTATTAAATGTTTATTTTACATAAACTATAATTCATTTAACTGGAGCAGGGGCTTTTACTAAAATAATCCTAATGCTTAAAAGAATTTTAAATTTTTTATAATAGGGCTGGAAAAATAAAAATGTCGCACACTTAATTGATATGATAGCAGTCGTATTTCAAAGAAGTTTGATGCTTTACAAACCACGTGTTGTGACGCACAGTGGGATTTTGTTGTCAAAACTTCTATGTTTTCATCTCTGAATTCCACAAATCCAATGACTGCTTCGTTTTGTGAAGAAATTCTTAAACATAAAATATGCATCTAGGATTTTTAAGAAAAATTTTATTCTTGAGAAATTTAAATGAAATCCACGCAAGGGTTGTAAGCAAAGAATTGCTTTTTTTTAATTTAATTCACTGGTTCATATATGTTTAATTTTCCTATGACTGAAGATAATACTCGTAGCATTCCTCCATAGATTAAAAAAAAATATGGAGTGATTTTTTTTGTTATTTGCTTTTTCATTGCAATGACAAAAATGCTCAGTAAGCTTTGCCATTTCACCATGATTAGCTTAACAAACGAACAACGCTGGCAGATCATTGATTTTTATTATTAAAATTCGTGCTATGTGAGAAATGTGTTTCTATGGAAAAGATTCTCTTCAACGGTTAAGCTGATTTTGGGCTCAATGCGAACGTCTACAAACAGAATTGTCAAATTTGGTATGAAGAGCAGAAAGTTCAATAGATGTCAATGCTCCCTGAAAAATGTACTGCGGTTGGCCGGTGGCATAAATGCATCATACTTCTTCAACAACGATGAAAATCGCCATGTTACAGTCAATGCAGCAAGGTACTGTGCAATCATTACCGACTTTATTTTTTTCCAAAAAAATGGAAAAATTAAACTTCATTGTCATGATTTTTCAATAAGACCCTTATTGAAATGTAATATGAAATGCAAATCAAGTGTAATATCTCAAGCTATATATATAGACATACATATGCTCTTCTCATGAAAGTTATTTATTTTCTAATAAATTATTTTACAAAAATGTGTTTGTTGATTTGACTTTCAACATACACATTTTAGAACTATACCCTTTCCGCGTTTTTACGAAACATTTTACTTTATTTTTGGGCTAAAATTATATTTTTTTCAATTTAGGCCTTTTAAGCCCTTTTTTTCAAAACTTTTTACGCGTTTTGACTCACAAAAGCTGGCATCACTGTGTGAGAGAATAAGAACCAAATGCTGTCAAAATAAAATAGATTGTATCTCTCGACTGCTTTCAGCAGCTGCTGTTTTGTGTTAATTTGTATAGAAAATGTGTTTATGCCGCAATTCTGTTTAATCATTAAAATATCATTTAATCAGAAATAATTTTTAGTCAGGCTTGAGTTCAGTAATTTCAATTCTTTTTATTGAATTTATTTTATTATTCTTTAGAAACTCACATTAATTAATAAAATATTTCATTGAAATTACTGAACTCAAGCCTGACTAAAAATTATTTCTGATTAAAAATTCACTATAGTTCAATTAAAAATCTAAAAATATCATTTAATGTAATTTTGACTATGTAATTTTAACAACTTGCTACATTTGGGAAACCGTAAGAGGCAAATTCTTGAAATTTTCAAAAACGGTAAGACTAAAAAATCCCAGAATAAAAAAGGAAAATCGTTAAAAACCGAAAAAAATCGCCAAAACAAAAAAAGTGCCAGAACTTAAAAAAAATCCGAAAACTCAAATAAATAGACAAAAGTAAAAAAAATCGCAAAAAAAAACTTAAAAAAACGTCAAAACCAGGAAGCGCCAAAAGCCGAAAAAAGCCCAAAAACAAAAAAAAAAGTGTCAAAACTAAGAAACGCGCCAGAACTTTAAAAAATCGCTATAACTAAAATAAATCGCCAAAATAAAACAAAAGCTCTAAAACCTAAAACAATCGCTAAAACTTAAAAAATAGCCAGAAATAAAAAAACGCCAAGACCAGAAAACGCCAAAAACCGAAAAAAGCGCCAAAGCTAAGAAAATCGTCAAAACTAACAAAAATCGCCGAAAACCGAAAAAAAGTTCATCTCACTTAAAATTTTTTTAAATATTTGTACGTCAGGTAAGATATTCGACTATATATAGGCTAAAGTTCGTATAGTATTACATACATATGTAGTGTCTGTACGGAACTCTTAGTTAGCTTTTAATCCCAAAAAACATGTTGAGTGCTGCCAATTTGACTTCCCCCAGGGGAGTCTATTTTTGACTATGGGTGTGGCAATCCCGGGGCCCCAGCTGGGGTGGTGTGGCTTTTTCCATTGACGTACCTTTGGTACATTACCCATAGAACTTATGTGTTACTACCCGATCTCTGGCAACAGAGCAAAGGATGTGCACATATTTATAAAAGGAAGACAGCTCCTATTGATGTCAGTTAGGTGCAGCGTCACCTAGAACTGCCCATGAGTTCAAAAGACGATAGAGGTGAAGCCCTTGTGGTGGAACTTTGAAGTCTGACCAGAGGCTGAATCTGGTGCCACGGGTGCCAGTTGCTCGACAGACGAGCTGCTTTGAAGTTATGAGTCATGTAGCGGTCGTCAAGATCCTTTGCTAAAATGCCGAGTTCGTCCTACCCCACGGGGTTTAAAGGATGATTTTGGTATGTGTGGATTAGGCACTGGATTTTTGGAGACACAGACACGGGTTCACCTCGGATGAGTGGTTGAGCTGTGCCGGCAATGGTTGAGGAATTCTCTTGGGGACCTCGCTATGGGTGTATACACAACACCTTAGCGTGGAAGCCGGAGAATTATCGTGGTGGCTGTGATTGCTACCAAAATCGCTGGGAGAATAGTCTTGGCTTCCCAGTGTGAAATCAATGCTAGTGGTTGGTCTGACGCGGTCAGCCAGACACTATTCTAGGTGCTGTTGCCATTCAACAGAAGCTTCTATGTGGATGGACAAAGCAGCAGAGTTTAGATAGCTCAAATTACCGCAGCAAGGTAATTGAATATAGTACAGGGATAACTATATCAAAGATTGCAACCTCTGTGCCTTGAGGAGTGGGCCTTAGGTTCATTCTCTAAAAGGGTGCATGAGGGGGATGATCTGACGTCTTACCTGCACCCGGTGCTTTGGCACCCGTGAGATAAGGCCTTAATGGCAGGTGCTCACGGAAAGCTATTGCACATCTGCCAATTTGACTAAAATCTGGTGGTGCGTTCAAAAGATGTTGAGGACGAAGAAAATTTTAAAGGAATTGAGTTTTAATATCTTTAAAAGTCTTTGTTAAATCGGTTTTATATATTCACTGACTTTCATAGACTTAAAGATTGTATAGGATGCTAGAAATTTAACAAAAATCTGTGGCTTAGCGAGAAGTATCAGGGATGGCCGGCAAGGTCAGCCAAATCCCATATATTTCTTTCTCCATATCGTCATTTAATTTTTTGAATTAATGATGTAGAATTAAGCCTCATGTCCTTCTTCATATTGTGAAAAAATTTTGTATAAATATCTTGTTTACTCAATTTTTGAAAGCAAATTAAAATTTTGTTTTTTCATTTAGTTGTGTGTAAATTGAAAACTTTAAATTTGTTTTCTGGAAAACTAGTTTTTTTTTGGTTTTGACGTTGTTTGAGTAAATGAGCGATATATTTATTAATGCTCTTCCTATAGTGACTTCAAAATTTTGGCAGCTAATAACAGCCATACTATTGAAACAACATCTGTCCAATGGGCTGTTATTTAGTCAGTGTTTTTGCTAATTTACAATGAACGGATATATCGTTGAACAACATGTCGTGCCATAACCGCCAAAAAAGCTTAAGCGACATATTTTTCGAAGTTAATTTTTTTAACAAAATTTATCATTTGCGATCGTAAATAGTCGGTTTTCGTAAAAAAAATCGAAGTCCAAGAAATGTGTCATTTAAGCTATTTCAGCGGTTATGGCTCGATGTGCAAATAATAAAATTGTTTTATCAAAATGCGATTTGAGGGACTGGTAGAGATGATTGACAGACTTTTCAAACCAATAAAAATTTTGCTGATATCTCACTCACTTTTCATTTAGTATATTTAAATTTACATATAGAAGGTGTATCATGAAAACATTCTAATTGGAGAATTTTACTTTCAGAAAAAATTTAAATTTAGTATCGTTTTGTGAAAACACTATTTTGACAAGTTTTTACTTGTACGAGTATAAATCAAAACCGATTCTATTGGAAAGTTTTCTCTATGAGTACAGTTTCAGCTTTCGCTCAAATTGTGTTAAAAAACTTTAAATTCATTTGAGATTTAATTTCATTCATATTTTTATTTATTTGCCAACTTTTGTAATTAAGTGTCATTAAGGTTTGTTTCTTAAGCCTTTTGTTATTCTTAAATTCCTCAGCAATTATAAAAAATTGTAATGACAAGTGTTCTTTTATGACCAGCCTTAGTTTGTCATTATATTTGGTCTGCTTGTTTATTTGTAACAAACTTAATGATTAGCTATGCATTTTTATTGTAAAAGAGACTTTTAATCAATAATTACTTTGTTATTCGTTTCAAGACAGACACAAATTTGATTCGATTTGATAATTCAATCAGGTTGTTGCATAAATGAAATCGTCATATTTTTGTATTTGTAAGCCTTCGATAAAGTATTTCACTGCAATTACAAAAAAAAAAACACAAATTAAATAATTGCACGCGATTGCTTTCAAGAAGAAAAAAACTAAGTATTTCATTGCAACAAATGAATAATATGAACGAACGAACAGTACGAAGAGTATAATTTTTCATTCGGCATGATTATGCACAGGAAATGTTGGTAGCCTACGTTTAATATTAGACGAGTAATATGATGGATTATGCTGCACTTTTTAAGGATTGTAAGAAAATTAGTAATTAAAATGAAATATCAGCTTTGGGAATGTGTAACAAACAGCATGATTTATTGATTTTTTTTTTTAATTTGCTTTTGTAGCTGCATTATCAGTTGGTATAAGCGAACGTTTTTTTAATGGTTTCGTTCGTGTTGAATTTGTAGTGACTTAAAAATACCTCTACATAGTTTGCAAATTACTTGATTTCTAACATTCGTTACTTTAAGTAATTCATTATTATAAATTAAGCACAGATAATTTTATTTTATTTGTTAGAGTAAAATTAGCAAACATGGTCAATATTGATGTACAAATGCTATTGGGCAGGGGGTGCTTTATAGAGATGGAAAACTATCGATAGTGTCACTATCGACAGTTTTCGATAGTTTAAAAATCTTTATCGATATATCGATTCCAGACTATCGTGATAGTATCGAAGTTGTATGATTCTCGTAAATTGTACATATTTATTAACAATAAAAATTCCAAACAAAATATTTTTAAACAAAACATCGAAAAATTAAATAAAATTTTATTTTTCAGTTTAATAAATAACAAAACTAAAATAATTGTATGAAAAATAAGTTATATCAGCGGAAGAAATTTTCCCGTCATTCAGTTATTTTTGTTTATGAAAAGCAATATATTCATATATTTTGGTTTTAGTGGTGTATCATTTACTATCGATAGTGACTAAAAAATATCGATTGTTTTCAAGTTTTAATCGATGGGAGAATTAAAACATCGATAGTCACAAAAAAATTAACTATCGATAGTGCCATCGATAGTTTTCCACCCCTAGTGCTTTATTTAATTTGAACGAATTGTTCAGAATGGAATTAAATATAAAGAGATGTATTGAGCACTTATTATACAAACATTAGTTTACTTATTTATTTATTTACAGCCTTATTCAAAAAAATATTTTACTTGAGCTTTAAAGTTCGTAGTAGCTACCAAGCACTTTAAGGCTAACGTTGCTTTGTTAAGAAATTGTATTCAAAAGACAACTTTAATTATTTTGTGATTTAATAATAAATACTGGTAACACCACCGTGTTCAACAACCATTTCACAGCTTATGATGTACAACATCGATTACAATTTCAGTCAAATATTCAAATAAGTTTTTATTTTATTAAATACATTTTTATTATCTTGAAGTTAAGCAACATAATTTATAAAAAATAAGCTTCTGACATGGAAGCAAAACAGATAAACATTTTGATGAAGTAAAAGTAAAAAAATATGATGAACATAGAAAAATTATCTCAATTTATTTTATTCGAACGAAATGATTATTTGAATATCCAGCTTTTTTTGATTTGTTTTGTTTGAATGTACATCACTAAAACATTTTTGTATAATTGTATTTATGTATTTTAATATTTTTTTATGGATTTTGATATGTATTTCCAATCAGTTGGATAATTTAGTGATGTTTTCCATCACATGAAAAAAATAATAAATTTAAAACAAGAGCTAGCACTTTTAGCTTCATTTTAAGATGTAACATGAATCAATATGTGCTATATTAACAAAAATATTTGAGGTACAAAATACACATTTTGGAAATATCAACTTAAAGTAGCCTTAACAAACGTAGGTGCCTACTTTAGAATTTTGATATAATAATTTTTTTTGAATACAACTTTACTTAACATTGCTTTTCAAAGCTTTGTTAAGTTTTTTTGAATACGACCCTTAAAGCATTAGCATTAATATAAATCCTCACAAAAACATAAATGTGAAAAAAAAATCAGCTTTCAAAAATATTGAGATTAACACAAAAGCTATCACTTCAATCTGCTAAACATTATAAAAAGTTTTCATTATCAGGGTGTCATTTCCTATCTACTCAAATGTGGAGATTATGGAACAGCAATTACCAGGCCAAGTAATCTGGCCGTCCAAGATCTCACAACTCTTCCTTTGGGGCTTTTTAACATCTCGAGTTTAACACACACGCAAAGAAGAGATATGGTTGTAGAATGGTTGAGAAAATAATATTATGTTCTCTGAAACAAATTTGTGGTCGTTGAAAACTAATTATTGTTATTTTAAACATTTATTTCGTTACGATAAACAGAGTAATGTTTGAATTTAATAATTACATTATCACATCCATAAAAAAGTGGGATATGGTTAGAGTTTAACAATATAGTTTTGTTAAAAATTTATGAAAACTTCATAATTTGTATTATTATTTAAAAATAATGTGATATAAATAACAATATAATGTTATCCAAAACCATACTATGTTGAGTTTTTAAAAAATCTTTTTCAGAAACATCTGTCAGTTCAGTATTTCGTTTAAACAAAAGGTTAGTCCAATAAAAATATATAAATATTTGTGTATCTCTTTATACAGACATGTCTGTATTTCGTGTAAGTATACATATCTATATATACATTTTATTTCAACAATATTAATTTATTTTTATTTCGAATTTAATGCACAGCTGTTTCTACAATAAATAAATGATTAAAAAACAAAATAGTATTATTATATTAAATAATACTGTGGTCGTATTTAACAATATTAATATAATATTAGATCATGGTATGGTGAGTCTCAATTATATTTTAGTCACATCTAACAATAGTGTTATCATATTTACAATACTAAGATAACGTGCAACAAAGTTCATTGTTATTGTAGATAATATTATTATTAAGTCAGATAATAATATTATTTAAAGTTTGCTTTTCTATTAACAATAATATGATTTGTCTGCAACCATAAAATTCAATCATAGTATCTTGCTGTTTGATTATGGTTATCTCAACCATATTTTTTCTTCGCGTGCACGACGCCTGCAAGCAAGTCTTGAAAGCTAGCATTGAAGAATAAATCGCCATAACAACTAAATATTCGCTAAACCAAAGGAAAGAAATTATACATCAACTCAGCAGGTGGCGATTTAAGTAATACAATTTTTCCAAGGTAAAGTCATCAATTTTACATTTTCATTTATAACGAAATGATGGCAGCCAGTTAAATTATGACATCACTTTTGTGCCATCTTGTAGAAATTTGAGTATACCTTTAAAATCGGTGGTTACCTAAAAACAAAATATTGAATTGAAAGCCTCTAGTGTCGTTCTCGACTACATTCAGCTTGGTCGTCTGAGTGTCACCACCACCAAAAGTGGAAGGGAATGTCATTTTGACAACTTGCTGTATCTTGAAAGTTGCTAGAGGCAAAGTCTTGAAATTTTCAAAAACGCTGAAACTAAAAAAACCCAAAATTAAAAAAAAGGCCGAAACTAAAAATCACCAAACTAAAAAAACGATGAAATGCAAAATATCGTCAGAAACAAAATAAATCGCTAAAATGCAAAAAATCACCAAAACTACAAACGTCGCCAAACAAGTAAAAAAAATCGCCAAAAAAATCACCAAAATAAATCGCTTAAACTAAAATCAATATCCAAAAACGGGGAAAAAATCGCCAAAAACCGGGTACTTAAATTTTTTTTAAATCTCTACATCAGGTAAGATATTCGATTATAGGCTAAAGTTCGTATAGTCCCACCAGAAAATTTGGTGACAATTGATCGTCTTATGACTTGAGAAAATGCGAGTGTTATAAATAGTACGGAGAAGTGTATGGTGAAAAAAAGTCATATCGTGTAAATGGTTACATATTCACCATTTTCGTGATGTATCGTCTTGATCTTGAGCCAATTAAATTTGGACTCGGTGCAATATTGTAGTAAACGGCACTGAACATGTTCGATGTGGTTGAATACATGGACCTATCTGGAACCAGTCCCGTAACTATACTGAGATATTAACCTAAGCTGAACTTGTATTTATACTTTTGAAACATGAGTGGCCCTGTGGTTGAGTGGGTAGTGTGCAAGCCTGTCATGCGCGAGGTTGTCGGTTCGAATCTCAAAAAATGTTCTGCTTAAAAATAAATTTGTAACAATAAAAAAAATTATAAGTTTTCATTGTATTTTTTTTTAAAGAGAAGTAACACTCAGGCAATTAATGCCTACTACTATTACTAGGTGTTACCTTATTTCGGAAAAAGAAAGTGATAGAAGACAGGTGGTGAAAGAAGACATAGAAGAAAGCTTCATTCATTTACAACTCTGGTTTTTGCACGCATTTTTTTTGTAATAATGCAGTATTGTAGCGCCCTCTGGTCTCAAATTAGGCGTATTAAATTTTGGAAGGTGTGTTTAGTAGCCATTTTATTGGTTATTTTACTTCGCCAATGATTCTGCTACACAATACCGACGAAGGAGGGCGCTCTGATTTTACATTAGGATTAGCATCTGTTGAAGTCGATATAGTTCAGTGACCAGTGACTATGCCTTCATCACTTGAACTTTCCTACAACAACTGATACAAAGGGACACTAATGCGCACATCAGAAAAATGCGTGCTGTTGTTATTTAATGACTGTCGGATACAGTCGTAATGTCATTTATATATAATTTATATTATTCTACACGGAATAGGTCAGTGACAAGTCACAAGGTGCATAAAAAGTATCAATTAACCCCATCCTAGGCCATTCCCATGTAAAAGTGATTGGTCCGCTTCATAGGAAGTGTTAAAACTCGGACTAGTCCCTATCACTTGGGTACCGGTCACGTGACTAGTATTGTGTCAGTTCAATTTCCTGCAGGGGTATTACATATTGCTCATTTACTCAAATAATGTAATAACTCAGAAAACTTGTTTGGCACACAAAAAAGTAATATGAATACTTTTGTAATATCAATTAAAATATTTGTAATATCAATTAAAATATTAATTAAATTTTCACCTATAAACAATTTGATAATATAAATTAAATTTCTTCACTCAAATTAATTAATCATGAATCAATTAAATTCTTAATTGATGATATTTTTTTTGCGCACGCAACTCAATGGAAAAATACAATTTTATTTTGTTTTCAAGAGTTGATAACAAGATATTTGCATGAAATTTTTACACAGTATTAAGAACGACATGGGGATTAATTCTGCATTGCTTAGCTTAAAAATTCCTCTTTTTGGTTTTTGACGATCTTTGAGTAAATAAGCGATATGTTATGTCTGTACGGAGTACTTCGCGTGCTAGTCAAAGTCGCACTTTACTGAATTTATTTAGATTTGAAAACCACAAACAATTTTAACTTGAAATTCCACTTGAAACTACAGAACATAACTAGAAGCTCAATTGTTAATTAAGTTGTGAATGGTAATACCAATTTTGAAGAGGGGTTGACGACCAAACCCATAATAATGATAATAAGGCATAAAATATTTAAACAGTGCTTAACAGAAGTTAGTTCTCTACCAAATTTTTGAAGCAAAAGAAGATTGAAAAAAAGAATTTTTAATTTTTTTTAAATTGTTGGAGTTTTTTTGGAAAATTATGTTTCGTTACAATGCAAATAAAATTTGAAGAATTCAAGTTGTTTAAAAATTTATAAATTTATAACCACTGGCAAAGAAATTTTAAAAATTATTTATATAGATTTCTTTATTGTCATTCATTAATTCGGATTTAGTACAATTAAATTGTAAATACTTTCTTCTGGCTTTATTATCCGTTAAAACTTTTCTCTACAAATTTTTTTAATCTTGCAAGAAAATTCACTTTTGACAGTGCAATGAAGTAACTATGAACTTTGCCACAGCTCCAGTGTCATAACTGAACGTTATGATAATGAATACAACTATTCCAAGACATTTACATATATGAAATATTTGACAAATTCCAAGTAAGAATGGGATAATTTCTCAAGAAGCGTCTCTTACTATATTTACTTTTTATAAATTATGAAAAATAAGAAACGAAAACATTTTGAAATCTGTTTCGTATCTGAAGTATTATTCAATTGCTCTCAAGCTGTATTTCTGGCTTGTTTTAAATGTCAGCTTTGTGCAGCAAACAACCAGTATGATTCGGTTAAATTTATTTTAGCCAGTTCTTCTTTTTATAGTTAGTGGCCAAGCGTCTCACAGTGCGTAGAAAAATACATTATTAAAAGTTGTTTTCAATCTGTTTTCTTTCACATTGACTAGTTTTCTCAAATCTTAAAATTATCGTGTTAATAATTCAAACATTTCGCAAAACAAAACAAACAAAAGTCAAAGGTCAGCTACACTATTGGAGTAAGTGCAGAAGTTTGTGTTTTAGATTTTAATGATGCGCTAACATAGTTTCTTTATCACTGTTTAAAAAGAAAGTGTAAATAAAGACGAATCTATACAAGTTATTCTGCAACTATAAAAAAACAACGTGTTTACAACTGATTGGGCCTTCACACACGGGAAAATTTTTAAGTGTACAATTTTTGTTTTTTGTTTTTATAACACATGGTGGCATCAAACGTATACGTGAATACAACATTGTCTGGATTAATGTTATTTGTATTCATTTGACGTTTGCTGGTTTTTTTAGGGTTCCGTACACCAAAGGTGAAAAGGAACCCTATTGTTTTCGCTACGCTGTCCGTCTGTCCGTCACACGGTATTTTCTCAGGAACCGTAAGAGCTACGGACCTGAAATTTGGACACAGTATGTAGAACCTTGGCCGCTGCAACAACAAATACATGAGAATTAAAAATTAAAGAGTGTTCCAAAACGAGCAACGAAAAATTTTAAAATCCAATGTAATATACATACAATTGTATGAACATATGTATATTGAAACTTGAAATTCGTAAAATTAGTGTATTTTTATACAGACTACAACAATTAACACTAAAATTTAAAAAAATTTAAATTAAAGGGTGGTCCATCAGTTAATGCAATTTTGACTATGTAATTTTGACAATTTGCTATATCTTGGAAACCGCAAAGGGCAAACACTTCAAATCTTCAAAAACGGTAAAACTAAAAAAACCGAAAATTATATAATCGCCAAACAAAAAAAAAGTCGCCAAAAATTAAAAAAAATCGCCAAAACGAAAAAAATTGCCAAAATTAAAAAAAAAATTCTAACATTAAAATAAATCGCCAAGTTCGAAAAAATCACCAAAATGAAAAAATCGCCAAAATGAAAAAAACGCCCAAAATCGAAAAAATCGCCAAAACGCGAAAATGTCGCCAAAACTATAAAAAAAAATTTATATAAAAAAAATTGCAAAAATTAAAAATATCGCCAAAAATAAAAAAAAATCGCCAAAAAGAAAAAACCGCCAAAGCCAAAACCCGAAAAAAATCACCAAAACGAGAAAATAAAGTGTTAAAACTAAAAAAATAGCCAAAACTTAAAAAAATCGTCAAAACCGAAAAAATGCAAAAACGCAAAAAACGCCAAAATAAAAAAAAAACCGAAAAGACCCCAAAAACGAAAAAAATGCCAAAACTATATATTATATAGGATGAAGTTTGTATTAAATTACATATCTAGTGTTCGTACGGAACCCTTCGTGCGCGAGTCAGCGTCGCACTTTACTGAATTTTTTTTTAATTGTGTATGAATTGGTTTTGTGCCGCTTCTGAGGGGTGGTAGCCGTTACATTGGCCCCTCTCACTAACAAGCTGTCACTTATGCCAACACAATTATTCTCGTGTGTGAAGGCCCATTTAGCGCAAAGACTTAACTATTTATTAATTATGTACCCTGCAGGAAATTGAACTGACACAATACTAGTCACGTGACCGGTACCCAAGTGATAGGAACTAGTCCGAGTTCTAGCACTTCCTATGAAGCGGACCAATCACTTTTACATGGGAATGGCTAGGATGGGGTTAATTGATACTTTTTATGCACCTTGTGACTTGTCACTGGAGTATTCCATAGGGACCTATTCCATGTAGAATAATATAAATTATATATAAATGTCATTACGACATTTAACTGTAACAATGAAAACTTATAATTTTATTTTTTTTTTATTTTTTTTATAATTTATTTTTTATTATAATTTATTTTTTATTATAATTTATTTTTTATTATAATTTATTTTTTATTTTTATTTTATATGATAATTTATTTTTAAGCAGAAAATTTTTTGTAATTCGAACCGACAACCTCTCGCAAGACTGGCTTGCACACTACCCACTCAACCACATGGCCACTCATGTTTCAAAAGTATAAATACCAGTTAAGCTTAGGTTAATATCTCAGTATAGTTACGGGACTGGTTCCAGAGTCACATTGAAGGGAGCAATTGACATTATATTTTCATTATTTGATAGGTCCATATATTCAAGCACATCGAACATATTCAGTGCCGTTTACTACAGTATTGTACCGAGTCCAAATTAAATTGGCTCAAGATCGAAACGATACATTACGAAAATGGTAAATATGTAACCATTTACACGATATGTCTTGTTTTATCATACACTTGTCCGTACTTTTGATAACTTTGAATCAATTGTCACCAAATTTTCTGCGTGGTATGTTTGAAAAAATCGGTCCAGCTGTTTAGCAGATATCACTTTTTATTAGATATATTCTGTTAAATTTGTGTGTCTTTGACGCCGTATCTCCCAATAGGCTTAACCGATTTTAATTTGTTTTTTTCCCCTTTGTAATGTGAAGTGATCGTATATCTTCTTCTCTATACTGAAAGAAAATCGGCCTAGTCGATTGGAAGTTATCATAAATTTTCTATATATTAATTTACTCGTTTCTTTTTTACGGTTCTGTTACTTCAATATTAGTGGAACATCGAGTTCTTAACTAAATTATGCTAGAGCGTCAACTGCGTAGGAGGTTTTAAAATTTTAAATTTTTGTTATTAATGTTTTTATTTATTAATATTTTTTTGTTATCAAAATGATTTGTTTTTCTTGTGTAATGAATTGTTTTTCGTTTGTTAATAAAAATAAATAAACTAATACACATGCGTATCCTTTTTTGTAAACTTTTTTTTAAATTAATCGAATATTTTTTTTTATTCTTTGTTCGATCGAATATTCGAACAAAAGTTCAAAACTATTCGTCCTTTCGAACAATAAAAATATCATGAAATTTCATTTGAACAAATATAAAAGACGAATAATTAACAACATTCTCTCTCACACAAAATCAAAACCTAAGCAGCCAGAACAGATGGATGTAAAACGTCGCATAATGAGCCGTTTTCCCAAATTGTGTGGCAAAAATATGAAGAGCAATCTTTTAATACATGACACATGTCCTACGTATGTATGCACATATCTATGCATAATTACACACTGCTACAAAAAAGAAAACACTTGACATAACTTGAAAAGCGACCTCTAGTGGGCGGTAGGCCTAGTTGAGGACATAAAAAACTGTTTTCATAGATTTTGAAACGCCCTCAAAATTTTTAATTCTTTTGAAAAAACTTTTTTACGGTGGGTCGTAGTACTCAAATATCTCTAACTCACAATTTTTTGAGCAATTTCAAAATCTTAGTCTGTTTTGGAAAGGTAACGAATAAGATTTTCAAAAAATTTATACTCCAAAAAATTAGGTAATTTTTTATTAAACGTTTTGCAGTTATTTAAATTTTTTTCTCTGATGACCTAATTGTTTTTGCTCATAGCTTTAGAGGAAATTTTATTTTCTTTCGACGGTGTTTTCTTTGATTTGGAACAATTTTCTGTCATCCCAAGTCAAATTTAGTTTATAAACATATTGGTTTCAGTTATGTGCCATCTCCAGTGTTCACTTCAATACTTTATTGTATACTCTTGCACATGTTTATTATACGCATACATACATACATACACGACTTTTATATAAAATGTTATTCATTCTTAATTTTTTTTTAAATTCTGCATGTGAACGAAGATTTGTTGAAGATACCAGCCTAAATGTCTGTGTGTGTATGTGTTTGTACTTACCAAAAGTAAAAATATCAATTTTATAAATCCGCAAAAGTGTGCCATGCCTTTAACCTGTGTGTTAAGATGTGATGCGATGTGATGTGATGAGATGCAATGCAATGCGATGAGTTGAGCTGGTTTGCGGAATTGGGTTGTTTTTTTTTATCAAGATGATGAGGCCGCTGCAACTGCTGTTCTTGACTTTAGCTTTAACTTGATCTTAACAGTTTATGTTGTTATTGTTGTTGCAGTGTTTGCTGCTGCTGCTGCTGCTTGATGGTGAACCAACAAGAAAAGAACTCTGTGGGCAACTTTCAGTCTAAATAAATTTATTCTTAGTTGTGTTTTGGTTTTGCTTTTAGCGTTCCAATTTTTGTCTTTTATTTTCGTTACGTATCGATTTATTTGGAATGTTTTCAAGTTTTATTGTAACATTTTTATAAAACAAACGTTAATAAAGTTTGATTGTTTGTGACTCACACATTTTTATTATTTATCTACATATATGTATGTATGTATTTCGCTGAAAATCATAACAGCGGTATTGTGCCGTCTCTCATTATTTTTGTTAGTGCTACTGTTGCTGTTGCTGCTGCTGCTGCTGTTTTTGTTGCTGTTGTCACCGTAGAGTTTTGTTGCCTAGACCGTAGCAGCATTATTAATAAAAATGTTGTTTGGGGTTTTTTGCATATAAATAATTAAAAAGTATTTTTTGTTGTTAGTTTTTAGTTTCCTATGAAATATGTATTTGATATTAGTCGTGTGAGGGTGGTGTTACACACTTTTGGTTTTTGCCATTTTCTAGTTAAATTATTATAATTTTTCTTTTTTAAGCAAGTAAAATCTTTGTCATTGGCGATTGCTTTTGGTAATATTTGTAGTTGATGTTGATACTGGAGATCCGCTTTTTTTAGCTGATTATTGGGCAAATGCAGACAATACCTTTGGTTTTATTGTTACTTCGTTCGTGCTTCAACACAGTCTGTAAATTGTTGTAAAAATAAAAAATAAAAAAGTTAGATTTTTGACAAGCTTCAGCAATTATTTTTAAATACAAATACAGTGGCTTCCATTTACATAAGATTAGAGCTTCTTATAATAATTGGCAGCAAAAAAAAACTTATACTTGTAAGAATCTATGTTAACATTTTTTGTATTTTTATCACACCTTAAATGTTTATTAGTTGACTTCAATACATCACATCCGTGAACATATTTTCCATTGCAGCAATAACTAATTATAAAGACCCAATTCATGTGGTTACCAAAAAAAAATTAAACAATAAATAAACAAAGAAAAATTAAGTGTCTTTAACCTAAACTTGGCTTTATTTTTTATTGCTTTAAGTTCAAGTTCCACTGTATTTATACAAAAAAAATACATACCACAATATTATGTTACTTTCGATTGTATAACAAAAGCTTGCGTTTTCTGTGTTTGAAAACAAAAGAAATTACAAATCATGTTTCTAAAAATATTTTCTAAAAAAGCAAAGAAATTAAACAAATATTTTTGTAACATAAAACTGGGGGTGGCCCATTCCGATCATACGACCATTTTTTTGGGCCTTCAAGGCAAAATGTAAATAAATAACTTTCGTTTTTGTTTATATAAGACAGAGGTTCCCAAACAGCAATTACGCAAGTTAAGGTAACTGAACGTCAGTAATTTTTAAAATTTTTAATTAAAAATTTGACAAAATTAAAATGAATACTTCCCTGAAGCTCTAAAATAATTAATTTCTTTATGATAAAGAATTTTTATTTGTAAATTCTTAAGCATGTCCATATGCAAATAAATACGTACATATATATTTTAATGTCTAAATAGTTTATTCTTTCACATTTAATTTTGTTTTTTATTTCATAATGCTATTTTCTATTTAATTCAACAGAATATCAATCTTTAATATATTGTTTCCGAAGATTAACATAAATTTTTAGTGCGATTGCTTTATAGGCTGTCCGCACGAGAGAAGACAAGTTTCGCTGAAATTTTAAAATTGCTGTTTGTTTAGTTTTGCTTTAGTTTCGTTTTTAAGGTGAACTTTTGTAAAGTGAACGTAACTCTTTTTTTAACATGAAGAATGTTTGTTTGTTTGTTTATTATTGATTAAATACGTCTATAGGAGTTTAATTTTTACTTAAGAAAATCATCAGTAGACTTCCAATAATACTTGAAAAAAGCTAAACAAACTTTATATGTTTAGAGAAAACCTTTTAAAATGTGATTGCGATTTACGTTTAAAAGTCTCAAGCAAAAACTATTAAAACAGCTAGTTGTTCCGTTCTACTACGTGTTTGTCAGAATATTTACATTTAACTTTGGTGTTATTTGTTCATTAATAATTATCACACGTAATTTGGCTTGCAAAGCGATACGAACTTTAGCCTGATCAAATCATAAATATATAAATATCTTCATTTGATTTTGAATATGTTTCTATTTTTCTTACAAACTTTCTTTCTTTGCAAACCAAATCTGTAGTAAAAATAAAAGTTCATGGTGCAAAATGGGTCACCATTTTAGAAACAGAAAAAGTTAAAAAATTTTTTAAACGCACTAATAATCCCAAATTAATATTTTACTTATTAAGTAAAATATTTTTTTAATTAAAAATACATACATTGAAATTGATTATTGAGGGGTTTAGCTGGATCCTATGCGCATTTCACTGTTGCTAATGCAGATCATCAGGGAACCTTTACCCAAAGTTTCTTAGAACAACTAGAGTTATTATGTTATAAACTTTCATTTAAACAAATGAGAAGCTTAAAACAAGTAACAAAGTTGAAACAAGAACTCAATAATCAATATGTTTTTTTTTATTTTCTTTACCATTACTACATTGGCTGACTTTTTTTTCAGCTTCAAATTGTAGTTGTAAAAGTATGTAAAAAGAAAATAAATGTAAATAACAACAACAGCTATTTAAGAATAGAGTGTTGCCACATAAGTATTTTTTGACCTGGTGCAGTCAATTTAATAATTAGTGATTTTTTATGGGAATTGTTAAAATTTAAAAAAAATTTTAAACGCACTAATAATCCCAAATTAATATTTTACTTATTAAGTAAAATATTTTTTTAATTAAAAATATATTGAAAAACTTATCATCAGTCTTTCAACTAACGATATCTAAATTTGATTAATTTTTCTTTTTTTGTTCTTAATTATTTTTTTTATAATAACAAACACAAACACAAACAAAACCCGCAAAGCGATAAACTTGTCTGCGAAAAACACCCAGGGGTCTATGATTGGAATCGAACCCACGACCTCTGGACTGATAGGCTAGCATCTTTATCACTCAGCCACAGGGGATCCTATTCAAGCAATATTTATATTTGATTTTTAATCACTATTTTGATTAAGTTTTAAATAGTGAGATATAAATGTTGAGGAATTTCTTGTTTTCCGCAAAATCTATCACTACAATCCATTATACAATACATTATATAAATTTGTAATCGTCAGGGTTTTATATAATTTCTAGGCAGCCTGACAAGATGCGAATTTGAGTATTAAGGGCATGGTCCAGCCCACCGGATAAAACTTGTAGGTTTTAAGATGTTGCCATTGGCGCACTTATCTACGTTTACTTCCATATAAGACTTCAGGTCTCTGGAGCGAATTCTAGCTTTAAATTTTATGCCCGTTACACCGCCCCACTATTTTGAACTCAAGATTTTATTGTGAGCAGCGCTTATCATTCATGTTAATTCCTGTAGTAAATGACTGATACGAAATACGTAAAAAATAGATTTAATTCTTCTTAACTGGAGTATATGAAACACAATACTAACATTTTATGGACGTAATCACGCCCACTTTTTAAGGTAATAGTTTAAAGCCAGGTTTGAGTAGAAAAAAATTCGAGCAATATTAGGATGGACCCGCTCACCCTGGTAAAAATTTTTGAGCTTGCAGATGTTTATATGTAGTTGGTTTCCCACCTAGGTGTACTGGTGTATCAGATTTCAGCTTATTATCTCAAATTTGGCCCTATGTTCCTTCTAGGAATTACAGGATATAATATATATCTCAAATTTTAAATTTTACTTTACAGTTAATTTTAATTTTTATTGTTCTAACTTCATTTGTTTCTATATTTATGATTTGAACAAGCTAAAGTTCATATCGTTTTGTAAGCCAAATTACATGTGATAATTATTAATGAACAAATAACACCAAAGTTAATTATAAACAGCTGACAAACACGTAGTAGAACGGAACAACTAGCTATTTTCGAAGGCCACTACACCTTCATCATCAGCTTTTTTTTTCGTGTTTGGTTCACGGTGTGTGGTGTCATTTGATGTAAATTTCTGCTTTATATACGCAACTTTCATTGCAAATGGAATATGTGAATTATTTTCATTCATCGTATTTCAATTCGCTGAAAGTTTTGCAATGAAAGCTCAATTCCACTTTTTTAAACTAAAGATTTTGTTTTAGTCCGTGCTTATTATTCGTGTCAAGTTTCGTTGGAAACGGATAATAATAAATAGTTTATTTAAATTTTCTGAGTCGAAGAACATGAAACAGGAGGCTGAAACTTTATGTGTTAACGCCCACTTTTTCAAACGAAAATGTACAGCCTTGCATTATCGCAACATATATGCCAAATTTCAATAAATTCGATGTTGTTAAACGCTTTTTATTATGAGCTTTATGGGCGTAGCCCCGCCCCCTAGCTAGAATATTCGGGCTTTCATATTTATATAGTTATCGAGTCAGCTAGACCTACTGTGTGTCAAATTTCATTTAACTAATTCTATGGGCGTATTGCCAGCTCCTGGCTAAAATTTCCGCGTTTTCAGATTTTCCTAGTTAATAGCTCACTTACTCGCTTACTTGGTACTCGTGTAGCAAATTTCATTTCTCTAGCTATGGCGAAAGTGCTTCATCAATTGGATGAGTGTGTCAGTGAGTCAGGGAGTCTTCAAATAAACACTTTTTGCACCTCCATATCTCAGAAAGCTTTCATTGCAACTTTCAAACGTCACATATTAATTCTAATTATGGTTTAAATTTCATAATTATGAGATTGCGGGGAAGAAAGTTATGAGGGGGCAAAAACAGATCGAATTGATTGTGGGCATAGGCCGTAACTTGGCCTGGATGAGAAGTTCAACTAATATCATTCATGAAACAAGAACTCAATAATCAACATGTCTTTTATAATTTTGATAAGACTGCAGAAAATTAACCAACATGTCTGTTATTTTCTTACTTTACAATTTTTATTTTCATTTAAAAATTGAGAACTTAAATTAAATGATATATGAACTTCATCGTTGGTCTCCCATTTTTATTTTATTTACATGGACTTACACAGAAAAAAAAGGGAAGCAATGCTTGATAACAAAAGCTTCGAAAAGTGCTTTTGAAAAGCATTAACGTAAGTCAGGCTCTCTAACAAAATACAAAAAAAGTGAAAAAAAATATTCCAGGCCAGTAGCTGAGTACACAAAAACTATCAGGCATATTCTCACACTCGAAACTCGTAAAATATTTGCGATTATGACTTGAACTCGCAAGATTAGTGTTCTGTAAATCGCAAACGCCAGAATTTTGGCGAGTTGAACTCGCAAGAGTATACTGAAGTGAACTGATGAAATTACAATAAACTGAACTTCAAACAAACAATAAAATGATAAATATATTAAATTAAATATGTTTTATTTTTATTTGTATCAAAACTAGACGATTTTGCTGACAATTTTAATAAAATATATTAAATTTAAAAAAAGCTTTTTTGTTTTGCTCATCTTTCCTCTCCATTGTTTCCTTATACTCTGGCGATTTGAGCGTAAATCAATATGACAAGTCGCAAGCAAAACGCGTGAGTTACAGAACATGTATAAACAAGTTTAGCGATTTACAACTCACATGCGATTTGAAAACCTTGCGAGTGTGAGAACATACCTGATTGTCGTCTCCCTTACAAAAACGCTTCTGGGAAGCAGTAAATTTTACTGGGTAGTTTTTATTTTAATTGACCACTTTGGAACTCATGGATTCAACTGATATTAAAGAAGGTAATTTAAAATGTATCGTGCGTCAATAGTTTTTATAATTTATTCGCTCATTCAGATTCAAAAATTTTAAATGTTTAGCAGCTGAATTCTTAATTGTTTTGCGTGATTTGTTATAGTTCATTTTGCGAAACTTGTATTCTTAGAGACCTATTAGCATATTTGTTTTTTTTGTGTGTGCAAAAATTTAAATTCTTTTACTTTTAGAACTTGTTCTTATGATTTTCTTCAGCAAAAAATAAGAATAAGGGAGAGATGGAGAGGCAGAAACTATTGCATTCACTTACACAGCTGATTTTATGATATACAAAAATTTATATGACTTTAGGATTAAAATAATTAACATAAATTAGATTTAAGTAACTAAGCATTAAATATTCAGTGGAAAGATAAGGTTTATATTTAGCTTTTTATTTGAATTGGGTTGAAGATAATTGAGTTCAATTGAGAACTCAGTTCTATGATAATTTCGGATCAATTACTAATCGTGTTTTATTTACATCATTTATTTTGCTGCTAAAAAGAGTTTGATATATTACATAATAAGTTACTCTTTTTTTCCTACTAAAAACCTTTTAGTATCGCGACTCTTAAGGCAATGAGACATGATTTAGTTTTATTTGGCCGTGATTTATTATTATTCCAACAAGATTGGTTAATCTAACTAATGTGAAATAGTTAATAAATTAAATACTGTCCAGAGCCACTTAAAGTTTTAGCAGCAAAAAATAAATAAAAAGGGTAAAGAAATTGTATATAACACATTGACAATTTAAGTTGATTTTTTAATAGTAATAACTAAAAGCCTGACCCACGATATCGACAACGTTCAACTTGTCGCAAACTTACATTTGAAACAACAACACTATATTAAAAATAGCTTTTGTTTTGAATGTAAGTGTGCGACTAGTTGAACGTTGTCGACATCGTGTGTTCTGCCCTAAATTTAGTTATATTAATGAATAAAAATAGTTTGTTCAATCGACTCGCAACAGCAACTTTTATTTACGGTAAAAGCAACAGCTGAAATTGGGTTTAGTTTTTCCAACTGGGTATATATATTC
Source organism: Tachina grossa (assembly GCA_949987645.1). NCBI lineage: Eukaryota > Metazoa > Arthropoda > Insecta > Diptera > Tachinidae > Tachina > Tachina grossa. The sequence continues at coordinate 171,723,941 of OX465274.1, read as the reverse complement.
AATTAACCAAGAAAATTTTAAATATTACTAAAATACGTATTACAAAATTATTAAACAAGAAATTGCAACAAATAATAATTTACAGTTACAGTTGCAATGTCATTCTACATAGTAGAACGTAACAGTTTAACTCGGTTGATTTAACCAAAATATAAGTTATTTTTCAACACGACGATGATATAAAAATTAACTAAATGGACAATAACAGAGTTATTAATTCAGCTTAATTAATTGCTACTTCATCGTTATAAGTCGGCTCTCCTCGCTAACCTTTTTCTAGGGAAGGTAACGCATATATATGTATATATATATATATATATATATATATATATATATATATATATATATATATATATATATATATCTATCACTCAACTAAATTTCAATTAAAAAATGTCATTATTAATAAAACCATACGCTTTATATTTTAACTAAATTCTCCTTGGAAAATAATACGTAAGCAATAACATCTTACCTCAACTTAATTTTTTTTCGGTAGCTACATCAATATTAAAATATTTGACCATAAAAACTTGTATACACTTAAGTTAAATAACTAACATCGCATCCAAATTATTATTCATTAAAAAAAAACTTATATTTAACTAAGCTTTTAAAAAATTATCTTATCTCAGGTTTTCCGCATTTTTTAATTTAACCTAAAGCACTTATCTCGACTTACCATCAATAAAAATTATTTTTCCTTTCAGTATAAAAGCTTAAGTGCACTTTAATTTTTATTTTTCTAACAATGGATTTTTTCATAACATCTTAACTTAAAAACAGCGAATATTAACTAATAAAACGTTTTCTTTTTGATGTGTAAACATCTATACGCTAGGGGGTAAAAATCTTTTGACTTTGATTTCTTTGCTGAGATTTCTTTGCTGAGATTTCTTTGCATTGTCAAATCGGTGTGAGCTATGTATGAGTGTATTAGTGTTTGAAAGAAGCAATACCAAGCAGAGAAACAAGTCGACCGGCTCGAAGCCGACGGTGCGTCGCCGCCGGTTATTTTTCTGTATATTTCCGTACACCAAACGTGAAAATGAACCGTAAGAGCTACGGACTTGAAATTTGGACACAATGTGTAGACATTTGGCCACTACAACAACAAATACATGAGAGTTAAAAACTAAAGGGTGTTCCAAAACGAGCAACGAAAAATGTTAAAATCCCATGTAATATACATACAATTGTACGTACATATATACACTTGAAATTTTAAAAGTTAGTGTATTTTTATCAGACTACAACAATTAACACTAAATTTAAAAAATTTAAATCAATGGGTGTTCCATCAGTTAATGCAATTTTGACTTTGTAATTTTGACAACTTGCTGTGTCTTGGAAACCGTAAGAGCAAAATTGTTGAAATTTTCAAAAACGGTAAAACTAAAAAATCAAAAAAATATAAAATCGCCATATATAAAAAAATCGCCAAAAACAAAAAAAATCGGTAGGACTAAAATAAATAGCGAAAACCCGGAAAATCGCCAAAATGAAAAAATCCTTAAACAAAAAAATCGCGAATGTGAAGAAATCGCCAAAATAAAAAAATCGCCTAAAAAAACCCAAAAAAAACTGAAAAAAATCTCCAAAATGAAAAAATCGCCAAAATGAAAAAAACTCCGAAAATTAAAAAAACCCAAAAAAAGAAGAAAAAAAACGCCAAAACGGGGAAAAAGCGATAAAACTGAAAAAAACTTAAAAAAGAAAGAAAGCTAAATCAAAAAAAAAAATTATCAAAACCGAATGTGCGCGAGTCAAAGTCGCACTTTACTGAATTTATTTTAATTGCAATGCGTACACAACAACAAGAACAGCAACAACTAAACGATGAACAATAGGAATTAAAAATTAAAAAGTATAAGTAAAGACATTTACCATAGATGAGCACTGCAGTACCACTAAAGTTTCAGTAAAAACAATAAAAAATGTTTAACAAGTAAATTTTTACTGATTACTAATATTTTTTTCTACAATTTTTATAAATTGCCTAAATGATTTGTTATATGATGAGGTGCATTGAATTTTCAGTAATCAGTAATGCCCGTATTCATAATGAAATTCTACCAAGTGGCTAAATGTTTTTCATACAAAAGTTTCAAAATTTTAATGAAAAAACTTTGCCACTTGCTACAATTTTATTATGATTACAGCCCTACGATTTTACTGGTAATGCAAATTAAATTTCATTAGCAGTAAAAATTTACTGAATTTTTTTTAGTAATCAGTAAATTTACTGCTTATTGCAATTTTGAATGCAGTACATATACATATACTGCAGTGTACCCATTTACTAACGAAATAAGTTTAATAAAACAAACAAAAACCAGCAAATTCCTATGTATTTACAATATTGAAAGTTTTGATACTTTTAATTAATTAATTTAAAAAAAGATACTAAAAGCATAAGTACTTTTAACTTAAAAAAAAAATTTCATCACTAGATGTTTACACATCTCCTCTGTGATCGGACTCACATTGCTTTTTTTTATAAAATTAACAGTTTTGTTCTAAATAAATGTGCATCTTTTTCGGAGGCTAAAAATTTTAAATAAAAACCAAACACAATTAATTTCAGACAAAACCCTTAATATCTCAAAACAAGAAATTTTGACTCAAGCCATTATTATTTATTGGCACAGATATGTTCATGCACCTATTAACTGTCTGTTACTTATACTTGAAAAATAATAATAAACTAAAAAAATTATAAAATAAAATTAGTAACAAAATAAAACTTGTTACTACATTGACCATAATTTAATTCAATTAAATTTTTTATCATACTTAATTAAATAATTAACAAGGGCAATAAAATTTTTTATCGACTTCCGAAAATTTATTCAAAAAATATTAACGGCCTGTCCCACGATGTCACCAGAATTCGTTCGATCGAATGCTTATATTGAAAAAAACAACAAATTTTACAAGTTGACGATCGAAAGATTTCTTATGAAATTGTGGGACAGGTCTTAAATGTATGTCTCCTTATTTATTCGTAGCAAATTAAAGCAGCATAAGCTAAGATATAAGATCAAATGCGAGAGAAAAATGTTCATTAGACTGGCCACAGTTTGTAAGAATGTCAAAATTATAGGTTTCACAAGGCTTCCTTTGTTCCAATCCAATATTTTATAAATTGAGCAATACTAGAATTCACTAAAACTTGAAAATTTTTCACACACAAGTAACAATTAAATAAAAATTTACTTATATATCTTATGTATTTTAATTTTATTTATTAAATAACAAACGTTTTAGAGCATCATTACTTATGTATGTATGTTATTGATAGAATATTGCAACACATCAAAATTCTAACCACAGATTCTGGCAGATGAGGCTAAAGAATATGTAAACGTTTATCAGTGTTTTGAAAGTATATATCTGGTCCTTATTTAAAGAAAGCTTTAGTTTTTCTGACCCTGAAGTAGGAATATTTTAATCCTCTTACTCTTCTCTTTGTGGGTCTTTTTTATAACTTTCTAAAGTGGTGACAAAAAAGTTCTTTTTGAACGGAACAACGTTTGAGGTAGAGCTGGTAAACTATTGATAGTACTATCGATAATATCGATAGTTTTGTTTCTATTAGACTATTAATAGTCTTTTCTCGATCGTTGAAAAAATATATTGTCAAATTGGCAAAATCTCGATAAAATTTAACATATTGGTGTTCTTTTGTTGAAAATATATGTAAGTACATATCGTTCATTTACCCAAATAAAGCCATAACTCTAAAAATTAATTTATGGACCAAATAATACAGAATACTTCGCGTGCAGAGGCTCAACTCTTTTTAATATCTCCACTAGTTGTAGGTAAATTTAAAACTAAACTCATTTGATAATTAAATTTAACATTCCTAACTCTTCCTCTCCAGCCGGACATGAAATGACTTACTTAAAAAACAAGTACGCTATTAGAGTTTTGCTTAGCAGAACTGAAGGTTGCGGAATAGAGATCAAATATATCTTTTTGTGTGAGTTTTTTTTTCATTTCATATTTTAACTGAGTTGTTAAAACAGATTCCTTAACAACCATGTTAGGTTAGATTATGTTGAAAGGACGGGCAGTAACAAATTGATAAGAAATATTGGATAGATACTTCAATATAAACCTTAACCAAACATTAAAATTTGAAGTATACACTTAACATGAACTAGAAATTAATGTAAAAGTTAGTTATTTTATTTTACGTTATTTTATGACCGCAAGTAAGAGAATTCGAAGATATCGAACGGCGTGACTATCGATAGTTCGCCAGTTCTACACGCAAAAAAAAAATGGTTGAGATAACCATAATCAAACAGAAACATACTACGATTGAATTATATGGTTGCAGTCAAATCATATAATTTTTAATAAAAAAGCAAACTTTAAATAATATTATCTGAGTTAATAATAATATTATCTACAAAAACAATGAACTTTTTTACACCTAATCAAACTATTATAAATATGACAACACTATTGTTAGATGTGACTAAAATATAATTGAGACTAACCATATCATGATATAATATTATAATAATATTGTTAAGTACGACCGCAGTATTATTTATTATAATAATACTATTTTGTTTTTTAATCATATATTTATTGGTAGATCTTTTGTTTAAAACAGCTGTGAGTTAAATCTGATATAAAAATAAATTTATATTGTTGAAATATTACTTATATACTTACATATGTATTTGTGTATACACGAAATACAGACACGTCTGTATAAAGAAATATACATATGTACTATATATATATTTTTATTGATCTACCCTCTTGTTTATACTTTACTTATTTATTTAACACCACGCGTGCACTACCGATAGCCTACAAGCGAAACACTGAACTGACAGATGTTTCTGAAAAAATATATTTTTTTTTTAACTTAATATAGTATGGTTTTGGATAACATTATATTGTTATTTACATCATATTATTTTTAAATAATAATACAAATTATGTCGTAGTCATAAAATTTTAACAAAACTATATTCTTAAATTCTAACCATGTTCAAACATTACTCTCTTTGTCGTAACGAAATTAATGCTTAAAATAACAATCGGGCCTGTTCTGAAAATCACGGTGATTTAAATCACGGTGACTTTAAAAGTAAACTATTAATAACTGACTTGTTAGTGGGTTTTTGTTGTATTTTAAGTTTTTGTCATGTATAATAGAATATTTTAATGCAACTTCCATTGCTATAAATTGTCAAATTTACAAAAGTAATGATTTAGGTTTTATTAATTTATTGAAATCACCGTGATTTGACATGTCGTGATTTGCAGAACAGGCCCGAATAACTAGTTTTCAACGACCACACATTTGTTTCAGAGAACATAATATTGTTTTCTTAACCGTTCTACAACCATATCTTTTCTTTGCGTGTAGCCTAAGGTATAACTCAAATTCTAGAAAGGCCTAAACAGAGCCTTCCAGTAGAGACCAGAGAATCAAAAAATTCGTGGTTTTATAACCATATGACTGTCAGAACCAGGTTCTAACCCAGGACCATCGGTTTTGTAGTCAACGTGCTAACTGTTTCAGCCCACGCCATTCTCATGTATTGATCTTCGAATAAAATAGTTTTTGGATTAAAATTTAGTTTTTAAAGAAGGTTGCAATCGCTGTTGGTTAAGCAATGTCTATATGCATTTCGTTTCTGCTACAGTAGACTTTAGCCAAAAATATTACTGAGAAAAGCTAAAAAAAACTTATTTTTTTATAGAAAAACTCTCAAAATGTTATTGAGAATTACATATGTAGATAAACATAATAATAAGTTAAAAAGCCTTAAACAATAACAAAAACTTTTTTTTGTAAAACTTGAACATTATAGCAGCCACTATATTCGCTCCCTGGCTGCTCAGACTTGCAGAGATAAAAACAAAATAGCATCTGCTAATTTCATATATTTTTAAACCAGTCTAATATATACGCAATTAACCTGAAATTTTAAAATCACTAAAATAAACCAATTTTGTTGACACATGATTCTTTAACCTGAAATTTGAAATAAAAAAAAATATATATTTACTATTTTGATGTAATTTGTTTATGATATACATAAATCAATAAAATACCTAATTGATAGTTCAAGCACTTATAAACAAAAAGCATACAAATAATGTTTAAGTGGAGTTTTTTTATTGAGCCACTGCAATAAAATTGATGACTTTATAAAATGTAAAAATAAAAATTAAAATGTCAATGAAAAATTATCACTGAATTATTGTGCAAAATGTTTCTTTAGAAAGAAATATACATTTTTTTAATTTGATATATTTACTTTTGAGCAATTATAATTCTGAATTGATAACTCCAGTTCTCAAAAATTCTATTCTTTTGAACTACTCAAATTTCATATTCATTTATCAGTTAGAAAACACCACTTGAAAATTGGAATTCGTACGAAGAAAAAATATGTTTCCGGTTTGAAAAGCATCAAATTTCCTAACCAGGTCCGGATTTTAAGCAAGTCTTCTTTCATATTATTTTTAAACACAAATTCGTAGCAACAACTAGTAACACAGTATACATATGTGGCACCGCATAGAGAAAGGGTAAAAAAATCAATTTTCAATTTTTTTTTTTTTTTTTTTTTTTTTTTTTTTTTTTTTTGATGTGGACAACATCTGAGCATCGAATGAGACCGATCCCATGCCCCAAAAGTGTTCCCAGAGATATACGCGTTTTATAAAATTGAAGATACACCAAAGATACACAGAGAAAACAGATTCGTTGTGACAACCGAATTTGTTGCCAATTGAATTTTGGTGGTTGCAGCAACTATCATAGAATTCTGCTATAGCGACTGAAATTTTCTTGTGGTACCACTATATTTTAATTATAACCCTCAACCCAATAGTTGCAGCAACAGAAAAAATTGGTTGACAGTATAGAATTTGAAATAAATGTTATTCTTGCTACCGAAAATTTGGTTAATATAATTAAAACAATATCATAATTGGTACCTGTAAAAGAAAAATTGGCCTTCCTTGCTGAAATAAAAATAAACAATAAGCGCAATTAAAGAAATTTAAGAAATTTATTATTTGACATATTGTCAAATTTATTTCCTAATGGTGAAGCATGTCTATATACATTTCTTCAACCACACATTTTGAAAAGCCACAAACCTGTTATCTTATGCACAGACTTTCAAAAACCATTTGGGAATTCAAAAATCATAATCAGGTATGTGATGAAAAACGATTTAGACACAAAAACAATTTGAAAACGATAAAAGGTGTGATATGTTTCTTATAGTCGTTTTGTTAATAATTTTAAAACTTGTTTTTAATAGTCTTTCTAGACATTTTTGATAAATTCCTTTTCACAGCTCCAATATGTGATTTGTGTTTTATCTTCTAGTGTGCTTTTTAGAAGTCAGTAGTTTAAGATAAGCTCAAAAATGATACTCAAAATCTATCGGAATTCATCACACCTTTTCAAAACGATTGTTTTGAAATCGTTTTGAAAACGATCGTTTTCCATCACATGCTGCTATAAACTATGATAGTAAACACAACCTCTAGTTAGTTGCAGCAACTGATTGAAAGTTTTTATTTTAATTTTAATATAGAACGACAATTTTTTAGTTGCTAATACCAAAAGTTGGTAGTAAAATCCAATTTATAATATTTTATTCGGTTGGGTTAACCAATCAGTTAATTAGTCATGACAAAAGCATACGCTCGGTTGATGCAATCAATTTAAGTATTGTCACAATCATATCTTTGTTACAATTATGTCCTTATGGCAATGAACATGGATTGTTTTTTGGATTAACAGAAAATTGATAGCGTGAACTAAAATATAGTTAATGCAAATGATATTTTATTGGACTAACCGTTTGCCAACCAATCTTTTTTCTGGGTGTACACGTATTTAAATCTTTAAAATGGCTCTCCTGAACAAAACCAGTTTTTACCCTTAGGTCCCTTTCTATTTTGCGCGTCACATATATAGATATAGATTATGCTTGCGGTAATGGAAATATTTAACTTTTGCTCAGTTTTTTCCAGCCACGCCACGCCATCCATCCGCCAGCAAACATCAGGAAAAACACAATTTATTTTGATATTAAACGTAATTAATTCAAAAATTTTCAACTGTCAAAGTTAAAATATTAATTGTGAAAACTGAAATCAAATACAATAATAAAATTCATTAAAAACTTTGCTCTTCCCACAATTTATATTTTAATAAATATTTTATAGACATACTTACATACATAGATATGTACATAAATCATAAAACTCTACAAGTCTTGAGTAAATTTAAGTAAAACAAAAGAGAAGAGCTAATGAACGCAAAGTTTACTTGTGAATTATTTGTAATTTGTGGGTGTATTTCTCAAGTCTCTAAATATATACTATATGTAAGTACATAAGATGTATGTCAAAATAATAAGTTAATATATTTTTATTTTTTAATTTGATGCTATTATGCGGTTCATTAACATCATTCTTTTTCAAAACATTAGTATTTGTACGAAAAACAAAGACTTTAAAATAAGTTTTATTCTCGTTAAATAACTTCTTTCATTTGTAGAAAAAAATCAAGCTAAAGCCTAAAAATTATGTGGGCAAATCGATATTGCACAAAATTGCAAAAAAATTTCAATAGAGCTAAAATTGAAATTATTTCCAATTTTAATCATCATCAAGTAAGTGCCTTAATTTATCTCTTGATATTTTTTGTATTGAAAATAAAATAAATATTTTCATAATTTTATTAAGATTAAGATGGTTCAGTTTGACGGCTTTACACAAGCAAAGTTTACTTTGCAAAGTTTTGAGTTTGTAGCCAGCGTTACCATATGTGAAAATTTATTTTATTTTCGAAGTTTTTCGGGATGTTAAAAAGACTTTTTTAAAAATAAGATTTTTATTTGGTAAGATATTTGGTACTTTTAGTATATTATTTTTTATATTATTTTCTTCTTTCCTTCATCAAAAATATGAATTATGTACATAGATATATTTATATTATACATGTTATATTCAGTAAATATTTTGTGTTATTTACCTTTACGTTTGTTAGTTCATTTAAAACAAAATAAATTTTTGCTGAATTCGAACTCAGTAAAATCAATGCATTTTAACATATTTTGCATTAAATCACTAAAAATAAAGATTTTCAATGAGAAAAAAAGATTTTTTTTTTTGTTCGACTTGAAGGTTTTTGAGAATAAAAATATGGCAATGCTGTTTGTAGGAGAGAAGGGAAAAGAGAATGAGAGATGTTTTAATTTCAACAAGCTGCATCACATTTAGTTTGTGTTTGACAGCCGTTGATATCAGACTACCAGGTATGTTCTGACACTCGGATCGTTTTCAAATCGTATGTGAGTTGCAAATCGCCAAACTCGTTTCTGCATTTTTTGCAAGGCGCATTTATTAGGTGGGAGCACTACACCAAGTGACTAATGTCATTATACCAATCTAAATGTCAAATTTGAATTGTGTAGGTATAAGCCTAAAAGCCTACTTTTATTTGGGTATCCATAAACAGCTTTCGAATATTCAGTTTTGTATGGTGTTTGACATTTCCTATAAGAAACCGCAACCTGATGCTATTATTGCTGTTGTAATATTTGTTGTAGAATCGAGGGTACCTGATTGATGTGCCTTGATATTCTGTAACTCACTTGTTTTGCTTTCGATTTGCCATATTTATTTAATTAAGTCAGCTGTTTGTTAAAATCTTCAGCGTATAAGAAAACAATGCAAAATTGACAAAAACAAAAGAACATTTTATAAATTTCAATTTTATAATAAAATTTTTACGAAATTATTAATATTTCTGATTAAAAACAAAAGAAAACATATTCACCCCTATCGTGTGAACAGTTTTTCCCAGCAAATATTTTCTTTTTTTTCCCAAATTGCATTCGTAAATAATTTTTCCCCTGAAATGTATTCCTTTTTTTAATTTCCCTTATCATGAATAATATTTTTCACATAGATTTTCTCATTTTTACCTTGGTTTTGTTCACTTCATTTTTGCAGGCGAACTGAATTAATACATTGCGTAATTTCAATATTATTCTTCAAATTATATATTAAATATTATAAATAATTATTTTTAGCAAGATCAACAAATAATGTCCACGATTAATAACAATAATTTCTTAAAACACATTTTTTCATTGAACATGAATCTCTTTGCTTCACATGCAGTAAATTTTATGGCCGTGGTATACTAAAGAATTTTTTGCACGGCACTCAAAAAAAATTTAAAAACATAACTTTACACTCAATAACATTTAATTTGAAACTCAAAATATGTTAATTTCTTATTATTGAACTTAATTTGTTTGATTTTCAATTAATTTTTAAGCTTTACAAGTCTTCTTCCCGTTTTTTACATTCGCTACGCCTTGATAGCGGGAACAAACGTTCCCATGAAATTCACGATTGCAAATTTCCCTTGATGGGGAATGAAAATTTCATGAGAACAAAAATTTCACATTTTATTCACGATAGGGGTGATTTAATTTCATTTATTTACTCGCAACTTGCAAACCACCTCCCTTGCGAGTTCAAGTCACAATCGCAAATGTTATGCGATTTGCGAGTGTCAGAACATGCCCGTACAGCGTGATTTGAGAAGAAAATGGAAGAAAATTAAAACATAAGTGCATTTTGTTTTTCAAATTAATAAAAATAAAAGTAACCTTACCGTTTGTACGTACACCTTATACGGAGTATTTATTTTTTTCTCTTAGTACATGTGCAATATCATTGAAATTAATTGTTTTCGACAAAAAAAAAATTATTATTATTAGTCACGTTTGACTTACAAAGAAGAAGTGAAATATAAATTCGAAAATTAATTGTTAAAATTTATAAACAATTTTATGCAAAATCTATGTATGGCTTATTTTTTGTTTTATTTCCAACTAGTTAGTTAAATTAAAAGACAACAAAAAAGATTCTTTGAACGAATCCCTAAAATGTCAAGGTGCATTTCACACCAAAAGCAACAACAATAAAAAAAGTGTAATTAAAAAATCAACGCTAACTCAATAACTAAGTAACCGGACTAGGAAAAAAAACATAAGTAAATGAATAATAGAATCCATCAAATACTGACATTCGACTTATTTGCATTTTACAATAAACAGTGTTGCCATAACGGCGATTTAACAGCTGGAGCTGGTGGCAGCAATTGTATGGAAAAAGTACAGCAAAATTCTTTAGTTGCCGCTTTCGATAAACGGATCTATATTTTTATTTAAGCCTAAAATTTTAAATTTTTTTAAGAAAAGAAATTCATAATGTTCATGTACACACAGAAAAAACATTTCTCCAATGAACACCTTTAATAGAAAAAACATAAAACTTTTAAGACAAAATGTAAACAAGTTCAATAATATGCACTAAACTTTAAAAAGTAAATTAATATTCAGATAAATAAAATACTTTTATATGTGTTACCTATAATGATAATCAAAGTTGGTGCCAATCAGGTTAGCAAATTCTATATTTACTTTTTTATGGGGTTTTTTTTTTTTTTTTTGTTATTGTCACCTACTTTGAATATCATTACAGGTAACGCATACAAAAATATTTTATTTTATTGACTCCAAATTATTTTTAACTTTTTATTTTAAAGTTTTAGTTTTGAATGTTTAGTGCGAATTAATATTGGTGTCCGCGCACCCCTTTTTTAATTCAACATCGCGTCACTTTCAGAGCTCAAGGTGTGTGCCTAGTTTAGTAAAAATCGGTCAGGTAGAAGCAAGTGAAATATGTATGTATAGTATTAATATTTAATTAGCATGACCCCTCCCACTTCTTTAAGCAGAAAAATATGTCGTTCTAAAAGACGAAAACCTCGTGGGAATCGAATAAATAAAAGTACATATGTATATATAATTTAATACTAACCTTTCATAGGTGTGGCCGCGTCCAATTTTTGAACACAAGGAATAAAATTTTTGAGCTCAAGGTGCGCGCCAAGTTTCGTAGAAATCGGTAAAGTAAAAGAGCGTAAGATATAATAATAAATTTAAATTGGCGTAGACCAGCCAGCCCACTTTTTTAAATACAAGATTGTGTCCAATAAAGATCTCAAGGTGTGTCTCAAGTTTCGTAAAGATCGGTTAAGTACAAACACGTGAAATAAACTATTAAATTTTAATGGGCGTGACATCGCCCACCGTTTTGAATGCAAAATCGGTGTCTTTTTTAAAGTTTATAATGTGTGGCAAGTTTGGTCACATGGAAGCACGTGAAATGTAATAATAAATTTTAATTTAATTTAATTTAATTTTTTCAACTTTGAAATTGTGTCAATACAAGAACTCAAGGTGTTTGCTAAATTTCACAGCAATTGGATCAGTAAAAGATCATAAAATGTACGAAAAAAATCTTGGGTGTGTTCCCGCCCATTTTTTCACAATGGGAACAAAGGGATGCTTTAGACAAAAAAAATTTCAATCGGTCTGAAATGTACCGAGTAGCAATGCCGAAAAAATATAGACGAATTGCTAACCTTTTAGTTTTTTTCTAAGTCACAATATGTTCAAAGATGTTTTGTAGTTGAGGCTCAAGTTTACCATTACCAATTTATAACAATCTTAACATTGCTATTTTATTTGATTGAGAACTATAATATTTACAAATAGTATCACATATAAGTATAATTTTAAATCGATAAATCGAAACTGAATTACACACCACCGATATTTTTGGGCACTTCTAAAATTGAAAGTGCCAATGATTGCCCAACCCAGACATTCATGATTGATTTGTTGCATTGAAAACTTACACTACGACCACACGAGCAATTTGATGTGTCTTAATACAAGCAATAAATCCCTATTTACACTATGCAAGTCTTATTGCTAAGCTGATTAGTTTATTAGGAGAGAGAGACGGGGGGAAAAGAAACATTGCTGTTCCCCTCCTCTCTCTCTCCTAACTAACTAACTAATCAGCTTAGCAATAAGACTTGCACAGTGTGTTTTGGGACTAACGCCGGCAGAATGATGACGTCAAATTGCTTGTGTTCAACAATGTATCTGGAGCTGGTGAACACGTATATTCAAATATATTTGCTTTTTATTCACATAAATACTTAAATTATAAATAATTTTATCCTTTTCTAAGTTTAAATTGAACTTTTATTAACTTTATGAAGTTAAAACTTTTGTTTTCTACTTTTTTGTTGAAAAGAAAATTAATATAATTTGTATTTGACAGCATGTGTTAAGAGATTGTTGCTCAGCAATGTATTTTAACATTTGTTGCTGAATATATATTTGAACACATATTCATACGGTCCACACGCTAATATCTTGTGTCGGCAATCGAATTTGACAGTTGCCATGGCAATGATTGCCATGATTATTGCTCGTGTGGTCGGCATGTTATGAAGTTCATTATTAAAAGCATGAAGACAACACATTGAATCTATGCAAACGTTGTTGGCTTATACTTTTATGTAAGTACGTACATATGTTACGCTTGTCTGCTTAAAAGTACAAGTGTCTTTTATTTTTTTGCTTACCTATTTTATTGTGGAATTTGTTTGAGCAAAAATCCCATAATTAATTATATTATTTCATTTTATTTTCGTAACAGATTATGAACTTTTCCATTTTTATTTTGTGTTACTTTATTAAATTTTGTTATTATTATTTTTGTAACCTACACAAAATTTCTATTCGATATGTTGCTTGTGTGAACCAAAAACCTATGAACACAATTAATTTTAAGAAACTAAAAAAAAAATATGTACTTCCTTAACTAAAAATTATTTTATGTGATGGTGATAATGGTGTTGATGATGATGATGATAATTATATTGATAATAATGATGAAGTGAGTTTTTCAAGCTTGCAAAACTTTAAAGTGTCTATACAAATGAAACAAAACAACAACAATATTTTAGTTAAAATTTTTATTTACGTATAACTTTCTCAAGAACATATTTTTCATATGGCCCACTGGCTATAAGCCAGGTTTAATAAGTCTTCTTTCTTACTTTTCTTAGCAGCTTTTTAATTTAAATGAACTGCCAATTATTCACGCTTAAGAAAATCAGCATGAAGAAAACATAATCGATTTAAATATAATTGGCACTCACTAAAATCTATAAGCCATTATTGAATTTTTAATTTTTGCTTCCATTTTCTGCAAATTCTTCGTATTACGTAAATTTAAGAATTAAGTAACAGCTTCAATAAAAGAAATTCAGGTTTGAATATGCCTGTATTTTAATTAAGTATATAACAAGTCTTTCTTATATTTAAATTTAGATAAAATAAAGTGAGCGTGAGATATCATAAATTGTTTATCTTCATAGAATGTAGCATTGTGGAAATTTCCATAGTGGCTTACGCTGGGTGGCACGCATCCGAAATGTCCAGTTCATATCACAAAGTGTACGGAGATGTCACGTGACAGAAGATAATTGTGTTTTCGGACTTTCTCGCTAACTCAGTATCTTCTTTAATGCTTCTTTCGTAGTGGCATTGATATTTTTTCATTTTATACTTTGTGGGCTCATTCGCTGTGTGATTTTTGTAAGTAAATGGAAAAAATTAATAGTTTGTAATGAAAAATCTTTTTTAATACTACTAATCTTTTTCACATTGTATTTTTTAATTCTTCTTCTGTCATCTTTCTCTCCCATGGGAGCATAGGGCCTCTACTATTTTCCTGTATCTCACTCTATTATTGGCACCTCGAAGTTCATGGTCTATTGTTCTGTGCCATGTTTTTGTTGGGGCGCCAGGACGTCGGCTACCTTGTGGTAGCAATGTTTTTTTCATGTGACCAATCCAGCGCCATTTACGTTCTCTAATTTGTTCGGGAACTGGTTTTTGGCTAGTTCTAATCCATAAATCGTCGTTGCTGATTCGGTTGGGCCACCATATACCAATAATATTCCGAAGACATTTATTAGTAAATGTCTGTAAATGCTTGCAAATATCGTTCGTGCTTTTCCATGTTTCGCAGGAATAATACAAAACAGATTTGACATTAGAATTGAAAATTCTAAGTTTGGTGTTGGTAGATATCTGACTGGATCGCCATATATTGTTTAACATTCCAAACGTCGATTTAGCTTTGTTTGGTTATACGTCTTAAACACAACAAATTCTTTGATTTAATTTTGTAAAAATGTTCACTTGTTCATTACACAAAATGCACATTTTTTGTAGTTTGTTTTGATTATTTGGTCAACAACTTAACATACTGCAGCTGTCCCTTTCTCGCAGAACCTATGTCACGATTCATGATGTCATGATTCTAGCTTTTTTCATCACTCACTTTCTGCAACTCCGTATACTTTGTGGATCACATGATATCCATGAGAGATGAGCAGCCCTTAAATCGCTCGAGCAGAATCTCCAATGTAGCATGAGCTGTGTGGCACGTAGCGCCACAGCACATATCTTTGGTATCCTTATCATTTAATCTTAGACCTGGAGTGCTTGTGAACGTTAGCTGTGTAATGCACGCAGAGCATTACTCGAACAAAACACCGATTTTGATAAAACAATTATATAATTTCCACGTTTTATTGTTAATTGAAAAACCATCACATGTTTACTTCGCCTCCTCAATATACGCATCTTATTTAACTCAAAAATTTAAATTTTTATTAATTTTAGAAATAATAGTCTTCGGTAGAAATAGGTTAAGATATGAACAAAATTAACTGATGTATACCCTACAAGATATGAATGATTGAAACTAACACAAACAAACTTTTTTCACTTACACATTTGCAACAATTTTATATTGAATTTAATAGTGACAGTCAATTGACTAGTCATTTGATCGGTATTGATGATGGATTTATATATTAATTATAGTTGCTCCACTCTAGCATATATGTTAGAGTAGAACATCTAATGTACATAAACCAAAACTTTTAAAACAACGAGTTTTATTAAAAAAAAAATATATATAATTCATTCCGTCTGTGGAAATGAAAATTTATATACATAAGTAAATATTTCTTTTTAAAGCAAGGTGCGTTGTAGCTGAAAAGGCGTGAAGAGTGCTAGACACCGTTTATAAAAAGTATATTTATTGTCAGTATATTAATTATGTACACAGAAAAAAATAATTTGTAAATACAATTAATTTATTTGTTATATCAATTAAATAATTAATTGATTTTGAGCCTACAACGATTTTTGTAAATACAATTAACGAAATTGTAAGTTGAACGAAAATCTTAAAAATATTTTCAATTAAATATATCAACAAATAATTTGTTGAAATTGATTTTTTTTTTCAACATTTATTTTTGTTAAATTTCAAAGTTATTTCAATTAAAGTTATTGTTATATTAACAATGTGAAATGTTGAATTTCTGTATCATAATTGTTATATTAACAAGCTTTTTATACACAATCACAATCCTCGAAATGATTTTTTGCTTGTCTGCGAAAAACACTAAACGTCTTTGGGCGGAGTTGAACCGGCAACATCAACACTAATAAACTGACTCACTTACCTCTCAGCTAAAGAGCAACACTTTAGTAAATACGCAAATGATGAATACACACAAAATATAATTTCTTGTTTCTTCTACATGTACTCATTCCATTATGATATAATTTAACAAATAATTTTGTTGAGTAATTTAATTGACTACAAAAATTTAAATTTGTTATATAAACAATGATGATTGTTAATTTTAAAATTAAATGTTAAAAATTTGTTTTGTTGGTTGCATTTCGATGATATTTTTGTCTGTGTATGATTACTTAATTGTGAGGGATATATCGTCGCTGTTTTAACTAACTGACCTAACTAATATTTTAAAAATTTAAAAGGAGAACAGCTTTTATAGTTGTTTCTCAGCAAAAAATTAGACATTACCATCCGAACTACTTGCCATATAATGATTGCGAAATTGAAGTACTCGCTTATAAAACACATTACGTAAAATTTTAAAAATAGGAATCAGAAATGGAACATATTCTTTGGGTTTTAAAAGATGACGTGAAAATATTGCCAAAATAAGTAGTTATTTTAAATAAATGATATTTATTTCTAAATTGTCTACTTATTTATTTTAAATTAAAAATAAAGTACTTACATTTTGGAAAATTATTATTTAAATATAAGTAGTTCCAAATAATTTTTTCCATTTTCGGTTTTAATAAAAGTTCATCAATCAAAACAATTGAAATTTTTCTAAATATAGTATTTATAAAGTAACAATACAGGCACGGATATGAATAAAATATAACCCATTTCAATTGAGTTTATAAAAGAAAGTTTACAAAAGTAAACAATCGTTTTTTTAAATTTATTTATATAATTAAAAAGTTGTTATTTACTTAATTAAACTGAGATTTCAATCAAGATCTTCCATTTACTCAAACAACGGAATATTTAAAAAAAAATTTATTTTTCGACAAAAAAAAATAGTTCCATCAAGAAAAAAATAAGTATTTCCCAAAAGGAAAAAACTAACTAGTTCCTACAATAAACAACATAACTACTTCTCAAGAATCGATTATTTTAGTCTCACGCCTTGTTAAAATCATTAAGTTGGTAATCCAGTAGGGAAGTGCTTCCACCAAAAATGCTTAATTCCAGACTCGATTACCTTTTTCGAAATTGTTTGCTGGGTTTATACATTCATTTTTATGGCTGCGTCAGAAATCTTTTTACTTATATAGGCACAAAAGTAATGCTTACAGTCATGAAAATTGTAGACCATGTGTGATATGACTTATAAAGTCTAGTAGAGGACTTAACTCATTTTTCAAAAAAATGTCAGTTAGGTCAGTTAGTTAAAACAAAATTGATTAGTTCGAGTTGATAGGTATATTCATCAATTATGATCAGTAATACTTGACTAATATTTATGCTATCATTGATTAGTAAAAAGCAGTAGAGTGAGCAGTTCCAATAAATGTTATATAGTCGACGAAGTTCATTAGTTAAAGAGAGATGCAACATCACACGTTAACAAAAGTTTTTAATAATATGATAGAAACTTTGTTCTACGCAATGATGAATATATCCTACATGATTTCCAATCAAATGACCACTAAATTGACTGATAATATTCGTCTAGGGTACCTTGTAAATGGGTAGTTCAATTGTGACGTGTGTTAACATGGTACTCATAGTTTTTGTTATAAATAAATAATATAAAATTTAGAATAGAAAACTAAAATGGTTCCCAAGAAAGAACATGAATTCTCCTTAGATTGGTCATCAAAAAAAAAAAAAAAATTGTAACGGGTGTGACTTGACAAATCTCAGTTTTTAAACTATTGTTACTTTTGGAATATATTCGAAAAAAAACCTGCATAATAATATTGGTGCATTAATTTATTACTATTATTAAAAAAATTTAATAACTGGCTGCAAAAAACTAATTTTTTTAACTTTGCAGAAAACATAACGGGTGTGACTTCTTTATGTGATAGATGTGACCTAGTATGAAAATTTTTTATTGACTTCATTAATATAATCGATATAAAGGTAAACTATAAGGAAAATAAAAATGAATATAAATAGGAAAAGTGAATGTAAAAATCATTAGAAATTATCCAAAGTTTCATTACTTTCGGATCACAATCACTGGACTTAATTTAACAAGTTTGCAGGGAAAGAATGTGTATATTACTGCGTCAAATATTTTCTTTGTTTGCCAACACATTCACAAGCAAGTATAATATCATAAAAGATTTGGCAAGATAAAATTCAAATTGATTTCTTCACCCCTGAAATCCTAAATTAATTAGTTTTAAAATGTGAATTTTTTATGTAAATTCCCGCAAAAATAAGTATTTGAGTGCTGATTTTAGAGATAAACATCATTAGTTTCTCATGCCGTTACAAATGTTATGAGAAGGTTAACTTTTGTGTAGCAATAAAAAAAATCGCTTAAAGAAATTGCGAAAATATTTTATAACGAAGAACAAGTTTGCCATAACATTGTTTGCCATAACATACGTGCGTACCAGGAAAACTGTGGAGCACACAAAAACTGGATATGCTGTTTCATACATAAAGCCATATCCTGTAAATTTTATAGTTCAAACTGAGGAACAAATATCATATCACTTTTATTGGGAAAAGGATTATAAATAATGTTTTGTAAAAAAAAAACTAGTCATAGCAAAATAATTCGCACAATAAAAGGAAAAAGTGTTATTCATGCTAAAACGAAGGTCATCAAGTTAAGGTTCTTAGAAACTAATTCGACAAAAAACAAAATAAAAATCAATAAGCGCTTAATTAAAGCCAACTGGATCTGTCAATTACCAGCACACAAAATTAATTACCCAAAGAATTTTGTATGAAAATATTTTGACAATTATTTCAAACTTCAGACTGGCCGAAATTCTCACACAATAGTTGTTCAGTGAAACTATTTTTTAACTGCTTAATTTTGCTTGTCAGTACAATTGAAATAATTAGAATTTATTAAGAAATTAAAAACATAAACATACAAACACACACAATATATGTATACACTGGGAGAAAAAGACGTTGCGAAATCAACAATGACTTTGGTTAACATAACACCCACATTGATTGTCAATTTTTTTAACAACGCTAGTTTTCATCTTATAGACGGACGTGTACGAACTAACACTAATACATTCCTTGACAAGTTGACATCGGTGTGTACAATTTTGATACAAGCTTTTGACAGCGAATGTGGTCAGTTTTTGATCACATGGCATCATTTTTTCTTTAGGTATACATATGTTGCCAAAAAGTATAATAAAATTATTTATATGTACATATGTATATAAATAGTAAATAACGAGAAAGTAAATGGCATAAATAAAAAGTCTAATGTCTCCAAGAAGCTTTTGAAATCTTTCAACATCATTAATCACTTGAGCAATTTTTAGCAAAATTCAAATTTATGAAACATTCAAGACTATAAATAAAAAAAAACATATAAATAGAATAAAAAACTAATCAAATTAAATTTTATTATGAAGATTTGTATACAACTTAACTATTTGCTTATTTATTTAGGAGCATTATAAATTTTAATTTAAAAAAAATCTCTTTTTCGTGTGAACACAGAATGATGTTGGGTACTTTATTACTTTTATAACGTCAATTAATTTTATTTTTTGCAGATAATGGTATAGAGTGAGAACTCGTCTTAAACATTCTACCAACACACAGTGGTCACGATCGCTATTTGTATTTTTTTAAACTTCTAGTTCAACTTCAAAATAATCTATATAAACATAAATCGTAGAAGAACACTTTAGATGTTAGAAAATATAATTAAGAAAATCTTATTAGAAAATCAGAAGCTCTTAACCTTCCCGGCATGAAAATTTAGTGTAATGTTCGTCGGCCAGAACATATTTTTTAAGTCATTAAATGAGTCATTCGATTTGTTTAAATAAATATATTGAATAAAAGTATTCAATTTTTGTTAATACTGAGAATAAAATAAAAATATCTGTGGCAAAAAGGAAAAAGTGCTTAAAACGAGATAAGCTGATTTTGAGCTAATGGCACTTTTGTAATTTTTATATTCAAAAATAGCCCAGGGCGAAATCTTACTTACTTTGTCTGATTTTTCAGGAAGTTATAGCACAATTACTTGCTGCTTATATCTGTTGGAGTTATAATATCATATGGAATAATAGATTAATTTACCTTATAAAGGGTGTTTTTTATTGAGGTATAGAACTTTAAGTTGGCATCACTTTTTTAACTGGCGGCCATTTTGTCAGCTGTCAAGTGATTAATATTTGGTTTGGTTTGCCATTTTATCTTGAACAGGTTGACAAAAGAACAACGCTTGCAAATCGTGCAAATTTATTTCGAAAATAATGGTTCAGTTCGCGAAGTTTACCGCAAGCTCCGTCCATTTTATGGTCGACATAATCGTCCATCAGAGCAATTAATTCGGTTAACCATGGATCGTTTTCGCACTACGTTTACTCTATGTGATAATACTCATCCGCAGAGACGTCGAACAGTGCGCACCGAAGAAACAATTGCCGCTGTAGAGCAAAGTGTTGAAGAGGACCCGAATGAATCGATTCGCCACCGTGCACAGCAATTGGAGCTTTGTCCATCAACTTTATGGAAGATTTTGCGCAAAGATCTTGGCTTGCGACCTTACAAGATCCAGCTTGTGCAAGAATTAAAGCCACGAGACCATGCAATGCGTCGTGATTTTGGTGTATGGGCCGAAAATGAGATTGATCTCGATGCTGATTTTCATCGCAAAATTTTGTTCAGTGATGAGGCTCATTTTTGGTTGAATGGCTACGTCAACAAGCAAAATTGCCGCATTTGGAGTGAAGAGAATCCACATGAGACCCTTGAGACGCCATTACATCCACAAGAACTGACTGTTTGGTGTGCTCTATGGGCTGGTGGAGTCATTGGGCCATACTTCTTCCGAAATAATGCTGGAGAGTCAGTTACCGTTAATGGAGACCGGTATAGAGCCATGATAACTGACTATTTTGTTCCCGAATTGGATGGCATGAATGTGGATGAGTTGTGGTTCCAACAAGACGGCGCTACATGCCACACAGCGCACGTCACAATCGATTTATTGAAGGAAACATTCGATGAGCGCATAATTTCGCGGAATGGACCTGTCAATTGGCCACCAAGATCGTGTGATTTGACACCATTGGATTATTTTCTTTGGGGATATGTGAAGTCGCTCGTCTACGCCAACAAACCAGAAACGTTAGGGGACTTGGAAGCCAACATTCGTGGCGTTATTGCCAACATACGGCCCCATATGCTCGAAAAAGTGGTTGAAAATTGGACCTGTAGAATTGGCTTTATTCGAGCCAGCCGCGGCGGCCACATGCCCGAAATTATATTTAAACATTAATGGCATAAAATTATCCTTCCAATAAAGCCAAATTGATGGACATTAAAACGATTTTCTTGTGTTTTATTTCAATTCGAAGTTCTATACCTCTAAAAAAAACATCCGATACATACATATGTATGTATGTATGTATGTATGTACGTATATACTTTGGTATGTTGCAAATTGAATGCAAAAAAAAAATAAATGGGCTATATATACATCGTCCATTTTCATAAATTTTTTTTAAAGAGAAGTAACACTCAGGCAGTTAATGCCTACTACTATTACTAGATGTTACCTTCTTTTGGAAAGGGATAGTGATAGAGAAAACAGGTGGTGAAGGAAGATATAGAAGAAAGCTTCATTCTTTTACAACTATGCTTTTTTGCACGCTTTTTTCTAACAATGCAGTGTTGCAGCGCCTTCTGGTGTCAAATGAGGCGTATTAAATTTTGAAGCTGTTATTTATTTTATTTTTGTTATTTTACTTCGCCGACTATTCTGCTACACAACGAAGTAGAGCGCTCTGATGTTAAATTAGGATTAGTATCTGCTTAAGTCGGTATAGTTCAGTGACCAGTGACTTTGCCTTCATCACTTGAACTTTCCTACAACAACTGATACAAAGGGACACTAATGCACATCAGGAAAATGCGTGGTGTAGTTATTTAATGACTGTCGGATACAGGGATTGAACCCAGGATCTTCGGTTTTGTAGTCATCGTGCTAACTACATCGTCCATTTTTCATACAAAAAATTATATAATTGGGTTACACATCGTATATCCTTAGCGCAAAATTAAGTGGGCTATACATCGTCCATTTTGCATGCAAACAATTAAATGTCCTGTACATCGTACATTTTTCATAAAAAATATTAACCGGACTATACATCGTCCACGTTGTTTCCCAGCAAAAAAAAAAAAAGTGAGGAAAAAGAAGTAGGAAAAACCCCACATCTACTAAATCGAACCACTTCAAATTTAGGTAAAAAACCAATGAATTTTACATTGGAAGGAAGTAGTTTGCTTTTGACATTTTTTAAACTCAATAAAAATCCGAAATTCGGGAGTGAAAATAAAAAAATTAAAAATCAAAAAAGTAGTTAAAAAAATCACTTGTATATGGTTTGAAAAGAAAAAAAAAGTAAATTATTTAATTTTTTGTTATTTTATTCCATTTTTATTTTTAATAATGCAAATTTTTTGATTTGAAAAGCCTTAAATGTTGTAAAAGAAAACATTTGTATTTGGCTTGAGCCAAAAAGCAATGACTGATTTAAAATTCTATTTGATATGTGGTTAAAATAACTTCTTTAACATCTAAAAATATGCATTAGATACTTTCGAAGTAATTTAAAAGTGGTTCGTAAGTACTGCTTTTATTTTTTGCTGGGTTACCAAAATAAAATAAAATTGGACACCAAATTTCCCAATTTCTGAAAGTTTAAAATTGCTCTCCTACAAGACAGGAAAATATGACATAAGCACTTTTTATATACTTACATATGTATATGTGACCATCTCCGAGAAAAGGGACCTATTGTGTGGAAATGAAGTTTTGAGAAAAACTCATTTTATCTTCTTCTACACCCTTTTAGGTACCAGAATCCACTCTTAAGTCCAAACCCGGTTTTTAATACACTAAGCCTTTTTTCTATGAGAAGGTCACATATAGGTTTCGCAAAGGCTACTATATATGATTAGTTCAAATATGTATATATCTTCAGTAAAGAAAGAATAAATCAAAATATCCGTCGAACTCAGTAATCTGAACTTTAATAATAAAAAAAGATACGCATAAAAATTTTTTCCGAAAGTTTTCGGCAACAATATATCTTTAAGCATTTTGCCAGCATTTATAAAATTAAAAAGAAAGAAAAAACAATTTTTTTATATCAAATTTAGAGCATTCTTCACATTTTTTGCAGTCTTAAAATGGAAACTTTAAAATTAAATTAATGGACCTTTTTCGAAATTCTTCATCAATGATATCTATCAGATTTTCGGTAATCGACGTTGTTTCTGAGTTCAAGAGCTAATTAGATTTCAGTTAGCAGTTAAAAATTTATTTTAAAATAAAATAAATTTTCTCGAAAACTTCATTTTCGAAAATACTTCAAAATCAATCGAATCAGTCGGCTAACAAACTTCAGATTCTTTATTTAATCAGAGCAATTAGTAAAAATTACGTTAAAGCACATTGTTAATTATTTTATTTGCAATAATTTGGCGATACAATCGACAAGAAACAGATATTCCACACTTTTGTTTAATTAATTAAGTAAATTTGTTTAAACCATAAGTTCAACATATTTACTTGTATGTACGCACATTTGTATTTTAACATGATGAGCGCCATGTTTGTTGTAACATTCAACAAACACACACACACACGCACACAATCACACAAACATCTCCACGCAAAACTATGTATGACGTTTATGGCGACCTTTATTCTTTTGAACAGTTTATGCTGTTATAGTGTTGTTATATCATAATGTTATTAAATGTGTTGACATGATAAACGTCAAATTCCGCCAACAATCAAAATTTTCAATTAGACAAATGCCAGCAAACAAGTGTTACCAAAAATAGTCAATTAATTAAAACCACAAAGACGCAACAGTTTGACGTGTACATAGTTTTTACAAACAGCCAGACAGAAGGACAGACTCAAAGCAGACAGACATACAGACGGACAGGCAGACTGCCATTCCAAAACACACGCATTCACACATCGCAAGATACAACGTACAAGATTAGGCCTTTAAAAAATATCAAATGTTAGCCGGATAAGCTACGGGTGGCTGGAAAACAAAATAATCAAAATGTCAAATCTCAAGCACAAGCACAAGTAGAAGCCCATTGTTGTACAACCTTAAATGCTAGAGAAATACAAATGAATATCAATAATGGCAAACTTGGAGTAATTGAAATATGTTTTTAGAGATTTATATAAAGACAGTTGATTCAAAACATTTTAATATATGTTTAAGTAATTCTGAATTAATTAAAATAATGTAGAGCTAAAGTTTGAACAGTTCACCAAAGACGTGAATGGTGACGGTGAAGCTGTGACGCCTTCAAAAATAGCATATTGTTCCGTTCAGCTGGTGTCGCTCAAAATATTTAGATTATTCCAAAAAAAAAAAATATATAACATATAAATTTAAACTTTAGCGTAATTAAATCAGGCAAAGAAAAAAACTAATAAATAACTAATTACAGTTTAAGAATTTTAATTAAAAAAATTAGGCTCGTTTTTATTAATGAATTAATATTCTTAAGATTCAATTGGGCGCACCATACCACATGACATTTAAGACAGGGGCATAATGAATCCGTCAACGACGGAGAAGATTGGCACAATGAGTACGTTATTGATGGAACTATTTGAACAGCTTCAATAGGTTGATAATTTCCATTTTATTTATTTCACTAAACTTTTCTTTATTTATTTCGTTTATTTCTTTTGTTTAATTTTATTTTACAAAAACCTAAATCAGAACATACCAAAAAAATCAACCAATATCTGTCAACATACGCAAAAAGTTAAAAGTTGACCAAATTTTGTACTTTGCGTTGAAGGACATATACTGAATGTAACAGACCTCATAAGAAACCATGTATTTCAACTTAGCTGTCAGTTGAAAAAGGCAAAGTTTAACGCATGACGGATTCATTGTGTCCGGCCTTTACGGTCATGGATTAGTAGTGCATTTACTCATATTGGAATTTATTTATTATTTAGTTGTATTATACGGGTGCTATTGGGATAGTGCAAAAGCAAATGACGATATTTGAGATCCCGAGTTCAAAGCCTGGCCAACCCCAGGTCATTTCAATATCATAGAGCTTTTGAACCCTCCTGGGTCCATATTTGTAGCAATTAAACGTCGGAGAAGTAAAATAATTAATAAAATGGCTATATAGGTTGAGGATGGCGTTGGCTGAAGTAGTTAGCACGTTGACTACAAAACTGAAGAACCTGGGTTCAATCCCTGTATCCGACAGTCATCAAAATAACAACACCACGCATTTTTCTGATGTGCATTAGTGTCCTTTGTATCAGTAGTTGTGGAAAAAGTTCAAGTGATAAGGTCATAGTCACTGGTCACTGAACTATACCGACTTCAGCAAATGCTAATCCTAATGTAACATCAGAGCGCCCTCCTTCGTCGGTATTGTGTAGCAAAATCATCGACGAAGTAAAATAACCAAAAAAATGAAATGTCTACTAAACACAGCTTCAAAATTAATACGCCTCCTTTAACACCAGAAGGCGTTGCAACACTGCATTATTAAAAAGCGGAGTTGTAAAATAATGAAGCTTTCTTCTATCTCTTCCTTCACCACCTGTCTTCTATCACTATCCCTTTCCTAAAGAAGGTAACACCTAGTAATAGTAGTAGGCATTAATTGCATGATAGACGCTGCAAATATGCTAAAAAATTAACAAAACGCATAATAGAAGAGTTGCAAAACGAAAAAATTAATTAAGCTTCTCTTTTCTCTGCACACATAAAATTATTGCCAAAGATGCATTAGTGTGAAATTAGTAGTTGAAGGAGTTAATATATTTGTTCATCAAGTATTTTTGCAATGGTTTTGTCAAATATTTTGTAAATTAAAAAATTGTTTTTATATATTTAAAAAAAATGTGTCTGCTTGACCCACATGATAGCAAAGGGTTAATCTTTTCAAAATATATTTTTTTTAATATAATTTGTCATATTTAAAAGAGCACCCTCGCACACTGTGGGAAACCATCAATTTAGCTCGGATTACTCGTAAGTAATAACTACCTGAAAAATGGTTCGATTTTTGTCAAATAAATTTTGTTTTACAGATTAAATATCCACAAATAAGAATTAGTGAAGAAATAATTTTTAAATCAGTTGCAAATTTTTATTTAATTTTTCAAATTAATAATTATTCACTGTCCGACACACTATCATCGGACATATAATTTTCTATACTATTAATCAACAGCAGATTGATGACATCTTTATCTAAAGGCTCATTGTTTTTCGGAGACTTAGCTGCGCCTTTCGATAGCTTAGTTATGCAAGGATATGAAGAAATAAAAAGCGAATGCGCCAAATCCTCCATGGTGTTTTTATGGGAACTTTGCCGACAATTGCTTGATCGGAATTTCCTGTAATCTTTATTTCGCGCTTCGAGAGCTTCTTCTGAAAATATGCCTGTTGAAAGGGAAATATGAATTGTATGTATCTGCACCATGTATAAAAATTGGATGCAAAGTTTTTTATGCAACTTAGAAATCGTCATAAAACTTGCCTATTGGAAGAGCAACGTGTCTTATTATATCAGCACCATGCATCAAAATTTTATGCACAGATGCAGGTATATAAAACCATGGATACATGTCCACAAATACGGTTGCTGTTGCATATGTATACAGGTAGAATGCATCTGTGTTTATCTCAAAACCAGAAGCCAGGGTACGTAAGATGACTCCAAAACGATGAATTAATGAAAAACTCACACCAGTTATATGTGCAGCTAGTTCAGCGAGGCCTCGCCGATTTTGAGAAGAATCAGTGCAAAGTTAAATAAATATTTGAACTTTGATCCTAAAAGGTGATTGTTTGACGGGTTGAGTTGTCCGATTTAGTTCAAATTTTCACCATAAATTTTAGACTTTTATGAATATCTAATCTTTATATTTTTCATACATTTCAATGTCACTCTACCATACATACATATCGCAACCTGAATGTAGAAAGGTCCTAACTCTAATGTACGAGGGTGTATCTTTAACTCAGTGTTTTTTTTTAATTTCCTGCCTCTTGATTGAAATGACAACACTGCTCATTTCAACTGTCAGTTGACTCCTGTCTAAGTTTGAACAAGCTGAGTCATTTTGTTTGTGTTTGGCAGCCGTTGATAACATACTACTTCGCCTTTTGAGAAGAAAATTTAAAAAATGTGAATTTCGTGTGCTCAGTCAGTAGTTATTATTTTTTGCAAAAAAAAACCATCAATCAAACCAAGGAAAAGCTCGATAAATACTATGGAACTCTGCACCATCCATTTCAATGGTAAGAAAAAGTGGTTCACTGACTTTCGTTGTGATCGCACAACTACAAATGACGCTGAACGTTCTGGATGGCCGATTGATGTCAGTACGCCCAAAAATGTCGAAAACATCCACGATATGGATCGAAAAGTAAAAGTGCGTGATATTGTTGATGCCATAGGCATTTCATATGGCAGTGTGGTTTCGATTTTAAATGATCAGCTGGTTTTAAGAGAGTTGTCTGCAAGATGGGTGCCGCGTTTGCTCTCAATTGACCATAAACGTAAACGTGTGACAACATCAGAGGATTGTTTTGATTTCTTTAACCGCAAGCCGAATGAGTTTTGGTGGCGTTTTGTAGCTATGGATGAAACATGGATCCATTACTGTACTCCGGAGACCAAGCCGATGCTCCGATGACGGCCAAGGTGAGTTTGTCGGCCAATAAGGTGATGGCAACAGTTTTTCGGGATGTACGCGGGATAATCCACATCGATTACCTTCAAAAGGGAAAAACAATAAACGGCGAACATTATGCCAACTTATGAGACTGATTTAATTAGGATTTAAAAAGAAAACGACCCCATATGGCCAAGAAAAAAGATGTTTTTCATCAAGATAATGCACGACTGCACACGCGTGCAGTGTCAATCGCAAAACTCTATAAATTGGGCTACGAATTGGTACCCCATCCGCCATATTCTCCGGATTTAGCCCCTAGTGACTACTTCCTATTTCCAAACCTAAAGCAATGGCTCGGTGAAAAGAGATTTAGCTCTAACGATGAAATTACTGCTTATTTTAAGGACGTCGAAAATCCTATTTTTTTGAAGGGGTACAAAAACTGGAGAAACGTTGGACTAAGTGTATTGTTAAAAGGAGATTATTTTTAGAAAAATAAATTTTTTTGTTTTGCAAACAAAAATGTGTTTCATTCAAAAAGTCACCGACTTATTGATCCGCGTTCGTATGTATCGAAAAATGCAAAATTCTCGATTTCAAAAACACAAAGAGTTAGTGTCTTTCTATAGTAAGGTAACGATATGTATCTATGTATAGGGTGTTTTTTTGAGAGGTATGGAACTTCGAATTGAAATAAAACACAAGAAAATCGTTTTAATGTCCATCAATTTGGCTTTATTGGAAGGATAATTTTATGCCATTAATGTTTAAATATGATTTCGGGCATGTGGCCGCCGCGGCTGGCTCGAATAAAGCCAATTCTACAGGTCCAATATTCAACCACTTTTTCGAGCATATGGGGCCGTATGTTGGCAATAACGCCACGAATGTTGGCTTCCAAGTCCCCTAACGTTTCTGGTTTGTTGGCGTAGACGAGCGACTTCACATATCCCCAAGGAAAATAATCCAATGGTGTCAAATCACACGATCTTGGTGGCCAATTGACAGGTCCATTCCGCGAAATTATGCGCTCATCGAATGTTTCCTTCAATAAATCGATTGTGACGTGCGCTGTGTGGCATGTAGCGCCGTCTTGTTGGAACCACAACTCATCCACATTCATGCCATCTAATTCGGGAACAAAATAGTTTGTTATCATGGCTCTATACCGGTCTCCATTAACGGTAACTGACTCTCCAGCATTATTTCGGAAGAAGTATGGCCCAATGACTCCACCAGCCCATAGAGCACACCAAACAGTCAGTTTTTGTGGATGTAACGGCGTCTCAAGGGTCTCATGTGGATTCTCTTCACTCCAAATGTGGCAATTTTGCTTGGTGACGTAGCCATTCAACCAAAAATGAGCCTCATCACTGAACAAAATATTGCGATGAAAATCAGCATCGAGATCAATCTCATTTTCGGCCCATACACCAAAATCACGACGCATTGCATGGTCTCGCGGCTTTAATTCTTGCACAAGCTGGATCTTGTAAGGTCGCAAGCCAAGATCTTTGCGCAAAATCTTCCATAAAGTTGATGGACAAAGCTCCAATTGCTGTGCACGGTGGCGAATCGATTCATTCGGGTCCTCTTCAACACTTTGCTCTACAGCGGCAATTGTTTCTTCGGTGCGCACTGTTCGACGTCTCTGCGGATGCGTATTATCACATAGAGTAAACGTAGTGCGAAAACGATCCATGGTTAACCGAATTAATTGCTCTGATGGACGATTATGTCGACCATAAAATGGACGGAGCTTGCGGTAAACTTCGCGAACTGAACCATTATTTTCGAAATAAATTTGCACGATTTGCAAGCGTTGTTCTTTTGTCAACCTCTTCATGATGAAATGGCAAACCAAACTAAATATTAATCACTTGACAGCTGACAAAATGGCCGCCAGTTAAAAAAGTGATGCCAACTTAAAGTTCTATACCTCAATAAAGAACACCCATTATAAGAAAATTAAAAAAAAAATTTAACATTTTGCTTGTTTTTTTTTTGTTAAGCAATGTATTTTATTAATAATTAATTTTTAAGATTTTTGAATTTTTGTTTTTGTAAATTATAACCTTCCTGGTTTTATTTAATTTTCGCACAATAATTCCTTATATCAAAGTATATTTACATATATCAACTAGATGCAGCTCTACAATAACTGAAAAATTATAATACATAATAAAACTGACAGATTTAAAAAAAAAAAATGATGACTACAACTAGAAGTAATTGTCGGGGGAGACAAGAACACAAAAAATTTATTAATTATAACATGTTGGTTTTAAATATGTTAAATGTGTTGTTTTAAATATCTACCACAAACTAATTAAAAATTAATAATATTCAATATAAATTAATTAAAATAAAATAAAATAAAATGTGTAGAATTAAAAGAAAAAAACCAAAAAAAAAACAATAGAAAACAAAAAAAAATCTTGCACGAAAGTTTTAAACAAGTTTCGACAACATCCCAGTTAAGCTCAAACTAGAAGAAAATTCATTCATTGGCCATATATTGGTATATATTAACAAATTTTGATATTCATACATTCATATATTAATAGTCAAAAAAAAATATTTTGATTTACAAAACAAATTTTGTATTGGAATTTGTTTGTTAAACGTTTTGTAACCAAAAATGATTATTTTCTTAATGAGGCCTGATTAGTTTCAGGTTTTTTTCCTTTGTTGAAGATAAGAATTTCTTTTTACAAAACCATTTTTTTGCATTAGTTTCTTGTATTATTTATAATGATTTTATTTGGCATGAAGAGTTTTAAGAACTTGATAAACGAGAACCACCTGTAGTACAAAATTGTCCCAACAAAGTCTTTCATATACATACATACTTATATACATACATATATATTTTTTTAATCAAAGATTGATTGCGATTTCCCAAATATTATGAAAGTAATTTACTTCTTCTGTAAGATGTCGCAGCTTCGCCATGCATCATGACATTATCGCTGTTAAAATGCAAAAAAAAAATTGTTTCGAAAAGTTAACATCAACAACAAAAAATTAACAGCGGAAAAGTAGTTTAACGAAACCTGTAAATCAAATGAAAACAAAGACTTCATTTAATTGCTTTTTAAGTTGAATGTGTGAGTTGATTTTGCCAAGCCTCAAGCAGTGTTGCCATATTGGATTCTTTTTAATGTCGAAAAAATTTAAAGATAAAATTTAACCGTCTCTCGGCCAGCACTTAGTTTTTTTTAAGATTTAAGTTTTGCAAAAAAATGTAGCGTCTTTTAAATAAATTACTTTATTTTAATTGTCTAAATCAAGTCAACAAAGTAATATTTATATGAAATTAAATAAAAATACAAATTATTCAACGTATAAGCGCAAACAAATTTTGGACCTAATTGTACAAACACGTCACCAAAAGGATTTTTACATATATGAAATACAAAAACAAAATCTTGAAATTTTTCAAACTTTTTTTATTAGGTCTGTTCATTTACTTTCCCAACAGAAACTAGCAACGAGAAAGTAAGACAGAAATTTACAAAACTACTCTCCCAGTTATGAAAAAGTAAATGAACGTTTTACTTGTAAAAACTTGCAAGAAAATTTTATTCATATCAGAACCATGGGTGGAAATCATGATACAATTTTACTTTTTCTGATGTATTTTGTTTGATAATATTTTAAATTGCAATTTTTTTAGAAATTGACATTTAATATGAAATACTTTACACAGTTTCATGCATTATTTACTATTTTTACGCGTTTTTTATAATTTTTTAATTTTATTCATTAACAAATACAAAAATTGCACTTTCCATCGCTGATCATAATATGAGAATCAAACAAAATTCTTTTACATTAAAATTGAATTTATGTGGCTTAATGAAAGAAATATAATAAATTAAGAAAACATGGTTTCTTTTTTCATACGTATACATGTTTCTTTTAACAAAGAAATGCAAATTTTTCAGTTTTTCTTTTTCAGATATTTTCGAAATAATTAATTTGACAACAAAGCATACAGCAGGTGGTTGGATAATTCTTGCAAGTAAATATTTTACTAGTAATAATTTGTAAGAATTTTTTGTCTCTCAATTTTTCTATCTCTTTTGACGTTCTCTCCTTAAAAACTTTTTGAGTAAATGATTAAACAGAATAAAGGCGCAACTATAATATGAATAAGCTAGCTTAAGCAACTGTGCGGTTACATATAAAACGCATGTGGCAAACTATAATGTACTTAACAAACTTTTCGTCAAGTTTCGTCAAATGTCATTTGCTTAAGTAAAGTGCCAAACTGAACGCACATTCCGTAAGGAAACAACTGTTTGTGCATCTTTTAAACTCAAACAAGCAGCAGCAGAAAATATTCATTGATTTTAAATATTTTTTTATTGTTTCTTATTTTAAACTCGGAAAATAAAGCAAAACTTTTATTTTCATTGTTTTACAATACACATGTACACACATACACATGTATTTACTTATGTATATTCACTGTTGTACTTTTTAGTAGGCAAAACAAATAAAACAAGTGATAGATTAGGACATTCTTACAAGTTAGTTTGATTGAATTGCATTCATTTAGGAGTTATGAGAAGAAACAAAATTACTATAAAATTATTGACAATACCTAGATGTGCAGCTGTGGCTAAAGAATACTTAAGTGCATGTAAGTGCATGTGGCCACCTAAAAGTCACATCTGAATTGTTTAAGCATTTGACAGACTTATCGTTCAATTCTGACATTAGCTTAAGCCAGCTTATTTATATTATAGTTGGGCCTTAATAAGTCCGCAACTTCAGGAAAAATCGTTGTCATTTTAACAAAGCCCATAATAAAATCTACGGCAGTAACTTCATATGCTCTCTAATTTTTGTTTCATTTTCTTTTGTGCTTAAATTTCTTTGTAGTTTTGTTCACAAAATCTATGAAATTAATTGAAAGTATAGTAGCATTATTGATAGAATGATTATTTATATGTGAGAGTATAAGAAAACGTTGTCAAAATAAAATACATTTTTTTAAGGCTTCATTAGTCTTTACTTTCTGTTGCTGTTCTGTGCTGTGCCGTTCTGCTTCTAAATTTGAGTACTTGCTTTTTCTGTAGTAACTTATCAGCTGTTTCTGACTAGAACGGTCGCAGTTTTCCGCTAAAGCGATGAGTTTTGCATCGTCCATTGTTAAGTTGCAATATATTATTTTTTTATTGTTCTTTTAAACTTAATTTTTTATTCCAAAAGCACAATCACAATTTATTTCAAAATATTTGTATTTAATTTGTGCTGCCACTTACAATTACTTAACAAATTTTTTGATTTTCACAGGTTGAACCGAAACAGAACAGAACGAAACAGAAAAACTAACGACTTTGTATTAGATTTCTATAAACAAAAAAAGAGTCAGCAGATTCGTAACAGAACAGAAAGTAAAAACTAATTCTGGCTTTAGTTTGGTGTAATATGTAAATATCAATTTGGTGACGTTATTTACATATACATACAATTATGCCCTAAGTTTTTTATAGTGGTCGATATGTTTTTTAAATACAATTGATTTGCTAATTTTTGAAAAAAATACTTTTTTAAAGATTTATATCAGCAGCCAATCATAACATCTATTGTCATCTAAGTTAAAATCTTAAATTGCCTAACCAATGTTAGTTAAAAGTCTTTGTTTGCAATTTTAATAGATTATAATCAATCTCAGTTTACTAAATTTATACAAAAAAAAATAAAAAAAATATTTTAATTATGTTGAGTGAATAGTAGCGGTGGTTTTACCCTAGGGAAATTTATTTTAATTAATGAATAATATTATTTTGGAGTAGATGATAAGAAAATTTGAACCAAATACATTTCTTGTGCTTACAATGCAAGGCGAAAAGTTGAGAAAGAAAGTATGACGTTAGTCCTAGTTTGCACTAATCTGATTAGTTTGTTAGAAGAGAGAGACGAGGGGAAAATAAACTTTTCTTTTCCCCTCATCTTTCTCTCCCTCAAACTAAACAGCTTAGCAATAAAAATTTGTATAGTGTAAACTAGGACTTAGGAAGTAAATTGAAATGTCGTCCTTTGACATTTAGTAAGTAAAAAGTTGGGAAAGTTTACCCATGGAATGCTACACTCTTGAACAAAGAATTTTAATTGTGAAAATTTACTATTAAAAAAAACTTAGTGAAAACAACACATTTTTCAATCAAATCATCTATAGTGATGAGGTCCATTTCCAATTAGTTAGTTATGTGAACAAACCAAATTGTCGTATATGGGGCTCACAAAATCAACAAACAGTCCTTGAAAAACCATTACACACAAAGAAAGTGACCATATGGTGCGGTTGGTGGTCAAACGGCATCATCGGCCCTTTATTATTACGAAAATGAGCAAGCAAACGTCGTCGCGTGAAGTCTCTGCACTACCAAACCATGAAAACCGATTTTCTTTTAGCCACAATTGACTAATCTTGACATCAGTGACCTTTGGTTTTAGCAAGATGGCGTCAGAAGCCTCACAGCCGGCCAAACAATTCATTTATTGCATGAAAAATTTCCCGCCTCGTTCTTGTGATTTAAAGCAGCTGTATTATTTACTCTGGGGTCTTTTTAAAGACCTGGTTTACGTAAACAAACCAGAAATAACTGGCGCTCTAAATAATGATGAAAATAATGAAAATGTTGTAAAACATGGTTCAAAACAGCGGATGTCTGCCGACGTGCTGGAGGTGGACATTTGTCCGACATTATATTCCATAATTAAGTGTGTGTGTATTTTTACAAAGACGATAACTCTTGGAAGGACTGAGCTATATGAAACAAATGTTGTTGTGAAGTGTTATAAATTAATTATGCCTTCTAACCAATTGTTATTATCACGAAGAAATCTGGGTCTCATTAAATTTCTATTCAAGTTGAATTAGAGCTGGCAAACTATCGATAGTACTATCGATAGTATCGATGGTTTTGTTTTTATTAGACTGTCGATAGTTTTTTCTCGATAGCTATACTATCGTTGAAAAAATTTATTAGCAAATTGTCAACAAACTAGATAAAATTTAACATATTAGTTGTCTTTTATTGAAAATACATAAGTACATATCGCTCTATTAATATAATAACGTCATAACTCAAAAAATTAGTTTATTCAGTTAATAATACAGAATGCCCCGGCAATTCATATTTCATCTTGTGTAAAAAAATTCACGCGATGGCGTGCAAGCTCATCTCTTGATAGAAGAAAGCTTTATTAATACTGAGTTGTATATAAATTGAGAACTTAACACATTTCTTTCAAAACTATTTTTATTTGAGTTATAATAATGAATAAATGAGCGATATGTATTGAAAATTGAAAGTCAGCATTCCTAATAGCATGATCATACGGACAACAAATATCGATGTTCACTCTCATTCACATTCACGATTCGCGCTCGAATATTGATTGAAATATACAAAATTTTGTGAGCGAACCATTTTCTTCCATTCTGAATATTACTGAATTTTTTGATAACAAATTATCGCTAATTTATCTGAATTGGCTATTAAAACAAAATTATTACATACAAACGAGTATGTACGTATCGTCACCTTAAATGCAAACGTATGTAACTACACTTTTATATTTTTTACAGGAGAAACAAAAAAAAACCGTTACAAAATCAATAATAATAAAGTATTCTTGAAAATTTTCTGCGAAATTTACTTGTAGTATGGATTATTATATCTTCTTAAACATTTATTTCCTTTTTATGTATCTTTAAGCTTTATTGTTAGTTAGGTTTCTTGCAATAAAAAATAGATGCATTCGTAATTACGTCTGTTTGAATTTCTTTAATAAAATCGTCATTTTTCATCGCAGAGATCTAAATATTTGAGTGAACATGTAGTTTGATAAAATGAATTATAATAAATCAAAAACTCGATTTCAAATTTTTGTGTAGTTACGTGTGTTTGCATTTAAGGTGACGATATGTAGGTATGTTTTTGTAGACAAAAAAAAAAAAAGATATGTGTTTAAAATTGAAAAATTGGAATGAAATTAAACATAAAATTAATTATTTAAGGCCTTATTCAGAAAGAAATAATTTAAGTTTAAAGAACGTTTACAAATAAATTTTCATACAAAATTTGTTGTGTAAACCATTTGTAAACCAAAATTATTTTTTCTGAATAAGGCAGTTATAATTTTTACCTAATTTTTTTTTTTAAAACTATATCCATATATCAACAGCCAAAACGACTGTTCGTGTTGGCGTGTGAACATAGTGTAAAATAATTCGATACTATCGATAGTATCGATAGTTTTTCAACAAACTATCGAAAATATCGAATGGCGTGACTATCGATACTTTGCCAGCTCTAAGTTGAATGCAGTGGCTTGAAGCAAAAAATCTTTAATTTATCGAATTGCACGGTTGTAGCTGAAGCACACTGTAGAAATTTGTAGAAATAGAATTAACTATTTGATAATTTCAGTCCTTTTTTAAAAGAAGACAACCATACGTCAAAATATCGATTTGAGTAATTTTAACAAGGGTCATATTGTACTTCAGAAAAAATTGTTTTGGGCAAAATTTGTGCTCAAATTCTTGAAAAAGAGGTTTATAGAAAACCAAAATCATTTACAGATGTGCTTCATTAGATGTACGACCAAACCATTTCGAAAAGAAAGGAAGTTTTTCTTTTTTTGTTTAAAGTTTCAACAAAAAATACATCACTTAGCTCAACTCTTAATAGAAAACTTACTTTTAATTAGAAAAGAATAATATTAATAATATTAATATTAAGAGCACTACAACAATTTGAATAAAAAAGAATTTTTTAAACATTTACATTGTGGCAATTGTGCCTTTTACAGATTTTAAATTCTATTTTTTTTAATTTCGTGAGCAAATTGTTTTTCTTTATTTACTTTTAACATTCACAGTACTGTTACATAGAGAAAAATATTGTTGCAATAAGCAACTTTAATTGGAAATAAAACTAAAAATATTTTTAAAATGTATTTGAGTCAATTAATCCCAGTACTTAATTAAATTTTTAGACAAAAGGTTAATTGACTTAAATATAAAATGTTTAATTGATTTTTGGTTTTATTTTCAATTAAAGTTGTTTATTGCAGGAATATTTTTTTTTTTACCGTGTAAACATACAAAATTAAATTTATACAAAAAACACAGAAATACATGTTAGTTTAATATTTATTTTTAAGATCGGGTGACTAATTTTAGATTTTAATAAACTTTTCCTTGTCGTTCTAAAATCTAAAATCTAAAGACTGTGAGACGGTATAACTTGCTGAAACCATTACATATTTACTGGAAACGCTATCCTTAAAAGTATACACAATAATATTTCACTTTGACTTACTCCCTTGTTAAAATAAATACTTCACATTATTCTCAATACTGTATTATTTTCTTTTGAATATTATTTAAAAAAAATCACTTTTTTAAAAAAGATGTTAATGCAAAACAATATTTTTTGCATACATACATAAATATATGGCAACGCTGGCCGCCACAACTGAAAGTTTTAGAAGGGGGCAACCGCCTGTGAACGCGTTTGAATTGAAGCGGACAAAAAACAATATCCAAACAACTTTATATTAGCAACTCAAGATCAATTAATACAAGACGTCAAACACATACATACAAACATACAAACATACATACAAACATACATACATACATACATATGTATGTACATACTTTCGTACAATGTTGGCAAAATGGCATGACGACAAAGCAGCCAAACAAACAAGTTTAATTTCAATCCAAATGAAAATGAGTTTGTCATAGAAGAAAAAAAAAGAGTGTTAAAATTGTTGCTGCATTTATATGAGAAACGGGATTTTTGCGATATCGATCTGGAATGTCGATGTACTTCTAACAATAATCGCAAAACTAATTTGAATAAATATTATATAAACAATATTAATACGTACATATGTATGTGTGTATGTATGTATGTATGCATCTGTCACTCCTTACAGTTTTGAGAATGGAAAGTCACCGCACAGCACAATTAAGGATTTTTTTATTATTTGTTATTTTTAGCAGCTTTTTAACAATATCTGGTTATATGTATGTCCTATATTATAAATCAAAATAATTTGTTTAAGAAAAAGTGTATCTTTTAATTTGATTGATTAGTGCCATAAAATTATTTTGATGGTGCACACATTTTGATTTGACTAGAACTCCGCAGCTAAAATCAATCCCAAAAATCATCCAAAATTAATAAATTTCTTATAATCGAAATTTTTGAGTGTAAAAAATTATAACGATTTCACAAGAACTTTAAAAGTTATTAGTAAAAAATTGTTCCTTATCAATATCTATTGAAAGATTTTAATTTTTCAGATCAGCTTTGTAGCAATTTAGCCAATAAAATCAATTTACCATGGAATTTTGAAGTAGAGATGGGCGCGTGTCGAATTTTTCCTACACGACATGACCCCAACACGAATACTAAGATGTTCAACATCCAACGCACGCGAAAAATTTTTCGAATAGGAGATGACACAAAACGCACCAAATCAAATCGAATAGCTAAAAATCATTATTTTTTTATATATTCAAAGAGATATGTACATATCGTTACCTTAATATAGAAAGGCCCCAAACTCATTATTTTTTGAAATCGAGATTTTTCCATTTTTCGATATATTAGATGTTCTTCTATCGAAATATACAAAACACTCGACTTCAAAAAAATAATGAGTTAGGGCCTTTCTATATTAAGATAACGATATTTTTGTTTAATTTCAGAACTTTAAACTTAGCAGAATTGAAGGATTTTGCTGGTTAAAACATTTGTAAGCGATAGTCATAAAAATTATGATTATCCAATGCAGACGAAAGATATAAAAAAAAATAACAAAACAACTATGTATAATGCTTTCGCCAACGTTCATTAACACAAACCAACGTAACAAAATGCGACACGAACTAATGACGTGATCGAAAGTTAGACTGCATTCACACATGGCAATTTTAGTTGAGGAACTTTTTATTTCATGGGCAAAAGAGGAAAATATGATGGTTCCTCTATTAATTGTCTTTTTCTCTCTATCTCTCTCTCTCTTCTATAAACTGAAAAGTTGCTCAAAGAAAATTCTAGTATTATAGAGAGGGTGTTAAGTATGCAATGAGGATTTGGATGTTGCTGACATTTTTCTGTAAGCTTTATGTTAAGTATAAAAAGGCCGAATCTCCACTAAGCAGCCAATGTCAGTCCTAGTTTATTGCTAAGCTGATTAATTTGAATGAGCGAGAAACGAAGGTAACAGAAACGTTTCTTTTCCCCTCGTCTCTCTCCTCTAACAAACTAATCAGCTTAGCAATAAGACTTGCATAGTGTAAACTAGGACTTATGTAAAGAATAGCGAAGCTAACATTGTGGTATCCAGCAGTGAATTAATTTAACATTGTGTGTTTAAAAGGTCTTAATAAAAAAAAATTGTAAATAAAGTGTTCTGATTAACTACACTTGTGTCTTTTGTGTACTTTAATTTTAAATCTTCGAACCCATATAAAAAACGTTTCTCAAATCTAAAAACGTAACATAATGTACATATGTATGAGTTTCACAAAGTATTACTTTAGGCAAAGTTTTACAACCGAAAACCCTAAACTTAACAAATACATACACACATATAGAGCCATAACCGCACAAAAAGCTTAAGTAACAAAAACAAAATTTTACAGGAGAAGCTTTTTTTTTAATTATCTTCACTGTTATTTCAGTTAATTCATTGAATTTTAGTATTTAGGTGTTATTATGCTAAGCATAAGTAACGCAACGAATTTTAACTAAATATTACTATGATAACGGTATTTTTTGTCCCTTAAGCTTTTTTTGCTGTCTCCCTGACAACCTAATGTGTATATTTTTGTGTTGGTTAAGCTAAAAAAGTATTTTTTAAGAATCAGTTTTTTACGTAAACTTGTCTCCAAATTGCTTAATTATTGGCTTCTTGATCAGCTCCATGTACTGAATCTTCTACAGACTTATGGATTTTCAAATTAAAGAGTTCGCTATTAAATTTTTTGTGCATAGTTTTACTGATGGAAAGAATTCTCAAGTCCATATACTCTGTGAATAAATTTTTAATAAATTGCTACGTACCTAAACTGAACTGGCGACTATCTCAGTTTTTTTTTGCCTAGATCGCGTAATCAAATTTAAATCATAATAAACTGTTGCAGAGTTATCAAAATAACTATATTTAAGACTTATGGATGATTTTTCTTTTCAAGTTGGGAAACATAGCCTTTAAAACAATGGTAACTCACTTCAATACAATCATATTTTTTGGACTAGGTGTAGAGTTGAATAATGGGTTTTATCGTGATTCCCGCATTTCTACTTCGACTAAAAAAATTTGGTTCTAGATTAAAAAATACTTTATTTATTTGCTTTTATTTTTTTGTAGAAAGAATTCTAATGATATGTTCGTGGATTTACATAATATTTGTATAGAAGTATATATGCAGATTTTTTTTAACGAAAATATGTTTTCGTCTATCGTCGATATATACACATCTTACCTTATAAAATAATGAAAACGAATTATAATTATCGCTATCCAATTTCTAGCGAGATCCGTTGAAAAAAGTCTGTCCGAAAAAACTTAGTTTCATCCCATTAAATGACTATGATAGGCCATATTTAAGGGAAAATTATGTAGAAGAAAGATACGCGAGGTATCAGTGCAATTTTTAGACACATGTGATTTTTTATGGCCAGTCTATCAGAAACTGCCGCTGGAGCGAATAATATAAATACTTTGGGCAACTTGGGTGGTCTAATGTGTATTCAAATATTTTAGATGTGGGTGTGTGTGCTATCAGAATAAGTTGTTCCATGTTGAAGTCGTCTCTGGTTAATTATTTTAAAAATAGATATATATTAACAATGCAAAAAATGCAAAATAAATTATTCAACTATTGCTAATATCGAAAATAAAATATTTGAATCAAGTTGGTTAGTCAAAAAATTGCAATAGACCAAAATATAAGTAAACTATTTTTCTTTTACAAAGCAAATATGTATGTATTTAACATTGTATGTATGCATATACGTCGTCCGATGTCGGTGAAGGGCATATAATATTCGTCTAATCTGAATATAGCACTCTTAATTGGTTTATTTTCAAAAGGAAATTTTAGCTTAAGTAACATGTTGCTGTTACAAAAACTGTAAACAAAAAATAATGTCTACTTAAGCTTAAATTGTTTTTGCTATAAAATTGAAACGGTATATCCTATGGTTGTAAAATTTTGATAGATAATGGCAATGATAACAAATTAATGATTTTTATAAAAAAAACGCATTTCGAAAATCACGTTGGTTAAGCTTCTTTGGCGGTAATGGCTCGATATGTTGTATTATGTGCATACGCTTTAGCATTGAATGAATTTGACACTGAAATTGAAAAATTTTCGCAGACAACTTGTAAAAATACGCATTTATTTTGGAGAAGCTTGCAAGCAAACACATTTGCATGGTCAAGTAAAATATATGTAAATATGTATGTATACTATTGGTATGTCCGCCAATCATCCGTTTTATTTACCACCGTTAGTGTCATTTTATAATATGCTTATTTCTCATTTGTATGTATGTATGCGTGTGTGTTTTGAAAATAAAATAAGACATTTTGAATCATTTTTGGGTTCAGCTTTAACATTTTATTCAAAATTAGTTCACATGCGAGTATTTGGCCTTTACTTTAAACATATTGTTTTTACTTTCTTGTTTAACCAATTTATGGTAGTTTATTTTTGCAGTTTCTGTTTTTTGTTCATCTTTTTGCAGCAAACTTTTCGAAATTAGTTGAAAACAGTTAACATTGCTTTTGTGAATTTGTGTTAAAAATAAAATTAATTTTTTTATTTCCTTCATTTGTTAACGAGGTTTGTAAATTATGCAAATGACGTTTATACATACATTCATATGTATGTATGTATGTAGACTCATAAAATATTTTTAAATCACAGAAGTACTAGCTCTGAATTCTAAATTTAAAATTTTAGCTAAAAACTAAAAAAATATTCTATTGTTTATCTTTTTGATAAAAGAAG
Organism: Tachina grossa; assembly: GCA_949987645.1. NCBI lineage: Eukaryota > Metazoa > Arthropoda > Insecta > Diptera > Tachinidae > Tachina > Tachina grossa. The sequence goes on along the minus strand of OX465274.1, from coordinate 171,681,591 downwards.
CATGTTTTGACACTTTCGATGTTATTGAAAAATCAGTACCTCAAATTGTTTCGCCAAAGTCAAGGAATTTCGAAATATTCTAGCAGTCGTTTAATAAATTTTTCTAAATAAGCTTTAGATGACATTTGAAAATCAATTTGAGCAAAATGGCCGAAGTAAAAAAAAACTCACTCGTTTTGCGAAGAAAACGAAAGATTTAAGAAACAAGCTCCAATGGGATTTCTTGCCGCTTTTTACAGTCTTATTTATAAAAAAAAATGTTTTTGATTTATAAAGAGTTTGTAAAAGGATTTTTCACACAACATTTATTTTATAAACCTTTAATAAAACAAAAAAAAAAATATTTTTATGGCTAAGCCCGCTATTATTTAAGTTTAAAAGATGTTTTTGTTTGCTTCTAACCTATTATAAATATTTTGTACGTTATTGTTTTATTTCGCAAAACTAGTTTTAATTTAAAAAAAAACGTCCATGTTTTTATTCGTTTATTATGAAATCAAATCTGCTTTATATTATAAAAATTTTTATCTAATTTTTCGACTTTTTTATATGTTCAATTAATTTATTTTTTCGAGCTATAGATCCGCTTATATTTTTATCTTTTAGGTCGATATTTCGTTAACAAAAACAATTTGTGATTTTCATATAAATTTTCTACTCAAAACGAACCTTAGTGTTGTGGAAAAAAATGCTAAGCCACTTCTATGACAGGTTGAAGGTTTGCTAAAACCAAAAATTCAATTCAAGGAAACAAAAATTTTATTTTACAAAATTAAAGATATCTCAAAACTAAAGACATTTTCATATTAAAATTTAGTTTCATTAAATTAAATTTAATTTATTTTGTTTTCATGTAAATGAGTCATCTAAATAATTCTGCCGAAAAAATCCGATTTCAATGCAAAGATCTGATAGGAAGAACACTTCCAAAAAAAAAATTATGAAAGTAAACTCTTTCAAACAAAAAAAAATTGAAAATCTGTTGGTTGAGAAAAAGTATGTGAGATATAAAATTTAATTTTTATAGGCGTGCCTTCGCTTATTTTTTAAATGCAATATTGTGTGTTTTTCAGAGCTCAGGGTGTGTGTTACGTTTTGTAAAAGTCGCTTAAGTAGAACCAAGTGAAATATAATAATAAATTTTAATGAGCGTAACCACGCCCATATTTTCAACTTTAAAATTGTATAATTACAAAGGTTTCACAGAAATCAAATAAGTAGAATATCTTAAAATCAAATAATAACAATGTGAGGGCGTATTCCCGCCCACTTTTTAAATTCGTATTAAATATTATATTAATAATCTCTTGCTTAAATAAAAAATATTGAATGAATTTAGATAATCAATCTCACACATGTGATAATTTCGCATTAAAATTTTTAGTTCACATGAATTTTATTTTCGTATCATCAATTCCATAAAAATTTGAAACTTACATATTTCCACTTTTTCCGACAGACAAATCTTTGTGAATAATTTTCTTTATAAATTTTCAATATCTTTCACATCCGTATATATTTCTCTTAAAAAGCAAATAAATTCACAAGCAATTTTTTTGGAGTTTTAAAATGTAAGCATTCGAAAATTGTCATAACACATTTTATTCATGAAATCAACTGTTCACAAGTTCAGAGATTTCCAAGTGCCTTAATATAAAAAAATGCTTATGATTCGATTAGATTAAAGTTCGTAGCGCTCTGCAAGCCAATTCAAATATTCCATTTAAGGCCAAAATACAAAAACGCTAATGTTAAAGGTGTGGCGGCCTATGAAAACAGCATGTTGTTCCGTTATTCTTAGTATTTGTCGTAATAATTTATAACTGCCTTAGTGCAATTTACGTCCCTTTTCTTCATACAAAACTTGCTATTCCTGTTAGGTTTTAATTGTACATTGTAAAAAGGGCCGTTAGTCCTTAAAAGTTATCATATGTAATTTGGCTACAGAGCCTAGTCGAATAATAAACAGAGAAAAAAATAAGTTAAAAACTAACTTAAAAACAAATGATAATTTTTCCTGTGAGAGACTATATATACTCTTATATGTACACAGTTGCATATATAATCCTTAACAGAATCTCTGTATCTCCATCAACATATTTGCTACAATTACTTGTAAAAATATATTAAATAAAACCAAATATCTGTTCTAATGCAGAAACAAGTTCCATGTGCTGTGATAAGCAGTAGACAATAAACGATTTCCGCTGATTCTAGATTTCCACGTAGAAAAACTTGTCATATCAAATACCTGTAAAACAGAATGTACACACATACATACATGCAAAATGCGACAGATTTGCCCCTGAGTCTAGTTAAGTGTCCCATGTAAATTCTTGGAAAATGTTTATAAATTAATACAAAATCGAAAGAATAAAAAATAGTACAAAACAACTGACAGATGTTATTGTGTTAAACATTTGTCTCACCACAACAAACAAAAATACAATTAAAACGTCAAAAAAAGAACAAAATGAAAATGAAAAAAAAATGAACAATATTTCTACTCATGCAATTCTTCAGCATTCACGTAAAGACAACAATTACTATTTATGCATTTATATTTATTAACAATTTAAAATTTGTAATTGTTCAATTCTAAGGCCGGGTTTACATCTGTGTGACATGTGCCACACAAGCGTAAAAAAAGCGAAACCACTAATAACATATTGAACAGTTGGATTCAAACACGTATTTATTAAGTTAAACAGTTGCATATTCAACTAATATATAATTTTATAGAATCAAACATGATTGGAAAAAGTTTAAATCAATAAATACATGTCTGAATTAAATAGTTTTTCATTATTAATTAGTGGTTACGTTTTTTTGGGCACATGGTACACAAGAAATGGCAGATGTAAACTCAGTCTAAGTTTGAGAGATTGTCGTTATACACGTATTTATGTACATACATACATACATGCATACGTATATTTTGTGTTGTTTCCATGTACTTAGAACCAAATATGAGCACGTAGCACCTTGATTTCAAATTGAAATATAGCTGGACAAAATGTTTTTTAGGCAAATTTCTGGAAGAATTCAGTTTAAAGTAATTTCCAACTTACTTTTAAACATAAACGCCGGTATTCATAACAGAAAATGACAAAATTATCGTTTTAAATACTCTTTGAGTATTGGCCGACCAACAACTATGTATACGTACAGCTAAAAATAAAAACACGTTTATATGCAAACACACACATTAATTTTAAACCGAATACGTATAACTATAAACATCCAACAACTATGTTCATACACTTTTTATTAAATTGCACAATTATACACAATTATACACATGAGTATAAATATACTCTGACTATTAATCGGCTGCACATGTGTATATACAGGTCTATTTTATTTACACATACATAAAGCACATTCCAAACATCCACACACACACCCACATATTTTCCATTTTATTTTATATACACAAATATATGCATACGGTGACGAATGATGCATAAATATCCCGAGCATCATGAGTGTATTTTTTAGTCAGACTATAGTCGTCTACACATGCGTATACACAGGGTTATTTATATACACATAAAACATGTTTCAAACATCCACATACACACACACCCACACATTTTCCATTTCATTTTATATACACAAATGTATGTACACGGTAGCGAATGATGAATAAATATCCCGAGTATCAGATAGAGAGTCAATGGGCTTGATACGCATCCGCCTTTTTAGTTTTAGTTGTAGTATATTTTAGTTCTTCGCATAAACGAAGTAGAGATGTAGTTGTATGTTGGAATCGTCTATAGTCATAGTTGCTTGAGAGAAAATATATGAGCGTATGAATTGTTTGCGCTAAAATTATGTTTATACGCAGTTACTTAAATTAAGACTATATGCTTATATATATTTTTTTGGAGCAAGTGAAAGTTATTTGCTGGTGGTTAAGCACTATCTGTATGCATTTCATTGTTGCTTTAACAAATCGTCAGCAAATAAATTTCACTTAGTCCCAAATCACACTATGCAAGTCTTATTGATAAGCTGATTCGTTTCAGGGAGAGAGAGACGAGGTGAACAGCAACGTTTCTTTTCCCCCCGTCTCTCTCCCCTAACAAACTAATCAGCTTAGCAATAAGACTTGCATAGTGTAAATTGTGACTTATAATACAATTATGACAATATGTCGAATAACAGACATAATTTACATTTTATTTTTCATTTTGCCTTATAAATACTTTTATTGCTATCCAATGGATTTCTAAATATTATTATTTGTGAATTCTCAAATAGTTTTTGAAAGTCTGTGCATAAGATAAGAGTTTTGTGACTGTTCAAAATGTGTGGTTGAAGTCGAGTGTGAAATGTAATTTTTATTTAGGCAACGAAGGACGACATTGTTATATAAGATCAATAAAAAGTTGAATTGAGGCAATTCATAAATTTAATCAATTAAATTTTTAATTGATTTTTGTTTTCTTTCTTAATTAAAGGTGTTGATTGGACAAATATTTTATTCCGTGTTAGTTAAGAAAATTGATATTAATAGGTTTTAAAGAAAGTATGAACAATAATTTTATAAATTTTGCAAAACTCACAATTAGTCGTAACCGTGTGAATTTTCTAAATATATAATTATATATATTTGTACGGTAATAGTAGATAGTTAAAGTTTTTCCAACTAGGAATTGAATAATATTGAATAATATGGAATAATGTGAGGGAAAAAAGAATTTTTTCGCAGATACATATGTAGGTATAGTTGATTATATTTTCTTTTTTTCTTGAAATTAAAATCATTGTACTTAATGGCAGTGCAGGAATTTATGAACAAATAATCTCTGTTGCAATTTATTTGCTTCAAATGGCTATTTATACAATAAAAAAATTTAAAGACAAACTTAAAAACATAACGAAAATATTTTTTTTTAAGTTCTACCATCTTAAACAGCAAAGTCTGTCCAAAATATTTATATACTCACAAAAAAGAAATAAGCACAAGTTAACAGTGCGCATCTTGCTTAGAAATATTTTTGTCTGCCAAAGGTTAAAATAATTCACTGCTCGATTAGCTAAGAAGCACAGTCATTGTAAGCATACGAAATATGCACTAATACTACATACATACATATATATTTTAATGCATTTATGAAAGCAATACATACCAATTACCATCTTCAACCAAGCAATACGAGGGCTGTCCTTTATATTTTGCTAACAATTTGTGATAGCATAAGGCATGGTGTAATTATACAGGTGACTGCGTAAGGATTTTTTATACATAAATACGGAAACCATAGCTATGTAAAGAACTGAAAAACGTCAAAAGCAGTAAAATAATTGTACCAAAACCAAAACAAAACGAAATTTTTGACATTCGTCAGCTACAAAGCACATAGAGCTAAAAATTATCACCTGCTGCCACCTGGTTGTATATACCTTGGTATAATATTTCAACAAATAAATTTTTATTATATCCCAAAAAATATCAACCCTCGTATTTAATACAATACAAGTATTTACACTTTGCTTCCATGTAGAGAGAAATAATGATGGCAGGATATTGAGCGGAAATTAATTTCATTTATTGTCTAAATGACCAGTAGCAAATGAAATGTCTTTAGAAAGGAAATGGACTGTTCTAACAAAAAGCTAACAACTTGAAAGGCATTCAGATAACGTCAGATAACGTCAATTAATTGTGTATGCTTGGTATTGATTTTATTACTCTTTTATTGCCGCAAAAAAGTGACTGACTGCATGTGAAACTTTCAGCAAAACAAAAAGATCAATAAGAGCATTAAAAGAGTGGCAAAACTTATATGTATGATTTTTTTAATATCTATCTATGTGTGTATGTATTAACATTTGAAACAAGTTTAATGAAAGACAACAACAAAATAATATCGTATAAAAATAAAAGCAAGAACAACAACAACAACAAAAGAGCAAACATAATATGTTGCAACAATTACAACGTGCTTGAGCTAAAAGAGTAAGAGTGAACTTTAGTAGTTGGATATATTACAACGAACATACATACAAATTTCCAATACATCGATACACATGTATGTATGTATGTATGCATAACTTATAGCATTCATATATGCGCTTTTAATAATGCTTCATGGTGAAAAGCAAGCAGTAAAGAACGTGACAAAGAATAATTCGGGCAAGTAAAAAATTATATATAATTTTTTTTTATTTTTTTAAGTGTTAACAGATATGCTGATTTTTCAACAAACGTAGGAATTTTTTACTTTAATTTTCGATGGTTTTTCATTTTACATTACTTTTATTTGAGAAATAGGCGTAGAAATGTCATTCCAATTTTTGCCAATTATTCACTTTCTTTTAAAAGTAGTTCACACCAAGCAAAATAAGTCGCTTCATTGTAGTTGCCCAAATATAAGGTAATTTTTGAGGACTGTCGCTATTGCTGCTCTTTGGATATAGGATAAATAAAAAAAATTTCTATTGGGGGCATCCTTCTGGCGCTCCTGTTCTATTTTCTGTTTGGGTATGCTCATTATTTTGAAAGTAGATTACAGAAAATTTGAGGAATAGAACTATTGCAGCTCTTCATATATAGAATAACTTAAGTTTTTTTATATGAGGGACACCCTTATTCCTCTTTGTACACCGCCAGTCCCATTGAAACTAGTCCAGCTTTTCCGGAGATTAGCCTGCACAAACAGACATACAGACAAAAACGTTTAAAATGTTTTTATATTTCAATATTTTATTTTTATTTAACGCGTGTCAAAATGAGTACGAATTTAAAAAAATTATGTATTTGTTGTTGGTTAAGCACATCTAGATGCATTTCGTAGCTGCTCAAGCATCTCATCAGCAGACTTCAACCATATTTCTTTCATTCACATTTTCTCTCAGAAAATATTAATACATGTTTACATATGTATATTTTTCAATTCTCCCGCTATATTAATACAAGTTGGCGTCTTAAGTCTTTCGTTTTTTCTTAACAGATTTCATTCAAACTTATTGGTTGTAGTCAGCGTTGCCAAATGTGCAGATTTATAATTTTTTTCGCATTTTTTGGAGTGTTGAATAGTCAAGCAGTTTTTTTAATCAATGTTTATTTTAAATTACCATTTTTACAATTTTTCGCTTTTACCTTTTTTACTTTTCAGTAAGTTTTTCAATTCCAATACAAATTTCAAGCCATCATTAATTAATTTTTTCACTGCTGGTACACTTTCATATCTCATCGTATAAAAAAAGTAAAATTTAAAAAAAAATTTCATGCCATATTAAAATCACTCAAAAAAAAAATTATTAATTATTAGTGAGTGCTTTCTTCTCATATAATTCTTTTAGTCAAATCGTTCTTCTGTATTGAAGAAACAGGGACTCAGAAAAGCAGAGCAGCGTCGGATATTCCATGCGTTTCTTCATTGAAGTATTTTGTATGCTATATCAGTACATAAAATACCAATTTATATGTGTTATGCTATTATTACGTACATGGCAACACTGATTGTAGCTAACATTAAAATTTAACTACATATTATACTACATATGTGTGTATCTATATATTTGAAAATATAAACCCTCTTATAAAAAAATAACGTCTGATTGAAGTGTACATTAAAACAAAATTCCCATAGAAAAACCGGTTTTAATATACACCTAAAGCATACATTTTTTGGATATTCGAACATTCGTTGAATGAAATGAAGTTTTCCTTAACTAACAGCCTTATTTATAAATCCTATTAAGGCTTTACAAAGGCTTTTTAAGAAAAATTTTATATGGAAATTTGTATTAAAAACCCTTTACAAAGTCTACTGTTTAATTCGATTCGAAAGAAAATACTTTCGAATCTACATGTTATAAGCATACAAATTCCAAAGCTTTGTCTTTCGTTTCGAATTAAACAGTACACCCCCAAGGCTGTAAGTTGTTAGTTTTTTATTTGTAGTATGCAAAGTCTTAATTTAAAAATTCTAATAAATCTCTAGCTTTTTTTGTGACACGTTTTGTAGGATAAATAATGTGCCACACTTTTTGTGAAAAAAAAAATCCAATAGATCCAATAGATCCAATAGATCTCTGGATTGCAAGCACATTAATGTGAACAAGAGACGGGCATGAGAGATGTGTTTAGCGTGAACGTATGCCTGGGGGCAGTTTGTCAATTCATATCTTTATTATACACACCTAAGAGTACTGGAATAAAATAGTGTGAAGGTACTTTGTAAATAGAATAGAATATTATTTTATAAATTCTCGATTTTTTTTATATTTTATATGCATACCTACAAGATATTGTATGAAATTTTTACAAAATCAGGAATTTCTTAATCGGGCTTAAGTTCCGTATTTTTAATTTTTATAGAATGAAATATTTTATTATAGGGCATTTACATCTGCACAAAATCTAGCAATTTAATTTTATCAATTTAAATCTCTATGAAAATCTCTACCGTTTACACTAAGTCTTTATGACATTTATCAAGATTTGTTATCCAAAACAAAACCCAATAACTAAAATGTTTCCAAAACTACAATCAAAAAACTGCAATGCACCCAATTCGCATACCATTTTAATGTAGACAGGCTGACTTTTTAGTACAAAATTGAAAAAACCCTAGTTCTACTAGATTTTAAGTAGCTTTTGACAGAACCTAATAGGGCATTTACACCTGCATAGAATATAACAGATTTTAATTAAAATCTTTATGAAAATCCATACCGTTTACACCAATTTTGTTCGGTCTTTATCTAGATTTCTTTATCCAAAATAAAAGCCATTAACAAAAAAAATGTCCAAAACTACAACCAAACAACTGTAATGTAGCTAATTCATACACCCTTTTAAGCGACCGTAGCTAATTCACTCATCTTTTTTTTATAAATATGTTGTACAAGGTAGTAAAAATAAATAAAAATAATAGATTTTGACTATATTTCCTTCAAGTCTACTTACAAAATAGATTTTGTTTTGTATGGGAAATCTAGTAAAAAAAAATCTAGCTCGAAATCTCGCAAGTTCTAGATTTCGGGACAATGTAAATGCCCTATAAGTAAAATTTTTAAATTCATAGACAGTGAAGTGTTATACACTCCAAGTCGTTTAAAACCCACAGTACACAATAAATATAATTTAATTTTAATGAATATCTCATAATTATTGTAGCTTGTCGTGAACCAGTAAATATATCTTTAATGCGCACCATGGATAGTAAAAATTAACTCACAATCACATCTCTAATATGTGAATGAACAAACATAAATCTACTGATACCTCATATATTTGCGGCTTAAACTCTGAACACGAGCCACAAGGCAAGAAAAATCTCCAAACATCTACTATATTCTAGCAGAGAATTAATAAATATACTAAATGAATAAGTAAATTGTTGAAAGCAAAAATACAATAATTACGAATATTTGTTGCTAACTTGGCTGAAATGCCAATAGAAAACAAAAACAATACGAAATGTATTGTTTTTTTATTATCAAATTGTCTTTTTCTGATTGTTTTTCCTCTCCCGTAAACTCTTAATTGTCTACACAAAAGTCGTAAATAAGTATGAAGAAAATTTTTAAAAGCTAGATACACATTACGAGTGCATATACTTCTACATTTACTCTTTTAACGGACGTATAACTGAACCGCACCGCACTGCACAACAACAATCCGCTGGTTGTCAGTGTTAAATTTGAAATTTATAACATAAAAACAAAAAGCCAAGAATTGCAACATGTGATTGTTTTTTGATTACACTTTAAATAACTAAGATACACACAGTGGTTTGAATGATTTAATAACGAAAATGTATCTCTGCAATATTTCAAGGACACGTCACTTTTGCAAGAAGTGATCTTTCTAATTAGAAAAATAAAAATCAAATCGGTGCAACTTTAATACACAACGGCATATTTAGATCAGCTAATATCTATTAAGTTGCAGACAATTCATATCGCAAGGTCAACTTAATAAATAAAATAGAAAGGAATGTTTCTTAAAATGCATTTGGTGTTTAATTCAGAAAATTTAGTCTCATCGTGGCTCAATTTTAAAATATATAAATAAATATACATATATAAAGATGTGATCAGACTGTGCAAATAAGCCAAACTACTAAATTATTTTATACCAAAGAATGGCAACAAGGACTCAAAAAAATATACTTAAGTATATACTCTTAACTTTAGTAACTGCGTATACTCATAGTTGTAACACAAAAAATTCGTACTCTCACATATTTGCTTTCAACACACAAGAGTATCTCTGCTTATTTATGCGATAAGCTTAAATACAAGAGGTTGCTATTGGCTAAAGTAGTTAGTGCACCAAGTACAGGGTGGCGCATAATGAGCTATATGGTTTAAATAGTTTATAACCTTTATATTTATGCGATTATTATAATTTTTTTTTAATACCGTATATTATTGGGGAATTTTTAGCAATTAGCTTTGAAAATGATATCCTGTAAGTGATTTCCATTTTCTGCGTCGCGCATACATGCTTTTTTTTAGCGAGAGAGATAATACATCTCATATTTTCCATAAATTTTCGCAAAATTTCGGGTGTAATGGAGTATGGTTCTTGGTTTGTTAACGTACACTCTTTCTTTTCCCCAAAGAAAACTGCAGGTGCAATGCTCACATTAAAATTACAACAATATGCACGCTGTGTCAACACAATAGACTGTTGGTTTAAAAAATTCAATTATTTTTGTACGTTGTTCAATCGCGTAATGATTCGTAATTAATTCCTAAAGTCTTCTTCACAAAGTGCTAAAAAAACAAGAGAAAGAAAGAATAATAATTAAAAAAGTTATAAAGAATTCAAATCATATAGCTCATTTTGAGTCACTCTGTACAGAGAAAATGACAGTGTTCCAGAGCTTGAGTTTAAACCCTGGCCAGACCCAGTCATATATTTTTGTGGTATGCATTAGTGCCTGTGCTAATGTATATCGCAGCACCCTTCTTCGTCGATATTTGTAGCAATTAATATTTAGCGAGGTAAAATAACCAATAAAATGGCTGCATAGCTTAAAGTAGTATGCCTACTTAACACTAGAGGCTCTGCAAAACGGTTCTCTTCTCTCTATCTATCTGTAACTTCACCATCTGTACTTTCACTATCCATTTCCTACTCTCAGAAAACACAAAGCGACCTGTTATTGGGATCCAAGTGAGCTGAAAACTTAATTTCTCTTTTCAGCAACCTGCTAACCTAACGTACTCTATAATTATAAATATAAAGGAACATGCGTGCTGTACGTATTAAGTGTCTGTCATAATTATACTCGGAGTATGCTTACACTCAGAGCATGGATATTTTTATTGGGACAAAATAAGTATACGTACAATAATCAGAGTATATATTCATCATTCGCCGCTGTATGCATTTGTGTGTATGAAGTGGAATAGGAAATGTGTTTTAGCTATTTGAACACACTTTTCGTAAAAATTTTAAACAAAAATCCTTAATGAACCAATATTTTGTATACATATTTTGTAATGTATAAGATGTTAAATTTATTTCAAATAAATATTTATTTAGAAACGTTTTTAGCACAATCTAGAATTATTAAATTGCACTTTCCATCCCTTTCATGCCATCAATCAATCAATCATTGCCATTTTAGCGTTTTAATAACTTATTTTTCTGGCAGCACTGCGCCGGAAGTGTGTGCAAAGAAAATACTTCTGTATATACTCATGCATAGCCGAATAAATACCCCTAGGAAACCATTGATCTCAAATAGGTACAAACATTTTCTGCCCATAGTTATTGGAGTTATTGGAGCAGAGAAATTCAAAGTTATTTCTTAAGCAATTTTGCATGCTCAGCACTCCTTTTATACCCTTCACCCATCACAAAACTGGTTAGCATATATATAGGTTTGTCATTCCAAGAGCAAATTTTCACAATATTCGTATATATGTGATCCCATAAAGTATGTGGTAGTGTTTATATTCACTGTACTGTTTATTACTTGGTAGCAATATTTTTAATCAAGTTCCCTGTTATAATATTTTCAGAAGCTTTTAAATATTTTTAGTATTTTAAAAAGAAACATTAAGTTTTTTGCTGTCATTGAATTTTAGTAATTTTTTATAGTTTTAAATACTTTTTTTTAAATAAATTTTATTCTTTTTGTATAAAACAAGCGTGTTTTAGTATCGAATCCTACAAGTATATGTATATATTTTGGGTCCTTAAGAAAAGGGTAGTCGAATAAACGATGGCCGTCTGTTTGTCTGTCTCTGTCTATAACTTAGCACTACAGCAAGCTACGAACTTCAAATGTCAAGGTTAGAATTCACATGTTTATATGAGAATTATTATTTTGACGACATCAAGGCTAAAAGTCCCCAGGTTGCTGTCCATACTAATTTTGTCATTGCTGACAATGAGGAAATATCGTGTTGTCAGTATAATTCAAAATGTGGAACGAATGACTGATATCTTAGAATTACACACAGAAATTTCAAATTAAAATCTAAATAAACAAGGTTAATTTTTTTTGAAAATTTGTTTTACATCCCCTTTATAAAGCCTTAATAATTTTTATAAATAAGGCTGAAGTTACATATATACCATCAGGAATAAAATTTTAATTCAACATTATTTAGTTGATCATTTAACATATAATTTATTTGAAAAGTTATAGTAAAACAAAAATACAAACTGCGAAGCTACTTTGACTTGTCTCCAGGAATCGAACCTGCGACCTTATGACTACAAGACTAGTACACTGCCTACAAGCCAGCAGCAGGAAGTTTTAACTGGTAATGCAAAGTTTGTCGACTATTTACGAACATCAAAATAAACAACAACAACACAAAAACACACACAACAGCACAACAGTGCATTGCAAAGAAACACCAATACACTTATACAATATATTATACTCGTATCATGTAAATTTAATATCGATTGCAATCAAAATTTTTACATGTTGATTTTCCATTGCTATTTTTATTTGTGTGTATGTAATATTATTCAAAAACAAAACAGCATCCTGAAATTGATGTAAAGAAATAAATTGATTAATCTTTATTCTTTTACATATAAGTACAATTTAAGAGTGGCATTATAGAAATATGCACATATTTATACTTGAATATTAGGTACTAATGATGTTGCTGCCATCTCCAAAACAATTAAGTAGCTGGCTACAATGCGACCAATGCAGCTAGCGACATTTGAAGTCGTGTGTTCGCGTAGTATGCTGTGGTGGATGTGTTTAATGCATAAATGTTGTAACTTTTTTCTCATTTCCGTTCAGAGATTTGCCAAATTTAGACTATCACAGTCTTTTCTTTTTCTTAAACTATTTCTCCTAGAAATCACAAATTGTTACAAAAATACGAAAATGAGTGAGGAGGCCAAATGAGATAAAAATGCTTAAGGAATAACCTTTAAATTCCAGAATACGAGATTTTAAATTTGGAAGCGCTATTTGCTAAATAAGCAATAAAATTTCATATTATTCAAATAGTTATAGCTTTTAAAACACTTTTTTATTTTAATTTATTTAATAAGGGATTATGTTACACAAAAGCGGCAACATAAGACAGTTTTTTAACGCCTTTGTGTTATATGGCATATGCAGTGAGATACACACTACATAATTAAAAACCATGGCTAAGACTCTCAATACAATCATCGATATTTCAACTTTGCATTGTTTGAACTAGTCATTCGCTCAAACGAGAATTACGAATCTCTGTAAATTCGGATAATTTTAAGTTTAAAACAAGAAACAACTCTTTTGCCACGCAAAATCAAAACGAAATGTGTATTATTAAATTTAATTTGAGGTTTTTGTAAACGCTTGTCAATCATTTTTCAAACTTTTTATGAATTTACTATACTATTTTTGTACTCGTACTTTACTTCACACAAATAAAATCAAGAAATAATTGCACACAATCATCAGACGGAAGGGGTTTTTAATTCACAAAAAAGGCACCAACGTACATGTGTATGTAAAACTTCTCAACCTTTAAAAGACAAACAGGCAAACGAACAATCAAACGCACTATCAATATTGAAATAATGTAAGCTTAAACAAACCAAACAGTCCACTGACGATAACGCAAGGAAAACGTCCATCAATCGCTGTTGCTACGAGTATTGTTGATGATTTGGGCGTTAAAATAATTTGCGGTACATTTTACCTTTTCAATTTTACTACCATGTACGAGTATTATGATTATTGTTGTCTTATTTATTATTTTTATGCAAAGAGGTTGTTTTTTTTGGGATACGAAAAATTGGTTTGCCTGTCCGCCTGCCGCCTCTCTGTCCATATTGAGGTTCGTCTGCTCTGCCCAAGAAAATATAATTTATTGATTAAATAAATCAATGAATAATAAAAAACTTTTCAAGCTCACTTTCATCCATGACCTTGAGGCTCTAACTGTTACACGTTTTAATTACGGTTTTTCATTTTAAAAAAGTGTGTGTTTTTTTTTTTTTTTTTTTTTTTTTTTTTTTTTTTTTTTTTTTTTTGAGGGCGGAGAGCTTTAACTGGGAACAAATATATTTATGTATGGTGAATATATATTATGGAAAATGCAGAGAATTAAATTAATGACAACTTTTAAATTTCAAATGGAAAAATCTAAAAGGAACTTAACCCATTAAGGCCCTTCGTTGCGTTTTCGCAACGCTCGTTTCCATCACCTCTCAGCACTACCCACATTAATTTATAATAAAACTAAGCATAAGAAAATTACTTTTAATTTATAAACTAATTGACGTGTTTCAGGATTTTCGTTATACTTAAGTATTTAGCAAAAAATATTTATTTTAAAAATTTGGTTATTCTTACTTTTTGGGTATTTTTATAAAAACTAAAGTAAAAAATAGCAATAAACAATATTTGAAGGAGTGACTTTTAACAAAGATAGCTGATAGATGCCTTTTGGGATATTTGTTAAAATAATAAACTTTTTATGCATCTACTATGTTTTTTATAGTTGACAATATGTGTGATGCGAAAACGCAACGCTGGGCCTTAACGATATACAAATTTATTATTTGGTGTGTTTTTTTAACCGTTATATTTTCTCAGAATATTAATTAATAATAATGTTTCACGCATGGTATATTGATAATGTTCACACATCGGCATTAGCATAGCTAGAAAGTTTTATTAGAGTGGTCTAGAGCCAAAATTAGTGTCTTGAGTACGATTTTATTAATTGGGGAGCAATTATCTACATTCAGAGAGAAAATTAAACAATACCTGCTCAAACTGACCAGATTTGTTGTCAAATGTGCATCAACAAAATTTTTGTATACTCTGTTGTCAACTTGACAATAACAAAAACTTGAAAATGTACCGTTGTCAGTTCGTACACGTCCGTTTACAAATTGACAACTTGCCTTGTTTTTCTCATGCCACCGTATGTAACCATGAACATACTTATATTAATACTATTTTCAAGTGATGCAAATAGACCAAGTGTAAGCATGATAATTGGTTTTTGGCATTACCCGTTGATCTTTCAAAAGGAAATTATGAAAGATACGCGACTCATATAAACATTCCAAAGCCAAAAGATATTTATCATAATAAGACAGTGTGATGGGTAGACTTTTTTGACAACGCAATGAATAATTATCGCATTCAAGTAAGAGGTAAGAAATAGTACTGGCCACTTCTTACCAATATCCTAGACACAGTGCTTGTAAATTCTTAGAAACTTCATTCCTTCTTGAGAAAAGAGGAAAAAACAGCTCAGTTTTCGATAGTGGAACTAAGAATGTTTGTGATTGAATGCTTCTTGCAAAGAAGAAATGTTGAGTGGATAAGAGCAAAAAACATCAGTGTTTCATCGCCACTATCACCTGTTCGAAATGACCGTGTTGATCATAAAACTCTTCGAAAAGATAGGAGATTGCGCCTGTCGAAAATACAACAGTCAAACAGTTTATAAATGTGAAAAATGCAATGTATCAGTGCATTCCAAGAGCTCTGATACTTATAACAATTGAAGATAGTTTACATTTCTGTTTTTAATAAGTTCATGTTAACTACTTTTATTTTAAGAACTTTAATAAAATATTTTAATTTAAAAAAAGGTCATTTACATTGTTAAGGACCAGCGTTGCGTTTTCGCAACGTGGATTAACTCGGTTCCCACCGATTAAATTTTTTTTAAAATTTTGTTAGTATCATATTGAGACTTAAACTAACATGTTCTGAAAGTTTCACTTATGTGGCTCAACGGGAACGATGTTTGGGCCTTAATGGGTTAAATACTTAATACTGGGTGTTTTTTTATTGAGGTATAGAATTTTAAGTTGGCATCACTTTTTTAACTGGCGGCCATTTTGTCAGCTGTCAAGTGATTAATATTTAGTTTGGTTTGCCATTTCATCATGAACAGGTTGACAAAAGAACAACGCTTGCAAATCGTGCAAATTTATTTCGAAAATAATGGTTCAGTTCGCGAAGTTTACCGCAAGCTCCGTCCATTTTATGGTCGACATAATCGTCCATCAGAGCAATTAATTCGGTTAACCATGGATCGTTTTCGCACTACGTTTACTCTATGTGATAATACGCATCCGCAGAGACGTCGAACAGTGCGCACCGAAGAAACAATTGCCGCTGTAGAGCAAAGTGTTGAAGAGGACACGAATGAATCGATTCGCCACCGTGCACAGCAATTGGAGATTTGTCCATCAACTTTATGGAAGATTTTGCGCAAAGATCTTGGCTTGCGACCTTACAAGATCCAGCTTGTGCAAGAATTAAAGCCGCGAGACCATGCAATGCGTCGTGATTTTGGTGTATGGGCCGAAAATGAGATTGATCTCGATGCTGATTTTCATCGCAAAATTTTGTTCAGTGATGAGGCTCATTTTTGGTTGAATGGCTACGTCAACAAGCAAAATTGCCGCCTTTGGAGTGAAGAGAATCCACTTGAGACCCTTGAGACGCCATTACATCCACAAAAACTGACTGTTTGGTGTGCTCTATGGGCTGGTGGAGTCATTGGGCCATACTTCTTCCGAAATAATGCTGGAGAGTCAGTTACCGTTAATGGAGACCGGTATAGAGCCATGATAACCGACTATTTTGTTCCCGAATTGGATGGCATGAATGTGGATGAGTTGTGGTTCCAACAAGACGGCGCTACATGCTACACAGCGCACGTCACAATCGATTTATTGAAGGAAACATTCGATGAGCGCATAATTTCGCGGAATGGACCTGTCAATTGGCCACCAAGATCGTGTGATTTGACACCATTGGATTATTTTCTTTGGGGATATGTGAAGTCGCTCGTCTACGCCAACAAACCAGAAACGTTAGGGGACTTGGAAGCCAACATTCGTGGCGTTATTGCCAACATACGGCCCCATATGCTCGAAAAAGTGGTTGAAAATTAGACCTGTAGAATTGGCTTTATTCGAGCCAGCCGCGGCGGCCACATGCCCGAAATGGCATAAAATTATCCTTCCAATAAAGCCAAATTGATGGACATTAAAACGATTTTCTTGTGTTTTATTTCAATTCGAAGTTCTATACCTCAAAAAAAAAACACCCGTTATGTGCGTACTAGTGATGTAATGAATGTCAATTTTTGATATTCGCGAATACGAATACGAATACGAATATTATATGTGGAACTTATAGACATTAAATTGGGATTCTATTTACGTCTGCAATATGAAATATTAAAAAATTGTTATGAAAAAGAACTTCATACTCTTGTTGGTGTACTTTAAAGTTAATAAAAACTACCCAAAATTTTGATGAGGGTCATTAAATAATATTTAAAAATGATACAAAGCACAAATTTCTATAAAAAAATTTAATGGATTTGTACAAACCAATGTTTTTAGCCATTTATTTAAATTTCATTTGGGATTCGCCTGAATTTGGCGAATACGAATATCTAAAAATGGCCGAATATTCAGCAATTGGAATGTGAATACGAATATTCGTGGATCACTAGTGCGCTTCTCTCGACAATTTCCTATTGGAAATTGCAAAGTCAAATTTCCATATCCAGTTAATTTTTAAAGTTATTGATATATAATAAAGAACTTCACAGAAAGTAATTTTTTCTAATTGTGTAATGGTCCAACTACTAAAAGGAGACTTTAGACGATTAAGAAGTTCTGGGCAGGGTTACCGTTAGGAATTTTTGAAAAGTCGCACAAAAGGTCGTTTTATAAAAATAAAGTCGCACAAAAAAGTCGCACAAAAAAGTCGTTTGAGAAAATAAAAGTTGCACATCTTTTTTAAAGCTTTTTATTATTAATAAAAAGCATAACACAACAAAAAAATAACTTGAAACAATAAATATTTCATAACATATACAGTACCATTATATGTGCTTCTATACATGTTTTCATGTATGTATACTGAACAAATTTACTTGAGTTTAATAAATTTGGCTGTCGGATGCTGCCGAGGTCAGAGGAGTAGGATTCATTAAAAAATACAAGATAAAAAAGTTAAACTTAAGATATTTTTGACAAACATTTTCAAATAAAGCCCCGTGTACTTTTTACTTTAATTCTATTCGTTTGATCTTGGCGCCATACTTATATTTTAGGTGAATGTATCTGTACTCCAACAATATTTTCTTAACATAAATATTACTTTTTTGAAATTCCATTTCTTTACAATAAGCTCTCCAAAAACCACAATTTTTATTTATTAAAATTTTGTTTTTTTTTTGCTAAAACTATTCTTTGAAACTTCTACTGAAAATTTCCGAAAAATTTCTTAAATACGTTGTACACGTGGCAAGGTTGCAATTAATAAAAGTGTTTCCAAATGAACAATAATCTGTGAATTGCTTTTAAATTTTGAAGGTTTTTTTTATAAAAATAATAAGGAAATTTTTAATTAATTGCAATTTAAATGTTTTGTGTGAGAATCTTTAAAAAGCTGTAAAAAGTCCCAACAAAATGAAAAAAGTCGCAAAATTCGGTGATCAAAAAAAGTCTCACAAAAAGTTGCACACCGCTAAAATAGGGTCAAATTGCGACTTTAGTCGGATGAACGGTAACCCTGGTTCTGGGCTCACTAACAATTAATGACCTGTCTAATTAATATCTGCAATCGATACTCACGTACGTGGGAAAACCATAAACGCTACCCAAGATTGCTAAAAAAAAAAAAAGTACCGACGATAAAGAAAGAGCAATTTGTGAACGTTTTCTGATGCCCAATTGTGTTCATCGTCATCTTGTTGTTGTTTGTAGTTGTTTTCAACTAGATTTTTTGAAAAACTCAAATGGTTTTAAAATATTTGTTTTTTAATTTTTTAAAGAGCAATAATTGATAGTCTTTTTTTATGGGAATTGTTAAAATTTAAGTTTAAAATTTTTTAAACGCACTAATCATCCCAAATTAATATTTTACTTATTAAGTAAAACATTTTTTTATTAAAAATACATTGAAATTGATTATTGAGGGGTTTAGCTGGATCCTATGCGCATTTCACTGTTGCTAATGCAGATCATCAGGGAATCTTTACCCAAAGCTTCTTAGAACAACTAGAGTTATTATGTCATAAACTTTCATTTAAACAAATGAGAAGCTCAACAACAAATAACAAAGTTGAAACAAGAACTCAATAATCAAAATTTTTTTTTATTTTCTTACTTTACCATTAATACATTGGCTGACTTTTTTCAGCTTCAAATTGTAGTCGTAAGAGTATGTAAAAAGAAAATAAATGTAAATAACAACAACAGTTATTAAGAATAGAGCGTTGCCACACAAGTATTTTTCTGACCGGGTGCAGTCAACTTAATAATTAGTGCTTTTTATGGGAATTGTTAAAATTTAAGTTTAAAATTTTTTAAGCGCACTAATAATCCCAAATTAATATTTTACTTAAGTAAAATATTTTTTTTTAAATACATTGAAATTGATTATTGAGGGGGGTCTAATTTGGGATTATTAGTGCGTTTAGAAATAATTGTTATTTTTTATTTTTAACCCCCGACCAAAAAAGTTATAAGTTTGCAGTGGTTGTATGTGTATCTGTGTGTCTGTCCGTATCCACGTATAGACCAAACGGCTGGACGGATTTTGATTTAGTTGTTACTGTTTGAAAGGTGACTCGATCGAGAGGATTCTTAGGTATGTTTTAAGAAAATGGGTCCAGCCGTTTAGAAGATATAACATCTTTTCTACATATATCGGGGGTCTTTAAAATTTTTAGTTTTTATTATTTTATTTTTGACCAGAAATAATTATTATTATCTGATGTTTATTTTTCAAGCAAAAACAACTGTATGTATGATTTGATCAGGCTAAAGTTCGTATCGCTTTGTAAGCCAAATTACATGTGGTAATTATTAATGAACAAATAACACCAAAGTTATAATTGTAAATATTCTGACAAAAACTAGTGTGGAACAACTATTCTGACAAACACTATAGTGGAACCTTCATCATCAGCGTTCTTTTGTGTTTCGTTCACTGTGTGTCGTGTCAGTTGATGTAGATTTCGGCTTTATATACGCAACTTTTATTGCAAATGGAATATGTGAATTGTTCACAAAGGTTTTTTGTAATGAAAGCTCAATTTTACCATATCTAAATTTACAACAGTCTTGCCATTGTCGTTTGTTCTTTACTAATTATGCACATGTTAGTTAATTTGCTTTTTTTTTTTTTTTTTTTTTTTGTTTGTTCTATTTAAGACAAACTTCTTTGGTTTGTTACTATTAAATACATTTATTTTAATTTTTGGCAAAGACACATGGTTATTAATTTTAGTTAATTTTAGTTATTATTGTTCGAACTTCATTTGTTTCTTTATTTATGATTTGATCAAGTTCGTATCCGCCTTGTAAGCCAAATTACATGTGATAATTATTAATGAACAAATAACACCAAAGAATATTTATTCTGACAAGCGATACGAACTGTAGCCTGTAGCTCGTTTCTGTATTTCTCGCATCGTAAAATTTCCCACATGAAACGAGGGAATCGTAACAAAAACAGTGTAAATTGAAACACAAAATGGCTTTTCTCACATAAGTGTTTCTGTATATTTACTTTGCGAGAACTGTCTGTCATTTAAATAAATTTCCAGCAATTATTGGAAGGATGTGAGAAAAAGTGTTTCTGTAACAATATTTTGTGAAAAGTTTCTAGAAAGAACTGTCAAAACAACTCGCATTTTAATTGGTGCGAGAACAACCAAATTTGTACAAAAGCATATGAATTTTTTAATTTTGTGTATAAAAATATAAAAAATAAACTAGTTGAAAAGATATGCAACGAATTGTTGGACTAAAATATCATTAAAAAATCAATATGTTCACTCTTATTTAGTATTTTTATTTTGTGCAATTGTCTTATGTAGAGACAGTTGATAGAAAAAACTTCTTTTGAGGATTTAACATTCATTTCATATTTTTGCTCATAATTTTATTTCCTTTTTCTTGGTAATTATTTCTTTTTTTTATTGAAATAATATTTTTGTGACATTTTGTTTTCATTTGACACTTGATTACTGGAAATATTCCAGAAAAAACAGAATCAGTGTTGTCTGTTCTCGCATTCAAATACAGGAACACTTTTTTCTCACAAATCGAGAAACGATGGAATTTTGTGTTTCACACTTCATGTCAGAAATTTTACGATGCGAGAAATACAGAAACGAGCTACTGATCAAATCATAAATAAAGAAACAAATGAAGTTGGAATAATAATAATTAAAATTAACTAAAAATAACGGTTATTTTCTGATTTTTATTTTTTCGATCAGAAATAATTATTATTTTCTGATTTTTTTTTTTGCAGAAATAAAAATCAATTTCTGATTTCTAATTTTTCTAACGGAAAGGGAAGTTAGATTACGGTGAAAACTATACATGTATGTAAATGCCTATTTACATAACTACTACGATGAGATCAATGTGTGGGTATTCGCCATGTTTTTTCCATTGGAAAATACCGAAAATGCCTTTAATTTAATAGTGATATAAATAGTGCCAAAATATTTTTTTCGTATGCGGAATCTCAGAAATTGATTTTTATTTCTGCTCGAAAAAATAAAAATCAGAAAATAACAATTATTTTTGTTCAAAAATCAAAAAAATAACTGTTATATATTGACTTGTATTATAAAATTCATAGCAATTGCGGTCCCTGGTTTGTAGATACTCTCTGAGCAATACGAGGACTGCTACTTTTTGCGACATCTGATTTCGACTTAGTTTGCATGAAATGATCAATCAAATTTAGTTGTTCGAGCACATTGAGCAAGATGACAAAAAGAAAATGCCGGCGAAATCCAGGGGCCTAATTCTCGCATTCGATTGTGAGCGAGTTATTACTCGAATGTTCGAGTTTTTTAACTTTTGAGATTTTCTCATTCGGTTTCGAATAACACATATCGAAATTTCTAATGACAGCATTCGATAACGTTCATACATTCGAATGCAACCGTTCGTGTTTTTACTCGCAAGCAAAAAGGCATTCGAAATCATGTTTAACATAGAAAAAGCGAAGAAAAGGAAAATGTATGTTCAATATTTGACTTATTTATTTATAAATGAATGAATGCACAAATGTACGTATAAAAATACAAATAAAAAAATTTCTAGTTGACTTCAAATATAACAAATCACACTGACTTGGCAAATAATAAAATAAAATATGAAAAAAATCAACCAACTCTGGGAGCATCTAAATAACAAATTAACTGCTTCTGGTCAACCAATAAAAGAATCGAAAATGTAGCTAGTGCTCTATTCTCTAACTTTACACTAATTTATTATTATTAAGTTATTAATTAAATTAAAATGAAAATAACATTTATGTATGTATATTCGTTTCTTTTTTCTGCATATACGTGTGTATGTACGTCACTGCTGGCCAGAGAAGCGCCAGAGTGCCGAACATCAATCGGCTTTTTGTACAAATGAATGCACATACGCTTATACATTTCTCTCGGTTTTCTCTCATACATACATATGTATGTTTTTGCACACATACATATATACAAACATATGCTTTTGCTTACAATTTATTCACTGTTGTGAAATGAATTTATAAATAAATATATTTGCCTTTTTGTGACATCATCAGAAAATTGCTTGCCATCGAAATTAATTTCTATCCGAATGCAATTCCGATCACGAGTGCAGGAATTATATATATACATATGTATATACAATACATATTATACATACATCATAAATGTCAAAGCATTGGGACATTTAGCGCCGTCTATAAAAATGGAAGAAAATTCAAATTGTGACATTAAGGCCGGGGCACAATGAATCCGTCATACGTTAAACTTCGCCGTTTTCAACTGACATTAACGAAACTACGGAGAAGGTTGGCACAATGAGTACTTTATTGACGGAAGCATTTGAACAGCTACAATAGGTTGATTTTCCTTTTTATTTATTAAGTTCAAGTTTTTTATTTATTTCGTTTATTTCTTTTGTTTAATTTTATTTTTGCTGCCACAAAACACAAAAACCTGAATCAGAACATATCAATAAAAGACCAACCGATATCTGTGAAACTAGTCAACCTACGCAAAAAGTTAAAAGTTGACAGGTTTAGTACTTTGCGTTGACGGACACGTACTGAATGTAACAGACCTCATAAGAAACCATGTATTTCAACTTAGCTGTCAGTTGAAAAAGGCGAAGTTTAACGTATGACGGATTCATTGTGCCTAGTGTTTTTCAAACGGGATTTCCCAGAAAAAATTTCCCTGGATCCCACACATTTTCCGGGAAAGAAATCCCGGGAAATTTGTAATTTTGATAATATTATGGCAACTTGATGAGTGTCGTTATTCACTTTATGAATGCGATGGTGCAATAATAATGGCACTAGCACATTAGCAAAATTTTTACAACAGTTAGGGCCGAGTTTACAACTGACGCACAAGTGGTCTGAGACTAAGCGACCTTTATTTGTCAAAAGCGGAACGTGACGTTAAAAATTTAATTCTACAACAATTCATAAAGGAAAGAAATAAAAGAAATATTACAAAATAATAAATTATTTTCTTTGGTAAAAAGAACGATTCTACTAATGATTATTCTGTACTAAAAGTCCTATTTCCAAAGAAATATTTTGTAATATTTTTTAGTATGCAATTTTATTTTGCATTTACGTATAATATTGGTATTTATGCATTACTATTACTTAAAGAACTGAAATGGTATTATTTTTTTACTAACGTGCTTATAAAACGTTAATATTTAATCGATCTCATGAACTATAATTTTTTTTTTTTTTTTGTTTTTGTTGAAATAATCAAATTAAAAAATATTTTGTATTGTTTTGCACTGTGCGGGAATGCCCGGGATTTCCCGGGAAACCGAAAAGTCGTTCCCGCTTTCCCGGGAAATGAAAAAGACCGGGAAAAGAAAAACTCTAATTGTGCCCCAGCCTTTACTTTTGCGCCACCTTGCACGTTTTACGAGCCTTGTAAAATTATGTAAAACAATTTTGAAATTCAAATGAAAGGGGTTTGCAAGAGCAAAATTTATAAATTATTCTAATTATATAAGACACTCTAGAGTAACGCTTAAATGGAACAAATTAAAAGCCAATAGATAATGTAAAATGTGAATGGATTTTAATTTGATTTTATATTATTTTAAATTTGACTTACCCCAATCGAAAAATAAAATATGAACAATCATTCATTCACCCACATTCGTTGGTGCTTTTAATTGAAGCTTACTTGAGTTTTTCTTTCTTAAGTTGCTGTTTTAACTTTAATCCCGATTATTATTGTTGTTAACTGGTTACAAGAGTTTTTCGTTGTTGTTTTTATATTTACTCTTTTTCGGCTTCTTCTTTAATTTAAGAGAAACCGTTATGATTTTTTAGCCAAGTTTGGGAAAAATAAAAGAAACAGAGACTGATTAATTTTGCGTTATTGTTATGAAGAGCAGTTGTTGCTGTTATTTTATTTGTAGTTGTAGTTGTTGTTGTGATTGTTACTGTTGTTGTTGTTTTTCAAGTAATGAATTCACGAGTGCAACCGTTTCGCATAAATTAAAATCTGAAAAACGAATGTAACACAAATAAAATCGTTGAAATATTAAACAACAATTGCATTGAATAACATGGTAAATTCATTGAATTATTAATATATTTATAATTCTATATTTATTGAAATAATTTTTTGTTATTATTTATTTTTATTATTAATAGTAGATTGATTAATGGGAGTTTGTGCTAAATAAATGTTTGCACGTTTTAAACCAATTTTTCGCTGTGCATAAAGCTTATTCCTTGGCCCAATCAATATACATATGTACATACATAAACGTTTGCTATTAATGTCTTACTTGCTGGTTTTCTCATTGTTACTGTTTCAACTGAACCAACAATTTAGAAGGGGAAATTTTTTTTATTTAAGCCAAGTTACGAGTAATATAAAACCAAGGTGATGTACTTTTAACATATAGATATATGTACATATAGATATATGTACATACATTTGAAGCATATACATAAATATATTTATTTTCTTATATTTAAAAAAAGTTTCAATAAAAAATATTGAATTATATTTCTTTCAGATTTCAAAAAAAAACACTCACACTCAGATCGTTTGACGGGCAGAAAGGTAGATAGACAAATGAAAAGACACACTCTGAAAACGTTAATTTAACTGACTAAAACACGAAACCGTAATTTTGCTTTTTTATTTTTATTGCAATTTTGATTGCATTAGTTAAAAGCTCTTTTTGATCATTTTATTCGTTCTTCTTAGTACAATTACATATGTATATATCTTTTTTTTTTTTTTTTTTTGTTCAGATCGACGAAAAACAAAAATTTCCACGGTCCTTAAATATGTTTTCAGCTGTGTTGTTGTTATAAAAGAAAAATCTGTTTTTTTTTAAATGTTAAATTTAATTTTTTTTATATTTTTTGTTAAAGTGAATTGAGAAAATAAGTTTAAAATTAACACGAATTTAAAATTCTTTTCACATTTCGTAAGATTTGCAAATGATTCACTTGTAAAAAATTATTATAATTCTTTTATAAAAGGTCTGTCTGTTCTATTTTTTGTGTGTATTTTGTGTCAAAAGCCAAACTGATGGAGATAATTTTTTTTTGCGTGCGAATCGCTTCAGTATTTCCAGTTAACTGAATTACCAATTTAAACCGCAACTGATAGTGAACTCTGTCTTTTTTACAAGTTTTGTCTCAGCTAAATTATGTATTTATTTTCTTGCTCTTGTTGTTGTTATTGTTGCTGTTGTTGTTGCTGCTATTAAATAAAACCTGAGCTAACCAAGCAACCAGCCAGCCAGCTATAAAGCAACAAGCCCAGCTTGCTTGTGTCAGCCACAAAAGCCCACAAAAAAAAAAAGAATTTTGCAGAACGTAAAGTCCCTATTTACACTATGCAAGTCTTATTGCTAAGCTGATTACTTTATTAGGGGAGAGAGACGGGGGGAAAAGAAACGTTGCTGTTCTTCTCGTCTCTCTCTCCCTGAAACTAATCAGCTTAGCAATAAGACTTGCACAGTGTGATTTGGGACGACGCAAACAGCTATAAGAAGCAAAATCAAAACAATAATAACAACACTCAAAAAATTAAAACAAAACCTGTATATAAAACACAAACAAAACAATAACAAGAAAATTGGCAAGTAAACTTGGCTTATTTGACTGCACCCTCTCTCTCTCTCTCTCTCCTCTCTTGCCCCTAATGCTGCACTTGCTTTCAAACAGAAAACAAAAACAAACTAACAACAAGCATGCTGCAATTGCTCCTATCGACTTAAGCTTGCTCAGGGATGGCATTGAGAATTATCAAATTGCACCAACAACTTTCAAAAAGTGTACTTTTTTTACCTTAATTGTACTAAAAAAAATGTTTAGTTCAAATTTCATACTTTTATTTGTTTTTATTAAAATAATCGACTTTTTTCTGGCTACCGAATCGTTTTCACAAATTTTCTTATGAGGGGTTGTTAAAGCATATGGCTACACCTAGGGTTTGCAAATAATCGCAGATTTTCATAATTAAAAAATATGCGATTAATCGCGATTATTGGTTAAGTCAGATCTTATGAGTATCAAAAACAATACGAATTATGAGAAATCAATCTTTTGATAGGAAACTATTTCTAGGACGAAGTATATTTCTACTTTCTTAATTTATTCTTTATTTAATTTTGTATGCACTTATGATGAATTTATATCATAATGAATGACCAAGTTCATATAAAAGCAGTATTTTTTATACGAAGTTGTTCATCCATCATGATACAAATTCATCACGTGCGGACACTCACTTATAACTAGGTCATTTTTTAGTATTTCTATGTTTTTGTAAAAATGCGAGGTCACAAAACTGCACTTGTCTGCCAACGGAATGAAAAATATTTGTACCAATCGTCGTTTTTTAAATAAAGTTGGGAGAATATAATAAAATGAAATAATAAATTTAATAAGTGCTTAATTAGGATTTTAATTATCATTTTGCCTTATAATACTTTTATTGTATTAAGGTGTAGGAAAATAAAATAGATGCACATCGAATATACATACATAAATCGTTTCTTGTGTTTCGTATAAGTTTCTGAGCTTGCTTTTTCTATTAAAATTTCCAAAAAGCTTATGTATCTTAACTCTCAAATGATTTTTGAAAGTATGTGCATTAGATAAGATGTTTGAAACTTTTCAAAAGTATGGTTGAAGTCTTGGGATGATTTGTTAAAGCGCCAATGAAATGCAAGCATATAGACATGTTTATTCAAAATATATATGTATATTCTGTATTAAAAATTTTAATTTAAGTTTTTCATGAGTTGAATTTGAACTGTATGCAAATTTGGCATAAATTCTTTGCTTAAAAAAGGGAAAAAATTGTAATCGTAATCGAGCGATTAATGGGTTCGATTACGATTACGATTAAAATGTGCGATTAATCACGCTGTGCAAACCCTAGTTACACCTGTTTAAGTCGAAATTTAGTATATAAAATTTAAAAGCAGAGAATTTAGAAGAAAAATGATTTGGAAATGGACAAGTTCACATGTTTTGATTTTCTCGCCGTGTTTTGCTTCCACAAGACTGTTTTCAGAGAAGAAGAATATGAGTTTCATCGTTCATAAGTGAAAATTGACATATGCAATCATTTGAAAAGAAATGCGCAGTGAAACTGGAGAGATTCCCTAATTGTACTAAATTAGTCATTGGTGTACTATTGTACTTTCCGAGTTTGAATAGTACCAAAAATAGTACAATTGCACCAACTTTGCCATCCCTGAGTACGCTTACCACAAAAATTGAGAGCACTCTTTAGCGCTCAATTACAATGCAAGCACTTCAGCACAAGAAAGCAATAACAAAATGCAAAATAAAAATGAAAAAACCAAAAACTCAGACATACCACTTTAACTAATTACTGACCATTTGCGCGTGTGCACTGCACTCCATAGTTCAGTTTGCGAGCTTGTACTCTTTTCTGTGATCAATCACTTTTACTCTCAATTTATTGAGTTTATATTTATTGCTTTTATTTTAATAAAGTTACGGTACACTGTGTGTGCACTTCTTTTGTCAAAATTTAAATTTTATTTTTCGAAAATCTGGCCTTATTTATTACCAATATTCCGAAATTACACAAAGTTACTTATCGTCGGGCTCAGGCACATTTACGGTATTAATATAAAATGTTACTCACGATCACGCCTGATCGCTTAGTAGGCGCAACTATGTATATCATCTCTACTCTAAGATAGAGATGATATGGTGGGTGAGTTACACTCCTCCGAAGTTTTAGTTTTACTAATGCACGATTAATTTTATCACACTCTCAATCATGTTTGCGTGAATATACTCGTCACAAAATCGCAAAACAATAATACTGCATAATTTAAATCAGATTCCAAAACATTTAAATCACTAAATGATCACCTCAAAAAATGTCATCATGTGCTCTAGATCAAGCTGAACTTTTTTATATCCAAGTTCATTCACGCTATATGTAATTTTTCGTAGTGTTCATGAGTAATCCAGGCGTAGGGTATTGTGTCAGGCTCAGTTTCTGACTATCTACACAGTGTGAATACATATCACACGAAATCATTCTATCCCTCTCATAACATTTTTTATTACCAATACAAAATGTAAGGATACTGCAGAAACTTCCAGAGTCTCAGACAGGAATCGAACTTGCGACCCCCCAACTACTAGACTAGAGTGCTGCAACTAGCCAAGAATGCACTCATGTATCGAGCCATAAGCACTAAACAAAGCTTAGGTTAGGTTAGAGTATACCCCTTTTAGACACGCAAAGTTTACTTTGCAAAGTCTTAATTCAGGTGTGTGAAAAACAGAAGTAGGAATACTATCTCTTTCTGTCTTTCTCCCAGCTGAATTAAGACTTTGCAAAGTAAACTTTCCGTGTCTAAAAGCGGTATTAGGAAGGGTGGTGCTTTACCGCACCTCCACTCGGAGACCCAATTGAGTCCATTGTGATTCCTTTCTGTTGCCCAAAAAGTAATATTTACCCTCCCATTTGCAGCCAGGAGTGACTTTATTATCCATCACTAAGCCACCGAATTCCCATGATGAAGCCCCTGATGTCCTCTAGTTCCCGACATCACTAAAGCTTTCATGGAAACGTCTGCTCAGCCATCTAAGCCTATGACGTTGCAGCTTCGGGCAATGACAGATAATATGTTCAATGTTTTCTGGTTCCTCTTCATCCCCACACATCCTACAAAAATCTGAAAAAACAAAGCTTAACCGACCTCGTTTTTTGACGTAAGTCGATTATTTACCAAATAACAAATTTTGGTTCAAAAATTATGTCTCTTAATATTGTTTGGGGGTTATGGTACAATATGGAATTTTTAACTAAATATTTATATTTAGTTAAATTTTTAATTATTATTGTTCGAACTTCATTTGTTTATATATTTATGATTTTTGATCAGGCTAAAGTTCGTATCGCTTTGTAAGCCAAATTACATGCGATAATTATTAATGAACAAATAACACAAAAGTTAATTGTAAATATTCCGACAAACACTAGTAGAGTAGAACAACTAACTGTTTTCGAAGGCCACTACACCTTCATCATCAGCGTTCTTTTGTGTTTGGTCCACTGTGTGTGGTGTCAGTTAATGTAGATTTCTGCTTTATATACGCAACTTTTATTGTAAATGGAATATGTGAATTGTTTTGGTTCATCGCATTTCAATTTGCTGAAAGCTTTTTTGCAATGAAAGCTCGAAGGAAGGCATATTTGTCGGTCCCAAAATATGAGAAACCTTTAACGAATTCTTCAAATCCAAGTTGATCATTAAAGAAAGAAGAGCATGGGTATGTCACAATTTTATTGGCAATATAAGGGCTGCAAATTACGAAGAACTGTTACAATAATTTCTTCTTTCAACAACTCCGATGCAAGGTGTCATTAAAAATATACTTCGTGCATTCGCATTTAAATTTCTTGGTGGTACCATGTTTTATGAGCATTGTGAATGAAAGGTTCTAACGAGATATTATGCACATGGAAAAAAGATATAGCGGCAAGTGGTCGCCAGAAATATCAACTGGTTTCTGCTGGGAAAGCAATCGTGAAACAGCAGAATTACGTAACGCTCTAGGGGGGATGGGGGGTTCGAGTTTTGTTACGATTTGTTATGGTGGGGGGGAGGGGGTCTTTGAAAATGTTACGTAACAGAAAAAATTACTAATTTTGTACAAAAATACGTATGTTTTTCTCATTTATTTATTTAATTGATCATACGTGTTGCCTGCATATATTATGTACGAGTATGTATACTACATACATCTGCCGAATGCCAACTTTTGATATTAGCGAATTCGAATTCGAATATTTAAAACGATATTCGCGAATACGAATATTTAAAACGATATTCGCGTATACGAATATCTATTGTATGTGAAATTTATGGACATTTAATTGGGGTCTATATTATTCTGCAAAATTAAATTAAAAAAAATGTGTATGGAAAAGAACTTCATAATTCTGTCCACGTACATTAAAGTTTATGAAAACTATCCAAAAGTTAAAATAACATTTGAAATTTATACAAAGTTTTTATAATAAATTAAATAAATTGTAGTCAAACTGAATTGAACTGGTTCTGAATTCCTTATCTTTTTTTATCCATTTACATTCTGAAATATTCTTAATATATGTATGTACATAAAAACTTCCTTTTATATTAAACTGCAACATATATTAACATTAAATCCATCAAATACATAGAAGGAAATGGTATTTGCAGAAGTTTAGGAAAAGGTTTCTTGCAATTCTCATGGACAAAAAAGTGTCCTTTCAAAAAATATATTCTTCCATATATGTACATGACAATATCAAATTATTTAGTTTTAACATTTTTGTTGATCAACTTGAGGCTACAATGTTTAAGTTTTGATAGATGTGTTAATGGAAACTTGCATACATAGACGTATTTTCATAAGGATATTACTTTAGTTTTTTATGCAAAAGAACTTAAAAAAATATTTTGAAAACAACATTGAAATGCGTTTAGGAACTAGATTTTGTGCCCCCTAATTTTAATGTATTTTTAAGGTATATTTTTTTTAATGGGCAAACATCTATTGAAAATGTAATGTTGTAGAAGGGACAAAAATCAAGAAAAGAAAAATTGCACATCTTTCGTAATTGACATCATTTTGAATCATTTGATATCCCAACAATCTGTATGTTTAAAGCGCGTTAAAAATGTTCTCTTTTAGAAAATGAAATATAATTCACCATGGCAACCTTTATTGATCCAAGATATAATTTTTTTGTTTCACGCACATTTTAGATTGATTTGAAGATGGCCAAACGGAGTCATCTTTAAGCTCTGAAATACACGACGACTTCACTTATAGAAACTAGTGAAAGCGGCCGCAAGGCTAATGCCAATTCTCTTCTTGGTGTTTCAAATACTGCGGCTCGAAACGGAAAACTATAGCAGATTATTTGGCAAACAACGCATAGCAAAAAATAAAAAAGAATTTCCTTTTTAGTTATTACAAACTAATATTTGTGTACCATTCATTTAAATTTCGTTTTGGATTTATGAATTTCTTTATATATTTTTTTAAACGAATACGAATATCTAGAAACGGCCGAATGTTTTGGAATTCCAATACACATCACTAATGCATACATACAGTTTCGGAATAAGCTCTTTATAGAGAGAAATAATTTTTGGAGTTTGAGGATACTTGGGAATAAATTTAAAAATAGTTTCGCCAATATATGGAGTACGTTCATATGTAAGCTTATTTAATTTTTGTCTACGCACTGTACTAGTGTAACAAATGAATTTAATAAAGCAATAAATTAAATTAAATTTTTTTTTAATAAAAACTTTTAACTATTTAATTTATTTTTTATCTCATTGTTACGTTATTCCTGGGGGGAGGTGGGTTCACAGTTTTGTTACGATCTGTTACTAGGGGGGAGGGGGGGGGGGGTCAGAAATCGGGGAAAACAGAGTTACGTAATATATGGACAGCCCCTTACGTACTCAACTTTAGAATTAATTTTGGGTTTGTTCTGGATGACTTTGCAGCTAGCTTTTAGTCAGTCTAAGAAAAGTTAACTATAAGTTAACTATTTTGTAGTCAATCACACATTCTCCGACAGGGCTATTATGTGATTAACCGCATACAACTAATGTTAATGCATGTGTGTGCCTTTGCATGTGCGCAGAAAAATAAAAAATCATACAAACATACATACATGACGCTTGTACATGCGCTCATGCGTAGAAAGAAGCAAGTATCACAAATTCTTCCGTCACGAAGTGTTTTCTTCTTTACTCTTATACCTACAATACGCAAACAAATTTCTTGCAAACAGTGTTGTTAACGTTTGTTTTATAAGATTTCGCTGTAGTAAAGCATTTGAAAAATCCCTCATGTCTTGAAAGTTCTTATAAGATGTCTTATGCAGGAGACTAGTACATACCTACCTATAAGACAGTGTCTGGTTAGCACGGACAATATACTATTTTTTTAAATTAAAGAAGCTGTATTTTTCTTATTTAGACGAGTCCATAAGTCCTAGTTTACACTATGCAAGTCTGATTGCTAAGCTGATTAGTTTGAGGGAGAGAGACGAGGAGAATAGAAACGTTTCTATTGCCCTCGTCTATCTCTCTCCTAACAAACTAATCAGCTTAGCAATAAGACTTGCATAGTGTAAACTATGCCTTGTGATCATGTAAGCATTTCTTGTGACCATACTATCTTCTGTCTTTCGACTAACATTCACTTTCAACCAATTCACAAATTCTTTTATAGTAAGGATCTCTTCCTGGAAGACACTGCAGTGATCCGGAAGTCGCTTTGCAATACGAAGACCTAAATACTAGAGCTGTGTAGCTCATGAACGAACGGGTTAAATTGAACGAATCACTTAATTGAACGAACTGGTCCGGTGATTTTACTGAACGCTTTTGGATCAGTAGTGTACCGCTGTATGTTTTCGTTCATTCAGTTTGTGTTTCAAGACTTTTATGTCAAATTTGCTTTCGTTCATGTTTGCTATTTGTGTTATGTCTTTTTGTTTGAGTTAAGTTTTTGTGTTTTAAAAGGTTTATGTTTACGTGTATAAATTCTATTTAACATCACTGTGGCACTGCCAACATTCTTTTTATAATTTGATCTAACATTCTTTTCACAAGAAGTATTTTTACTAGTGTTTTTTATAAAGTGTTTTTACAAAGAAAAGATGTTAGACCTTAACTGTATACATGTTTATACATACATTTAATTACCTCAATCTAAACTGAATTTGTAGTGCTTGAGATATTTTTTTTTTTATTACCGGTAAAATATTTTTGGGGACAAAATTTTAACTTAAACTTTGAGAAGTTTTTTTTTTGAATTTTTTTATTTTTTATTTATTGTATCTTCAATAAGTATTCAAATCTTAAATATATAAAAAAATTATTAGGCCCGACCAGAGTCGGACATAAACTTAGTGATAGTTATAAATAATACATAAGTAGTGATAATCAAAAAGGAAAAATAAATATATTATCAAGCAGTCCCATCTGGAGTGTTAAGTATAAGAGTCCTTGTGTCCCTCTTTTTAAGGCGGATGTGTCCAGTAAAGTTCAAATATTACGAGCAAGCGGATTAGGATGTGACTCGAGTTTTGTTAAATATTTGCCTGCGTTTTTTGCAATTTCTTCAGTCACTAGTGGCATATTTAAATCACGATGTATTTTTGAATTTTTTATGTACCATGGAGCCGATGTTATTAACCGTAAAATTTTCTTTTGCTTTCGTTGGATTTTCTCGATATTGGAAGATGAAGCAGTGCCCCATAGTTGAATTCCGTAACACCATATTGGTTTCAAAATCGACTTGTATATTAAAAGTTTACAATCTAGACTGAGTGTTTAATTTCTACCAATCAGCCAATGTATCTGAGTTATTTTAAGTTTCATTTTTGTTAGCTTTAAGTCAATATGGTGTTTCTATGTAAGCCGACGATCAAGGTGTATACCAAGGTATTTCACATGTGAATGTTGAGGAACAACTTGACTGTTGATTTTATAGGGGGGACAAGTATCTTTTCGTAGGGTAAAGGTTATATGTACGCACTTCTGTTCGTTTACTTTTATTCTCCATAAGTTTAACCATAGCTCAAGCTGTGTTATATGTTCCTGAAGATATCGGGATGCCTCATGAGGGTTTTCGTGCATACTAAGGCAGGCTGTATCATCGGCAAATGTAGAAGTATGGATATTACTGCTCACAGGCATATTACAAGTATAAATCAAATACAAAAATGACCCCAATATACTCCCTTGAGGTACACCGGATGAGATAGTTTCGGGCGCACTCATAAATTCTCCTTCCGGCCTAAAATATAACTTTCCAAAAGTTTTAGAATGTTATTTGGTAGATATGTCTTCACTTTTAAAATTAGGCCATCATGCCAAACTTTATCAAATGCCTGAGAAACATCAATAAATAGGGCAGAACAATACTTCTTTTCTTCGAATGTTTTCTTTATAAATTGAACCAATCTATGCGTTTGTTCAATGGTGCTATGCTGACTTCTAAAACCAAATTGATGGTCCGGTATGCACATATTATCTGTTAGACAAGGGGACAATTTTGTCATGAGCAGCTTTTCGAAGAGTTTTGACATAGTTGACAGCAAACTTATTGGCCTATATGACTCTGCTTTGGTAAGATCTTTGCCCGGCTTTGGAATCATTTTGACCTTGGCAAGCTTCCAGTGTTGTGGATAATACTCCAGTCGTAATAAGGCATTAAAAATAAACAGCAGGATTTTTATTGCAATATGCGGCAAGCTCATCAGCATCTTGTTACTAATTCCATCAATGCCTGGAGCTTTCTTTGGTTTGAGTTCAGCAATTACTTTTTGTACATCACGCATCTTAAACTTTAAGGGTCGAGGGGGTAGAGCAACTACACTCGGAAAATCAGAAACACCAGTACATGTGTTTGGCGTAAATACGGATTTTAAGTGCTCAGCAAATATTTTACATTTTTCCGTATCGCTTCTTGCCCAATTTCCGGTAGATGTGCGCAGAGGTGACTTAAACTCAACGGGTGTTTTAAGCTTTCTAGCTGCGCGCCACAAAGAGTAATTTGATGCTTGTGTGACATCAAGACCTTCCAGATAATTTTTAAGAGATGCAGTTTTTTCAGATGCAAGCAATTCTTTGAGTCGTTTAGTACACTCTTTAAATCTGATTTTATTTTGGGGTGATCTGTGCTGTTGTCATTCCCTTCTAGCTCTTCTTTTTTCATACACGAGACCTTCAATATTCCTAGAATAAATTTTATTAAACCCAGTTTGCGGATGGGAGGTAGTGGCATGCTCAGTAGCCTGTTTAATATTTTCATTAATATAGGCAATGCTAGATTCAATATCATTGGGTGTTCTTAGCGTAATATTTTCCGTGCACTGACTACTAAGATATTTTTTGAATCCCAGCCAATTAACACGATTGATCATCTTCATATATGATTGAGGTAAGTCACTTCTTAGTGGGTTACAGATTGAAACGATAGTCGGAGAGTGATCGGAGGAGAGATCTAGAGAAGCTTCAACATGAATTAAATCCCTAGAAATATTTTTCATGACGCCAAAATCTATAACATCCGGTATTTTTCGTACGTCAGTAGGCCAGTAAGTGGGCTCCCCACTCGAAATAACATCCAATCCCATTTTTGAAATTGTATTAAACAAAGCTCGACCTCTAGGTGTTACAAGGCGCGAACCCCAGTACGTATGTTTTGCATTGTAGTCTCCAGCTGCCACGAAACAAGATCCAAGCGATTTGTAGAACTTTGCATACTGATCTTCTGTAACTGAAAATCTGGGAGGTGAATATCACGAAATTTGAACAAAAATTTTCTACAAAAATATTCGTAGCTTGCATATATTCTTCACTAACGTTGTCAAGCACATAGTGCTTGAGTCTTGACTTAATTGGAATTACAGATCCACCGCATGTTCGCCCTCTAGGGTCCTTTGTGTCATATATAGTGTAGCCATTAATTTTGAAAAAGCTTCTCGAAGTCAAATGAGTCTCAGAGACCAACATTATGTCAATATTTTTTTCCGTAAGGAAGTGCTCAAGTTCATTTTTATGTTGGCGAATGCCGTTTGCGTTCCAGAAACATATTGTTAAAGTGTTCATGGCTTATTAATTAATGCTTGAAGCAGAGTATTCTGCATTCGCAGCATTTCTTGCATCATGCTAGTCATATTTGTTGTAAAGTTGTTGATAGTTTGCACAAGATTTTCAATAGTGGCTTCAAGGCGATTAAAATTAAAGTTTGGGTTTGTATTTGTTGAATTATTTTGCGGTGAAACATTTTGTGTCGGAATAGAACTAGCCTTAGCAGCATCGGCATACGATACACGTGAAGTAACTGGTTGACTCATTTGAGCAAGATTGGCGGAGTAAGCGTTTACTGATTGGACTGGAGCTAATTTTGTTTTTTGTCCCATAGTTTGTTTAACGAAAGAATATACAGGACATCCTCTGTAGTTAGCGGTGTGATTACCTCCACAGTTACTACATTTTTTATCACTTTGATTTTTGGGCTTATTGCAACTAGCAGTGCCGTGTAATTCGCCGCACACAACACAAACAGAGGGTAAATTGCAGTACGTTTTTGTATGGCCATATTCTTGGCAATTATGGCACTGTACAGGACCTGAACGCTTATGTGGCTCTTCAACTGTGATTTTTCGGTACAAGAGGTATTTTAAATTATAAATTGGATGCGTCTCATTTTTTTTTCAATTTTATATCATTAGGCTCAAGTTCAACACGAAATAGGGGTTGGGGAATCTTCTCTCTATTTATTATATTGGACACATTTTTTACCTTAAACCCCTGGAGGACGAGTGCATCTTTTATTTCTCCGGGAACAATATAAGAATCTATGCCCTTCAATACGATCTGCATGCCTTTAGCGCTCTTAAGCTGGTATGTGTAGAAGCTTGTTTTATTTTTTTCAAATTCAGCAACCATTTTGCGGAAATCTTTTTCGTCATAAATTTGGACTTTAGTTTCATCGATGTTGCCACGTTTTATTGGAACAATGTGAAATTTATTCTCACCAATGACCGAAATTAATTTTTTAATAAGGGCATTTGAATTTTTTTTTTTTTTTTTTGTCTCAAATAGATTGGTGGCGGCTCGGATGTTTTATTCGAAGATACCTCGGGTTTGTCGTTGTCATCTTGCAAAATTTTAAAGCGGTTTTGGCGATTAGTTGAGGCTGCGCTGTTATCCCTAGACATTTTTGGAGCAGATGAAATTTTTGAAGAATTCGGGCTTCGCCCACGCTTTACCATGGTTATATACCTGTCCATTCCGACTTGTACCTTGAGTTTCGAGCCGCTGTTATCTGTAGTGATAACTTTGTTAAGTGATGAACACGAGTCTGAAGGGGATGATATTACTGGCTTATATGAAGAAGTACTAGGCAACTGTAATGTTAATGAATCACTACTATTTGACATTGGACAGAGCAAAATTGATCGCTGACGAAAAATTGGCTCTGCCGTTAAAAAAAGACTTTCATCAGGTTTATTATCAGAACTCACAGTAAAATAAGCATTTCTGCCGTTAGAACTCACTTCAAATTTTTTTTTGTATTTGAGGCACTCATACAGAGAATTCCTAAAGGGTTATTCGTTTGTGTTTTTTTTTTTTTTTTTTTGTTGCGGTCTTTTTTTGTTTTTGTTATTTATGATTGTTTGTTTGTTTTGAGGTACTCATACGAGTATTCCTCAATGTCACTTTACTTATGTTTTTTTTTTTGTTTCTGTTATTTCTACTATGTAAAAAATATTAGCAAAGCATAAAGCTTATTTATTAAAGACAGTATGTACCTATTACGAATAATATGTACTACGAATATTTTTTTGTATAATTTTTTTGTTTGTTTGGTAAGTATGTAAGCAAAATTCCGCTAATCGACTGTTCTCTATGAAGGTACCACGAGAACTGAACTTTGAGAAGTAACATTCAAACATTGATGCGCTTTTGATATATAAATAACGATAAAAGAGTTACAATGCTTTTATTAATTATCTGAAGAAAAAAACTAGTAAAACCAAACAAAAGTACCTTTCTTAATCTTAATATTAAACTAAATATTAAGCCAAAATAAAATGTACAATATTCTAGTCGAAAGAACAAGAAATTATTTATAAAATGATTTTAAATATAATTTTTTAAATAAATAATTTAACTTTTTTTAAATAAATTCTTCAAATCATTCATTCGCATTATTTAAATACTCGTATATACAACCGATTGTATTATTCTAACAAATAGCATCGTTTCATACTGTCGTTCAAAAGTGAACGATTGAACGAACGGGTAAATTTTTTGCTAATAGAACGAAAATGACCGGTCACTGAAAAGAACGATTTGGCACAGCTCTACTAAAGACCCTGAAAAGATGCCATAACCCACACTTGTTTGTGTTTTGGATCCGTCCGTATAAAAATCAAAGCTTTTTCTTTGCCTGAATTAAAGACGTTCGTGTAGTAGAGCAGGGAACGTTTTGTCAAACCTCCATTTGATTTCCACAGACTGTTACAATGAAGACGGAGGTTATTGCTATCTCTTTCTCTACTAGGTCCAATGATAGTAGGTGCAGGAGCATTCTCAATGCATCCGTACTGATAGTGCGAAGAGCACTGGTTATATAAAAGGATGCAAGTCCTTGAACCTTGTGCAACATATGTAGATACGACTTTTTATCCAGGGACGGGCGCCACACGATGATCCAATGCATGAAAATTGTGCGTACTATTGCAGTATAGATCCAATGAACGATCTTCGGGGTAAGACCCAGTTTCCTCCAATAGATTTCTTGCATAAATAGAATGAAATTGTTGCTTTCTTCACTCTCTCTAGAATATTAATTTCGAAACTTAGCTAGAGTCAAGAATAACCCCGAGATATTTTGCAGTGTTGGACACTTTTATCTCCGTGTTATCAAGAGTTATAGAATGGAAAACAGTTATTTTATACTTCCTGGAGAAGAGCACTGGTTCCGTTTTATTAGGAAGTGAGGAATTTTCCTCCTACAGCTATTGTCACATCATCAGCATCAGCCACGATTTTGTACCCCCGTGATTTTAGAGATAGCAGCACGAGATTTAGAGCTAGATTCCACAACAGTGGCGAAAGAATTCCTCCCTGTGGTGTGCCCCTATTTACAAAGAGGATTTGCCTAGAAGCTCCTAGAGCCGAAGTTATCCTGCGGTAAGTTAGTAGATTCTGAATTCACTTGCATACTCCTACATTTACCCCCAAATTTGACAAGGCATTAATTATCGTGTCTAGAGAAATGTTATTAAAAGTCCCTCAATATCTACGAAGTTTACAGTTCCCCCTCAGAGAGTGATTTCTCTATTGTGAAAGGATGATAGACTTATTTGTCTGAAGTCCTTCGGTGTGGTGTGAGCTTTTACCAGCCTTCGGAATGAAGACCACTGTCGCTTCCCTTCACTTAAGAGTATGACTCAACTTTGGACAACTGGTATAAATTCTCAGTAGCCGGGGGGCTATGAGATTCGATAATTTCTGTATTTTGGCCGGTATGATACCGTCGGGTCCTGGAAATTTATAAGGCTTAAAGCTTCTCGGAGTCCAAATTAAGGTCTGCATATCGATAATGTCAGATATGTTTTCCGTAGGTATCGGGTAAAGATCATAGGGCAAATTACGGCATTCGTTATCGAACGAAATTACGAAATATTTCAATAGACTTTATATGAAAATATTTTAAAATTTCGAATGGTATCGAATGCCGTAATTTGCCCCCAGATGTCTTAATCTCAGACATTGAGTTACCCAGTAAGTGAGTGTCCAGCAGGACTTTTAACGACTCCTCGCTGGATATAGTTCACGCGCCATTGGGATTCTTCAAATATGCAAATATTTTCTATGTTATTGCAATACAACAACACAGAAAATATAAAAAATTTCTAAAATTTCTATTTTGGGAATGCTAAGCGTTTACAAATTTAATATTTCCTGTCGGTTGCATATTCGCAATTAAAGTGGGCGGGGAATGTCGATTAAAATTCACCATTATATTCCATTTACTTCTAAGTATTCGTAAGAGCCTTTCAAAACACAGCTTGGCACCCTGGTATGATAAGCTTTTTAAATAAGAGAAGTTCAGTGAAAGAAATCTCCAACAAATATCATGTGGGCTGTTTCAGGCTATGCACCGGCTTTCATTTCGAGCAACATAGAGCGTTTAGTTCAACTTACGTGACTTTGCCGCACACATTTTAATTTAAAAAAAAAACATTTAGTAACGTTTATTTAATTAAACAATACTGGCTCTTAATCGAAATAAAAGATTCATTATTTTTGCTTATTATTAGCTTTATTAATAAAATATTAATTTCAGTCGTTAATGAACAAAATTTATTTTAAATACCTGCGGTTATGCTCTTCTTGTTAGTTAGAAATTTATTAAAATTTTGCAAATATTTCGGTATTTGATTGCAAGCAATTTGATTCCAAAAACAAATACAATTTATTCTTAAATATCTTAATGCTTTCATGTCTTTGTGATTTGCACGCATTTTGAATACATGCGAATTCAATATAATTGCACAATTAATTTTCATTCCTCTTCTTGTGAAACCAAATCAATTATTGGAGTAGAAGAAACTAGATTTGAAGCACTTCCAGCATAACTACAAATCTTTTGATATTTTTTTAATTTTGTCGATGAAGAATTGTTTGTGGCATATGTTTTACATACGGCACCTTTTCCTTTAGTAACATTTTCACTATCTTTATCTAATTTATGTTTCCTTTTCTCTGATGAAGATGGGGAATTTTGCTGAGGCAAATTCATCTTTGCAGAGGTTTCGAAAAATTTAGAATTTGATTTTTTATCGTTATAGAAAGGCTTGCCGTTACCCTTTTCTATACATAGTTCATCATCATCGTCGTCTGTTCCAAAAAGTTCCCTATTTTTGGGCGAAGATTTATATTTTTTATATTTAATTTTATCTTTAATATCATGTGGCTGCTCTTCAATTAGTATTTTTGGTTTTTTGTGGGACCGTTCGGATTGTCTCAGAGATTTCGTTGTTTCAGTGCTGTTGACTTTCAATATTTGATCACTTTTTATAGCTGATGAATTCCCAGTGAACTTTCGCATTTTAATTGTTTCATCATTTTCTAAAGGCATATTATTTTTAATTGTTGAAGTTTGTGGTGATCTTTTAGAGCTTTTCGCAAGCATTGCTGCAGATTCATCTTCTTTCGCAGCAGCTGCTTTTAGTGCATTTTCTGATTTCTTTTCCGATGGTTTCAACTTTTGTTCTATTTTACAAAACTGTTCATTTAAATCGTGGAGTTTGGCCCTTAATGTTTGTATATTATTGGATTCCGCAATTGCAACTGAAGTTTCATCAATAGTTTTAGAACGTTTCCTTAAATTTTTGTTTTCACATTGATAGTATTTTTTTGCACATTCAATTCGTTCTATTTCGAAAACATGATTTTCTTTAGTGTTTTCATCAACTATTTCTGGCAGAATACTCATAGAAGTCGATGGTTTTTCGCTTTCCATAACTTTAACAAGTACTTGAGGTGTGGGGCTATAGGCGGGCACATCTTCGAGCGCAGCTGGAAACTCGTCAATAGTCATAGAACGTTTCTTTAATGCTTTATTGTAACAATGGATGTATTTTTCATCGCTAACCACTTGTCCAAGTTCTGGTATTTGTTTTTCCTTAATATTTTCGTGTAAGTGTTCTGGAAATACATCTATTGTATTAGATCGCCTTTTAGTTTTTCTGATGTTATCTGTTTGAAATAGATTTTGAGTCGTCGATTCCTGTATAGGCGTGGGAATGTAAACCGGCACATTAGGTGTTGAAACTTCATAACTTTTCGGAATGTATTCGTATTCCATTCTTCTAGACTTTTTACTCAATTTTTTACTCAAAGGTTTATGTTTCTTCGAATAATTAAAATCACTATCGGTTTTAAATATGACATCATTGAGGAAGTTAGTGTTGTTTATTTCTTTTGAAGCAATGCTGTCATTTATTGGTGCCGGTGTATATTTCGGAACCGCTTGAATTAAATCCGATTCACTCGCACCTATCTCAAAAATCGGTTGCGGATAATATATGTCTTCAGTATGTTCCAAAAGATTTATATCGGTATTCTTACTAGTATAAATTTTATCATGTAATTTCTTCTGCGATGGTTTGTACGGTTCATACTTCAATAATTTACCATCTGCAAATGTATCAATTAGTGGCTCGTACTCTTGTGACTCAACGCATGAACTCAAGGGTACCTTAAAATATATATTTCGAGTTGAATAATAAAAATTTTAAATTTAATCTCATAAGGAACTTTTCTAAATTCTAATTCAAAATAAAAATTTCACAGGCACACAGCCACATAACCAACTCTTTCCATGGTTCCTTTAGGAACCTCGTACCTTCGTACAAAAAGTTGGACTATCCTGGACTATTATATTTATACCTGGAGTCTATATTTCTTTATTACTTAAAAAAAGTATATTGCTAGCAAGTATTAATTGTGAGTCCGTTTGTTTATCTTAATTAAACTTACTAGTTCCTTATTAAGATTTTATGATTTGTAAAAATACTACTACTTTTAATATTTACTTGATTGGCCAATAGGTCACAAATGGATTGACTAAATGAAATGTAATAATCCAAAACTACTTGATATCATTATCTTATGAAACATTCTCATTCAGTTAGTTTCATTATAGTTATCTATACGATTAAATAAAAATAGTTCTCATGTAGCAACTGTCTTTTGAAAATTAGCTTGTCCAGAAATGTCTTTAGTTATATATATACATATATGCTTAAGCACAAAAAACACTACACAATTCCACAATTAAATAAAGCTTCAGTAAAATGTAAACTTAATGCAAGCAAACGGACACTAACCATAAAAAATTATACATATTATAACAATATCAAATTATATCACAAAGCATTCCAATTTGTCCACCAATATTGTAATACGACCGCTCGTTAAATACTTACTTCCAGGGTAAAATCAATTAAGCATTCCAATACCAAATTTCTATCTATGACATCTGCTGCATCTCCTTCACAATAACCTATTGCATTTAATAATTTGCAGAAGTGATTGAATGATAATTTGGATTTGCGTACTTTAACTTCAATGTATGGTCTTATTGCAAATTTTTTCCTCTTCTCATCTTGTAAAAAATCAGATGCAGTCAATATTTTCTCCAGTTTCTTTTCAAACGCTAACCATTGATCCTGCGATAAGGATGTGCAACCATTTTTACTTTTATGGCTTTTGGAATTAACTTTAATTAGGCACAGTATTTTTCTATTTTTCAGCTGCAATTAAGGAACATATAAATAAATATTTTGCACAAGTGAAATATACTTACTGTATAAAAATTTAATATATTTTCAGAATATAAATTCATTTTGTGAATATTTTATAAAAAATAAAATAAAAATATATGTATACAAATCTTGACGTTGCAAAAAGTTTGTTTACATATAACAGCTGTTTTTGACTTCATTCACAATAGCTCTTAAGGCCGTCACACGAACAATAAAAAAAATAAAAGCAATTAACAACTGTTGCTTAACACAACTTTTTGCGTGTTGAAAATCAACAGGTTAACACATCTTGAACAAGTTGAATTCGCTAAGTGAAGCGCAGTGTTCACGATCAAAATGTATAACACAAACAACGTGTATGTGTGCATGAAGGTCTAAGCATGTATTGCACGATAAATTAATATTATATAAAAACTTATTACGTATAGAATTTCACAGGTGAACGTACGAGCTGGTGCTCTGAGTATCCTACACTTCGTATTCACGTATCAATCACCCCTATTCTGCGTTTCGATTACGTTCCCGCATTCAGTTACGCACGGATCGAAAAGAGGTATTCTACCAAAAAACTGAATCGAAAGAAAAAGAAGAAGAGAAGAGTATGTTTAAACTTGCTGCTTTACTATGAAACGGGTGAAATAGGAACAGAAAAATTAAGCAATTTTGCAAAATTTTTAGCAAAAAGTTTAATTTAGTGCAAAAAACAGTGATTTAACATTAAAACAAATAATAATTAAATATTGTGAAAATTTTCATTAAATAAACT
The DNA here is from genome assembly GCA_949987645.1 of Tachina grossa. Taxonomy (NCBI): domain Eukaryota; kingdom Metazoa; phylum Arthropoda; class Insecta; order Diptera; family Tachinidae; genus Tachina; species Tachina grossa. The sequence goes on along the minus strand of OX465274.1, from coordinate 171,636,926 downwards.
CTTGTAAATTTAAGAACAGAGAGGTAAAAAACGAGATAAGCTCGAGGTATTTTTGGCCAATCTTTTCCAGTGTGAAGAATCCTGTCGCACCGGAGGTGATATTTTAATATTTTACACATAATTGTAACACAAAAATAAAGTTTATTTGTTTAAATTTAATTAAATCCGTAGAGAATATCGTTTTTCGTTGCCATTAAATAGGTATGTATGTCAACTTTTTATACTGTTCTACCTGTAATAAACGAAATAAAAATCGCATTTCAGTACAGAAAATCAAAACAATCTGTTAAGTTCATTAATTAAACCTTCTTTCATTTAATACTTGCATTATTTATTGAATTAATCACTTTTTAAAGCTAAACAAACAAAAATTGAAAACGCTCCGCCACTAAAATAACAACTTAAAAAAACGTAGTTACGATCGAAATGCAGAATACATAGAATCGAAAGAGAAATCGAAGAACGGAACGCAGAATACCAAAGTTGCCAAACGGAGAAACTTTCGATTCAAATCGAAACGCAGAATTTGGTTGAATATGTATTGCTAAGAACAAGCAAAATTATTTTTTTTTTGCTTCTTGCTTGAGATGGGAATCTGTTCAAAAAATTTTACACATTCATAGTGCAGGTATTGCCTACAATATACATTTGAAATGCAAATATGTATATGAACAATTTAAGGTGATTTAAGTTTGCATGAAAAAAACACTTTCTGTTCGATTTTTGTTTTGTACACACTTGTAAACATGTTTACATACGTATCAAGTGGTCTAATTTAGACCACCGGGTGATCCTAGTGAGGATTAATTCTCCATCACAAATATACAAATATATTGTATACACAATTCTTGCGAGAAAACCTAAATTTAAAGCCATTTTCTGTAAAACTTTTTTCCAGTTATGATGTTGTTCAAGTAAATGCGCTGATTTACACCGGCATAATTGTGCTGGCATAACATGCCAGTTTGTAGGTGAGAGAGGCAAAGAGAGTGGTTTTGCGGTTGGTACAACTTTTCAACCAGCTACAACCCCGCATTAGCAGCATAAAACCAATACACACACAAATTAAAAAACAGCAAGTCTTAAATGAATACGAAAAACACTAACACACACAAAGCTGTGTATACGTATACATTTTGTGCCAGATGAATTAGTCTCGTGTAATTTGGAAAAGAACAAAAATTGTGCGTCTTAAAAATTGTTCTCGTCTAAACTACCTACCTACATCTGAAAAAAAATTAATCAAACATCTGTTATGGTTTGTTACTTTCCTATTGGTATGTGTAAACAATAATGAAATGTCGAAGTTGTCATTGTTTGGGTGGCAAAAACAAAGTGCATTTACGGGATAGAACTGCGTTTTTGTATGGAATTAAATATACTTTTTAAGAATGAAATTACTATGAAAATGAATTTGAATTGTGAAACTATTTTGGATATTTACACAGTAAGTATATACATATAGCAAGGAATACGATAATGATTATTTAAACCATTTTATACATTATTTGCAGTACAAAAACAGAAATGTTCTGTGCCAGATCAAAATTAGTCCTAAGAGAGGAAATTTTAAAAATTCTTGCAGATCCCTGTCTCAGGAACATTGGAGTATTTTCGATAAAGAATTGGAAAAACTGATTGCAACTATAGATGATTGGAGTAATGAGAAGTGCCTTGAGTTTAATATTAAATCTAATATTCATGTTAGAGTGCAGAAATCGAAATTATCAGTGAACAAATTTTACAAATGCTTGGGTACAAAAGGAGATATTGAAAGAGACCGTGATGAAGACAAGGAGAAAGTCGCTGAAGATAATTTTGTTTTGGAGTGTATGTTTGATTTCGAAAAGGATGTAAGTAGTAAAATAAATAATTAAAGTTAGTGGAAAGAAGGTATAATATATTACATTTAAATATATACCTTTTACATCTATGTATGCATACATACATATTTATGTATATTTGTGCATATGCCTATATTAATTGTTTCTCGCTTTCAAGATAAAAAAATAAGTTTATAAATATGTAAATTAAATGGTTATCACTAGAGTTCTGCTCATGCACTTGTGCTCTTAAAAGTTCAAGTGAAAAAAGGAAATGTTTCGATGTTGCATGATTCATGCTAATATCTAGTATTGTTAGTTAATTTTTATTATATTTAAAACTACCTTATTTTTCTAATGCAATAATAAGTAACATAATTGGAGAATTACATATATGTATATTGTATATTAATACTATTTCTGTTTAAGTTTGCAGGTCGATCAAAATAAATATTTATATTGTAAATATCACATAGCAAAAGATGATGATGAGTTCAAAAAGCCCTTAAATTTTACATATATTTATTCAGGGGTTTGCTTTAATTTGGAACTATTTTCCGCCATCACAAGTCAAATTTTGTTTATAAACATCCCGTTTTCGGCTACGTGTTCACTGTTCTCTCGGTATTCAAGATAACACTGAAGATGGTAAGCTTATCAAACAAATTGACTTGTTATGACGGAATGTTCCACAGCCTAAAATCATAATTGAGTGTATATAATTTGAAGTCGATTAACTGCATAATTAATTTATTAATTTCAGTCTATGGAAAAGGATCCTTACAGACTATGACAATAATACTTACGAACGAACTAAGCTTGTTAAATTAACCAAATGTAAATATACAAGATACTACATCACAGATTCTAGATAACTAATTACATTGCACTAAAGAGAAGAAGTTTGATCTCAATTTTATCGGTGCTCAATTCGATGTAAGATTTGGAAACCCTTTGTAATTTTAAATTAATTTGGTTAATAAATTATTGTATGTATGTACATACTACTAATGTAACGATTGTCAATTTTTGATATTCGTGAACACGAATGCGAATACGAATATTTGAAACGATATTCGCGAATACGAATGCGAATATTTCATGTGAAATTTATAGACATAAAATTAGGGCTATATTTACGCCTTCAATATGAAATATTAAAAGATTGTTATGAAAAAGAATTTCATACTCCTGTTAGCGTATTTTAAAGTTAATAAAAACTACCCAAAATTTTAATGATCGTCAGTAAATAATATTTGAAAATGATACAAGGCACAAATTTCTATAAAAAATTTAATGGATTCGTACAAACTAATATTTTTATCCATTTATTTAAATTTAGTTTAGGATTTATGCATTTAAATATTTATTTTTTTTTTTTGGAAAAATATTCGTATTCGTATTCGCCTGAATTTGACGAATACTAATGACTCGTATTCGCATTAAAAATGGCCGAATATTCGGCAATTCGAATACGAATACAAATATTCGTGCATTAATAGTACATACATATATATACATACATATATGCACTACAACCATAAATTTTTTAGAAATCGAGATTTTTTGCATTTTTCGATACATTAGATGTTCTTCTATAAAAATATACAAAAAACTCATTTTGAAAAAATAATGAGTTAGGCTTTTCTATATTAAAGTAACGATATGCATCATTACTAATATTATAAATGTGAAAGTGAGTTTGTTTGATACGCTTTCACGCCCAAAGCGCTAAACCGATTTTGAAAATTCTTTCACCAATGGAAATCTGCATTAGCAGCGTCAAATATAGGATATTTTTCATCCGGTTCGGATCCGGATCGCGGCACTCGTCATCGAACGAAATTACGAAATATTTCCATATAAACTCTATTGAAAGACTTCGTAATTTCGTTCGATAACACGTGCCGCAATTCGCCCCCAGTTTTAAATCAACAAGAGCTATAGCTACATAAAAATTAAATATTAAAGTTCAAAAAACTTTGAAAATTGAAATGAAATGAGATTTCACAAATTCATATGTATGTATGTAAAAATAGTTTTTTAATATAACACATTTTAATTCGAATATTTTCGCAAAATTATTATTATATCATATATTTTAATTTTATTCCAGGTTCCGCCTTGCTCTTCAATTCAGTTACAGGGCTGTGATATTACACTGGATAGCATATCAGACAGTTCATTGCCATATGAACCAAATACCCCCACAAAGAAAAAATACAAAACCAATGAAATCAATATCAATTTAAATAATAGTATGGATCTAGTATGTGATGAAATCATAAATCCGCCAAACCCGAGTTCTGAACTCGCACAGAGTGGGCCATTTTTAATTAAACCTTTACTTACAAATGCAACTTGCAGTTCAAGTGATAGCAACGAGTCCAATGATAACGATATTGTAAATGAAACTGTAATTAATTCGAAATATGAAAATGTATCTCGCTTGAAAGAAATGAGGAGAGATGAGAAAAAGTCCATTAAAAGCGACCTGAAAGATAAAGATATTGTTGAAACTAATGCTATCGAAGATAAGTCAAATGAAAATGTTAAAAGTGTTAAAAGCTTCGATCATTGCGTTCTTAGAGACGCAAAACAGGAAAAAGCTTTTCAGTCTGAGTTAATAAGAAAAGAAAGTAAACGATCTAAGTCCTCTGACGTTTCATTAGAAAGTATTAAGGACAAACATTTATCTAAAAAGGAGCGGCCTAAAAGTACTGAATCACAGAGTCAGGACGACATTACATTCGAAAAAATGCATTTACAGACTCTTGATGAAAAATCGGCTCAAAAATGCAAAGATAAAATATTTAAAACATCACAAAAGAAAATTGACAAGGATTGCACTTTAAAAGAGAAAAAGACCCAATCGGAACAAGAACCAAGCCCACCTCTGGGGGAGGATGATATTATAACAATATCGACGGAAAATCCGTCTGCAGAGAGCGAAACCGCAATAGACTCCTCTCCACAAAAGGAAATAAAGAGAGAAAGAAAACTAAAATACAGTAGCAAGGAAATTAAAATATCGTTAAGACGATCAGAAAGATCACCTAGCAAACCAAAACGGTTTATAGATGAACAATCTAAATTTTTAAATACAAAGAAACATAGATCTTCTCATACAAACAAGGAACTATTCGGCTCGGATGACGATGACGATGATTTTTTCGAAAATAATAGCGGAAATAGTTATAACAAAACTAAAATTAAATCGCCAGCTTTTGAAACCCCTGTGAGTAAAAAATACGGTCCCAGCACTTCGTCTTCATCTACATCGACAAAAAAGAAACGTAAGAGAGACAAAAGCAGTGAATGTCAGCAAGAAAAAATTGACATGAGCAAATGGCTATCTAAGAAAAGGATATTACCATTGAACCAAGAGGAAGCAAAATCATCGAAAAACAAACAAAAATCTTCATCTTGTAAATCTCGCCCATTAAAAACTTCGAAAAAAACAAAAGTGCAAAAAACTGATGGCAGTTCGAAAAATCAAGCACAATCTGCAACGCCACCTCCCACAACATTGGAAATGCCGTCAAAAGAAGAAATACAGTTAATAAAGAATCAAAACAAGTTAATGCAACAAGAAAATGCGATAACTAAGGCAGAATTAGATAAAATGTGTCCCTCATCACCAAAAGCAGTAGAAATCTTGTAATAAATAATGAGTTTTCCATTGCACAAAAAACCCCTTTAAATAATTATATTTCTATATTTACATTTAGATCTCTTCAAACTATACCTGTAGATGAAATACTGGAAACATTTTCAATGTACAAATCAGAACTAGATGAAATTTATGAGAATAATTATAAAAAGGATTATATTAAGGGGCATGGCGGTATTAATCATTGCTTTGTAATGGGACTGCTGCAGCAAAATACCCTAATGAAAATGTTGGAGAAATTAACTGAAGTCTATGAAGATTCGAATGGTGCAACGGTAAGTATTACGTGTTGTCTTATAGCATTTTGTTATTATTAAGAAATCCTTTATTTATCGCTTTTTTGTTGCAACATCAAATTTATGAAGCATTTCTGATATAGGGAGAGACATGAAATGTAGTACTAGAGTAGACCTAGGTAGAAAAATCTGATAACTGAAATTTCAACCAGGGAGCAGGACAACGCCAATAAAATGCAGAAATATAAAGTTAATTTAAAACGGTTAAATCAAGCGATTTCATTGATTTCACGTTACAACAATGCAAGACTATATTTTCGTTTAAAAAGTGGGCGTTACGACGCCCATAAAAATTTTAGTGATTTGTCTCATGTATTTCAGCTTTGTACATTTACCCCCTGTTTGTGTAAGACGTTTGAGTTAGAAATCTTGGCGTTTCTGTAATAGATTAAAGAAAAATTGTACAAGTTTCCTTTAGTCTATTACAAAAACGACAAGATTTTTAACTCAAACGTTTTACACAAACAGGGGGTTAAATTTGTTATTTAGGTATTTATTATTATCCGTTCCTTACGAAACTTTACACGAATAATAAACACTGGCCACAATGGGCAGGCTCACGCCCATAAAATTAAAGTTAAAGTTTGCGCTAGAGGGCTGAAATTTGATACGAGTACACAAGTAAGACTAAGAGAGCAATCACCACGAAAAATCTGAAGAATTTGAACATTTTTACATGGCCATGCCCGCAAAGCTCGGAGCTAAAAACTAAACTGAAAACGTTTAATTCATGCGATTCTATTGAAACTCTCCATACACCTTTAACTTATTCAAGGCTATGCATTTTCTCGTGTTGAAAAGTGGGCGATACTACACCTACGAAATTTTAGTCTTATGTTTCGTGTGCTTTGGTTTAACATATTTAGGTCTATCGTTTATGTATTTCTTATCAGCTTTTTTTCTACGAGATAAACCTAGAGTTTAAAAAAGTGGGTGGGATTAACACCATAAAAATTAAAAGCTAAGTTTGATACAATAGTAGGCCTAGGTGAGAAACGAATTTAAAATGTCTTAAAACCTGAGGGTCTACTCTGTGTTTCGAAACGAAAGAAAAAGCTTTCGAATTTGTATGTTATTAACAGTACAATTCGAAAGTATTTGCTTTCGTTTCAAATTACAGAATTGTTTGCCAGGGGTGGTGTCACGCCTACAAATCTCGTAGCTAAAAACTAAATTTAAAGCGTTTAATTCGTGCGATTCTATAATTAGCCGCTTCCTACGAAACATTACATGAATCATAAGCACTGACCTTATCAGTTTACGGACACGTTGTTTAGCCAAACAAACAAGCAAAAATTCTAAATACACTTATCCCTCGATTTACACGATACTTTTTCTACACGATTTCACTTTTACACAATTATTTTGGTTTTCGTGTAGGTAAATTGAAAGATTTATGAAACACTTCGATTTACACGATTATTTATGTGTTTTGAGTAAACGCTTCTGATATTTTTAATTTTGTTTTTGTTTTTATGAATAGCATTTATTATGTTTAATGAATAAAGGTTTATTTTTGTGTTTTGAGTAAACGCTTCTAATATTTTAAAAATTAAGTTGAAATACATACAGTTCCGCACATAACTATTGGCACAGCTAGCTTTCTTGACTGTGTACTAGCTTCACCAGAATAGCAAAACTTTAACAAGTAAAAGTAACGATTTTGTATTTAGCTTATCTAATAAATTAACTAATGCAAGTGGTTTTACATCAACATTTATTTTTTTAGTTCATTTACAATGTACTTAACAAAAAAAGTGAAAATTTTCTCGCACAAAAGTATTGGCACATCTAATTTCAAGGCCTATAAAGCTACAAATTTTTATAAAATAAGGCACATTTAGTATTTTGTGGGCAAGCCTTTTTGCTTAATAACTGCATTCAATCGCTTTGGCATATAATGCACTAAATTTTTTGTTGTATCTTCGCTAATTTTTATCCACTCTTCTTTCAACGCTTGCTGTAGTTTAGATTTGTTTGAAATTTCCCGCTTTTTGACACGTCTGTCAAGTTCCTCCCACAAATGCTCAATAGGATTGAGATCTGGAGACTGTGGTGGGTGGGGTAGAACATGTGCCAAGTTGTAGGTTAACCACATACGCACGTCATGACTTGAATGTTTGGGGTCATTGTCGTGTTGGAATGTAAATGATGTTGGCAAATTTAACTTTTTCGCACTTTTTTTTAACGTTTTCTTTGAGAATATTTAAATAAAAAAATCTGTCCATAATACCTTCTATGAAAACCAGCTCACCAACACCCGCAGACGACATGCACCCCCACACGATTACACCACCCCCACCATGTTTGACTGTGGGAGCAAGATTTTGTTTTTCATATGCCGTATTGGGCTTTCTCCACACAGTTGTGCGGCCATCAGAGCGAAAAATATTGAACTTTCTCTCATCCGAGAATAGTACTTCATCCCAAAAACTAACAGGTTTGCATTTAAATTCTCTAGCATAGTCTAATCGATCCTTTTGATTCATTAAAGAAACAAGTGATTTACGCCTAGCAACTCGTGCACTATAACTCGCCTCGTGCAGCACTCTCCGAACTGTCATGGGATGAATAGTCTTATCAAATTCTTGTTTAACTTCAGCAGCAATCTCGGTAGATGTTTTTTGGGATTTTCTTTTACTTTTCGCAGGATTTGCTTTCGCGAACAGTTAAAGCTCTAGGACGTCCTGCTCGATTGGCACTGTTGAAGCTTCTCTCTCCTTTAAAGCGATTAACAATAATTCGAATTGTAAAACGACTTCTTTCCATTATTTCACCTATCTCAGCGTACGATTTGCCTTGGTTATGCAGGTGAAGTATTATTTTGCGTTGAGATTCAGTGGTTTCTTTTTGTTTAGAGCTCATTTTGATATTCGTAAACTACTTTTTAACTTTTTTTTTAAACCGTTTTGACAGAAATAACGGATACATTGATTTATAGAAAATATAAAAAACTCATTCTTTTGGTAACGTTGCCAGATCGCAAAAAATTTAGCCATAAACGACATTGCTGCCTGTGTGTGCCAAAAGTTTTGTGCAGCAAAATTTTGACTTTTTCTGTTACATGTATTATAAAAGTTATTTTCAGAGTATTTTAATAAAAAAAACGATGTGTGTCAAATCATTTTACGAGGTACTTATTGCAAAATGTTCTCAAAAATTTATTTGAAAAAGCTTTAAAAAAGTAAAAGAAAACTAAAAGTATTGCTGTGCCAATAGTTATGTGCGGGACTGTATATAATTTCTTAATAAAATCAATTTTTTACGCGATTCTGCCTTTATTTTCGATTTACACGATTTTTCATACAAAAACTTAAAATTTCGATTTGCACGACTTTCTCAGGAACGTATCTATCGTGTAAATCGAGGGATAGGTGTACATTTAAGATTGAATGTCAAACAAATATACATATGTACATATTTAAGATTTTAGTAAAAACTGTAATCACCCCCGAATCCTGTAACTCGCTAAACCTAAATTTCTATCGCTAAAAATCCATATAATCGATTTTAGGCTGCGAATGCATTTTCAAACGTGTATGTATTGCTAAATCAATCAATGACTTAAAAATATAATTCGCCGAATTTTAATGTTTTACGTCATCGCCAAAAATTTTTAATTTTTTACTTGTTCACCATTTACGAGATCGAATTTAGCTTTATTTTAGCAAATTCCAGAACACAGGAGCTAGACTCAATGATCAAACCCATGTAATTTAAATGGGTTTGATCAGTGGTTTGTGGCAAAAATGAACTAGTGAACGAGTTCGACCCAAGTCTAACGGGAGCAGATGTTGAAAGAGAGATTTTCATCAAACAATATATAAAATTTTGTGTAATTTGACAACACTAACAATGTAACGCTATTATTGAATTAAAAATAAAAAAATTCAAAAAAGTGCGACTTTGACACGCGCACGAAGGGTTCCGTTCGGACAGTAGATATATAATACTATACGAAATTTAGCCTATATAATATATATGTAGTTTTGGCATACATATGTATGTACATATAAAGGTATGTATATTAAATAGGATTTTAACATTTTTCGTTGCTCGTTTTGGAACACCCTTTAGTTTTTAACTCTCATGTATTTGTTGTTGTAGCTGGCAAAGTTCTACATACTCTGTCCAAATTTCAGGTCCGTTGCTCTTACAGTTATCGAGAAAATAGCCTGTGACGGACAGACAGGCAGACGGACAGCGTAGCGAAAACAATAGGGCACCTTTTCTCCTTTGATGTACGGAACCCTAAAAACTTACTGAATATTACCGATATTTTAAAGCGTATTTGTGTAACTTATTACTGATAGTTTATTTTTTCATAATTATTTCTTATTATAAAGAATGTAATATTTATCTTATCATAAAAACACAATATTTTTTTCTGTTGAATTCTTACAGCAAGCAACTTTATTTGCCAATGCACTTCTGCCGGAATGGGTAATACGAGTGTATATGGAAAAATTTAATTTCACCCGCCAAAAGGCTATTGAGCAAGTTAAAGCGCAAGAAGAATTTCAACTGCATATGGAAGCACAAAATGAGAACTCCTTAATGTTTGATTAAAATTTTCCTTCGTATCGAAATAAATATGCAGATTATTGTTTTAATGTTATGTATTAAAAAAATCAAGCTGTGCTTTGTTAAAACTATTTTTATAAACCATTTTTGAAATAAATATTCTGAATTTCATTATTTTGTTTTAAACCTTACCTCCTGTTTGTGTAAGACGTTTGAGTTAAAAATATAGGCGTTTCTGTAATAGATTAAAAACATGTACAAGTTTCCTTTAGTCTATTACAAAAACGCCAAGATTTTTAACTCAAACGTTTTACACAAACAGGGGGTTAAAAACATTTCTCACATGCGGCGATGTTAGTATAATATTCGATTTCAAAATCAAATTTTTAGACTTTATATTTAAATTCAGCTGCAATTCGAGAACCTCTTTTTTCGATTCGAACGTCAGCAGAGGTGGCTTTGCTGAGAAAATACTAAAACCCGTCCTTGTTCGAAAATTCATCACAATAATATTAATCTGTTCATTTGGGAATGAAAAATGGAAAAGCTTATGAATTGCCCAAAAGTTTTAGGTTATTATTCATAACTAGATATGCCAAACGGACGACACACTCGTCCGTATTCTAGAATCAAAATGTAAATAATTTAAGATTTAAAGAAAATTTATCTAAACGTCACAAAAAATTCATTAAAACACAGCCACACACAAACTTACATCCATATGCAAGCATAATTAAATAATACATGAAATTAAAAAAAACGTAAACAAAATCCCTTCAACCAAGCTTATTCAATTTATTCCAAAAGAGAAAAAAAATTATTAGATCAAGAGATACCCACACACATACTCACACTCATGTTTTGTTTCTTTTTTTACTTGTAAGCTAATAAATGCGTGTATAATATGTGTGCATGTAGTAGTAGCAACTTTAAACGCTTATAGCTCCCAAAATACTGAACCGATTTCAATAAAATATAGATTCTGCACATCTGTACAGAAAATTCTTTAAAACCAAATAAGTCTTTTTAAAATCGGTGTAGTGGTACCAGCGTAAAAGGGATTACAAAAAACATGTTCGCCTATTAATTATATAGATGATCAAAAACAAAAAAAAAAACTAAGTGTGGCATTATTCATTATATCCAATTAACAAAATCTGCTATGAAAAATCGCCTAAAACGATGAAATGAACACAAACACCCAAGAAATAAAAAATAGTTTTGTGTGATTGTTCATTGGCTCGGATGTTTTTACCAAGGCCTTGGTTTTTACATTGCATTACAATCGCTGGCTAATTGATTTCAAATTTACGTTACTAAAGGATTTCCACTTTAAATGTACTTTTTTCATAGAAAATATTTTGTTTTATTTAAAATTAAATTCTAATTTTTTCATACGACAACCACAAAAGAAGTGGGATGTGTTTGATTATTTCTTTAAAAATAAATTAACTTAGTATGAATATTACATTAAATCTTAATATTATGCTGAAATAAATCAATGTTCAATAATTATAAAGTTTTTTTGAACAATGGAAATTATAAAGAATGATACATTATTTTCGTGTATCTGCAATCAAAACTAAATGCAATCACACATACATACACATCTATTAATCTCCTATAATTGCTAGACATGTTTATATTTAAAGTTCATCGTGTTGTGTGTCTTCATCCTCTTCATCGTCTTCAGGGGACAAGGATGGATTTTCTGAATCAGCGGCGGAGGCTTCATCATCATCATCTTCATCTAATTCGATTTGTTCATCCAACGGTACTCCTAATGTTTGACGCATCATCTTTTCAATTGTATCTGCGAAATCGGCGGTCTCCTGTAGCATAAAACCGGAGCGCAAAGTAGCTGTGCGGAACATCATTAAAGCCATTTCCTTGGCGGATTCATCAGCCTCATCGGCTTCGACACGTCTCAGCAATTCACGCATCAGTGGATGTCTTGGATTAATTTCCAGTGTCTTCTTTTGATTCAAATAGTAGGCACGTTGGGGATCCTCAGATTTTTGATGCGCATTCGACATGGCTAAACGTTCCATATTTCCGGTCCAGCCGAACATACTCGCAACCAAAGCACAGGGAGAGCTGCTCAAACGTTCAGAAACTTGTGCACGCATAATTTTGTCTTTCAAGGCAACTTCATTCAACCATTTCACCAAAGGTTCAAAGGTCGCCTTTAATTTTTCGAATTTGTTCTTGCTCTTCTCCGATTCGGTAAGCTTGAAACCTTCCTTGGCCACATTTTGGAACTTCTTGCCATCGAATTCAGGCAAAGCAGAAATACAATATTCATCGACAGCATCAACGAGATATAAAACTTCATAGCCCTTAGCTAATAAACGTTCAACGAAAGGAGATTTCTCAACTTCATCGCGGCTGGCACCAGCAATGAAATAGATGCGTTCTTGTTTGGGCTTCATGCGTTCCACATATTCGGCCAACGAAGTGATACCTTTACCATTTGAAGATTGGAAGCGCAAGAGCTTGGCGAGCTGGGAACGATTGCTGGGATCTTCCATGATGCCAAGTTTAATATTAGTGGAATATTCCTTCCAGAACTTCTCATATTCAGCCTTATCAATCTTTTTTTTAATCATGTCCAAGACCTTTCGAATCAATTTTTTCTTAATAACCTTAATCAGTTTATGCTGTTGCAAAGTTTCACGTGACACATTCAATGGCAAATCGTCGGAATCAACGATACCACGAATGAAGTTCAAATAATTGGGCATCAAGTCATTGAATTCATCAGTAATGAAGACGCGACGCACGAATAATTTGATGTTGTCGGATTTTGTACCATAACGATTGAAAGATTCTGACGGTTGCAATTTTGGGATGTACAATAAACTTTTAAATGAAACTTCACCTTCAGCGGTGAAGTGAGTATGTGTGAGAGGTTCGCTGGAATCCTTTGTTAAAGATTTGTAGAATGCAGCATATTCTTCTTCGGTTACATCGGAAGATTTACGAGTCCAGATAGGTTTGCTGTCGTTAACCAAATCCCACATTGTCTTCGTTACCTTCTTTGTTTTTGGTTTGACGTCTTCATTAGTGTCTTCTTCAACTTTAACATCTTCTTCTTCATCGACGATATCATCATTTGATTTTTCTTCAGTTTCAGCTTTCTTCTCCTCAAGGGGCACTTCTTCATCAACTGTCTTGCTGGACCACATCATGATGGGGAAGTTAATGAATTGTGAATACTTTTTAATCAAGTCGCGTAAAGTGTCTTCACTCAAAAAGTCCTCAGCTTCCTTTTTCATATACAAGGAAATTATGGTACCTCGTTTTAAAGTATCACCACGGGGATCTTCTATTGTAGAAAAGCTATTGGAATCAGACTCCCAAATGTATTGTTTGTCATTGTTGTGTTTGGTGGTCACAACAACTCGATCAGCCACCAGAAAAGAGGAATAGAAACCAACACCAAATTGGCCAATCATGTCGCCCATTTCGTGCATATTGTCCTTTTCAGTATCTTGCATTTTAGCTAAGAATTCCGCAGTCCCAGATTTGGCAATTGTACCCAAATTATTTACTAAATCGTCCTTTGTCATACCGATACCAGTATCCATAATATGCAGAACTTTATTTTCAATATCAGCTTTAATGCGTATGGTAAGCTCTGGATTGGTATCCAATTCATCCCTGTTCTTCAATGCCAACTGTCGAATCTTGTCAAGTGCATCCGAAGCATTTGAAATCAATTCACGCAAAAAGATTTCTTTGTTACGATACAAGGAGTGAATGATGAGTTTCATCAGACGATTCACTTCCGTTTGGAATTCGAATTTTTCAGCCTAAAACGGAATAAAAAAAATTTCTCTATTACACATGGATATATACATACATACATATATGTATATAAATTTTGAATGGCTTGAAAACCGTGTGTATAACTTTTTTTTTATTTGGGGCCTGTACCACGATGCCGGCAGAGTTCAAGTTGGTCGCACACTTAGTCCCAGTTTACACTATGCAAGTCTTATTGCTAAGCCGATTGGTTTGTTAGGAGAGAGACGAGGAGAAAAGAAACGTGCCTGTTCCCTTTGTCTCTCTCTCTCTCTCTCTCCTAACAAACTAATCAGCTTAGCAATAAGACTTGCATAGTTAAACTAGGACTTACAAATTATGTAATTGGACCTCATTGGATCCTCCAAACTAGACAACGATCCGAAGCACACTGCACTTTTGGTGAAATATTGGCTGCTTTAATGTGCTCCACGTCAACTTTACAGGTCTCCCCGATCCTCAAATAATAAAACCATAGAGTATGCTATGAATGTAATCAAGGTTGAGTAAGAAAAGAAGAAATTTTTGGCAGACACCCTAAAAAATGCTCATAAAGCTTATGGCCAGAAATAACACATTCCGAAACGCCAAATTTGATGCTGTCAATGCCAAATTGTTCATAAACTGTCGTAGAGAGTCGCGATGGGTTAACAAAGTACTAAATACTATATATTTTTTATTTTTCCTAAGAAATTCAATTATATTTTAAAGTATCTCCACATGTATTTAAACTTTTGTCCACCCAATTTTATTGTATTTTTAAAAAATTACCGTTATGTTTGGACTTAGTTAAAAAAAATTTTCACACTTATTAATTATCGATGAAGGTTAATAAAACTGCATTGGAAAAGTTTTCAGAAAAGCATAAGTTTTCTTGAAACTACAGATTTGTGGTGTGTATTTAAACTTTAGTCTCTGAGTGTACCTTCAAGAATATTTCTATACATAAAATTATGAGAAAGATTAAGCATCAATGTACGAAGTGATTAATTAAAAATTATCTAAAAAAAATTAACACCGCAAGCAATAGGTACATATTACAATGTTTTCCCTGTATAGGTAAGCATACAATAACCTACCTTTTCTCGAATTTCTTTCAATTGTGACACATTGAGACCATCCAATTTAATAGCTTCTTCTTCACGTTGAACGGCATCGGAATCTGAATTCAAAGAAAAGTTACTTTGTATTAAAATTTACATAATAATGTTAGTAAAAATGAGACAAAATTATATACATATGTATAAGGAGCTAAAGAACAAAGAGCTAAAAAATTAAATTTAACTATTATTAGATATTATACTATATTGAGAAAAGCAAAACTTTTGGTCATTAGAGGACAGTTCGAGGTCATCATACAGGTAAAAAAATTTGAAGTGATACTTATTATTGTTTGCTACATCTAACTCCTTTTTATTAACTTGGCATTTAGAAGCCTTTGGTTACAAGCAGGTACATTTATAATCTAGATATTCCATACATACGATTAAACAATAAAAAATTAATCAGAAAATATATTAAATAACTAGTTTGCCAGTGAAATCTAAAACATTGGTAACTATTGCTTACTAAAAAGAATAATCAATTTAGGCAGACTAGCAGCCACTAGCAAACTCAAAATTTAAGTTAAGTTGCAATAATATATAAAATGTTTATTTAAATTTGATGGAAACGAAATGCAATTTTGTTAAAAA
This sequence comes from Tachina grossa, assembly GCA_949987645.1. Lineage (NCBI taxonomy): Eukaryota > Metazoa > Arthropoda > Insecta > Diptera > Tachinidae > Tachina > Tachina grossa. Next base: position 171,621,109 of record OX465274.1, on the reverse strand, counting down.
AATTAATTGCAAAAGAAAGAATAATTTAACTTATAAGCTTCCAAGTCATTACTAAGAAATTCAACTCCCTATTATTTGCTTCGTACACAAATCATAGCAAATAATCTCAAATCACTGACGTGTTACGTTATCATTAAAGAAAAAAAAACATACATCCATATGTATGTATACTGTTATTGGTAGGTTTATTAGAAACAAAAGTAGTCTTTCACAGTTTTACTTACCGGTTCTAGAACCTTCTTTGAATGAACCCAAGTCTAAATCGACTTTTTCTGTTGCAGTCTGTTCTTCCTCATCCTCGGCTTTAGTGTGGGTAAAACCTAAAATAATTATTCATTAATTTTCAACTCGCTGCTCAATAATTTAGCCGGCAATTAAAATTCCTACAAATAAAAACTTACCCGCAAATAACAACAACCCCACGAACAACAAATACTTCATATTATTTATACTTAAATTAATATTTGACTATGGCAATATATGAAACTAAAAATTTTTCTATTTTCTTTAGGCCACGTCTGCACGAAACGCAATCCTTTATTTTATTGTTAACAACTTTCCAATTAGAACACTGTTCTATACCACGTTCTGTTAATAAATGAAAAGAGAATGTCACAAAAACTTTTCTTATCATTTTGTGAAAAAGAAACCCACATGGTTGCCTTAAAAAGTACTACGGTCCGGCAAGTGTGTATATGATTACACCATAGTTATAATGTAGACAAATAATTATTCTCCAAAAACCCCAGCATGATGCACAATTTTGTCATTTAGTTGTAAATTAATTTTATTTAAAAATTATGTTTTTTAATTATAAATTAATTGAAAGCAACTTATTTTTAATGCGTGATTAAGCAGCCCTGCAGAAGTTTCGTGTTTGCTTTGTACCACTCAACAATCGTTTCTGATTGGTCCAAATCATACTAGTGATTTAAGAATAAGGCTGCCAGATGTTGAGATGAAAAGTAGTTATATATGGAATTAAAGGGCTTTGGACACGATCAAAATGATTGCTGTCAAGTTCGTGTACGTGTGCTTGTCGGCTTGATGTTACCATGCTTGATGGTAACATCAAGAAAAAGAGAAAAAAAATAACTCTTCTTTTTTCTTCACCAGTGAAATTTATGTTTTTCTTCCTTTAATTCCGATGTTTTGGGCAACCGTTCACAATGAAAATATAATTATAATGAAAATTTGTTCGTGCTTGACGGGTTAACACATACACATATATAACAATTGACAGCAAGCATGCCAAAAACCAAAATTATTTGATTTTCCATCAAGCATCGTTGGTGTCACACATACTAACAAATTTTCACTCATACTATAACCAATCTCAGCAAGCATTTTGACCGTGTCTAAACGCCTTAAAAGCACAAATACTTTTGGATACAAGTGGATAAATTAAAAATATACTTATACAAGAACGTATTATATGTATTAGGGCTTGTCGATTTGTATGGAGGCAAAAAATGGCTAAAATTACAAGGAAACTGAAATGTTTGTATGGTGAACCCCCAGGGCTGGTTACAGGGAGTATGCCACTGGCATAGGTGGGTCGGCCTTCCAAAATTAGTGGGGGTCGGTCATACATTTTGACTCGATTGGGGAACTCTAAATGGTTCAAAGTGAGATTTTTCAAAATTTGGCCCTTCAAGAAAATTTGACCCTTCGGATCAAAAGTTGGGATATCAAAATACATTTTAGAGGTATGGTTCCTTCGGCAAAGTTTCTTATTTTGATCCCTAGGGTACGATTTTCCTTGTAATTTGTGCGATTTTTAAATCGACCCGCCCTAATATGTATATAACCTGATACATATAAATAAAATTTAATAGTACATAGATTTTTATATCCAGAATCATTCTGTTAAATCAAAAGGAAGATGTGGTGTAAACACATGAAACGCCCATAATAAAAATATGTATGTACTACAACTTTTATATTTGTAAGAAAGAAAGTGTAAACCATAATTCAGAAAGCTACAATTATAATTCAGATTAATTAATTTTATGATGTGTTTTTTATAGAATTGCTCTATTCATATAGAATTACTCTATTCTATAAAAAACACATACGTTAAATAAAAAATTATAGTTATATAATTATATGTATATATATATATATATATATATATATATATATATATATATATATATATATATATATATATATATATATATATATATATATATATATATATATATATATATATATATATATATATATATATATATATATATATATATACATATTAATTAATTTTAATTCAGAAAGTGTGAATTGTAATACAGATTAGTCAACTATAACTCAGAAAGGCTCAGTTGTAGTTCAGAAAGCATCAATTATATCTAATTCAGAAATATTATATTATTATTATAAAAATAATTAAATATACATAGTTATGTTTTTATTTTACTACATATAACGATAAGACGTCGAAATAACGGGTTACCATGTTCATATATATGCATATAGTGACTCTGAATTACAATTGTCATTTAAATGGCAAATGAACATTACTGAATTTAAATTGTCTAATCTAATTTACAATTGACGCATTATTCATTTTAGACTCGCATATATACTTAGAAAATTTAAAAACTTGCAGCCTTATATATAAAATTAATTAAGGCTATATAAAGAATTTTTAAAACAAATTTTTACATATTATACAAAGTAAATTTGCATAATATGGTGTTGCACAAATATGGGCGGGGTAACTAGACCATATGCCCAAGATGGTACTAACAGTATGCCTTCACATAGGAAGTATCAACGTGGTTGTTAAAGAAATTCCACAAAAAACCGTAAGATTATACACTTATCCCTGGCAGATCAGTTAAGAAATAATTGCGATGACGCGTCTTTACGACTGTAATTTCGATTTTAAAAAGCATTTGAAAGTAAATGGCCTTCAATTACCAAAAAGAAAATCGTTACCTATATATATCTATTAGCTAAGTGGCCCCATCTGCTAGTCAAGTTCTATTATTTTTTCTGCAAATTGTAATAGAATCCAATAAATACCTTAAAGTACACCTCTGCAACTTATTATGCACTGTCAGTGCTGACAGTTTTTTTCTAGAGCTTAGCCCCAATTTTTGATCTGTCATTCCCGAAAATCCCCCAATTGAGTTTTTTTTGGTTAAAACTTTTTCTTATGTGAAAAAATATAATTTTTTAATTTTATTAAAAAAAAAAAATGACTAAAATAACATATTTATTCAATAAAATTTATTTATAGTGATAGCTATATTTACATTAATATTGATTTAATTTGTACTTATAAGACTTGTAAAGAAAAAATTACACTTGATTTAATATGCAGAAGTATAAACAAATTTTTAACAAAAGTTTACCATTTCAAAAACTTCAGAATCAAAATCTTCTGATTCACCAATCTCAGAAATTTTGTTGTACATAGTACTTTTATTAAAAAGCTTTAGCATTTCATCAGAAGTATTAAATTTGTTACAACAAATTGAATTAAAGTGTGTGTTTATTCCAAGCAGTGCTTCTTTTTTAGAAACCATTCACTATGAATAGTAACACACATTTTTAGACTTGCCAGACGCACATTTCTTACGCTAACGTTACACGACCAAGATTTACTTTCAAGTTTTTCACATATACTGGTTGTCAAAAGTCGTTTAAATTGAAAGCTGTGACGTAGGCTGCACGCAATTTCCAAGCAAATTTATTTTCAATATGCCGTTGATAAAAAACAGCTCAAGACAACAAAACTTCATAACTTCTATATTTATTTATTTATTTATTCAGTTTTGTAATAGTAAGCCTACAAGGCCAATAGGTCTATAAACCGCAACACATCATAATACTTTTTATTTTTGTTCCTAAGCTTATTTATTTAAGTGTAATTAAACATTTTTGGTGGAATATAACATTATTTGTAGTAAAAGAACACACAAATACTATGTCGGCAGAAAAGTATACTCACTGAAAATGCTGTCAGTTATTTTTTTGCCTATAAATTGAACACACAATTGGAAAGAAAATTTGAAGTCAAAGTATAATCAAATTCTAAGAGTATGAATGTATTAGTGAAAAAGTGTGAATGTATTGAAATTTGGAAGGTAAAACTTGATCGTGTAACCCTCAAGTTAAACAACAGTTATAAAAAATCCCGAAAAAATTCCCTAAAATTTGGCTATCATCGCCAACAAATCTCCAGATCCCCAACACGAAATGTTCATCATCCCCAATCGCGAAAAAATTCCCAATTTCCTCTAAACTGGAAACACTGTGCACTGTACTCGCTAGTTTTGTTTTTGTTCGAAGGCACTTCTTAATTTTTTTTTCTCTCGCAGTATAGCGCAATTTTTGTTAATTTCAAACAAAAGTTGATGATATCAAATGAATAAAATACTATTATAATAAATATATAGAAATATGAACCTGGATGAAACTCCGAAGTTGCAGCGAAAGGCTTCATTATCGTTGTCAACGCGTCTTAATCAGAAAAGACATAGTGGTAATAACATGGTTTGATAGAAAACAAAGGAAGATGAACTGATTAAAAATTTTCATTTATTTTTCTTAGCATCACCACAAAATCGTGTAAAATCTTCAGCATCACGTGAAATTGTTTATAACTGTGAGAATTTGCAACGTTCTCCATCAGTGATATCAATATGCTCGGATGGTGGCATTGAACGCACTCCGCCACATAAAAAGATGGCTTTAAATTTGGATGAAAACTTGGAATTTTCGCCTAAATTATTTGATAGCAGTTTCTCTCCAACTTGTCTACTATCACAAACCTTAGCCATTGATAGTCCAGAAGTTGGTTGGAAATGGAGCCGCCATTCGTCGAGTGGAAGTGATACAAGGTGTATTGAGAGCAGTTCAACACGTACGGCGGACTCAGTATATACCGCAGACAATAGCCTTGTCTCAGCCGACTCCAGTATTGTTGAAATCACTGTTAACGAACACAAGCAGGATTTATTAAAATATCGGATTGCCAGCAATTCCCGCAGAGGAAATCAACGAAAAATTTTAGAGCAGGAACTAAGACGAGCTGAATATACACGGGCCGAAGAAAAATTGAAGGAGCGTTGTGCAAAACTACAAGAACAATTAAAAAGCGCAGGAACGCAAAAATCCAAAACAAATAGCAAAATAAACGAGGTAAATGGCAAGATAAATTCTGAAATTGTTTCTAAACCAAATTCATCGAACGATGAAAAAATGAAAATATTGTCAAACGTCACAACGAAAGTGCCTGTAAAATTTCAAGTGCCAGAAAAACCAAATAACCGTGAACTTTTACATGATTTTTTTAACGACTCAGATTCCGATTGTTTCTTGCTTGAAGCCACACAAGAAATTGAATCAAAAATTGTAGCAAAGACTCAGCCAGCGTTCATAAATGTGGCAAGCACTACGCCCAAGTCTTCTAAGTCCTCCGAATATACTTCCATACCTCATGCTAATTCTGCGCCTGCCGCTACCACTACACCGCCTGATGAAAGAAATATTAGTCCTATAACAAATACTAATACTGTGAACAGTGTAAATAAGGACAAACGCTCGTCATTTTATATGAAATTTCTTGAAGATGACTTTTCTGACGACTGGTTTATATCTTTAGACGAAGCCGTGTTAGAAGCTACACAAAACAAAAAACCTCGAAACTCTTTCCAACGTTATAAATCAATGCCTGCAGAAACGGCTACAAAAGGCAATTCATCAACATCAGACAAGAAGGACAATAATGATGATTATATAATGGATGCAAAAGGTGATTCATCTAAGAATCTTATGAAGCTTTCGGAATGTACGGCATCATCTTCAACTCTATCCAAAATAAAGCGGCATTCAAGTACTCATAATATTAGTCCTGCTGGTGCAAACGGTAAGTTGTTTATTTAATTGTAATGATAATTAAATACCTAAAATACTTATTTAGTGGATTTAAGTTAATACTGTTTTTATATTGGAATGTGTTTAATGTACCTACTTCAAAATACAAAACACAATAATTTCTTGACAGTCGGGTAAAAAATTAAATTTAAATTACATGCAAAAAGAATTCACTCGAAAAGAGTAATTTATAGATTGAATAATTTGTATCAAACCTAATACCATAGGTAGACATACTTATTTAATTCATATTTTTTTTAATTCTATTCCACAACTGCAGGTCGAAGTCGAAGACAATTATAGATTACCAATAATGACAGTTGTAAAAGAAGCAGAGCCGCACACTTAAAACACTTCAATATTCCCACCATCCACTACGAAAGCAGTGAGTAGGTATGTTTGTATTTCATGATCATATATGTATGTATACCACATATTCATAATTAGTTAAGTTTCTTTTAGATATACATATCGCTCATTTACTCAAAGAACGTCATAACTCAAAACAACTAGTTTGCCAGAAAACGAGTTTGAAGTTTTTAATTTACACACAACTTAATGGAAAAAAAAATTATTTTGCTTTCAAGAGTTGAGTAAACAAGATATTTGTATGCAATTTTTACACAACATGCAAAACGATCTTAGGATTGATTCGCCATCATTAACCCAAAAATTCCATTTTTTTTTTGAGTTAATAAGACGTTCTTTGAGTAAATGAGCAATATAAGTATTTCTAAATATTAAGTCGCTTTCGGTATTATTCTTTATAGCTTTCCATGAAATACCCAGGAAAATCAATTATAAAAAAAAGTTATCAATTTAAGTTTATATTCTTATTTTGGATGTTGATTTCTCTTTTAGATATTTTTATGATTTGTTACCATTGCGTTGGTAGCACAACTTAAATGATGTGATGTTTGAAATGTTATTAAAACTAAATTAAATAAATCAAAACATAATAATAATACATATATTAACTATTAGCATTCCATTTACATATAAGAAATATTAAAAAAATTGTGACAAAAAGGAAAAATTGCTTTAGTCAAGATAAGCTGATTTTGAGTTAATGGGACCTCTGTAGTCTTCATATTCAAAAGTACACTTGGGCAAAATCTCAATTATTTTATGAGATTTTTCAGGAAATTATAGCACAATAAATTACTGCTTTGGAATAATAGCTTAATTTAGCTTATACTTTGGTATATTTCAAATTAAATGTATAAATTATAATGTATAGAACGATGTTTTCCTAAAAAAAGTAGATAGAAAACCGAAATTCACAATTTATATTGAAAAGAAATAAATTTATGAAAATGGACTTGCAAGCTCTCCTACAAAGCAGTAAAATATAACTTAAACACTTTTTCCTTATTACCACAAGAAAATATAGCAGAAGAAAAATATCTTGCGCTGTGTATTTGTTAAATTTTTGTATACGTTTCACTTTAACTTCTACCTAACTAAAACTGAAAATTTCAGAATGATTTTAAGTAAAAATACTAAATAAAACTGATATCTATTAATTAAGCTTAAACAATGTCTAGGTTATTGATGTAGACAAGAGATGACCAAGAATGATTTTAAATACAATTACTAAATAAAACTGATATTATAACCAAGCTTAAAAAGGTTCTAGCTTCATAATGTAAACAAGAGCAAGAATAAAAAATATCTTCTCTGTGGTATCTACGCTTGAGACGGGCGGAAATAATTGATGTAAATATTTTTTTAATGGTAGAAATAATTAATGTAAATATTTTAATTTCATGTATTGCATTTAAGGCCATGATTATAACTTTACATTAGTTAGAGGTAGAATTTTATGGGACGTCGTATAAAATTTTTTTCATCATTTAATTTAAAGTGAGCGCTAACTGTGAAATCGGTTTGATTAATTATTCAATTAATTAAAAAAAGGATTTTAACGGACGTATAAAAAGTTTTTCGTTATTAAAATTTTACTTCAAAGTTCATCCATCATATTAAAAAAAAAAAAATACTGTTTTTTTGGGATTTGTTATAATTAAGTTTGACATTCGTTACTCCCTAATAAACCCAAATTATTAATTAAAATCTCTCTGAAAATCTATACCGTTTAGACCAACTTTTTCTTGACATTTATCAAGATTTTTTATCCAAAACAAAACCCATTAACTAAAAAATGTCTAAAACTATAACCGAATAACTGCAATGTAGTAGCTAAGTCACACACCTTTTTAAGGAGACTGTAGCTAATTCACTCATCTATTTTATAAATGTGTCTTACAGGGTGGTAAAAAATAAATAAAAATATTAGATTTTTATTAGCTTTCCTACTAGGGATGCCAATCGGGATCGATTTTTGGAAATCCCGGGATTCGGGATTTTGCAATCCTCGGGATTTTCGGGATCCCTTGATTTTTCGGGATCACGGGATTTTCGAGATTTCGGGATCTAAATATTTTTCGTAAAATAAATTATTTTTTTAAATAAATATTACTTTAATAACAATTTAATGCATTTTAAAAGGTGTTATGTTCATAATTTATCATTGCACAATTGTCTTTAAAGTGAACAATTTTCTAATACGAGTATGAAATAAAAATCAAAAGAATTTTTCTCATCTATTTTTAAGTTGATTAATCACATTTGATGTTAGAGAATTTATAGTGAAAACAATAACTAAATATGAAAACTTGTTTTTGTTTTCAATATAAATGATTTTCTATTATCTAAACCAAAACGAATATACATATCGGTGGACTTTTAGCACTACCGCTTAAGTTGACTTACGAAAATTTTTAGATTCACTTTCATACAAATAAGTTGGAAAAACAATATTGTTTTGTTAAAAATATATCTACTAACGTTTTTTTAATTGCGATTGATCAACAACAAGTGTAATGGTTGTTACATATGTATGTATACCAAGCATTATCTAATTTTTTTTTATCGATTTCGTTACGACTATGATAACGATAATAAGGCTGAACATGTCGAAAAATTAAAAGAAATGTATACACTATTTTAATCAAATTCGATTAATTACGTCTAAAGATCACATTTTTATAGGCACATACATTAAAAGTTTGCCTGAGCACTTGAACAGTATTTTTGCTCTACCGAAAAATTTTAAATTCATACATAAGTTTTTTTCTACAAGTTCAACAGATACATATGTATGTATTGAAACGTTCGCTAAGAGGAGTATGGTTTATTAGTGTCCTGGCCATCTACTCTGCAACTCGAATACACCTATAATTGAGTCGAACTCATTCAGTCGGTCGTATTTGACTAAAACTATTTATCAAATCCATGTAATTTAAATGGGTTTGATCTTAGGTTTGTATCAAAAACTACCTAAACGGTCTAAATAAATAGCAAAATAATTTTGAACGGCAATGTAAAAAACATACATACACACTCGAGCAGTTTTTTAGACAAAATACTCCGCATTATTCTGTAAATATTTCTCGCTTTTACGTCAACCCGACAACAAAAAGTTTTCACTTGCCTTGTATTGTATTCTACTCCAATTGTAAGGAGGTGTCAATAGTACTCAATTATTAGCGAAAAGTAGATAAGTGCTAATTTTTTTAGCGTTGAGGAGTCGACAAACAGATAGTTCACTGCAATTATGAATAAATTTCCGCAAGAAATTTCTCCTTTTTCCAATTAGATTTTTTTGTTTTCCCTATTATTTGCTACTGTTTGAAATCATTCCCCGGGAAAAATTTCTCGTGGAATTTGAATTATAATTGCCCTCATAATATAGAATAAGACGGAATAAATTTGTCAAACTTATGAATTTTTCAAATGTTATTTCCCTTCCAAAGGTAATATGTATCTTTTGTTTTCAAAATAATTCTAAAATGTACATATATTGCAGCACCTTTGATGAAAATAATCGTAAGAAAGTCATTAAATTGTTAAAACTGTACGTACAAAATTGTATGCGACTTTTAAATATTATAAAAAACACATTAAAATCAACGAAAATTTTAATTTATAAAGTTTTTATATAAAAATTGCTAAGAGATCCCAAAAATGAAATCCCGGGATTGAATTTTACAAATCCCGGGATTCAGAATTTGCCAAATCCCGAAAATCCCGGGATTTCCGGGTTCGGGATTTCCCGTTTGTCATCCCTATTTCCTAAAAATCTACTGACAAAATAGATTTTGTTTTGTATGGGAAATCAAGTAAAAAGCAGCAAGATTTAGCTCAAAATCTCGTAAGCACTAGATTTCGAGGTAAGGCAAATGCCCTATTACTTATTCAGTAAAATATTTTTTTATTTATTTAAAATACATTGAAATTGATTATTCAGGGATTTTATCGGGATCATATGCACATTTCACTGTTGCTAATTAAATCATCAGGAAACCTTCACCCCATAGACTTCTTATAACAATCAGAGATATGCTAAATTTTCATTCAAACAAATGAGAAGTTCAACTAATATCAAGAAAAAAGAACTCGGCAATCAACATGTTTCTTATCTTCTTACTTTACTAGATTGGCTGACTTTTTTCAGCTTGAATTGTAGTAAAAATTATCTAATGAAAATAAATGTAAGAAACAACAACAAATGCTCATTGCTTTTGCCAGAATAGTGTTGCTAAATTTTTTATTTTATTTAAAATACATTAAAATTGATTATTAAGGGGTTAGCTGGATTCTACGCGCATTTCACTATTACTAATCCATCTTTTTTTTTTCTAAAGCTACGGTCCAACTTGTCAAACACTTGCCCAAAAAAAAACGTAACCAACAAACACTAATGAAAAAAGTTTTGATCCAGACGCGTGCTTATCAAATTGAACAGTTTCGAACACAACTAATAGATAATGTTGTCGAATACAACACTATTGGCCACTCTTTAACTTGACAAACTTTTCTCTGAATTGAAAGATTTTGCATTAGCATTTAGTGGTTACGCTTTTTTGGGCAAATGTTTGACAATTGTGACCGCACCTTTACACTAACAAAACGACCCAGCCTAATGTACGTTCTATGTGCTAAAAATGTTACATATCGATGGCTTAATATAAAAAGGGCCTAACTCAATTTTTTTCGAAATCGTGTTTTTAATGTTTTCTGGGCGACAACGTATAATTGCATCCTCCTTGAAGATCTTAGTACGTTACAGTTCAAAACCAAGGACGTATGGCAACTTTAAAAACTATTTCTACTTGTAAATGCTTTATTTTTTCATCAGTGTTTTGCTTCTCCTGTAAAATATCGAAAATTCTAGTTAGGCCTTTTTTATATTAAGCCATCGATATATATAATGTTTTGTTTGTTACTGTATTCTCTGTATTACACTTTTGTATTTAATTAATATGTTCTCATTTAACCAAAATGCGAAGTACGTATGCAAAATTAAATTCAAGGGTGTTGTTCAATAAAACGAAAAAAGCCCGTTTCCTGTTTTTTTATACCCCATAAACTGAAAGGATTTATTTGGGTTAACATATGGTCTTTAAAATGCCAATAATAGAACACACCAATCGCATGCAAGTTAAACTTAGTACGAACTGGAGAAACAAGAAACAAACTATATATGTATTCATACTGTAATGGATTACAAAAACAACCAACGATTGCTCGTTCATGTTCATATACATTCAAAAATAAGTACAGTAGACATTAGATATACGAAACTCAAGTTGTTAAAAATATAGCACCTACACACATATGTATGTATGTACATATATTTTTCCTATAAATACTTGCATACATATCACACAGCTACAACAACTATGGTCGAGTCGTCTTACTCATTAGTAGACTTTGGTCGAACTCGTTTTGTTGGTCATGTTGGACACAATCCTATGATCCAACCCATGTAATTTAAATGGATTTGATCAAAGGTTTGTGTCTATAATAACCGACTTTTATGAAAATTTTACATAAGAATAAATATGATATAACGATTTTTTCTGCATTATTACCCCCAAAAAACTTCTTTTTTTGGAGCTATATCTATATTGTAATAAAGAAGCGATATCTACACACACAAATGATCAAACGTATATAAATTAAACGGGTTTGATCGATGTAAATCCAATGTCTACTCACTAGAGTAGATTTGTATCGAATTCATTTTCATTCATTGTAATTCAAATGGGTTTGATCATTGGTTTCTGTCAAAAACGAGCTACTGTATGAGTTCGATACAAGTCTACACTAGAGCTAAAAATCGAGTACAAATCAATCAATCCTTCGGCAGTTTTATTAACGTTCGAGTAGACTTGGGTCGAAGTCGTTCACTAGTTCAGTTTTGACATAAATCGATGATCAAACCCATGTAATTTAAATGGGTTTTATCATTTGTTTTGGCCATAAATGAACTTGTAGTGTAGACTTGGGTCGAACTCATTTAGTCGGTCGCAATGTAGTTTAAATAGGTTTGCTCATTGGTTCGTGTCAAAAACGATTGACTGAATGAGTTAGACCCAAGTCTAAGCAAGTGTATATACATAAGTCCCAGTTCACACACGTCAACTTTTAATTCAGCTGGTAGAAAAAAAGAGATACAGCTGAATTACGAGCTGATCAACAAAAGTTGACGTGTGTTAACCGGAACTAAGTCACAGCATTAGTAGTGTGCTTGTTCATTTCGATTCAGTACGGATACAACCATACAAAAAAAAAACGATCACAAAACTTCATGTTTGTTGCGATATGCTAGTACTTCAAACTGCATGTTTGAAACGAACCCTTTGGCCTACAATTATACTGTATCAAAATTAGACTTGTATCGAACTCTTTCAGTAGCTAGTGTTTGACACAAACCAATCATCAAACCTTTGTAATTTAAATGGGTTTGATCATTGGTTTCTGTCAAAAACGTGCTAATGAATGAGTACGATACAATTCTAGTTTTAATTAGAGTTGGGTACGAAGTAGACTTGTATCGAACTCATTCAGTAGCTCGTTTTTGACATAAACCAATGATCAAACCCATTTAAATTACACGGCTTTGATGATTGGTTTGTGTCAAAAACCAGCTACTGAATGAGTTCGATACAAGTCTAGATCCAAGTATAATTAATTTTTTTTAAATAAATCTTTACTAATATTATAAATGTGAAAGTGAGTTTTTTTGATCGTTTATTACGCTTTCACGCCCAAAATGACATCAAAATCCTTTCACTTGGAATGCTACATTACCAGCGTCAAATAAAGGATATTTTTTATGCGGTTCGGTGCTTGTTTTTTATATTTGGTACGGATTAAAAAAAAACACATTTGAGTTGGTTAGGGTAACTTTCGTTTCCAATTTTAAAAATATTTTTTAAACAGACGAACGCGAGCGGAGCTGCTGGTAAAAGCTGGAATAGGCATATTTTTTAAAATTAATATTGAATTATTTCTATTATATAATTATACATGTCTATTACAAGCTGTATGTTCGCTGAGCAGAAAGTTGAATCGTTAATAACAATTTTTCAAACTTGAAAAATAAGAAGTTTAAATATGACGAATTAAATTGGGATAAAGAGCTTCTGCAATGAGAAAGCAAAATGAAAACAAAATCACAATGGAACAGAATGTGATGACGTCGAAAATATGAAAATAAGCACAAATTGTTCATCACTAACACATTAACGTTGAGGGAAAACACCAAATGAGAAAATTTGCCGAACAGGAAATTACGTACATTCATATGTACATACATATGTACAATATTTGTACAATATATGCCTGCTTGTTTGCAAATAAAGCCACCTACCATAATTCAAAAGACTGTGCACTCGCCCTTTTATTATTTAATTATTTTCTCTTTTGTCTGTCTATACGAAATTTGCTTTTGTTGTTTCTAGTGCATTATACCATCCACGATATCGGTCTCGCTGGTGAACAAAAGTCTCAAGAGAGTAAGAATTACTTGCATAGCATTCATAAAACTCCCGCCAAGCATACGACTTACATATGTTCTTTCGCAGAGCTCTCACTGGCATATTTACGAATTTCTAAAGCTAAACGGCCAAAATTTCCTCAAAAGCTTTCTATCAAATTTATTACATATTTTCGTAAGTCCCCAAGTCACATGCAAACTCTAGTCGAAATCGTTTTGTGGAGCTTTGATTCGATTTTGTATTATGAATAAAATCGAGCCATATTTTCGATTTAATCGTAAGCGATAAAAATTAAAGTTTTTAAGAGAATGTTTTTTTAAAGTTAAGCTTTTATGTAGTTCATTAGTTAACTAAAGACGGTGAATTTGAGTCTAATAGGGCATTTACATTGTCTCGAAATCTAGTACTTACGATATTTCGAGCTAAGTCTTGCTGCTTTTTACTGGATTTCACATGCAAACCAAAATCAAATTTGTCAGTAGATTTGTAGAAAATCTAATAATTACTACCCTGTACAATATATTTGAAAAAAGATGTGTGAGTCTTTCTAGTAAGGTGTGTGAATTTGCTACATTGCAGTTATTTGGTTGTAGTTTTGGAAGTTTTTTTCAGTGAATGGAATTTTTTTTTTTTGGATAAAAATACTTGATAAGTGTCAAAATTGTAATTTGATGTAAACGGTATAGATTTTTATAAAGATTTTAATTAAAGTCTGGTAGATTTTGTGCAGGTGTAAGTGCCCTATAAGAGTTTCAAAAAAGGGCAAACTAGAAGTTTGGAGGAAAGGTGAAAATTTTCCAGGTGACCGCAACTACAAATTGTCGGATGGCCTGCATATCTCAAATAAATCATTCAGTATGGGTCTCAAATTAAAAGCTTGTCAGTGTCTTACACCTACAGTCTGTAAATCACATAAAATTTTCTTTTTATGTATAACTAACTACACGCAGTAAAAAGATAAATAAAATCCGATAAATATTTATCTTCTTATGTGGGACATGGCAACTCGCTAATAGGATTAACAAGTGGAAATGGTAATAACTGCTTCATGTTTAACCCCGAATGAAAAGCTTTCACTTTTATGTGCAGAATAAAAGCTTTTACATCTCTGCACAACGACGACTATTCATAATGGTGCAGAACAACTGTCAAACAATAACAGTTTTGTTCGGTAAGCGTTGCAGTAAAGTCGCCATAAGCGGAATCAAATCACAAAAAAAAATTAAAAAATAAAAGCATCAAACCAGAGCAAAACACTACCGAACTTAATTGCAAATAAAAATATAAAATCGAAAGAAATAAATTACAAAAGAATTAAAAACGACAATTTTTTTTTTAATTTTGCGAAATCATAACTAATACTGTAAAGTATTTTTAGGCAAATTTTAACGAAGCAAATTTTTTCTTTGTTCATGTTGTGTATGTGCGAGTGTGTGCGTGAGTATATATAAAAGAAGTACGAAGAAAAAGCAGTAAACGAATTCTCTTTTAATTCCATTTTTGGCAAATGTCAAAATAAATTAACTGTCATAGTGCTTTTTTTGGTTTGAGATAAAGAATAATATTAAAATACCACCAGTGTTGTATACTTTGAGGCGAAAAAGAAATTAACAACAAGTAAATAAAACGTGATTTTATTTATCTCTAACACTACATACATACATATATATGTATTTCATTTATTTATGTCATTATCAATAACAACAAATAACAATAAAAAGTCAATAGAAATCGTAAAGTAATAAGCATCATAAAGTAATTACAACAACAACAACCAAAATAGACTTAAAAAATAGTTTAATACATTGAAACGAACAGTGCATTAACAGTGAACTCATTAAAATCGAAGTGTAAAAAAATATAATAAAAAGCAAACAAAATACATTTTATTACACAAGAAAACCAAAACGCGTGCAATGATTTTGACAGCATGCGTTTACCCAATAATGGGCATGCTGTTTTCATGCACTTTCATCATTGCTGGCGTATGGTCGAAGGATGTTCAGCCCGACACGGCCGCTGTAGCGGTATCAACGACATCAGAAGGTCATGCCAGTACCCATTCGCGTCCAATAGCTGGAGGAAATGACGTCTTTACGAGTTCATTTCTGGTTCGCTTCCGCCGTAGTGTTGACAATGATTTTGCCCACAGTGTGGCAAATAAATATGGTTTTGAAAATCTAGGAGCTGTAAGTACATATTACAAAAAAAAAAAAAAAAAACAACGTCCTGTTAATGACTTGAAATTATTTATGTAGATCTTTTGCAAACATGTTGATTGTAAAAGTAAAGCAAATATTTATTTTTAGAAAAAAATCAATAACACAGTCAAAAAGTTAAGCTTTTATGTTGAACATACCAATGGTAACTCACAGTTTAAATAAGTTTGAAAAATCAATGAATTTTTGTTATTATTGCTGCATAGTCGTTTACAAAAAGAAGCCTACCACAAAATCAAAATATTGAAAAATGTTCAAATGGTGTTCCTTTTTCTTTTAAGTTCATGAATGATTTGGGTTAAGAAAAACAACTGAAGTAATTACATATGTATGTATGAATTTTATTTTCGAATTAAAAATTAAAATAAAGGATTTATCTGGCCGTAAAGCCTTTGTATAAATATATATATACATGTAATAATTTTTTTGCACTGCTGGCAAAATAAAAATGTTTTATATATCTTATGTACATGAATGTGCATGTGCTTGTGCATATCTATATACATAGTCGTAGCTAGGCCTTTCTGGGGGGGGGCAATGCCCCCCGGACTTGATTTTGCCCCCCCCAGGATTTATTACAAATTCTTTTTAAAACATATTCTTTTGCCTGTAATATTAAAAAATTCTATTTTTTATTTATTTTAAAATTACTCATGAAAATCACCAGCAATTTTTATACAAACTTTTCGAATAATCGCTTAATATGCATACTTTTATTAGATAACAAATACCCAAAAAACTATAAGTTTACAGCACTTCAAAACATCACATATAGGAAACTCCATGTGAATTTATAATGCATGTGTGTAGATATGTATGTGTGTATGTAGCTTTCAACAAATTCTCCCAGTTGGCCACGTCTTTAAGACATCTTTGACGACGGGTACAAGACAATGGTAAGTCGTAGAAGACATATTAAAGACAACTCCATACAAATCGTTGACGAAATTTTCATACAAATGGCGGCGAGGTCACACAAGACCAGATGAGCGACATTGTCGCTCAGATTGTCCTCAACAATGCTTTATTGAAGACAAAACGTGTGACACTGTCGCTCAGATTGTCATCAACAAGGCTTTATTGAAGACATAACGAGGGACATTGTCGCTCATATTGTCGTCAACAATGCTTTATTGAAGACACAACGAGGGACATTGTCGCTCAGATTGTCCTCGACAAGGCTTTATTGAAGACAAAACGTATGACACTGTCGCTCAGATGGTCCCCAACAAAGTTTTATTGAAGAGAAAACGTGTGACATTGTCGTTCAGATAGTCATGAACGCCGATTTCTTTTAAATTGTCGATTAGAAAACTTAATCTACAGACGACATGTCGTATATGAATCGTCGAAGACAATGTCGTCCAGGACGATTTGGACAACTGGGCTTAATAAAATTGTATTAGTGTACGTAGTTAGTAGCAAGACAAGTTGTTTTAAGGTGTTCTTAAGATTTTCTACTGTCAAATTGTTTGTAACAATAGCCACCAATTTTTATTTAGAGTAAAATTAAAAAAATAGCGAAAAATTATGATCTGCAAATACCTTGTATATATTCATATACTATATATACTCGTACACACACATGCATGTATGTATGTATGTATGTATGTATATTTATGGTTCAATCGAGAGCTGCCAGATAAAATGATGGAAAAATCACCGAAATCCCGATAAAATATAAAATAATCGTCATTTTATGTCCGAAAAATCGTCAGAAAATCGAAAAAATCAAAATTTCCTCTTTAAACATGTATACATATGTTTTATTTTTATTAGAAAACAAAACAAAACAATTCATGTTCATATACACATTTGCTAGACTAGTGGAAAAATTGTGAAAAATATTCCTAGGTCCAAATTTTGGTATCAGTACTTTTGATGACCGAAATTTTTGATAGGATATCAACTTACACAGGTCAATATATCGTTGGTCTCAAATGGAAAGGCCCTAACGCAAATAATTGTAACTTTACAGGAGAAGGTAAAACATAATAGAAAGTGTAATATTCAAAATGTAAATTTTTTGTAGTTACAACTGCTTGCAAAAGCGCTATTTTTTACACTATTGCAATAAATTTTTGTGATGAGGTGTATTAGTGTGAAATTTATTGAAGTCACTGAAAAACTCAACTATCGATATGTATGCATGTATATATATGCACATAAAATTTTTTTCAATTGAACACATATACATACATACTTGCATACATATGTATGTTTGTACTTATTTATGTATGTATGTTTATTCATCGCAACAATATAGTATTGATTCAGAACTTCAATATTGGAAGGGTAACTAAATAATAAATGGAAATTTTCTATTTTTATTTATGCACCAACAGATAAATTTTTTTAAAATTAAATAATAAATTATTAAGAAATGAAATCATGAATGATGAATGAAATCATTTCTTGCCTGTATCTTTTCAAAATATTGTATTCATTGTATTGTATTTTTCCATATGAACATATTAACTTGTTGGAAACGAATATTAATTTTATTATTATTTAGTTTATTATTATTAGATTATTATTATTATTATTATTATTTAGTTTTTTTCTAATACATACTTTACTTTTTGTCTGTATATTGTTTTTGTTTTGAATGTTTTGTTTTTCTAGTTTTAATTATAACTTAATTTTTGTTATTGAAACTGGACTGTTAATTTATGTTTTAACTTAAATAAAAAAAAATGTTAAATAAAAAAAATCTGTATAAAATTTTTTAAACGCACTAATAATCCCAAACCAATATTTTACTTATTAATATTTTACTTATTAAGTAAAATATATTTTTTTAAATTCCAATTTCAATGTATTTTTACTAAAAAATATATATATAACTTAATAAGTAAAATATTAATTTGGGATTATTAGTGCGTTTAAAAAATTTTAAGCTTAAATTTTAACAATTCCCATAAAAAACACTAATTAAAAAAATTGTGTTTGCCCCCCCCCCCCCCCAAAGAAAAAATGTCTAGCTACGCCAATGTCTATATACTAAAGTACATGTGTACTCATGTGCTAGAGCTCATAAGAATAATGCATTGGTTCGTATACATATGTACGAGTATATATGTATTTAGATAATATATATATATGCATGTAGATAATTCCCAACGTATTTATTTTATTATTTATGGAAATGTATATATATATATATGCATATAGATAACTCCCAACGTATTTAATTATTTATGGAAATGTAACACATTTAGTATGTTTAGCATATCCTCTAGGCGCCCTAAGCTATACACGCTATTATATTAGAGATTAAAATAAAACACACACAAAAAAATTGAAGAGAACATAGGCAAAATTAATATTACTATATTGTGAAACATTGACATTTTTAAATTGTACCAAGTAACTCGCGGTAGTACCACGGTACCAACAAGGTCAAAAATGTACCATAAAAAGTACAATTGTACCATGATTTCCATCCGTGATACACATACATACATACATACATATTCTACATACATCGAAGACAAATTTTGTAATATGTACTGCAATATCCCAGTTAGATTTTTATTAGCTAGCTCAAAAAATGGGTGACTTTTTGATAACTTATTTCCAACTAGCTTCTGAACTAATTCATAAATGATACAGATGTGAGTCAGTTGTTTTTTGCACAACTGTCTTCTTCCCGATAAGTATTGAACTAACTTTAAGCTAACTCAAAACTGATGCAGAGATTAGTGAGACATCAGAGTACTTTCACTATCTCTTCATGCTCGTTGTTGGATCAGTTGTCTGACAGTTAACCATGTTTGAGTCTTATAAAAAAAGTTCACAGGGTGCCCCTGTGGCTGAGTGGTAGCGATGCTAGCCTCTCAGTCCAGAGGTCGTGGGTTCGATTCCCACCATAGACCCTGGGTGTTTTTCGCAGACAAGCTAATCGCTTTGCGAATTGTGTTTGTGTTTAAAAAAAAAAAAAAAAAAAAAAAAAAAAATACACTTAGGCAAGAGCCTTTGCACCAAACTCAGAATACCGTTAATGTTTTTTGAAATAGACCGAACTTTAAGGATACTTAGCGCTTTTTCAATACCTTAAATTTTTGGAGAAGTTCGTGCAAATAAGCGTTAAGTTATATTATAATTTCTGGATCTTCGGTTTTATAGTCAACATACTAAGTACTTCAGCCAACGCCACCCTCAGAAATATGCTCTAAAAAAGTGCTTTATGCTCATTGAATATGTACTAAGAATTTGAAAATATGCCCTTAAAACTCCAAAAAAATATGCCATTAAAAATTAACATAAATTCGTTTAAATATTTGAAAAAAAATTTTAATTCAACAATTCAATAACAATACGAAAAAAAAAATAATCTATGTCTTCTATATATGTATATAAAAGTTAATCCAATTGTTTTGGCACGGCATCACGCGTGAATGGCTGGACTAATACCATCTATTCCTGTTTTTTTTATTTTATTTTTTTTTAAATAAAGAGAAGTAACACTCAGGCAATTAATGCCTACTACTATTACTAGGTGTTACCTTCTTTAGGAAAGGGATAGTGATAAAAGACAGGTGGTGAAGGAAGAGATAGAAGAAAGCTTCATTCTTTTTACAACTGCTTTTTGCACGCTTTTTAATAATGCAGTGTTGCAGCGCCTTCTGGTGTTAAATGAGGCGTATTAAATTTTGAAGCTGTGTTTTTAGTAGCCATTTTATTGGTTATTTTACTTCGCCGATGATTTTGCTACACAATACCGACGAAGGAGGGCGCTCTGAAGAAACATTAGGATTAGCATCTACTGAAATCGGTATAGTTCAGTGACCAGTGACTATGCCTTCATCACTTGAACTTTCCAACAACAGCTGATGCAAAGGGACTATAATGCACATCAGAAAAATGCGTGGTGTTGTTATTTGAATGACTGTCGGATACAGGGATTGAACCTAAGATCTTCAGTTTTGTAGTCGACTTGCTAACTACTTCAGCCAACGCCACCCTCTAACATTCGAACGAAGTCGCGGCAAAGTTCTAGTCAGGTATAATTTTTTTATCGAGCTTAAGTTCGGTATATTCAATTCTTATTAAATGAAATATTTATATTAATTATTTATATTAATTAGTCCTCGTCCAGACTTGCAATTTTTGTTGCTGCAATTTCTTAAAATTCTGCTCTCAAATTGCATAAGTGTCCACATTATGAAATTCTAATATTGCAATTATGCATTAAAAAAAATATTTTCACCACAAATTTCCTTGAAAAATTAATATTTCTATTTATTTTTTGTTATATTTTTTTGTTTTTCATACAACTGAAGAAATAAAATTATAAAAAACGTCAAATACAACTAACAACTTGAAATTAACAATTACGAATTTCAGCTGAAAAGAGAATTGTCGAGCACATGAAACTGTGTACCCCTCCCCAATCTTCTCACCTCTCTCACCAATGAACTCAAGAATTGCTGCAACAACAACAAATTGCAAGTCTGGACAGGGACTTAATGTGATTTTCTAATGAAGAGAAGAAAAATTACACTAGACTTGTTTTTAGCTGGGGGAAATGCGCATTTTTCTGTGCAGCCAAGCACTTTATTACCACCCATATCTACCTACTTGGGCAGAGGTTGTTATTAACATCAGCTATTTAACGTAAATTTTTAATGAAATGGAATATGAGAAATTGTTACATTGTGTATACAAATGATTTACCTTTGGTAAATACCTTTGTAAGTATCACTATTCATTTTCTGTTTTTCCGTTTTTTTTTATTTTTCTATTCATTTCTAGGTACATATACTTAACTATTCTTGTTTATCTTTTTGCGATCATTATATTAATTAAATTAAAAAATTAAAAAAATATTTAATAAAGAAAGAACAATTTAAAAGTTTGAAACTCTATTTTGAATAAATATTCACTTAAATTTTCAAATAAAAATTGTTGCCTGTCACATTGAAAATTTTCTTCCAACTTCTGCTGATGTACATAATTAGGACAATGTCACAAATAGCAAAGCCAAATTTTTTATTGAAAGTGGCGTCCAATATTTTTATTTAATCTTGTATACTATGGCGTAGTAAATAAACCAAATGTATACACTATGCACTATATGAATAGAATATTGGAAATGAGCCGTAAAAGTGAAAAATTTCCCGAAAAATTTTTTAATTTCATTTGTTTGGGAGTTTTTCACTCTTACAGCTACCTAAGCGGTGTTAAAAATCATTCCTAGGAAGTGCATTCGTTCTAAAAAGTTGTTTATTGAGATCTTAGGTACATT
This sequence comes from Tachina grossa, assembly GCA_949987645.1. Classification (NCBI taxonomy): domain Eukaryota; kingdom Metazoa; phylum Arthropoda; class Insecta; order Diptera; family Tachinidae; genus Tachina; species Tachina grossa. The sequence goes on along the minus strand of OX465274.1, from coordinate 171,598,901 downwards.
TTTGTAGTTGATTGATTCCTTGAATTTTGAACGGTTTGCTACCTATGGTTCTAAAGGGGGGGGGGGAAATCTAATTTTTTTAATTTTTTCTTGCGATTTTTATCCTGAAGATGGAGCTTTTTGATTTTATATCTCCACAATTTTTGTTCTTTATGACAAGAGTTACAACTTTGCCTCAAAGAGTAAATGCAAATTCCGAACGGTTTGCAAGATATGAGCTTGAGAAAATGCAAAAATGACACGGAGGCCCCAAATCTTTGGGGGCCCATGAAAAAAGTATATGAGTTGGGGCAAAACTGGGAGACATGGGGTCTTTTTTTGGTCTTTTATCACGTAGTAGTATCCGTATATGGTTATATTTGCATGACTTAAAAAATTACACACAGTGTAATTAAACTGGCTTCAGTGCAGCGTTGACAAATTTTGTATAGATTTTGTTTTTGTAATTTATATTTTCCCATATAAAATTTGTCAACTCTTACGAATACATTTCACCAAAAATAACCTTCATCGCTGAACAAAATTTTTGTAAGTAAAGTTAAAATCAATAGAACAGAACCATATAGCAAACCAAACTAAACAAAAAGCAACTATCAGCTGTTAAATCGGTTGCCAAATAAAGTAGTGTTACCAACTCAAACCTAAAAAACACCCTTTATTTACGCTAGATTTGAATAGCCCCATATGTAAGCTTCATTTTGCAATACTTAAATGTCATTGTATCAATAAAAAAAATTACCAGTATATGTACATATATACTATTTGTAAAATTTATTAGCGCGGCCCAAAAAAATAAAAAGAAAGTTTGAAAAATATTTTGAAGGTTGTGAGCTGAACTGAGCTCAAACTTATGTAGTTAAGTAGTGTTTTGCATTTTCTTCCAAGACAGCCCGTATAAAAATTACTTGAATTATTTGAAAAGTTTTTTTCTAAAAGCGTATTTAATTTAACCATTCGTACCATTATGGAATATATATTATGATTTTTCAAGGGTTAACCCTTATTTAAAATAATATTTGATTTGAGGCATTGTTTTTTTATTTACATATTTATTTTATAAAACAAACCCATTTTTATTTTGCAAGGGGTAAGAAAAACAAATTTTTATTCTTCATGCAAAGTGAGCCCCTCTAATGCACGTTCATACATATTTAGACATGCTTTGTGTAGAAAAAATTAGGCAGAAAAATTTTAATTAAGTACATGAATGTGTATGTTATTCATTAATGTGATTTAATTAGTTTAAACAATAAATAGTGTTACAAGCAGATAACTGCATACTCGTATCTAGAAACAGAACCAGAGTCATGAGCATATTTTCTGTCACCGATTAGTAACGCCATAACTATTAATATTCATTTTGTAATTGAGTTATTCGATTTCTTAATCACACATTCACACAATTCATTTATTTGAAAAATAAAATATTAAATAGAAAAATTTACGGGCTGTTCTACGATGTAGACAGAAGAGAACCAACAACGAACATAAATTTTTCATCGTGTCCAGATTTTTGAAAACAAAACAAAAAAAAAAAAATATTTTGCTCGTCTAACTCCATTTTTAAAAGGAAAAAATCATTTTAAATATTATTTTTTTTAATCTTTAACTGTCTCATAATTTTCTGCATTGTGGCATAAATAAGAAAATAGATTATGGAGAAAAGGGTAGAGCTAGTATCTGTCCACATTGAAAGCAGGCTATTTCGCTAAATTGATTTTAAAATCGCCAAAAGTCGCCAAGAAAGAGTTTTATGTAGTTTTTCTTATTATATATTTGATAATGAATTTGTTTTTATAATTATAACACTTTTTTTAATATAAATTTTTATAAAATTATCATATGAAAATTTATCACCAAAACTGGTAATAAAATTGCCAAAAATTATTTCTTGTAAATTTTTCTCATTCGAATTCAAAACGCATTAATGACTATAATAACTATAAGAAAAATCATCAAAATCAAATGGTTTTAATTTCTTGCAGATGAGTTTTAGTAGGATTTATTTTTGAAACTACTATTTCAACAAACCAATTTTCCTGAATTAGAAAAATTTTGAAGTTCAATTTTGTTAAAAAAATAGCCATAAAAATCGTAAACAAATTTATTTATCGCCAGAAAAAACGCCATGTCGCCAAACCAGAAATTTCGATGCCAAACAAGTTGAACAATTACCACGTTTGGCGAGAAATCGCCATATCTGACAGCCCTGATTGAAAGTGAAAGTTGTGTTACAGATTAACGCGAGCAAATGCCATTACGGTCTAATCGCATGGTGGCTGAAGTCGAGCTTCAGCCAGCGTCCTCATGCACCCTAGAAAGCACTATGTGACTCGCAAGGCACGCATAGGTAGAAAACTATGAACATAATTATTCCTGATTATAGTTATTTCGTGAGCTATCTAATCTCTCATTGCTGAATGATGCTGATACATCGCCGCCGATTAAATCCCTAGAACAGGTTAAGTGTTAAGCCACCAATGCCCCTAGTACCAGCACTAAGCCACTGGTTAGACCTAGAAAGTCTCGAAAGGATTTTGAACTCGGGCAGTTCCAACTGACGTTGCTCATACATATATGCTTTTAATAAATATGTGCACATCCGTTCCTCTATTATGCCATAAATTTTATTGGTTCCCAGCTAAAGGTATTGCCTCAAAAAGCTACATAGTTATCCAAACTAGGGTCCACAGGATTGTCGCATACATCATATCATATAGATACACTTGTGTGAATTGAAAGTGACTGGAAAGCCAGATTTATCATTAAGTATCATTTCTTTTGCACCCAACTGTATTTATATGTTTCTTTTTAAGCACTTGTTATCACAAACCGCCAGGAAGAAAATATTTGTTTATTTTTAATTTCCTTCACCACACATATTTTATGGCATTCGTGTTATGCGCCTAAAAAAATCGAGGCAAGCAAGTTGACTGGAATATAAAACGCTTTCACTTGTTTTATTATCTCATAAACAGCAAACACTTGAAAATTGACTGCTTAGTTGTTTGTTTTTTCTCTTATTGTTATTATTATTTTTAGGATTTTGTAAATCATCAACAGGTGATAAAGTTTTGCCTACATTATTCGAGTATGTACATAGTTATTTATTTATAAATTGGGCAATACCGATGCTTATGTACCCTTCAAGTTCATATGATGTCTAAAATTTACAATTGTATCAACCACAAAAACTTCCTTGCCATAGTTTGTGCTGTATTTTGTAAAAATCATTCACTCTTATTATATTTGTCGTCGTTAACGTCGCCGCCATTAAGGTGTCAACATCATTTTGCTTCAACGTCATCATCAATTTAATACAAATTTTGCATTCTAATAACGACGACGTTGGCTATTTATCATTTATTTCAACGTATCAAACACACTACAGCTCTATGTTTTTTTTATATTATTTTTGGCAAAAATAAATAAAATTAAAAATGTTTTTAATACTTGTGAGATCAATTCCGACTCGAGTCATGATGAAAATACAAGAAAACAAAACCTCTTATTAAAACGGAAGCTTCTGAGAGAGAGAGAGAGAGAGAGAGAGAGATATTCAACATACTTAACCTACCGGACAGCAAGTGAACAACAATTTCAGTGTATTACCACAGAAGACACAGAAGTGTAGAAAGTGACAGGTAAAAAAAGTTCCAATCAGGTTTTTGTTAAAATTCATGGAAGAAAGAGAAAAGCATAGTGTATTTGATACTGTAGTGTGTTACTACTTACCAATTAACACAGCTAATAAAAATGTATTACACTAGAAAGACGTAGCAAAACAAAACCGACAACAAAATTTGAGGGAAAACGAGACAAACTGAAAAATAGCCGTATCTTCCGTCTCGTGACACTTCTGTATATTTTGTGGTATTACAGTGGACGTCCAATAGTACGTACTTTCGTTTCCACGAATTTCCAATAGTACGAATGTTAAACTTTTTGCATTGGCAGTTCTGTAGGACGAATATAATAAATGTTTGGCATTCAATAATACGAATAACTATATTTTTTGTAAGAAAAAAGTTTAACTTTGAAGTTTTTTACTTGTTTTTTCTGCTGTCAACTGCGAAATATTCAGTTGGTACCAAATTTTACAATGATAACAAGTGCCTTGTGTCGTGTGTTCTAACATATTTGATACATACAAAATGTTTAAAGCAAAAGAAGTCAAAAAGAAGCAAATTTCTTTAGAAAACAAGTTGAAAATTATAGAAGACAATGAGAGTGGAAAATCTCTTTATGAAATTTGTAGCAAGTATGGATTATCCAAATCAACCATTTGCACTATGAGAAAGCAGAAGGCGCAACTCTTAGCTGCAACAGGTGTACTAAAATCCCGCTACAGAATAGCAACTGGAGAATTTAAAAAAATGAAAGATGCGCTATACGAGTGGTTTTTACGCCAAAGAAAGTCTCATATTCCAGTAGGGGCTACGCAGTTAAAATGTAAGGCTCTGGAATTTCATAAGAAGTATTATGCAGGCAGCTATTTTTGTCAGTGATGGCTGGCTCACCAAATACAAAAAACGCTATGGTATTAGATTACTCAAAGAATCTGGTGAAAAATTTTCGTCTTCTAAAGAACTTGTAGCTCCATTCATCAATAGTCAATAATTATTAAGGAATACGACCTTACACATGAAGCAGTTTTTAATGCAGACGAGTCTGGATTTTATTGGAATTTATTGACCTGAATTTTACTATTTTTTAAGTTTTTTTTTGTATTTATTGTTTGAAATAAAAAACCAATTTAAATTAAACTATCTGCATGTGTTTTATTTAAATAAAATGAGGAAAAAACTGTCGTCCAATAATACGAATTTTCCAACATTACCAAAAGGCCTGACATTATATAATTCGTACTATTGGACGTCCACTGTACTTTAATGATTGTGTAATTAATTATTTTTGAGAAGTTTGAAAGTTACTTAGAAGTAAACACGAGTGCTTTTAAATATGTCTTATAAAAAATAACACCCAATTTGAAAAGCAGAGTAGGTCAACATACATACATACATTTCCTACGAGGTTGACAGCTACGTTAAGAATTTTGGGCAAAATGGTCATACCAACTAGGTGTTGACAACGATTTCAACTTGGGATTAATCCAAAATTTTATTTTTATATTGTTCTATTTACGCTCATTTTTCTTACCTTTTCTCAGTCATATTTTTTTTTGCAATTTCTTCCAATTGTAGTTTAAAATTACTTGAAATCCTACTCCCACAACCAGTCCAGGCCTGTTGTGGTCTCTCATGTAAATTAACAAGGTGAGGTTAGGTTAACAGGCTGGTGAAATTTAGAGTCCAGCTCACTTGGGTCCAGTACAATGATCCCTTTATGCTACCTGTGTGTTGAAGAGAATATAGTGAGAGAGGGTGAGAGGAAAGCGATACTGATAGAGAAGAAGCAAGATAAAGGAAGATATAGAGGAAAGCTTCACTCTTTTACAACTCTGCTTTTTGCACCCTTTTTTTTTAATAATGCAGAGTTGCAGCGCCTCTGGTGTCAATGCTAAATTTTGAGACTGTGCATAGTAGCCATTTTATTGGTTATTTTACTTCGCCGATGATTCTGCTACACAACGAAGGAGGGAGCTCTGATATTATATGTATAAGGATTAGTATCTGCTGAAGTCGGTATAGTTTTAGTGACCATTTTTTAATATTTAAATTCAGTAAATTGATTTTGCACCATCTTGAGAAGTTTACAATATCATATTGTAGTAAATTATGTCATTAAAAGCGCTGAAAATTTTGACGTCCTCAGCATACATCAATACTTTAGAGTGTAAAATAACAAAAGGAAGATCATTGATAAATGACGTGAATAAGATAGGACCCAGATGACTGCCTTGAGGAACTCCAAAATGGACTTGGATGACTTTTGATGTCACATCTCTAAATTTGACTTGTTGTGTTCTATTTGATAAATAAGATCTAAGCTACTTTAAATTAGGGATGTAACGAATACCAGTTTAGCGAAAGCGAATGCGAAAACGAATAATGCATGTGCATTTTTGCGAAAGCGAATGCGAAAGCGAATGCAAATGCAAATGCTTAAAATACAATAAAAAAAATCACACGAAACTAAATTTTTTTAAGAACGTGAAGTTGTATGATATAAATAATTGTACTACATATAACATTTTTAACCCCCGACTAAGAAAAGGGGTGTTATAAGTTTGTAGTGTGTGTCTGTGTATCTGTGTGTCTTTCTCGTGTCCACGTACAGACCAAACGGCTGAAAAGATTTTGATTTAGTTTTTTCTGTTTGAAAGGCGACTTGATCGAGAAGGTTCTTAGCCATGTTTTAAGAAAATCGGTCCAGGCGTTTAGAAGATATCGCATCTTCTCTAGATATATTCGGGGGTTTTTAAAATTTTTAATTTTTGTTATATTTAAATTGAGTCTTGAATTAAAAAAAATTTACAAAATCATAGGCAATCAACACATTCGTACTTTGGCCCTAAAGCCTGGTACTGTGTTAAACATTTTATGTGAAATGCTGTCAAAATATGTACATATTAAGAAAAATTGTAATGAATTGTTCATGAAATAAAGCTTCAGGAAAATATATAAAATATATCTTCAACATTTTAAGTTTTCATGTGAAATAATACTCGTATGAGTGGCACTTGCTTCGCATGGAATTTACAACAAATAAGGGCTGGTTAATATTTTAGCATTTAAAATTTTCTGTACGAAGTAATGAATGGTACTCAACATTTTTCAAAAGTTTGAACAGACTAGTCTTAAGTAGAAAAATATTTTCGAGCAAATCAAACACTGCCTTTTCTTTTTCGAAAACTGATAAATATTTCCAAACACAGTTGCATTTTGGATTCATTCTGATAATTATTATTTATAGAAAAGCTTTAAGCTAAAATTTTAAAGCTTTGTTTAGAATCGTAAGCTATTTTCGTAAAAGAAGTACAAATTTTTGTTGTTTTTAGTATTCGCTTGAAATATTCGCATATTTTAGCGAATGCAAAAGCGAATGCAAATAGCAAAAGTAAGCGAATAATTTGCGAATGCGAAAGTGAATGCGAACATTCGTCGCATCCCTACTTTAAATCCGACGAGTTGCTAAACTCCATAGGTGATAATTTGCGCAGTAAAATATCATGATTTACTTTATCAAATGCTTTGCTAAAATCAGTGTATATCACATCTTTTTGCAAGTTATTTGTAAATCCATCATTGACAATAGTAGTGAGCTCTAAGATGTTGGTAGTTGTTGAGCGCAACTTACGAAAACCATGTTGACACGGAGATAAAAGAGATGAAATTTGATGGTACAAACAGTCAGTTATTATATTTTTCAGGAGCTTAGTAATATCATTAAGCTTAGCAATTGCTCTGTAGTTTGATACCTCAATTTTACTACCGCTTTTAAATAAAGGAATAATAAACGATTTCTTTCGTACAGGTGGTAAGTAACATAATTCAATGGATTTATTGAAGATTGCTGTAAGTGGACCGGATAATGCTTCAGCACAATTTTTTAGGATACAATTTGGTGTTCCATCAGAACTATAAAAAATTAGTTTGATCAAGTGCGATATGTATTTATCTGTGCTTATTTAATGTTGCTTGAAGATGATGCGAAACAGAAAATTTTTTAAATACGAGTATCAATGTGGATACTAATATTATTCAGTTTCCTGAGTCGGTCTTAAAAAATTAATAATGTAAAAAATTTCTTAAATGCAGAGAGTAGAATATATTTAATATTCAACTATTGCTAATGTCGAAAATAAAATCCTTGATTCAAATTTTAAGTCAAAAAATACCGATAGGTCACTATACATAGCAATAAAAGAAAACATCAATTAACAATTTTTGTTTCATAAAACAGATATATACAATGTATGGATGAAAAAAGAAATAAAAAAATGATAAGTACATATGTATATTATACATATGTACTTATGTGTGTATGTATGTATGTATGTATGTATGTATGTATGTATGTATGTATGCGAGTATATTCCACACATATGTAAGTGGGTGAATTGTATATAAGATTCGGAACAGCTAGAAGCAATCATTTGAATCTTGATATTTCTGAAAAAGTTTGACTTTCTTGAACAGTGCAATATTAGAAAGATTAGCTTGTTTTGGACGATGTAAGCGATCTATGAGCCGAACTGTGTTGTGTAAATTATTTATGGCCTTAAGAAAATGTATATGAAGTGGCCCACCCACTTGCAATATAATTGTGGAATTTTTCGTATTGTACAATAATATCGCTAATGTGTTTGTCATATGCGAAGGGTGCACAATGTAACTATTGGCAAATATCAAAAGACTTTTGTTTTTTATTGTACAATCAAGACAATTGTGTAATGTGGTGGCAAGATTGTTCAATGTTGTTTACTTTTTCACTGTCAGGAATATTGGGCAATAATTTCTTTGAAAATATTGTGCCATTTATTGCTTAGTTAGATATCAAAACGACAATAATATGTACAACACCATATGCAATAATATTGTATAACACATGGGCTGCTTAAAGGTTTGTTGTTATACCCATAATCACCAGAAAATATAATATATTCCTTTCTGGGCCACAAACTGACTGACAAAATTATGTATATACATATTTTATGTGTAGCATATCCTTTCGCCTGCTGTGAAGTGTATAAAAGGTTTTATCGATTTTCTCATCTGACATTGTATTGAGAATATAAAAATAGTTTGTTACATTGGCAAACACACTCTGTATTAAATTTTAATTGCTAAATTCTACTGCCGATACACACAAAGAAGTAACTGTCTGAACGACTGAACGACTGAACGAATGAATGATGGGAGGGCAGCGGAAAATATTTTACTTGTTGACTTACTTGAGACAAAGCTGACAAATCTTTATAAATTTTTTGTTGTTTTATACGTAATAACTTAAGGAATGGGTGGTTATAAAGATTTCGTTGCCGATGACGATGTTTTATGAATATTAAGATTTTGGGTTGTGGAAAACAGCATTTTTCATATGTTAACTTTTGCATAAATAAAATTGGAATTCTTGAAAAAAAGGAGCAGCATTAAGTTTGGCTATAATTTAAATTGGATTTTTTTTTGACAATACATTGAAGGATTTCTTTTATGAGTTCTTAAGAAATACCACGTTTGGAATTGCTCACGAACTATTAAACGCAATGTGAGGATGAACAATAATGAAAATTGTTTGGAATGATATTTATTTAAGCTCAAAAAATGTGACTATTCAGGTTATAAAGTTTTATTATTTTAATAAATTAACTTTAACAGCTGCCTATTCATTACTTCATCATATAATTAGCACTTGCATTTATTTACTCTACTGATAATCTTAATGAGCATTTAAAATTTGAGAAATAGCTCTTATTGTTTTCTTTAATGTTTTTGTTTTGTTTTTTTATTTTTTCTAAATTAATGCATAATATTTATCGCATAGTCCTTACTATAAAAAAAAAAGAAAATGTAATTAACGTGGCATTTTTTTAAGGATAGCAAACGTTAGATAAGCGAGATGAGGTTCAATGAAATATGGCATAAGTCTCTGAAGTATATATTTGTAATAAAATATTTTTTAAATCTAATATCCTTCGGACCTTTTCCTATGGACAAATGAAAAAGTTTTAAGCAAATAATTTCATGAATATTTTCATAATGTATTTACATACATATCGTTAGCTTAATATAGAAAGGCCCTAACTCATTTTTTTTTTGTTGAAATCGAGATTTTTGCATTCTTCGATACATTAGATGTTCCTCTATCGAAACATACAAAAAATTCGATTTGAAAAAAATAAGAAGTTAGGCCCTCTCTATATTAAGGGAACTATATATACATAGATTCAGGTTTAGAAATCATCAAAATTGTGTTTTAATTTACAAAGGACAAGTGTTACTAAATTGAGTAAATTTTTTTTAATTCATCTTCCTGTTCCATTTCAAAAACATTTAATACTCTTACAAAATCTTTAGTATAGATTATATACATACATAATGGGTGTTTTTTATTGAGGTATAGAACTTTAAGTTGGCATCACTTTTTTAACTGGCGGCCATTTTGTCAGCTGTCAAGTGATTAATATTTAGTTTGGTTTGCCATTTCATCATGAACAGGTTGACAAAAGAACAACGCTTGCAAATTGTGCAAATTTATTTCGAAAATAATGGTTCAGTTCGCGAAGTTTACCGCAAGCTCCGTCCATTTTATGGTCGACATAATCGTCCATCAGAGCAATTAATTCGGTTAACCATGGATCGTTTTCGCACTACGTTTACTCTACGTGATAATACGCATCCGCAGAGACGTCGAACAGTGCGCACCGAAGAAACAATTGCCGCTGTAGAGCAAAGTGTTGAAGAGGACCCGAATGAATCGATTCGCCACCGTGCAGAGCAATCGGAGCTTTGTCCATCAACTTTATGGAAGATTTTGCGCAAAGATCTTGGCTTGCGACCTTACAAGATCCAGTTTGTGCAAGAATTAAAGCCGCGAGACCATGCAATGCGTCGTGATTTTGGTGTATGGGCCGAAAATGAGATTGATCTCGATGCTGATTTTCATCGCAAAATTTTGTTCAGTGATGAGGCTCATTTTTGGTTGAATGGCTACGTCAACAAGCAAAATTGCCGCATTTGGAGTGAAGAGAATCCACATGAGACCCTTGAGACGCCATTACATCCACAAAAACTGACTGTTTGGTGTGCTCTATGGGCTGGTGGAGTCATTGGGCCATACTTCTTCCGAAATAATGCTGGAGAGTCAGTTACCGTTAATGGAGACCGGTATAGAGCCATGATAACCGACTATGTTGTTCCCGAATTGGATGGCATGAATGTGGATGAGTTGTGGTTCCAACAAGACGGCGCTACATGCCACACAGCGCACGTCACAATCGATTTATTGAAGGAAACATTCGATGAGCGCATAATTTCGCGGAATGGACCTGTCAATTGGCCACCAAGATCGTGTGATTTGACACCATTGGATTATTTTCTTTGGGGATATGTGAAGTCGCTCGTCTACGCCAACAAACCAGAAACGTTAGGGGACTTGGAAGCCAACATTCGTGGCGTTATTGCCAACATACGGCCCCATATGCTCGAAAAAGTGGTTGAAAATTGGACCTGTAGAATTGACTTTATTCGAGCCAGCCGCGGCGGCCACATGCCCGAAGTCATATTTAAACATTAATGGCATAAAATTATCCTTCCAATAAAGCCAAATTGATGGACACTAAAACGATTTTCTTGTGTTTTATTTCAATTCGAAGTTCTATACCTCTAAAAAAAACACCCGTTACAAATGTATAATTACCATTTAGGCAGCTAGAACCATATGTCTCTATGTCAATACTCTTTCTCCAGCGACAATTGCACTAGTTAAAATGTGGACAACTTTCCTTTTATGCGTGAGTAGAGATACGTTGGAGACAACAGTTCCAGTGTATTTCTGGTGGTATTGTCAATGAACGCGTCAATAGCTTGTTTTTCTTTTTTATTATGTTGTGCAATTATATTAAAAAAATATATGTAGACGAGGGTCACTAAAATCTACGAGTGAATCTTTGGTTCAAATATCTCCATATGGTCATAAAAGAACTATCTTCTTAATAGTGCTAAAGTCTACTGTTAGATTTTGAATGACAACACTATGTTATGTGTCAATAGGCATTTGCATTGGCTTGGGTACACCTAGTCAGTGTTGTCAGATTTTTTCTGACCTATTTCGCCAAATTGATTTTAAAAATCGCCAAAACTCGCCAAAAATCAGTTTATGTAGTTTTTCTTAGTAAATATTTGATAATAAATTTGGTTTGGTACAACAGTTTTTTAATAGAAATTTTTATAAAATTATCGTGTCAAAATCTATCAGAAAATCGCCAAAATTAGAAATAAAATCGCCAAAAATTATTTCTTGTAAATTTTTCTCATCCAAATACAAAATTCAGTAATAACTATAATTAATATAAGAAAAATCATCAAAATTAAATTGCTTTAACTTCTTGCAGACGAGTTTTGGTAGGATTTATTTTTGAAACTACTCCTTCAGCAAACTAATTTTCCTGAACTAGAAAAATTTTTAAGTTAAATTTTGTTAAAAAATAGCCATATTAATTTATCGCCAGAAAAATCGTCAACAAATTTATTTCTCTCCAGAAAAATCGCCATGTCGCCAAACCAAAAATTTGGACGCCAAGCAAGTTGAAAAATCGCCACGTTTGGCGAGAAATCGCCATATCTGACAGCCCTGCACCTAGTCAGTAGCACTATTGACAATGTCACTAGAAAATCACTATAATTTTACTATTGACAACGAGACAGGATATATCGATATTGTAGACTAGAGCCCCTAAGATTTACTAGCGAATCTTTGGTGCCAATGTCTCCATGTGGTCCCAAAATAACTACTTAGTCAGTAGTGCTACAGTCTAGTGATGGATTTTCAATGACAAGCTAATGTTAAATGTTAATAGATGATTACATTAGCTTGGGTACACCTGGTCAGTAGTACTTCTGACAATGTCACTAGTAGATCACTACAATTTCACTATTCGTACTTTCTGCAGGGTATTTTCTGCAATCTGTTTTATAGTGTAAATAGATGCGCTCGTAAACACGTATTAACTGTTCCAGATAATGCGTGTATTTGCATACATTTTAAATCAGATAACTTCACGTATTTTTGTTGCTAATGATGTCTCTATCTGCACTGTGGAGTTGAGAGTTGAGGATTGAAAGAAGTATAAATAGTTTCAAACTATTCAAGCTCATTGTCATATAATTTGTCAATATAATACCCTTTAGTTAATAAATAAAAGAAATTGGAAGTAACGGGGTATGTTTACAGAATAGAATGATTTCTAACATAATGAAAAATTTTACTACTTAAATTTATAGCGCCTTTAGTGTAAAAACTGACAGGACTATAAATATAAAAAGAAAAAATTCATATTAAAGCAAGGTTAATTTAAAATCTTTCCGCAACGATTTTGCTTCATATGTGTTTCATGTTAATTCAACATGATTTACATAAATCTTCAATGAAAATTTTTTCGTTTTAAAATAACTTCATTTCAAAATTCTAGAACTGTTAAATTAAAATGAAAAATGAATGTTAAGTATCAAAATTATTTCAAGTTGAAGCAACATGAATTTCATACAGAAATAACATGATGATTGCAAGTTATATGACGTTGAAACAACATGAATTTAATTTAATAAATTCATATTATTTTATTATTATTTATATTCATAGTCAAAGCAAAGTGTGCTTTAAAAATTAAAAAAAAAATGGAAATTAGGACACCTGGTTGTAACAGTGCAATAAAATTATATTAAATGATGATGTCAAATTTGACGCAAATATTTCAAAACGTTTCCAATTATTTCCCATTATATTTTTCTCCAGCGGCGTACGATTAAATTAATGTATTGTTTGTGCCCGGTGGCGGCTGTTAGCCGGCTTACAGCACATAGGCTCTGTTCTTTGCTTTGTACTCATGTGCAAAAACCATACAAACACAAACTGAGCAATCTTTCTATTTTTTTTTTTGTTTCAGTCACTTCAAAGGACGAAACAAAACAAAATCAAACAATTTGTTTCGTATATTTTCGTACTCTGGATTTGATCACGTCCTAGCTCCTGCGCCATGACATAAATAGCATAGCTATAAAATAACGTGCAAAAAATCAGACTTACTTAACATCATGAACATAACTTCTCATTCACTAAAAATCATTAGAAATTATCCAAATTTGCACTTGTTCTGGATCAGAAGTTCGGGATTTTATTGACTTCCTTGGAAGCTCATTTTTTTTACCAGTCGAGTTTGTTAAACAAAAGCGCATCATAATTGTTTCTGTGTAGAGAATATTGAGTGAAAGTAAAAGTTAAACAATTACTATAAATAAATAAGTGCCAGCCAGCTCTTGTTTTGTTTGTTTTTGCAAAAATATTTGTTATAGTTTTGCTTATGAAAGTTGATTCAAAAGTTTTTAAAAGTTTTTGGCTTTGCAAGAAACTTTTGCGTAATGTTTTGTTTCTTTTTATACACTGAAAATAAAAGAAAATCTCAGGAAAGTAAGGAAGTATATAATTCTTAAGGAATGACATGTTACAAGTAATATGAAAAAAAAACTTATATCGGTGGTGCACAGAACGCACACACTTTGAGTGGTTATGTATGGTAATGTAACTGCAACAGTAGGAAACAGCTGATCGAGATTGTTATGTGAAAAGTAATGAAAATGGTTATAGAGATGGAATGTTACGTAACCTACCTTTCATATAAAGATATCGATCAGCTGTTTCCTACTCTTGCAGTTACATTACATTACAGTCGGCTTACTGAGTCTTTGCACTGCTTACGGATTGTAAAATTTTGATCTGCTTGACGTTTTTGAAAACTCTTCTCCTTTAATCCATTTATAAACATAAATCAAAAGTAGAATTTATGAAAATCGTATAACCCAGGTAGTCGACTCGTCTAAAAAGTTTGCATGAAAATTATCAAAAAAAATTAGTGTTTTTCATATACATTTTCTATTCAAGTCGACCGTCCGCGTTGTGGAAGCAGGAGGTAAGCGAGTTCTCAAAAGCTGAAATGAATATTTGTTTATTAGAATCATTAACTCAATTACCTAGATATTCACTTTTATTACGAGTATCATTGATCTTCCATTCGGCTCCACTGTTCAGCGCTTTGTTACAAAGTGAAGTATGTTGTACATTTTTGCTGTTTATTGCAATTTTGTCAAGTTGGATGCTGTCTGACATTAAATGTTTGATGTGGGTGGAAAGAGTGCAACCTCATTTATCGTCTGCAATAACGACGTTTAAATTTACTGTTTAAAAGTTTAAGCAAAATCATGAGGAACGCATGAATGAATAAACGTCTGTCTCTTGCTTACAAAGCAAATATTCAACGTGACATTTCTGCAATTTGTTTGCTTAGCCATGAGATTTTTGTTTAAAGGGTCCTCTTTGAGTGTATGTACAAACATTTATTTCTCATTAAGCTGAAAAATGTTTAAAATTCGAGACAACAGTCCATAGTGCACATATGAAATCGGGATGAAATCAGTAACTTCATCTATTTGAAAGCAAGAATTTAAAAAAATAATTTATATAAAAATTGCAATTGCTTACCTTCTGCAAGGACAGAGACAATCAATCAATCTATGCTGTATTGTCATCTAATTTTGAGATGATTATTGGAGGGAAAGCTTTGCTTAGCACCCCCAAATAATACAGTCCTTCATAATTTGTATAATTATTATTTTTAGAGTTTCATTCTTTTCAAAATACGATTCAATAAAGAAACGAAAATGAAACAGTTTCCACGAAACTGTGTCCCTCCCACACACTAACCAAACCCAAAGTTTTATCTACTAAATCTCTGTTTATTGAAAAATAACGAAAACTTAAATTCTTGGAAATACCTTTTATATACATATATTATTGATACTATTGTTAGAAATAAGATTATATTCTTTTCTTAAAATATTCTTCTTTTCATTCATTTGTATACATTTCAATCAAATGGGGTTTAAATATTAAAGTGTACTTAAAGAAGAGCAACTTGAGAAGTGAAACATCATATCGCTCATTTGCTTCAAAAGTGTTACAACTCCAAAAAAATTAGTTTTGCAGAAAACGCATTTAAAGTTTTCACTTTATATACAACTCCAAGAAGACATGAACAAATATTCTTCTCTCAATAGGTGTTAGTAAATGCTATTTATAAGAAATTTTTATACAACATAAAATAAGAAGTGCAGAATTATGCTGCAGAGTTAAATCAAAAAACTTATTTTTGAGTTATGCTACTATTAGAGTAAATGAGCGATATGTTTGCCACTGCACTTATACCTATACATACACTTACACACTCAGATTTGACCTCAAAAAGTATTGTATTATTCAAGTTCTTTACACCATTAAAAGTTTTAAAAAGTCATAAACCACTTTTTATAACGAAGAGAATCCATTTTTTTTATACAATATACAAAAACCGCTTGAAAATAAATATTTATCTCTAAGTCCTCACAAAATTGAAGCATGAATTAGTAAAATTTTACACTAAAGAATTTATGACATGCCAAACAAAAAATTTTTGTTATTGTATTTTAAGGTAGAATTTATTTAATAAAATTTACTAAAGCATTTTGGAATTGCGTGGGATGCAACAAAGACTTATAACACATAAAAGTTTTTATAGATTCGCTTATTAAAAAAAACCGATGAAAAGTATTCATGAACAACATTTAAAATAAAATTTTTAAGTTTAATAATAAAACCAAATCTTTAAGAGTTTTTTGTCAATAGGTAAGCAATAAACTTAAAATTTTTCATATGAGCTTAGATGAAAATAAGACCTACTTATATATCAGCTGATATACAATATGAATTTCAACTGTCAGAGTTAGCTATTGGAATCAGACTAGAATTCAAAGGAGTGTAGATAAGGCTTTAATAATTATTTTACCACTATGCTTAAAGAAAATTTTTCGAATTGGCAAGTTACACTGGCCTGCATTTAATTCTTTTTTGGTCATATGAATCTTAGCCATAAGTTTATTTGGGGGCGTAAAAGCGACATTGACACGATAGCCGATTTTTGACTTTACGAAATGACTCCATACAAGAAATAATAAAAGAATAAAGGCTCACTTAGCCGACTGTAATGGAAACAAGTAAGAGTGCTATATTCGGCTGTGCCGAATCTTATATACCCTTTACCAAAGTCCGTTTATGTAGTATAGAGATACATACATAAGCACATTACTTTTATGTACAAAGAAAATAACAATAATTTTCAAACCCTAGAATCATAATTTTTGATTTTTCTGATTAATTGTACCAATCTAGTAGTTCTTAAAAAAATATACAAATTGTGTTAAGTGAAAAAAAGGAAATTCAAAAACAAATGTTTTAGTTAGTTACTTTAATGTCTAGAAAAAAATCATAGTTTCCAGCTCTGGAGCTGTGGTTTTTATTTTTATAATTTTCTATACCAAACTTTTCTTTCCAAAACGTAAAATATATATATAATTTATAAAGGAAAAGATAAAAATTAATTAGACTTAGTTACTTTTATATATCAAAAAAGTGTGAGTGTCCCAACCGTGAACTCATCCTTTTTGATTTTCTGATTTCTTACACCAATCCCTTTCTTTTAAGAATTTAAGAAATGTTTAATTGATAAAAAAAAGGAAAAATTTGTTTTAGTAACTTACTTTTGTACAAAAAAAGTTAAAGTTTTCCAAACCTGGAATCGTCTTTTTAATTTTTTTAATTGTTTTTTTTTATTTGAAATACCAATTTTATTCGTTATCAAGCATAAAATAAGTTTATTTAATAAAAATAGATAAAAATTAGTTTTCGGGAGTTAATTTTTTATGTCACAAATAGTGTAAGTTTCCCAACCCTGGAATCCTCCTTTTTGATATTTTTTGATTTCTTACACCATCTTTTTTTTAAGAATATAAGATATGTTTAATTTATAGTAAAAAAGAAAAAAAATTGTTTTTGTAAGTTACTTTTGTATAAAAAGTAAGGTTTCCAACCCTGGAAACGTTATTTTAATTTTTTTAATTTTTTTTATTTTGAAATAATAATAAAATAAGTTTATTGTATAAAAAAAAATAAAAATTAGTTTTCGGTAGCTAATTTTTAATATCACAAAAAGTGTGGGCTTTCCAACTCTGAAATCAAACTTTTTGATTTTTCTGATTTCTTATACTAATCTTTTTCTTTTAAGAATATAAGATATCTTTAATTTATAGAGAAAAAGGAAAAATTTGCTTTAGTAAGTTACTTTTGTATAAAAAAAGTTAAAGTTTTCCAACCCTGGAAACAACTTTTTAATTTTAGAAGGCTAATTTTTAATTTGAAATACCAATTTTATTCGTACTAAAGTATAAAATAAGTTCATTTAATAAAAAAAATAAAAATTAATTTTCGGTAGTTAATTTTTTATATAACAAAACGCTTCAGTTTCCCAACCCTGAAATCATCCTTTTTGATTTTTCTGATTTATTACACCAATCTTTTTCTTTTAAGAATATAAGATATGTTTAATTTATAAAGAAAAGGAAAAATTTCTTTTAGTAAGTTACTTTTGTATAAGAAAAAAAGTTAAGGTTTTCCAACCCTGGAAACGTTTTTTTAAATTTTAAATTTTTTTTTATTTTCAATACCCATTTTATTCTTGGTAAAGTATAAAATAAGTTTATTTAATAAAAATAATTAAAAAATTAGTTTACGTTAGTTAATTGTATATATCACAAAAATCGTAGGTTTTCCAACCCTGGAATCATCCTTTTTGTTTTTCTGATTATTTACATCAATCCCTTCCTTTTAAAAACATTAGATATGTTTAAGTTATAGAAAAAAAGGAAAAATTTGTTTTAGTAAGTTACTTTTGCATAACAAAAAAAGTTAAGGTTTTCCAACCCTGGAAACGTCTTTTTAATTTTTTTATTTATTTTTTAGTTAGAAATACCAATTTGATTCATACTGAAGTATAAAATAAGTTTATTTAATAAAAAATTATTAAAAACTAATTTTCGGTAGTTATTTTGTATGGCAAAATGAAGTTTAAGTCTGCCAGCTCTGAAAGCGTCTACTCGATTTTGCTGATTTTCAATAACAATCTTATTTCGACGATTTCTGACCCACCAGTCCAAGAACTAAGTCTCTAGGTTTCCTGGGAGCTTCGGAAACCCGATTTCACGTACAGACAGACGGACAGACGGACATCGCTTATTCGTCTTCCCTATGCATAAGGATCCAGAATATATATACTTTATGGCTCGCTTATTAATATTCTGGAAATTACAAACGGAATGACAAACCTATATGTACCCTTTTACCATTTTTTGGTAAAGGGTATAAAAAAACTGCAACGGTAGGAAACAGCTGACCGGAATGTAAGCATCTGTACATTACTTTTCATATATGTAACAATATCGATCAGTTGTTTCCTACCGTTGCAGTTATATTCCAATACAGTCGGCTAACAGACCCTTAAGAATGTTAAATTTTTTAACATGGTTTTCATCAGAGTAAAAAAAAACTAAATTTTATATTTAAGCACTTAATACTTTGTTTAAGCTGCTGAATGATATAATTAGTGGATTAAAAACTTGAAATACTTAAACTAACTTGAACGGAATTAGAATTCCGTTGTACATTATTATAAACAATGCACTAATTGACAACACTATTTTTGCCAAATCAGCTGTTTTCGTGTATCATGTTACTGTTAAAAATGTTCAGTTTGTTCTTCAATTTAACTATAAATCGACTTAGAAATGAACAGCGTTTGCATATTATAAAATTTTATTATAAAAATTCATGGAATCTTGTAAATAAATTTCGCACAAAAATTACATTATTGAATATTAAACCAGCAACACGCATACGTAGAGTCGTAGCTGTATCCGCCAGTGTTACCCAGCAAAAAATTACACATTACCATCAGAACTACTTGCCATATAATGACTTACTTTTCTGATTGCTAAATTTCATTACTCGCTTACAAATCTCATTACCTAAAATGTAAAAAAATTGTGTACAAGTTGCTAAATGAAGAGAATGATTTTTTTTTAGATTAAATAGATTACGTGAACAAGTTTACAAATAAAAAGGTAAGCACTTCTCAAGAATCGATTATTTTAGTCTCACGCCTTGTTAAAATCATTAAGTTGGTAATCCAGTAAGGAACAGCTTCCACCAAAAATGCTTAATTCCAAACTCAATTACCTTTTTTGAATTTTTTTGCTGGGTATTGATGCCACATATCACCCGAAACAATGGCCCAGTTGAGAGGCGAGTTCGCTCAACAGATTATTTCACGGTTGGGGCCGGTCCATTGACCGCCTAGACCTGGAGATATAACGCCTTTAGAATATTTTTTGTGCGGCACGCCCACAACGGTTGACGCACTGGAAACCAATATTTAAGAATTTATTGGTGAGATACGAGTATGCCAAAATTGGACCCAGCATATGAATCACTTTAGGTGTAGCCGCGATCAATATTTGCATGAAATCATCTTTAAACATTGGATTATATAAATCGTTCTACCGAATCAAATAAAGATTTCATAATTTTTTTTTTAATTTTATTTGTGTTTTAGTTTTCGCAAATCAAATCCGAAAGCTCTTAAAAAAATCACAGGTTATAACGATAATTGGTGCAATTCGAAGTAATAATTTTCAGTTATATAAAATTGTTTAATATTTTTTTATATATGTAAATTTTCCATTGAAAGTGTGTCTGGGTTGTCTTAATATAAGTTTAACCTTTAAAATTTTTGTTTTGGGAATATTTTCGAACTTCTATCCGTTGCGATAATCTACATAAAAGACTAAGGAAGCCGCGCGAGTATCATGTAACTGACCTACAGAAACTGATAAACAAACTTACTTCTCTAAGGCCCAATAATCGACTGCTCAATTAAGTGTCATTTAGCTAATAGCCACTTAATTTTAAGTTGCACTTAATTGCAGTTTCATTTTTTCAGTCGTAAAATTAAATGATCACTTAAATACTATGAAATAATATGTGGTAGCACCGTGAAATGTTGATAGTTCTAAAATAAAACAGATGTTTAATGTAAATAAGAAAGTTAGGTTATCAACATGTAGAAAATTAAATCTGCATAAAAACACATTTTATGAAACCAAAAGAGCATCAGAACGCATTTTTCTATTTATTTATTCCATGATATGATACTATGCATTGTATATGTTATATATTTATAAAAATCAAACGAAATTCTTTTTAATACGACCACATGATGTTCATGTACATGTTTTCAATAAACACACACAAGCATAATAACATATGGTATGCTCGTAAGACTTAAGTGTGATTTTAATAGGCAAGGTTGGCCATTTAAATGGCTCTCAACTTTATACTGAAAAAATGAATTCGGTACTTAAGAGACACTTAAAGATAAATGACACATAATTGAGAAGTCAATTATTGGGCCTAAGTGAATCATATGGCCTTAGAATCAATATTAAAAAAAACAAAATTCCAATGATCAATGCGACGCATCAAAGGAAATAACATGTCGCATAGGGATGCATTTTTTGAGTACAGCAAGGTATTGAACATTCATGATATTAGTCTAGCACCAAAATCAATCAATGCTATGGTGGTCCGTGAAGAAAGACGTGCGGGAGGCAGAAAAGAAGTTTCCTGGCTGAAAAATATTTGAGATTGGACAGGATGTCGTGATGAGCTAAATTTGTAAAAAAAGACAACTGACTAATCTCTGAATTACACATATAAAATAGCAAAATTAAACAAAAAATTAATTAAATCTAAAAGTTTTGTAAAAATATATATTGTTATTCAAAATTTATGAAGATTGCTAAAATCTTCCATATCGCCCTGGAATCTAAAAATTAAAAAAATTAAAATAAAATTCTCTCAATGAGAGTGATCCGCCATGTGTAAAGAGGAGAATCGGTTGTAAATATAAAAATTAATGGAGCTGAATGAAGCGAATAACTGAATCATCCCTTCGTGAATAAGAAGTGAAACTTTTATTCCTCTCAATGGGAAAAATGTTATTGTAAATTTTATGCGAAATTTTCTCTGGCTGTCAGTTTTCGGTGAGTGTTACAAATGGAAGCATAAAAATTAATTGATACTCAAGCGGTTTCAAATGAAATATTTTTAACTGCAACTAAGATAGTGCAATGGAAAAAATTCAGCAAAATTTCAACTTAAAGTCTACGTAAACAAGGTTATTTTAATATTTTCAGTAATGTTTTGGCTTCATATATGTTTCGTGTTAATCTAGCATGATTTATAGTAACTTCCAAAGAAAATTTTTCCTTTTGAAATAACTTTATTTCACGTTGATTTAACCTTTACGTAGTGTTAAAATCTGAACCAAGAATCATGTTGAATCAAAGTCATTTCAAGTTGGAACAGCATGAATTTAATTTAATGTAGTAATTGTATTTTATTAATTATTTAACTTACATATGTTTGGCACAGGCATCAGAAAAATGTTTGTTTGTACATAAATTGGCTTCTCCGGCCAAGATTTGAACTCGGAACTCATCATCATCACCAACACATGGTGATTTTATATTATATTATCTGAGTGTGCACAATAACAAATTATTAGGTTTTCGAAACAGATTTTAAGTTTTATTATTTTCTATTTAATGAATTTATAGTAAATTATTTTATAGTCCATTCAGGCGGTCGAAATCAAGTTAAAATTAAATAATTTTCGATATATTTTGACATTTTCCAAATTTAACATTTAAAACTATGAAAAACAACAACAGAAATTATTATTTTTTTAATTCAATATGAGTTTAAAAGAAGATTGAAAATCTTTATATTTAAGACGTCTGTCTGCCGCAACGAATAAGATGTTTGCGAAATCAACTCAAATGTCATTCAGTACGTATCTGTAAGAACACTTTTGATTTCCTTCGTTGTTTGAGCTTTAATTTTTTGTGTGTATACCACCGCTATAAAATTTATTTAATGTGAACCAAAGTGGTTTATAATCTGTGCAAAATAATGTTCCAGTGAGTTATTTTTAACAATCATGAACATTATATACTGATGTTGTACAAAAAAAAGCATTTATGTTTCAAATTATTAATATTACTCGTAATTCAGTTCACCTGCAATATTAAATTGAACAAAGCCAAGAGAAAAATAAAAAAAAATCACGTGAAAGTATTATTAACGATAAGAGGAATCAAAAAAGGGAAACATTTCTTAGACAAATTATTTACGATTGCAATTTTGAGAAAACGAAAAATATTTCGCAAAATTACCCTCGTATGCCTTTTATCTAATTCTTGTTATAACCAAAAGTTGGCATTTACCAAAGAAAACATTTTGCTCAATCTTGCCCGTGGAAAGGTTTAAAGAATCAAATACGTAAAAAGTCAACAATCATTGAATATAATTAAAGCCTTTGCACAACATTTAAAGAGAAAAATTTTACTCTTTTGTCAGCGCGTGTCCTTCCACATCAATGTCCATAACTATTCGTGTTGCTCATATTGCGACTGAATACAAAAATATAAACTAACACACGAGCAAGTGCTAAGATAACTTTTATTTTACTTTTGTTTTCGTTTGAATTTTTTTTTGTATTAGAATTTTTGTTCGTAACAAAAATTTTTTTTTATTATTTTTTCACAAGAAAAAAACAGAACGTTATTGTATATAAAAACACATACACACACACACACAATCATTATACAAATGAAAATATGCGAACGTAAGTACTCCCACTTGCGAACTAATGATAGTAGTGGCATAATTGTTATGGATACTTTGCTACAAGATACAAGCCATAATATGTTTATGTATGTGTTTGATATCTGTATGGTGAAAAAAGGACAATGTTAAACTCTTCAGAATTATAACCACAAATGACGCACATTAACACAAGCACTTTCATTCACAAATAAACAGTTTATTTATCTTTTGAATGAAGCAAAAAAAAAAATAACATGTATACATATATACTTATACCGCTTTGAACATCAAGAAAAACATTTTAATATAGTTGTTATGATTATTATATATAAAAGTGATTTGAAAGTGATTGTTTTGACTTAAATGTGTTTTAGACAAACAGTTTTTATTTTAAACGAGGAGTGTTAGCCAGCCATACATCTATAATTACAAAATAAGCATTTGGTTGCAAGTAAAAGTGTATACAGACGTATTCTTTTTTAATCACTCCTATTGTGAATATATTTTCCGTCGAAATAATTCCCTTTTCCCTAAAGTTGCAATCGTGAATTATTTACACGTGAAAAACTTTCATTTTAGGGAAAAATGTGGCATCACCGATTTTTATTTTAGTGGCTTTTGACAAAAAATTATGTGTGTCTTTTTTACAAATTTTTTATTTCCGCTTTTTTAAGCAGTTTTAAATTGTTAGATTTTATTTTTAAAAAGAGTAGAAATGGTAATGCAAACAATTCTTCTTGTTTTCAAAAAAGTTTATTTCTTTTTCTTTAAATCGCAGCGAAATGCTATTAATTTTGCTGAATAATAACAATTTATTAATAGAATTATAAAAATACGCATAAAAAGTAAAATTACATCAATTCACAATAGCATGTTCGTCTTGCAATAGATGTTTATTTCATTCCGTTACAATTGGCGATGTCAATTTATGCATTAAACACATTCACCACAGCATGCTGCAGCAGGCAGCAAGCAGCATTTGTCGAGTCGTAGCCTGCTACTTAATTATTTTGGAGACGGCAGCAGAACCATCTGCAGCTGATATTAAAGTACAAATACATTGTTCAGTATTGCCACTTTTATATATTTTGCATTTATAAAAATTAATCACTCTTTTAAAATATACTTATTTCACGTTAAATTACAAAAATGAATCAATTTATTCCTTACATCAATTTTTAGATATTATTTCTGTTAAATAATATGAAATAATTGTACAAAATCATTCATTCAAAATATTCGTCATGTTGCCTTGCAATTCCCTTGAGATTCACAATAAGGTTGAATAATTATTATTGGATTCTTATTTCTTACAAAAGAAATATGTATATGGTTACAAGTAAAAGTGTATACAGAAATAGTAATTATTAATAATAACTGTCGGATTCTTATGTTCTATTTTCGAAAAAATATTCACCACCATTGTGAAAATTATTTCCTTCGAAATTTTTTTCCCCAAAATTGCAATACTGAATAATTTTTTTTTAGTAATAATAATTTTCCTCAATAAACAAATTTCTGGAATATATGAAGTTTCTAGGTATGGTTCTAAGCACTGTTTAGGTAGCGCTTAGGTAGCGCTTAGGTAGCCGCAAAATTGAAAAAATTCCTGAAAATTTTTTAATTTCTTTTGTTTGGAAATTTTGCATTTTTGTGGCTACGTAAGCACTGCCTAAACGGTATTAAAAATCATTCCAAGGAAGTTCATATGTTCTAGAAAGTTGTTGTTTGTTTAAAAAAATTAATTTTTCTTTTAAATTTTTTGCGATTTTGATCTTGAAGATGAAATTTCTTGGATTTTATATGTTGACAATTTTTTTTTTGTATTTTATGACAATACAACTTTTCCTCAGAGAGTAAATCAAAATTTGTATCGGTTTGCGAGATATGAGCCTGTGAAAAAGCAAAACCGACACCGATGTCCAAAATCTTTAGGGGCCCATAAAAAAAGAGCATGACTTGGGGCAAAACTGGGAGACACGAGTTTTTTTTTTGTTTGACTTTTATCACGTAGTGGTGTCCGTATCTGGTTATATTTGCATGACTTAAAAATTTACACATAGTGATATCAAGGGCTATACATGAATATTTATTTTTAAGACAAGATCAGTAAATAATGTAAATGATTTTCAATTATAAGGGTGCTGGTATTCGAATGAATTTTTTCCACTACACTTAAATATTTAAAAACGCAACTTTACACTTAGTAACATTTCATATAAAATCCAAACTTAAATTCGTTTAATTTTCCCTTGCTTGCATTCACTGGGGACTGATAGCGCGAAAAATATCACTGGAGATTCATGATGATGATTTCGTGATGAAAAATAAAATTAAAGCGTTTAACTCAAGCTTTTTTCTGCAACTTTGCATACGCATTAAACTTATGCAACGCTTTAACTTTTCGTTTTTAAAAGTGGGCGTTACTACGCCCATACAATTCAAGCATTTTGCCAGGACATGTGTGTAGCATAATTTGTATTTAAATCTTGCGTCATATTCATTATCTACTAACATATGTTGCGCTCTTTGAAAAATAATAGTTAATTTTTTTTAACAAGTTGTTAAAGTTAGCATACGTAGAGGAAAACTAAACTTTAAATCCATTTCATTGCATTGTTATTGAAATAAAATTTTACAATGCAATTAAGAAGCTTTCGACTTGTTTTTAAATTGTAAAATTAATATCGTTGATGCAGAAATAACAACATTGAAAATAATATTGAATGCGATATTATTATTTTTTTCTTAATTTTAACACAAGTATAATAATATACATAATTCATGTCGAAGCAAAATGCGATTAGAAAGTTCTTAGTGAAACGGGATATTTATTATTGTGCAACTAAGTGCATCACTAGTAAGTTCATATATATTTTTTAAAGTGAGTTTTATCTGTTTGAAACCTTCATATAGCAATTGTTGTGCCATAAAAATGCTTACGAAATCGGCCCTGGTAAATTTTTCGAGTGAATGAAATATGGCCAGACTTTTTTTCTTTCTTAAGAATAAAGAAATTTCTACTGAAATATTAAAAATAAACCAGTGTTAAAAAACTGCAGTCGAAATAGTAAAAGTCGTAAAATTGTGCTATTTCTTCCACCTTTTTATTTTTTGACAACCTGTTACTCAGACTTCTGCTACTGAAATTCAAAGAGTCGTAGTTGAAGTTAACACAAAAAACGGATATACACAACGAAGAGCCTCAGCTGTTCTCATACAGTTTTCGGTAGGTAACGAAGCAGAAATGTTTGTGTATATGTGTTTGAATGTGCATTTTGTGTATGTAAGAGTGTTGTTTTCCTCTATGTACAAATATAATAATAAAACAAACAACAACAACAACACTACTTCCAGCAAACGATTAAATACGAGACTGAAACTGCAAAATCAAGAGAAAAGAAAATACACACAACATCTCTACTACGACAACTTCCGAACTTATTTAAAGCCGCAGTCAGACAATCAGAAAACTTTTCGAACATGTCCAGAGCTGAAGCTCTTCGTTTTGTATAGCTATTCGTTTATTGTGTTAACTTCTACTGCGACTCTTGATTTTCAGAAGCAGAAGCAAAAGAAAATACACAGATGGGAAGTTTTTAAACGCTGAACTTAACTAACATTTAAGCAATGCACACAATACTAATTGTTGTTTCTTGTAGTCACGAAATAAATAATTAAGGCAAATGCTGGTATAAAGCTAATTAATTCTCAGATGTATTAAGTGTAGACTTAAAAAGGGCATGACTGACGGTTTTGAACTTTTTACAAACCACTAACTATTGACTACTAAGAGCCATTATTACAACCTAAAGTTAGTTAAAAGTAGGATTTTATCGGACGTATAAAAAGCTTTCCATTATTGCAAATTGTATTTAACTAACCAGGTAGGATAGACTTGCCTGTAATTTATCGCTTACTTTAGCTTAAAGTCAAATTTTTTTAACTATCCTTAAGTTGTAATAATGGCCCTAAGTAATGTAAGTCATAATAGTAGCTCAAGAATATTTGTCGTATCAAAAAAATTAAAAATATTTTGAGCTTTTTGACTAAAGATTAAAGCACACTTGAATTTCAAATAATTTTTTTTTTAATACGGCCGTATATATTTTTGCCTTACAATTTAAATGTATCACTTAATATTGAAATACTCGTATTTTGCTGAGAGATGGCAAACTTGGTGTGTTTGTTTTGCATTAGTAAACTTGCAAGATTTATAAATATGTACTTTAATCAAAAGATGATCAAACACATATGATGAAATATGTACTTATGCTTTAAATAGCCGCTGATTGTATAGTATGTAATCAAATAAACATTTACAATATCGATTTTTTCAGTGGAGCGATACTAGTACATTCTCACTTTTAAGTATTTTCTCTTTTTGGTGACCACTGATCTAAAGCCATCCATACACTTGTCCATTCCAATGTCAAGAAATCATACAAAAATTATATGTATAAATTAAAATTTTTTTTGAGAGAATTTGATTGAAAACAAAATTTCCAAAATTTAAAGTTTATATTATTTAAACAAGAACAACTAGAATTAATAAAAAGAGAAGAGATGTGTCTTAGGATGCCTTGTTAGAGCTATGCTGCTTAGCTATATAAAACAAATTTCATGAGTTAAATAACAATGCAATAAAACTATATTATATATTGATGTCAAACTCGCGGCAAATATTTCAAAACGTTTCCATTTATATCCCATTATTTTTTCTAGCGGCCTACGATTAAATTAAAAATAATACAAAATCAAATTGAATAATCGTTCTCATATAAGTTTGTTCTGCTTTTGCTCACTTCAAAGAACGAATGAAAACAAAATCAAATATTTCGTTTCGTTTGTTTTCGCTCTCGGGTACTAAGAAACTCACGTCCTAGCTTTTGTGTCGTGGCATAAGAACATAGCTTTAATAAATAAATATAAAAAGTGTTTCTACTGGAATTGCAACATTAATTTTTCTAACAGTAAAATTAACAACTTTAATTGGTTAGATTAGGTTTTCTTATTTTTTGGGCTTAGTTTTGTCAACTATGTAGTATATCTAATAGATTAAATGATAAATTTTACGGTATTTTTAAATAATAAAATACTAAATTTAACAACTCTCATACAAATAATTTTATTTATGTATGTATTAATATATAATTTTATATATGTATGTGTACATAATTTTATATATGTGTATATAATTTGATATATGTACTATATGTAATTTTATATATGTGTGCATGTGTGTATGCATACACATACACTCTCTTTAGAGAGTGAAGGCTTTATTAGTTTTTGCAAAATTTACACAGCAATAGCTTGCACTAACTTATTTTTGCCATCAAAATATTTGCCTTAAAGCCATTTTGAATATCCAATATATTTTGGAAGACTGCCATTAATTTTTATTTTATTTATTAAAGTCTGCAGCACTTAAAATATTAAGGGCCATTATTACAACTTAAAGTTAGTTAAAAGTAGGACTTTATCGGACGTATAAAAACTTTATCATTTGCAAAATTTGACTTTAAGCTAAAGTGAGCGATAAATTACAGGGAAATTCATCCTACCTGGTAAATTAAATCCAATTTGCAATAATGGAAAGCTTTTTATACGTCCGATAAAATCCTACTTTTAGCTAACTTTAAGTTGTAATAATGGCCCTAAGCATAGTTAACAACAAAGTACATGCATACATATGTGATCACAATGGGTGCATTCATAGGATGTAGCTGTTGCGCAACCGTTGAGTATTTGTCTTAGAAACGCACAGTTGAGTAATTCCGCTCCACTCAACAGTTGAGTAGTTTTCCATCACAAAATTTTTTCGCTACCTATAGTCAACATGTTTTGCTCAGCATAAACAGCTGATCGAATAGAGCTTTGCCATTTATATGCTTTGTTAGGTGGCAGTAGCAAATATTTGTTAAATTTTATATTACAAATGCGTTGAAGTAGCGAAATAAAGATATAAAATTAAATTATATCCATCAAGCCGTTTCTAAGATGTAGCTGTTGGGGCCAACAGTTGCTAGCATTTGCACAACTGTTGAGCTCAACAGCTACGTCTTATGAATGCGCCCAATGTATTGCAAAAGTATACATTTTATCCATTGAAATTGTTCTCTTGGTAACTGGCCATATTGGAAATGATTTGTGCTTATCAACAATTACAACTTGAATCTTTTTTGTGATTTATACTTGTTTGTTCAAAGTTCACCATTCATTTCAATTTCGCCTGAAATTATTTTATATGTACATATGTATATATGTACGTGTTGGTCTTTAG
The DNA here is from genome assembly GCA_949987645.1 of Tachina grossa. Lineage (NCBI taxonomy): Eukaryota > Metazoa > Arthropoda > Insecta > Diptera > Tachinidae > Tachina > Tachina grossa. The sequence continues at coordinate 171,569,347 of OX465274.1, read as the reverse complement.
TTTCTTATCACGATTTCATTTATGATAAACGATCAATAAATTAATTAAAATTACTTGCAGTTTTTATATGACTGGTAAGTGGATTCATTTATTATCATAATGGGCTTTTTTATGCATTAATATTTGCTCATTTTTCGTAAGCATGGACATATGTATTTACATAAAAGTTTATATTCACTCATTATATACGAGGATAGTTTGAAGATTATGTAGGTTTTTGATATTTTCAGGTTGTAGAAAATCATTTCAATCATCACCTAATAAAAGACTCAAACTATTATCAAATTTAAAGCGTACTGAATTGCTTATAATGCAACTTCGCTTATAAATTTTCTGAGTATTATTTTACTACGCAGATGGTGGTAAATTATCATTACCATTTTTAAATTACTGTTTTACACAATCTTACTATAAAAGAAATTATTAATCCTCAAACTCAGAAATTGAAGGCTTTCACACTTAAAGGCTAGTGCGGCGGAACGTATGTCATATGTCAAACATGGCTTGGCCGAATTCAATATTCTTAAATTTCCATATGTTATTGCATATGGATTATAAGTAAGAATGTAAATTTATTTGTAAAATAATAAAATCAATTTATTTATGCGTATGTGTGGGAGTTGAATTTCATGTGATTGAAATAAATTGAATTGCATGAGGCTTACTGTTTTTTCATTTAAATAAATTTAATTCTGGCAGAAGCACGCTTGGGGAATCGAAGCAGTTCCCTAAACGAAAATGTTAAAATGTATTGATATAAATGTATATACATACATACATGTGTGTGTATGTGTGCACAGAAAACCATTTCTTGTTCGCTTAACATCTGAAAAAATGGTTATTTGTGAATTAATGGTGTTTTCTTTTCTACAAAACAAAAAAATGCTACATTTCCATCTAAAAAGTACAATTTGATATTCGTTAATTAAAAAAGATTTACTCTCTAAAAGGGTTGTATTCCAGCAAAAAATTTCAAAAAAGGTAATCGAGTTTGGAATTAAGCATTTTTGGTGGAAGCTGTTCCTTACTGGATTACCAACTTAATGATTTTAACAAGGCGTGAGACTAAAATAATCGATTCTTGAGAAGTGCTTACATTTTTTATTTGGCAACTTGTTCATGTAATCGATTTAATCTAAAAGAATCATTTTCCTCATTTAGCAATTTATACATCATTTTTTTAAATTTTAGGTAATGTGATTTGTAAGCGAGTAACGAAATTTGGTAATCAGAAAAGTAAGTCATTATATGGAATGTAAGTCTGATGGTAATGTGTAATTTTTTGCTGGGATGTTTTATTCTAATAAAATCACAGCAATAATAGTTGAAAGCATTGCAATTTACGCCACTTATAAAAAGACAATATTCTTAGTGCTTTGTAAAACAGCTGACTTTTGTTTATGTAGAGGGTTACCAAGCAATCCCCCTAAAGGCTCAGTTAGCCGACTAAACCGGAATGTAACTGCAACAATAGAAAATAGCTGATCGATATTTTTATATGAAAAGTAGGCTACGTTACATTACATTATATCTCTATAACCATTTTCATTACTTTTCACATAACAATATCGATCAGCTGTTTCCTATTGTTGCAGTTACATTCCATTACAGTCGGCTAACTGAGCCTTTAGTGTGTAATTTTTTGCTGAGGTTACATTAAAATAATAAGAAAAAATTGTTGCCTGCCCATGGCTAAAAAGTATTGTTATACACTCGAACTTTTTGATTCAAAAAATAAAATATTAAAAAAAATAAAAAATGTTTTAATCTATATTAATCACCATCAGCGTTTTTTTTGTGTTGAAGGTGTAGTAAGCTTGGAAAACAGCTAGTTGTTTCGTTCTACTACGTGCAAATGAAGTTCAAACAATAACAATAAAGCTAACTAAAATTATTGTTTTATTACTAACTCATAGTAAAAATAAAAAGCAATGTGAGTCCGATCACAGAGGAGATGTGTAAACATCTAGTAACGAAATTTTTTTTAAGTTGGAAGTACTTATGCTTTTAGTACCTTTTTTTAAATTAATTACTTAAAAGTATCAAAACTTTCAATATTGTAAATACATAGGAATTTGCTGGTTTTTGTTTGTTTTATTTAACTTATTTAGTTAGTAAATGGGCACACTGCAGTATATGTATATGTACTGCATTAAAAATTGCAGCAAGCAGTAAATTTACTAATTGCTAAAAAAATTCAGTAAATTTTTACTGCTAATGAAATTTAATTTGCATTACTAGTAAAATCGTAGGGAGGTAGCAAGTGGCAAAGTTTTTTCAGTCAAATTTTGAAACTTTTGTATGAAAAACATTTAGCCACTTGGTAGGATTTCATTATGAATACGGGCATTACTGATTACTGAAAATTCAATGCACCTCATCATATAACAAATCATTTAGGCAATTTATAAAAATTGTAGAAAAAATTTTTAGTAATCAGTAAATTTTTTTTTGTTTTTACTGAAACTTTAGTGGTACTGCAGTGCTCATCTATGGTACATGCCTTTACTTTTACTTCTTAATTTTTAATTCCTCTTGTTCATCGTTTAGCTGTTGCTGTTCTTGTTGTTGTGTACGCATTGCAATTAAAGTAAATTCAGTAAAGTGCGACTGTGACTCGCGCACATTCGCTTTTGATCATTTTTTTTTTGATTTAGCTTTCTTAATTTTGTAAGTTTTTTCAGTTTAAACGATTTTTTTTTCAGTTTTATCGCTTTTTTCTCGTTTTGGCGATTTTTTCATTTTGGCGATTTTTTTCTGTTTTTTTTTCATTTTGGCGATTTTTTCCTGTTTTTGGGGTTTTTTTATTTAGGCGATTTTTTCATTTTGGCGATTTTTTCATATTGGCGATTTTTTTGTTTAAGGATTTTTTTAATTTTGGCGATTTTTGCGGTTTTTCGCGATTTATTTTAGTCCTAGAGATTTTTTTTAATCTGGTGCTTTTTTTTTCGTTTTGGCGATTTTTTTTTATATTTGGCGATTTTATATTTTTTTGATTTATTAGTCTTACCGTTTTTAAAAATTTCAAGAGTTTTGCTTTTACGGTTTCCAAGATACAGCAGGTTGTCAAAATTACAAAGTCAAAATTGCATTAACTGATGGAACACCCATTGATTTAAATTTTTAAAATTTAGTGTTAATTGTTGTAGTCTGTATAAAAATACACTAACATTTAAAATTTCAAGTGTATATATGTACATACAATTGTATGTATATTACATGGGATTTTAACATTTTTCGTTGCTCGTTTTAGAACACCCTTTAGTTCTTAACTCCCATGTATTTGTTGTTGTAGTGGCCAAATGTCTACATATTGTGTCCAAATTTCAAGTCCGTGGCTCTTACGGTTCATTTTCACCTTTCGTGTACGGAAATATACAGAAAAATAACCGGCGGCGGCGCACCGTCGGTTTCGAGCCGGTCGACTTGTTTCTCTGCTTGGTATTGCTTCTTTCAAACACTAATACACTCATACACAGTAGAGCTGCAAAACTATCGATAGTACTATCGATAGTATTGATAGTTTTGTTGTAAATGAAATATCGATAGTTTTTTCCACTATCGATACTATCGGCAAAAAAATAAGTAATTAAAAGAGTAAAATAATCGAAGTCAGTAAACAGTAGCCGGCAGTTTTGAAGGAAATTATCCGTAGTTGATTTATGCTTTTGTACAGCGATGGAAAAGTTGGTACAATTGTATAATTTTAGCGCTATTTGAATGCCAAAAGTACCGTAGCACCGCAATGACCCATTTAGCACTACTGGAATCTCTTTATATTATATTACATGCCAAAAATAGCAATAAAATATATTAACCCCCTTATGCAAAAAATAATGCGTGCTTGAAGTGTACATTAAAAACAATTTCCATAGAAAAACCGGTTTTAACGTTCACTTATTTTTTTGCACAAGGTATTGGAAAATTAAGTAAATCAAACGATGTTTTCCGGTACTTAAAGAATTGCTGGAGGAATGTTATTTATTCCAAATTCATCTGCAAATGTGGAAATTTTATTTTCCTACCAAGGAGAGAAGCCGACTATTTGCATCGACTGTGAACAATCGAATAAAAAAAAAGGTTATAAACGTAGTATGTCGTAAATGTTACTTTTATATTCAGATCCCAGCAACTAATATTCTTTGTAAACCTTCTGGCGTTTTAAAGTACAAGTATTAAAAAAATATATATAAAGAATTAGGTACAATCGTACTGAAAAAATTAAATTTTTTTTTGAAAGTTATTAAAATTTGTAAATATGACATCGCATCCCTGCTTCTGTATACATAAGTACTTAAATACATATGTATGTATATGAATTTATTTATAAATCCAAGTGTTATTCGACAAATAGTAGTCACAAGTATCTTAATAAATTCAACATCGTCGACACAAAGATAAATTTTGGTGGTACTGATATCGCGACGGCCGCCAATCGTCTCTTACGATAAAACTTTACAGTTAGTGTCTTAAAAGTTATCACCAATTTTCGCATTTTGATAATTCTAAACCATGGGTAGGCCCATAAAATTTCAAGTTCAATAAAAAAGTATATTTTCGATAATATGCCGCTTACGATAAAATCGAAAAAAAGGCTTGATATATTTTTATATACTAATGAAAATGTTGAGGACTCTGGATTTTTTTTTCGAGTCAAATGTAGTTTATGTGGCAACTTTTATAAAACTATTCGATACTATCGATAGTATCGACAGTTTTACATAAAACTATCGAAACTATCGAGTGGAGCAACTATCGATAGTTTTGCAGCTCTAATACACAGCTCACACCGATTTGACAATGCAAAGCAAAAGCAAAAAGCAAAAAAATCTCAGCAAAGAAATCAAAGTCAAAAGATTTTTACCCCCTAGCGTATAGATGTTTACACATCAAAAAATTATTCTTTTTTTAATAAAAAATTAAACTTTTTCGCACTAATTTTAGCAAACCTTTTTTGGGATTTTGTTTCCCATTGAGACTACATTTTCGTGGTGCACTGTGTAATTAACATTTTAAGTACACAAGTATTTGGTTTCTCTGCTAGACTTCTTTCTTTTAATGAGTGATTTTTTTTAGCAACTTTTTTATGGCAACACAGTTTTTTTTTGTGTATCATGTTACTGTTAAACATGTTCAATTTGGTCTATAATTTCACCATGAATCAACTAACAAATGAACAACGCTTGCAGATTATAAAATTTTATTATCAAAATTCATGCTCAGTTAAGAAAGTGCATCGTACACTTCATCCATTTTATGGTCAGTTTGGGCGACCTTCTGAGGGGGCTATTCGAAATCTCATGATTAAATTTCGCACCAAAATTACATTATTGAACTTTCAAATAGCAACACGCATACGTAGAGTGGCAGCTGTATCCGACAGTGTTATTGATGACGGTGAATTATAGATTCGGCGTCATTCGCAGCAATTGTGCCTTTGTAAATTTTTTTTGGTCGAGTTCAGTGAACAGTTTATTTAACGTTAGGGGCGATCAAGATCGTGCGATTTAACGCCTTTAAACTACTTTTTGTGAGGCTATGTTAAAGTTCATGTCTATAGAAACCAGCCAGCATCGATTGATGTAATGGAAGACAAATTTGAAGAATTTATTCGGCAATATGATGGAGAGAAATTGGAACCAGCGTATGAACCCCTTCAGTCGTAGCAGCGATCAACATTTGCATGAAATAATATTTAAAAATTGAATTATATAGATCGTTTTACCGACTCAAATAAAGATTTGATAAATTTCATGTGTTTTTCTTTTAATTAAATCCGAAAGTTCTTAAAAAATCACCCTATATAAAACATTTGTTTGTTCAGAGATAAAAATAAAACGTAGAAGAAATCAAACCTTTTCTCTTGAATAACTTCATTGTAAACGAATTTTGTAGTTAAGTATTTGCAAATGCTTGAGAAAAAAATAACTCAAGCAACATCAAGTACGCAATAAATTATTTCCTAAATAAAAGAACAATTCTTGTTATTTGTAAAAAAAGCCGCTGGGGAAATTCATCGAATAAAAAGAATGTTCCAAAAATGTTGCAGAGCTTCATGCTACGGTTTTTTTTTGATGTGTTAACATCTATACGCGCGCCTCTAGGGCAGTAAACTATCAGTTTCAATACATAAGTGTTAGGTATGTAAGAGTAAATCATCGTTTGTTTGTTCGTTGCTTGGCAGTCGGTATTGAAAGTGATTATTGGGCGATTTTCATATAATTTTCCCACGCGATTTTCTCCGGAAATTCATAGCCGATTTTATTAATTTTTGGATTAAAAAGCTAGTGCGGGCTTCGACGAAGAGTTTACGCCAAAAATTAAGGCGATCCGATATCGGCGAGCCGAGATTTAAGTGTTTTAATTTGGAGTATTAATTTGGAGTAATATTAAAAAAGTGTTTTATGTTGATCTTCGGTTTTGTCTTATGCATAGCAAAGAGAATAGTGACGTGGTTATACGTACATATATAATAATGAGATAGCAAGACAGCAACGTATGTAGCTTATGTACAAACATAACAATGTATGTATGTACATTTGTCTGTTGCTTTGCATTCTCTTTGTTTTTTGTGGGTTTAATATAAAATAAATAAAAAGTATTAAGCAAGAAAATAATGAAATCATTAGCACTTCTGTTTAATTTTTTTCATTTTGAGTGCATCTACTAAATTTATATATATATATTATATATATATTATATATATATATATATATATATATATATATATATATATATATATATATATATATATATATTATATATATATTATATATATATATATATATATATATATATATATATATATATATATATATATATATATATATATATATTATATATTAACTGTGCTGAAAACATAACATTAATAAATTATACAAAGTAAAATTAAATTCAATAAACTATTCTTTTTTATTAAATACTTTATATTAACTCTACCTCCGGGTTTGTGGGTCTGTGTTCATAGAAATCGAACAGGTACCGTGTAACAAAAAGGTGTTAACACATCGCCCGTGAGTTCGAACACTCATTGTTTTTTTTTTAAATATAAAACTCTTTTTTAGCGCGGTCACATTAGCAAATAAATATAAAAAGTTTCTTGCTACAAAATTTCTTTAAATTTTATAAAAATTTTAAAAATAATGCAAAAGGGAATAGTAGGAATATAAAAAAACGATTTTCGATTTTAGTTTCGATTTTTTTAAATTGATTCTTTGTTTGAGGTAAATTTGCTAATTTTTAAATAATCTTTATTTATCAATTAAACATAAAGTTAATCTGGCGAAACGCATTAAATTTCGTAAGGTACATAAATATATTAGATATTAGATATGACCGATTACGTAATTTTTTAATAATGTTGTTTCTAATGAAGGTGGTTATGTCACACCGACGATGCTTGAAGTAAAATCAAAATTTTATGCACAAAAAAGAAAGACAACGTACTCAAAGAAGGAGGAGGATACATTGACCTGCCAAATTCTATACAAAAGAAGCTTTTATCTGCAGTTTGACGATTGGGTTGCACTTAGCTGGTATATAAGATGGTAATAATTTAATCGTGCAATGCATGCACGTGTATTTTGGGACTTTCAAGCACACGCACATGATGCTTGTGTCGTGGATTTTGACCGTGTATACTGTACCTTAGAATTGTTAAAATTTTGATAATAATAAAAAAATCGATTTTAATAGCCCAATAACCGATTTCAGCATAAAATCCCAGAAGCTAAATCGATTACTAACAAGTAAGAGTGCTATATTCGGCTGTGCCGAATCTTATATACCCTTTACCAAAGTGCGTTTATATAGTATAGAGATACATACATAAGCACATACATAAAGTATAAACAAAAAGAAAAAATAATTTGACCTAGTTACTTTTATGTACGAAAACAAAATTTATTTTCAATCCCTAGAATCATCATTTTAGATTTTTCTGATTCCTTATACCAATCTAGTAGTTCTTAAAAAAGATATCGTGAATAAAATTCCACGTAAAAATTTTTCCGTGGAATTATTGCCAACTAATAGCAAGTAATACGGAAAACAAAAAATTATAATTGGAAAAAGGAAAAATTTCACGTGGAATTTTATTCAGCATAGCCTTAAGTTACTTTAATATTCAGAAAAAAAGTTCAAAGTTTCCAGCTTTGAAGCTGTGGTGTTTATTTTTATAACTTTCTCAACCAAACTTTTCTTTACAAATATAAAATATATATAATTTATAAAGGAAAAGAAAAAAATTAATTAGACTTAGTTACTTTTATATATCACAAAAAGTGTAAGTTTCCCAACCGTAGAATCATCCTTTTTGATTTTTCTGATTTCTTACATCAATCCCTTTCTGTTATGAATATAAGATATGTTTAATTTATAGAAAAAAAACGGAAAAATTTGATTTAGTAAGTTACTTTTGTATAAAAAAGTTAAAGTTTTCCAACCCTGGAAATGTCTTTTTAATGTTTTTATTTTTTTTAATTTGAAATACCAATATTTTTCGCACTGAAGTATAAAAAAAGTTTATTTAATAAAAAAATAAAAATTAGTTTTCGGTAGTTAGTTTTATATATCACAAAAGTTGTAGGTTTTCCAACCCTGGTATAATCCTTTTTGATTTTCTGATTTCTTACATCAATCTCTTTATTTTAATGGTCTAATTCATAAAAAATATTTTAGGTTTATTACAGGTTTATTTGACAAATTTCCCATAGAAATATGTCAAATAAGCGCTTAATAAACCCGAAATATTTTTTATGAATAAGGCAGTAAGAACATAAGATATGTTTAAGTTACAGAAAAAAAGGAAAATTTTGTTTTAGTAAGTTACTTTTGCATAAGAAAAAAAGTTAAAGTTTTCCAACCCTGGAAACGTATTTTTAATTTTTTTAATGTTTGTTTAATTTTTTTTAAATTAAAAATACCAATTTTATTTATACTGAAGTAAAGGGTGTCCCAACAAGAACGCAATGAACAATTGTTATTGTTTGCTAGTAGAAGGTACGAGGTTAGTAAAAAATGGAGCGCTTCACGAATGAACAACGCATTCTCATTGTGAAATTGTTTTACCAAAATGGTGAAAGTTTTGCGACAACAGTTCGTAAATTTTGCGATCAATTTGGGGTCACAATAATGCTCCAAAAGAGTCAACTGTAAAGACATTAATGGATAAATTTGCTGAAACTGGGTCTGTTAGTGATGTAAAGACAACAACGCGCCTTCGACCAGGTCGACCGACGGAAAATGTCGCACGCATCACGTCGCTGTACGTGATGATCTCGCTCAAACGCAGGTCAAGCGCAAACAGTCAATGGTGTTCGGTATCGTGAAATGATAACCAGTTTTTTCGTGCCTAGAATTGATTTTAATAGCCCAATAATGTGGGCTATGTGGAATGTGGAGGGCATGTGGTTTCAACAAGATGGCGCCACATGTCATACAGCCAGAGAAACAATTCAATTGCTACATCAGTCATCATTTCCCGGTCGTGTTATTTCGAGTTTTGGAGACCAGAATTGGCCGCCTAGATCGTGCGATTTAACACCATTAGACTTTTTTCTTTGGGGTTTTTTGAAGTCGATGGTTTACGCGAATAAACAGACGACGACTCAAGCCTTAAAAGAAGAAATTGGACACTGAATTAATGAAATACCGCAGCATTTATGCCAAACGGCCATTGAAAATTTCATTAAATGATCTCGTGTGTGCCAGCAAAGCCGCGGCGGCCATCTGCCCGATTTGTTGTTCCACACATAACCTCCTTTTGTCTACTTTACGATATATGTAATAAAGTTTCACGATTTTTTTTTAAATATCTGTGTTTTATTTAAAATTTAAATCTTGCGTTCTTGTTGGGGCACCCTTTATAAAATAATTTTATTTAACAAAAAAAATATAATAACTAGTTTTCGGTAGTTATTTTGTATGGTAAAATAAAGTTTAAGTTTTCCAGCTCTAAAACTGTCTGCTCGATTTGCTGATTTTCAATACCAATCTTTTCTGGACCATTTCTGACACACCAGTCCAAAAACGAAGTGTCTAGAATTTCTGCGAGCTTCGGAAAACCGATTTCACGTACAGACAGATGGACGGACGGACAGACGGAAGTCGCTTGTTCGTCTTGCCTATGTATAAGGATGCAGAATATATATACTTTGTGGGTCGCTTACTAATATTGTGGAAATTACAAACGGAATGACAAACCTATTATTATACTACATATTATACCCTTTTACCATTTTTTTGCTAAAGGGTATAAAAATATGGTTTTTTTTTTTAAATAGAAAACCGATTTTCGTCTGGAATCGAAATCGATTTACCATTCCCTAATACGAATATTTTTATGCATACTATTCCGTTTGAATAAAATATAAAATTATAAGACTCACTTCATCATATCGTAGGCTTAGAGTGTAAACCTGCTAAATCACTGCAAATCTAGGCACACGGTAGTGCGCCAGGCCAAGTTCCGGCCAATGCACGCTGTGTGTATATTTACACGAAGCCCTTCGAGCTATTTTTACCCCCCTCATAGCTTTGTTCCCCGCAATCGTAAAGTTATGATACTTAAATCAGAATTATAATAAATTCATGGTACCTCATATGCAAAGGTTGAAAGTTTTACAATGAAAGGTTCCGGAGTTATGGAGGTGCAAAAAGTGCATATTTTGAGACTTACTCACTGACTCAGTGACCTACTGACTCACTCATCAATATTATGAAGCACTTCCGCTGTAGCTAGAGATCTGAAATTCGGTACACAAGTAGATCTAGGTGAGCAATAAACTAGAAAAATCTGAAAACCCGAAAATTTAAACCAAGGGGACGGGGCTACGTCCATAAAAATTAAAATTTGTGCTAGTGAGTTGAAATTTGCTACAAAGCTAGGTCTAGGTGAGCAATAAACTACAAAAATTTTAAAACATAAAAATTTTGGCCAGGAGGGCGGGGCTACGCCCATAAAGGTTAGAATTAAAAAAAGCAAATCTAAGGCGTTTAATGGAAGCTATTTTATTGAAATTCGGCATACATACTGCGATAGGGCAAGCCTAAAAATTTGTCATTAAAAAAGGGGTTGTTGACACGCCCATACAATTTCAACCTCATTTCCGTGTACTACGGCTCAGTATATTTAGATATACTATTTCTGTATGCATTATTATCCGCTTGCAACGAAACTTGACACAAATAATAAACACTGGCCGAGAAAAATCTTAAGTTTGGAAAAGTGGGCATGGTTACGCCCATAAATATTAAAAATTTAAAGTTGCTCTAAGGAGCTGAAATTTGATACACGAGTAGGTCTACGTCAGAAAACAACAAGAAAAACCTGAAAATTTAGTCAGAGGGCGGGGCTGCGCCCATAAAAATTAAAAATTTAAAGTTGCGCTTATGAGCTGAAATCTGATACACAAGTAGGTCTAGGCGAGAAACCAACTAAAAAAATCTGAAAATTCAAAAAGTTTTGATAGAATGGACGTGGCCACACTAATATTGTTTGAACCTGAAAACTTACAGCCTTGTTTATAAAACTTATTAAGGCTTTTTAAGAAAATTTTTTTATAAAGCCTTAAAAAGTTTTATAAATAAGGCTTTTAACTTAAACCGTTTTAGTGAAACCTTGCATATACGTTATACGTATACAATAGTTTTAACTATCACCTAAAAAGTGGGCGTGAACACTCTCATAAAACTTTAGCCTTTTGTCTAATCTGCTTCGGTCTAGCATATTTTAGAAGAAAATTAGCATGAATTACAAGCGCTGATCACAGCAATATTATGAGTTTAAAATAGTGGGAGGGGTAATGCTCATAAAATTATAAGGTATAATTCACGATAGAGAACCGAAATTTTATACAGAAGTAAGTGTAGATGAGTAAGCCAATGGGAAAATCTTAAAACCAAGAAGTTTTATCCGCTAAAACTCCAATTCGCACTAGAGAGCTGGAATTTGGTACACAAATTAATCTAGATCAGAGATCACTAAGAAAAATCTAAGAAACCAGAAGTTTCAATCAGGGGTTGGGAACAAACACTGTAAACTCAAAATTAAGTTAAATTTTATTGAAACTTTTCATACACATTGGACTTATCCAAAGTAAAAATTTCCTGTTTTGAAAAGTGGCCGTGACTTCACCCATAAATCTTAGCTTTTTCTTTCATGTACTTCGGCTTAGCAGTTTTTAGTCTATTACTCATGTATTTCTCAATAGCTTTTTTTTTACAAAACTTTACATGAATCATAAGCACTAACAGATATAAAAGTCGGCGGGGCCAGGCCCATAAAAATTTTACATAATATTATACTGTAGAGAGCTGACATTTTGTAGACAAATAGTTCTAATTGATTTACTCAATCGGAAAATCCAAAAATTAAAGCACCACCTACCCTATTGAAACTTTGCATGCACATTGGGCATATCCTTTTGATTTATGTACTTCGGCTAAGCAGACTTTAATATGTAAATATATTGAGAAAATAGGCGGCATCACTCCCGCTAAATTTGACGCTGTATTTTACATGTTTCTTTCCAGACGACTTACCAAATTGCGTACACACTAGCGACTCGTTATCATGACACAAAAGTGCATTTTTAAGGTGTACAATCCAACACCCATCACATCCTAACCCATTATTTTATGTAACTTTGCCATTTTTAACTGGCCCAGTGATCATGAATAGAAATAAAACACATTAGAAATTTTAAGTTTAAAAAGTGTTATTATAGAAATTTTTTAAAAAAATAGTCAGATCCTCACAAAAACATTAATGTGAAAAAAGGCCAAGTTCCTATCAAAAATGTCGGCCATCAAAAGCAGTGAGATATAAATTTTGACCAAGTTCTTGTTTGGCACAACACCTTTCACTGACATATGCTATACATTATATACATTTGTGATCGTAAGGGTGTCATATAATTTTTAGATAATCTGCTAACTTGGCAATATTTTTAACTTTCTACAAAAGGAGAGAATAATGTATATTTGTTCATTTCTTTATATCGGTAGAAATGTTGTCATGTTAGCAGATTATCTAAAAATTATATGACACCCTTACGATCACAAATGTATATAATGTATAGCATATGTCAGTGAAAGGTGTTGTGCCAAACAAGAACTTGGTCAAAATTTATATCTCACTGCTTTTGATGGCCGACATTTTTGATAGGAACTTGGCCTTTTTTCACATTGACGTTTTTGTGAGGATAAATTTTACAGGAAAAACAAAAATAATATTAACATTTTTTATACAAAGCTTAAGAAATTAGCTTAATACATTAAGTTAAAAAAAAATTTAGCCCGTCCATGCGGCATCTATTTCTCTTTCAAACGGCATCAAAATGTCATATATTATAAAAAAGTCCATTTAGCAGTTTTACACTCTAAGCCAACGATATAAAAGAAAAATTAGTTACCCAGCAAGAACACTCCCAGTCAAATGACCGGTCATTTGACTGGGAGTATTAATGGCTTTATACATCTAAGTTTCTAGCAGTTTATTAAGGGCAATGTGGAAAAAGTGATGTAAACTTTTGTGTACGTGTGATTTTGCATCTTTGTCTAACTAATTAAAAATGTCTACTATGGTACATATATAGCTGACCTGCTGACTGATCACACCTGCCGAATTAACTGTCATTTCAAACTAGTCAGACCTGCATAACTAATGCATCACACTTGACTAATCACACGTGATGTATAAACAAGACAAGCCTTACTCGTCCTACTTGCAGAGTATATCCGTCAGAGTTGATGGATATATCTGTTAAATTTAAAAACTTTTTTTTATTTTAATAAATTTTAATTAAAAACATTTTTTATTTATTTATTGTATATATATGTGTATATGTATATACTTATCTTTTATACAACAAACTTTAATCACAAGTTGAATGTAAATTTATTTATTTATTATTATTATTATTATTTATTGATATTTAATTTTTTTTTCAAAATTGCACATTAAAACGACTGTTTGCTAGCAAGCGTAAATTTTGTTATTCCCCGAAATATTTTCATGTTGGTGTATGCACAATATTTCTTTCACTCTAACATATATGCTAGAGTGGAACAACTAATGAATTTGTTGCATGTAAAAATCAGTGTTACCATTCAGAAAAATTTTGCCTGTCCACGCAAATTTTTTTAAAAATCGCCAAAAATTCTCAAAAACAGTTTTTGCATTATATAATTTTTGCATTACAGTTAATATGCAGTCAAAGGCTCTTTTTTCCTTTAAAAAGTTTTCTACTTACACAGACATTATTTGTAAAACTTACGGTGGCTTAAATAATATTAATATAATATATATATATATATATATATATATATATATATATATATATATATATATATATATATATATATTACAATATTAAGTTAATGCATACAAAAGTTTTCAAAATTTTATATATGTAAAAAAAAACTTTAATTCAAACCAAAATCAAGTAAATTAGTATTGAAATATGTGGTCAGTGAATAAATAAAAAATTTACGTTTGTTAATAACTATAATAATATTTTAAGGTAGATAATAAAATTTAACAATGGCAACGTTGGTATCAGAAATGTCACACAAAATTCTTTCATATGTGTGAGTGTAAAAAATGTGTATGGATTAGTTTCGGTCACACATTTCTTGCAGGGTACATGCCATATGGTGGCGTATACTCAATATTGATTTAACGCTTTACATACATATTGTGAAAAAGCCATACGCCATACAGACGACTACTGCTGATAATTTCTTTTTTCTTTACTAAACAAAATTTAGAACAATTCTCAACATGTTGTGTGCATTGAATAAATATTAATTGATCGATCTCTGCCTCTCAATGTCAGTATGCTAATCACAGTTTGAGTTAAATGTAAATAAAATGTTGTTCACAAACAACGTGGGCTGTTGTTTGAGAGTGAGTGTGAGTGAGGCAACATATGTATGGATGTGTATAAATGGTTATTATTTCCTTTAGAAAATAAACACTTTTTGTTAAGTGCAATAGGCAGTGTTGCCAAACCATGGGCAGTTAAAAAAAACGAAATTGAATGTTGCTTTTACATTTACATTTATAGAGCGGGTAATTGCTGCTATACATGTACATACATACATACATATATGTATATATGTATGTATATTCGAGTGTGTACACATGTAGTTAATGTTGCAATTATAGTTATTTTGTAAATATTTGTGTGGAACTGTCTGTAATTGTATAAATGAAATAAATATTTAATTTGTTTTGTTGAGGCTTATATTGCTTTGAATGTGGCTTGTTAAAATTAACT
The DNA here is from genome assembly GCA_949987645.1 of Tachina grossa. Classification (NCBI taxonomy): domain Eukaryota; kingdom Metazoa; phylum Arthropoda; class Insecta; order Diptera; family Tachinidae; genus Tachina; species Tachina grossa. The sequence goes on along the minus strand of OX465274.1, from coordinate 171,554,063 downwards.
ATTCAAGAAAAATTAAATTTTTAGTTTATTTAGTTGTGACCCAAATTAATTTTGTATAACAAACTAAAAATAGGAAATAACTTTACTTACATTTGTATTGATTTGAAACCAAAGCCTTTAAGTAATGTTACTAATCATTAAAATAATTGAATTTCAGGGGTGAAGTAATTGATTAAACTACGTTTGTTTTTTAAGTGTTTCAATATTACTAATACCTAATTTATATTAAGTAAGATTACTTATGACTAAGTTATATTTCATGAAATAATTTGGAGGAAAATTTAAAAAAAAAAATATTAAAAACGCTTCAGAGAAGTGTTCTAAACATTATCAGTTTTTGTGGGCTTTATTATTAAATAATAAAAAAGCAGCAAAAGTAAAAAATAAAATAATATCACTGATTATAAAGAATACTTTGGAGTTTCCTTAATTATGCACGGTATTTCCAAATTTACTGCTTATTATATTTTTTAAACTATGAACTATTTTGATAAGTGATACCTATTAAAAACCAAATCACCCTTATTCCTTATTATAACAAAACAATTGGGGCCCCTGTTTCACTCTCAAGAACAATTTAGTGCTATTGAAAGTCTATTTGTATTCCATAAAGTCTAGAAATTAGTATGGGTCTTTTAATAGCTATCAGCACCTGAATTTAGTAGCTTCTGAAAACCGAAAATCTTAATACATATTTATTAATATATTTATTAATTTCCTGCAACGAATGTGAATGATAGTGTACATCTGTATTGTACTTGTGGCATTACAGCATATAAAATATCAAAATAAGATAAAAATACAAAGAACAATTAAAGAAAACTAAATGAATTTACTTAAACAGACAAGGAATATCATTAAAATATTTTGCTAAATAGCAACGTTGATAAATTTTTGTTACATAAATATATTATAGCGATGCGAATATCGAAATAAAAGTTACTGAATCCAGGTACAGTTGTTTTGCACAATGGGTAGGCAAGCCAGAATTTTTTAGTATTATATTGACAACTGGAATAAAGGTAAATCTGCTTGTAAATACAAGGCGGTACAATAACTCCGTGATTTTTTGAATGATACAAATGTTTTTGGATACAAAATCATTTTATTTATCTTCTTTAAGCTCTATAGACTTTATCTAATATTTCTCCAATTTGTTTGTCCCTTCTGAAATATAAGATTTATCGAGATCATCAAAATAGATATTTGTTTGCAAATTGATTTCATCGTTGGAGTCAAATATCTTTCCGCGAACCATTTCTTAATGTTTGGAAACAAAAAGTTGTTAAATCAGGTGAATAGTGTGCATGACGGAGCAATTCCCATCCAAATTCAAGGATTTTTGCTATGAAAACTGCACCTATTGCTCATTTATTTCAACAGTGTTTTAACTCAAGGAATTCTTTTTTTGAGTTAATAATAAAGAATAGTTTGGCATTTTGTATTTTATCTTGTGTAAAAATTAAAAAAAAAAATCACTTTTACTACCATCTCCTGCGTGAAAGAATATTTTTTCATGTTTTCATTGAATTGTATGTAAATTGAAAACTTTAAACTCGTTTTCTATAAAACTAGTTGTCACACAATTGAAATAAATGAGCGATACGTGCACCCTTACGTTCTTACCTTTTAAACCTGGTACGGAGTTCATACGGAATTTCAGGTTCTCATACAGACTGTATGTAAAAAAAAAGTTACGGAAATTCAGATTGGTAAATTTCATAAAGGAATTTCCATTTGCTAGTACGGAGTTTCAAAAGAAAAATATTGCCTATCTTAGGGATGTTATAAATATAAGTGGAGACTTTTTTCAGTCAACTGAAACAAAAATTAATGTTCAAACAATTGTTTGGTCACGGAATTTTTGACATTTCTAATTTTCATCAATTTGTGAGTAATTTTTAGTGTTTTTGTGTGTTTTAAATTGACAAATAAATAAATTTGTGTGCATGCAAACATAATTCTCCACAAAAGCCTACACGAATATTTTTCCCTGTAGAAATAAATGTAAATTTAGAAATGTGAAATTCCGTAAGAACTCTGTACCGGGCTTTAAATGTGTAGAGCCGTATCAAAAAAAAAAAAAAAAAAAAAAAAAAAAATAACTTCAACTTCAAGTGTTCTTTTGTCGAAATTTGTATGGAAACGTATGCTTTAACGTACGCCTCAAGCTCAAATAATTATTATTTTTTGGATACGATCAGTAATATTTGTATGTGTTCGACTTTTTTCAATTAATTTAAAAAGTCACGAGTGTAAAATTATTAACAAATTAGAATATTTTATTTACTCAGGAATCAAAAAACAAAATTTCGCACTCAGCCGTACAAAAAAAATGTTCTACTGAGCATCTACATCAATGGTCACCAAGAAGAGAAAACGCTTAAAAGCAGAACAGCACTAATACATGTTTAGTGCTCTTCCACTGAAAAAAATCGCTTTTGTAAATGTTTAATTGGGTATATGAAAAATATTTTTATGGGTTAATTTTATATGAATGAACGTTTGTATGTAGTGGTGCCTAAGACTGTATGTACTAGTTTTTTTTTCAATTTCTGGATACATACTCGAAAATCAGCATCTACAAAAATATTTAAGCCAAATAAAAACTTATTTTTTAACTCTATATTCCATATATTTTGTATATTTTTTATAGCAATAAAAAGTGCTGTTATAAAAAGATTTAAATTAGATATTTTATTTCCATTAATAATATAGCAAAAAGAAATTAAATCATTTTCGTGGTATTTGAATATTCTCGGTGTATTTTTTTCATAAAAAATGCGACAGAAATCTGCTCTTTTTGTGTGTTTTATGCTCTTGCTTTAGATTTTTGTTAGTAGTTGTGCTGTGTACGTATGCAAAGCAGAATGCTAGCAGAGCCCTCAGGGCAATGGGATGGTGGACTATGATCTACATCAGTGATGGGAAAGTTGGTACGATCGTACTTTTTTTGATACTATTTGATATGGAAAAGTACCGTAGTACTCCCGCAACACGTTTGATACTCTCACGGCCAGCTTAAAAATATAGTCGGAAGAATTAAATTTCTTTTTCGACAAATGGCACGAAACTTTATTAGTAAAGACATTTTAGAAAAGTGTACCCAACCAATCACAATTAAATATAAACGAAAACCATATTTGATGCAATGGTATTTTCTGTGGCACAGAAGTTGATCTATATGTAAAGAGAAATCATGTTGAAACAATTGTTTCAGTTTAAAGAAAATTGTAAAAAGTTTACATTACATTCTGTCAAGTTCCAAGAGCAAAAGTGGACTTTGGCAATGAAATGTTAGTTTGGTTTAGTAAGTATCCCTCTGAAAATGTTTTTTTTGGTAATTATACTACTTTTAGTTAAAGTGTTTCCCAGCGAAAAGCAAAATTTTTAAAATATTAACAACCAATATAGAGCATACTATATTGGAAGAACTGAAGGCATTAACAACAGAAGATATATGTATGGAGTTTCTGGACTTCCGAGGCTATAACTAAAAACGCACTGGACGAATATACATATGTTTCCTGGTAAATCGAGAGTAGCTTATGGTATTTTGTCCATACCTCACTCCTCTGTAAATATCGAAAGGATTTTCTCTTACCACAATCTCATGAAAACAAAACAAAGGAACAGGCTTTATGTTCCAACAAAGATTTATTGAAGTCTAAAAACTGTTTTTGTTATTACTTTAATATTTATACCCACCCAGATAGAAAAAGACAATCAGCAGGATGTTGTTACGATGGTCTGCGGGTACAACTAACATCAGTATAACATCTCTTTACCAATATTTTAATGTACTCATAACATTAAAATGATAACGCCGAATGACCGTCCTCCAACTCTTGTTTTCAATGTTGTTACAATACTCTAAATACAAATTTATAAGGTCGTCGCAATGGAAATTGTCAAACTTAAGTCAAACTTTTGTATTTACGGCATTGAAGCAGTATAGGACTGTTGTGAACGGTATATTTGGGAAACTTAAGTAAAATTTTTGTATTTAAGGTGTTGTAGTGGTATAGGACTACTAAGAACACGGTATTTGAAAACACAAAGTCATATTTTTGTGTTTGTAGTAGAGTGGTGGTACAAAATTTTTGTAAGAGTCGTAATTTTGTATTTACAGTGTTGTGGTGGCACATACTTTTTGCGCATGGTTATGAATATATATATATATATATATATATATATATATGCTTTGTCTTCATTTTCTTATTTATTTGAAATAAATTTTATATAATTTTTTGTTAATAAAATTTAAATAAAAAAAGGTTTCTGGTACTCTCGGGTTCAAAAAGTACTCAAAATATTTTTTTTATACCGAAATCCAAATCTCATTTCCCATCACTGATCTACATCATCATAGAACACAAACGAGTATTTGTTGTAAAAAGTTTATGTGAGAGAGAGAGAGAGAGAGAGTACATTCCACATACAAATGTATGTACAGCGATGCCAACTTGGTGCTTTTGGCACTATTTTTAGTGCTTTTTAAAGACTCATAACGACAAATTTTGATCGTTAGTGCCAAACTAAGAAAAAGCACTAAGTAGTGCTTTTAAGAAATTTGTGTATTTCTTAAAATTACTTTAATAAAAACTTGGTTTTTTTTATTTGTTTAGTGTAAAGCATACCTTTTCGTCTGATATATTTCATTAAAAATATTGATAATATTGCCGAAATAGAGAAAAGCTTAGAAAACATTATTGAACTTCACTCGTTTTTTACGTGAGTGCTTGTTACGCTTTTTAGATTTCAAAACTACGCTTTTTAGTGCTTTTTTAAAATTGTGATGTGCTTCTAGAACCAAAAAAGTTGGCATCACTATGTATGTATGTACTTTGTTTACAACAAATATTCTATGTCTATATCACAAGCATAAAATAAAATAACGGACCTGCGTAATCTGTTTTTTTTTTATATTTTATTTAAGTTGTTTACTCAACAGCGATGTTAACAGCTTTTAAACATACAATGTTAAATAGTTAAGCTAATGCATACTGCTGCTTAACTTAATATAAAGTTTACAGATGAATGTTAACAATATCCAGAAAGTTACAGCTCATTCACCAGCTGTACAACAGTAGCATTCGATCACGTCAGTAGTTCATGTTACATTTCGTTTTGTTAGAATGTGTGTATGTATACGTTGATAATAGAGATTGTGTGTAGAAGCATTGTAGTTGTTGTTGTTTGTGACCGGCGATTGTATTGGCTTATGTGCTAGTGTGGATGTATATTTCTTAGTAGTAAAAGTCATGAAATGGTAGTTGGCATATCGCTCATTTACTTCAATAGTGGCACAACTCAAAAAACCAGTTTTGCAGAAGACGCGTTTTAAGTTTTCAATATGCATACAACTCAATGGAGAAATGCAAAAAAATTCTTCTCTCAGGAGGTGATGGTACAAGCTTTTGAGTTATGCCACTATTGAAGTGAATGAGCGATATTATCTTTTCTATGTTTATTTTCTTGCCTTTAAGATCGTCTTATATGTTTGTGTGCTTGTAAATTATGTTCTTCCCAGTACCACACAAGAATCAAACTTCAATACAACTTGAGAATAAGCTTATAAAAATAGTGAATTTTAAGTTTTTCGTAATTTCGTTTGCAATGTTTATAAAATGTGTTTATAAAATGCGAATTCACAAGCAGTTTTTAACATTGCTGGAGAAATTCTTATCTTACACGACGTTTTCTAAAGTATGATTACAAACGACATACATATATTGACTAACACAATAACAATGAGTATTGTAAAAGCTTCGTATTATTATTATTAAATATTTTGCGTGTACAATTGGCTTTAAATTTCAAAGAGAGTAGACGTGCCATATTGTGTATTTGTGTATCAAACTTCTAAAAAAATCTATGCATTAATCATGAAAAACACAAATTTTTATAATTAAAATTTAATAAAATTAATAAAATAATTACAAAAATAAAATTTATATTTTTTAAAAGTAAAAAAAAAAAAAAAATTAAAAAGCAAGCTTATTTTACAATTGCAAAGATAAGGTTATAGTAATAATAAACATGTAATATTAACGCCAGGATTCCGTTTTGATTTTTCTACAGTTGTTACGAACATCTTTTTCAATATATTTGTAATACTTTTTCAACCTTGAGGCTTACGTTAGTAAGATTATTATAATATTTTTCTCAAGTCGTTTGGTATACTGGGTGGCCTATTAACTTTTGGATAATTTTTCTTGTTGTCAATGTTTCTATGGAAAACATTTTTATTAGTTCAGTTTGTGGTAGATATGAGCCATTTTTCGAGAACTGTTACTTTTGCACAGGTTTTGAAAATATAGTTCTTTCACACAAACTGTGAATGTTTTTGTATGCTTACTTTACAGCAAATAAAGCTACCACATTAATTTTTTTATACCTCAGGTTTTGTGGGGAAAAAATCGTTAAATCGTGTCAGATTGTCTTTTCTGGCATCTGTGTACAGCTATCAGATTTTTTTTATTTGCAATTTTTTTGTCTCTTTGCCTTTTATACCACAATTCTCAATACTTGGATGGGGTTGATTGCTAATTTGTATGTTTTTGTCGCTCCTCTTATTAGTATTTATAAAAATACCAATACTAATAAACACTTTTAAAGCAGAGTTGGGAATGTGTAAAACCGTGATCACAGTCACTATTTAATTTGACTGCTGCTCTGCTTATTAGATTTTCTAAAAATAACAGAACTGCTATAAACAAAATACTGCTAAACTATGATTCCAGTCACAGTTTAAAAGAACAGCGATTTAGAAATCACGTTCACAAGGAGAAACATTATTAAAAAATCACAGTATTGCTCATCTCTAGTTTGTGGTATATTTCAGGAATAATGTGCTGCAAAAAGGTTTGGAATGATGCGATTTTTAAACAAAAAAAAAAAAAAAAAAAAAAAATAATCAAACTAACTGATGGTCCGTGGAAACAAAAAATGTAAGTGTAGTGTAAATATCTACCATCATACCACGATTTTATTTTCTGCATAAATGCCCGCTCGACAAAGGATTAATATTTTTTATTTTTTTTATTTTTTTTTTGTAAAAACTTTTTGTTGTGTTCAATCGTATGTAAAATGTCACGATGTCAATGTCATTTGACACACAACTATTATGCGCCCCACTAAAATGCAAAAAATGTAAATTTTTTAAGCATTAAAGAACACATTTAACATACATATTTGCTGTATGTTCTAAATAAATAATAAAAACGAACAACAGCAATACTCGTGTATCGTTAGTTGTTATACATATTAATATAAAATATAAAATAAAATATTAATGCTTGTATACCTTCTTACGAACATATTGAATAATTTAAATGTTTCATATGCGAAATGCTTGTTTGTGTTTTCATTCCAAATGATATGGATAATTCAATAAAATCCATCAAAAGGAAAGCGAACATAATGAAATAATTTTAGTGCTTTACAAAAATACAAGTAGACAGATTGTGTGAATGACAGTCATGATGTGATACGCAAAATTTATTTTGCTATTGGCATTTATGAGTTGAACAATTTTATATTAAAACTAACACTTGATACTGCGATTATATATGTATATGTATCTTTTTTTTTTGCCAGTTGTAATGTAGAATTGTTGTATCTGCTTTAAATTTGACAAGCTTTTTAAAAGTGGCATGAATAAAAAAAGTAAGAGAGTTTGAAACATTCACTTGTTAAGGAAAGAACATGACAGAGGAAGTATTTCTAGTTAAATTAATAAAATTTTACTTGATATATTTTTATATTTTTTAGAGGTCCTTAACTCACAATAAACAAGCTAGTGCTTTTCAAAAATAAGATGCATTTGTCACGTTCTACGTTCTGAGGGCATAATAAATTGGAATTAAATATTAAAATAACTCTTTTTAAAATCTATTGAAATATTTGAAAGCTTTCATTCAGCAATGAATGGCATCATTTGTCATCTCGGTTTAGCAATAGACTGATTTTACGCTTTCATTTAATTAACTTTTGATTACTCAGTTGTAATCGTATTTTGTCAAGCAAATAATGTACTATATATATTTATGTCCAGTATTTATGCTTCGAGAGAAGCACGTTTTATAGATCTCGTTTGAATGTTCAAACAAAAATGCTGGTATATACCCGCAACATATAGTTTATTTCCACTTTAAAGCACAAGTATATTTTACTGATATTGATTAAATCATATTTCATACATCAACAAAATGTCTGCTAAGCATTCTAACGTCCTTAATCCATATCTGTGCCTAGAGACTCTCTCTGGCGATATAATATTCCTTTTATGTACTTAATTATATACTTATGCTAGAATTTTTTTTTGGTTAAGTGCTATGGTTAATGAGAAATGAAATTTGTTCTAGAATGTTTATTTGCTAAATTTTAAAACAGCTCATCAATATTTTTTCTAAATAGCCCAAAAAAAAATTTCACCACAAAGAAGGCAATCAAAATATATTTATAAAAAATCATATAAACTATAATAGCACCTAGAGCCAGAAAAAAAAATTTCATGGAGTGACAAGTAACACATCTCATTTCCTTTTAATAGTAAAAGGATTAAAAAAAAAAATAAAAAAATAAAAAAAAATCATTTCGGCTTGATTTCCTGTAGCAGTCATTACACTTAAACGAAAAAAAGTTTTCTGGGTATTCATAATCATGAAAAACTTTTTAAAATTTTATGACTCGGTCATAAAGAATTAGCCGGAATACGAAAAATATTGTCTAATGTAAAATTAACAGTTCACAAAAAAATAAATGGAAATGAAGTAGTAAGCAACTGTTATTGTATTTTCAATGTTGCCTTCTTTTGTCAACCCTAAACTGTGACAGTTGGGCTGTACTTGATTTAAACACTAAAGGAAGTATATATAAAAATTATTAATAATTAATAAGAATTTTTTTTTTTATAAAAATCTGTTTTATAAACCCTTTACTGAGCCTTAATAACACTATGCTACAAACTGAGACTTAAAAACAAAAACGCACTGGTCAATAGTACTAATAAAATGTAGTAAAACACTATACACAGTTTCAAGATTTTGGTGCCTCAAAAAAATCAGTTTTTGGCCAACAGCTAATTCAGACTTAGTGCTAGCGCTTAACTATATATGGCAATACTGTAGCTAAGACTCTACCAAAAAAAACTTGTTAGCATCTTATACCAAAAAATTATTTCTTCGTGCACTTTTTTTTTTGCAAAAATTGAGGAAAATATTTTTTTTCACTTTTTTCAGAACAACTTAAAGGGACTCCTAAATTTTTGCTAACAATATTCCGCAAAGTTGAAAAAATTTTGTGAACATATCAATTTAATCTGAACCTGTCTATCCTCTTAGACGCTTAGCTTCATTATTGCTATATATAGCTAAGCGCTATCACTAATTCTAAATTAACTTTGGCCAAAAACTAATGACACTTTTTTTTTTGAGGGTGCAGTGATTTTCGAAATCTTTGGAGGCCCATTAAAAAAAAATTGGTCACCCAAATCGGTACTATCGAACCTCTACTATCAGGACCGTGTGAGTTTTTCACTGTTGTACAGTGTAATTTTTATAAAAAAGGCTGTAAGAGTCTTTTTTTGTAAAACGCAACGCTTAGCGTTGAAAATTTTTTTCACTGTTCTATTTTTGTAAATTAAATTTTTTCCATATAAAATTTGTCAACGCTTGGGGTTGCATTGTACAAAATAGGCTCCTATATCTCCATTACTCATACATGTGTGTATGTATGTAGTATATAAAGCCTCAAAGTATGCAATATTTATTAATAATTTAATTTGCTGTTGAGCTGCGTATACTTAATATCAAGTCAAATACATATAAGGTATACTCAACTGAATTCGCTTTGAGAAATTTATACTTGAAATGTCAGAAAAATGTAGTGAAAAATGTGTTTTGACATCCAACGTATATTTAAATTACTAGCGATGAAAATAGTCACTTGAGCCTTTGCGGCCACCTAGTATGGATTCGCCTTGCTTAATATTTAATAACTGTTAAAAAGTGTTACCACTTATTTTCTACGATCCTTTCAAATTCCCCCCCCCCCCCCCCCCCCCTTTCAAAGAAAAACAAAAGTAGTATTTCGTAAATTTCATTTGTAGCACGAAAGAAAATTCCATGTATGTTATTCAGAAGCTTTTTTGTTGTCAAAAGAGAAAGAGGCAAGGGAAAATTCTGTGTAATGTATAATTTTTTTTTTTTGGTTTCTCTTTTTTATTTTTTAATGTACTCAATAGTTCACAAAGTGATCCGAGTTAGTAGATGTCTGTTAAAAAAATAGTCTACACACGTAATATACTCTATTCCTCTTCCACAGTACAACAGTGCTTCTGGGATACTTCTGTAGAAAAACATTCATAGTTCTTCATTTGCAACAGTTGAAAGAAGCCCTCCCTCAAACTTTGTGTATGCATCCTTGGAACGAATATATTAATTCTGTGAATACTCGTAGATAAGCATGTGCATATGTATGTGTGTGTGTATATGTGTCCATGTATATGTGCAAGTATGGAAAAACAGAAATAAAAGTTTTATATCTACATACAATGAAATGATGCTGATGCTTGATGAGATGTTTATGTATTTGGTTTAAAGTTAAATGAATTTAAACAAGTTAAAATGTGGCAAGTGAATAATTTATTTTCTCATACCAACACTTCCCGATTCGATGAAATGATGTAAAAATGTATATAAAAAGAATTTGATTACAAAGAGAAGAGTTGAGTTAAAGTTTTTTCCTTTTGAAAAGTTTCAAAACTTTTTGATTGTCATTTTACTAGAGGAAGTAAATGAAATTGGCTATTAAAAGTTTCTGTGAATAACAAATTTGTTATAATTAGTTTTTAATCTTAAAGTAATTGATTTGAAGTATTTTTAGTTAAAGCTTATACACGGTAGGAAGGATACTTTTTGTACGTTCTTAATGCTGCAAAATGTTCAATGTTTCGCATTGGCAAATAATGACACTCAATATTGAACGAAAGTTTAAAATTTTCCATTTAAAATATATTTAAATATTTGAAAATTTTGCTCGATCTTGAATACGGACGTATTTCTACAGCCAGAATAATTAATTAATTACCTTTTATTCTGCTGTCAAATAAACTGTTAAATGATTAATTTTTATAGTTTTTCTTTCAAATTGTTCAAAATTATTCACACACGAAGTGACAGTATATTGCAGCTTTACTGTCCAATGGTTATAAAAGTCCATACATTTACTTTATAACAAAACCCATTGCCAGTATGGTTGGTTTTTTCTACTCTTTTTAACATTTGCATTTATCGTGCAGAAAAACTTTGTTTAATGTTTTTGTGTTAATGTTGAACAAAAGAAATATTCATATTAAAAAATGCATGCAGATTTTTTTTCATATTTACTTTGCCTGTGGGGATAGTTTTATTGAGGACTACACGCAATAAATCAACAATTAGAAACGAACAAACGCTTTATCCTTTAAAAAAGGGAAACTTTTTTTATATACAATTTTACTAGACTTTCATTTTATAAATTTCTTTTTATTAAAGCCCCTACTGTGAGGAGATTCTGGGTAAATTTTTTGCTCTGAGCCAAGCAAAGAACGACTCGCACTAGATTAAAGTTTCCCCAAACATTTTTATAACGCCTCATTCAAGAGCGTATACAAAAACCATATGCATACGAGTGTAGGCGCACAGTGGGATGGCTGCATATATTTTTGTGCTAAAACTATGGAAGGGATTCCTAGATAATTGAAAGTTAGCACCAATCATTAAATTAACTTAATTAAGAAACGAAGATACACTTTATGAAAATCAGCCATGCCCATCACTGACCGCTCATTCAATTCAAACCGATTTTTGCACTTAAAATTTTTCTTTTCCAAGCAGAAGTCTTTACGTACGTACACTTTCTAGAATAAAAACAAGATGCATGAGCAGTTTCATCAAAATTGGCCACGCTCGCCTCCCATGAATTGTAAACTTAATATGGATGAGAATTTCTTATTATATATTTTACTATATTGTCATATTCCAAATTGTTTTTGGATCTCTCCAATCTTAAACTGGTTGTAAAAAGGTTTGATGAATTTAGTAAGCGATGCAAAATTTTAAAATTATATTCTATTTAGTATACATTGGGTGCATTCATAAGACGTAGCTGTTGCCCAACTGTTGAGTGTTTGTCTTAGAAACGCATAGTTGAGTACTTCCGCTCCACTCAACAGTTGAGCAGTGTTGCCAGAATTTCTAAGCATAAAATCTGCAAAATTTAACAATTTTTAACGAAAAAATCTTCAAAATCTGCATTTTATTTTTAAAATCTTCAAAAAATCTTCAAAGAAATTTTTAAAACAACCTATTTTATATTTTTTTTTCAAAAAATGTACATTTTTAATATAAATATTATTTCATTAACCCATATTTATAAAAATTAAAACCGGCCTAAAATGTATTTTACTTAAAGTTTTTAGGAAAACTGTTCTTAAAAATCTTACAAGCACATTCTATTTTTTTTAAGAATATAATCCTTTAATGTATGAAAAATGTGAATTTTAAGAAACTCATCAGCAGACTTCAACCAAAAAATTTTTGAAATAAGGTAAAAAACTTCAAATGTTTATAGAACGACTATCAATATGTTATTAAGAATTACGTACACAACCATAATAGGTAATATTCATAAATATTATTTCGGGTTACAAAATGTTTAACAAACAAATTTCAATGCAAAGTTTATTTTGTAAACCTTTTGCAAACCAAAACTATTTTTTATGAATACGACAGAATAAGCTTAAAAGCTTCAAGCAAAAATCTTAAGTTTACATCTACAATTTTGAATCCACTGCTATTTTTTCATTACCTTTTTACAATTAATTGCCACATTTGTTGAAGCCTACTAATGAGTTTCGCTTTTCACACGCAAAGTTTACTTTGCAAAGTCTTGAGTTTGTTGAAGAAAAAGAATATAGAATAATACCTCTTTTCTCTTCTCTCCTACAAACTCAAGACTTTGCAAAGTAAACTTTGCGTGTGGAAACCCGTCTTTCTTCAGGAGAAACGAAATGCTTTTAACCAACAAAAGAATAAAAATTCTTTATAGATATATGTGCAAATAATATAAAATGAATGAGAAAAGAAATCGGATATATAAAAAATTGCACAAAAAGTCATTTAATTTGTTGCATAAATATCCAAAGGACTACGACGTTTGGTTTTATTCAAGTTCACTTTACTGAACATTTTTTCGACATTTCCAAATGAATGTCGTAAAGACATTATATTTTGAATAAAGTTAGGGCTGCAAAATCGTAATCAGAATAAGTTCGTTTTATATCAGATATTCGTTTCCAGAAGCTTGCCAAAGTTACTTCTTCTGTTTTTTTAATGATGTGTTCTAAGTTCAAAAATTGTAACTCTCTAAACTATGAGTCGTTCACAAACAAGAAGTAGTAGCAGAATTCGGAAAAATTAAAAAAATTCACTATAATTGGAGTTGAAAAATCTGCGTTTTTAGGCTAAAAATCTTCAAATCTGCATTTCGTGTTTTTGGAGGGTAAAAATCTGCAAAATCCAGATAAATCTGCATTTCTGGCAACCGTGCAGTTGAGTAATTTTCAGAAAAACCGCAAATATGCAATTGCGTATTTATGCAGGGATAAGCTATTTATCCGTTTTTTGTTAGTGCATATTTTTGCATATTTTACCCTTTAAAGCATATTTTTGCATATATATGTCGCACATACATATTTTTAGCATATATTCGAATTTTTAGAGCATAATTTACGCTTTTAGGGCATATTATGAACTAATGTGTTGGTCAAAAATTTTATTTTTATTTTTCGTCATCTAAATCTCATATCCAATGTTCCACATAGTGTATACATTTTTCTAATATATTAGGTAGTTATTACGGACGTTAGTTTCAACAAAAATTCGGTTTTCTTATTTGTGACGGACTCTGCCTCGAGCAGACGTTGAAGGAATATTGTCAATGCATAAAAGTTTATTTAGATGTGACAAGCAACAATTTTTATTTGAAACTCTAGTTCAACATTTTGTTGTTTTTTTGCAATTATTATTATAAATAAAAATCTTGTCTTATTTATCCAACATACAGTACCAAAGTCTTAATTCTCATATCGTGATTTCTTTTGAAATTGAAGTTAAATTTTTACGAGAGTATAAAAAAATATGAATTTCTATTATTTGCTTTAGTCAAAATTTTTATGGCAATTTTTTTTCAAAATGCACTTTAAGCACACATTATTTTTTTTACAAGTAACACGGCGTTAGTCTTTGTTAATTTTTATTAAAGTTTATAATTTATTATTTATATGCAAATATTGTTGAATTTTTTAATTAAAGATATATTTTCATTTAAAAATAAACCAATTTATTTTATTTTTAAGAGCATATTTTCGAGTTTTTAGTGCATATTTTCAAGTTTTGAGTGCATATTGAATGCGCATATTTCTGGTTACCTAGGTAATTTTCCATCATAAAATGAACTTAATAAAATATCGCGAAATTTTCCATTTTTGCGGCTAAATAAGCCCTACATAAACGGTATTAAGAATCGTTCCTAGGAAATTTATATAGTTTAAAAAGTTGTTTATAGAGATCTTAGGTAAATTTTTGTAGTTGATTATTTCCTTGAATTTTTAACGGTTTGTTACCCATGGACCTGAACAGGAGAAAAACGTAAAAAAAATCCAAATTTTTTTTAAAATATTTTGCGATTTTGATCTTGAAGACGAAGTTTTTTTGATTTTTTACAGATCTCGCAATAATTGGCCTCTCTCGTGCTTGTTGTCAGAAAAAAAACACTCGTCCACTGACACTATGCGATACTGTCGCGAAAAAAAACCCTCAAACTTCGTTCTTCCTTGACTTGCTCTTCGCTCAACCAACGACCGTTTTTGTTCGATCGCTTGGCTCATGTGTTTACTCAAGACCCTTTATTTCGCAAAATCTCGGCAAACGGTCTTTTGAGCATATATGTGTGTTGCGAGTGTGGATAGGTAAACATTTATATACATAATTACTATGTACGTCATGGAGATTTGTTGTTTTTATTATTTTCTTTTAAAAACATTATTGAACAAAATGCATGAGGATTAATTTTGTTTTTGTTGTACACATATCTGTCTTTTATTTTATATTTACACTTCGTTGACAAATAGTTTGATTTACAGATATTTTTATTGTTATGTATTATTATCTGCTCCCTTTCTCTTTGCTTTGCCTGTGACGAAATATATAAGGCAACAACATAAGGCAAAAAATAAAGACCTCTTATACGAACACTTTGCTTATTTTGCTCACTTCCTGACCCTCAGTAGCTGAGCAACGAACGATTCTGTTCGTATCATGCGGTCAGTAAGAGACCGATTCGTGTGTTACGCTCAACCCGGGAGCGAAAACACGATTAAAACGAAAAAGAGGGTTGCTGTTCAGACTGTCCGTCCCATTTTTTTAGGTATTTTGAGTGAAAAGACCGCACAGAGAAATTTGGTTGAGCATAATTTGCGAGCTCTGATTTTATATGTTCAAAATCTTTGTTCTTTATGGCAAGAGCTATAACTTTGCCTCAAAGAGTAAATCAAAATTCCAAACGGTTTGCAAGATATGAGCCTGAGAAAACGCAAAAATGACACCGAGCCCCCAAATCTTTGGGGGCCCATAAAAAAAGTAGATGACTTGGGGTAAAATTGGGAGGCCGGCTCTCTTTTTTTTTTGGTATTTTTATCACGTATTGGTGTCCGTATATGGTTATATTTTTTCGTGTTGCACTGTGTTATTGGAATATTTTTCTAATATTGACTGTCTTTTTGGGACTGCCATTCCAATTTTATGAATTTTGCCCAAGTAGCGTTTAAATTACCCGTATATGAAACAAGCAAAAAATTATCTCCAATAAATAATATTATTTTTTGCATAAAGTTTGTTAAACTTTTAATTAGCAAGTTTGTATCTAAAATTTTGCATTTAATATTGGCACAAGCTAATACATATATGTATATGTATGGTATATGCTGACACTCGTTAGTCCCTTAACATGCAGCAGCAGATTACGTGTGATTTGAAAATTATCGAAAATTTGCATAAACACTATCTCTTCATTTTATTGCCAAGGCAATTATGTACATGCACAAGTTAGATACGTGTACATTAAATGTTAATGATAGTTTGTATTAATTTTAATTTGGTTCATTTTAAAGCTGAATTAAAGTTTTTTTTAAGGTTTTCTTTTTATAAATATTATTTATGCATATTATATAAAAATCACTAGTGTCCATTTAATCGGCCCACATGCAACACTCACTTTTCCTTTCATACTCCGTATGTCATAATTTTTTATTATATCTTTTACTTTCTTTCTTGCTTCAATAAGTTTTTAATATTAAACAGTGCAAGTTCCTTTAAAGTGGCCATTAAGTTTTACTGCTTAAAAGTTCATACTCTTAAGAATAGAGAAGAAAAAATTTTCAACTTAAGCTACTTTAGTAGATGATAAATATTTATTTTCAACTTTTTGCCATTTAAAGCGAGTAAAGGGAAAATATACATACTTACATATAGTGCTTATGTTTATGTGCTTATCATAATTTCTTTAAGCTGGAACATAATCTGCAATGAAAAGCAATTTATTAGATGCTTTTCTTTATTGTTGCAAATATCCATGGATGGAATGACAAATTAAATTCTATAAACTGTTGGCAGCTTGGGTGTATATAATACATACAAGACATACATACTTATATGAATATATATATATAAACATGTATATAACTATGTATATTTTTTTATATATATATATATTTTATTTTTTAACCTACTTCAAAAAAGGAGGAGGTTATCAATTCATCTGTATATTTTTTAATGCTTGTTACTTCATATATGTTTTTTTTTCACTGAGAAGCCTCCCTTTGGTTGCGCTGTAAAAATGGGCGTGAACGCTCCCTCTAATATTTTTTTATTTGATTATATCATGTTTTAGTGATTCAATTGCTGCGAAACTTAGGGTCGCGTAACCATAAAATCTCAAAGTTTACAAAATGGGCGGAGCCATGCCCATTAAAATTCAATATTATATTTAATGAGCTTATATGTAAATGATATTTATGAAACTTTGTGCACATTCTTGGGGTATACTGTGTAATTCGAAACGAAAGAAAAGGCTCTCGAATTTACATGTTGTTAAGATACAAATTCGAAAGAAATTTCCTTCGTTTTGAATTACAAGTAGACTCCATCCACTCTGAAAGTTACACGGTCTTGCGTATAAAAAAGTGGGTGGGGCTACGCCCATGAGAGATAAGTATTAAATGAATTACACTTTTACCTATCCAATTTTCACAAGACCTGACAAACGAATTTGTGCTCTTAGAATGACATAATTTTGTACTTAAACAAGTGGGCGGGCCGTGCCCTTTAAAGCTTAATATAATTGTTCAAGTGTTGCTGATTGCCCGATTCTTAGGTTATTCGACGCACACCTTGAGGTCAAAAATTGATGTAATGTTGAATTTGGAAAAGTGTATGAAAACTAATATTAGAGAAATTGGGCGTGACCATGCCAAAAAAAAAAAAAAATTAAAAGATTGGAGCTAAAAATTTAAAAATTTAAATTAAAAAATAAGCACTAAAAATTAAAAAAAATAGATTTAAATAAATGAAAGATTTTTATATTTGTTACCTGTAATGCAGTGTTCGTAGAAATTGGAAAAAGAAAATGAGAGTGGCTTGGCCACACCCTCTGGAGGGAACAATACGACATCACCAGACACGTCCTTTAATCCTTAGGTTATCCGCAATTTTTAACCGACTTCAAAAAAGGAGGAGTTAACAAGTTGTCTCTATTTTTTTTAAGTGTATATCTTCATAACTCAGTACATTTGAGAGGGTATTTCTTCCCATTGGTCCCATTGTAAAAAAAATCGGGGACACGCCCACAAGTTTTTTAAATATAATTTTATGATATTCTACTTATTTGTTTGCTGCGAAACCTATAAAACACCTTTGGTTCTTGTAATTACATAATTTGAAAGTTGAAAAAATTTGCGGGGTTTTGCCCATTAAAATTTATTATAATATTTCACGCGGTTTCACTTAACCGATTTGTA
This sequence comes from Tachina grossa, assembly GCA_949987645.1. Lineage (NCBI taxonomy): Eukaryota > Metazoa > Arthropoda > Insecta > Diptera > Tachinidae > Tachina > Tachina grossa. Next base: position 171,535,942 of record OX465274.1, on the reverse strand, counting down.
TGAAACTTACAGCCTATTTCACCAAGTTATTTAAACATCAATTCATATTTAAAAGTAATTTTCCATACAAAATTTAATGAAAATCGACATTTAAATATGAATTGATATTTAAATAAAGTTGGTGAAATTGGCCCTTAACACACATTTTGAGCTCTAAAATAGACATAATCCTCCATTTAAAAAAATGGGTGGAGTCACGGCCATTAAAACTTAATATTTTATTTTAAGTGGTTCTTTTTTACCGATTTTTACAAGACTTAGCACACACCCTGAGCCATGGAAAACACACAATCTTGCATTTGAAAAATAGGCGAAGGCACTCCCATTAAAATTTAAATTTATATTTCACGTACTTCTTCTTATCTTCATCTCTCAGATCTTTGCATTGAAGGCGGTTGTTTTGGTAGAAAGAATTATTTTAATTCCAGTTTAAAGCAAAAGCTTCAAAATAAGAGATCTGAGATAGGAGTGAGTAAAAATTGTCACGCGTGATAATGCGTGAGCCTGAGTTAAAAAATATTTTTTGTTTGTTTTAATATAAAAGAATAATAAATAAAACAACTCTTTTTATTTTTTTTTTTAAATTTTGATTTACTGTCACTTTATCATGTGATTTGTACTTCATATGACGATTGAGTGTAGTAAAGGTTTTTATAATAAATTGTTTTAGTTTTTTTGTTTAATTAAAAAAATTTTAAATAATGACGAATGTGAGTTCATTACTAATATTAGTATAAAGTTGTCATGCGTGAGAGAACGTAGGCGTGACTGATAAAATTTCTTTCTTCATGAGATTAAGTGAAAAAAACTTGAAAAGGGAAGCTCCCGTAGTTTGATTTAAAAAAATAATTTCAATCGCTCCTGCCGTTTGGCTGTAATTAATTATGACCACAAAATGGGAAAAATTTCCTATAGTGCAACGTAGCGTAACATGAAATTTAGTGCCTTATGACAGCTTCTTCAAACCAACTTGACATTTTTACTGTTGCTGATTCTATGAATTTTAATTTCTGCTTAAGTTGGGTATAGAATGGGTTTTTTTAACAGTTTATCTCGAATTCTTTGAATTTGATTTCAGGTTAAGTTGGAAGTCGTGTATCTTTTTTATTGTTATAAATATTTTGTTGTATATTTTCTACATGAAATTCCTAAAAATGTTTTTTAAGTTTGTAAAACTTTGATTTTTAATACAAGTAATTAATGAGAATATTCATAAAAATAAAAATGTTTAATATGTTTGTTAAAAGTAAATCATTTTGGGTAAATATTTTTTTTATCAAATTGAATAAACAATAAATTATAAAATAACAAGTAGTTGATTGACATCGCCCACACACAACCAATGCCTGAAATGACGAGTCGTATTTGCGTGCTTAAATAATCTGTGGCTGAAGAATAACGTTGCAAAAAAAAAACATTGAAAAAGTTAATATATAATGAGTATAATAACGAAACATTATTACATTACATTAATCTTATATTTATTCCCATGATTGATAAAGAAAAAAGATTGATAAGGAAACTAATGGCCTGATTTTGTAAAATAAAACGAATTTTCGTTTTCGTTTCTGGTTTTCGTTTCATGTCAAAATATTATAACTGAAAAATATATTATTCGTCATAACAAAAATTAATAAAAAAACGTTTTCAAAATAAAATTTTATTACATTATGAAATATGCACCAACAAAAATAGGAAATTTGAAATTAGCCGCGTTAGTTAAGGGCCCATAATAACTTATTGGATGTTTCTGAAACTTTGAAACATTCAATATTTCAGTATTGGAGTAAAATGATATTGTGGATGGATATCTTTTTCATAACACACATGGATTTAGTTAAGGTAGCTTGTAAAGCTTTCAATCATCAAGGTCTCATATCATTTCTAAGCAACCTGCTTACTTCACAACATTTTTCCTTTCATAAAGATATAAAGAGATGTCCGCTTTATCTTATCTTCCTTAAAGGATAAAAATATTGCCAAGTATGCAGGTTGCATAGAAATAATATGACACTCTAACGATTACCAATTAATATAACATTGTGATAGCTATTGTGCCAAACAAGAACTTGATCTCTCGCTACTTCTGATGGCCAGAATTTTGAATAGGAACTTGGCCTTTTTTCACATTTATATTTTTATGAAAATCTAACGCCAGCTTAAAAGGGTAGAATGCAATTATATAATGGGTAAGAAAGTGATACATAATAGTATAACATTATGTTAAATTTTTATGACCTCCCTGGTTTAACAATCGATGCTTTCGAATTGTTCTTGCTCGTAACTCACCTAGGTTCCATTATCAGGAAACTTTCATTAGGAACTATCAAACTACGCATATGACAACGAAATCTCCTGAAGTTTTTTCACTTTACAATTGGCGAGAACAAAGTAGCTATGAGGGTGTTAAAGCGAAGTTATATGTAAATATAGACACTACGTGCATAGGTCTAGCTGGCCTGGAGCACTATCGTGCACCTAGATACTTATTTACTCTTTATTGCAGCAAAACTAATGCAATAATGTTGCTAAAACTTTTAAAACGAATACAATTTTATGAACGTTTTCATATGACATTTAAGTTGTTTGAAAACGTTTGGTACTGTTTTATAAAATACATTTATCTTACGTAAAATAGAATTTTCGTTTTCAAATGTTTTACAAAATTCAAAATTAAAAATAAACCAAAATTTTCTGTTTGAAACGCTTCGTTCTGTGTTACAAAATTAGGCCATAAATAAAGAATTTTATGCCAAACAGTTGTCAAGAGAAATAATATATAATATAATATATTGTTACGTTTTTCTCTCTATAAAAACGCTTTTCCGTAGATCCGAAGATTTGCAAATGAATACAAGAGCCGAGTGTAGTAATTAGGGTTAAGAATGATACAAGTTTTATTTACAAATACACTTATACTAAATTACTCAAGAGCTTAAATACACTAATACAACTTAAACTAATAAATTACACACAGATATTCACAACTGGTTACCACTACGCCTTCCTCGCTGTAGTTTACGCACGTCTCTTAGCTGACTGCGCAAGTAATCACGTGACACCTCTTTGTCTGCTGCTCGTCACACACGGCACTCACTCTGCCGACACTTACAGTTGATAGACCAATAAAGACGCACTGGCTTTACTTACAGCCTTACACACGTCTATTCGCTGCGCTGTTCCCTTTACTCCAGTCGACACGATAGACTCCACAATAATCTCAATTCCACGACAGACTTTGCTGTCACTATAGACTGTCCTATAGTTTCTCTTTTACTCCAACTCTTGTGTAAAGCACAGACTGCTCTTAACTATCAACTCACCACTGTATCGCAGATTATTATTAATTCACAACTTAATTATCAACTGACTAATGAGTTCTTAACTTCACTACTTTCTGATTAGCACTAACTATAACTGTTCGCGACTGACTTACAACTGCAACTCACTAACTCATTGGATGCGTCACCTCTTTTTATATTTCACACAAATTCCACTAGAAGTTTCAAGCAATGTCTAGACGATCATTATCATCTTATATGCTGCCTAATTAAGTTCATGTGGTAACTATGTACATACATGTGTATATGCATACGTGTGTACATCATTAACTAAGCAATACACGGTGGTTGTTTATCTTTTGCTTTTCGTTTGAATTAGAATGTATGTATGTGTGTAAAAAGAAGATTCACATAATCTTCTTAATAAGCAGACGCTTTTTGTTGTTGTTGCTTTTGCTTGTTTACGTTTAATCAAGCTGGGCATGCTTATTTAGTTGTTGGCTACTATTCTAGACTATTCTTTGCTTTGACCCTGTAGGAATATTTTCGCGTAGCACTTACATTAACCCTGTTAGAATATTTTTGTGTAATGCTGCTTAAACCTGCCGACGGCTATTTTCGTAACAATATAATAATAATATAATTGAAATTTATTTGCTGGTAGTTTAGCATGTCCATATACGTATTTCATTGGCGCTTGAACCAAATCATCAGTAGACTTTAACCACAAATTTTAAACAGTCACAATAATAATATTTAAATGAGGCAATTCCCACTGAAATAATTTCTACTAAATGGGATGATGGGATCTAAAAAACGAAATAAGTCCCATTAAAATTTAATGATTTAATAATTTAGCGTTTTATCTTATAAAACGCGACGCTACGTACTGACAAATTTTTTAAGAGAGAAATATAAATTACAAAAACAAAACATGTACAAAAGTTTTATTTTTAAAATAATTCCCTTAATTTTATCGCTCAATTACTTGCACAATGTCATAACTCAAAGAAACTAGTTTTACAGAAAACTAGTATAAAACTTTTATTTAACACATACGGCCCTTTTCTGTAAATAGAGTCGATTTGAAATTGTCATGGTATTAGAAAAGTTAATGGGATAATAGAAATATTTTTTTTAGATTTTTCTTTAATTTTTCCAATATATCTAAAAGATTTTAAATAATGAGACATTTTTAGATTTAATTGAAATTTAGAAATAATTTCTTAATCGGGCTTAAGTTATGTAATTTTAATTCTTATTGAATGAAATATTTTTATTAATTAATGTTAGTTTCTAAAGAAGAGAAGAAAAATTAAACTAGACTTTTTATTAGCGGGGGGAAATATCGATATTTTTCTGTGCAGCCACGCACTTCATTAGCACCCATATCTATGTACTGGTGTAGAGATTATTATTAACATCAGCTATTTAATGTAAATTTTCAATGAAATGGAATATGAGAAATGATTTTCATAAACCTAAAAATGTTTCCTTGCTCGCTTTAGAACACTCTCTAATTTTTAACTGCCATTGTTGTAGCGGCCAAAGTTTTTCATATTCTGTGAAAATGTGAGTTTCGTAGCTTCAACGGTTCTCGAACAGCTTGTGACAGACACATGGATGGAGGGGCAGACCGACAGAAGGACATCGTAGGGGTTTTTCACCTTATGTATTACAATCATGGAAAATAGTCAGCATTTGCTCTACGTCTGGATCTCAATATTTGTATGTTATTGATTTCGTTGAAGGTTAGTTTTTTTTTTCGAAAATTTGTATAGCATAAATTCTTTATTAGTTATGTTATTTTAAGCCATTTCACTAACTGAACATTGCAGAGTTTAGAGTTTATCAACTTTATTTTCTTATTTGATGACGGATGAGTTGTTTATGAAAGCTATTTATAAATAAAATTAAATAAAATATTTAATAAATAAATAAATAAATTAAATATTTTTTATGTTATCAAGTAATTTATACAGAACTCATAACAATCAAAAACTAAAAACAAAGAAGCGTCCATCTCCTCCTTAACAATATTGAACTAGTATGTATAATAAAAAAAAATTATATCATAAAGTTATTCAATGACTTGAATATTTATAATATTCTTATATACACACTTATGTCTTTGTTCTAACCATGTCGCATATTGTTTTATAAACATGAAATGAAAGTAAATGATGTGTTAAAAGTAGAACGATATTATTGAAACAAATAAGCAATAAAAACTTTATGAAAAGTATAAAGGTAAATAAAGCTTAAAATAAGTATGTATGCTACACGTGTTAAACAATTTGTTGTGGTGGCGGAAATTATAATTGACAGAAAACACACTTTCATTTTCAACTTGTCATCCCAATGCTAAATTATTTATTTATAAGGTATATATTTTAGGTCTTTGAGATGGAGGCGTTTAAAGTCCAATTATCGTTCCTAAATACCAAAGACAATAATATTTTATTTATTATTAGTTTTTATTTTGGGAATTGATGCAATTTAAGTTTAACATTTGTTAACCCACTAATGATACCAAATTTTTATTTAATTTAATTAGTTAAAAAGTTTTTATTAATAACAAAAATTAAAAATTTTAAAAAACCCCGACTTTTTCAGAAAATATATTATATCTTCTAAACGGCTGGACCAATTTTCTTCAAACATAGCTAAGAACCCTCTCGAACAAAACAGAAAAAACTAAATGAAAATCGGTCCAGCTGTTTGGCCTGTACGTGGACACGGACAGACACACAGATACACAGAAAAAATTTTAGCCAAAATTCTTCCAATTAAACCAATTAATGCTGTTGCAAACAATTTTATAATTGTCCCAATTAAATTTTGTTGATTGAAAACAAAGAAAGACGAATATTAAACTTTTGTACGCATTGTTAAAAATTCAACCAATTTTTTGATTGTTTGAATTAACTTTGTTTAATGAAAAAAAAAATATTTTAGTTTGTGTTTGTGCTTTTTCATGTTTTCGTGGAAGTGTGTCAGCCTGTTATTCGAAAAGTACCAAGTTCGAAGCATGACAGCACTGTAAGTTAAAAAATAAAATAAAAACACATACCTACATATGTACAATAATTGAAAGAAAAATAATTTGCCACGATAGCCTAGTAGATGTGTGTTAGCCTGTTAGAATGGAGGTACCATGTTCGAAGCCTGCAGCGTAAGTTACGGAATTAAACAAATAAATAAAATAAGTAAGTTAAAATAAATAAATAAAAATGACTTTTTATTTAAAATTTTTTTACTTTTACTTTTTAAAATTTTATACAATTCAATGACTTTTATTAATTCATTCAACGAGCAATTTAATTGTTTAAAATCTCTAAAATCAATTATAAATTTAATTGGGCGAATTAATCATTTATTTAAAATAAACGCGTACTTTCAATTAACTCTATTAATTGATCTCAAATAGCAAGAGAACCTCATTTTTATAAATTCATTAATTGATACTATCAATTTGCTTGCAGGACGAAAATCAGTACAGGATTTAATTAATAGTACAAATTTCTAACTAAAATATTAATTAAAGTTGATTTTAAATTTTTTCTGTGTACACAGATACATAGATACACAGACACACTATAAACTTATAACACCCCTTTTTTTAGTCGGGGGTTAAAAATACATTCATACAAAAAAGTAATATAATAATTTTATAATATCAATTAAAATATTTGTAATAGCAATTTAAAAATCAATTAAATTTTTCCACTCAAATTAATACAATTAAAAATTTTATTGAATCAATTAAATTCTTAATTGAAAATATTAATTGGTGAACACTTTTTTCTGTGTTGAAATTGATTATTGAGAGGCTAGCTGGATCCCGTGCGTATTTCATTTAGGTGTTATTTCAGCTTTTCGCGTTGTGAAATTTGGAACTAATTTTTTCTGAGCTATTTCATGAAATTATTTTGGAACTTATTTAATATCTCATAGGGAATTATTTGGTTTAGCCCTTTGGCTTGAAACATTTTTTACATTCTTTAATTTTAGATTTTTCAAAATTTTGGCTAAGACAAATATCTATTAGAGGGCTGTGTAAGCATTCTTGAAATGTAAATACGTCTTGTTTTTTAAATATATTGTCGTGGTGTGTAATATAATATACTAAACTAATAATAAATGCTGTCGTGTAGATAATAAGCGAAGCACAATGGATGTATTGATGTTCGTGTATATGAGTGATTACAAGCGATGTTGCGAAGACTTATTGTTCGTAACAAACACTCAAGATACCACAAGAAGAAGTAGTGTCCACACCTTTGATGCGAGTGCGCTTGTTATTTTGCATATTGTACGTTTGAGTGTGTGTGTAAGACGTAGCCCAGCGGTAAAACTCAGAAGACCTTCTTGGTGCAGGCCTTATTAAAGGGCTCTTTCGCATAAAATATACGATACACATTCCACACTCGCTTCTATGAGAAGCGAGAAGAGAAGGAGTAACATGTTTTGTTTTGTCTTTTTTTACCAAAGCAAAAACAAAATCTATTAGTTTGAAGGCCTTCCAGAATCTCTGGTGAAAGAAGTAAGAACAGAAGGCCTGCTCCGCAATGACAACGCGTGTAAAAGAGATATGAGTATGGAATGGAGCGAGCAGGCCTTCTACATCCAAAATAAGGCGTACAGAGGCCTTTTTGAAGGCATCCCTACTCCTTCTAGTTCCCGCTGGGAGGTGGTAAGCTGTTATGTTTGTGTTTAAGGCAATGATAAGCAAACACATACATTTATAATATAAAAGAGAGTAAAATGCACGCTTGTCAGTGTGCACACTTCTCTTTTTTTAATTCGGTAGAATCGACAAAAAAAAATCGGTAGATTTGCATGAAATTCGGTAGAAATTTTTTTATTCAGAGAAACATAAAAAATAACAAAATATATGTACTTATACACAGTTGAAATTTTGTCACATACATCTCCGATCTCAGACCAGTAACAATGTAAGCGAGACCCATCCAAAGCCTGTATACAATTTCTACTTACATTTGCACAGCGTTGGCCTAGGCCATAAGATGTGTCCAACACTGTATACATTGTAAGCGAAGGTTGGATGACTCCAACTGTTACGGTGATTTGGAGGGCGTAATTAAAACTAATAAGCAATATGATACATTACTAACCCATTCAAATCGAATGCTGTGCAATGGCTAAATTTTATTAGTGTCTGTTTTGCTCCTTGCTTTTTATTAACATATCATTCTATAATAGGATAGCAGAAAGACATATCTGAATCTGATGCTAGTTGTATGCGCTTCACTATTTCTTTTTTGTTTTTCGTATTGACATGATAGATTACAATCGGATGGCTTTCAATTTGTAATGACTTGCGGACTACTGGGTATATAAAGGATAAGTGCAAGGAGTATCAAACTAAACAGGTTCCAAAAGCGCATTTAAAACTTGACATGTGATTGGAAATTAAACTGCCATAAACAATGAAGCATTTCCAATAAAGAAAGTGTCATCCCCTTTATATAGATATGCTATGCATACATAAAAAATATACATAAATAACAGGTATTCAGTTTTTGTACATAGGTTTTATAAAGCTACTGAAATAACTTTTATTTGACAAACATTTGTAACTACAAAGATTATATGCAAGATCCATTTATAAATTTAAACTTTTGTGCAAAAATTATTAAATCATCGGGAGGAATAAATATTTCATCCCCAAGGCACAATTCTTTGGCAAATATTAGGTTACTTATAGTCTCAGTTTTTAACCGATTTTTTTGTTCTGTTTTAATGATTTTCATGAGAGAAAATGACCGTTCTGCGGCCGCACTGCTATGTGGCAAAATAGCCAATTTACACATATATCGACTTAAATTACTAAATAACAATGTTCGGTAGAGTTCAGGCCTTGTTCGGTAGAATTAGTAGATTGTTAAATTCACAAATATATTCGGTAGAATCTACAGAATATCGGTAGAAGTGATAACACTGACGCTTGTACTTGTAAAAAAGAGCGTAACAAAGTGCCCATGGGCGGCCTTTTGACGATCTCTGGTTTAAGCGTGGTTTTTTAAAGCAAACGCACCCAACTAATGTCAATGCATGTCAATGCGTTTGTATATGCGCAGAAAAATAAAAGATCGTACACACAAGATGTGTGCGTATGTACATGCATGACGTTTGTATACGCGCCCATGCGTAGGAAGAAACAAGCATCACAAATTCTTTCGTCACAAAGTATTTTCTTCTTTACTTCTATACCTGCCATAACTGAAAAAATGTGTTGCAAACTGTGTTATCCAGCATTTGTTTTAAAAAACTTCGCTGTAGTAAAGCACTTGAAAAATCCTTCATTTCTTAAAAGTTCTTTTAAATGGTCTTTTTCAGGGGTCTAATATGGATGCATACATAGTATTGAGTGATACAAGGCCCAACTCGCAATGACCTATTTATACCTGTTTTTTTTTGGTATTAATCATTTTGTAACCGCTATTTACTTGATGCAGAGTACTATACCAATTGGTTTTTTTCAGTGCACTTAATAAATGCGGTAGTGAAATATTTTACTTATAAACAGAAGACTAAAACATTTTGTAGCGTTTTCTACTAAAATTTTATTTTCATTTTATGCGGGCTTTTTAATAAGCTTATTTGAAGGATGTGGGTTTTTATTTGTTTGTTATTTTTTCGTTGCTGTTTCCTCTGTTTGCCATATAAAACTTCACAATTTGTATTGGATTTTTTATGAGTAGATGGTTGTAAAATAGAAGAATGAACAAAATTTTCAAGGTTTTTTTATATTTACATTTTCAAGATAGTAGATTATATACAACTGCTCATGTGTAAGTGGGCTTCAACTTCATTTAAGGCATTATTGGCTTGTATGTAATATTAAGTTAAGACTTCTAAATTGCTCTGTAAGACCCAAGAGATGTACAGTGGGTGATTTTGGCAAAAGAAATGAAATTGTGCAGTTTCTAAATATGCTGACCGATTATTATAAAATTTCCTACAGCTTGCAATGAAATTTTGAAGCAAGTAAATTTTCACACCTGTCGCAAGTAAAGTGACAAAACGAAAAACAGCGTTGCCGAGTAGAGAGTTATTTCATTAATTTAGTTAGTATTACAGCTGATTTTTTGTATATATAAAAAGGATATTGAGAAATGGTATAAAGACTCATTTTAGAGCTAAGTTTTATCATAAGTTTCGTGTTTTAATAAAATAAATACATATATTAACAATACAATTAAAGTTCAATATTGACTTCTGGGCAACACTGCACTAACAGTTGAAGTAACGCTGTTAGCTAGAACTTTACTTGTTGACGACATTTTAACTTACACTGTGCTGTGTAGCCACTCAAAAAAATGTTGACTTATTTACATTTCTCCTGATTTTCGTTAGTAATCTAGACGCACGACAGTGCGCCAGGCCAAGTTCTGGCCAATGCACGCAGTGTGTATATTTACACGAAGCCATTCGAGCTGTTTTTACCCTCCTCCCAACTTTGTTCCCCGCAATCGTAAAGTTATGATATTTAGACCATAATTAGAATAAATTCATGTTACCTCATACGCAAAGTTTAAAAGTTTTACAATGAAAGGTTCCGGAGTTATGGAGGTGCAAAAAGTGCATATTTTGAGACTTACTCACTGACTCAGTGACCTACTGACTCACTCATCAATATTATGAAGCACTTCCGCTGTAGCTAGAGATCTGAAATTTGGTACACAAGTAGACCTAGGTGAGCAATGAACTAGAAAAATCTGAAAACCCGAAAATTTAAACCAAGGGGGCGGGGCTACGCCCATAAAAATTAAAATTTCTGCTAGTAAGTTGAAATTTGCTACAGAGCTAGGTCTAGGTGAGCAATAAACTAAAAAAACTTTAAAACATGAAAATTTTGGCCAGGAGGGCGGGGCTACGCCCGTAAAGGCTAGAATTAAAAAAACCAAATCTAAGGCGCTTAATGGAAGCTATTTTATTGAAATTCGGCATACATACTGCGATAGAGCAAGCCTAAAAATTTTTCATTAAAAAAGGGGGCGTTGACACGCCCATACAATTTCAACCTCATTTTCGTGTACTACGGCTCATCATATTTGGATATACTATTTCTGTATGTATTATTATCCGTTTGCAACGAAACTTGACACAAATAATAAACACTGGCCGAGAAAAATCTCAAGATTGGAAAAGTGGGCATGGTTACGCCCATAAATATTAAAAATTTAAAGTTGCTCTAAGGAGCTGAAATTTGATACACGAGTAGGTCTACGTCAAAAAACAACAAGAAAAACCTGAAAATTTAGTCAGAGGGCGGGGCTGCGCCCATAAAAATTAAAAATTTAAAGTTGCGCTTATGAGCTGAAATCTGATACACAAGTAGGTCTAGGCGAGAAACCAACTAGAAAAATCTGAAAATTCAAAAAGTTTTGATAGAATGGGCGTGGCCACGCTAATATTGTTTGAACCTGAAAACTTGCAGCCTTATTTATAAAACTTATTAAGGCTTTTTAGGAAAAATTTCTTATGAAAATTTGTCTTAAAACCTCTTTATAAAGCCTTAAGAAGTTTTATAAATAAGGCTGTTAATATACAGCTTTTAACTTAAACCGTTTTAGTGAAACCTTGCATATACGTTATACGTATACAATACTTTTAACTATCTCTTAAAAAGTGGGCGTGAACACTCCCATAAAGCTTTAGCCTTTTGTCTAATCTGCTTCGGTCTAACATATTTTAGAAGAAAATTAGCATGAATTACAAGCGCTGCTCACAGCAATATTGTGAGTTTAGAATAGTGGGAGGGGTAATGCTCATAAAATTATAAGGTACAGTTCACGATAGAGAGCCGAAATTTTATACACAAGTAAGTGTAGATGAGTAAGCCAATGGGAAAATCTTAAAACCAAGAAGTTTTATCCACTAAAACTCCAATTCGCACTAGAGAGCTGGAATTTGGTACACAAATTAATTTAGATCAGAGATCACTAAGAAAAATCTAAGAAACCAGAAGTTTCAATCAGGGGTTGGGAACAAGCACTGTAAACTCAAAATTAAGTTAAATTTTATTGAAACTTTTCATACACATTGGACTTATCCAAAGTAAAAATTTCCTGTTTTGAAAAGTGGCCGTGACTTCACCCATAAATCTTAGCTTTTTCTTTCATGTACTTCGGCTTAGCATTTTTTAGTCTATTACTCATGTATTTCACATTAGCTTTTTCATACTAGCTGATATAAAATTCGGCGGGGCCAGGCCCATAAAAATTTTACGTAATTTTATACTGTAGAGAGCTGACATTTTGTAGACAAATAGTCCTAATTGATTTACTCAATCGGAAATTCCAAAAATTAAAGCACCACCTACCCTATTGAAACTTTGCATGCACATTGGGCATATCCTTTTGATTTATGTACTTCGGCTAAGCAGACTTTAATATGTAAATATATTGAGAAAATAGGCGGCATCACTCCCGCTAAATTTGACGCTGTATTTTACATGTTTCTTTCCAGACGACTTACCGAATTGCGTACACACTAGCGACTCGTTATCATGACACAAAAGTGCATTTTCAAGGTGTACAATCCAACACCCATCACACCCTAACCCATTATTTTATGTAACTTTGCCATTTTTAACTGGCCCAGTGATCATGAATATAAATAAAACACATTAGAAATTTTAAGTTTAAAAAGTGTTATTATCGAAAATTTTTCAAGTTTCAAGCCAAGTTCCTATCAAAAATTTCGGCCATCAAAAGCAGTGAGATATAAATTTTGACCAAGTTCTTGTTTGGCACAACACCTTTGACTTACATATGCTATACATTAATTATATACATTTGTGATCGAAAGGGTGTCATATAATTTTTAGATAATCTGCTAACTGCAGTTTTTAATATTTAACAAATACTTTCTAAACTAATTAGTGATTATAAGGCAACAGCATTATACAAGTAATTGAATTATAAAATGAGTATATTTGCCATTGGTGTCAAAGTTATTTAAATAAATTTTTAAAATAATTTTAAATTTTATTTTCTTAACATTTATCTACGTTAGAATTATGATTCAGTGATAATTGCATAAACGAAAAGTTCCCTTGGTTGTAATAACGCATAAATTTAATTTGAAAATAAAAGTTTTCCAGTCCATATGCCGTGTCATCTTACGGAATATTTAATGCGTATGATTTGTCTAGGAAAATTTTTAATTATTCGAGGTTCAGGTTAACAATTATGCAAATTTTTGTATTTATTTATGAAAGTGGGAGTATTTGTAGGTGTAAAATGTGCAATGAAGTGTGCATAATATATATGTTTTTTCTTTAAATATATTTATTAGATACAAAAAGTGAAAAATTAATAATAATCCAGGCTACATCATAAATATTTCTGTAACATTGTCTAAAATTAGATTATTATTGAGGTACAAACTTCACCAAATTTTTTTTTATAGATTTCAGTTTTCTTTTTGCTATTCTGTTTCTTTTTTTTAAGTATGGAGCCGTAGTGACAGGTTGTTTTATTAATAGTGCTCTTAATTATCCATGAATGGCTGCGCAAATTAACATAATTGAGTTTTTCAAGCAACGATAATTCACTATATTTATAGGTGTCTGCAATCTGTATTCCATATCTATTTTTAAATAAATAATTATATGCTGCAGAATGTTAAAGTCAACGCACAGTGTGCTGTTACGATAATCTTAGGTGGACGAAATAATTTCTTTAGATATTTAAAAATTAATAATTAATGCTTAGAAGTAAATAAAACTCCATAGTCCGTATTCATAATAAATATTTTTTGCAAAAAAAGTCAGCCAATGTAGTAAGGTTAGAAAATAAAAAAACATATTGATTGTAGAGTTCTGGTTTTAGCTTTATTATTTTTTGAGATTCTCATTTGTTTAAATAAAAGTTTAACATAACAACTCTAGTTTTTTTTAAAGAAATTTTTGAGTAAAGCTTACCTGATGATCTGCATTAGCAACACTGAAATGCTAAACCACTCAATAATTAATTTCAATGTATTTTTAATAAAAAATATTTAACTTGGATAAGTAAAATAATAATTTGAGATTATTAGTGTGTTAACAAATGTTAAATTAAATTGTAACAATTCACCCCCGCCCCCCCCCCCCCCCAAAAAAAAACACTAAAAATATTTTTATTCAGTTACTTTTATACGCCAAACCACTTTCGATTTTCCAACCCTGTTACCATATATTTGATTTTAAAATATAAAATATACTTAATTGACAAACAAAATTGTTTTACTAAATTACTCTTAGAAACCAAAAAACTTTAAATTTTCCAGCTCTGGGTGGCGTTCTTAATTTTTCTGATTTTTTATACCAAACTATTTCTTTCTAAAATAAAACATTTACTTGACTAAGTTACTTTAATATACCGAAAAAAAGTATAAATGTTCCAATCCTGGAATCATATTTTTATTTTTTAAATCTTAATAACTGTTTAATTCTTATTTAAAATAGGCTTATTTAACAAAAAAAAAAAAAAAAAAAATTTGTTGTAGTTAGTTTAAATTTTCCAGCTCTGAAAAAGTTTATTTGACAAAATTACTTATATGTATGTACCAAAACAAAAAAAAAAAAAAAAAAAAAAAAAAATAGAATTTTTCATCTCTGCAATCATCGTTTTGAAATTGTCTGATTTCGTATACCATTTCTTTCTAAAACACGAATTATTATTAATTTATAGAGAAAAGGAAAAAATTAGTTTTAGTAGGTTTTTGTTTATATATCAAAAAAGATTGCAACCCTGGAATCGTTTTTATTTTTTTTTTAATTTTGAATCACAATCTAATTCTTACTGAAATGTAAAATAGGTTGATTAAAAAAAAAATAAAAATAAAAAGTTTAAATTTTCCAGCTCTGAGACTATCTTTTAGATTTTGCTGATTCTCAATATCAATCTATTTTGGAACATTACTGATACATCAGTCCAATACCAAAGTCTCTAGATTTTCTGGGAGCTTCGGAAAACCGATTTCATGTGCGTACAGACGGACATAGCTTATTCGCCTTCGCTATTCATAAGGTCCGAGAATATATATACCTTATGTGTCCCATATAAATATTGTGGAAATTAGACACTGAATGATAAACATATAGATCGCCTTTACCATTTTTGCTGCAACGTATAAAAATGCTTAAATGCAGAGTGTAAAAAAAGGTATTCAATTATTGCTAATATCAAAAACAAAATCTTTGAATCAAGTTCTTCAGCCGAAAAATACCCATAGAGCAAAAAATTAATGAACCACATTTTTTTCACAAAATTATTATGCATGTATGTGTGTATATACTTTTACAGTGCAGTATATATACTCCTCACGAAAAAAACAAAAAGTAAATTTTTAATGGATTTTTGTTTACCTCAAATCCAAATTGTCTGTCTCTTGGTTTTGTTCTCTTTACGTGATTTAAACACAAAACGACAACGTTTGACATATTGCATAGTAAAAATGTTTGTGGTTGGCGGTTACAAAAAAAAACTATTTACTTTTTCATACAAGAATAATGTTTTAGATTTTCATTGAAATATATGTAACAAGCCTTATTTTTCTTGCGGGTTTCATATTCATAACCTAAAGTAGCGAAACAAATATTTGCCGAAATTAATTTTAAGTGAAATTTGAATTTATACTGCTCTAAATTAAATTTAAGAATGATTTATATTTATATTTTTATACTTTTTAAATACAAGTATTTCTTTAATTATTTTTTCATTCCGTTTTTATATATTAATATAACATATTTTTAATTGTGAAATAAAATATGTTTTATGATGAATTCATAAAAGGTTTTCTTTGTTTGTTTTAATTAAAAATTAAGCGCTTCAAGGCTTTCATTTAGAACAAATAAAATTGTGATTTTTTGTATGAATAAACTCTTAATAAATCGTCGGTAATTTGTTATCATCTCACACAATATAAAATTTTAAATTAGGAAATAAAATATACATACATACATACATATATTGGTCAAAACATTAAAAAAATTTAATAAAGTTAATAATTTAAACAAACACAGCACAAAGATTTTAGAGGCTTAAAAGTACTAATACTTTCTCCCCTTAAGCAATTTCTCTGGTTGCTTATAACAGCTGCAGTAAGTCCCAAATCACACTGTGCAAGTCTTATTGCTAAGCTGATTAGTTTCAGGGAGAAAGGCACGAAGGGAATAGCAACGTTTCTTTTCCCCCCGTCCATGATACAATTATACAGGTAACCGCGAAGCGCCAGCTGTTTTGCTTGTTTTGTGATTTGATCTGCCAAATGTTGCTTATGTTTTACCAACACACTCGCACAGTGCCTATTAAAACTGTACTAACACAAACATGCTTTGCAAAGCCAAGAGAAAACGCAAGTACATGTATACTGTTTTCCTCTCTTGTCAATCACAAAACAGCAATAAAAAACACTGTTGTTTTATTTGTTGTACATTTGTTGTAGATTCGCGGCTACCTGTATTATTGTATCATGCCCCCGTCTCTCTCTCCTAATAAACTAATCAGCTCAGCAATAAGACTTGCATAGTGTAAATAGGGACTAACGTGCGAGTACAGTTATATGTGTATGAATGTATAGAGTAAACGAAGAAACTAGAGAATCATAACAGCAATCTGGAGACTAATTATTTAAAGTAACACACATACATAGATAAATATAAGTAACTAGCACCTACAAAATCTACAATGGAGAAACATTATATGAACTAGAGGGCTGCGTAAACACCCTGCAGGAAATTGAACTGGCACAATACTAGTCACGTGACCGGTACACCCAAGTGATAGGGACTAGTCCGACTTCTAATACTTCCTAATACTTCACTTTTACATGGGAATGGCCTAGGATGGGGTTAATTGATACTTTTTATGCGCCTTGTGACTTGTCACTAGGAACCTATTCGGTGTAGAATAATATAAATTATATATAAATGTAACTCCGACATTTAACTGTAACAATGAAAACTTATAATTTTTTTTATTGTTACAAATGAAATTATAATTTATTTTTAAGCAGAAAATTTTTCTGAGATTCGAACCGACAACCTCGCGCATGACAGGCTTGCACACTACCCACTCAACCACAGGGCCACTCATGTTTCAAAAGTATAAATACCAGTTAAGCTTAGGCTAATATCTCAGTATAGTTACGGCACTGGTGCCAGAGAATTAAATTGGCTCAAGATCAAGACAATACATCACGAAAATGGTGAATATGTAACCATTTACACGATATGTCTCTTTTTCACCATACACTTCTGATAACACTCGCATTTTCTCAAGTCATAGGACGAGTACGTTTGTATCAATTGTCACCAAATTTTCTGCAGGGCAGTCTTGAAATGTAAATACATCTTCTTTTTTAAATGTATTGTCGTAGCATGTTTTACTCGTATACTAAACCAATAATACATGATGTCGTTTGATACGCGAAGTACGATGGATGTATTGATGTTCGTGTATATGAGTTTTTACAAGGAATGTCGCGAAATCTTTTTGTTTGTAACAAACACTCAAAAGAAGTAGTGTTGATGCGTGTATGCTTGTTATTTTACATATTGTACGTTTGAGTAAGTGTGTAAGATATAGATGGTAAGCTATTATGTATTTAAGAGTGGTTGTTTGAAGAAAGCTCACACAGCTAATGTCAATGCATGTGTGCGTTTGTATGTGCGCAGTATGTGCGTGTACACGCCCATGAGTAGGAAGAAGCAAGCATCACAAATTCTTTGTCACGAAGTATTTTCTTCTTTAATCCTATACCTGCAATAAGTGAAACAAATTTCTTGCAAACAGTATTCTTTAGCGTTTGTTTTAGAATATTAAGCTGTAGTAAAGCGTTTCAAAAATACCTCATGTCTTAAAAGTTCTTGTAAGTGGTCTTGTGCAGGGGTCTAATATGAATATAAAACATGCTTAACAAATATAATAAATAAATATGTATATTCTTATTAAGTCCTTGCAGACTAAAATAATAATTTTATTTTTTTTTGTTTGTTTTCAACTTTTACATAATAGAAAAAAAAAAAGATTGCAACAATAACATGCCGACAGACACGTACGAGCAACTTTTATTAAAGTTGTATACAATAGCAGAAAAACACTCACACACACATGTACACACACTTTTACACCGTATTTCTATTTGTATTTGGTTGCCATTATGGTACTTGTCGTGCTTTAGAAAACATAAAAATACAGAAGAGAAAATACCGCGTGGGTGGTGTTCAGTGGAATGAGTGAACTGAAGTGATATGTGTTCATAATAATTGAATGAATGTAATTTGCTTTGATACTACTTTGACCACAATTAAAATACAAAATGAAAAATATTTTTTTTTATAAAATCACACAGAGAAAATTAAAAGTTGGTTTTAATGACCATGAAATGAAGCAATAAAAATTTTTTAACTATTTGTGATTTGAACGGGCTAAAGTTCGTATCGCTTTTTAAGCCAAATTACATGTGATAATTATTAATGAACAAATAACACCAAAGTCTGTTGTAAATATTCTGACTAACAACACATAGTTGAACGGAACAGCCAGCCGTTTTCGAAGGCCACTAAACCTTCATCATCAGCGTTCTTTTGTGTTTGGTCCACTGTGTGTGGTGTCAGTTGATGTAGATTTCTGCTTTTATATACTTAGCATTTTATTGCAAATGGAATATGTGAATTGTTTTGATTCATCGTATTTCAATTTGCTGAAAGCTTTTTTGTATTGTAAGCTCAATTTTACCATCACTATATTTACAACAGTCTTACCATTGTCGTTTTGTTCTTTTTACTAATTATACACATGTTACTTAATTTGCTTATATTTTTTTAGTGGCCTTCGAAAACGGCTGGCTGTTCCGTTCAACTATGTGTTGTTAGTCAGAATATTTACAACAGACTTTGGTGTTATTTGTTCATTAATAATTATCACATGTAATTTGGCTTAAAAAGCGATACGAACTTTAGCCCGTTCAAATCACAAATATAGAAACAAATGGAGTTCGAATAATAATTAAAATTAACTAAAAAATTTTTCAAATTTTGCATCTATTATCAATTATCAGAATTGGAAAACTTTACAAAAATAAATAATGGAAATCTAATTTTGAATAAAAAAAGATAATTGAAAATATATTTAATTCCAAAAAATTCATTAAAAATAAATACGAAATAAATTGATTAATATAAGAAATACCGAAGTAAATATTTATTTGACGTAAAGTATTTATTTTATATATGAAATACCGAAGTATATTTATGTATTTTTTTTTGTTAAGTAGTAGAGTTTAACCCAAAACAAATTGAAATTATTTAAAAGATTTCGTATGTTCATAGAAAGACCCTGAGACAAATCGATTGATGTTTGAATCATCAAAAACAGTATACGCGTTCGCTTTATATAGTGCCGCAAGGGAATACATATATATAGAAGGGCATTGGCTGATAAGAACAATACCCTTCTTTGCGTCGCGCAGTCGAATTCAGAATTTCTAAATATCAAAACTCAAAATCATAAAAATTTTAATAAGGTCACAACACAATTTGCTATAATTAATGGAATGATTGATTCGATTGTTATGATTAGTATTTATAAATCAAAGAAAAATATTTGAATCAATTTATATTCTATATCAGACAATTGTGGTAATTCAAAAAAAGGTGATAATAATTTTCTTTAAGTATCTAAAATTATATTTTTAATTTGTTTTTGTTTCCTTGTTAATATTTCCGTTAGTATAGGAAAATTTACACTACAGAATTTTTTTTAATGCAAATGGAATATGTGAATTGCTTTAATTTGCCGTACTTCAATGTGTAAAAGTTTTTTATGCAACAAAAGCTCAAATTTACCATCGAGACTGCCACCGCTTTCCAATGGTGTTGCTGAAATCTAACATCACTAATTTAAAACATAGTTTTAAAGGAACAAATTGCACTAAAAACAATTCTAAACTATTATGACAAACACTAGCAGAACGGAACAACATGGTGTTTTTCAAGCCCGCCACATCCTCATCGTCAGCTTTCATCTGTTTGGTCCACTATATGTCATGTCAATTTATAGTTTTCATACAGATTTTCATACCACTAATTCGAATGATTCGTCAACAAAGCGAACACTATGTCAAAATCATTCAGTTGCTATTTTGCTTTCGTGTAGTTAAATTTATTTGCAAATAATTCAATAAAGATTGTAAAATTATTATTTTATCACATTTTTATTTTTTTATTCACATTTCTTTAATTTATTTTTTATTTGTAGAGAAAAGTCATAAAATATTGACTAAAATATTATTGAATATTTTTGTTTTAATTATTGTCAAATGCTCATTATAAAAAGTACTCGTTCATTTTAAACAACACGAATGTAGTTGTAAAACAAAACAATAATAACATGCTGTTGCTGTGCTACTATTTTGTTGAATTCTTTTTCCTTGTTCAATATGGTTGTATTTTTTATCATGTTAATCTTAGTAAGTTTAAAAAAAAATCGCTAAAAATACTTGAAATATACAAATTGGCACTTCTTTAATTTGTAAACACGTAAAATAAAAAAAATTACATACGTAATCATAAGCGAAGAAAAGCAGACGAAATAGTGGAATGAAAATGTATTAGAATTCGAGCGACTAGGTTTCTTTCGCAGAGTTTTTCTTTCGACTTAGTGAAAATTAATAAATCGAGCTTTGTTTTTTCGACGAAAATAGATTATTTGCGATCGGAATTAATCGATCTTTATAAAAAAATCAAGTTCGAAAATTAAGCTTTAAGCTTAAGCTTTTTTTGGCGGTTACGGTACGATGTAATCGATTACAAGATTGTATGTTTAGAATCAATCTGACTGCTTCCTATATTAATGAAAAGCTTTATTTCGAATTAATGACTTTTCTTTCATGGCAAAGAAATATCATTTTAACTGAGCTATTATTAATATTAATGATTCATTTGGTTTCCTAAAGAAAGATAAACCTAAAATGATCGTAAATTTATTTATTGAAAATAATCACGAAAAGTTTTTTTTTCCAGTATTTGAAGGTTCGCCGTGAGTAATGCAGTAAATGATGAAATAATAATTTTTTACTCTTTGAAATGCAGTAGTATTATTTTTTGGTATTTTTTTTTTAATTATCACATATAGTAATAATGAAAACTTTTATATACTCACAGGCTTATTTATAAAACTTATTAAGGCTTTATGAAGGAGTTTTAAAACAAATTTTGATACAAAATTTTCTTAAAAAGCCGTTGCAAAGCCTTAATAATTTTTATAAATAATGCTGTTAATATATCTATGATTTTCTTTTTGTACATGTTTTACATTTATTAATTACTTTTAACCTTCTTCCTCTGACTGACGCTTTGTAATCTGTGATAAAACAGGTTTTGCAAAACATATCTTTAACAATGTTATTCGCGGCATTGCTTCATTTAAATCACAAATTTTCCAATTTATTTTTGTGCCGAAAAATAGTTAATAATAATGCTAAATATATAATGTGGGGTATTGTTTTTTTTTTTTTTTTTTTTTTTGAATGAGATGAAAAATATGTTTTCATAAAGAACACACAGCATTAACCATTGTGTGGGTGGACAATTTTGATTTTGATCAAATATGTACGTGCATAGATATATGCATATATTACTTAATTCAATATACATATGTATACAAAAAGGAAAAACAAAAGTAGAGTTATTTATGTATATGTGTATATGTGCGTGTATGTATGTACATACATACCCCCTGCATGCATGTGTTACATTCTGTTCCTAAAGAAAATCTTGCATACACTGCTCAACACACTCAGATATACTTTTCCAAGTTTTGTTTTTATTTTACTAAGTTTTATTTCTTGGCACTTTTAGAATTTATAAACAAAGTATTCCATCACTTTTCTTTGCAACTGTAAACATATAAATACATATATATATATATATACATGCATATGTAGTATGTGTGTATGTGTGTGTGTGTGTGTATAAAAATAAAATTGTGTTATTTTTAACAAACAATATGGAGACATTTGCCCATACATTTGTGCACACATATATACACACATACTTACTTACATACGCACACACTCAATATTGTACCCTTATGTTCTCTTAATTCTCAATTTAGCCAGCATATGTTTGTAATTTTCCTTCTCCACATTATTTTGCTATTTCATTCTTTTAATTCAATTTATTGTAAAAATTATAAGCAAGTAATATTTTAAGATAGCGTTTCGCCTTTACGAGTTCTAGTTTATTTCAACTATCAGAGGACTTGTTAGTAAGAAATTTAATAAGGACATTAGTGCGTAGTAATTATATATACATACGTACATACATAGTTATATGTAAGTGTATACATAGATAAATCAAAATATATCAAAACATACATATTTTTATGGCGGAAAAGCTCACATATACATATAAAACACGTTGTAATTTGGTCTTTAAAAATTATAAAATGTAGTTTGGCTTCCTAAATAAAATAAAAAAAAAAAAAAATAAACCGGCTTCAAAAATAAGCACTAAAAAATTACAAATAACTTAGATTCAGTTATATAAAATATTTTCATATGTGTTACCTACAGCTCTTTTCGAAGTCGGTGCCAGTTTGGCTATCAAATCCTACTTATATGTATATCATTGTTGCCCTATAGTTAACACATATAAAAATGTTTTATATTTGTGATTTGAACGGGCTAAAGTTCGTATCGCTTTTTAAGCCAAATTCCATGTGATAATTATTAATGAACAAATAACACCAAAGTCTGTTGTAAATATTCTGACTAACAACACATAGTTGAACGGAACAGCCAGCCGTTTTCGAAGGCCACTAAACCTTCATCATCAGCGTTCTTTTGTGTTTGGTCCACTGTGTGTGGTGTCAGTTGATGTAGATTTCTGCTTTATATACTTAGCATTTTATTGCAAATGGAATATGTGAATTGTTTTGATTCATCGTATTTCAATTTGCTGAAAGCTTTTTTGTATTGTAAGCTCAATTTTACCATCACTATATTTACAACAGTCTTACCATTGTCGTTTTGTTCTTTTTACTAATTATACACATGTTACTTAATTTGCTTATTTTTTGTTCTACTTAAGACAAATTTTTTTGGTTTGTTCCTATTAAGTATATTTTTATTTAATTTTTGCCACAGGCCCATGGCTATTAATTTTTAGTTAATTTTTAATTATTATTCGAACTCCATTTGTTTCTATATTTGTGATTTGAACGGGCTAATAATTATCACATGTATTTTGGCTTAAAAAGCGATAAGAACTTTAGCCCGTTCAAATCACAAATATAGAAACAAATGGAGTTCGAATAATAATTAAAAATTAACTAAAAATGTTTTATTTAACTGAACCTAAATTATTTTTAATTTCTTAGTGCTTATTTTTGAGTTCGCACAGAGGAGCATTTGAGCCAAAAAGCTGACCGAAAAGACAAACATTAATTTAAAGAAATCTTACGAACTAAGTACACAGTTCGATACACAAAAAAATTTAACATCATATTTGTAAATTTAGAAGACTTTCAGTTGTGATTTGTAGGAAAGTGCAGAAGATTACATGAGTTTTTAATGCTTTCTTTCGGTTTCAACATGTTTATATATATTATATTTTTCTTTGTGGCCAAAGTATTACGTTGATTATTTTTCGCTGAAGGATTTGATTTGATTGACAAAAAAAAAAAATTATCTGGAATATTAATGTTGAAACAATTCGTGTAAAAATTAAAAAAAAATATAAAAATAACTTACAGAAGTAATACGAACTTTAGCCTGATAAATAATTTGCTTTGAAGGGAGGGATATTTGCCCCTTCTCATAAAATCTAAAAATTTTAATTTTTTATGATATGAAGTTATAAGTAGTAAATTTTTTTAATATTTACAAAAGGAAGCAGGGACGAGAACATTTGAATTTTATAGTCTCCTGGATTCAAGTTTGGGGTTTTAAATTTTCGAAAACGTTAAAAGTTGCGTTTGCTAAACAAAAGTTAAAGATAAAATTTTAATTTTTCAGAGATAGGAACTAATCGTTTGATGGGAACTGTTTTCGGCTTTGCCAGATTTTTGTTATTTTTAAGCTTGAGCAGCCTAGAACTATTAGACATATATCTGCCAAGTTTCATTTATCTACAGACACACAATAATATTTCACAAGCAATATACACTAAAAAAAAAGTAATGGCCAGCTTTTTGTCTCAAATACTCCTCTGTGGGTCGATTAAATTTTTTTTTATAAAAATTTTTATTTAAAATTTTTTAGTTCGAATTTTATGTTTTCAGGATAGTGGTCGCGTCCGATTTTGGAAATATTAAGGGCCGGCCACTTTTCTAAATTCAATATTGCGTCACTATCAGAGCTCCAGCTGTGTGCCCAGTTTCGTAAAAATCGTTTAAATAGAAGCAATTGAAATGTAATATTAAACTTTAAGGGGCATGACCCCGCCCACTTCTTTAAGTATAAACTGTTTGCCAGGTTTTGAGGGAATGAGAAAAGTAATACTAACACATAAAGGGCGTGACCCTGCCTACTTTTGTAGATGCCAGCTTAAGTATTTTTCAGAGTATTTAGAATGTGCTTTGTGAAAAAATCGACTTAAAAGAAGGGCGTAAGATATAATATTAAATTTTTATGAACGTGGCTGCTAAGCTGATTAGTTTGTTAAGAGAGAGAGAGAGAGAGAGAGAGAGAGAGAGAGACGAGGGAAAAGAAACGTTTCTGTTCCCCTCATCTCTTTCCCTCAAACTAATCAGCTTAGTAATAAGACTTGCATAGTGTAAACTAGGACCAATGCAGATCATCACATCACAAAATTTTTATTTTACAACGTTATTTCCGGCTTTGGATCATATGTCAATTATAGTCAAAAAGTATACTTTCCATACCGTAGAACAGATCATTTAGTCTGAAGTGTAATTGTGACTAAGATTATATTACTATTGTTAAATATAAATTAAATCTAGCAATTGCCTAATTATTAATCCCCCTAGGAACACATAAAAAAACTAATAATGACCCAGATGGTCATAAATTAAATAAATTGTTCAATTTAAAAGAGGTGTGTCATGTATCAAAACGGAGTACAGGTAACCCTCGATTTACGCGGTGAATGTACATGTGAATCAAGTTAGCGTAAAATTATGTTCAGTATTTATTTGTATAAAATATGTTTTTGAAATCAGGAGTTCAGAATTTCGCGTAAATCTAAACATGACATACATTCCAAGTTTTACTTTGTTACTTATTGCTACATAAACATTTGTTAAGAAACACATTAAAGCTCTTTGTTATATATATATATATATGTATATATATATATATATATATATATATATATATATATATATATATATATATATATATATATTATATATAATCATAGTGTGTGTTTTTTCCTTACGCATAATCTCTGGAACTACACGCAAAGAAAAAATATGGTTGAGGTAACCATAATCAAACAGCAACATACTATGATTGAATTATATGGTTGCAGTCAAATCATGTTATTGTTAATAGAAAAAAACTTTAACAATATTATTATCTGAGTTAACAATATTACTATCTGAGTTAATTATAATATTATCTGGGTTAATTATAATATTATCTGAGTTAATTTTATTATAATCTTAGTATTGTAAATATGAAAACACTATTGTTAGATGTGACTAAAATATAATTGAAACTCACCATACGATGTTCTAATATTATATTAATATTGTTAAAAACAACCACATTATTATTTAATACAATAATACTATTTTATTTTTTGATCATATATTTATTGTAGAAACAGCTGTGCGTTAAATTCGATATAAAAATAAATTAATATTGTTTAAATAAATTGTATATATAGAAATGTATACTAAGACGACATACAGCTATGTCTGTATAAAAAGATACACAAATGCTTATATATTTTTATTTATCTACCCTTTTGTTTATACTTTATTTATTTATTCATTTATTTAACACTGCCGATAGCTTACAAATGAAATACCGAACTGACAGATGTTTCTGAAAAAGATTTGTTTTTAAAACTTAAAATAGTATGATTTTGGATAACATTATATTGTTATTTACATCATATTATTTTTAAATAATAATACAAATTATGTTGTAGTCATAAATTTTTAACAAAACTATATTTTTAAACTCTAATCATATCACACTTTTATATGGATGTGATAATGTACTTATTGAATCCATACATTACTCTGTTTATCGTAACGAAATAAAAGTTTAAAATAACAATAAATAGTTTTCGACGACCGCACATTTGTTTCAGAGAACATAATATTGTTTTATCAACCATTCTACAACCATATCTTTTCTTTGCGTGTATAAGAGCTCTGAAGATGAAATTTTCAACACAGTTTTGGGTTAATACCTGGAAGGTGGACCAAACAAGTGAACAAGTAAAAAAATACTAATATAATTGAGGGTAAGACAACGTTTGCGGGCTCAGCTAGTATTTATATAAAATATTGGAATTAAAATAGAACAAAAAGTATTTCAAACATTTCAAGCAAGGCGCATCCACTTCCACCCAAAAAGTGTCGACTTAGCTCATTCGCACACCTTCAATAGAAAATTTCGTAGGGCGTAGCTAATTCACTCACCTTCTATGTATAAAAATATGTTGTACAGTGTAGTAAAAAATAAATAAAAAAAATTTTAAATTATGAGTAGATTTCATTCCTAAGTAGATTTCGTTCTAGTAAAACTCAACTAGATCTACCTCAAAATCTTGTAAGTACTTGATTTCGAAACATTGTAAATGCGCTAGGACAAGAGTTTGAAATTGCTTCGAAATAAATGTTTATTGCCACAAATACTAACATCAAACGATACAATAGTACAACAGAGTTGTAAATTTAAATCAATGCTGGCCACAGAGAGAAATGTGTATTCATTTGTATAAGAACCCGATTGATGTTTGGCACTCGTAGATTTACATAGAGTTCTTGGTATTTAATAAATTAATTAAATAAATAAATGTACTTCATTATACGAGTACAAGATTAATGCAACTAGTTCGAAAAATAATTAATTTTAATAAATATTCAATTATTTACGAAAACAGCTAAATTTCTTTTCCTTCGAGTAGAAAGAGGAGGATAGCATTAATTTTAAATGAAACAAATTTTTTTCCAAAGCAATTCAGTCATTGTGGCGTAGAAACGAGGCTAAAAATATAATTTTGCTACTCATTCTAGTTTAAGATTTTGCTTTTAAATTGTACTCAATCACTTAATTTAACAATCACTTTCCAAACAATATATGTTTGACTAAGTTTATTTATAAATTTTGTTAAGAAAGTATAGTAAAAATTAATTTTTTATTGTTATTTGCCTTTGGCTATTTGCAAAAGAAAAATAAAAAAGTTTGAATTAAAATAAAACAATGAAAGAGCTTAGAGACATTTATATTCATGGCTTGTCTGCAGCTCCCATCGTTAGGCCAAAAATATTTGTAAATATTTGTTTTATTGATTGTTTAATATAACTAATCTCCGTTTTAATGTTTTGAATTAAAATCTTTTATACTCATGTATGAATGTTATTGTGTTCACTGGAAAAACTATTTTTATTTATGTTTTTATATTTTTAATTTCATTTTCAAACATTATTTCTATAATTAATTCTGCAGAATTGACATGATAATTTTTAGATATTATCTGGTATAAGTTAAAGGATGGGTATTAGCAGGACATAGAATTTAGAAAATATATTTAAAAAATTATTACAGATCTCCGTAAGGTAAAAAATACTGTTACTTTTGCAAAAATATTTCTCTTTGAGTATTAAATCCAATCCACTTGAAGAACGAGTTTATAACTGGAAACTTTTACTTTCGTTATTAAATTTTTGATGAGAACACAAATTTATGTGTTAAAATCAAACCAGTTCTCAAATCTTTCAAGCTGCAACATAATTTATCTTAAATAGTCTTTATTGATATTTGCAGAGGCTTCAAATGATATTGGCAAGGACATTGAAAGCATTATCATCAATAGTTTAATGAACTACTAAAAAATCGTAAAAAATAGCAAGTGAAAATATTAAAATAAAATAAATAAATGAAATGTACATATAAAGGGTGTTTTTTATTGAGGTATAGAACTTTAAGTTGGCATCACTTTTTTAACTGGCGGCCATTTTGTCAGCTGTCAAGTGATTAATATTTAGTTTGGTTTGCCATTTCATCATGAACAGGTTGACAAAAGAACAACGCTTGCAAATCGTGCAAATTTATTTCGAAAATAATGGTTCAGTTCGCGAAGTTTACCGCAAGCTCCGTCCATTTTATGGTCGACATAATCGTCCATCAGAGCAATTAATTCGGTTAACCATGGATCGTTTTCGCACTACGTTTACTCTATGTGATAATACGCATCCGCAGAGACGTCGAACAGTGCGCACCGAAGAAACAATTGCCGCTGTAGAGCAAAGTGTTGAAGAGGACCCGAATGAATCGATTCGCCACCGTGCACAGCAATTGGAGCCGACTAACCGACTATTTTGTTCCCGAATTGGATGGCATGAATGTGGATGAGTTGTGGTTCCAACAAGACGGCGCTACATGCCACACAGCGCACGTCACAATCGATTTATTGAAGGAAACATTCGATGAGCGCATAATTTCGCGGAATGGACCTGTCAATTGGCCACCAAGATCGTGTGATTTGACACCATTGGATTATTTTCTTTAGGGATATGTGAAGTCGCTCGTCTACGCAAACAAACCAGAAACGTTAGGGGACTTGGAAGCCAACATTCGTGGCGTTATTGCCAACATACGGCCCCATATGCTCGAAAAAGTGGTTGAAAATTGGACCTGTAGAATTGGCTTTATTCGAGCCAGCCGCGGCAACCACATGCCCAAAATCATATTTAAACATTAATGGCATAAAATTATCCTTCCAATAAAGCCAAACTGATGGACATGAAAACGATTTTTGTGTGTTTTATTTCAATTCAAAATTTTATACCTCTAAAAAAACACCCGATACTATTCTACTTTGCAAAGAATATATATAATTTCTTTCTCAGTAAAATTTGAATGCTTTTAATTAAATGTTATTAAAGTTTTTGCCTTTTTGATTGTACAAAGAACTGATAGCCTACTGCAAAACAGCTGTTTTTTGTCATATGTTCTAGTGCTGCCACAGTATTAGTTCTTAAACTACACATGAGGTATGGTTCACTGATTTACTCCTGTTGAGTTTAAACCACATATGAATTAAAGTTTAGTTCAACTAAACCACCGTTTAAACTTTAACTAATTTATTAGCCCTTAGAGGAACAAGTGCTACATTGTCCTTTATTTTTAATACTTATGAACAGAAAAAAGTACATTTGTTTTTGCAGTCAGAGGTCATACATCCATAATAACCTTTTCTCAAATTATTCAAAGTTAATTGTTGAGGCATGAATATTTTGTTATATAAAAAAATTAACTACATAAGTAAAAATTAACTGAAAAAAACTTTCAAATTAACTAAATTTTTTCAGTTTTACTCAATACATAGGTATTCTAAATAAATGATTATATTGAATGCACAGAAAATCATTATTATATTGTAGTTTGGTTAATTAACAACATACACAAAAAGTTAAAATAGACATGGCTTGGTAAAACAACTGAATTTTCCTTAAATTTAAACTTCACAGAAAACTTCTGAAATAACCTACATTCAGTTAATGTAAAACTTTTTTGAGTGTACATACATACTCTTATGTACGTACAAATTTATTCTCCATTTAGACCTTTTTGACAAACCGATACAAATTGACAAAATTTATTTGACCTCGAACTGTTAAAAGAAGATTGTCTGTTATTATATTTTATTTGTATTGCATTAAGGGAAAATGTGAGTTAAAAGGATAAATAAAGATAAAAATATGTGATGCCATCTGGGTTGCCATTATTGTTAAGGATGCAAAAAATTTTCTACAAAGCAATACAATTGATTTTCTTGAATAAGATTTTTTTCTTTATAAGCTTTTGCTCTTACATAAGCTTATAAATTCAAGTAGATTTAGTAGTGCTTGTTTGTGAAAACAAAATTCATATTAAGGTATTTATTTCAGTAAACGCGTGTCCTAGTACTAGCAAAAAAAAAAAACTCCTACAGTCACTTCGTATTTGAAAGTCGCAAATTATATAAAATAATTATGAATAGACAGACAGACTTTTGTTCATGTTAAGAAATTGTATTATTAATTTTCTATTAAGCTTTTGAATATCGTCAGCTAAAATGCAAAACAAACAAAGTTAGGTTAGGTTAGGTTAGGTTAGGTTAGCAGGCTGCTGGTAAGGAAGGAGAATTTTAGAGTCCAGCTCACTTGGGTCCAATGCAATGATCCCTTTGTGATACCTGTGTGTTGAAGATAAATTAGTGAGAGAAAATGATAGGGAAAGGATAGTGATAGTGAAGTATGAAGATGAAGGAAGAGAGAGGAAAGCTTCATTCTTTTACAACCTTTTTGCACGCTTTTTAATAATGCAGTGTTGCAGCGCCTTCTGGTGTCAAATGAGGCGTATTAATTTTTTGAAGCTGTGTTTAGTAGCCATTGGTTATTTTACTTCGCCGATGATTCTGCTACACAATGAAGGAGGGCGCTCTGATGTTACATTAGGATTAGCATCTGCTGAAGCCGGTGTAGTTTTAGTGACCCAGTGCCTTATGCCTGCATTACTTGAACTTATCCCACAACAACTGATACAAAGGACACTAATGCACATTAGAAAAATGCGTGTTGTTCTTATTTTTTTAATGACTGTCGGCCGCCGGGCTCGAACCCAGGACCTTAGGTTTTGTAGTCAACGTGCTAAATACTTCAGCCAACGCCACCCCCAAAAACAAAGTTACTAATGAAATAAATTTCAAAGCTCATTTTTTATTAAATATTAATTAATCATTATTTTCGATTACATCGAAACAAATGTCCTTACAAATTGTCTAGAAATCAGCTGAATTAAAAATTCAAAGAAAGAAACTTTAATTCAGTCTATTCAATATTCTTGTTTAGTATATTTATGATTTGATTCGTACGTATCGCTTTGTCAGCCAAATTATATGTGATAATTATTAATGAACAAATAAAACCAAAGTTAACTGTAAATACTCTGACATACACGTAGTAGAACGGAACAATTAGCTGTTTAATTTTTTCTCTCTCCAATAAAATTAAAAAAAAGTGTTGTGAGGTCAGTGCCCCAATCAAAGTTTAAGCACTGCTCCGAAAATTCCCACACACGTCTTTTGTAAGATCTGCCCCAACAACAGACCCAAAAACAGACAATATTGGCATTGTGTTTTCCTTATTTAGAAACGATTATTCTATTTCTGTAGTGGTGAACCCAAGTCTTATTCTTGGCCTTATTTATACTTACTTCCTCAGAGTAGAAGCTAGCTTGGACTTAATGTTGGTTCGACCATGAGCTTTTAAAATAAAAGTATTGAATTTTACACAAAACTTTGCAAAAACTGCATAAATTATAGACAACAAAAACATACATATTGTATATGTATGTCTGGAACCATTTAAATTTTTGTTTTAAGAATATATAGACGATAATTTATGAAATTATTCCTGGTAGGTAATAATATTATAACAAGCATTATGTGTGATTTCATTAACTCTCGTTCCTTGCCTGTGATCCTAATTTTTGCGGTTTTGGTTTTTGAAATAAAGAAACATTAAACAATAATATTTTTTAGGCCAATTAATGTGCCTAATAAATTAAATAAACAGGTAAGCTGCAAATGGCAGAAGCAACATTTAAGTCTCTGTAAATGTTTGTGGTAAAATAAAAAATAAAAAAATATGGAATAAACCGATTATAAGCACAAAGAAACTGTTGTAATAAATATCCTTAATTTTTACCTTTAAAAACTAAATATATTTAAAGGTTAATTAAAAATATAAGAATTAATTATTGTATGTATATGAAGGGTATTATGAAATTGAAAGCATTATTTTATTTTTGTTTTCTTTTTTTTATTTATTCCTCTGACGTAAGCAGCTACAGCTTTAATTTGTTTTCATATTAACACGCTTATATTTTCTTACACTTACTTTTGTACACCTACATAAGTATATGCGTTTACGCAAAAAAAAAAAAGTATTAGATTGATAGATAAACTATACGCTACCTAAATATAGAAAGACCCTAACTTATTATTTTTTTGCTATCGAGATTTTTGTATTTTCAATATATTAGATGTTCTGCTATCGAAATATATAAAAAATTCGTTAAAGAAAACAATGAGTTATCACCTTTCTATATTAAGGTTACGTTATGTATACTCAGTGCTTTAAATCTACTACCCAGATTTATTTGCTTTACTACAAATGATAATTTTACTTAATAACTATTTTAGCAAGCTTTAACCTTATTTTTTCTACAACTAACAAGATTTTATTCATAAAACAATATTAGGATACACCTTTGTATAGGGTGTTTTTTTTTAGAGGTATAGAACTTCGAATTGAAATAAAACACAAGAAAATCGTTTTAATGTCCATCAATTTGGCTTTATTGGAAGGATAATTTTATGCCATTAATGTTTAAATATGATTTCGGGCATGTGGCCGCCGCGGCTGGCTCGAATAAAGCCAATTCTACAGGTCCAATTTTCAACCACTTTTTCGAGCATATGGGGTCGTATGTTGGCAATAACGTCACGAATGTTGGCTTCCAAGTCCCCTAACGTTTCTGGTTTGTTGGCGTAGACGAGCGACTTCACATATCCCCAAAGAAAATAATCCAATGGTGTCAAATCACACGATCTTGGTGGCCAATTGACAGGTCCATTCCGCGAAATTATGCGCTCATCGAATGTTTCCTTCAATAAATCGATTGTGACGTGCGCTGTGTGGCATGTAGCGCCGTCTTGTTGGAACCACAACTCATCCACATTCATGCCATCCAATTCGGGAACAAAATAGTCGGTTATCATGGCTCTATACCGGTCTCCATTAACGGTAACTGACTCTCCAGCATTATTTCGGAAGAAGTATGGCCCAATGACTCCACCAGCCCATAGAGCACACCAAACAGTCAGTTTTTGTGGATGTAATGGCGTCTCAAGGGTCTCATGTGGATTCTCTTCACTCCAAATGCGGCAATTTTGCTTGTTGACGTAGCCATTCAACCAAAAATGAGCCTCATCACTGAACAAAATTTTGCGATGAAAATCAGCATCGAGATCAATCTCATTTTCGGCCCATACACCAAAATCACGACACATTGCATGGTCTCGCGGCTTTAATTCTTGCACAAGCTGGATCTTGTAAGGTCGCAAGCCAAGATCTTTGCGCAAAATCTTCCATAAAGTTGATGGACAAAGCTCCAATTGCTGTGCACGGTGGCGAATCGATTCATTCGGGTCCTCTTAAACACTTTGCTCTACAGCGGCAATTGTTTCTTCGGTGCGCACTGTTCGACGTCTCTGCGGATGCGTATTATCACATAGAGTAAACGTAGTGCGAAAACGATCCATGGTTAACCGAATTAATTGCTCTGATGGACGATTATGTCGACCATAAAATGGACGGAGCTTGCGGTAAACTTCGCGAACTGAACCATTATTTTCGAAATAAATTTGCACGATTTGCAAGCGTTGTTCTTTTGTCAACCTGTTCATGATGAAATGGCAAACCAAACTAAATATTAATCACTTGACAGCTGACAAAATGGCCGCCAGTTAAAAAAGTGATGCCAACTTAAAGTACTATACCTCAATAAAAAACACCCATTAGTACATGTTCCATTCAGTAAATATTTTGTGTTATTTACCTTTACGTTTGTTAGTTCATTTGAAACAAAATAATTTTTTCCTGAATTTGAATTCAGTAAAATCAATGCATATTAATATATTTTGAGTAAAATCACTAAAAAAAGATTTTTAATGAGGAAAAAAGATTATTTTGTTCGACTTGAAGGTTTTTGAGAAAAAAAAAATATGGCAACGCTGTTCGTAACAAACACTCAAGATACCACAAGAAGAAGTAGTGCCTTCACCTTCGATGCGTGTGTGCTTGTTATTTTGTATATTGTACGTTTGAGTAGATGTGTAAGATGTAGATGGTAAGCTATTATTAAGCTACGGTCACACTTATCAAACATTTACCCAAAAAAGCGTAAATGCAAATGAAAAATCTTTCAATTCAGAGAAAAGTTTGACAAGTTAAAGAGCAGCCAATAATGTTGGATTCTTTGACATCATCTATTAGTTGTGTTCGAAACTGTTTAATTTGATAAACAAGTGTCTGGATCAAAACTTTTTTCATTAGTGTTTGTTGATTGCGCTTTTTTGGGCAAATGTTTGGCAAGTGTGACCGTACCTTTATGCTTGTGTTTAAGGGTGGTTTTTTTTAAGCATATATGTGTGCGTTTGCATGTGCGCAGAAAAATAAAATAGCATGACGTTTGTATACGTTAAAAAATTTAAGTATTCGGAAATTTCCATTTCAAGTTTTATTCATGATACAAACTGTTCACACGTTCGGACATTTCCATGTAAAATTTTATATTTACGATAAGCCTGATTATTTTTGATGTTTTGAAAGAGAACTTTTACTGTTTGTATAATATAAGTTTAGTTTGCTTTTTGATAAGTTTTGCAAGACTTAAATAACTTTTTCCTGTAAAAACATTTATTTAGTATAACTTTTCGAAAAAAGAGAGCATATCCTGTAACTTAAAAAGTTATTATGATAGACAAAAGTAAATCTGATATCTAAGCACCGAAATGATTGCTACTCAGTGTTATTGCTATGGAAAGTGAAAGTAGAATTGTGTATTGTTTCCCGTTTGAGCTAAATTTTGAATTTCATTTGTTGCAATTATTCTACCACTAAAGACTTTTGTGACACTTGTAGGTCAAATTTGCAGAACAAAAATTAAACAAGTGCGTACAGGACTATTTTTGGTTCAATTTATGGACACGAAAATTGCTTTTAAGAACAATAAAATGTTTGTAACCACACACAAAATTTTGCTTAAGCTGCTTGAAAAAACCAATAGACACGTAGTAATTTTGCGCTTAAAATGGCATTTGTTAATTACAATTAGAGATGAGCGATATAGTGGTTCATTTGGAAAGTTACTTGTAGCAGTGGCAGTGATCAGAGTTTGAGAACAGATTTCAGTTTGTATACTTTAACAGGATTTTGTTTGTTGCAGAGTTCTGGAGCAAATTATATCATTCGATGTCAATTAAAATCCCATGAATATATTTTGGATATCCAACGAAGAAATTTGCCTTCTGGGGAAAATTATGACACTTAATATTAAACGAAAATTGGTTAAGCACTTTACGTTAGTACTATATGTATTAGTTTTTGCCATTTAATTCCATGTTATCTTATTAGCAATTCTCCCTTTACTATTAATATATTAAATGGCACGATTGATAGAATGAGAGTTATGGATTAATTAAAAGTTTCGAAACATTTTCAGTTTCAAAATTTTCGTAACACGATTCGATTGAGTATCTTGCAAGTTTATTATTCGATACAATTTTAATTCTCTCCTTTTGGAATCGAAAAATATAAACAAAGAAGAAAAAATTTTATGTATTAAAAAAATGTTAATCAGAAATAATTTCAATTCAATTAAATTTAATCAAATCTGAAAATGTAAAGAATTCTTGAAAAAAATAAGAAGCTAAAGAATCACTAAATTTAAATATTTGCTGCCTTATTTATAAAAGTTATTAAGGCTTTATAAGCCTTGTACAAAATTTTATTTTAAAAAGCCTTTATAATTCTTAATAATTTTTATAAATAAGGCTGTTAATAAATAAATAAAATACTCGGATCGTATGTTCATTTACCAAAACAATATAATAATTCATAAAACTGGATTTTTTAATTAATGATGCAGATTTTATGCTCATAAATAAAAAAAAGCAATGTGAGTCCGATCACAGAGGAGATGTGTAAACATCTAGTAATGAAATTTTTTTTTTTAAGTTGGAAGTACTTATGCTTTTAGTATCTTTTTTTAAATTAATTAATTAAAAGTATCAAAACTTTCAATATTGTAAATACATGTGAATTTGTTGGTTTTTGTTTGTTTTATTAAACTTATTTGGTTAGTAAGTGCACAGCAAAAAATTTCAAAAAAGGTAATCGAGTTAGGAATTAAGCATTTTTGGTGGAAGCACTTCCCTACTGGATTACCAACGTAATGATTTTAACAAGGCGTGAGACTAAAATAATTGATTCTGGAGAAGTACTTACATTTTTTTATTTGTCAAAATTTCATGTAATCTATTTCGTCTAAAAAAATCATTCTCTTCATTTAGCAACTTGCACGTCATTTTTTGTAATTTTACGTAATGTGATTTGTAAGCGAGTAATGAAATTTGGCAATCAGAAAAGTAAGTCATTATATGGCAAGTAGTTCTAATGGTAATGTGTAATTTTTTGCTGGGTGGTCACACTGCAGTATATGTATATGTACTGCATTCAAAATTGCAGTAAGCAGTAAATTTACAGATTACTAAAAAAATTCAGTAAACTTTTACTGCTAATGAAATTTAATTTGCATTACCAGTAAAATCGTAGGGCCGTAATCATAATAAAATTGTAGCAAGTGGCAAAGTTTTTTCATTAAAATTTTGAAACTTGTATGAAAAGCATTTAGCCACTTGGTAGAATTTCATTATGAATACGGGCATTACTGATTACTGAAAATTCAATGCACCTCATCATATAACAAATCATTTAGGCAATTTATAAAAATTGTAGAAAAAAATTTTAGTAATCAGTAAAAATTTACTTGTTAAACATTTTTTATTGTTTTTACTGAAACTTTAGTGGTACTGCAGTGCTCATCTATGGTAAATGCCTTTACTTTTACTTTTTAATTCCTGTTGTTCATCGTTTAGTTGTTTCTGTTCTTGTTGTTGTGTACGCATTGCAATTAAAATAAATTCAGTAAAGTGCGACTTTGACTCGCGCACATTCGGTTTTGATAATTTTTTTTTGATTTAGCTTTCTTCCTTTTTTAAGTTTTTTCAGTTTAAACGATTTTTTTCAGTTTTATCGCTTTTTTCTCGTTTTGGCGTTTTTTTCTCTTTTTGGGTTTTTTTAATTTTCGCAATTTTTTTCATTTTGGCGATTTTTTCATTTTGGCGATTTTTTTTTTTTTTTTGGTTTTTTAGGGTTTTTTTCATTTTGGCGATTTTTTTCTTTTTTTGGGGTTTTTTATTTGGGCGATTTATTCATTTTGGCTATTTTTTCATATTGGCGATTTTTTTGTTTAAGGATTTTTTCATTTTGGCGATTTTTCTGGTTTTTCGCGATTTATTTTAGTCCTAGAGAATTTTTTTTTAATTTGGTGCTTTTTTCGTTTTGGCGATGTTTTTTGGCGATTTTTTTATATTTGGTGATTTTATATATTATTGATTTTTTAGTTACGGTTTCCAAGATACAGCAAGTTGTCAAAATTACAAAGTCAAAATTGCATTAACTGATGGAACACCCATTGATTTAAATTTTTTAAAGGGCCTGTGCCAAACGGTAGCAAAGTACTAGTGTAAGTAAATTTTTGACACTTCTGAGGTGAATAAAATTTCACTAGCCCTGGGGGCTAGTAGAAATTTTGACACAACAGATAAATTTTTGACAAGCTGCAATAAAAAGCATGGTATCATAAAATTTAAATCCACCGCCGTCGCTTCGAGCCGTCACCCAATACAAAGATTTTTACGTCTTTTAAGTTGAATTAAACTGTGAAAAAATCATTGTTTATTTTAGTTTGCGAAAAATGTTGCATTATATATGTAATATTATATAATTTTTTGGTACAAAAATATTGTCTTATATAAAAATGTCCTCTTAAAAATTTGTTGGTAGCCGGCGGGTTGTAGGCAGGCGAAGCAAAACCGCCGCCACAGCAATTGCTTCATCAGCTTCTTTCTATGTTAAAACGAATTTGTCAAAATTTAGCATTGTCAAAAACAGCAGAAAAATGAAATTTTTTCCCCACAGGAAAACATTTTTTTATCATAGTACTTTTCTATCGTTTGGCACACGCCCAAATTTAGTGTTAATTGTTGTAGTCTGTACAAAAATGCACTAACTTTTAAAATTTCAAGTGTATGTATATTACATGGGATTTTAACATTTTTCGTTGCTCCTTTTGGAACACCATTTATTTTTTTAGCTCTTATGCATTTGTTGTTGTAGTGGCCAAATGTCTACACATTGTGTCCAAATTTCAAGTCCGTAGCTCTTACGGTTCATTTTCACCTTTGGTGTAGGGAAATATACAGAAAAATAACCGGCGGCGGCGCACCGTCGGCTTCGAGCCGGTCGACTTGTTTCTCTGCTTGTATTGCAAGCGTGACCGTTTGACCGACTAAAGTGGCAAATTGCCACTCTTTCGACTGCCTTGTTACTTTTTCAACTGCCTTGCCACTTTTTGTCTTCCTCTTTTTATAGTGAGTTATATAAAAATATATTAAAAATAAAAAGTTTAGTGTAGTTTTCTCGTTTTTTTTTTAATTTTTGCCCCTTTTAATTTGATAAATCCCCTTTTTGGTGACACTTTTTGAAAAATGTCATCGGTCACCCTGGGTATTGCTTCTTTCAAACACTAATAAACTCATACATAGCTCACACCGATTTGACAATGCAAAGAAATCTCAGCAAAGAAATCAAAGTCAAAAGATTTTTACCCCCTAGCGTATAGATGTTTACACATCAAAAAATATATATTCTTTTTCCCTTAAGTTGTGTGTAACTTGAAAACTTTAAACTCATTTTCTGGTAAACTAATTTTTATGAGTTATGACGTTGTTTTAGTAAATTAGCGATATCGTCAAATAGAGAGCGCATAAAGGGCTTAACTTCTCTTTATTTGAACATAAACCATTTAAGCACATTAAATCTTTATTAAAAAATTTTCAGCTGAAATATTTAATTAACTACTAGAATGACATTTTATTTAATGGCCTTTAAAAAATGTTCATAATAGAAAATATTTTCTCATTTAAAATAATTGAAAACTGTTCGCACTCATCTGTGATATGTCTGAAAATCACAGATGTCACTTTGTTCATTTCAATAAATTTATGCCATGTCTGAAACTATTGATGCATAATGGTGCCAGTCTATTTTAATTTAAGTTTTTCTTTTCTAATTTTAGCTGGTGGGTGGCGAAGGACACGAATATCATTTTAAGCACCGGACTCTGCCACATGCACGTTCTAGGAGAAGTTTACCACACGCGCGTCTGCTTAAAAGTCATCCAATGGTGAGTGGAAATATTTAATTTTAATACAATGCAAAACGAGTCCAAGAGAATTTTAATTTTGAAAATTTAAAATGGTTATTATTATTGATTTTAA
The DNA here is from genome assembly GCA_949987645.1 of Tachina grossa. NCBI lineage: Eukaryota > Metazoa > Arthropoda > Insecta > Diptera > Tachinidae > Tachina > Tachina grossa. The sequence continues at coordinate 171,496,264 of OX465274.1, read as the reverse complement.
ATAGTTGAGGTGAATTTAATGTAGATGAGATTAAGTTAAAAATATGCAACAGATGTTTTTCTAGACTCGGGTACAAAATTTAAAAATTATTTTTGATATATTATCAACAAATATCGCATTTGATTTAACACAACAGAAAGCATCAATAAGATAAATTAAATAAAATGTTGCCAACTACGACTCGAGATCTCGAACGGAATTTGTATTGAATATTTTAAAATTTCGATCGAGCAAGTTGCCTAAAAACTTCATATGGAAACCAAACTTAAATTTTAACAATTATTTTTCCCATAAAGATTTTGTTAGTTTTAACAGGCAGTAGGCAACCCAACAAATTAAAATAATATCAAAGTGCAGCATACTTTTAAGAGCATGCCGAATAAAATATTTAACATTAGCGTATGATTAATGCGAATTCAGTGTTTAATACCTCGCAAGTGTAAATATTAAGTATACGCACACAGAATTTAGTGGGGCCTAGATTATGAGTCGAAAAGAGATATGCCGAGTTTACATTGGGCATTTCAAATGTTGTAATTTTGTGGTGTCATTTTCATATGTGTGCAGTGCCGTTCCCATCAAATTTTTCGATGACACACAATTTTGTTGAGGCTTTGTGACAGAAAAGAGTCCCATCCCTAAATAATGGCAATACGGTGTCGTTGTCTACATCAAGAACTCATTTTGACATAATTACATTTAATGTCGTTTGATATATCATTGTGAGACTTTGATTTTCGTATTGTTTGTTAATTAATATTTATACAAATGGATAATCGCAAAATTATTCAATTGGCTAGTGCCACGGTGTGTTTATCAATAATAAGAAAAAAATTAAGAAAATCTAAAAAACGGCAAAGAAAGTGGTGGAAAAGACCAGGGCTTAATATGCGTACCACCGAAGGATTCTATTGTACTCTGCATTTCAGTTTACGGAAGCAGGATGGCAAAAATTTCATGTGCATGAAGACCTAACTGCACCGAAATTTATTCCCTTTTTTGCATTTCTATCCCTATAAGTGCTACATATACATGCATATATATAAATGTTACCATACAGCCTCACGAATCTCCACAAGCTGAATTAACTATGTCGTCATGTCATGTGTGCAGGGCTTTTTCAACTTCTTTTTCGTTTTCCATAATTTTAAATTTTTATACCCGCACACATTTAAAATTCTTTCGGTATTTTCTCAATGTCAAAATGTCAACACGCTGACATTTTCTTTTTGTGTTTGCAATGCAGCCAACTCATTCTCACAACTATTTACACCAGATACGTAAACAGTTTGTTAGGTAATGCCACACAACGAAAAATATCGGAAATGACAAACGTTGCCACTAGTTCCCACTGTTATTTTTGCTATATTTCTCACAAAATGCCACAGTCTGTACTCGGCCATAAGCAGCAGGACATTGTTCAAAATAATTAAGATTTTGCCCAGGGGTAATTTTGAGAATCAACATTAACTCATTAACTCATGTCATTAACTCAAAATTAGCTTGTCGCGACTTTTATTATTAATTATTATTGTTAATCTATTTTTTTTTTTTTTTTTTTTGATGTGAGCAGGGAGGAGATCGATTCTCATTCTATAGAACTATGAATTGAAATATTTTTTTTTTACAGTTTCATAGCACTTCTTATTCTCGTTCAGTGAAAAAGAGAAAAAAGTAATTTAAAAATATTTTCATATGAAAAAAAGTGGGTCGAAACAATTTTTTTTTCACTTGAAAAATTATTTTGCACAAAAAATATTTAAGTTAGAAACAATGGAAAAGCTATATAAAATAAGGTGCATCAGCGAAAATCATATTCTTTTTAACTATAACTTATTTAGGGAATGGTGAAATTTCAAACGACAAAAAAAAAAGCCTTATAAATTGAGCTTTAGCGAAGTCTGAAGTTTAGTTAATATAAAAAATTAAATAACAATTTTGTCTGCCGACGACCAGTAGCAAGTATTTGGAATAATGGCTTTGCTTAGTAAATATTTTTTGCTTTACAACAGTCTTTAAAGTTAATCGATTACTAGTTTAATGTTCCACATAAATTAACTTTTACAAACAAAACTACCCAGGCAGAAAAAGACAATCAGCACGACGTTGCTACGATTGTCTACGGGTACAACTAACATCAGTACAACATTCGTTTAACAAGATTTTAATGTACTCATAACATTAAAATGATAACGCCGAATGACCGTCCTCCGACTCTTGTTTTCAATATTGTCACAATACTCCAAATACACATTTATAAGGTCGTCACAATGGAAATTTCCCAACGTAAGTAAAATTTTTGTATTTACGGCGTTGCAGCGGTAAAGAATTATTGCAAACGGGGTATTTGGTGAGCTAAAGTCAAATTTTTGTATTTACGGTGTTGCACCGGTATAGAATTATTGTAAACGGGGTATTGGGAAATTAACGTCGAGTTTTTGTTTATACAGTGTTGTTGTGGTATGGCATTACTAAGAACGCGGTATTTGTAAACGTTAAGTCATATTTTTGTGTTTAGAGTACTGTGGGGGTACAAAATTTTTGGAAGAGTCGTAATTTTGTATTTACAGTGTTATGGTGGTAGATATTTTTTGGGCAAAGTCACAATTTCTGCCTGGGTAGTTGTTATATAACTTAGCAACTAAATACATGTGTTTGTATATTAGAATGGCATTGAAATATATGGAGAAAGTTTCATAGTTTAGAGAAAGCACAGTCCAATAAGAGCACATATTAGAGTTTTCCAAACTCAGCTCAAATTTTCTCCATTTAAGTTTTAAACTACATATGTATATATGTAAGTGTCCCAATAGTCCGCATGAGCTATTACAAAAACTCAAACTAAAATTTTCAGTGCCACTCTTATGCTTTCGTTATTTTGTTTTTAATTACAACAAAATTACGTTGAAGCTTATGGAAAATTTATTTTCGTAAATATGCCATGTAATGCAATTAACTATTAATTATAAAAGTTGGTGAAAATCCAAATGCTGTAGCAAACTTTATTTCCTATGAAAAAAATTACAAGCTAATAATATAAACTTTAGTCAAAGGATGTTCAAAGAATTTGTTTTTTTTTGCGAGCTGGAACAATTCTATGTAAATGTTTTATTAATAAAATTTTTGCAGTATAATTAATTTATTTTTTATTTAAAGTATAATCCCATGAAATTACAGTTAAAAAGACTAATTGGATGCTTTTATAAATATCAGTTAAATTATTACATTTTATTTTATTTGGAATAAAAATCTGCTTAGTTGTGTTGGTCAGCAAAAATAACAAAGTTCTCACTATAAATAACTAAACAGTCTTACTGCAATATTTTTTTAAATAATTATCAGCTAAAGTAATAATAAGATACTTATTTAAGAAAATTTTGTAAAAATTTAGTATTGATAAATTTTTTCACTTCATTCTTTTTTCAGATTCACACAGCCATACAACAACCCGGCTTTAAGCGTGTCAAACGTGGTTTGCGTCCGGCTGTTCATGCCATTCATGGTTTAAAGTTTGATGCCACCTACAACACACAGTCTAGTATGGAAAGTACTGAACCCACCGATCCTTACTTTCCGATGCAGTGGTACTTGAAAAACACTGGACAAAATGGTGGCAAGGCACGCTTGGACTTAAATGTTCAAGCTGCTTGGGATCAAGGCATAACGGGTAAAAATGTTACCACCGCCATTATGGATGATGGTGAGTTTGTGGAAAGCAAAAAGATATGCTGGAAATTAATGTTTTATTTTTTTAGGCGTTGATTATATGCATCCAGATTTGAAATTCAATTATGTAAGTTTATTAAAAATGTCTTTTATTTTTCTTATAAAATTTTAGAAAAGTTTAAAATTTAATAAATATCATATACTAAATTAAGAAAAAATATCCTAATAAAAAAGGCAGTCTTAAGAAGTCATGACAGTGTAGAGTTTGCGATTCGAAAGTAGTACAAACCTGAATCTTATCTAATGATTTTTATATAGGGTTGTCATTGCAAGAACTTCTCTTTTGCGATGCCTAATCACCGAATTGGAACGATTTAAAGAAAAATTTAGTTTTTGGCATTCAATAATAATATTTTTTTATTTTTATACGAATTTAAGTGCGAATCAATGTTTTCATGTATATTTAAACAAAAAACTTTTTCAGCCTTATTTATAAAACTTATTAGGCTTTTTAAAGGGTTTTTAAAACAATATTTCATACAAAATTTTGCTTAAAAAGGATTTATAAAGCCGTAATAAGTTTTATAGCTAAGGCTGTTAGTTTTATGACTAAAATTCATTCATAAATTTGTTTAAAAAATTGATTTTTTTTTAAATCATGGTCAGTATTTTCTTATAGTATAGAGTAAAGTATAGAGGAATTACAATTTTATATGACTAAAATAAACTTCTACTTAGTTTTCTGCTTATTATTGGCAAACTAAAAATATAGATTTTTTTGAAGCAATGAAAATTTAGTTTCTTTACAGTGATTTCCAATTTTTTTTTACTGGGATACCTTGTAAGTGTATTTCAAAGAAAAGATCAATTAATTTCGGTAAAAAGAAAAACTAAGTTTTTTTCGCAAAATTGTTGGCTGAGTTCTCGGAGAGTGGGATATTTAAAATTGTAACGTGATGTTACAATTGCATATACTTCTTTATTCTTATTCAATTCAAATTCACGCACCTTTTACCGTATACCGTAGTGAAATTGCACCTACCTTTTACCGTATACCTGTAAAAAGTACGACATAAACATACAGCCAGACACCACCACTGATTGAAGCCGAACCACAATATGCCAACGCAAGGTATGATTCTCACTCAGGTCATATTTTAGTTGGCATAAGTAATCAACGTTTGTACACAATAAGGGACAAGTGCCGAGATCGAACGAACGACAATTATAAGTAGGCCACTTGAAAAGCTTTACCGACTCTTGTTCTAAGTAGTTAAGCCAGTAGATAAACCGTATTTTAGCCGAATATAAAGTCTGCCGAATTTACTTTATATTTCGTTTTAATATTATTTCGTAAATTAGCCGAACGCGAAGTCTCCCGAACTTACTTCGTGTTCGTTGTAGTTAGTGGCACGTTAGCCGAATATAAAGTCTTCCGAATTTACTTTATATTTCGTAGTAATATTATTTCGTAGACTAGCCGAACACGAAGTCTTCCGAATTTACTTCGTGCTCGTTGTAGTTAGCTGCACGGTAGCCGAATATAAAGTTTCCCGAATTTACTTTATATTTCGTAGTAATATTATTTCGTAAATTAGCCGAACGCGAAGTCTCCCGAATTTACTTCGTGCTCGTTGTAGTTAGCTGCACGGTAGCCGAATATAAAGTCTCCCGAATTTACTTTATATTTCGTAGTAATATTATTTCGTAAATTAGCCGAACGCGAAGTCTCCCAAACTTACTTCCTGTTCGTTGTAGTTAGTGGCACGTTAACCGAATACAAAGTCTTCCGAATTTACTTTATATTCGTATTAATCGTGTTTCGTAAAGTAATCAAACCTAACCTCGCCTTTCGGATATACTTCATACTCTTCACTTTTTAATAGTGTTGACGTTAGAAGTCGTGAGTTCGTATATAAAACTGATTGTGTTAGTACAACAACATCTACATACTATCCAAAGGAAGCAGACCTTTGATCAGACCCTGGGCAGACTGAGTCATACCCCAGCTGAAAAATAAACTGCGTTACAAAATTACTAAAATGCTTTAATTTTTTTTTGTTACATCATCTTTTGTGCTTTCTAAAGGACTTTACATACATACATAAATTTTTTTCATGTTTATATCTAAAATTTATGTAGGTGCAAAATGAAATACGAGGCTCTATTGAATTTTGTAAGCATTATTACTTCAGTTGCCTTGAACAAAAATATAAAAAATATGCTTTTAGAAATATATCCATTCATATCCAGAAGTGTTCATTGAATAAGTATTTTAAAAATTATTTTTTGCAGCCTTAAAATAACTCATTCAGACTTTGAACCAATGCGTTTTTATCTGCCTTGTTGTTTTGTTTTATCGAAATAAAAACAAAATAAAAAAAAAAATAAATTTTTAAAAATGCGGCTTGAACTCTCACACGAAGGGTTCCGTAGAAACATCATATATGTAATATTATACGAACTTAGTTTATGTAATCGAATATCTTACTTGAGTAGACATTTTTTTTTTTAATTTTTAAGTATCCGGAAAACTTTTTTCCATTTTTGAGATTTTTAAGTTTTTGACATTTTTCGTGTTTGGCTATTTTTTCGGTTTTGAGCGATTTTTTTTAAAGAGAAGAAACACTCAGGCAATGAATGCGTGCTAATATTGGTAGGTGTTACCTTATTTTAAACTGCAGTGTTGCAGCGCCTCTGGTGTTAAATGAGGTGTATTAGCTTTTTTTTCAAGCTATGGTAAGTAGCAATTTTATCGGTTATTTCACTTAGGCGATGATTCTGCTACACAACGAAGGGGGGCGCTCTGATGTTACATTATGATTAACATTTACTGAAGTCGGCATAGTTTAAGTGACCAGCGACTAGGGATGCCAAACGGGAAATCCCGAACCCGGAAATCCCGGGATTTTCGGGATTTGGTAAATCCCGAATCCCGGGACTTGTAAAATTCAATCCCGGGATTTCATTTTCGGAATTTCTTAGCAATTTTTAATATAAAAACTTTATAAATTAAATTTTTCGTTGATTTTAAGGTATTTTTTATAATATTTAAAAGTCCCATACAATTTTATACGTATAGTTTTAACAATTTAATGACTATTCGTCACATATTTCTTATAAATTAACAACAAGAGCAAAATATATAAACTACTTTCTTACGGTTATTTTCATCAAAGGTGCTACAATATATGTAAATTTTAGAATTATTTTGAAAACAAAAGAAACATATTACCTTTGGAAGGGAAATAACATTTGAAAAATTCATAAGTTTGACAAATTTATTTCGTCTTATTCTATATTATGAGGGCAATTATAATTCAAATTCCACGAGAAATTTTTCCCGGGGAATAATTTCAAACAATAGCAAATAATAGGGAAAACGAAAAAATCTAATTGGAAAAGGGAGACATTTCTTGCGGAAATTTATTCATAATTGCAGTGTATAACTATCTGTTTGTCCACTCCTCAACGCTAAAAAAATTAGCACTTATATACTTTTCGCTAACAATTGAGTACTATTGACACCTCCTTACAATTGGATTAGAATACAATACAAGGTAAGTGAAAACTTTTTGTTGTCGGGTTGACGTAAAAGCGAGAAATATTTACAGAATAATGCGGAGTATTTTATCTAAAAAACTGCTCGAGTATGTAGGTATGTTTTTTACATTGCCGTTCAAAATTATTTTGTTTTTTATTTAGACCGTTTAGGTAGTTTTTGAAACAAACCTAAGATCAAACCCATTTAAATTACATGGAGTTGATAAATAGTTTTAGTCAAATACGACCGACTTAATGAGTTTGACTCAATTATAGTTGTATTCGAGTTGCAGAGTAGAAGGCCAGGACACTAATAAACCATACTCCTCTTAGCGAACGTATGAATACATCCAGGCTGCCCACAGAGAGAAAACCGAGAGAAATGTATAAGCGTATGTGTATTCATTTGTATAAAAAGCCGATTGATGTTTGGCACCCTGGCACTTCTCTGGGCAGCCTGGGAATACATACATATGTATGTACCTGTTGAAGTTGTAGAAAAAAACTTATGTATGAATTTAAAATTTTTCAGTAGAGCAAAAATACTGTTCAAGTGCTCAGGCAAACTTTTAATGTATGTGCCTATAAAAATGTGATCTTTAGACGTAATTAATCGAATTTGATTAATTTTTCGACATGTTCAGCCTTATTATCGTTATCATAGTCGTAACGAAATCGATAAAAAAATTAGATAATGCTTGGTATACATACATATGTAACAACCATTACACTTCTTGTTGATCAATCGCAATTAAAAAAAAAAAACGTTTGTAGATATATTTTTAACAAAACAATATTGTTTTTGCAACTTATTTGTATGAAAGTGAATCTAAAAATTTTCATAAGTCAACTTAAGGGGTAGTGCTAAAAATCCACCGATATGTATATTCGTTTTGGTTTAGATAATAGAAAAACATTTATATTGAAAACAAAAACAGGTTTTCATATTTAGTTATTGTTTTCACTATAAATTCTCTAACATAAAATGTGATTAATCTACTTAAAAATAGATGAAAAAAATTCTTTTGATTTTTATTTCATACTCGTATTAGAAAATTGTTGACTTTAAAGACAATTGTGCAATGATAAATTATGAACATAAAACCTTTTAAAATGCATTAAATTATTATTAAAGTAATATTTATTTAAAAAAATAATTTATTTTAGGAAAAATATTTAGATCCCGAAATCTCGAAAATCCCGTGATCCCAAAAATCCCGAGGTCCCGAAAATCACGGGGTTTTCGGGATCGGGATTACAATACCCCAAATCCCGGGATTTCCAAAAATCGATCTCGATTGGCACCCTGCCAGTGACTATGCCTTCATCACAACAACTGATACAAAGCGACACTAATGTACTTCAGAAAAATGCGTGGTGTTGTTATTTAATGACTGTTGGATACCGGGCTCGAACCCAGGACTTTTGGTTTTGTAGTCAACATGCTAACTACTTCAGCCAACTCCACTCTTATTTTTTGTAGTTTTGGCGCTTATTTCGTTTTGGCGTTTTTTCGGTTTTGGCGATTTTTTTTGGGACTTTTTAGTTGTAGTATTTTTGAAAAAAGTTTGCCTTTTACTATTTTTTTCGTTTTGGCATTTGTTTTTTTTTTTTGGTTTTTGTCGACATTTTCATTTTGGCGATTTTTTAATTTTGGTATTTTTTAGTTTTAGCGTTTTTGAAAAATTCAAGTGTTTACATCTTACGGTTTCCGAGATACAGCAAGTTATTAAATTGTATAGTAAAAATGATATTAACTGAGAGAATACCCTTTAATTTTGATTCCTTCGTTAAAGTTCAGTGTAAATTGGTGTAGTACGCATAAAAATACAATAACTTAAAAAATTTTAAAAATCTATATATAATTGCCTGTATAGTATATCTGTTTTATACAAGCAAAATGCACTTTACAAACTTTTAATTTAGCTGTATTGAAAGACAGAGGCAAAACTTCTTTCTCTCTCTCTGCCTTTCTCCCAGCTGAATTAAGACCTTGCAAAGAAAACTTTGCGTTTGCTCACTTTAGATGGCCCTATAATTTTTAACTGTCATATACGTATTTGATGTCGTCGTCAAATTTAGATTGAAAAGAGGGGCAATCAAAGTTAACGCAATCCTTTTTATATTACATTTATGCTCCTGAAGCATATTGTGCACTTTTGGGAGAAGTATTGGGGGGGGGGGGAGTTTCTAATAAAGATACCATTAAGCTATCAAGCTTAGTCAAGTAGGGAACCCAGTTCCAACAATGTATTTTCTTAATTTTTTCCAATCTTGCCTATCTGGTACATTTTATACATAGAAGATTTGTCTTCTGAGTTGACTGAATGCTGGTCGTGACTTTTGTAGACTTCCTGCACATTTTATATTATCAACAGCACACATGCCAGCTAGATGACTGTTTATTTCTGTATGTTTAGGTACTTTTAACTAAATTTTCAATCTTAATTATTTTTTAAACAAGAGCTAACTTAAAAAAAATTGTTAGCACCACTTAACTCAGCGTACTCGAATTAAGTTTACCCTCCGCATAACCTGCTTGTTATATTTTTGAACTAGCACTGTGCGATTAACATTAAATATTAACTTAACAGATGAAAATAATTAGATGATCCTTTGATATATTTCTCTGTACAGCAACACAATCAAATCGTTGGCATATCGACACTTTCTTTTTACTTCTAATAAATCAGTATCGATATATCATTATTTTTGTTTTAAACTGTTAAAAGCTATAAATATTAAATAATAATCTAAAAATAATACTTTACAATTAAATTTAATCAAAAGAAATAATAAACAGAAAGTTATTATTGTGTGAGGCGTTTTTCTTTTAATAAAAAAAAAACATCTGAGTTTATTCCCCGCAAGCTTTAAAGTCTTGACGTTCAAGGATATACAAAAAGATTTTGTAAACATATACATATTTAAAATTCTCTCCCACAAGCATAGTATATTACATTATAGCAGAAAAAAAATATCCAAGCTGAATATATAATATAAAATAAATAAAAATTACACTTTCATTATAAAATATGAGACAATAATAATGAAGTCTCCCTCCACATACACAGACATACTTAGCAAGCTTTATTTTGGCATCAAAAAGGAATACAAAAGGAAGTAGAAAAGTTTGTTGTACTGGTTATCGGTTTTATGCTAAAGCATCTTATAAATTTAAATAAATCAGATTACTTGTGCCTAAAGGTATAAAAGCCGTATTAAAATATTAAATAACTAGAAACTTATTCAACGTTGGAGTACACATACTCACATGTATGTATGTATGTATGTATATACATACACTGCGAATCACTTAAATAGGGAATTTAATTTTGCTGACGAAAAAAAAGTTTAATATCGATGGTTTAGATGTTTTAAATATTTATTAGCATTTATTATTATTATTATTTATTATTAGGAATAAATTTATTTACTTAAAACTTATACATATGATAAAATAAATTTCCAAAATATGGTTGCACAAAAATTTACGTATTTAGTCGACCATATTACAGGGTGGGCCAAAAGAAACCAAGGGGTGTAAAAGTTTAATAACTTTTTTGTTTATTAATTTTTTTTTATTTGTTCTTTCATATTATATAGACAACACTTGGAGAATTTATAATGGAGAGGTTCACAACTGAACAGAGAACCAGAACAATAGAATTTTATTATTTAAACCAGAGATCAATTATTTTAACGCAAAGAGCATATCGTCGACATTTTAACGTCAGAATTTCGCCATATAAAGCAATGATTCGTTGCTTAGTTAATCGTCATCACCAACATGGCAGCGTAAGAGATTTGCCTCGAACCGGTAGACCACGTTTAAGTCGCACTGCGGAAAATATTGAACGAGTACAGCAAAGTGTTGACGAAGCACCAGAAACATCTGGCAGAAGACGTTCTGCTCAGCTAGAAATGTCACGTACGTCACTACGGCGCATTTTAAAAAAAGATTTACAGTTACACCCATATAAGGTGCAATTGGTCCAAGAATTAAAACCCGCAGATCATCGGCAACGTCTAAATTTTGCAGTTAAATTTCAAGAGCGAATAATTTCTCGAAATTCGGAAATTATTTGGCCAGCGCGATCGCCAGATTTGACAGCACCCGACTATTTTCTTTGGGTTTTTTTTTGAAGGAGCGAGTGTATGTGAACAAGCCAGAGACAATCCTTGAACTCAAGGCAAACATTGTTGCAGAAATTCTAACGCTACAGCCACAAGTTTTGAAAGATGTTATGGCAAATGCTCTAAAAAGAGCCCATCAGTGCGAAGCTGAAAAAGGTGGTCATTTAAGAGACATCATTTTTCATTGTTAGTGTAGAAAAATTTCCATTTTGTATATTATATAATCTGAAAGAAAAAATAAAAAAAAGTTAATAAACAAAAAAGTTATTAAACTTTTACAGCCCTTGGTTTCTTTTGGCCCACCCTCTATAATGTTATCAATATTATTATTATAAAAGTTTTTGTAACTGACCATAAGCAACCATAAGAAGCAGCAGGGTGGATATCAATGAAATTCCAGAAGGGAATTGCAACCAGTATGAGACAAAGAACTCTCGAAGACTAAACAACACACAAGTGTGATCGTACTTAGGAAATAATTACGATAATATAAGAGCTGTTCTTTAGCCCAGAACTGCTTAACGATTGAGAAAGGAAGAAACATTTTCGCAAGGAAGACATATCGGAGTAGGTGGAGTTATGGTTTAGAGTGTTCCGTGTGCCAATACGTCAAATCAAGACTTGTTCAATATTAATAATATTAAAGTAGATGATGTCCTCCAATTTTACTATCCTGGAAGCCTAATATAAGAAAACGGCGGGTCCAGCGAATACATTAATAATCGCTAACTAAAAGTTCCATAATCTTTCGGTCGATCAAGACCCATCTGGACCTCATATTCTCTTTTCCAGCGTGTAAAATTAACCATATTCAATACAAATGTAAAGTAACTGCAAGACGTGAAATGCCGCATTTAGTCATATGAATAAGACCCAAGGCCTTATAAATCAATATCTCCGGAGAACTTTGAGAATATTGCAGATTTGGCGTTACATTCAATAATAGGCTATGAAAAAAGCATTTCAACCAACACTGAAGTAAGCAAAAGTAAATGGCGGTGGATTTGATAGATATATTATAATCCACAGTGTAACCGATATGAAAATGTCCTGCCCACCCGTGGAGAAAAGATTGAAGTGAACGTGATGGCATAAGACAAGAAGCAATGACCCCTATTTATTCAGGCCCGAAGCCTCTTACAGAATCGATGGGAATAAACGAATATTATTATTATAATATTTGCCTAATAGAATTGCAATTCATGTCTGAAATTTTTAAGATATAATAATTCTTTATCGAAGTAGTGATAAAAAATTTTATCGCCACTTTCAACAAGCCAAGCGTTCGACTCGTCTATTAATGTTTTATGAAAACGGTTGATCCATTAGATTAGAGAATTACTAAAGTTTATTATATGTTGATTAAGAACAAAATTTTTTTGATGTGTAAACATCTATACGCTAGGGGGTAAAAATCTTTTTCACAATACAATCACAAATTTTGAGTAAGATGCACACCGTGTTGTCAAATCGGTGTGAGCTATATATGAGTGTATTAGTGTTTCAAAGAATAAAATATTGTAAATACATAGGAATTTGCTGGTTTTGGTTTGTTTTATTTAACTTGATAATTTCTTTATTAGGGTTCCGTACACCATAGGTGGAAATGATAATTGCTTTATTAAAGTTCCGTACACCAAAGGTGAAAATGAACCCTATTGTTTTCGCTATGCTGTCACAGGGTATTTCCTCGAGAACCGTAAGAGCTACGGACCTGAAATTTGGACACAGTGTGTAAACATTTGGCCGCTACAATAACAAATATATGGGAGTTAAAAATAAAGGGTGTTGCAACACGAGCAACGAAAAATGTTAAAATCCCATGTAATATAAAGGGTGTCCCAACAAGAACGCAAGATTTAAATTTTAAATAAAACACAGATATTAAAAAAAAAAAATCGTGAAACTTTATTATATCGTAAAGTAGACAAAAGGAGGTTATGTGTGGAACAACAAATCGGGCAGATGGCCACCGCGGCTTTGCTGGTACACACGCGATCTTTTAATGAAATTTTCAATGACTGTTTTGCATAAATGCTGCGGTATTTCATTAATGCAGCGTCCAATTTCATCTTTTAAGGCTTGAGTCGTCGTCAGCTTATTCGCGTAAACCATCGACTTCAAAAAACCCCAAAGAAAAAAGTCTAATGGTGTTAAATCGCACGATCTAGGCGGCCAATTCTGGTCTCCAAAACGCGAAATAACACGACCGGGAAATGAGTGATGCAGCAATTGAATTGTTTCTCTGGCTGTATGACATGTGGCGCCGTCTTATTGAAACCACATGCCCTCCACATTCATTTCTTCAATTCTAGGCACGAAAAAACTGGTTATCATTTTACGATACCGAAGACCATTGACTGTTTGCGCTTGACCTGCGTTTGAGCGACATCATCACGTACAGCTGCGACATTTTTGGTCGATCGACCTGGTCAAAGGCGCGTTGTTGTCTTTACCTCACTAACAGACCCAGTTTCGGCAAATTTATCCATTAATCTCTTTACAGTTGACTATTTTGGAGCATTATTGTGACCCCAAATTGATGGCAAATTTGCGAACTGTAGCCGCAAACCTTTCACCATTTTGGTAAAACAATTTCACAATGAGAATGCGTTGTTCATTCGTTTAGCGCTCCATTTTTACTAACCTCGTACCTTCTACTAGCAAACAATAAGAATTGTTCAAATGTCAAACAATGACACTTCGAATGGCGCCAAATTTAAATCTTGCGTTCTTGTTGGGACACCCTTTACATACAATTGTAAAGTTAGTGTATTTTTATACAGACTACAACAATTAACACTAAATTTAAAAGAAAAAAATAAATTAAAGGGTGTTCCATCAGTTAGTGCAATTTTGATTTTGTAATTTTGACAACTTGCTGTATCTTGGAAACCGTAAGAGCAAAACTCTTGAAATTTTCAAAAACGGTAAAACTAAAAAATTAAAAAATTATAAAATCGCCACATACATAAAAAAATCGCCAAAAACAAAAAAAAAACACCAAATTAAAAAAAAATTTCTAGGACTAAAATAAATCGCGAAAAACCGGAAAAATCGCCAAAATGAAAAAAACCCTTAAACAAAAAAATTGCCAAAATGAAAAAATCGCCAAAATGAAAAAATCGCCAAAATAAAAAAACCCCAAAAACAGAAAAAATCGCCAAAATGAAAAAAAATCGCCAAAATGAAAAAACCCCAAAAAGAGAAAAAAACACCAAAACGAGAAAAAACGACAAAACTGAAAAAATCGTTTAAACTGAAAAAACTTAAAAAAGGAAAAAAGCCACATCAAAAAAAATGCTCAAAACCGAATGTACGGAACCCTTCGTGCGCGAGTCAAAGTCGCACTTTACTGAATTTATTTTAATTGCAATGCGTACACAACAGGAATTAAAAATTAAAAAGTAAAAGTAAAGGCATTTACCATAGATGAGCAGTACCACGAAAATTTCAGTAAAAATAATAAAAAATTTTTAACCAGTAAATTTTTACTGATTACTGAAATTTTTTTCTACAATTTTTATAAAGTGCCTAAATGATTTATTATACGATGAGGTGCATTGAATTTTCAGTAATCAGTAATGCCCGTATTCATAATGAAATTCTACCAAGTGGCTAAATGTTTTTCATACAAAAGTTTAAAAATTTTAATGAAAAAAACTTTGCCACTTGCTACAATTTTATTATGATTACGGCCCTACGATTTTACTGGTAATGCAAATTAAATTTCATTAGCAGTAAAAGTTTACTGAATTTTTTCAGTAATCAGTAAATTTACTGCTTACTGCAATTTTTATTGCAGTACATATATACTACAGTGTGCCCATTTACTAACCAAAGAAGTTTAATAAAACAAACAAAAACCAACAAATTCATATGTATTTACAATATTGAAAGTTTTGATACTTTTAATTAGTTAATAAAAAAAAATATACTAAAAGCATAAGTACTTTCAACTTAAAAAAAAATTTGTCATTACTAGATGTTTACACATCTCCTCTGTGATGGGAATCACATAATTCATAATTTTCAAATATGAATTTTACGAATATAAAATTTAAAAGTAAAAAACTTTTTTCATTCAAAATTTTGTAAAAGTTAATTGCTTATTCAGATAATTCGCAGTAGTTGTCTTATGTAAAGTACAAAATTTAAAATGCAAGAGTTGAATTTGTACAGAAATTCTAACAAACTGGTATATTATAAATTATATAAGATAGAAGGTTTCAAAAAAGCTGACTGTCATATGAGATTTATATAAATGTATAAGTGTGTTAACAATTCGGTCTGCTCCGTAAATCGAAACGAAGGAAAATACTTTCGAATTTTTATGTTGATTACATGCAAAGAAGAATCAGGATACTTGATAATTTTATAAAAAAAAACTCATTCACGACAGGCGTCTGACTTCAAAAACGTATCAATACAATGTTTGTATACATTTACGATGTATTATTTGTTATCATGCTTAAATGCAAAGTTGAGACACATTTAGCATCATCTTTGAAGGCTGTACGAATTATCGCCCAAGTTCAGGGTGACCGATGACATTTTTCAAAAAGTATCACCAAAAGGGGATTTATCAAATAAAAAGGGGCAAAAATTAAAAAAAAAACGAGAAAACTACACTAAACTTTTTATTTTTAATATATTTTCACGCTGTGCCCAAGTTACTATCGCCCAAAAAACAAAAATGTTGCATCGCCCCAAAAATTGTTGTAAAAAAAATTGGGTGATTCTTCATCGACTTTGGGCGACTAAACATTTTTAGATATTTGGGTATTTATTCATAATGAATAACTGCCAAATTTTGGCAAAATGTTAAAAACCCCAAAAATATTTCAAATTCGGGTGATTGTACGTAATGAACAAATACTTAAAAACTTTGGGAGATTATTCATTTTACACTTTTGGGCGATACGGCACTGTTTTATGGGTATTTATTCACAACGAGTAATCATTCAACAATTTTGGGCGTTCCTTCATTTAGCTGTCTTAGGCGATAGTAACTTGGGCGATAATTCGTACAGCCATCTTTGATACCAATGGTTGCTTGTTGACGCTTTTAATGCTTGATGTATTAAGAAACACTGCACTTTGTTCAAAGACAAAGCCATAGATGTTTTAAAAGTCAGCCATAATTATAAATAATTGGGCTCTTTTTTTTTTGGAAATTGTTACAATTTAAGTTTAATATTTGTTAATGCACTAATAGTCCCAAATTATTATTTTACTTATTCAGTAAAATAATTTTTTTTAATTAAAAATACATGGAAATTGATTATTGATGAGTTTAGCTGGATTATAAGCATATTTCACTGTTGCTAATGCAGATCATCATAAAAATTTCATCAAAAGCGATTTTTATAAGCATTATGAAAGTTTGTTTTTTTGAGAGGAATGCCAAGATAAGTTCCTAACAAAATTAGAAGACATTAATTTAATTTTTTATTTTCTTCTATCTGTCCATACTTGTCATTCTCATTTTAACATGTTAATTTTTTTTTTTTTAATAATTTCCTATAGTTAAATTTGAATTTATAACCACAATCGAAATTATTATCCTTATTGTATTTATTGCAATGAAAAATAAAGACATGTGATTATAATAATCGATAAAATGAAAACAACAAATTCTGCTCCTTGAATTTAAATTAGATTTTTATTTAATACATATATTAATTTTTTTTCGTCTCATTTTTCTTTCTCTTTTGAAACAATCTAATAACAAAAACATACCATCCATACATACAAAAAGAATGCTGAAGCCAGTTACGATTTCAGTAGCAACGATCCGTTCCCGTATCCACGCTACACAGATGATTGGTTTAATAGGTGAGTTGATATTAATAATGTATATTTTTTATTTCTTATAACTATACGATTACATACATATGTATGCATATAATTGATATTAAATATTAAATAAAGAATGCTGAAGGAAAAGTTGTTACAAATAACTTAAAAAGCACTTTAAAAGAAATACCAAAGATAAAGTTATGCATCCATCGCATGCATCATGAGAAAAATATCAGCTATTTCCGATAGCCAAGGATGACAAATTATATTTTATTTACAATGAAAAATATGTTTTGGTGTTGCCTTTTTCCCGTTTTTGCCAAACCTTTTTTTATTTGATAAAAATATTTTTACTAAAGCAGACCCAATATTCTGTAACTCGCTAAAGCTAAAGGCCCAACTACAATATGAATAAACTGGCTTAAGCTAATGTCAGAATTGAACGATAAGTCTGTTAAATGCTTAAACAATTCAGACGTGACTTTTAGGTGGCCACAATGTATTTACATGCACTTAAGTATTCTTTAGCCACAGCTGCACATCTAGGTATTGTCAATAATTTTGTAGTAATTTTGTTTCTTTTCATAACTCCTAAATGAATGCAATTCAATCAAACTAACTTGAAAGAATGTTCTAATCATATATCCATCACCTTATTACTTGTTTTATTTGTTTTGCCTACTAAAAAGTACAAAAGTGAATCTAGGCGCACGGCAGTGCGCCAGGCCAAGTTCTGGCCAATGCACGCAGTGTGTATATTTACACGAAGCCATTCGAGCTGTTTTTACTCCTCTCATAACTTTGTTCACCGCAATCGTAAAATTATGATATTTAAACCATAATTAGAACAAGTTCATATAACCTCATATGCGAAGTTTGAAAGTTTTACAATGAAAGCTTCCGGAGATATAGAGGTGCAAAAAGTGCATATTTTAAGACATACTCACTGACCACTGACCACTGACACACTCATCAAATTGATGAAGCACTTCCGCTATAGCTAGAGAGCTAAAATTTGGTACACGAAAAGATCTAGGTGAGCAAGGAACCAGAAAAATCTGAAAACCCGAAAATTTAAGCCAGGAGGGCGGGGCTACGCCCATAAAAATTAAAATTTGTGCTATTGAGCTGAAATTCGACACAGAGCTAGGTCTAGGTGAGAAATAAAATAAAAAATCTGAAAACCTGGAAATTTTAGCCAGGAGGGCGGGGCTACGCCCATAAAGGTCAGAATTAAAAATGCTAATCTAAGGCGCTTCATGGAAGCTATTTTATTGAAATTCGGTATATATACTGCGGTAGTGCAAGGCTATAAATTTTTCATTAAAAAAGTGGGCGTTGACACGCCCATACAATTTAAACCTCATTTTAATGCCCTGCGGCTCAGCATATTTAGATATACTATTTATCTAGCTATTATTATCCGTTTGTAACGAGATTAGATACGAATAATAAGCACTGACCCAAAAAATTTGACTTTGGAAAAGTGGGCGGCGTTACGCCCATAAAAATTCAAAATTAAAAGTTGCGGTAAGGAGCTGAAATTTGATATACAAGTAGGTCTAGGTGAGAAACCAACTAGAAAAATCTAAAAACCCGAAAATTTAAGTTAGAGGGGCGGGGCTGCGCCCATAAAACTTAAAAATTAAAAGTTGCGCTAAGGAGCTGAAATTTGATATACAAGTAGGTCTAAGTGAAAAACAAACTAGAAAAATTTGAAAACTCAAAAAATTTTACCAGAATGGGCGGGGCCACGCTAATATTGCTTTGAACTTAATACTTAATATACAGCTTTTAATTCAAGCCAATTTAGTGAAATCTTGTATCACCTTAAAAATTTGGCGTGATCATTCCCATAAAGTGTTAGCCTTGTGTTAAATCTTTATCGGTCTAGCATATTTTAAAAGACAATTTGCATGAATTATAAGTGCTGCTCACAACAAAATTTTGAGTTAGGAATAGTGGGAGAGGTAATGCTGATAAAATCTAAAGATATAATTCGCGCTAGAGAGCTGACATTTTATACACCCTTAAGTGTAGCTGTGTAATCCAATGGGAAGATCTTAAAACCAAAAAGTTTTACGCGGTATGTGAGGCCACCACGTTAAAACTCCAATTCGCATTAGCCAGCTTTTAAGTTGATACACAAATAAATCTAGATAATAGATCACTAAGAAAAATCTGAAAACACAGAAGTTGCTATTAGAGGGCGGAAACAAGCACTTCAAATTCAAAATTAACATACATTTTATTAAAACTTTTCATACATATTGCACTTATCCAAAATAAAAATTCCCTATTTTAAAAAGTAGCCATGACTTCACCCATAAATCTTAGCTTTTTCGTTCAGGTACTTCGGCTTAACAGTTTTTAATTTAATACTGAGATATATCTTATTAACTTTTTAATACCAAACTTTGCATGAACCATAAACACTAGCAGATATAAAAGTCCGCGGGGCCAGGCCCATAAAAATTGTACGTTATATTATATTATAGAAGGCTGAGATTTTGTACACAAATAGTAATTGATGTACTCAATCGGAAAATCCAAAAACTAAAAGCACCAGCTACCCTATTGAAACTTTGCATGCACATTGGGCATATCCTTTTGATTTATGTAATTCGGCTAAGCAGACTTTAATATGTAAATATATTGAGAAAACAGGCGGGGTCATGCCCAGTAAAATTTACGCAGTATTTTACATGTTTCTTCCAGTCGACTCTTACCAAATTGCGTACACACTGGCGACCCGTTGTAATGACACAATGGTGCATATTTAAGGTCAACAATTCAATACCCATCACACTCTCACCCATTATTTTATGTAACTCTGCCATTTTCAACTGGCACAGTGATCATGAATAGAAATAAAATACACTAGAAATTTTAAGTTTAAAAAGCGTTATTATATAAATCTTTTCAAAAAGTAATCAGATCCTCACAAAAACATAAATGTGAAAAACGGCCAAGTTCCTATATCCAAAATTTCGGCCATTAAAAGTTGTGAGATATAAATTTTGACCAAGTATTTCTTTGCCACAATATCTAACACAGAAATATATTATGTATGATATAAATTTGTAATCGTAAGGGTGTCATATAATTTCTAGATAATCTGCTAACTTGGCAAAATTTTTACCTTTCGAAAAAAAGAGAGAATAATGTATAAATGTTCATTTCTTTATATTGATAAAAATGTTGTCAAGTTGGCAGATTATCTAGAAATTATATGACACCCTTGTGATTACAAATTTATATCATACATAATATATTTCTGTGTTAGATATTGTGGTAAAGAAAAACTTGGTCAAAATTTATATCTCACAACTTTTAATGGCCGAAATTTTGGATAGGAACTTGGCCGTTTTTCACATTTATGTTTTTGTGAGGATATATATAAGTAAATACATGTGTATGTGTGTGTATGTGTATTGTAAACCAAGCAATGAAAATAAAAGTTTTGCTTTATTTTCTGAGTTTAAAATAAGAAACAATAAAAAAATATTTAAAATCAATGAATATTTTCTGCTGCTGCTTGTTTGAGTTTAAAAAATGCACAAACAGTTGTTTCCTTACGGAATGTGCGTTCCGTTTGGCACTTTACTTAAGCAAATGATATTTCACATTTCACACTTGACGAAAAGTTTGTTAAGTACATTATAGTTTGCCACATGCGTTTTATATGTAACCGCACAGTTGCTTAAGCTAGCTTATTCATATTATAGTTGGGCCTTAAATCTCTATCTATAGAATCGATTTATCGATTTTAGGCTACAAATGCAACTTACAAACGTATATTGCTAAATCAGGCATTGGCTCAAAAGCTTGTTATTTCGGCGAAATTTTTGTGTTTTATGTCGTCACCAAAAATGTTTAATTTTTCATTTTTTCAGCATTTCAGAGATCGAATTTAGCTTTAGCTTTAGCGAGTTACAAAATACGAAGGCTGATCAAAACAAAAAACTTAGCGCATAAGACGCAGATAACAAGGCATAGAACGGGTGGTATGGACCTTGAGCATTAAGGTAGTTTTGATTTCCAGGAACAATGGCCGGACAAATATTTTGTTCGGAAACAATAGGTGAATCCAGCTTAGTGCTTAAATTAGATGTTCAATACCATATTGCCATAGCTATAACCAAAACCAAAAATTCAATTGGTTTATATGGTTATGGCTATGCTACTCTTATAATCAAATACAGTGTTGCCAATTAGTTTAGCTCGAACAGCTGTTTTGTATGGTTATCGTTATGGCACGTCTAATTTAAACTTAAAGTCGTGTATGTTTCCAAGCAGGAATTGTTACTTTTTATAGTAAACGAAATGTTTACAGCTAAAAAGAGAATGTGAACAGCACAGTTCATATAGTGGTGCTGGGAAACAACACAACTTTTAACTGACATCTCCTCTCTTGTGGTTTGCCATCATTGAGCAAAAATGCTGGTATTCTCTTAAACCTAAATAGAGTCCCCACAGGAAAATGATAACCAAATTAAGATAAATTCTTCCAATCATGGTGTTCAGTCTTAAATATATATCACTGACTTGTATAACACTTTTGTGTTCATACTTTATATTCTGCTTTATTTTGTGTTTATTTTTTTTCGATTTGTGTGTAACTCATTTCAAATTCATATTTAATTCTAGCCACGGAACACGTTGTGCCGGTGAAGTTGCTGCTGCCAGAGATAATGGTATTTGCGGTGTAGGTGTGGCTTATGACAGCAAAATTGCGGGTGAGTTAAGCAAAGTGTGCGATTAAATTGAGTTCATATTTTATTTACATTATACGAGTATAGATAAAATATATGTTTGTACATACACATTTATTATTGTAGAATATAACATTTGCAAACATTTGTGATTTTGTGTTTTCATTTTTGTTAAACGCAATAATGTGGTTGAATCTTAATTGTTTTCAAAGCTCACAAGGAGAGCAAATAAATAACAAAATTCAAAAATTTATTTTGTTATTGCTTAAAAAAGTTTATTATATTCTTCTGCGCTTCTCTGAAGGATTCATAGGGTCAATAAGGGAGTTTTCTTAGAGAAAATAATTACAATTAATTTGAGTTAATAACGAAACTTTTTCATTAAAAATTTACTTATGGCCGATTAGGGATGGCAACTTAACTTCATTTGCATTGCCAATTGACAATATAACTTAATATTATGTATGGACACCTTATCTAGTTGCATAAAAATATTATTATAAAAGATTAGCAACTGAAAAAGCGTCAAAATTTAAAAATAAAAGTACTAAACAATTTCCTATTAAAAATACTTAAAAACTTATTTATTATAAAGATGCTGAATTCATTGGGATTATTTTTCATCGAAAACGGCAATTCATTGACAATTCAAATGCTTCAGTATTAAAGTCTCTAACTGTGGGTAAAAGTTATTCCTTATAATAAATATTCACTTACAGTTTCTTTTTTTTAACCCCCGGCTGTTATAAGTTTGTAGTGTGTGTCTGTCCGTGTCCACGTACAGGCCAAACGGCTGGACCGATTTTCATTTAGTTTTTTCTGTTTGAAAGATGATTGATCGAGAGGGTTCTTAGCTATATTTGAAGAAAATCGGTCCAGCTACTTAGAAGATATAACATCTTTTCTGAAAAAAGTCGGTAGTTTTTAAAATTTTTATTTTTTGTTATTTTAGCTGTAAAACATAATCGTATTATCGCTTTAGAGCCTAAATACAATGTTTGCGGTGCGGTGCGATTTCTCGTTGCGGGAGAGAAAAATAAACATAATACAACGGAAGACGGCGACGGCAATACTTGTCATTGTTTGTTTAAGTTTTTATTAATTTTTTTTGTGCATACATTTTTATAAGAAATTTACTCTTTGTGTTAAATATTTTGTAATGGTAGTAACTAAAAATAAAAAATTATTAACATTTTATACATTCGCAGATATATTTGATATATTTTTTAAACTTTTATATTTCATCACAAAAATGTTTGAACTTCAAAATCATGTTTTTTCTGTACAATAGTGTTGTGAACACCGCCAATTATTCAAAAACTATGGCAACATCAGAAAGAGAAAGAGTGTCAAAGATTGAGAGAATGAGAAAGTCCGCAATGAAAATAAAAAAGATTTTAATTTTATGCCGTTCCGCACTGCGGTTTTTTACTTCAAAATCATATGAAAAACCGCACCGCAATAAATAATCGTGTCATTGTGTTTAGACTCTTAATTCAATTTATTTTAATTTTATCAAATTTTTATTTTAATTATTCAGTAGTAAAATATTTTTGATTAAAAATATATTAAAATTGATAATTGAGGGGGTTAGCTGGATGCTGTGCGCATTTCACTGTTAATAATGCAGATCATTAGGGAGCCTTTACCCAAGAATTTCTCAGAGCAACTAAATAATCAAATTAGAAGAAGCCCAACAAATATCATAGTTGAAACAACAAGTCAATAATCAACATGCTTTTTATTTTCTTACTTTTCCAGAGTTAAATGGGCTGATTTTTTTTAGCTTGAATTGTATTTTATGGTTGCGAATATTATTGTAATTTGAAAATTTAAATTAACAGCTGTTGAATGCTAGTTGACATACGTTATAAAATTTTGGCATTTGGCAACTCAGCAAAGATTAGTTGGCCATACATAATCTAAAAATGGGTGTTTTTATACATATTTACATACATATATTAAAAATGCAGGATAATATAGTTGTTGTCATGGAACTTTTTTTATTCAAGGCTAGTAATACATAGTTTTATACATTTTAAGATATACAGCTTAATAGTCTGAACACAATGTAACGATAATTTATTGCGGTGCGGTTTTTCATATGATTTTGAAGTAAAAAACCGCAGTGCGAAACAGCATGAAATAAAAATCTATTTTATTTTCATTGCCGAATTTCGTATTTTGTCAATTTTTGAGACCTTTTCTCTTTCTGATGTTGCCATAGTTTTTGAATAATTGGCGGTGTTCACAACATTATTGTATATAAAATGTTAATAATTTTTTGGTTTTAGTTACTACTACTACAAAATATTTAACACAAAGAGTAAATGTTTTATAAAAATTTATGCAAGCAAATTAATAAAAATTTAAGTAAACAATGGCAAGTATTGCCGTCGCCGTCTTCCGTTGTATTATGTTTGTGTTTCTTTCCCGCAACGCGATATCGCACCGCACCGCAAACATTGTGTGTTGGACTCTACGTTAGAAAAACATATTAAGTAATATAATTGCAAGTATAAGTGAACATCAGATCTATTTAATTCTCTTCAAAGAGGCAAACAATTTTGCACAATCAAAACAATAAAAGCTGGGAAAAATACACAAGTAAAATTTAAAATAACTTTTAGATATGAAAATAGTTCGTTTGCGTGGAAACACATGTCGATAGAGTTGCTTAGAGTGGAATATTTTTCGAATTTTTAATTAAACTTTTAATCGAATAAATTTTTACACAAAAGTTTATTTCATCCAACAAAATTTTTGATTAAAATTTTAATCCAATAAATGTTTAAGCAAGAGTGTAATGGACTCAACTTAATTTTTAATTAAACTTTTAACCAAAAACATTTTTGGAGAAAAATTCAATAGACTCAATAAAATTTTCAATTAAACTTTTAATTGAATAAATTTTTAAGCAAAAGTTTAATTGATGCGACAAAATGTTTAAATTAAAATTTTAATCAAATAAATGTTTAAACAAAAGCTTAATTGACTCAACTAAGTTTTTAATTAATTTTTTAATCAAATACATATTTTAGCAAAAGTTTAAATGACTTAATAACACAGAAAAAAAAGAATTGTAATTACAACTAATTTATTTGTGAATACAAATAAAATGTTATTTAAAAAGGCACCTACAACGATTTTTGTAAATACAAACACACATTTGTAACACAAGAAAACAAAATCAACTCAATTATTTCAAATTAAAATTATTGTGTTATTCACAATTGAGTTGTTAGCAGAAAACAAAAATTTTTAATGAATTTGTTTTCCAAATTCTAATGTGTTGTTTCGTTGTTTGTTTATTTTTTTTTTGAACTTGGTTTTTTATTAAATTTTAATTTAAAGATGTTTGGGATGAATCGAACCGGCAACCTTTTGATTAATAGACTAACGTACTTACCACTCAGCTAAAGAGCAAATCGTTAGTGGGTACGCAAATAATGAATACACGCAAAACATGATTTCTTATGTTTCTTCTGCATGGTGTATTTCGTTGATACAATCTAAAAATGACTTTGTTGATTTAAAAAAAAACAAGCCACGACGTTTTTCGGCTTCTTTTCGGAATTTACACGTATACTACACCAACAATCAAAATAAACAACAACATCAGCACATGACCACGTTGAGTCAATCAACAAGCAAGGAAAACACCAACACAAACAAATGAAATTAAATGATATTTTAAAATGCGCGGAATTAATAAATACAATATTCAAATTAATGACAAATATTATTGAAATTATAAATTTTATTCAACAACATGGTTTTGTTGAACATAAATCTTGTATATTTTTTTCTGTGAACATTTTTAATTGATTATTTGTATATTTTTGTTGGCAAATTGAAGGTGTTCATTGAAGAATTTTTTCTGTTATCCTAAAAAAAGCAAGAGATGTAAATATTTTTAATCCTTAATCAAAAGTGTGTGATCCATCCAAGTGAAGCCTTCAACGCATTCATTGTTTCTCATATTTTTTAAGTTATGTATGTGTACAAAAATTTAAGTAAAATTATTACTGTGGAATAATTGCTTAAGCCAGCGTTTAAAAACGTCTCATTTGTGTATTTTCTGTTGCTTCTACTGCTACTTCTGCATCTGAAAATGCAAAGAGTCGCACTCGAAGTTAACACAATAAAACGAAGGGCTTCAACTGTCGACGTGTTTGAAAAGTTTTCTGTTTGTCTGACTGTTGCATTAAATAAATTCGGAAGTTAAAGAAGTAGGGATATTCTCCTCTATCGTGAAAATTTTTTCCTTCGAAATATATCCTTCAACTTTTCACCAACTTGCAATCGTGAATAATTTTTCACTTGAAATTTCACTTATCGTGAATAATATTTTGCACGTGAATTTTTTCACTTTTTCTTTGGTTTTGTTCACTTTATTTTTGTAGGCGAACTGAATTGTTGCATCGAATAATCTCGATATCTTCCTTTGAATTATTGAAAATGTTGTCAAGAACATAGTGCTTGAGTCTTGACTTTATTAAGACTGCCGATCCACCGCATGCTCTTCTACTAGGGTAATCGTCAATTTTGAAAAGGCTTCTCGAAGTCAAAGAAGTCTCAGAGACGAATATTATATCAATATTTTTTTCCGTGAGGAAGTGCTAAAGTTCATTTTTATGTTAACGAATGCCATTTGCGTTCTTTTTAGTACAAGAGAAGAAACGTCTGAAAAGCAATACTGGCTGCGACAAAATCCATAACAACTAAGGGTTAATAAATGTAAAGCTGAAAGCAAACTAAATTTGATATTCATAGTTTAACTTAAATATGAACTTGAACTATTTTCTTATAGGATTCAATTCAATGCCACCCACCATTTATTTTATTTGATTTTTTTTCCATATCAGGATTAAATCTATGTTTGAATCATCGTAATGATAAAATGTTTCTATTTACATTATGTTTTCTTATACTAACAGTTCATCTAAGGTTCATGGTTTCATAATAGTTTATGACAAGGGAAAATCAAAGCTCCTTTGTTATCGCTAAATATTTATGATAGACATAATATATTTATTGTATTCTCTCAATGTGATTATCATGCGAATACATTTACTTTTTTTATGTGTTTTTGATTAAACAATAAAATACAACAACCCACGTGGCTGAAATGTGTTCGCATACAAAAATTACAAAATAACTAATAGCAATAATAAAACTCTGACGTTAAAGATACAATTATTAACGTCATAACTGAAAAGTATTCGTGCATTGTACAAGTGGATTTTCCAAAAAAAAAAAAAAAAAAAAAATATTAAAAAGCAATAAAATAAGATTTACAAAAGCCAGAATTAAGATTATGCATTTGCTTGAACTTTTAATCAATACAGTGTTTTAAATTATTAATTAAAAAGTTTATTTTAAATTAACAGTATCACAGTTTTCTGGCCAAGAAAGTGCTTCACGACAACCCAAAAATACTTTGGTTTTGTTAACAATAAACCTGAAATTTTCAAAACACTTTCAATCGACTTCAACAAAAGGAGGAGGTTAACAAATCGTCTCTATTTTTTGTTTTTGGGGATGTTACCTCGTAACTCTTTACATTTTACACCGATTGTAAAAATTCTTTTTTTGTCTGAGAGGTTATAGCTTCCCATTGGTCTAATTTCAAAAAGTGAGCAGGGACACGCCCACAATTTAAGAAACATTTAATTTTATGATATTCTATTCATTTGATTGCTGCGAAACCTAAAAAACACCTTTGGTTCTTGTAATTACACAATTTGAAAGTTAAAAAAATGGGCGGGATTACGCCCATTAAAATTTATCATAATATTTCACGCGGGTCTACTTAACCGATTTTTAAGAAACTTATCACAAACCTTGAGCTGTAAAACAAACACAATCCTCCCTTTAAAAAAATGGACGGAGTTACGCACATTAACCATTTAAAATTTTATTTTAAGTG
Organism: Tachina grossa; assembly: GCA_949987645.1. NCBI lineage: Eukaryota > Metazoa > Arthropoda > Insecta > Diptera > Tachinidae > Tachina > Tachina grossa. Next base: position 171,468,469 of record OX465274.1, on the reverse strand, counting down.
ATTCTTCTTTACCGATTTTTGGAAGACCCGCACCCTGAGCTCTGAAAAAGACACAATCTTTCATTTATAAAATGGGCGGAGGCACGCCCTTTAAAATTAATTTTTATATTTCACGTACTTCTTCTTATCTTCTTCTATCAGATCTTTGCATTAAAGTCGATTTTTTTGCAGAAAGAATTATTTTAAAGTGATTTTTAATAATTTAAATCAGTAGCACCATCTGCAAGCTTTTAAAAAAGAGCTTTTGTCCCTTCACATCAACGAGAGAACAACAGCCAATCTGACTGTGGCGACAACAATGCTTGCTCTTACTTTGCAAGGAAACAAGAACAAATTTCAGAGCTTTCAAAGCTATTTACCTCAAATGCAAATGTCAGAGTATGTGTGTTTAGACGTAGCTAATTTTAATGCATTGCTGAAGCGTGGCGTCGTTCTGTTTCAATTAATGATGTAGTTTTTCCTTATCGTCTATTAATTAGTTAAAGCTTAATGAAAATTATTAAAATGGGTGGCTATTGGAAATTAAATGCCTTATTGGAGCACCCTTTATTTTGTTTTACCAGCGCTAAGTAGGCCGGTTTATTGGCGTCAATATTATATTTAAGATAAACCAACAGAAAAACAATTCCATAAGGCTTAAAGTAGGACTGCGTGGAAGCCAATTTCTGTCATCTCTTCAAAGGAAGCCAGGACTTCTGGAAGGCATTCTGCAGCTTAAAATCGTGCACCAAATTAATTTTGCAAGAATGTATTCAGCTTTAGGTATTTATGTATAATGCAATGTGAAGACAATCTATGTGGTGTCCTTTGTAAAAAAGGATGTTGCCTTCAGATTACGTTTTTAATATGGAAAGTACAACAAAAAATATCGGAAATGACAAACGTTGCCACTAGTACACATTAGTGTTTTTGTCACAAACTACCATAATATGTACTCGGCATCAGTTAGAGCTTTAAATATGTGCTTCCTACTTGCAAGTTTAGGCTGTCCACGAACAGACTCTTCCTTTGACTTTTTTCTTGGTTTTTTTTTTAATTAGGAAATAATAAAAAATATATTAAAAGAACGTTCATGCACGTATTCACAGTCAGCAAAACTCATCTCTTTTATCAAAACAAAATGAAATAAAAAAAAAATAATGAAACATAATACTACACTTAATGATGATAATTTAATTTTGTTGCTTTTTCCCCCCTCATTATTCTAATTACATATTTTTCACACATTTTTTTTTTTGACAAGGTATTCGCATGTTAGATCAGCCTTATATGACAGATTTAATTGAAGCAAATTCTATGGGCCACGAACCACATAAAATTCACATTTACAGTGCATCCTGGGGTCCCACCGATGATGGCAAGACAGTTGATGGTCCACGCAATGCCACCATGCGTGCCATAGTGCAGGGTGTTAATGAGGTAAAATGTGTGATTTTTATAATTGTTTTATTTGTATAAAAACTTTGTTAATGGGATTTTTGTTTGCATGGCTTAAGGGTCGCAATGGCTTGGGCAATATTTATGTGTGGGCTTCGGGTGATGGTGGAGAAGAGGATGATTGCAATTGCGATGGCTATGCTGCTTCCATGTGGACAATATCAATTAATAGTGCCATAAATGATGGTCAAAATGCTCACTATGATGAAAGTTGCAGCTCAACATTGGCGAGTACGTTTAGTAATGGAGCCAAAGATCCCAATACAGGAGTGGCCACCACTGATTTATATGGTAAATGTACAACCACGCATTCGGGTACTAGTGCGGCAGCTCCGGAAGCAGCTGGTGTATTTGCCTTAGCACTAGAAGCCAAGTAGGTGTTAACTATTTTCATAAAAAAAATTGTTTTCTTTACAACTTTTCCTTTCTTTCTAGTCCCCAACTAACCTGGCGTGATATACAACATTTGACCGTTTTAACTTCAAAACGCAATTCACTTTTCGATGCCAAGAATCGTTTTCATTGGACAATGAACGGTGTGGGCTTGGAATTTAATCATTTGTTTGGTTTCGGTGTCTTAGATGCTGGCGGCATTGTTACCTTAGCGAAGCAATGGCATACAGTGCCAGCCAGATATCACTGCGAAGCTGGCGATATCTCAGATCCACAGTGAGTATTTTTATAGTAAATTATATTAATTAATTAATTTGTTATAACACACGTTTTAATTTCTCTTTTTGTAGTCCCATTTATTCTGGCCGTTCGTTGTATTTGGAAATTAAAACTGATGCTTGCAAGAGTACCGATACAGAGGTCAACTATTTGGAACACGTGCAAGCTGTTATATCGGCAAATGCTTCCAGGCGGGGTGATTTAGAGTTATTCCTTACTTCTCCTATGGGAACAAGGTAACATAATATTATATAAGTAGTGGAATAACTAATAAATATTTTCAAATTTAATAAGAAATCACTCGAAAATCCATGTGCTAATAATGATATTTAGCAAAAGCGATTAATTTGAAGCCTTATGCTTTATTACAATTAAAAAAAAAATATTTTAACGAGCTTGAGTTCTTAGCTAAACAAAGGATAGCAAAATATTTATAAACTACTTGCGATTAATTTTAGTTTATTATTATTATTAGAACTTCATTTGTTTCTATATTTATGATTTGATTAGGCTAAAGTTCGTAACGCCTTGCAAGTCAAATTACATGTGATAATTATTAATGAACAAATAATAGCAAAGTTAGTGATAAATATTCTGACAAACACTTAGTAGAACGGAACAACTAGCTGTTTTCGAAGGTGCCACCTCACCTTCATCATCAGTGTTTTTTTTGTTGTTGTATTTGGTCCACTGTGTGTGGTGTCAGTTGATGTATTATTTCTACTTTATATACTCACAGCCTTATTTATAAAACTGATTAAGGCTTTATAATTGGTTTTTAAAACAGATTTTCATACAAAATTTGTCTTAAATCGGCTTTATAAAGCCTTAATAATTTTTATAAATAAGGCGGTAAGCTTTTATTGCAATGATAATATAATCGTTTTGGGGTCTAATCGTCGCTTTCGATAATGAGCTGATTTGATCACATTTTTCAAGTTTGAAATTATGGCATTCGCTATCGAGCAATGTAATAATAAGATTCGATATCTAATGCCATAATCTTAAACTGAAAAAAACGTGATCAAATCGGCTCGTTATCGAAAGCGACGTAGACCCTTCTTTTTTTTTTGGTTTGGCGATTTTTTCTTAGTTTTGGCGCTTTATTGGAATTTTTCGTATTACGGATTTTTTTTAGTATTGGCGTTTTTTTTTTGGTATTTGGTGATTTTTTCGGTTTTGGCGACATATTTTAATTTAAAAGGTGTTTTTTACTTTTGGGTTTTTTCGTTTTGGCCGTTTTCCCGATTTTTGGCGACTTTATTCTTTTCGGCGATTTTTCTATTTTGGAATTTTTTTAGTTTGGGCATTTTTAAAATACAGCAAGTTGTACAAATTTTATAGTCAAGTAACATCAACTGATAACATACCCTTTAATTTTAATTTTTTGAATTTCAGTGTTAATTGATATAGTCTGCATAAAAATACACAAACTTTGAAAATTTCAAGTTACGCCTTTTTGCATTTTGGCTAACGATATTAAGTTGTCTGTATACTACATGGGATTTTAATATTTTTCTTCGCTAGCTGTGGACTTCGCATAATTTTACATATTCTGTGAAAATTTCAGTTCCGTAGTTGTTATGGTTATCGAGGAAATAGTATTTGACGGATAGAGGGACAGACGGATATCGTAGCGAAAACAATAGGAACCCTAAAAATATCGTATTCAAATCAGGCCCAGTGTTCGGCATGCTCCCTTACAACATCTTTCTTATATTTATTTTATTTTGGAATCGTGCTACCTACATTTATTTATAAAATTCTTATTGCGGTTGGCTCATATATCGATACATATCGTGCGTGCCATAACCGCCAAAAAAGCTTAAGCGACATAATTTTAAAATTTTATTTTTTTTTACCAAAATCGATCGCATAGGCGATCGTTAATAATCGGGTGTCGTCAAAAAAACGAAGTACAAAAAATGTGCCGTTTAAGCTATTTTATTAGTAATGGATCGATATGATGTGATATGATATGATACAAAAGTAATACAATAGTTTATATACGATCGTACTTTAGTCTCGTTTTACATACAGCAAATTTTGTTGAGCAACTTTTTAATTTATTCGAGAGAAAGGGAAAGATAACAAAAAAAAAAAAAAGAAAAGAGTCATAAGGTGTTTGTCTCTCGCCCATAAACTCAAAAGTTGCTCAACAAAAATTGTTGTATGTGAGCCCAGTCTTATAATTGTAGTACTAGCATTGATGAAATATTGAGTACCCTACAGTTTTCTATTAAATTAATTAAACATTAGTGATTTGTTAGTTTGTATAGATTCTCATTATATAATTATTATGTGTTTTTTAAATTATTATTATTTTTTAATTTCAGGTCTATGATTTTATCGCGCCGTACCAATGATGATGATCATCGTGATGGTTTTACGAAATGGCCTTTCATGACCACCCACTCTTGGGGTGAATATCCTCAGGGCACATGGAAATTAGAAGTAAAATAAATTATTTGTTCTTTCCTTCCAAAAGCTAGCTTATACAAATTTCTTTCTTGATCCAACAGGTTCGTTTCAACTCAAATCAACCACGCTCTGGTTGGCTTATCGATTGGTCTCTGGTATTGCATGGCACTAAGGAAGCACCATATCGTACTCTTTCACCGGCTTCACCACATTCCAAACTGGCAATTGTCAAAAAAGCCCACGAAGAAAAGAAAATGCAGTAAATATCTTGTTTTTAAATCAATTCAACAATAATAATAATAAAAAAAAAAAACATATTCAGGGACTTAAGAAATCAAATGAAGTAACACCAGTCCTAAAAGTGGCAACATTGAAAAAAAAACATGAAAAAATTAAAAAAAATATATACAAAATACCATAAAAAAAATTCAGCAACAAAAGGCCAATATAAAATAAAATAAATTTACTTAAATTTGCGAAAGCGGCAGAAAAATAAAATATGTACAGAATTAAATGAAAACATAGAGGAATAATAATGAATATGTTTTTTAGGAAGTTTTTAAAAAAATGTTCAAAATTATACAAAGGCCTTTGGGAGCAAGTTGTGGCATACGATATGGAATAAAATTTCAAAATATTTCAGCGCATTTTCAAATGTAAATTATTTGAAATTTGGTTCGATATGGAATATGCCACAATTTATTGTCGGAAAGCATTCAGCAATAAAATAGAGATATTATATCTTATAATGGAATGCGTTTCGATTTCTCTGCTGCTTCTTTCCTTTTCTTTTTCATAGAAAGTTTCTGACAACAACATTTTACGGGAGCCATTTGAATTATTTTTGCAGCTATAAACCAGCTACGTCTAAACACACATACACTGATATTTGCATTTGAGATAAACAGCTTTGAAAGCTCTTAAAGTTGTTTCTTTGCAAAGCACTCGTAAAGCTACGGTCACACTTGTCAAACATTTTCAAGAAAAAGCGTAACCACTAAATGTCAATAAAAAATCATTCAATTCAGACAAATGTTTGTCAAGTTATAGAGTAGCCAATAATGTTGGATTCTATGACATCATCTATTAGTTGTGTTCGAAACTGTTTAATTTGATAAACAAGTGCCTGGATCAAAACTTTTTTTATTAGTGTCTGTTGGTTATGCTTTTTTGGGCAAATGTTTGTCAAGTGTGACCGTAGCTTAAGAGTAAGCATTGTTGTCTGTTGTGTTGTTGTTGTGGATGTTGTGCTTTCGTTTGTATGAAAGCACAAAAGCTCTTTTTTAAAAAGTTTGCACATTGTGCTTGTGGCTTGGACGTAGCTGCTATAAACATATGCAAGCCTTTAATTTTTTTAACGACAACGGGTAGTATGAATAAAAAAGTATTTGCTTTTTACTTAAAAATAAATACACATACATATTTGGGATTTTAAAACAAATTTTTAATTAAAAAGCATTTCCGTTTTTTTATTCATAGTACCCGTTATGTTGAGAAAACCTGACTATCTTTATTCTAAAGCTTCACAAGTAAAAAGTGATAGTAGTTTAGTTATTCAGGAATGTGATGGAAATTGATTTTTGAAAGCTAATCGATTTCAAATAAAAAAATTTAAATTTTTATTGCTTTGCTATTTATTGCGCGATACAGGAGTTAGGACGTGATTTTTGTAACAAAATAATCGACACTATTACAGTTATAAATATATTTTTGTTTTGATTTTTTTTACTTAAAAGCAGAGTACGAAAATAAACGAAACAATTTGTTTGATTTTGTTTTGTTACGTTCTTTGAAGTGAGTGAAACAAAAACATTGAGAACAATCGCTTAATTCGTTATTGTATTATTTTTTCACATGACCACAAAGCAGAGATCACAGCCGATCGCCTGTAAGCCGGTTACTAGCCGCCACCGGCTGCAATGCATTAATTTAATCGTATACCGCTAGAAAATAAAATAATGGGAAATAAAAGGAAACGTTTTTAAATATTTACGGTGAATTTGACATCATCATATAATTTAATTTTATTGCATTGTTATTTAACACATTAAGTTTATTTTATATAGCTAAGCCGCATAGCTATAACTGGTTGTCCTAAGACACCTCTCTTCTTTTTTAAATACTTTGTTGTTTAACTTTTTATTGAAATTGTTCTTGGTATTTGATTCAGTGGTGTGTTGTCAATGAGTTAAGGATGCTTCAAAATTCAGATTGAAAATCATTTGAAATTTAAGACACCTTTGTTTTAATATCATTAAATTTTAATCCTTCACAAGATTTTCTAAGTTTTTAATGAATTTTAATTTCTTTCAAAATTGTGCCAATTAATGAAAGCTAGATAGAGAGAGAGAGAGAGAGAGAGAGAGAGAGAGAGAGCGAAAGGGAGATATAGAGATAGATAGATGTATAGAGAGATATAGAGATAGAAAGGTATCTAGAGAGATAGAGCGAGAAAATAGAGGGATACAGAGATAGATAGAGAAATACAAAAAGAAAGAGATATAGAGAAGACAGAGAGAGATAGGGAGAGAAAGGGAAACTGAGTGTAGAGATGTCTCCTTAATATGAGCTCAGCTTGCAAAATAAAAAGGAGGAAAATCTGTTTTAAAATGAACAACAACAAAGTCAAGTGATGCCGATTCATGAATCAAGAAAACAAGATTGCGCACTCAGCCGTACAAAAAAATTTTCTACTGCGCATCTACGTCAATATAGAATACACACGTGTGTTTGTTGTAAAAAGTGTGTGTGAGAAAGAGAGCACATTCCACAAACAAATGTACATATATATTTTGTTTACAACAAAATTCTACATCTACGTCACAGGCAGAAAATAAAATAATAGACCTGCGCAATGCGCAATCTTGTTTTCTTGATTCATGATGCCGATTAAACAAAAAAAAAAAAAAAATTCGACTTTTTGGTTTATATACATATCAATCCGAAATCACAACAACACAAAGCGAATTCATTCCAATTTCAAATGCGGCCTATAGAGAACACAGGTGAAGTGAAGCATTTAGTTTTCTTGGCTTCAATATGAAAATGTTTGCAATTCTAGTGATTTTTTTTAAACAATTCTAAAACTATTCGTGTCTCTAAATGCTCCTTTTCAATATTTTTCACATTAATATATTCTAGCATTTGGTTTCAAATTAAAATGTTAATTTTCATACGAATCAAAATAAGTGATGTCAACTCAAATTAAGTCCCCAAACGCACACAAAATTAAACTAATATTTCTTTTCTGAAATATTTAATTTTTTTTTTGCAATTTTAAAAAATTTCAAACTTATTTCAAAGAAATTAAAAAGTTTTATAGCCTTTAATTTTTATTATTTAAAAATTAAAATTTTATTTAAATACTTGTTACTCACTTAATATAGCTAAATTACAACCAGCTCTGTAAAAAGAAACACTTAATTTCAGAATAAAATAAAAAAACATAAATAGTGTAATAAAATCAAATATAAAATTGCTTAAAAATAAAATACGTAGAAGTGAAAATATACTTTATTTATTAATCTATTAAAATGAACTAAATGTGTGGTATATATAATATATAAATAAAATTTATGGATGTATAAAAGTAAAACTAAAAGTAAAATATCATTAATAATATATAATTTTTAGTATAGCATACAACAATACTGTCGCCCTTTAATTTAATCTATTTTTAAATTTTTTTTCTGTTCATTTAGAGTTTCTTTTGCAAGTACATACTTTTACATACACTTTTTTTCTTACTTTCGGGGGCCAAATATAAATATTAAATTAAAAAAATATAATCTTTATTAAGAAAATCTGTTAAACTTAAAAATTAAGTACAAGCGTTATGCCTGATGAAATATATTTATTTATTTTAAAAATTAAAAAAAAAATAAGTAAATAAAGTAAATGAAAGACAATTGTTAAAGTTTATGGGTGTTTAACTAGTAAAAATGAAAATAAAAATAAAAAAATAAACCAGTACGAAGGAAAAAAATTATATATAAATGTGTATTATAATCCAGAAAATGTTAAAGATAAAAATATATAATATAACAAGAAAATAAATATAAATACTGAAATATACTGAAATATTTTATAAAAATAAATAATAACAATAATAACAAAAATTAAAAATTTTAAAAACCTCCGACTTTTTTCAGAATAGACCGGCTGGACCGATCTTCTTCAAACATAGCTAAGAACCCTCTCGATCAAGTCATATTTCAAACAGAAAATTAAATGAAAATCGGTCTAGCCGTTTGGCCCGTACGTGGAAACGGACAGACATACAGATACACAGATACACAGACACACAGACACACACTACAAACTTATAACAGCCCTTTTTTTAGTCGGGGGTTAAAAATAAAGCTTAATTAATATTGTACATTATCATATTCTATTAAGGCTCAAATTCACAGTCTTTAGTTAACTAATGAAGATGGTTTAACCAACGAAATTCATTAGAAAAATCGTTAGTTAAGCCAAGGGCGTTAGTTAACTTTATACAGTGAATTTGTGCCTAAATATAATTTATTATAAAAAAGATAAACACGCAGTCAAACAAACACACACACACACACACACACACAAACAAACATGCTCACATATACACTTGCACAGACATGCTCTCACTCAAAATAAAAACTGCGTTCAAATGATAAGGCAATGACAAACATTTTTGTTCTGTTAATGCAAAAGTACAGATTGAATAAAATCTTTTATGGCTGGCAAGTAAATTTTAAAGTTGCCAATCAGCAACTAAAAATGTTCGGTTGCCGGTATATAAGAGTATTAATGAAAAAATTTCTTCATTGCGACCAGAAGTTCTTGCTTGCCAGAAACCAATAATTATTTCCTGAAAATGGCAGCTTATTGCCATGAAAAATACTCTTTTAGTTTTTTGGCAAGTGATAACACAAATAAACTTATCTGTAATCGATCAAATATTTTTGATAAATTATTCACAATCATATCCTTTATATTTAAACTTCAGCGTTGTTAATTTTGAAAAGATTCTCATTGAAAAATATCACTGAATTTAATAATTTTCCAAAATAATAATAATATCTTAACGAATGCTGATAGAGAGAGGGAGGGAGGAAGATAGAGAGATATAGAGATATATAAATATAGAAAAAGGGATACAGACTTAGAAAGAGAGAGATACAGAGAGAGAGAGAGAGAGAGAGAGTGAGGTAGAATAGAAATAGAGAAATACATATTTCGGCGTTTTAAAAGTTAACGTACAGTAAATGGCGAAATTAATCAAACTAGGATTGTGTTAAAGTTCAATTCCAAGCTTTGGTGTATTCAGAGATTAATAGTAGAATTCTTGGCAATTATTTTTGAAAAACTTTAGTACCTTTTTTTCACAACACACAGGGTCGATATAAGCAAAAAAAAAAAAACTATTTGAAAAGCACGAATTTTTTTTTTTTTACTGATTTTCATAAAAATTTTCTAGATGACTTGACTGCTTGGCTGATGGAAACAGGATTAAAACCGTTTATATTCTAGTTTAAAGGAACGTCGCATCCTTTTGAGACAATGTCGGCCTGATTTGTTGTTATTTTGGAACATGACGTCATATTGCATGGTCTGAAAGTTCTTGAATCTCAGCAACTCTATTGGAAACAAAAGTGTTTAGGATGTGTTTTTTTTTCAATGAAGCCTTATCTCGGAATCTGATCAGAAGTTTACAATTTCGTTTTCGAATTACTTTTGTCTACAATTTGGCAAGTAAATTTTCTGCAAATAACTCAACTCGAGGGAAGTGCGTCGATTGTTTGCAAAGATGCCTAAATAAGTGCAGCACCCATTCGACTTGTATATGGGATGTGGGTTTCGTTTGGACAAACGTCGGAATAGCAAATGTATTGGTGTTTCATAAATTTGGTTTAAAATTCTTCCACAATGCATTCATGATTCATTGATTCATCACAATCAACTTCTGAAGCCAAAGCTTCTGAAAAAGCATTTAAGATTTAGTAACAATTGGCCATAAAAGCCTGAGAGCATCAAATATACGAGAAGAAACTGAGAAAATGTTTCTTTGCTTTGCTCTTAGATCACTGAATTTGTCTTCCAAATGTTAGGCAAACTCATCATTCTTCGGAACCCAACGTACACGGAAAAAGTATTAACCAATTAATGTTTTCAATTAATAATTTAATTCATTGAATTAAATTTTCAATTGTATTAGTTAATGTGAGTGAAAAAACTTAATTGATATTATCAAATCGTTTATAGGTGAAAATTTAATTGATTTTTTTAACTGATATTACAAATATGTTAATTGATATTACAAAATTATTCATATTACTTTTTGTGTGTATTTTTGGAAGTATCTGCATCGTTCTGCAGAAATTTCTCAGAATAATCCGGATTTTGATTATGTGAATGATTTGAGAACCACTTGGCAATATCATCTAAATTGTCAACGTCGGTTAGTAGATCATCATAAAGTTTCCTGATACATGTCGCTTAGTTGCAAAAGACATCTGATTGCTAAAAACCGTGTAGACGAAGTTCCATAAGTAACCGTATTTAACCGAAAGGCTTTTAATTCTTCTAAAGCGTTTTCCCTATAAAGTATTAGCTGAACATTTTTATCAGCCTCACCGACCATCACCTGGCGGTATATTTTCTCAATATTGACAGTAAGGACAAACCTGTGAAGTCGAAAACGTATTGAGCTCCTTTTGTATAGTTGGTCCAACCATCAAAAACTCGTTTAATGAAAGTTGTGATGTAGTTTCACTTGATGCATCAAACACTACGCAAAGCTTAGTTGTAGAACTTTGTGTACGTAATTCACATTGATGAGGGATAAAATAGTGAATATTATTCTTGACGTTATCATCAGCTATCGACATATGACCCAGATCGCTATTATACTTCATGAATTCATGAAACATTTTTCTCATAGTTGGGTTTTTTGATAGTCTGCGCTCTAAAGCTAGAATTTGCCTTCTAGCGACTTCAAACGAAAATCCTGGTTCTTTAGGATCTCCTTTAAATGGTGGAGATACTATACATCTCCTTGAACTCACTACATAATACCGAATCTCTAGGAAGTACTTCGAACTCAAAGTGCTGATCACTATATTCCTTTATGAATTCATGAAACATTTTCTCATAGTTGGGTCTTTTGATAGTATGCGCTCTAAAGCTAGAAATTTCCTTCTAGTGACTTCAAACGAAAATCCTGGTTCTTTAGGATCTCCTTTAAATGGTGGAGATACTATACATCTCCTTGAATTAGAGCGCTGAACTGACTCACTACATAATACCGAATCCCTAGGAAGTACTTCGAAATTAAAGTGCTGAGCACATGAAAGATAATTCTCAATGTCACTTCTTCACAACAACTTATAAAAGCAGTTCGATAAGGGCAACTTTAAGCCTTTAATTATAAAATTTTCAATAAAAATTTCAAAACACCATTCCATTGATATAAGTCTTTAACTAAAATCAATTGTTAAAAGTTTGTTTTTTTTTTGAAGTTTGTATTATTTTATATAAATATAAAATTTCAGCTAATATACATATCAATCGTATTTTTAAATTAACAGAAAAAAAATCAAATCACTTTATCACTTTTTCGCTCACCATATTACAAATAAAAATAAAAGTAAAACCTGACTAAGTAAGGTAAAATAAAATGTTATGTTAAACAAAAAAAAAAAAAAAAAAATTGATGTAGTTATAGAAATGAAAAACTAAAATATCATTTAATAAATCAAATAATATATTATATATAATTTGCAAGCAAACAAAAAATTATATAAATATTTATTAAATTTAAAACATACACTTACATACATAAATACATGCATACATACGTATATACGAGCAGTTAATTAAATAAATTATTTTTTATTTTGATTACAAAAACGATAAACATACATATACATATATATACATACATACATATATATAGATATAAACGTATATTTTTTAATTTCCGTTTTGTAAATAAAATTTTAAATATATTATACAACTATACTAAAATTTCGCTTTTTGACTCGTAAAATAAAAAAAAGGTCGGCAAAAAATGTTAAAGTTAAATTATGTGTAAAAATATTTACAGTAATCCAATTAAGTACAGAATGGTGAACATATTGAATATTTTTAAATGAAATAATAGTGGAGTGATCAGAACTTTTCCAGTCGGCACTGTCCCAGCAAAAAATTATCGACACTTAGAAGCACTAAAAGCTGTTAGAAGCAATACTTTGCATCTCTAGAAGCACTAACGTAAGCGGGACCAGCATTACCGTTGGAAAATTTCAAAAAGAGGCACAAAAAGGGGATTTTCAAAAAAAAAAAAAAATAAAAAAACAAAGTGGCACAAAAAGGGGATTTCTAAGAAAAAAAGGGGCTACTTTAAAATCAAACTTGCAACTTTACTTTGCAAGTAAAAATTCTAACTTGTGGAATAATAAGGTTTTACTTTCTGTTCTGTTACGAATCAGCTGACTCTTTTTTGTTTTTTTAGAAATCTTACTCAAGTCGTTAGTTTTTCTGTTGCGTTCTGTTCTGTTACGGTTCAACCTGTGAAAAATCCAAAAATTTTTAAGTAATTTTAAGTGACAGCATAAATAAAATAAAAATTGTGACTATGCTTTTAAAATTTAAAAAATTAAATTTATATCAGAAAAACATAAAATTATTTTGAAACATAAAAATATACGAACTCATCACTTCAGTGGAAAACTGTGGCCGTTCTGCTCAGAATCAGGTGATAAGTTATAACATAAAATATAACTATTAAAATTTACAAACAGAACGGCACAGCACAGAACATTAACAGAAAGTAAAGAATAATGAAGCCTGTACTAACTCATGTGAACAATTACTGATTACTGGGGATGATATGTATGTATACAGAAAAAGACATTTTTGTTTTTACAATTATTTATTTGACGACTGTGAATATATTTCTATAATACCGGCTAGTTGAGTATTTGCAAATACAGTTTTTATTTACAAATAAGACGAGTATAAACGTAGTATAGATAGCTACTAAATATAAAAAAAAATCATAAAATCTATGATAATAATTAAACACTGGTCAAAATTGGGCATTTGATATTGATCGAAATTCCAAGGAAAATAAATAGAAATTTCACTTGATATTGAAGGCTATAATTTGCCTCAGTTCTTAAGATTTACAATAAATTAAAAAATACATTAATAAATTTTTTGGCATCTTTTGGGGCATATCACTTTTTTTACTTAAAAACCAGTATAATTAAAAAAATGTACTTAACCATTTAAAGTTTTGATAAAAATTTTAAACTTCGATTCTGAAGAGGATAATATATATATATGGTATTATTTTTATGCATAATGCATACTTATTAAATATCTTAAATATCAATTCTTTTGAAATTGTACATCTGTATTTATTAATAAGTTCTTCCATTCTTTCAAATCATTTTGAAATAAATTTAAGGCAGACAGCATGGACAGACAAGTGTCTACTTTCAGTCTATTTGAAATTTTTTAGCAATGCTAATTTAAATTTACGCTTTATGTTTTTTTTTTTTTTGGTAAGTTTTTTTATAAAGATGAAATAAGGTGTAATTCACCGACTTTTCAGCTGCTATATCTGGGTATATTTTTGTGTTTAATTTGGCCAGTTTGTCCATATTTCCTCCGAAAATAAGTTTTTTTTGGTAAAAACTCGGATATTTTTAGATCATTTGCTTTTGGGAATAGGCCACGTGTTTGGCTGCTTTGGTTTTCTTAAAACGTGCGATTTCAAATCGATTGGTTTACAGAACAGCCTTTTAAAAATATGTACTTTAATTAAAGTTGGCTTTCACAATAGATATCGAAAATACAGTTAGAATTATCAAGTATGAGTGTGCAATTGTACTCGTATATTTAAAAACCTTAAACAAATAAAAAGATTTTTATATTAAGTTTGACACATAGGAAATAAAATCTTGTTTAATGCGGTAGAACCTGTACGAATCTGCGTATATTTATTGTCAAAATAAAAACAAAAGTTGACTTTGAACAAAAAGGGGCAAAAAGGGGCACAAAATAATGCAAATGATACTAAAAGGGGATTTAAAAGTAAGGGACATAAAAAGTGGCAAGGCAGTTGAAAAAGGGGCAAAATGCGACTTTAGTCGCACAACGGTAACGCTGAGCGAGACCATTAAAATATGTTCTACGATCGTACACGAACAGTACACAATTATATATGTATTTGTATAGTACAGGCATACGTTTGGTGGATGATTTATTGCTATTGCTTCTAAGTGGCTCATCGCAAACAAAAATCATGCTTTATAAAAGCGCAATTGCAAGTGATTCCGTTTCATGGTCTCCTTTACAAAAATGCTTCCAGCAAACAAAAATGTTTTTCTGGGGTGCCAGTGTCTTAAGCATTAATGTATTATTCTTTCATTAAATTTTTTTGAAAGTTCTAAAGCCACACTTTAGGAAGATTTAATTGCGGTAAGTATTAAAAACTAAGTTTATCTTCTAAGACGCTTTCGATAATTTCACTTTTAGATTAAATAACGCAGCAATACCCTATATTCGGGTCGTTATACAATTTAAAATTGTCATAAAACGTTAGAGACATATGTACATTAATTTCAACATAAATATATCAAACAGTGCATGCAATAAATAGCCGGAAACATGTTCCAGATTTTTATTAATGCAACTTCCGAAAAAGCGAAAATATACATTTGGAGTGCTGAATATGCCGTTCCTTAATAATGATTTCCATATACATATTTTTCTGGGTGTGTAAGAAAAGTAAAAATAAACAGATTCAAAATTAAATAAAAAAACTTTTGTTAAGAACTTAAGATATTTTTAGAAAATTGGTAACTTGCAGTTGTATAATTCTGCGTCTTTTTGTTTTTGGAGTTTCCGCTAAATGTTTATCTATTGCTAGACTTATGTCCAAATTTGAACAAGAAACATTTAAATATTTTTAAATATGTATATGACAGTCCAGTGCCACGTTTCTGAAATAAATATGAGAACTTTTCGAGTCGAAATTTTTTTATGCGTTCATATTTTTAACCGACTTCACAAAAGGAGGAGATTAATAATTCGTCTCTACCTTTTTGTGAGGGGGGCGGGGGGTGTTACTTCATAACTCGGTACATTTTAGAGCGAGCTTTTTGTCTGAGGGGGTATTGCTTTCTATTGGTCCCAGTGTAAAAAAAGTTGGCGGGGATACGCCCACAATTTTTTATTTAATTTTATAATATTCTACTTATTTGATTGCTGTGAAACCTATAAAACACCTTTGGTTCTTGTAATTACACAAGTTGAAAATATGGGCGGGAGTACGCCCATTAAAATTTAACGTTTTTTTTAATTTTTCTACTTATCCTATTTTTACGAAACTTACCACACACCATGAGCTCTAAAAAAATGGCGGAGTCACGCCCATTAACATTTAATATTTTATTTTAAGTGGTTCCAATTTAATGATTTTTACAAGACTTATCACGCACCCTGAGCTCTTAAAAACATACAATCTTGCATGTAAAAAATGGGCGGAGGCACTCCCATTAAAATCTAATTTCATATTTTACGTACTTTTTTTTATCTTCTTCCATTAGAACTTTGCATTGAAGTCGGTTTTTTTGGCAGAACGAATTATTTTGGAGTCAATTTTAGTTTTTATTTGAATAAATAGGACGACCATTCTAAAACTTATATTTACAAAAACAAATAAAATGTTTTAGAAATCTATTTTAAGAAAATTGTATTTGAAAATTTTTAAATAAAACACTATGAATATGGGGGGAGCTTGATTATTTAATTTTTCTTATTTCAAAAACTTCTCACAAGTAGCAGAAACGCTACAGAGCTTATTAAGCATTTCCTTTACTTTTAACACTTTTATTTTTTATTTTTATTTAAGTTAATTAAACAACCTAAAATAAAAGCTCCTGATAAAATCAATAAATTAACGGGTCTTAATAACGGGTTATAGCAAGTTTAGAAAAAAGCTTTTGTTTTGTTAGGCTCTTCAACTTTTATTACATATGGAAGCTGCAAGCTTTAAGGTTGAAGCCCTGAATTCGTCTTTAGTGCAAGCATCAACCAATTAAGTTCCTAGGATTCAGGTGTAACTCCTTGGAATTTTAAAGAAGTGAGGAAAAGCTTTTTTGTAAAATTTAATTTTTTTTGCGGACTTATAATAATATATATAACAAAGTTTCATTTGAGGAAATTGCAAAATGTAATTAAAGTATCAATTAAAATCAAATATTAAATATATTTTATGTACTTACAGGTATATGTGCCATTAATTATGAAAGTGTTCTAAGTCCTATGCATTTTTAAGTAATAAATAAATCTTTAAAAATTTCAATAAATATTTAAGAAATAATAAATAAATTTATATAAATCGAGACTGGCACAATTCTAAATTAAAATTTTGCATAATGTAAAAATATTGTTACGTTTTTCTCTCTATAAAAACGCTTTTCCGTAGATCCGAAGATTTGCAAATGAATACAAGAGCCGAGTGTAGTAATTAGGGTTAAGAATGATACAAGTTTTATTTATAAATACACTTATACTAAATTACTCAAGAGCTTATATAAACTAATACAACTTAAACTACTGAATTACACACAAATATTCACAACTGGTTACCACTGCGCCTTCCTCGCTGTAGCTTACGCACGTTTCTTAGCTGGCTGCGCAAGTATTCACGTGACACCTCTTTGTCTGCTGCCGTCACTTACGAGACTCTCTCTGCCGTCACTCACAGTTGATACACCAATACCTCTTTGTCTGCTGCTCGTCACACACGGCACTCACTCTGCCGACACTCACAGTTGATACACCAATAAAGACTCACTGGCTTTACTTACACCCTTACACACGTCTATTCGCTGCGCTGTTCCCTTTACTCCAGCCGACACGATAGACTCCACAATAATCTCAATTCCACGACAGACTATTATATATTAATTCACAACTTAATTATCAACTGACTAACGAGTTCTTAACTTCACTACTTTCTGATTAGCACTAATTATAACTGTTCGCGACTTTCTTACAACTGCAACTAACTCTCTCATTGGATGCGTCACCTCTATTTATATTTCACAGAAATTCCACTAGAAGTTTCAAGCAATGTCTAGACGATCATTATCATCTTATATGCTGCCTAATTAAGTTCATGTGGTAACTATGTACATACATGTGTATATGCGTACTTGTGTACATCATTAACTAAGCAACACACGGTGGTTGTTTATCTTTTGCTTTTCGTTTGAATTGGCATGTATGTATGTGTACAAATATGTGAATCTTTTTAATAAGCAGACGCTTTTTTTGTTGTTGTTGCTTTTGCTTGTTTAATCAAGCTAGGCATGCTTATTTAGTTGTTGGCTACTTTCTAGACTATTCTTTGCTTTGACCCTGTAGGAATATTTTCGCGTAGCATTTACATTAACCCTGTTGGAATATTTTTGTGTAATGCTGCTTAACATTGTTGACGGCTATTTTCGTAACAATATTTTTCAATTTGATCAGATGTAATCTACTAAATATCTCGACTCAAGAAATATATGACTTAGAACACTTTCATAATTAAGGGCACAATATGTACATACATACATACGTATATGAAGTGATTAAGAAACAAGAGCAGTGATATTTCTGTGGCAAAAAGGAAAAACTGCTTAAGTCGAGATAAGCTGATTTTGAATTAATGATATCTCCGTAATCTGCATTTTTGAAAGTAAACCTGGTCAAAATATCAACTAATTTGTGTGATTTTTCATGAAGTTATAGCACTATGACTTGAGACTTATCTTTTTTAGACTTCTAATCACGTTTGAAATAATCGCCTACTTTAGGTTATACTTTAACTTAAATTTATTACTGTGTATAGTGTGAGGTTTACTTAAAAAAATAAAGGTTAGCAGAGAGTTTCCCAATTCAATTGCAAAAGAAATATATTTCTGAAAATCGACTTGGACGCTTAAAAGTGCTCTCCTACAAAACAGTCAAATATGGCTTAAGCACTTTTTCCTTATTGCCATAGATTTATGTCCCTCAGCACATCTACAAGTATACATATATCTGCGACAATAAGGAATAGAAGCTTAAGTAGATTTAAGGAAATCTAGCTTTATTATGCTGTATTATGTTTCAGTTGGAGTTTCCAGTGGTTAAAATGCTACACATAAAAAGAAAGGATCACACGAAAGCAGAAACTCTTAACGATATCATCAGAACTTTCGAAAAACTCTGCTTATGTCTACTTAAGCCACTATTCCATATTGCCAAATATATATTTTGGTGTCAAATGAATTTTATGTGGACAAACGCATACGCTGTTTTTTTATGGGAGCAATTATTTCTGTAAAAGAAAAAAGTAATTTATACTATTTAGTTTCATAATTGTCACAGCTTTAATTGACTTTTTTAAGTTTACTCGTAATATTGAATTTTAAACTTTAAGTTACTATTTGTTGTTAGAGACAACAACAAAATAAATCATTAGAGATTAGAGCTGCGGTTTGTGTTTAGTGTTAATTTGATTGTCGTTTGTATTTGAATAAATTAAAATAGTTTTCTTTACATGTTAGTTGATTAAATATTTGTTTCTGTCTCTGCCTAAGCGTATATGGGTGTGTCTATCATATAAATATGTATATGAAAGAAAATAGAGTTATGGAATATGAATAGTTATTTAATTATGGATTTGGGTTTAACGACTCAAGGTCAAATGGTTTTCTTTTTGTAAATGATGATGTGTTAAGTGAAATTAATGACTTTTAGAGTTGTCAAAATATTTCGATTCGAAAGCGTATTATAGATCTATTATGAAAAAAACTCGTAGTACAAATAAAAAAATATAAATGCTTATAAAGGTTTTTATCATTAAACACATTCACCTCAGCAAACTTCCGACTTCAATACGTCAAAACCAGAGCAAGGGGACACGGTGGGCTATAATAGCCCAATTCACAATCTTGTGCAAATGGTCTTGCATCGTTGCATTTGCAAAATGGTATAGTATATCGATACTCACCACTATGAATGTTTAAGTGGTGAGTAGAATATACTACGCAATTTTGCACATGCAACGATGCAACACCACTTGCACAAGATTGTGAATTGGGCTAATGTTTTTTTTTATATGGAAAGCAATGCCACACAACGAAAAATATCGCACTTGGCAAACATTGGCACTATTACACACTATTGCGATGCCTCAAAATGCTATAGTGTGTACTCGGCATTATACTTTGATTGTTATACTGCCTATTCTAAAATTATAAAACTCTCCCCTAAGATCATTACACCTTTAACAACATTGAGCATCTTTAGGATCACTAAGTCAAATGCAATATATCCAGCAAAAAGAATGGAACGAAATTTATCTAGATTACATAATATAACTAGTAAAATTTATGCCAGAGCGTACAAAAGAGCAAGAGCAAGAGAATATTAAAAATATTCGAATAGTTATGTGTACATCATAGCTGCCCAGAGAAGCGTCAGAGTGCCGAACATCAATCGGCTTTTTGTACAAATGAATACACATACGCTTATACATTTTCCCAGTTTTCTCTCTGTGGGAAGCTCTGGTATATTTACATATGTATATATATATATATATATATATATATATATATATATATATATATATACATATATATATATATATATATTTTTTTTTTTAATAAATGCATTTAGTGCAGTGATCCCCACACATATACATTCAAACTTATGTTTGTGTTGGTGCTTCGTTTTTGAACGTAATATATTTTGCTCTTGTAATGGCAGGGCTGCCAAAGCATATTTGTAATATATTTGTAAAACTCTAATTCGAGTCAATTCCTCTTGTTCAAAAACAGATTAATGCACATATGATGTATTTTAAATAGTATATAATAACTTACTTTCCGATATGATTATTAAAGCTCTAAAAAATAGCAAACCTTGAATTTAAACTAATCTAAAAAGAATCCATTGTTGTCTGGTAAAATGTGACTACACAACCGACACATATGAATAGTTTGATATTAAAGTGGTAGCCCTGATTGTAGTAACAATTGAGTACACATTAAATAAATATACAAATTATCTCTTATTGCTCTCTGCATTATTGTGAGAGCACTCGCACGCGTGCGCGGTTTTGAAGATCACTGATTTAGTGTGCTTAGTTTGCAAGTTCTATACGAATTAGTCTCCTGCATAAGACGTCTTATAAGAACTTTCAAGACATGAGGGATTTTTCAAATGTTCTACTACAGCGAAATCTTATAAACCAAACGTTAACAACACTGTTTGCAAGAAATTTTTTTGAGTGTTGTAGGTATAAGAGTAAAGAAGAAAACACTTCGTGACGGAAGAATTTGTGATACTTGCTTCTTTCTACCAATGAGCGCGTGTACAAACGTCATGCGTGTATGTGTGTATGATTTTTTATTTTTCTGCGCACATGCAAAGGCACACACATGCATTAACATTAGTTGTATGTGGTTAATCACATAATAGCTTACCATCTACATATTACACACACACTCAAACACACACACAAGCAAACACTAATCAACAGTACTTCTTTTGAATGTTTGTTACAAACAAGCTGTCTTGCGACATCGCTTGTTACAACTGATATACACATACACCAATACATCCATCGTGCTTCGCTTATAGTACGACAGCATTTATTATTGGTTTAGTATAATACGAGTACATGCGACGTGATACATTTAAAAATCATGACGTTTTTACATTTCAAGACTGTTTAAGCAGCTCTCTAATACGAATTTTATTGATAAATAAATATTGCTACTTGCACGTGTCCAATAGTTTTTTTTTATCATTGTATGTAAGTAAATATGTACATATGTAAATAATATTGGTTTCACATTTTTCACCTACTGAAAATTAGTTTCATACTTAAATTTTACATAGCCTCCAACGAGGTGGATTCATATAAATTCACCTAGATCACTAGTAATAACTAGTCACCACAACTCATGCTCTTTTTTCCCCACTCTCTAATTGTCAAACAAATCTGTCAATTAGTCTGCTTCTTAAATTCAATCGTTTAACATTGTGAAATTTTGTGTGCAAAATAGTGCCAGTAAATACTTAAAATTTCTTAAGAAATAATAGGGCCCCCAAAAAGAAAGTTACATCAAAATAAAGCTTAGAGTGTCAGCTTCAAGTATATGCAAAAATATTTTCAGAAAATGTAGAAAAAAGTGTAACAAAATGTGTGTGAAAATTTGTAAAAAAATGCAATATCATTTAGTATGTATGCATTAAAAGAAAGAAAGAAAAGCTAGCCGGCATGTAGTGTTGTTGTTGTTGTTCTTGTTAATAAAAACTAACAAAGTAGAATGCATAAAGGGGAAATTTGTTAAAATAAATTCCCGTGGTGGGGTTATTATCTGAAATGAGTGTGTGTGGGTGTTAATGCAGTGTTTTGAAATAAATAAAAATTTGTTTAAATAATGAAATTTCCCTGAAAAAGTATTGCTGCACTAGCAATTAAGGATCATTGCAAGTAAGCGGGGAGTGCACGGTAAGTTTTTCTTTACATTTATGGATTTGTGAGTGGTACCTTAACATTTTTTAATTCAGAATATTGAATTTACTGAGTAATTAATTTAATTGAAGTAATTTAATTGAAGTTGAATCTTTTTTTTCTTTTTCCTACAACATTCATACATATAATTATTTGCCCATTGAGTAACAATAAGCCCATTTAAAAGGCTATATTAAAAACAAAATATTCACGTTAAAGCGAGTGCCAGACACATCAATATTCAGCTTCAATATATGTGGTTGTGTGCGTTTGTTTACCAAAAATAATCACACATATACTATTGGTGTGAATATTTTTTATAAAAAACGCACATAACCTCATATATTGACGCTGCATATTGATGTGTCTAGCACGCTTAAGTCTATGCATAAATATGAAGCAGTTTTGTTTGTTATTTAAGTGTGCTGATAAGTTTCTTAAGCAGAAACAAAATGCTAATAGACGTGCTTAGCTAATAACAAAAGAAAAATTTTTTAAATGGCAAAACAAACCAGAGCTGAAATAAGGTACTCAACACATTTAGTGCAGCATTCATAAAAAATATTTTAAGTTTCTTAAAGGCTCATTGGGCATACATATTTCTATGGTAAAGTTTGACGCAAATCTGTAATAAATATAAAATATTTTTTAATCTTTATCTTAGTCCCACAATGATTATATGAAAATATTTTTTAATCTTTATCTTAGTCCCACAATGATTCCCGGTAACGATAACATTTTATAAAAATAACACTAGAGCTGAAAGAAAAATTTTTCCATCAAATATTCTAATCAATTACATTGTATTTGTTTTATATTAAATCTGCTAAAAAAAATTAAACGCCAAAAAAATGATGAGCAAAATGAGTATAACTTATTATATCGCAACCCATTAGAAAATTTTACTCAATAGCAAAACTTCCTTAAGTGTTTGCTGGGATGCTGCAGGTAAACTTTCCGTTAAGAAGGTTGGTATTGGTTTGATTAACTGTCTGTTTTACTATGTGGCCGTTTGTATGCATAACCTCTGATCCATTTATCCGTCCGCTTAAATGCCTGCCTGTCTGTCTATTCATAATATGTCCCTCCAGTGTTTGTCCATTCTAACCCATTAACTCACCCACTTTGAACTTATTGCGTAGTAGCGTGGTGGTTTTTCTTTTCAGAGACATTATAAAGTTATTTATTTAAGCAGTATATCATTTATTATCGCTGGTGTTGAGTATGATATAAAATTAATAAAATGTTTCCCAAGGACTTGTGAGCATTTCCTTTTTTACACACACGCACATTTCCTCATAGAAAAATAAAATAATAGAACGCATAGTTTGATTTCGTAACGTTCATTACACTTAAATTAATGCTAGACATTAACGATAAGACTGAACATTAAATCCTTAACTAAACTGTTATATAATGTCTCTTCTCGCTCAGCTGGATGTCTACATCAGCATGGGTGTGTTTTTCCTCGTTGACAGGACAATCTAAAAATTTATTTGACTTAATTGCCGTAATATTTACGATTCATTTGAGGAAGTTTCACTCGCAAAATAAAAACAAAATCACATTTGATTGAAAGTTTTTGTTCTAGTTCAAGTTTGAATGTGTTTTTTTCATAGTTTTTAATTTTTGTGGGGTTTGGTGAAATGCTAAAATAAATATA
The DNA here is from genome assembly GCA_949987645.1 of Tachina grossa. Classification (NCBI taxonomy): domain Eukaryota; kingdom Metazoa; phylum Arthropoda; class Insecta; order Diptera; family Tachinidae; genus Tachina; species Tachina grossa. The sequence continues at coordinate 171,444,722 of OX465274.1, read as the reverse complement.
AAAAATTAAATTTGAGATATTTATATTAATTGTATAAAATTAAACAACTAAAAGTTAAATAAATTTAGAAATTAAGTCATGGCAAATTCTCACATAGTTTTGTTTAAAGAAATTTCATTTAAATCATTTCCAAAAAAGGCCATTGCAGTTTGCCAAAAATGTAATAATAACATCCTGGAAATTTATAAAAGTAAACTTATTATTTATTTCATTCTTAATGATTAAACAGAACAAGTCCGCAACTACATGAAAAATCACTACCAAATTAACAAATTGTCTAATTTTTGTTTCATTTTCTTTTGTGCTAATTTTTCTTTGTAGTTTTTTTCACAAAATGTATGAAAATGATTGAATGTATGGTATAATTATTGAGAGAATATTACTTTTTATGTGAGAGCATAAGAAAAAACGCTGTCAAAATATAATAGATTCTATCTCTCAATTGCTTTCTGGGGCTGCTTTATTGTTTCAATTTGTATGGAAAATGTGTTTATGCTGCAATTCTGTTTGATCACTTAATTTTATAAATGTGAAAGTGACTTTCTTTGTAGTTTGCTAAATTTTCACGCCCAAACCGCAAAAGCTACTTTACCAGCGTCAAATATAAAATATTTTTCTAGCCAGTTTGGATCCAGGTTTTTTATTTTTGGTACGGACTCTTTCCGAAAAAGAAATTTTTGGTCTGCTTACGACATTTTTCGTTGCGGGTTTGATTGTTTAACCAGTTTTAAAACCAGTTTTTATGAATTTTTAAGCAGATAAATAAATGCAAGTGGAACCGCAGCTAAAAGCTAATTAAAATATAAAAATTTAAATTATTAATTTTTAAGTACATACAGTTTTCCAGAAGCATATTATTGCTGCTAAGTAACACATGAGTAAACCTCAACCACAATCTAAGAAAGCTTTCAAAGAGCCAATGTTTTATAGACAAACTCTGAATAAATAATTGAGAATTACAAAAATACAAACACAGTAGGCTAACAAACTTTTTCAAAAACAACAATGTGCTAAACAAACAACAAATGCATTCACAAGAAAATATTGAAATTGTTCAAAAATTGTATGTCAGGGGCAAACACCATAATCTTTGTTTTGTAATCCTCCACAAAAACAAATAAGTTTTTAGCTGTAAAACAATAAAATTCATTAAAACAAAACATTATAGTTTTAAATTTTCTAGTAGTTCGACCTTTAATTCTCTTTAGGGGTTCTGTACACCAAATGTTACCATGTCCTTCCGTCCATCCGTTTGCTTGTCTGTCTCTCACAGGTTGTTTTCGCGAGAACAGTATGAGCTACGGATCTATAATTTTCACAGAATATATAAAACTTTGACCGATGCAACAAAAAATATATGATAGAGCAATGAAATTTGCTGTATCTTGGAAACCATAAGATGCAAACTCTTCAAATATTCAAAAACGCTAAAACTAAACAATCACACAGTTGAAAAATTGCTAAAACGATAAAAAGCGCCAGAACTAAAAAACTGTCAAAACCGAAAAAATTGTTATAACTAAAAGAATCGTTAAAACTTAAAAAAATTGCTAAAAACTGGAGAAATCTCTAAAACAAAAAAAGTGCCAAAATAAAAAAACGACAAAATAAAAAAACACCAAAAATAAAAAATCTTTAAAAATCGAAAAAGGTTACAAAAACGATAAAAGCGCCAAAAGTTTATCAGCTACTTGAAATTTGAAAAAAAAACAATTTCTACTCCAGTCAAGATATTCGATTGTAGAACTTAGTCCAACTCGTTCCAATCGTTCATTTTAGACACAAACTTATGATCAAACCCATTTAAACTACTACATATTATATAGTGACCATTAAGGGTTCGGGTACGAGTCAAAGTCACACTTTACTGAATTTATTTTCATGTATTTATGTTTTAAAGTCTTAAATAAACTTAAATTAAATAAACTTAATATTAATATTTAATTTTCTTTTTATATACAAATATAAATTCAACTCTGTAAGAATGAACTTCGTTCTGATTTCCACAAAAAGGAGGAAAATGTTTGAATAAAATATAAATAAAGCTTGCAATAGCCCCACAGTTACATCAGCTGTTAACAAACAGCTGATAAAACAATTTCCATTAGAAAACTCGTTTTTTTAACAAAGCATGTGTAAATTTAAACAGAAAATTTTTACAAAATAAATTAATATTATATCTAGTTAAATAAATTATAAATTTAATGCTCAAGGCAAATCCATGTCTGGTGGTCTCATTTGCCCGGAAGAATAATTTCCCCTTTAGTAATTTAAATATCGCTTAGATGTCAACACCCATTTTTCAGTATATTTTTCTTCACATACCAATTACAGATTTTTCAAATCAATTTGAGGTGAGTCTACCTTATATGAACTTGATTTTTTGAAATTATTGTCTAGACTTCGATGGCAGATATGAATTCAGCATAACAGCAACCTTGTTCATTTGTCCAACATTAACGCTGTTCACATTATTTCTAGACAAAGAGTCTCCGTTTTTAGAGTAAAAATCTAAAACAGGCACAATGCCTTCATTTGATAGATGAGATGTACCGCCCAGGTTATCATATTCATTTTGAATGATTTGTTGAGCCCGTAGGGCATCCTCCGGCGTACGATATTTTACAAAATGTACTTCTGGCTTTGATTCTGGACTAGATGGTATAGTTTGCAACTGATTGACAAGCCCAGCGATATCTGTTTGCTTTGTTAGCACATAGATGGCAGTTTTTGATTCGGCATTCTTTTGGGCCAGCTGAAGTACAGCATTGGTGAGAACATTATTTTCGGGGGCTCTTATAAATATGACACGCAAATTTCTACGTGTTGCCTCAGCTAAGTTTTGAGCAGCTTCGATATCTTTAAGATCTTCCTCTGGCGCTGAGTATGAGTAGAACTCCTTATTAAATAATGTTTCTATTGGTTGTGCAATGTTTTCAGATTGTATGGAAGTGGCAGAGTAGGCACTTCGTTTGTTAATAAGCTCCGGTCTAAGTCGATTGGTGCGAGAAGCCGGTGTTGTTGTAGTTGAAGCAATATTGAGCCGATGTCGGTAGCGATTTTCAGCTGCATTATGCGTTCCAGCTTGAGCAAATGCAATGCAGAGAATTATCTATGAATTAAGACATGTATTATTTTCTATTAAACAATTACACATTCAAAATTTATTATTATTTTATTTTATTTTCTTACAATATTTTTATATTATGGATGAAATACTAAAACCGTATATCGTTGGTCACAAGTAGAAAGGCCCTAACTTTAAAAACTCTAACTTTACAGGAGTAGGTAAAAACATAATAATAAACAGTACAACTGTTTGAACAATTGCTTGTAAAAGCATTATTTTTCACACTATGATATATATTTGAATATCTGAAAAACTCAATCTCGTGAAAATACTAGTTAAGGCCTTTCTATTTGTGACCATCGATATGTAATTCAGAAGAAGTACTAACTTTCTTGCGCTTACAAACTATCAATACAAATGTTAATGACATGTCGATGCATTGCGCAGACACTTTTGTAATAGTTTGTACACTTTATTTTCTTTAAAGTTGCACTTAAGAAGGAACTGGTTGTCATGTAGTACTACAAAGCAATATGCGCTTAGAAAATTATCTTAGATTATCCATAATATATTTGAAATTTTTACTATATTTTAGATTTATCAATGAAATTTTTTAAATTCTTCATTTGCAATAGTTTAGACGAGCAACATCTTCATTAATTTGAAACATTTAAGGTCACATACAAACAGATAAATTGTTAGCTTGAAAACTGCTATTAGATATTTTTTAAAATTATATCTAAATTTCTCTATTTTTAGTATTTTTTTTTCACTTGCACTTTCACTTGACACTTACGACAAATCCACGCATTTTAGTGTAAAATTTTTTTTAAGCTTAAAGTCTAAGAAAAAATTTAATACTTTGAAGATATTGTAAAGACGTTTGATCAACGATTAAACCAAATACCGCAAATACAATCAATTATATACAGACAAAATATGATGCAACATACATTTTGCAAACCACATTTAATGTCATCGTAAACATCAGCATTAACACTTACAATCACAAAGAAATTATCATAAACATTGCAAAATTACATACCTAACACTATTTAAAACAGCTGGCCAATCAATTAATTATTGTGGGAGCTAAAAAAAAACCAAGCACGAACCGCAAGATTGAAAAGGTGTTTTGCTAAATCTGTTCACAATCAATTGATCACTAATTATTCAAATTGATACACAAAAGAATACCGTCACATAATATTTCACTTTTAATATTTACAAATATACAAAAAAAAAAAAAAACTTTTGTAAAAAAGTAAAAATATAATAGACGAACGACCTTGTTTGCACTTCATCAAAAAATAATTTTTTATTACAATTAAATAAACATAATATACTTAACAACATCGCACAGTGGCATGACTGCATACATTTTTGTGAAAAGTCTATAAGGCATGACGCTAGATTATTGAAGGTTGGCTCTGCGCAATATATTGTCTAGATTTAGAAAATTTTAAATTTCATCACAATTTTCTTTCCGCCCACCGTTAATGCATTCCAAATAGTTTTTCTCACATAAAATTTGTATTATCCAAGCAGAAGTTTTCAAAGTTTTGTACGTTTCATAAAAATTAGACACGAAAAAAAATTTGCCTACAAAATATTAATTTATATTTCTGGAAATTTACGATTTATTTTTTTGATACTCGTCCGATTTCAAAAATATTTTTATTAAGAGAAGTAACACTTAGGCAATGAATGTCCACTACTTTTAATGGGTGTTACGTTCTTTAGGAAAGGAATAGTGATAGAGAAGACAGGTGTTGAAGGAATATATAGAGGAAAGCGCGTTTATAATAAAGCAGTTTGCAGCGCCTCTGGCATCAATGAGGCGTATTAAATTTATAAAGCTGCGTTTAGTAGCCACTTTATTTGTTTACTGAAAGAATAGCTTAGGATATGGATAGTATGGATAGGGCTTGTAATAAACCCTATATTTTTTCAACTTAACGAGAAATATTATATAAGTTAAATACTATAATCAAGAAAATTATATATATCGCTGGTTTCAAGCATAAAGGCCCTAATTAGTATTTTTTACGAAATAATTCCAATACATTTCGCAAAAATACACATCGTCAAAAAACTGTATCCTAATAGTGAAAAAAATTACGTTTTTATAAGCAGCGGAATAATTCCCGCATTCGATGGCAAGCGAGTTAACTTTTGAGATTTTCTAATTCGATTTCAAATAAAATATCAAGCCATAACCGCTAAAATAGCTTAAGCGGCACATATTTTGGACTTCTTTTGTTTACGAAAATGATGGATTTTGGTCAAAAATTGAAATTTGAAAATTATGTCACTTAAGCTATTTTTGCGGTTATGGCACGATATATTAAAATTTTTGATGACAGCAATCGAATATTTCGCGCCAATCGAATGAAACCGTTCGTGTTTTCACTCGCAAGCTAAAAGGCATTCGAAATAATGTTTAACATAAAAAAGCGAAAGAAAAGAAAATGTAAATTCAATATTTCACTTATTTATTTATTTATGAATCTATGCACAAATGTACCTTTAAAAAATATAAATATAAGGAAATTCTAGTTGACTTTAAATGTAACAAAACACACTGATTTGGCAAATAATGTTTTGCCCAATAGTTGTCAGGGAAAATAAAAAATCAACTTATTCCGGGAGTATCTGAATAACAAATTAACTGCTTCAAGCAGTAAGAGAATCGAAAATGTGGCTAGTGCTAGCATTTATGTATATTTGTTTCATTTTTCCTGCAAATACTTTTGTATGTACGTACATAAATATCTTTTTGCACTCATACATATGTACAAACATATGCTATTGCTTACAAATTATTCAGTGTTGTGAAATGAATTTATTTTCCTTTTTCCAACACTGAAACAAAAACTCTATTAGCTTGGTATCAAGTGACAATATTAGAAAATTTCTAGCTATTGAAATTAATTTATATTCAAATGCAATTTCGGTCACGAATGGAGGAATTAAAATTTAAACTTTTTTTAAGGATATACCTTTTTTCTAAAAAAATATAATTGCAGGTTTCATATTCAAATCAGAAAAATGACAAAAACTATCGTTAAAAGTAATCTTTGAGTATTGGCTGTCAAACAAATATGAATGCCTATAGCTAAAAATAAAAACACACCCTCATATGCTAAAATACGAATTATTTTTGAACCGAATACGCATAACTATAAACAACAAACAACTTTATTTATATAACATTTTTTAGATTACGCAGCACAAACAACTATCACTAAAATGTATAGACTATACCCTGCAGGAGAATAGGCGATAATTGTCTAAAAGCTACTAGTATAATTACTAGAATAGCAAGACCTAGTGCAAAATGGGTTGAGTGAGTACTAGTATATGAAGTAGTTCCAAGGCACCACATTGCAAAATAAATTTTAACTGTCTAACAGAGCTCTTGCACTGTATGAAAATTGGTATCATATAATTACTAAAATTTTAGCTTGATCTAAAAGTAATTATAATTAAATAATAATAATTACCCTTTTGTATTTCTGAATTTTGATAAATAATTGCAAATTTTAACTAGCGTTGTAACAAAGGAATAAAACCACCAACTTTATAGAATTTTTCTTTACAAAAGAACTGGTAAAACTAGTCCTAAACTAGTACCAATGGTACAGTAGTTTTCTAAACACACTCAATGCTAATTTGAGCATTAAGTATAGGAAGGGTTACAGTTGGGAACTAGTGGTGGTGATTTCTATACTACTAAAATACTAGTTGGACACCAGTTCGTTCTCCTGCAGGGTATGAGCTACAATCATAGACATGAATATAAAAATACATTGACTATTAATTGCCTACACATGCGTATAGATAGGACTATTTTATTTACACGCATACATGCATAAAGCAAGTTTCCAAATAGGCACACGCACACATCTACACACTTTCCATTTTATTTTATGTTCACAAATGTATGTATACGGTAGCGAATGATTAATAAATATCCCGAGTATCATGCGTATATTTTTCTAATCCGAGTACAAGCATACTCAGACTATAAGTATAAGAGATAGTCAATGCACTTGATTGGAGCATACTACTATTTGCATACATTATTTTTATTTATAGCGTATTTAAGTTTTTTGCATAAATAAATGTTTAAATCGGCTATAGTTATAGTTGGTTGAGAGAAAATATGTAAACGTATAATGATTATATCCAGTTACTAAAATTAAGACTATTCACTTATGTATTACTTTTCTTGAGAAATTATTATCATTCTATGAATCAAACATTTCAGCACAAGATTTAGTGGACACAAAATTAGATTTTTGAAATCAAATTCCCACTGTGCAATGTACTAATTATATTTAAACATATGCAAAATTTTATAATTATTACAAATTCATCCGTAAACCTGTAGCTAAATTGTTGAAAAGTTTTAAAGCTTTATGTATAACCAAAACCTGAAAAAACCGTTAAAGATATTATTTATTTTCTTAAACAAAATTGTAATAAATTTAAATCTCTGCATTTAAAATCATACACACCAACACTCATGTCATCTTAACACAAAGATTTTGCTTGTACTCTGAAAATTTGCTACGGGGCAAAAAAAAAATAAACATTTCGTTGTCTATTTCTTATCTAATCATATGCAAAGTACTTCACATTAAAAATCCTATTTGTTTGTTTAATGTTTAACACATTTTAAAAATATTTACTTCTTTCACTTTCATGTGCCGCTTATAGACGGTAATATAAGAATCAAATAAAAGTCCGTCAGTGAAAAGGTCAAATGGACTGACTGTCATTATGACAGACATTTTTGTGTGACAGCTTATCATCTGCAAAACAGTTTCAATAAATATCTATTATTTTTTTAAATCACATTTGGTTTCTTATTTGATTTTATTTGATGAGTTAAATTTTGCATATAATTAAGCAATTAATTTACATATGAATTGAAAAAGTATAAAATATTTTTTTTTTGTCGTATAATATATACAGTATGGTTATGTATGTGAGTACATAAACATGTACATACAGTGGCCTACAGAGAAAATGATACGATACTCTTATTATATAATATTAATTTGATGTACTGTAGGCTGAAATACTTACGCTAGTACAATGGCGTTCAATAAAATAATTTTAAGAAGTTCGAAAATTTCAAAGTAAGTATTTATTTTTCTAATAAAGCTATAAGCAAATCAGTGTAATGATTGGTTTGTTTAGGTAGCTGGCTGCCTGCAACCATTCAAGTATAACTTCTCCTAAATATCCTTCCATTCGTCTGACACTGAATCCGATATTAGATTCCATGAGATGTCATTCGATATCCACCCACTTTGATTATCATTATAGATAACACATAAAAATATTTGATTCAACTGAATCTAAATTATTTTTAATTTTTTAGTGCATATTTTTGAAGTCGGTTTAATTAAAAAAAACTTTTATTAACAAATTTTACGTTCCTAGTTTATATTTTTAGGGGCGTATTCATGTCCAATTTTAGATCCTTTGCTCCTTATAGGAACGAACTCATGTTTCATAAACATAAACGAACTCATGTTTCATAAACATGAGTTCGGTAGTTCCGAACACTTCTTTTAGCACAAAATCAAATTACGTCATTCTAAGACCTCAAGGCGTGGGCCAAATTTTGTAAAAATCAAAAAAGTAAAAATATAGTATACAATTTTTTAAGGGCGTGACACCGCCTCCTCATTGAATGCAAGATTGTGTATTTTTAAAAGCTCAGGGTGCTTGCCAAGTTTCGTAACAAATAGGTTTAGTATAAGCGCGTGATATATTATTTATTATACATTTTAATTGGCGTGGTACCGCCCACTTTAATGAATCCAAGAATGTATCCCTTTTTGGGCTTAGAGTTTATGTCAAGTTTCGTAGAACCCCATTTAATAGAAGCGTATGAAATATAATATTAATTTTTATTGGGCGTGTTTCCGCCCATTTTTTTCAACTTCTAGATTGTGTCGAGCCCAATATACTGGGTTAGTTTCGTAGCCATCGAATAAAAAGAATATGATAAGGTCAAATATAAAAATGAGGGGCGTTTCCCCGTCCATTTTGTTTTTTTACAATGGGAGCACAAAAAATAATTTTATACAACACAAAATACAAACGAATTGATAACCTCCTTCTCCGGTTACACTAAAAATTAGTAGGTTCGTACATATGTATATGCTTAAAACTACGTTTGTTATAATTACTTTAAAGTATAGGAACAAGAATCCTACCTGTAACCACAGCTCGTATAGTGTCAATATTTTAACATAAATTACTTTTAAACTTCGATACTTTATGCAGTTTTACTTATTAAGTAAGTGAGAATTATCAGGTACCTTCACTACCAGCCTTCAATAATAACAAGCAATGTAAACAAAACAAGTACGTGGTACTTAACATTTTTCGTAAAGGCATGTTTATGTAATCTAATATACTATCTAGGTTTGTACACTGCATGCCGATATTACGTCCAAATATAAACTGCCTTATTCATAAAAAATATTTCAAGTTTATTAAGCTCTTATTTGACGTATTTCTATGGGAAATTTGTCAATAAACCTGCAATAAACCTAAAATATTTTTTATGAATAAGGCAGAAAATATTTAAGTTACATTCGATGGAAATTAATTGAATTTTAGTATACAATGGTATACGTTTTTTGTTTGTGAATATTTTCAGTATTTTTTTCTGTCGTTCATATATAGTAAAATGCAGTATTTGAATTAAGTTTTTAAATATCTTATTTCATTTTCATTGCAAGCCACTGTACATGTGTTGACTGATTTCGAGAAGTATTTTTGTTTGGTATATTTGTAAGTTTATCACCGTAAATGTTCTCTTACTGTGCCTGTTGATAATTTTACATCTTCTCATTTATCGTTGATTTTTTCTATGCCTGCATTTGCCTTTTTATGTTACTCACTTCACATCGTGATCGTTGTTAAAGATTTGCCTGTGGCCTTTTACGTTCTAATGGTCAATATAAATTTCTAGTTAAATAAAGCTTACAGCTTTGCATTAACTCAGTTATACTGAAAGTTTAATGAAATATTTGCTCGTTATATTTGAAATTTATGGCTCCCTTAATAATATTAGATTAAGAGATTAAACTAAAGTGCATTTCACAATATATGATTAAATGTAGAAACAGAATAAAGTCTGCAACTTCAGGAAAATCGCTGACAAATTAATCAAGCCCATAATAACATCGACGGTAGTAACTTCAAATGCTCTCTAATTTTTGTTTTATTTTCTTTTGTGCTTATTTTTCTTTGTAGTTTTGTTTACAAAATGTATGAAATTTATTGAAAGTATGGTAACATTTTTGTGAGAATGAACATTGATATGTGAGAGTATAAGAAAAAACGCTCTCAAAATAAAATAGATTCTATCTCACGACCGGTTTCTGCGGCTGTTTTTTTGTGTCAATTTGTATGGAAAATGTGTTGAAGCCGGTATTCTGTTTAATCATTAAGTTTTAACTCACAACATTTAACCGTTTAAGTAGTCGTTACATTTTAGCGATTATATGTACTATGTATATCGCCGATTGAATTGTTAACTGAAACGCAAAGAAAGACATGGTAAATAAAAGTTATCATAGGTAAGTTTATTTTCTAAATTTGAGTTTATCCCCCTTGTTCATAAAAAAATAAAATGAATCTGAAATCTATTTTAGGAAAATTTTTTATAAAAAATCGTTTTAAACTTTATGAATATGGGGGTATATATTTAATAAATTCAGTAAAGTGCGACTATGACTCGCGCACATAGGGTTCCGTACGAACACTAGATATGTAATTTAATACAAACTTCATCCTATATAATATATAGTTTTGGCATTTTTTCGTTTTTGGGGTCTTTTCGGTTTTTTTTGTTTTGTCGTTTTTTTGCGTTTTTTCGGTTTTGGCGATTTTTTTAAGTTTTGGCTCTTTTTTAGTTTAGACACTTTATTTTCTTGTTTTGGCGATTTTTTCGGTTTTTTGGCGTTTTTTGATTTTGGCGTTTTTTTTATTTTTGGCGATTTTTTTTAAGTTTTGGCTCTTTTTTAGTTTAGACACTTTATTTTCTTGTTTTGGCGACATTTTCGCGTTTTGCCAATTTTTTTAAATTTTTTGCGTTTTTTTCATTTTGGCGTTTTTTTTTATTTTGGCGATTTTTTCGAATTTGGCGATTTATTTTAGTGTTAGATTTTTTTTTAATTTTGGCGATTTTTTTCGTTTTGGCGATTTTTTTAATTTTTGGCGATTTTTTTTTGGTTTGGCGATTTTATAATTTTCGTTTTTTTTAGTTTTACCGTTTTTGAAAATTTCAAGTGTTTGCCTCTTACGGTTTCCAAGATATAGCAAATTGTCAAAATTACATAGTCAAAATTGCATTAACTGATGGACCACCCTTTAATTTAAATTTTTTAAATTTTAGTGTTAATTGTTGTAGTCTGTATAAAAATACACCAATTTTACAAATTTCAAGTTTCAATATACATTTGTTCATGCAATTGTATATATATTACATGGGATTTTAACATATTTCATTGCTCGTTTTGGAACACCCTTTAATTTTTAATTCTCATGTATTTGTTGTGGTAGCGGCCAAGGTTCTACATACTGTGTCCAAATTTCAGGTCCGTAGCTCTTACGGTTCCTGAGAAAATACCGTGTAACGGACAGACGGACAGACGGACAGACGGACAGCGTAGCGAAAACGATAGGGTTCCTTTTCACCTTTGGTGTACGGAACCCTAAAAAAACTTGTGAATGAAAGTTTGATTTATCAGGCGTAAATATCTTTACAGTATCTTTATATAAAATTGTTTGCTGGGAATCTATAAATATATGTATGTAATCTTAATTTGCATTAATGAGTGAGTAATTAATTTAACCAGAAATCTTTTTTTTTTAAATATGTTCATTATAAATTTCACTTTTTTTTTATAAAAAATTGGCGCATCTTTTGGTATTCTGCTTTGTTACGCCATTTCTTGTAAGTACATACAGATTATAATTATAATTATACGGCTTTCCTTTCTACCTCATGCTTTTCTAAGTAACTGAAGAATGGTGCAACGTAAGTCATTAACAATTGATTAAATGGTGTCTGTTAAGCAACACGAAATTTTGTTATTTATTTATTTTTATTTAAATAAGGCAATACTACATACATATTACACACATTGTTAAAGCAATTAATTAATTAAATCATTTTATTGTTATACAATTTCATTGAGAATATACAGACACATTTTTATACCCAACACTAAATATTAAACATAATAAGTTGATTAATTATAATTGTTGCTGGATAAATTTGATATTTGATATGAATCAAAAGGATGAAGAAAAAAAACTAATAATCTGTCTCTCTCTCTCTCTCATTACATATGTTTATGTATTCTAACATTATTGAAAACGACTCTTATTTTCAACAGATATCTTTTGTCTGGTAATGTGTCTGTTGTAAGTGTGTGTTAGTGTCTTGATAAATATTAGATTAAATTATTATTTTTGATTTAAGTTTGTTACTAAGTATTCATTAAGTCATCAAAGAAAGTATAGGGTGTCTCAAAAGAAAACTTTTATTGCTTATATTACCTCTTGAGTACAAGCAATTGGAAAAGCGTGACGAATATGGGCATTTTCGCAAAAAGGTCAACCAAGAGTCCCAAAAAAAAGTATCGAAGATCTTGCAATTTTTTATCATATATTATTAAGAAGTATTGAAATTTAATATTTTTGGGTTAAAGTAGTGAATAAAAGTTTATATTTAAAAAATAATTGTAAGCGAAGTTGAGTTTGTATGTTTCTTGCACTGGGTACGTTTTATAGACTTTATTTCGTTAAAATATTTACTACATTTAGAGTTCTCTTACTGTAGAGCTTCTCTTCTTTAATTGTACTTAGATAAGTGAAATTACGGTAAAAAGTACAAAGTCCAAATTTACACTATGCAAGTCTTATTGCTAAGCTGATTAGTTTGTTAGGGGAGAGAGACGGGGGGAAAGGAAACGTTGCTGTTCCCCTCGTCTCTCTCTCCCTGAAACGAATCAGCTTAGCAATAAGACTTGCATAGTGTGATTTGGGACAAAGAGAGACAACAGAGCACGAATTAGCCGTATTTGTGTTAATCTTTAATTTGATCTTCTTTTGTCGCGTGAGTGACCGAAAAACAGCATAAGTTGTCAAAACGTTTGCTTTGTTGATAAAAGTGGAGCAAAATTTGTAGTTTACGTGAGATTGGTTCAACAATCAGTAAACTAAAATTAAATAACAATTTTTTCAAATAATTTATTTTTTTATTCATTGCGAAACTTTGTCGTGTGAGTGACCGTAAGTGCAACCCGTTCTAAAAAAATCATTTTTGCTTAGTTATTTGTTAGCTTTTTTAATTCAAATTTAGATGGATCAACAAAATATTAATAAAAAAATTAAAAGCAAATGCGATACATGGGCAAAATAAAAAATAACCCACAAAAACTGATGGGTTATAGAGCAAAACAAAGAGAATTGTCCCGAAAGTACAGAATAAAAGTGCGTGAGAATCCTATAGAAGTCGATAGCAAGTTAAAAAGAAAGAGAAAATATGATAGATCGAGAGTAAAAATGATTCGGACAAATCGGCAAGTGGAGAACAAGAATAGTGATAGGTATTGTATCAAGCAATCTCTTGGAAAGGGCGTAAAGAAGTGGAAAGGGCACTGCCAACAAATGCGGAAAGGCGAAAAGTTGTTCTTGATGTATTGAATAAAAAATACAACGATATGGATATCGCTTTTTTATTTTTTTTCTTCTTCTTAGCTTAAATACTAATGTAATGACTATAATTGTATATATAGCTACACACAAAACTGCAGTGGAAAAAATGTCGCGTGAATGACGTCGCGTGAGTGACCCAGAAGAATCCTTCGAAAAAAATGATAGGCCAAATTTTTAAAAATTATAAGTCTAATAATAATGCTTGCTATTTCTTATTTATGTCAAAAATATTTAAAGTTCAAAATTTTCACACAATTCGCAGAGTTTGCCGATTATTAGCAATGATATCTAAAGCCATGTCTATTTGAAGTTGCGTGAGTGACCGCTCTTTTATGGCTTTTATCTCAAAAGATAAAAACCGGAGGCTCTCAATTTGTTTACCATTGATAGTACTCTCAAAATACTACAAAAAATTATTAGTGGTGAATTGTAAAAAATTTAACTGTGTTTGATTTATTTAACATTTAAAATTTTATTTTGCTAACGAAAGTCGTGTGAGTGACCGCGGAAATGCTCATATGTAAAACTCTTGTGCGGCTGTTGTTATTCCGGCGTCTGTTGGCCGCCATATTCAATTTTGACAACAGACATATCCTTAGTGACACTCCCGGGATTAAGACAAATCAATTGACGTGAAAATCATCAAAATCGGTACACGCGTTCCTTTTATGTAGTACCGCAAAGGAACACTCATACATACATACATATGTACATAGGTTGATAAATACAATACCCTTCTTTGCTTTGCGCAGTCGCACACAGGGACAAATTGAAAATTTAGTGCGAAAAAATTATTTACTTCATATGGACTCAATAAATTTTAATAAAACAAGGCACCTCAAAGTTTGTAGAGTCGTTGATAACAAAAATGATGTCAGTTTTTAAAAATTTTAAATTTCGGATCCAATATGGCGGACAATTTTTGAAAAAATTGTCGAATTCGCTTCAAATTCATTACACTGGGTTTTTTTGGCGTCGCTGATTACGAATCTTATGTAAGTTTTATAAAATTGAAAATTGCGTATCCAATATGGCGAACAATTTAAAATTTTTTTTATCAAATTCGCTTAAAACTTATTGCACGGGAGTTAGGTGTACTACCTGGGGAAAACATGCTCTATTTATTGAAGGGGGAGACGGGTGGACCATTACTTGACTTTTTTATACTTACTAGTAGTTGTAATTTTTAATTTATAACTATAAGTCGTGGAACTGTTTGGAACTTTTTTATAGCTCTAGCTTAAATAAAGTTTTCAATATATTTCATAATAAAAATAGTATACTATATCTACACTACGTATAATTGTTGTTTCAATAATAACTACATATCAAATTAGATACCTGATGCTTAAAAATATATTTAAAAAACTTTAAACTGTAAATTTACAAAAAAAATGTCTAGTGTAGCAACAATAAACGCTAATGATCGATGCTACTGACAGGTATATGTAAGTGCATTTAACAGATAATAACGCTTTGCACGCACGTTCATACTAACGTAATGCATCAAAAAAAAAAAAAAAAAATAAATACTTATAAGTTGATTGCGTATTGGTATATAAAACATATTAACTGCAATAGTGGTTACATTTAACAAAATAAAAAATCCCATTTTTGTCGTCCTAATTCGGTCATTTGTTCCTGTGTGAGTCGGGTAAAAGTATAAAATAAAACATAAACATTCTACATGACAATATAAACTTATGTATATTATTAAAAAAAAAACTCTTTGCTCATATTCCTTGAATGGTTGATATGGACCCCAGGAGTCTGGGGACCCCCTTTTTAAAACCGTTGACTTAAATGGTGCTCCAATTGCACCTTTTGTTTGAAAATGAAACGAAAAGTTTGACGAGACCATAATGAGCATACGAGTATCAATCAGAAAATGTTTACCAAATGTTTTACTTGAAAGTGATTCAATTTGTTTCCCATTTTTTTCCCTAGAAAAATAATTTCTGTTTCATTATCAAAGAAGAGTATGTCGACCTTCTTTTCGTTTTTATCTTTTATTTTACAATTATGTTTGTTATGGTTCTTACTAAGAGTTCTTGCATTATTATAACCCTTTTCGAAGCTCCTCGAAGCTCTTTAATCACAAAAATAATTTCTTTGAGCATCACACAAGCAATAAAATACGCTCCTTTTTCATACAAATTTTAACTTAGAAATTATTAAAATGTTAAGCTAATCCTGTCTGTAAATTTGTAATGAATTTACGTATTCATTTAAATATTTTGAAACATTATTGTGACAAATATGTACATTGAAATACTGTCATAAACTTACTGTCACTTCAAGTATGGCCCCCTTGTTACAAATTATGAAACCTAAGTTATCGAACACACTAAATATATTCATTGGCAAAGTATTGATTATACATGAAGAACGTTACTTAATGTGAAATTGATGTTGTGATATTGTAATTATGTATTTCTATTCCTGTGTTTCAAGTAGAATACAAGCATGAATGAGTGGCTGTATGGATAAAATTATTGCATTAAATCAAATTCAGTTCTAGTGTGATTAAGCTAACAGCGTACTCGTTTGTATGAATGTAAAACCACTCACTTATACTTCCCTTGTAATCATGCTGGATAATAAATACATGTAGTGTAGGATTACGATTTAAATAATCAATAATATAATTTGCATCAAATTTCCACGAAATATATGGGAAAAAAGTTTTATGCCTGTAAAATATATTGAACTTAATTAGCTATTGTTATCGCAGACAATTGCTAGTCTCGAGTAATGTTGGAAAAAATAGTTAAATTTTATGGTGTCAGGACACTTAGTGAAACGGATAATTTTCTCTTCAGCGAATGAACAATATTTTTCATTTAGAAATAAAAAAATATTCCTACATTCCTAGCTAAGGTTTGTAAATAGTATTTGGGGTGCGTTAAATAAACTTAATATTCCATGGATCATTAACCATAATGAACAACACAGAAAGTGATGTTTCTCCAAAATGATAAAATATTGTTACGCTTTTCTCCCTATAAAAACGCTTTTCCGTAGATTCGAAGATTTGCAAATGAATACAAGAGACGAGTGTAGTAATTAGGGTTAAAAATGATACAAGTTTTATTTACAAATACACTTATACTAAATTACTCAAGAGCTTAAATACACTAATACAACTTAAACTAATAAATTACATACAGATATTCACAACTGGTTACCACTACGCCTTCCTCGCTGAAGTTTTCACACGTCTCTTATCTGGCTGCTCAAGTATTTACGTGACACCTCTCTGTCTGCTGCCGTCACTTACGAGACTCACTCTGCCGTCACTCACAGTTGATACACCAATACCTCTTTGTCCGCTGCTCGTCACACACGGCACTCACACTTACAGTTGATACACCAATAAAGACGCACTGGCTTTACTTACACCCTTACACACGTCTGTTCGCTGCGCTGTTCCCTTTACTCCAGTCGACAGATAGACTCCACAATAATCTCAATTCCACGACAGACTTTGCTGTCACTAAAGACTGTCCTATAGTTTCTCTTTTACTCCAACTCTTGTGTAAAGCAAAGACTGCTCTTAACTATCACCTCACCACTGTATCGCAGATTATTATTAATTCACAACTTAATTATCAACTGACTAACGAGTTCTTAACTTCACTACTTTCTGATTAACACTAACTATAACTGTTCGCGACTGACTTACAACTGCAACTCACTAACTCATTGGATGCGTCACCTCTTTTTATATTTCACACAAATTCCACTAGAAGTTTCAAGCAATGTCTAGACGATCATTATCATCTTATATGCTGCCTAATTAAGTTCATGTGGTAACTATGTACATACATGTGTATATGCGTACGTGTGTACATCATTAACTAAGCAATACACGGTGGTTGTTTATCTTTTGCTTTTCGTTTGAATTAGAATGTATGTATGTGTGTAAATATGTGAATCTTCTTAATAAGCAGACGCTTTTTGTTGTTGTTGCTTTTGCTTGTTTACGTTTAATCAAGCTAGGCATGCTTATTTAGTTGTTGGCTACTATTCTAGACTATTCTTTGCTTTGACCCTGTAGGAATATTTTCGCGTAGCACTTACATTAACCCTGTTGGAATATTTTTGTGTAATGCTGCTTAAACCCGTCGACGGCTATTTTCGTAACAATATTTTAATAGAAATTTTAAATCCTTTAATCATGTTTAAATCATAATTTGGTTTAATTAACTGTATAATAGCCAGGGTATATACATATACTAAAATCTGATAACTATCACAGCCACTTTTTTGTAAAAGTTGACTGAGTCACAGAACACTGCCTTGACTGAGTCACAGCATACTTTCCTTATAGAAAAGTTGGCTGAGACAGACTTTTCTTGTGGAAAAGTTGGCTCATATATAGCACACGTTTCTCATTGAAAAGTTGGCTGAGTCACAGCAGACTTTTCTTACAGAAAAGTTGGCTTAGATACAGCACACTTTCCTTATGGAAAATATAGCTGAGATACAGCACACTTTTCTTATGGAAAAGTTGGCTGAGACACAGCACATATTTCTGGCTGTCACTTAACTAGTATCCGGTTGAACAAATTAAATAAAAATCTTTAATAAAAGTAATATATTTTGCGTCGATATAGTAAACAATTTAAAATCGTATGACCGGGGTCGTAGATGTATATATATCTGTTTTTTGTTCAAAAAGCTGAGTATATATACAGTTTCAACTTGTTTATTCTCCTATGTGCTTGTTCATACTCTTATTTACTAATTATTTTTAATTGCATACATTTCTAACAAATTAACACTAATAATAAATAGAAAATAAATAAATAACAAAAATTAACAATATGTCTAACGACTATTTCACATGCGTGCAATCTAATACGATGACGAATTATATTGATTCACAACTTTGTTGTGGATTGGCTGCAATGTTGCCAAAAGCTATAAATAACAGAAAACCTTTTCACTCAAGAACAACTAACTCACAGTAGAGTTTTTAAACAGCCACACACACCTACACATTTTCCATTCCATTTTATATACACTAATACGATGGCGAATGATCAATAAATATCCCGAGTATAATACGTATTTTTTTCGTCCGATTAAATATCCATAGCCTGAGTATACTAAAAGTATGTGAGAGAGTCAATGTGTTTGATGCGAATGTGCCTTTTTATTTTTAGTTGTGGCGTATTTTGGTTTTTAGATGCTCTTGTATGTTGGAATCGGCTATAGTTGCTTGAGTTAAAATATGTAAGCGTACGAATTTTTAGAGCTACAATTATAGTTATATGCATTTACTTATATTAAGACTTCACTTATGTATATTTTTCTTAGTACTCACTTTAATTCTTTAGTATAGATAAGTGATGTAACGAATGTCAAATTTTGATATTCGCGAATACGAATACGAATATTTGTAACTATATTCGCGAATACGAATACGAATACGAATATTATATGCAATATGAAATATTAAAAAATTGTTATGAAACAGGACTTCGCACTCTTGTTGGCGTACTTTAAAGTTAATAAAAAGTACCCAAAATTTTAATGATTGTCATTTAATAATATTTGAAAATGATACAAAGCACAAATTTCTATAAAAAAAAAAATAATGTATTTGTACGAAATAAAATTTTTAGTTTTTTATTTAAATTTCGTTTAGGATTTATGCATTTATTTATTTAATTTCTTTGGAAAAATATTAGTATTCGTATTCGCCTGAAAATGACCGAATATTCGACAATTCGAATACGAATACGAATATTCGTGCATCACTAGTATAGATGGATATGTAAAGACGCATATGTTTCTTTCTGGATGAAAATAACTAATGAAAGAAGAAACTAAATTTCAATTAAATAATTGTGTGCAAAAAGTCCGGTCACACTTGTTTAAACATTCTCCCAAAAAAAAAAACGTAACCACTTCATATCAATGAAAAACCTCTTGATGCAGACACGTGTTTATCAAGTTAAAAAGTTTTTAATAATATTGGAATCTATAACATTGTCTATTAATTATGTATGGAATTCTTTAACTTAATAAGGAAGTGTCTGAACGAAAAGATTTTTCAATGGTATGTAGTGGTTACGCTTTTTTTGGGCAAATGTTTGCCCAACTGTGACCGGTGTTAACTTTTTTATTTCTCAATCCATCAGGGAAAGAGTATTTGTAAGAAAAAGAAAAATTTCATCCCCTGTTTCTACGACCCAGTGACTCGTCTCACTCAAAATAATGAGTGCTTTTCATATAAATTTTTTACTCAAGTCTATCGTTCGCGTTATGGAAACAGTTATGGAAAAATGAGTACTTGTGACATTTTCCTTCATTCATGCGCCAATGAAGGTTTGCAATTTTCTATATGGAAGTATTTTGATTGCTAAGTTCGTCTTATACCCTGTTTCCAGAAATCAGGCAGGCGACTCGTGTAAAAAATTTTTATTAAATCACTCAAAATAATGAGCGCTTTTTATATAAATTTTCTACTCAAGTCCGTCCGAACCTGTTCGCTTTTTAAAAAGCCTGCGAACGATAACGTTCGATATCGCGGGTCAGGCTAAAAAAAGCTAAATTGGCAACTCTTAATTTATTTTTCTATTGAAGGCTAATATTGATTACTTAGTTATATTTTTGGGTTTGTACTACAAGACGTTAAAAGGGGGGGGGGGGGGCAGAAGTTTTTTTTCCATAATATTTAACGCACGCAAGTAACCAAACTTGCAAAGGAAAGAGCATAAATTAAGTCTACAATAGCAGCAAATATAAAATTAACTAGTTGTGCATGTACAATTTGATTTATTTGTGCCCTTTGACTTTTTGGAGCACAATTAAGTTAGAAGTACATATTAAATGTGCATGTTGCCTGACCTTTAGCTTTCTGACAATATCAAAGACAGTTAACGAGAAATAAATATGTAAGTGAGGAAAATTGTGTAAATAGTTAATTTTTTCTTATTCCCAAGTATATAATTCAGGAAAATCTTACACAAATAAAAATAATGTTATTAGTTTTTGGAATGGGGGATTCAAACGGCAGTCTTAAGTATCATATTGTCATAGGTGCATATTTATAGACAAAACAAACTATACTTCCAGAGTTTAATAATATTGGTTTTAAATTCTAACAGCCGTATTCATAAAAAAAGTTGATTGATGTTTGAAATTCATATTAGTTAAAAAACGTTTTAAGGCTAAATAACATTTTTTAAATATTGGTATTCATAATCAGTTTTTTAACTAAAAATCAATTAACTAGATTTTTTAAAAATATCGTGGCAACACTATATTCTTTATTTGTCACTTGCATATTAGTTCTGCAAAACAACTATTGTTAACTCACAAAGTACTCGTGTCTTTATTTGTTTATTTGTCGCTTTTCAGAGAAATATTGTTTTTATAAAATAAAAGATGTGTTCCAACTTGTATTTAATAAAAAAATAAAAAAAGTTTACAACAAATCTTTGTTAAAAGTGCTTTTTATATGATTTATTTTATTGCAGATAAATAAGCACTAGACAATAACGAGCTTTATTATGTTTGTTTTGAGTGTTTATACATCACTAGATAATTTTCTACAATTATATTATTTTGGTTAACACATAAAATGAGAAAAAAATGACTGGGAATGGAAACTGGATCGCTCCTTTTCTTTTAAATATTCTTTGGGGTATATTTGTTATTTCGGCAATAGTTTCTATAAAAAAAATACATTGTTTTCTTCTAAATAACACTGCCATATGCATACATACATACATACATAAGTACATACATACATACACACATATGTACATACAGGTAAAGTTCAAAATGTAAACAAAAACGAAGCAAAATTACAACAACGTCATCTTAAAATTGGTTTAAACATGGGGCCAGTCAATTTTAAAATTTGGTTTGAAAACCGTTTTTTAAGCTAAAATTCTATTATGAATACAATTTTAGCGAATTTTGCTTAAACAACATTTGAAACGCTGTTTAAAATTTTTATGAATACGGCTGTAAAAGTATATTTTATTTTTACTATGATTTTGCACTATTAAAATTTTTATTTGAAAGAAAAAAAAACAAAAGATAAAACAATTATATTAATATAATTTAAAACATTATAGCGCTTATTCAGAAAAAAGAATAATTTTGTTTTACAAAACGTTTATTAATTGAATTTCCATACAAAATTTGTTTTGTAAACCTTTTATAAACCAAAATTATTTTTTCTGAGTACAGCAATATTATACTATTACAATTAAAACTATCATTTGAATCCCCCAATTATATTTAGAGACTTGAGAGTGCTAAAATTTATGTTATGATACAAAATTAACTTGTGATTTTGAAGTAATTATGAGTACAAGAGTTTATTGCTATGGCAATGAGAAAAAAGAGCTTAAGTCATATTTTACTGTATCAAAACTTCCAAGTCCATTTTGAGGAACAATTTGTTTCTTTTAAATTTAAATTATAAAATTCGGTGTGTACTTAAATTTCTTTTGAAAAATAACATTTTATACACTTCATAATGGGTGTTTTTTATTGAGGTATAGAACTTTAAGTTGGCATCATTTTTTTAACTGGCGGCCATTTTGTCAACTGTTAAGTGATTAATATTTAGTTTGGTTTGCCAAAAAGAACAACGCTTGCAAATCGTGCAAATTTATTTCGAAAATAATGGTTCAGTTCGCGAAGTTTACCGCAAGCTCCGTCCATTTTATGGTCGACATAATCGTCCATCAGAGCAATTAATTCGGTTAACCATGGATCGTTTTCGCACTACGTTTACTCTATGTGATAATACGCATCCGCAGAGACGTCGAACAGTGCGCACCGAAGAAACAATTGCCGCTGTAGAGCAAAGTGTTGAAGAGGATCCGAATGAATCGATTCGCCACCGTGCACAGCAATTGGAGCTTTGTCCATCAACTTTATGGAAGATTTTGCGCAAAGATCTTGGCTTGCGACCTTACAAGATCCAGCTTGTGCAAGAATTAAAGCCGCGAGACCATGCAAAGCGTCGTGATTTTGGTGTATGGGCCGAAAATGAGATTGATCTCGATGCTGATTTTCATCGCAAAATTTTGTTCAGTGATGAGGCTCATTTTTGGTTGAATGGCTACGTCAACAAGCAAAATTGCCGCATTTGGAGTGAAGAGAATCCACATGAGACCCTTGAGACGCCATTACATCCACAAAAACTGACTGTTTGGTGTGCTCTATGGTCTGGTGGAGTCATTGGGCCATACTTCTTCCGAAATAATGCTGGAGAGTCAGTTACCGTTAATGGAGACCGGTATAGAGCCATGATAACCGACTATTTTGTTCCCGAATTGGATGGCATGAATGTGGATGAGTTGTGGTTCCAACAAGACGGCGCTACATGCCACACAGCGCACGTCACAATCGATTTATTGAAGGAAACATTCGATGAGCGCATAATTTCGCGGAATGGACCTGTCAATTGGCCACCAAGATCGTGTGATTTGACACCATTGGATTATTTTCTTTGGGGATATGTGAAGTCGCTCGTCTACGCCAACAAACCAGAAACGTTAGGGGACTTGGAAGCCAACATTCGTGGCGTTATTGCCAACATACGGCCCCATATGCTCGAAAAAGTGGTTGAAAATTGGACCTGTAGAATTGGCTTTATTCGAGCCAGCCGCGGCGGCCACATGCCCGAAATCATATTTAAACATTAATGGCATAAAATTATCCTTCCAATAAAGCCAAATTGATGGACATTAAAACGATTTTCTTGTGTTTTATTTCAATTTGAAGTTCTATACCTCTAAAAAAAACACCCGTTGTAATACATTTAGCCCGAAGGTGATCAAAATACATATGTGCTAAATTAAGCTTTTACTCCACATGAGATTATAAGTCGACAGAGATAACTAGTAAGTCATAGCGCTATAACTTTTTAAAAAATCGCACAAAGCAGTGCAGATTTTGCACAGGAGTACTTTTGAATATGAAAATTACAATGGTACCATTAACTGAAAAAGAACTTAACACGACTTAAGTACTTTTTCCTTTTTACCACAGATTTCATACCAGGCTATTATAAATAGGAGGCAAGTTAATACTTGCTTGAGCATTTCGTGTTTGGTGGCAATAAGCAAATCAAATGGCAATAAAAATATTTACTATACACGAAACTTTAATAAGCGGTAATAAATTTATATCTTCTAAAACTATAAATTAAAATTTAGGAAAAATTTAAAGCAAAAACTTGAGCCTGTAACTTGTCACCTTTATTAGCTGAAAGGTTGAACTTGATTTTGTTAAAAACTATTGAGTGATATTTAGAAAATTTGTTAAATGTCCATGATATGTTATTGAAAGCAAGAGGTATTAAGAGTCTACAACAACATGGCTTAAAAGATATTTTGCCATAAAGCACAGAAGAACGATCCAAATACATTTTGCTTTGTCATCAAGATAATTGTTTCGGAAATTCTATCTTCTTGTATTTAGCTAAGGTTGAAAAGAGTTGATTAAATTTCACATTGGATTACATTTATGCCAAGTCGGGCGTGTTGTAAATTCGCAATGATGCGCAATATCCTCAAAAATATCTGTCTGCCCAGAAAAACCCACTCTACAAACCGTTCACGCGCAGAAACCAGTATTTTTCTGTATATTCCCTTATGTCTCACCAACCGAAGTTTTAAAAACATTCTAAGTTCCAGACGTTGTCTCTTTGTCACTTTTCTTCTTAGTCAAAGAAGCTCAACATTTTTTTGCAGCTTTATTGGTGGGAGAATGTAAAGTACGAAAAAATAGATGCAAAGATTTGAATTGAAATTTAATCACAAGAAGTTGTTTTGGTTGTAAGAAAGGTAATAGAATAATGCATTTCACACTTATGCCCGTTATTTCTACAAACATGTAATTTACCTAAGGTTCTTACCTACGAGTTTGCCTTATAAAATTTAACTTACACGATAGATAATCTGTACACTAATAGATATCTATGGCTAGAAATAACGGGCATTAATATGCTATTTGTTGACTTGATAAAATTTTAAAGTTTTCAATACATTTTGCTGCATTACTCGTAAAATTAAAATTAAAAAAAAGTATTGATCATTTTCGAACTTTATCAAATCAGCAAATAGCAAATTTTTTAATAAAAGCTCTATTGCAACACGTATAATTATCATGCTTTAATGTTCTTTTTTTATATAAAATCTAAAAAGTTTGCTTTCATTATTTTTTCACGCTCTAACTATTGCCTCAATTTTTCTCCATCATTACAACTATTCATATTGCTTTTTTATAAATTTATAATGCATTTTATATGATTAATAGCATAAACATCATTGGGCCCTTTTAAAGCCATTGTATATCGAAAAGTATTTCTTTATTTCATCATGTTACGCACTGTATTTAAAAAAAAAACAATACAGCCGCTAAACAAATTCTTTCGGTGTTGTCTCACGGATGACTAAATTAAAGAGAATAAAATAATATAAGATGTGGCTTCTAGACAATTTTTTGGTGAAATGGGTAGTGTTGGTTTGAAATTTCTTAAAAGTTATGACCAAGGCGAATGCACATCATGCGATCTCAATTTACCAGCTGACGATCAGTTGATAACTTCTCTGTTGTCAAATCAAAGCAAAACGTTCGGAAATATTCTGACAGCAGGAAATTTTAGACTAGCAAATATACAAGGCGAATATGCAGAGTTGCAAATCAATACGACCTGGTATCAATTCGTCTTGTGTATGAGGTTCTGCACTGTGATGTTATTGAAAGATGATTACTTTCTGGCAAGTCCATTAGCTTCTACGTTTGTTAATATACTTTGACTTCCTGTACTTGCATTCAGTAACTTTTATTACAATAATCGTTTTGCTATAAAAAATATAATGAAAATTTATTAAATTTACTTTCCAGTAACATATTTTAACTATATTCGCTGTTGGTTGGAATAAAAAAAGTAAAAGCAGAAGCTCAGATTCGTTTAATTTTTCGTTAATTCTTCTTTGTGCTTTTAGCTTGTTTCGACATTTTGTATGCAGAGATGCTTTATGACATACAATTAAATGGTGTACACTATCGTTAAAAAGAAACTACAGAATCACAACAAAGTTAATGAATGCAGCTACTGGTATCGATATTATCTCCAGAACTCTACAATATGCGTATAAGCGTACCCAGCAAAAAATTTCAAAAAAGGTAATCGAGTTTGGAATTAACCATTTTTGGTAGAATCTGTTCCTTACTGGATTACCAATTTAATGATTTTAACACGGCGTGAGACTAAAATAATCGATTCTCGAGAAGTAGTTATGTTGTTTATTGTAGGAATTAATTATATTTTCCGTTGTGGGAAATAGTTATTTTTTTTCTTGATTGAACTACTTTTTTTAAATATGCCGTTGTTTGAGTAAACGGAAGGTCTTGGTTAAAAACTAGGTTTGATTAAATATACATGTAATAACTTTTAAGAAAAATTTAAATAATGTAAACCTATTGTTTTACTACAAAATACACCATTTTGTAAAATTTCTTTTATAAACTCAATTGAAGTGGGTTATATTTTATTCGTATCAGGACCTCTATTGTTACTTATAAATACTATATTTAAAAAAATTTCAATTGCTTTCATTGATGAACTTTTATTAAAACCGTAAATGAAAAAAAATTATTTAGAACTACTTATATTTAAATAATTATTTTCCAAAATGTAAGTACTTATTTTTTTAGTTTAAAATAAATAAGTAGGCAATTTAGAAATATTTATAATTTACTAGCAGACCCGGCCACGCGTTGCTGTGGCTTAGTGAATGAATTTTGCTGTTCTCTGGTTTTGTAGATTATATTTGGCTGTAAATTAGAAGTAAAACGAAGACGAAATTAATTATTAATTATTAAGACCATTAATTTAAATAATATCTATCCTATCATCTAAGTTGGACCAAATTACATATATATGGCAATTTTCATGAATATCAGTTGACTCGTTTTTGAGTTTATTCGAAACATACACAGTGACACGGAGTTTTTATATATTAAAAAGATTTAAAATAACTACTTTTGTGTTTTGTAAGCGAGTACTTCAATTTGGTAATCTAAAAAGTAAGTCATTATATGGCAAGTAGTTCAGATGGTAATGTCTAATTTTTTGCTGGGTATCTACACACACACAAAAAGTTCAGCATAAAATCTACAAAAAAAGGTTAATATCAAAAATTTTCGGCGATGATCACGTTAATTCAATATGAAAGGAAATTTTTTTCCTTTGAAACGACGTCATTACATGTTTGTTCAAGTTGAAACAAAATGATTTTAATATATTGTATTAATTTTATTATATTAACTTTTTAACTCACGTAATTTTGTGGTGCCTCAGGCTTCATGAAAAAGTGCGTGTGTGTGTGTCTTGTATGTATAGTTGACTATCACGGTCAAGATTTGAACTCGAAATTAGTGCCTGGTAGTCAACGCAAATAACCACTGCAACTGCAAGAAGAACCATGATTTGTTTAATCATTGAATATAAACTATATTTGAATTTTCAAGTTAAATAATAAAAAAAACCCACTGTCTCCGACAGGAATATACCCCAACATACTCAAACAATATATCGCTGGCTTAACATGCAAACGCTCTAAGTCAATATTTCAAAATTTTACAGGGTAATAATATAACACTGATAATGACACGTACATTATTTAATATAAAACAATTAGACGATTTTTATACCTGTGATTGAACAATTTGATAGAAATGGTTAAACTGTACTTTTTATAGGGACTTAGAGCTTCTTCTTGTGATAAATTGTGACTAAGCGCTCTTGCTCATCATTACAAAACAACAACAAAGAAATTTAGTAAAGTGCGACTTTGACACGCACACGAAGGGTTCCGTACGCACACTAGATAACTATTCATAATGTTATACAAACCATGGAGTACTTGAAGCATCTAAATCATCATAAAAAGTCACAATTGTAAGACGTACATAAGCAACACAGACCAAAGTTTGGGAAAGACCACATGACGTAGATGTTGCATCAAGGTCATCAAACGAACGGTGCGTCTATATCGAGGTGAAAACTTCTTGTAAGTCTTTCCTTTGTACCATTTGGAATACTCTGATGTATTCTTCATGTAATTGCTTATCACTTTTGGGCTGCGACGAAGTTTTTCGCCAATGGCGCGGTTTAAAAGACCTAGATCGTGATACGTCTCAATTTTAGCGATTTCCGTTGAATTAAGCGACGGCTTTTTCCTAATACTTTTTCTTTGTGCAAATAAAACGTTTTTCTATTGCACTTAAAAGATTAATTGAAAATTCATCACTGAGGCTAATCTATGTTAACACTGAAATATAAAAATTTCTCATGCTGTTTACGAAAACTATTATGAAAGTCCACTTAATGTTTACTGACCCATTTGGAATTTTTGTCAATAAAGCAACAGAGTATCCTCTTAAGAATGACTTAAAAACGTATTTGCTATTTTTTTAAGGAATCGCGAAAATGTCTACTATTCTCTAAAATTTCAAGTGAGGCTATCCTATGTATACGAATTTTGGTATTTTTTTCGTCTTTGGGATTTTTTCGGTTTTTGAAGTTTTTTAGTTTTGACGATTTTTAGTTTAGGCATTTTTTGCGTTTTTGGGCTTTTTTTTTTGTTTTCGAGATTTATTTTAGTTTTAGCGATTTTTTAGTCTTGGCACTTTTTTCGTTTTGGCGATTTTTTTTGGCGTTTATTCATTTTGGCGATTTATTCGGTTTTTTGTGATTTATTTTAGTTTTAGAGACTTTTTTGTTTGGAGCTCTTATTAGTTTTTTGGCGAATTTTTTCAGTTTGGCGATTTTATAACTTTGGGTTTTTTAGTTATAAATTTCGTTTAATCATTTATTTTTATTTTGTAATGGCCATGATCTGTGCAATTCAAATGAATCATTAATTACAAGTTGAATGGTGAATTTCTTTGAATTTTTTATTAAGATTCAATTTACGCACTTAATTAATCCATTCAATTCATCTCTGTATGCTAAACTTTACTTTTAAAAAATATTCCATTCGATTGATTATTAAGAAAACATTGACACCAAGACATTAAACAAACTCCAAAGTTAGGAGAAATTGAAATGAGATTAGAGTCAATCCATTTAATTCAAGTACTTGCATGCACACTTGCCAAGATGTGGCTTGTATGTACGCATGCAAGTGTGCATTTCTATCATGACCTCAGAATAAATGGAAGTACCAGTCAATGACATTTAAATTTGTACGTGTCCATCACCTGGGGTAAAACCAATAGCTAAGAAACAGCAGGCAAAAAGCCAAAATCTGTAGTTTAAAAACACTTGTAGACAGAAATACAATTGCATTTGTACCTACATATATGAATGTGTTTGTAATTTTCCATTAAAGCTTTGAATATGAAGAAGTTTTCTAATGCCTAAACTAACAGTGGAGGCAAAAGCTGGATTGATAAAAAAAAATTAAAAAATAAAACTTTAAAAAAATTTAAGCGACTTCAAATATAAGCACTAACTAGTTAAAAATAGTTAAGATTCATTTAAATAAAACATTTTTATATGCACTATACTATATTTATATATATTTATGTATTGTGTTAATTTCAGAGCTCAAGGTGTGTTCCAGTGATCGGCAATGAATCGTGTTTTCGTTATTCATACTGACTCATGAAATTTTAAATATAAGTGAGTAGACATCATTTAAACTTAACTACTCTGATTTACGCATACTCATGATAACATTGATTTATAAGTATAGGTTGAAATAAATATGAACGCGACGTCAACATCATAGTCATACCACACTCACATTCATAAATCACCTCAGTTTGGTTTATAATTTCAGGAAAATGCTTCTACTACTCACATTGATAAAGCTTACTTAACACATGCATGTTTATTTGAAAGTTTAGTCACTAAACAGTTTGCAGAGAAACACATAACCTTATAATGAGAACTTTAATATTCATATGAATCATATTTATTTTGCATCGTCCGTAGGCATTGAGTTACGGAGAGTCGAAATCAACAGCGTCATAAATGTTGCTAAATATGAGTTCGATGCGCACTTCAAAGTTTCGAGTGAATACGATTCATAGACAACATTGCAATAGATATGAGTGCGCATAAGTACAAGAAATTATAAGTCATGATTTAACTCTACTCACTTTTTCACTACTCATTGCTGTTCTCTGGTGTGTACCAATTTTCCAACAATAGCTGAAGTATATGCACATAAAAAATCATATAAAGTCTTAATGGGCGTCACTGCGCCCACTTTACTGTTCAACGATAATTTCAGTTTAAGAGTGCAAGCAGTTTAGTGGGAATTAAATTAAATATAATAAAAACTTAAAAGACTTAAATAGACGTGATCTTTTAAATGCAAGATCATGTCACTTTCAGAGCCCAGAATGTGCACCAAATTTTGAAGGAGTATGTTAAGTAAAAACATATAAAATATAATATTAAATTAGAATGGGCGTAGCTCCGCCTACTTTTTCAAACTCGAAATTGTATAAGCTCGTTCCGCTCACTGTTTTGGCATTTGCACCAAATGAAAGCTATACATTTTCACACAAAAAAAAATTTTTAAATCGATCTAAAATAAATTCAGTAAAGTGCGACTTTGACTCGCAGACGAAGGGTTTTGTACGGACACTAAATATCGTCGCCTCAAATGCAAATGGACGTGAAACAAAAAATTTTTCAAAATAAATAATAATGAAGTGTTCTTGAAAATTTTCTTCCAAATTTACTTGTAGTATAGATACTTATATGTTCTTAACCATGTATTTAATTTTTATGTGTATTTAAGCTTTAATGTTAGTTACGTTCTTTGAAATAAAAAAAATGCATTCCCTATTACGTCGGTTTGGGTGAACATGATAAAATGAACCATAATCAATCAAAAACTCGATTTCGAATTTTTTGTAGATACGTCCGTTTGCATTTAAGGTGAAGATATGTAATGCTACACGAGCTTTAGAATAAATATCTTACCTGATATAGAAATTAAAACTGGCGGAAATTTTAGGTGCAGCGGTTTTTTTTTCGTTTTGCCGACTATTTTTCAGCTTCTGACGATTTTTGTAATTTTGGCGCTTTTTTCATTTTGGCGATTTTTTTTGGCATTTTTAGCCAATTTGTTTACCTTTGCCGTCTATTTTCGTTTAGGCAATTTTTCGAGGTTTGATGACTTTTTTGGGGCTTGGCGATTTTTTTAGTTCATTGGCTTCCTATATACTTCTGGTGATTTTTTTTTATTAAGCGGCCCATCCATTATAAAGGGTGTCCCAACAAGAACGCAAGATTTAAATTTTAAATAAAACACAGATATTAAAAAAAAATTCGTGAAACTTTATTATATCATAAAGTAGACAAAAGGAGGTTATGTGTGGAACAACAAATCGGGCAGATGGCCACCGCGGCTTTGCTGGTACACACGCGATCTTTTAATGAAATTTTCAATGACTGTTTTGCATAAATGCTGCGGTATTTCATTAATGCAGCGTCCAATTCCCTCTTTTAAGGCTTGAGTCGTCGTCGGCTTGTTCGCGTAAACCATCGACTTCCAAAAACCCCAAAGAAAAAAGTCTAATGATGTTAAATCGCACGATCTAGGCGGCCAATTCTGGTCTTCAAAACGCGAAATAACACGACCGCAAAATGACTGATGTAGCAATTGAATTGTTTCTCTGGCTGTATGACATGTGGCGCCATCTTGTTGAAACCACATGCCCTCCACATTCATTTCTTCAATTCTAGGCACGAAAAAACTGGTTATCATTTCACGATACCGAACACCATTGACTGTTTGCGCTTGACCTGCGTTTGAGCGACATCATCACGTACAGCTGCGACAGTTTTGGTCGATCGACCTGGTCGAAGGCACGTTGTTGTCTTTACATCACTAACAGACCCAGTTTCGGCAAATTTATCCATTAATCTCTTTACAGTTGATCTTTCGGAGCATTATTGTGACCCCAAATTGATCGCAAATTTGCGAACTGTAGCCGCAAAACTTTCACCATTTTGGTAAAACAATTTCACAATGAGAATGCGTTGCTCATTCGTGTAGCGCTCCATTTTTACTAACCTCGTACCTTCTACTAGCAAACAATAACCATTGTTCAAATGTCAAACAACGACACTTCGAATGGCGCCAAATTTAAATCTTGCGTTCTTGTTGGGACACCTTTTACAATATTATTGCATATTAAAAAATATTATTATTGTCGTTTCGACATACAATACTATGCAATAAAAGGCTCAATATTTTTAGAGAATATATTGCCCAATTTTAATGACAGTGTAAGAGTAAACAACATTGAACAATGTTGCCACCACATTACACAATTATCTAGATTGTGCAATAAAAATCAACAGTCTTTTGATATTTGCCAATATATAGTGGGGTGGGTACACACTATCGAACTGCCACTAGTTTTGCTCAAATTTTACATTGATCGATAGTGTGAACACGAATTTCAGCAGTCAACAGTCAACCACAGAATTTTTTGTGGTTGAGTGAGAGTAAGCGGTCATATTAGTTTTTGACTGATAGTGTGTACCAAAAAGCGTCAGCCAAGAGATATTTTTGTAGCATAAGCAACACCAGATGAACAAATTTACATATTTTTATGAAATGCAAGGCTCTGTGTAATGTTAAAGACAAAATGTTAACACAAAATCGTACGAGAAGTGATTAGAGATAAGAAATCATTAAAATAATTCATTATAAAAAATTTTGTTAGCAATAATGAGCATTAAATTGTGTTTTTTTCTGTGTTTGTGTGTCCAATTTCTTTCTTGAATGAAGATTTGAGTATCAAACATGATCGATAGTCTGAACAGCCAACACTTTCATTAAAAACTGATGAATTTTTGACTGTAATTCAAGTTCGATAATGTGTACCCCACTTATTGTACCACCTTCGAATATGACATACACATTCTCGATATTATTGTACACTAAGAGAAATTGCAAAATTATATTGCAAGTGCTTGGGCCGCTTTACAGGGATATATTTTATTTTTGGTGATATATTTCATTTAAGTGCGATTTTTCGCTTGGGCATTTTTTAATTCTGGCATTTCTTAATTTAAATCTTTTAAAAAATTTTAAGACTTTGCATCCTACGGTCTCCAAGATTTCACCTTTGGTGTACGGAATCCTAAAAACGATGTAGTTATGAAGTAACACAAATAAAAAAACCATTAGAAGAATTGATAAACTCCTTTTTTTTGAATTCGTGTAAAAATATTCCAGGGTTTCAAATGAGTTTCATTTTAGCTTAATTATGTATATTTCCCTTATAGTATTTGTTCCGTAGCTGTTTTACTTTTCTGTTCTACTGTCATATGTATGATGCACTTGAAAGGTTTATTGAACATTAAGAAGATGAGTTTGCAATTGAACATGTGTGTTTAAATTTGGCTTACGGGCAGATTCATGCATGATACTTCTTTCAAATTCAATATTCCGATTAGTTATCCATTCCTTTTTATTTTTAATTTATATTTACTTTATTTTTCGTAAATCCCATTTATTTTTAAGTGCTGTTGCTCTTAAGCTTTTATGTGCATAAAGTTCTCCAATTCAATTTTGTTTGTTACTAAGGCAGAGTTTCTCAATAAAATTTGGTAGTCTATTAAAATTAGTATATACGTATATGTACATATATGTATGTACATATGTACATAGCGAAAATGAATGTGTTGTTCTAATTCAAATTCAATTCAAATTTTCGACGCCACTAATATATTTTTAAGCAAAAAGCGAGAAATATGATAAGTGTAAATTAAATGGTTGTTTGTATATTCTGGTAATAAAATTTCTTATAAATCTAGCAAGAAAATATATATTCAAATATAAATACACTGAAGTGTGTTTTCCAAAAAAAAAAAAAAAAAAAAAAAAATACATAAAAATAGTGAGAAGGATAAGAAACTGAAATAATAAAACATTTCACTATTACGATATGGGGCTTAACAGAGCCTGCCTACCTGTACAACCATCTAACGAGGTATTTTGTAATTCGTCAGGTGTAAAACCATAATGGGTTTCATTTATTTTTTTTTTTTGTGCTGATGTCTGGTCTTAAACTTAAGAGCCAGCCGACACCTGTTTGTTTAACAGTTCATATGACGAGGTGAAGTAATTTAGAAAAAAAAGCTTTCATATACATATTTAACAAATGTTTGGGTTTTATCAAAGTCTGCAAGTTTGCATGTATTAGTGTGGCCCATGTGTTATACACGCACATTCACTAGTTCTTTGCCACATTTACTTAAAATATAAAATTGTTTTGTGAGATTCACTTAGGAGCTAATTTGCATTTAAATGATTTTTACTAGGGCTATTTCCCGTATAAGTGAGTTCTTAATGGCCTTGCAAAAGCAGTGTGCGTGCATGTGTGTGTGTGTGTGTGTGTTTATAAGTGAACAAAGTTGCTTAACATACTCGTACATTGTATTTAAAGTTTTCTGAAAGCAAAAAGTGTTGCGAAGGTATGTTTTTTTTTTATTCATACATGAACATAAACAGTCTGCATGTTACAGATTTTTATCATATTTTCCTGATGTATTATTTATTGGCTACTTTAGTTAGCCCTTTTATTTAATTTAAATTGCAAATTATTATTTAACAGCCAACATTAAGTGGAAGTAAGTAAAAATTATTTGATAAATATTCTTAATTTATGCTAAAAGCAGACTACATGGAATTTAAAGATTTAAAACTTTTATGGGTGTATAAAATGGTAGAAAATTATTATATTACAAATAAAAGAAAGAAATTTATGATTTTATTTTCATCAAAATTTTGTGTAGCTATAACTTTTTTACTCCAGTTTGCTTAAAAAAAACTCAGTTATAGAGTCCATTTTGTGGAAAAAAAATTATTTTTATTATTTAACAGAAGTCTATTTCTTGTGTTAACAGAGCTCTGTTAAACACAACGTTGTGTGTCTAGAGCAGCGATCTGCAAAACCGCGCAAGCATATAATTTGTATTTTTATTTAATGTGCAGTGATGGTATTTTGGTGCGTTTTGGGTATTTTTTGGTGCTTTTTGCCTCTTCATAAACGCGAAATTTTGGCTAATACCCTTTTTTAAAAAGTGGGTATTCACAGTGCTTTTAACAATTTCTTATAGTGCTTTTGGTGCTTTTTTGTTAAATAAAAATATTATTAATTTACAAAGCTAACATATTTTTAAGCGCTAATAGCAGCATCTTTAAACTGAGGCTTCTTAAATTTTTTTCAATGACAATAACGAAACTATGTTAAAAACAATCTAGAAAACTTTTCATAATTGGGATTAAAAAATTAAATTTTTTTGGAAAATAAAAAACGGAAGTAACTGGAAAGTATTACATAATTCTCTGCATAATGATTGACTGAAGGTAGTATGGAATAACACATTTGTTAAAGCTTACAAAAATTTTTAATCATGCTATAGGGTGGTTAAATTTTAAGGGCCGATTTCGATTGAAAGCATGAGGTTATCAATATCAGTCAGTTGTTTTAAACAGCGCGTAGCCAACCCCCAATTTTTTCATATCGTATTGACGTGCTGTCAATGTTGACAACTGAAATAAGGGTGAATATCGCAAAAACAAAAACTTTTAAGTTAAGAGTACTTAAGAAAAGAGTGACGCTTTTAATGCATTCTTTATGTGTAAATGATTTTTCAGTAACATACATATCTTGCTGCCAGTTTATAGAAGCCATGTAAAAAATCTCGTCTGCCTATTTATATTGAAAACAAAAACAAAGCACTCAAAATTTGTTTTTGTTTTCAATATAAAAAGACAAGCGAGACTTTTTACATGGC
Organism: Tachina grossa; assembly: GCA_949987645.1. Lineage (NCBI taxonomy): Eukaryota > Metazoa > Arthropoda > Insecta > Diptera > Tachinidae > Tachina > Tachina grossa. Next base: position 171,409,062 of record OX465274.1, on the reverse strand, counting down.
TTCTATAAGCTGGCAGTTAATCTAAGCCTAAGCTTCACCTACTATTGTATGTACGTACACTCTAAAACACTTTTGTTGAAAATTACGTCGATAATAGTAGGCAACACTTTACAGAATACTTTCGACCTAAAATTGCACAGCTATATTTCTTCAACGTTTTGTTGATTTTTGAGCACTATATGTTTAATTTTGAACAAAATATGTTCAACAATCTTACGCAATTTGTGTTTAGTTTCCCCCTTGTGTTTAATTTTAAAATATGTTTTTTTTTAATAAAAATGCATTTAATACATGTGTTTAATTAAATTTATTCATAAAAGGTTTACTGAATTAACATAAAAAATTCACGTTTTGCTTTAAATTTTACATATAATTTTTAGAATTCGAATTAAAATTAAAAATAAATTTCTAAAATTTGAGTAATTTTGTTTCTTACATAAGTATATATGTATACATATCGCACTTGTTTAACAATACTGTCTTAACTCAAAGCTTTACACCCTGTTTGTGTAAGACGTTTGAGTTAAAATTCTTGGCGTTTCTGTAATAGATTAAAGAAAAGCTGTACGAGTTTCTTTTAGTCTATTACAAAAACGCCAAGATTTTTTAATCAAACGTCTTAAACAAACAGGGGGTTAATTTAATAATTTTTTTACTCATTATTTACAATATTAACTTATCACTATTTATATAAAACACACAATTATTATTTAGAAATAGCTTTATTTTAATTTTCATTAATTTTATATATGGCGTGCTTCTGTTAGAACATGTGTACTTTTGAGCTTCTTCTTTCTTCTTTCTTCTTGTTAAACATATTTCTGCTGCTTTACGCACATATGTTTAGTTTTCAACATTTTGACGTTATTTAGGCATATCTAGCTGTTTTTTAAGCACACTTTGTTTAAAAATAAACACATCTAAAAAAAATTTATATTTTTGTATAAAATGAGACAAATATTGTTTTTTTTGATACAAATAACTACACAATCGATATAAATTTACGGCCGTATGTATAATCAAAAATTGGCATGTATTTAGCATAAGTGGCAAAATTGAACATAGTCTTAACGTGTTTTGCCATACAATTTTACATTAAAAATGATGCTATAATGTAAACGTGTGTTGAAAATACGTTATGCAAGGATTTTTGATGTCAAATTGTATAGAGGAACTCGTCAATACTTCACTTCAATATAGTCACTTATGCTAACTTCATGCCAGTTTTTGATTATACATACGGCCGTTAGACAATATGTTTCAACAACAATTTAGACAAAATATGATCCTAAATTTGAGCTAATGTTTTAGAGTGTATGTATGCGAGTATATGCTACTATATTCGGGTATGTTCTGTATTTCACGTGAAATTAAATCGTTCGGAATTGCCATAGCATTGTTGTTGTAAATACATATTTCCAACAACAATTCTACGGCAATTCCAACATACCCAATTATTTGACTCATGTTTTATTTATTATTTGTTTTCACATACTTATTTTTATTAAATTAAACAAGATTTTGTTTTAATTAATATGTTAATAAATTCTGTTATTACATCTCAAATACTTTGTTTATTTCGAAGCAAAAATTTTAAATTATATTTTGAGCTTTTACACTCTAAACTCTCCTTTTTAAATGGCTTAATGTATTAAAATTAAAAAAAAAAAATATTTTGGTGCTTTTTTACCCTCTTTTTCGTACTTTTTTGCGATTTTTACCCTTTTTGCAACAGCTTAATGTGCTTTTGCTCTTCGTAGAGATACCAACACTGTTAATGTGTACTCAATTGTTATTACAATCAGGGTTACCACTTTAATTTCAACCTATTCATATGTGCCAGTTGTGTAGTCGCATTTTACTAAACAACAATGCATTCTTTTTAAATTAGTTTAGTTTCAAGTTTTTTTACTTTTTAGAGCTTGAATAATCATATCTAAAACAAAGCTATTATATATTATTTAAAATACATCAAATGTGCATTAATCTCTTTTTGAACACAAGAAATTGACTCAAATTAGAGTTTTGCATATATTTATCAAATATATCGTGGCAGCCTTGCTATAAGAAGAGGAAAATATATTACGCTCAAAAACGAAGCACCAACACAAACATAAGTGTGAATGTATATGTGTGGGGATCGCTGGTCTAGAGTTATTGGCGCATAGTAATAGTCAAAATAAAGTATACTTTATTTTGTATGGCAATACTGGTTTTAAACTCTTAAAGTGTACTTTGTATATGACTATGACTATGCACCATTAATTTAAATATTTAACTTAATACAGATATTTTTACAATTATTCAAATAATTATATAAAATATTTTTATCTAATTTTTCGACCTTTTTTTATGTTTTAAATTAAACTATTTTCTTGAGCTTTCGGTCAGTTTATATTTTGAGTATGAAGATAATAAACTCAAAATATAAACTGTCCGAAAGCTCAAGAAAATAGTTTAATTTAAAAATTCAAATAATTATGACATTATGACTGAAACTTGCTGCTAAGATTAAAACTTTTGTCATATTTAAGGCATCCGATGTAATTTTTAAGTCTATAAAAATCAGTGAATATCTTAAATTTATTTTACCTAGATTTTTGAAGCTATTATATAAATAATTAAAGTGATTTATTATAATTTTTTTTGTCAGTATTCCTTCCGAACGAATTATCCGATTTAATTAAATTGACAGAAATGGACAGAAATGGAAATTTTCTAAAAATAAACAATTTTATTAACTATTGACGTACGAAAAACTCCGGATGTTATAGATTTTGGCGTCATGAAAAATATTTCTAGGGATTTAAAGAGTGCACTAAACGACTCCAAAAGTTGCTTGCATCTGAAAAAAATGCATCTTTTAAAAATTATCTGGAAGGTCTTGATGTCACACCAGCATCTAATTACTCTTTGTGGCGCGCTGCTAGAAAGCTTAAAACACCCGTTGAGTTTAAGCCACCTCTGCACCACCGGAGGTTGGGCAAGAAGCGATACGGAAGAAAATCAATACGAACCTTAGCCCGTTCAAATCACAAATATAGAAACAAATGGAGTTCGAATAATAATTAAAATTAACTAAAATGTAAAATATTTGATGAGCACTTAAAATCCGTATTTACGCCAAACACATGTACTGGTGTTGCTGATTTGCCGAGTATAGTTGCTTTACCCCTTCGACCCTTAAAGTTTAAGATGCGTTATGTACAAAAAGTAATTCCTAAACTCAAATCACAGAAAGCTCCAAGTATTGATGGAATTAGTAACAATATGCTGATGAACTTGCCGCATATTGCAATAAAAATCCTGCTGTTTATTTTTAATGCCATATTACGACTTGACTATTATCCACAACACTTGCCAAGGTCCAAATGATTCCAAAACCGGGCAAAGATCTTACCAAAACTGAGTCATATAGGCCAATAAGTTTTCTCTCTACTATGTCAAAACTCATCGAAAAGCTGCTCATGACAAAATTGTCCCCTTGTCTAACAGATAATATGTGCATACCGGACCATCAATTTGGTTTTAGAAGTCAGCACAGCACCATTGAACAAACGCATAGATTGGTTCAATTTATAAAGAAAACATTCGAAGAAAAGAAGTATTGTTCTGCCCTGTTTATTGATGTTTCTCAGGCATTTGATAAAGTTTGGTATGATGGCACGAAAGCCCTCATGAGACATCCCGATATATTCAGGAACATATTACTCAGCTTGAGCTATGGTTAAACTTATGGAAAATAAAAGTAAGGAAAAAGAAGTGCGTACAGATAACATTTACCTTACGAAAAGATACTTGTCCCCCCATTAGAATCAACAGTCAAGTTGTTCCTCAACACTCACATGTGAAATATCTTGGTATACACCTTGATCGTCGGCTTACATGGAAACTCAATCAAAGCTAACAAAAATTAAACTTAAAATAACTCAGATACATTGGCTGATTGGTAGAAATTCAATACTCAGTCTAGATTGTAAACTTATAATATACAAGTCGCTTTTGAAGCCAATATGGTGCTACATAATTCAACTATGGGGCACTGCTTCAGCTTCCAATATAAAGACAATTCAATGAAGGCAAAACAAGATCTTAAGACTAATAACATTGGCTCCATGGTAAATCAGAAATTCAAATTTACATCGTGATATAAATATGCCACAAGTGACTGAAAAAATTGCAAAATACACAGACAAATACTTAACAAAACTCGACTCTCACCCTAATCCCCTTGCTCGTAACATCTTGAGTTTTACTGGACACATCCGCTTAAAAAAGAAAGATACTACGGTTCTAATACCCAACATCCCAGATGAAACTTCTTGAACATATTTTTGTGCTTAATATGACATTTATGAATTGTTAATTACTATCACTAAGTTTATGCCTGACACTGGTCGGGCCTAATTAATTATATTTATACTTAAGATTTGAATACTTGTTGTTAGTTAATTTTTGAAGATACAATAAATAAATATCAGTAAAATAAAAAAAAAATTTATTAGACATTTTCGAAATTTAAGAAACGATTCTACTCAATACCTTGCGACATCTCAGTGAGCTAAAAAACTTTTGAATGCGGCAAATCAGAGCACCCTCCTTCGTAGGTATTGTGTACCAGAATCATCCGCAAAGTAAAATAACCAATACAAAGCACAATTTCAAAAGTTTAATACGCCTTATTGACACAAAAGGCGCTGCAACACTGCATTATGAAAAAAAAACGTACAAAAAGCAGAGTTGTAAAAGAATGAAGCTTTCCTCTACCTCTTGCTTCACCACCTGTCTTTACTATCACTATTCCTTTCCTAAAGAAGGTAAAGATCCCTTGACCAGTTCTTAATATATTAGGTGTTTACATACACAAACAGACAGACACACACTTACACACGCATACATACATATATGCACACACATATCAATACGGACATCATTGTCATCAGAGTTAGAACCGATTTCCAGTATTTAAAAACGTCGAAATATGATGAAAGCTCGATTTTCGGAAATTGTGCGAAATCAGTAATTTGTAGCGGTAATTTGAAATTAAATTTTAAGTACAGTAGTTTTCCGATTTAACGAACCTAATTGTTATCAGGCCTGTTCGTTAAAGTGAATTGTTCGTTATATCCAGTACTAAGTTAAAAAAGAATAGCGTCTTGCTGTTTTATTCAAAACTCAAAGAATATGTATGTAGAATATGAATTTTTAATATTTTATTAAAAGAACATATGTACGTATTTAATTAAAATATTAGTAAAAGAAAAATTCATAAAGCAATATAACACAAAAAAAATTAATTTGAAAAACTGGGGGCAAATTACGGCATTAGATACGTTTCGAAATTTTATATATTTACTTTTTTTTTTTTTGGAATTGATATCCTTCTCTTAATGGTATCTTCTTGAAGCTCTCTCCAAAGCATTACATTTGAGCTACCAATTTTGTTTTGTTTGAGCCCATTTAATACAAATTTCGTAATGCTTAATGACACCTTCATATTTTATTTTGGGCTCTTGAATTTCAGTTCCATCCAGCTCTTCTTCACTTTCCTTTTGTTCATCGGGTAAAGGGCTATTTTCAATCCATCTATTCAAATTTAAACTAAATTTTTTATAAATCTGGTTAGCCAACCATGGCTTGCATTAAACTATCTTCCATAAATTTTGTTGTGAATTTTTTTGACTTTGTATTACAAAATGGCAATTACATTGCATGAGAAACCATTAAAAAAGTTTGTTTAATATTCTCGGGACCTCACCTTGCTTTACAGCACATCTATTGAGATACCCAAATGACTGTTTTCAACATTCGTTAAAAATTTTCCTTTGATTTTAGGATTGTACTAATGGTGGATTTATGCAGCCGATAATTTTCACATAAATCTACAACCCTAGACCATTTCGATGATCGTCGATAATTTTAACTTTATCCCTAAGAACAATCGATTTGTTTTATCCATTTTGATGTTCGTAGCAAAAATTACTTCACACAACTTACTCTCATATGATATCAAACAAAACCATCAAAAGAAGATAACTAACGGTACATTTTTATTTATAATCGTTCTTAGTAACTTTCTGATAGCAATTATGTTTCTTATTTAATTTTACATTTGTCCGTTATACCGAGCACAAAATAGAATTTTTGTTCGTTATTTAAGGTACTCAATAGAAAAAAGTTGGATGTTCGTTAAATGCGATGTTCAATAAATCGAATGTTCGTTAAATCGGAAAACTACTGTATTGCGTATTTTTCTCATATTCTTAATTGAAGAACTTAAAAATATTTTTCTGGCAGAATAAAACAACCACAAAACCTACTTCCTTTAAAATCAATGTAAGACATAACTTCATTAAAATCAGTTTTTTATACATTATTTTTTTTTGTGGCCTTGTGTCATTTTTTCTGTTACATATTTATCAAAATATGCATATGAAGGCTAATGTATATTAGTTTTTACTTCCTTTCTTCAAAAGCTTGTCAAAATACAACTACTCACATTCATACACATACATAAACACTTAAATATATACGCATGTACATGTAAATATAACACGCATACCTCTCTACAACATCCTTTTGCACCAATTGCAGGAGCAATATAACAGACAGTGATAATTATATAAGAAAACTCAAAGAAAATGCCACACCAACGCTATTTGCACATGAGAAATGTTTCAACACATATTCAATACTATCTGTGTCGTATCAACACATCCGCCATAATAACTGAAGAAATGTGAATTGAATTCAAACGTAACGAAACGAAACATCATCATTATAAATAAGTGTTTATTTGTGGGTCCATTTGTATGTGAGTGTATATGTGTGTGTGTGTGTGTGTGTGTTCTTTTATTAATGTTTCTGTAAACGTGCAAGAAAATTTTTAAAAAACCGACAAAAAGGAAAAAGGATGTTGTAATAAAAGCTGCTATTCAATTTGTTGTCGTACAGTAACGGACAGCTGCCATCAACGCGTATTGATTATTTTAACCATTTTAAAAATTAGAAGTTTTTATTGAATTTTGTCATTTAACATGTTTTCTAATTCGTAATTGAATTTAGTGTGAAAAGAGAACAAGAAAAGAGTGTGGGCAGATTTTCACTTCAGCATCTCTATCTCTTTTAAGCAGCGCAGCAATTCTATCTATGTATGTATATAAAGATTTATACATATTTTTCTGACCTTACCTGCCGAACTTTTTGATATCACGATTTTTCTTAAGTTGATGCCCAAAAATAGATTACTCACTTAAAATCTGCCTAGATTAAACTATGGTTTCTGCAAAAAGCAGCACAAACTATGACACGATAGTAATTTGGTTGATAACTAGGGAAAGAGTTTTCATGCATTTAAAATCACATTTTATGTACATAAAATATGCAGTAAAAATATCACAATATGTATTTAAAACTAACAAAATATGTATTTATCAACTTTTTTTTTCAAAATTGGTTAACATTAAAAACTTAAAAAAATCACCACATTGCTTTCTTAACAAACATTTTGTCATTAAAAACTTAAAAAACATTAAAAGCTAAACTTCAATGACTTCTTAATAAATAACTATATGGGAAATCATATGGAATACAAACTAAAGTTTCGCCGAACTTTTATTTACGTACATGAATTAATAAATGTTTTTTTTTTAATTAAGATTTTTTTCTGCAAAAATTTTATGTAATAAAAATGAATGTTCCACGTCAGCAGAAGTTATTGGTGCGTACTTAAATGCTGCTATTTCGTTTGTGGAATATTCAGTTTCTAAATTTTCGTTCTTAAAACTATAACCTATTGATCCAATTTGTTGCACATATATTAAGTTCATATTTTTTTTGTATAAGTATTTATAATAGATGTGTTAAAGTAACGAAAGCTTCTGATTGGCCTATAGTGTGAACAAGAAAGCAATACTATGTGTATCCAAATATCAATTAGGCAGAAGACTGTCGGATACTATATTTCTATTAATAAAATTAAAGAAATTTTAAAGCCAAAATCTTGAACCCATATGCAAAAAATAACGTGTGCTTCGAGTGTAAGTTAAAATCAGATTTTGTATGGAAATTTTAATTTAACGTACACTTCAAGCACACGTTATTATTCTGCATATGTGGAAAGTTTTTTTACCTTAAAATTTCTTTAATTTTATTAATAGAAATTTAGTATCCTACAGCCTTCTGCCACGTTCCACATCTAGTTACTATATGATGTATCCCTATCATATCATTTGATATTTTTCATTAAAGGCTGAAACACGCAAAGGTGCTTTCAAAAGCAGTTTACATCCACATGAAATTAATGCGGAACCAGTAGAGAGCGCTGAAAAGAACTACACAAAAATTTTTTATCCCATGCAATTCTTTTTTTAATTTTCAATGGTATTGGTATTCTTGACTTAACCCAAGGTATATCGAATAATATCACAAAAAATACCATCGTAAATTTTTCCCGTTTCCCTCTTTTTTGTTCTTACACAGTCGTAAAAACTGCAGCTTTTAAATACTTTACAACTAATAAAAAAAAACAAAAAAGATATATAACATGAAAAAACTAAAAAATGTATTAACAATATACATTTATAATAAAATATGCAAAAGTATGTATTTATTATAAAATATTCAAAAATATGCACTAACAAGTCGATGCCATTTTGTCACAAATTTGTTGATTCGCAAAGATATGTTATTTACGTTGATCTAAGACCAACGACAGAAAACATGTATTTACATGAAAATCCTTTCCCTATTGATAACATATGATGTTCAAAAACCGCAGGTCTATTTGATACTCTTAAAATAATTTTACTATTGTAACTAAACACGATTTCACTTATTTCATATTTTCAGGTATTTAATTATTATTATTAATTATTATTATTTATTTAATTGTCCGTCTACTTATATTGCTATATAAGGTAAAAAACCACAATAAAAAATAGTTTTATTTCCAAAAAGTTTTTAGATTTTGGTTAGTAGGAATGAACGAACAGCTTCAGGAAATGAAATGAAACGTGACCGTTAATGTATTTTTTTTATATATATCATGTTATTGCCATTTACTCAAATTTCGTAAGAAACAAAGGACCGAAATGGCAATGCTTTAAATTGCGTAATTGCTTCTTGAAACAAATGAGTGCCGCCTATATTTTTTATAGAAGCAATATTGTGTGATAAAGTAGATTATTATATAAATATTGGAAGAACATAAAAAAACTCTCGAGTAAAATTCTTTTTAAAATATATTAAATTAAAAAAAACACAGTTTTATACACCAAAAAAAAGTTTAAATTATCCAGCCCTGCAATAATTCTTTTTAAGCTTTTGCTTTTTTCAACCTGTTTTTTGCAACCTATTTCTTTCTCAAATATCAAACATGTTTATTTATTAAAAAAAATAGTTTGTTCTACTTTCTTTTATATCCAAAAAAATTTAAGTTTTTCAACTCTGGAACCATCTTTTTGAATTTTTATGATAATCAATACAAATCGACTACCTTTTTTTGTCAAATCAAAAAAAAAAAAAAAATCCTGAAGAAGACACAAAGGCGTGTGGTAATATTGAATACAAATAAAAATATTGTTAATTTTTTAAAAAAATACCTCAAGCTTAATAAAACAGCTGTTAAACTAAAAATAAAAGGTCAAAGAATTGTAGCAAAAATCATTAATATAAAATATATTTAATTGCAAAAAATTATTATTTTTTGGCTAGTTATTTTATATGCCAAAGCAAGGTAAACTTTCCAGCCCTGCAAGGATATTTTTAATTTTGCTGATTTTTGATAGCAATCTTTTTCTTTCTGAAATTAAACATGTTTACGCTAGTTACTTATATATATTAAAAATTTTTTTAAATTTTCCAACCCTGGAGCCATCCTTCTTAATTTTTATGATAGAAATACCAATCGATTTCATTCTAAAATATAAAAAATTTCAATTAATTATAAAAAAAAATAGTTTCCGATACATACGTACATAGTTATTTTTATATACACACAGAAAAATATCTTCGAAAACAAGAATAATTTAAAATTGTTCGCCAATGATTTCGCTTCATATGTGTTTCATATTAATGCAACATGACTTAATGCGAGTTTACATCTGGCACATTAGAAATTAGTGGTTCCCCTTTTTTGGGTACATGTGTGCCAGATGTCAACTCGGGCTTACAGTATGCTTCAAAGAAAGGTTTTCCTGTTGACATAACTTTATTTCTTGTTGATCTAACATTTCAGTACTGTTAAATCAAAATAAAGAATCATGTAAAATCAAAGTCATTTGAAGTTGAAACCACGAGAATATATTGATATTGAAATAGCACAAGGAACCATATAATCAAAAATCTTTCTAGTTCAAAGAAAATGAATTTAATTTAATGTAGTAATTTTATTTTATTAATTATTTAACTTACGTGATTGTGGATATTAGCGTAGCCGCTAGGAAAATGTGTGTGTGTGTGTGTGTATGGTTAATGCTTGGATTCCCCGGCTAAAATTTGAACTAGAACTCATCACATGGTAGTTAATGAGCCTCCCCCTGCAGCTACAACTACCTTAAATATTCAATAGATTAATATTAGATAATATGATCTAAAATTATTTAAAATTAAAATTTTTTTGCAAAGTGATTTTGCACTCGTATATTTTTTGAGTTTGCAAAAAAAGTTTAAAGTCCTAAGCTTTTCTGGGGGCTGGTAAAGACAAGCAGACAACGCTTATTTTTTTTTCAAGTAAAACTCATGCAATGAAAGCCTACTACTATTACCAGGTGTTACCTTCTTTTTTTAAGAAAACGGATAGTGATAGAGAAGACAGGTGGCGAAGGAAGAAATATACATATGAAAGCTTAATTCTTTTACAGTTCTATGCAGTGTTGCAGTGTTGCAGCGCCTCTGGTGTCATTGAGGTTTGTTTAATAGCCATTTTATTGGTTATTTAACTTCACCGATGATTCTGCTACGCAATACCGATGAAGGATGTTACATTAGGATTAGCATCTACTGAAGTTATCGTAGTTTAGTGACCAGTAGCTATACTTTCATAACTAGAACAACTGATATAAATGGACACTAACGCAAATCAGAAAAATGCGTGGTCTTGTTATCTTAATGACTGTTGGATACCGAGCTCGAAACCAGGATCTTCTGTTTTGTACTCAACGTGCTAAATACTACCAGGATATGTATGCTTTATGGGATTGCATGGGAATATTGTGAAAATTACAAATAGAATAACAAACATGCCACTATATTAACCCTTAACATTTTTGTTGAAGGTTATAAAACTAAAAATAATAGGGAATTAAAAATTAAAAATTTCATATTATCGATTCATTAACCTAAAATAAAAAAAAAATTAATAACTTACGAGTATATCTACTCAAGTAAATAAATACGAATGCTGACTTTGTGCATGATAGAACAGAAAATTTAGCTTAATTGGCATTAATTAATAATAAAAAGAATAATTTCTATTTCTAAAATAAAAAGTAGTATTTTTAATTTTTCATTTTCTGTTTTACATTTATGAATGTAGTTCAAAAAATTCAAAAGAATTTTTGTCCGCATTGCTTGTTAAAACATTAATAAGGTTTTCTTTTAAAAATAATTTTGCTGCTTTTGTCACAATAAAATATCGATAATATCGAATAACGAAATGTGGTTAAATAGATGTCAGAAACGTTACATGTAAAAGCGGAAACATCACATCGCCAGCAACAAAGCAACAAAAGCAACAAATGATTTCTTCTCTGACAATATAAATGACATGCTATGGCAATAAAGACCAATAGACCATGTACGAGTATGTATGTGTAATAGTATTTATAACTATTTGTGCAAATGCGTCATGGTATGCATCATCTATTCAATGGACATGCACATACTTGCATGCATATGAATATATGCATGTATGTATATAAGTGCAGAAATTGAAACAAAAGAATGGGAACATTAAACTTAAATATAAAACAACTATTCAATTTCCTTTCTTCCTTCCTTCCATAGTATATTGTGTGTGTATAGGAAGGCATACATAGAAAACCACATGGGCGTGTATTGGGCAGATGTACGATGAGCTGGAGAAAAGTCTTTAATTGTATTCTTATTTTTAGGACTTGCTTCAAGGTTAGACAAAACTAGAGTATCAGCTTAGAGGACTAATTTTTATTTCATAGCTTACATTAAAAGAATTGAATTTGGCTTTTTTTAGTACCGTAATGGGCAATTTTATATTAAAAGAAATGCAATTATTTTAAACATCGACAAAATTTGGGAAAAAGTATAATAACAACTGTTATATACTCAATCTGCTTAATAAAAACTATACAACTACACAAAAACATAAGCCAATGCGGATGCCAGAAGCAAACAACAATACTAAAATAGCTTCTACAATGATGTTCTAGTGTCAACGCAAATACATATACATATTATAGCATTGCGCAGATACATCTGTTTGCACCAGTTTTGCGTGTTTTTGGTTCTGGTATGAACAAATATGTTATTTAGCGTTTTCTGTTACAAGTTGTATATGTTGATTTTTTAAAGCAATTGTTGTATGGTTGGGCAATGAGCAAATGAAAACAACACATTTATTTTCTTTGTGTTTCTAAAACAAATAAGATACATAAAACTGATTTTACCGTAAGTGCCTTATGTTGTGTTGAGAAAAAATATAGGTACATGGCTAATGAATGAATGAATAAAAGCGGAATTTCACATACATATGTAAGTAGATGATACATGTACATAAAACACATGAGCTGCAAATACAAAAAAATGACACACGATAAGCATGTGTAATTACTCTCAGAGCAAAATTGTCTCTCTCTCTCTATACTTGGCTGCGCCACAAAATAACAGAACGAACGTCCGCACATACATCATCTGTCCATAATGTATTTGGATCAACAATGGTTTTTTTCATTTATTTGTATGTACATATGTATTTTTGAGCAAAAACAGATCAAACAGTTGCTCAACAGCAATACAATAAGCAATTGTTATTTGTTTTTAACTGTATTGTAATTTGGAAAAGCACGCACACACAATAATTCTAATAATATACTAGTTCTATCTCTCACACTACAATTATATGGTACATACCATGGTATATTTGTTTTGGCTATACAAACGAGTATACAAATGCAACCCTTTAATACATACATATATATATATGTATATATGTACATAAACTAAGATTATGAATTGTAACACGAACTAATGACATTATCGTAAGTTTTTATTTAAGAAACTGTTAAATGTGACATGAATGTTACCAACATCCAGAAATGTTTGTACAGTTTTGTGTAGATAACGGCGTAGTTAACATCCTGGTATTTTAGCAGCAAATTATTTAACATTGTGGGTTAAAAAAATATAAATATCATTGTTGGGTATATGACTCCAATTCGTTCAGTCGGTCATTATACACAAACCTGATCATAGGTCCATGTAATTTAAATTGAGTTTGCTCATAGTATTAAGTTATTGGTTGTTCCATTCGATCATTACATTAATTGATTTTGAATTTATTTACAATTAACTTTCTGAAACATTACATCGAACATTTTGATTTAAATAATACAAAATTTTAATAATTTATTTAATAAAAAAAAATTCCTTTTATAGAAAAAAAATTCTTTTCACCAGATTGTGCAATTGATAATGATGACTGATATTATGGTAATAGATGCAAAATTCAAACTTTATTAAAATACTATTATATAAACTCAGTGTAAGAATTGAAATAAATAACTACACACACAAAAAAATACCAATGTAAAATCACCATGTAAAAATTTTGAAAGCATGTTGAATTAAATTTAATTAAAATTTATTGTGTATCTAAAAAATATTTAAGGTTGTTGTGCCACTTATATACACAGAAACATTTTTCTGACGCCTGTTCAATATACACATGTAAGTTAAATACTTAATAAAATCAATGACTAAATAAAATTAAATTCATGTTGTTTCAACTTGAAATAACTTTCATTCAACATTGCTCTTCATATTATTTCATTATCCAATTTACATTGTTCTAACTTGAAATAACTATGATAACTATTTTTAATTTTGATTTAACAGTACGGGAATGTTAAATCATAAATATAGAAACAAATGGAGTTCGAATAATAATTAAAATTAACTAAAATTAATGGACCATGGGCCTGTGGCAAAAATTAAATCAAAATATACTTAATAGTAACACACCAAAAAAGTTTGTCTTTAGTAGAAAAAAAATAAGCAAATTAACTAACATGTGTATAATTAGTAAAATAACAAAAACGACAATGGTAAGACTGTTGTAAATATAGAGATGGTAAAATTGAGCTTACAATATAAAAAAGCTTTCAGCAAATTGAAATACGATGAATCAAACAATTCACATATTCCATTTGCAATAATGCTAAGTATATAAAGCAGAAATCTACATAAACTGACACCACACACAGTGGACCAAACACAAAAGAACGCTGATGATGAAGGTTTAGTGGCCCTCGAAAACGGCTGGCTGTTCCGTTCAACTATGTGTTGTCAGAATATTTATAACTAACTTTGGTGTTATTTGTTCATTAATAATTATCACATGTAATTTGGCTTAAAAAGCGATACGAACTTTAGCCTGTTAAAATCATAAATATAGAAACAAATCGAGTTCGAATAATAATTAAAATTAACTAAAATGAAGTAAAGTTATTTCAAAAGAAAAACTTTTCTATGAAGATTAATGTGAATTGTGTTAGAGCCTGTTTCAATAATACTGTTTAAATATCAATTCATATTTAAATATCGATTTTCATAAATTTTTGTTTGGAAAAATTATGAAAATCGACATTTAAATATGAATTGTTATTTATATAGAGTTGGTGAAATTGGCGATTAGATTAACATGAAACACAATTGAAGCAAAATCATTGCTGAAAAAGGTTAAATAAACCTCGATTACGTAGATTTTTTCCTAACTCTTAATTTTCACTTTTACTTCTTTTTATATAATATTCTCAGAATTTTAAAGAAAATTTATTATTTGACATATTGTCAAATAAAATGAGTTCACCTGAATATAAATTATTTGCTGGGTTTTGTATCAGTTTCAAAGCCTACTGAGCTTATTATTTTTTCTTTTGTGATTTTCAAAAGTATTATTATTTTATGAATTCTCATATAGTTTTTGTAAGTCTATGCATAAAGTAAGAGGTTTGTGGCTGTTTAGGATTTGTGGTTAAGGTCTACTGATGATTTGGTTGAAGCGCCAATGAAATACGTATATAGGCATGCTAAACTACCAGCAAATAAATTTCAATTATTTTATATTCTCAGAATTATTACTTCATTGAAAAGAAAATAATTATCTTATGACTCTCGTTTGCCAGTATATACAAACAATTACCCTTTTTACAATCATACCTGTATCATATTTGACATTTAGTAGTTTATCACAACATGCGAGTATTCATTTAGCCGAGTTTACCAATTTAATCAATGTAATTGTAGACAACAACAATGGGTGTTTTGTGTTTGTTTTAATTTTTTTTAGTGTCTATATTGATGTTGTTTGATGTCGTTTCAATTTTTATTAACCCTATATGTACATATGAATAAGCACACCTTTACGTACTTGCATACATGTGATCGAAAAGTCATTCAATCAATGAGCCACCCCACACAACAACTAGTAAAAGTTTCGGCCATAACAGGGCAGAATAACAGGGCAATACACACCAATACTAAACCAAAGAAGGAACTTGCTTGCTATAAAGGAAAAAATCTAATTTTTCATAGCAGACGTGACTTCAAATTATTGCTTGAAATAAACACTTGACTGCGCTTCTCAATTTGCCAAACAGTTGTCTCGTTATTTAGCTGCATTCTCAGATAGATGGATGGGCAGCATGAAGAACCCTAAAAGACAACAAATGAGCGAGTGGACGGTTAAAAAAGGGTGTTTTTTGCAAAAACTGAAATTTTATGAAGCATTTGCAATAAATATTCTATATGGTTTTAATATCCTTAAAATAGAATGAATACTCGTACTTTCATTTAGTCAATATGCTTAAGTAACAGTACATACTTACATCCAGCAGAGTTAAACATGAATACAAGCCATGAGGTCATACACATACATACATACTCGCTCATGCTACATGCCTACTGAAAGGTAACACTCACACGTTCAGAGGTAGTCTGTTGCATGTTTACATCCAGCCAGAAGTAGGACAAAAACTCACTCTCACATTGAGATGTTAACGAGAAGAAGAAATTATAACTTTATGCCAGCAAAAGATAAGTGTACGAGTACTCAGTCATCTAGTAACTTTAAATTGAAAGGCAACTTGTTGGTTTGGATTTCATAGCCAAAGTCATTTACAGCTGAAAGCCATTCTGTTGAGTGCTGAAAGGTATGATGTGTAGAATTTTGTTAAATATTTTGTGAGATGCGTCATGAAACCAATTAATGAGAGATTGAATGACTCGCATGTCAAATGATTCATTGCTTTATAATTTTGCTTAAGTTTTGAACTCAATTCAGTATTTAAATTTTGGATTTCAAAAATTGAATTTGCAGTAACCAACATTTATCTTTTCTACATTTTTCTTTTAAGGACTTAAATTTTTTATATAGTGTACACATTTACATTATGAACAAGGAAGTCGAATAAGCGATATCCGTCTGTCTGTATTTGCATCTGTCCCTCTGTCTGTCCATCTTTCTGTACGTGAAATCGGTTTTCCCAAGTTCTAAGGAAGGGTAGAGACTTCGGTCTTGGAATGGGGTATTAGAAATTGTCATAAACAGATTGGTTTGGAAAATCAGCAAAATCGAAAAGACGATTTCAGAGCTGGAAAATTTAAACTTTATATTTCCATGTAAAAGTAACTAGCTAAAACTAATTTTTGGTTTTTTTTTTTGTTAAATAAACACATTTTACAATTTAGTAAAAATTAAATTGGTATTAAAATCAAAAAGTTCAAAAAAATCGAAAAAATGATTCCAGGGTTCGAAAATTTAATTTTTTGGTATATAAAACAACCTACTAAAAGACTATTTTTTCTCTTTAAATTAAACATATTTTATGTTTCTAAAGTGAACAGATTGCTATAACGAGAATCTGAAAGGATGATTACAGGGTTGGAAAATTTAAAATATAAAAGTAACTAGGTCAAATTAATTTTTTTAATTTTCTGTAAAAATTAATTATATTTTTCCTTTAAGAACGAAAGAGTTTGGTAGTAAAAATTTCAAAAACATAAAACAGCTCCAGAGCTGGAGAATTGTAATTTTTTTTAATTGCATACAAGTATTTATTTTTAATTAGTTAATGAAATATATTGTACATTTTGGTATTAAAATAAAAAAAAAAATAAAAAATAAGATTTCAAGGTTGGAAAATTGATATTTTTTGGTAGAAATTATGCTCTGAGCGCAATAATGTTTCAAATCGATGGTCATACGGTGACAGGTTACAACGATTTCTTATTAATTTTTAGTGAATTGAGATAGCATAAAATATATAGCTAAAGAACAGTCATTACTACAAAATTAATTTTAGAACATATTAAATTTTCCTGAATCTAAAAAAAAACAAACAAACAAATTACGAGGTCAGACATTTGGAATACGACGTAACTGAGTCTACACATTTACATTAAGAATAGAGAATTTGACTTCCCTGCAATGTCCGTCTTTCCATCTGTCTGTACGTGATATAGATTTTCTAAAGCCCCCCGAAAAGCTAGAGACTTCGATCTTAAACTGATTTGTTAAAATTTTTCCTACATATTTTGGTATTAAAAATCAGCCTTTTTTCCCGATCAATTCATATCTATACAACAACCACATTGAGAGTCACTGACTTTTATATCTGTAGCTCTTGCAACAAACCACATATTCAAAAAAATCTTATGGATATAGCAGGGGGAGAAGGGTACTCCACATACAAAGTAATTAAAATTTTTCCTATATCTTCAGAACTTAAATAGTGAGACACACTTAATTTGATGTAGATAACTCTCAAAACAAGCCAAATGTTGTACAACAATCTTGGAAGTATGGGAAGGGGAGACGTGTACCCACATGCAAGGTAACTACTAATGAACTACTAAACATGACTGAAAAAAAACAAACGCTGAAGCACGACCAAATTCATATAAACGGTGCTTGAATACCAATTAAAGCAAAAATTTATGATTTTTCTATTCACGCACGCTGCTGATGAAATGTCTGCCATTAAATGAATTCGGATACAATTTATCCAAAATTCACTTACGTTATTTTTTCAAAGCATAGTTATATATAAATACAGCCTCGATCATGCGTGACTCACACGTGACTAATGCGTGACTCACGCGTAATAAATCATGATATTTATTGATTTCTAAAGAAAATTTTTTTAATTTAACCGTGAAATAACCGCCTTTGGCCTCTTTGTGAGATGATTCCAGAGCTGGAAAATTAATATTTGTTTTTTGTAAGTAAAATTAACTACTTGAAACTTAAATTAAAAAAGTATTTTATACAAGTAAAAACTATAGTTAAACCATGTAATGAGTGCAATAAACTGTCAAAGATTGACAGCTTAACTCCTAACATTTACTTTCTTTACTCTAATTTGTTCTCACCGTATGTATTCACGTTTCTTTGATTTATACAATGAAACTGGAATTTCTTAAAAAACAATTAAATTAATTGTTATTAATTAATTTTAAGTGCTTACATTAAAAAGTTTTTTTTCTGCCATTGAAGTAAAAGCCTTAATATTGTATAGCTTATTTATTATTCCTAACTCTGTTAATCCCCCTTTAATGCAGCTAATTTGTGGCTTTTTAGCAGGTTGTTGTTCATTTTATAAATAATAAAAAAATAGATAATAAAATTTTACAATTTCCTTCGACGAAGCTGCAAGCCTATAAATGTTTACGAGAATAAACAGATTAAATTGTGTAAGTAAAATTAAATTAAATTAAATAAAACCTCACATAGAAAATGTTTTTATTGGCACTGCAAAACCTCTTGCCAGAGACACTTTTATTTTTTGATAGAATTGATTTTAGGAAAATTGAAAACAAAACAAGTCTAACGTGTCACATAGCCATACGTATATATATTAGCATTTTGTGAAATAAGAAAAAAGTATCTTAACATCTACATACACTGGTATCGATGTATGTTTTTATGTACTCCCATATGACGCTTAAAACGAAATAAGAGTAAATTATTTAGGCACGTACTTTTTTTTACTCGTGCAACAAAAAACTTTTTTTTCTTCTATTAAGGCCGAGGCACAATGAATCCGTCATACGTTATACTTCGCCTTTTTCAACTGATATTATCGCAACGACGGAGAAGGTTGGCACAATGAGTACTTTATTGACGGAAGTATTTGAACAGCTTCAATAGGTCGATTCTCCATTTTATTTATTAAATTCAATTTTTTTATTTATTTCGTTTATTTCTTTTGTTTAATTTTATTTTTGCTGCCACAAAACACAAAAATCTAAGTCAGAACATACCAAAAAAATTAATCAATATCTGTCAAACTACTCAACGTATACAAAAAGTTAAAAGTTGACCAAATTTTGTACTTTGCGTTGACAGACACGTACTGAATATAATAGTCCTCATAAGAAACCATGTATTTCAACTTAGCTGTCAGTTGAAAAAGACAAAGTTTAACGTATGACGGATTCATTGTGCCCCGGCCTTTAGTCGTATTTTTATCAAAATAACGTGATGTCTTCACTTAATACTATTATTCGTTGGTGCCGCAAACGTGCACTATGGGTCATTACATACAAAACTTTTTCTGTAGTCGTACTTTTGCCTTAGTAACATGATGTTTAACATTTTTTTCCAGAAAAGAAAACGCCATAAATAAATAACAACTTTTTAAGAAAAATATAAATAAATAAAAAAACTATTGTTTTACTACGAAATACATCGATTTGTACAAATTTCTTTTATAAAGTCAATTGAAATGGATTATATTTTATTTATATTTTATTTATATTGTTATTTATATATACTATATTTAGAAAAATTTAAATTGTCTTGATTATATATAATAAAGAAACAAGCGTCAAAATTTCTTCTGAAACAAATGCCTTGCAAACAGTGTTGTTTATAATGTTTTCAAACTGAAAGTTAAAACCTGAATTTAACGTTAAAACCATAAACAGCTGATTTTGCATTCACACTGTAAGTTTGTTAAATTAAGGTTTTAACTCACAGACTATCCCAGCAAAAAATTTCAAAAAAGGTAATCGAGTTTGGAATTAAGCATTTTTGGTGGAAGCACTTCCCTACTGGATTACCAACTTAATGATTTTAACAAGGCGTGAGACTAAAATAATCGATTCTTGAGAAGTACTTACACTTTTTTTATTTGTCAACATTTCACGTAATCTATTTCGTCTAAAAAAATCATTCTCTTCATTTAGGACTTGCACGTCATTTCTCGTAATTTTAGGTTATGTGATTTGTAAGCGAGTAATAAAAATTGGCAATCAGAAAAGTAAGTCATTATATGGCAAGTAGTTCTAATGGTAATGTGTAATTTTTTGCTGGGATGTAATAACTTTGCTCAAAAATAAAATAAGTCTCCTGCAGAAATGCATGTATTTGTTTTTGTATTTTTTTTTTTTTGCTTATTATAACACTTATTTGACAAACTGTACAACAACTGTTTGTGTTTAGATGAAAAACTTGGAAATTTTACAATACGTTGTAAAATGGAAATTATTTTATATTTAGTAAATAAATATTTTAAAATAACAAAAATTAAAAATTTTAAAAACCCCCCGACTTTTTTCAGAAAAGACATTATATCTTCTAAACGCCTGGACCGATTTTCTTCAAACATAGCTAAGAACCATCTCGATCAAGTCATCTTTCAAACAGAAACAACTAAATGAAAATTGGTCTAGCCGTTTGGCCTGTACTTGGACACGGACAGACATACAGATGCACAGATACACAGACACACAGACACACAGACACACACTACAAACTTATAACACCTCTTTTTTTAGTCGGGGGTTAATAATGGAACTAGTAATACAAATTGAAGAAGTGCGTGGAAATCAAGTTATTGTATATTAAAAATGCACAAATACATCACAAAATAAAACTGTTTATCGGCGGATCGAAATCAGTCATGTCGTCTATTTTCACTTCCCAGAGGTCAATGAAAATATTTTCGTTGTTTTCCTTCCAAAAAACTTTTTTGTCTTTTTTTTCAACAAACACAAACACAGCTCGCAAAGCGATTAGCTTGACTGCGAAAAACATCCAGGGTCTATGGTGGGAATCGAACCCACAACCTCTGGGCTGAGCGGCTAGCATCGCTACCACTCAGCCACAGGGGCACTCTTTTTTCCAATAGCTGCTGCATCCATTTTTAAGTTGAAAATCTTTTAAGCAACATCTATTGTTATTCACTGACATAAACATTATCAACTGCTTCCGGTCATTTTAACTTGTCAGCACTGAATTAAGCACAGCGAAAACAAGGTTGCATTTCATAAAACCAACTTAAAACCAATTCAAAAATGGTTTTAAGTCGGTTTTAAGAACAAAAATTTGTATGGTAAAACTAGGTTTTAACAGTTGGTTTTAACGTTAAAACCAACTTTTATTAAAACCATGTCAGTGTGAAAATACTATCAATGAACTTTTATTAAAACCGAAAATGAAAAAATATTATTTGGAACTAATTATATTTAAATAATAACTTTCTCGAAATGCAAGTAGTTTTTTAGTTTAAAATAAATAACTTGACAATTTAGATATATACATAATTTATTTAAAATGACTACATCTTTTGGCAATATTTTCACGTCATCTTTTAAAACCCAAAGAATATATTCAACTCTGCTTCCTATTTTAAAAATTTTACGTAATGTGATTTCAATTTGTGACAATAAAATAACAAAAATTAAAAATTTTAAAAACCCCGACTTTTTTCAGAAAAGATGTTATATCTTCTAAACGGCTGGACCGGTTTTCTTCAAGAATAGCTAAGAACCCTCTCGATCAAGTCATCTTTCAAAAAAAAAAAAAAAAAAAACTAAATGAAAATCGGTCCAGCCGTTTGGCCTGTACGTGGGCACGGACAGACACACAGATACACATATACACGGATACACAGATAAACAGACACACACTACAAACTTATAACACCTCTTTTTTTAGTCGGGGGTTAAAAAGTAAGCAAGTAGTTCAAATGGTAATGTTTCATTTTTTCCTTGTAGCACTCTTACTTGCGTTAATGTAGTTTTGGAAATTTCAATTTAAAGCTTTCGCGACTGAAGTAACCCAATCATTCTATTTAAAAAAAAAGATTCAGAAATTGTTTTAAACTCCCAAAATTGCGGCAAATACTTAAATAATATTTTGTAAATAAATTTATAGCATTTTTTTATTAAATCCAAGCACGTCTTAGAGCCATAGTGCACTGCGGCTAATATTATATACAACATAAACATTAACTTGACACACAGGTACATTTAAGATTGAGTCTTTTAATGAAAAAATGCTACAAAAATGTGAAAATTTTGTCATAATTTTTTTTGTACAGGATTTTTTTATAGCCACACTTTAATGCTCTACCTCTACCATTTATGTGTGCACATACATACTCGTACATACGTAAATAAGTGTGGGAGTATGTTAAGCAGTGATGCCAACTTTTTTGGCTCTAAAAGCACATCAGAATTTTAAAAAAGCACTAAAAAGCGTAATTTTGAAATCTAAAAAGCGTAAAAAGCACTAACGTGAAAAACTAGTGAGATTACAAAATGTTTTCTAAGCTATTCTCTATTTCGGCAATGTTATCAACATTTTTAATGAACTATATCAGACGAAAAAGGTATGCTTTACCCTAAACAAATAAATACATCAAGTTTTTATCAAAGTAATTTTAAGAAATACGCAAATTTCTTAAAAGCACTACTTAGTGCTTTTTCTTAGTTTGGCACTAACGCTCAAAATTTGGCGTTTTGAGTCTTCAAAAACCACTAAATATAGTGCCAAAAGCACCAAGTTGACATCGCTGATGTTAAGGCTTGTAAAAGTAATCAAGTGTATATGTGTGAGTGTGAGTGAGTGTGAGTGTGCATACTTTTATTACATACCAGGGATGATAAAGTTGGTACAATTGCACTTTTTTTGGTACAATTTAAACCTTAAAAGTACGTTGGTACGCCCATGACTAATTGGTACTATTTTAAAAATTTGCGAGAACCTAATATTTTTTTTTTATACAAAAAATAAATAGCGATAATTTAAAGTATATCGAGTTTGACAGAAAAGTGGCAAATTTGATTTGTTTTTGAGAGCGACTACCTTGTTATATATGCATTACACTTGTTTGTTTTATTATAAAGAACTACATATAACTTCACCGGTGTTTCGTTTTCAATATGATAGTGCGCTATAGCGTCGTCTTCATTTATCTTATCTGTTGTATTACTTTTCTTATTAAAAAATATTCCCCACGAGTTTCGAGCTTTGAAAAATTAATTGGATGAAGTAATGTATCCGTAGCTTTCAGAAGTTATCAATACAATTTGTCGATTCCAAGCTCATCAGCGAATGTGGAAAGAAATTTTCATAATTAAAACGAAGAGTCGAAAGTCTAATACAAACAAAATACACCTCGTCACAAAAATTTATTGCAATGGTATAAAAAATAAAACTTTTACAATCATTTTTACAAAAATATTACAGGGGGTCTACTCTGTAATTCGAAACGAAAGAAATTGCTTGCCATTTTGAATGCTTATAACATGTAAATTCGAAAGCATTTCCTTTCGTTTCGAATTACAGAGTAAACCCCAGAAAGAATATTACAGTTTCTACTGTGTTTTTACCTTCTGTAAAATAACAATTATTTGAGTTAGGAGCTTTCTTCTTGAGACCAAAGATAAGTTTTCACTGCCTCTTCCACTAAGTCGACAGAAAAATCCTGCGAAAGAAGAATTCTAATAAATTTTAATTTTTGAGTCAGTGATGAAGATTAATCCTCATATAGTTCCATTTTTTTTAAACAAAAACAAAATTTTCTTATTTCATTAAGTTGTGAGTAAATTAAAAACTCTAACTGCCAGTTTATAGAAGCCATGTAAAAATTCTCGGCTGTCTATTTATAATGAAAACAAAAACAAATTTTGAGTGCTTTGTTTTTGTTTTCGATATAAATAGCCAGACGAGAATTTCCACATGGCTTCTATGAACTGGCAATAAACTTGTGTTCTGGCATACGAGTTTTTTTTTTAGTTATGATGCTATTTGTATAAATGAGCGATGTGTTTTAAATATGTAATAAAATAAAGTTAAGACAAAAAACCGAATTTAGTACTATTGGGGTCGAAAAAGTACAATTTTAAAAGCTAATTAGTACGAAATTAGTTTTCTCATTTATCATCCCTGTTACATACTCAGAATGTTGGAGAGCCCAAAGAACTCATAAGCGGCTGCTACAAAACGATTCTGTCAATTACATATGAATTTGTTTCATATACGAATACGAATGACAACATTGGCTTTGAGTTCAGCTGTGTGATGATTTGAATTGAACATGTTACTCGTTCAGTAAAGTTAAATTTTCTAAACTTTCACTGTCATCGAAGCAAAAAAAAAAAAAAATTAAAAATTGAATAACATATGCTTAACTTGGTGCAGATGGGATGTTGATTGAATGTAGGTTGTATAATAAAATTGTGTGCCTTTGCCTTAATTGATGGGTAGAGTTTCAGTGGAGTGAAAATAGAATTTGCGGAAAGTTTAATGAATATTTTCTGGAGAAATGATGGAACAAAATTCAAATACTGCAAGATTGGTTACAATACCAAAGATTTAACACAATGACATTTTCGTTAGAATTTTAATTTAAATATGTATGTATAGTTAAGGTACAAGAAAACTTTTACATTAAAAACTGCGAAAACAAGCTTAATATGTGTTGCATGTTAATTCAACATAATAAACATTAACAGTCACAAAAAATAGCTTTATTTCATGTTGATTTAATATTCTCTTACTGTTAAATAAAAATGAATATTCATGTGAAGTCAAAAATATTTCAAAAATAAAGTAACGTGAATTTGACACTGAAGTGATATGAAGAACCATGTTGAATTAAAGTTATTTCAAGTTGATATAAAATGAATTTCTCTTTATGCGGTTATTTTATTTTATTAACTATTGTGTGTATTGGCACATGCGTATCGTTTTCAAATATATATTCACTGAAGCTTATTCACATAAAAAGTGTACAAAATGTCACAAATTTTACCAAAATAATAAGCACGGTTGCAAAATGGAAAAAGTGCTTAAGTCAAGGTAAGCTGAATATGAATTAATGGTACCACCGCAAGCTGCATATTTTTCACTGCTCAACGCAAAGAAAGGTATTGTGTTTATTAGCCCATGTATGTACGTAAGTATGAACATTGCTTTAGGGAACTATATAAATCGAGCGATAGGTCTGATTCAATGGTAATCGTATGAAGTGTTAGAACTTTTAAATTACCTGATTACCACTTGGTGACCAGGCATGTGACTAATCCTGGCTCACTTTCCTTCAATGTAAAAAAATAATAAACATAAAATCTGACAGTAGAATTATTGAAATTCCTAAAAGTGTGCTTATGTTATTCTTGGTATTTCTTTTTTAAATAAGGAAGTGTTTGCGGAATCAAAAAGCACCCAAAAAAATCACACTAACAGTATTTTCCAGACCAAACTGCCTTACGGATGTAATCCTTACTGAACTCTTAAAACTGTCAATGACTCAAGTTTTAATATGTTCTTTGAATCTCTAAATAAAATGCTTCATTGGAAGGTGCTAAAACGGAATTAGATGAAATGAAAATGAAAATGAAAATGTGATGAAAAAAAAGAAAAAGACTCATGTGTCAAAATTTCATTTAATCTGTTAGCAGCAATTTACTCACACACACACACACTTAAGCTGCTTAATTTCATTTGAAATTTAACGTCTTGAGAGATTTTTAAACATTTTAAAATTAATTTTTAAGTAACAAGTATATTTTGTTTCATACATACATATATATGTAAATATTTTCCCAGAAATTGTATGTATGTATGCTCGTCGTGTTTCTTATAAATGGATGAATATGAATGTAATCTTTGTGTAGGCTTATTTATATATCGAAGTAGAATATATAGCAGCGAAATGTGTTGACATTTGCAATATATTTTAGATTATTGCCAATCAACTTTGAGAAGTAATTTTTTTATGTTTACATGTGTTAAAAAGTATATATAAACATGTTCTTTTAAAGTAACAATACGTTTTAGTCTTCATTTACCTTGATTGCAATTTATAAATGTTAACAAATCATATAAATGTGTCTTTGAGTAGTAAGAGTAATTAAAACGAAACATTTGGTTTTATATTAAATTGAAGTGACAACTTTTCCATTTTTGGCTTAGCAAATCACTTTTTATACTTAAGTAATATTAAGGCAGATTTCAATTATAATAAGTAAAAATTTTATTTAATGCTGCAAAGAATAAAAGTATTTTTTTTTAATTATGGAAGTTTTAGGAGCTGTGCTAATTGTGCTGCTCCATAAACCAAATATATATATATATATATATATATATATATATATATATATATATATATATATATATATATATATATATATACAGGGTGGGCCAAAAGAAACCAAGGGGTGAAAAAGTTTAATAACTTTTTTGTTTAATTTTTTTTTATTTTTTCTTTCAGATTATATAGACAACACTTGGAGAATTTATAATGGAGAGGTTCACAACTGAACAGAGAACCGGAACAATAGAATTTTACTATTTAAACCAGAGATCAATTATTTTAAGCTCATTTTCATTTGAATGGCTTTGTTAATAAGCAGAACTGTAGGTTCTGGGGTTCTCAAAATCCAAGAGCCATTCATCAACGCCAATTGCACCCCACCAGGTGTACAGTATGGTGTGGGGTCACATCTGAATATGTCATTAGGCCCTACTTCTTCGAGAATGAAGATGGAAGTGCTGTAACCGTAAATGGAGAGCGGTATCGGTTTATGATAGAAAATTTTTTACGTCCTGCTCTTGAAAACAGACCTGGTATGTGGTTTCAGCAGGACGGAGCCACTGCCCATACTGCCCGAGACACAATGGCACTTTTAATTCAAATTTTTGGAGAGCGAATAATTTCTCGAAATTCGGAAATTATTTGGCCAGCGCGATCGCCAGATTTGACAGCACCCGACTATTTTCTTTGGGGTTTTTTGAAGGAGCGAGTGTATATGAACAAGCCAGAGACAATGCTTGAACTCAAGGCAAACACTGTTGCAGAAATTCGAACGCTACAGCCACAAGTTTTGAAAAATGCTCTAAAAAGAGCCCATCAGTGCGAAACTGAAAACGGTGGTCATTTAAGAGACATCATTTTTAATACTTAGTGTAAAAAAATTTCCATTTTATATATTATTTAATCTGAAAGAAAAAATAAAAAAAAGTTAATAAACAAAAAAGTTATTAAACTTTTACACCCCTTGGTTTCCCTGTATATATAAATATGTACTAGTAATGCACGAATATTCGTATTCGTATTCGAATTGTCGAATATTCGATCATTTTCAGGCGAATACGAATGAATTCGTATTCGCCCAATTCAGCCGAATACGAATATTTTGCCAAAGAAATTAAATAAATAAATGCATAATTCCTAAACGAAATATAAATGAATGGATAAAAATGTTACTTTGTACGAATCCATTAATTTTTTTATAGAAAGTTGTGCTTTGTATCATTTTCAAATGTTATTTAATGACGATTATTAAAATTTTAGGTACTTTTTATTAACTTTAAAGTACGCCAACAAGAGTGTGAAGTCCTTTCTCATAACAATTTTTAATATTTCATATTGCAAATAACATTCGTATTCGTATTCGTATTCGCGAATGTCGTTTCAAACATTCGTATTCGTATTCGAATTCGCGAATATCAAAAATTCACACTCGTTACATCACTAATAATTATGTACATATTGATGGTCCCATTCAAAAACATGCTAAGTAGGTATAACATGTTATGCTGGGAATAGAATTTCCGAATTCATCTTTTATTAACTTAGATTCTTAAAAAAATAAAGTTTAACAGAGAATTTCAAAATTTAACTGAAAAAGAAAACAATGTCTGAAAATCGACTTGAACGCTTAAAAGTGTTCTCCTGCAAAACAGTAAAATATGACTTAAGCACTTTTTCCTTATTGCCTCAGATATATAAACACTAAATTAAAACACTTGTAGTAATAACATATTTGTAAAAGTCTGGGTAGAATTATTGACGAGTTCATAATTTATATTAATTTTCAAAATTCATCTTCTTAAATTTGAAATATATTTCGTAATGTAAAGAGTAAATATAAATTCACTTGTTACTTTGACAAATTATTAATGATTTTAACATGGACAAAGTAGATCTTTCGATCAATAGATAACTCCTTGTACAATTACCAAGTTCTAAAGGTCAATCATCTTACAAAATATTACGAGCATTTAAACTCATTTATCCAACACGAATTCATTCAATAATTGCTTTTGCAACTAATAAATTTTGTATCCTCATGTACATAGTACTTGTGAATGTATTTTAGATTTAATTCTCTTAATAATTTCTAAGACTTGACTGGCACTAACACAAAATGACTAGTTGTCTAAGGGTGTCAAATGTTTGTTAAGCCAAAAGAGTATGAAGCAACTAAACATTTGCTGGTTTGCAAGTACGCACACACAGCTATCTGAGAATGAGTAAGGGTAAGACTTAATTTAATTCCTGTTGTCATCATGTTTTGTTAGTTTTGACAGCCGGGCAGACGGACATTGAAATACATGTACTACTTTATACAATGCTTGCATACATTTAGACATTTTTGAATTTAGATTTATGCTTCCTTATTACAGTAATAATGAGCAAAAATTACAAAGTGCTGGCAGATATTATCAACATCTAGATGTGTTAAGTTGTTTTGGCATGCAAGCTGGCCCTTTGAAGGGTGCAGATGTCATATGCAAAAGTCCTGGGTTAGAGCCCGGTCTTCGACAGTCTTTAAATACAAGCACCATGCATCTTTCTGATGTTCATTAATATCACTTTGTATCACTTGTTGTAGGAAAGTCCAAGTAATGAAGGCATAGTCACTGGTAACTAAACTATACCAACTTCAGCATATACTAATCTTAATGTAACAACAGAGCGCCCGGTATTGTGTAGCAAAATCATCGGCGATTTAAAATAATCAATAAAATTGCTACTAAATACAGTCTTGCAAATTTAATACAACTCATTGACATCAGAGACGCTGCAACTCTGCATTATTAAAAACGTGCAAAAACTGGAACTATAAGAGCTATGGAGCTGATATAAAAATATTAGGATCAATATGCGATATGTTTTTGTTGTATTTTTGACCCAACAAGTGACCTTTATTTGGAGTAATTTGTGTTTAAAAAATATATAAGATAATAATAAACAGCAACAATTTTATTTATATTTGATTCACTACTGATTATTCTTTTCAAACAGCCAAAACACACTTTTCCATTCCATTTCACGCACAAAAATGAATACAGGGGCGTATGATGAGTAAATACTCTGCGTGAATTTATTTTATACGAATAAATATCCATACTATGGGTATAAACATACTGCGGCTATAATTATGACAGGCAAGACACATGTGCTTTTCTTTTAATAATTTTATAGTTTTTAAGTTCTTCGCATAAATAAAGTAGATACACTCTTGTGTATTGGAACCGACTATGGTCATAGTAGATTGAAAGCAAATATTTGAGCGTACGAGTTCTTTGTGGTCACTTCATTATATTTACACCTGCACGTACACACGTACGGATGAATATAACTCAATCTCTCACAAGCATTCAACACAGCATACTTTTTACTCTCCTTCATATATTGTGTCTGACTTTGCTGTAGACCAGCTACATCCAAGCACACATACACCCAGAGAAAAAACAGATTAAAATCAATAAAAACCATATAGAATTAATAAGAAACATTAACGAAATTCTAGTCATGTTGAAATTTCTGATTTCAATACCGAAAAATATTAATTTACAGTATTAATTTATTAATTTTATTTATTTTTAAGCATCTCAATATACATTTTCTATTATATCGAGAGTTATTGAATTAATGTGACGCGTTGTTATTTTTAAGTTTCAGCTTTTCCTTGAGTATACTCTTACATTTGTATCTGACGTAAACAGATTTAAAAGCTCTTACAATTTGTTCCTGTTCACGCAAAGTAAAAATATGGTTGAGGTAACCATAATCAAACAGCAACATACTATTATTGAATTATATGGTTGCAGTCATATCATATTATTGTTAATAGAAAAGGAAACTTTAATAATATTATTACTTTGTTACACCTAATCCTAGTATTTTAAATATGACAACACTATTGTTAGATGTGACTAAAATATAATTGAGACTCACCATACCATGTTCTTATATTATATTAGTATTGTTAAATACGACCACAGTATTATTTAATATAATAATACTATTTTATTTTTTAATCATATATTTATTGTAGAAACAGCTGTGCGTTAAATTCGAAATAAAAATAAATTAATATTGTTGAAATAAAATGTATATGTAAACATATAGAAATTTATACTTACACGACATACAGACATGTCTGTATAAAGAGATACACAAATGTTAATATATTTTTACCCTTTTGTTTATACTTTATTTATTTATTAATTCATTTAACACGACCCATGCACTACCGATAGCTTAAAAACGAAATACTGAACTGACAGATGTTTCTGAAAAAGATGTTTTTTTGTAACTTAACATAATATGGTTTTGGATAACATTATATTGTTATTTACATCATATTATTTTTAAATAATAATACAAATTATGTTGTAGTCATAAATTTTTAACAAAACTGTATTGTTAAACTCTAACCATATCACACTTTTTTATAGATGTGATAATTTAATTATTAAATTCAAACAGTATTGTGTTTATCGTAACGAAGTAAATGTTTAAAATAACAATAACTAGTTTTCGACGACCACACATTTGTTTCAGAGAACATAATATTGTTTTCTCAACCATTCTACAACCATATCTTTTCTTTGCGTGTTTATTTTCAAAGTAAGCAGCAAGCATTGTTGTAGCCGCGATCTAATTGGCTGTTGTACTCTGGTCGGTGTGAAATCACAAAGCTATCTTGTAAAAGCTCGCACATTGTGATATGCCTTGGAAGCAGCTGCTGTCAAAATTGGGGTGATATTCCCATCAGCAAATGACAATGAGTACTTAAAATAAACATACTTAAATATTTACACGTATTTTTAGCAACTGAAGTGACCACGGGCGGCGTTTTACTTGTTTCTGGTCTACAAAGTTCGTATTCGTAAATAGAGCATAACACGTGGAAGGTCACCCGAGCAGGGAGCCTATCATCATAGAGAATTTTTTCACTTGTTTTACGCTGTATCCGTCCATCGAGATTTGGCAAAACAGACTAACAGACATAGACGTACTTAGCTTCCACCAGACAGTGTCTATGAACTGACAAAATTCAGGACTTCCTATTGAAAACTCCTTTATATAGTTCCTATGCGAATTCTACTATTACTAATGTAAATCATCAAGAAACCTTTACTAAATAAATTCTTTGAACTACAAATATAATCTGCTGCACTAACGTCCTTAACTGCTGTTGCCAAGCGGGAAAACTTTAATGTGCTGTAAAAAAATCATACAAATCTGAAAGCTTTCATTTTCTAGTATTCTTTTGTTTGCTTGCCGTTTTGTTTATTTACTTAATTCCTTGTATCACTTTAATAAGAAAATATCAATTTTGTTAATGTTATGTGTGACATATTAGTCATTCCGCTTGTCAGGCAGAGTTCATTTGAACATAGGTTGTGGTAATTTAATATTTTGCATACATGCGTGAATGTAAATATGGGTATAAATACTACTTAAGCATAATATTATGTGGTAATTTATCTTCTTAGCTTTGACAGCCAACCTTTTGTCAAAGGTATACTTAACATTTAATTTTTTTGTAAGCTTTTTAAAGACTAATTTACATGGATTTTAAAGGTCAAAAAAATTTGGATTTGCAATAATAAAGGTTAAAGTACTTAGCGCTTTGGTGGCTGGGTGTGAGTGAAGATGGATGATGTGAATGCTAAGAGCTTAAGTTTTTGCAAAGTGGTTTTAATGCTACTCCGGCCATATAAGTTATAGTAGATTTATGGAATTTACTTTGCTTGACAAATTGTTAAAATTATTGAATTGCTGACAATAATTATACGCCAGCAAAGTGGTACCAATACAAAGCAAATAATAATCATCGCATTGCAAGACCTTGTTCTTTCTGGACAATTTCTAGATCAAATTTCCAATCACAGCAAAGTAACAAATTTAAACAAAATATAAAGCAACTCCGTCCAAGCCATATGCACAATGTGCAAACTTTTCTAAAAAGCTTTCATACTATTACGCGGATATTGGCGATAACATTGCTTGCTCTTACTTTGTAAAGAAAGAAGGACAAATTTAAGAGCTTTTCAAACAAAACATTAGAGTATGTATGTTTGGATGTATACATAAAACGTGAAGAGTGAAATATTTTATCATCCATAGCAATATGCTGACACATCGAAACATGTATATTAAAAAAATTTATTGAGCAAATACTTACGTTCTTAAAAGTAGCCTCAATATTTGAAACCAATGAGAAGTCTCTCTGCTTCACAGACAGACAAAATAAATATCAACAAAATTCGATTAGAGCATCCTTGGCATATATACACACATACATATTCAAAGTATCTTGTTTAAATAAAAGCATGGAATGATGTTCCCTTCGCTTAAAAATTTATGTTTATGAATAAAAAATTAGATTAAAAAGTATTATTACTATACATATGTATTTCTAACTAACAAGTTTTACGATTAAAACGCGTTTTGTTTTGTGTATGTGATATAAAAAAATTTCAATATTTCATGTTTTGGATATGTTTGCGTGCGTACAGGAAATGTATGCATATCTCTATATAAATTCTAGTTGCTTAAGATATTCGTAATTTCATTTTCCAACACGAGCCAAAAAATTCGCTTTCTTAATGTATTTTTCAAGCACAGCACGTTGTATAATAATTTGTAATTTATGCACGTACTAAAATCTTCCGGGTTATACATATTCGAATTTCATATATTATGTACTTACGTACATATGTACATATATGTTTATGTATGAAGATAACATTGAACAGAACAACAGACAGACAGACTAGCAGGCAGACGGTAAAAGGCATACGTAAATAAACAGGAATACGTATGCAAATACTACACAAGTATTTGCATTTTTTATATTTGTTTATATACCCTGCAGAAAGTGCGAGTAGTGAAACTGTAGTGATCTACTAGTGACATTGTCAGTAGTACTACTGACCAGGTATACCCAAGCCAATGTAATCATCTATTGACATTTAACATTAGCTTGTCACTGAAAATCCACCACTAGACTGTGGCACTACTGACTAAGTAGTTTTTCTGGGATCACATGGAGACATTGGCACCGAAGATTCATTAGTAAATTTTAGGGGCTCTGGTATACAATATCGATATTTCCTCGCTCGTATTCAATAGTAAAATTATAGTTATTTTCTAGTGACATTGTCAACAGTGCTACTGACTAGGTGTACCCCAGCCAATATAATCGCCTATTGACATATAACATAGGGTTGTCATTGAAAATCTACCAGCAGACTTTACCACTATTGAGAAGGTAGTTCTTTTATGACGATATTGAAATATTTGAACCAAAGATTCACTAGTAGGTTTTAGTGACGCTCGTCTACATATATTTATTTAATATTATTGCATAGAATAATATAAAAGAAAAAAAAAACTATTGACGCGTTCATTGACAATATCAATAGAAATACATAAATTGCATAAAAGGAAAGTTGTCGACATTTTAACTAGTGCAATTGTCGCTGGAGAAAGAGTATTGATATAGAGACATATGGTTCTAGGCTGACTAGAGGGTAACTACAATACATACACACACACACACACACACACATACATATGTACTTATTTGTACATGCAAGAACATGATATAATTTTGTACTTCTTTTAACATTAGTGATAACATATTCAATTTATGAAACTAACTAACTCTTATTCGAAATTCAAATTTCAGCAAAAAAAAAAAAATAAAAACTTAAACGAAGTTTTGAGTTTGGTTCTTGTAAATTTTCTAAATCTGACACTGTGCATTAGACAGTGCTTCAGAATCGTTTTTCATTAGCCAAAACTCTGTAATTTTGAAACTTATAAAAACTTTTTTTTTAATTTTTTAAGTGGATAGATAACACTTTTAGCTTTCATCCGGTTTTAGTTTCATTAGAACCAGTACAGTGGTTATTGAAAAATTTTAAGTTTAAGTGGAACTGATTTTTTTTTATTTTGCATATGTTATTTTACTTAGAAAAAATCCTATAATTAACATTTAATCGCCATTTTATTAAG
This sequence comes from Tachina grossa, assembly GCA_949987645.1. NCBI lineage: Eukaryota > Metazoa > Arthropoda > Insecta > Diptera > Tachinidae > Tachina > Tachina grossa. Next base: position 171,374,467 of record OX465274.1, on the reverse strand, counting down.
CTTGAGGCTTCTTAAATAAAATGAACGGTATTGATTTTTCGACAATCTTTCGATACGCCTATGTGTGTGTTCTTAGGGTAATTTTTTTTTTTTTGATTTTGAAGACGACACACAAAGGCGTGTTGAAATATTGTCGAAAGATTTTAAAGACCTCATGCTTAATATAATAACAAAAATTAAAAATTTTAAAAACCCCTGATTTTTTCAGAAAATATCTTATGTCTTCTAAACGGCTGGACCGATTTTCTTTAAACATAGTTAAAAACTCTCTCGATCAAGTCACCTTTCAAACATAAAAAAACTAATTTAAAATCGGTTCAGCTTTTTGGTCTGTACGTCTACTTACACAGAAAAACACATCCACAGATACACAGACACACACTACAAACTTATAACACCCCTTTTTTAGTCGGGCGTTAAAAAAAATAGTTATAAACATATGCACATAAAAATAAAAGATAAAATGTACGTATGTATGTTCCCAAACAATTTTTATGTATTATTAAAAAACAGCAGATGGTATTTTGCGAAGAAAAAAATCAATAAAATATTTTAAATACGGGGGTGGATCATTAACTCAGTGTCTTTTTGAATTTCGCGCCTCTTGATTGAAATGGCAACATCGCTCCTGTCAAGAGGCAACTGTCAGTTGACTCCTATATAAATTTGAACAAGCTTTTTCATTTATTTTGTGTTTGACAGCTGTTGATAACAGGCTACCTCGCCTTTTGAAAAGAAAGTGTAAAAAATTTCAATTTCGTGTGCTCATTAAAAATTATTTTTTGCGAAAAAAAAAAACAGTCAATCAAGCCAAGGAAAAGCTCGATAAGTACTATGGGGATTCTACACCATCGATTTCAATGGTAAAAAAGTGGTTTACTGACTTTAATTGTGGTCGCACAAGTACAAATGACACTGAACGTTCTGAACGGCCAATTGAGGCCAGTACAGCCCAAAATGTTGAAAAAAAAAATCCACGATATGGTGTTGGCTAATTTAAGAATAAAAGTTCGTGAGATTGTAGATGCCATAGGCACTTCATATGGCAGTGGGGTTTCGATTTCAAATGATCAGCTGGGTGTAAGAAAGTTGTCTGCAAAATGGATGCCGCATTTGCTATCAATTGATCATAAACGTAAACTTGTGACAACTTCATTACCTTCCAATGGCAAAACAATAAACGGAAAATATTATGCCAACTTATTCGACAGATTTAATGAGGATTTAAAAAAAATCCGCCCCATATGGCCAAGAAAAAAGTTTTTTTTTCATCTAAATAATACACGAGTGCACACGTGTGCAGTCTCAATGGCAAAACTCTATGAATTGGGGTACGAATTGGTATCCCATCCACCATATTTTCCGGACTTAGCCTCTAGTGACTGCTTTCTATTTCCAAACCTAAAGAAATGGCTTATGGCCTATTTTAAGGACCTCGAAAAATATTATTTTTTTGGAAATGTTGAACTAAGTGTATTGAGTTGAAAGGAGATTATGTTCAAAAATAAATTTTTGTTTTGCAAAAAAACTGTGTTTTATTTAAAAAGTCACGAACTTAATGATCCTCTGAGTTGTGGCCATATATTTTACGATGCTGTTCAACTTGCTCTAAGTCCATTCCCTTTAACCACTTAAATAAAAGACCCTTATTCATAAAAAATTCTTTTCGTTTACAAAAGCTATATTAAACAAATTTCCACAATATGCTAGTTAATATTTTACTCGTTGAGTCGAAAGCTTATCAACATTAGGATGTTTTAGAATCTTTAATGTTTGTTGTGCTTTTAAAATTTGTAAATATTTATTTTATTTATCTGTGCCAAAAAGGAAAAAGTGTTTAAGTTGAGATAAGCTGATTTTGCGTTATTGGTACCTCCGTAATCTGCATATTCGAAAGTACCCGTGGACAAAATCTCAATTAATTTGTGTAACTTTTCAGGAATTTATAGCACTATGACTTGCAACTTTTCTTTTTTAGACTTCTAATCTCATTTGGAATAACAGCTTAATTGAGGTTATACTTTATCATATTTCAACTTAAGTGTATTACTTGTAGTGTTGTGGAACGATGTTTGCTTAAAAAAATAAAGGTTAACAGAGAATTTTCTAATCTAACTGCAAGAGAAATACATTTCTTAAAATCGACCTGAACGCTTAAAAGTGCTCTCCTGCAAAATAGTAAGATATAACTTAAGCACTTTTTCCTCATTGCCACAGAAATACTTGGCAGTGTTTGGTTTTCTCAAGCTACATATATGCATAAAATATTTTTTTTAAATTTATTAATACACATAAAAACTAGTTACGACGTTTGTGTAAAAAATTTAATATTAATTTAATTATTTTATTTTTATTTCTTTTCAGTATTCAAAAGGTTATTTGATAGATATAAATTCCAGTCTCTCTTTAAATATGTTTAAAATTATTGAAATACAATAGTATCATGATACGTACAATTTATATGCACATATGTACATATGTGTATAAGTTGTAAGCAGTAGCACATATCGTGTCATAAATACAAAAAGGCCATTTGTGTAAATCAGCAAAAATAAAATTTAAGCTTAAAACTATTTAAAATTGTCACAATTTTGTATTAGTACACGTATTTCAGTTGATGTAATTAATTAAGTCAAAATTCTTTTAAATTACAACTTTTTGGATTTTAGGTAACTATATTTAGTTATGTTAATTTTTTGGTTTTCTGTGCATTATTATATGTACGTGTGAAATGGCTATATGATTTGTAATTTTTTTGTTTTACATCTGTTTTTATTTTATTCACTTCCTTTGCATTTTGTCCTTGAGTTTTTGTTATTTTCCAAAAATGCAAGGTTTTTGCTTTTGAGAAAGCTTATGTATGTACATATGTATGTATATTTAGTGTACCGTTTCAGAAATAAGTAAGTCCTTTGTTAAACAATTTTTGATTATTTACTTAAATGCATTCTTTAGGAATTTACTTCTTCCTATATATGTAGATTCTCCTGGATATTGATTTGCCAGAGATTCAATACGTTCATCCAGTCAACTAAAAAACTGTTATCAATTTTTGCGACACCCTGTTTGTTCTCATGTCCTTGGAATCGAAATAATTAAGGTATTCTATATTTGGTATATTAACCATATTGAAGACTTATTTAATCATAGTGCTAGTTTAAATGAACAAAATTAGCCTAATTATGGCTTTTTAGACTAAACAAGCTCGAGAAATAAAAATTTCTCAGACACAAACCCTCAAATATATTTCTATACATATTTACTTGTTCAGAGTAAGCCCGCGGTGTACTCGTGCGTGACAAAATAGATGAAAAATAATAATTAACTTAGATAATAAACGATATTATTTAATAAATTTAGATTAACTTCATAATGTTGATACAAGTTACCTCATACGCTTATGATAATTTAAAAAAAAAAAAAAATAAATTACAAATTACACAAAGCTATGTATGTACATATGTATGTCTGTATGTATTGTGCATGTGTGTGATACAATTATAATTGAATTTATTAATGATACTGCCCCAGGCCATTTAAAAAAGCCACCACCAAACTTGACCAAGTTCACTATGAATAACTAGACTGATTTAAGCCAAACACACAAAAAACCACAACAATAAAAACCAGCTGAAAACAGCCTGTTGCTTCAAAAGAAGGTCAAAACGCATGACAAAATCGAACAAAAATATGAAACAAACACAAACACAAACACACAAACACCCATACACTCACTAACACAAGGAAAAAAAACGGATAAAATGGTTGTTGAATAACCAGGAGCAACAAGGCGAAATAACAAGAGTAAAAGCAGTTCCAGTGAGAAAATATTTTTGTGAGTACAAGAGAAATTTTTAATAGAGTATAACAATCCCATTTTAAATAAATACAAAAAAAAAATCATTAAAATTGTTCCTTTAGAATAAAAAAATTACAGTATTTAGCCAATTCTGTTATACAATAAATAACAGTTACAATAGAAGATGTTTAATAGAAAAATATAACATAAAAAGAAAATATGGAAAATGTAATCGTACCTTGACGTCGATTATGTCATCTGAAAATGTTGTTTAAGTTTTTGGTTTTGAAATTTTGAAAAAAGGTAATGGCTCTGCCAACATTAAATTGGTGCCAGAATTAAAATTCAAACATGCATTGAGGCTTGAATTGTCTGGAAATTGATGTGTAGAAGAGCTGACATAAATCGGCATACATGTAATCTTCACTTAAGCATTTTTTCCCTGTGGAATGATCTCACATTATTAAAAGGATTTGCTTGGCGCCTTAAATAGCAGCCATTACGTAGTCTTTCTTGCAAGCCGTGATAAAAAGTTTTACTACTAGATTAAATGAGATAACATTTTTAAATTGTGTATTTACCCTGCAGGAGAGTAGGCGATAATTGCTTAAGGCGGTTTCAGACTATAATACAAGTATTAATACTTTTGACGAAAATGCATCCCTGATCTAATTTCTGTTTAAAAAATTAAAAAAAAACAACAACAACTCAACATGTCAGAGTTGCATTTTCCACAAAATTATTAATACTTGTATTATAGTCTGAAACCGCCTTTAAAAGCTACTAGTATAACTACTAGAATAGCAAGAACTAGTGCAAAAAGGGTTAAAGTTGTTGCGTAAAATTACTAGTGCTGATGAGCACTAGTATATGAAGTAGTTCCAAGGCACCACACTGCAAAATAAATTTTGACTGTCTAACGGAGCCCTTGCAAGGGCTTGCATTGTATGAAAATTGGTATCATACAGTTATTAAAATTTTAGGTTCATCTAAAAATATATTTAAATATAATTATATGTTATAATTATAATTAAATAATTATAATTACCCTTATTAATTTTGATAAATAATAACGAATTTTAACTAGCTAGTTGTCACTGTGTAACAAAGGAATAAAACCACGAATTTTATAGAATTTTTCTTCACAAAAGAACTGGTAATAAACTAGTCCTAAACTAATACCAATGGCACTGGTACTTTTCTTAACACACTCAATGCTAATTCGAGTATTAAGATGGCATAGGAAACTTTACAGTGGGGAACTAGTGGGGTGGTGATTTCTGTACTAGTAAAATACGAGTTGCAAACTAGTTCGATCTCCTGCAGGTTAAATAAGTAATTAACGATTTTACGAAATTGATCTTATTAATTCATTTTTAATCGATCCATTAAATACAAACTTTCTTAACCACTCTGTATTACCATTATTTCTGCCTTTTTATCCAACTGCGCGATGCAAAGAAGGCTATTGTGTTTATCAGCCTATGTTCTCGTATGTATGTATGTATGTATGTATGTATGTATGTATGTATGCATGTATGTATGTATGTATGTATGTATGTATGTATGTATGTATGTATGTATGTATGTATGTATGTATGTATGTGTGTATGTATGAATGTATGTATGTATGTATGTATGTATGTATGTATGTATGTAATGTATTTCTTTGCGGCACTATATAAACCGAACGCGTGCACCGATTTTGATGATTCAAAAATAGATTTGCCTTAATCCTGGGAGTGTCATTAAAGATATGAAATAAGAAAAAAAAATTAAAAGATGGCGAATGTATTTTAAAATCATCTATAGGTTTCTCTTATGATTTTTTTATTTCGAATGGCCATTAATGATATTGGATTGTTTCAATTTTGGTCGCAGTTGGGTTTTTTTGATTTTTTTAATTACTACTTGTTTTTCTTTGCACTTTGATCGGCGTTCACACCATGCAAGTCTTATTTTTGAACATATATTTTTTATCATGAAGCTGAGTGATCATTTATTTTCCCCCCGTATCTCTCTCCAACAAACTAGTCAGGTTAACAATAGAGCAAACGGAGACTAATCGAATATCTTACTTGATGCAGCTATTTTTTAAAAAGCTTCAAGTACCCGGTTTTATTGGAGCTTTAATTTCGTTTTTTGCATTTCATCGGTTTTAGTGTTTTTTAGTTTTGGCGTTTATTTTTTTCATGTTGGGCGCTTTTTTTCGGTTTTTGATGATTTATTTTGGTTGTAGAGATTTTTTTTGTTTTGGCGCTTTTTGCTCATTTTGGCGATTTTTTTGTTTTTCCGTGATTTTTTTCATTTTTGGGGTTTGTTTTTTAATTTTGGGATTTTTTACTTTTAGCGTTTTTGAAAATTTCAAGAGTTTGACTCTTAAGGATTCTTTTTTAAATTTTGGTGGTACTGCAGTCTGTATAAAAAAACAATAACTTTGCAAATTTAAAGTATGTACATATATACATATAATTGTCTGTATCTTACATTATGATTTCAACATTTTTTGTTGCTCGATTTGAAACACTCTTTAATTTTTAACGAAAAATTTTTTTATATTCTGTGAAAGTTTTTAGGTCCGTTGTCTTACGATTCTCACGAAAACCGTCTGTGACGGATTGACGCACAAACGGACATCGTCCAAAAGCATTAGAGTTTCTGTTCACCTTTGGTGTACGGAATCCTAAAAAGCAGTGATATTATGTAATTTCGCCATTAAATAAGAAATATTCTTGTTAGAATTTATTTTGGGCATTTTTTCTACTGGAAAACAGTTTTTTTCTTCAAACGTATATGGCAACACTGCTGGCAGTATAAATTGTTTTTGTTTAAAATTTATATACTCTCTGAGAATATATAAAAAAAGAATCCAAAAAGAAATATTAGAAACGATGGCATTGAAAAAGAAAAATAACACAAAAACAAACTGAAGCAACAAATGGATTTTTGAAAAGCTTTCGTACAAAGCTTTCCCTAATAAAGGGGAATCTGTTTACAAATCTTCTAATAAAAAGTTGTCACAAACTGGAAAGAGTGAGAGAAACAAAAAAGAAAAATGTAAAACAATTTTTGCTGAGCATAAAATGCAATGGAGTAAAGTGTTATATTACAATACGAATAAACATCTGTTCCCTATACGAACTACACACACACACATCCACATACACCCATTTAATAGTGAAGTGGGTGTCTTAGATACTCGTGTTATTTGTGCAATTGTTTGTGGGGGTTTATTAAAACAATTTTCATATTACCACGCATACACTTACAAGTTGTGCAACATGTACTCACTGACTAAGCTCTTTGTTTGACTGCGAGTGATATTTAGCTTGTGTCAGCTTTCCAAACACAGGTCTTATGCCCGTCAGTCTAGGATAAACGCTTAAAACGCCACAACAAGTGCACGCGTGTAAATAAATAAGAAGAAAGCGAAGAGTATAAAAATAAAGTACATACCAGAAAACCAGAACCTGCTACATATGTACAACTAAAACGTTCTATAAACTCTTGTACCACACATACCCACTCATTGTCATTTGAAAAGAAATACACGCACACACACGCAGGCACACACACACATATTCACTTTTTCACCCAGTTGTTTGTGATTTGAAGTTTATTTCGCATAAAGTTATTACAAAACTAAGAGCCAGCGCACAAGAAGTCAACTTGCAAATGAAACGCAAAAAGAACATTTATGGAAGTAAGAAAAAACATTAAACAAAATTCTTGTGTGGTGTCAGCTTTAAGAAACTTTGTATTAAAACGTAATTATTTAATTCGAGTGCTTGAAGAAAAAATTCAGAGAAAAAAACATTAACTGACAGCGGTTTTTTTGTTTTAATTTTAAATTCCAAAAGTGTTGCTGGTATTTGAAAAATCTTTTGACAGGTGCTCGGAAGTGCAAAACAAAGGGAAAGGAAATAAATATTAAAGTTATTTTAAAGTAAAATAAAGGTGCATGCAATAGCTTTTCTATTTCCCAAAAGTGTTTGTGTGTTATCAAAAGAAAAAAAAATAAATTATTGTTAGATTATTAACACAAGAATAATTTAAAAGTAAACGATTTAAGAAAATTTATGTAAGACCCACTAACTGGTACGAGATTAGGGTCAAAATTTGTTAAAGTAAAAAAAAATAATTTAGACAATATTGGCACTAGTTTAATTAAAATTAAAGTTTTAGCTTTGTAATATCAAGCAAATGTGCCAAAAAATTGATAAATATTAAAAAAAACATGTAAAATTACTGAAAAAAAATTAACCAAACTTACAATCATTTTAATTTTTCATTAATCCTCAACAAACCCCTCCAAGCAAAAATAAAAAAAAATCACTAAAATTGTTTCAAATAAAAATATAATCAAGGTTTTGGTAATAACAAATAAGTCCTAAATATTTAATTAGAAAAAGTAAAATAAATGTTTCTCTATATATAAAATCCTTAAAAAGTTTCATCAGCAACCACCGATTTTCTAAATAAATACCTTCAAATCTTAAACAAATAATTTTAATATAAATGTTGTGACTTTAATATCCACAATTTAAGAGCAAGTGAAATAAATATATTTATATTTTGCATAATTAGCAAAAGTGTAAATCAATTGAATATTCTTTTTAAAAGTGCAGCATAATTAATTTTTATATAAAATAATTTCAAAGTTTAGCTTAAGTATTTTAATTTTGTGGTGTCTTAGTGCTATAAAATATTTATCGTTTAAAACAAAAAAATTATTGTTTGGATAAACTACAACAATTTAAATTTAAAATGCCTCAATTCTGGATAATCATTTTATGGTTAGGATTACTCTCTTTTAAGCCAATAGGTGAGTGCCTTGGTAAATTGTTGGTAATTATTTACAGCCTTATTTATAAAACGTAATAAGGCTTTATAATGGGTTTTTAACACACATTTCCATACAAAATTATTCTTAAAAAGCCTTAGTAAAGCGTTAATAAGTTTTATATATAAGGCTGTTAATTTTTAGTATAATTTCATAGAATTTTGTATGTATAAAAAATATTTTAAAATATTTTAATGCTCTAATTCTAATTTGAAAATAGTTCTCAGTCATTGTTTTTGAATTCTCTAAATTATTTTCTTTAAAAATGGCTGTCGTAAATTGATAATGAGAATGATGTTTTTGAAACCAAAAAATTAAATTAAAGTATATTAACGTTTAAAAAAATATATCAAAAAATTTGTGTGGGATATAAAATGGTTTGAAATAGATGAGGAAAGCAATAACACAAACCTTCTAGCATAGACAATAAATAATAATTGTCTTAAAGCAATACAACTTAGACTTTTTCTCGTCCATTGACAAGACCATGATACAATAATATAAAGGTAAAACCAAGGTGTATCTAACTAGGTGGCAGCGCTACTTCAGCTGATAATTTTTTGCTTTATGTGCTTTGTAGCTGAAAAACGTCAAAAACTTCGATTTTGTTTTGGTTTTAGCATAATTATTTTTGTGCTTTTAACATTCTTCGGTTCTTCACACAGCTATGGTTGCCATATTTTTGTATAACAAATCCTTACGCAGTCACCTGTATAATTACACCATATGGGTAAAACCGTTCTCTCTTTTCGTCGCCATATTAAACTTCTGACGTTTGTCCCGATTATTTTTTACTCTCAAAATTAATGCTACCTTATTAATTTATGGAATCCGAGTTTTTTTTTATTTTTTTGACGTTCTTGTTTATTAAACTAAAAATAATGGAAAACATTTTAATTATTTCATAAATTTAAAAAAATAAACAGCAAAAAAGTTACAGCAGCACCAACAACGGCAGCAAGCAAGATACAACAGGAAGGAAATTTCCAACTGAATCAAGGCGGAACTTTGTCTTTATACTCTCTGGTGTATTGCCTTACATCAATTGCGTCCAAGCTATAAGCACTATGTGCAAAGTCTTACAAAAGACCTTTTATGTTTTCACACTGACGAGAGCACAATATCCAAGCAGGGGGAAAAATCGTGGCAATCGTTATCGAACGTAGTTACGAAATATTTCAATAGAATTTATATGGAAATATTTCGTAATTCGATAACGAGTGCCGCGATTTGCCCCCAGATCTCGGCGACATCTTTGGTCTTTGCAAAGAAACAATAACAAAGCTGTATATTAGAGTATGTGGGTTTAGACGTAGCTGCCTTACATTATTCGGATGTAGCATCCTTACGGATATTATTAGACCACGTGGTCCATTTTAAGGAGAAATATGATAATTACATATTCCTAGTCCAATCATAGGCCATGTCCTTAGCAAACACAAAAGAAGTACAGTGTTTATTGTATATATCAACAAAGCATTAACTCTTATTCAGCTACGTCCAAGCCATATGCACAATGTGCAAACTTTTATAAAGAGCTTTTTGCACTTTCACACCGACGACAGCAGAACAGCCAACCAGATCTCGGCGACAACAATGCTTGCTGTTAGTTTGCAAGGAAACAACAACAAATTTAAGAGCTTTGAAAGGTGTTTACCTTAAATGCAAATGTCGCAGTATGTGTTTTGTGCTTGATGTAAACCAGCAATAAATTTGCACACGAAGTATATGCGAATGTGTATTATATGTATAAAACAACCGTGAATTCCGCTAATAAAACATCGATGTATCGCTTCTAAGAAACGCTGTATCTTTATATCGATGTTTTTACGAACGAAATTGCATCCCAAGCCGTGAGGCTTTTTTGTTATCTATTGAATTAAATAATTAATCAAATATTTGCTTTTGTAGGTCTTATTACACACAAATTTCGTTATTCTCATGTTCAATTAACATTAAAAAAATATGTGTTTAACTACAATTTCTAAACTCAAGTTACACATTTCAAAAAGCATTCCTAAATAAAAGTTGTCAGTTAATTTTAATTATTATTAGAACTCCATTTGTTTCTATATTTGTGATTTGAACGGGCTAAAGTTCGTATCGCTTTTTAAGCCAAATTACATGTGATAATTATTAATGAACAAATAACACCAAAGTCTGTTGTAAATATTCTGACTAACAACACATAGTTGAACGGAACAGCCAGCCGTTTTCGAAGGCCACTAGACCTTCATCATCAGCGTTCTTTTGTGTTTGGTCCACTGTGTGTGGTGTCAGTTGATGTAGATTTCTGTTTTTATATACTTAGCATTTTATTGCAAATGGAATATGTGAATTGTTTTGATTCATCGTATTACAATTTGCTGAAAGCTTTTTTGTAATGTAAGCTCAATTTTACCATCACTATGTTTACAACAGTCTTAACATTGTCGTTTTGCTCTTTTTACTAATTATACACATGTTACTTAATTTGCTTATTTTTTGTTCTACTTAAGACAAACTTTTTTGGTTTGTTACTATTAAGTATATTTTTATTTTTAATTTTTGCCACAGGCCCATGGCTTTTAATTTTTAGTTAATTTTAATTATTATTATATGTGTGTGGCAACGCTTTCCTCTCTGTTTACAAAAAAAAAAAAAAAAAAAAAAACAGTAATCAAATAATTGGGGCAAAAGTCAGAATTAATTTTATACGTCAAATGTGGTTGTACCTTTATATTATTGTATCATGGACAAGACTATACAATTGTCGAACAGAATTAGGGCATACACAAAAAAAATTATTCCCAGAATATTTTCAAACACACGTTTTTTTTTTAAACAAAATTCAGTTTCAGTAAATATTTTTTATTGTTCCAGTAAATTGTTTGTTCCAATTTGTTTGTTTGTTCTAATTCATACATCTAATATAAAATAACATTTGTTACAAGATTGTTTAGATAAGATTTCTGTTCAAATATGACAGATCAGATATTCGTTTGACTTAATTTTTAATTTTAGTAAACAATTCGTTGGAATGAAACAAGTTATTACAAATTATTACAAACTTTTGCATTTCAATTTACCAATTTCTTTTGATTCCGAGAATTTTTTTTTGGAATTGAAAAATAATGAGTAGTTTCCACAATACAACTAAGCGAAATTTGTATAGGAATCACTCAAAAATTTTGAGTGCTTTTCATAAATTTTTTCTAGACAAGTCACTTGCTTGCTTTGTGGAAACTACACATTAGTTTTTGTTTTTTCTGTGTACATTTAAAAATATTGTTTTAAATGATTCAACAAATTTGTTGACTTTATTTCAATTTTCGTTTTTTTTTAATTCTAATTAGACAACACAACATTGACATTTTATGCGCGATTTATTGGAATAAAGCCAAAACTTACCGTTATGTGTCAGAAACCTCAATTTTTTTAGTGTATTATTAAGTACAAGGTCTCAACTAAAAATTTGTATGCTACTGATGTAAGACCGAACGAAGCTGAAGTTAAGCAAAATTTAGCCAAGCTTTACTTGCTATGTACCCTTAAGATGACCCTTTAATCAGTGCATATCGTTACCTTAATATAGAAAGACCCTTACTTTTTATTTTTTAAAAATCGAGATTTTCATATTTTTCAATACATTATATCATGATATAAATATAGAAGGTACTTCCATTCTCTCAATTTTTTTTTGACATTCACCATCTGACAAGTATAAGTATTGTGAAGTTTCCTGGAAAATTGTGCCACCGTATTAATTTAATATTTCCCCCTCTATTTCCTGTTTTTTTTTTTTTGAAAATCTTATTCAAAAATTATTTCAGAATTGTTTTTATAAAATACGGAATGCATAAATTAAACAATTAATGTCCAAATTGTGTTCGACGGTTGTATCCTCTTGTCTATGGACGAAAAAAAGAAGCAGAATCTTTAAAACAATTATTAGTTATTGTCTATGCTAGAAGGTTCGTGTATTTGCTTTATGATTTTGTTTCAAACATTATATCTAACACATATTTTTTCCTTTCTTTTTCAAACTTTTGTATAATAATTTCATTTCATTTTAATGTTTTAAAAACATGGTAATAATATTTTAATATTTCATTATCAAAGACAACAACCATTTTGAAGAAAATAATTTAGACAATTCAAAAACAAGAAAATTATTTTAAAACCAAAAAAAAAGTCATAAATCTTCGTACTTAATTAGGGCATAAGCAAAAAATAAGAGTGCAGCATATTTTAAATTCCCTGCATTTCCTGGTGTTCGCCAACAGTGGCTAAGAGCCTATAAGAGCTGTGAAATAGACTTGCTAAATGATCTGACCGATTATTACACCAATTTTTTTAGAAAGGGATGTTACAATCAACAAGAAACATATTATGTAAATTAAACAGAATGCAATATCAATTACTATTTGTTAAACTTAATGAAAATTCGTTGTCAAATACTCCAAATCATCAATCAATTTGGTTTCTTAGCGCCAAATTTAGATGAAAATATAGTTAAAAGATTTGTATTAAGCAGAAAACTTAAAAATATGAGACCAGTTATTATATAATCACTTTTTAAACTTTACAGATATGTAGTTATGTATATAACTTTATTTATTCTCAAATTTTTGTTAAGAAAATTACATATTTTTGTAAAAAAATTTCTAGGGGAAGACTTACATTTTTTACTATATGGGAACATTTTTCTTTATTTCTCTCAAAAAACAAACTTCAAAAATACTTATTTTTAAAAACAAAGAGAGAATGGAAGTACCTTCTATATTTATATCATGCATTATATGCTCTTCTATCGAAATAAACAAAAATCTCGATTAAAAAAAAATAGTGAGTAGGGACTTTCTATATAAAGGTAAAGATATGTTTTAGTGTCATTGACTGCACGCATACAACTGTGTGATTGATGAAATGATTTGATCCTGTCCTGGACACTTTAAATTCACGACAAGAAGCAACTTTTATATATTTTATACCAATTAATTTATCATATCGAGCCATAACTGCCAAAAAAACTTAATCGACACATATTTTGGATCTTCTTTTTTTTGATGAAAATTGATAACTAGCGATTGTAAATGACCGAATTAGGTAAAAAAATTCAGTTCGAAAATTATGTCGCTTAAGCTTTTCTTTTAGCGGTTTTGGCACGATAAAAAACAGAAATCATCATTTAAAGCTTTTTATCTATTTCTGCTGGAATTTTATCTGTGATGGCTTAAATTTATTTCTTCAAGCAGCAGATAAAAAACATTGTGCTGAATATTGTCAGGGCTGTCAGATTTATTTTCACCTTTTTCGCCAAATCCAATGTTAAAAATCGCCAAAATCGCCAAAGTGTATTTTTTTAGTTTTTGACAATGAAATATGTATTTTATAAATTATTAAAAATTCAGTTTATAAATTATAAAAAATTAATTTGTTCCAAATCGCTAAAATTCGCCAAAAATTGGGAAAATATCGCCATTATATATATTTTGTTTACTTTTATTTAGAACAATGTAAAAAGGATTATGAACATAAAAAGGTACAATGTTTGGTATAAAGAAAAGAAGATTTTGCGGTTAGTATTAATTAAATATTAGATATATGTATGTACATTTGTATGTAGTTGCAGTACTATTACATATCTAAAACTCTATATATTTCATCGTCAAGACATTCCACATTGCCTTCTTCTTTTGAATACATCTTATGGGAATTGAACTTTTTCAATATATCTTGCGAAGGTACAAAATAAGTTCAACATGTGCTATTTGCATTCATATAATTTATAATTCGTAATAACGCGTCAAGAAGTTCATATTGCATGCTATTTCGGAAGCGCATTTTAGTTGAGTTCATTATTGGAATTACCAGCATGTAAAGTACAGCCAAAGCAAGTTCTTTAAAATGGCACATACCTGCCGTATCCTTATAATCACAAACTTTTGGCCAAAAACTGTTTTAAGTTAGATGGAATATCACCATTAAAATAATCTTTCCAATCCACAAACGGTAATTTTGTCCATTGTGTTTCATAAAATCTGGCGGTATGTTAGGTAAGCTCAGTAAAAATTCAAAAAATCTCTTGTAAAGCAAACCTTTTCCAATTTTGCTTCTTTATTGCAATAGAAGCATGACTAAAAAAAAGACTTTGTTTTGCAGAATATGTATAAAGTTCTTGTTTTCAATTTACATGCAACTCAATGAAGATATGAAAAAATTTCTTTTCAAAAAGTTTGCTTAATTTTTGTTACGCATTGTGCAATTCGTTTCCGCTTATGGAACTTATCAGTAGACTTCAACCCAAACTATTTTAAATTTAATTAACAAACTTCATACGTTATTGAGGGCCACTATAAACAAACATAATAAGTTTAAAAGCCTCCAACAAAAACCTTTTCAAAACAATCGTCTTTAGTCGACTTTGCAACTATTTTGTTTTTTCTTATATGAAAATTTCTTTCAAGAATTTCAAGAAGTGCATGCACAAACAAGTCTTTTATAAAAAATTTTTTTCACAAGATCAAATACGATATACATTTTTTTGCTTTATAAACTCCATAAACGCATTTTTGAAATATGGCCATATTGCTATAAAGGAGCTAAATGTTTAACTGCCTTTTGTATATTATAAAAATAATTAAAAAATTTATAGTCGGTTTTTTGGGCATAGTATAAAAAAAAAAGCTTTTGTCATTGTTGTGACCATTTTGAAATTATTTTGTGGAAGAAGAGCTCTTAGACAATCTCTCTGACATTCTAGGAAGTTAAGCTATTCCTAGACTTAATCTTTGAGATGCCGCTCAGAATGAATTAATGAGGTTTCCTTAAGAATGAAGTAGATATAAATACGTACGTGTCTTGAATATTTTATTCGTAAAACATATTTAGTATAATAAATAAATAAATATTTTTACAGAAGATGAAAGAGAAATGAGAAATTGTTTTTAAGTACCTTTAGGTTTATTATATCCTTAAAATTATTATTCTAGTATTTTCCAATTCCTTATCTTCTTTCAGTTTACAGGATAAATTAAATTTTTTAAAAATTAGTTTAAATAAATATTTTAGAACTTTCTATTAGGATATTGTGCTGACATTTAGCATAAAATATCTGTTGAAACTACCCAGCAAAAAATTACACATTACCATTAGAACTACTTGCTATATAATGACTTACTTTTCTGATTGCCAATTTTCATTACTCGCTTACAAATCACATTACCTAAAATTTAAAAAAATGATGTACAAGTTGCTAAATGAAGAGAATGATTTTTTTAGATTAAATAGATTACGTGAACAAGTTTCCAAATAAAATAAGTAAGTACTTCTCAAGAATCGGTTATTTTAGTCTCACGCCTTGTTAAAATCATTAAGTTGGTAATCCAGTAGGAAGTGCTTACACCAAAAATGCTTAATTCCAAACTCGATTACCTTTTTTGAAATTTTTTGCTGGGTATTTACATTGCTTTCATAGGAAAAAGATTAGGTTGCTCATTTGTGTTTCTAAAAAGTTTTTATACCCTTAAAAAATAAAATATTTTAAGTACAACAAAATTAAGTATAAAAACAACCTTAATTTTGATGTGTTTGATATGAATACATGAAATCTGGCAAGGAAAGGGAACATAAAATATTTTTACACTTAAGCCGGGTTTCCATCTGTGTGCCATGTGCCACACAAGCGTAAAAAGGGCGTAACCACTAATTACTAATGAAAAACAGTTTGATTCAGACACATATTTATTAAGTTAAACAGTTTCATAGATAACTAATAGACAATTTGGTAGAATCCAACACGATTGGAAACTGTTTAAATCAATAAATACATGTCTGAATCAAACAGTTTGCCATTAGTAATTAGTTGGTTACGCTTTTTTGGGAAAATGACACACAAGAAATGCCAGATGTAAACTCTCTCGACATATCAAGCAAATAATCGAAATGAGTTGTATGAATTATTCATAAAACAAATCAAAAGTTAGTCGTCTTTCCTTAGTTGAATTGTAGTAGTTATAAAATGTTGTGTATTAAATTGTTATAAATAACTACATATAAACTTAATATAGTAGCAACCGTAAACTACAACATTTCTCCACGCTTAAAATATGCTTCCTCACCATGATAATAAAAAATAAAAAATAATAATACTGGGCAACAAAGGAAACCTTAACAAATGTAATTTAATGTTCAATGTAGAGGAATAAAATTATAATAAGTAAGTAAAATTGTTTACTTTTTCTACTTTATGTTATTGTAAAGTATTGTATTTACTGACATAAGAAACTCGATAAACTTTTCAAGGAGGAAAGGAAGCCTTAAGAAAACTTGTAGCATGAAATTTAATTTTCTTCTCTACTTTATCGCTAAACGTAGATCGCTAATTTATGTAAATCTTGATTTTATTTCTCATTATTTTTTATTTTATTTATTTTTTATTTGTAGGAACTGGAACATTAGTTTTGTAATTATTGGTGAGAAATAAATAACAATAGAACAGTGATAAGTATGTTTTGTTTAAGGGAAGTGGCTTCTTTAGTAAAACCGTAAGAGTGCCAGTGAATTTGTCAGCTATTATTGTATATCGTGCCATGACCGCCAAAGTAGCTTAAGCGACATAATTTTCAAACTTAAATTTTTGACCAAAATCGATTATTTGCGATCGTAAATAGTCGATTTTCGTCAAAAAGGCGAAGTCCAAAAATGTGTCGCTTAAGCTATTTTAGCGGTTATGACTCGATATGTCTTTGCTTAATATGTACGTTTGTGTGTTTCTATGTAAGTCAGAAGTTGACGCTTGCCACGTAAAAATCTATTTTCTGTGGATTTTTACTGAACAAACCCTGCCAATATATTTTCAATAAAAATTAATCAAGTTGTTAATTATATACGTTAGGGATTTTGTCAGGTGATATGCAACACCACAACACAATTTGACTAGCAAAGCCAATAAAGAAATAAATTCAGCCAAGTGCGACTTTGACTCAAATAAGAATGATTCCACACGGACACAAAATTTCAAAACGCACGAAAATGGAGAAAAAGACGCGCCATTTACAAAAAAAAAACGCACCAAGCTTAGAATTTCTTTTTTAGTTTAAAATGTTTATTGAATTAATTTTACATAAAACTTATAATATAATTTTTTTTTTGTGTTAAAAATTTAACACTTAAACAGGCTTTAACAGTTCAGGGTAAAAAAATTAATTCTATAAAAAACTTAACAAATTTGTTTAAATTCATTTTTATTATAAATAAATTCTGTATAAAACTTTTTAAAGAGATCAACGATTAATAGTAAGGATTCAAAACTAATAGAAGTACTAAACTTTTTTATTCAAATATTGAAAAAAATTATCAGAAGTTTAATACATTTACCCATATTAAAAATACAACAATAAAAACGAACAGCCTTTTACAATATATGAACAAAATTAAAAAAAAACTTAACCAAAAAAAAACTATACAAATTCGTACATACATAGTATTCATGTGTTCTTAATTATGATGCAAGCCACAGACTGCGACCGTTGGTACAACACGTTGGTTTATCAAGTTGTGTGTTTTGGACGCAAACTATACAACAACTTTACATTAGCGCACAACTTCATTTCACAAAAAATGTTTGAGTAAACATGATATCGGGTACTTTTGCGCATATTGTAGTCAGTGATTTTTTTCGTGCAAAACGAAGAAGAAGAATGTAAAAAAGGGCAGAAAAAATATTTGGTCAAAAAAATTTGGTTTATACAAAAATAAACGTATTCTAACAACAAACTTTTGAGAACACTAAAAGAAAGTGAACCAAACGACTACGAAAATTACATTTGCATGACATTTTAAATGCAAATTTGAATTCGTGCGTGACGTTAATAAAAACAAAATGAAATGAAGTTGTACAACATACGCCTAAATTATACAACCTGTCTATACAACTTGCCAAAAAATCAAATCTTTTTAATCTTTCATACCACCGATATACAATTTCATACAACGACCCCATACACTTTAAATCTCATACACAACCTATTCAGGTTGTACCAACGTTCGCAAGGTCTGTGGCTTGCTTGAAGGTGGTCTAAGTCATACGCATTTTTGATTCGATATAGTAAAATAGATTTATATTAATCGAGACTAATCTGTCGCATAATAAAAAATATTTTTGGATTTGTTCAAATGTAATCTACTAAATATCTCGACCAAAGAAATATATGACTTATACAACTTTCATCATTAAGGGCACATACATATGTTTGCAAGATGATAAATTTTTGTACAATAATTTTATAAATTATGCTTAAAACTTTTTAAAAAGAGATCAAAAATCAATTATTTCAAACTAATAAAGCTAATATTTTCATCATTATTGTTATCATCGGGACATCAGACAGTTTTCATTTCAAATTGTGATGTTTTATAAACATCATTACTATTAATATCGTAGTTAGCACTATCAGGAAGTTGGCAACCCGTTTTAACCCGTTGCTGTGTTAAATTTGCGTTGGTGCCACCAAAAATAAAAAAAAACGCACCAAAATCTTTAAAAAAGCGCACCACGCACCAACTAAGGAATTTTTCGCACAAAAAATTTCAAAAAGCACCCAAAATGGTGCGAAACGCACCAAGTTGACAACGCTGGACACAACATAGGTATATAATACAGGGTGGGCCAAAAGAAACCAAGGGGTGTAAAAGTTTAATAACTTTTTTGTTTATTAACTTTTTTTTATTTTTTCTTTCAGATTATATAATATACAAAATGGAAATTTTTTTACACTAAGTATGAAAAATGATGTCTCTTAAATGACCACCGTTTTCAGCTTCGCACTGATGGGCTCTTTTTAGAGCATTTTCCATAACACCTTTCAAAACTTGTGGCTGTAGCGTTCGAATTTCTGCAACAATATTTGCCTTGAGTTCAAGGATTGTCTCTGGCTTGTTCACATACACTCGCTCCTTCAAAAAACCCCAAAGAAAATAGTCGGTTGCTGTCAAATCTGGCGATCGCGCTGGCCAAATAATTTCCGAATTTCGAGAAATTATTCGCTCTCCAAAAATTTGACTTAAAAGTGCCATTGTGTCTCGGGCAGTATGGGCAGTGGACGGTTACAGCACTTCCATCTTCATTCTCGAAGAAGTAGGACCCAATGACATTTTCAGATGTGATCCCACACCATACTGTACACCTGATGGGGTGCAATTGGCGTTGATGAATGGCTCTTGGATTTTGAGAACTCCAGAACCTACAGTTCTGCTTATTAACAAAGCCATTCAAATGAAAATGAGCTTCATCACTCATAATCAAATTTTCAATAAAGTTGATTTCATTTCTGGCCAACTCTTGAAATTTAACTGCAAAATTTAGACATTGCCGATGATCTGCGGGTTTTAATTCTTGGACCAATTGCACCTTATATGGGTATAACTGTAAATCTTTTTTTAAAATGCGCCGTAGTGACGTACGAGACATTTCTAGCTGAGCAGAACGCCTTCTGCCAGATGTTTCTGGTGCTTCGTTAACACTTTGCTGTACTCGTTCAATATTTTCCGCAGTGCGACTTAAACGTGGTCTACCGGTTCGAGGCAAATCTCTTACGCTGCCATGTTGGTGATGACGATTAACTAAGCAACGAATCATCGCTTCAGAGGGCGAAATTCTGACGTTAAAATGTCGACGATATGCTCTTTGCGTTAAAATAATTGATCTCTGGTTTAAATAATAAAATTCTATTGTTCTGGTTCTCTGTTAAGTTGTGAACCTCTCCATTATAAATTCTCCAAGTGTTGTCTATATAATCTGAAAAAAAAATAAAAAAAAAATTAATAAACAAAAACGTTATTAAACTTTTACACCCCTTGGTTTCTTTTGACCCACCCTGTACTAACGACCTTTAGTTTTGGCGCTTGTTTCTTTATGACGATTTCTTCGGTTTTTTTTCGATATTTTTTTCCTTCTTGTAATATACATTTTTAGTTTTAGCGATTTTTCGGTTTTAACTATTTTTCTTAGTATTGACTATTTTTGGAGTTTTGGAGATTTGGCAATTTTTTCGAGTTTTAGATTTTTTTGTTTCTTTACAATACATATTTTTAGTTTCAGCGATTTTTTTTAATTTTGGCGATTTTTTGATTTTTGCGATTTTTTTTCGTTTTTATCGATTTTTTTGTTTGGTTTTAAGACTTATTTTAAATTTTAATGACATTTTTAGATTTGACGTTTTTTCTCGTATTTGGAGTTTTTTTTACGGTTTTTGGAGATATTATCGGTATTGCCGATCTTTTGCATATATTTAATTTTCGCTGTTCGGTTTTTTCAATTTTTTCGGGTTTTGGCGGGGGTTTTTTTTACAAAACATATTTTTAGTTTAAGCGATTTTTTGAGTTTTGGCGATTTTCTTAGGTTTTTGGCGATTTTTTTTCATATTTATTTTTAGTTTAAATGTTTTTTTTTTAGATTTGATGTTTTTTCTGTTTTTTTTCGGTTTTTGGAGATGTTTTCAGTATTGAAGCTTTTTTGTTTTTTTCGATTTGCCTATTTTTTCAGGTTTTAGCAATTTTTCTGGTTTTTGACTTTTTTTATATTTTTTAAATTAATTATTTTAAGTTTTAATGTTTTTTTTATATTTGACGTTTTTTTGGACGTTTGACGTTTTCAGTATTGACACTTTTTTGCGTTTTTTTAATTTTGGCAACTTTTTCGGTTCTTGGCATTTTGTTTTTGTTTTTTTTTATAATAGCTAATTTACATTAGGTATTTTCTTATTTTATTCCACGAAACGTTTTCTTTAAAAGAGAATGTTGTATAAAAAATGACGTCAAATTAATCTCTGATGCATTTTTGGCAACTTTTTTGATATAAGTTGCTCCTCCAGACCTCCTATTGACAAATACAAATTTTCATGCAACTAATTTCATGAAAAAAAATGCTTAGTGTAAATTAGATATAATACATATATTTAGTTTAATTTTTTTTTTAGTTTTGACACTTTTTTCATTTCGGCGATTTTTTAGGTTCTTGGCGCAATTTTTTTTAGTTTTTTGACGTTCTTTGTACTTTGGGTTGATTTAGTTAAATTTTACCGATTTATTTTATTTCTGTTGATATCTTTGATTTACTTAAGCATTTCTTTTCATTTTGGCGATTTTTTTGTATCATATTTTTCAGCGAGATCTAGCACTTTTTGCTAATGAAACTTTGGCAACACTGAAAGCTGGAGACTTCGGTTTTTTGACTGTTGTATTAGAATTTATCCTAACCAAACTTAAAAAGACAGTTTCAGGGCTGGAAAATTCAAACTTTTTTAATATATGAAATAAATTTTTATTTTTTGTTTAATAAAAAATTATTTAAGATTATAAAAAAAAATAAATTTTGTTGGACTATTTATTGAAAAAATAAATTGAATTGTTAGGCGCAAATTTTATCAAAAAAAATAGCCAGTGAAATATTTATAAAGAAATTCACAATTTAGCCTAAAAAATAAACTCCAAAACAATTTGAAAAGTAAGGATGACAGTGTGAAGAAAGAAATAAGGATATATTCAGTAAGAAACTATTGTTGTTTTCTCAGAAGGCTGACAATTGAAAAAAATTATCTCTTGATTTAATTTAAGATTGAATTCTTATATTCAAATAACTTATAATTTTTTCTCAACTAGAAAACTTTTGCCAGTACAAGGCACTTGTATAAAACATTTTCTGTCAAACTTGTGTGCTTCTTTATATGAATATACATTCATACATAATATATGTCTCCAGTTAGTCCATCCATGATACAACAACAAATTCTATTACCTTTATTTAAACTTAAACATGCTTGCACATGCCCTATTTCATTCCAAGATGTTAATAAATACGTGTGTTGAGTACAAAATATTTGTGCTACCTTTTCAACTAGATATTTGCTGTTGCTGATGATGATGATGATGATGATGATAATGATGATAATTATTTGATATGACTTTACCACGTCTTTTGTGCTTGGCTGTGAGTTTTTTTTTTTTTTTTTTTGGTTTACTTCCTCTTCATGGTTTCCGTTTTAATGTGCGTATGGGAGCATTTGCAAGGAGGATGACCATTTGTAAACGTATTTGAGACTTCAATATTTAAATGAACTAAATATTGTCTAAACACATACAGAGTAGATATTTATAACTAAAATGACAACAGACATGAAATCACACACACAAATCAAGCATTTGAAAGAAAGACTTCATTATGAATAGTTAACATCAGTGCTATTAAATTATAAGTCTCTTTCACAGATATTATCACATATACAGACATAAATAGGCATTTAGTTAAATAAGGGCAGAACTCAAAAAAGGGATTTTTAATTTAATAGTAAATAATTAAAGAAATTTATTATTCGACATATTGTCAGAAGTTTATTTTAATTTGAAATTTATTTGCTGGTGGTTTAGCGTTGTCTATATATTTCATTGTTGCTGTAACAAAGCATCAGTAGACTTCAACCACATATTACTCCTTGTTACAGATATATTACAAACCATTAAATCTCTAGAAAAGCTGTTAATTAAACTTAATTATTAATTTTATTTCAACTCTTTTTGGTGCTATATCTTGTTTCGAACTGTGAAGTTTATTCTTAATAAAAAATTATATCTGTTACAGCAGAATTTTACACTTTTATTAAATCAATGTTGCCATAGTGTAATTTAAAAAAGAAAATTAAATTATCGCAGTTTTACTTCATTAAATTTTGTGAATGTCCAAGTCAATTATTGTATATATTGTTACGTTTTTCTCTCTTTAAAAACGCTTTTCCGTATACCCGAAGATTTGCAAATGAATACAAGAACCAGTGCAGTGATTAGGGTTAAGAATGATACAAAGTTTATTTACAAATACACTTAAACTAGATAAATCAAGAGCTTAAATACAGTAATACAACTTAAACTACTGAATTACACACAAATATTCACAACTGGTTACCACTTCGCCTTCCTCGCTGTAGTTTACTCACGTTTCTTAACTGGCTGCACAAGTATTCATGTGACACCTCTTTGTCTGCTGCTCGTCACTTACAAGAGTCACTCTGCCGTCACTCACAGTTGATACACCAATACCTTTTTGTCTACTGCCTGTCATGCACGGCACTCACTCTTTCGACACTCACAGTTGATACACCAATAAAGACTCACTGGCTTACTTGGACCCTTACACACGTCTATTTGCTGCGCTGTTCCCTTTACTCCATTCGACACGATAGACTCCACAATAATCTCAATTCCAGGACAGACCTTGCTGTCACTATAGACTGTCCTATAGTTTCTCCTTTTCCCAACTCACGTATTGTAAAGCACAGACTGCTCTTAACTATCAACTCACTACTGTATCGCAGACTATTATTAACTCACAACTTAATTATCAACTGACTTGTTCACTCGCAACTAACGACTTGTTCACAACTTGTTCGCAACTGACTCACAACTGCAACTCGTTCACAACACAACTATAACTGACTGACCATTGGATGCGTCACCCCTTTTTATACTTCGCACAAATGCCACTAGAAGTTTCAAGCAATGTCTAGACGATCATTATCATCTTAAATGTTGTTTACAAAGTTCCCAATTAAGTTCATGTGGTAACTATGTACATACATACATGTGTTTATGCATACGTGTGTACATCATTAAATAAGTAATGAGTGGTGGTTGTTTACCTTTTGCCTTTCGTTTGAATTGGCATGTATGTATGTACGTAGGCATGTGTATCTTCTTAACGACCAGACTGTTTTTGTTGTTCTTATTGCTTGTTTACGTTTAATCAAGCTTGTATGTGCTATGCATGTATTTAGTTGTTCACTACTATTCTAGGTTATTCTTTGCATTGACCCTGTAGGAATATTTTCGCATAACACTTACACTAACCCTGTTGGAATATTTTTGTGTAATGCTGCTTAACCTTGTCGACGGCAATTTTCGTAACAATATATTATAAGTGAAATAATTTTTATTTTCAAGGTCTTATCGCCAACATAGTTGACGTTCTTCACATTTACAGTTTTACTCATTTTCGCCACAAAAAAAAAAAAAAAAAAAAAAATAAAATAGAAGAATATTTACTTATGCTATGAGCCACTACACTTTCGGAACCCATGATAAATGTATGGGTCTCCCGCACAATGATTACTACTACAGTTGCAATGATGAAAAAGAGAAGGAAAGCATTTCGCATCCCCTCTGCTTCTGCCCCGCCTTGGAGGATCTCCATCTGCGCTTCCTTGGCAGAATATTCAATAGCTTGTCCGAGTTTTCAGAAATAGGACTTATGACCAGTTGCTGGTATGGTCGTTAAACCTCTTCTGAGGCATGTGTATACACTAGACCCTTTTCTGACCCACTTTTCTTCTCTTTTTCTCCTATCTATAGAAGATTTTCATCTATATCTTACCATTTATTCCCTATCCCCTTTCCTCTACTACCTTAAACTTACAGGTATCAAAAAAGGATCATCGTATTGGACCCGATTGAGTTGGACCACTAGATTTTTTATTGATTCACCAGCAACCTGCTAACCTAACCTAACCTAAACTATGAACTTTTAAAATCTTTTAGATAAAATTAGTTTCACAATGTTGAGTTATAAAGGGTTAACCCTATTTACATTGTGTAAAAATTTCATACAAATATCTTGTATACTAAACTGTTAAGAGCAATATAACGGCCTGTCCCGCGATATCGACAGAAAACATTCGATCAAACAAAATTTCTTATTTTATTGTTATTTTGAATACAAAAAATGTTGAAACTCGTTTTCCATAAAACTAGTTTTTAACCCCCGACTAAAAAAAGGAGTGTTATAAGTTTGTAGTGTGTGTCTGTGTGTCTGTGTATATGTGTATCTGTGTATCTGTGTATCTGTGTATCTGTGCATCTGTTTATCTGTGTGTCTGTCTGTGTCCACGTACAGGCCAAACGGCTGGACCGATTTTCATTTAGTTTTTTTTGTTTAAAAGATGACTTGATCCAAAGGGTTCTTAACTATATTTGAAAAAAATCGGTTCAGCCGTTTAGAAGATATAACATCTTTTCTGAAAAAAGTCGGGGGTTTTTAAAATTTTTAATTTTTGTTATTTGATTTGAGTTACGGCGTTGTTGAAGTAAATAAGCGTTATGTACATATACGAAAGCATAAATATTCCTATTGTTGTAGACTTTGCATTATTATTTAACAGTGTGTTTTATCGATTTCTTTTTTTTTTCATCTTACATCAATCTATTTCCCTTGTCAGCCAATTAAACAAATTCAGTTGGTTAAGATTTTTTTTAAACTCTCACATAAAATATATTTATTGAAAAAAAATAAAGAATTCGTTGTAATTTGAAAAGCTTAAAATTGAATTCATGCGCGTGTGTGTTTAATTATCTCTTATATTGCAGCATAGTTTGGCAGACAGTTTAATTAAGTTTAAAAGCAGTTTAATTTTATAAAATTGAGTTCAACTTTTGTGTTTTTTATGTCGAACAAATAATTTTAGTATAAAAGTTGTGGCAAGTGCAAAAAAATTTGTTTTGAAGCTTTTGGGAAATATAACAGAAAATTTAAAATGTTTGCTTAAAAAAATCTCCCATTTCTAATAACAAATAAATATTTCAAAAATTTATTATTCGACATAATATCAGAAGTTTATTTTAATTTGAAATTTATTTGCTGGTGCTTCAGCGTTGTCTATATGCATTTCATTGTTCTTATAACAAATCATTAGTAGACTTCATTCACACATTTTGAATAGTCACAAACCTCTTATCTTATGCAAAGTCTTTCAAAAACTATTTGAGAATTCACAAATAATAATATTTTTGAAAATCACAAAAGAAACAAAAAAGTAGAAGGCTTAGAAACTTAAACAAAACCCAGGAAGTAAATTATATTTGATATGAATCTATTCTATTTTTCTATACCTTTATAAAATTAGAAATCCATTGGATAACAATAAAAGTAATTTTTATTCAATTGTGCATCTATTTTATTTTCCTCCACCTTTTTACCATTAGCTGCAAGATTGCGCAACAATAAAAGTATTTAAAAAGCAAAAAGAAAAATTAAATATGTATTTTCATACATGAAATACTGAAGTATATTTATTTGACATAATGTCTTTATTTAATTTCAAAAATTGGCTTGTTTTCTTTAAGGTAAAATGCAAAATAAAATCTAAATTTAACATTTAAGATATTTATTATTCGACATATTGTCAGAAGTCCACATAAGACCATTTGTAAAGGGTAAAAAGGAAACAATATTCACCCCTATTCTATTTGGAGTCGGCAACATGGTCGTCAATTTTGAAACAACATCAATATAACACAACATCAATGCTAACTTTGTATTCCCTAAAGGCTGGGTTAGCCGAACGTTGCTGTTGCTGTACCGTACCGTACCGTACTGTTAGTACGTTAGTGCACTTATAGAACATTTAAAAACGTGCGTATGCTTTACTTCGTTTTGTTGTTTTAATATTAAAAAGGAACCGCTGTTCACAAAACAGTGATGGGAAATAAAAAAGTTCAAATAGTGAATGTAGCGAAGAAAAAGTTCCTAAAATATGTATACGCTACTAAAACTGTATACTGTCTGTTATACATTTATAACAAATAAATATGTTCATACATACATGCATACATATCGATGGACACAAGTACACCTCGTCACAAAAATTTATTGCATTATCGTAAAAATAACACTTTTAAGAGCAGTTTAACAAAGCAGTTGTGCTGTTTAATATTATGTTTTTATCTTCCCCTGTAAAATTACAATTATTTGAGTTAGGGCCTTTGTACTTGTGACCAACGATATGTATGCAACAGGAAATAATTTTTACATGTGTGCATACACAATTAAAAGTTTTGATACCATTTAAATCCTTCAATACATATCACATTTATATTATGCTCATACATATTTATGCATTTCTTTATTATATATAAGTACATATACATACACATGCATGTATATATTTGTGTACATAAGTATGTATATATGTATGTACATTCCCAAATATTTATTTATATATTTATGTTTTTTCACACAGATATTATTAACAAAAGTACCAAAAAACAGAGCCAAAATACCCCTATTCCATTTAAATTACAATGGTACCATCACTGGCTTACAAACGTCACTTAACAACGTTAGGAAATTCTATTTTATACAGGTTGAGACGTGCCGTCAACGTTACAGCAAATTTCGGTAAGCTTTTGCATTGTTTTCAATCAACAAAAACGATCAGCTGTTTCGTTAGCTTACGTGGACGTTCGGTTAATTCTACTTTAACAGTGTTATGACGACGTTGCCTATTTATCGATAAATACAATACACATATCCAATATTTGATTCAGCTGATTAATTTTGTTTACTATTTTTAGTAGGAGTGTTTTTGAATAAGTAAAAGCTTTGTAAATAAATTAAAATAAAATGTTGTTAATTTTATTGGGACGATGAAAATAAAAAAAAAATTAATAGTGAAAATAAGATTTCTCAGACAAAAGTCATGCATTTGCCAGTTACCCAAGGAAAAGTAAGTGATAAATTCTATCATGTTTTTGGAAAATAATGAGTAATGTTCATCCTGTTAATATTTTAAAGCTATTTGCGGCAGAAAAAACAACATTTAGGCATGTATTAGATACAATAGAGCCTAATTTTTGAAACAAAAGGGATCAGATCAACGCTTATTGGAGATTGGAGCTTTTTCTAAAGGGGCTCAGTGCTAATTGTTTATATACTGCAGTTGCTTCACACTCCCCACTGTTTGCAATCTTTTTTAATTTAATCATCAAGTCCCGCCAGATCTGGAAAAATAATTTTTATCACACAGTACACTTTCCCAACACACTATTTACCTTACATTTTCTCATGCACCACTAGTTCTAATTCATGTACCGAGGGAATTTAGTGCAGTCGCAACACTTTCCCACTGTACCTTGAATCCTTTAGCAAAAGAAGGACTTTTTTAAATCTTTCACAAGCTTTTCAAATTGGTTGGGGGGGTTGGTAATTATAATTTTGTCCATATTATATTTTTCAACTTTTTTAGGAAATTTATTTCAAATAAATATCTACATTTTTATATATACTTTGGTATTTCTTATATTTCACTTTTTTACCATTTATACTTTTTTTTCAAATTCGTTGAGGCATGCACACAACAGAACACGACATCAAAAACACTGACGACCAAATGAACGGCAACATTAACATCAATTTTTCTTACAGAATACCAAACATATGCTGACGGTCATCGATAAATGGCAATACTATCTACGGTAATACCGATTTGCCAACAAATTTTAAAAACGACGTCGTGTTATGTTGCCGACGCCAAATAGCATAAGGGTGATTATTTAAAAAAATATATATAAAATCGGGAATAACTTTAATTTAAGCACGAACAAGAAATTATTCACTCCAGTTTAATTTAAACTAAAATATGTATCACAATAATATATATCCAGAGGCTATATTGAAAACACGTCAACTCAAAAAAGATATCTTTTCAATACAGCGAAAAAACTAATTAATTCGCTCAATATTGTAAAAATAAATGAAGTCCCTTCCATAATATGGTTTAAATATACTTGCTAATCTATAGATCTGAAAAAATATTTTTTTTGGTACTGGTTTGCGTATTTTTATGAGATAGCATGTTTTAGTTGATCAAAAAACAAAAATTTTTTTAGAGTTAGCATATTTTGTCGGAAAAAATATGATTTTTTTTACTATATTTATTTTTTAATCAACTTGTGAAATCTTTTACTCAATACTAGATATAAGAATTGAAAAGCTAAAAGAAAAAATTTAAAATATCTTAAAAACAATAACATAAGCCTGACTGAAAGCCTCTTCAATCTCGAGGTGGTCAGCTTTAGCACTCTCTAACTCACCCTCTAGTGTAACAGGGTCACTACAAATTATCAATTTCAACAGCTTATGTCATTGACTATAATCGCTACATACATAATATTTCTATTCGGTTAACAGTTTACAAGTTATACATGTATAATAATAATATATTAAAAGTGACCATATCTCAAAAACTATCCATAGGATATCAAAATTCTTACCAAATTCGTGTTCAGCATGCCAAATGCAATTAGACATGAGGTAGAATTATTATAAATAACAATTTTTTTTAAAAGTATTGGAAATTGACGTGAGAGTTAGCATTTATTTTCACAAAAAAAAAAATATACTTTGAGATAGCAGAATAAGAAAACTTTATATAAAACGGGGAAAAAATCATTTTTTTTTGATTCGAAATTTATACTACAGATGAGTATTGCATAGAAGAGCTATTTGCCATCGGAAACTCATTTTGACCAAATTTGAGTTGACGTGTTTTGAATATAGACTCTCGATATATATTTTTTAAATGCTCAAGTTAATTTAAACTTTAAAAAACAGCTCTTTTTATAGCCTATTTATAAATATTATTACACAAAAGTGCTTAACTCTCTTCATTTAACATGCAATTGTATTAAATACAAGGTGGCGCAAAAATAACCTTCCGATGTTATTTGGCTGTAATTTAAAAACAAAATGAAAAACTTTGATTCTTCTTGTGGATTATTTTTATTTGGTCTTTTAGTTTTTTTACATCAACTCGAGAATATGATGTCATGTAAATGGCCGCCGCCACAGTTGATTGTCATTTGAGCCCTTTTTATGGCATTTTCCATCACTTTGGCCAAAACTTCCGGCGATAGGTCCTCACATTATCTTCAAGAGCTACAAGAGTCTGAGGCTTGTTGACATAAGCCCGCGACTTCAAAAAGCCCCACAAAAAGAAGTCTGCAGCGGTCAAATCAGGCGATCTTGCTGGCCAGTGCAAATCGCCAAAACGAGAGATTAGGCGCCCGGGAAATGCATGCTTCAGCATATCGGTTGTGGCACGTGCAGAGTGTGCCGTTGCACCGTCCATTGTTTATTAACGTGTATTTCGCATGTGTTTACTACACAAATGTCAAAACAGAACTGACATTAGGCGCCAATCGCAAAATTTATAGCATTTTCTGATAGGAGGATTACTTTTGCGCCACCCTGTACATGCAACAGCACATGATGTATGCTTTCTATTATGACTATATGACCACATGCAACAAAACAACAACTACTACAAGTTAACATCTTAGCTTCCTTGTTTACTTTACTGAAAAGAAATAAATAAGGAAAAAGAAAATGGAGACAACAAGTGCATTTCATTCATTTATTCAAAAGGATGCAAGTTTGTTGGTTTCCTTGTTATTTTTATACATTTTAAGTTGAAATAGCAGTAACAATGCAAACTTTAAAATATACGCAACTTTCTATATAAGTTTGCAATTTTTACGTTTATTATTATTATTATTATTTTGTAAATGCCGTACGTTTTATTATTATTATTATTATTTTTTTTTTTGCAATGGCATTTTACTTAAATAGAAATGAATTCAACATATTTGATATGAAAACGTCAATTGCATGCTAAAATGATTTTAAATAGAGCAAAAGCATATGCATGTCTATATGCATATTTATGTACACAAACATAAGCTGAAGGAGTGGGGGAAATTGAATATTGTTGTAAAAGGAAAGTAAGTAAAAATTTTGAATTGAATAGATGTAGTCAAATGAAGTGCATTCATTGAGCAAAGAAGTGAACACTGGTAAATAGTACTTGCCACATGTTACACATCACGCTGTATTCATTACAAATTTCTGCTGCAACTTATTACATACATACAATGTACTCGCATTGCTTAAGTTACGTTCACATTTGCCAAACATTTGCCCAAAAAAGCGTAACCAACAAACACTAATGAAAAAAGTTCTGATCCAGACACTTGTTTACCAAATTAAACTGTTTCGAATACAACTAATAGATGATGTCATAGAATCCAACATTATTGGCTGCTCTTTAACTTGACAAACTTTTCTGTGAATTGAAAGATTTTTCATTAGCATTTAGTGGTTACGCTTTTTTGGACAAATGTTTGACAAGTGTGACCGTTGCTTTAGCAATTTTTTTTTTTTTTTTTTTTTTTGGTAGATTTGTTTGCACTATGGCTTGTTACAGAATGATTGCTTTGATCAAAAGGTGTGGAAAATTACATTAATTGAAACAAGTCTTACAAAAAATCTTCAGATATTCATGATATGCTAGTGTTTCTCTCTAAAGCTGCTTTTAGTAAATCTATGGTACTAAGGAAAAAATTGCTTTTGACATATTTATATGTTTTTTTAGGAAAGCATTTTAAACTTTTAAGTCGATTTTCAGAATTTTTTTCTTTTCCAGTTATATTATGAAATTCAGTGGTCACTTTAATTCTTTTTAGGAAAACATCGTTTTAAACACTATAAGTAAATAATTTAAAACATAAGCTAAATTAAGTTATTATTACAAGCAGCAAGATACTGTTCTACAACTTCCTGAAACAATTTCACAAAATAATTGAGACTTTGACCAGTAGTACTTTTGAGTATGAATATTACTTAAAATCAGCTTATCACAACTTAACCTATTTTTTTCTTTTTGCCACAGAAATATACAAAAGACGCAAAAAAGAGACATACACTATTATTAAGGAAAAAAAAGTTTCTAAATTTAAGTAAACAAATTTTTAAGTTTAAGTAATATTTTCAAAGTTTAAGTAAAAAAAAATCTAGTAAAAATTACTTAATATGAGTAAAAAATAAAAAGTTCATATCCTTAAAAATATTTCATAAAAATACACACAAAAATTGTCACATTCAATGACGAGTTTACTGATTTAAAGGAAATATTTACCAAAAATTGAAAAAATAGTTTAAAATGTTAGGGATATTGTATCCAAAGAACTAGTCAATCCCCTTTTAAATCAAGAAATAAATTTTAGGAAATGACTTACTCCTGATTATTTAATCAAATTTGACTTACTTGATATAAATAAAAAGGTATTCTAAATTTTAGAAAAATATTTAGCAGTTTTAAGTATTTTTCCATTTCTTTTATTTATTTGCATTAAGAAAAAAATTAAGTAAATTTTTCATTCTTCCAATGAATATTTGAACTTGAAATATATATATTTTTTTTTGTAAATAAAATAACATTTTAAAACTCAAAAATTTCAATGCTTATTCAGGCTGCCCTGTTAGGCAAGAGTTCTCATGAAAACCCTTATAATATTCTTAGTTAATTCACCATACATACAATATTAATTCTTGGAGAGGAGAGAAGTATTGAACCAACAACCTATCAGTCAGAAGGTTTTTGGTTCAATACTTCTCTCCTCTCAAGGAATTAATATTGTATGTATGGTGAATTAATTAAGAATATTATAAGGGTTTTCATGAGAACTCTTAAAATTCCCATTTGTGCAATTGGGGAAATATGCGAGACTTATTTCATGAAGCCCCTTTTCAGCTTTTGCGCAAACAGTTAAGTAAATTTGAATGAAATGTCAAAAAAATTAATATAATAAAAATAAAAAAATAAAAATTAGTGTTTTTTATGAGAATTGCTACTATTTAAGTTTAAAATTTTTAAACGCATTAATAATCCCAAATTAATATTTTACTTATTAAGTAAAATATTTTTTTTATTAAAAATACATTGAAATGTAGCCAATGTAGCAATAGTAAAGTAAGAAAATAAAAAACATGTTGATTATTGAGTTCTTGTTTCAACTTTGTTATTTGTTATGAGCTTCTCATTTGTTTAAATTAAAGTTTATAATATAATAACTCTAGTTGTTCTAAGAAGCTTTGGGTAAAGGTTCCCTGATGATCTGCATTAGCAACAGTGAAATGCGCATAGGATCCAGCTAAACCCCCCAATAATCAATTTCAATGTATTTTCAATAAAAAAAAAATATTCTACTTAATAAGTAAAATATTAATTTGGGATTATTAGTGCGTTTAAAAATTTTAAACTTAAAAATATAAAATTTCAAGTAGTTTTTGCATTAAATATGTATTTACATATTTCTCTAAAAATAAAAAGTGTGTTATTGTTTACTAAATTCACAATTGCACAGCTTAAGTTTACGGGTGAAAATTGTTGGGCAAAGTTAATAGGTTTGTGTAAATAAATTTCCATATAATTTTTGACATTTTATTTGCAAGAGTGCGCAATTGCAAAGTTTGCGAGAATTTTGAACATTCTCATGAAAACCCTTAATATAATATAATATAATATGAAGATATAATAAGAAACATACCATGTGGTATAGAATTTAATTAAATATAAAATAAGTACCTGAATTAAGAACATAAAAAACTTTAAAAAATTTATTTAATTTTAATTTTTTTTTCAATGCTGCGAATTTTAATTGAAAATTTTACTTACTGTCAGTTTATACAAGCCATGTTAAAATTCTGGTCTGTCTATTTATATTGAAAACAAAAGCAAATTTGAGTGATTTATTTTGTTTTCAATATAAATAGGAAGACGAGAATTTTTATATGGCTTCTATAAACTAGCGGTTAGTCTTATGGGCTGTTTCTACATAACAAGTAAGCTCTCAGGCAAGCAAGCGGTACACAGGCGAGTACGTAATAAAATGAGTTTTTATAGAACACTTGTCTAGCTTACGTCGTATTTGGTATCACTTTTTGTATATTTACTGCCAGTTTATAAAGGGTGTTTTTTATTGAGGTATAGAACTTTAAGTTGGCATCACTTTTTTAACTGGCGGCCATTTTGTCAGCTGTCAAGTGATTAATATTTAGTTTGGTTTGCCATTTCATCATGAACAGGTTGACAAAAGAACAACGCTTGCAAATCGTGCAAATTTATTTCGAAAATAATGGTTCAGTTCGCGAAGTTTACCGCAAGCTCCGTCCATTTTATGGTCGACATAATCGTCCATCAGAGCAATTAATTCGGTT
Organism: Tachina grossa; assembly: GCA_949987645.1. NCBI lineage: Eukaryota > Metazoa > Arthropoda > Insecta > Diptera > Tachinidae > Tachina > Tachina grossa. The sequence goes on along the minus strand of OX465274.1, from coordinate 171,339,967 downwards.
AACCATGGATCGTTTTCGCACTACGTTTACTCTATGTGATAATACGCATCCGCAGAGACGTCGAACAGTGCGCACCGAAGAAACAATTGCCGCTGTAGAGCAAAGTGTTGAAGAGGACCCGAATAAATCGATTCGCCACCGTGCACAGCAATTGGAGCCGACTAACCGACTATTTTGTTCCCGAATTGGATGGCATGAATGTGGATGAGTTGTGGTTCCAACAAGACGGCGCCACATGCCACACAGCGCACGTCACAATCGATTTATTGAAGGAAACATTCGATGAGCGCATAATTTCGCGGAATGGACCTGTCAATTGGCCACCAAGATCGTGTGATTTGACACCATTGGATTATTTTCTTTGGGGATATGTGAAGTCGCTCGTCTACGCCAACAAACCAGAAACGTTAGGGGACTTGGAAGCCAACATTCGTGGCGTTATTGCCAACATACGGCCCCATATGCTCGAAAAAGTGGTTGAAAATTGGACCTGTAGAATTGGCTTTATTCGAGCCAGCCGCGGCGGCCACATGCCCGAAATCATATTTAACATTAATGGAATAAAATTATCCTTCCAATAAAGCCAAATTGATCGACATTAAAACGATTTTCTTGTGTTTTATTTCAATTCAAAGTTCTATACCCCTGAAAAAAACACCCTATATAAGCCATGTAAAAATTCTCGGCTGTCTATTTATAATGAAAACAAAAACAAATTTTGAGTGTTTTGTTTTTGTTTTCAATATAAATAGACAGACGAGAATTTTTACATGGCTTCTGTAAACTGGCAGTTAATTTCATTACTGCCATGGTGTACAATTTGGTATTTGAGTTAATTTTTTTCCATACTAGAAGCATTACTTAATGGCAGCCCTAGGAGAAAATCAAACAAAATAAAAAAACAGCTGCTTTTAAATTACAATGCAATATTAGATCAGTTCGTTTATTTTTCAAGCAAGATCGTGTAACTGAATAAATCCTGAGTATTTTTACTATTAAGCATTAAAGAATGTTTGGATATATTAAAAAAGCTGCATCATAGATTCCTAATTAATAACATCGATTGTGAGTGACATAATTTTTTTTCATCTACGGTATGTTATGATTTTTTCACAATTATAAAAGCATTAAGATTTTGCTGAAACAAGTCAAAAAGCTTTCATGCTTCATGAATGGATTTCATCCATCATATACGATATGTACATACATATATCGTCAGATGGTTACTAATTTCCCGCATTTAATGGAAATACTCCAAATCTTCTTGCTTTGTATACAGCTAGATCCAAGATAATAATGAATTAAAAAACTTTACATTGAAATGTGGTTCAAAGCACAGGAGTTTATATATGAACCAAAATAATATGCCTTTTATCGTGGTTAGGAGGTTAATGTCTTTCAGTATATTTTTAATGTGGCAAAATGTATTACAGATATAAAAAATATATTTCATATACATAAAACCGATGTATATTCTTTTTTTAACCGCCGACTAAAAAAAGGATTGTTATAAGTTTGTAGTGTGTGTCTGTGTATCTGTGTGTCTGTCCGTGTCCACGTGACCGATTTTCATTTAAATTTTTTCTGTTTGAAAGGTGACTTGATCGAGAGGGTTCTTAGCTATGTTTGAAGAAAATCGGCCCAGCCGTTTAGAATATATAACATCTTTTCTGAAAAAATTCGGGGTTTTTAAGATTTTCAATTTTTTTTTATTTAAATATGCTACACATCATACAAGAAAATGATTGAAGAATTTACTTAGAAATAAAATTCACAAAAAAGAAAAGTGCAACCATTTATTCAGTAAGAGCTTACAATTACTCAGTATCAAATTACAAATGAACGAAATTCAATGTAATACAGCGAAGCTCAGTAAAAAGTTTCAGGTAATCGAACAAACCTATTATTACTTTCCTTGAACAAATTTATGTGAACAAAATTGGAAATAAAATTGTGATGAAAATACATGGGATATAATGTAAGAATGTTTGGATTTATGCTTACAGGTTCCATAATGGTTCAATTAGACGATTGTGTGGACATTCGTTTTCTTCTTTAATGAATAAAAACCTATTTTCATTTGCACACAAGTACTAATTTTTGATTGCCTATATTTGACATTAGATACAATTGAAATTATTATGTAGAAACAAGAAAATAAAATAGTATTACGTATTTTACTCAGAAAAAGTTGACACTTGTTTTATGAAACCCCAAAGCCAAATTTTGTACTCATATGAACAAAATTTTTGAGTTACTTGTAATGTAGAAACATGCCATTAGAAAAATTTTACTTCAATATAAAAATATAATAACTTTAAACTAGTTCATTAATAAACTAGGAACTAAATAAGGAACAGCTTTAGCGCCATGCGACATTTTTTTTCACTCAAATTTAGAAAAATTTCCAAAGTTTTAGTAAGTTTTTTTTTTCAGTGCAGCTTTCATATAATTTCATGGAAAATTCATGGTATTAATTCGGTACAAAAAAGAATTAAGTTGTATGATATTTTTATTTTATTTTATTTTATTTAAAACAAGAATAACATTAGAAAAATTGTTGTTATTTTCATTATAAGTATTCGATCGAAAAATTTGTGGTTACATCGTGGGATAGGCCAATAATTTTTTTTGTAAATGTGCTCTTTGATGAAATCCTAATTCCCACAGTCCAAGATTGTAAAGCTTTTTATATCAATTATAAAATTTTTCTTTATCCCAAACAAAATCGAAATAAAATAAAATTTTAAATTCTTATGACACATAATTAATAAGATGGGTTGTTGCAAACATTTTTAAGCATATTAGATAAATTTTCAACTTAAATATGCAATAATTTTGACAATCTAATATAAAAGCTAATATTTTCTCAACACCATCGGCACTCAAACTTTAAATTTGGCTGCTGTAGCATGTTTACAATCTGCCACAAACTGGAATAAAACTATCACAAACAAGTAAGAAACGACTTTAAAAATTAATACAAAATCATAAATGATGTGAATTACTATTATGAACAAAATTTTGAAGCTCCAAAACTCTTGGGTTTAATGAAATATAATACGAAAATATAATGTAAAAATAAATGATAAAAAATATCATTCCAACGATAATACTAGCAGCCTAGCTGTGTTAATTATTTAAATAAGTTTAACCTTTTTTTTAAACAATTTAAATTTTGAATTCCTTCTGCTTTTTTTTCTCTCTTCAATGGAAGTTTAGAAAATGTTTTGCCTTAAATCTAAAACTTATTTAGTATTACAGGCAAAAGATAAATTAACCTTTTTATTTTATTTTCATTTCTATAATATTATAACTAAATATTTAATAAGTGTTCTGTATTGTTAGCAATTTGTTTAACTTAAAAGTCCATTCATTCATCTTCTTCAGCATGCATACAGATAGACAGACATTTTGCCTTGCTAAAATTCTCAAATAAAATAAAATGTTATGTGTTAGCACTTGATTCTTTTGTAGTTTTAATATATCTTGTACGAGTATTTTCTTCAACAAGTTTTGTTGACATCCAAAATGAATTCTATTTTCTTGAAGAATAATTTATCTTTTTGAGACTTTTAAGATAAACAGAGCATGAAGTTGTAATTTTTGGGTTCTATGTATAATAGTTGAGTAATATATAACATCTATATACGAGGATTGCTCAAACCTATAACTGAATTAATTACTAAATTCAAAAAAATTCATCAAAGGAATTGGTAAAACTAAATATGTAATAAAATTCGTTAAAATTTAATACAGTGAAAACCTATTTTTAACCCCCGACTAAAAAAGGGGTGTTATAAGTTTGTAGTGTGTGTCTGTGTGTCTGTGTATCTGTGTATCTGTGTATCTGTGTGTCTGTCTGTGTCCACGTACAGGCCAAACGGCTGGACCGATTTTCATTTAGTTTTTTCTGTTTGAAAGATGACTTGATCGAGAGGGTTCTTAGCTATGTTTAAAAAAAATCGGTCCAGCCGTTTAGAAGATATAACATCTTTTCTGAAAAAAGTCGGGGGGTTTAAAAATTTTTAATTTTTGTTATCTAATATAAGTACCTGAATTGAATACAAACCAGAGAAACTCTATCACCCCTATAGTAACTATTTTTTCCCTCGAAAAATTTTTCCCAGAAATATTTTCCCTTAATTTTTCTTCTTTAAAATAAATAATAAATAATAAGACTTCAAATCAATTACAAACACATGTTTGTTAATATTTGATTTTACCTAGATAAGCGTTCGTACGATTTGATTTTCGTTTGAGTTGTCGTACTGATAAATGTTGCTGGGACGTCAAAAAGCATATTGTCAAATCAAACGATGGATATCGCGGGACAGACTATAAGTTGGATTCTTAAACAGCATTTTTTCTACATAAGGACAATCCCTTTTGCAAGAAAAAAATATAGCTCAGTTCAGATTGATTTGAAGAATTTTTTATTCTAGTGTTTTGGCAAACGTAAAAAGTAATCTCATGTCTAAACATTGTTCAGATTAAAAAATAAATTCAGTAAAGTAAGACTTTGGTTAGCCCTAAATATGAAATACTATCCGAATTTTAGCCTTTATAATCGAATCGAACCTGATGCAGACATTAAAAAAATTTAAGCAAATAATAATTTTTTTAGGTTTTTGACGATTTTTTTTAGTTGCGTCACTTTTTCTTAGTTTTAACGCTCATTTTCGTTTTCGAGACTTTTTTCGGTTTGTGGCGTTATTTTCAGTTGTGCCGTTTTTTTTCGTTTTGGCGCTTTTTTGTAGTTTCGGTTTTTGGCATTTTTTCGGTTTAAGCGATTTTTTCGGTTTTCGCGATTTTTTATTTTTAGCGTTTTCGAATTCCGTTTTGCATATCATTTGCATTAATTATACGCACCCATCTATTCTAACATTTAAATGCAAAAAAGTATAATGTAATGTAATGTAATGTAATGATTTTTATGCTGCTATGTATTACAACGATTATAACTTCTTATGGAAGCCACAGACCTTGCGACCGTTGGTCGAACACGTTGGTTTATCAAGTTGTGTGTTTTGGAGACAAACTATACAACAACGTGTGCAAAATTATTAATTTTTTTGTTGCAAAACGAAGAAGAAGAATGTAAAAAAGTGCAGAAAAAAATTTGGTTTACATAAAAAGAAACATATTCTAACAACACACTTTTAAAAACACTAAAAGAAAGTGAGCCAAAAGACTACAAAAATTAAATTTGCATGACATTTTAAACGCACATTTCAATTCGTGCGTGACGTTTCTTTATATGACACTACGAAAATAAAAACAAAATGAAATGAAGTTGTACAACGTACTCCTAAATTATACAACCTGTCTATACAACTTGCCAAAAAATCAAATCTTTTTAATCTTTCATAAAACCGAGACACAACTTCATACAACGACCCCACACACTTTACAATCTCATACACAACCTGCTCATGTTGTACCAACGGTCGCAAGGTCTGTGGCCTGCTTTATGCTAAATATTGCTCATACGTACCTTGTGCCCATTTGTTTAGTTTATTATTAAAAAGTATGCAACAGTATTTTAACAAAACTTTAAATCAAACGGTATTGTCAGCTCAGTTTCTTTTATTTATAAGCAAAATTGACCACGAGTTTTTAACCTTTTGCTACTGTGGTGAAATTTTTGCTTATACCTTCTAACGTGGTGGTAAATTTGACAAATTTTTTATTTAGGTAACATTTTAAATATAATTTTATTTTTAATCAGAAATAATTTTTAGTCAGGCTTAAGTTCAGTAATTTCAATTCTTTTATTGAATGAAATATTTTTGTTAATGAATGTGAGTTTCTAAACATACGTAGGTAGAGTAATATAACTTCGCGCTAACCTAAATAGAAAAATGAAAAAATGGAAAAACAGGCGAAATAAATAGTGATACTTACATATGTATTTACCAAAGGTAAATCAATAATTGTACACAACAATCATTTCTCACATTCCGTTTGATTAGAATTTACGTTAAATAGCTGATGTTAATAACAATCTCTACCCAAGTAAATAGACTAGGGTGCTGATGAAGTGCGTTGCTGCACAGAAAAATATTGGTATTTCCCCCAGCTTAAAAGTCTAATTTAATTTTTCTTCTCTTCTTTAGAAACTCACATTAATTAATAAAAATATTTCATTCAATAAAAGAATTGAAATTACTGAACTTAAGCCTGACTAAAAATTATTTCTGATTAAAAATTCACTATAGTTCAATTAAAATCTAAAAATGTTTTAATATTATTTTATTTTTTATTTTATTTTATTTTTTTTTGCTTTTGGCGTTATTTTCAGATTAAGGGATTTTTTCATCTTGGTGCTATTTTTCGTTAAAACGACCTTTTCTGTTTTTGGTGATATTTTCTTTTTGCGATGTTTTTGGTTTTTTGTAATTTTTTTCTTTTTAGCGTTGTTGAAAATTTCAAAAGGTTGCCCTCACATTTTGTAAGATACAGCAAGTTGTCAAAATTACACTAACTAATAGAATAGCTTTTAATTTTGATATTTTTAAATTTCAGTGTTAATTGTTGTAGTCTGCACAAAAACACACTAACTTTGAAAATTTCAAGTGTCTATATATGTATGTATAATTGTCTTAATATAACATTAGGATTTTAAGATTTTTCGTTGCTCACTTAAAACACTCTTTAATTTTTAATTGTCCTATATTTGTTGTTTCAGTGGCCAAGGTTTTACATATTTGGTGATAGATTCGGCGGTGGATCTTACAATTCCCAAAAAAAGCCTGTTACAAAGAGACACCGCCTTTAAAATGTAAGGTGAAAAATATACATAAAATAACAGTTTTATGTGCAAATATGTTTTAAACTTTAATCCTCCAGAGATATTTCAGAATCGTTTTAAAATAAGATATTTCAAAATTGTATTTCAACATTAACTTAGGGATTAAAAAAGCCTTTTGATTCTTCATTTCTTAGTCAGACTTAATCATAAATTTGGTAATACAAAGTACGTTATACTTCTTGGAAGTCAAGGCCCTACTGAATTATTTATGGGTTATTTGAATTGTTGTAAGAAACAAGTAATTTTTCTTTATTAATTTGTATAAAGAAGTATTTCTGACTAACGTTGTATTAAAGATTTTTTTTTTTGCCAAGAAAAAAGAATACCTACACTAGGAGCTTTAATATTTTCTGGGAATTATGCAACAGTAATTTATGGCATGTACATAATATAAACAATGATATAAAAAATAAGAAAGTTTAAAAATTTAATGTTCTTTTTTAAAGATAACTGGGATGTAAGCAACCCCCAGGGGTTGTGGGCTGAGTAGTGGTGGAAAAAGTAAATGTATTACAAAAAAAAATCATTTGTTTATGAATAAATTTATTAGTTGAACCTCAAAGACAGGAATCTCAAGCCATTTTAGGGAGCTTAGAAATTCAAATATGTACATGTAAAATTTTCCTTATTTTTTAATTTATGCATATTTATGCAAATATATAGCAAAATATTGTTAAAACAAGCACTTAAAAGTAATTTTCTCAAAGAGTAAATAAGAAAATAAATCAATTATTTTTCATTCCTTTAAAGAAAAAAAATATAAATGAATATATTTATACGTACACACAGATATGCATGCTTCCTTATGAAAAGAAAAATTTAAATAATTAACTTTCCATAAACAAATTGATTTAATAGGAAGTTTTTCTTTTAGCATCCGTGATTATAGTTAATACAAAACATGCTTTGAACACAAAAAAAAAATATTTTTTTGAATATGTCTTGCTAAAGAGCATAAAAACCCAAAATTTTTAATATTTTTACTTTCATTAGTTTTTTCAATCTAAGTAGAATATGATGTCGACCTAATTGAATATAAATTGAGTTCCTAAAGGCAAGTCAGTATGCCTTACTTCTTATTTTTAATTTATTAAGCTCACTGATGTCTAAAATTATTTAATTAATTTGTGATTTTGTGTAACTGATATAATTTAATCATAAATGTTTTATAAAAAAAAGATGGAGAATATTTCCACAATTTTACTTCCAATTTCTTGCAATATTAATAACAAAAATTTTAAATTACTTTTTTCAATATTTTATCTTCTCTTCATTTCACTTGCTTTAAAACATTGGAACAGAGCCCTAGATATCTTGACGTGTGTCAAAGACATTACGGAGTCTTGTATTTAATAACTTAGCAGCAGTAATATACACACACACAAAGCTTATTAACGTTAAAGGTTTTGCTTCATCAGACGCATCAAATACCAGACATGCTGTTGATGGGAAAATAAAATTTGTTAAAAAATCGTTTTAAGATAATAGACTTTTAAATCGCTACAGTGCACAGTGTTAGATTTTTGTATTCAATCCGAATCGTGCTAAAAATAAAAATGTCATGGTTTTCTTCGAAATTTCATTTAGTATTTTAAAATAAATATTTGATGCCATAATTGCACATGGATGACACTAGGACAGAATATGACAATGAGAAGCCAAAAAAGACACCTTAAGCTTTTAAGATCTTAAGCTTTTGGAAAAATTTTCTTTGCTAGTCTGATGTTGTCATCCAATAACTGAAAAAAACTAAAAGCGTTCAATAGCTTAAAACAGCTAAAACAAACAACGTATTCGTAGTATGAATGCTGAAGATAAACAGGACTTTTGCAGTGTATACAAAACTATGGGGGCATGTTCAAAAATGCATTAATATGATGCAAATAGAAATTAAAGTATCCTAAAGTGCTCTGCTACCGTGCATTATGCACAAATAAATGGCAATTATGAGTAAAAAAACTATATCTTCTGGTGTGCCCCAGGGTAGTATTCTGGGTCCTGTCTTGTATTTAATATATACTTGTGATATGCCTGTGAGCAATAATATCCATATTTCTACTTTTGCCGATGATACAGCCTGTATGAGTGTGCACGAAAACCCTTATGAGGCATCCCGCAATCTCCAGGAACATATCACTCAGCTGGAAATATGGTTGAACTTATGGAGAATTAAAGTCAATGAACAAAAGTGTGTCCATATAACGTTCACCCTAAGAAGAGATACTTGCTCCCCCATTCGAATCAACAATCATAATATTCCTCAACATTTCCAAGTGAAATACCTCGGTATACACCTTGATCGAAGACTTACATGGAAACATCATATTGACTCTAAGTTAACTCAGATGAAACTTAAGTTAACTCAAATATATTGGTTGATTGGCAGAAACTCAACACTCAGCTTAGACTGCAAACTTTTACTGTACAAGTCGCTTTTGAAGCCAATATGGTGCTACGGAATTCAGTTATGGGGCACTGCTTCAGCTTCCAATGTCGAGAGAATCCAACGAAGGCAAAACAAAATTTTACGGTTAATAACATCGGCTCCATGGTACATCCAAAATTCTATTATACATCGTGATTTAAATATGCCACTAGTGACTGAAGAAATTGCAAAATACGCAGGCAAATATTTAACAAAACTCGAATCACATCCTAATCCGCTTACTCGTAATATTTTGAACTTTACTGGACACATCCGCTTAAAAAAGAGGGACACACGGGCTCTTATACCTAACACTCCAGATGGGACTACTTGAAAATACTTCCCCCCCCCCCTTTTTTTTTGATTATCACTACTAATGTATTATTTATAACTACCACTAAGTTTATGTCCGACACTGGTCGGGCCTAATAATTTTTTTTTTTATAGATTTAAGATTTGAATACTTATTGTTAGTTCACATATGAAGATACAATAAATAAATACATGCATTAAAAAAAAAAAAAAAAATTTTCCGCTTTCATCTTCACTGTGGTTTGATACTGCTAGTTCAGTATAATTTTGCATTTCTTCTTCAACGTCAGAAGCTTTTTCATCCACAATTTTACATTCATCGTGAATATAATATTCACCTACAATAAACTGTCTCTAAAACTTTAATCATTTCGCAAGTCATTGTAATACACTGACTTCCATAACAAATGCTAAGGAGCTATTTGTTCAATTATGTATGTGTTTACATAAAAATAATTTATTTTATGAAGCACCAAATTAATTGGTTGTCTCTCCTAATTCCATAGTGCATTATAATACATTAATTAGTAAATCTACAATCTCAGTATCTTTGAAAAAAAAAGAAATAATTATAACAATAAATTTTTTGTCTCTCTGTATGCTCACCCGAAAAAAAATTATCATATCAAATGCTATTCATGTAAAGACACAATATTGTAATTTTTTGTTGCTGCTGTATTTGCTTTTATTATAAGAAAGAACTTAACCATGCCCCACCAGGTCCATTGGCTAATTGTAATGCTCACGATGTTTATATTTGCACTTGCATATGAATTTTGTGTAGAAAAAAATTCAGGCCAGGCTCAGTTGTATTAAGAGTGAAAAGAATTAGATTTTCGGTCGAAGTAAAAAATTACTTAAGGTTTTGACTCTCACACTTTCTCCCTTTTTCTCTCTCTCTTTAGATTTCTGTGTATTACACGATGGCTCGTTAATTTTTGCACATCCATACATAAAAATATTTCTAGTATTTACCTACCGAGTCATATTTTTGATTTAATCGTAAGCGAGATGTAGTAAATTTTTTTTTTAAAATTAAATTTTATGGGGCTACCAATAGCTTGAAATGAAATATAATGTAATGCCAAAATTGTATGTATGTAAATAGTATTTTAATCTTAAGATAAACTTTCTCCTGAGAACGTTATTTGTGTTGCTTACGATTAAATCGAAAATAGGACTCGATATGTATTGTTAGAGATATTATAATTTTTTTGATTATAGTTTTTGCTAGATTCAAATTTGTTTAAACATATGTACGTAGGAGACTGACTTTTCTTCTATTCAACACCTTTGGAAATTAAAAAATTATTGCAAAAATTACTTCGTTTACAATATTTTGAACAAATTGTACCAAAATATTGAATTTGATCAATAAATTTTAGATGTTGACTCAGCAGCCACATTAATAAAAGAAACAAACTGATCTAGTTTAGTAAGTCGTTTTTTAACCACAACAAATATGTTTCATTGCGTAATACCGTGCAGTGTCATTTGAATTAATCATACGCACCCATATCTTTCTCAATATAACATCCAAAAAGTATGCTATAATTTTTACGATTAAAGTTTATTATGCTTAAATATTGCTCATACGTACCTTATTGCCATTTCCTTAGAATTATAAGAAAGTATGCAACAGTTTATATTTAGAAAACTTTAAGCACAAACGGTATTGCCATTTAAGTTTTTTATTTATTTGCCACCTCTGACGTGGTGGTAAATATGACCAGGGTTACCGTTAGGAATTTTTGAAAAGTCGCACAAAAGGTCGTTTTATAAAAATAAAGTCGCACAAAAAGTCGTTTGAGAAAATAAAAGTTGCACATCTGTTGTTAACGTTTTTTTTTATTAATAAAAAGCGTAACACAACAAAAAAATAAGTTGAAACAATGCATATTTCATAACATATACAGTTCCATTGTATGTGCTTCCATACATGTTTTCATGTATGTAACTTTTTGGCTTTCTCTGGCATGTATACTGAACAAATTTACTTACGTTTAATAAATTTGGCTGTCGTATGCTGCCGAGGTCAGAGGAATAGGATCTATTAAAAAAAGATAAGAAAGTTAAACTTAAAATATTTTTGACAAACATATTCAAATACAGCTCCGAGCACTTTTTACTTCAATTCTATTAGTTTGATCTTGGCGCCATATATTTTGGGTGAATGTATGTGTACGTCAACAATATTTTCTTAACATAAATATTACTTTTTTGAAATTTCATTTCTGTATTTAAAACTAAGTTTATCAAAGTAATCCAGTCTTCTATATCTTTGTCTATTATATTTAAGGCTGACAGCATTGAGTTGCATGTTTTTACTTTTAATTTATTAGTTAATTTATTATTAAGCAAAGCTAATTTCAAAATGTTCACATGTATATATATTACGATAACTACTTTCATTAACTCGGTGGTTAAAAATAATTTTCTAAGCCAAGCACTCCAAAATCCACAATTTTTATTTATTTAAAACTTTTTTTGCTAAAGCTATTTAACTTTACAACGTCTACTGAATATTTACGAAAAACTTTCTTATATACATTTTACACGTGACAAGGTTGTAATTTATAAAAGTGCTTGCAAATGAACAATAATCTGTGAAAAGCTTTTAAATTTTGACGATTTTTTTAAATTAAAAAAGTCGCAAAGTCAAAAAAGTCTCACAAAAAGTTGCACACCGCTAAAAAGGGTCAAATTGCGACTTTAGTGGGATGATCGGTAACCCTGAATTTGGCCCGTTTTTATTTAGGCAACAAATTTTTAAGTACTAAAAATATTTTTATTTAGACTTACTTTTTCTCAATTTAAAATACAACCTTTTTTTTTATTCAGCAATACATTAACTATTGATAAATTTATGTTATTAAGTGCAATAAAGCGGGAACTTTATAGCACATGCATTTTGTTAACCCGAAAAATTGCATTTCCTGAATTGAAAGAAAAAGTATGAATAAAAAAATTTGTCAAAAGCATAAATGCAATTTTTCCCTGCCAAATGTAAAGGGTTAAGTTAAATCAAATAAATGAAAGAATCAAAATATAATTGTAGAAAATTTCGGTTGTTATTTAATTTCAAATAATTTATTTTTGTTGCCTTTGATATATGTAAAAGCCACTGTGCAATGTGACAAGTATTTACATGTGAATGCACGTACCACTAAAAATATTTATATAAGCTGAAAAAAATAAGAAAATAAATTTACTACAAGCACTCAAAACATAAACTGATAATGCTGGAAAATAAGCACGTTTAAGCAATTTTCTTTTGTAAATGACTGACTGCTTTTTTGCTGCTCTTAAGGATATGAAGTAGTGCTTCTTACTACTTTCGGTGTCAATATAAATCTGTATGGGTGTGAATAGAATGAAGTGTTTAATACTCGCCTATAGTTTTAAGTATGTGCATATGCACGAACAATATTACATCCATTTATTGTTGCTTGCTTGTTTGTTTTCATTTTCTTAAGCTGTGACAAACAAATATTTTTATTATTTTCTTCTTACCCTTAAATGCTATTTTCTTTCTATAATCTGCCGTCAGAGTCATTCTTATTTTCTTGATGTTAAGTGCCAGCCAGCATTAGCAAAACTTACCAAATCAATTTTATCATTTATCATCTTCTGACATGAGAAACTTATTTTGTTCTCTCAATAAATGCAATATAAAAACAAAGTGTCAAAAGCAATATAGAACAGTGTGAAAGATTTGTTTTTACAATAACTTGGCAGATTTTGGAAATACATACATATATCTACATAGATATGAAATTTAAAAATTATCACGTATGGGAAGATAAATTTGGAAAATTAAAGTCCCAAGACACAAACAGAGCTACATATGCTAAGCTGATAATATAGTTCTGTTAGTCACGAAAAATATTGCAGGTTATGCACTCCAAATGTAATTCTGGCCATAGTTTTTTTGAATTTCTGAAGAATGGCGGTGTACCTTGGTTCTAAAAGTTTTTTTTAAATTTATTTCTTTTGTGTCGAAACGCTCAACATTTTGGTTGTTCATAAATTTTTTTTATATTTTTTTAAATTTCTAAATTTTTATTTTCACTAAAGGACGAATTACAGGACAGCGAACATACCAGAGTGCCTAGTTTTTTTTTAAATTTAGCGACAGCAATTCGCTCGAGCTAAGCCTATTTCAAGTATATATTTTAGAATTTGCAGTGATTTTAAGATGTTGTGCTCAAGAATCATTCAGTTTACACACAAAAAAGTAATAAAATAATTTTGTAACACTAATTAAAACATTTGTAATATCAATTAAAAAATTAATTAGATTTTCACCTATAAACAATTTGATAATATCAATGAAGTTTTTCCACTCAAATTAATTAATACAATTAAAATTTTAATTGAATCAATTAAATTCTTAATAAAAAATATTAATTGGTGAATACTTTTTTTGTGTAAATATAAATTTTGTAGACTAGAATTGTACTTTATTTTATTATATTTTTTTGTTCAAAGGACAGATTTTGTAAGTACAAACCATTTTTTTTTTCGTTTTAAAATTTTTATGGAAAAAATATCTTTTGAACTTAAATCCGAATAAGAAAGTATTTCGGATTTTTTTAAAAGAATTTTTTTTATTTTTCATACAAATTTGAATCCCTTCAAATAGTTTTTTTTTTTACAAAATCTGCCTTTAAGATTAAAGTAGATAATAAAATTAATATTTATACTTATTTAATTATTAAAATAAAGCTCGCCAGGTAGACGGAAAATGTAAAAGTAACAACTTTTGCTGTTTTCTTAATCATTCTAGATTTTGTGTTTGTTTTTTTTTTGGCTTAAATATTCAAAAATTCTTAAAAAATAAATTATTAATGCAAATGAAGAGACAAAATTTTGAAGCAGAGACCATCTATCCATCAATAAATAAAAGCTCGAGGTTATAACAAAACGAAATGGGAAAAAATAATCGATTAATAAATTGCTATTTTTCTAGACATATTTATATTCTACTATATATTCTATAAAAAATAAAATTTAATAAAAAAAAAATTCTTCTGTCTAAATTGACATAAATTTTATGAATAATTTTCACACTTTTCTAAAAAAAAACGAATATGATTCTTGCACACTTTATATTCAATACTTATGTACTACTCTTAATATTGGTTTACTTATATTTATTATCATTTATTATTCTTACCTTGAATTTTTTTGGATACATAATACCGTCAATAAGGTAAATTGTTTATAGATTACATTCATCTCTTCAAGTGTAGAGATTAGAAGGCAATAAACTTGCAAATGAAACATTGCTATGTTTTTAGCTGTTATTCTGATGTTGGGAAGTAGTAAATAAAAATTTAATCATAAAAGCCCGTAGGACAACTTTATAAAGGAATAAATTGAAAGCACAAGTATTTACAAGTATATGCATAATGACTTTGAAATCAAAATTGTAGCTAAAAGACAAATTTAAATATAAATAAGGGTTCTTAAGGCTGTTTCTGGCTACAATGAATATTAAAGTGCGAAAATGATGCTGACACTTCAAAAAATATATAAGTAAATTTCAATGCTTTTTCTTCAGGAAATTTTAATTAAATTTTTATTATTATTCTTTTTCTTGAAATTATTCTTTAAGCTGCGTTACTTTGAAGAAAAAAAAGTTAACTTAATACGTAATGTTAATACCCTCAATTTGATATTTTGTATGAAAATGAGATATAAGAATTTGTAATAAAGGGAAAATGACAAGGCTTTTGTAAATTTAGAGAAGGTAAAATTAAGCTTCCATTTCAACAAAAAAGCTTACAGCAAATTGTAATACGCTGAATCAAAACAATTCACATATTCCATTCCATTTGCAATAAATGCTGAATATATAAAGCAGAAATTTACATAAACTAAAACCACGTACAGTGGACCAAACACAAAGAGCGCTGACGATGGAGGTGTAGTGGCCTTCGCAAACAGCTGGTTCTTCCGTTCTACTAAGTGTTTGTCAGAATAATTTACTATTTAAACCTGGTACGGAATTTAAGGTTGTCAGGTTGGTAAATTTCATAAAGGAATTTCCATTTGCAATGGAAATGGGATACAAGAAAAATACATGGAATTTTTGAAATTTATTACCTATCTTAGGAATATAAATATAACTGGAGACTTTCTTCAGTCAACTGAAACATGAATTAATGTTCAAACAATTCTATGGCCACGGAATTTTTGACATTTCTAATTTTCATGAATTTGTGATTAATTTTTAGTGTTTGCTGTACGGAGAAGAAATAAAAATCAATCTTATGAAGTCCTTTTTAAGGCCTGGTACGGAGTTAATACGAAATTCCAGGTTCTCATACAAAAATTTACAGAAATACAGGATGGTAAATTTCATAAATAAATTTTAATTTGCTAGTACGGACTTTTTTTTAAAATTTATTGCCTATCTTAGGGAGCTATATGTAAATATGAATGGAGACTCTTTCAGTCAAATGAAACAAAAATTAATGTTCAAACGAATTTTCTAATTTTCATCAATTTGTAATTAATTTCTTGTGGTTTGTGTGTGTTTAACACTAAAAAGTAAATGAATTTATGTGTATGCACACATAATTCTACATAAAAGGCTAGACGATTATTTTTCCGTGTAGAAATAAATGTAAATTTAGAATTGTGAAATTCCGTAAGAACTCCGTACCAGGTTTAAAATCAAAGCTTCCTAAATGCTTTGTTATTCCAATTAAAAAGGTCTAAAAAAGAGTGTTTAAAAATTGTAACACTTGATAATAATTGAGCGTACACAGAGATAACAGTGCCTAATAAATACCTCATAAAATAGAACAAAATTAATAAGAAATCTCTATGGTTTTTTTTCAATAAGGAAATCTTATTAATTTCATAGAGAAACCCTTTTTAAAAAAATCAAGAAGAAATCTTGTAGTTTTTATGAGGTTATCTTATTGATTTTTTCAATAAGGTTTTCTTCTTGATTTTATTAGGCTATCTTATTGATTTTTTCAATAATGTTTTCTTCTTGATTTTATTAGGCTTTCTTATTGACTTTTTCAATAAGGTTTTCTTTCTTCTTGATTTTATTAGGCTATCTTATTGATTTTTTCAATAAGGGTTTCTCCTTGATTTTATTAAGCTATCTTATTGATTTTTTCAAAAATAAAACACAATACTTATTGATTTTATTTGAAAATTTTATTTATTTTCATTTACATATGTATTTACTTAGGAATACACACAATATAGTAATAATAAGTAAGTTTTGTTAGCAGTATCTTTTTGAATTTTTTAATTACATATTTGCTTATAAATATTGGGTAGTATGAATAAAAAAAGCATTTGCTTTTTACATAGAAATTTGTTTGAAACAAACAAAAAGTACATATACATTTAAGACTTTACAACAAGTTTTAAAGTAAAAAGCAAATGCCTTTTTTGTATTCACATTACCCATTTATACGTACTTAGGGCCATTATTACAACTTGCCGTTAGTTAAAGGCATGATTTTATCAGATATATAAATGGCTTTGCATTATAAAACCTTCATTTAATATTTTTTTGTCCATTAAGTATTATTATTATTATTATTATTATTATTATTATTAATAATGACATCAATAAAAAAATTAAAATTGTAGCAATGCAAAGCTACATATTTATCGGGCTGACAAAATCAGACAAGTAGTAATAACGGCCCTCAATATATTATTATTTAAATATATTTAAAAATTTCATATAATTAAAATTAATTAAAAATTAATCAACACACTGGTCAACCAACCTGTATTGAAAATCTCCACTCCAAGGCTCTTGTATTTCCAGAGATTATTCCTTACCAAAAAACATACTACGATTATATATGTACATAAATATAATAATAATATAGACATAGGTACGCACTATTTATAATTAGTTTTATTTTAATTTAGTTTATATTTTATGTTAGTGGAGAAATATTTAATTGCTCTTTTGACTTGTTTACTTCGCACTGGTTCACTTTCAACTAAAAGTTTAATTTTAATACATATGTAAATATGACGATAAGTATATTTACTTAATTTTTGCCACAGACCTTTAGCTATTAGGCTTTTGTTTGTTTCAAGGGTACTCTTGTACCACTATTTTACAAATAATTCTTCATAATTAACAGTGTTTTGTTCATTTGGTAAATCCCAATTAAAATACAAAATTCAATCTCATGCTACAAAGAGCCAATTTCACCAACTAATTTAAATATCAATTCATATTTAAAATCAATTTTTCCATACAAAAATTAATGAAAATCAACATTTAAATATGAATTGATATTTAAATAGAGTAGGTGAAATTGGCCCTAAATCTTTGATATCAAATCCTAAAACAATCAGTCTTTTGGGCGTACTCTTGTTCTAGTACTAACATATGTATAAATGTATATACATATATGTGTTTGTCTATATGTGTTAACTCTTGTAGTATTAGTTGCATTACACTCAATGCAAATCTGTCAACATGTTCTGCATGTATATTTCCTTTGGCATTGTTATTTTTTTTTTGTTAAGCTTTTTATTTCAATCATATTCTTAACATGCTTGTCATTTTATTTTTCCATCTATATTTACATATGTATGAATTTTTGCATAAACATTTAACAAAGACACGGAAAGGCAAACATTCATGCAAATAGACTTGTAGCTTCCAAATGAGAGACAAGTGTCCTTCAACTATGGCAAAAAAAAAAAAAAAAAATACAAGGTAAAGGTGGAGGCAGTTCATTCAAATGTAGACATATGAAGGTTCATTCATAAGTAACCTTTAGGCGTAAATGTGATGTGAAAATATATTTGCATTTGTAAATATAATGCAAAAAGTCAATAGAAGAAGCCAATGACACAAGTATCAAAACTTTTTCAATTAAGAATTGAATTTTAGTTTTCTTGGTTTTACTCCATTACTCCCTTGAGTTAATACCTTGAGCAATATATTTTCAGAGATAATATAATAATTTTTTATAGAATTTTGAAAAAATAATGCTTTTGAGTTAATACCCGTATTTTTGTATGTACACAGGAACAGGAATTGAACAAACAAGACTCGATTAGAAAATGAATTAGTTTTCAATCAGTCACAAAACTTGCACTATTAACTCATGCATTGGAATTGAATTTTTTTTATTTTTTTAATTAAAAAAAAACATTGCATTAACTAAAAATTTAATTAATACCCTTTTTAAGGATTCAATTAAAATGTCATTGGAATGTTTTTAAAGATTGAATAAAAAAGTTATTTAATATATTTTTAAAGAGTAAATTAAAAAACTAATGAATTTTTTTTTAAAGATTCAATTAAAAAACTAATCAAATATTAAAGGTCTCCACATCAGTTTTTTTTTTGTTGGAAAAATGGAGAAATGTAAATTTTTTACAACAAACACAGGAAAAAAATTCCACCAAATGTTGAATTTTTAAATTCAACTTTTGGTGAATTTTTTTTCCGGTATTTGTTGTAAAAAAATTACAATTTTCCATTTTTCCAACAAGAAAAAAGCTGATTTTAATATCTTTATTAATTGAAATATAAAAAAATTCAATAATATAAAAATATAAAAAAAGATGTTTTCTACAAGTTTAAAAACTGGAAACATTTAAACATGTCTATTAGAGTTGAGTGATATTTGGAAACCTGTTACTTTTTCACAGCGATTGAAAAATCACATATCACAACTGTGACTGAATTTATCAAGTAACAGGTTTTGGAAATATGTATAGTTCTTTCATACAAACTGTGAATGTTCTTGTATGCTTACTTTACGGTAAATGAAGCTACAATATTATTTTTTTTATACCTTCAGCTTTTGTCAAGAAAAAAATCTTCAAATCGTGTCAAATCGTCTTTTCTGGCAACTACAATCAGAAAAAAGATTGGTTGGAAAACGGTTAGTTCAATAAAATGGCATTTGCATTAACTATATTTCAGTTCAGGCTATCAATTTTCTGTTAATCCAAAAAACAATCCATGTTCACTGCCATAAGGGCATAGTTGTAACAAAGATATGATTGTGACAATACTTAAATTGATTGCTTCAACCGAGCGTATGCTTTTGTTATGACTAATTAACTGATTGGTTAACCCAACCGAATAAAATATTACAAATTGGATTTTACTATCAACTTTTGGTATTAGCAACTAAAAAATTGTCGTTCTATATTAAAATTAAAATAAAACTTTCAATCAGTTGCTGCAGCTAACTAGAGGTTGAGTTTACTATCATAGTTTATAGCAGCAAATTAAAAAATTAATTTTTGTGACTTTCAAAGATATTATGATTTGCGAATTTTCAAATGGTTTTTGAAAGTCTGTGCATAAGATAACAGGTTTATGGCTTTTCAAAATGTGTGGTTGAAGAAATGTATATAGAGATGCTTCACCATTAGGAAATAAATTTAAATTAAAATAAACTTATGACAATATGTTAAATAATAAATTTCTTAAATTGTGTCTTTTTATTAGCGTTTATTGTTTATTTTTATTTCAGCAAGGAAGGCCAATTTTTCTTTTGCAGGTACCAATTATGATATTATTTTAATTATTTTACCCAAATTTTCGGTAGCAAGAATAATATTTATTTCAAATTCCATACTGTCAACCAATTTTTTCTGTTGCTGCAACTATTGGGTTGAGGGTTATAATTAAAATTTAGTGGCACCACAAGAAAATTTCAGTCGCCATAGCAGAATTCTATGATATTTGCTGCAACCGCCAAAATTCAATTGGCAACAAATTCGGTTGTCACAACGAATCTGTTTTCTCTGTGTATGTACAGCTCACATTTTTATATTTGCAATTTTATTGTCTCTCTGCCTGTTATACGACAATTCTCAATGTATGGATGAGGCTGGTTGCTAATTGTTTATTCTTGTTGCTCTTCTTATTAGTATTTATCAAGACACCAATACTAATAAATACTTTTAAAGCAGAAGAGCTGAAATGTGTTGAATCGTGATCACAGTCACTGTTTAATTTCACTGCTGTTCTTCTTATTAGATTTTCTCAAAATAAGAGAACTTCTACAAGCCGAATAGTGCTAAACTGTGATCACAGTCACAGTTTAAAAGAACAGCGATTTAGAAATCATGTTCACAAGGAGCAACATTATTAAAAAATCACGCTATCGCTCATCACTAATGTCTATAGTACCAAAATATTAACTAATGGATTATATTGCTATTTAAAGTTCGAATGGTACACAAGCCTACAATGGCGGTATTTAGTTTCTTGTTTAATTGGAAATGCAGAATATGGAAGCGTTTCTTTGGATTATGTGAAAGAAAGAAAGTCTACCATATTTTGCATATATACATATATATTTACATACTTACGCAGGACCATTGGCATTAAACCCCGAATACCGCCAACTAACTTTACTATCCACATTTGGTCAATAAGCTTGAATTTCTTATTATTCTTTTCTTGTTGAGAAATAAGGCAGCAAAATTAATTTTTCCTTTATTTATTTTAATACTTTATTTTTCTTAAACGCACGTAAACATTAGTACGATTAAAAAAATATTAAGTTACGTAATTGAAAATATTTTTTTTTTTAAAGAAATGTGAGATAGTCTTAAAAACTGCTCAATTTTCACATATAAAAACTTCCAAAAGAAAAATGAAGAAACTTTAAAAATATGTTTAAATTTGTTTGGGTAATTTCATTATGAAATAATTCAAATATCTGAACAAAACCTAGTACTTTCAAAATTTTGAGCAAAATCTATTAAATTTTTCATAAAAAAAATAACTATTTTCTTACAAGATTTTGTCAAAATCTACTTAAGGTTAGGCGGGGTGGTGCTTTACTGCACCTCCCCCCGGAGACTCAATTAGGTCCATTGTAATTAATTAAATTTAATTAAAATCTAGTATAACTTAGCGATGCAGCTATGGGGGTTTTTTTTCAAAATTGTACTTACCCAATAAGCAATTTTGCTTGAAATCAAGTGTAAAACAAGTGTTATTCCAGTCGCATATTTCTTTGTCAAGGGTTGAATTATGCTTGATTTATACTTTATTTCATTAACATTCTCCAGTAAAAAGGGAGCTTGAATTCATTTCGAGCAATTCAGTTGTAGTACAGTGTAGTTCAAGCCTTAAATTATAATACAATTAAGCCTTGTATTATTATTGAATTCAAGTGTATTTCAAGCTTCAAAAATAAACTTTTTAAAATAGAAAGCCAAATGCAATTCCATTGTTTTCTAGTAATAATTTTCTGCACATCTGCCTTCGCTATTTTTTTTTCACAATTTTACTCACCTTTTGATATTTTCAGCACAATTTCAATTTTAAGCCTGGTACGGAGTTCATACGAAATTTCAGGTTCTCATACAAACTGTATGTAAAAAAATTATGGAAATTCAGGTTGGTAAATTTCATAAAGAAATTTTCATTTGCTAGTATGGACTTTCAAAAGGAAAATATACGGAATTTTTGAAATTTTTTGCCTATCTTAGGGATGTTATAAATATAAGTGAAGACTTTTTTCAGTCAACTGCAACAAAAATTAATGTTCAAACAATTGTTTGGTCACGTAATTTTTGACATTTCTAATTTTCATCAATTTGTAATTAATTTTTGGTATTTGTGCGTGTTGTAAATTCAAAAATAAATGATTTTGTGTGTATGCAAACATAATTCTACACAAAAAGCTACACGATTATTTTTCATTGTGTAAAAATAAATGTAAATTTATAAATGTGAAATTCGGTAAGAACTCCGTACCGGGCCTTAATTATAAATAAATTACATATTTGAAAAGCTTTGAACATATAGGGTGTTTTTTTTAGAGGTATAGAACTTTGAATTGAAATAAAACACAAGAAAATCGTTTTAATGTCCATCAATTTGGCTTTATTGGAAGGATAATTTTATGCCATTAATTTTTAAGTATGATTTCAGGCATGTGGCCGCCGCGGCTGGCTCGAATAAAGCCAATTTTACAGGTCCAATTTTCAACCACTTTTTCGAGCATATGGGGCCGTATGTTGGCAATAACGCCACGAATGTTGGCTTCCAAGTCCCCTAACGTTTCTGGTTTGTTGGCGTAGACGAGCGAATTCACATATCCCCAAAGAAAATAATCCAATGGTGTCAAATCACACGATCTTGGTGGCCAATTGACAGGTCCGTTCCGCGAAATTATGCGCTCATCGAATGTTTCCTTCAATAAATCAATTGTGACGTGCGCTGTGTGGCATGTAGCGCCGTCTTGTTGGAACCACAACTCATCCACATTCATGCCATCCAATTCGGGAACAAAATAGTCGGTTAGTCGGCTCCAATTGCTGTGCACGGTGGCGAATCGATTCATTCGGGTCCTCTTCAACACTTTGCTCTACAGCGGCAATTGTTTCTTCGGTGCGCACTGTTCGACGTCTCTGCGGATGCGTATTATCACATAGAGTAAACGTAGTGCGAAAACGATCCATGGTTAACCGAATTAATTGCTCTGATGGACGATTATGTCGACCATAAAATGAACGGAGCTTGCGGTAAACTTCGCGAACTGAACCATTATTTTCGAAATAAATTTGCACGATTTGCAAGCGTTGTTCTTTTGTCAACCTGTTCATGATAAAATGGCAAACCAAACTAAATATTAATCACTTGACAGCTGACAAAATGGCCGCCAGTTAAAAAAGTGATGCCAACTTAAAGTTCTATACCTCAATAAAAAACACCCTTTATATGCATGTACATATGTATATTGTTTAATTTTTTATTTCCAAATATTTTCATACTTGAAAATTATTTGAAAAAATAGCTTAAATTCAACTATATTTCCAGTTAAATTTCAAGTGCTTGAAGTTTAATTTTTTGAGTGCTTATTGGGTAGAAATAAGCTGCTTTTTAGCTATTTTGCAGTCGTTTGGTTGTAGTTTATAGGGCTGCCAAATAAACATTTTTATTAATTTTTTTCCGACTCTTAAATATTTAAAAAGTCTCAAAGCAAAACAACAACAACAACCTAATGTCTGTAAATACTTTAAGACATTGTCAAGAATTATGAATTGTTTCCATTTAGTCTATTCATGTATTGCGACACCCTCGTAACACAATTTCTATTTTTTATTTTTGCCTACTTGAAAAGCGAAAAGGGTAAGAAAAAGAAAAACGTCATTAAAGCCAACAAGTTACTAGAAAAAATATTATCTGACGGCATTTGTAAAGAAAAAGGAAATATACTTTGCCAGAGAGAACTTAAGCACTTCCGCAATGAAGGTATAAACAAAAACTGTACACGAGCCCACACAAAAAAAGCTCACACGGACACGTACAATATTTCATATGTATATGTGACATTTAATATTTAAATCCATGTAAATGTTTGCTTGTGCCTTTATAGACGTCACAAAAAAAATTATAAAAAGGAAAGAAGTGTTGTCATTTATTTATTTGTTTTTTTTTTTTGACATTTTACTTATTTGGAGACTTTTTGCTTAAGTTTAATTGTGTTGTAATTCAAAGGTAGGACTTCGTTTACTAAAAGAAATATAGAAACTTTTTTAAGCTAATTATTTGTGAAAATAATAATAATAATTATGTATGTATGTAAATGTGAATGTACATGTATGTATGTATGTATGTATGTATGTATGTATGTATGTATGTATGTATGTATGTATGTATGTATATATGTATGTATGTATGTATGTATGTATGTATGTATATATGTGCTTATTCATAATTATAGAAATAGTCGAAGTTGTATATTTCTTACTTCGAGATATTTATTGAATTATCTTTGAATATATCAATAAATATTTCCATATCTTAGGGTCTTCCAATAAAAGGTTTTATTTTTTTATACATATGTAAAAAAACGAACATTTTTCAACAAATTCATCTGATGTTTCATTAATTTTAAAGTAAAATACCCTCCAATAAGAACTATCACCTTCCCGTGACTTCGCTCACATACAGAAAGAAACTGAGTTTGTCCTATAAACTGTATTTATACTAAGTTAACAAGAACAGTAAAGGTACCAAAAATACAAATTTTCACCCCTTGTAGCCCCTTAAGGATACACTGTATTTTCTTATGTGGACCATATGCTATCCGCCTGTCAAATTTCATTCAAATCTTTAAAGCTTTACAGTAGAATAAATTCAAACTTCTAACAGAAATTTTAACTATAGATTTTTTTGTTACACAGTGTAATGTTCCTTCTTAATTTTTTCTTTCATATCATTCTTTTCCAGACAGTAACGAACAAAACAGAAGGAAAATGGGGGAAGTTGGTTCATGGGGGAGATTGCTCGACGCGTGATGATGTGACCAAAGGAAATAGGGATCATTTTTATATACTGTTACGTTTTTTTTCTTTAAAAATGATTTACATTTATATATGAGAAACGATATCAGCTGCCAAGACTACGCTTGCTGGACCATATTCTTTTCGTGCAATTTTTCATCACTATTTGCTGCGATATTTCCTACTAATTATTATTATTATTATTGTTTGTTTTTAAATAGAAATAACACTGCTTACTACTATTACTATTACTAGGTGTTACCTTCTTTAAGAAAGGATAGTGGTAGTGAAAACAGCTGCTTAAGGAATAGATAGAGGCAAGCTTCATTTTTTTAGAACTCTGATTTTTGCACGTTTTTAATAATTTAGAGTTGCAGGGCCTCTGGTGTCAACGAGGCTTATTAAACTTTTAAATTTTTATTAGTCATTATACTTAGCGGATGATTCTGCTATACAATGCCTATGAAGAAGGGCGCTCTATGTTACATTAGGATTGGTATCCGGTGTTATTCAGTGACCAGTGTCTATGCCTTCATCACTTGAAATTTCCTGCAACAACTGATATAAAGGGACACTAAGGCACAACAGAAAAGTGCATGGTGTTGTTTGTTAAATGATGGGCTATCAGAGACCGGGTTCGAACCAAGGACCTTTTATTTTGTAGTGAACGTGCTAACTGCTTCAGCCAACGCCACCCTCATTATTTAGTTTTTGATATCTTGAATCGATTGTAATTGTGTCTTTGCCATAAAAACAGCTAATTTCTTAAGTAGCGCCAAAGAAAAATATCTAAAAGTGCTAAATCAAAAGATCCCGATGGCGACTTGTGGCCTCTCTTCGAGAAATCATACAATCAGAAAAAAATTTCACTAAGAAGGGCTATGATATCATTATTTGTGGTATGTATCTTCTAGACTTATTCTTTTCCAGGACTTTTTCATTTCCGGAGAAAGCGGGAAGAACTTTTTGGTTTCCCAGGGATTCCCGCCCAATGCAAACTAATACAAAATATTTTTTAATTTAATCTATTTCAACAAAAAAACAAATCATAATTCATGAATCGATTAAATAATAACGTAATATAAACATTCAGCCTTATTTATAGAACTTAAAAAGGCTTTATAAAGGCTTTTTAAGAAAAATTTCGTATGAAAATTAATTTTAAAAAACCTTTATAAACCTTTACTACTATTACTAGGTGTTACCTTCTTTAAGAAAGGGATAGTGGTAGCGAAGACAGGTGCTTAAGTAAGAGATAGAGGCAAGCTTCATTCTTTTACAACTCTGCTTTTTGCAGATATAAATAAGGCTGATTATACTTAAAATACACTATTACTGCGGCAATAATAACCACTCGACGATTAGTCAAAAAATAAAAACTTTTCAGTTCTTTATATATAAGTAATGCATAAATACAAATATTATATGTAAATGCAAAGCCAAATGCATTGATTTAACGCAAAAAAAAACTAATTTTATTATAAAAAAAACTTACAAACTATTTTTTTAAAAGTAAGTATGATGTACAAAATCGAATACAACTTCATTCGGGGTTTCAAATAATTTATTAAATTTAATTAATTTTATTAAATAAATTTTTATTATCTTGAAGTAAGGCAACTTATTTTAAAAAATATGAGCTTCTGACTTAGTAGGAAAACAGATAAACGTTTCTATGAAGTAAAAGCAAAAGGATATGAAAAATTATCACAATATGTTTTTTTCGAATGAAATGAGTATTGAATGAGTATAGTATTGAATATCCAGCTTTTTTCGATTCGTTTTGATTGTATGTGCATCCCTAAATCATTTTTCTATATTTCGATTTATTTTAATATATTTTTTTTATTTATTTTGCTAAGCATTTCGAATCAGTTTGATAAATTGGTGATGTTTTCCATCACATGACAGAAATAATAAATTTTAGATAAGAGCTAGCACTTCTAGCTTCATTTTCAGATGTAACGTGGATCAATATGTGCTATTTTAATAAAAACATTTGATGTACAAAACACACATTTTGGAAATATCAACTTACAGTAGTCTTAACAAACGTCGGTACCTACTAGAGAGCTGCGTAAACAGCCTTTAAATATAAAAACGTCATGATCTTTAAATGTATTCATGTCGCATGTATTATACTAAACCAATAATAAATGCTGTCGTAGTATTAGCGAAGCACGATGGATGTATTGGTGTACGTGTATATCAGTGTTAACAAGCGAAAACGCCAAGACAGCAAAACAGAACAAACACTCAAACGAAGTACTGTTGATTAGTGTATGCTTGTTACTTTTCATATTGTACGTTTGAGTGTGTGTGTAATATGTAGATGGTAAGCTATTATGTGATTAACCGCATACAACTAATGTTAATGCATGTGTGTGCCTTTGCATGAGCGCAGAAAAATAAGAAATCATACACACATACGTAGAAAGAAGCAAGTAACACAAATTCTTCCGTCACGAAGTGTTTTCTTCTTTACTCTTATACCTACAATACTCAAACAAATTTCTTGCAAACAGTGTTGTTAACGTTTGTTTTATAAGATTTCGCTGCAGTAAAGCATTTGAAAATCCTTCATGTCTTGAAAGTTCTTATAAGATGTCTTCTGCAGGAGACTAGTACCTACTTTAGAATTTTGATATAATAATTTTTTTTTTAGAATAAAACTTTACTTTACCCTAAGACTTTAGTACAGAATAAGCATTAATTGAATCGTTCTTTTTACCAAAGAGAATCTGTAATTATTTTGTAAGTTTTCTTTTATTTCCTTGCGCATTTCTGTTTTTACTTTTGCGAATTGTTGTAGAATTAAATTTTGAAAGTCACGTTCCGCTTTCGGCAAATAAAGACCTCTAAGTCTCAGAGCACATGTGTACCAGATGTAAGCTCGGCCTTAGTTGTTGTATAGTTTTAGCTATTTTACTACATACAAACTAAAATTTCCATAGCAAAATAATATGGAAAATGTGTGGGATCCCGGGAAATCCCGTATGAGAAGCACTAGTATCTTCCCATTTCGGCCATAACAAATAATTATTTGTTATGCAAAAATATAAAAAGGTCAGCAGCAAGAACTTCATTATTCACCTTAAAAATTACATTACATTTTATTAGTTTGCCTTGAAGCTAATTTTATTGTACATGATAGATAAAAACTAAATACGAATTTGAAATACGTATTTTTATCTAAATCAAATTTTTTTCAGAACAGTGTAATTTATCATCGTTCGATAGAGAAGTACATTCCCTGTAACATTTGCCCAATCCTTTTTTTTTTTTGAAATGATCCCCACACCAAAAGCCACAGCAAACAATCACACGTTGACAATAAAGAGAAATACTTCATATCTAACGATTCTACAAAATCATCTTATTTCTTTTGATTTGCAACACAGCTGGAAATATTCACAACATTTTAATTTCATTATTATTGCTTTTAGATTTATGTTTATGTTTGTTGTTTTTGTTAAATATCTTTGAAGCAACTTTCCAACATTTAAAAATTGACTCTCGTTAGAGTTTTAAGTAATACAAAATTGTTTGTTAGAATGTATAAAAATTTTCCACAGCTTTGCAGCCAAATAAAAAAAAGTTGGTTTGAAGTCTCAAAAGTTTTATGGATTTCTTGCTGGCAAACTTCACACACTTTTTTTTAGTCGTTTCATTTATTATTCTCGTTTTAATACCTGGAAATTTTTCTCTTTCTCCTTCTTTTTGTAAATGAAATGAAGCAAACTAAGTGGTCTAAAAAGTTTTTAACGCTTTTCGTGTCATGTTAAAATTTTTTTTATTACTGTCCGCGTAATTTTTTCATAATTTTTATTTTTATACTTTTCTACTTCAATAATCATTTCAGTAAGTCAGCAAGTCACTATAAAAATAGTCTTTAAACCAGTCTAATACTTTTGTAATTTTAAAACACTCTGGGGAATGTTAAAATAAAAAGAAAATATTTAGTATCCGTTTACATCAAAGGGATTCTTATGGTCTGAAAAATTGAATTTTTTTAAAGTTTCTTACATAATTTGTTTTGCAAGTTGGCTGAAGATTTTATATATAATTGGGTGTTTTATTAGTTTTAAAGAGTAACTTTAGTGAATTTAGGTAACTTTATATCATTTCGTTATCTAGATATTTTTATAAAAAAGCTGCCCAGTACCTAGATTAAGGTTTGTAATTTGTTATTCAGGTTCTCTTTGCTATAAAATTTGTTCCTTATACCTAATTAAATTAAAAACAATTTAATATGTTCATTTGACTTAATAGAATGTCGTAGAAAGTATTTAAGCTTGTTAAGAAACTTTTATTTTTAATCCATGTAGGTACTTTGAGTATGACTGACTGCCAGTTTACAGAAACCATGTAAAAATTCTCGGCTGTTTATTTATATTGAAAGCAAAAACAAAGCACTCAAAATTTTTTTTGTTTTCAATACAAACAGACAGCCGATAATTTTTAGATAGCTTCGATAAACTGGCAGTGATTGTATTGAGCATGCATGAAAGCAAAATCAGCATGCTCATCGCAGAATGACAAAAGTAAGTTTAAAGTACTTTTTGAGTATTGGCCGTCAAACAAATACGAAAGCGTATAGTTTAACATAAAAAAACACACTCATATGCAAACACACGCATTTATTTTTAACCAAATACGTATTACTATAAACATCCAACAACTACGAGCTACAATCAGATGTGCGAATATAAAAATACTCTGACTATTACTCGGCTACGCATGCATATATACTGGACTATTTCATTTACACACACACACATAAAGCTAGTTTTCAAACAGCCAAAAAACATTTTCATTCCATGTATACGGTGGCAAATGATGAATAAATATTCTGAATAGCATGCGTATTTTTTTATCCGATTAAATATCCATAGTCTGAATATAAGTATGGCAGAGAGGCAATACGCTTGACACGTTGTGGCTTTTTAAAGTTGTAGTCTATAGAAGGCCTTGCCGTCTTTGCATGTAATGAGAGTAAATAGGAAAGTAAATTAATAAATGTACATATTATTTTCGAATGCGATACTCCCAGAAACATTTTGCATCTGGAACCAAGGTTTCAAGTTGTTTGGATTTTCTAACGACCCAAACATGAAAATGATCAACATCATCGAACTGAACATCACGAACTGGACGAACAAGGGTCTAATCGTCGCCTTCGATAACGAACAGATTTGATCATGGTTTTTAATTTGAGATTATATCTCGTTATCAAACCATTTTATTACATTGTTCGATAGCGAATGCCATAATCTCAAGGTGAAAAAGGTGATAGAATCAGCTCGTTATCAAAAGAGACAATTAGACTCCAGGGGGCAAATTACGGCACTCGTTATCGAACGAAATTGCGAAATATTTCAATAGAGGTTATATGGAAATGTTTCGTAATTTTGTTCGATAACGAGTGCCGTAATTTGCCCCCAGTTCTTTTTCCTATACCTATATACTGTTTTTTTTGAAGGTAACAAGTTCAGCAGCTATTGTCTCAACCGTTGCCGTTGTCTCAACTTCAATCAAGTCAATAATATTATCTGTGAAAAAGTAATTATAGAATTCTATTGGTGTTAAAAATCCATGGAAATGACGAATAACCTCGAAAGGCTACCACGTTTACTACATGTGAACACATCGAAAGCTTATGTCATAGTAGATTGGCAAGTGCTTCCGCGGTTGTAGATATTGCACTCAGAGATGTTTACAAAACAGAGAAAATTAAAACTTTTCAAATAACACAAAAAGAGTCACGCATCTACCGAAAACCTCAAAGATTAGATTGAACTGATGGTCCGATAGCTTAAGCTGTTGACAATAGAGACCGGGTTTTTTTGCATTGGAAGGATGCGTTTATTGTGGTAGCAGTTTATGTCGATAAATAATTTGTTGGATCGGATTCAGTTATTGCTACACCTACAAATAAAGTTGAATAAGCCGATAGTATGTCCATTGTGCTAAAGTTCAGTGAGAAATTTAAATGCAGCCGTGTACTCGTTCACACCAATAATTTCAACACATTCTGCTATGGTCCTCCGCACTGTCATCCCTATTAAAAGATCAATCTGTTCTCTCTACAGAATCAAGCAATTAATCCAAGCAATTATCCGTTTTAAACAAATTTAAATTTTTCTTAAAAGAGCGTTTAATAAGATTGTAATGTTTGAACGTGTAGGCTTTGAAGGTTGGCCCTAACGTGTATTAGTCAGTGTATGTGTAGACTGTAAGTGACCCTATAGTCCCTTGGTTATTTTATACAGCTGTTTCAGATTTCGAGAATTTAATTAAAAAACAAGGCAAGTTATTGCCAGTTTGCGTTTAGAAATTAAAGTCTGATTTTATTTAAGATTTTGACTGCTTATATACTATTTCACATTCTTCAATTTTTGTATTTCTTTATGTCTTTAGTTTTGCTATAACAACATAATTTATTAATAAAAATAAAAGTGTGTCATTTAAATATTATAAAGTAAGCGTTCTGTTAATTATTACAATGAACTGTGTTGCAATGCAATTAACTATGATACAGTATATTATAGTAAGTGAGGTACACTACAAGATCGTTCTTTCATACAATCTTAAATAAAGGGACGAAAATAATGACAAGACAACCATAGTGTTTTCATGAACATACCAAAGGTGAAATCAATAAGAAGAGGGGATATTTTTATACACACAAACTGGCAATATCGTCTTGAGACGGTCTTCATTATTTCGTTTTGAAAAAATGATTTTTGTATATACATATATTTTTTTTTACTTTCAAAACATAATAAACTGAAATATGCCAATAAGCACTCAAAAAACGAAAATTCAAGCACTTGAAATTTAACTGGAAACAAACTTAAATTCAAGCATTTTTTTAAGTAATATTCAAGTTTGAAAATATTTTGAAATAAAATATCAAATGACATACAACATGTTCAAACTTTGTCAAATAAGTAATTTATTTTTTAATAAAATTTAAATTTTGGTGAAAAAAATCATATATAAATAAAAAAGTGATTTTTTAAAAAACGAAAAGTGATTAAAGTCGTGAAAACAATAATGAATGCAGAAAATAATTTTAAAAAACCTGTCGGTTGCATTTTTCTTTCTATTTTAAAAGCATCGTTAACGATGCTTTTGCTTGAATTCAAGTATAAAAACAGGTTCGGTTCGACTTGAATTCCACTGCAATTCCATGTTTGACTTCAAGTATAAAAACAGGTTCGGTTCAACTTGAATCACACTGTTATTCAAGGCTGGAATTACACTGTAAAAATACTGTTTTGTTCGACTGTAATTCAATGGTTAATTTTGCTGGATTCGCTATTGAATTCAACTGTGTTTCAACTGTAATTCAACACTGCAAATTGGAAATTGTCACTGGATATTTCAAATGTAATTCCACTTGAATTCCGGCCAAAATGCTTATTGGGATAAGTGCTCAATTCACAACTTATTGTGGGGTCGTAGTTCATACATGGGGTGTTAGTAGTTTCAATAGAAAAATTTTGTGGAAACAAATGTTTAAAAAAAAGTACCAACAAGTACCAATAGGTTGTAAATTGAAGAAATGTATTTAGTACTTTCGGTAAAATTTTGAAATCGAAATTCAAATTGTGTTTATTTGTTAAAAAAAATAATTGTTTTCAAAGGCTTCTTAACACCTTCAAATGCCTGGGAAATCTTTGAAGTCTACACTTAGCTTTCGCAAAATAATATAATAAAATAATTTTTCATATGGAAACTGTAGTGATTTTCTCTTAATGTCCTTGGTATAGCAGGCCACTAAAGGACTTGATGAACTGTTCTCCAAATGTCGAAAAATTTGTTTATCACCACAAAATTTCCATTTTTATTTATTGCGCTATAATTTAAATATTTAACGAGCAAAATTTATAACGCAATAATTTTTGTTAACAAAAAACAAAACGGAATATATTAACATGATGTCTTTAACATGTTTCGCAAATAAACTTTGGGCAGTTTTAAGTACCCCCAGTATCAACGTTAATAACAGTTTTTGTTGTTGGTTTCTTTGTGCGTGGGTGTATTTATATATGTAAGAGTATAAAAATAAAAATTTGCCTAAATGTATACATTATAAATCTTCATTTAGCTAAACCACAAAATTTGAGGTTTCTGCTTTGAGCTTTTAAGAATAAGCTTAATGTTAATGATACACAGTAAACATGTGGAAAAGAGTTTAGCATTCCTTTATTAAATGATTTCAAAGAAAAAAAACTGAGTTTTCTTATAATGAAAATATTAACTCAAAAAACTAAACTTTTTTGTTGTATTTTATAAAAAAAAAAAATCAAATCCAATAAAGGGAATTCATAACTGCCAGGCTCACGATGTCGACAAGAAATTTTCTTTCTGTCGTCATCGTGAGCCAAGCAGTAAATCATTATTGCTAAGGCTTTATAAAGAATTTTTAAATAATTTTCATAATTTTTTTGAAAGTCTTTATAAAGCCCTAATTATTTTTATAAACGAGGCCGTTAATATTTTATTAAATAAAATATATATAAGAAATACGGAAGCATATTTGATTGACATAACAAAGTTGTTGGTTTTACAAGGACATTTTGTAGATCCAAATTCTTTAGATAAATTTCTTTTTTGTGTTAAGCAAAGTTTATATGCATTTCGTTCTCGCTAATTGCAAATAGGTGATGAAAAATAAACTTGATGCAAAATCAAATGAAGATGCCTGTTTATTAATTTTTTTTGGCTTTTAAACTTATTATGTTTGTATTTTGTGATTTTTAATAACGAACTAAGAGTCTTCCTGCAAAAATTCAGATTTTATTTTAGCTTATTTCAAAATTTTTTTGGATAAAAGTAAGCGGGAAGGAAAGTCATATAGAAATTGCTTAACCAAAAAAACCAGCAAAAGTTTCAAATTAAAAAAAATTATTTACAAATAGTAACTATTTTAATGAGCTTGAGGTCTTTTTAATAAAAATTAACAGCTTTTATTTAACAATATTTCGACACGCCTTTGTGTGTCTTCTTCAGGTAAAAATTTTTACACAAAGGCGTGTCGAAATATTGTTAAATAAAAGCTGTTAATTTTTATTAAAAAGACCTCAAGCTCAATAAAATAGTTACTATTTTTAAAACAAAAGGTCAAATAAATTTTCGAAAAAAAAAATTATTTACTTAATGCGTATCTAAAAAATGTCCTTTAAAACCAGAATTGTTTTTTTACAAAAAAATTTCATTTTTATTTAGGATGAAAAACATCATTAAAGCCTTTTCCACTATGCCCCTTCCACTATGTCGAAAGAAAATTCCTGCGAAAGAAAACTAGTCGCTCGAACTTTAATAAATTTTCATTCCTTTATGTCATCAGATTTCTTTCGCTTGTGATTACTTATGTCACTTTTTTGTTTTACGTATTTGTAAACCAAAGTAGTGCAAATTGGAAATTTAAAGTAGAGGGAAAAATATAATACGAGTACTGTTGTTAATTGTTTGTAAACAAAATTAAATTCTGCCATTGCTAGATTTTCTTATCAGCCATTGTATTCTTAATACAGCACTTTATATCTGAGATGCTTTCCTATGACTTCCATCGCAAGATAATCTTCTTAAAATAACTTTTATTTTCAATTCAATTAAAAAAAAATCAAATAACTGTTTAATTCACCAGCTCGGATTAACGTCATATTCATTGTTTATCTGTAATAACTAGCGCCAGAAAAGGAATTCATCTGAATGATGAATATATATTTAATTAATTTTTTTTTCTTTAAACACAGCTTTGAACCCTCTCGATTAAGTCACCTTTCAAACAGAAAAAACTAAATCAAAATCCGTCTAGTCGTTTGGTCTATATGTGGACTCTATCCGTGTCCACACATACACAGTTAGCTAGATACACAGACACACACTACAAACTTATAACACCCTTTGTTTTTGGTAGGGGGTTAAAAATAACGATACCACAAATTTGTTTATTCACAAGAGCATAAAAAAATTTCGCTTATTTTGAACGTTTCTTTTAAGATTTTGGTGAAATCAGTAACTTTATCGTTTTTCAACTACAAGAGAGAAAAAATCTAATCTGTGTGTTTGCTGGGTTAACGTTAAGAATTATATACATTCACAATTATGGGGTTATTTTATTTGTATTCCCTTAATTTATTTTTTATTTTTATTTTTTGCTTATACATGTGTATTTAAACACAAGTTAGACTAATTTTTATTTAGCATACAAAGAATTAAAACTTTTTTTGAATAACTTGCCAAACAATCCTCTTTAACCGCATTTAGCTAAATCCTTGTAGAATTGTACAAAATAATAAACGGTTGGTTGAACTTTAATCGTTCATTAGATTTGATCTTTTTATGTATTTTTTTTTAGCTACGCTCGCCACATACACAATTTTCAAATAACATACATACATCAGGATATCAAAGTAGAGATTGAGGATGCCCTTGCTTTATTATTTTTATTATTCTTATTATTATCAAGACATACACATACTTTCAACAGAACATGTTTTTTTTTTTTAAATAAACTTTATTCAACTTTGCGCGTGATTTAATTTTGATGTTTTGTTTTTTGGGTTTTATATACATAGTCGGCCATTATATGAGATTCTTGTATATAAATTTGACATTTATTGCGTTGTAGGCTATTCTTTTTATTTTTCTTCCAAACAATGGTGCCACAACCGATTTGCTCAATTCAAAAACTATTAAGGGACTTGTAGATCGTAGTAATGTTGATTTTTGTTAATTTATTTTATAATAAAAAATTGTTAATAAATAAT
This sequence comes from Tachina grossa, assembly GCA_949987645.1. Taxonomy (NCBI): domain Eukaryota; kingdom Metazoa; phylum Arthropoda; class Insecta; order Diptera; family Tachinidae; genus Tachina; species Tachina grossa. The sequence goes on along the minus strand of OX465274.1, from coordinate 171,304,353 downwards.
TAGAGCATTCATATTCATAGGTGTCATATTAACATAATAGGTTTGTTCATTTGCAAAATATTTTTACGAATATATACAATTGTTAGTGGAAAGTATTCATTGCAGCGATGCCAATTTAGCACGTTTCGCTTTTAACTATGCCAAATGCGCATTTTTCCGTCTTATCGCGTTTATTAAAAAAAGTGCTAAATTAGCGCGTTTTGAATAAAGTCTATAATATCATTTCAGTTCAATATTTTTTTAACTTTTTTTGTATAAATTTAACAATTTTCTAATATTCAAAACTCCGTTAAAATTTTTTAAATTAGTTAATGATTCAGCTGTAGCAAACAAAACGCATTTTAATATTGTAATGACAAATATTTTGAAATTTCACAAATAAAAATATGTACTACATACAATGACCCAAAATGTGTACATAACTTATAAAGCATCTACTATAGCTGAAGTACTTATTTGTTGTTACAAACTTATAAAGGGTGTTTTTTATTGGGGTATAGAACTTTAAGTTGGCATCACTTTTTTAACTGGCGGCCATTTTGTCAGCTGTTAAGTGATTAATATTTAGTTTGGTTTGCCATTTCATCATGAACAGGTTGACAAAAGAACAACGCTTGCAAATCGTGCAAATTTATTTCGAAAATAATGGTTCAGTTCGCGAAGTTTACCGCAAGCTTCGTCCATTTTATGGTCGACATAATCGTCCATCAGAGCAATTAATTCGGTTAACCATGGATCGTTTTCGCACTACGTTTACTCTATGTGATGATACGCATCCGCAGAGACGTCGAACAGTGCGCACCGAAGAAACAATTGCCGCTGTAGAGCAAAGTGTTGAAGAGGACCCGAATGAATCGATTCGCCACCGTGCACAGCAATTGGAGCCGACTAACCGACTATTTTGTTCCCGAATTGGATGGCATGAATGTGGATGAGTTGTGGTTCCAACAAGACGGCGCTACATGCCACACAGCGCACGTCACAATCGATTTATTGAAGGAAACATTCGATGAGCGCATAATTTCGCGGAATGGACCTGTCAATTGGCCACCAAGATCGTGTGATTTGACACTATTGGATTATTTTCTTTGGGGATATGTGAAGTCGCTCGTCTACGCCAACAAACCAGAAACGTTAGGGGACTTGGAAGCCAACATTCGTGGCGTTATTGCCAACATACGGCCCCATATGCTCGAAAAAGTGGTTGAAAATTGGACCTGTAGAATTGGCTTTATTCGAGCCAGCCGCGGCGGCCACATGCCCGAAATCATATTTAAACATTAATGGCATAAAATTATCCTTCCAATTAAGCCAAATTGATGGACATTAAAACGATTTTTTTGTGTTTTATTTCATTTCAAAATTTTATACCTCTTAAAAAAACACCCTATACAAATAAATTAAAAGTAAAAACTAAGCACTTCGATTATTTGGAAGGCGATTGTGATCTATATTAAATTAATTTAGTTAATTAAAACATAATGTCGAGGAAGCAATATTGCAAAATCTGAAAAATTAATTGTATATACGAGTACTAATACATAATTACATACATCGACTTTTATTGAAATTTAATTAGGCGCGTAAAAAATAGCGCGTTTTTGCTATAAATATTTGACAATACTTTAATTTAGCGCGACTTAGCGCGTTTTCAGAATGGTAGGGCGCGTTTGGGTTATAAATAGTTGGCATCGCTGATTAATTGACTCAAAGTTTGCAAAGGGAGATTGTCAAGAGAGAGACACAAATTGAGAGACAAAAAGTTCTTACAAAGTTTCTCAAAAAATTTGCAAGGAGAGAAAAATTGAGAGACAGAGAAATTCTTACAAAGTTTTACCAGTAAAATTTTTACTTGTAAGAATTATCTAAGCAGCTGTTTTGTTTTTTTTTTTTGTATTGAAATTAATCATTTGAAAAATTATTGAAAAAATAAAACTCAAAAATGTGCACTTTCAATAAATCTCTTTCGATTTTATCACACATACTGTGTGTCAAAATTCTTTGAAATTGATACCTGTGACTCAAATTGATAGTCAATTTCATTTTTTTAAATGCTACCGACGATGAAACAACTCAAATTTATAGCTGCAATCCATGTGAGCTGTGACTAACTGCTCAAATTGAAAATTAAATTGCCATATAAATGGATAGGTGAATTTGAAGTTTGATTGTGTTATTAAAAAAAATTGTGAGTGTGTTGCAAATTGAATGGAATTGAAAGGCAACAATTTAACTTTTAGCCCCCAAGTTACAAGAAAATCAGCGTTGTCAACTCGGTGCTTTTCGCACCGTTTTTAGTGCTTTTCGAAATTTTCGACGCGAAAAATTTTGAAGTTAGTGCTCGGTGCTTTTTTAAACTAATTTTTGGTGCTTTTTAGGGTTCCGTACACCAAAGGTGAAAAGCATTCCTATTGTTTTCGCTACACTGTCCGCCTGTCCGTCTGGCTGTCTGTCCGTCACACGATATTTTCTCAGGAACCATAACAGCTACGGACCTGAAATTTGGACAGAGTAAGTATGAGAATTAAAACTTAAATGGTGTTCCAAAACGAGCAACGAAAAATGTTAAAATCCCATGTAATATACATACAATTGTATGGACATATGTATATTGAAACTTGAAATTTGTAAAATTAGTGTATTTTATACAGACTACAAAAATTAACACTAAAATTTAAAAAAAAAAATTAAATTAAAGGGTGGCCCATCAGTTAATACAATTTTGACTCAGTAATTTTGAAAATTTGCTATATCTTGGAAACCGTAAGAGGCAAACACTTGAAATTTTCAAAAACGGTAAAACTAAAAAAATCGAAAATTACAAAATCGCCAAACCAAAAAAAAAAAAAAATCGCCAAAAATTAAAAAAAAATCGCCAAAACAAAATAAATCGCCAAAATTAAAAAAAAAATTCTAACACTAAAATAAATCGTCATATTCGAAAAAATCGCCAAAATGAAAAAAACGATAAAATGAAAAAAAACGCGAAAATGTGGCCAAAACTAAAAAAGTTTTTTTGTATAAAAAAAAATCGGAAAAATGAAAAAAATCGTCAAAAATAAAAAAAATCGGCAAACTTTGAGTTCGCTATCGAGTTTTGGGCAGAAGTGAAGTCTTATAATGATTCATTTGATATAAACTCGTTTTGGGCATTATCGAAATTGCATTCCCATCGAACTTTAATGTTTAAACGCAGAAGTTGATCACGTTTTTACCTTTGTTACTTTATTTAAGTCTAAAATGCGTAAAAAATTGTCCTTACACTTCGCTTTATATAAAAGTGGTCTGAAACGACAAAATTGTGTTGCTAATAGAGCTGCCGTTCTAGGTTACATATTTATAACCTACTTCGTTACTTTTTTTCTAAAATAATAGTACACATATATAATTTAAGTTTATATAACTTGGTTAACTTTCAAATTACTTTTTTTTTTAATTTTTGTAACTTTGTTATTAGTATTGCATTTGCTGTGAAAGAATGTTTCCACAGCATTGTTTAATAAAAATCAAAATTTGAAAGTCTTAATTGTAAAAAAATTAACTACTACTACTAATTAACAGCAAGTCAAAAAGACTTGCCAATTGCTGCTAATTTGACTAATTTCAGGTGATATGTTTCTTCGTTGACGAAAAAAATTTAATTTTTTATAATAACTTAATCATCAAATTGATTTTAAAATTCACTGATTCTCACTGAATCAAAATGTGTATCGGATGCTTCAAATTTGAAGTTTTAGGGATAAAATGCAAGGTCAACCGATTTCTATATTTTTTATATAAAATTTTTTTTATAAAACAAAAATTTTAATTTAGTGCTTTTTTACTTAAATTACTCGTTTTTTAGGGTTCCGTACACCAAAGGTGAAAATGAACCCTATTGTTTTCGCTACGCTGTCCGTCTGTCCGTCACACGGTATTTTCTCAGGAACCGTAAGAGCTACGGACCTGAAATTTGGACAGAGTATGTAGAACCTTGGCCGCTACAACAACAAATACATAAGAATTAAAAACTAAGGGGTGTTCCAAAACGAGCAACGAAAAATGTTAAAATCCCATTTCGCCAAAACTAAAAAAAAAAAAAATAAAAAAATAAATTTTTTGTATAAAAAAAAAATCGGAAAAATGAAAAAAATCGCCAAAAATAAAAAAAAATCGCGAAAATGAAAAAACGCCAAAAACCGAAAAAAATCTCCAAAACAAGAAAATAAAGTGTCAAAACTATAAAAAAGAGCCAAAACTTAAAAAAATCGCCAAAACCGAAGAAAACGCAAAAAACGCCAAAACAAAAAAAAACCGAAAAGACCCCAAAAACGAAAAAAAATACCAAAACTATATATTATATAGGATGAAATTTGTATTAAATTACATATCTAGTGTTCGTACGGAACCCTTCGTGCGCGAGTCAGAGTCGAACTTTACTGATTTTTTTTCTCTTTTCAATGCTTTTTTAAATTTAAAAGTTGACAACGCTGAAGAAAATAGCTAAGTTGCCAAAAACAGTGGCAAAAAGAAAATTGTTAATTTGTATACGGGTTAAAATTAAAAAAAAAATTTGCTTAAAAAGTTAGTTATGTAAATATAGCTTATGCCATTCTTTGCGAAAATAAATTTCAAAATTTATTGCACTCCTTTTCTATTTTTCATTGTAGGGCTAGAGATAATCAAAATTTGTATATTGTAGTTTCATTTTCATACTTCTTTGCCGTCTTTTTTTTCTCCTGAATAATATAAAACACAAATCCTTTTGTATTTCCTTTTGTCTTCTAGCTCTATTGACGTTTCCTCACTGCTCTGGGTATAAGGAAAAATAAAATGAAATTTACACGCAAAATATCTTCCATAAGACTATGAGATTATCATAAATATTGTGAAAAATGGCAAATCGATTTTGCTGATTTTAATTCCGTTTAATATATATGACTCATTTTTTTTTTGCAAAGAAATAAGCTTTTTGTTATAATATTTTCGGGCATGCTTTAGCCGGCCTTAACGCAAATGTTCTTAATATATTTTATAATTTTTTTTTCATTTTCTTTTTTTTAGGTAAGCAATTTTATGCATGAAACATTTTGGATCTATTAACAGCCGTAAGTTGTTGTAGCTTTAATATTTTCAGCTCTATACAATATCCAGCCTTATTTTCGATTTAATCGTAAGCGACAAAAGAAGATTTTTTTTTTAAATATTCAAATATGTTTTTGTACGTAAATTATTGCTTATGAGAAAATTGTACTGCCTGTATTTCAAAAGTTATCAACGATCTTGCACTTTGATAATTCTAAACTATGGAGAGGTCCATAAAATTTTAATTTCAATAAAAAAAGTATATTTCCGATAACATTTCGCTTACGATAAAATAAGGCTCAATATGTAGAATACAGATTTCTATTTTTTTTTAAATATTGGTTTTATTTAAAGGAAAAATTATTTTTTATTTATTAATTCTCGTTAAGTATTTATTTTTGGAAACTAAAATATTTTTTTTTCTTAGTTAATGCCAGATAAAACCAATCACAATAGACCCAATTGGGGCTTCGAGTGGAGGTACGGTGTAGCACTAACCTTCCTAGCCCAACGTCAAATAAAATGTTATTATTATAATTTTTATAGTACAATTGTCTTTTCGACTGCAAACTTCCTAAACGACTTAAGTCTGCGACTAACTTATTTCAAATTGAAACATTATTATTATTTTAGTTTTGTTTTTCTTAAGTTTATACCAGTTCTGTCTCGCCTTATGTTGTTTTTGCTGCATATTCTGTTGTGGTATAATTAACTGTGGATTCTTCATCATCTTTTCAAAGTTTTTTAAAAGATACAAACAACAATTCATGCAACAGCAAATGTAGCAATTTTTTTTTCATATTTTATTGCTTTCTGTGCTAAAAGCTAAAAAGTATTTTTTTTTAACAGAATTCTGTTGTTCAAATCTATGGATTTAATAGAATAATAATTTTGCTTCAAGTTATAAAATTCTTGACAGGGTGATAAATATTAATCGAGAAAGTTATTTATGATAATGCTGAATAATAAATTTTGTTGAAAGAGGCAAACAAAAAGATACTATTAAGATTTTATATAAAAATGGTACTTTAAATATTTTCTTGGCAAGCAAGCACGCATATTTCATTAATATTTTAATAAAAAAAATTATCGGCCTAGTTCTGAAAACCATTTCGTTTTGAAACCGAAAAATTTCAGGAAAAAAAATAAACAAGAAAGCTTACTTATTGCAGCATTTTAGTTGGTTTTAAGATTTCATATGCTTCAGATATTTTATCCGATCTTAATTTCGAATGCACTAAGTTATCTGATAAAGAGAACACTGTTTTCCGTTTTTGAAACTTTGCGATTTCAAAACGAAATGGTTTTCAGAACCTGGCTGTATATATCAATAAATTAAAGGAAAACAAGGAAAACTGTTTATTGAATTAAATTTTTTTTTTTAATTTCGTTTAAATTTTTTAAAAATATTATATACATATTTTATATTTATAACGGCACGTGTTTCTTTCTAAATAGCAGCAATTTGCATGAAATTTCTTAAAAGCAATTTTCAGGTGTTTTATTATCTTTTAAACATGATTCCTGTTCATAAGTATTTATTGCCCAATTTTTATATACACGCTTATGAAAAATTATTCAACAAACAACTATTATTTGTTGGTGTTAGTTTGATAGACTACGGAAGAAGAACTATTTTCAATGCTACTTAATAAAAGAACATGGCAAAGCGATATTCGAAATACGTGTACAGGAGAAAACAAAACAAACATTACTGCACGTCACTGCAAATGCACTTTGCAGTTTTAGAAGCTTTTAAACTAAATTTATTATTTGCATGCTTGATGTTTTTGTTTTCCTATCGAAGAAAAAAGAAATTTGCAAATTAGAAAATATTTCAAATAAGACATGAAAAGACTTTTGGTTGAGTATTAGTACGTATGTATGTGTGCTTTAAAAAAATGTTGTATTTTATTAAAGAAGACACACGTACTGCAAAAATTATTCAAATAAAGCTTTTTAAAAAATTAAAGAATATTTATTTCAATATAACTAAAATTTGCTTTAAAAATAAATTACTTATTGCTTTACTTAGAATTTACACATGTACATAAGTGCAAGTTCGAAAAACTCAATACATTCACAATTTTTTACTAACACAATCACATTTTTTGTACTTACTGCTCGGCTTACAACATAATTTCCTTGTAAGTAAATTTCTGTAAGTAAAATGGCAATTGAAGGAACAGTGTTACCGAGAATGAGTTTTGTATAAATTTCTAGTACTTCGTATAATAAAAATAGTATTTATTTCTGATTTCTTTCGTATTTATAAGAAAATAATATTAAAAAAAGAACTAAACTGTCCAACAACGCATATTGATTATGTTTTTACATGAATTTTTACAAAAACATTGTTGAAGAAAATATTGTTTTCAGTAATTTATGATTTTGGCAATACGGCAATATTGGATTTATATATTTTTGAAATAAACATATATTTTTTATTCAAAAGAAAATTTATTTTTAAAAGACGTGTACGCTTCAAAAAAGTTTTAAAAGTAAACTTACAACTGACTGTGTAAACTCTCAAGTAACTTGCAAGACTTTCGGTTGTTTCTTCGAAATTTTCGTTGATAATAGGTATACACTACTTGCAACGAATTACTTACATGTGTAATTGCAGCGCTATTCAGCTCGTTTACAAATTTATTACTCTGTGAGGACGAATAAGTTGAGAGCACTAAATATAAATTTAAAGGTCAAAGCAAACAATCTCATGAATAGTATTAAAGCTGGCAACTTTTTCTTTTTGACTGTCATGTCTAACACAATTGACATTTTTTTTTTCAATTAAATATCGTTACCTTAATATAGAAAGGCCCTAGCTCATTATTATTTAAAAACAGAACTCTTTGTATTTTTCAATAGAATAACATCCCAGCAAAAAAATAGACATTACCATCTGAACTACTTACCATATAATGACTTACTTTTTAGATTGCCAAATTAAAGTACTCGCTTACAAAACACATTACGCAAATTTTTAAAAATAGGAAGCAGAAGTTGAACATATTCTTTGGGTTTTAAAAGAAGACGTGAAAATATTGCCAAAATAACTAGTTATTTTAAATAAATTATAAATATTTCTAAATTGCCTACTTATTTATTTTAAATTAAAAAATACGTACTTACATTTTGGAAAATAATAATTTAAATATAAGTAGTTCTAAATAATTTTTTTTATTTACGGTTTTAATAAAAGTTCATCAATGAAAGCAATTCAAACTTTTCTAAATATAGTATTTATAAGTAACAATAGAGGCACTGATACGAATAAAATATAACCCACTTCAATTGAGTTTATAAAAGAAATTTTACAAAATGGTGTATTTCGTAGTAAATCAATAGGTTTTTTTTTAAATTATTTAAATTTTTCCTAAAAGTTATTACATGTATATTTAATCAAACTGAGTTTTTAACCAAGACCTTCCATTTACTCAAACAACAGCATATTTAAAAAAGTAGTTCAATCAAGAAAAAAAATAACTATTTCCCACAACTATTTTCCAAACTCGATTACCTTTTTTGAAATTTTTGCTGGGATCTAATGTAACAAAAAATGCAAAAATCTCGATTAAAAAATAATAATGAGTTAGAGCCTTTCTATATTAAGGTAACGATATGTATGTATGTATGTATGATCATTAACTGGTATAAAACTATTTATATGAGAAGATTTTTATTAGCTATGCGTGTCTTAAGATGGTTTTAATTGATTAAAAAGATTAGAGGAGGATGAAAAAATAAATAATCATATATAAGCACATTCTGGATTTAATTTCATGGTAAATTAATTTGAAAAAGAAAATAAAAATAAATGAAAAGATTCTTTCATGGTAATGCGTGATAAGCCAAAAAGTAGGAACATGGTTATAAGTTAATATTTTTAATGATTCGTATTTATACATATTGCATAAATGTGTTCGTATGTGTTTGCCGTTAAAAAAATATCATAAGTAAGGGCAATACACCTATTGTTGATATTTGAAATAAAATATTTATATTCTCTTTAAAAACAAAATAAGTAAATAAGCCTTATACAACTTACGAAAGAGTTAACTGCCAAGCGAAGTGTCAAATTTTCTCGCAATTTTTAATATCTATCATGATATCAATTTAGTTTGAAAATCAGTGATGAATTTGCGCAACTTATAAATGACTTCGTGAGTTCAGCGATGAGGCTAATTTTGGCCACATACGGATTAAAATCAATTCACAACTAATCCGACAGATTTCATTACATCTACAAATATGGAATGTTTTCTAGGCCGGTGTCATATTTCCTCAAAGATGAAAATGCACATTGCGTTATGTCCAATACGGCATACAGTGACCGTAATCATCAACTTATTGAAATCAAAATTTAGGAATAGATTGATTTCAACAAATGAAGCTGTCAGTTTGTCTCAAAGTTCGTGCGTTTTGACATCTCTCTATTATTTCTAAAAAAAAGAAAATAAAAAACTCATTTGAAATTTTGCTTGTTTTTTGTTAAGCAACCAAAATCTCGAAACCTTGATAAACTTCCACCAAATTGTAAAATTTTTTAAAAATACTTATACCAACTTCGAGAATTTTTAAATATTTTTTTTCAGGGAGACGATTTCTTTAGGGCAAGTAACTCTATCCTAGGCCATCCTCATGTAAAAGTGACTGGTGCACTTCATAGAAAGTGTTAGAACTCGGACTGATCCCTATCACTTGGGGTCAAATCACGTGACAAGTCTTCTGTGGTATTCATTTCCTGCAGCGCATGCACTGAAAGTTCCCTTTTTTGCAAAAATTTTTTGGGATTCAATATCAATGTATCTACGACTACATTTTTAATTATTTTGAAATATTTGCAATAGTATTAATATGCATCATGTGCTCCCGCTATTTAAAATTGGTTGGGGTTCCAATGGTAAACATTTTCGTATAGAAGCAAAAATTTAAAAGGCTCCCTTTGTAATGGAGTCTTGTCAAAAATTTGTTAACATGACTTCAAGTAATCAAAAACTTCCATAAGAAGTAAATAAATTCAGTAAAGTGCGACTCTGACTCGCGCACGAAGGGTTCCGTACGAACACTAGATATGTAATTTAATACAAACTTCATCCTATATAATATATATTTTTGGCATTTTTTTCGCTTTTGCGGTCTTTTCGGTTTTTTTGTTTTGGCGGTTTTTGCGTTTTTTCGGTTTTTGGCATCTTTTAATTTTGGCGATTTTTTTATTTTTGGCGATTTTTTTAATTTTTGCGATTTTATTTTTATTTAAAAATTTTTTTTAGTCTTGGCGACATTTTCGCGATTTGGCGATTTTTTTTCATTTTGGCGTTTTTTTTTCATTTTGGCGATTTTTTCGAATCTGGCGATTTATTTTAGTGTTAGATTTTTTTTTTAATTATGGCGATTTTTTTTAATTTTTGGCGATTTTTTTTTGGTTTTGGCGATTTTATAATTTTCGGTTTTTTGTTAAAATTACATAGTCAAAATTGCATTAACTGATGGACCACCCTTTAATTAATTTTTTTTTTCAAATTTTAGTGTTAATTGTTGTAGTCTGTATAAAAATACACTAATTTTACAAATTTTAAGTTTCAATATACATATGTTCATACAATTTTCGTTGCTCGTTATGGAACACCCTTTAATTTTTAATTCTCATGTTTTTGTTGTTGTAGCGAGTTTTACATACTGTGTCCAAATTTCAGGTCCGTAGCTCTTACGGTTCCTGAGAAAATATCGTGTGACCGACAGACGGACAGCGTAGCGAAAGCAATAGGGTTCCTTTTCACCTTTGGTGTACGTAACCCTAAAAAGTGGAAAAATTACTAAAAAAAATTACTTAAAATAATATTAATCTTAATCGAATTGTTAATATGATTGTGTGTGCTCAGCCACGACCTCTTATAAATTTAACATTGCAAAATTTATTGATTAAATCAAATGAAACGGGAATCTAGACAATTGGCTACAAAATGCATATAAGCGGTGTGTGTTCTTATGCGTACGTACACGATATTGTTCGTTTAAAATATTTATTTAATTGCCTTCCGATTAAGTTTTTAAAATACACATTTTTTATGTTAATAAAAATAGCCCTGAAACATATTTTGCTTGTTTAGTTGTATGTTAAGTTTTCTAGCCTACTGTGCTAAAGTTTTTGTAGATTTTATTTCTTCGTTCAAAGTTTAAATACGATAATACGATATTAAAAACTTCTTAACCTTCCAATACTCACGCATACGGTCTGTGTGACCGACTTTTAGTATTTTAGTTTTTTGATTATGAAAAAAGAGCGCCAGCGTATTATATTTTATAGTAGCTTCATCATTCGCAATAAGCTTTAATTTAGTACAGTTTGAAAGTTTCGGAAAGCAAGATATGTGTGTGCATACAACGAAAATCGGTCGGTGAGACGGACGTGAGTATTTGTGTAACAGTTTTACCGAAGTAATATTTTATTAATTTTTATGAAGTGATATATTTTTAAACTTCTTATGGGTTTTAATTGAATAACAAAATGGACGAAGAACAAATAAGACTAATGTTAGAGGATATATAATGTTAGAGAAATATCCGAAAACCAATTCAATACCTTAAAGAGATCATACATTCTAATATGAGGGAAGAAGCGGAGAAATGTTGGCGCGCGACGAAAACTTGCAAAACTTCTAAAATCATGTGGAGCTCCTATGATCACAAATTGACTAAGTTCCTTTTATCACTAACTAGAAGCAACTGTAAGCTTCTAGTGGGAGTATTAACTGGGCACTGCTGGACAGCTTCGTACGCTGTCAAAATAGGACGAATAGCCGACGGTACCTGCAGGAAATGTAAGGAACCCGGAGAAATGGAAACAATGGAACATCTACTGTGTCACTGCCCGGCTTTAAGCCGTACTAGATATAACTATCTTGGTGCTTACACTTTTCGTAGTCTTGAGATTGTATCGAGAGTAGAAATGTGTAGGTTGCTAAAATTTGTTAAATCTGTGTGGGAGTCATTCGATACAGGCACCACGAACTAGGCTGCCATACTAACAGGTTCTCATTTCATTTGCTGGTATCGCTAAGGATCAATGCCGGTCTATGCGAGGTCTTGGACCAACCAGATAAACCTAACCTAACCTAATGTTAGAGGATAATGAGCCTATATCTGATGACGACGAAGCATCAGTGAATATGAGGAATCGGTTGATGTACATGACAAGTACCAAGACTGTTAAGACTAAAGCTTTCCGAAGAACTTACATTCGATAACTCTGAACCTGCAACAAAACATAATTTCAGGTCGCTTCTTTTATTTCAGCTCCAAGAAAAATCGCAAAACTCGATACACCTGCACTAACTGCAATAGAGATATATATTTTTTGTTATGTTTTTTATCTCTTAAGAATTTAATTATACTTTACAAGGACTAAAGTGGAAAATTAATAGTCTTAGTAAAAAAAAATATTTCTATAAAAATTTATTATTATATTACTAAAAACACACATTTCTACAAGTAAATGGGGTCACATTAAAATTTTCTTTGACTAATTCAAGTTTTGTATGCTTTGTAAACATCGGTCTGATAGACCGGGAACGAGTATACGTGTTTTATATTTTGACGTGAGTATAGGAAGGTTAAACATTATTATAGTTGGAGATTCCCTAATGAGTTGGCATAAGCATCAATAAAGTACAGAAATGCAAGTTTAAAAAATTTAGCAAAGTTTCCGAACATTAAGACTTCTTATTCAATACGAACAAACAATTAATTAGCTTATTTTTTGAAAACAAAAATAAGCTTTTGTATCAGAAATATAATAGAATAGAAGTTTATTGAACACTAATAACTTTTCCAAAATGTCACGATGTGGCATGTATGATATGAAAGATAATAATATAAATGAGTGCATTTGAAAAAGGCAATGAGAAGAACTATTATAGAATTATACGATAGCAAATATTTCTTAAAAATGTACTATGTACGTACACAAAATGACTTAATGCATTTAACGTTTTGCCATTTTGTTTAAATATAAAAACAAAACAATAATGTAATATATACAAAATAAAAATTAGATTAATGTCAGAGAAAGATACAAAAAATTAAATAAAAAAATTTCGTCAATAAAAAGCACACCGATACTTTGTCATTGTGCAAAATATTTTGGCCTTTCAGTGAGAAAGAATTAATTAATTTTGTGTTCATTAAGAATTGGAAGTTTACTAGAAAGTACTACTTAATAATTTGAAGTCAAATAATTAGTTAAATGATATCAGTAAATCAGTTTATTTAACAGAAAATTAAAAAAAGTATATTTTTCAGGAAAGCAAACATCATTAAGCTTATAGTCGACTGCGGTTATAGTCCCAGTTGCAGTCAAGCTGAAAGTTTATGGATATATGAATGATTTAAACTTTTAGAACTTAGTGTGCACATATTTTAACCGGAAACAGGAAAAGAAGAGCACGTTCTAGAATACTAAAAACTATAAGAGCGTGTCTCTAAAGCATTTAATTAATTTGAAACTCTGAGGAAAACTGCTGATTCGTGTTTTGCTGTTTTTGTTTGCATTTGTGTTGTTCATATAAAAATACTTTATTCTATTGCTCATTGCCTTGCCAGGAAATAATGTTGCATAGTTTCATTTTGCAACTGCTGTGACTAATTTTTCTGCTTTTTTGTTTAATTTTTTGTATTTAATTATTCTGAAAGTAAAGACGAAAAGGGAATGAATGTGAGTAGTAAATGTAATACTTACTGTTTTTACGTGTAGCTGTTTAGTGTAAAAATAAAAGACTTCTACTCTCTAACGTGATGTAAGAAAATGTCAACAAATTTAATGTCTGCTTTACTATCCAGGAAATAAAAATATTATAGTTTATATAAACTTTCTTTTATTGTAGCCGCAATGTTTTTAGTTGCTCGCCTAGCACACACACAAAGTAAAGCTATAATTTTAATTTTGACATCTTACTTCATGTACATACATAATATTTTATACCTTATAAAAGTTGATTCTCATTTATAGCATTGTTTTTCTTTTAGTGTCCGCTGAAAGTGTAATAAAATATTTAACTGCAGAAATGTATAAAGATATAAGATTTAAATTAACTTAAAGGTGGTTTAACATTTTGTTTTAATGGAAATACATTAATTATTTTATTTTATATTTTAAAATGTATCCACATTATATATATATATATATATATATATATATATATATATATAAATATATATATATATATATATATATATATATATATATATATATAAATATATATATATATATATATATATATATATATATATATATATAGTTATAAATTAAATGTAATTTCTCTTTGCTTTCTAAAACGGTATTTAAAATTTTGAGAAATGTGGTTATTTCATACAAATGTTTAAATTTTATTTAAATAACTTTTTTGACCTTTTTTATAAATTATGATATATAAATAATCAAGCTTTGTTCTTTTATAAAAATTATATTAAAATCTTTTCCAATATTTCGCTACTTCTTTGTGTAGCTTCGTCAGGGAATTTTTTATAACAATAATTAAATATAAAATTATTTTTTTAACAGTTTTCAAATTAAAAAACAACAAAAATTGTCAAAATGAAAAAAATTAACAACTTTTAACATACAGAAAAAGGCATGATATAAATATAGAAGGTACTTCCATTCTCTCAATTTTTCTTGACATTCACCATCTGACAAGTATAAGTATTGTGAAGTTTCCGGTAAAATCGCGCTACCGTATTAATTTAATATTTTCCCCTGTGTTTCCTGTTTGTTTAAAAATTTTATTCAAAAATTATTTCAAAATTATTTTTATAAAATACAGAATGTATGAATTAAACAATTAATGCCCAAATTCTGTTGGACGAGTGTGTAGTCTGGTCTATGAACAAAAAAAAAAAAAAAAAGAAAAAGCCGCAGATTCTTTAAAGCAATTATTAGTTACACCTAATTCACACGAAGACTTTTATGAAGTCTATTTTTCGACGTCACTTTTTGTTTGTTAGCGAACGGGGTAGAGAAGAAAGAGGGGTAGAAAAAATTACTCGATTTCTGTTTTCCATGGTTTTTTCATATTTCTCTTTACATTGCTCTTGTTGTTATTGTTGTTACGTTTCAATATTACTCTTCTATCTTATTGTTATTTTTTATTGTTACTCTTCTAGCTTATTGGCTATATGAGTGGAGAGAAGTAAAATTAGACGTCCAAAAAAAAACATCGTATGAATGCAAGGAATTTTTGGTAGCAACTTCAAAAGAGAATTAAGAAAAATAGACGTCATATATTTCACCGTGTGAATTAGCACTTATTGTCTATGCTACAAGGTTCGTGTATTTGCTTTATGATTTTGTTCCAAACATTATATCCAACACGTATTTTTTCCTTTATTTTTCAAACTTTTGTATAATAATTTCATTTTATTTTTATGTTTTAAAAACATGGTAATAATATTTTTATTTTTCATTATGAAACACAATAACAATTTTTGAAGAAAACAATTTAGAGAATTCAAAAACAATAAAATTATTTTCAAACAAAAAAACGTCCTGAGTCTTCCTACTAAATTAGGGCATAAATAAAGAAATAAGAGTGCAGCATTTTTTAAATTCCCTTCATTTCCTGATGTTCGCCAACAGTGTCATAGGCTTGCCAAAAGATCTGACCGGTTATTAAACAATTTTTTTTTTAGAAAAGGATGTTACAATCAACAAGAAACATGTCAATTAAACCGAATGCAATATCAATTAATATTTGTTAAACTTAATGAAAATTCATTGTCAACTAATCAAAAACATCAATAAATTTGATTTTCAATGCCAAACTTAGATGAATATATAGTTAAAAGATTTTTTTAAGCAGATAACTTGAAAATATCAGATAAGTTATTACATAATCACTTTTCAAACTTCACAAATATGTAGTTATGTATATAACTTCATTTATTCCCAAATTTTTGTTAAGACAATTACACATTTTTGTAAAAAAATTCTAGGGGAAGACCTAATTTTTTTACTATATGGGAACATTTTTCTTTATTTCTCTCAAAAAACAAGCTTCAATAACAAAAATTAAAAATTTAAAAAAAAACCCGACTGTTTTCAGAAAAGATGTTATATCTTCTAAACGGCTGGACCAATTTTCTTCAAACATAGCTAAGAACCCTCTCGATCAAGTCATCTTTCAAACAGCCGTTTGGCCTGTACGTGGACACGGACAGATACACAGATACACAGTTACACAGACACACAGCCATACACTACAGACTTATAACACCCCTTTTTTTAGTCGGAGGTTAAAAATACTTATTTTTAAAAACAAAGAGAAAATACTTCCATCTTCTATATTTATATCATGAAAAAATTTATAATAATTGTATTTTAATTTAATTTCCGTTTTTGTTCTTATGTAATAAATATCTATAGGAATGAGCAAGACTAGCGTTATCTGTCCTAAAGTTAATTCTTTTTTTTTAATGGAACATTTATTATTTGCAACATCTCTGACATATAACGTCTTTTGTAATTATTTTCTGTGTTTAAAATTTTTACATTATCAAATTATCAAAATCAGGATTGTGATTTAAATTGAAGCAATGAGATGATAAAACAGTTTTTTGTGAAGAGACATTATTCCTACATCTTTGATTGGACTTATGTCCAGCTATTCTAGTTTTTAACTTATTTTTAGTTGTACCTACATATTCTTTATTACAATTTTCTCTATTATTTCCTTTACATGGAATTTTGTAAACTAAGTTAGACTTTTCAAATTTATCTATTTATCTTTGGTACTAGTAAATAATCTTTTTACTGTATTGTATATCTTATGTGCTATTCTATATTTATTATTGTCATATATTTTAAATTTTTGTAATCTTTCAGACAATTCAGGTACATACATATGTCAATGACTTATAAATTTTTGGTTCGGAAAAATTATTTGGAATTCTTAGTATATATCTATATTGTCTTATTAATTTGCAAGTAAGGTCAATAGGGAAACTATTATCACTCAATATGTTCATAATTATCTTTCTATTTTTATCATGAAACTCCTTGTCACTTACTGACAATATTCTTTGTATAAGATTTTTTGCAGTATTAATAATCATTCTCTTTGGATGTTTAGAATAATAGTTAATTATTCTGCTTGAAGAAGTTGGTTTTTGGTACCAATCTATTAATAAATTATTTTTTCTTTTAATTACTAATGTATCTAAATATGGAAGTTTTGTATCACATTCTTTCTCAATTGTAAATTTTATATCTGGATGGAATAAATTAAATGTTGAAAGCATAATTTCGATTTCATTTTCTGAGATAATTCAAAATAGATCATCAATATATTTTGTTAAGACTTTTGCTTCAATGGTCAATTTTTCAATGCATTCATCAAGTAATTTCTCCATTACAATATCAGCCACAATTCGCGAAGCTGGAGAACCCATTGGAAGTCCTTTCTGTTGTGTGTATATATTATTATTACACTGAAAATATCTGTTATCAATCAAACAGAATTAATAATACGTAAAAATAAGTCTTTCTCAATATATGTATGTTCCCCTATCATATTCGATTTTTCATCTATTACACTTAAAGCAAAATCTACTGGTATATTAGCAAACAATGATACAACATCAAGTAATATTGATTTTCCATTGTTATCTACTCTTAATCCTTTAATTTTTTCTTTAACAGGAGTCGAAATTCAACAAAATTCTTTCGTCTGTAAGGATGTTATAGAAAATACTAAGCCAATGTTTTTATCAAAGCTATTTTTAAAACCACAATGAGTTATGTCACGGTCTTTTATTTCTTGTAAAAATAAGATAAACTCCCGCGTAAAGGTCCAGGAATAATATAGTGTCAGGACATCAAGGTAGAACAGAAAACGAATAGGGTGATAGACATGCCAAGAACTTTTCAACGAATCAACACCAAACTCAAACAATGGACAAGTGGAGACTATGAAAGATTTTTGCAAAATAATACTTTAGAAAGAGTTATCAGAATTTTAAGGGGAAGTCCGAATAAGGAAAAATAAATAAAGGCTCTAAAATTTAATTAAGCCACGCTCAGGAGGTTTCACAACTTGCCGGATTGGAGATTAAGGCAGAAAAAGTTAAAATAATTCCGAAGTTTCATACATCATTTGACAATGTTTCATAGCTTAGGTTTGAAATTTTGACTTTATATCTTTAAAGGGGCGGAACCATAAAACCCCAAAGTGGAACAACTCCAGGATGAAATGAAAGGAAATAAAAATAAATAACTAAATAAAAATCTGCTGCATTTATTAGTTTTCGCATAAAGTTTAGGAAATATTCGAAAAAAAAATTTAAATGTAAGCTTTTTTACCAGCCTGGGTCCACTGTTCTGCTAATAGAGAATTTAAGTCTTGTCCAATTTGCAAAAGGAAAATTTTTTTGAATTAAAAAAAAAAATAATTTTTTTTTGAAACTTTTGAAATTTGATATCAAATTAAGTCAAAAATTATACGCAGTTTAAATTAAAATTTTGAGAAAATTCGATTTTTGCTGTTATCTTTTTAAATTTTGCAAGAATACCAACCTTTTATTTACAAATAAAAAAAAATGTTTTAAAAAATGTGTCAAAAGTTTTCGTTATTGAAGAAACCACTTCCTTTCAAAATGGACCTATTTTTAACCGACTTCAACAAAATAAGGAGTTTATCAATTAGTCTCTATTGTTTTTGGCGGTGTTACTTCATAACTCGGTTCATATTAGACCGATTGTTAAAATTTTTTAATTGTCTGAGAGGGTATAGCTTGAGAGGGTATAGCTTGTCCCATCGCAAAAAACAAATTGTGCTGTTACACGGCCACAAATTTTTTATTTGATCTTATAATATTCTACTTATTTTATTATTGCAAAACCTAGCAAATATGTCTGGTCCTTGTAATTACATAATTTTAAAGTTGAAAAAATGGGCGGGACTACGTCCATTAAAATCTAGTATTATATTTTACGTGGTTCTACTTAGCCGCTTTTCACGAAACTTACCACACACCTTGAGCTCAAAAATACACTTTCATTTAAAAAAATGGGCGGAATCACGCCCATTTTATTTATAATAATATTTTATTGTAAGTGGTTCTACTACATCGATTGATTTAAAACTTAGCACACAGAATGAGCTCTGAAAAATACAAAATCTTGCATTTAAAAAATGGGCGGTGGCACGACCAATAAAACCCAGTAAAAAAAAGGAAGTCATTCTGAAGGAACCATATTTTTATTGCTTCCAAAAAATCGATATTTTTAATTTGCCGATTGTTAGCAGAAAACCAAGTAAAAGTTTATTTTAATCACACAAAACCTTGTAGTTTTTCCATAGTTTTAGTAAATACTCACCAAAATGTTCAAAAAATCGATTTTTTGAAAGAAATTTATGAACTTATTTTGGCCTAAATTTTAGAAGTTTTTTGCTTAAATTTACATGAAAACACTGTTTCGCGTTTAAATTTGTATAAGAAGAAACGAATTGTTAAAATATGTAACTTTTTAAAGTTTTTCCTAGATGAAAATATTACCATAAAACACAAAAAAGGAAATTTTTCTTAAAATCGCTTCTAATTCGGTGACTAGGCATCGAAAAAGAGAACTTCTTGCAATGACAACCCTATGTAAAAATCATTAGATCGGATCGAAATTTGAACTACTTCCAGACTGCAAACTCTACATTTTCATGACTTCTTTGGAGTGTCTTTTTTTACTGGTAATTTAATTTTATACGCCATAAGTTTAATTTTTTTCGAAAATATTTAATTGTCAATCTTTGCATTGAAGTCGTTTTTTTTTGGCAGAATTATTATTACATAAATTTAAAGACTTTTTTTCTCAAATTTGTTACCAAAACATTTATTTGTATTCTTTAAATATTTTCAAAAACATTATTCTGCATTCGGTGAAAAATAAGAAAAATACAGCAAAAATACTGAAAAATAAAGTTTTTCGGGGTTCTTCAAATTTTTGCTTTTTGAGAATTGCTAGGAACTCAAAAATAAATCTAATTTTTTAAATATATTTGTTTATTTTAAAAATATTGTTAAATAAAATTTTTATGGCATCCTTTTTCCCAAGACCCCCTAATCTCTTCGTGGTGTTAATTTCTTTAGTTTATGTTAAGAAGAAACTCTTCAGAAATATGAATGTTTATTTGTTTTGTTATTTCAAAATGCGGTGAATATTTACATGTTATGTAAGCAGTTGCTACTGTTTTTGTCTTCAATAGGAAGAACTAAAATTTGTCAGTTTTACTAATAAAAATATTTTTTTTTAACAGAATCAAGAAATTTTATTGTTGACCAATATATATATATATATATAATATATATCTATGAGCATATATCTTTAAGACTAAGCAAGAAGCAAAGGAAATTTTATTGCACTTTAAGTTAACGGTTGAGTAAAAAAAAAATAAAGTTGATTCTACAGTAAACTTATAATTAAAATTAGTTATATTGAAACTTTAACAAAAATTTTCATTACTAGTGAACTTCACAGTTAAAATTTGTTAGATTACCCCATACTTCGACTAAAACCGTGAAAACGTTGCTATCGACTATCTGTATAGCGACGTCATATATGTGCAAGAAATTCACTCTGCAGTGGCACACACATGAAGTCTTATCCATTTTTAATTGTTTCATATTCAACTCGTTTAAACTTTTCACTATTTCCTCGCATTTCCCAGTCATATTTGTTTGCAGAGAGCTTTGCCATCGCTAATGAGCTGCTTGCTGTGTGTGTGTGTATAAAAAAGTCTCATTTAGATTTTGTTTGGTAATCTTTTTTTTTTATTTTTACTTATTTTTTTCCATGCATCATGCCAAACTTATTTATGTGCAAAACAGCTAAATTTATGAAAAGCTCTAAGAACTTTTGTCTTTACTCCACAAGCGTAGATAGTTTTTTTTTTGGCAGTACGCGCTTTATTTTATTTTATTTTATTTTATTTTTTTCCAAAAAATATAAATAAACAATTATAAAACGAAGCTACTGTCTTTCAGGAAAATATTCTTTTGAAAATTTATTTCTAATTGAGTTTCCGCTGCATACGTTCTAATAGTGGTGGTAGCGATTTCAACATACAACCAAACGTTTACAATCCCACCTGCAAATACTTAAACATTTTGTACATTTGCCAGAGGGAACAAATTTTAATTGTATACTTTTCTAAACGATTTTGATGTGGGTGATTTTGTGATGTGCGTGATAGCAGTTTTAAATGGCTGTGGAAGTGAAGCCATAAAATAATCTGGCTTGCGAATGTTTTAAGCGATTTTTTGCTTGCTTCATTTTAATTAATCAAAAAACTCAACATAAACCACAAACGTTCTACACAACACTATTTTCAAATAAAAAATAAAAGTATACGCTTTTTAAATGAGTTTGAATCCTTGCAATTAGTGGTTTCATATAAGCACATATGAATGCATGTGTATGCGTATTAACATTTGCCCCTTTGGCGTGAGCATAAATACTTTGATGTATGTGAATCTGATTGTGTTCGCTTTTACGGTTCACATACTTTATACATAAAGTTCGTTTAAGTGTTAAATTAAGTATTTATAATTTATTAAAGCTTTTATAAAACTTCATATGCTTACTGCTTTTTTTTTTGTAATTTTCACAAAAGCCTTATAAATTTGTAGATTAACAAAGATTTAAAAAAAAGAAAAAATTAAACTGTTTGGGAAAATGAAAAATCACTCAATTGTATTATTGATGTTTTATTTGTGCTCTGAGTATTTTTTTATATAAATTTGTGTGCGTTATTATATTAAATACAAATTATTATTGCCTTTTAATTAATTTGAATGAAATTAATGGCTATTTAAGTATGATGTTAAATAATTAAAAAGGCCTATCGCTCTTTTATAAAAAAAAATAAATAATATAAATAAATTATTTATTTAATTTTATAAACAAAAAGTTTGAAAGATTCCATTAATGAAAGCCAAAATTTGTCTTTTAAAGAGAAGCTTTTTTATGCTATGAATGAATTCAAAATATATCCAGGTTATTCAAAAGTGTAATTCCATTGCCACTCAAATAAATTACATAGCCAAGGAATCCAAAATCTGGTGCATCGTTTTCCTCAATTATTCATCCTAAAAATTTCTTCATATATAAGGTAAATTCATTTCAAAACTGAACTAAAACTTTTTAGTTCGTACCATGGAAATAGTCCCAATAAAAATTGTTTCCAAAATTTTGCATTCCAAAGGACACAGTACACAATTAAAAAACATTTTTTTTAATTGATTGAATTTGTTCTTAAATTTTATTTGATAAGTTTTGACCATTTTTACTTTATTTTTAAACTACCTTCCATTTTATGAAAAGTAAGAATCACTCCCACTAGCAAAAAATTTAAATTATGGTAACATTGAATAAATAGTTAATTTAATTGATTAAAATGATTTTAGTAGACAGATCTTATAAACAAGTTCGTTTCTAATTATTTTTGTGTGAAAAATAAAAAAAATTCCTTCCAAAAATATTTTTTCCATTAAAATTTCAAAACCAAAAATCGTTTGTAGCAACAAAATGTATCCTTAAATTAATAAATTATTTAATTATTAATAAAATAAAGAAATAATTTTAGACAACCACTAGAAAATTGACTTTAAAATAAACTAAAAAATGCCAGGACATCTATTTGTTTTATATTCGCTAAACAATTTTGGAGAGAGAAATTTGCTCTTAAGCAAAAGCGCAATTATTTAAGAAAAACTCTTCTAAAATTAACATTAAAGTTTTATGAATTTCACCACTTAAATTATTTTATTTTTTATTTTGTTTGTTTGTAATTTTTGTTCAAGAGACTTATAGCTGATAACTAAAAAGGATATAATAAAATCAAAAGTTTAACTCTTAATATTTTTCCATCTAAAAGAAAAGTTTGTACTTGAAGTTGACTTAAAATAATTTTTGCACAGCTGTAATGCTAGTGCGTCCTTTTTTCTAACGAGTATTTTGGAATAAACAGTAATTTGCAAGCCAAATGCAGTAAACGTAAAAGTTTGAATGTTATACATATTATAAAAAAAACAGATATGTAAATATAAAATAAAAAGTTTTAAATATTTTTACAGTGCTGCTTTTGAGTTAAAAGCATTAATATAATATTTATAAGTGAAAGTAAAATGTTTAAAAAAAATGTTTTGATCAAGTAAATAAAAAGAATGAAATTATCACACAGTTAGCTTTGAAAATTTAAGAGATGCAACAGAGAAAGATGCTTCATAATTAAATTTAACAACACATTTATTTGCATAAATTTAAGGAAATACACAAAAATTCGATGTAAGAGCTTAGCAATTTTATATATGAACAGAAGTTGGAAAAATTCAAGAATGGAAAAAAATACATATTTTCTTAAATTGGCAACTCCGTTTAGTATGCAAAAAATAAGCCAAATAAGCAATTTAATGTGAGAACAGCCTGCGTATGAGTAATATTTATACACGCTAAATTATATACTAAAATAATAATACAGTAATTAAAGCATACTTTTTAGCGTTGAATAAATAGCGAGGACGTATGATTAATTTAAATGATTGCAAGCAAGTTTATCAGATAAAACGATTTTAAGACTTGTTTGGACCATCTTAATTTTCGATTTGGCGGAAAGGCGATATTTTGGCGATTTACTGTTTACTGACTATTTTTGATGAGCCTTGAATTTGTTTTATAAAAAGCTAAGATGAGTTTGAAAAAA
This sequence comes from Tachina grossa, assembly GCA_949987645.1. Classification (NCBI taxonomy): domain Eukaryota; kingdom Metazoa; phylum Arthropoda; class Insecta; order Diptera; family Tachinidae; genus Tachina; species Tachina grossa. Next base: position 171,280,540 of record OX465274.1, on the reverse strand, counting down.
TCGTATTATTTTTATCTAAGTAATTATATGTATGATAAAAAATTTGAAACGTTAACATTTATGAGAAGAAATTAATGGCTCTGGAAGATATCGTATTAAGATAATTTAATTTTAAACTATGCAGTTAATTAAATGAACTATTTAAAAGCTGAATTTCAGTCGGAGTGTACCTGAGGCTGCATTTTTTTTACTCTTCTTTAATGTTCTCAAAAAAGGTTATCAACTTTAATTGATGTGCAAAAATTCCGCTGACTTTGGTTTAATATTTGAAACTGAATTAATTTACATTGCAAGGAGTGATGAAGATATTGTTAATCTTCGAGAAATTTTCTTTTCATATATAAAGATGCTTTTAAAACAACTGATAAGTAGATGTTTTAATATGTTGGTAATTCCAACTAGTAGTGACCGTCTTGAAAAGGTGTTTTAAACAATGAACTCCACTAAATCTTGTCTGTCAAAATAGTACGCAATATGATCTTCTTGAGGAGTTATTACGAGTTGTAAAATGTTTAAATATATGTATGTATATATAGCACATGTTGAATTCCTTGTGTCCCTTCTCAAGAAATGTCGAACAAATTTAATTCACAAACAAATTATTGCAAAAAAGAAGACTATTGGGAATATCTTGACGATAAACTGTATAGTGTTCTTGATATATACTATATGACTTGGCTTGGATTAAATTTTTTTTATGATTTATAAAAAAAATCATTTTAAGTACTTGTAGTTTAAAACAAAAAATAAGAAATTTATATGCATTGGCGATTTTGGAGATCTTTGATATTCAATTTAGCTAAATGGGTTAAAATAAATTTAACAATTCCGATAACAAGTCACGTTTCATACTACGAAATGTCATTAAAATTTTCTTTATTATCTTTTAAGCTTCCATTCTTATCTACCCATCGAAATTTTCTTAAAAGAAATTAAATTTGCTTCTTATCTGTTAAGCAAAACTTATCAATGAGCTCACACTTTCTAATTGTGAGCTCTTTAATGTAAACCGTGACTACCACAGCATTAATCCAAGTGTAGATCATGATGACTTTCTTTGCATAAATTCTTACACTTTTGCGAGAGAAAAAAAGCAGTAAAAAGTATTATATATATTCATTCATCTAATTAAAAATTAGTTTGTTCTTTCGATGCTTTCTCTTTCTTTACACACATGCATATCTAAAGGGTGTCCCAACAAGAACGCAAGATTTAAATTTTAAATAAAACACAGATATTTAAAACAAAATCGTGAAACTTTATTATATCGTAAAGTAGACAAAATGAGGTTATGTGTGGAACAACAAATAGGGCAGATGGCCGCCGCGGCTTTGCTGGCACACACGCGATCTTTTAATGAAATTTTCAATGGCCGTTTCGCATAAATGCTGCGGTATTTCATTAATGCAGTGTCCAATTTCTTCTTTTAAGGCTTGAGTCGTCGTCTGTTTATTCGCGTAAACCCTCGACTTCAAAATACCCCAAAGAAAAAAGTCTAATGATGTTAAATCGTACGATCTAGGCGGCCAATTCTGGTCTTCGAAACGCGAAATAACACGACCGGAAAATGACTGATGTAACAATTGAATTGTTTCTCTGGCTGTATAACATGTGGCGCCGTCTTGTTGAAACCACATGCCCTCCACATTCATTTCTTCAATTCTAGGCACGAAAAAACTGGTTATCATTTCACGATACCGAAGACCATTGACTATTTGCGCTTGACCTGCGTTTGAGCGACATCATCACGTACAGCTCCGATATTTTCGGCGATCGACCTGGTCGAAGGCGCGTTATTGTCTTTACATCACTAACAGACCCAGTTTCGGCAAACTTATCCATTAATCTCTTTACAGTTGACTCTTTTGGAGCATTATTGTGACCCCAAATTGATCGCAAATTTGCGAACTGTAGCCGCAAAACTTTCAGCATTTTGGTAAAACAATTTCACAATGAGAAGGCGTTGCTCATTCGTGTAGCGCTTCATTTTTACTAACCTCGTACCTTCTACTAGCAAACAATAACAATTTTTCAAATGTCAAACAATGACACTTCGAATGGCGCCAAATTTAAATCTTGCGTTCTTGTTGGGACACCCTTTATATAAACAGAAACTTTTTTGAAAAAAAGAGATAACTTTGTAGAATAAAAAAATGCTGCAAGCAAACTTTCATCATTTAAGCAGTAGCTCTCGGAGTTGATGCTTTGAAGTTTTTCATAAAACTGCTCTTGTTTGTCGAAAGGAGGCATTTAGAGGCAAACTAAATCGAAATAAAAGCTAAAATTGTTTCACGGATTCATGTTGTTTTTGACAAAAAGACAAATTTTCATGAAATAAATTTCATCGATTTTGATGAAAAGTTTTATAGTGCTAATTCTCTTTATAAGACATTTTGTGATCATTGAGAAATAACATTTTTGCACGCTTCAGAGATACTTGAATAAACTACTGGTAAATAAAACTAGCATTTGAGCTATATGGTTCTTGTCAAGTGTTATATCTTTAAGTTTTTCTACCTTTTTGCCGTTCAAATAGCTTAGACTTTCGATTATCTCATTTGTTTTTTACACCGTAGATATCAAAATGTTTTTGGTAGGATATGAAAGGTGGGCAAAGCTTAGACTGAAATCTACATTGGCTTAGAACATATTTATTAATTTTTACAAATATAATTTTAGAAAACTATGCTGTTTTTTCCATAAAATGCTCATATAAATTTTGCAAGTTCGTTTGCTGATGACAGTTTTGCTGAAACTGAATAGAATTGATATGAACATTAATCCGTTGAGGTAATAAGAAATGATTTGTCGTAGTTGGTTGTATCTAAATATAGTTTACCATTGTTTCAATTCTGATCGCAATACACCGTCTCTACTTTCGATGGATTTATTTTTTCTTCATTGGATCTCGCCCGCTAATTCATATGTTTCTGTAGAGCACATGTTCGGTATTTTTTAGTATGATTTTTTTTTATAGATCTGTACATGCCGAAGCTTATAATTGAACTACTGCCAAGACCTCTGAGGAATAATAAATCTACACTCAACCATATATTTAAATTTTACCAAAACATAAAGACTTCAATATAAAGCGGCACAACTCACAGTACTAGTTAAATATGCACAGAAATTAATTTACCAATTCCTTCTAAAGCAACTTTATATATGTATATTGGAAGAAAACATGTTACAAATTAAATTTGTCAAAGTACACAATTTTATGTTTCACGGGAAAATGGTCTTAGAAAATGCTTCAGGCTGTTTACAGCTTAAGTAATCCCTTAATGTTTTTATTTGGAAGGTTTGAACAAATAAATGTTTTATTAAATGTCACTAAAGGTCAGCAACAATACAAGTCCTATAAAAAATTTATGTGGCTGAAATTATTATACAAATTGTTTAAAATTTCTTTTCGTCAAGCAGACAGCGTATCCATAAAGCTTATACAAAATAAATTAATGCTAAATGTTAAAGAAAACTTAGAGTTGGTTAAACAACGTTACTGGAATTTATTTTGTTGTCCTCTTTTAAAGTTAAATGCATGTTTGAAAAGCAAGTTGTTATGTTATTTGTTTGTTTGTTAATGGCATCTGTAGTCTTCTGCAAACACTTTGTAAGCTAAAAAAGAAAAAAACTTTTTAATACTTTTCTCGTCTACACTTGACAAAAACTCTGGTGCCTTGTTATTGCTGTTTGTAATTTAGTTGACACTTTAAAGCACCTGCTGTTTTCAATAGAAAACTTCATGTTTTAACTTTCTTTCACTACTTCTCTTAATAAGAGCCGCTTTTTCAGGAACAATATCAATAATTATTAGATATGCGTAACGACGTATTTTGATAATAATGTCAAGTACTGTGAAACCTTTAAATTTAAACAAACGTTTAGACATACACAGATATAATTATTTGAAAAATATACAACTGCGTAAAAATTAAAATTCAAAACAATGGAAACGAAGTGTGTTTCTTGGTGTTTTGCACAGACATTTGTTGTGTTAGTTTTATATCTAAGACAGATAACAATGGAAAGTAAAATATAAAAAAAAAATTAAATTTGTTTTGATAGGAAATAATTTTTTAAAATATATACATATGTATGTATATACGAGGATTTTATATATGTATATGTATAAGTGAATATGTTTTTGGCCTGTTAGTCTGTTTATCTATTAGTCGAAATATTTTTTACTCTTGTAAATAATGTCAAGTTTCTTATATTATTTATTTTAGCGTAAAATTTATTAACACACTACGATACTTTTAGCATTTACATGTAATATAAAACAAATTTTGGAATCTTTCCCACATTTTTTTCACATGGGACATAGCGAAATAAATATAATAATACGATTACATAATAATAAAAAAATATAACAGACATCTGCTCTTGCTTCCTTATTTATTTTTATTTAACAAAAAAGATAATAAAAATAAAATAAAATATAACAAAAAATAAATGAGCCTAAAAGGTAATAAATAAAATCATTATATTCCACCTTGCTACCGACCATCATTGTAAGAAGAAGTGGTCAAATGTAATTCGTTTTTTTACATTCATTTGTTCCCGTAATATTTTATTCGTAGGAAAATAATATAAAAATAAAACAAGAAAATTCGTTTAAATATTTTTAGAACAGGCTCAGACATGATGAATTGACGTTTTTTTGCTTTATAACATTAAGGAAAGGAAAGGAGGAAAGTACAAAAATACTGATGGCAGGTAGCAGAAAATGTTATTTTTAGTTTAGTTACTTTTTAATTTTTTACTTTTTTATTTGGTTTTTCTTTCACTTTGCAAAGTAAATGGCTTTCGGTTTTAATTTTATGTATCTTGTGTTTAAATTTTAAAGGGATTTTATATTCTGGCAATTATATATATTTTAAATTTATGCGAAGTAACAATATTTCTATATTAAACATATAATATAAAATTAAATTTGAGTTTAAGCTCCAGCTTTGTAGGGCATTTTAAATCATTTAAATGGTGAACATAAAATTAAGAAAATTATGGGTAAATATTTATTTAATTATTTAAGTCTTAAAGGTGTTAACCTAAACAGACTACTGATAATTAATTTAATTAGTAAAATACTTAAAATTATTATTACTAAAAAATAAGTAAAAATACTGAACAATATTAATTCAAATTTTGTAGTATAAAATTTTTAACCGACGTTTTTGATGCAGTAAATTCCAAACTAATGTTATTTGGTAATGAATTAAAAGAATTTAAGGATATAATCATGGGGCCATTTAACACGTAATTTCTTTGATGCAACGCGACATAAAATAATTTCCTGTAACGAATTTATAATGATAAAGGTACATAATATTGATTTTTTTTAAGTTCTGGGCAGTCAATATTTCCATTAATCAAGTTATAGATAAATAGCATTGACTGTTCTTTACGCCTATTTTCCAAAGACATCATACCCAGATGTAGACACCGTGCTGTATACGATGGATGCGGGCTTATAAAATTAAGGTGAGGCAATGCATAGTGAATAAAACGTTTCTGTATCTTTTCAATATGGGCGATATGAATTGCAAAATGTGGGCTCCATATAAGTGTTCCATGCTCCAATTTTGATCTAACATATAATGAATACAAAAGTTTAATAGTATATGGATCAGTAAAATCTGTACTATTTCTTTTTATAAACGCAAGTATGGAGTAAGCTTTAGGTATCAATTTATCTAAATGAGGAATGAAAGTCAATTTATAATCAAACAAAATATCCAAATCACTAAGCTCAGATATTTTAGATATATTATTATTACCTAAGTGGTAAGTAGTGACTAGAGTACCATTATCATGTTCTTCACACTCGTTGTAAAGCATTTTAGATTTTCGACTTTTAATGGATGATTACTTGAATATTGCAAATTGGTTTATTTTTCAACCACTTTTTGAAATATAATTTTGATATTATATTTATCCTAATGAAATCAATATTATAATATTTTATTATAAACTAGTAAACCCCTGCACACTTCGTAGTGCAAAAAAGAAAATAAAAATAGCGACATCATCCATTGTGGGTGCATTTAATCATCTGACATGTTGCCCAGGAGGCGTTTTATCAGCTCGAATCACAATTACATATTCATCAGATGGCATTTGATCGAGAACAGTTTGAAAAAGTCACACTAATTCATTTTCAGCATGCTCAATAATATCCCTCCGCATATTTGATGAAATATCACAACGACAATCAATTTCCACATTTGAGTTACCCACAAAGTATACTTGCAAAAATTGATAGCTTTGATCAGGAAAGGGTAACAAAGAACCAAGTCGATCGTAAACTTGGCCTTGAATCTATTGAAGATTAAAATTTTCACAATATTACTTTTCGCGATTATCTAAATAAACATCAAAACAAACAAAAATAGCTTTAACGTTGGCAAAAAATTTCCGAATAATATTTGTCGCTCCAAATGAAGTCATTTGAAATGCGGAGATATACGCTTGTATGTTTGCCAGAAAATGCTTTGAAATTGCTATGTCACCAGTCATCAAATTATGCAAGGGCTACGGGGGTGGATTCAATTCTGGTTATTTAACTTGTCCGTTCGAACAACATAATCCAGATACCTCATGTCTAAACTTAAATGCCTTGCAATGACTGCAAACAGTAGTCATTGGTCCAATTGAAACCTTGCCATGAGAAAAGTAATCAAAGTTTGCATCATAATTGAATACAGCACGCTCCAAAGTACGTCGCAATTACGGACGTGGAGCTGGATTTCGCAGAGCCCTACCACGTGCCATGGCATTTCGAGTAGCCAAAGTATTATTTACACGCTGTTCGTCACTTTGAGATGCTCCTTATTCCGCAACATTTGTAGCATTACGTGATTGACGCCCCAAATTACTGCGCGTGCGTACCATATTGTATTAAAAAATGTGGCTGCACCAATTAAATATGAAGTAATTGAAATTTTGTTTATTCGCGAAATTCAAAAATTGAGATACATACATATGTTAGTTGAATAATGCAATTATTAAGAATATAAATGGATCAGCTGATCACTAAATGTCAGTCATAGCATGCACTCAAAAGCTAGCGACCTTGGAGAAAAAGTCCGTTACAGAATTACATGTATATATTAGCTGTTTGATTTAATGTTTGGAATATACGTTAAGTTAACATATAAGAAAGCTCATTGCTGTGCATAATGTATTTAAATATTTAAGTTTTTAGTGGTGTGTTTATATGGAATTTATTTCATAGATCCCCGAAGTTTTAATTTACAATAGCTAAGTATATAAAAGGTTTGACTAAAATTGAATTGTAATGAATTTAAAAACGAATTGTATTTCAGTTTTTCAAAATATTAACTCAAATATTTCGAAATGAATGCAGTGTTCACTAAAATATAACTCATGAACCAATACACATACAGAGACTGTTTGTACATAAAGACCTTGGTATTGACGTCACCTTTCATATAAACTTTGCAGAATCAAAATCGGTTCACGAATTCCAGAGAACACCAATTACTAACACAATGCAACTTATTTTTATATATATAGATTTTTTATAAACTATATACAAATTTTATTAAAGCTTTAGATTAGGTCTTTTGTAAATACTTTTCAATTTCATTTATATATTCTTTGATGTTTTACTGCAACTTTGTGTAGCTACATAAAGTTGCAGCGAAATATGGATAAACAAATAAATGAAATTGTAAACTTAATTTAACTATTTTTTGAGCTTTAGGCCTGTTTATATTTGTATTTTGATAGTTAAATATTTCATTAACTTTCGGTAAACTTTTTACAAAAGACTTAAAGCTTCAATAAAATTTTTATATAACTAATGAAAACAATATGATACTATAATTTTTGTATTTATTATTTTGTTAAATTTTATTTAATAATAAAATTTCAAGAAATAAGCTATTATCAATACAAATTTATTGATTCATTTACATATTTATTAACTGATTAGTTGCCTGGAGATTTCAATTCCCTGTTCACAATTTTCTAGCATAAATTAACAAGAAATAATATACCTTAACACTTAATGTTCCTTGTATGAATTATATTCTTAAGGGGCTCGACTTTTCGACTAGCTAAAGTTGTATAGTCTTTAATTCTATCTCGTCAAATTTTACTTACCACTCATGCTAAACAAATAAATAAACATCTAAGCCCACTAGAGCAGAGGTTATTAAGTCGTCTGTATTTTTTTATGTTGTTTGCTTTACAAATCAGTAACTTTTAAACAAATTTTAGAACTTTTTGTTCGTTTTTTGCAAAGGTATAGTTTCCCACAAAAAAAAAAAAATTTAAACAAGTTCGAAAGGTTTACCACTTTCTTTGCATACCAATCACTACAGGTACTGTATATACCCAGCAAAAAATTAGACATTACCATCTGAACTACTTGCATTTTATTAATGACTTACTTTTTAGATTGCCAAATTGAAGTACTCGTAATGTGTTTTACGCAAATTTTTAAAAATAGGAAGCAGAAGTTGAACATATTCTTTGGGTTTTAAAAGAAGACGTGAAAATATTGCCAAAATAAGCAGTTATTTTAAATAAATTATAAATATTTCTAAATTGCCTACTTATTTATTTTAAATTAAAAAATACGTACTTACATTTTGGAAAATAATAATTTAAATATAAGTAGTTCTAAATATTTTTTTTTATTTACGGTTTTAATAAATGTTCATCAATGAAAGCAATTGAAATTTTCTACATACATATAGTATTTATAAGTAACAATAGAGGCACTGATACGAATAAAATGTAACCCACTTCAATTGAGTTTATAAAAAAAAATTACAAAATGGTGTTATTTCGTAGTAAAACAATAAGTTTTTTTTTTAAATTATTTAAATTTTTCTTAAAAGTTATTATATGTATATTTAATCAAAGTGAGTTTTTAACCAAGGCCTTCCATATACTCAAACAACGCAATATTTAAAAAAAGTAGTTCAATCAAATATAAAAAATAAGTATTTCCCACAACGGAAAATATAATTAATTCCTACAATAAACAACATAACTACTTCTCAAGAATCGATTATTTTAGTCTCACGCCTTGTCAAAATCATTTAGTTGGTAATCCAGTTAGGAACAGCTTCCACCAAAAATGCTTATTTCCCAACTCGATTACCTTTTTTGAAATTTTTTGCTGGGTAATATTCTAAGGCTGTAGTTTGTAAAAAAATAGATTTCCCTAGACAACCCTTTAAGTGCATATCATTCAGTTAATTGAGTGACTTCCATTTTATGACAACCATGTGTTAAATTCATTGACATTTCACTAGAAATAGCACACACATTGAAATATCGTGATGATACAGTCTTGAAGTTTAAAAAGTGGGTTCATAAACTTCCATTAAAAATTAACCAGTTGACCGATTCTTACGAAGCAAATACCGTATGCTATAAAAAAAAATAAAATCTTGTAGTACGAGTATTTTAAAACGAAGTTTACTACTGTGTTTTGCGGTTCAAATTAAATTAGAGTGTCTCGGGTTTTTTCTTGTGTCTTTTTGAAAGGTAGCATTTTATTTACAGTGTTATTTGCTTCTAAAACAGTTTAGTATTGAATAAAAGATAATGGACAAAAGATCAATATTAGCAGGGTAATTAATTTTTTTGCTGCTATTTTCCTTGTAATAAAATATCTTCGTGCGTAAATAATATTCAAGAAAATTTATATATTTTCGTTTTTATAATATTTTGTAAATAACATTTAGTTTTCTTAATGCTTTTACTGGTCCGGAAAGTTATTTTTATTTGAAACAGAAAAATATAAGCATCTCAACAGAGTTTTCTCGTACTTCATTTTGTTTTCCTTGAAAATGTTTAATATCCGTTTTTAAAACACAAAAACCTTTCCTTCTTCAAACGTGCATACATATATTCACTCATACTTACATGTACAAAAGTATGTGTTGCAAGAGTTTCGAGGGTGTTAATTGTGTATGTGTGTGGAAGTATAGGTGTTGTGTTAGTATCTGCAGTAATTGAGTAAGTGTTAAGTGGGTGGTGTAATACCGAGAGTTTTAATTTATATGCAAAAAAAAGTTAGGTTTATATATTTGTGTAGGTTGTAGGCGAAAAGGCTAACGCACAAACATGCGAATCATAAAAAAATCCTTATCAGATTTTCAAAACATTTTCATTTCTTTTTTTTTTAATATATTTTGCAACCTTTCCGTTTCTCTTGTTTCCTAAAATATATTTGTTAGCTTTTATTTTCTTCTTACTTACATTTATTATGTAATATTATAGCAGTTTGCATGGTTGCTGGTTTAGTGTTTTTGTTCTTTTGCTTTGACAGCCAGGCGAGGAAAAATGTTGTTAAAAAATAAAGGCTTCCTGCAGGGTACTTTAAAATAAAAATATTTTGGTGCTTTAGATTTCAATTTAGTTTTGAGTCTCTATCGCTATTAAACTACATTTTTTAGATGAAGGGCTGTTAAGTTTTGTTTCATAAGCAATTTAAGTACTTTATCTGGCAAACTAACTTAAAGTCTTTAGTAGTTTTTTTTTATAAGTAAAATTATAGTTTTATTTGCTACATAAAGTGGTTAATAAATTTGAAAAGTCATTAAATTTATAGGCATTGTATAGCCATTTAAATACTGACAGCCGTATTCATAAAAAAAGTTGATCGAGGTTTAAAATTCATATTAGTTAAAAAACGTTTTAAGGCTAAATAACGTTTTTTAAATATTGGTATTCATAATCAGTTTTTTAACTAAAAATCAATTAACTAGATTTTTTAAAAATATCGTTGCAACACTGTATTCTTTATTTGTCATTTGCATATTAGTTCTCCAAAACAACGATTGTTAACTCACAAAGTACTCGTGTCTTTATTTGTTTATTTGTCGCTTTTCAGAGAAATATTGTTTCTATAAAATAAAAGATGTGTTCCAACTTGTATTTAATAAAAAAATAAAAAAAGTTTACAACAAATCTTTGTTAAAAGTGCTTTTTATATGATTTATTTTATTGCAGATAAATAAGCACTAGAGAATAACGAGCTTTATTTTGTTTGTTTTGAGCGTTTATACATCACTAGATAGTTTTCTACAATTATATTATTTTTGTTAACACATAAAATGAGAAAACAATGACTGCGAATGGAAACTGGATCCCTCCTTTTCGTTTAAATATTCTTTTGGAGTATATTTGATATTTCGGCAATAGTTTCTATAAAAAAAATTACACTGTTTTCTTCTAAATAACACTGGCATATGCATACATACATACATACATAAGTACATACATACATACATATACACATATGTACATACAGGTAAAGTTCAAAATGTAAACAAAAACGAAGCAAAATTACAACAACGTCATCTTAAAATTGGTTTAAACATGGGGACAGTCAATTTTAAAATTTGCTGATTTACGCAAGGTTTAAAAACCGTTTTTAAAGCTAAAGTACTATTATGAATACAATTTAACGAATTTTCCTTAAACAACATTTGAAACGCTGTTTAAAATTTTTATGAATACGGCTGTGATTGTTTAATGCCTATTAAACTATGAGCTGTTTTCTATACAGTACAGTTTGTATGAAAAGAAAATTAATATTTACTGGATCGATTGAAAAATAAGAGTGCCTTTTATAGAAATGTTATTTACTCAATTTGGGAATTTATTTAAAAAAATATATTTTAAAATAAAAAAATATAAAAAACAAGAGAGTTTTTTTTATTGAAAAAGTGTTCATTATTTATTAAAATAAAAAATTTGGGAGTTTATTTCTTAATTTTTTTTTCAAAATAATAAGCCCTCAATCATGAAATAAATATATAAGGTACTTCCATTCTCTCTTCGTTTTGAAAAATAAGGATTTTTGAAGTTTGTGTTTTGAGAGAAATAAACATTTAACTCTTTCGCTAGAAATTTTTTACAACAATGTGTAATTGCATGATATATATATAGAAGGTACCTCAATTCTCTAAATTTTTCTTGACATTAACCATCTGATAAGTATAAGGATTATGAAGTTTACACAAAAATCTTACTACCGTATTAATTTAATATTTCCCGTCTGTTTCCTGTTTGTCAAAAATTTTATTCAAAAATTATTTCAAAATTGTTTTTATAAAATACAGAATTTATAAATTAAACAGTTAATGCCCTGATTTTGTCGACGATTGCATCCTCTTGTCTATGGACGAAAAAAAAGCAGCAGTTGAGATTCTTTAAAACAATTATGTATTATTTATTGTCTATGCTAGAAGGTTTGTGTATTTGCTTTATGATTTTGTTTCAAACCTTATATCCAACACATATTTTTTAATTTATTTTTCGAACTTTTGTATAATAATTTCATTTAATTTTTCTGTTTTAAAAACATGGTAAACAGGTTTAATAGTACAACCAAAGGGTGGTAGTAGATCTGCAACTTTAGCGATACATTTTTTTAAGGGCCTCCAAAGATTTCGAAAATCAGTGCGCTCTCAAAAAATGTCATCAGTTTTTGGCCAACAGTTCATTTAGACTAGCTGAGAGCACTTAATTATATATGACAATAATGTAGCTTAGAGTTTACTAAATAAATTGTATTAACATTAAATTTTGATGACAAAAAAATAATTTCTCACTGAAGTTTTTTTGAAATAGTAAATTTCCTTAATTCTAATTTTGTTCAATCTTTTTATTTTTTCAATATTTCGAACACCTTTGGTGTCCTTCTGCAGGAAAAATTTTAGAGTAAGGTCGGCAGCTGTCCGCTTTGAAAAATAGTCAATTTCTTACTTACAGTAAAAAATATTGAAAAAATAAAAACATTAAACAAAATCAATCATTTAATACAACAAAAAGAGTTTTATTTAAAGGATTATGATCTTGAGCCTGATAAGAAAAAACCAAATATATAAAATATTACTATGATTTATGAAGGTTATTAAAATCAAACAATTATACATAAATAAGTGAAATTATAAGTGAGTTTATGAACCATCCTCCTAATAATTGTCAATTTTTATACAAAAATATCTTGCTTTCATTCTTTTCCTTTACTAAAAACCACAATTATACATTTGTTATGGCTTTTCCATTATCACAGTTGGCAATAAAACTGAAATTACAACAATACAATTCGATTCTTTACTTTGCCATAAAATATTAACATATAACAATTCTTTTTTTTTATTTCGTTTTAACAAAAAGAACACAAACTTCTGAAAGACATGAACTATATACATGAATACAACAATTGCTTATTTAACATGATAATGAAAATGCAAAAAAAAATATTTAGACAAACAACAAGGAAAACATTTTCGCATACTGCCGCCATAACTATTTACGATCACAACTACGCACTGTGCTCACACTTTTCGAGGAATATAGCTTTTGTATTTTTAAATAAAATTCTTTTTATATACATTTACCTATATGTACAATTATATATGTATGCTTCAAAAAGTTGGAAAATATGTAAAAAAAGTTATGCAAAAAAAAAACCAGCATTGACATATTTTTGTAATATTTTCTTTTCATTTGCATGAAACTCAGAATGTTTTGGCTCGTATATGAATGAGTGATAAGAGCTTTAGTAGCAAAAGCATGCAGCTATGTATATTTGATTAATATAATTCTGGGGTATTATTTAAATATAAACTTCGGTATTGTTGTATATATTTATAGAAATATAAAAAGGATTATAAAAGTTTGACAAGATATTGACATGTGCTATATTGTCAAAATTAAATGGACCATTTAAAGCTAAATCGAGTTACTAGCAAGCATGCAAATTATTAATTTAATCTCAACATTCCCTATCGAATGATATTAAAAAACATTCCATTTAAATTGTGTTGAAATGTTTTTAAATTTTCTGCGATATCGAATAACGTAATTCAGCTGCAGATTTCATTCAGTTAAGTTGGGACTAATAGCCTGTTTTTCTTAAATTGATAAGTGTGTCATCTTCTTCTATCCGCTCAACTCCTATTAGAGCATACGTGAATACGTTCTTTGAAATAACGAATGATACCCTGTTTCTGCTTTTGTGAAATTTATGACCTAATTCTCTTCGACGATTGTATCGTCTTGTATATGGAAAAAAAGCCGCAGTTGTGATTCTTTAAAACAATTATTATTTGTTGTCTATGCTAGAAGGTTCAAGTATTTGATTTATGATTTTGTTCCATACATTATTTCTAACACATATTTTTTCATATATATTTCAAACTAGACTAAATTAATTTTTATTTTTTAAAAACATGGCAATAATAGTTATATTTTTCATTATCAAAGACAACAACCATTTTTGACGAAAATAATTTAGAGAATTAAAACACAAGAACTCAAAAATATATTCAAAGAAAAACGTCCTAAACCTTCTTACTGAAATAGGTCATTAATCATATAAAAATACCTTTCAGTTTCTCTACACTCATAAAATTCTATATGTAGAATTAATTGAAAGTGTAATTTAAAATAAATGAAAATTTAAAAAATAATTAAAATCGTTAAGAGAATCTATACCGTTTAGACCAATTTTTTTTGGACATTTATCAAGGTTTTTATACAAAACAAACCCCATTAACTAAAAAAAAATCCAAAACTACTACCAAATAACTGCAATGTAGCTAAGTCACACACCTTTTTAAGAAGGCCGTATCTAATTCACTCACCTTTTTCATATATATGTAGTACAGGGTAGTAAAAAATAAATAAAAATATTAGATTTTAATTACATTTCCTACATTTACATTACCTCGAAATCTGGTACTTACGAGATTTCGAGCTAAATCTTGTTCTTTTTACTAGATTTCCCATACAAAACAAATTTTATTTTGTCAGTAGATTTGTAGGAAATCTAATAAAAATCCAATATTTTTTTTTATTTCTTACTACTCTGTACAAATTATTTATAAAAAAAGATCAGTGATAAATTGTTGGTAAATTTCAAAAACAAATTTCCATTTTCTAGTACGGACTTGTAAAAGAAATATACATGGAATTTTTAAAATTTATTGCCTATCTTAGGGATGTTATAAATATAAGTGGTGACTTTTTTCATGCAACTGAAACAAAAATTAATATTCATACAAATGTTTGGTCACGGAATTTTTGACATTTCTAATTTTCATCAAATAGTATTTGATTTTTAGTGTTTTTGTGTGTTGTAAATTCAAAAATAAATGAATTTATGTGTATACTAAAATAATTTTACACAAAAGGCTACACGATTATTTTTCGGTGTAAGTTTGAGAGTTCGGTCAAAGTTTTACATATTTTTTGAAAATTTCAGGTCCATAGCTCTCATGTGACGGAGAAATGGACAGAAGGACATCGCAGCGAAGAAATTTTCAACTATGGCGTACGAAAGCCTAAAATTTTGAAGGCTTATGTTTTGGAAAAACTGGCTGTAAAGTTGATTTTAAGAAGACGTGAACTACAAGGAAAATTTAGGCCAACACACATGTTAAAACAATATCATGAACATTTATTTTAGTTAAATCATTCCTCAAACCGGGGGTTTCATACAAAGTGTTTAAGTTAAACCAACATTATATTTAGCAGTTGTTTATGAATACCAGTATTTAACAGGAGATAAATTCAATGAAATGTTGTAATATAATTGAGTGTAAATCACCCAGTGCTTGTTTGTAAGCAGTTTAACTCAAGAGTATCTTTTGTAAGGTCCATTAAATACTTGTATGACATTTAAAACCATATTGAAAAATTCGAGTAAATGTTTACTTTTCATGTATCTAATTATTTCCACTTGTCTACGTCTTACAAAATTGTATTGCATTGGCTTTATTTATCAAATGCTTATGTATATATATGACACAAACTCACGTTCAAATGGTTTGTTTTCGTTACCTTTGACTTTCTATTTCTATATTTAGAAAAAAAGAAAAGTTATTATAATTAAAGACATGCATCTCTTTTTCTCATTGTACACTTAAAAACTTTGCTATGCCTATGCTCATACTAAATATAAAGCTGCCTACAAAAATTATACTAGACCAGAAATCAGTACAAAAATACTTGAAAAAAATAGGGGGTAGAAAAAATTTCTACGCATATTAACTGACAAACTTATTAAGGCAGTCTGAATTATGCTTTTATACAACACAAAACCAAATGTAAAACAGACAACAAGAATAATAACAACTGTAACAACAAGTAAAATAAAAAGTTATTATAATAAAAGTAGCTACAACAAACAATAATACAATAGCAGCATTAAAACATATACACTTTTTGAATAGCATCCATGTCGACAACAATGTTAATTTTATATTTATGTTTATAAGTATCATTAGGTGGATTCAGCTGCTAAGGAAGAAAAGTGAGGCGAAAAATATGCTAAAGGTTTTTAAATTACTGCAGATAGTTTTGTTTTTATATATTACTATGAGAAATAAAATGAATAATTTGCAGGTGACTGTTTTCAATGTCCTTAATCACTTGAGTTAAGAAGGAAAACTTTATTTAGTAAATGGGTTACTCTTCTAAGGAATATTCTTTTGTTTCAAGTTTATGTTTAACATGCATGAACTATATATTTACATGCACAAATACATATATGAATTATACTTCTAACATTATTGTACCATTAGAATATTCAAATACATCCAGACCAGAGTAGCAAGCCGACCAAAAAATTTCGGCGGCGGCTGAAAGACAAATATTTTCGGCGGTGGCTGCTGAATGCCTTAACGCCGATATGTTTAAGCATATAAAAAAAATTTTTTTAACCCATTCTGTTTCTAGAAAAATACGTGAATTATTGAACCACCGAGTTGTAACATTATTTATTTTGCAATAGTTTGAATATTACAGTAATTGATGTCCTAAATGTCAATAAAAATAACTTCGTAAATAATTTGTTAAACCATAGAAACTAGACTATACATAAATTTAATTTATTGCAACACTGCTACGGATGAACGAATAAAAAGCTTTCATCAAATAATTATAAAAACTCGCCTGAGTGCTGCAACAACAAAAGTCTATATAAACGTGCATGGATTTGTGAAGGGACTCCAATAGAGAACGTAATTGTTGCCGTAGCTACGTTAGTGCCAGATGTAAGAAAAAAGAGATATTTGTACTTCTTCCTCCGTCTCTCTTACAACTGAATTACGAGTTGATCAACAAAAGTTGAAGTGTGTGGACCGGAATTTACCGTTCATATACACATTCTCTCTCTGTGTGGAAGCAAAATCAACCATTTTTCAGGGACTCTCGCTATCATATTCAATACGAAATATAGATGAAAACTATAAGCAAGTGGAGTAGATACAATATTAAACATAATTCAAAAAGTATAAAAAATAAAAGACAAAATATCGGCTGAGTACTAAGCCGCCAATGAGCCGAGTGGTTCGGCGGCGGCTCGGCTTATTGAAAAAAAACGGCTGAGCGGCTAGCTGCCAGCCGCGCCGCTACGGCTTGCTACTCTTATCCAGACACACTTCCAACAGACGTGTTAATATACACAAATTGGATTTTAACTGGCTGTGAATGTATAAAATTATTTACATTCAGCCGTATGTATGTATGTTTGTATGTTCATTTAAGTATGCGTTAATGTGCGTTAGTATAAGTAAAACTATGTTTATGTGCCTGAAACTTTTTTTCTGTATTATTGTTGTCTTGACTAGAGAAAAAAGCTAAGAGTTGTTTATAAGGGAATTTATTTTTTGTTTTTTTTCTAATGTTAATAAAAGAAAAACACTATAGTTTTTGCAGTAATGGCAGCAGCAACTAAAAATAGATGTAACAAACATTCAGCGCTAGCAAAAATAAAACTTTCAAATTAATAGTAGTTGTAGTAATAAAAACTTGGTTTATAATGGCAATAACCCAGTAACAATTTACAGCAGGTCTGTAACAGGCAAATTAGCATATAAACTTGTGATATTCTCTTATGCTCTAAACTTTTATGCTTTATATCCCTAAGTCTTATATTAGGTTATTAGATCTTGTCTAGAAGGAGCCTCACCGAATAAAATTCTTTTTTTAAGTGAAAAACATTCAGAATACATGATCAGATATCTAGCCGTGATATTACAACGTGAGAATGTTCAACGTCCACATGTTGCAGGACGACTTAAAACTATTTACGAAAGAGTGATTGGAAAGTTTGCCTCAATAAACCTTTTGTCCAAGTCTTGAACAGTCTGACTAGAAATTGATTCAATCCATGCGACCTCACTGGTATATGTGTTCCTTCAAAATTAGTATTCAAAGTTGGCTTGATTTATTATTGATCTTAAAAAGAAATTAACATTTTTTTTTTGCATGGAATCCATAAGTTTTGTTATTATTTTATTTTTTACTCACTCTTAATAAAAAGCTTACATATCGCTCAATAACTTGAACAAATTCATAACTCCAGACACTTGATTTGTGAGTAAGTAATGTAGAATAACAGGCTTCATGAAAAATTGGCCAAAACCAAACTGCCCAAACAGCAAAATGTAAAATGGTCCAATAATTATGGGCAATTTTTAGTTTTTGTTTTTGATAATTTTGTAGTTTGAAATTTCAGGCGATTTTTCATACGAAAAATGTTTCCATGAAAAATCGCTTAAAATTAAATCACCCAAAAATTTTTTATACATATTTTCAGTTATTTTTCATATGCAAAATTGCCTAAAATTTTTTTTAATATTTAAAAATTAAGGGAAAAAATACATCCAAAAAATACGACAATTATCAAAGTCAAATATACCATATAAAAGTTTCTCCAATGTGTTCCATCTCCACTATTATTTGGCTACTATAGCAGTAAAAGTGGTTCAGGAAATTGTCGTAAGCGAAGCTGATAAATTTTTAGGTAATTGTTAGTTACCTAATGATCTTCATTAGCAACAGTGAAATGCACATAGGATCCAGCTAAACCCCTCAATAATCAATTTTAATGCATTTTTAATAAAAAAAAATATTTTACTGAATAAGTATAAAATAATAATCTGGGATTATTAGTGCGTTAACAAATGTTAAACTTAAATTGTAACAATTCCTCCAAAAAAACTTAAACTTACATGAATTCTCAAAAGGAAACTAATGTCTGTTACTTTCAAAAATACTTTTTTTTTCTAAACAGAAAAACTTCTCTGTACGACTACTGAGTTCATTGGTGCATACATATTTAAAAGGCAAAACTTCTTCCAAATAAACTGCTGAAGTTAGGCAAATTTTAAAACCATTTAGTGGTCTGCAAATACACATACACAAAAAACACAAACACAACTCGCAAAGCGATTAGCTTGTTTGCGAAAACACCCAGGATCTGTGGTGGGAATCGAACCCTCGACCTCTAAACTGAGAAGCTAGCACTGCTACCACTCAGCCATAAGAGTAACGCCTTTGTTTTTGCCCATAATTATTTTCAATTTATTTTGAGCAATATCCTTAAAATCAGGTACATTATTAGTCTTTGTAATTGTGTCATTTGGAGATATTCTAACTGTTTGAAACTTTTTGATATTTTTTGCAATGTGTTTTTGTTAGAAATTTACGTAAAGTTTCATTGGTAGTTTAAATCCATTGAGCATCATTTTTGAAATTATCTTAAACTTTCACATCTTTTTTCATTACCATTAGCATAATAATGTACCGCTAAAGGGGTCGTTATAGCCTCATGAGAGAGAGGAAATTTTGAAAAAATTTCTTTAAATATTTCTTTTCTGCATGGATCTTTTAGAAAAATCTTTGTCAACATTAAAAATTAATTCATCCACATTTTTACAATGATACCATATAGGTTTAAAAACCTTATGTAGACAACATTTTTGTAGGCTGCATACAGGCCGAACTACACGAGTAAAAAATAGTTAGCTCTCATAGTAACTGCAATTGAATAGGAATTTGTATTGAATATGTATTTGACAGGGTTTTTATATCTTTAAATTACGCACTAAAAGCGCCAAAATATATTTTATATACATTTTAAAATTACTATTTTTCAGTTACAAGTTAAAAGAATTTAAATTATAAATAAAAATATAAATATTGCCAAGTTAGCAGATTATCTAGAAATTATATGACACCCTTACGATTACAAATTTATATCATATATAACATATTTCTGTGTTAGGTATTGTACCAAACAAGAACTTGGTCAAAATTTATATCTCACAACTTTAAATGGGCGAAATTTTGGATAGGAACTTGGCCGTTTTTCACATTTATGTTTATGTGACGATCTGATAACTTTTTGAAAAGAGTTCGATAATAACACTTTTTAAACTTAAAATTTATAGTGCATTTTATTTCTATTCATGATCACTGTGCCAGTTGAGAATGACAGAGGTAAATAAAATAATGGGTAATAGTATAATGGGTGTTGAATTGTTGACCTTAAAAATGCACTATTGTGTCATTACAACGGGTCAGCAGTGTGTACGCAATTTGGTAAGAGTCGACTGGAAGAAACATGTAAAATACTGCGTAAATTTTACTGGGCATGACCCCGCTTATTTTCTCAATATATTTACATATTAAAGTCTGCTTAGCCGAAGTACATAAATCAAAAGGATATGCCCAATGTGTATGCAAAGTTTCAATAGAGTAGCTGGTTCTTTTAATTTTTCGATTTTCCGATTGAGTAAATAAATTACTATTTGTGTACAAAATGTCAGCTCTCTAAAGTATAATATTACGTAAAATTTTCATGAGCCTTGCCCCGCTGACTTTTATATCTGCTAGTGCTTATGGTTCATGCAAAGTTTGGTATTAAAAAGTTAATAAGAAATAGCTGAGTATTAAATTAAAAACTGCTAAGCCGAAGTACCTGAACGAAAAAGCTAAGATTTATGGGTGAAGTCACGGCTACTTTTCAAAATAGGAATTTTTTTTTTGGGATAAGTGCAACGTGTATGAAAAGTTTTAATAAAATGTATGTTAATTTTGAACTTGAAGTGCTTGTTTCCGCCCTCTGATAGCAACTTCTGGGTTTTCAGATTTTTCTTAGTGATCTCTTATCTAGATTTATTTGTGTATCAAATTAAAGCTCGCTAGTGCGAATTGGAGTTTTAACGTCGTGGCCCCGCATACTGGGTAAAACTTTTTGGTTTTTGAATTTTCCCATTAGCTTACGCAGCTACACATACTAGTATATAAAATGTCAGCTCTCTAGCGCGAATTATATCTTTAGATTTTATCAGCATTACCTCTCCTAACTCAAAATTTTGTTGTGAGCAGCGCTTATAATTCATTCTAATTTTCTTCTAAAATATGCTAGACCGATGTAGATTAAACACAAGGCTAACATTTTATGGGAGTGATCACGCCCAATTTTTAAAGTGATGCAAGATTTCACTAAATTGGCTTGAATTAAAAGCTGTATATTAAGTATTTAGTTCGAAATAATATTAGCGTGGCCCCGCCCATTCTGAAAAAAAATTTGAGTTTTAAACTGTTTCTAGTTTGTTTCTCATAAGATCTACTTGTATATCAAATCTTAGCTCCTTAGCGCAACTTTTAATTTTTAATTTTTTATGGGCGTATCCCCGCCCCTCTTACTTAAATTTTCGGGTTTTTAGATTTTTCTAGTTGGTTTCTCACCTAAACCTACTTGTATATCAAATTTCAGCTCCTTAACGCAATTTTTAACTTTTAGTTCTTATGGGCGTATCCCCGCCCACTTTTCCAAAGTCAAATTTTTTTTGGATCAATGCTTATTATTTGTGTCTAGTTTCGTTACAAACGGATAATGATAACTAGATAAATAGTATATCTAAATATGCTGAGCCGCAGGGCATTAAAATGAGGTTTAAATTGTATGGGCACTTTTTTAATGAAAACTTTATAGGCTTGCATTACCGCAGTATATATGCCGAATTTCAATAAAATAGCTTCCATGAAGCGCCTTACATTAGCAATTTTAATTCTGACTTTTATGGGCGTAGCCCCGCCCTCCTGGCTAAAATTTTCGGATTTTCAGATTTTTTTATTTTATTTCTCTCCTAGACCTAGCTATGTATCGAATTTCAGCTCAATAAAATAAATTTTAATTTTTATGGGCGTAGCCCCGCCCCCCTGGTAAAATTTTCCGAGTTTTCAGATTTTTCTAGTTCATTGCTCACCTAGATCTACTTGTGTACCAAATTTCAGATCTCTAGCTATAGCGCAAGTGCTTCATTATATTGATGAGTGAGTCAGTGAGTCAGTGAGTCAGTGGGTATGTCTTAAAATATGCACTTTTTGCACCTCCATATCTCCGAACCCTTTCATTGTAAAACTTTCAAACTTTGCATATGAGGTAACATTGTAATTATGGTTTAAATTTTATAATTTTACAATTTCGGGGAACAAAGTTATGAGGGGGGTAAAAACAGCTCGAATGGCTTCCTGTATATATACACACTGCATGCATTGGCCAGAACTTGGCATGGCGCACTGCCGTGCGCCTAGATTTCATTGTTGCTGTAACAAATCATCAGTAGACTTCAACCACACATTTGGAATAGTCACATACCTCTTATCTTATGCACAGACTTTCAAGAACTATTTGAGAATTCACAAATAATAATATTTTTTGAAAATCACAAAAGAAACATAAGCGTAGTAGGCTTAGAAACTAATACAAAAAACCCAGCAAATAATTTATATTCGATTTGAATCTAGTTTATTTTTCTTTTTTTTCAAATCGAATATAAATTATTTGCTGGGTTTTTTGTATTAGTTTCTAAGCCTACTACGCTTATTTTTCTTTTGTGATTTTCAAAAAATATTATTATTTGTGAATTCTCAAATATGTAGTTCTTGAAAGTCTGTGCATAAGATAAGATGTTTGTGACTATTCAAAATGTGTGGTTGAAGTCTACTGATGATTGTTTTATTCTTTATTCGGCATATCCTACTTTTAGCTTAAGCCAGATTTTCTTAACTATTTGCTCTTACACACTCACCATTCACAAATGAAAAATGCTTTGTATAGCTAATTTCATGGAAAATGTCTTGACTTATATTCAGTGTAACTTGTACTAAATTTATAACAAGAAAATAATTTCTTAAATGAAATTCCTAAAAGCAATTTTATTATTTTATGTATTCTTAAATTTTAATTAAATTTGTTCAAAGAATATATAAAAACAGAATAAATTCATTAACACCACATCTGTAAAAATTACTTCTTAAGCTACACTTAAACAAACCACGTTCGTGGTACTTGCTACATGCATACAAAGCATACATACATATTAAGGTAATTTGTTGGTGCTGCAAATTTTTATTACACATGTACAAAAATGTATATCTAGATATTCATATTGCTATATTGCGAGTAATTTTATAATAAACATACATATATTAACATTAACAAAAAATAAAGTGTTCTTTCATAACAAGTTCACTGTGCTTTCATTAGCACACTTCTACATGCGAAGAGTACATAAATGTGTTGATGCGAGCTTAACTCAAGTACTTACTTAAAAACATTTAAAAGATTTTACATACAAACATTTAACTAAGTTTTATTTTTATTAGGCATCACAATTTAAGCCTCGTTGACTTTATATTGTTTTAATTTTGTTGATATTGTAGTTTAACCCTAATGTGTATGTACAAAAAAAAAAAAAAAAAAAAAAAACTACTTTAACAGAGTGAAATGAGTACAATGGTGCACAATATCTAAATTTTTTTTGTTGTACACCACACTTATCAAACAAGAGAAAATTAAACTGCATTAAATTTGTATTGAAATATAAATTAAATAAACATTGCCTTCAATAATGGCACGACAGTGTGTTCTTACGTACCTTAACCAAAAATTAATTTATACTGATATCTATTTACACAAATTAATTTTAAGTGCTTGCAATATAAGAATAATAATAATAAATGTATATTGAGTCTTTCATTCAATAGTGCTTTATCTAAGAAAAACTAGTTTTGCAGAAAACGAGTTTGAAATTTAGAGTTCTAAATTTAAAATTTTTAGCTTATAATGGAAAAAGAAAATTTTATTGTTCTTTTAGGAATTGGGTGTAAAAGATATTTTTAAGAAATTCTTAAACAATATTGAGAATATTAAAATCTAAAAATTTATTATTATATGAATACATGTAATAAAATGTGTTTAATAAAGCTAGTTTTATAAAGAAAAAATTAAAAAGTGTTAACTGTATAATAAAAGGTGGTTAAATTTTTAACGTCAAGTTTTTTACTGCATTTCATTTGACATTTCTCAATTTTAGACTAACTCAATTTGAATAATGGAAAGATACACAATCGAGCAAAGCGTTAAAGTTATTCAGGTTTATTATAAAAATATGCGTTCAAATCAAAATCCATATCATGCATTTCGTGATTTTTTGGGTAAGCACAATCGACCAAATGTGCATACAATCGGAAAAATCGTGCAAAATTTTTAGCAAACCAAGCCTGTATGAGATGTGAAAACACCACTGCATGCTCGTACAGCTCATACTGCAGAAAATATTACTACTGTTGGCGATACTGTAGCTAAAGAGCTGTCCACCTCAACTCGTCGTCGTGCACAACAATTGCACCTCTCACGCTCGTCGCTGATGAGCATTATGCATAAATCCTTGCACTTACACGTTTAAAGGTTGCAACTGACTCAAGAACTAAAGCTTCTTGACCATTCCAAAAGTCGTCAGTGGTCAGAATGGTGGCAACAATTGGCAACAGTCGATGATCAATATTCAAAGAAAATCATCTTCAGTGGTGAGGCACATTTTTACCTCGGTGGATTCGTCAACAAGCAGAATTGCCATATTTGGGTGAATGATAATCCAAGAGTGATTGTCGGAAAACAAATGCATTCACAAAGAGTGACTGTTTGGTGTGGTTTATGGGCTGGCGCCATCATCGGCCCGTATTTTTTCCAAAATGAGGCCGTTCAAGCAGTTACTGTGAATGGTGTTCGCTATCGTGAGATGATAACGAACTTTTTATGGCCAGAATTGGAAGATATGGGTGTGGAAAATATGTGGTTTCACTACGACAGTGCCACTTGCTACACGAAAAGAAAAAATATGGTTGAGATAACCATAATCAAACAGCAACATACTATGATTGAATTATATGGTTGCAGTAAAATCATATTATTGTTAATAGAAAAGCAAACTTTAAATAATATTATTATCTGAGTTAATAATAATATTATCTACAAGAACAATTGACTTTGTTGTACCTAATCTTATTATTGTTAATATGACAACACTATTGTTAGATGTGACTAAAATATAATTGAGACTCACCATACCATGTTCTAATTTTATATTAATATTGTTAAATACGACCGCAGTATTATTTAATATAATTATACCATTTTGGTTTTAATCATATATTTATTGTAGAAACAGCTGTGTATTAAATTCGAAATAAAAATAAACTAATATTGTTGAAATAAAATGTATATATAGATATGTATACTTACACGAAATACAGACATGTCTGTATAAAGAGATACACAAATGTTTATATATTTTTATTGGTGTAACCTTTTGTTTAACTTTATTTATTTATTCATTTATTTAACACCACCCGTGCGCTCCCGATAGCTTACAAACGAAATACTGAACTGACAGATGTTTCTGAAAAAGATTTTTTTAAAAACACAAAATAGTATGGTTTTTGGATAACATTATATTTTTATTTACATCATATTATTTTTAAATAATAATACAAATTATGTGGTTGTCATAAATTTTTAACAAAACTATATTGTGAAACACTAACCATATCCCACTTTTTTATGGATGTGATAATGTAATTATTAAATTCAAACATTACTCTGTTTATCGTTACAAAATAAATGTTTAAAATAACAATAATTAGTTTTCAACGACCACACATTTGTTTCAGAGAACATAATATTGTTTTCTCAACCATTCTACAACCATATCTTTTCTTTGCGTGTACACAGCTAACACAACAATGGCTCTTTTGCGAGACTGTGTTATCTCACGTGGTGGCTATGTCAATTGGCTGCCAATATTATGTGATTTGACACCGTTGAACTTCTTTCTTTGGGGTTATTTGAAAGAAAATTCACATAGTCCATTTGCAAAAAAAAAAAGTTGCGTATATAAAGCAGAAATCTACATCAACTGATACCACACACAGTGGACCAAACAGAGAAGAACGCTGATGATGAAGGTTTAGTGGCCTACGAAAACGGCTAGGTGTTCCGTTCAGCTATGTGTGGTCAGAATATTTACAACTAACTTTGTTGTTTTCTGTTCATTAATAATTATCACATGTAATTTGGCTGACAAAGCGATATGAACTTTAGCTTGTTCAAATTATAAAATATAGAAAATGTGTATGTCGATAAACCAGCAGCAATTCAAGAGCTGAAGGATGAGATAGTTCGCCACATTAATGCCATAGAACCTCAATTATGCCTCAGCATCATCGAAAATTTGGAGCATTGGCTAGAGGTGTACCTCCGAGGTCTCGATATTTTGTTCCATACATAATTGAACCATACCATATTCTCATAATAAAAAGAAATAACAATAATTTCCTAAATAATTTGTGTTTTATTCAAAATCAACATCGGCCCTTAAAATTTAACCATACTTTATTTTTTTATGTACCCGGCTATCGATTCATTCTATTAAAGGTGTTAAATATATATTAATCTGTTGCTTGCTTTGCCAAAAAAAAAAAAAAAAGACAATAGAATTACGTTTCCAGAAACAATCACTTTTTACGAGTTCTTGAAAACTTTTAGATTTCTATACCATTAACTTCTCTAACCACTTCCTGTTTAAAAATATTGCGGGTACTCCGTTAACCTGTTACTCTCACAAGGGTTAAATAGAAAAATTTCTCTTTTAGAGTTATTTTCTTTTTAATTTTATTTTTCAATAGAAAATGATTCTGTTCATCCTTTATTTTATATCAGTAACTAAAATATTTTTTTTGTACGTCTATTTATTTAAATCTTAAGTTAAATGGAAAAGAAAAAAATTTTTCATAAGTTATTTTACTTAACGCACTTTTTTTTAAAGGATTTCCTTTTGTTATTGTTGAAAAAAGTTATAAAGTAAAATAAAGTTAGCCTAACTACTGGGAATATTTCAGCAAGAACAAATTAATCCTGCTTTTTTTGCAAGAATTTTTATTAAGAACTCTAGTGCCCGTTTATTGATTATATCAGTACACATTGGTTTATAAAGAAGAGCTAGGACTATAATAAGATATTTGTTAACTGTTTTCCTGATTTACGCAACACTATATATGTATATATAGGCAAGTTCAAGAACTTAGAATAATTTAAGCAATCCTGCGAAAGTAATAATGTCAATAATATATTCTTTGATTTCCTGAGCAGTAGAATACTAAACAAAATTTAGCAAAATTTAAAAAATCCCGTAGAAGCTTCTATTACCAATTGCATTGAAAGAATTCACTCACAAAATTGCTACTTTTAATAAATTTACTCAAAGTAAACAAAATTACAAAAATACTTTGAACAAATTGGAACTATTAATACAAAAAATTTCCCATATTTGTTTGGAAACATAACTAAATCCAATAGTATTAGAAACTTTTTAAAATATTGATCTACAACTTTTCCAGTTGTAATTCAGAAAGCGTCAATTGTAATTTAGATTTATCAATTGAAATTCAGAAAGCTTCAATTGTAATTCAGAAAGAGTCAATTGTAATTCAGAAAAAGAACAAATTTTATTAAATATGAATTGATTTTGATTTTATTAATCAATCGCTTAGTTTCCAATAATTACTGTTCTGAAGATTGGATAAGCACTATCTTCAACAGTAGTGTATGTTTTCATACAACATTTGGCCATACAATTTTTATGTGGTAATTTTTCTATATAATCTATATAATTAATAGGCGAACATGTTTTTTGTAATCCCTTTTACGCTGGTACCACTACACCGATTTTAAAAAGATTTATACGGTTTTAAAGGATTTTCTGTACAGATGTGCAGAATCTATATTTTATCGGTTAATCGGTTTAGTATTTTGGGAGCTATAAGCGTTTAAAGTTGCTACTACTACATGCACACATATTACACACGCATATTACATACGCATTTGTTAGCTTACAAGTAATAAAGAAACAAAACATGAGTGTGTGTGTGTGTGTGTGTGTGTGTTTGTAGTATTTCTCTTGATCTAAAAATTTTTTCTCTTATTTTTTTTTTGTATGAAAGCCATAATACTTAAAGGAATAGAATTGAATAAAGTGAATTAGCTTGGTTGAAGGGATTTTGTTTATGTTTTTTTTAATTTCATGTATTATTTAATTATGATTGAATATGTATGTAAGTTTGTGTGTGGCTATGTTTTAATGAATTTTTTATGACGTTTAGATAAGTACGTTTTCTTTGAATCGTAAATTTTTACATTTTGATTCTAGAATACGGACGAGGGTGTCGTCCGTTTGGTATATCTAATATTTATTATTTTCTGAATTACAATTGACGGTTTCTGAATTACAATTCATGCCGAATGCAGGACATACACTAAAATTTCAAATTTTTCAGCCCTGAGTTCATCTTTTTCATTTTCTTTTTATTCAATACTAATCTAGTTTGGGACAAAAGAGACGAAAGTCTGTCAATTTTCGGAGGTCTTCGGATAACCGATTTCACGGACACCGCTTATTCAAATTTATCAATCACCTCATAAGTAGTTATTTTGCACAAATAATGCAAATTATCAAGGTGTCAGTAAGTGAAAGATTATCAGCGCAAATTTTTCAAAGTTAAGCAAATTTTAATAGCATTGCCAATGAAAACAAAATTAACTTATGAAATCGACTTTGCACCGAATTATAACGAAGAAATACTTCTTTAACGTGTATATTTTTTTTCTTGAAATTAAAAAAAAACAAACTCTTACAATTATGCATTTTCACATTATATAATTCTTGCTGCTAACTGAATCCAACAATTATTTTAAAATATAACTTACTTTAAAGTTTAAACCAATTACTTTTTACATTTTATTGCCAATCATTGACACAGGTATAGTACATTAATCTGCCTCTTATGTTGTTGCCTTAATTTGTTGAAATATTGGCAACCATTACTGGCAATTACTTAAATATACTTTTTGTCATTTAACCAATAAACATATTATTACTTAAGCTTTGTGCTTTGTAATTTATATTCCTTTTTCAGCAGTTGTTCCAAAGAGATGTCAGCAATTGGTTTTTATGTAACCCTTGAATGTGTTTTTAAGAATTTCTCGATGAATATCGCTTATCTACGTGACTATTTAAATGACAATTTATATTGTTTGTTTCTCAAATTAGCCTTAAAAAGTATTTGTTATCTCTTTTTGATGTTGACAACTTTATTAGACACCCGCTCATTTGTATACAACTCAGATAATTATATTAAATAGCTTTGTAATTTGTAATCAATAGGGTTGATGTAGCAAATTAAGCCGTAGGAGTGGCTGAGAAGAAAAATGAATACAAATGCTAAAATAATATACTTCAATATGGATTTCTGAACTTAAAAAGTTGATAGAGGTCATACTGTTGAAGCTACAAGAGTCAAAATTAGCTGTGATATATTCATTATATTTTTTCATATGATGTTGGACAAATACATCATTAAATAGCACGTGCAAATGATAAATTTTTTTTTAAAAAGATTGATATTTCCGATGCGACCATCCATGCACTTGCGATGGTTATTTGTACAATATTATATTCTATACATAATGGGCCTCTAAAAAACTTATATGTTATAGTCCTAAGTGGGCCAAATAAATTGATATTTTTATATCATACTAAAGCTTAACAAATTCAGTTAAGCCTTGTTGAACTTAGCTTTTCGTCAAAAAACGAAGTTTAAAATATATGTCGCTTATGTGTTTTGGCAGCTTTATCTCCATAGAAGATGACAATTATCAATTTTTGGAAAGGAGACTTTTTGTTCGTGAGAATGGGAATAAAATTAGGCATGTCTACGGTAATATCAACTTTCTGTAGCGTTGAAAACCTAATAAATATGCCTTTTTTTTCAAAGAAAACTATACTTTTTCTTATATATATTTGTGCAGGCCATCAGCAACTCTATAAAGTTTAATTGCGTGCTGTTGCTTGTGACAAAAAAGTGAAATTTCTCATGGAAGCTCCCATATTTTTACAAGTTTCTACCAGACCAATTTCTTCTATATATTTGGTACCCTTACTGGTAATAAATAATATAGTTCGGCACTAAAATAAGTTTTTTTTAGGTATTTTAATTACGAATATTTAAAATTTTAAACGAGAAAAGAAAACGAAATGAAAACTATGTTAGTAGTTTGACTACAATTACTTTCTTGGTTGTTTTGTATAATGAACTTTTCTGAAAAAAATTAGATATTCAAATTTGCCATGCGGCTTAGGAATTTTTTAATTTTGTATGCTTTATATCGTTTTCGAGCGTAAATTATTGACAATCATTAAAATTTTTATAAGTTTACATAAACTTTAATGTACGCGAGAAGACTATGATGACTTTTTCGTATAAAATTTTAATATTGTATTTTATACACGTTAATCTTTTAAGTACGCTCATAATATTAGTATTCCTATGGGAGAATATTCACGGATATCAAAAATTTACATTCAGCACATTAATATTTTGTCCACGGAATGAGTGTAATTAAATAATGGTAGAGATATGCTTTCTATTTTGTTTTTGTGTGATGCTTCATTCAATGGCATTGTTTCAAATACCTAGTCCATAGTGCCATATAGTGATATATAACCCCATACTGCTGTGTCTTCGTTGCAGAAACAATTCTGAATTTCTTAAGTCATGGATATTAAAAAATGCATGCATTTGTTGCATCGATATTAAACTTTTTTACTTAAAAAAATATTCGATAAAAATTTGTAAAATTAAATCCTTTAATAATTATATATTATAATATATTATACGACCCTTTTATTTATTGTTTGCAGTAGTTTAATAATTAAAATAAAACATTTTCCACTACAATTTTAATAAAATATCTTTTGAGTTGCTGCCTCTTAGAATTCCTTTTAAAAAAATTCATGTAGCGTAAAAAAAAATTTACATTTTCAGTGCAAAAAATAGCCAAAAATTAACCAATGGCAACGCTGCTTAATATACAAGAAGGTACAAGAAGCGTATGAGTATAATATAAAAAACGTATTATAAGTTGGAATAAAATCATAGTATACTTTTTAGCGTCTATTAATAATTAAAATTGAGTAAGATGAAGAGTAAGGTATGTAAGAGTAATACTGGGAACACAATTGGGACGAACGACGAATTTCGTCCACGTCGACAAATTCGTCGATAAGAATTCTCTGCGTAAGTTCGTGGTGTGAAGCACAATAACGAGGAATTTACTCAGCGAATTCAGCTCTTATAATTGATAAAGTTGGTTATTGTCAGTGTGACCATATTAGCTAATTGTGGGCTAAATTTAGCTTATTTCTTCTGGATTTAGCTTTAAAATTTTCATTAAGTTCTTAGCTTATTTTTCTTTAGCTTTTTTAAAAACGGATTAAGCTTTTTTAGTCTTTTTTAATTCAAATTGCGTATTCTCTAAAAATATATTAAAGACACACGTGATTTAGCTTAATTTTATGTTAAATTCTGGTCACACTGTTTATTGTGTATGTAAAGAGAGTGAGAGAAAATTGTTTTTTCGTCGTTCGTCGGCGTACAAAATAGAAATAAATCTATCTCTGTGTTCGTCACGCACGACAAATTTCGTTCTAAGGTGGTGTTGTGTTCATTTTCGTATGCACAAATGTGTTTTATTTTTTATGACGAAAGTTCGCACCGAATAATTCGTCGTTCGTCCCAGTTGTGTTCCTAGCATAATGTAAGTAAGCTTAATAAAAACGTAAAATGTAAAATTAAATTCGTGTTTCAAATGATTTGCTGTGTATATCTTTGACACGTCAGTGCAGCCGATTTAAAACAACTATTTTATTTATTCACTGATTTTTTTCATTTGGGTTTCTTTCTGTGTACTGTCTCAATAGTTTTGTACTTTTCAACCACTTTTAAGATAATAAAAAAAGTGTAAAAATTAAATGTGTTGTTGCTGTTATAAAAGAACAAACTTTTTTTGAAAGTATGTATATATATCAATATTATTTTTAATATCATGTAACTATTAGATCTAAGATATATTTTTTAATGAAATGTAGCTCATTTTATGTCTTTTGTATGCCTATTGAAATTCCCATAGAATTAAAATCTATGAGACTATAGCTTAGTAATTTGATGACAATTGACCTAAAAATATTTTGTTTGTCGCCCTGTATTAAAATGTCTCTAAGCTCAATTCAATGTGTTGTAAATAGGATAATAATGGATGCCTCAATAATTTTATTTCAATACATTATTCACGCCTTAAACATCAATGATCCAAATAATATTTATTTAGTATTTTTGCCATTTGCCTTGCTCAGCTACTCAGTTAGCTGTATTTGTTTCAGCAAAAATCTCCTAATCAGCATTTTATGTGGCCATGTTGTAACATTTATATACTTTTTTATTATTTAATTTTGTTGGCAGAACTTATTATATGAATGCCTCCTTATTATTGCAAAGCTTTTATCTGGCACAATTGAAAGTAAGCTCGCATACATACATATGTATTTGACAATCGTTGTTATCCTGTTGTTTATAATTGAAGGCATAGTCACTTAGCATTATCAGCCTTGGTATCTGCAATATTAACATTTTTATCATTATCATCATCATCATCACTATCTTCATCTTCATCCTCATTTACAACAATAGTAACAATAAACCTCCATTACGTTCATTACTTTCATTATTCCTTTGTTTTTCTCCTCAAATATTATTTCTCAAGTGCATGGATGGCCAACAGCTTAAATGCCTGGTTGCTTAGTTTTTTGTACTAAAGTGATTGGCAAGTGTTTGCTTCAAATAATGTTTTTGTTTGTGTTTTTTGTTTAAATTTGAGGCAAAACAATTGATTTAAATAGCCCACTTCAGCATGGCCTACAACAATTATACGATTTAATGACTAACTTTTATTAGTTTTCGACTTGCATCTCTGGTCTATATTCCTTACCATTCATTTATAATTAACAGCAGACAGACAATCAATGAGCCACAAAACTTTCATATATTTCTTTTAGGGATTTTCATTTTAGTATGGCCATGTGCTTCTTTATACATCGATATCTTCCTAAGTCCTAATTTACACTTTGCAAGTCTTATTGATAAGCTGATTAGTTTGATGGAGAGATAGGCGAGGGAAAAGAAACTTTTCTGTTCTCTCTCCTAACAAACTAATCAGCTTAGCAATAAGACTTGCATAGTGTAAATTAGGACTAAGCATTAGTAAAACAGAGAGTAATCAACTTTAGTTGTGTTATAAAGTAGCACATAAATTTTAATATAAATTTTATGCTCTTGCAACTAGAATTATTATACAGAATGTTTGTTTATAGTTACAGAAAATATTAGGGGTCTGTTCAAGGAATTCAAAAGGATGCGTTTTTATAATTTACATAAAAAAACATGTAAATGTTTTTGTTTTTTTTTAATATAAACTATAAACCGAACGTATTCGTTTGACACCCTTAAACATTATTTAAAATAAATCAAAGAAAAATATATTTAAAGCCTGTTTTTCGAAAATTAATAAGTGTATATGTTCTTTAAAATAACGAACGAAACCATGTTTTCGTTTTTAAAACATTTATTTATTTTCATGTGTGTGACAACAAAAGAGCTTTCAGTTTTTCACATTCATAAAAATTTTTATGTAAAATTTATTAAAAATCAGTCTACATATTTTTCATTTGACTTTAACGAAAATGTTATTTAATTTTTAATGTTAGAATGTAAACTTACTTAAAACTTACTTTTATTGTTTACTATAAATTACCAAAAAATTAATTAAACGAAAAAATCTTAACGGCTTTTTCTATAAGCGGAAGATGTTTCTATAAGCAAAGATGTTTCCCTTGCTTCTGTGAAAGAATCAACACCAAATTTAGTATAAACAAATAATTTTTGCTCTATATTCCACTATTTAACTGTCAAAAAAATCACGAAAAATTTAAGTATTGAGTCAAAATAAAGTAAAGGTTATAGGCAAAAAAATTTAGTTCTAATAAACAACGGAAAATACGAAATGCAACGAAAAACTGTTTTAATGGGCACATGGATTTCCAATTGAATGCTAAAATTAATTAAAAATTAAATTGCTTATCCCCTTATTCATAAAATTTAAAATTAATTTGAAATGAATTTAATTTAAAATTTTTCATAGAAATTTTTTTTAATAGCTAATGTTTTTTGTATTCCTTCACTGTAATAATTTTGTGAGTGTGAATTTTTGGTTATATCTAAAAAGCTCTTTTTATGTCAAAAAATCAATTTTAAACATTATCGTTTGTAAACAAAACATAAAAACAAAAGGGCTTATATTTTCTAAAAACAGGCTTTAACTTTTTTTTATTAATTTATAAATATGATTTGGGCCATGCAGTTGCCATGGATGCACATGATGCATCTTTTTCATAATTTGTAGTAGTATTTACCCAATGTCAGGCCAAATATTTATTTCCAGCACCAAAGACAATAACCATATGGTGTTATATTATATAATCTTGGTGGTGAATTAAGATGACTACTACGTAAAACTATTCGTTTCAGTTGCTTTCAGTAAACTAATTGTAGGAACTACATGTCGGGTAGCTTTGATCACTTATACTTTCAATGTGTTTCAGTACACATCCTTTATTTGGTAGATGTTGCACTACTTGTGTGAATTGCTTCAGTTTTTCAACTTCTATTTGATATCCTTTCTTTGTTTAGTACTAAAAGTTTTGTTACTATTTTATAGTCTTAAAATAAGATTTTTAATTAATTATTTTCCATATTAAGTATGAACTATTGTATAATTTTGTTTGCATCATAATCCTTATTTGATGAAAAACACTTCTCATAATTTAGTTGTAAGCCATTATTATCATATTGCAGCAAAATTAAAAATATATATATATATATAAACCTCTAAGTCAAGTTATTAATAAAACTGTGCATGCATTTACTCAAATAGTTTATTAAATTATTAAGCTCACTAAATACATACTGAATACAAATTGACAACTAATTATTGTGAAACAGTTTATAGACCACCATCAAAACCGCAACTGACCCGCAATTATTTGATTCTATAAAAGGGAGGAAACCAATAATTATTTCCATTGCATATACATGTGTATACATGCTTATACAATTCTATTTGTAATGCTAACCACATTATTAACCGCTACTCAAATACTCTTTCTAATGACAATTACCAGTCGATTTGTTGGTATTTAAAGTTCAAATATTGATTTTTCCGCACAATTTATTGCCATAAATTTCAATTGTATTTGTCTCTTTGTATAAAAGAACTGAACTGAGTATATATGTCTAATATTTCAATTATTATTGGCTAATATTTGATTGCACAATAATTGGATGAAACGAGTATGAAAATACTGTTGAGTAAACTTAATGGAATGTTTATATATTATTTAAAAAAATATACTTATCTTTTAAATACAAATTAAAAGTAAACATTTTTAATTTAAACTGGAAGTTCGTTATATGACTTTTAAAGTATTTCTTATATGTTGGCTGTAAAACTAACAGACTTATTTATAAGAAGGCTTTATAGATACTTAATTAGAAAAACTTTGTATTAAAATTTGTTTTAAGAACCCTTTATAAAGCCTTAATAGTTTTTATAAATAAGTCCGTATGTTGTTTAAATTTTTGGTTAACACACAAAATTCACCCTTTATTTATTAACTAAAAAATACCTACTTATTACTTAAACAAATTCTATATTTAGAAAGTAGTTAATTAGTAACAAAACAACCTAAAATTTTAATGAGTTAAAATATTTATGGCCTAATAATAAATAATATTCCATTATTAGCCCAAAAGTAACTCGATATGAATTAATATTAATGTGTTTAAAGGGTATTGCAATAAACCGTTCCCTTTTCAATAACCTGCGATTTTAACAGTTATCATGACTTGAAAGATGACAAAGAAAAACTATGCCATTCATTAAAATACTACAATATACATTACTTTAATACAGTATTGACATAATTAAAGTTCAATTAGAAAATAGTGAAAATATTTCGGTCACAGTTTGCATTTTTGGGCAACTTATTGGCTAACAGTTGTGAGACTACTGGAAAAATTTGAGCTATTCAAACCAAAAATATGTGAAAAATTATACTTATTGAGTCCCATAGTGATGAGGAAAATTATTGAAATTTATTACTTGTATTGATCCTTAAAACTGGATATTCCACCAAATGACATTACACTGCAGTTAGCATAAAGAATCAAGCCTTTAAGTTTTTAAGCTTAATTGATACAAAAACTAATGTCTACTAAGCACGGTTTTCTTTTGAGTGACTTTTGCTATCGATCCTTTGCGGTGCTAAAATACGTCTTAATATATTCCTCTATTTAACGTAGTTTTTCGTCTTAGGATTATTACTGCAGGAATGCGCAAAAATTTGGAAAATTAAGTATATGCTATTTTTTTATTTTTATTATAAAGCTACAACGTAACTTCAGATCGAATCTTAATAAATTAAAAATTCTTCATGGCTATGCTCTTGTTGGTCCATCAAAATTAAGTTTATTATTAGCACAAACTCTCATTAGATATGTAAATATATCCGAAAGAAATTTTATGAAACAAACTACCGAAATGTCATAACAACTTTAATCGATAAGTCTGACTTCAGACAAACTACCTAAATGTCTTAATGAATAAGGTACAAAAAGTCTAACTTGAGACCTTGTAAATATTAAAATTTTATATTTGTCTAGCATGTTTTGGTTTTGCTGATGGCTTTAAAAAAAATATGTTTAATCTGTCCAAAAAAACTGTCGATTTTTCATCGTTAAAACTATCGAGGTTGTGCACATTCAATGGGTGTCAACAGAAAACTAATAGGAAAAGCTCCTCAAATCTAGACAGGTATTTGTCTTTTTAACAGATATTAGTTAACAGGTCCGGTATTGCATTTAAAGTTGCTGATCTTAAATTACAAAAAGTCACTGAATTATCAAACTGCCCTCGAGTAATATTATAATAATATTAATAATAATTTCCGTCTTTACCATTACTTTATAGAATGAAATTTTTGTAATACTAATTGTATACTATGCCATGCCTTTGTATAAGTTTGGTAATGTCAATCAAATAGTATATTGACGGGGTGATGTAATGTTTATAAAACAATCTAAAATATTATTTTTATTAATAATCATAGAACGGAATATAGCTGATGGTAGTGAAGTTTCAAAGTACATATATATTTTGATTAAGCTAATTTGTGGGTAATAATAATCAAATTATACTCTTAACATTTTTTTCCACACAAGTTAATTTCAATCGTTAACGGTCGATAAAAATATAAACAAGTTGATAAATTACTCATACGTACTGGGTTACTGTGTAAATTTAATTTCTTCATTTATTGAGAAAACTGGGACTGAGTGCGAATGAGTGATATGTAATTCATTCTGACCATTTCTGGACAAATGTTATTATTACACTGTTTTGTTTTGTTTTATAAGAACACAATAACATAGATACAAATATCAAAATTTATTTCTTTGACATTAAGCTTAATGTATTAATGTGAAGAATTTTATTTTTAGACTAAATGTCAAATAAATAATATTAATATTTTTATATATAAATAAAGTTGCTTTAACATTGTTTTTAAATGGTAATATAAAAATATCGAAATATATTTATTTGACGTTAAGCCTAATGTATTAATATGAAGAGTTTTATATATAGACTTTATGTCAATATATAAATATTTTTTTATATGTATGCATAAAAAATTTGCTTTAACATTGTTTTTAAATCACACTGGAATTATTCCAAAAATAAAATGATAATATAAAAATATCAAGATATATTAATTTGATGTTAAGCCTAATGTATTAACATGAGGATATATTGTTAGACTTCTCTTTAAATAAAGTATTTTTAGATACAAATAAATGTTTTATTTTTCATTTTATATTTAACATACTCTTAGTCATTCACAATGCCCCCAATTAGATCTCGGATTGGAGGTAAACAAGTTTGAGTTAAAGGGAGAGAGAGGAAAAAAGAAAAAAAAAGTTAAATCAATTTAGTTTGATTATATAAATCAAAAAATTTAACAAACGGACTATCTGTGTGTAAACAAACGGGAAATTTTAACGTAAAGTTTAAGAAACCTGCTTAAAATAACACTGATGTCTGTGAAACTTGACTTATTGTTAGTTGATGGACAACCAATTATAAAAAAATTGTTAGAAAAATAAAAACAGATATTATGAGATAAATTAAAAATTTTTCTTGAGAATTTAAGATTTTTGTTAATGCTTTTTATTTTGTTGTCCTTATGAACGTAATTCTCGATGCCATTTTAAGACGTGTTTTAAAAATATATGAATTTTAATTTTAGATTTTTTCAATTTTCTTTTTATTAACAGCCTGTTTTTAGAAAACATAAGCCCTTTCGTGTTTATGTTTCGTTTATAAGCGATAACGTTTAAAATTTGATTTTTATAAAACATATTCTAAAGCTTTCGTTTTGACATAAAAAGAGCTTTTTAGGTATAACGAAAAAATCACACTCACAAAATTATTACAGTGAAGGAATACAAAAAATAATATCTATTGAAAAAAAATTTCTATGAAAAATTTTAAATAAAATTAATTTCAAATTAATTTTAATTTTTATCAATAAGGGGGTAAGCAATTTAATTTTTAATTGATTTTAGCATTCAATTGGAAATCAATTTACCCATTAAAACAGATTTTCATTGCATTTCATATTTTCCGTTGTTTGTTAGAACTATGTTTTTTTTCCTATAACCTTTACTTTATTTTGACTCAATACTTAAATTTTTTGTGATTTGTTTGGCAGTTAAATTGTGGAAAAAAAGCAAAAATTACCTGTTTATAGTAAATTTGGTCTGAGTCTTTCACAGAAAAATTAGAGAAGCAAGGGGAACATCATTGCTTTGTACGGAAGTCAAGATTCGTTCTTGTGAAAGTTAAATCAATCTACTTATAGAAAAAACCATTTACATTTTTTCGTTTATTTAATTTTTCGTAATTTATAGTAAAAAATAAAAGAAAAAAATAGTGTTTTACCGTTTTAAGTCAGTTCAGATTCTAACATTAAAAATTAAATAACATTTTCGTTAAAGTCAAATGAAAAATATGTAGACTGATTTTTAATTAATTTTAAATAAAAAATTTTATGAGTGTGGAAAACTGAAAGCTCTTTTGTTGCCACACACATAAAAATAAATAAATGTTTTAAAAATGAAAACATGGTTTCATTCGTTTTTTAAAGAACGTATACACTTATTCATTTTCGAAAAACAGGTTGTAAGTATACTGTTGAGTTTTCTAACTAGAAACGAACTATATCTATCTGTTTAATCATAAAAAAATAGTTATGAAATATGCATTGCAATATTTAGCATATATTTCTACCTCATTGATCTATCTAAATATTTGATTTAATTTGTAATAATAATAAGTAAGTTGATAAAAAATAAACAAAATTATTCTCTCAGCATTTTACTTATAAAGAGTGATTTTTTTAGTAAATTTCTTTTTGGCAACACTGTTTGTGACAACTCAGCTGTTTTCGTGTATTACAGTACTGTTAAACATGTTCAGTTTGGTCCATAGTTTTACCATAAGTCAAATTACAAATGAACAGCGCTTGCAGATTATTAAATTTTATTATCGTGCATCCGTGTACTTCTTCCATTTTATGATCAGTTTTGGCGACCTCCTGAGCCGGCTGTTAGGAATGTTGTTATTAAATTTTGCACCCAAATTATATTATTGAACATTAAGCCACCATTACGCATACGTAGAGTGTGGACTGAGAAAAATATTGCAGCTTTATCCGCCAGTGTTGTTGATGACCATGAATTATCTGTTACTTTTTTTACCCGAAATGGAAGAGCTGGACAAGGCTAACATGTGGTTTTAGCAAGAAGGTGCCATATGCTACACATCACGTGAAACAATGGCCCAATTGAGAGACGAGTTCAGTGAACAGTTTATTTCACAGTTGAGTCGGTCAATTGGCCACCTAGATCGTGCGACTTAATACCCTTAGACTTTGTGGATCCTTGTTAAGGCTAATATCAATTGAAAGAAAAACGCAACTGGAACACAACTATTTATTTGAGACATATCCGCGGTCAACATTAACATGAAATCGTTTTACAGAGTCAAATAAAGATTTCATACATTTTTATAAATTTTATATGTTTGTTTTTTTTTAAATTAAATGCGAAAGCTCTTATAAAATCTACCCTTGTTTAATTATTTTTATATTTCTCGGAGTTTTTTTTTAACACACTATATACAG
Source organism: Tachina grossa (assembly GCA_949987645.1). Classification (NCBI taxonomy): domain Eukaryota; kingdom Metazoa; phylum Arthropoda; class Insecta; order Diptera; family Tachinidae; genus Tachina; species Tachina grossa. Next base: position 171,240,149 of record OX465274.1, on the reverse strand, counting down.
ATGTTTAAGCACTCTATCTAAGCAAATATCTAAGCCTGTCTGCAGACAATGTGGTGGTAATTCTATGTCATATTCTATGTCATAGAATATGACATAGAAAAAAATTAATTAAAAATTTTGTAATATCGAATAAAATTGTGCACTAGAAATTGAAAAAGTAATTAAGTTTTCACTTGTAAAAAATAAAAAGCTTGATAATATCGATAATGTTTTTCTACTCGAATTGGTTTAAGCAATTAAAACATGAATTGAATGAATTATTCCTTAAGGTACAGTCACACTTGTCAAACATTTGCCCAAAAAAAGTGTAACCAACAAATACTAATGAAAAAAGTTTTGATCCAGGCACTTTTTTATCATATTAAATAGTTTCGAACACAACTAATGGACAATGTCATAGAATCCAACAATATTGGCTACTCTTTAGCTTGACAAACTTTTGTCTGAATTGAAAGATTTTTCATTAGCATTTAGTGGTTACGCTTTTTTGGGCAAATGTTTGACAAGTGTGACCGTAGCTTTAGTGAAAATATTAATTTATAATTTTTTTTTATTATTCAAAAGAATCATATGTCTACCAATCACACAAAAAACTCTAAGAGTGAAACGTAGCGCTAAGTGTTTATGGACATAAAAATTTATCTATAATTTAAGTCTTGAGTTTTACCACATAACGGCATTTATCTTAAGTTATGCAAACGTTTGTGTAGCAGATAAAGCGTAAGTTTAAGACCGTAGTTAGATTTGGGCAATTTTGCGCTTTTTTAATGTATCCAAAAGTATAGTTCAATATTTTTTAAAACTATTAATTAAACAACATTAAAAATATACTTTTCTTCTTTTGTCTTTATGGCGGAAAAAAGAATTCTACTACGATATTAAATATCCTGAGGGTGATGCTCTTAGTATAAATAGCGGGTGTGAAAGCAATTATTTTTAATTTAGTACGTAATTTTATAAAATCAAAATAACTTTTTTTTTAGAAATTTATGGTTGCTTTAAATTATTAATTTATGGAATTTTATTGAGCATTAAATCAACGAACAAATCAAGTTTTTTTTCTTTTTTTGTTATTTTTATTTTTTTTGTAAACAGGAATGGGTGTAATTAAATGTATTAATGTTACAAAAGATTTACATACCTAGCACGTGTCATTTGTTCAATATGTTAACACATTTTGAGAAATAAATGATATTAAAAACATATGTTAGCTGAATAATAAATAATATTAATAGAACAGCACTTAACTTATAAAAAAAGTCAAGTAGAAATAAGCAGTTCGAGTAGAAGTGATAAAATGAAACGATTTTTTTTTTTTGGTATAAATTAAAGTTTTTTATATAATATTTTTATTTGGCGGTGCTGTCAGTGGAAGTAGTTACCCTGCAGAAAATTTGGTGACAATTGATCCAAATGTACTCGTCCTATGTCTTGAAAAAAAAGCGAGTGTTATTAAAAGTACGGAGTAGTGTATGGTGAAAAAAAGACATATCGGGTGAATAGTTACATATTCACCATTTTCGTAATGTATCGTCTTGATCTTAAACGAATTTAATTGGATCACGATATAGTATTGTAGGAAACGGCACTGAAAATGTTCGATGTGGTAGAATACTTGGATCTATTAAATAATGTAAATATAATGTTAATTGCTCCCTCCAATGTGACTCTGGCACCAGTCCCATAACTATACTGAGATACTAACACAAGCTTAAGTGGTATTTATACTTTTGAAACATGATTAGACCTGTGGTTGAGTGGATAGTATGTAAGACTGTCATGCGCGAGTTTGTCGGTTCGAATCTCGAAAAATTTTCCGCTTAAAAATCAATTATAATTGCATTTGTAACAATAAAAAAATATTATAAGTTTTCATTGTTACAGTTAAATGTCGGAATGACATTTATATATAATTTATATTATTCTACACCGAATAGGTCCCTATGGGATAGTTCAGGAACAAGTCACAAGGTGCATAAAAAGTATCAATTAACCCCATCCTAGGCCATTCCTATGCAAACGTGTTAGAACTCGGACTAGTCCCTCACTTGGGGACCGATCACGTGACTAGTATTTTGTTAGTTCAATTTCCTGTAAGGTAGTTAGTGAGTTGGCTACAAAGCAAATGACGGCATTTGAGAGACTGGATTCAATCCCTTGCCAGTCACTATTTCTAGTTGTAGCAGTGAATCGTCAGTAAGTAAAATAAGTAAAAAATGCCTAAATATCCTTAAAACAAAGTAATGTGCCCACGTGATACCACAGGCGCTGTAACGATGCCATAAATAAAAACAACTCGCGCAATGGCAGAAATATAAAAAAAAAATATAAAATAAAACTAAGCTTTGATTCTTTTTATCAATTTATCACCTCACCACAAACATAAAGGGACTTGTAGTTTGGATCCACGTGAGTTGAAAATTCACTTTAACTTTCTCAACAAACTCTCAACCCATACTGCGCATGGATTCCATAACTGTTTTGAATCTCTGCTTTCAAAATGTCGAAATAACTGAAAAACACAAAGAAGAATTAAGAAAAAGCAAATGGATTACAGTTTTTGATTTTACTGTTTTTTTATTTGAACCGACAGCGAATATCATTAAAATATGTTATGGGGGAGCAAAGTCAAAAATTAAATATATTATATAACAAATCTATCATCGTAATAAGAGTCTTTAAATCCAGGTACTCACCTAAATTGTTGCTCTTTTCTTCATTATTTCTCATTAAGACTGGGGTTCGTTTATTAAAGTATCCAAGTATACATGTGATAATTTCTTTGATTTTATTCTCTCCAACAACTAATTAAAAATAATTTAACAAGTTCATATGCAACTAGTTTTAGTCATTAATAAAACAATAGAAGTAAAAGAACTTGAGTGAATAGCACACTAAAATCTCATTACTATTGAATAATATATTTATTGTTATTACACCTTCTATACATATGTAGCAGCTCTTTCTATTGGAATAATTAATAGAAATCTATTAATTTTATGATAATGGGAAACATTAAAGACACGTGCAGCAAGTCTGTGTGTATGTTAGTTGTAGCAAATGATCAGCCATCTCTTTGTTTGAGTCAATAAAATGTAACAACGGCCAATCAGTGAAAGTCATATCAACTCGCACGTGCACGCTTATATTTCAATTAAATATAGTAAGACAGAAGAAACTACATATGATTAATTTAAATACACAAAAAAGTTATGACACAAAACAAAAACAGATTCTATCGAGATATTACATTAAATTTTGAAATTAATTGAATGTAAGACGCCAAGGCTGTTTTAAGTTAAACTAATCCCTCGATATGACTAAAAGAACTTTTTGCTTACAAGAATGATTTTGAAGGAGTCTATGATGAAAAAAAAACAAAATTAATTAATTATTTAATTATGCTGACTAACACGAGCGGAATGAAATAACATTCTGCTTTCATTATTTTATATTTTCTCCTTCTTAATATCTTCAATAAAATTATTGTAGTGGAAAATTCCCAATGGTTTTTATTTGCAAAGTGTAAGAAATAAAATATGACAGATTCCAGAAACCAAAATCAATAATATATTTTAGTGGGAAAATTAAAAAGTCAAAACATATTTCTAACGTTTATGATAAAAAAATGCCTTTCAATTTATGCTTGAGTCAGTGTTATGGAAAAACAGATTAACAAAAGTTCATTGAGGGAAGAAATAAAACCAAAATTTTTTCATAAAACAAACATGTAGTCAATAAAATGTTGAACTAAAAGCAGCTTTAAGAAAATAATAGGCAAAAATTCCTACAACATTATAAAGCTTTAAGTGTTCGTTAAGAAAACATAACTTAAGACCAATAAAATTATTGACAATTTTCTTGGTTATTTGATGCAAAGTTACAACTATCTGCGTACTAAGAAGAAGAAAATACTTCGTGACGGAAGAATTTGTGATGCTAGTTTTTTCATACGCACGGGTGCGTATACAAACGTCATGCATGTACTTACGCATACACGTTATGTGTATGATCTTTGATTGACATTAGTTGTGTGAGCTTGCTTTAAAAAACCACCCTTAAACACATAATAGCTTACCATCTACATCTTACACACATACACTCAAACGTACAATATGCAAAATAACAAGCATACACTGAAAAAACAGTTTTACATAAATTCAATGAACTCGCATTCATTAATTTAAATTCATTGAAATTCAACGTACTGTACGTTGTTTCAAAAAAATATTCCTTGAAATTCAACGTAAAATTTTATGTAGATATGAACTGAACGCTGAAACCATTCCTTGATATTATTCGTTGAATTTAACAACGAACTAGTTTATTGATTTAACCTATAATACGTTGAGTTTAAGGAACACGTTCTTTTTTATATAAATAAAAGAAAAAAGTTTAGTAAATTCAAAGAAAGTGTACCTTGATTCAAGGAACCTGCTCATTGATTTTAAGTAACGTACGTTGAATTTGACTTCAAGAACAAGAAGAAGATGTTTTATTCAATGAACGAGTACTTTGATTCAAGAAACCACCAATTGAATTTTTGTTTTACTCGGTTCAATTCAACGTACTAGTTCCTTGTTTTATAACGGGGGAAAAACATAATGAAAAGCAAAAATAAACAAAGAGCAATCAGTTGTTGTTCTTCGTTTAACAAATAAATTTGTGCGCAATTAAAAAAGAAAGTTTAAAATAAAAAAGTGCCAAAAAGTAAGTTAATAAGAAGAAGTGATTAAAATTAATTTTAATTGCAAAAAGAAATATATGTAGTTGTATAATATCCCGTATATCAGGAACTTGCTGAACTATTCTAAAGCTGGAAAATAAGTTCCAGATGCATTTACTCCTGAAATTATTGGTTCAAATTCTCAAGTTTTATGTAAGTAATTATTTTGGATGCTATTTAGATAGTATATATAATTTTATACATATACTACACTATACATATTAATGTATGTTAATTTTAAAGATTCGGAACCAGCGCAGAGGTTCGCATTAGAAGATGTGCGATAGCTTTCCGTGAGCACCTGCCATTACGGCCTTATCTCACGGGTGCCAAAGCACCGGGTGTGGGTTAGACGCCAGACCAACGCCCCCATGCACCCTATTAGAATGAACCTGTGGCCCACTCCATAAGGCACATAGGTTGCAATCTTTGAATATAGTTATCCCTGTACTATATTCAATTACCTTGCTGAGGTAATTTGAGCTATCTAAACTCTGCTGCTATGTCCGTGCCCATAGCAGCTTCTGTTGAATGGCAACAGCATCTAGAATAGTGTCTGGCTGACCGCGTCAGACCAATCACTAGCATTGATTTCACACTGGGAAGCCAAGACTATTCTCCCAGCGATTTTGGTAGCAACCACAGCCACCACGATAATTCTCCGGCTTCCACGCTAAGGTGTTGTGTATATACCCATAGCGAGGTCCCCAAGAGAATTCCTCAACCATTGCCGGCACAGCTCAACTACTCATCCGAAATGAACCCATGCCTGTGTCGCCAAATAACCAGTGCCTACTCTACACATACCAAAATCATCCCTTTAACCCCGTGGGGTATACCCCATTGGGGTAGGACGAACTCGGCATTTTAGCAAAGGAAACTGACGACCGCTACATGCACTCAAAACTTCAAAGCAGCTCGACTGTCGGGCAACCGGCACCCGTGGCACCAGAAGTAGCCTCTGGTCAGACCTCGAAGTTCCACCACAAGGGCTTCACCTCTATCGTCTTTTGAACTCAGGGGCAGTTCTAGGTGACGCTGCACCTAACTGACATCAACAGGACCTGTCTTCCTTTTGTTATAAATATGTGCACATCCTTTGCTCTGTTTATGTTCAGAGATTGGGTAGTAACACATAAGTTCTATGGGTAATGTACCAAAGGTACGTCAATGGAAAAAGCCACATCACCCCAGCTGGGGCCCCGGGGTTGCCATACCCGTAGTCCATAATATACTCCCCTGGGGGGGGGGGGTTTGTATTAGAAGCCTCAGATATGACAATTCGAGTGCAGAGGAATTCAATAGCACTTGACAGGCAGAATTAATGAAGTAAACCAAGCTTCCACTTTAGCCGAAGTGTTTAAAAGATATCCCGAGTATAAGAAACCGAGTAGATTTCGATATGTGAGTATACAAATCTTTACTGTTTTATACTTTAGTATTTATTGCAAAATAAATATTTATAACTATATTTCAGATTGACAAAGACTTTGGCGTTGCTTTTGGGAAACGTGAAGGATTTTTCTTTAACTGGCCGGAACGATTTGCGAAGAGAACAACATCAAAGATAGAGCTTTGATAGAAATGTTGAATAATTTGGATAAGTCGGAGAGCATATAGAAATTTAAGTTTGTTTTATTTTAAACTAACAACTTCATTTTTAAATTTATACATGAATTATAAATTAACTGTCTAATTTCTGAATATTATTAAGGCTTTATAAAGGGTTTATAAAACAGATTTCCATATTAACCCTTTATAAAGCTTCAATAATTTTTATAAATAAGGCAATAATAATTTAGTAGACTATGATACTATCATAACCAATTTTTTTATGTAAATATATACTTATATTATATTATTATATAAATTATTTCTTATATATGAATTTTTAAATATGAACTTGTCTATTAGTATATTTATTAAAGTGAAATTTTGAATGTATAGGTGCATTGGGTCAAGGAATAAATTCATAAAAATTAATGAATGTATTCATTGGGTCAAGGAATAGGTTCTTTAAATTCAAGGAACTCTTTCATTAAATTGAAAGTATGTATACGTTGATTCAAGGAATATATTCATAAAATCAATAATTGCGTTCATTGGGTCAAGGAATAGGTTCCTTAAATTCAAGGAACTATTTCGTTAAATTCAAAGTGTAATTATATAGGTTTAATTAATTTACGCAAGGTTTCAACGTATGGATTCTTAACTTTAACGAACGGGTACGTTGAATTCAACAAGCCTATGATTGGCTTACGTTGAATTCAATGAACATGTTCCTTAGGTGAAAAATAAGGAATAAATTCGTTGAATCAACGAATTTTTTCGTTGAATTTATGTACCTTTTTGGTTCAGTGTACACGCACACAGACAAGAAGTCTTCGCGACATCACTTGTTAACACTCATATACACGTACACCAATACATCAATAGTGCTTCGCTTATTAAACGACATCATTTATTATTGGTTTAGTATAACATATGCTACGAGAATACATTAAGAACAAGACTATTTACATTTCGAGACTGTACGCGCAGTTTCTAGTTCTTAAGTTACTACACTATGAGAAAATTTGGCAAAATTGTATCGAAAGTATATTGAAAATTGAAATTCTGCCTCAAAAGTATATAATAATATGTTCAATATTGTTAGAAATTCTTACAAATAATTGAATTTTATTATCAAGACCCGCACTGTATAAGAGTGTGTTTCTATAGAAAACTTTTCTTCAACAACGAAGCTCAATGGCGACGTCAGTAAACAGAAGTGCCGAATTTGGTAATAAGAATAGCTGGAGGCAGCTCAAGACCTGCTAATGTATTCTGGAACATGCACTTTTTGGTGCGGTTTTGGTTATTCAAGATCGTTGAAAATCCCAGTGCTACAAAATGTTGCAAGTTAAATTATATTTTGGTATTTCCACATATCAATAATTTGCATTTTACACTGAAAAAATTTACACTAAAAAGAAATTCAATAAAATCATCCGACATATCAATTATATTTAATTTGGAAGCGGTCGTATGAAAAATACAAGATAGGATTATATTCTTTTATTTTTTCTTTAAATCATTTACCATATTTTACCAGATATTAATCTGGAATAATATTGCTTGTATAAGAAATGTGATATTCAAATGAGGGATAGACTTTGTTTGCCTAACATGGAAGAATTTGTCATGGTTGACATGTGATACCACATGCCACACGTCACGTGATGAACCTATTCAGAGGCAATCTTGGTGAACAATTCACCTAACGTTTTGTAGCGTCCATTGGTCGCCCCGATTATGCAATTTTACTCCAGTTAACTATTTTTTTTCGGAATAAGAGAAGGCAGCCATACTTGTAGCATTGAAAGACAAAATTAAATGCCATTGGTGAGATATCGAAATGCTCGAAAAAATATTATAAAAAAATTAAATATAGTGTATTAAAAAATCATCTATTATAAAATGCAAAATTGTATATCTCTTTTTGCTGGACTTAATGTTACACTTTTATTTAAGTGTATCATTGAGCGCATTCTTTAATTCTTTAAATACTTATTTCTCGTGCCTTTTCCTCTTTTCTTTTTGTTTCTACAAACTAAAGCAACAAGTTGGCATGTTCAATGTATATAAGAAATTTGTCATGCTTTTGGTTTGTCTTAATTTGCCAAGCTTTTCGTTTTTACTGAATACACATTTGGTATCATATTACTAAGTCGTTTGTTCATTTGTTCTGTCTCAGTTTAAAATATTTCGCCTTATTTTGCTTTGAGTGGATTTAAAAACGTCTGCATTATTATGTAGAGCTCTTCGTCTGTCTGTCTTATTTTTAAATTACCGATTGGTAACATATTTCTTTATTATTTTCTCATTATTTGTTATAGTCAGTCTAAGTATAGGGTGTGTTATAAGTTTCATTTTATTTTTTCTGAAAATTTTGCGTGACTGATGACAGCATAATGACATGAATTAATGATACTTGCGTTATGTAATACAAGACAAATAAAAAAAATTATATCATGAACTTTGACGGACGTTCGTAACATACAACGACATACTTTTTTCAGTATTTGTATGTATTTATACTAAAAAAAATTATACAAAAAGAAATCATAAATTATAATTATAAAAGTTCTTCTGTTTTGTTAAGTAGTTTGTTATATGTTTGCTATATATACTTCTTTAATATCTTGTTCAGAAAATTGTACAATGATGACATAAAAAACAACCAAAAAAAAAAAAATTTGGAATTTTTTTTATTCTATTCCTTAAATTAATAAAACTATCAGTATTTGAACTTAAGTCGAAAGTTGTATTTGATTGCTTGCTAAGGTTTAATGCAACTTATTTTATATGCTGACCTCAGACTTCTGAATCTGAAAATATATAACATAAAGTCCTTGTATTGATAATCAGCTGCTTAGACAAATCGAAAGAAGATAATTTCAGGCAAGTCAAACTAAATGGAGCACACTCAAAATCTACATATTAATAATAAAAAATCCTTTTTATTTATCACGGCATGATGCGTGACCGGTTGATCACATTCACATTTGTTATTGTCTGGAAAGGAATAATATGAAAGAAATAATTTAGGAAAGTTGCACGGAACGGGGTAGTACTAGGAACGAATGACGAATTTTTCGGTGCGAGCATTCGTCATAAAAAATAAAACACATTTGTGCGTATGAAAATAAACACAACACCACCGTAGAACGAATTTCGTCGCGCGTGCGAGCTCTGAATTAAATTTATTTCTATTTTGGATGCCGATGAACGACGAAAAAGCAATTTTCTTTCCCTATTTGCACACTTAATAACCAACTTTAGCAATTATAAGAGCTAAATTCGCTGAGTAAATTCATCGTTATAATGCACGACGAATTTACGCAGGACGAATTCATCGACGTGGACGAAATTCGCCATTCGTCTCAGTTGTGTTCCTAGCATTAAACTCGAATTTCCCCGAATAACACTTTTAATATTTCCCGATTTTCCGGGATTTTTTATGCGGAATTCCGGGAAATGATAAAACTATAATTGACAACAGCTGCTTTCACTTAGGCATTTATGACAATTTATTGCGAGCAGCGGATTTTCTAAAAAATTTTACATTTATTTTGTCAAATAGATTGATGTTTTAAGGTAATTTATTGAAATCATTAGTTTTATTTTGCTTTTAATTAAAACAAAAGAAATTGTTTTAGATGGAAAACTTAATTGTATGGACGTTTTTTAAGAAAAACTATAGTGAGCTGTTTTCGGTCTCAAACCTCTAGTACCGTTGTAAACGGGTGGGCCATTAACTGCCTGTGACTTTGAATTTTCCGCCTCTAAGAAAAGTTAGACAGTTCGGTTTTGGACTGATATGTCAGAAAAAGTCCAAATTAGATTGTCATTGAAAATCAGCACAACCAAAGAGACTATTTCAGAGCTGGAAAATTTAAAGTTTTTCCCATATAATAGTAACCAGCTGAAACAAATTTTTATTTTTTGTTATCTAAAGCTATTTAAAAGAAGAAAAAAAAACAAAACACGGTTCCAGGGTTGGAAAATTTAAAGTTTTAACATACTAAAACTATACTTTTTCTTTATAAATTAAACATATATTACTTTTTAATAAGAAAAAGATTTGTATAATAAATCAGAATTTAAAAGGAGGAATACAGGGCTGGAAAATTCTTTTGATATATATAAGTAACTAAATAAAATATTTTTTTTTCTTTTTTTCTATAAATTAAATATTAATATATTTATTTTTTATTATTTTATTTATATCTTGTTTTAAAAAGATATAAAAGGTATTCACATCAGTTTTTTTCTTGTTGGAAAAATGGAAAAATGTAATTTTTTTACAACAAACACAGGGAAAAAAATTCACCAAAAGTTGAATTTAAAAACTCAACTTTAGGTGAAATTTTTTTCCCTGTGTTTGTTGTAAAAAATTTACATTTTTCCATTTTTCCAACAAAAAAAAAAAAACTGATGTGAATACCTTTATAGTTTGGAATAAAAAGTAAGAATAATAAAAAATAGCTCCAGAGCTGGAAAACTTATTTTTTTTTGGAATATAAAAGTTACTAAGTCAAATTAATTTTTTCTTCTCCTTTTTAAATTAAATATATTTTATGTTTTATGAAGAAATAGCTTCGTATAATTAGAAAAATATAAAAAGCTCCAGAGCTAGAAAATTCAAACTATTTTTGGTATATAAAAGAAAATAAATAAAACAAAATTTTTCTTTATTGTAACTCAAAATATTTTATATTCTAAAAAGAAATAAGTTAGTATTACAAATCAGAAAAATCAAATATATGGTTTCACGGTTGGAAAAATTTAAGTTTTTTTGTACATAAAAGTAGCTAAATAACAATATTTTTTTGTCTTTTTAACTAAACATATTTTATATATTTTAGGAAGATCTTTGCCCAAGAGTTTTTTTTATATTTGTTCTGTAATGTTTAAAAAGATGTGTAATGGTAGTTTGTTGTGAGGTCCTATAGCCCAATTATTATTTTTATCCAGCTGTACAGGGGGTGCAGCTTATAAGCAGGCGTTCAAAGAAACTGCCAGAAAAAGTGAGAACTCAATTTATAAACTAGGCAAGTTGTTGCCGGATTGGGTTTTTAAATTAAAGTCTGATTTTATTCAACAATTCAATCTGCTTATATACTATTTTTACAAATCTAAATTAGCTTTTCTATCCTACATTTAATATTCACAATTATGTTTTGTTTCTTTCTTTACTATGAAAATAGTAAACATTATTTTATTAACCAATGAAAAACAGGGGATTTTTTAATAAGAAATTATATTGTGACTCAAAAGAATGTCACTCAATTTATTCCAATCAGCATTATTATTGTTTTGGGTTGTGTTGCAATGCTTGTGCATTGAACTGCTATTAAAGCAATGCAAGTAATTTCTGTTACAGTGCATTACTATAAATGTGGCACACTACAATTCTCTCTTGTTAGTTTTACGAAGGTTTGTAGTATATTTTGCAGATTATGCCCTCAGCACAATTATGTTTCAAATAAATTGTCATACTTTGACAGCTTGCAACGAATTATTATTAATATTTAGTAAATTAGCATAACAGTAAATAAATCCTTTTTCAAAAAATAACATTAACTGGTCATTATGTAAAATTTAATTAGCATTAGTATTAATGTAGTAATAAACAGTAACAACTAAATTCTAACCCCCATATTTATAAAAAAACAAAATAAATTTGCAATTCATTTGAGGAAAATTTTATATGGAAAATTTTAAATAAAATACATTTCAAATTCGTTTCAAATTTTATGAAAATGGGGGTAAATGTTTGGCATTCATAATGCATCCTCATTCTTTGGCATATTTACAAAAATAATATATGTAAAAATTATTTTAATTTTTCTTACAAAGGATATAAGAAAATACTATTTAACTAAATATTTTCAATCCTTGGTAAAAAAAAGGAAATGAAAAGGCCTCAACTGTTTTTTTTTTGTCTTAATAAATTATTCTTAATGATATCAGAAATTATTATAAATTAATAAATAAAGAGTTTACCTGTATTTTGTAAAATTTCAATAATTTTTTTAATCGGATAGAGTTAAGAAACTTTAAAAAGCTGTTGGAATTGCCTTAAGGCTACGTGTACTTTATTCATAACTTTAAATATTCTTCGCAGATCATAATACATTTTTTGTTCACTTAAGGAAAATTTAATTTATTCTTGCCTTAAATAAACACTTTATGGGAAAACTCACTACCAATAAAAAAGAATATAAAGAAACAAAAAAAAGGAATTAAGTTTTCCCTAAGGAACTTAAATGAAAAAATTAGAATAAAGCTATATAAATATAATTTATGGTTTCTTATTGTTTCTGACAACTCTTGCAAAAGCCATTAACAAACAACAACAATTATTAGTAGAATATAAAAAAGTGGAGAAAACCTCCTTCCCCTCCTTTTTTTTTTTTTTTTTTTGAACTGATACCAGTTTCAGAATTAAGTGTAATAATTTTCTATATACATAAATAAAACAAAAAATATATTAAAATAAATTTTCATTCCCCCAAAAAAATTCTCATTCGTTCTATAAAGTTGTTCACAGATAGTTTAAAACGGAATTGGCTTGGCTTAGTTTGATATGCTTTCTCGAGATCACAATTTTCAAAAATTTTATTTTTTTATTTATTTTTTAAATGTTAAAAATACAATTACAAATTAAATATAGTAACTTATGAGTATTCTGAAGAGTTCGAGGTTAAGTAAGTCGTTGTATTTGTTTTGTCTATTTAATACAGAAACAAATTTTTCTTGCAGCATAAAAGCTTGAATTGTTATATATCTAAAACCAGCTAATATAGAAAAAACTTTGCATAATAAAGGAAATGTAGAACACTAAGTCCTGTGGGTAAAGATTATAACAAATATAAAATAACAAAACTTTTCCTTAGAGAACATATTGCACATATACCACTGAAATACATAAATGTTTATACCCTACAAACATTTGCTAATGCATAATATAAAATTGAATTAGAAATGGTTTTTATACCTGATGTTTTTAATCTAGGCAATAAAAATACAGGGATATTCTGTAAATCGCACGTTTCGAAATCGCCTAATTTCCAGAAAAGAGTTCAGTTAAAAATGTGAGAGCTTTTAATTTGTTTTAATGTTTTAGATGTTTAAAATATTTTATAAGACCAGTGGCCAGTTTCTCAAAACTACAAAGTACAAATCTACAAGTAAAATACACAAAAAAAGACACTTACAAATTTTATTGTTTGTTTGTGTGTATTTTACTTGTAGATTTGTAATTTGTAGTTTTGAGAAACGGGCCCTTTATCTTCGAATGCAGTAAATCGTTCGATCGGCAAAACACTATATTTCGTTTTTGGAAATCGCATGATTCCAAAACGCGCGGCTTAGAGAACACACCTGATAGTTTCAATAACAAACATAAATTTTTTTAAGGAGCACTTTTATTTAATAAGAAACTATAAAAAATATGTTTTGTAAAATTTAACATTTATAAAAAACGGTTTGCTTTTGTAATAACTACCGTTTGTAAAAAGTACCTTGTTATAAAAGGTACCTTTTGTAAAAAGTAACTTCTTATAAAAGGTACCTTTTGTAAAAAGTACCTTTTCATAAGAGATACCTTTTGTAAAAAGTACCTATTGTAAAAAGTACGTTTTGTAAAAAGTACATTTTCTAAAAAGTAACTTTTGTAAAAAGTACCTTTTTTAAAAAGTATATTTTGTAAAAGGTACTTTTTTTAAAAAGTCCCTTTGGAAAAAGTAACTATTGCTTAAAGTATCTTTTCTTAAAGGTTCCTTTTATAAAAAGTAGCTTTTGTAAAAAGTACTTTTTATAAAAACTACCTCTTGCAAAAAGTAAATTTTGTGAAAAGTACCTCTTGTAAAAATTTTGTAAAAAGTATCTATTTTAAATATTACCTTCTGTAAAAAGTGCTTATTTTTAAAACTATATTTTGTTAAAAGTACCTTTTTTATAAAGTACCTTTTTTAAGGGGTATCAACATGTGTGCCCTTAATTATGAAAGTGGTCTAAGTCATTTATTTCTTTGGTAGATTGCATTTGAACAAATTAAAAAATATTTTTAAATTATACAATATTTTAATTTAGAGTTGTTGTAGTCTCGCTTAATATAAATTTACTTAATATTTTTTAAATATTTATTAAAGGTTTTAAAGATTTATTCAATCTTTCGAAGCCAAAAAGCATAATTAAGGGCACATATAACGTAACGCTGTTTGTAGAGTTTTTAAAAACCCACCATACCAATTCACAAAGCTTTTTGCAAATTTTCAGTATAGGTTTTCTAAACCGTAACAAGTGAACGTGAACTTTTAATGAAAACTACTTTTGTAAAACAAATGCTTTTGTAAAATAAACAATTTATAAAAATAGGGTTGAACAAAAGGCACCTTAAGGTAAAAGTACATTTTGTAACAACAACATTTTCTAAAAAACATTTTTTCAAAAATACTTTCCAAAAGTGCAAGTATTTTTAATAACATATTTTGTGCAAGTACCACATTTAATATAATCTTCTTATAAAAACGAAATATATTTTTTTGATCTAAGTATACATATCGTTACCTTAATATAGAATGGTCCTAACTTAATATTTTTCCTTTTAATTCGAGATTTTGCATTTTACAATTCATTAGATTTTCTTCTATTGTTATGTAGAAAAAACTCGAATTAGAACAAAAATATGTTGAGTTAGGTCCTTTTTTTATTAAGGTAACGATATGTGCATAAATCCATATATTATAAAAAGTTTGTTTTGTAAAAAAAAAACTCCTTTAGTTATAAGTATTTTACATTTCATAATATTGTTTAGTACCTTTCTGTCCTATAAGCAAACATAATTATTAAAACTACCTGCTGCATTGGAAAATGTTTTCGTGGAGCAAGTAATTGCATGTATAGAAACGTCGAAAATGAAATAAATAAAACAATGAATTAAACCAAAATATTCAAAACTAGAAAAAAAAACTTTTAATTTTAATGTCTTCTACATATAAGGATACATAAATAATTAGATAAATACTTACAACCTTATTTATAAAATTTATTAAGGCCGTATAAAGGGTGTTTAAACCAAATTTTCATAAAAAGTTTTTCTTAAAAAGGCCTTTATAAGGCCTCAACAATTTCTATAAACAATTATGTTAAATTTTGAAGTTCTTTTCAATATTTGCTAATTTAGTTTCATTATTAAATTTTTATATTTTAGGAAGCAAATATGTGAGTGAAAGAATACATTTCTGATGAGTGTTCTGTTCTAATTGAAATTTGTAGTAAACTACATTTGAGTGCTACAAATTTGTTGCCACAAAAGCACTGAATTTGACCAAATTTTACTAACAGGAATTTAAGTTTTATTCCCCAGTATCATAAATAACCCAAAGATACCTAAATCTAATTTTCTTTTTCAATTTCTTATTAATTTAAACATCTTGCAATTTACGATTACCAATTGATATATTTCAAACAAAAATTTAATTGCTGCCTTGATATAAAATTTACATAAGAAAATTTTCGCCCCACTTTAAACCATTACATAAAAAATTTAGATAATTAAAGCAAGTTACTTAGACATTCTTATCTATTTATCTTGATTGTGCGTGTAAAAGGTTACAATTCATTTATATCATTTGCCATAAATACTTGTGTGTACACAAATAAAATACATTTGTTTTTATTTCCATATATTGCATTTAAGTGTATTATTTGTATATACATATGTAAGTATGTGTATTTTCCTTTTGTTTCCTAAAAGTCAAATGAAAGAAAAGTGAAAATTGCGTACATAAGTGAATTGAGAATTTTCAAGGGAAAACTTTTGATTGCAGTTGATGTGTTACAATGTTCAAACTAATTGCGGTTACTCTTTGTAGCAGAAAGTGAGGAAATAAAAAAGGACCAAGTGCAAATATTTCTCTTGCACAAATGAAAATAAACGAGACTTGCTTCTGGTATTTGCATTTTATTTTATTGTATATATACGAGGGTGTTTTTTGGATACATTGAAATAATTTTCGCATTTTCCCACTTATATTTATAACATTCCTAAGAAAGGCAATAAACTTTTTTTTTCTTTTGAAACTCCGTACTAGCAAATGGAAATTCCTTTATGAAATTTACCAACATGAATTTACCTCATTTTTTTACATACAGTTTGTATGAGAACCTGAAATTTCGTATGAACTCCATACCAGGCTTAAGGTTTGAATTTCGTAAGGCAACTTCATCTATATATCTTCTTCTGTTATAAAATATTTGCCTACTTTTGACTTAAAAATAAGGAAAAACCACTTCCATAAAATAATTACAGGGCACAAATTACTGCATTCGATATCGACCGAAATTTCTATAGAAACAAAAAGAAAATTCTACGAAAAATTATTCGATATCAAATGCCCTAATTTAACATGAAATAAAAGGAAAAGTTAAATGACAATATTAGTTAAAAATCACAGAATACCTTAACCTACATAAGTGTGTCTTTTATCCCCACTTGATCACATTAACGGCCCTTTTCACAATGTACGATTAAAAGATAACAGCTACTTTAACGGCAAGTTTTGTATGAAGAACCTGCAGTGAACATTCACGTTAACTCTTAATCATAGATAGTGAAAAGGGACGTAAGTGTATAAAATAATTAGTTTAATGCTTATCTCGGCATGAACTGATTAATAGAAATAACCCTCGTAGATCTGTGTAAACAAAATAATTGTGTAAGTTTCTATTGTTTTCTTCATTATTAGTATCGGGTAAACTTTTGACTTGACTTCAAAAGTAATTAAAAATTGTACAGACTATAAACAAAGCAATAGAGAAAAAGACTCTTTGTTAGGAGTGTGGAATTATTTTGTTACATTTTCCATAATGTTGATTTAAATAATTTAAGTTAACTTTATAAAGTGTTTTATAGCAAATGTTTATTTAAATTAACTAACGCCATATACATGCATAAATTCTAGGGTAATCGATTATTCGACTTTTTCCAGAAACCTGGTTTCGAATAGTTCGAATATTTGAAGTTATGAAAACCCCTTTTTCGGTTTTTACAATTTAGGAAAAACCGGTTAACCGGTTTTTTAAGTAAGAAAATAATTTTACAAAAGTTTTTATTTTAAATTGCTTTATTAAAAAAAGAGTTCACAGCTCATGTAAATATTATAAATAACTTCATATACTCGTACTTAAGTATAGTACATATTAGTGATGCACGAATATTTGTATTCGATTTGCCCAATATTCGGCCATTTTCAGGCGAATACGAATACGAATATTTTTCTAAAGAAATTAAATAAATAAATGCATAAATCCTAAACGAAATTTAAATAAATGACTAAAAATTTTAGTTTGTACAAATACATTGATTTTTTATAGAAATTTGTCCTTTTGTATCATTTTCAAACATTATTTATTGACAATCATTAAAATTTTGGGTACTTTTTATTAACTTTAAAGTACGCCAACAAGAGTGTGAAGTCCTTTTTCATAACAATTTTTTAATATTTCATATTGCATATAATATTCGTATCCGTATTCGTAGTTCATATATATGCATAATATATATGATAGCTGTCCAAAGTAGCACTAGAGTGCCGAACATCAATCGGCTTCTTATACAAATGAATACACATACGCGAATACATTTCTCACGTGTTTCCTTCGATGGCCAGCTCTAATATACATACATATGAATGTTTGGACAAGGTAGACAACCAGCTTTATATAAAATATAAATTAAAATGTCAACAAAACTAAAAAAAAAAACACTTTTTGTGAATGGATTTTAACATCCATTGTACACCATTAGGCCAATTTAATTTGCTTCTGCTAACACCTCATAAAATAATTTAGCTTTAATTTCATATTTCAGTAAGTATTGAAATGCTCAAAAAACGCTTAGTAATTTTACACTGAAAAAAAAATACTTAGAATAATCAACAGAACACGTTGGTCTAAGTTTTGACACAGTAAAAACTAATCTTTTGCAAAATATACAAATGGAAAAGTATTAGACTCAGCCGGTTTTTAAATTGTAAAAAATGCTGACAAATAACATTCGAAAAATCAACATTTTGAAAAAACCGACAGCAGTATTGTGAAAAAACTGGGTTTTAATACCGATTAAAAAACCGAGTCGATCACCCTAATACATACTTAATATGAGATTTCAAAAGATTATAATTTTTATTTAAAATATTTAGCCTGGTTGTGTAGAGCTTTGGCGATGAAAATGTTTTTTTTTTTTTTTGGAATAGATTAAAGGAAACTAACAGAAGATTTCCATAGCCAACGCCTTACGCAACCCGGCTGTTTTGAAATTGAATAAAAATGATTGGAGGTATTTTCTGTAAAATTAACCATATAGCGCATCCTGAAAAATATACTCCAAACTTGGTGGAAAAGTTTAGAATCTCAAATCATAAACTACTTTTAGCAATATTTTTTTGAACAGTGTGACGGCTATGATGGCTGGTTTATGAGACATACGGATAGACGAATATACGTACATCGCTCTATGATGATGTAAAAAATTTCTGAATGTTGCAATGAGCGCTAGAAATAAGCAGTGTCGACCAAATTTAATTGAATAAAATGTACATACTACTGGTCTAAAGTATTGGCAACACACGGTATAGGAAAAAATTAACATGTCGTTAGCACAAGTGACGAAATTGCATTAGGTGTTAACAAGTTCCTCCATATAATTTGATATTAAAATTGGGCGCATTTCTTAAATTTAACACACTACTAAGACCTAGCGTGATTCTTAATGTGAAGTTTTATAGCAAAACTCTTTGAGGGTATGTTCAATTTTGCCACTTATGCTAACTTCATGCCAGTTTTTTTCTTATACATAAGGCCCCTAGTTATTAACTGTTGTGAATTGATATTGTTAAAAAACTTTAAGCAAGCTACTGCTTTTTGAAATGCATTAAAAAAATATAAAATTTCTTAACAGTAACTTCTGACTATTTCTATTTAAGTATTTGTATTGCAAGCACAGATAAAGTAAATTGAAGGTTAAAATATTTATAAATGAAAAGAAAAAATATAGAAGACCACACTCAAAAAAAAGACATATACTATTATTAAGCAAAAAAAGTTTCTAAATTTAAGTAAAAAAAAAATTCTAAGTTTAAGTAATTTTTTCTAAGTTTAAGTAAATTTTTCCAAAAATCTAGTAAAAATTACTTAGTATAAGTAAAAAATAAGAAGAAAAATTCCCACATTCAAGGACACGTTTACTGACTTAAAGGAAATATTTACCAAAAATTTGAAAATGGTTTAAAAAATTAGGGAAAATGTATCCTAAGAACTAATCAATCTCGTTTCAAATCAAAAAATAAATTTTAGGAAATGACTAACTCATAATTAGTTCATCAAATTTGACTTACTTGAAAGATATAAAAAGGTATTCTAAATTTTAGAAAAACATTTACCAGTTTTAAGTATTTTTTGTTTAAATTATAGAATATATCTTTTGTTTGCATTAAGCAAAAAATCTAAGTAAGTTTTTCATATTTTGGAAGAATATTTGAGCTTGAAATATATTTTTTTGAAAATAAAATCAAATTTAAAAATTTCAATGCTTATTCAGGCTGCCTTGTTAGGCAATTGGTTATAATGCTTGCCTATCAGTCAGAATGTTGCTGGTTCAATACTTGCCTCCTCTCAAGAAATTAATATGTATGTGTGGTATGGTGAATTAATTCAGAATATAATATGAAGATATAATAAAAAACATACCATGTGGTAAGAATTTAATTAAAATTAAAAATAAGTACCAGAATTAAGAAAATAAAAAAAACTTCGAAAATTTGCTGTATTTGAGATCAAAGATGAAAAACATTTTTTGCAAAGCTCCGAATTTTATGGGAAAATTTTAATTAATTTTAGAAAAATTTTACTTAAATATAAAAATATAATTACTATAAACTAGTTCTTTAATGAACAGGAAATTTAGTAAATGTTTTACTGGTTTCAAGTAAAAAACAGCTTTGGCGCCATACGACAACTATTTTTTATTCAAATTTAGAAAATTTTCCAAAGTTTTAGTTAGTTTTTTTTTTGAGTGCAGGGTATTAGTAAGTTAGTCTTTTAAGAGGTAATTAAATTTAATTTCCTTTACACATTTTACCCACTTTTATATATATATATATATATATATATATTTTTTTTTTTGGAATTTTCGCATTTCTTTTTATTTTAGTTTCTTAAATCATTTGCAACAACTGAATCCTTTAATACCTTTCCTTAGAAGAAAACTTCTACTATATGCCGCTCATTAAGTTTAGAAGTGAACCAAAAGGAATGCTTGAAAGATGACTTAAATAGTCAGAAGAATAGAGAAATTTTTTTCAAGGTCATTGCTGCAATGCTTTTGGTTTTAGTTTGTATATTTTTTATATCCATTTACTTTCATTTATTACTTTAACTGCTCTTTAGTTGCTGCCGCTTGTGACCTAGAAAGTCTTATTCAGGAGATAATGACATCATTTAGCTTAAGCCATTCTATTTTATTTTTCTGTGAATGTAATTTTTTTAAGCCATTTATTTTTTTATTTTTATAAATATATAAATATTTTTTTCATAGTTGTATCCTTAAAGTATTAAATAAATTTATTAATATTGTGGTTTTTTACCTCTGTTTATTGCAGACGCTCACACAGATGCTGATGTGCAGTTGAAGGTGCCGAGATGGGTGGAACGTGGTACTGGCGCGACGTTGGAATGTCTGCACGATGTGGATCCAAGCGTTTTATTTAAGGTAAGAGTAATAGCAAACGGATGGCAATAATAATATTTTTATTACGTGTTACAAATTAAAACTTCAATGTAATTGTAAAAGTCGTTTAATAGTTCATTTTAGACTATTAAAGTAACTATTAAAAAAAAACGTTTTTGAGGTAATAGGAGATTTACATTATCTCAAAATCTAGTACTTATGAGATTTCGAGGTAAATTTGCTTTTTTTTTTACTAGTTTTCCTTTACAAAACGAAATCAAATTTTACAGTATATTTGTAGGAAATCAACTCAAAATCTAACATTTTTATATTATTTTTACTACCCTGTACAACATATTTGTATAAAAGATTGTCTAATTAGCTACGGTCTATTTAAAAAGATGTGTGAATTGGCTACATTGCAGTTGTTTGGTTGTAGTTTTGGAAAATTTGCAGTTAATGGGTTTTGTTTTGGATAAAAAAAGTCATGATAAATTTCAAAAAAGCTTAGTGTAAACGGTATACATTTTCATAAAGATTTTAACTTAAATCTGCTCAATTTTGTGCAGGTGTATATGTTATATAAACAAAAATTTTAAAAATACAAAATTAATACATATGTGCTTTAAAATGTTGAGTAAAAATAACGAATGTTTGTGTAAAATAATACATTTATTTGGTTGGTTTAATATCATTGGCTGCTTGTCAAAAATAAATTAGAATTGTGAGATGCATTTGCAATATATAACAGTTCACTAGTCCCAGTCTTAACTTACCAGAGTTAACTATAGTTAATTTGTTAAAATTTATTTAATTTAAGACTGTTTAGACTTTTATGTTGATAATACTTTGCCTACAAGCAAAGTAATACGAAAATGATTCGAAATCGTATTGCTTGGAAGAAGAATATTGTTGCGAAAACAATCACATTCATATTGCGGAAGTTTCCCCCTTCGGGAGAGGTTGTGTGGCCAGGGCGATACTTCGAAGAGATACGAATACAATACTTCTAGAAGATAAAACTGTGATATTGCTAGATAATCATCTAATCGAATTATTTTTGATACTGCCAGATTATGTTTAGGGAAATAAATTATTTATAACGATAGATTATCTCCTAAAGTACAATTTTACAATTTTGCTAAGTTATCTGAAATAAAAAAAATATAAGATATCGTAACGTCACTCTTGAATTAAAATTACCATTAATTTAAATTTATAGCAATTTTTGTGGTCAACTTAATTCAATTAATCATCACAGGAGTCATCATATGTTTAGTACAAAAAGGAATTTCCTCAGCTAATGTTTTGAAAATGTCCTGATTGTTTTTGTTTTAAACTAAATATTATTTTAGTGTTTTTTATGCGAATTATTACAATTTAAGTTTAAAATTTTTAAACGCACTAATAATCCCAAATTAATATTTTACTTATTAAGTAAAATATTTTTTTATTAAAAATACAATAATCAATAATCAATTTCAATGTATTTTTAATAAAAAAATATTTTGCTTAATAAGTAAAATATTAATTTGGGATTATTAGTGCGTTTAAAAATTTTAAACTTAAATATTATTTTATCTTCTAGTTAAAAACATATTAATATTATAAATTTATTGCGCATGTGATAAGACACCAGGCTGAACAAAATTCAATATTTTAATAAGACAAAAAAAATACTTTGTTAAAGAAAAAAATAATTAGTCAACACATTTTGAACTGTTCATTCAAAAAGTTTCACTAAAATGTGAATAATTTAATATCAAAAAAGTATTGCTTTGATGATTTTCATCTAAATGATAAAAATAAGATATTTTATACATATCTTCTGGTTAATATATCTTTCGAATCTTTGTAGAGTTATATTGTTTATTGCTACCTTAATATAGAAAAGTCCTAACTCATTTTTTTTTTTTTTTTTTTTTTTTTTTTTGAAACCGGGATGTTTGCATTTTTCGGTAAATTAGACGTTCTTCTATCGAAATAGACAAAAAACTTGATTTCCAAAAAAATAATGAGTTAGGGCCTTTTTTTTATTGAGGTACCAATGTCGCACACCAGGAGAATGTCTTCCTTAGCAACAATTGCTACCAACAAGGCCATAACTTCATCTTGCTGAGCTAATTTGTGATTTAAATTTATTTGGCATTTCTTTTCTTTTGTGGTGTAATTTTCAAAATGTGAGCAATGCCGTTCTCATTATGATTTTGTTCGTAGCAGAAAAAACTGAAAAATATGGGCTACGATAACCACTGCCATCAATCATTGCTTGGCGATATCACAAAATGGCCCAATGTATATTCAGCATAAGGCAAATAATGAAAAAATCCTTACGTGCTGAAACCATAAACTTAATAATTTCATTAAAATTGCAACAACAGTTTGATTGCACTAAATTCGTTTTACAGAAAACATTTAAAAAATGACATGATAAACAATATTTTGCTTAATTCCTGGACTTAGGTCAATAAACCAAATGGTTTGGCTTAAACATTGTGGTCACCTTAATACTAATTACGAGACCATGGCAAGAAAGTAACTACAAATTTTTAAATAAATGAACTCTGAATTCATATTCGAAAAGCCACATACACACACACATATCTATTACATATTCTCTTGCCTTACCCTCAGAATTGCTGACCTCATCCCTCTTTTTTTAATCAAACAAGTAGGAATTAGTAGAGAAGTGAAAAGTAAAACATATCGTGATACTGTTTTACACACACCAGCTTACATTAGTACAATTACTACTCCAGCCACTACTTCAGCAATTATAATTCAACATTAACAGCCTGGCCCACGATATCGACAACGTTCGACTTGTCGCACACTTACATTTGAAACAACAACAAAATATTAAAATTTGTTTTTGTTTTGAATGTAAGTGTGCGACAAGTCGAACGTTGTCGATATCGTGGGCCAGGCTGTAAGTGTTCTGCTCCTTTTTAATGGATAAATTAACCAGAAACACAAAGCATTTAAAAAGGACCTACGACCGAATAAACTCAATAATATGGATGGACAACATGAAATGGGAAATAGTAGAACAGAAAATTAAAGCCAATTATAAGGTAAATGGAAAATAAGAGAATAAATAAATACAAACGAGTTGTAATGAGGAGCAAAAACATGTCTTTATTAAACTTTTTTTAATCAATATGAGAACAAAGTGTGTGTCCGTGCGTGCCTGTGCGTATACGTCTGTGTGTGCAAGTAAATGTGTGTTTCTGTGTAAAGCATAATCGGATAGCGTTGAAGCTTTGCAAATTATTATTATTAATTTAGTTTAACTTAAAGTAATAAAATAATATATAAGTTATTATTATCAATAAAAATTAAGAAAATTTTTACATTTTCAGCAATAAATTTTAATTTAAAAAATATTAAAAAAAGATATCATCGTTGAAAACTCAAAAGTACACAACTGCGTAGAAATAGAGTTAAAAAAATTAATTTAAAACAGGCCTGTGAGAAAAAATTAATCCGCCTTGTTCTGTAAACCGAATTGATTTGAAGTCGTACGATTTTAGAAAACTAACTCCGACAATAAAAATATTTTTTCAGAGTTTTTTAATTTTGCATATATCATTCTAAAAAAAAAAAATTATCGTGTATGATTTTAAACATGTCATCAGGACCATTATAAATTTTTTGAAAACGAGAAATGACTGAGTTATGAAGTAATACATGAAAAACTCAAAACTAAAATAAAATATATAAACTAATTGAGAACCTGAAGACAGTGACAAAAAGCATACGTCAACAAATATGGTCGATGTAGACGATATCTTGACAATATATTCTAATATTTTGTTCTGACATACTATTTGGCATCAATAAAACTGATCTTTAAAAAAAGTTTTTATTTAAGTTAACTCGAGTTTAGTGTCAATAAATATTTTATGCTCTTTTTCATTACTCAGGTCTTTATTTCTCCATATTCTACATGGCTAAATGATCTGTTTTCAAGGTTTTAACCCTTATAATAAGAACGTGTTGGACATAATTATTACTCAGGCAATTCAATCCTATATTTTTATTTATTTTTTGTACAGCAAGTCTATTAATGTACATATAGACTTTGTGTCAACATCACTAATACAAACACAATGTTACCACAATTAGCCTGATTAAAATTATATTTTCATAGGCATAAATTTTTATTAAGAAATTTTTTTTTGTATCTGACTAACTAAATAACCAACGCCCTTAATCACAAGTTCTACCTGCTTAAACATTATTTCCATATTTGTATAATTTATATTCATGACTATACAAACATTTCAATGCTAACAAAGTACAACATTTAATGTCAAAGTAAATATTGGCTTAAAAACACTTACAAAAGTGGTTGAAAAGATAAAAACAAAAAAAAAAATATATAATTAGTGTTGTTTATGGGAATTGTTACAATTTAAGTTTAAAATTTTTAAACGCACTAATAATCCCAAATTAATATTTTACTTATTAAGTAAAATAATTTTTTATTAAAAATACATTGAAATTGATTATTGAGGGGTTTAGCTGGATCCTATGCGCATTTCACTGTTGCTAATGCAGATCATCAGGGAACCTTTACCCAAAGCTTCTTAGAACAACTAGAGTTATTATATTATAAACTTTCATTTAAACAAATGACAAGCTCAATAAGTCCTGATTCACACACATCAGGTTTAGCTGATCAGTTTTTGTTCAATTTTCTTTTAAACCTGCATTTACGTTCATACACACCGTCAAGTTTGTTTCATCAAGTCTCATCAATTTGTGTTGTAGTAGAGTATTACGAATGACAAAACAAAAGGAAAAAGCAAACTTGACTGGTACGTTCAAGTCTGTACCCCTTTCCATTCTCTTTTCCTCTCTCTCCTAAAAACTCAAGACTTGACGACTCAGACCTGACGTGTGTGAATCAGGACTAACAAATAACAAAGTTGAAACAAGAACTCAATAATCAACATGTTTTTTATTTTCTTACTTTACCATTGCTACATTGGCTGACCTTTTTTCAGCTTCAAATTGTAGTCGTAAGAGTATACAAAAGAAAATAAATGTAAATAACAACAACAGCTATTTAAGAATAGAGTGTTGCCACACAAGTATTTTTTTTGACCAGGTGCAGTCAAGTTAATAATTAGTGTTGTTTATGGGAATTGTTACAATTTAAGTTTAAAATTTTTAAACGCACTAATAATACGGAGTTCTTACGGAATTTCACGTTTGTAAATGTACATATATTTCTACACGGAAAAATAATCTTGTAGCCTTTTGTGTAGAATTATGTTTGCATACACACAAAATCGTTTATTTTTGACTTAACAACTCACATAAATACTAAAAATTAATTACAATTTGATGGAAATTAAAAAATGTCAAAATTTCCGTGACAAAATATTTGCATGAACATTAATTTTTGTTTCAGTTGACTGAAAAATATCTCCACTTATATTAATAACATCCCTAAGATAGGCAATAAATTTCAAACATTCCGTGTATTTTTCTTTTAAAAGTCCGTACTGGCAAATGGAATTTTCTTTATGAAATTTATCAACCCGAATTTACGTAAATTTTTGTTACGTACAGTTTCTGTGAGAATTTAAAATTTCGTAAGAAGTCCATACCAGGCTTTAAGCCTAATTTTCGAAAATCGGGTTTTCATAAAATCTCCACCGTCTGTGGTCATAGAAATCTATTCTGACCATTTTTGCAACACCGCCTTTGGAGCAATCATTCATATTTCTCCATACAAGTCTATAAAATTGGTTTTTCAAAAATATATAATATATTTGGGTGATATATAGGCCGAACACAGACTCATTGTATTAAAAAAAATTAATCAGTATAGTTGAACGCTTTGTTCGTCCAGGCTGAATTGGTAAATCAAAATGAACCAAATCACGGTCAAATCAAAAGATGCAGCCGCAACAATATGGACACTATCAACAGTCGAGGTTAGAAAGTCTCTATTGGTAGGTGTTATGAATATATTCTGGACTATTATGTATCGTTTTAAAACGACAGATAAGAACAGCAATTTTACATTGAAAATTTATCGTGTTACCCTAGTACCCTATTACCAGTTTAAAGTTATCATTTTTATATGTCGTTTTGAAATTAAACACAAACGAGAATAGGCCCAATCTCTGAAGATATTATTTTGTGGGGATTTTTTTTTATGTATTAAACAGTCTTTATTATGTTTAAGACTATATACTTTTTATAAAATTAAAATATTATTTTTAAATATATTTGGTCAATTCTCAACGTATTGTACGAAATGTACGTTATACACGAATTGTTAATAATTTCAATAAAAATATTTGTTTAATTCAGAACAATTTGTATCGTTTGTCTTGTATCACATACACTTTCTGTTTTTAACCCGCCGTTACTAGCGCGGGGTGTAAATTACACCCCACAACTTGTTATGATTGCTATATTTTTTTCCAATAGTCTTGTTCGCAGTTTTTCTAATAGCTAAATATAGTGAACTATCTCATCATATGAAGGATGCCACGTCCTTTTTAGTCGTATTTTTTAGAAGAGCGAGCACCTTCAATTTTTGCTAAAAATCACGTATTATATGCCTTTTTTCTGACCTTTCTTTTCGTTATAAATTTTTCAATAAAAATATTATGTGTAACTTAGGAAATGCTTTTATGTGTAGAGTTTAAGATATTTTCGACCTTGCGAGTAACGGCGTGCAAAAACAAGTGTGCAAGTAATGGCGGGTTAATTGTGAACATCCTGTGTGCAGTGTATTAATGTATTTTGTGAAATGAAAAAATTAAAACAAAAGAACAACCCAGCTGGAAAATTAGGCAATAATTGCATAAATAATGGATGAAATAATCTATTATTTTCCGAAGCAAGACAATGCATTCCCTTAGAAACGAGAGGGTAATTTTATCAAACAAAATAACAACACATTGTTTGCCACGTGTATTACCACATCTGCAGAAAACTAATGTATAGTTTTTGCTTGTGACGAGGGTTATGAACAGAATATAGAATTCATTCCTCGGACGTATTAAAGTAATTCATTACTTTCCTAGGACATGTTCTGCGTTAACAGTAATGAAATCTAGAATGAAAAAGTATACATGCTGTGCATTACCTTTTCCTTTACCATTTACAACCTTTTTGCACTGGGAAGCTACATACAAATTCTCTCAGAGACCCACTCACTAAATGAAACATTTTAAAAATATATGACACAAAATGTAACAGTGTATTTAATTTTTATATGAACATTTCACACAACAAATTTGACACTATTGTATTTAATATGATAATACAATCGATACAAATATACAAGAGGTTTTGTAAAATAAGCAAATATAAAATAACATCCGAAGCGGTTAAAAATTACAAGCAAAGCTCATACTACCTACGATTCCTATAAATATGTATATAGGTTGTGAATTGAGTATATTATTTTTAAATTATGGTTTGTTTCTACAATCCAGAGGGTCGACTTTAGTATAAAATTTATATGAAAAGCACTCATTTGTTTAAGTGATTTCCATACAAATTTTCTAGACGAGTCGTCTGCCTGACTTGTGGAAACTGCACATTAATCGTTAAATATTGATTTTAGTGTATTTTTACTTGAAGTCAAAATAGCTTGATGAATGCCCAGAAAAACTTTTGGAATTTAAATTGTTTATAGTTAAAAAAATAAGTTACACTTATTTACAAGAATCTCGTTATTTTGAAAGATATAAAACATTTTGTTTATAATGAATAAAGTAGGCAGAACATGTTCGAGAATGTACCACGCTGCATCATACGGGTGAACCTTAATTTAAAATATGGCATTTAAAAAGAAAGTTCTCTGATATTTTTTTAGTAGCAGCAGCGCAGTGAGAAATTTTGAAACAGACCCATGTTTATTGTTTATTGTTAATAAATGATTTTGGATTACTCTTTCGTAAAATAATTTTATTATTAACACTTTTTTCTAAACCCGTTATAATATTTTAAAATATATACTAACTATGAAGATATTAGAGGTAGGTGTCCTGAATTATTTAACTTTGTTTCTTTAGAGATATTTTTCTGCTAAAACAAAAATAAAACAAAAAAAGAAATAAGCTCTATTTGCAAGTGCAAAGAGAAAAAATTAACGAAAAGGTTTAGCGCAAAAATCTAAAAAGGTAAAATATTTTTGCAACCCTTAAGTCATCCACTTGCTTAAAGAAAAATAATAAAAAGCAACATTAACATCAAGTTGTTGTTGCTTTTATTGTTCACTGTTTTTTTATTTTTTTATTTAAATTTTTATATTTAATTTGGTTATTACCCTTTTTGGCTAGATGTTACTGTATTTTTAAACCTAAAGCAAATAGCTTTTGTTTAAATATTGTTTTTCTTTCGAAAAAAAATCGATACCTAAAAGTTTTCAGATGATTAATAATGCCAAAACCACAGGTGTTTATTGAGTTTATTGTGGTAAAGCAAAAAGCAAAACTGCTCGAATTTATTAACTTTTTTAGGCATCATTTTAACGAGAGATGTCAGGTTTTATATTTTTACTACAGGGTTCTTTATAAAAAATATATCAATTAACTAAATATCAACGTCATGGCTGTCAATGGTGGTGAACCATACACAACTTGGGCTTTCTTTCCTCACCCCTGGACGCAGTTAAAGTGAAATAAAAATAAATTTACTATATGCGTTCGTATGTGAACGTGAAATGTGGTGGGAGGGAATGGCAGGCAGCAAACTAAAGCAGTAGGAGTGTATAAAAGTATAAATTGGAAAAATACTATTTGACATGAAAATGCCAATCAATTGTTTTTTTTTTTTTTTGACAACTTGGATTTTTTATGTTTCAGACTGAATGAGGCAGTGATTGAAGGAGGCTTGTGTTAAAAATACAATCAGAATTATTGTACTTTACGGAGTACAATCTAATTTATGTTGTTATTTATTATTAAAAATATTTTTTTTATATGTATGAAAGTCTAACATAGTAACTCTAGTTGTTTTAAGAAATTTTTGGGTAAAGCTTACCTGATAATGTGCATTAGCAAGAGTGAAATGCGCATTGGATCCAGCTATGCGCAATAATCAATTGCAATGTATTTTTAATAAAAAAATATTTCACTAAATAAGTAAAATAATAATTTTGGATTATAAGTGCGTTAACAAATGTTAAACTTTTAATATATTGTATATTGTTCTAAAAGTCTAAATCTACTGTCACACTTGTAAAACATTTGCCCAAAAAAAAGGTAATCACTAAATGCTAATAAAACATGCTCTAATTCAGACAAAAGTTTGTCAAGTTAAAGAGTAGCCAATATTGTTGGATTCTATGATATTGTCCATTAGTTGTGTTCGAAATTTCTTAATATGATAAACCAGTGTCTGAATCAAAACATTTTTCATTAGTGTTTGTTGGTTATGCTTTTTTGGGCAAATGTTTGACAAGTGTGACCGTACTTTTATACTCTTTTTTCTAAATTCATTTATAAGCTTAAAATCAGTTAATGTTATTTTTAGTTAGAAATTGATAAGTGCATACAAATACCTAAATCCGGATTTTGTCCGTAACTCAAGATTCTTGGGGGTGTTTGGAAAATTTCAAAACAAAATTGTTGTTAAACTGAAGAAGTTAACCGAAGGTTAACGAAATATAGAACTAATAAATTCCAAATATAAACTGAATTAAAGCTCAAGAAAATAGTTTAATTTAAAATATAAGTAAAAAGTTCGAAAAATTAGATAAGAATAGTTGACAATACCTTTAAGTAAAATGAGAGTGCTGTTGGGTAAGGTAAATAGCACGTTTATTACAAAACCGAAGGTCCTGGGTTCGAGCCCAGTCTTCGATAGTCATTCAATAATAATACCATGCATTTTTCTGATGTGCATTAGTGTCCCTTTGTATCAGTAGTTGTAGGAAAATTCAAGTCACTGGTCACTGAACTCCAAAGACTTCAGCAGATGCTACTCCTAATGTAACATCAGAGCAACATCCTTTGTCGGTATTCTGTAGCAAAATTATCGGTGAAGTAAAATAGCCAATAAAATGGCTACTAAGCACAGCTTCAAAAACTTAATACTCTTCACTGGCACCAGAGGCGCTGCAATACTGCATTATTAAAAAAACGTGCGAAAAGCAGAGTTGTCAAAGATTGAAGCTTTCTTCTATCAGTTCCTTCACCAGCTGTCTTTTCTTTCACTATCTCTTTCTTAAATAAGGAAACACCTAATAATAATAGTTGGAGGCATTCAGTGCCTGAGTGTTACTTCTCTTTTTATATAAAAAAAAAATAAATAAAAATAATAACACTTCCCAGGTATTTTTGTTTGTTACGCAACGTAATCCACTTATTGATTTGAAGCAGAAAGTGTTCCTTAATACCATTTTTATCAGTAAAAAATCATTCAGAGATATTCTGGAGCATATTCATTATGTATTAGATTTAGAAGGGTTTCTCTGGAATAGTTCTATCACCGTTCGTTATGACTTGATAACTATTCCAGATACTAGGGATTCCTTCAGATGACAAATACCTTAAGTTTATGTCCAGAGAGACAACGCCGTCTTAAAGTTATCGATGCTGCTCATTAGAAACCACTATTGTGATACATCCGGTGGCGCTAAATGCGTGAATGGTAGGTGGTGCTGGTTCAACAGATGGAGCTTAGAACCTATTATAGCTGTCAACTTTAAAAGTACGGAAATTCCCATTAGAGGGCTTTATTTATAAGAAGTTTTTTGATAACAAAACGGCGAGTTGAATTTTTGTAATGTGGAAAATATATCTTAATCAATTTAGAGGTGCATGGATACTTTAAATATTTAAACAATTTTTAATGCTTCGTAAATTTAGGTTCTTCTGTGAAAAGCAAGTCAAATGATAATCTTTGTGTTCATATTCGTGAATATTAATCATATTCGCAAATATTTAACCATTAAAATTAATTACATCACTTTTGCATATTTTTTAATATATAGTATATGTCCTATTAAATTCTGTAACTGAATCCTGGAAATATTAATAAGCATATACATACTCGTATATGCTTTGTTACTGCGACAGCAGGTCCTTAAAACCAATTACTTATTTAACCTTTATCTAAGCTTCACCTTTATTTCTAGTCAATATGTTCAATTTAATAAAATGTCAAAATGAAAATATTGATTTGTAATAAAAACGTTTACATCTATACTTGTATTAACAAAATCTACTTCTTGTACGAAAGAGTATAAATATACATACATACATTTGTTTATATATATTTGATTTTAATTTTTTCTTGTCTTTGTTTTTTTTTTTTTTTTTTTTGTTATTGTAGGTATCATGGTTTAGGGAAGAAATGAAATTTTTCGAATTTGTTAAAGGACGAAAACCACCGTTTAAAAATTTTACCATGGAGGGAGCAATCATCGATGTAAGTACATAAATAAATGAATTCATTTATAAATTTTACTCCATTGCTTTTTATGAGCCAACGGCAATAAAATGCAATAGAAAATCTGAAAAAAATTTAAATGGAACTAAAACTAGGTTAAACGTTTATTAGCTTGTTCGTAATGTTCTTTGTATTATTTGTGTGCTTTCAGTGGGAAAATTCAAATGAATCTCAAGTGACGCTGGCTAATGTTGACTTTAAATTATCCGGACAATTTACCTGTGAGGTATCAATGACCTCACCTTTGTATACAAAAGCATCTGTGGAACAATTTATGAATGTATTTTGTAAGTTTTCCATTTAGTTTATAATCAATGAACAACTAAAATTGGTGTGCGTGAAATCATACTAGTATTTTATTTTTCTTTTTCAATATGTAGTACCACAAACGGGTCCACCGGTGATAAGATTTCGCAAACGCAGTCCTGTGGCAATTGGGGAACGTCTAATGGCTTTGTGTAATACAACACGTGCAAGACCAGCACCCCACATAACCTGGCTTATTAATGGTAAAAAGGTAAGTGAAAGTTGTTAATAGCTTCAGCAGAAATTAACCTGATTTTAAAATTGCACAGTATAGTAGAATTAATTATAAATGATTGCCAAAGTTTAAACATTGTGCAAACCTACAAATTCGCTTAGATACTTAAATTATGAAAATGTAAGATTAAAATTGTAGGTTGCGGCGGTAGCCCTGTGAGTAGTAGGCTATGCCATTAATGTGGGGGTTGTGGATTCGGTAACAATCACAGACTCATGTGTGTTTCACTTTAACGGATTAAGGTGTTTGTTACTACAGGCGTCAAAATAAATTACTTCATAAGCCATAACCGATAAATTAGCTAAAGCGACATCTTTTTTGGACTTCGTTTTTTTCTTAACGAAATCCACTATTTAAGATCGCAAATAATCGCTTTTGATCAAAAAATTTAGTTTGGAAATTATGGCACTTAAGTTTTTAGAAGGTTTTGGCACCGATATATCTGCGCATATATATTAAAGTAGTCTAAGTCATATATTTTTATATTTTGATTCGGACTTACTTGGGGGCCACACGTTAAATTTTTGACTTTCAATTCCATTCAATTTTCAATACACTCACACTTTTTTCAAAAAACACAATCAAACTTTTTAAATTGAAAACTAGATTGATTTCAAATTCACCCATCCATTTAAATGGCAATTTAGTTTTCAATTTGAACGGCTGGTCACAGCACACATTGATTGAAGCTACAAATTTGAGTTGATTATCAATTTGTGTCACAGCTATGAATTTCAAGGAATTTTGACACACAATATGTGTAATGAAACTGAAAGTCATTTATTGAACGTCTGGCTGCAGCGTTAAACGAGGTTCGATTAATATAAATTTATTTATTATTTATCAACAATTTGTTGAAGTTTTTTTTTTTATATTTATTTCATATTTGGAAACAAAAATGCATACGACATAGACCATTATCATAATTAAGGGCACATGTGTAATTTAAAATTGCAGTTGTAACATTTAATAAATAAAAATAAAATTTAATTATTTTTAAAAGAATATGTTTCATTATATGTATTGCTATATCAATTTTTATATATATAATAATTGTTATGCATACTTGTCGTCATAATGTCATTGAAACATAAATAAGTTTCACAAATGTTTAAATTTCTATAAGCTAAATGAGTGCAAGACAACTAACTAACTAACAGAAGCCTTCAAAATATTTTATAGATAATTTTGTGTAGTATGACATATTGAAGCTTAACAACCGATAAGCGTTTAAAAAATATTACGAGTATCTATGCAAATTCATGGCTGTAAATTAATAATAACATTATGCTGCAAATAATCGCTATACAGTCAAAAAGTCTATGTATTTAATACACATCATCTATGTTATATTTTGTATTCGGTTGATTTTGCACACATGTACTCACATACACACATATACATATGTAACGGTAGTTTTTACAGTGTGGTCCAAAATAAGGCAAACTAGATCTCTATTTGACTTGAAATTGCCATTACTTTTTTAAAAGTAAATTTTGACACAGAGTCGCAAAGTTTCTAGTTTTTCTGAAGGCTTCGGAAAATCGATTATCGCTATGAAAATTTTTTTGTATTTTTTTTTAAATGAAACTGAACCGATTTGGGGGGAGAGAGCATAAGAAATTCAAAATATATATATATATATATATATATATATATATATATATATATATATATATATAACGGCCACTCCAATGTACATAGTATATAATACAAATATTTTTTCACACCTTTCTGCTTTTGTTTTGTACGATATTGTATGTAAGTATATGTGGTTAGCTTGTTTCTCCAGCTTAAAGTAAAATATTTATTTAGAAATGTATTTTTAATTAAGGTCAACACGCGATTTATATTTACTTTTGATGTGTCTGCATATTTGTGTTGGCGTTTACGTACATATCCATATATATATCCAATTTATAAGCCTAAAGCTGGGGTCACACGATTGGCACAATGTACCAATTTTCGTCGGCTCACTGAAATAAATTCATAAGTAACAAAGTAAATTTGCCTTATTTCTCAACTAACTGAAATATAATTACATAACTGCACCACATTGCATTAGTAATAAAGCCATATAGACTTATTCAAGAATTTATTAAGTAATAATGTCATTTTGGCTTATTACTTATGGCTCTTTCGCAGTGAGCCGACAAAAATTGGTAACGGGTGTTTTTTTAGAGGTATAGAACTTCAAATTGAAATAAAACACAAGAAAATCGTTTTAATGTCCATCAATTTGGCTTTATTGGAAGGATAATTTTATGCCATTTATGTTTAAATATGATTTCGGGCATGTGGCCGCCGCGGCTGGCTCGAATAAAGCCAATTCTACAGGTCCAATTTTCAACCACTTTTTCGAGCATATGGGGCCGTATGTTGGCAATAACGCCACGAATGTTGGCTTCCAAGTCCCCTAACGTTTCTGGTTTGTTGGCGTAGACGAGCGACTTCACATATCCCCAAAGAAAATAATCCAATGGTGTCAAATCACACGATCTTGGTGGCCAATTGACAGGTCCATTCCGCGAAATTATGCGCTCATCGAATGTTTCCTTCAATAAATCGATTGTGACGTGCGCTGTGTGGCATGTAGCGCCGTCTTGTTGGAACCACAACTCATCCACATTCATGCAATCCAATTCGGGAACAAAATAGTCGGTTATCATGGCTCTATACCGGTCTCCATTAACGGTAACTGACTCTCCAGCATTATTTCGGAAGAAGTATGGCCCAATGACTCCACCAGCCCATAGAGCACACCAAACAGTCAGTTTTTGTGGATGTAATGGCGTCTCAAGGGTCTCATGTGGATTCTCTTCACTCCAAATGCGGCAATTTTGCTTGTTGACGTAGCCATTCAACCAAAAATGAGCCTCATCACTGAACAAAATTTTGCGATGAAAATCAGCATCGAGATCAATCTCATTTTCGGCCCATACACCAAAATCACGACTCATTGCATGGTCTCGCGGCTTTAGTTCTTGCACAAGCTGGATCTTGTAAGGTCACAAGCCAAGATGTTTGCGCAAAATCTTCCATAAAGTTGATGGACAAAGCTCCAATTGCTATGCACGGTGGCGAATCGATTCATTCGGGTCATCTTCAACACTTTGCTCTACAGCGGCAATTGTTTCTTCGGTGCGCACTGTTCGATGTCTCTGCGGATGCGTATTATCACATAGAGTAAACGTAGTGCGAAAACGATCCATGGTTAACCGAATTAATTGCTCTGATGGACGATTATGTCGACCATAAAATGGACGGAGCTTGCGGTAAACTTCGCGAACTGAACCATTATTTTCGAAATAAATTTGCACGATTTGCAAGCGTTGTTCTTTTGTCAACCTGTTCATGATGAAATGGCAAACCAAACTAAATATTAATCACTTGACAGCTGACAAAATGGCCGCCAGTTAAAAAATTGATGCCAACTTAAAGTTCTATACCTCAATAAAAAACACCCGATACATTGTGCCAATCGTGTGACCCCAGCTTAAGCATTAAATTTTGTGTTAGTGCATATATTGCAATTGAAGTATTTATGATGATATTTGTTCACTTTAATTTGATTGCTTTCATTTATAAATATAAATCAACACACGAACACACACACACACACACACACACACAAACATAACAAGCTGCTTACGTAATTGCTTGTGCCCGACAAACACGCGTTTGAAATATTATTTGATATATTATCATTATAGAAAAGTGCATACTTTCATAATATATGACTTATTTCAAATTGAAACTCCGCATGTCGAGAAAATCAAAGTATTAGGCTAATTATATAGAGAATATTTAAGAAGATTGTTATTTGAAATATTGTCATAAGTTTATTTTAACTGATTTTCAAAACTTTTTGATTCCCATAAGATAATTGGTGTCCAAAATCACTAAACTGAGGATACTACAATTTAGTAGTATTATCGACCGTTTACTGCAAGATCATTTAGATTTTTTCATTGTTGTTTAGTTTAATCAAATATATTGAATCGACTTAAAAATATTATTTATTTTAATCCGAAATAATTTCTTAATCGGTCTTAAGTTCAGTATTTTTCAATTCTTATTGGTTAAAAAATTTTGGTATTTCTCCCAGTTAATAAAGTCTCGTTTAATTTTTCTTCTCTTCTTAGAAACTCACATTAATTAATAAAAATATTTCTATCAATAAGAATTCAAAAATACTGAACTTATGTCAGATTAAGGAATTATTTCTGAGTAAAATTCACTATAGTTTATTTAAATTTATCTTAATGTTATTTATTTTCCGAAATATTATCAAAATGATTATATCATATTATATCGCAATAAATCAGTTTAAAATTAATCAGCATGCAAATTAATTCAAAATCAATTAATCTAATTATTGCATTAAAGAACAGTCTTTGTACTGCTTTTCAATTATGTTGTTATTGCCAAGTCATGCACAATTTATAAAATATGTATTTTATTTCTCCTTTTAAACTTTTCACCCGAATGCAGAGTTTATTACATTAATAAATCACTTATCTAAAGTGATTTCTTAGCAATATATAATGAAGAGGACCCAATAGTCAGCATTATCTGAAAATATTGATTCTGTTTCTATAAAAATATCTTTCAATATGACAAAAATTAATTTAGAAATTAGTAATTTCTATTTAGAACTTCAAAAGAATTTTGTTTAATATTTCAACAAAAATGTTGCTTTTGTTTCTGGTTGTGTAAATGCAAGTTCACATGCACATAAATATAAACTTTTAGTATGTAACTATGAAAATTTACTTGTTTTGTTATGTGCTACACATGTATACTCATACATGTACTCAGGCTAACAAATCGAGCCTTATTTTCATTTTAGTCATAAGCGACATGTAGTACAAAATTAACTTTCTTAAAATTTTATGGCCCACAGTTTAGAATGATCAAAATGGAATAATCGCTGATAGTTGTTAAGATAAAGGTTGTAAAGTTTTATCGTAAGTGGCAACTAATGTAGATATACATACGTAACAAATTTAAATTTTATAAAAAAAATCATCTGAAAACTTTAATTTTTGTTGCTTACGATTAAGTCGAAAATAAGGCTGGATATATCGCCTTAAAATTATTTCAAATATGCCAGCAACTAAATGAACACATTATGCACAAATGTATGTATGTACATATATGCATAAGTTTGTTTGTTTACGAATATACTGGTATGTGTGTGTTTATGTGTGCCTTCAATTATGTTATTAAACCTCCCAAAGGTTCAATATAATTTAAACTTTTAAATTTTTAATTCTCTATATAAAATAGGGACGAAATATACAAAAAAAATAATTCTTTTAACAAAAATCATAATATCGACGTTCAAAAATTTTGTTTTAATATTATTTGATCCTTGTGAATTGTTTATACATATGGCTCATTTACTTCAATAGTGTTTCAATTAAAAAAAAACCAGTTTTGCAGAAAACACATTTTAAATTTTTAATTTGCATACATTTCAATGAAGAAATGAAAAAAAAAATATTCTTCTCTCCGGAGGTGATGCATTATTGATTAAAAAAGCTAATTTTTTGAGTTATGACACTATTGAAGCATATGAAAAGTATATATGTATATTCCTTTCACTCCTCGAGAGAGCATATGGTTATTTGTGAATTGTTTAATACAGGGTGGCCCAGAATGGGCGAATTTGAGATTGAATTCCTTATAACTTTTTTATTAAATTTTTTTTTAATCTTTCTTTTCAGTATTTTGTAAAGAAGACTTGGGGAATTTGTCCAACAATTGAAACCGACAGATTACCATCAACGACTTGATTATGTTATTTATTTTCCTCAAAAAGCCGAAGAAAGTCGTGATTTTATGCATAATTTAGTTATTTTCGTCGAAGCCTATTTCGAATTAAACGAGTTCGGTAATAGGAAAAACTGCAGGACATGGACTAAGGAAAATCCAACAGTAGTTAAACAGCGAAAATAACACCCATTTAAGTGTTTGGTGCAGTTTTTCGTCGGAAAGGATAATTGGACCATATTTTTTTTTTTTTTTTTTTTTTGAAAATGAACACGGTGTCGCCGTTTCCATCACTGGTATTAGAAAAAGTTGTTTAATTGTGTACTGTTCCATTTTAAATTCCCCAAGTCTTCTTTAAAAAATACTGAAAAGAAGAAAAAAAGAAAATTATAATAAAAAGTTATAAGGAATTTAAACCCATTCAGTCATTCTGGGCCACCCACAAATAAATAATTTAAAATAGAATTTTGTCAATTAATAATTATTTTGAATATTTAATTGACTACATAAATTTTTTAATTAAACTTCTAGTCAACCAAGTTTTTAAACAAAACTTTAATTGACTCAGAAATATCTTTACAGTTTTTTAGGAGAGCAGTTTTAAACTTTCAAGTCGTTTTTCAGATATTTGTTTCTTTTAAAGTTAAATTGGGAAATCCTGTGTTCACTTTTATTCTTTTAGAAAACCATAATTTTACACAGTATAAATAATAAAATAAATTTTCAAAAAACCAAAGCTTAATCGGGCTTTTATTTGATATGAGACTATAAGTCGAAAAAAATAAGCAGCAAGGCATTGTGGTGTAGCTTGTTAAAAAAATTAATAAAATAATTGATATTTTGTTCAAAGGTACTTTTGAATATAGAAATGGCAAAGATGCTAATAACCCGAATTAAGATTTTTTCTAATTAAGCACTTTTTCTTTTTTTTCACAGAATTATTAATTCATAATTTTATTTTTTTTTTTTATTAAAACTGTTAATAGGTGAATAGGTTTTTCTGTATAATCTATTTCCATAATAAATAATTATAGAAATTTTACCTTCATCTTGAGTATGAAAGGTACAAAAAGAATGCTTCATCTAAAAAAAAAATGTTCTGCATCAAACTAATGCGAAAACTTAAAGCCGTGTAAGAACAGGAGTTGGTCTAGTCAAAGAGAGCATTAAAAAAATACGGCAAGATGCGAGACTGCTCTTGACTAGTTAAATAGAATATTTGTCTATTTGGTCCATTAAATATTTCTTCTCATTTTTATACCTTTTATTTGAAATAGAAATTACACTAACCAAAAAGAGGGTGGCGCTAGCTGAATTAGTTAGCACGTTGACTACAAAACCGATGATACTGAGTTCAATCCCTGTGTCCAACAGTCATCAAAAATATGATGTGCATTATTGTCCCTTTGTGTCAGTTGTTATATGATAGTTCAAATGATGAAGGCATGGGCACTGGTCAGTGAACTATACCGACTTCAGCGGATACTAATCCTAATGTAACATCAGAGCGCCTTCCTTCATTGTGTAGCACAATCATCGACAAAGTAAGATAAGCAATAAAGTGGCTACTA
Source organism: Tachina grossa (assembly GCA_949987645.1). Lineage (NCBI taxonomy): Eukaryota > Metazoa > Arthropoda > Insecta > Diptera > Tachinidae > Tachina > Tachina grossa. The sequence continues at coordinate 171,199,821 of OX465274.1, read as the reverse complement.
ACCACAGCTTCAAAAAAATTTAATGCGCCTCATTTAACACCAGAGGCGCTGCAACACCTCAGTATTTAAAAAAAAAACGTGCAAAAAGCTGAGTGGTAAAAAAATGAAGCTTTCCTCTATCTCTTCCTTCACCGGCTGTCTTTTCTATCTCTATACCTTTTCTAAGAAGGTAACACCTCCTAATAGTAGTAGGCATTAATTTCCTGAGTGTTACTTCTCTTAAAAAACAGGATTTGGTGTCATACAATTTTTTAAACTCGGTTTCTACAAAAAGGAAAGGCAACACTGTTTGTGATTTAATTTCATTTCATTTTTTTTTTCATGTATTTTATGTAATACTAGCTTACAATTAAATATGTATTACAATTATATTATAAAATGATATATACGTATTATTTTTGTACAAGTACAAAAAGCATAATTAAATAAATTTGTTTTTGCAAAAAGAAAAACTTTGTTGGAAACCGGAATTAAAATGGAAAACAGAAAAATGCAATTTTCCAAAGTATTAATTAATTAAAAGCAAGGTCATTTTGAGGACAGATTGTATTAAAGTTAAATGACAATGCCTTAAGTATAAATATTAAAACTTTTTAAAAAAGTTTTAATGATGCACATAATTAAATTGGAAGTTTTAATGTTTTTTGTCATATTAAAAGACCTCAAGTGGAGTAATAATTTAGTGAAGTTTTTTGCCTATTCAGGCTGTTGTCAAATTAAGTATTTCATGATTTAGCGCGAAATCAAATATAAATTTAATAATTTTCCATATATTTTAACATTCTCCAATTAATTGAAGGGTTTAAATAGCATTTTAAACCATGGAAATAAAAAAATCAGCTTGTGTGTTTTTCCTACTGATTATCACCATATCAACATCTAATCAAATGATCTAAACGATTTTAAATTAGTTTCTGATTTAGACAAAAATTTAATTTCTACATCTTAATGTTTTTGTTGGAGAAATTATGTGTGAATGTCGTAATTTTTTTAATCACGCATGAATATGTGGGATTATAAAAATGTTTTTTAAAGGAATGACGAATATATCTGAGAAAACCGGAAAATATGATTTTGTCTTAATTTTGGTGGCTTGTGATGCTATTGTATGAAAATTCTAGTTATTTATTTTATATGGCTTATGATGCTTTTGCTGCAAGAAATGCTTTAAAATTATTTCAGCAGTCACAATGTTGTAAAAATTGCTGAAATTATTAACTAAAGTTTATTATGCTGACTTTAAAGAAGGATAAATTTTGCAATAATTTATTTAAAAGTAAATAAAATAAAGTTTTTCACTCAGATAAGCCACATTAATTTTTGAAAGCAGCCATTTCCGCTATGTTACAGTTGTCAAGCGATGAATATGTGAATTATGTAAAAGGTTGTATAGTATAAGTTCATGAGAGACCCATTTTTAACCACGCCTGAAAAAAAGAGGTGTACAAGTTTGTTGTGTGTGTCTGTCTGTCTTACTTTATGTGAGTACAAGTCTACGTATAGACTAAGCGTCTGCACCGATTTTGATTAAGTTTTCTCTGTTTAAAAAGTGATTTGATTGAGAGAGTTTCTATTTTTGTTCAAAGAAAATCAATTTAGTTGCTTGGAAGTTATCACAACTTTTCTGACGACGTAGATCCTAAACGGATAGATGACTTTTAATTTTGTATTTTTTTGTTTGAAAGGTGATTTTAAATTTTTAAATTTTTGTGTATATGATATTTTTTACAATAATATATATTTTTGAACTACTTGCACTTCACTTGATGATGTGTTTTCTAAAACCACGTTTTAAGTTTGATATTGCTGGATATACCATCATAATCAATATTATCATTGACAAAATCCAAATATATATTATTATTATTATTTGAAATACTGAAGTATATTTATTTAACATAATATCTTTATTTAATTTCAAAAATTGGTTTGTTTTTATGGTTAAGCAATTGTCTATATGCATTTCTTTCCCGCTTGTGGAACTCGCCAGTAAAGATTTTTGTTTGCGGTTTTCAAACTTATTATGTTTGTATATTGTTATTTTCAATATAGTATTAAGAGTCTTACTATAAACATAGGGAGTTTGTTAACTGAATTCAAAAAATTTTTTGGGTTGAAGTCTACTGACGAGTTCCACAAGCGGGAACGAAATGCATATAGACAATTGCTTAACCATAAAAACAAGCCAATTTTTGAAATTTTTTATTATTATTATTATTAGTTAATAACATTGTAAGTACGTCAAAATGATACAGAAAAACTTAATAGGTTTGTTCATTTACTAAAAATTGTTACGAATTTGTAACAATTATTACTGAAAAGCGTTCATTTACTCAAAAAGTTTGCAAGGAGAGAGCGTCAAAAGACAAAAAAATGAGAGACAAAAAAATTTCCTACAAATTATTACTAGTAAAATTTTTACTTGCAAGAATTATCCAACCACCTGTTGTGTATTTTGTTGAAAAAGGAAAACTGAAAACTTTGTATTTCTTTGTTAAAAAAAGAGCATGTTTTCTTAATTTATTGTTTTTCTTTCATTAAGCCACATAACTTCAATTTTAATGGCAAATAATTTTGTTTGTTTCTCATATATGATCAGAGATGGAAAGTCGCATATTTTTTATATTTGTTAATGGAATAAAATAAAAAATTTATGAAAAATTTCATATTAAATGTCAATTTCTAAAAAAATTGGAATCTAAAAAAATATTATTATTAAGTTTTTACTTTACTCTCTCGTTGCTAGTTTCTGATAGGAGAGTAATTGAACAGACTTAATTTTTGGCCATTATTACAATTATTACAATATTAAAGATTACAATACAATACAAATTAAAAACTAAAAATTAAATATCTCCTGATTTTGACCTAATCTCTCAAAATAGAGTATGCCACTGTGTTTTATGGCCCAAAATTAAGTTGGAATGTCTCGGAGTTATTAGTTGTCATTTCAAAAGTTAATATTTTACTTACAGTTTAGTTAATAATAATAATAAAAAGTTCTAAAAATTTCTTGATATAACGTAATTTGCTTCTAATGTATAAACAACATGATGAAACAATCAAGTTTTCACAAAACAATAGTAATCAGACGCCTGCTAATAACTTAAAATACATTATTTTAAATCTAATCACGCCTCAAGCTAGGATGTTGATTCCCTTCCCTTTGTAATTTGGTTGACTTCTTTATTAAAAGGGCAATATATTTTTTTGATAATATTATTTTCTAGTTAAATTGCAAAATATTTTGATTCGCTCCCAATTTGCAAAGTCAAACTTAAGGCCCATTTGTAATTCTAATGATGTCTTATTCAATTAAAGAACTCAAATTTAAAATAAAATACTTACAACCTTTTACTTTGTCTTTTATATTCAAAATAAGAAGAAAAAATATATATTTAAATATATAAAACTAAATAACACGAATGCTGATTAGCTAACTGCTCTTAAAAGATCCATCCCACGGATATAAAAAAATCTTTTAAAATTTTCAACAGCTTAATGTAGCAAATCACAACCACACACTTTTTTTTTCTTCAATAAATCACATTTTTTTAACCTTTTTATTAGCACCCTAAGAACACAATTGACCTTTTATTTTTATTGTATATTCGTTTTTCTCTTCATACGAAGGTTGATGAAAAATACATACGCACCCACCATGTTTATTCAATCAGTGGCAAAACTCATCGCAAATCACCACAACCACATGAGCAAGAGGAATACCTATTGCAGTCAAAACAAAAGAAGCTGCAACAGCAAATCCAACATCAACAATATCATGAGTCGCAACAGCAGCCACATACGTACACCCCACAGCAATACAGCATTTATCAGCCGCAATATCTCATACCAATGATACCAGATAGATGGGATAAAAGCTTGCGAACCGGTCGCGGTTGGGGTGAGTATGCGAGTCTATTTATTTTTTATTTTTTATTTATTAGCGGTATTGAGTGGTAAAAAGTTTTTATAATATTTGATTTTTTTATAAAAATTATAAAAACGATTTAAGTTCTTCGCAAAAATTTGCATATACAATTTAAGATTAAAAATTTAATAAAGCGTCTAAAAAAAATTGAACAGTTACAAAAACTCTAAGTAAAACTTTAAAATACTGAAGGAAGAATAATAACATACACACAATTTAAAAGTCAGTGCTTATTAATTTAAAAGGTAAACGATAAATTTTTATAAACAAAATTGTAGGTGAAATTTAAATATTTCTAATTAATACGCCAAAACTTTATAGTACTTTAACTGAAGTAAATAGGAAAATGAAAAATTTGTGCAGCTTCGTGTAGTCCTTACAACCAGCTGAAGGTGAAAGGAGATGTATAGTAACAAAAAAAGGGGTAAAATTTTCTAATTCCAAAAGTTTTCTTTACTTGCTTAATAAAATTGCAAATTGTGTCTGCAAAATAAAAGAAAAATAAAATATTATGCTTTACATTCTTTTATTACAGTTTTTTTATTATAAATGTTGTCTTCCACAATCAAGCTGTAGCCAGCATGTTGCTAAAAAGTGGTTGGGGGGAAGTATGCCACAGCGTAACGTTCCATATTAGTCGCAACTTATTGAAGTTGTATTGTATTATAACTTTCTTTTGATGCACAATAGATTTGTGTAGACTTTTTTAAGAATCAAAATATCAATAGTACAAAGTTGATATAACAGCCATCAGATCTTAGAAATCAGGCTTCGAATGGCACATAAGAATACAGTGAGGGATTCCTTAGAATACCTTCCTTTGTAGCAAACTGCAGTTTTCAATTGTGTTACATAAACATTTCTATAAAAACGTTCGTTTCTTTCTATTTCCATTCTTTGACTAAAAAAAAACAACAACTACTACTAAAGTTGTCAGCGCAATGCGGCATTATGGTGAATTGAAAAAGATAATAGAATAGAATACTTTAAGGACATTATTCTTTTCGTATGCAGTTCAAGGACAATCGAGTTAAATTAAGATCACACACCCTCTTAGTTTAAATGCAATCATTTCTATTGAAATAACAAACCAGCTTTAGAATACATATGAAATAGATTACATTTAATTTCCCTTTTAATAACAAGAAATAAAAAAAAACATATTCTCTACCTTAATACAATTACTAAAAGAAAACACGCTATAGCAAAATATCCTTTACTTTATTCATTCGACCTTAAAAATAATAAATGCTTAAAAACAAGTAACGCTATAATTAATAATCATCGTACATATATGACTACATAAAAGAAATTTAATTGTATTTGCTTTGTTTCATGTTGCAGGAAACATGGTCAGTCATCATTATTGTTTGAGACTCAAGCAAAAAAGTTAAAACTCACATACACGTACCATTTAAGTAAAGGGATGATATAGCATTATATTCATATACTGCTGGTAGCACAATTAGTTGTATTTATATAAAATGTAATTAAGAAACCTTTTTTTCTTTATTTTCTATTTACTTTTCTTTTTATTATTCTATTTTATTTATTTATTTTTTCTTCTTCCCCCACAGAGGATTATTCATTATTGCAACATAAAGGCGGCCATCATGGTCATCATGGCGACGGCCATCGTCATACCGCACTTCCTTACAATAATCCCTTCGGTCACTTGGCCATTATTCATGATATCGAATTCGATGATTATGAACAACACAATTACGACAATACTAAGCAACACCTGGACAATCCGGTCAAGAAACACATGGACAATATGAAAAAGCACAGGTGAGTCAATTAATAATCGTTTTTCTGCCAATATTTGCAAACATGTTTATGATACAAATAGGAAAATTACATTGAAGTCGTTAGCACACATTCATTCATAAATTCTTGTTAAAACGAAAAATATTTACACATAATATTTAAAGGATAAAAATTAAATTGCATTTATTAGGAAATTTGGTGCGAATACTAATATTTACCAAAATATTTGAATTAATTAAGACATAAGGAGGGATTTGATTGTTATAAATATCAATAAAATGCAAAAATATTATTTATTCTCATTAATGCACAGTGGAGCTGATTTGCAAAATTAATAATAATATATCTGTAGCTTCAATTCATCTAATTGAAATGTTAACTAATCGAGATACATATCATAGAAAATGAGATTTACCAGCAGTGAATTAAGTCTAGTATTGAATATAATTATTTCAGACTCATAAATTTTCACGGAGTTAAAAAGATGCTCAGACATGCAGTGTAATCTTATATTATTATTCGATTAGAAATAAATACTATTCAAACACGTATTTTTGTACGAAGGCAGCTCAATAAGTCAGTGACGTTTTGAACTTCCCTCGTAGTTATGTGAAATGCAGCACTGTTCCCATCAATTACCACATGGTAGTAGAATACTGTTAAATTCTGAGCAAGTGTCATCGTTTACTTTTCCTTTAACAGCTTTTCAAAACATACAACCTCGTGTTTTTTTAATGAAAAAAAAAAGTGAATTTTGAATGCTCATTAAACATTATTTTTCGCAAAAAACAAATGGTGAGTTAAACCAAGAAAAAGCTCGATCCAAGAAAAAGCATATATTTTAATGGTAAAAAAGTGGTTTACTGACTTTCGTTGTGGTCGCACAAGTGCAAATGACGCTAAACTTTCTGGACAGCCAATTAATATCATTGCACCCGAAAATTTCAAAAAATCCACGATATGGTATTGGCCGATTAAAAAGTAAAAGTATGTGAGATTGTTGATGCCATAGGCATTTCATATGGCAGTACGGTTTTGATTTTTAATGATCAGCTGGATTTTAGAAAGAAGACATGTAAACATGCGATAACTTAAAAGGATTGTTTGGAGTTGCTTAACCAAAATCCGAATGAGTTTTTGTAACTGTAGATGAAACATGGATCCATTACTGTACTCCGGAGACCAAATACCAGTCTAAACCTTCTCCGAAGAAGACCAAAGTGAGTTTGTCGGCCACTAAGGTGATGGCAACATTTTTTTTGGGATGCACGTGGGATAAACCACATCGATTACCTTTAAAAGAAAAAAAAAGAAAAAACAGCAAATATTATGCCAACTTATTGAACTTATTTAGTGAGGATTTAAAAAGAAAACGACCGGCCAAGAGAAAGTTATTTTTTATCAAGATAATGCACGGGTGCCATCGGGTGCAGTCTCAATGGCAAAACTTTGTGAATTGAGAAATGGCTCGATGGCAAGAGATTTAGCTCTAACGATGAAATTATTGCCTATTTTAAGGATCTCGAAAAATCCTATTTTTTGGAAGGGATACAAAAACTGGAGGAACGTTGGACTAAGTGTATTGAGTTAAAAGGAGATTATGATGAAAAAGTTATCCGTTATATAATACTGAAATTTGAAATAACTTCCATTCAGTTCTTAAAATATTTGAAATGAACTTAACAGCTAACAGCAGTCAGCTGCCTTTATATAAGAATTTAATTTCAAAGGCTTAATTGAAATAATGCCTATTGCTTGCTGTGTTTGCTAAAAAATCATCAGTAGACTTCAACTCAAACATTTTTGAAAAAAGCTTAAAAACTTTGTTTGTTTATAATTTTTTAATGCACTAATAATAATTGGTTATTGAAGAGTTAAGCTAGATCCTTTGCACATTTCAATGTAACTAATGCAAATCATCGGGGAACCTCTATGCAACAATTTCTTAGAACAATTAGAGTTATTATGTTAAACTTTCATTTAAGTAAATAAGAAGCTCTACAAATCTTAAAGCTAAAACAAGAACTCAATAATTAACACTTATTGAGTCACTTATTGGGTCAAAAATAAAACGAAAACATACCGGGTAGTAAAGCGAACCTGTGTTGAAAATTTCAGCTCCACAGCTCTTAAATTTCCAGAGATATGAACTTTTTTTTATTTTCCATAAAAATTATCAACCAAATATTTTCCTTAAGCATCATGGGATTTGATGATGTATTGTCTATTATTTTATTTTAAGTAAAACTTTTGATTTCAATGATATCGTTATATACCTAATTTAAAAAAAAAAAAACCAATAAATAATAATTAGAAAATGCTGTTGGTTTTTTTTAAATGAAAATAACAAAAAAAAAGATTTTCTAATACACCAATTCTTGTCGACAAAGGTATGAAAAAATCAAACGAATTAAGTCAAAAGTAAAACAATTTTTTTATTTATAAGTATATCATCCTGTGAATTTCAACTCACTGTAGACATTTTTACGTTAACAACTGTAGAGTATAATTATTTTATTAAATATCTGCGAAAATTAAGTGGCCCCCTGCTTTCATTTTTTATTATTATTTTTTTATTTTTTCATACAATTAAGCTTTATTTTATTACAAAAGAACGTAATTATAAATAAACTTTTGAGAGCGTGTGCAGTTTATGGGTATTAACCTTAACAAAAAGTCCATTATATAAATTGTTATAACTCTAAATTATACATTTTTATTGTTTACTTGCTACAGAACGAAAACAATTTTATTATATGTCATTAACTTTAGTTTTTTTTTTTAAAGGAAAATTTTTCCTACATTATAACTCTAGTTAATGTAAATATTTTGCAAAAATTTTACTAAAAAATTAATGTAAAAATTACACTTTGTATTAAGTTCTGAGTAGAAGTTTAGCTTAAAGTACAATAAAAACGTTTGAGAGTTTAAAATTATGAGGAAGGAGAGTCAATAATTTCTGGGCAAAAAATAAATAAGTAATTAAATAAATAATTAATAAAAAAATTATTAAATATATAAATAGATATGCTGGAAACTTGGATTTGTGACTTTAAATGAACAGACTTATTACATACTAAAATAAAAACCCGGTTGAGATTATATGTGTACTGATTTCTTGGCATGAGCACAAAATAATTAGTGACAAAGACTCTACAAGCTAAGCTTCTTGTGTTTAAATCTAATAAATTAAATAAGTTTAAGTAAAACTAGATTTTTCCAGTACTATTAAACTAATAAATTAATTTCAAGTGAACTACAACTGCACTGACATTACTTGTAAATAAAAAAATTCGTATTTCCCCATAAAGTTATATATGCGCGTCTAAAATCACTTACTTCGAGTTTTTGGCTTTCAGACATTTTTGAAGTTATAAAACCTTAAAAATAATACCCACACATACATACTCGTATATGTTAAAGTATTTCTTTGATTATATTGCACATTATCTTTTTTTTTTGTAAGCGGAATCATATAAATTAACTTTAAAAAAATATATAAATAAAAGTATTTCTAAATAAACTATCATGCACCCGCTCCGACACACATATGTATGCGAAGAAAGTACTTTAAAAGTCACGGTTAAATGAAATAAAATGAAGCGTTAGCTCGTTTTCAGTTTGCAATTTCTGATTCATGCTTCTTGAAGCAAAACAAAACATCTTAAATTGGTATTTAGTTCCTTATTTGATACTTAAGTTTTCGACTACATAAAAGTTCAAGGCAATATGGAATATTTCTAAATATGTACATACATATATGTTAAATTAAAATAGTTTTATGTTACTCTGAATATATAGTTTAGGTATCGATTATCAATAAAACAATTGCGTTTTAGTGTGTTTAATGAAAATGATCTAATAGATTTTGTGATATTAACTTTAGATGCAGATATGTAATTTTAAGAACAAGTGAATATTTAGAAGTACTAGCTTCACAGCCCATTAGTTCTCCATTCGCAATATATAACTAACGCATTATAGCTTATAACTATTGAAAAATTTGTATCAACAACTACGACTCTGTTGAAAATGGTATTTATTCAGCCAAAAATAAAACAACACGCAATATCTGTTTTCCCAGCAAATAAAATCAATCTGTTACACGAAATTGCAATAAATTTATTTTTGTTGTTCTTTTCCCTTTTTATTTCACATTGCTTTTATTTAATGATGTTCGCTTGCCGCATTCGGATCATGTTGAAATGCTAAAAATTCAAATAAATAAATACACTTACAAGTGAAACGATGACAAAATTTCCAACAGAAAACTAAAAATTGTTTCTAAGTAAATTTTTAATAACCTTCAGCACCGATAAAAAGGGTATATACACTGCGTGCTATAAGTTATAACTATATGGAAAGAAATATTTTTAAGCATGCTGAGGAAACATATTTACTTTTATTATGTTAGTTAAGGGTGGCAGTAAGAACCCCAAACTAACTTATGCCCGCAATTTCTACACACAGATAATTTATGTAAAGTTCTTATCTACAAGTTTGATTGAACAAAATAACTTACACTAAAGACATCGCTACAATACTAGACATACAGATATATATGTAGAAATTACGAGAATAAGACTCATATAGTCCATCGTGAGTTATTAAGCGGAGTTCTCAACGTCAAAAAGTTGTTTTTTAAACTTAAGAGCACCCATGGTGGACATTCTCTTTCTTGCTAATCCATATTAATGACAACAAAAAATGCTCTGCAGTTCCTTGTATTATATATTTTTGCAACTGCGACAAAAGCCAATGTATTCAATTCTTAAACTCTGTGCATGCCTGCTTATGAGACAGTGTATGACTACCAAAATATAAAAATATAATATAAAAAATATGCAGGCCTTTTACTTAAAGATGCAAAGTTTAGCAAATGTATTTTAAACAGGGACCGTAACTGTTATGACTTTTATCGAAAAAGTCAAGAAAAAAAGTTATTTTTAACTTTTGTTTTCTGAGGCAGAAATAAAAGTTATTTCTTAACTTTTCTTTTTTAAGGCAAACATTAAAAGTTATTTTTGACTTTTATTATTTTACGCAAAAAATTAAAGGTGTTTTTTAACTTTTGATATTTTAAGGCAAAAATAAAAGTCTTGAATTAAGTATTGCATAGTAATACGCTAGTTTTATTGCCTCCAATTTATATATAATTGATGTATATTACAGAAGTCTATAAAAATTATTGTTATTATTATTATTGTGATAACGGATGTTTTATCATTTATAGCGTTGAAAGTAATAAAACTTGCGTATTACTATGCAATATTTAATTCATGACTTTTATTTTTGCCTTAAAATATTAAAAGTTAAAAAATAACTTTTATTTCTTGAGTAAAATAATAAAAGTCAAAAATAACTTTTAATTTTTGCCTTAAAAAATAAAAGTCAAATTAAAAGCTATTTTTTTACTTTTATCAAAAAAGGCACAAATTTCAAAGTCATACAAAAATTTGCATCTACATCACATATATATATCATAATGATAAGAACCAAAATTTTCTACGATAATTTTTTATGTGTTCTTTTTTGATGTAAATTTTTAAAAATAACAGTTATTTTCTGTCCCTGGTTTTAAATACGCAATTGCATTTTTAAAATATGTTTTTATTAAAAAAGAAAATCTGTATCAAAAACAGTACATATAGGCAAACATATTATGAACTAATTGAGGCAGACGCTGCATCATTATTTAGGCTCTAAAAATTTGTTCATTATGCAAATTTTTCGATAAAGAAAGCTTCCTTCAAAAATATATTTATAATGCATTTACACTACCTCAAAATCTAGTACTTATGAGATTTTGAGCTAAATCTAACTGATTTTTACTTGATTTCTTATACAAAACAAAATCTTGTTCATTAGTAGATTTGTAGGCAATCTACTCAAAACCTAATATTTTTATTTTATTTTTACTACCCTGTACAACATATTTATATAAAAGATGAATAAGAATAAGAATAATTATATAGAATAAGTTACGGTCTGCTTGAAGATTTGTGTGAATTGGCTACATTGCAGTGGTTTGGTTGTATGTAGTTTTTGGAAGTTTTTCGGTTAATGGGTCTTGTTTTGGATTAAAAAATCTTGATAAATGTCAAAAAGACATGGTGTAGATGGTATATATTTTCATAAAGATTTTAATAAAAATATGCTATTAAATATAACTAAGGCAAAATCTCAAGAGCTTGTAATGCAATGGTTGGCTTTTTTAAATTTATAATCTTATATTGAACAAAAGCTTAGTTCAGCTTATACTCTTGTAAATGTTATATTTATAGTGTGTAGAATGACGTTTTCCTAAATTAAGTAAACGAGAACACCGAACTTCCCAAAACGTTTGGAAAGCTTTAAACCGCTCTGCTACCAAACAGTAAAATACGACTTAGGCCGAGTTTAGATCTGTGTGCCATACATATGTCCAAAAATGCATAACCACTATTTACTAATGAAAAATTGTTTGATGCAGACACGTATTTATTAAGTTAAACAGTTGCATACATAACTAATAGATAACTTTATAGAATACAACATGATTGGAAACTGTTTAAATTAATTACATACATACATGTCTGAGTGAAACAGTTTTTCACTAAAAATTAGTGGTTACGCTCTCTTGGGCACATGGTATACAAATGTAAACCCGGTCTTATGCTGAGTTAACATATGACATTTCTTGTGATGTCGTTTTGTGGGGTCATATTCCAAATGTGTTCAACGCCGTTCACATTATGCTTTTTATATGGAAAGCAATGCCACACAAATAAAAAAATTGAAAATGACAAACGATGTTACTAGTACACACTATGCGATGTCACAAAAAGCCATAAAACTTTTTCCCAATAAGTCGCTATTCACACTATGCCTTTTTAGCCTGCCTTGTATTGACAATTTTCTTTTGAAACCCCTACGAAAAGTCACACGCATTTACATTAAGCCTTTTTTTAACATGCCTTTTTGGCATTTATATACACCTTTAATGCTGATAATACGAAAGAGGCAAAGAGAAATGTCAAAAATCCCCTCGAATTTTCATTTCGTGCCTTTTGTTCTACACCTCTCACCAATAAACTAAAAAAGCCTGCCTGCACAGGCAAGCAGAAAAGGCACAGTGTAAATTGCGTCTAAGCACTTTTTCCCAATTTCCACAGCCATAAATTTGTCTTTATTAATTTAGTATTGCGTATACTTAATATTTGCAACAAGAATCACTAAATTATAACTAATCATACGCTACTGTGAAATATTTCTCTCATGCTCTTGAAAGTATGCTACAATTAGATATAGTTAATTTTCTTAGGATTGTCATGTTTATAGAAACATATTTGTTAAAATTTAAGTGTAGGTTCATATAAATTTTCTAGACAACTTGCCTGAAAATTACAAATAAGAAATAAAAAAATTTTACTTAATATTTACTTATTATTGCCACATATATTATGCTTTAGATGAAGCAGTTGTTTCCCCTCTTTTTAGTTTGTAAAACTATTGATTTACAAATTCTTTGTTCAAAAAATTTTCCTACAAAGTTTATGATAAAAATGTTTTTGCAAAAAACAAAAAAAAAAAAACTTTATGAATATGGCAGTTAGCGTGTTGATCACACTTAGTGCAGTCACACTTCCTCAATTTTTAATTGTTTTCTTTACATTCAACAAGGTTTAACTTAATGTAATTTTTTAAATCATGCATTGCTGTTCTTGAAAAACTATATAAATTGATTAAATCTTGCTCTTTCGCTTAACGTTCCACTTAACTATTACTGACCTCATACCGTCAAACCGTTTGCTGTTACTTTGCTTTAATTTACAATATATGTATATGAAAAAGCATTCGAATCTTGTATAAATTCCAGAACATTCTATGAACAGTTGTAAGAGTCTTGCAAGTGTTTGTGTATTCATTATCAATATTGTTTTTAATTAAGCCATAAATTGTTAAGTTTTCAATAAACTAAATGGTTATTAAAAAAGTTAGATGATTTATAGCTCTTACCAGTAGTAGTAAATTAAAATGCTTTCGTATTCACTTCAGTATTCTGAATAGCTATAAGGAGTGTAGACTTTACAAAGAAGTTCTTATTGGCAATTTTTGATTTATTAGCCCTTAAAATTAAGGTCAGCATTTGCTTTTACTTCATTCATATTTTAAAACAACAACATTAAAGGGAATTAATGGAAAAATATTACTTTTTCTCGTGTACACTTATACTTTTGCTTTCTTTATATACAAACTTATAATTTGGTAGTATACCACTATGTATAAATTATTTAAATTAAAGACAGTGAACTTTAAGTGTATTTTTCAACAAGACTCAAATGAGTTTAAATATTCATAAGTGTTTCTTGCTTTATTTTGCTTTCTAGCAAATTGTTATTACAGCAAGATATTCTTTCATTTTTCCTAGCTCACTTGAAAATTTTCTTGAAAATAGTTTTATATAAAGAAAAATGTACTTTTAAGCTGCTAAACGTTTCATACATAAATATAAATTGTGCAACAACGTGTGAACTACTTTTCTGAATAGCTTTATAGGATGAACGTGTTATCGCATGCTTCAAGGCAGTCGTTGCAGCACTAAGTTTTTTTCTTTTAAATTTTTGTATAGTAACAATTTCATTTTAGGCCTTCGGAACTCTATACAAAGAGTTACTAGGTATACGTGGTTTTAATGTCTGTAGAAAATAATTGTGTGTGGATACTTTTAGATTAGAAAAAAATATTATAAAACCCTTCAGTTGCGCTACGAAGTAGATATTAAGCTGTTAAGTTTATTACTCTCAAATGATTCTATACATGTAAAGGGTGTTTTTTATTGAGGTACAGAACTTTAAGTTGGCATCACTTTTTTAACTGGCGGCCATTTTGTCAGCTGTCAAGTGATTAATATTTAGTTTGGTTTGCCATTTCATCATGAACAGGTTGACAAAAGAACAACGCTTGCAAATCGTTCAAATTTATTTCGAAAATAATGGTTCAGTTCGCGAAGTTTACCGCAAGCTCCGTCCATTTTATGGTCGACATAATCGTCCATCAGAGCAATTAATTCGGTTAACCATGGATCGTTTTCGCACTACGTTTACTCTATGTGATAATACTCATCCGCAGAGACGTCGAACAGTGCGCACCGAAGAAACAATTGCCGCTGTAAAGCAAAGTGTTGAAGAGGACCCGAATGAATCGATTCGCCACCGTGCACAGCAATTGGAGCCGACTAACCGACTATTTTGTTCCCGAATTGGATGGCATGAATGTGGATGAGTTGTGGTTCCAACAAGACGGCGCTACATGCCACACAGCGCACGTCACAATCGATTTATTGAAGGAAACATTCCATGAGCGCATAATTTCGCGGAATGGACCTGTCAATTGGCCACCAAGATCATGTGATTTGACACCATTGGATTATTTTCTTTGGGGATATGTGAAGTCGCTCGTCTACGCCAACAAACCAGAAACGTTAGGGGACTTGGAAGCCAACATTCGTGGCGTTATTGCCAACATACGGCCCCATATGCTCGAAAAAGTGATTAAAAATTGGACCTGTAGAATTGACTTTATTCGAGCCAGCCGTGGCGGCCACATGCCCAAAATCATATTTAAACATTAATGGCATAAAATTATCCTTTCAATTAAGCGAAATTGATGGACATTAAAACGATTTTTTTGTGTTTTATGTCAATTTGAAGTTATATACCTCTTAAAAAAACGCCCTATATATGCGTATATAAATATATTGTTATAGTTCCTACTTATTTCACTTCAATACGTGACAAAATCAATACGCATTTTAAAAACTTTGGTTGTTGTTGGTTAAGCATGTTTAGATGCAATTTGGTGGCTTCTTATGCCCGTAATTTCTACATACAGATAATGAACCTAAGGTCTTTACCTACGAGCTTGTCTTATAAAATTTAACTTACATAAAAGATATATATATATATATATATATATATATATATATATATAAATTCGAAAAATAATTGGTTTTCTGCTCCAAAATGTGCTTTAAAAATACACGATTTTTTGCCATATTTCATTTGCTAGCTCTTTTTTTATGAAAAATTTCCATTTAAAAAGCATCAAAGATGGATCTGCTTAAATATTCAAGCAATATTGGATATTGCGTTAATTTTTCTGAATCGTCGAATTTAGTGGTTAGGAGAGTATACAAAAGGGAATACATTAGAAGTGAGATTGCACTCTAACCGAAATGTTTTTCATTACACATAATTGAAGTTAAAATTTTCACACTTCTTTGACGCCTTTTCCACTTTTTATAATTTTTCTTTTAAATTATAATCTTAAGAGATTATAAACTATTAAACCCTGGCATATTTAATATATATAAGATATGTTGTAAATGTTAGTCGAATCTCCGATATATGGTGAAATCATTCGCATATTTTGAACTGTCTGACATTTTGTTACAAATGATAAAAACGTACTCTGTTTGAAATCTTGTTTGAAAGTATTGAATTTTAATGCATTGCTCCAATAGCCACCGCCTAAGTTAAAGTATAATTACTCTCATTTTACTGATTTTTTAATTCAAATATCTGCCTTTTCGCTTAGATTAAAAGTTTGTACTAATTTAAAAGTTCAAAGCTTATTGTGGCAAATATTTAAAATCCTAATATTACTAGATCTAGCAATCTAGATGCCACTTAAAATTTCCGAAACAGAAGATCACTCAAAATGGAATATGGTATCTTAATATCTCCATCGTTGCTTAGCTATATGAGCGGTTGCTCCGTGCTGTTGAAACAAACAATGAGAGGGGACTGAACTAGCTGCAAAAAAAACTCATTTTGTGTATACTGTAGCGATCACTATTTACGGTAGAGGTCTTTTCATCGATGTCTTAATAAAACCAATCGCCAGTCACTATTTAACTCAAAATAAGCGCACCAAAAGATCACTTTGAGGGCATCCGATGGCTCTTTATGAATTTTCTATACATTTTGCGTGTGCCAGAAATGCAAACTTTGTTTGTAAATCAACATCACTAAAGAAGAAAAAGGCTCCAGTTCTCACTATAATTTTTGATATGAAATCATACTACTGCTGGCACAAAATAAATAGAGTATGGCAGTAAGGTAACCTTTTCCAACGGTCAATACTTTAAAATCTTGCACCAAATTTGTAGCAAGCAACGAACATGAGGCTGTCGGCCAAACGCTGTTGAACTGTTTGACAAATACCTATGCATATATAATACTTTGTTATTACTAACTTTTGTGTTATTTTTTCACTTATCTTCTTTTCATAGGTTCAAGTTAAATTAATTACAATTTTGTATATGAAAATATAATGATAAAACTTTGATTGAATACACACACTTTAATGTTAATTTATCAAATCTATTTAGTTCATGTATCTATGTGTTATACATATATCAATTTGTATTCAATATTAATTACATTAAGGCGTAATCCATTTAGTTTTACAAAAGAAATTGCATCATCTTTTAATTTTTGTGGTGGTCTAATGCAAAGTAAGGCTGAGCTTACATCTGGCATTTTAGGTATGCCAAGTACGCAAAAAATAGTAACCACTAATTTCTAATGAAAAATTATTTGATTCAAACACGTATTTATTAAGTTAAACAGTTTTAGACATAACTAATAGATAATTTTATAGAATCCAACATGATTGGAAACTGTTTAAATCAATAAATACATGTCTGAATCAAAGAGTTTTTTATTATTAATTAGTGGTTATGATTTTTTTAGTACATTGCGTACGGATGTAAGCCCGCCGTAAAATTATGTATAATAGACTCATAGCACAAACACTATTTGTACACTGACTTCTGTAGCATGAAAATTATAGCCATATTAAATGCGCAATTCACTTGAACTCAGTTAAGGCTTTATCAGTTAAAACAAACCGATATATATTTTTAATAAATCAAAATGTTGAAAACAATGACTCTCAAGAGTACGAAACAACAAAAAAGATTATAACCAGGCTTAATTTCAAAATGCGAAAAATATGAATTCAAACCTTATCTCAAGCGTCAAGCATAATAAGTGATTTTGTCTTACTTACTTACTTTCAAATATTATTCTGAAATATATTTCAACTTAATTTAAAAGTTCGAGACCTGATTGACTGTTGTGCTCTGGACGGAAATCACAAAGCGCTTTTATAAAAGCGCGTACATTTAACTGATAGAATGATAGATTAACAGATAAATTTAAGAAAATAATTTACCAAAAAAAAAAAACTATTTGACTTTCAATTCAAACTGATTCACTTTACACTAATATTAATTCTTTTCTATGAATCGCTTTAAATATAAACAAATGGCTCTTTTAAAATATGAATTCTTAAACACGGCTCACGAAGTTAAAAATAAATGTCCTCCAACGACTAGGGTGTGTGTAAAAAGGTTAAAGTAGTTCAATGAAGGCATATACAAGAATACATAGCTTTCTCAACGAACTTCAATCCATGAAACTCAACCAAAAAAATATTCTCTGTTAATTTAAACAAATGTTGCTAAACTATCTTTGATTACATCAACAACTGCCAAATATATAAACGAGGCGTAGTTAGGAGTTGAGGTAGGAAACTAACCAGAAATTAAAGAGAACAATTCTAGATTATTGCTTAAACAACCTTAGCGGTTATAACAAATTAAACTGATGTCTTTATGCATAAAAAAAATATAGCTTCAAGGCTGCAATTACAAAATAAATTGGAAATTTTTTAAGGAATAGTAATTAAATATTTTTGATACATTACCTGAAATACTTGCATTACTGTAGATACATAGAAGTTATTCTGAAAATTTAACGATACGATTAACCATTATCAACTTATCTAATATCATTTTATGGAATGCGTGTTACCTGGCACCTTTAAGTATTTAATTGTATCAACAATTCCGTAAATTACTTTTACTTCTATTAACCTTTGCAGTAAGTTCTTAATACATTCTTATTCATTTGATGTTTAATTTAAATTTGTGGCAACTGTGTACATGAAAGGGCGTTTTCAAGTCTGGTTGTTATCGTAATAGCTGCCATTACTTCTATTATTGTTGCTGTGTTTTACTTGTGTTTTTATTAACTGTTTGTTGCATGACACGAAGAAGTTAAAACTATTGTATGTTTGATAATATCTAATTAAAATACAAGGTATTTTGCTGCCTCTCTTTTTTAATTTTCTTTTTTTGAGATTTGATTTGTATATAAGAAAATTCTTATAAAGAAAATGTTATATACATTTTTTATCGCTAAAACTTCGTGCATGTGAGTAACTATATTTGATTGCAAGAATATTTTTAACAACGCATTGAAAAGAGTAGAGGATAATATTAAAAAGTTACCTCCAGACACGTAGTGAACATGAACGGTTGATTTTAAGCTGTATAAACGCATGCTCGCTGAACATTAAGTGTTAGTTTAGTAGATTTTATTTAATTATTGAAAAAAAATTACATCAAATGGATTTAAGCACATTCTATAGTAAAGTATATGTGCGTGTGTGTATCAATTGGCTTTATTCTTGTTCAAAAATAAATAAATAAATAAATAAAATAAAATAAAATAAAAAAGGAAGGGCCTTAAGGCTTACTGAGGGTGAAGTTTTCAGGGTAAACATTTTTTAAATCAAATTTAAAAGGCCACTGAAACTAATTTTTTAATGCTATTATTATTTAATTACACTTTATTTATTCACATACTACATGGATAATTTTGTTTGTTCAACAAAATACAAGACAAATAACCAATATTATTTGTCTTCCTTGCTTTGCATTATTATGCAATTAAGGAGCCGTATTAGTAGTAGTCAACGTTTGTATTATTTAAGAAAATAAAGCTTTATATATGTAACATATTTGTAATGAACAAACTCATCACATTATTGCTAGACACATACTAGCAGCATGGCATTAGCTGTGCTTTCATATGTTTGTTTTTCTGTATATGATGTCTGTTGATGTAAGTTTGTAGTTCGCTGAAACCCTTATTGAAAAATATTATACCCTGCGAATTGTTCAAAGAAGTAATTTTAGTTTACTAATGCTTGTAAATCACATATTAGGGGATAATATTCTTGGACTTTTAAACTCTATGTTCTAACTATTAATTTATTTATTAGAATTTGAAGATATTTTGCTTTTTTACTGCACTTGAATAAAAAAGTTTAATATATTGAAAAACTAGAGCCATTTATTGCAACCCTAATCAACGAATGTTCAGATAATGTGATGCTCAATTAACTCAAACCACATCATTTCCAAAAAAAGGAAAAGGTATTGGTATTGCTTAGTCAAAAAAAAAACAAAAAATAACTGTTAAGTCCAGAGGAAAAAATCTGCATCTAGTGTATTTGCATTCACTTAACAAATAAGTTTTTGTGTTAATACGAAATAGCAAAATTAATAGTATTGTCCTCACATATATCTAGTTTCAATAAATTTTGACAGTTTTTTATCCCAACCTAAAAATTTTGTCAGAAATTCAGCGGTAAGACCAACCTATATTAATTAAAGTAATGAAGTTTCAAGAATTTTTGATTATGTTCTTTAAAGACTACTTTGTATCAAATTTCCTCAAGACTTCTTATTCCTCTCTTACAAGTCATTCCCAGATATGTTGTATAATGTTCAGATACGGAAAATATAGAGGTTAATTTAAAGCTCACGAATTATTTCTTTACAGCTCCGGAGGTGTGATTATCGTGTAAGTAGGTCCAATATTTAATTCCAAATGGGTTTTTAAATTGTTGAAAAATGCATCTCCTAATATCCTTTTGTAAGAGGTTCCATAAATTTGTTCTGCTTCACATCCGAAATCAATAGTGCTATAGAAGGAAACAACACCCCATATCATAACTCTATTTTGCTTTCTTTGAGCCTGTAAAATATTTCTTTCTTTCCTAGGTCGTTGAAATAAAAGTGTCATCCAGCTGGTCCATCGATATTAAATTTTATTACGTCAGAAAATTATTTGTTCAAAACTAGTTAAATTAAATACTTTATTTAAATTATGCACGTATGTACTATTTTTTAATTAAATATTATAATAATTTATCTAAAAATTTTATATTTAACATATCGTTACCTTAGATGCAAACAGACGTAACAACACTTCTATATTTTTACAGTAGAAATAAAAAACGTTTCAAAATCAATAATAACAAAGTTTTCTTGAAAAATTTTCTTCGAAATTTACTTATTGCATAAATACTTATATATCTTTAACCATTTATTTCTTTTTTATATATATTTAAGCTTTTATGTTAGTCATGTTCCTTATAATAAAAAATAGATGCATTTGTGATTACGTCCATTTGAATTTCTTGAATAAGGTAATCATTTTTGAAATATGAGGCCTAAATAATTGCGCGAACATGTATGTAGCATAAAAAATTTAAATACACTGCAGATTCGGTTAACGCAACTCTCGATAAGCGCAACACCTCACTATTCGCAACACCCAAATTCTTAACATTGGTGACTTTGTTAACGCAACTTTTTAAAAAAGAACACCTTAATTAATGCAACTTTTCAAGAAAAATTAATATTTTCTCTGTCGTTTTGTTTTTTACTTTAGTTTTATTATAAATAAATTCAAAACTACAAACCTTTGTGCATTAAAAAAATACTTTGATTTACCGCTGTTCTAGAAATTACAAGGAATTTTTGCGTGGTGCTTCTGCTTTGCAAACCAACGTAGTTAGTGAGCTAGTAGGATAAACAAAATGCCGGTAGTGACAAAATTTGTTAAAATAATAATAAAATATTATTATGTATTTAAGTTTGACATATGTTAAGGCACTAACACTCCCGAATTATTATTTTACTTATTAAGTAAAATATTTATTTACTTTACTTACATATTGGATCAATTTGAACGTATCTTTAATCGAAAAGAAATATTTTGCTAAAAAGGTAAAATAATAATAATTAAGGAGTATTAGTGCGTTAACAAATATTAAACTTAAATGGTAACAATTCCTACAAAATGTTATTGTATTTTATTAGCAAAATATGCCATTTAAAAAAAGTCGAAATTTTCACACTTTCATTAAATAACAACCATCAGTGTAACTTTACATACATTAGAATGTATATTTTATTACTTATTCTAATTATTTAATTAAGCTTTGATTTTGTTTATAATAAGCTTTTTAGTGGAAAATATGCATAGACATTTTTTACTAGGTTTTTGTAACATACTCAGTTTTCACAACAGCCCAAAATTTCTATTGGTTGCGTTAACCGAATCTGCACTGAATTCAATTCAATAAAAAATTACACAAAAAATTACACAATGGCAACGCTGCATACTTTTATAACAACCTCAAAACCGAAGGTACAATATACGTATGAGCAATATTTAAATACGTAATACTAGTTGGAATAAATTCATAGCATACTTCTTAGCGACCATTAAAGAATAATTTGTGTGCGTATGAGTAATATTTTAAACCTTCAGCACTGTTGTTTTAAAGAGTTTGCCCTCAATTTTCGAACACGCTTTGCGGGAAAAATGTGTTTTAGCTTTAAGCGTAATATTTAGCTATTTTTACTTTACATCTGCGATTTATTGCTTGTGAAAACTTTACAAAACTTTATACGTACTTACTGCTACGATATATATTATACATTATTTTATTTTTATGATGACAGTAAAAGTGAGCATACTGCAAAGATTTTGCATTGATATATATTTAAAAATTATGTATTAAAGCATTAATAGTGGTCTTGTAGTTCGTGCATTCTCATTGTTTGCATAAAATACATAACTTGCTGTTATATTAAACGATTTTTATTTTGTTAGCTTTCTAACTCTCCGTTTATATTATTTATTATAAACAAATTTTGGTTCAAATTTGTTTAAGCTTATACCCAACAAAAACGAACCTAAATATTTAGAATATATTTTATATAGTATTCGTTGTATAGCTTATGTATAATGAATACTATTAGTGCTTGTAGAGTCTGAGCAAATTAATTAATTAGATCAATGAAATTCATTACATTAACAAAATAAATTTGTTAAACTAGACTGAATATTAAATTGCTAAGAGTTGTGATAACAAAGGTAGATATGACATCGTTTTCATGCTTTTTAAAAACTTTTTGGCATTTGAAAATAGAATAAAGCATTTTGAATAATTCTTTACATGCAAAATAATAAATTTTAGTATATTTAAATCATATAAAGTGCCGATTTCACCAATTTATTTAAATATCAATTCATATTTCAAATTCATTTTTCCATACAAAAATTAATGAAAATCGGCATTTAAATATGAATTGATATTTAAATAGAGTTGGTGAAATTGGCCCTAAGTGTTTCGTTTTTAATGCTTTTTTAGATTGAGGTGATGTAAATAAATGTTCACTCATAAATCGCAAATAGGCAGGAAAGCAAATACAAATTATTTCATGTGTAAATATTTGCTAGCAGGCTTATTTGTAGGTTCCAAAATGCAAGCAAGCGATTTGTCTGAAAAAAACTTAGTGTTTTATTATATATTTTCCCTATACAAGTCCTTTACTTGCATTGTGTTAACTATACATTCATGTTGAAGTAAATAGGAAGAAGGAATATAAATTTTGACGTGAAATTTCGAGGAATCTTTTGCAATTGTAAACAACATTCTGCTTCATCCTGCCGTCTTAGCAGGAGTAGCAAAAGTAAATAACAAAAATTAAAAATTTTAAAAACCCCCGACTTTTTTCAGAAAAGATGTTATATCTTATAAACGGCTGGACCGATTTTCTTCAAACATAGCTAAAAACCCTCTCGATCAAGTCATCTTTCAAACAGAAAAAACTAATTGCAAATCGGTCCAGCCGTTTGGCCTGTACGTGGACACAGACATACACACAGATACACAAATACACAGATACACAGATACACAGACACACACTACAAACTTATAACACCCCTTTTTTAGCCGGGGGTTAAAAAGATTTCATGGAAAAAAATTTTACAAAAAAAGGCATAATTCTCACTCATATCTTATTATTTATGTCATCAAATTTATTTATCTTTAATTTATTTATGCATATCATGCTATCAAACAAATTTAAGCGATTTGGGTTTTCCTTTTTGTTTTGTTTTTATTTTGCACGTGGATTTTTGGCTATTAAGTAAAATGTGTTTTAAAGATTTAATTCTGTTAAAAAATAATCTCACATACAATAAATACCCCCTTGTAATAAAAATTCTTTCCGTCTAAATATTTTTGAAAAATTTAAGCATAAGATTGTTAGAAAAATTTTCTATATTCAGAAAAATAAATATTAAAGTAAAGTATTTTGACAGTTTTTTCACTAAAAAAAGTGGAGCAGGTTCTATTTTATCATAATATATTTTTGAATGTTTTAAAATATTTGAAACCTAATAAAGAATAGTGAGATATTCTCCCAGGTTATATAGCAAATGTAAAACTTCAAAAAAAATATATAAATCTTCTTAACATTTTCTTTCTATGCCGATGTATCCTGCTGTGAATAATATTAATATACACACATATAATATGTACCTAGTGTAGATAGTATATTTTTATATATTTAAAAGAAGTTTCACTTTTTTATTATTAAAAATGCAAACCAAAACAGTATGTATATATGTCAAAACTTCTGTGAATTAAGCCACAAACTTGGCTGAGAGTAGATTTAAGAAATCAACACATATGTCAAATGGAAATAAAGTATATTTAACATCATAAAATTCATCGCCTCTTGCGTCCTGGTATTTGAATGAAGAGTAAATGGTGTGGCGTTAAGTGAACTGAATTTTTTTCTGGTGTTCACCAGTAAAAAATCATTATTTCTGAGTCCTAGTCATTGTAAATTGAATTTCAAACAATTGATTTTAAATCGAATTTAGTTAAAAGTCATTTCAGTATTTAAATAGTTTTCTTATACCACCTTTCTTTAAATGTTTGTGGCTATCGGCACAAATTTATTTATTTTTATATTTTCTTTCCAACAGCAACAAATTTTATAAATAAAATGGTCTTACAGACATTTTACATTTTTAAATCAATAGGTAGTGGGTTTATTTATTGTAAAGTGTAAGCAATTTATACACTCTGCCAATTTTCGCACCATTTAAAGATTATCCACACGTTTATTTTTGTTTTGTTGTTTTTTCATTTACCCATATATTTAAATAAAAAACTCATGAATTATTTATAAAAATATATATAAGAAATACAAGTACTCAAGCTAAAACCTTCAAAGTTGAAACTTACAACATTCTGCTGTGGAATTTAGAAAAAAAAATAAAACCAAATGCGAAACCATAAATGTATGAAATTCATAGTAAACATTAAAGAAAGTTATATACATATATTTAACATACTCCAGGATTAAGGTCAAACTTTTTTGCAGCTTTAAAAGCAAAAAAGCTTTAACTATTTCCAGGTCAATTTAGAAAAAAGAGCATATTGTAAATTACCAAAACAAAAACCTATGTGTTTTGTTTTTGATCCTTGTTGTGAGTTTTTCTACAATTTTATTGTAGTTTTGTACATATATTCTTTCGTATGGTATTTCTGTACGTATTTTCAATGTCTGTAATTCCCAGACATAACATTTTTTTTTTTTTTGTTTGTTTTGTATATTAAAACGTTTCATTATGTTTGTGTTGAGAACAGGGATGCCAAACGGGAAATCCCAAACCCGGAAATCCCAGGATTTACGGGATTTGGCAAATCACGAATCCCCGGACTTGTAAAATTTAATCCCGGGATTTCATTTTCGGGATTTCTTAGAAATTTTTGTATAGAAACTTTATAAATTCAAATTTTCGTTGATCTTAAGGTATTTTTTATGATATTTAAAAATCCCATATAATTTTATACGTACAGTTTTAACAATTTAATGACTATTCGTGACATATTTCATATAAATTAATAACAAGAGCAAAATAAATAAACTACTTTCTTACGGTTATTTTCATCAAAGGTGCTACAGTATATGTACATTTTAGAATTATTTTAAAAACAAACGAAACATATTATCTTTGGAAGGAAAATAACATTTGAAAAATTCATAAGTTTGACAAATTTTTTCCGCCTTATTCTATATTATGAGGGCAATTATGATTCAAATTCCACGAGAAATTTTTCCCAGGGAATAATTTCAAATAATAGCAAATAATAGTGAAAACGAAAGAATCTAGTTAGAAAAGGGAGACATTTCTTGCGGAAATTTATTCATAATTGCAGTGTATAACTATCTGTATGTCGACTCCTAAACGCTAAAAAAAATTAGCACTTATCTACTTGTCGGTAACAATTGAGTACTATTGACACCTCCTTAAAATTGGAGTCGAATACAATACAAGGCAAGTGAAAAGTTTTTATTGTCGGGTTGACGTGAAAGCGATAAATATTTACAGAATAATGCGGAGTATTTTGTCTAAAAAACTGCTCGAGTATGTAGGTATGTTTTTTACATTGCAGTTCAAAATTATTTTGTTTTTTATTTAGACGGTTTAGGTCGTTCTTGATACAAACCTAAGATCAAATCCATTTAAGTTACATAGATTTGATAAATAGTTTTAGTCAAAAACAACCGACTGAATGAGTTCGACTCAATGAGTTCTGTTGAACTTGTAGAAAAAAACTGTAGAAAAAAACTGTATGAATTTAAAATTTTTCAGTAGAGAAAAAATACTGTTGAAGTGATCATGCAAACTTTTAATGTATGTGCCTATAAAAATGTGATCTTTAGGCGTAATTAATCGAATTTGATTAGAATAGTGTATACATTTCTTTTAATTTTTCGACATGTTCAGCCTTATTATCGTTATCATAGTCGTAACGAAATCGATAAAAAAAAATTAGATAATGCTTGGTATACATACATATGTAACAACCATTACACTTGTTGTTGATCAATCGCAATTAAAAAAAAAGTTTGTAGATATATTTTTAACAAAACAATATTGTTTTTCCAACTTATTTGTATGAAAGTGAATCTAAAAATTTTCGTAAGTCAACTTAAGCGGTAGTGCTAAAAGTCCACCGATATGTATATTCGTTTTGGTTTAGATAATAGAAAAACATTTATATTGAAAACAAAAACAAGTTTTCATATTTAGTTATTGTTTTCACTATAAATTCTCTAACATAAAATGTGATTAATCAACTTAAAAATAGATGAAAAAAATTCTTTTGATTTTTATTTCATACTCATATTAGAAAATTGTTCACTTTATAGACAATTGTGCAATGATAAATTATGAACATAAAACCTTTTAATACGCATTAAATTGTTATTAAAGTAATATTTATTTAAAAAAATAATTTATTTTAGGAAAAATATTTAGATCCCGAAATCTCGAAAACCCCATGATCCCGAAAATCCCGAAGTCCCGAAAATCACGGGGTTTTCGGGATCGGGATTACAAGATCCCGAATCCCGGGATTTCCAAAAATCGATCCCGATTGGCATCCCTAGTTGAGAACACGTATCCTTATACAAATACTGACAAACGTAAGCAGATTTTTGGTGGTAGGAATGCGTGCTGATAAGGATGGGGAATTTAGCTTTTAAAATGCCTGGAGTAGTTTGGTACGCATATTTTTATTCAAACTTTTAGATTTCTAACACTTGAAGGAAAAACTGTGTTGGCTTATTGGATAGCATGCAAAAACAGCAATTTATTGCAGTATAGAGCATGAGTATTTGTTTTTTTTTTGCGTGTGTGTACATGAATATTAGCTAGCAAGGAATGTACACGAAACCTAGTTTAATGCAAATAATCTCAATTGGGCAAAGTGTGTAGCGATAAAATGTTGACACACAAATACGTATTAAATTTTAAATTTCTTTAATACCTTAATATAAAAGCAGCGGAAGTGCTATTTTTAATTTTTTATGAACTTCAAATTACCCGCTTCTCATCACTGATGTTTCTTTTTGTCACTTTTGTTTGGCTACTAAAATGAAATATTGCGCTTTCTTATAATTTTAATTAATGCATATATTTTTTATACATTTAACCTTTAAATTTAGAAAAATACTTAAAATTTTAAAAACCATAAATTTTTGAAAAAATACTAAGAAAATTCTTAAAAATGATTTGAAAAGACAATACTTTGTGATAAAATGAAACGGTAATGATATTACCCACAAGCTATAAATTTCGTTAAAGCTTTTGTTTTTATTATTATTTTTGTTATTATTTTTTATCTGATTAAAATAACTTAAGGCTTCTTTAAAGTGGATGAAAACTTAGGCATATTTGAATAAATATAAGACATTTTCCTAATATATGGCATAAAAATTAATAAATTTATTTATTAATAAATATTAATTAATAAATATACAACCAGCAAAAAGAAAAACAAATAAAATATACCATTAGCTAATTTGTATCAAGTATGTTTTATGTTTAAATAAAAAAGAAGAAGAAAACAAATACTTTCAGGTTCTTATTTATACATTACGGTTATCGAATTATTTTCCCTTAAATTATGACTTGCAGAAGAATATACATGAATTATTAAAAGTTGCTCTTTTAGCTTGAGACATAAAATATTATGTATTGACCTCAACTAATTTAGAAAGGCCTATACTCATTATTTTTTTTATCGAAATATTTGCATTTTTTATACATTAAATGTTCTTCTATCGAAACACACAAAAAACTTGGCTTAAACAAAATATTGAGGGCATTTCTATATTACTATAAAGATATAAATGTGAGTATATATCATGATACAATAATATAAAGGTACAAGCACATTTGAGGTACAAAATTAATTATGACTTTTTCCCCGATTATTTGATTACTGCTTTTTTGTAAACAGAACGAGGAGAACACACATGTAATGGCAACTTTTATATTAGGAATGCTTTTTGAAATGTGTAATTTGAGTTTAGAAATTGTAGTTAAACACACATTTTTTAATGTTAATTGAACATGAGAATAACGAAATCTGTGTGTAATAAGACCTACAAAAGCAAATATTTGATTAATTATTTAATTCAATAGATAACAAAAAAGCCTCACGACTTGGGATGAAACTTCGTTCTTAAAAACATCGATATAAAGAAACGCCGTAAATAGAAGCGATACATCGATGTTTTATTAGAGGAATTCATGGTTGTTTCATACATATAATACACATTCGCATATACTTCGTGTGCAAATTTATTGCTGGTTTACATACAAGCACAAAACAAATAAAGCGACATTTGCATTTAAGGTAAACACCTGCTTTGTTGATATATACAACAAACAATGTTCTTTTTTTTTTTTTTTTTTTTTTTTTGTTTGCTAAGGACATGGCCTATGATTGGACTAGGAAAGTATAATTATCACATTTCTCCTTAAAATGGACCACGTGATCTAATAGTGTCCTTAAGAATGCTACAAGCCGTTAACAATTTCATCCTAATAATGTAAGGCAGCTACGTCCAAACACACATACTCTCATATATGTATTTCAGATAAACAGCTTTGTTATTGTTTCTTTGCAAAGACCAAAGATGTCGCCGAGATCTAGAGGCAAATCGCGGCACTCGTTATCGAATTACGAAATATTTCTATATAAATTATATTGAAATATTTCGTAACTACATTCGATAACGATTGCCGCGATTTGCCCCCTGCTTGGATGTTGTGCTCTCATCAGTGTGAAAACATAAAAGGTCTTTTGTAAAACTTTGCACATAGTGCGTATAGCTTGGACGCAGTTGATACCATGCAATACACCAGAGATTATAAAGACAAAGTTCCGCCTTGATTCAGTTGGAAATTTCCTTCCTGTTGTATCTTGCTTGCTGCCGTTGTTGGTGCTGCTGTAACTTATTAGCTGTTTATTTTTTATAAATTTATGAAATAAATGAAATAATTTCTATTATTTTTAAGAACGTCAAAAAATTTATAAAAAAAACTAGGATTTCATAAATTAGCATTAATTTTGAGAGTAAAAAATAATCGGGACAAACGTCAGAAGGTTAATATGGCGACGAAAAGAGAGAATGGTTTTAACTTTTTATTATCGTATCATGGTATATATACAAGGTGGGCCAAAAGAAACCAAGGGGTGTAAAAGTTTAATAACTTTTTTGTTTATTAACTTTTTTTTATTTTTTCTTTCAGATTATATAATATACAAAATGGAAATTTTTTTACACTAAGTATGAAAAATGATGTCTCTTAAATGACCACCGTTTTCAGCTTCGCACTGATGGGCTCTTTTTAGAGCATTTTCCATAACATCTTTCAAAACTTGTGGCTGCTGCGTTCGAATTTCTGCAACAATGTTTGCCTTGAGTTCAAGGATTGTCTCTGGCTTGTTCACATACACTCGCTCCTTCAAAAAACCCCAAAGAAAATAGTCGGGTGCTGTCAAATCTGGCGATCGCGCTGGCCATATAATTTCCGAATTTCGAGAAATTATTCGCTCTCCAAAAATTTGACTTAAAAGTGCAATTGTGTCTCGGGCAGTATGGGCAGTGGCTTCGTCCTGCTGAAACCACATACCAGGTCTGTTTTCAAGAGCAGGACGTAAAAAATTTTCTATCATAAACCGATACCGCTCTCCATTTACGGTTACAGCACTTCCATCTTCATTCTCGAAGAAGTAGGGCCCAATGACATTTTCAGATGTGATCCCACACCATACTGTACACCTGATGGGGTGCAATTGGCGTTGATGAATGGCTCTTGGCTTTTGAGAACCCCAGAACCTACAGTTCTGCTTATTAACAAAGCCATTCAAATGAAAATGAGCTTCATCACTCATAATCAAATTTTCAATAAAGTTGATTTCTGTTTTAAATAATAAAATTGTATTGTTCTGGTTCTCTGTACAGTTGTGAACCTCTCCATTATAAATTCTCCAAGTGTTGTCTATATAATCTGAAAGAAAAAATAAAAAAAAATTAATAAACAAAAAAGTTATTAAGCTTTTACACCCCTTGGTTTATTTTGGCCCACCCTGTACACATGTATGCATTTTACAAAAAAAAATGATATAAATAAAATGGAAATATGTTAATTTAAATCGGAGAGAACTTTTTCAATATTTTTCATAAATTTTATTTTTTAAATTAATCCAAAAAAAAAAGAAGAAAATCCATTTGCAAGAAAGTTTCGTATATAAAGCAGAAATCTACATCAACTGACACCACACACAGTGGACCAAACACAGAAGAACGCTGATGATGAAGGTTTAGTGGCCTTCGAAAACGGTTAGCTGTTCCATTTAACTCTGTGTTGTCAGAATATTTACAACTAACTTTGGTGTTATTTCTTCATTAATAATTATCACATGTAATTTGGCTTAAAAAGCGATACGAACTTTTGCCTGTTCAAATCATATAATAGAAACAAATGAAGTTCGAAAAATAATAATTAAATTAACGAAAATCCAAAATGTTTGAAAACATTTAAATTTTATTGAATTAAGCTAAAAGCGTAGTTAGATTTTTTAAGTGGTTTTTTGCACAAGTACTGCCATTTCGTTCTATGAATGTCTGTTAATTCAAAAATAGCTTTTTCAATTTTGCCTACAACATATTGGATGAGATTGGTATATTTTTCTGTCTTCTACTATGCTTACACAGCTACCAAATAGTTTTCAATCGTTAATTAGCATTTATTAGTTCAACTAAAAGTATTATTTCTTTCTCATTATCATTGTCATCATTTAGCAAGTATCCTGTCACTGTGAAAATCAACTTTGACACTATATGAATCCAGTTCATGAGGAATTGGGCATATATAAATTTAAATTTAAAGAGTTTTTTTCGATGTTATATAATTCAAAAGGAACTTCCAATATTTTGCCTATAAGATCTTGAATGAAATTAGTATGTTCTTCCATGCTGTGCTATGCTTACTTATTTTTTGAAGACAATGATTGATCGCTTAGAAAATTTTCTTTTATAGAGACATTGAATTTTATCAAAGGATAAACCGCGTCCACAAGGAATTTACCATTATAAGTCAAAATTTAATGAGCTACTTCTATGTTATTATTATTTCTATGGTGATTACATTACTGAGGTCACAGTCAATAATTGTGAGAATTGGCTAGTAGAGAAGATCATTAAACATTTTAATTTGTGATGGATGCTACATAAAGAAACTCAAAAAACTTTTTTTTTATAATTTATATAAGCTACCAGCATCTCCTTGCAGCTGAAATCGTTTATTTATTTATATGAAAGTACAAATTTTTACCCTTTTGGGCTCCTTAAAAATTATGTCTTATTTTAATCTGAAGAATATGCTTGCTATTCATCTATTAAATTTAATAATTTCTTTAAGCCATTTTCTCTCAAACATATAAGCTTTCACGTTTATTATAATAATAATTATTGGGTTAATTCATATTGAAAAGCTTTAAATGAAAAATATTTTGCATTCTGTTACCAAAAATTTGCGCTTATTGGAATTTTTCAAATTTCTAAGAACAATACAAACCAAATTAAGGGGTTAAAAAATAAAATTTATGTTATAATAATTATTTAGCATTGCAATTCAGCATATATGTTATTAGTCTGTGTACCGAATTTTATGAATGAATTTTATGGTTCTTTCTTTATAAGGTAACGAACATTCAAACATCCCAGCATCCAAGTATCCAAACATACAAATCTACTCATTCATAATATTAACAGGATTGATCTTTATTTCATTTTAGAGATAAATTTATTTTTATTAAACATTTTTAATTGTTTTTTGGTTGATTTGCAATGGTATCAATGCTGAGACACAAATGTGGGGCATCTTTAGAAAAAAAATTTCATGTTAGCCTGCAGAGCTCATGATGCAATTGTTTCAATTATCAATTGAATCAATTGTTTTAAATAACTTATATTGGTTTCAATTTATAAACTTACTGTCTACAGTAAACACAGATAAAAAAAATTTCTAAGGCCAGATATGGAGATAAGAAGCCACCAAAATATTAAGTTTTGAATAATTTTGTTTGGAAATTTACAAAAAACGGGGCTGGCTATGTCTGAAAGTTTTCTCATTTTGTTAAGACCAAACAAAACTTAAAGCAATTCCTTCAGCGTAGCTCAGGAGTAAAAAATTCCTGTAAATTTTTAAATAACGATCTCTTGTATCCATTGAAGTGTGACTGTCTTATTTAAAAAAAGCTTGGCTTAAAAAAACTGCACACTACACTTTCACCCGAATAGTTAAAATTTTTTCTATTGAAGAATTTATGGATTAGACTCATTTCACATTCCGAAATTTTTCTAATTAAAATTGCCTGTTAGATTGAAATTTGCCTTCTGTAACATAATTTGCCATTCATACAATCCTTTAATTTCAAGCGCATCGTCAAATGCGAGAGGTTTATTTTTATAGTGGTTTCAACTTTATAGGGAAACAAATTCAAGTCTTTGTGCAGAATTATCTGCAGGGACTTCCACCTGATACCTATCTGTGCAGATACATTTCTTGTTGAAATGCTTCAAGTGGCCTGTATGGCATGTATCACAACTGCAATTTTTTATTGTGTGAAAATTCCCACATAAGGTCTTCAAGCAACCCCATTATTGTTTAGCTGCTAAAAATTGTGCTCAGTAGCTGAGATAGAAGTCCTTTTGGATGGAAATCATAGATCCGGGTGTATGTAGATAGCACACAACCCAAAATTTTTTGTTTCATCATCCAAATTTTTATTCTTTACCAAATTTAGATAACGGTGTAAAATAGAAAATAAAAAATAAAACTATAACATTAGAAAAAAATATTATTATATATGATTTTGGTAGCCATCCTTTTCTTACTTGCAGCACTTTCATAGAGTAAAACTAAAACCGAAAGTATAAGGAAGAAAGGACAAGGCAAACTAGCAACTGAGTAATAAAAATTATCATGACAAATTCAACAATCTCTTACACACATAAACATGCCAATATGATAGTGTATACATATATTAAATCGCAAAAATTTATATGCGTGCCTAGTGTGAAAGTATTTAGCTAATATTTGTTAATCTTCTTTCCTCAATATTCTATAAAAAAAAACCTTAAAATATTCAAAAATTTATATTGCAATTGTGTTCACAAAAACTATAAAATACAAACTCAAATTCAAGTATAATCCTCTTCATAATCAAAAAGTGACTACTGCATATTTGTTTTTGTTAAGTCCCAAGCTGCTTGTCTGAGTTTGGTTGTTAAAATCACATTATTTTAGCAACTTTTTTGTAATTTAAATTTGACTACTGTCTAATTCAGGTCTTACAAAATACAACTGTAGTTATTGTTTCAAATTTGCTAGAGGCATGTTCAGGCTGGAAAAATATTTAAAGTAGATTTGAGTGCAAAACAAGCAAATGTCTGATTGTAATTTTTTATGAAGTTTATTTAACAGAAATTGGCTTATATATCCCAGCAAATATTTTGCTTCAAATAAAGCAGGTTTTTACTATTATAAAATAAAAGTGGCGCTGACAAACCTGCGGATATAGCTGCTGATTTTTGTATGGCGAGTTCTCAGTTTGGAGTACCATATTTTTGCTCACAAAAGCGCTTTTTTTTAATCTAATAAAAAAAATGGAAACATAGCAGTTAAATGTCAATTTTTATTAATTTTTCTTTAGAAAAATTATATTTTTGTCTTAAAAAATGCATCTGATTAATTTGCTTTTATTCTGACTGACGCTCGTAAGTTGTTTTTTGTATGTATTCACGTGAGTGTTTGGAATTATAATACATTTGACAACCTATGTAGATGAGAAAAATCTTCTAATGCATATGCATATGAACATGGCATAATATGAGTACATAAATATGTATATAATATTGGATGTGTTTACATAACCTAACTTTCTGGCTTTAAAACCTGCATTGTTGTGGCGCTATTGAATCAATTTTTTCCTGTACTTTGCTACATATACATACGTTCACTTTTCTTTAATAAGCTCATATTTTAAAGCGAATTATGATGCGCTATATTGCCCTATTGCTTCAAAAAACATGAAAATTTTTTACTGGGATGTTGCCGCTGCTGATGAAGTTAAATGGCACAAAACTTAAATTTGGAGGCGCTTGAAATCTTGTCCAAATGATTTTGCATCATAGCATGTGCAAAATGGTAAAGTATATTGATAATCACCACTAAGAATTGTTAAGTGGTGAGTATAAATATACTAACTATTTTGCACATTCTACGATGCAAAACCATTTGCACAAGTTTGTGAATTGGGCTAATATAAGCTTAACGTTTTTTTTATCGGCTCAAGGAATTATCATCAATATTAATCAAATCGTCGATTTTCACTTCCAAGAGGTCAATGAAAATATTTATGATGTTTTTCGTCCAAAAAATTATTTTTCTCTTCTTTAACTTGGCAGGACTTAATTTAATACAGCGAAAACAAGGTTGCTTATCATAAAACATACTTAAACCGAATTCAAAAATGGTTTTTAAGTTGGTTTTAACAAAATTATTTTGTATGATAAAACCATGTTTTAACAGTTGGTTGTATCAATAAAATTAACTTTTATTAAAACCATGTCAGTGTGAAAACTATATAACGAATTTATTTTTAAAAACTCTTGGGTTTTCTCTTGTACTTTGTCTTTAAATAAATACATATCAAGCTTTAAGTCTTTTAGTTTTTCTTTTTTTCTTTTCAATTATTCCCCAACCTTTGGTTAGCTTCGTCAGGAAGCTATAAATTATAAATGGAAATTAAAAAACATTTAGCTTGGTTAAACATATAATGAAATATAATTATAAGAAGGTCAAATAAATAGTTAAAAATCATAAATACATACCTGTTGGATATATCAGGGATCGATCTGGTTACACTTATAAGATGAGTCAAAGAGACGAATTGAGTCTAGGGACATTCACTGGCGAATTGCGATTTTTCCCATAAAGGAAGTTTATTCAAAATTTACAATTTTTAGTAGAGACAACAACGAGATTTTGAGGCATTCAAAGGCATTCAACTGCCCAGCTAAAAAAAAATATGTATGGAGCATATATGATACCCTGTACATGGTTCGGATCTGAAAAATTAGGGTATATGGCCATATATGATAATATATATTCATACATTTGCATACATGAATGTGTATTCCCTATATAGTATGCTAAGTTGATATTTATACTACCTTGACTAAAAAAAGCGCACTACTGTGAAATAAATTCAATTATTTAAATAACCTTTTTTAAGATTTTAAATACTTAATGAAACATTTAGGGCCATTATCACAACTTAAAGATAGTTAAAAGTAGGATTTTATCGGTAGTATAAAAAGATTTCCATTATTGAAAATTGAGTTCTCGTTGAACCTTCATAGTGAAGAGACATTAAAGCGGATTTTTTTTTTACATACATACAAACGAAACAAATATAAAAAACAACAAAATCAAAAATCATACAAAAAATATTCGTAATACATATTCACCTTGATAAATAAGCTTATTGGCTTTACTAATATTTTTTACATAGCAAGAAATAGCAAAAACAAAAAAAAACCGTAAACACAAACAAAGTTCCCTTGAGGAATAATACTCTGTATGAGTACCTCAAAGAAAAAAAATTTTGAAGTGAGTTCTAACGGCAGAAATACTTATTTTACTGTGAGTTCTGAAACTCTTAATGAAAAAAATATAAATAATAAATCTGATGAAAATCTTTTTTTAACGGCAAAGCCAATTTTTCGTCAGCGATCAACTTCGCTTTGTCCAATGCCAACTAGTGAATCGTTAACATTACCATTGCCTAGTACTTCTTCATTTAAGTCTGCGATATCATCCGCATCGGGCTCGCCTTCATCACTAAACCAAGTTATCACTACAGATAACAGTAGCTTAAAACCCAAGGTACAAGTGGGAATGGACAGATATATAACAGTGGTAAAGCGTGGGCGAAGACCAAATTCTTCAATAATTTCATCTGCCCCAAAGATTTCTAGGGATAACAGCGCATCATCTACCAATCGTCAAAATCGTTTTTCATTATTGCAAGACACCGACGACAAGCCCTCTACATCATCGCAAAAGTCTTTTAAACCACCACCTATTTATCTGAGAGAAAAAAATTCTAACGCGCTTATAAAAAAACTACTGTCGACCATTGGTGAAAATACTTTTCACATCATTCCAATTAAAGGAGGTAATATTGATGAAACTAAAATCCAAATATATAATGAAAAAGATTTCCGAAAAATTGTTAGTGAATTCGAAAAAAATAAAACAAATTTTTACACATACCAACTTAAGATTGCTAAAGGCCTACAGATAGTATTAAAGGGCATAGATTCATATGTTGAACCCGAAGAAGTAAAATGTGCACTTGTCGACCAAGGATTCAAGGTAAAAAATGTTACCAACATATTTAATAGAGAAAAGGTCCCCCAACCCCTATTTCGGGTTGAACTGGAGCCGAACGACATACAATTGAAAAAAAATGAAGCCCATCCAGCTTATAACGTAAAGTATCTCTTACATCGAAAAATCACAGTTGAAGAGCCACGTAAGCGTTCAGGTCCCGTACAGTGCCATAATTGCCAATAATATGGCCATACGAAAACTTACTGCAAGTTACCTACAGTGTGTGTTATCTGCGGTGAATTGCATGGTACTGCTGCACTAAGCCAAAAGATCAAGCAGAAAAAAAATGTAGTAATTGTGGAGGTAATCACACAGCTAACTATAGAGGGTGCCCTGTATTTTCTTTCGTTAAACAGGCTATGGGTCAAAAACCCAAGTTAACTCCAGCTCTACAAGTAAACGCGAACTCCGACACCTTTGCTCAAATCAGCCAACCAGTTACTTCACGTGTATCGTATGCTGATGCTGCTAAGACTAGTTCAATTCCCACGCAAAATGTTCCACCGCCAAATAATTCAACGAATTCAAACTCAAGCTTTAACTTTAGTCGTCTTGAAGCTACTATTGAGAATCTGGTGCTAACTATAAACAACTTTACTACAAATATGACAAGTATGATGCAAGAAATGCTGCGAATGCAGAATACACTGCTTCAAGCATTAGTTAATAAACCATGAACACGTTAAAAATATGTTTCTGGAACGCAAACGGCATTCGCCAACATAAAAATGAACTTGAGCACTTCCTCATGGAAAAAAATATTGATATAATGTTGGTTTCTGAGACTCATTTGACCTCAAGAAGCTTATTTAAAATAAATGGTTACACTTTATATGAAACAAAGTACCCGAGAGAGAGAGCATGTGGTGGATCAGCAATTCTGATTAAGTCAAGACTCAAGCACTACGTCCTTGACAACGTTAGTGAAGAATATTTGCAAGCAACGAATATTTTCGTAGAAAATTTTTGTGCGAATTTCGTGATATCATCAATTTACTCACCTCCCAGATTTTCAGTTACCGAAGATCAGTATGAGAAGTTCTACAAATCGCTTGGATCTTGTTTCGTGGCAGCTGGTGACTACAATGCAAAACATACGTACTGGGGATCGCGTCTTGTTACACCTAGAGGCCGAGCCTTGTTCAATACAATTTCAAAAATGGGCTTAGATGTCATTTCGAGTGGGGAGCCTACTTACTGGCCTACTGACGTAAGAAAAATTCCAGATGTTATAGATTTTGCCGTCACGAAAAATATTCATAGGGACTTAATTCATGTAGAGGCCTCTCTAGATCTGTCCTCCGATCACTCTCCAACAATAGTTACAATTTTCAACCCACTAAGGAGTGATTTAACTAACTCATATGTGAAGATAATTAATGGAATCAATTGGCTGGTATTCAAAAAATATCTTAGTAGTCACTGCGTAGAAAACATTCAGCTTAGATCATGCGATGATATTGAATTTAACATTGCCAATCTTAACGAAAATATTAAACAGGCTGCTGAACACGCCACTACCTCCTATCCGCAGACCGGCTTTAACAGAATTTATTCTACGGAAATTGAACGTCTTGTATGTGAAAAAAGGAGAGCTAGAAGAGAATGGCAACAACACAGATCACCCCTAAATAAAATCAGACTTAAAGAATGTACTAAACGACTCAAAGAGCTGCTATCGTCGGAAAAAACTGCACTACTGGAAAAGTATTTAGAAGGTCTTGATGTAACGTCCGCATCTAATTACTCTTTATGGCGCGCTACTAGAAATCTTAAACGACCCGTTGATCTTAAATCTCCATTGCGTACTGCGACCGGAGGCTGGGCAAGAAGTGATAGTGAGAAAGGTAACTTATTTTCTGAGCATTTAAAATCTGTATTCACTCCCAATTCATGTACGGGTGCTGCTGATTCACCGAGTGTAGTTTCTCTACCCCCTCGTCCCTTAAGGTTTAAGATGCGTGAAGTACAAAAAGTAATTGCTGAACTCAACCCGAAGAAAGCTCCAGGTATTGATGGCATTAGTAACAAAATGCTCATGAACTTGCCTCATATTGCAATAAGAATCCTGCTATTTACTTTTAATGCTATTTTAAGAATGCAGTATTTTCCACATAACTGGAAACTGGCCAAGATCAAAATGATTCCAAAGGCGGGCAAAGATCTTACCAAGACTGAGTCATATAGGCCTATAAGCTTACTATCTACAATCTTAAAGCTTTTCGAAAAGCTGCTCATGACTAAATTGTCCAAAATTTTAACTGATAATGGGTGCATCCCGGACCATCAATTTGGCTTTAGAAGTCAGCACAGCACGATTGAACAAACGCATAGACTGGTCCAAGTTGTAAGAAGAACATTTGAAGAAAAGAAGTATTGTTCTGCTCTCTTTATTGATGTTTCTCAGGCGTTTGATAAAGTATGGCACGAAGGCCTAGTTTTAAAATTGAAGACATATCTGCCAATAAATATTCAAAAGCTTTTGGAAAGTTATATTATTGATAGGAAGTTCACTGTTGTGGAAGGAGAGTTCACGAGTGTGCCCGAATCTATATCTTCTGGTGTGCCCCAGGGTAGTATTCTGGGTCCTGTCTTGTATTTAATATATACTTGTGATATGCCTGTGAGCAATAATATCCATATTTCTACTTTTGCCGATGATACAGCCTGTATGAGTGTGCACGAAAACCCTTATGAGGCATCCCGCAATCTCCAGGAACATATCACTCAGCTGGAAATATGGTTGAACTTATGGAGAATTAAAGTCAATGAACAAAAGTGTGTCCATATAACGTTCACCCTAAGAAGAGACACTTGCTCCCCCATTCGAATCAACAATCAAAATATTCCTCAACATTCCCAAGTGAAATACCTTGGTATACACCTTGATCGAAGACTTACATGGAAACATCATATTGACTCTAAGTTAACTCAGATGAAACTTAAGTTAACTCAAATATATTGGTTGATTGGCAGAAACTCAACACTCAGCTTAGACTGCAAACTTTTACTGTACAAGTCGCTTTTGAAGCCAATATGGTGCTACGGAATTCAGTTATGGGGCACTGCTTCAGCTTCCAATGTCGAGAGAATCCAACGAAGGCAAAACAAAATTTTACGGTTAATAACATCG
This sequence comes from Tachina grossa, assembly GCA_949987645.1. Taxonomy (NCBI): domain Eukaryota; kingdom Metazoa; phylum Arthropoda; class Insecta; order Diptera; family Tachinidae; genus Tachina; species Tachina grossa. Next base: position 171,159,665 of record OX465274.1, on the reverse strand, counting down.
GCTCCATGGTACATCCAAAATTCTATTATACATCGTGATTTAAATATGCCACTAGTGACTGAAGAAATTGCAAAATACGCAGGCAAATATTTAACAAAACTCGAATCACATCCTAATCCGCTTGCTCGTAATATTTTGAACTTTACTGGACACATCCGCTTAAAAAAGAGGGACACACGGGCTCTTATACCTAACACTCCAGATGGGACTACTTGAAAATACTTTCTCCCCCCCCCCCTTTTTTTGATTATCACTACTAATGTATTATTTATAACTACCACTAAGTTTATGTCCCACACTGGTCGGGCCTAATAATTTTTTTTTATAGATTTAAGATTTGAATACTTATTGTTAGTTCACATATGAAGATACACTAAATAAATACATGCACTACAAAAAAAAAAAAAAAAAAAAAAATTATTGAAAATTGTATTTAACTTACCAGGTAGGATAAACTTGCCTGTAATTTATCGCTCACTTTAGGTTAAAATCAAAATTTGCAAATGATAACGTTTTTATACGTCCGATAAAATCCTACTTTTAACTAACTTTAAGTTGTAATAATGGCCCTTAATTGAACAAATAATTAAAAAAGAATTAAAGGGCATTGCATGAGTCATTTTAAGAGCAAATGTGAATCAATTATTTAAAAAACACAAAACTCATAATCGTACATAAAATTTAATTTAAGAAATTCAGATTAAAAACTAATGCAATCAATTATAAACGAAAAAATAATCCGTCTAACAAAAGTTTTCAATATAATTTTTTGCAATAATATGAACTTTGTTTCTTATCTAGAGAATTCTGTTATTTTCTATAAAATTAATGACTGGATTATGCTTTTGATTATTTGATATATTAAATGGGGCCACAATTTGTAAAATCATACCAGAATGGTTTTTTTTGTAACAAAAGTTTTTCTTTTTTAAACGTTGGGGGTACGCATATAAACTTTGCATACCGTATGTATTTTCTAATGGATTTCCAATTCACCAGTGATAAAATCCAAGCTTTTTTGATTGCTAAAACGATCCTATGTGAGATATCATGTATGCATACATTCTTATATGGCTCCATATATTAAATCTTAATTCTGTATATGTGACAGCGCATAGAGAAAGGGACCTAAAGGTAAAAAAAGAATCAATTTTCACTTTTTTTTTTTTGATGTGGACAACATCTGAGCATCGAATGAGACCGATCCCATGCACCGAAAGTGTTTCCTCCCAGAGATATGCGCGTTTTATGATATGATGGTACACCAAAGATACACGTATTTAAATCTGTAAAATGGCTCTCCTGAACAAAACCGGTTTTTACCCTTAGGTCTCTTTCTATTTTGCGCGTCCACATATAAAGAGCTTCATAATGAAATGCCCATATATGAGCTCATATATTACAATACATTTTATATATTAATCCATATATTAGTTAATATATAATAGTTTTGCAATGTATAATCCAATATATTTCCATACATGAATGCATACACATTCATATATAGTTATATCCATTCATATATTAAAAATATAAATTTTTTAGCTGGGTGTATATATTAATCGACTTCAAAGAAAGCAGGAGGTGAACAATTCGTCTCTATTTTTTTGGTGGTGTTGTTTCATAACTCGGTAAAATTTAGACCGGTGGTGAAATTTTTTTTTTTGGCTGAAAGGGTATAGCTTTCCATTGGTCCCATTGTAAAAAATGGGCGGGGAAATGCCCACAGAGATTTTTATTTAAATTTATGATATTCTAATTATTTGATTGCTGCAAAATCCATAAAACCCTTTTGGTTCTTGTAACTAGATAATTTGATAGTTGAAAAAATGGGTGGGATTACGCCCATTAAAATTTATTATAATATTTCACGCGCTTCTACTTACCCGATTTTCTCGAAACTTACCGCACACCTTGAGGGCTAAAATAGACAAAATCTTTCATTTAACAAAATGGGCGGAGTCATGCTCATTAAAGTTTAATATTTTATTTTAAGTGGTTCTACTTGGCCGAGTTTTACAAGACTTAATACGCGCCCTGAACTCTGAAAAACACACCATCTTACATTTAAAAAATGGGCAAAGGCATGACTATTAAGATTTAATTTTATATTTCTCGTACTTCTTCATATCTTCTTCTATCAGATCTTTGCATTGAATTCGGTTTTTTTTGGCAGAAGGATTTATTTGTATAGCAGAGAAAGTAATGTAAGATTTTTACAGAGCATTGATGAGATCGGCTACTGTATATTGTTTCCTTGTAAAAATAAGTGACAATTTTAAGATTTAAACTTACCAACTGCGTGACATGTTTATTATTTATATTACAAAATAACCAAGCAAATCAACCAACCAGCTACGTACTTAAATATTCAACTCATTTATTGAATAAACATCTTTTTGCTTTACTTTATGATTACAGTCGGTAACAAGAAAACTAAATACTCTCATTAATAAAATAAAAACAGAAAATTAATTGAATAAAAGCTCAATATAAGCTTTCAACAGCAACAATTTTATTTATGTATTTATAGACTTCAAGGATGTTTTACTCATTGTGGAAATACAATTTTATGATAATTTGCGCAATTTAATGCACAAAGTGCATTAAATATTCTTATGTAAATGCCAAAGCAATATTCAGATATGTAAAATAATCATATTTTACATCAAATTTGTTTCAACATTTATAATTTTAAGTGCTTCTTTTTCCTTCTGTTTTTTCTATTTTCTTTCATTAGTTTCTACATCCTTTATTCAAACTCAAGACAATATCCGTTTTATTTAAGGAAGGTGGTAGAATATCTACAAGCAACATACTTAAAGTTCATCCACATTTTCACACATCATAAAATTTTTATGGTAATAAAGCAAAATTTGTTTTCATATCAGTGTTCATACTGTGTATAAATTGCTTAAAAAATATTCTTTTTACTCAACTCCTCAGAGAAAAATAAAGTTTTCTTGGAAGCTTCAAGCTCGTTTTCTATCAAACTAGTTTTTTTGAGCTATAACTTTGTTGAATTAGATGAGCGACATGTCATAATATGTTATATGAATAAATGAGAAACTTATAAAAGTTTAGTGGAACACAATAGTAATGATGCCTCGATTTTATGACACTTTGCGTGCTGTTATGCTATTGAGCATATATAAAAAGAGCTCACTTTTAAAAGTTATCATTATTATTTTAATATTTGCCTTTTTTAGGCATTTTAAAGTTTGAAAAATTAAGAAAATTTCCAGTTTTGTTGACCTTATATTTACACATTAAAGAGCAATAAAAGTACACGGAAACAATTTTAGAAATTATTCGAATCATAAAATGGCTTAAATCATTTAAGTAATATTTTAAAATATGCATTTATCATCTAAATTATGATCCACGTGACCAGTAATAATGCAAATCAGTCGTCTAAAAGTTGGCCTCTAAGAGACTGACTCTTTTAACTTGACGAGTTATTATGCTAATCAGTCTCCTGAATGCTGGCTAATTCAATTTTAGAAACGCTTTTCACTTTTCTTGGTTCGGATTGCCCCATAGAATTCTACTTATTCTCCCTCATTAGTATTTTGCCAAAATCTCTCTTTTGTTCTCTGTTTAAGTTGCAATTTAAGCAGGTCGCCAGACTTCCGCTATTTTCACAAAATATTGAACAACATTTTGCAAGAAATCTTCGTTTATCTCACCAATGAGGTGCCGAATTTAATTTTTCAAAGCGTCAGTTGTTTCTGGTTTGTTCACCTAAACCGAGTCTTTCAAATTAAAATTCACAAATTTCACAATTAAAATTTTTTGTTCGAGAGTGTAGTGTTCCATGGTTAAAAAGTCCCAACTTTTTACTAAATATTGGGGTGATCGATTATTCGACTTTTTCCAGAAACCGGTTTTCGAATAGTTCGAATATTTGAAATTATGAAAAACCCGGTTTCGGTTTTTACAGTTCAGGAAAAACCGGTCAACCTGTTTTTTTAAGTAAGAAAATTATTATACAAAAGTTTTCATTTTAAATTGCTTTATTAAAAAAAGAGTTAACAGTTCATGTAAATACTATAAAACAATACAAAAATTAAAGGTGAAACATAAAAATTGACTTCATATACTTATGTATGTATAGTACATAAATATGTATATATAATATACAGTTGAGGAATAAACTCTACATAAAACCATAATTTTTAGGGTTTGTGGAAATTTGGGAAAAAATTCAAAAAATTAATTATGGCAATATTTAAGATGCTAATAAATGTGTTTATACAAAAGTAAAAAAATAATTATAATAACACCTACAGTAGCAAAAATATTCAAAATACATAGAAAAGAACTCTACATACAGGCATAAAATACATGAAAAAATACGTTCAATATGTTTGATGTTGTCAACTTGTTTGAAAATTTTGTGATTTCTGGTACCAGCCATCAACAAATGGCATCCAAATATGGTCTAATATGTTATTGTTATTATAATCATTTTTGAATTTTTTATTTTTTGTATAAACATATTTATTAGCACCCTAAATATTGACATAATTAATTTTTTGAATTTCTTCCCAAGTTTCCTCAAACCCCAAAAATTATGGGTGTATGTAGAGTTTATTCCTTAATGATATATATATATGTACATATGAATGTATGGACAAGGTGGATATCTACTTCTATATAAAATATGAAGCATAATGTCAACAAAACTAAAAAACACTTTTTGAAACTGTATTTTGACATCCATTGCACACCATAAGGCCAATTAAATTCACCTCTGCTATTAACTCATACAATAATTTCTCTTAAATTTCATGTTTCAGTAAATGTCGCCATGCTCAAAAAAAGCTTATAGCTTTTTACACTAAAAAAAACTTACGAAAATCAACAAAACACGCAAAATATACAAATCGAAAAGTATTCGACTCAACCGGGTTTTAAATTGTAAAAAAAACCGGACTATTCGACATTCGAAAAATCAACATTTTGAAAAAACCGACAACCGTATTGTGAAAAAACCGGGTTTTAAAACCGGTTGAAAAACCTAGTCGATCACCCTACTAAATATATAGCACTTGTTCCTCAAAAGCGTAACAACTCAAAATTCATGAATTTTCAGTAGAGGCCAAAAACTGTTTCTGTTTATTCTAACGATATATTACAGCAAAAAATGATGTCATTGTAAGAAAATACCATTAAAAAAGAACATAACGTTTTGTTTCTTTTTATTGCTCAAGTGATTTCCCAAAAAAAACAAAAGCAATGTGAGTCCGATCACAGGGGAGATGTGTAAACATCTAGTAATGAAAAATATTCTTAAGTTGGAAGTACTATGCTTTTAGTAATATTTTTTAATTAATCAATTAAAAGTATTAAAACTTTCAATATTTTAAATACATAGGAATTTGCTGGTTTTTTGTTTGTTTTATTTAACTTATTTGGTTAGTAAATGGGCACACTGCTGTTTAATAAAATGCAATGCATGTAGTTATTTTACAGCAATGGTCTTCGAACTATACAGCGCTAGCACAACTATATGTTAGTGAAAATTAGTAGCTACTATTGCACACAAGATGGTGTTTATATGAAGCTGTTAAGTTTCTCTGTACTTCTTGTTGTCCGTATGAATGACAATCTCAAAGACGATGAAGACTTTTAGTTTGACAAGTTTAGGTTTTTGTTTTCCTTATTTTGCTTTGTTTTAGTAAATTTCTTATTGAAAGTGCAAAAAATATTTTTGAAAGTTATTTTGTATTCATTTTAGTTATTTGTTTTTATTTGCCTATGATAACTTAATGTATGTAATAAACTCAGTAAGGTGCGACTTTGACCCGCGCACGAAGGGTTCCGTGCGGACACTTTAGCCTATATAACAAATAGTTTTGGCTTTTTTTTCGTTTATTGCGTTTTTTGGGTTTTTGGCGCTTTTTTTATTATTTTTACTGAAATTTTAGTGGTACTGCAGTGCTCATCTATGGTAAATGCCTTTACTTTTACTTTTTACTTTTTAATTTCTGTTGTTCATCGTTTAGTTGTTGCTGTTCTTGTTGTTGTGAGCGCATTGCAATTAAAATTAATTCAGTAAAGTGCGACTTTGACTCGCACACGAAGGGTTTCGTACATTCGGTTTGAGCACTTTTCTGATGTGGCTTTTTTCCTTTTTAAGTTTTTCCAGTTTAAACGATTTTTTCGGCTTTGTCGCTTTTTCTATTTTTGGCGGTTTTTTTTATCTCTTTTTGAGTTCTTTTAATTTTCGAAATTTTTTTCATTTTGGCCATTTTTTCCATTTTGGCGACTTTTTTCTGTTTTTGGGGTTTTTTTAATTTTGACGTTTTTTTTTATTGTTTTTGGGGTTTTTTTATTTAGGCGATTTTTTTGTTTAAGGGTTTGTTTTAATTTTTGCGATTTTTTTTTATTTTGGCGATTTATTTTATTTTGGCGATTATTTTTCTGTTTTTGTTTATTTCATTTGATTTTTTTCATATTGACAATTTTTCCGGGTTTTCGCGATTTATTTTAGTCCTAGAATTATTTTTTAATTTGGTGCTTTTTTCGGTTTTGGCGATTTTTTTGCGATTTTTTTTAGACTTGGCGATTTCATAATTTTTTGATTTTTCAGTTTTACCGTTTTTGAAAATTTTAAGAGTTTTGCTCTTACGGTTTCCAAGATACAGCAAGTTGTCAAAGTTACAAAGTCAAAATTGCATTAACTGATGGAACACCCTTTAATTTAAATTTTTTAAATTTAATGTTAATTATTGTAGTCTGTATAAAAATACACTAACTTTACAAAATTCAAGTGTATGTATATTACATGGGATTTTAACATTTTTCGTTGGTCGTTTTGGAACACCCTTTAATTTTTAACTCTCTGTAGCGGTCAAATGTCTACACACTGTGTCCGAATTTCAGGTCCGTAGCTCTTACGGTTCTCGAGGAAATACCCTGTAACAGAGGAACGGACAGCGTAGCGAAAACAATAGGGTTCATTTTCACCTTTCGTGTACGGAATCCTAATACAGCAATTATTATTTTCATTTTTGGTGTACGGAACCCTAATAAATCAAAAAACCTAACGACCCTAACAAACAAAAACCAGCTAATTTCTATGTATTTACAATATTTTAAATAAGTTTATATTGCTTCTTTCAAACACTAATACACTCATACATAGCTCATACCGATATGACAATGCTCTGTGCATCTCAGCAAAGAAATCTCAGCAAAGAATTCTCAGTCAAAAGATTTTTACCGCCTAGCGTATAGATGTTTACACATCAAAAAAAAAAATACTTTTTGAGTTGTTATTCTTTTTCTGAAATTTTTTGTTTAACTGGTGGTATTGTTATTTCGAGTTGACCCAGTTTAACTGAAAATTCACTCTGGATTACATATTAATTAATAGTCTTAAACAACAACAACGCGAATGTTGTCGCTCTTTGTATGAAAACACTTTGATCTGTTTTGCTCAAGCATTTGCAAACAACTAAAAATGTCTTCCTTTAATTGAGACTAGAGTAGTTATTCTAAAAACACAAAGAGAATCATGATGGTTTTTTGTTCACGGAAGAGAAGACAAATCACAGGGAAATTTTAACAATAGGTAGATATGACCTCTGTTGTTTGGTTTTTTGCAAAAAGTGAAATGTTGAAACTTTTTAGTTGTTACGCTTTTGAGGAACAAGTGCGATATATCAACGGATGACAGCTTAATTTTTGACACTTCATCATTTAACAGCAAATTTACTTCTTAACCTCAAATTTGCCTATATTTTATAAAATCTAGATCCCACTATCGGTACAATATACCGATTTTTATAATTAATAAACCAAATTGGCCTTATTTCTCAATTAATTCCAGAATAAGTCTATATGGTTTTGTAACCAATTGCAGTGTAGTGCAACTATGTTCTTATATTTCCATTAGTTGAGAAATAAGGCCAATTAAACTTATGACTTTATTGCAGTGAGCCGACGAAAATCGGTAGGTTTGTGCCGATAGTGGGATCCATGCTTAAGACTTATTTTTTTAACTATATTTACTTGTACATCTAATTGTTTTTAAAACTGCAACTATTTTACAAAAAAAAAAATGGCATAATATATAAAATAAAATATGCCAGCTTATAAACGTACATTTAAAGTGTAAAAATATATTTAAAAAGTAGGTGAAATAAATATGGTTTACGAAATAAATTGCAATATTATTCAATGCATTTACCACTTTAATGCAACGCCGGAATGGCTGTACATCAGTGATATCTTAACAATGCAGTTTGTGTGGCCTACGTTGTTGATTTAAGTCTGAAATAAAAGTAAACGTGCAGCAACTTCCCCCCCCCTTTCTTTCCATTTTTAAAAAGGCCAAACATCATGATTTGTAAATATTTATGCATTTTATGTGTATATTTAAACACTTGTTACTGTTGCTACACTTGTTGTTTTTTTTTTCCTTCTTTTTTATGGTTATTGGTATATTTGATATATTTTTACTGCAGCAAGTGCCAGAGCAGAGTCCTGCAATAAATAAAAATATATTTTTTTATTTCTCTTAGTTGCGGGATTTTATTAATGCTTTTTGTGCCTGTCGATAGCTGGTAGATGTTAAAAATTATTATTAAGTATAATTTGTTGCAGGCCCTTCTATAAACATAAATAATATCATTGTCTCTCTTACAGTTGTCATCCTTTCGGATTAGTAATTTTTCCTTTAAGAGGTCAGTGAATTATCTGCAAAGATTTCACTACATAATGAATTCACTTTAAATATATACATATATACCAAATATACTTGTGTCCAACAGTTCTTTTTGAACTAGTTCGTTCACGTAGACACAAGTACGGTCAAAAACATCAATGTAATATAAATGGGTGCGAAACAACTTTTGATTCAAACGCTCTCAAACTAGTTCAAAAAGAACTGTTGGACACAAGTCTAATACTAAATCATAATGCGATTACCTGTGGGGCAATCAAAAATCAAACAAGTTGCATCCAACTAGCTGCTGTAAAATTACAACTGGCTTACTGCTAGTCTAGAAAAAAGAAAGGGATATTCACTACTATTTGAAATTTTGAGAAAAAACTTACTATCGTTTTCTTAAAAAATAATTTTGGTTTACAAAACGTTTGCAAAACAAATTTAAAATGAATAAATGAAATCTTTATTAAAAAAATTGTAGTATATTCCCAGCAGGAGAATAGGCGATAATTGTCTAAAAGCTACTAGTATAATTACTAGAATAGCAAGAACTAGTGCAAAATGGGTTAAAGTTGTTGCGTAAAATTACTAGTGCTGATGAGTACTAGCATATGAAGTAGTTTCAAGGCACCACATTGCAAACTAAATTTTAACTGTGTAACAGAGCTCTTGCACTGTATGAAAATTGGCATCATATAATTACAAAATTTTAGATTGATCTAAAAATAATTATAATTAAATAATTATAATTATCCTTTTGTATTTTTGAATTTTGATAAATAATTGCAAATTTTAACTAGCGTTGTCACTTGATAACACACTCAATGCTAATTTGAGCATTAAGATAGTATAGGAAGTAGAGTTGGGCATAGTTTTTCCTTTTCCGGATTGTTCCTTTTTGTTCCCAAAATTAAAAAGAACTAGCTCGATCTTTTCGTTCAGTTGTTGTTTTCGGTCAGTTGTTCTTTTCGGTCCGTTGTTCAGTGAACAACAGAACAGGGATTGTAGTCGTCGAATCCTCTTCAATGTTTTCTTCTTAATGCTTATTAGTGACCTTATTCGTTGCGTAGTTTTTATAAGTAAATGGTTAAAATTAATATTGTTGATTTATTTAGCATTTTTATTTGCACTTTGTATTCTCATGCGCAAGTAAGTAAAAGGTAAAAATTAATATTTTTGAACGAAAATTTTTTAAATGAAATCCGTAATCAATTTTGAACAAATTTTAATCACTTTTTTAATTCTAATAATCTTTTTCACAATCTGTTTCTTACCTCAATACTACAAATTATTTCCTTTAATTTTGTAAAACTCGCTTGTATATTTTACTAAGTATACATTTTCTGTTGTTTGTTTTGATTATTCTGCTAAAAATTTAATAGGCACACTACATTTGTCTCTTGTAAATGAAATGTTTTGCATGTGTATTGTTCGGGAACAGAGGATAACATAAACAAAACGAAATAAAAACCAAAAACGAACGAAGGAACAAAAACGAACGAAAGAACAAGAAAGACCAAAATAGCAAGAAAGACCAAAAGAACAAGAAATACCAAAAGAATAAAAGGGAATAACTAGACTGAACTAGTTCACATTGTTCACTTGTGGGAATAGTTCAATTGAACTAGTTCGTTTTTTTACAGCACAAGTCTAATAGGAAAGTTTACAGTTGGGAACTAGTGGTGGTGATTTCTGTACTACTAAAATACTAGTTGGACATCAGTTCGTTCTCCTGCAGGGTTTAAAATTAAAAAAAAACTGGTAATTTAAAGCAGTAGAAGTTTTATAAAAAATACGTTTGAATAATTAAGTAGGCCTTTAAAAAGGCCTACATGATTTTTTGTAAGCACTAGGAAACCGCCAAATTTGGCAAACTCTTAACAACTCTGCAAACAATATGAGTGATAGTGAGAGTTATTTGGTAGTTTATTAATAACACTTGGCATCAATTTGTACGTGACTCGACGGCTTAAGCATCAATAAATAAAACTCAACGCTTAATAAAGGAAACTATGAAAATATGTGATTCTTATTTTTAAAGCAATACAAACATTCATTTACACACATACATATGAATTAAAATTTAATTTAAATTGCTTTTTTTCACACTACTTTCAGAAATTCATCAAATCGTAAATATCGGCATATCACTGAAAATGCTCTTGGTATCATACGCAGCAATTTAAATAGTTTTGGTCCCCAGCCACCCAATATGAACAGTGAACTGGGAATACCACCAAATGCTGGCCCAATGAATGCATTTGCCGCTACTTATGGCAGACCATCGTTACATCCTGGTGGTGGCAGTACAGTGGCAGCGGCTGCAGCTGCTGTTACCGATGCACAGCAGGAAAAAGGAATGTTTTCAGTTAGTCAGCTGAATATTGAGCTGACGGATCAGCATGTGGGTGCCAATGGACGTATGGAGCTGACATGTCTGGCCACCATTCCAGCAGCAGTGGGACCTGGTGAACAATTTGCAGATTATAAAACGTATTCGATTAAAGGTAGGAAATATTTTTGTTTGTTCTGTAATTTAGGAGTAATAGTTATGAATATAAAAAAGAGTATACAACAATAAAAACATAAACAAAACGCCTTATCCACTGATTATGATGGAGCTGTCAAATCAATGTACTTGAGTAGTTGTACACAAATATATGTAAAGTAATTGTTGACAGGCGTGTTGCTTTAGTTTTTCTACAACTGTCTGTCATACACAACTTTTGTTTTCAATATTTCGAAGATGAGAAAATAATGTGCATACGAGGGCTACTATTTATATTTCGGGAACTGGCAACACCTAAGTCATTAGCCAGATTTTAGGCAACACCATAATCAAGTTCGAAATTTTTAGCATAAACGTACTCATAACGTTTTGATGCACAAGTTTTGTTTACGCTGAGTTTAAAAAATCAATTTGACAAATAAAAAATTAAAATTTTAGAGTTTTCATTAGATTATTTTTCTCAAATTTCGACGTGCATTATTTCAACAACAATGAGTCGATGAACTCACTTCTTTGTATGGCAATAAAGTACCATTAAAACCCACAGCATATCGCTGGTATAGTGAATTCAATAATGGTCGTAGTTCCGTCACCTACAAATTCCGTGAAGGATGTCGAAAATCGATTGTTGTGCCACAAAACATCGATGCAGTGTGTAAAATGCTAATGCAAGATCGTCCTGTGCTATATTGTGAGATAGAAGCTTCCTTGCAAATTAGTTCCACTTCAATACATTCGGTTTTGCGTGAATGGTTAGTTGCAAAAAAAATTTTTTCTCGTTGGATACCCCATAATTTATAAATTTTTCTAAAAACAATGCTTTCATCAAGTGGTGTAAGGAAATGGTCGAAAAGTTAAACCGTGATGATTCAGAAACGTGTATAAAATTGCGATAAATGACGAATCATGTACACATGCTTATGAGCCGGAAACAAAACAGTAATTGACAGTGTGGGTATGCCAAGTCGAGCTAAATTCAACAAAAGTTGTTCGTGGAAGAAGCACAGTTAGGCAAATGGTCGCCTGTTTCTTCGACCAAACTATCAATTATGAGTGGTACACGGACATTTGTTTGCCAAAAGTCTTCGGAGAAATTTGTAAAACTAACCCCGGAAGATGAATCGTATTTTATCATGACAATGCGAGGTTTAAAGCATCTCGTCAAACAAGTGAATTTTTGAGCAGTCGAAATATCCAACTGATTACTCATACTCCGAACAGTCCTGATTTGGCAACAAATGACTTCTTATTGCTGACTATCAAAGATAAACTGTGTCGTCAACGATGTACGAGCGCTGAAGAAGCAGTTGAAGCGTTCAAAAACCAGGTTTTTGAGGTGTCTCAAGAGGAATGGAAAAACTGCTATGAAAAATGGTTTGAACGAATGCAAAAATGTATTGATCATCGAGTGGAATATTCCAAAAATCAATAAAGCCATTTTCATTTAAAAATTTTTATTATTAATTGCCTTTCTCGAAATATAAAAAGTAGCCCTGGTACATACATACATATGAAAAAAAATGGGTACCTGCTTTACTAAGCTTTTTGTTATCTATTTTCTAAAATTATTGAGGCTAAAGCTTATGTCCCACCATCGGCGCAATGTACCGATTGTCATCGGATCACTGCATTAAAGTCACAAGTAATAAACCAAAATGGATTTATATCTTAAATTAATTCTGGAACTTACCTTAATAGCTTTATTACCACTACAAATTTTGAACTATTGCGTAGGATAGAGAGTACCAGTCCTTAGAAAAGAAATAAGTCCCAAATAAGATGTCATAGCTCTGAAATTTTTTTTTGCTTTTCCTACTTTTAAATGTTTGCAAAAAAACTTAAAAATATAAAGAAACTATTCGCAAGTACCTTTTTCACGATATTTAAGGAAATAATCGGAGCATTTTGTATAAACTTGAAACGTGTAACTAAAACATGCAGAATTGCTACAGAACTATTTTTGAAAATAAACATGCACATATGTATGTATTTATAAAAACAATGCTATGCCAATTCCAAACGATGCAATAGAGCACATACCTCAAATATATATCAATTTAAATTTGTTCCAAATAACCTCCTCTATATATTGTATGATATTTTATAACTCTTTTGTAGTGGAAGTTGGACGTTCAGAGACAACTACAATATCAACAACAACACCTACCATCGGTATGGCAGCACTTGGAAATGGTATAACACCATCATCGGCAACGTCATTGGCAACATCCTATAAAAGCGTCATAAAAATTCATAAATTGTGGCTGCATATATTCGCGCTAATCTTTGTATTTTGGCGAATATTAAACCAACAATATTAAGGACTTTAAAATTTTAAATTTTTAAAAGTGCAGATATAAAAAAATAAGACCATAATGGTTGATATGACATGGATTATAAATTCAAAACTATTTAGACTTACACATACATATGCATACATATACTATAAGAAACAAATGAGAAAACCACACATACATAAGTTTACAAAATATTGAAGGTGGGTTAAACAAAAATGGCAATTAGAAGCACACTTTAATATTTTCCATGAATTCATATAACAAAGGAATAGTACATAAGCCCCACCGAGTGAAAAAAAATAAATAGAGTTCAAAAGGATAAAGATAACCAACACTCACACACAGACACATCCATTGAAAAATTTAAGCTTTGAATATTTATTTGTATGATTTTACAAAGAAAAAAAGAATTGTTTTGATAACAGGATTTTTAAATATCTAAAATAAATCCTGGGGCATTAAGCCATAAATATTTAAATGTTTATAAGTGCTAAAATTTTCAAAGAAATTGATGAGAGAATCTATAAAAAAACTACAAGGCAATTTAAGTAAATTTATCAAAAAAAAATATTTAAGCAAACGCAACATATTCAATAAACAAGAGCAAATTTGTCTTATTCAGATTAACATAAAATAAAAGTTTATAGTAATATTTAAGATACCTGCGAGACCAAAATTTGTCAAACAAAGAATGGACGGCTCTCAAAGCAGGAACATTCTGTTATCAAAAAAAATATTTAAAATAAAATATATTTAAGAATGATCAACTAAGGATGACGACATGGTATTCATGAAATTATAAAAAAACTGTTTCTAGGAAAAAATCAAGTGTCGTTATAAACTTAACACCATCCCTTAGCAAATTTTGATCAATCGTACCTGTTTCCTCTTTGACAACGTTTGGTGTCAATTTCGATGCTAGTTGAGCCATGTGCTAATTTACACTCAATTTCTTTAAAATTTTCTAAAAAATCAAGCATTCAAATATATAAATCTTTAAATTTATAATATTAGAAGAATTTAACCTATTGCTATTTAACCTTCATTTAAAGCTTACAGCTATTCAATTGAGTTCTATTTCCTTTTTAGCCTTGAATTATCAAAACCAATATACACAAATAACAAATAATGGTATTAACGACAAACGATATCCTGTTTTTCTGTTTTTGAATTTTTCTTTTACTAAACCATTACAAACACTTTACAATTTTTTGCAAACCAAGCTTAAGAATAAGGGGAGATGTGAACAAATACTATACACAAAATGAAAACCAAAACACCTTGAACTCAAAGTGCTGGCAAAGCAAAAGCATTTGTAGTTGCTTTGCAATCAATGGAATAGAACAATAGTTTTCTTCTTTTTTTATTAGACAAAAGTTTTTGTATGAGAAAATAAGTATTTGTAAAAATTTAGTTGTAAATAAAGATGAATGTTAAATAATATGAAAGATGACGATAAAAATTGAAAAATAAACTTCTATGATAAGTAATATGGAAGCAGAAAAGTTTTTATTATGAAAACTGAAACTGAAAATGCTAATAAATTTGTAAATCCTTTGAGAAAAAAAATACAAAATTAAGGGCGTGTGCCAAACGGTAGAAAAGTACTGTGGTAAAAAAATATTTGCCTGTGTGGAAAAATTTTCATTTTTCTGCTCTGCCAAATGATATCTCTTTTGACAATGTAAAATTTTGACAAATTCGCTTAACCATAGAAAGAAGTTGATGAAACAATTGCTGCGGCGGTGGTTTTGCTTCACCTGACTACAAGCCGCCAGCTACCAACAAATTTTTAAGAGGACATTTTTATATAAAACAATATTCTTGTAGCAAAAAATTATATAATATTATATATATGATGCAAAATTTTTCGCAAACTAAAATATACAATGATTTTTTCACAGTCTAATTAAACTTAAAAGACGTAAAAATCTTTGCATTGTGCGACGGCTCGAAGCAACGGCGGTGGATTTAAATTTTATGATACCATGCTTTTTATTGCAGCTTGTCAAAAATTTACCTGCTGTGTCAAAATTTCTACTAGCCCCCAGGGCTAGTGAAATTTTATTCACCTCAGAAGTGTCAAAAATTTACTTACACTAGTACTTTGCTACCGTTTGGCACAGGCCCTAAATGGTATTTTGCTTTATGAAAAATTATGCACAGAGAGAAATGTTTCTCCATTAACATTTAATTAAGAAAAATTATCAGTTAAAATTTTTATTGAAATTTAATTAACTAAAATTTAAAAAAAAAAAAATAAACAAATACAAATAATCAAAGAATCAAATAAATAATTTATTTAGTCAATTAAACTTTTGTTTAAATATATTATTGATTAAATACTTAATGGAGTCCATAAAACTTTTGCTTTAAAATTTTATTTACTAAAAGGCTTAATTAACTAAACCTATTAAATTTTTAATTGATTTTTGATTTTTTTTTTCAAATAAATATGTTAATGGGAGAAATAATTTCTTCTGTACAGTATTATAATTTAAAATGGTGTTAAATTTTTAATAAGTTTTCCATTGAACCAAATTTGTCTCTATTGCCATGCGATAAAATGGTAAAAGTATAAGTGAAATAAAATATATTTAAATATATAATAACACTTAATTAAAGTATTATAATTTCTAACAAACTAAGAAGCTTAATAAAACAATCAGTGTTAAAAACATTTAAAAAATACGGAATAAAACTAAAAAGAAAAACATAAAAGAAAAACATAAAAACTAGAAAAACAATGTCTAAAACACATGTTACTTGCAAAAAAAAAAACGGATGAAAAAGTTTCCAGCAACTTGTTGCATTTTTAAATTAATTTATTTTATATTTGTTTTTATCTCTCAAATATACAGACAGAATTAAGACAAGTTGTCATTTAGTAAAAAAAATATGAAATCTCTAGGAAAGACATAAAGTAAAACATAAACAAAAACTAGCAGGTGTTTATAATAAAAAATTTTATTTTAATTATGGTATTTGTATGTTTTTTTACTATTTTAATTTATACAAATTATTTAACAATATTTGCTCATATGCATACACATATATTTGCATTCTTTTAACAATTTTAATTTGCTTAAAGCAAAGTACTCTGTTAAAATTTGTGAAAAATGATTATCAACATTGCTTAATTCGTACGAAAAATTGAACATTTAACCCTGCTGTTGGGTTGAAAAAAAATTACGAATCTTAGGTAAGGGACCATTTTGGTCCACTTTGTATTTTTCATAAGTAATTTAATATTAAACTTGTTTGACCAAACATTTTAAACGATATATTTAACTGAGAATATTCAACTTAAAACCAATATCAATAAAAAGGCTCAAAAACAAGCTTCGTTATCAAATAGTGTACCATCTGCAAGCCGTCATATAAATGTTTCAGCTCCAAGAAAATGGGGAATTTGCAACTGCTGTAAGTCGAAATGTGATGCCAAATGCATCATATGCAGCAGATTTATATGCAAAATTAATCGAAAAACAATATGTACACCTTGCAGCGAAAATACTAATAGGCTATAACTATGTAATTTCACTGAAATAAAAAATATTATATATTGCATGGACCAAAATGGTCCGTAACCTAAGATTTGTGACTCTTAATTTTTTTCCACGCTAGTTAACCGCAACTAGCCAAAAACCTTAATAAAAGCATTAAAATAGAAAAAAAGCACCTGAGCTTTCATTTTAAGTTGATACAATAAGCCATTTCAAATTTAAAATAAAAAAGAAAGGAAAAATTACCAAAATGGTCCAAACCTAACAGCAGGGTTAAACAATATTAACTGGCGCCTGAAACGATGCTACAATTTCTTATGTTTGTAATTAGAAACACCCCATGCGTTTGTTGTAAATTCCAAACGGAACAAATGGCACTCTACTTATTTCGCATGCAAACTTAAAATGTTGAGGATACATTTCAAATGTTTTTCGAAAGATAATCAGAGTACTATTTCTGCAAAATTTTTTCATGAAAAATTCGTGCCAATTTTTATATGTACTTTGGCAGCGTTTTGTGTTAAATGTTGAACAGAGCACCAGACTTTATTAACTTGCACTTAAATGTAAAGAGCCTTAATTTTTATTTTGATTTTTTTATTTAACTTAATTTTATTTGCACTTTCGAACTAAATTTTTATTAATTTATTTAATAATTTACTTCTTAAATTTATAAACTATTTGGAAACTTGTATATAGAAAGCGATTGTGAGGAGCGAATTGTAGATAGAAAGGTTATTTAGAAACTACTGAAATTGTAAAATGAAGTATGTAAAAATTCTATTTAAAAAAAATTTAATCTTTAATTATTATTGAAAGACAAATGGGGAATTAAATCAACTTTAAATAACTAATAAAAAAAAACTAGGAAAATTTCTTTAAAAAATACACAATACAAAAGATTAATAAGAAATATATTTTTAAATGCTTTGTATGTCTATTTAAAACAAATTTAACTCTTAAAGGAATACAGCATAAAAATTAAGAAAATGAAATAAAAATGTATTAAAAACATATTTAAAAAGAAAAATTAAATGTGTATTTATGTGCTTCAATATTTATATTGATTGTATGTAATTAAAAATTTATAAGTAAAGTTTTAAGTGAAAAGGGTGCTTAAAAGGGTAAAGATTCAATCAATGGATTTTGATTAACTTATTACAAAAAAAAATATAAATTAAATTAAATAAAAATAAATAATATTGCAAAAGTATTGTTAGTAGTTTATTCGTTTTATGACTGATGGATCGAGTCGCATAAAAGATTCAGGTCCAAGGAATGTTCATTTTGAATTGTACTACTGTTCTTGCATTATATAATGTGAAACAGCTTGTAGCTTGAATTCTGAAAGACAAATTTTTTAAATAATAATAATATCAATCATTTATATTAGTTATTAATATTATGAACTTCGTATAAGGCTTTTAAGGTGTAAAACAATTTCTAGCAGTTCCTTAACTTTAAAGAACTAAAGTACTTTAGTTCTTACAAATATAAAAGTTTGCATATCTCTCAAATATTGGATTCGAATGAAATAAATAAATTTTGAAAGAAATAATTTAAAAAAATATGACCTCAAGCAACTCAGTTAAAATTTGTTCCGTTAATTTTGCCTTAACTAGGTAAAATTGTTGTAATATTTTCCCTTTTAAAGCACTCTTGATTATACATATATTTAATTTGATAAAATTAAATTCTAATCAAACAAAAATCTCGTTAAATGTAAGTAAGTAGTTTTAAAAATTAAGCCTGCAAAATGAAAACCAAAAAAAGATAAAACATATTTTCTTAAAAATAGCAAATGGAACATACTTGACTCTTTTTTTTTAAATAAAAACATAACAAGGTTGTTTAAATAAACAAGAAATAAATTAGAATATTAACATAGCAAAATCATGAAAAATAAAACTAAAGACAAACAACCAAGAGAGAATAATAAAAAACCAGCCACAAGTTTTGAAATAAGAATGATAAAGCCACAACTAAATATATGGCAAGTGTATTTTTAAAATAAATAACTTATCCTTTTAATTATTTATTATTCTGTTTTTGTACAATTAAAATGAATAAGTAAATATAAAAAAAATTAACTCAGTTTTGTACAACATTATGAGTTTTAAATTATATCCTTAAATTTTTTTTTTAAGTTAAATTCTTGAGAATAGAAAAATAAACCAAAAAGAAAGTAAAATAAATGCAACAACAAAAAAAGAAAAATTATGAAAAACATACAAAAAAATATGGCTAAAATGTCTTATGCAGGTATTGACGTCTTCCTATGCTACGCTGTCTATTATTAACTGAAAACAAAAAATTATATTTAAATACAAAAATATAAAAATACAACAAGAAAACTTAATTTATACATTTACAATTTAGAAATTTACATTTATAAATATTTATACAATAACTTAAAAGAAAACGCAAAAATATAAGTAAATTTTAGGAAAAAATTAATTTATAAATATTTTTTACACAAAAACAATATTATTGAAAATATTCAAATGGTAATGAGGGATTTCTAAGAGAAATCTTAAACAAACAAAAGAAAAAAAAATGAAATATTTACACTCGTTTACATAAAATTACTTCTCATAATCAGTCATTATATTTATTTAATAGACTTTATTTATTATTGCATAACTTTCTGTTTAAAAATTTTTGAATTGTTAAGTCTGTTTAACATTGAAAAAGCTGTTCTTTGGTTTTCCTGCACTTGTGGGACTTTTGCAAAATGAGTGACAAGTTGTTTAAGATGGATGTCAGTTTTGATTTGAAGGTGGCATTGGTTGAAGAAGTTTTGGCACGTTGATAATAAAACCGAAGGTGCTGGGCTCGAGCCAAGTCTGTGATAAAGTCATTAGAAAACAACATCACGTATTTTTCTGATGAGTATTAGGTTGCCTTTGTGTCAGTTTTTGTAGGAAAATTCCCGTGAAGAAGGCATATTCACTGGTCTACGAATAAAAGTCTTAATGTGACATCAGAACTCCCTATTTTATCAGTATTGTGTAGTGGAATCATGCAGCAAAGTAAACTAATTAATGAAATGGCTAATAAATGGAGCTGGAAATTTTTAATGCAGCACCTTGAAATTAGAGGCGTTGCAAAGCATTCCTAAAAAATAAAAAAAAACCAGAGTTGTAAGCAGAATGACACTTTCCAAAATTCTTCCTTCACCAGCTGCCCACTTTGTGCTTTCCTAAAAAAAGGTAACAACTAGCAGCAGTAGTAGACATTCATTGCTTAAGTATTACTTTTCTTCAAGAAAAATTATAAAAATACATATGTATATATTCGAAGAACAAATTCACAATTCCTAATTTCTTTTCCATTATTTTTCTCAATTTATATCGTTGTAAGCAATATCATCTTGCCATTTATTAAGTCCCACTGTGCAGTAGATGTTATTTTCTCTACACGACTATAAAAGTGCATTACCAGATTTTTCATTACGACTTATAAATATTTATAATTCGACGATATTTCATCTATGTGTATATCTAAATCTTTCTCTATTTCATACAAAAAATAAAACTTCAAATATAATTCCATTGATACAAAATGATTTGCTGTTCAAACAGATAATAAACAAATTTATCATATTATGGAAAAATATGAAGAAAAAGAAAATGATTATTAAGTGTCATAGCAATACGCAAAACATATCATAAATGTTGTAATTTTACTGTGTTATTAAGAGGTCTATGTATGTATTTGTATTTGTGTGTGTGTGTGTGTGTGTATGCATATACAAAACCAAAGATAAAAAAATTTACATGCGTACATACTTGTAACAAAAACATTGTTGTTATAACATGCATAAATACATGAATATTTTTGTTTATTTTTCATATACATATTTAATAACATTGCAAAATCAATAATAATAATAATAAAACATTTACACACAAAAAAATTAATAATTTTTATCAGATATACGATTATACGTAGTCATAAACATCCAGCCCATTAGACTTTTAACGAGTCTATTGAGTAATTAAAAATATAATTTCAAATAATAGCCATGGGTTAAAAAATAAGGTACATAAAATCATCATCATATCATTAAAATAGTAAATATATTAATATCTATACATTTGACGAAAATTTTTATACGTTTGATTATCATTAAACAAATGGAAGCTAATAACTATTTATATTAAAATATATTTATAGCAAATACATATTTACCGCATATTTTATTTTAGTTACGTATAAAAAAAAAATTTATTTATAAAAAATAATTTATTTTTAAATAATTACAAATAACCTAACTAAACACATGTAATATTTTTTTTTCTAAATAATTTATATCTAAAATAGTAGAAATTTATTACAAAACAATATGTATATATTGATAAGAAAGAGATACATGAATTTAATGGAAATCTATCCATTTCGAATTTTAATAATTAAAAACTATTTTAACTGTCCCCTAAAGTATGTTAAACAATGAAAGCTTGTTGGCAACTTCCGCATACTTATGCAAAAAGTGAAACAAAAATAATATTCATAACATTTATCGACCCAAAAAAAAAACGCATCAGTATCGAACGTGCTAAGCAATGATATTTATAAGGAGCATAACAATTTTAAATATTGCACATGTTTTGAAAATCAGCAGCAGTACTAGCAAAAGCTACTAAATTCTGTCCCAACAAGAACGCAAGATTTGAATTTGGTGCCATTCGAAGTGTCATTGTTTGACATTTTAACAATTCTTATTGTTTGCTAGTAGAAGGTACGACGTTAGTAAAAATGGAGCGCTACACGAATAAACAACGCATTCTCATTGTGAAATTGTTTTACCAAAATGGTGAAAGTTTTGCGGCTACAGTTCGAAAATTTGCGATCAATTTGGGGTCACAATAATACGCCAAAAGAGTCAACTGTAAAGAGATTAATAGATAAATTTACCGAAACTGGGTCTGTTAGTGATGTAAAGACAACAACGCGTCTTCGACCAGGTCGATCGACCGAAAATGTCGCAGCTGTACGTGATGATGTCGCTCAAACGCAGGTCAAGCGCAAACAGTCAATGATGTTCGGTGTCGTGAAATGATAACCAGTTTTTTCGTGCCTAGAATTGAAGAAATGAATGTGGAGGTCATGTGGTTTCAACAAGACGGCGCCACATGTCATACAGCCAGAGAAATTATTCAATTGCTACATCAGTCATTTTCCGGTCGTGTTATTTCGCGTTTTGAAGGCCAGAATTGGCAGCCTAGATCGTGAGATTTAACACCATTAGACATTTTTCTTTGGGGTTTTTTGAAGTCGATGGTTTACGCAAATAAGCCGACGACGACTCAAGCCTTAAAAGAGGAAATTGGACGCTGCATTAATAAAATACCGCAGTATTTATGCAATACGGCCATTGAAAATTTCATTAAAAGATCGCGTGTGTGCCAGAAAAGCCGCGGCGGCCATCTGCCCAATTTGTTGTTCCACACATAACCTCATTTTGTCTACTTTACGATGTCATAAAGTTTCACGATTTTTTTTTAAATATCTGTGTTTTATTTAAAATTTAAATCCTGCGTTCTTGTTATGACACCCTTTACATGTAAACAATATGTAAACAAAGTTTGCAAAAATACCATAAGTTCATATCGGGGCATAAGCCTTAAGTGATTTAACTGACTACTGAAGAAAATTTTCATGCCTGTACTTTTCTGTGAATTTTTGATAACGAGTGCTATAAAGTTTACACCAGCCATAGAACTATTCTAGATGCCAAGCTGGCTACCAGTAGATTTATTAATAGGAAAGTTAGCAATACGCTCTGCCATTGGAATAAACACGACATGCACATGGAATGAGATGAATTTGCGACATGCCAACCTTAAGGATAATATGAATTTTATCCCTGAATTAATTGATTACTGTACTCCACTGTTTATTTTAAAGAAGAAGTTTTGCTACACTCTGAAATATAATTCTTCCATACCACCTAGACCCATACTTATTTTTACAGATATATCTTAGAGAGTGGAGAGGATTGATGTTCGTATTGATTAATTCACGATCAAAATATATTTTAAGCTTCAAGCCGAAGTATTTGCATTGAATTTTTTTTTGGATTTTTTTATTTGAATCGGAACTGATAGTAAAGATGCCATTATTTCTTTATTTATTTTTTATTTACTATATTCCTCGTAAACAATTACTACTCCCTTTTAACTTGCAATTGAGAAAATACAAATTGATAATAATAATTCCAAATTGATGTTGAGAAAATTCAAATGGATAATGAAAAATCTAGTTTTTTTTTATTAAGAGAAGCAACGCTCAGAGCTCAAATCATCACATCCGTGATCGTGTCGACAATCGTACGAAAACAAATTAAATAGTGCGTCAATCGTATAAGCTAAATGGGATTTCAGTACGTTCGCGTATGTCATATTCCGAAAATGGTGTTCTTACGTGACGAGTTGTACATTTAAGGATGTCACGATTCGACCCCAGCTTATGATTGCCTACTAATATTACTAGGTATTACCTTCTTTACGAAGGGGATAGTGATAGAAAAGCCAGGTGGTGAAGGAGGAGATAGAGGAAATCTTCATTCTTCAGCAACTCTGCTTTTTGAACATTTTTAATAATGCAGTATTTTAGCGCCTCTCGTGTCACTGAAGCGTATTAAATTTTCAAAGTTTTGTTTAATAGCTATTTTATTGGTTATTTTACTTCGTCAATAATTCTGCTACATAACACCTACGAAGGTGTTCATCGCTTGAACTTTCCTACAACGACTGATACAAATGGACGCTAATGCACAAAGTAAATTAACAATTGTATACATAACAATCATTTCTCATATTCCATTTCATTAAAATTTACGTTTAATAGCTGATGTTAATTAACAATCACTTCCCAAATAGTTAGACTAGGGTGCTAATGAAGTATGTGGCTGCACAGAAAAATATCGGTATTTCTCCCAAATAATAAAAAGTCTACTTTAATTTTTCTTCTCTTCTTTAGAAACTCGCATTAATTAATAAAAATATTCCATTCAATAAGAATGGAAATTACTGAGCTTAAACCCGAATAAGAAATTATTTCTGATTAAAATTCAATTAAATTTAAAAATGACTCATCTTAAGAATTTAATATTAAAGCAAATTGCAGCTGTGGAAATGCCATATCAGTCTTTGCATAATGTGAGGTGAAGCCAAATTTCATATTGGATTATCTAAATTCTTTAAAAAATAAAAGATACATATAATAACAATAACAAAAATTAAAAATTTTAAAAACCCCCGACTTTTTTCAGAAAAGATGTTATTATATCTTCTAAACAACTAGACCGATTTTCTTCAAACATAGCTAAGAACCCTTTCGATTAAGTCATCTTTCAAACAAAAAAAAAAACTAAATGAAAATCGGTCCAGCCGTTTGGACTGTACGTGGACACGAACAGACACACATACACACACTACAAACTTATAACACCCCCTTTTTTAGTCGGGGGCTAAAAAAAGTCCTTTAATAAATACTCAATCATATAACTTTAACTTTTTTTATCTCAGAGACAAATTTTTATTTAAGGTTACACAACTGATACAATTTTTTACAATTCAAATATGAATAGCTTTATTGTAATCATTCTCTTAAAATATTATTTATATTTTAAAATCATAAAAACATACAACATTAAGATAATTTATATATCAAATATACATATGTATGTTCATGTCACGACAACTTATGCAAATGTTAAATTGTGAAGTCTCGAGGGTGTATTACGTGCAGTATTGGTAGGCTTAAAAAATAATACTCGTGTCATAAAGAAATATAATAAAAATAGCTTTATCCAAGAGAAACCTCAACTGAAACAGCATTTAGTACACCCTTGTGAATAACTTTAATGTGTGTAATTAATAATAATAATTATTATCAAATTCAAGTGTCATTAATTGTACAAAAACAATTGCAAAAAAAATAAATAATTTAATAACATATTTTTTTTTATTTACAAATAATAAAAAAATAATTTAATAAAAACAAAATATACAATTACAGACATACGAGTACCAAAACATAATTAAATATTGAACAAAATTGAGAAAAAAATGTTGTGTAAAGAAAAATTAATTAACTAATATTTGGAGAACAAAAGAAAACATTTAACATTTTCCAAACTCAATTAAAAATTAATTAAAAAACTACTTGCAAATACAAGTATGTATTTATATGTAAAATTCAAATTAAGTTAAATTAAATTTAAAAATACTTCAAATTATGAAGAAAATATACAACCAATACCAAAATAAAACTAATATTTCCAGACACAACAACAAAAGTACTATTTGGTATAATGAAATAAACTATTGGAAAACCAAACTCCACAAAAAATAAACATAAATAATAGTTTTGGTAAGTGACAGAAAAAAAAAGAAAATACAATATAAATATTATATAAATAATATGATGGCAAAATGCAGCATACATACTGATATAAAATTAAAATAAAAATACAACCAAAAATTAAGTAAAAAATGTATGATCTACTATATCTTATATGTACATTTCATGACTAAGAAGAAATAAAAAAATATGAAACACAAAATTATAACAATAAAATATACGAATATATATGAATAAATGACAAAATAAAAGTAAAAATTAATGTTTAAAATTAAAATGAAAAAAACCTATTATCTAATTGTTTTCAAGGGATCGCATTAGTAGAAATTTCAAGAAACACTATTCGCTAAGATATAGAAAAAAATGTATTCACTGGAAAAGACTTGGGTTTGAAAAGTAATAATTCATTATTAAACATTTTAATTTAAATAGTTCCCAAAGGGAATACGTAAGCCCAAAGGACTTTTCAAATTCAACTTAATAAAAATATTATTGCGGCAATAGTCATATTCGTTTTGTGGAAGTTTCTCTCTTCAGAAGGGAATCTACGGCCAGGGCGATTCTTCGAATTAATACTTGCATTCTAGAAGATAAAACTGTAATAAATAATCATCTAATAGCATTATTTATGATATTTCCAGATTATCTTTACGAAGATTAATTATTTTTAACGATAGATTATCTCCTAAGTTACAATTTTGCTAAATTATCTGAAGGAAGAAAAATATAGAATATCGTAAAGCCACCCCTGTATTAAAACCACAATTAATTTTACTTTAAAGCAATTTTTTATGGTCAGCTAAATTAAATTTTTCATCACAGGAGTCATCATATGTTTAGCATAAAAACGAAGTTATTTTAAATTAAATATTTTTTATCTTCTAGTTAAAAATATATTGATATTATAAATTAATTGTGCATGTGATAAAACATTTTAATAACAAAAAATACCTTGTTAAAGTAAAAAATAAATAGTCAATATATTCTGAACTGTTCATTTAAAAAATTTCACAAAAATGAAAATACTTTAATATCAAAAAAGTATTGCTTTGATGATTTTCTTCTAAATGATAAAAAATAAGATATTGTATATATATCATCTGGGTAAGATATCTTCCAAATGTGTGTAGGGATAAAGTCTAAATGATTTCCAACAAAATTTGATGAATAAAAGTTGATACAAACACTTTTAATTAGTCTAAAACCTTTAAATGAAACGACAGATATTTCACAATGAAAATCCACCACAGCTACGCTTGTGGGATCATATGGGCATTTCTACCAAGGATTCCACGGATAACAAAAAAAATATATAAATATATTTGTGGATATTGAGAAACAATAAAATTTAAATAATGCAAAAAATTTTAAATTTATACCAAACCCATTTCAAAATATTTGAATTCAAAGTCATTAAAGCACAACTTTTTCTATTTGGATAGTTCTTTGTACATTTTCCTATGATAAACGTTCTTAAAAAGGGGAATTATTCATTAAATTTTGGTATCATAAATTTTTCTCAGGGTTCTGAAAGTTTAAAAAATTCATTACAAACTATCAGATTGGATATTACTATACATTTTGGTTTTCTAATATCGCATAATTCGATGTCACATGCGACATTTGAAAACATTTGAAAAATATGTTAGCAGTGCATCGAAAGTATATGCAAAAGGCTCGCCAGATATTTAGTGCAAAGAAAGGTATCTAATGCAATTACATTAAAAAGGCTTTGGTCAGGTGCGACATCGTAATTAAAAAAATTAAAAAAAAAATCCATTTATCAGTTCTCGTTGAACCTTCATAGTGAAGAGACATTAAAGCGGATTTTTTTTTTACATACATACAAACGAAACAAATATAAAAAACAACAAAATCAAAAATCATACAAAAAATATTCGTAATACATATTCACCTTGATAAATAAGCTTATTGGCTTTACTAATATTTTTTACATAGCAAGAAATAGCAAAAACAAAAAAAAACCGTAAACACAAACAAAGTTCCCTTGAGGAATAATACTCTGTATGAGTACCTCAAAGAAAAAAAATTTTGAAGTGAGTTCTAACGGCAGAAATGCTTATTTTACTGTGAGTTCTGAAACTCTTAATGAAAAAAATATAAATAATAAATCTGATGAAAATCTTTTTTTAACGGCAAAGCCAATTTTTCGTCAGCGATCAACTTCGCTTTGTCCAATGCCAACTAGTGAATCGTTAACATTACCATTGCCTAGTACTTCTTCATTTAAGTCTGCGATATCATCCGCATCGGGCTCGCCTTCATCACTAAACCAAGTTATCACTACAGATAACAGTAGCTTAAAACCCAAGGTACAAGTGGGAATGGACAGATATATAACAGTGGTAAAGCGTGGGCGAAGACCAAATTCTTCAATAATTTCATCTGCCCCAAAGATTTCTAGGGATAACAGCGCATCATCTACCAATCGTCAAAATCGTTTTTCATTATTGCAAGACACCGACGACAAGCCCTCTACATCATCGCAAAAGTCTTTTAAACCACCACCTATTTATCTGAGAGAAAAAAATTCTAACGCGCTTATAAAAAAACTACTGTCGACCATTGGTGAAAATACTTTTCACATCATTCCAATTAAAGGAGGTAATATTGATGAAACTAAAATCCAAATATATAATGAAAAAGATTTCCGAAAAATTGTTAGTGAATTCGAAAAAAATAAAACAAATTTTTACACATACCAACTTAAGATTGCTAAAGGCCTACAGATAGTATTAAAGGGCATAGATTCATATGTTGAACCCGAAGAAGTAAAATGTGCACTTGTCGACCAAGGATTCAAGGTAAAAAATGTTACCAACATATTTAATAGAGAAAAGGTCCCCCAACCCCTATTTCGGGTTGAACTGGAGCCGAACGACATACAATTGAAAAAAAATGAAGCCCATCCAGCTTATAACGTAAAGTATCTCTTACATCGAAAAATCACAGTTGAAGAGCCACGTAAGCGTTCAGGTCCCGTACAGTGCCATAATTGCCAATAATATGGCCATACGAAAACTTACTGCAAGTTACCTACAGTGTGTGTTATCTGCGGTGAATTGCATGGTACTGCTGCACTAAGCCAAAAGATCAAGCAGAAAAAAAATGTAGTAATTGTGGAGGTAATCACACAGCTAACTATAGAGGGTGCCCTGTATTTTCTTTCGTTAAACAGGCTATGGGTCAAAAACCCAAGTTAACTCCAGCTCTACAAGTAAACGCGAACTCCGACACCTTTGCTCAAATCAGCCAACCAGTTACTTCACGTGTATCGTATGCTGATGCTGCTAAGACTAGTTCAATTCCCACGCAAAATGTTCCACCGCCAAATAATTCAACGAATTCAAACTCAAGCTTTAACTTTAGTCGTCTTGAAGCTACTATTGAGAATCTGGTGCTAACTATAAACAACTTTACTACAAATATGACAAGTATGATGCAAGAAATGCTGCGAATGCAGAATACACTGCTTCAAGCATTAGTTAATAAACCATGAACACGTTAAAAATATGTTTCTGGAACGCAAACGGCATTCGCCAACATAAAAATGAACTTGAGCACTTCCTCATGGAAAAAAATATTGATATAATGTTGGTTTCTGAGACTCATTTGACCTCAAGAAGCTTATTTAAAATAAATGGTTACACTTTATATGAAACAAAGTACCCGAGAGAGAGAGCATGTGGTGGATCAGCAATTCTGATTAAGTCAAGACTCAAGCACTACGTCCTTGTCAACGTTAGTGAAGAATATTTGCAAGCAACGAATATTTTCGTAGAAAATTTTTGTGCGAATTTCGTGATATCATCAATTTACTCACCTCCCAGATTTTCAGTTACCGAAGATCAGTATGAGAAGTTCTACAAATCGCTTGGATCTTGTTTCGTGGCAGCTGGTGACTACAATGCAAAACATACGTACTGGGGATCGCGTCTTGTTACACCTAGAGGCCGAGCCTTGTTCAATACAATTTCAAAAATGGGCTTAGATGTCATTTCGAGTGGGGAGCCTACTTACTGGCCTACTGATGTAAGAAAAATTCCAGATGTTATAGATTTTGCCGTCACGAAAAATATTCATAGGGACTTAATTCATGTAGAGGCCTCTCTAGATCTGTCCTCCGATCACTCTCCAACAATAGTTACAATTTTCAACCCACTAAGGAGTGATTTAACTAACTCATATGTGAAGATAATTAATGGAATCAATTGGCTGGTATTCAAAAAATATCTTAGTAGTCACTGCGTAGAAAACATTCAGCTTAGATCATGCGATGATATTGAATTTAACATTGCCAATCTTAACGAAAATATTAAACAGGCTGCTGAACACGCCACTACCTCCTATCCGCAGACCGGCTTTAACAGAATTTATTCTACGGAAATTGAACGTCTTGTATGTGAAAAAAGGAGAGCTAGAAGAGAATGGCAACAACACAGATCACCCCTAAATAAAATCAGACTTAAAGAATGTACTAAACGACTCAAAGAGCTGCTATCGTCGGAAAAAACTGCACTACTGGAAAAGTATTTAGAAGGTCTTGATGTAACGTCCGCATCTAATTACTCTTTATGGCGCGCTACTAGAAATCTTAAACGACCCGTTGATCTTAAATCACCATTGCGTACTGCGACCGGAGGCTGGGCAAGAAGTGATAGTGAGAAAGGTAACTTATTTTCTGAGCATTTAAAATCTGTATTCACTCCCAATTCATGTACGGGTGCTGCTGATTCACCGAGTGTAGTTTCTCTACCCCCTCGTCCCTTAAGGTTTAAGATGCGTGAAGTACAAAAAGTAATTGCTGAACTCAACCCGAAGAAAGCTCCAGGTATTGATGGCATTAGTAACAAAATGCTCATGAACTTGCCTCATATTGCAATAAGAATCCTGCTATTTACTTTTAATGCTATTTTAAGAATGCAGTATTTTCCACATAACTGGAAACTGGCCAAGATCAAAATGATTCCAAAGGCGGGCAAAGATCTTACCAAGACTGAGTCATATAGGCCTATAAGCTTACTATCTACAATCTTAAAGCTTTTCGAAAAGCTGCTCATGACTAAATTGTCCAAAATTTTAACTGATAATGGGTGTATCCCGGACCATCAATTTGGCTTTAGAAGTCAGCACAGCACGATTGAACAAACGCATAGACTGGTCCAAGTTGTAAGAAGAACATTTGAAGAAAAGAAGTATTGTTCTGCTCTCTTTATTGATGTTTCTCAGGCGTTTGATAAAGTATGGCACGAAGGCCTAGTTTTAAAATTGAAGACATATCTGCCAATAAATATTCAAAAGCTTTTGGAAAGTTATATTATTGATAGGAAGTTCACTGTTGTGGAAGGAGAGTTCACGAGTGTGCCCGAATCTATATCTTCTGGTGTGCCCCAGGGTAGTATTCTGGGTCCTGTCTTGTATTTAATATATACTTGTGATATGCCTGTGAGCAATAATATCCATATTTCTACTTTTGCCGATGATACAGCCTGTATGAGTGTGCACGAAAACCCTTATGAGGCATCCCGCAATCTCCAGGAACATATCACTCAGCTGGAAATATGGTTGAACTTATGGAGAATTAAAGTCAATGAACAAAAGTGTGTCCATATAACGTTCACCCTAAGAAGAGATACTTGCTCCCCCATTCGAATCAACAATCATAATATTCCTCAACATTCCCAAGTGAAATACCTTGGTATACACCTTGATCGAAGACTTACATGGAAACATCATATTGACTCTAAGTTAACTCAGATGAAACTTAAGTTAACTCAAATCTATTGGTTGATTGGCAGAAACTCAACACTCAGCTTAGACTGCAAACTTTTACTGTACAAGTCGCTTTTGAAGCCAATATGGTGCTACGGAATTCAGTTATGGGGCACTGCTTCAGCTTCCAATGTCGAGAGAATCCAACGAAGGCAAAACAAAATTTTACGGTTAATAACATCGGCTCCATGGTACATCCAAGATTCTATTATACATCGTGATTTAAATATGCCACTAGTGACTTAAGAAATTGCAAAATACGCAGGCAAATATTTAACAAAACTCG
Organism: Tachina grossa; assembly: GCA_949987645.1. Taxonomy (NCBI): domain Eukaryota; kingdom Metazoa; phylum Arthropoda; class Insecta; order Diptera; family Tachinidae; genus Tachina; species Tachina grossa. Next base: position 171,128,221 of record OX465274.1, on the reverse strand, counting down.
AATCACATCCTAATCCGCTTGCTCGTAATATTTTGAACTTTACTGGACACATCCGCTTAAAAAAGAGGGACACACAGGCTCTTATACCTAACACTCCAGATGGGACTACTTGAAAATACTTCCCCCCCGCCCCTTTTTATTATCACTACTAATGTATTATTTATAACTACCACTAAGTTTATGTCCGACACTGGTCGGGCCTAATAATTTTTTTTTATAGATTTAAGATTTGAATACTTATTGTTAGTTCACATATGAAGATACAATAAATAAATACATGCATTACAAAAAAAAAAAAAAAAAAAAAAATTTATCAAGAAAATATTATATGTTTTTAAGTTACTTAAATTAAAATAAGCAGAAATGGCAAAAAAATAACGGTAATAGCAAACGGTGGATAGAAAAACTAAAAAAGATATATATATATATAGATATTATTACAAAACCACGATTTGAAAGAAATGAGAGTGCTTAAAAAATTGGAAAGAACTCACTACAGGAAAAACATAAATGATTGAAAAGATAAGGCGAAACTACCACATACGTAAGAGTTAAGGCTAGCAAAAATGCGAAATAACCCTGCAGAAAATTTGGTGACAATTGATCTAAACGTACTCGTCCTATGACTTGAGAAAATGCGAGTATTATCAAAAGTATGGAGTAGTGTATGGTGAAAAAAACATACATGGTGAATGGTTACATATTCACTATTTTCGTGATGTTTCGTCTTGGCTTTGAGCCAATTTAATTGGGACTGGGTCTAGTATTGTAGTAAACGGCACTGAACATGTTCCAAGTGGTTGAATACATGGACCTATGTTAATTGCTCCCTTAAATGTAACTAAGGAACTAGTCTCGTAACCACACTTATATAATAACCTAAGTTTTATTGGTATTTATACTTTTGAAATATGATTGGCCCTCTGGTTGACTGGGTAGTGTGCAAGCCTGTCATGCAAGTGATTGTCGGTTCGAATCTCAAAATATTTTCAGATTTAAAAAAAATTTCATTGCATTTGTAGCAATAAAAAAAGGTTTATCAGTGTTCATTGTTACAGTTAAATGTCGGAATGACAATTATTTTTAATTTATATTATTCTACATCGAATAGGTCCCAATGGGATAGTTCAGTGACAATTCACAAGGTGCATACAGGTATCAATTAACCCCATCCTAGGACATCCCCATGTAAAAAAGACTGGTCCGCTTCATATAAAGTGTTAGAACCTGGACTGGTCCCTATCACTTGGGGACCGGTCACGAGGTTAGTCTTGTGTCAGTTCAATTTTCAGCAGGAAAGGAACAAGCATAAAAACTGCCTTCCAAATACAAGCAACCATTTGCAAAAGCTGTAAACAATTAGAGAGCGGGTTGCCCAAGGACATGAGGAAAAAATTAAAATAAGTTGAATACTTCTGTTAATCTAAACACATTTTTATTAAAAATTTCCTTAAACTAACCACAGAACCAATATAAACATCATGATTGACAAAAATGTTATACGACAGACATGAAGAAAAAAATTCAAGTACTTCTGTTAATTTAAAATTTTTTTATTAAGTTTTTTTTATTTAAGATTTCATAAAAACAGCATTAGAAGCATTTCACAATTGAAAAATGTCACGTGCGACTGATTAAAAAATGTTAAAAAATATATAAATAATTTTTGGATAAAATCAATAGAATTTAAAACAGACATCAGTGCACCACTCTTTAAAATTAGTCGCATTCAATATTTGCTTCAGGTATAGCTAAAATCAGCATTTTAGTTGTTGTGCCGCAAGAACAAGTAAAAATTTTTGTCCTATGCAAATTCTTTAGTTTCTTGCAATTATCTAGAAAATTAAAAATTGCTCAAAATAAATTGAGGAGAAATAAATTAACCTGAATATCAAAATAAAAATACGTTTAATTCCTTTTTTCACGTTTGACATCAAAGAAATGTCCACATTCTTTTCACATGATTTTCTATCACCATTTCGTAAATTTGGAAAATTTGGCCAAATTGCATTTCTGGTCGGAGACTACTTCAAAAAAAACCATTTTATTTTCTTCTTCCTGCAAGACCACTGCTTTGTGCTAAATGACAATATCTTTGATTTAACGAATTTTTGCATAAGAAATGTTGTTTGTAATTTATTGATTTTTATTACTTCACACTAACAAGTATAACAAGTGTTAAGAAATTCATTTATTTACTTTTTTTAACTTCTATTTCCTTCCTACTCCCTTAACTTACATGTTGTATAGTCTTTTTAAACATAATAATACAAGGTTGTTCATATTATTTGCTTTATGAGCACCAGTTTCCAAATTAAAAAGTTTTCAGACGTTTTCTTTCCGTTTCCTGTAAATTTCAAATGTAACTTAGTGCTCAGTTTCATGTTTCTATATCTGTACGTATGTAAGTTTATATAATTTTCCTTTAGGATTTCTACATTAAAACTTATTGCGCGTAATTTGTAAGAGCTTTACTTAACCGGAAACTATCATTTTGTTTTGTCGAAAACTTTACCGAAGTGAACACAGTATGATGGTAGAGCGATAAACTATTAAAAAATTTTAAATCAGTTAAAAAAACCTCAGTTAGAAATAAACAATAAAACATTGAGTCTATGTTAGTATATTTAATTTGTATTTGTTTTGTTAGGAGGAAGCCTAAAGGAAAAGCCAAATTAGTTTGTTTACCTAAACGATGTTGGGTGGTGGAGTACCAATCATTCATATCTCGACAATTAAGCAATTTCAAATTTAGTGAAATTAACTCTTAAGTATTAAGCATGTAGTTACTAACAAATCCGAGGGAATAGAAGCTGAAAGAAAGTATTAGTAACAACATTTTCTTTAGTTGATTTATTTTTTTACGTGAAATAATCGTAGTTTTGCAACTTGGTGTAATTAAGCAAAAAATAATTGTGGTGGCTAGAGGTCTACTTATGTTAAAATCCTTAAGTTTGGTATTTTTAAGAACACAGCAAATATTCGAATAACCCAATAAGATTAGTATACAAATAAGTTTCAGCTATTATATATGTAAATGTGTAGTGTTTATGTATTTCTTTGGAAATATAGTGCATAGATTAAATAAAATTTGGCGACACGTAAAAATTATTCTCGAATCACTTCCAGCAGTAGATTAAATTTGTATGATTAGAAATAGATTTTTTCAATCGAAATTATTGGATGTTTATTTGATTGTAAACACTTTCAATGGAAAAAAATTAACTAAACGGTCGCCTCGTAGTACATTTTTGTTGAAAATAAACGCTTTAAGGCCTAAACTTCTATCCAAAATATTTTGCAATGTAATTTGCGGAATACCTTATTCCAAATATGGACGAGAAATGGACAAGCCTGAGTTGTTCTACAGCATATTGCATGTGCTTGATGCTTCACATCGTTAGCAAGTTTCAATAGCTCATATTTTTCACCCACTTTCACAATTTCTGGCCGAGAAAGTTCTTTACGACGAAGAAAAAATGATTGAGCTTAGCGAACCATGAACGCGAAATTTTAATCTTTTTTTTTACTCCACTTTTGCTAATGGCGTTTTTTTCGTGATCTGTCAAAAAGCTACAGCTTTAACAATTATAAAAATGGTGAGATATTACCACTACGTGATTAAAGATAAAAAAGACCCTGTCTCTTAGTTTTGCCCCGCAAGTAGAAATGAAAAAATTAGAAGAAAAAATTATTGAGCTTAGCGAATCATGAACACGAAATTTTAATCTCTTTTTTACTCCACTTTTGCTAATGGCGTTTTTTTCGTGATCTGTCAAAAATCTACAGCTTTAACAATTATAAAAATGGCGAGATATTACCGCTACGTAATTAAAGATAAAAAAAGACCCTGTCTCCTAGTTTTACCCCCCCAAGTTATGCACTTTTTCTTATAGGCCCCCAAAGATTTAGGGCATTGGTGTAATTTTTGCATTTTCTCAGGCTCATATTTTGCAAACTGTTCGGAATTTTCATTTACTCTCTGAGGCAAAGTTATAGTTCTTGTCATAAAGAACAAGACATAGACACATAAAAAAAAATACGTGTGGCACTCGGGGACTGCCGCGGTTAAGCTATTGCTTAGCATTTTTTTTATCAACTTATGCAAATTTATTTTTTAAAATAAAAAACCTACGAAATGTCTTTTTTTTGTGTTTATCATTTTTTGTCAACCACAATTGCTCTTAAGTACGCCACATTGTGTTTTCCTACATGTAAAAATTTGTTCTAGCAGTACTGCATATTTTAGGGGTTAACATACACTGGGCGATTCAAATAAAAATAGTCTTAGGTTTTTTTCGTTAGTCGCTATTCACATTATGCCTTGTATTGACAATTTTCTTTTGAACCCCCTACGAAAAGTCACACACATTTACATTAAGCCTTCTTTATTCATGCCTTTTTGGCATTTATATGCACGTTTAATGCTGAGAATACGAAAAAGGCAGAGAAACGTCATAAATCTCCTCGAATTTTCATTTTGTGACTTTTGTTCTACACCTCAAGCCTCTCACCCCCTCTCACCAATAAACTAAAAAAACCTGCCTACACAGGCAAGCAGCTAAGGCACAGTGTAAATTGTGTCTTACGGAATTTCTTGATTCGGTCGACATCCTCAAAGCCTGCGATAAAAGCTATGCAATAGCTTAAAAACTTCATCTGTAAAATCAAAATCGCAAAAAAATTAAAAAAATACGATTTTTTACCATAGGTAGCAAACCGTTAAAAATTCAAGAAAACAATCAACTACAAAAATGTACTTAAGATCTCAAAAGAATATATGCACTTCCTAGGAATGATTCTTAACACAACAACAACTTTCAAGAACATATGAACTTCTTAGGAATGATTCTTAAGACCGTTTAGGTAACCGCAAAAGTAAAAATTTACAAACAAATTAAATTAAAAAATTTTCGCGGAATTTTTCACTTATGCGGCTACCTGAGCGCCACCTAAGCGGTCTTAAGAATCATTCCCAAGAATTTCATATGTTCTTGAAAGTTGTTTACTTTTGGTCTTTTATCCGTATATGGTTATAGTTTTTCGTTTTGCACTGTGGAACTCTATGGGCCAATTTCACCGACTCTATTTAAATATCAATTCATATTTAAATGTCGATTTTCATTAATTTTTGTATGGAAAATTACTTTTAAATATGAATTGATATTTAAATAAGTTGGTGAAATTGGCCCTATGTCTACCCCTCTGCCACGTATACGCAATAAGAATTATTCATAATTATATATTGCGTATACGTAAGTATTTCTAAGGCTGCAAATAATATAGCAATAGAACCTTTTAGGATTAGTATGTTTGCCCCAACCAGGGTTACCGTTCATCCGACTAAAGTCGCGATTTGATCCTTTTTTATCTGTGTGCGACTTTTTGTGAGACTTTTGTTGATCACCGACTTTTGCGACTTTTTTAATTTTGTTGCGACTTTTTACCCTTTTTTGTAAAGATTCTCACAGAAAACATTTAATTAAATTGCAATACATTAAAAATTTTCGTATTATTTTTATCAAAAAAATCGTCAAAATTTAAAAGCAATTCAGAAATTATTCTTTATTTGGAAGCACTTTTATTAATTGCAGCCTTGTCACGTATACACTGTATTTAAAAAAATTTTCACAAATTTTCAGTAGAAGTTTCAAAGAATAGTTTTAGCAAATAAAAAATTTAAATAAATAAAAATTGTGGTTTTTGGAGTGCCTATTTTACAAAATTATTTTTACCCGCCGAGTCAATGAAAGAATTTATCGTAAAATACACACAGGTGTATACGAACATGTGAACATTTTGAAATTAGCTTTGCTTAATAATAAATTAACTAATAAATTAAAAGTAAAAACATCCCAGCAAAAAATTTCCAAAAAGGTAATCGAGTTTGGAATTAAGCATTTTTGGTGGAAGCACTCCCCTACTGACTGAGACTAAAATAATCGATTCTTGAGAAGTACTTACATTTTTGTCAACATTTCACGTAATCTATTTCGTCTATAAAAATCATTCTCTTTATTTAGCAACTTGCACGTCAATTTTTAAATTTTAGTTAATGTGATTTGTAAGCGAGTAATGAAAATAGGCAATCAGAAAAGCAAGTCATTATATGGCAAGTAGTTCTAATGGTAATGTGTAATTAATTGCTGTGATGCAACTTCATGCTGTTAGCCTTAAATTTAATAGACAAAGATATAGAAGACTGGATTTCTTTTGATAAATTTATTTTTAAATACAGAAATGAAATTTCAAAAAAGTAATTTTTATGTTAAGAAAATATTGTTGAAGTACACACACATTCACCAAAAAAAAAATATGGCACCAAGATCAAACGAATAGAATTAAAGTAAAAAGTACACGGGGCTTTATCTAAAAATGTTTGTAAAAAATATATCAAGTTTAACCTTTTTAGCTTTTTTTTAATAAATCCTACTCCTCTGACCTCGGCAGCATGCGACAGCCAAATTTATTGAACTACTTAAGTTCAGTCTACTTACATATATGAAAACATGTATAGAAGCACATATAATAGAACTGTATATGTTATGGAATATGCATTGTTTCTACTTATTTTTATGTTGTATTACGCTTTTTATTAATAAAAAAACGTTAAAAACAGATGTGCAACTTTTATTTTCTCAAACGACTTTTTTGTGCGAATTTATTTTTATAAAACGACCTTTTGTGCGACTTTTCAAAAATCCTAACGGTAACCCTGGTCCCAACATACCGTTAGCTTAAATTAAAAATCATGTACATGTCAAAAATAAAAACACTGTTACCCTTTGAGGATTTTATTTTAATTTTAATGGATAGCTTACATGGAATAATTTTTAAAATGTTGTTATTTCAACTTATATACAGAAAAAATAAAACAAAAAGTAAGAACATGTAATCAAATATGACTTATTATTGATTTGCAATACAAATTCATCATTTATTTTGGTACAAAGTTGCTCACTAAATTCGTTTCCCTGTAATGTTCCTATACCCACACATTAAAAACTAATATAGACAAAAAAAAAGTACAAACAACGCACAGAAGAAAGAGAAAATGAAATTTTCAAATATTTATAGTAACATATACAAAAATGAAAATAAACTTGCACTTGACTGTGTAAACAATCAAACAAGTTGCGAGTGTTTTTATTATTTCATTCAATGTATTGGTTGTTAATACGTACACGCAACTTGTAACAAGTTACCTGCATGTGTAAATGAAGCATTAAGAAGCTTATAAAATTGTTCAAGAGATAGTCATTACACAATACTAACAAATAAGGGATTCTGTACCCGTTGTCAAAAACAACTGATTAGTTAGATTTTTTATGTGTACCATGTATTTAAGTTTTCAAAAAATTATATATTTATACCTTTAGAAAAATAATAAAATGTTAAAGTTTTGCATATTTTTAAGGTATTCTTTTAATAGGATGTTTACATCGTTTTAAAATCTAGTACTTACGAGATTTCGAGCTAAATAAAATTGCTTTTTATTAAATATCCCATACAAAACAAAATCTAGTTTGTGAGAAGATTTGAAGGCAATCTGCTCAAAATCTAATATTTTTATTTTATTTTTACTACCAAGTATAACATATTTATATAATATGTGATTGAACAAGCTACGGTCTGCTTAAAAAGGTATGTGAATTGGCTACGTTGCAGTTGTTTGGTTGTAGTTTTGGAAATTTTTCGGTTAATGAGCCTTGTTTCGGATAAAAAAAATCTTGACAAATGTCAAAAAAACGTGGTGTAAATGGTATAGATTTTCATAAAAATTTAAATTAAAATCTGCTATATTTTGTACAGGTGTAAATGGTTTCTAATTTAAAAACATTTCCTGTTCATTTACTTTGTTTGACTAAAAAGTTTGGAGTTATAGAAAATGGATAATCTACTAAACCTTTAACTAAATCATTAGAAAATGTGATTCACCTTATTGGGATAATTAAAAGAATTATAAATTTTTGCAAAATATTTGTTTAAATGGTGTATAAATGGTGTTTTTTTATAGAGGTATATAACTTTGAAATGGAATAAAGCAAATATGATTTTTTTAAATTGACATGAAATTTGCTTTACTAGAAAGATATTATTCTGGCATTATAATTTAAAAACGACTTCAGACATGCAACTGCCATAACTAGCCCGGACGTATTATAATCTGAAGGTCCAATTTTCGATTACTTTTATTATCATCTGTGGCCGTATATTGACAATAACGTGACGAATGCTGTCCTCCAAACAGTCAATCGCTTTGGGCTTATCGTCGTACACTATCAACTTTACATATCCCCACAGAAAATAATCTAGCGGCATTAAGTTGCGCAATATTGGAGGCCAATTCTCGGGTCTGAAATCAATTAAAGATTTTGTAAGCACGCAAACGCGATACGTATTTAGAATTGAACCAAGATTTTTAAAATAAATTTGATCAATTTGGAAGCGTCGTGACGTTCAGGCGTCAGTCTATTTATGTTGAAATGCCAAACCAAAATAAACATAAATCACTGGACAGCTGACAAAATGTATTAAATACTACTAATGAAATTTAAAATTAACGAAAACTTGAATTCGAAGTCCCAAGAGTCTTAATTTTCCAAAAAGTTCTCAAACGTTATTATTTATTAATATTTTTTATTAATATATAATATTTATGAAGGTTCGTAATAGGAAAACATTCATAGATTAATTTGAAATTACTTAGCACCATGACATGCAATTGTGAAAAATTTGTAATTGACATTCAGTATGACACGCGTATCCTATCAAAGTTTCACATTTGAAAGAAAAAGTAAAAATAGTTTCTAAAACATATTCTGAAGTCGTCACATTCTTAATGTCTTGTCACATGCTTAGTATATGAATATCAAATACGTTACCATTATCTATAACAACTAGATGTGGCACTATTTGCATTACGTTTTGCATGTTTATTTTAAGTTTTACAACTGACATGAATACAACATGACAATCTTGATTGACAAAGGATTTTCATTAATATATACATACATATATATATATATTTTCCCTTTTCATTTGAAGGATAGAAAAATAATAGAAATGATGTAAATAAACAGCAGAATTTTCATGTCGATTAAACTAATACTTTAATTTTGTGTAAGGTATAATACTTAAATTGATTTGGATGGCTGCTAAAATAAAATAAAGCAAGGCGTTGTCAGTCGTCAATATGTTTACCTTTTTTTTATCTCAACAATTATATTATATTTTAAAGGGCTTATTGATATTTTAGTTTAAAAACGTTTATTTTGTTACGTAAACTTTTTACAATCCAAAATTATTTTAGTGCTTTTTGGGAATTATTACAATTTAAGTTTAACATTTATTAACGCACTAGTAATGCCAAATTATTATTTTACTTATTAAGTAAAATATTAAGGGTTTTCATGAGAATGTTCAAAAGCCTCACAAACTGTGCAATTGTGCATTTTTATACTCTCGTAAATAAAATGTCAAAAATTTTATGGAAATTTATTTACACAAACCTGTTAACTTTGCCCAACAATTTTCACCCGTAAACTTAAGCTGTGCAATTGTGCATTTAGTAAACAACAACTCTTTGGTTTTGTTTGCTTCCTTGAAGCATTTTTATATACACACACACTTTTTATTTTTAGAGAAATATGTAAATACGTATTTAATGCAAAAACTGCTTGAAATTTTGTTTTTTATTTTTATTATATTAATTTTTTTGACATTTCATTCAAATTTACTTAACTGTTTGCACATAAGCTGAAAAGGAGCTTCATGAAACAAGTCTCGCATATTTGCCCAATTGCACAAATGGGAACTTTAAGAGTTCTCATGAAAACCCTTATTTTTTTATACATTGAAATTGATTCTTGAGGCATAGCTGGATCCTATTTGCATTTCACTGTTGGTAATGCAGATCATCAGGGAACCTTAGCCCAAAAATTTCTTAGAAAAACACTTATTATTAACTTAACTGCATCCCGTCAGAAATACCTTTGTGGCAACACTCTATTTCTTTAACTACTTCTTACAATTACGATTCGAGCTGAAAAAATTCAACCAAACAAATGAGAAGTTTAACAAATATCAATGTTGCATGGTTACACACAGACGTATGACCGAAAATGCTATTGCCTCTGTAACTATGGGGGGTATAAATATTAAGGAATCAGATGCTCTTGATGTTCTTGGCATGAAAATACAGTGTGATGTTCGTTGGACTGAACACATTTTTCAAATTGCAAAAGAAGCACTCAAGTGCCTCGGCTTTTTGAAACGATGCAAACAATATTTCACCCCATCTGACCTCCTTACTATTTATACCACCTATATCCGTCCGAAAATGGAATACAACTCTCATGTATGGGCCGGCGCTTCAAAGTCTATTTCGGGGCTGCTCGACCGCGTACAGGAGAGGACGAAAAAGCTCATCGGTAACAGAAGGGCATCCAACTCTATTGATTCATTGGAGCATAGACGCAATGTGGGGTGCATTTCATTGTTCTATCGTTACTACAACGGAATGTGTTCTAATAAAATTAGGGAACTTGTTCCTGAAACCCGCACATATGTACGTACAACACGTGCCTCATTTAGAGCACATCCTTTTGTGGTCGATTGGCCAATTCATCGCACTACGCATTACAGAGAAAATTCCTTTTTTAGCCGCACTGTTCGTATGTGGAATCAACTACCTGCGGAGGTCTTTCCTGTCACTACCAGCGTGGGAAGATTTAAATCAAATGTACTCAGGCACTACTCCCTCTATCCTCATTCCCTATAACCTATTTTCCTAGTTCTAGCACAATGCACTGCATGAGTAGGGGTTATCCCCTGATTGCTGGTCCTATTAAAAAAAAATAAAAAAAAAAAATCAAAGTTGAAACAAGAACTCAACAATCGACATGTTTTTATTTCTCACTTTAGCATTGCTATATTGGCTGACTTTTTTCAGGTCAAATTAGAGTTACAAAAAGAATTATAAAAAAAAGATATATGTAAAGAAAAATTAAAAAATTATTTTATATAACTTAAAACAAACAAAAAACGATAATAAAACAAAATGAAAGATAATTTGTGAGCATAATTAGAGTTCCTATCCAGTACTTGAGAGTATCGCACAAAAAAATTAAGCTTTTCAATGAATTCCTTAATTTTATAAATATTTTGTTTTTTCTGTTCATTTGTGTAACGACTGTGTTAATCCGCATTAAATAAAACAAATTATTATCTGAGTGGTGCAGTAGAAGAGAGTGTATTTTTCAAGCAAATATTTCTGTGTCCAAAGCTTGTCAAAGGCATGTGGATTTTTTTCAAATGTATGTGGTCTGGTAAATGCGACGTTTGACTTCAATCACTGGAAGCACGAACTCAATACTCCAGCTGTTGTTGAATTTTTATTTAATTTTGTGTACGTGTATATTCAATTATTTCTGAGTATTGATATTTCAAAATTATTACTTGTAATGCAACTTAGTAAATACTTGCCTTCAATGACGACACCATCTTAAAGTAGAAGTAGAGTTAAGTATGTTTTTTAGCAAAAAAAAAAAAAAAAAAAAAATTGGAGAAGTTCATAAAGCTTGTTTTCTTCATGCCTTCTTATTCATTACATTAAGTCAATTCATTAATAACGCTTTCCTAAATCCAAACGGATACATTATTATAGTGGTGAAAATTAAAAAATTATCAAAAGCTTTTAAACACAAAATATCATAACTAAATTTTTTTTATATATATTTAAAGAAAAATACTTGTGGCAAACCACACACAATAATAAATAACATAAGTTTATTTGATGATGGAATGAGACTCAACCAACCAACCACAATATGTTGACATTTAAATATAATTCACTACATTAATAACAAAAGCCTTAAATGCTGCATTAATAATTTAATATCACAGCAGGTCTCTCTCATTTTGATGCCATCAACACTTGGTGAAATTATTTTTATTGCTTTTATTTTGTGTTTATTTCATCCCAAAAAGTTTTTCTGCATTTGTGTCTGTTAACAAGAAAACATAACTACAAGACAACTATTTGCGAAAATTACTAAACAGGTGATAAAAGGTTAGAAAAAAATATACTTCGAGAAAAAAATAAGGTAAAGTGAAATCATTTTGAAGACAAAAATATTAATTTACAGAAAATATTATGTGCAATCAAATGTTAGGTTTTGAATTTGAGAATGTAAGCTTAATTGGCATTCGAAATTTGTTAGTAAGCATTAAGTCCAAGAATAAGAAGAAAAATTATTTGACAGCACCAAGCCTATGAGGTAAAATAAATTCAGTAGAATGCTTAGAAAGTTAAAAAATTAAAAGAAATTTTTATACTTACAGGTTTTTTTTAACTTATTATTACTACTTAAAGATTTCAATACAAAACTGTCATCTGTCACCGAAGGACTTTCCATTTAGTGGCATTTTCACTATAGCCAAAAAAAGTTATTTTTGAAAATAGAAATTGTGGTGTTTTTTTAGACCTCTTTAAAAATAATTTAATATAAAATAAGTATTAAAAAAAATCAAAAAACCTGACTGTGACCAACTGTGAACCGTTAAATATCCTAAATGGTCATTCGAAATGAAAAATCATAAGAGAAACCAAACAACAATTTTAAAATTCATGTCAAAAGATACTCGTCTTTGGGCCGCCATATTGAGATTTCCCAACTGACATATCTTTAGAAAACTTTAGAAAGATTAAGACAAATTGACTGATATAAAAATCATTAAAATCGGCCCACACGTTCGGTTTATATAGTGCCGCAAGGACGTTATATATATATATATATTTTTTTTTGATTTCTTATATTCTCACCCCCAAATTGGTTAAATTTTATGTAAAAAAAATACAAAAAAATTTCACAGCGATAAGTTGTGTTTTAGGGGGTGCGCCCGCTTCTCAAAGTTGGCAGTCAAACCCATTTTTAATGTAATTTGTTTGCATATGCCTATCTTTAAAAAAAAAAATTACAATATTTTAGCTCTTCTAGTCTACAACATTAGTCTCAAAGAAAGTTTTTTGCTAAGATTTATATTTTAGTATAAATGCATTTATATGCAAATTATTTTACTAAGCGTTTACAATAAGAGTTTATATCTATTAAATTATTTCATACATATATTAAGTATAGTCATAAAAAAACTAAAAAAAAATACATTGAATATATGGGCTCGAGGGCTAACTTTGAGGGCCGGACGTATTTGCTAAAACACAACTTATCGCTTTGATATTTTTTTGTATTTTTTTACGTAAAACTGAACCGATTTTGGGGGTGAGAATAAAATAAATCAACAAAAAAAAATTCTCCATACAACTAACGGCCACTCGAATGTACATTCATACATACATATATACATACATAAATACATACAAACATACATACATACATACATACATACATACATACATACATGCATACATATCTTCCATTAAATCCACAGAATTTTTGTTTAATGAAAATTAACTATATAGAGATGAGTTGTTTTATCTGGAAACACTTTCAAGGCTTTCAATTCACAAGTTATTCAGGGCTATCATGAATAAAATTCCGCGTGAAATTTTTCCCGGGGAACAATTCCAACTAATAGCAATTAATAGGGAAGACAAAAAATTCTAAATGGAAAAGGGAGATATTTCACGCGGAATTTTATTCATGATAGCCCTGATTTATTTTTTCTCAGGTTACGAATGCTGTGAAATTTTTTACTAAAACTTTTATGTATTTTCATGACTTATATTTGCTTTTTTATCAAAACAAATTTCAGAAAGTTATTTCAATATTCTTGAAAAAAATTTCTTTTCAGACTTTTCGTTGTTCTAAAAATACACAGAAATTTTATATTGAAGGAGCTAAACTTTTTATTGTGGTAAAAACTCATAAGCTGATAAAATTGTTAAGCCTTTTGGCAAATTAAATCTTAAATATTCGACTAAATAGAAACAAGTTGTATGTTATTATTGGCAAAACTTTAATTCATAACATATTTTACCTTTATAAATTCATATTCGACGACCACACAAGAACATATTAATATAAAAGTTTATTCAAATGAAAATATTTTCAGTATACGTACATATATATTCCCAGCAAAAAATTACACATTACCATTAGAACTACTTGCCATATAATAACTTACTTTTCCGATTTTCCAATTTTCATTACTCGCTTACAAATCACATTACCTAAAATTTAAAAAAATTACGTGCAAATTGCTAAATGAAGAGAATGATTTTTTTTAAGACGAAATAGATTACGTGAAATGTTGACAAATAAAAAAAATGTAAGTACTTCTCAAGAATCGATTATTTTAGTCTCACGCCTTGTTAAAATCATTAAGTTGGTAATTCAGTAGGGAAGTGCTTCCACCAAAAATGCTTAATTCCAAACTCGATTACCTTTTTTGAAATTTTTTGCTGGGTTTTTATGTTACACACAGTGGAATTCTACACAAAATGCATAAGTAATAAGGAAATTTCTTTCGTGTACTTAACTTGAGTTCGCTCTCTAGAATGAAGGTCATATTTAGGCTACAGTTCTTGGCAAATCCTACTAGACTCAGGTACAACAAATCAGCTCCCTAACGAAATATGTACTTTTTCTCATATTTTGTTAAATTAGTTTTAAGGCTTTAACATTTTAAAATAATTGAAAACTTTAGTGTAACAAATATCACTCCCTTTTTTCACTGATTAGAATTTATGACTTTTTGTAGCATTCCTATTTTCAACAGGCATCAAGGGACTACTTAGAGAGCAATTGTCGCAAATTTTCAGCATACTAATAGAGAAGTTTTATATATAGGGTGTTTTTTTTAGAGGTATAGAACTTGGAATTGAAATAAAACACAAGAAAATCGTTTTAAGGTCCATCAATTTGGCTTTATTGAAAGGATAATTTTATGCCATTAATGTTTAAATATGATTTCGGGCATGTGGCCGCCGCGGCTGGCTCGAATAAAGCCAATTCTACAGGTCCAATTTTCAACCACTTTTTCGAGCATATGGGGCCGTATGTTGGCAATAACGCCACGAATGTTGGCTTCCAAGTCCCCTAACGTTTCTGGTTTGTTGGCGTACACGAGCGACTTCACATATCCCCAAAGAAAATAATCCAATGGTGTCAAATCACACGATCTTGGTGGCCAATTGACAGGTCCATTCCGCGAAATTATGCGCTCATCGAATGTTTCCTTCAATAAATCGATTGTGACGTGCGCTGTGTGGCATGTAGCGCCGTCTTGTTGGAACCACAACTCATCCACATTCATGCCATCCAATTCGGGAACAAAATAGTCGGTTAGTCGGCTCCAATTGCTGTGCACGGTGGCGAATCGATTCATTCGGGTCCTCTTCAACACTTTGCTCTACAGCGGCAATTGTTTCTTCGGTGCGCACTGTTCGACGTCTCTGCGGATGCGTATTATCACATAGAGTAAACGTAGTGCGAAAACGATCCATGGTTGACCGAATTAATTGCTCTGATGAACGATTATGTCGACCATAAAATGGACGGAGCTTGCGGTAAACTTCGCGAACTGAAGCATTATTTTCGAAATAAATTTGCACGACTTGCAAGCGTTGTTCTTTTGTCAACCTGTTCATGATGAAATGGCAAACCAAACTAAAAATTAATCACTTGACAGCTGACAAAATGGCCGCCAGTTAAAAAAGTGATGCCAACTTAAAGTTCTATACCTCAGTAAAAAACACCCTTTATATGTATATATGACCATATGTATATACAAACAGGTATAAACGTTAAAAAGCACAGTAGGATCTTTTGCAAAATACACGTATATACAGATAATTTATAAGCAAGGAGACCTGCTGGCTTTAAAAACAATTTGTTAACTATTGTTCAAAATCTTCCTTTAATTTCCTTTACATTTCTATTTTATTATTTCTTACAGTCTGCTTTTTATTTTTTCCCTGTACACTTACTTCACTGAATACGTTATAGAGCCAGGAGACCAATAATGCTGTTTATACAGACTTCTTTGGAAGGACAAAAAGGATCATTATGTAGATGTGAGTTTGAGTAAATTTGTGTTTGTGTTTTTTTTTTTTTTTTTTTTTTTTTTTTTTTTTTTTTTTTGTGGCAGAACTATAGAAACTACGCCGAACTTTTTATTTAATTCTTGGTAAAAAGTAAGCAAATAAATATAGGTCATACATATATTTATTTATTTGCTTTTGTTCATTTAAATATTTTAAAAGGAAATTTACCCAAAATGCTTCCCAAATATTTAAGACAATAAGATATGAAATAAATTATATCCTTCAGATGATAGACTAAAGGGTTTGACATCAACTAACATTTCTATTAAAATTTTATTAAAATATAATGAAACTTCGATATAAAATATAAATTCAGTTAAGTACGACTTTGACTCTCGCACGAAGGGTTCCGCACGATCACTAGATATGTAAAACTATATGAAGTTTAGCTCATATAAAATACAGTTTTGGCATTATTTCGTTTTTGGGATTTTTTCAGTTTTGAGGGTTTTTTAGTTTTGGCGCTCTTTTTGCTTTTTTAGTTTTGGCGTTCTTTTAATTTTAGCGATTTATTTTAATCTTAGCGATTTTTTTTCATTTTGGCGATTTTATAATTTTGGTATTTTTGAGTTTTACCATTTTTAAAAAGTTTGCCGTTTACTGTTGTTAAAATTACATTAAATGATAGAACACCCTTTAATTTAAATTTTTAAATTTTAGTGTTAATTGTTGTAGTCTCTATAAAAATACTCTAAGTTTGCAAATTTCAAGTGTCTATATTTAATTGTGTGTTTATTACTTGGTATTCTAAAATTTTTCGTTGCTCGTTTTGGAACACCATTTAATTTTTCACTTTCGAGCATTGGTTGTTGTAGTGGCTAAAGTTTTAGATACTATGTTTCGTAGCTTTTTTGGTTCTCGAGAAAATAGCCTGTGACGGACAAACGTCCAGACGGACACATGGAGCGCAGCGAAAACAATAGGGTTCCTTTTGCACCTTTGATGTACGGAACCCTAAAAACTTAGTACTAGATGCAAAAGCCATTGGCCATTAATACAAGCTTGAGTTTTCAATCATTTACATTGGTTTATTTTTCTCCTTACACAAATAATTATGCAAAAAATTAGAGGAATACTTCTATTGCTTAATTTTTGTTTGTAGTTAGAACCTAGAATATTACGAGTATCTGCTGGAAAATAGCAAAATAATTGTAAAGTCTGAAAAACATATTTTATTTATTGTCTCAATTTGCACATTAAAATACCATATACATATTTATGTATTTTCTATAAACAAAATAAAGAAGGTAGTTTAATTTGTCCCTTTTTTTCTTAGAACAACCTACAAATTATTAAGAAAACAATAGAAATTCTTTTAACCCAATCACCAATCACAAAATGAACCGAAAATGTTTTTTTTTAATTTACAATTCTGAAGAATGTTTAACACACTAATGAGGATTTAAAATTGTATATTTTATGATTATACAACGTTTTTTTTTTTTATTTTATTCAAACTACCAATGAAAGTAGAAAACAAAAAAAAACTAGAAATACTTGTTTTAGGAATAAAGGATATTTTTCTGGCTTAGTTTAAATAAAGATACACAAACGTGCATTAAGTTAATCATTGAAGATACGAACAATCCCAGGAAAAATTACTGCTTCGGCTTTATCAGGTTTATAAGGAAATGTCAAGCTTCTATTGGCTTACAAACCTGCTTACGTATGACATGATATATGTTTGCAATGTACCACTTTAGAGCATTTCATTCAAAGTGATTTTTTCAGTTCAATTAGTATGTAGTAAATTCAAGGAATATTGAAGCTTTCATATTAATTCCAACTAGTAGCAAGTAATCGGGAAAACAAAAAATTTTGATTGGAAAAGGGAGAAATTTCTCGCGGAATTTTATTCATAATTGCCCTGTATGTACATTAATGTATATTTATCAAATACTTTTTGATCGCGCATTAAATCTGGAGTCAATCCCATTATCTCCGCGTGTTGGGCACTGAAGTAAATACATACATATTTATGTTCATACATAGTTCAAATAAAAATTAAATCACGAAGTACACATCTCATTTGCTTCCAAGTTTCTTATCCAGGTAAGCGAGAGAGGAGGGAATATAAAAAAAATTTTAGTATTTGATTATAAGCAGCATACCAAAGTCGTAGTGTTTGCTTAAAATTTCGTCATTTGCTTACGTTACTGCATCCTCGTAAGGCAGAAGGTATGGACTGTTTGCTTTTCCGTATCTCCGAAGCGCTTCTTTTTGTCTTAGTGTTTACATGTACAAAACTTATTTTTGCTGGGATGCTTTAGGTGTTGCAGTGCCCGTCTTTGGAAAACAAGAATTCTGATCGAAAGTAAATTTATGTTATAAATATCATAGTGATAACCTTTTTTGCATTTGTTACTATTAAGTCCTTTAGCAGCATTTCAACATTTGTATTTCTATTGTAAATTAATTTTAAAGGGAGGGTTTTTTATTGTGGTTGATACTCTCAAAAATTCGAAAATGTTGTCAATAACGATTTTCTTGCAAAAAAGAAAATAAGAAGAAATATACGATTAAGTATGATCGAACTATAATAATTGTTGAGTCTCGAGGGGTTTTTGGCCAAAACTAGATTTAAAAAGATTTAAACTACTACTGGACATGAATAGGAAGGCGATGTGAATCATGATGGACGTGTTGACAGGTCACTGCTCGGTCAGAGCAAGAACCAGCATTTGGGAGACTGGCACTCCAGATTTTTGTAGGATGTGCTGCGATGAAGAGGAACCAAAAACCATTGCCCGAAGATGCAACGTCATAGGCCTAGATGGCTGAGCAGACGTTTCTATGAAAGCATTACTGAAGTCGGGAAGTGTAAACTAGATAACATCAGGGTCTTTATTATGGGAATTCGGTGGATTAGTGATGGATAATAGGGTCACTTCTGGCTGCAAATGGGAGGGTGAATATTACTTATTATGGGTCTTATTAATTGGGTCTCCGAGTGGAGGTGCGGTAAAGCACCACCCTTCCTAACCTAACCTAACCTATGATGGAATTATCATTCAGGGGCAGTAAAAGTGAAAAATTCCTTCTCAAGTGAAACATTGTAGGAGATAATATCATTTTGACCACCTAAGTTGCCTGTGAGGCTGCACCTAGCTAGACTTCCACCATTAAAACTGCCACCACCGATACCAAGTCATATACCATTAAAGCAAACATTTTGTCGAATTAAGGCCGATACAATGGGATAATAGTTTTAGCCTAAAAATCGTGCAATTTCAACTTGCTAATAATATTATAAGTTTCCATGTGAGAATGATAGCAAATGTTGCTTCTTTTGTTATCTTATATACTTACATATTTTTGTCAAATATAAAAAGATATTGTAAACTACTCTCTTCTCTTTTTAATGTTGTTATAAATATAGAGAAAAGAATGAATGATAATGTTGCTTAGACAGCTTCCGAATTGTTATTGCCTTTTTCAATTTACATGCCTCTTTTTTGGCTCATGTTCGACTATTTCTTCAGTTAAATGTTTATTGATTGGTGGTCAATATAGTATTTTGTTTTAGCTATATGATGCGGTTAGTAGTGGTATTGTAACAAGATAAACTGGTTTTAGTTTTAAAACTAATCGCCGACATAATAAATAATGTTATTAAGTAAGTAAATTATGAGACATTATTGTTGTGAATAAAAAATAATAATCTCAAAGCTCTTAACTTCGGTGATGAACTTGTAAAGTTGTTAAGATGTTATTATGAAAATTTAATATTTTATTCTCTAATCTTGATTCATTTTATAATACTTTGCTTTTCAAATATCAAATGACAAATGTCGATATAAATAATAAAGGGAAATAAAAAAAATTGCTTGGAACTTATATTAGCACATGATCTAGGCGCACGGCAGTGCGCCAGGCCAAGTTCCGGCCAATGCACGCATTGTGTATATTTACAGGAAGCCATTCGAGCTGTTTTTACCCCCCTCATAACTTTGTTCCCCGCGACCGTAAAATTATGAAATTTAAATCATAATTAGAATAAATTCATGTTACCTCATATGCAAAGTTTGAAAGTTCCGGAGATATGGAGGTGCAAAAAGTGCATATTTTAAGACATACTCACTGACTCACTGACCCACTCATCAATATTATGAAGCACTTCCGCTATAGCTAGAGATCTAAAATTTGGTACACAAGTAGATCTAGGTGAGTAATGAACTAGAAAAATCTGAAAACCCGAAAATTTAAACCAAGGGGGCGGGGCTACGCGCACAAAAATTAAAATTTATGCTAGTGAGCTGAAATTTAATAGAGATCTAGGTATAGGTGAGCAATAAGCTAAAAAAAATTTTAAAACATGAAAATTTTGGCCAGAAGGGCGGGGCTACGCCCATAAAGGCTAGAATTAAATAGCAAATCTAAGGCGCTTAATGGAAGCTATTTTATTGAAATTTGACATACGTACTGCGATAGGGCAAGCCAAAAAAATTATCATTAAAAAAGAGGGCGCTAACACGCCCATAAAATTTTAACCTCATTTTCGTGTACTACGGCTCAGAATATTTAGATATACTATTTCTGTATGTATTATCATCCGTTTACAACGAAACTTGACACGAATAATAAACACTGGCCGAGAAAAATCTTAAGTTTGGAAAAAAGGGCATGGTTACGCCCAAAAATATTAAAAATTTAAAGTTGCGCTAAGGAGCTGAAATTTGATACACGAGTAGGTCTAGGTCAGAAAACAACAAGAAAACCCTGAAAATCCAGATATTTTAGTCAGAGGGGCGGGGCTGCGCCCATAAAAATTAAACATTAAAAGTTGAAAGTATGAGCTGAAATTTAATACACAAGTAGGTCTAGGTGAGAAACCAACTAGAAAAATCTGAAAAACCACAAAATGTTACCAGAATGGGCGGGGCCACGCTGTTATTGTTTGAACCTGAAAACTTGCAGCCTTATTAATGAAACTTATTTAGGCTTTTTAAGAAAAATTTCTTATGAAAATTTGTCTTAAAACCCTTTTATAAAGCCCAAAAAAGTTTTATAAATAAGGCTGTTAATATACAGCTTTTAACTTAGCTGTATATTAGCTATTTGAGTGAAACCTTACATATACGTTACACGTATACAGTACTTTAAACTATCACCTAAAAAAAGTGGGCGTGATCACTCCCATAAAATTTTAGCCTGGCGTCTAATTTACTTCGGTCTGGCATATTTTAGAAGAAAATTAGCATGAATTATAAGCGCTGCTCACAGCAATATTGTGAGTTTAAAATAGTGGGATGAGTAATGCCCATAAAATTATAAGGTAAAGTTCTCGCTAGAGAGCTGAAATTGTATACGCAAGCAAGTGTAGATGAGTAAGCCAATGGGAAAATCTTAAAACCAAGAAGTTTTATCCGCTAAAACTCCAATTCGCACTAGAGAGCTGGAATTTGGTACACAAATTAATTTAGATCAGAGATCACTAAGAAAAATCTAATAAACCAGAAGTTTCAACCAGGGGTTGGGAACAAGCACTGTAAACTCAAAATTAAGTTAAATTTTATCGAAACTTTTCATACACATTGATTGCACTTATCCAAATATAAGTCGGCGAGGCCAGGCCCATAAAAATTTTACGTAATATTATATTGTAGAAAGCTGACATTTTGTAGACAAATAGTCCTAATTGATTTACTCAATCGGAAAACCCAAAAATTAAAGCACCAGCTACCCTATTGAAACTTTGCATGCACATTGGGCACATCCTTTTGATTCATGTACTTCGGCTAAGCAGACTTTAATATGTAAATATATTGAGAGGCGAGATCACTCCTACTAAATTTGACGCTGTATTTTACATGTTTCTTTCCAGACGACTCTTAACAATTTACCTGCACACTGGCGACCCATTGTAATTACACAATAATTCATTTTTAAGGTGTAAAATGCAACACTCATCACGCTCTAACCCATTATTTTATGTAACTACGAAATTTTTAACTGGCACAGTGGTCATACATAGAAATAAAACACCCTAGAAATTTTAAGTTTAAAAAGTTTTATCATAGAAAATTTTTCAAAAAGTAGTCAGATCCTCACAAAAACATCAATGTGAAAAAAAGGCCAAGTTCCTATCAAAAATTTCGGCCATCAAAAGCAGTGAGATATAAATTTTGACCAAGTTCTTGTTTGGCACAACACCTTTCACTGATATATGCTATACATTATATACATTTGTAATCGTAAGGGTGTCATATAATTTTTAGATAATATGCTAACTTGGCAATATTTTTAAATTTTTACAAAAGGAGACAATAATGAATATTTGTTCATTTCTTTATATCGGTAAAAATATTGTTAAGTTAGCATATTATCTAAAAATTATATGATACCCATACAATTACAAATGTATATAATGTATAGCATATGTCATGGAAAGGTGTTGTGCCAAACAAGAACTTGGTCAAAATTTATATCTCACTGCTTTTGATGGCCGAAATTTTTGATAGGAAGTTGGCCTTTTTTCACATTGATGTTTTTGTGAGGATAAACCTTAATAATGTCTAGAACAACATTCAATTACCAAAATGATACAACAAAATTTTTTTTTACTTCATAACTATAAACTGGTTTTTAGTTTGGCACATAGTAATATACATGTTAATTTATTTACCGATTCCAACTTCACATGATGACAGATTTTTTTTAATTTTTTGTAAGTGTTGGCTATAAAAATACGTATATAACCAATAAAAACTCTTCAAAACTCTGTAAGAGGTAATACGCTTTTAATGGATTACAAAGTAATAACTTAAGTGTCACTGTTTAATTATTTTCTGTGCATAATAATGAATGTACTTAATGAAATAACAACTTATTTATATCATTGCGTGAAAGTGCGTATTATATTATGTACTATGTAGAAAAAAAAAATTATTGATCGTGAAAATGAGCTTCGAAAACAATAAAATAATTTTGTTTTTGCTATTATTTTTATTACAAAATTTTGATATTTTTGTATATTCTTCAGTATACACATTTTCTTGCAAAATTATAATTTTTAACAATCCCAAAAAAAGTAAAAGTTTTTATTTATTTTATTTCGATAACGAAAAATAAACCTACTGCCACTTCCACTATGTCGAAATAAAAACTCAGCGAAAGAAAACTAGTCGCTTAAGTTCTAATACATTTTCATTCCACTATGTTGTCAGCTTTCTTTCGCTTATGATTACGTATGTCATTTTGTTTTGGTTTACGTATTTATTAATTAAAGTAGTACCAGTTTGAAAAATTTCAAGTAATTCGAGCGATTTTTTTGAACTTACACGTAATTCACACGTTGATTTTTCAATGATTTTTTGAAACACGATTTTTGGAGGTATGGAAAAGTAAAAGGGGAAGAAAAAAATCAACTTTTCCGTTCTACGAGTTTTTTTTTAAATTTTCTTTACACATATTTTAATTTTTTTATGTTGCTTTATTTTATTTTTTCATTGAATGCGACAACAGCTTTTTCAATACAAAACAGTGTTACCTGTAGGTATTTTTGTCACTAATAAATGAGTATAGGGAATATCGGAAAAATATTTTATTTTGAACAAAATGTAGGTATTTTTTATTCTCATATTGCATTTTTTGTGCATAAATGTAAAAGTAACTATACCAAAAATATATTTTTGCTCATAAACTGTTTCAAAATTTGTTTTTGCTCGAAATTACATAGACTTTTATCCAATTATTTTGGTGTCGCAGTGCCTGTCTTTGGTAACATTGCTGAGAGAATATTTATTTATATGTGAGAGGATAAGAGAAAAAACTTTCAAAATAAAATAGATCTCTCGACTGCTTTCTGGCGCTACTATTTTGTGTCAATTTGTATGGAAAATGTGTTTATGCCGTAATTCTGTTTGATCATTAAGGCCTTAAATGTTTTTAATTTATCTTTTTTTACATTAAATTACTAAAATTTATAGATTTTCGTAGGGGGGGGAATTTTTTAACATGTAGGGAAATGAAAAAACGGGGTTTTTTAAAGCTACTGGCAATACTGATACAATTTTTAAAAGAAAAAAAGTGAAAACTAGAAACATGGAAAAAATCATCGTATGAATGTAAAATATTTTCGGAAGCAACTTTTAAATGAGAACCAAATTAAAACAAGATTTTTAAATCATCGTATGAATTGGGCCTTACTAACATTTACATGAAAAAACATACAACCATATTAAACAACGAAAAAGAATTCAATAAAATAGTCGCACAGCAACAGCAAGTTATTGCTGTTTTGCTTTACAACTACATTCGTTTTGTTAACAATATGCGAGTACTTTGTATAATGAACATAATTAAGATGAATATTCTTACATATTCTTCAATAAATATATTTTCTTTGTAAAATTATGCAGCCTTATTTATAAAATTTTAACGGATTTATAAACAGTTTTAACACAAATTTTCATTAAAAATTTTTCTTAAAAAGCCTTTATAAAAAGCCTCAATGAGTTTTTTCAATAAAGCTAAAGTTAATTGTAAATATTCTGACAAGCACTAGTAGAGCGGAACAACTAAATGTTTTCGAAGGCTACTACACCTTCCTCATCAGCGTTCTTTGTGTTTGGTCCACTGTGTGTGGTGTCGGTTTATGTAGATTTCTGCTCTATATACGAAACTTTTTTGCAAATGGAATATGTGAATTGTTTTAATTCATCTTATTTCCTGAAAGCTTTCTTGTAATGAAAGTTCAATTTTACCATCTCAAAATTTACAACAATCTTACCATTGTCATTTATTCTTTACTAATTATGTAAATATTAGTTAATTTGATTATTTTTGTTCTACTTAAGACAAACTTTTTTGGTTGGTAAAAGTTCTTATTTATTTTATTTCGGTAACGAAAAAAATAAACTTAAAGAATATTAAGGAAAATATGAACTATGAAAAAGGATGAAAGTCAAGTTGTAAAAGTTATGAAAACGTCTAGGAAAATAATCATTTTAAATGAAATCTTGTGTTATTTTATACATAACATTTCCTATATTCCATCAAGGAGAATTTCTGATATTAAGAAATTCTTCCAATAAGCGAAAGAAAGCATTGAAAAAGTTCATATTTTTCTTATGAGGTATGATATACATAAGTCGTAGCTGTCTTAAAAAATTCAAAATCTATACCTCCAAATGACATTTGATCAAATGACGTCTGATCACATGAATGTCAACAAAAAGTGATGATACTTCAAATTGTTCCAGTTCTTCTAAATTTCTCAATTCTCCTCTTCCCGTTAACTATTTTTTTATATCATAGGCAAGTAACTGAACTACATAGACATAGACTAGCAAGCAAATGATCGAACTAGTTTTGAATGAAAATATTTCGTGAAGTCATAGAAGTGTACTTGGGAAGCCCGACAAAATTAAAAAGACTATCATTTCCTGAGGACATGTTTAATTTTGTTCACACGCTCCTTATTTTTTTATGACTTATGATGTTTTTCTACCAGCATACTTTTGATGGCCATTCTGAGCAGAAACTATTTTTGTCGGTGTTCACCTACTTTTAAATGTTTTTAAGATTAATATGTTTGGATATCGCTTACTTTTTTTTCTTCAAAATATATATTTAAAATTACTTAATGTGAGTTTTTGAGTTATACATATATTTCACAGTGAAAGTACCCATAAGCAACATTTACAAGCTGGTGAAATTTTACATCTACTACATCAGCTGGTAGTATATATCCAGGTCATGGTGACGTCACCAAGTATTTCTGTTAAAATTGTGCTCTCCTACCATTACTGCATGCATCAGTTTATAATCAGGTCACTAGTTAAAAAGATAAATAGTTATTTCCAATATATCTTTTCTAGTTATATATGACTGTGCAATTCCCGATTCCACCTTATTGCTAAAAGTTAACTAGCAGTCACGTTAACCAAGTTTGTTTTATTTAATCAATACAGTGGAATATATTTTTAGAGAATTGAGGTTGTAGGAGGTTGACGTAGCCTAATCTGCCGCTTTTACTTGCTGAATATAAAAAAGTTTCTTCAAAAAGAAACTGGTTATTCATAATAATCAGATATTTTAAATAAATCTTTGTCTACTTTTGCATTGTTTATATTTCCTTAAAAGATGAATGCTTAAATTTGTTTCATCATAAAGGTCGAATAAAATTAATTTTTTTGTTACCATCAACAGAGAAATAAATTAGAAATTTGCAATAAATTAGTAATTAAATTATGCTTAACTCCGAAATTGAAATTAGCAGACTATACCGGTTTACTAATCAGTGTTATAAACACGCACAACTTAATACCACAAAATATTAGAAGAAAAAAACGAGAAAGAATAGAAAACACAATAAGACCTTACCCTGATTTTATAATTAAAAACAATTCACGGTCAAATTATGAAACTATTGGTTTTGATACTAAAAAGTAATTTTGTATAGCAAAAAAACGAGAAAATTGTTTATTAAGTAAAAAAAACTTTTATTATCACTTCTTTATTGCATTAATAATTAATAATAAATATAAAGAAATGCTTATCAAAACTTACAACCCAAAAGTTGCAATTTTTATCGAAAAATATTTAAATGCTTAACACAAAACAACAACAAAACCACAAATTCAGTCTGTAATAATTTTAGTATGCCAACTTTTTAGCAACGCATGTCAGTGTTTTTATGATGGAAGGTAAGTAGCGCTTGGTGCTGCGGGAGGAACGTAAGTGTTTGCTGGGTGAGAAGGTCCAGATGAGCCTTGATCAGAAGGTTTGAAATAGCCGTATGGTCCAACAGAGCCAGATGGTCCAACAGAGCCGGATGATCCAACAGAGCCAGATGGTCCAAATGATCCAGATGGTCCAACAGAGTCGGATGATCCATGTGATACATGTGATGATCCAACAGATCCAGATGAACCGAAGGTTCCAGATGATCCAACAGATCCAACTGAACCGACAGATTCATTAGGACCAAAAGATCCAACTGTTTCAACGGATCCAGTGTGCACAGGAGTCTCTGAAGCAAAATTTATTACTGGTACCTCACCACCGTTAAAGTTTTTATTCACACCACCCAAAGAATCATACTGGTTTTGAATAGCCCTTTGGGCATTAATAGCATCTTCGTGGGTGCGGTATTTGACAAAGTGTACTTCGGGCTTGTTATTGATGTTAGTGTTAATAGTGTTCAATTTATTTGTCAAACTGCCGATGTCAGTTTGTTTTTGGAGTACGTAAATGGCAGTCTTTTGCTCAGAAATATGTTTGGCCAAGGCAAGAGCAGCATTTTCCACACCATTGTGCTCTGGACCCTTGATGAAAATAACACGAATACCTTTCTTTGCAGAATTAGCGAACTTATGATCGACATGAGGTACAGCAAAATCTTCTTCGTTGGCTGTGAATGTGTAGAATTCTTTTTCCAGCTCAACCTGGGGAGTATAGGAGACGTCACCATGACCAGAACCGCCAGAATTTCCAACATTTGAGAAATCATTGGAAACACCATGAGAGACACCATGACCAGAATTTCCCAAGTTTGTAAAACCATTGAAAACACCACCGAAGCTCCCACCATGACCTGAACCAACAGAGCTTCCACCATTTGTAAAACCATTGGATCCAGCATGGACAGAGCCTCCGGAGTTTTCGAAATTGGTGAATCCATTAGAAGCACCATTAAAACTGCCGTGGCCAGAACCAACAACACCAGGAAGTCCAGAGCCAAAGTTGCCAAATCCTCCTTGGGATCCCGTATTATGTTGAACTCCTGGAAGCAAAAGGGGTCCATGGCCGACCGGCTTATAGTCATAGCCCAGTTTATCGGCGCTAACAGCGGCGACTACGAAAAATATAATAAAAGCACGCATCGTTTTTTCTATGAATTTTACTGATTAGTCTCTGTTTAGTTAAGCACTTAGAATGATGATTGTGACAAATGAATTTGTCATTTTATACCAAGTCAGCCAAGCAAACGAAAACTAAATAATATCTATTCATCTCTTGCCCAAAATATATATATGCTTGATATTAGTAAGTTTGTATGTAAATTATTTTTTTTAATATTAGATAATATTTTGCATAGTTTTTGTTTGCAAAAACAAATAATTAAAAAACTTCATTTTATGCATATATAATGTGGTTTTTTGTCGAATGCTTATATGAATGATCATTTGCTTTCTAACAAAATTTTAACTACATATTTATGCAAATATGAGTTTGATTAAAACCTGCTCTTTAAAAGCAATTTTCACGGTCAAAAGACCACTGGAAGTGTGGGATGTTATGGTAACTTTAAAAACTCTAACGTTATTCCCATCAAAATTTTTCTATAGTTTCTTGGCATGTGGAGAGAGTTTAAAAGAAATAGTTCTTTGCTTAATTTATCTGGACATATTCCAGTTCCACTCACTTGAAGGGCATTCACTTCGAAGACCTAAGTTCTAGTTATTTTTTTCAGCTATCCTTTAATTTTGGTTTTTTTTGTAGAAACAACACTTTTTAATGTTACTATAGATATTATGGTTTTCTGAGTTTTGTTTAATTGATACTTTGGTCTGCACAAATCGTCGGGTGGTTATTGGTTTGCCGTAGAGTATATTAAAAATTCATTATAACTGCGACAAACCAGTAACCACGCGACGAAATGGATCTTTTATACCAAAGGAAAGCTGTCATTTATTTTATAAATCTTTTTTGAGGCACTCAAATAATGTTTTCTCTTATTTTCCTTCGAAAATTTTATTCGTGACACATATTTCGTAGCTTATCCGTCTGACATGTATCATGACATTTTAGGCATTGCAAAATAAAAGAGGGCAATATTTTTTCAATATAATTTGCACTATTGCATACTTTAAATATAATATGTGTCTATTATAAATAAGATCAAATGAGACATTTTTAGATTTAGTTGAACTGTAGTGAATTTGTAATCAGAAATAATTTCTTATTCGGGCTTACATTCAGTAATTTCATTTCTTATTGAATGAAATATTTTTTATTAATTATTGTGAGTTTCTAAAGAAGAGAAGCAAAATTAAACTAGACTTTTTAGCTGGGGGAAATACCGATATTTTTCTGTGCAGCAACGCACTTCATCATCACCCTAGTCTATCTACTTGGGTAGAGATTGTTATTAACATCAGCTATTTAACGTAAATTCTAATGAAACGGAATATGAGAAGTGATTGTTGTGTACAATTATTGGTTTATCTTTGGTAAATACATATGTAGGTATCACTATTCATTTCCCCTGTTTTTCCATTTTTTCATTTTTCTATTTAGGTTAGCATGAAGTTATATTACTCTACCTAAGTATGTTTAACTATTATTGCTTATCTTTTACGATCATCACATTAATTAATAAAAATATTTCATTCAATAAGAATTGAAATTACTGAACTTAAGCCCGAATAAGAAATTATTTCTGATTACAAATAAGTTCAACTATCCCTTGAAAGGTATATATTCCAAGGCATTAGATACAAAAAAAAAACTAGTTACTTCTACGCATCAAAAATTAATGATATTCGTGGTGTACATGCCGTCCTTATTTGTCTTTAAATATAGTTATTTCTGATATATTTTGTACATCAGATTTCAACCAATTTCAATTTGTATATCGATTTATCATCAACAATACAAGTGTATCTGGTTTTAGATGGAACATAAGGCACCAGCAAAAGCAGAAATATATCTTTTGTGGCTATTCTTTTTGGAACACATCTTTTTTTCTTATTGCGTCTACAATACATAACTTGTAAACACCCAGTCTTACATTGCAATTTTTGCTTTTTTTTTGTGTTGTTACAACATGCTTTTTGGATAGTCTAAGTTATATAACTATATTAATCGGTGTATATTTGATAATGAAAAAGAGGGAAATATATTTTGTGTTCGTATGTCGACAAGGTCCTTACATCATATTTTGTTGCAAACAAAATTGGCAACAAAATTACTTCTTTTGTAATCTGAAAGGCGACAAAATATCAAAGGTGTTATAAGATACCAGATACATATGTAACTATTGGTAGCTAAGTATAAATTATCAGCAATCAACATCTCTTGTATTAAGCGAAGGCTTAAGTCACTGAATGAAAAATCGAAGCATTCGAAGGTAAACCTGGAAACGTAATTTGCTGAGGTAGCTGCGAAATGAATGGTACTGTAAAGTAAAGAGTTCTATTAGCTGATACAAGCATTAACCAATTCACTGTTACTAATTTAAAATATTGCCAAATTGTGTTTCATTATGAATTGTGAAGGAATGCTAGCAAAGGTGGAATTCTCCAGGACCACATGGAATCACTTTCAAAAAAATCCTCGGCCTGGATTTAGAAAAAATTAAATTATTGAACTAGTAACAGTGATGAAAGGACGCAGAGGGACTCACTCTTTGGGAATGAATATACATTACAAAAACTATTAAAGAAGTTCTGC
The DNA here is from genome assembly GCA_949987645.1 of Tachina grossa. NCBI lineage: Eukaryota > Metazoa > Arthropoda > Insecta > Diptera > Tachinidae > Tachina > Tachina grossa. The sequence continues at coordinate 171,097,752 of OX465274.1, read as the reverse complement.
TTATCTAGAATGCTCCTATGGCAACATCCTGTACTTACTACGTTAGAGGAATTTTGGCTCGTGTAATTCATATGAAAACAAAACAAAAATTTACAAACTTTAAAGTTTTTTTTTTTTGATTTTTATACAACTTTTTTAAGAGAAATGTCATAAATCCCCTCGAATTTTCATTTTGTGCCTTTTGTTCTACTTTGCAAGCTTCTCACCCTATCTCACCGACAAACTAAAAAAGCCTGCTTGCACAGAAAAGGCACAGTATAAATTGCGTCAAAGAGAAATAAATTTAATAAGGAATAATTTCTTATTCAAGTTCAGTATTTTCAATTCTTATTATAGAATAAAATATTTTATTAATTAATTTGATTTCTTAAAGAAGGCAAGAAACTATAAGCGTTGGATACCGGAAATGCTTAATTTGTCTGTGCCACCACGCACTTTATCAGCACGCATGTCTATCTACTAGATATAATTTTGAGCTACTATACTTATAAATGCTCCTACTTATGTTGGTTTAAACAGGTTTGATGAGAGCAGTAGTAACACACTTAATGGTAATTTCGGATAGAGAATATTGGGTCAAATCCGATAAGATTTAAGAGGGTAGTACGGGCTTTACAGACGGATCAAAATTGGTGAAAGGCAGGGGGCTGTTTTCTATATCTTACGAATGAAATTTTCTTAGTAGTTCTTTCAGACTGCCGAATGAGTACAGCGTTTTCCAAGTTGCGATCTTGGTGAATGTTGCTGAAGGTGAGAAGGTAACCCTTTACATCAACAGCCAGGCAGTGCTAAAAGCTTTTAAGGTACACAATGTCAAATCAAAACTTGTTAGTGACTGTAAGACAGCCCTTAACTTGCTTATGGACAAATATAGTGTTAGACTATGTTGGCTTTCTGTCCACAGCAATGTTGAGGGAAATGAAATTGCCAATTAGCTGGCAAGTAATCAGGCAGAGAGCAGGACCAACCATTCATGGCAAAGTGAGGGGAATTGTCTCGAATACTATTTGGCCAAAACTCTGAGAAATATCCAAACAACTACTGGATATGAATAGGAAGGCGATGCAAGTCGTGATAGGCACTTTGACTGGTCACTGCTCGGTCAGAACAAGAACCAGTATTTGGGAAACTGGTACTCCAGATTTCTGTAGGATATGCAAATATGAAAAGGAACCAGGAATAATTGAATATATTAACTGCCATTGATCAAAGCTGCAACATCATAAGCATAGATGGCTGAGCAGACGTTTCCATTAGAGCAATAGTGATACAATAAGTGTAAATTGGAGAATATCAGGAGCTTTATCATGGGAGTTTGGTGGCTTAGTTGGTACAAATTGTGGTTAAATATTACTTTTAACGGGTCAATAGAAGATTATCACAATGGACTAAACTGGGTCTCCAAGTGAAGTTGCGTTATACCACCGGCCTTCCTAAACTAACCAAACCTATAACTTATTTTACCAATGATAAATCAACGAATCCTGTCTCATAAAACATTTCATTGAAAAAGGTGGTGGCCGGAATTAAGTTTAACTTTTCTTAAAAAACTGAACTTTAGCCCAATTAAAAAATCATTTCTGATTAAAATATATCATAGTTCAATTAAAATAATAATTTTTGAAAATTAAAATAATTGGTCTTTGTCCTAGACTGCTCACAAGATATCATAAAGGGACCAAATTTACACACCCAAGGGAGCCACTTCAAAAAAGGGCTGCCCTTAAAATCTAATGTAACCTAATTATTACAAAATTCGCAACATTTTCATGCTTCCCTTTATATGACAATTTATGCTTATTCGCTTAAAAGCATATGGTAAGCAATACACAGAAAAACCTATGGTTAAACAAAGGCTAAAACATTCAACCAACGAAGTATACAATTTTTACAGCTTGCTAAATTCTGATATTTTTTTTTTGTGACTGAGCATTATTAAGAAAAAAAATATAAGCTTTTGATTTTTTTTTTCTTCCCACAACTATTACTTTAGATATTCCTAAAAAAGACAATTTAACTCCAAACACAGCTTATGCAACATAATTGTCGTCAAAAAATTTAGTTAAAAAATACATCGCTATCATTATGGCTCGATATGTGAAGTGAAATATTTTTCTATCTTTCATACGTTTGAAAAAAATTATAAATGAATAAAATAATTTATTTCATCAGAGTATATTTCGGAATTTAAATGGCATTGCGATTTGGCGCCACTATAACAAATATTTATGCATATTTCTCAATAAACTGCAATAAAAAGCTTGATGTTGATGGCAAAAGTTTTGCAAATTTTTAAGGGTTAATTTAAATACTAAATGATGTTTTAGCAAAACTGATTTGATATCTAAGCAAACTCTACAAAATGTTTGTCCTTACCTTAATTTTAGCAAACTAATGATGGTCAAACATAATTAAAATACCATAATTGAGTGTAATTAAAAGCGAACATCATTAATGGGAAGCGTTAATTCCAATCATCTTTGATCTCTTGCAAATATTAAGTTGATAGTTGATGTGTCAATTTATACTATCACGTTTTTTGTGTATTTTCTTTTAAATATTATTGTGTATCTTTTTTATACAAAAAAAAATGTTATCTTATGCATTGTGGAGTGATTTTGAATGGCACTCGTAGTAATTTTTATGTATAGCGGGTGGATTGACCTCGAAATCTTAATACCAGATACTAATTTAACAATATTTAATTAATTTATAACAATGCTAATGATTATAATACAAAATTAATTATCGAAGAAACAAAACGTTTGCAAAATATAAAATCAAATTGGTAGTTCATAGTTGGTTTGGAAGCTAATTTTAAACAAGTCATAAAAAATACATTATTTTAACCTTAAAAACTTTAAACGTTTTATTAAACAACATGTTGCCATTAATTAAAAATCAATAGATTTATTTTATGTGATGAAATCTTAAGGAGCTTATCTCATCTAATAATATTTTGTAGTGAGAGATAATAAGTTTAAATGTTTTCTATATTAAAACATTCTGGTGAGAACACAAAAATAAAAACTATTCTTGAATGTTCAAAGAAAAAATCAAGTACAAAAAAATATCAGACGAAGTGGTTTTTCAGATTTTTTGAAGTTCGAAAGATTTTAATATTTTTGGTTTTTATTTTTTAAGCAGAAATAATTGTTATATTCTGATTTTTATTATTTCCAGCAGAAATAATACTTCCCTACAAGAAATTAATGACTGAAACTAACACAAACAAAATTTGTTCACTAACGCATTTGCAACAATTTCACATTGAATCAATACTGACAGTCAATTGACTGATCATTTGATAGGAAATGATGATGAATTTATTTATTAATTATGGTTAGAGTGGAACATCTAAAGTATATGTGTCAAAACTTTTAAATATCGAGTTTTATTTAAAAAAAAAAAAATTCATTCGGTCTGCAAAAATTAGAGTTTATAAAAATGTTAAAAAAATAGTCAATAAAAAAAAATTCACAAGGTTTAATTTAATATGTACTTTTATCTTCAAAATATTAGATACGAGCATTTGTAAGAAGCAAAGTGCGTTGGTGATGAAAACGTATGAAGAGGGCTAGATACCGCTTAAGTTATTTAATGTTTTTCTTTATTTGTATTTTTTATTTTGAATATGTTGTTCACTTGTGTATTTTAAAGTTATTTTTTATAATAAAAAAGCAAATAAAATAATATAAAAGGTATATTTGTTGTCAGTATATCAATCAATGTATAATTACTCAATTGTGGGGTATATATTAGTCAATTATGATCAGTCAAACTTGAATAATATTCTTACTATCATTGATTAGTAAAAGCAGAAGAGTGAGTAGTATGGCTATGTGTTTTATAGTCGTTAGAGTGAGATGCAATATCACACATACACAAAATTTTCCAACATATTTTTCATTTTGCGCTTAGTAATGTGATAGAAACTTTGTTCTACGCAATGATGAATATATCCTGCATGACTTCTGATCAAATGACCCGTCAATTGACTGATGCTTTTGTTGTAGGGTTATTTCCAAATTTTTATTTTATCGAGCAGAAAAAAATAAAACACCAAAGGCTTAATAAGCTTAAAGATTTCATTAACAAGGGCTTACTCTGGGGTAAAAATTAATGAATTTCGAAATTAATCAATCGAAATTAAAACAGATATAGCAGAGCATTGTGTATATTTAAGGTTTAAAAGAAAACTTTTGAAATTGCACAGAAACGGCAGCCTGAAGACTCGATGTGAAAATTTTTAGCTCTCACAATTTTTTTTATTTTCTATTCAATTCCAAAATTTTTATGACTTCTGTGGCAATGTAGAATAATAGCTTATGGCGACCTAAGCAAAGCAGTTTTTTTTCGAAAGTTTTGACGCTAAGGTCAAAAGCATTTCAACCATTGAAAATTTAAACTAGAACATAATAATAACAGATATTAAAGCTAAATTACCTTTAGACTACTTCAGCTTATATTTCCTATAGCTGCAGATAATATAGACAGAGGGGATAAATAATTCCTTAATTTTTACCCGCTTATTAACTGAAATGGCAACAGACAGTTGACTCTTGATAAATTTAAGCTGATAACCCAAAAATTTTAGAAAAAAAAATGGAAAAACGAATTTCTTGTGCTCATAATGCATTGACCCATCACATAAACACTCTCTAAGCTTGATGGGACTCTTCACCATAAATTTCAATGGTAAAAAATGTGGTCGTAAATGCATAGAATATACTGAACGTTTTGGACGTGGAGTTTTGGTCTATACCAAAAATAATTGAAAGAAAGATTCATAAATGAGTAATTTAAATTTTGAATGATCACTTAGGTATGAGAAAGCTCTACGTTGTTCAACCGCAATATGAACGAGCTTACGAGCTGATTCATAACCTTGCATAAGAAGTGGATCCACCACAATACACCATATACCAAACAGCAGCAATCAAAACAGTAGACCAATTCACAATATTGTACAAATGGTCTTGCACCGTTGCATGTGCAAAATGGTATAGTATATTGATACTCACCCCTTAACAATTCTTAGTGATGTGTATAAATATACTTTGCCATTTTGCACATGCAACGATACAAGACCATTTGCACAAGATTGTGAATTGGGCTAGTGTATTAATCTTGGATAATTGACATCAAAGAAGTCAAGACGATATTACCAGAAAATAAAATCATGGCGACTGTTGGTAAAACAATTAATAACGAAAATTCTGTCAACTTATTGAACCAATTTAATACAGAGTTAAAAAAAACCGACCGCATTTGGGCAAGAAAAAATTTCTTTTTTACTAGGACGATGTGCAGTTTCGATGGCCCAGAGTGATCATTTCTTGTTCCTAAACCTAAAAAGGCTATGATAAGATCATATCACAAACAAATACGAATATGTTACTTAGTTTTATTTATTTTTGTTCGAACTTCATTTGGTTTTTTGCTTATGATTCGATTGGGCTAAAGTTTGTATACAGCTGATTGGATTACTTCTACAAATTTAGAAACCTTTGACAAAGTTTAGGCAGAAAATCAACTAATTTTGATCCAAAAACTTGTGTGTCATTCAAAAAGTCACGAATTTATTAACCCACCTTTTTATACAATAAAATATGTTTGAAATTTGTGTTGACAACAAAGCTGGTTTTTAAGTTCCATTTCTAGCTTAAATATATTCACAGACTTACAGTTTAACTAAGTGTCCTATATTTTTGAGTAATTTCATCGGTTCCCACATTTTCGTAACATTTTTGAAAAGTAGAAAAGCACCCATACATAGAAGAATTGCAGGGTCAAATTGTTAAATAAAAATGTTGCTCGTAAGATTTTATATGAGAACAGAAAGCACTTACTTGATCTAACATGTAGGGATGAACTTAATGTAAATATAAATATATATTAAAAAAATTTCCTTTTTTATTTTCCTTACCATGAATCCGTCAATATCTGTAAATTATTTTATCATTTATAATTTTTAAACTATTATTATTTTTTTATTATTCATAATCCAATAATCAATAATAGCTAACAACCAAATACCTAATAAATCAGTTGTATAAATATTTTAAAATTAAATACTTAAATATAATTTGCTTATCAGTTAAGCTTTTCTTAGGAACTAATCAATATTTAGTTACGCAAAACTGAAGAAGGTAAGTAAGCGTTGTCGGGAGAATGAGCAGGGGCAATATGAACAGGGGCCTGGGAAGCAAAGTTCAGTGCGGGCGCAACACCTTCATTATGAGACTGAGAAGTTCCACCCAAGGATTCATATTGGTTTTCGATGGTCTTTTGGGCATTGATGGCATCTTCATGTGTGCGGTATTTAACAAAGTGTACTTCGGGCTTGTTGTTAATATTGGTGTTGATGACATTAAGCTTGTTGGTCAAATCACCAACATCAACTTGTTTGTTAAGAACATAAATGGCAGTTTTTTGTTCAACAGCTTGTTTGGCCAAAGAAACAGCAGCTTTTTCAAGAGCATTATTTTCAGGACCCTTAATGAATATAACGCGGAGACCTTTTCTAACACTACCGGCAAGTCTTTGAAGAGTGCTCATGTCTTCGAACTCACTTTCGGGTGCAGAGAATGTATAAAATTCTTTTTGTAATTCAACAGGGGCAGTGAGGGAAGAAGGAACATGTTGTCCAAAACCACCTGCACCGAGATTGTTGACACCAAGGTTACCAATTCCAAAACTACCAATACCACCACCACCGATATTGCCAACGTCTGAAACAGCTAGACCTAAGTTGACGCCTCCATTGCCGCCTATACCATTACCGGCATGACCGAGGCTACCTTGATTACCACCACCAATAATACCATTGACACCGTAACCAATGTTTCCTGATCCGGGGCTTAGGAATGCACCGCTGCCTAAGTCTCCTCCAGGCTGGTAATTATAACCCAATTTTCCGGCACATGTTGCAGCTATTAAGCACATTACCTACAATATAAGTTTTATTAAAATCCGCAACCTTAATTACTCTTACTATCCTTTTCACAATGTATGATTACGTGTTAACGTGAACTTTAACTGACAGTTCTTGCCACAAAACTTGCCGTTGAAGTCCCTGTTATATTTTAATTGAACACTGTGAAAATGGTCGTTATTCATATTTAACTGAATTTAAAAAAAAAATATGTGTATATCCTCAGATGCTTTTTCTTAAATTAAAACTTACAATAAAGACACGCATTTTGTTTTTGACTACTTCTTTCTTGTCAAGAAATAAATGAACTCTGCTCTAGCTTTGACCATCCCTAGGTTTTTATATCAAAACTAACAACATAATCTAAACACAACATTTTGTGCTTTTTTTTCTTCTATAATTAATGATGGTCAAATATAACGCGTCGTTATTTGTCATACATATGTATACAGGAAGGAAATACGTTCGTTGAATTCTAGTAATATACTTAAATTGTGCAGAAGTGTATGTTTCTCTTGATAAATCATTAAAAATTGATCCATCACCAACAATAACTAGAAGAAATAAAGAAGCAACAAAAAAAGCACTAATGTATGTATTTAATTGTTTTTTGAATTGGTCAAACAAGTTAATGATGACCCAAACTGTAACCAATTTATATTAATGATTGCTTGTGTATTTTTAAAGATGCGACATACAAAATACAAAAATCACTTTATAAAAATTTGTTATCTTTAAAACATGTTTTATTTATTTTGCCAGTTTGCCATAAACGCCAGACTAGAAAAGTTATTACATATCGGGCTTTTGGGCATCTTCTTTGTTGGTAAGTATTAAAAGCTGTTTCCATTGTTTTTCAAAATGATAATTTCAGAATCTAGCAGACACCACATCATAATATTTTATTTCTCTATTAAAATGCTTATTATCATAATTAAAACAACTAACTTAGTTTTTATTGCTCTATAGGGCATTGACCATTTACAGACTTTGTAAAAGCTCTTAGCAAAGAAAAAGCTGACCTATTATTGATAACATATAACCGCATGAGCATCGTTTAAGTTTTTTTTAACAAACAAAAGACAAACTTTTGCATTCACTCACAAATATGAACAAAATTATTATTATATTATAAATTTGATTTGCTTGAATTTTATATTCTGCGAAATACATGTAGTTTGTTTACAATGTTGCAAGAAGAAATTTTTGAGTAAAGAAAGAATTTATGAAAAATAATATTGCAAAATAAATTGATATCATTAAGGGATAAAAATGGGTTATTAAATTACGTATTATTTGTGTATAAGTTCTCATTTTAGTTGATTGCCTAAATTTAAATAAACCTAAAGGTTTTGATAGAAAGGATTTTTTTTAATTTAAAAAATAATGGAAATATCAAGTTTCCTTTAATTTATTGAATAAACGTCAAGATTTCCAACCTCAACGTCTTACACAAACAGGCTGTAAAAAATTTTCTTTCTAAAAGAAATACTGAAGTGTATTATTTGACATGAATTAATTTATTTGTAGTTTTGGTTTGTTTTTTTCAATTAAGCAATGTCTATATGCATTTCCTTACGATTCGTGGAACTCGTCGGTAGACTTCCACCCTAAAAAAATATTGAAATTAGCTGTGTACGTATATTTATAGTAAGACTCTTAATACGTTATTAAGAATGGCTCCTCGATAACAACAAAACAAAAATAAAATAAATTCAGTAAAGTGCGACTCTGACTCGCGCACGAAGGGTTCCGTACGAACACTAGATATGTAATTTAATACAAACTTCAGCCTATATAATATATAGTTTTGGCATTTTTTTTTTTGGTTTTTGGCGTTTTTTCAATTTGGCGATTTTTTTAGTTTTGGCGCCTTTTTCGCGTTTTGGCGATTTTTTTCGGTTCTTGGCGTTTTTTCAATTTGGCGATTTTTTTTCATTTTGGCGTTTTTTTTTCATATAAACAATTATTTTGGTTTTGGCGCCTTTTTCGCGTTTTGGCGATTTTTTGATTTTTGGCGTTTTGTTCTATTTTGGCGATTTTTTTATTTTGGCGATTTTTTTCGTTTTGGCGATTTATTTTTAATTTTTGGCGATTTTTTTTTTTTTTTTTTGGTTTGGCGATTTTATAATTTTCGGATTTTTTAGTTTTACCGTTTTTGAAAATTTCAAGTGTTTGCCTCTTACGGTTTCCAAGATATAGAAAGTTGTCAAAATTACATAGTCAAAATTGCATTAACTGATGGACCACCCATTAATTTAAATTTTTTTAAATTTTAGTGTTATTTGTTTTAGTCTGTATAGAAATACACTAATTTTACAAATTACAAGTTTCAATATACATATGTACTAGTGTCCTGCACAAGAGTATTTATAAGACTTTTCAACACATGAGAGATTTTTTCAAATGCTTTACTACAGCGAAATATTATAAAAGAATCGCTAAACAACACTGTTTGCAAGACAAACCACCGAAAAAAATTACTTGCCAACAGTGTTGCTTAGCGATTCTTTTAGAATATTTCGCTGTAGTAAAGCATTTGAAAAAATCTCGCATGTCTTGAAAGGTCTTATAAATAGTCTTGTGCAGGACACTAATATGTACATACAATTATATGTATATTACATGGGATTTTAACATTTTTCGGTGCTCGTTTTGGAACACCCTTTAATTTTTAATTCTCATGAATTTGTTGTTGTAGCGGCCAAGGTTCTACATACTCTGTCCAAAGTTCAGGTCCGTAGCTCTTACGGTTCCTGAGAAAATACCATCTGACGGACAGACGGACAGCGTAGCGAAAACAATAGGGTCCTTTTCACCTTTGGTGTACGGAACCCTAAAAATGATATTTACTGTAACGGCCGAAATTCGGTGTGCAATAAATTCGGTTTCAATGCACAGACGATACCTAACAGTGAGTCAATACCTGATAAATTTTTATCATGATAAAAGTCAAATCGTTATCAAGAGAAAAATTTATCAGGTATAGACTCCATTTATTAGTGTTATTGCAGTGTCTTGACAATTTTGTCAGAGCTCAAGCTCAGACAAATTTGTCTTGATAAAAAACGTAAACAAACTGTTTGAAGTTTTAATTTATTTGCCGAAAATAAAATTTTAAGTGATTTTTGAGAAAAAATCTATAAAAATAAAGAAAAGTATTGATGTTTTTATTAAATAAAAAGTTTTTAATAAATACTAAGTGAAATATTGCAGGCATTCTGAGAAACTTTCTTCACGACGACAAAGAAATTATGATTTATCATAATAAAAAAACACAACGTCTTCGCATGTATGCTTGCATTAACAAAAATTTGACAACAGCTCTGCCGACGTTTTGTTGTATAGACGCTATGTAATACACGTGAGAGGTTGTAGCCCATAGTGTTAACCCTTTTCGAACTGAAAAATTTCATAACGTTAAATGACGGTGTTGGTACAATTGTATCTTCACACATTTATTACTTTATGTATAAAATGCTTTGCATAGTACATCTAGTATTTCTTTTTGAAGAATGCTCGATATATGTATATCCCATTAAATTTTTCTGTAAGAAAACGGTGCGATGTCTGAATAAATTATTTAATTTTTTGTATGATAAATGGACGATGTTGTAACATTTTTAATTTTTTTTTCTGCGAAAAATTAACGATGTATAGCCGATTTAAATTTTTTACGAAAAAGCAGACTATGTATGGCCCATTTATTTTTACTTTATAAAAAATTTACAATACATAGCCGATTAAAAATTCCATATGAAAATGGAATGGAATGGAATGGCATTTGAATTTGTATATGTAAAATGAAAGATACAGCCCATATAATTTTTTAGATAAAAAATGGTCGATGTGTAGTCAATTTAATAAAAAATAATAAAAAAAATATTAATTTTCCGCAAAATAAATCCACGATATACATATGTATAAATAGTCCATTATATTTTTTGCATATAGTCCATTTAATTTTTTGTATGGAAAATGAAAGATGTATAGTCTACATCTACAAATGGACTATCGATCTCCATTATATTTTTTGCATCAAATGGACGATTTTAGTCCATTATATTTTTTGCATGAAATATTTTTTTATGAAAAATTAATGGTGTATAGTCCATTTAATTTTTTGTATAAAAACTGGGAGATGTATAGGCTATTAAATTTTTTGCTTAAAAAATGAACGATGTATGTATATATAGTCCATTATATATTTTGCATGAAATAATTTTTTTGTATGCAAAATTAACGATGTATAGTTCATTTAATTTTTAGCATGAAAAATATGGACGACGTATAGTCCATTTAATTTTTTGCATTAAAAATTAACGATGTATAGTTTATTTAATTTTTAGCATGAAAGGTGGACGACATTTATTCCATTTATGTTTTTCCATAAAAAATTTATGATGTATAGTCTATTATACTTTTTGCATGAAATCATTCTTTTTGTGAAAAATTGTTTGCATAAAAAATGGACGATGTAAAGTCCATTTGATTTCTTATGCAAAATGGACCATGTACAGTCTATTTAAGTCCTTGCATAAAAACTGATGATGTATAGTCCATTTAATTTTTTATATGAAAAATTAACTATGTCCATCTAATTTTTTGCATAAATAATGGACGATATATGTCTTTTTAATTTTTTGCATAAAAAATGTCCATTACATTTTTGGCATGTATTATTTTTTTGTATGAAAAAGTAAGAATGTATAGTTCATTTAATTTTAAGCTTGAAAAATGGACGATATATATTCCGTTATATTTTTAGCATAAAAACTAACTAACTAATATTTAGCATGAAAAATGGACCGCATATACTCCATTTATTTCTTTGCATATTTTTTGAATAAAAAATTAACGATGTATAGCTCATTTAATTTTTAGTGTGAAAATGGGCGATGTATATATAGGGTATAATTCATATAAAAAATTTCCCATAGAAATATGTCAAATAAGCGTTTAATAAACCTGAAATATTTTTTATGAATAAGGCAGATAGTCTTTTATATATTTAGCATGAAATAAAATTTTTTTTTCTCATATAAAATAGATAATGTATTTAATTTTTTGTATAAAAAATGGATGATGTATAATAAATTATATTATTAGCATGAAAGATGGACGATGTATGGTCCATTTATTTTATAGCATGCAAAAGGGATGATTTAAAGTCCATTTTATATTCTGCATAAAATATTTTTTTGTATGAAAACTGGATGATGAAATAATTTTTGTATGAAAAATTAATGATGTTAAGTCCATTGAGTTTTTAGTATGAAAAATGGATGATTTATAGCCCATAATATTTTTTTGCATTGGAAATTAATGAAAATAGTCCAGCTATTTTTTTGCATGAAAATTGGACGATGAATAGTGTTCATTATATTTAAAAAAATAATTTATTTTATGAAAAATTAACAATGTATAGTCCATTTTATTTTTTTTTTTTTTTTTTTAATTTGATGATGTCCTCTTATTTTTATTTTTTTTTTATATAGCCCATTCTATCATTTAAGAGCTTACATTACATCATATTGATTATAAGGTTCAGTTTTATATTAATAAGTTTCCTGCTCGTGTTGTGTATCGAAGAGGCAGTCATAACTTACCACCGAGATATTGTGATTTAACAACTTAAGGTTTTATTCGTTGAAGCTACGTGAAAGAAAAGGTTCTCGACAGTGACCAACTATCGTTTCATGATCCTAATGATTGAAGTCGTGGAGTTGTCGAGGACATACAACACATTTACGGCTGTATGTCCTCGATAACGATTTGGTCTTGGTTTACTTAATGAAAAGGATATGGTCCTGCAAGCGTAGTTGTTACTGCAATTGGCTGATATTATTTGCCATTATTAATGGTATACCTCTTATTGAAAGATCTTTTTTGTAAATATTACAGAAAAACCTACATAAATACATATATAAGAAATACATACAAAAATTATGCATATAAATCTTATAATTTTAATTTAAAATATCAAATTATTATAAAACCACAGTAACCGCTTATTTTAACACTAACGCTTCAAAAGTTCCCAGACTAGTTTTTATAAAAAGTGCCAAAAAAGCCAAAACATATTTTTGCGAATATAATAGACAACACTAATTTACATAAATATTTCTTCGATTCAACTAAATAATTTAGTCTTACTCAAACCATTGTACGATCCCACAACAAATGAAGCAAAAGTTTAAATACGAATCAAATATATCAGCGAATCTGCATAATAAATGAGATGAGATAAAAAACTTCAACAAATTTTACAATAAAAAAAAGTCACTTTCGGTTTTGTTTAACTCTAAGAAATATACAAAACCATCATTAAATATTCTAACTGGTTTCTACTTAACAAAACTCCTCGGCAAACAAATACCACAAATCAAACTAAATTTGTGTTGTTATATCTTTTTGTTTTTCTTTTGTTTCGGTATAAAAACACGACCAGCAACATTTCAGCCATGGCCATGGAGAAATTTAATATTTCATTGAACTTTGACATAATTTTGCAAACAAAACAAAAAGTGGGCTACCACAAGAAAACTTCTGAAATACTCTGACTGCTGATTTTAACTTGTGCCATCGCCATCATCAACTATCCATGAGTTTAGTAGTGCATAATTACTACCAGTGGTTGACTGTTTTCGTAGGAACTTGTTTAGTTTGAATAAGAAATACCACAATTTTGTGTGAAGGTTATGATAGTTGCAAGAAAGAATGATACTTCAAAAGTAACTAAGATAAATTGTAAATAGTTATTAAAATAGAAATAATAATACTTTGTTTCCTGTGAATTTTGCATGCAGCATACGTTTTCGGGTTATTCTATAGCGAGTGTAGTTTAGAGAAGTTGCTACGCTCCTAAAACTTATTTTCGAATTGAAATGAAATGAAACATATTTCAGTGGAAATTATAACTGAATACAACATTATATCAGAAGTCATATTATCACGCACTCGAGTCAATAATTTCCTCCTAAAGAGAGTTTCGGTGTAGTTTCGGAGTCACCCAGTTGGTGGGCAATAATGAGATTAGTATACTCTCTCGGAGCATTACAGAGTTGCTCAAAGCCCTTTTAACAGAAATCTCACATTTAGGATACAAGAACCATTTATTGTTTGAACAATAAATGTATGTGCTCCGTAGGGTACACTCAAAATATTTCATAGGTGAAATAAACGAAAAATGTGGTTCATTTTACGAAAATATTCGTTGTTTTTACGGCACGAAATGCTTCGTATATCGTAGAAATGATATTTGTTTATTTTACGAAATACTATTTGTCTGCAAATAAATAAATTTTGTATATTTAAAAATTTTTTTGTAATTTTACGAAACGTAATGCTTATGTTACAAAAGAAATTCGTAAATAATGAAAAGAAATTTTGTGTAATATACGAAATTTCGTATAAACCCAAAATCTATAAAATAAAATAAATCTGCAAAAAAAATTAAAAAATAATTTTGTGGAATAATCTGTAATTCTTAAAATTTAAGGTTGTAATAATTATGGAAGAAAAATATAATTTACAAAGGCGAATTGTTGCAGCCTCTGTATTCCTCATACATCACATACACATACATACACATTTTGCACTGAAACTTATGAATTAAACTGGGAACACAACTGGGACAAACAACGAATTTCGTCATAGAAAATAAAACACATTGTTCATATGAAAATTAACACACCACCGTCCAACGAAATTTGTCGTGCATGACGAGCTCTGCGATCGACTTATTTCTATTTCTTACGCCGATGAAATCACAATGGACCCAATTCAGCCTCAGAGTGGTGGTGCGGTATATCACCACTCTTCCTAACCTACCTCGATGAACGACGGAAAAACAATTATATCACTCTTTACACAAGCCAATATCCAACCAATTATACAATTATAAAGTATAAGATGTGTTACTTTTTCAATGTTGGTGTTCCGTGGACGAGATTTGTCCTTCGTTCCAGTTATCTTCCTAGCATAAAAATCTAATCTTTTATTACAAAATTTTTTTATTTTAGTTGAAATTTATTGAATAATTTTTTATACAATATTTAGATACAATAACAGGAAAATAAATGAGGAAAATATTAAAAAGTAAAACAAAACAGCAGTTTTTATTCTTATATTTCAAAAAAATTTTTTCGTAAAATTCACGAAACTTGCGTAGATTTAAGAATAATTTTGCACTGCAAAGAAAATGATAACAAAACAAAATTAGTTTATTTTACGAAATTTCTAATTATACAAAATATTTTTTATTTTCTCTTAAGTTCAATAAAATAAACGAAAAATGTTGTACTATATACAAAAATAATTGTACAAAATAATTTTTGTAAATTAACGAAATTCGTAAACTTACGAAATCTGTTTTCCTGCACATGCTACAAATACTTTCGTAAAATGTACAAAATTTTCGTTTATCGCACAAAAATTATTTTACGAAAAAATATTTCGTATTTATAAGCATGGAATATTTTGAGTGTACCAGTCGACAGTCTGCACATTATTATACACAAAGATTTAAATTTATTTCCCTGTAAGGTACGCGTTTTGATATACATAAACTGCAATGTTAATAAGTAAAATTGCTTAATATAAATAAAGAGGCTAAATTCGAAAATTCAAAAATTTTTTAAAATTGAGAATTATAATCACAGTGTCAGTACACACACCAGTTTCATCAATAGATAATTTTTTTGATGAAAACGGTCTCATTCAGCAGGCCGCTAGAGATCATTATTTAAAAGTTTTATAGAAAATGTTCCTTTCTGAACTGCATCTAAAGACAATTCCTTTATGTTAAGTATGGTTTCAATAACTTAGGGCTAGTTCACACATAGACAGCCATTATGGCAGAGTTACGACGAAAGCTTTCATATAAAATTATTTTAAGAAAATCAACATTTCGGTGCCCTTCCTTCCGGGCCTCTAGATTTCGCAGAAGCAGTTGTTTTCTTATCGGATTACTGTAAACACGAAGCTGTTTAAAACAGTCGTTTTAATCCATAATTGAAGCGATTTTGACATCAATTCAGCAGGCATTCATGAACAACTTTTTGTTAAGATAACATACCTGCGTCTCTTAGCGTGGATCCCATTTCAAGTCAATTATTTTAAGCCTCATTAAAATAATTTAATAAAATAAAACTAATAAATAATTTATATTAATTATAAGAAAAAGTTATTTGAGTTTTTTTTATGTAGCAACATTCGTGAGGTAAGTAAAAAAAATTTACATAATCCATGATACAATAATATAAAGGTAAAACCATTCTCTCTTTTCGTCGCCATATTAACCTTCTGACGTTTGTCCCGATTATTTTTTACTCTCAAAATTAATGCTACCGTATTCATTTCTAAAATCCGAGCTTTTTGTTTATTTTTTGACTTTTTGTTTTGTTAATTTAAAAATTAAAAAGAAAAAATTGTCTAATCAAAAAAATTGGACTGAGCTGCATATATGTATTACAATAGCTGCACTACCAAGAAAGGTCTCAATGTTCTGCGAAGAAACAAAACAGCAACAACAGTAACAGTGGCATGCGGTAAGGAACTAAGCGGTCAAACACATATGTACATACATATGTAAGTGTTTAGTCTTTCGAGCAATTGGTTGTGAAGATTGGCTAACACAAATTGAAATTGCTCATGTTATGTCTAGGTTTAGCTGCATTGCAACATTGTGTGGTGCCATGCCGTTGGCACACAATGGAGAACTTTTCAACAGCGAGTTGTTAAGAGTGAGGTTTTGGGACATGGTGTTGGTTTATTTACACATGTGGCAGTGAACTTATTAGTATTGCAGCCGCCAAGGTTTGGATGGTTTCAAGCGAGTCTTGTGGGTTTCTAAGTTCGCGAAACCGGGCCAGGTAAAGTTAAACTTATCCAGAAAGTTGATCATGATGTCAATATTATTGAAAAGTTGGAATACAAGAAAATCGCTGCTCATAGTTATTTATGTATGTACATTGAAATAATGTTTATGGAAAATAAAATTCAATTATTTCGATTCGACAAAAAACTGGGTGTGTGTCTGTGTATCTGTGTGTGTCTGTGTACCTGTGTGTGTCTGTCTGTCTCCGTGTACAGACCAAACGGCTAGACGGATTTTGATTTAGTTTTATCTGTTTGAAAGGTGACTAGATCGAGAGGGTTCCTAGCTATGTTTTAAGAAAATCGGTGTAGCCGTTCAGAAGATATCATAATTATCTAAATATAATTGGAGGTTTTTAAAATTTTTAACATTTGTTATTATTTAGTCGCCTTACGAGACTAATTTATCTGACATAAAATGTATACGTATACACGGCTTTGTGTGTGTTGGTGTTTTTCGTATTCATCCCTGCAAATAACGCAACTAGTCCATGCATGCATGTAGGGAGTACTCCATAAAGGACAAGGGCTAGTCTAAAACTAGTTGAAATGCATTTCAAACATGGTCGATTTAACATTGCGATGTCCTAGGGATATCGCTTTATTAACGCCGTTTCTTTACATCGATGTTTTTAATAACGATGTTGAATTCGTAGCCGTGAGGCATTTGATTATCTGGTAAATTCAATAAATAAACGAAACATTTGCTAAATTTTGTAGGTCACATTACACATATTTCGTTACCCTCATGCCCAATTAATACAACATTTAAAAAAAAATATGTATTAAACAATAATTTTTAAACTCAAATTACACATTTCAAAAAGCATTCCTAAATGAAAGTTGCCATTATATGTGTGTGGCAATGTTCTCCTCTCTGTTTACAAAAAAACAGTAATCAAATAATCGGGAAAAAAGTCATAATTAATTTTGTACGTCAAATGTGGTTGTACCTTTATATTATTGTATCATGATATAATCCAATAATTTGTATGTCATAAAATATCTATAAAATATGAAATATGTATTTCAAATTACTCTAAGAAATGTGAGTGAAATTTTCTGAAAACCGTTTGGTTGGAAAGTTCATTTATTGCAGCTGCTTATTTGGTTTTCAGGTTTCATATGCTCGATATATTTTATGAGAACTGAAATTCAAATTAACTATATTGTCCTTTAAAAATACGCTGTTTTCCGCTACTGAAATTCTACATGCGCTTTCCAAACAAAATTGTTTTCAGAAGATGGATGTAAATTTATAGTAATAAAAAATATAATGCTGTTTTTATCACAATATGAAATCAACGACAAATATTTTTTTAATTTGAAAACTGAGCATTTCATTTCACTTCTAAAAAAACATTTGCTTTAATTTACAATTTTCTGTCAAAAACATATAAATTTTTGAGCATTCATGCCTTAGATTTTGTTGAATTGTAAGTATATGATATATTTTCATCACTAAACATTATCGGCCTAATTAGTTTATCCTTTACAATTAAGTTGATTATTCTTAATGTTTGCACTGAAATTATAATAAATTACAAAAAATATCATTTGAGATGAAGGGTATTTAAAATTTTCCTCAGTTGGATTAGACATAATTAACTGTAAATAATTAATTTTGAACAGAACCATCAGTTTAAATATTAATTCCAAGAATTTATGACTAGGGCAAGGCTTAATACTCATACTTACAATTGGTTGGAATAATGTGGCTACCAAAAATTTTGCAGCACGTTTACTGGCAGTCGGTAAATGTGGATAATTTTGTTGCTACAAATAATATAAAATCAAGTTTATAATATTCCAAAGTTGATGCTTTAAGATAATCATTAGCGAATGTAACCAAATGTCTGTCCTTGCACAGTTTTAATTTGCAGCAACACTCATTCCGGTGTAAGATTTTGTGGCAAGCATTCATTAGTTATTAATTTGAATTAGAAACTTTTGGTAATAAAAATGTAACAAACTTATTCAACTTATGTGTTTGTTGAAAATTTTTTATTTGCTAAAAGTTTATCTGTTTGCGTGTAATCTGTGTAATAAAATTGTTAAAGTTTTTGCACGTTTTAAATATCTGAGTTTTTTTCACATCTTTCACAACAATTGAATGCACATAATATTTGTTAGCAAAAAATAAAAAAATCTCTGATATCAATATATGTGTTTCTAGAGAAATAAAAGTAATAAAAGTTTTCAAGATTAATCAACACATTAAGTCTTATTGTAAACTTTCATAATATTCATCATATCTCAACAAAATGTTAAAGCATTAAGAAATGAAAAAAATTATTAAGGATATTCTCAATACACAGCAAGAAATATAGCTGTAATCAATATCTTTAATTAACAAAAAAAAACAAAATCTATTAAAAATTTAATGTTAATTGAATGTTATTTTCAACAGTTTATTTTTTACTCAACTCAATTTTTAATTAATCATTTAATCAATTAAATTAGCTCAATTAAATTTTCATTTGACTATCTTTATTTTCTGTTATTTGAAGAACAATTTTTTTTTCTGTGTAACAATTGATAATTTTTGCACTTTACAATAAAATAAGTTTACATCTTCCAAAAGAAATCGTTAAGTTTACTCAACTAAAGTAAGAAAATAAAAAAAAACATATTGGTTATTGAGTTTTTGTTGCAACTTTACTATTTGTTGTTGAGCTTCTCATTTGTTTAAATGAAAGTTAATAACATAATAACTCTAGTTGTTCTAAGAAGCTTTCGGTAAAGGTTCCCTGATGATCTGCATTAGCAACAGTGAAATGCGCATATGATACAGCTAAACTCCTCAATAATCAATTTCAATGAATTTTAACAAAACAATATTTTACTTATTAAGTAAAATAATAATTTGGGATTATTAGTGCTTTAAAAAAATTTTTTTTAATTAAACTCGCTTTTAATCTGCAAATTCAAGCATAAACTTACACATTAGCCAAATTCACAATCTTGTGCAAATGGTGTTGCATCGTTGCATGTGCAAAATTGTGTATTATATTCTACTCACCACTTAAACATTCTTAGTGGTGAGTATCGATATACTATACCATTTTGCAAATGCAACGATGCAAGACCATTTGCACAAGATTGTGAATTGGGCTATTGTATTTAAAATTAGTTATTCTGCAAAAGATATTTTTTATAAATATTTAAAACTATTTTTTAAAATTAAATTCAATTTTAGCAACGTATTAAATACATTAGGTGGTATCCAAAAAAAAAAAAATAATTGGAACTTTGAGTGTTATCTTGTCAAAATTTTTATGGAAATTTTGTTTTAACGTACACTTCAAGCTTAAATAGTTTTTCTTTTGGGTACGTCCACATATCTACAACTTTTAAAGGCCTGAGATATTCACAACAATTTTTTTGATTTACGAAAAGTGAAAAGTTTAAACTGTTTTCTATACCAAATTTCTTTTTCAAAACTTTTTTAAAACAACATTATTTTTATGAGTACCGAAAATGATTTAAAATGGTTTCCTGCATTAACTCAAAGTGCTTAAAATTATTGTTTTATAAAACTTACACAAACGAAAATTCATCAACCTAAAACTATGACTTACGATGAAATATTTGACAAAACTCTTCAAATATTTCTCCGCCGCAGAGTAACCACAAAATATATAAGGTTGGCATAGAAAAAAAATAAACAGCTGATTTTGGGAAAACAAAAATTATTTCTCATTAAACACACATCAGTTTAATGCGAATATCGTGTGACAACTTTAAGTAAAAGATGTTATCTTTTAAATTTTTTTTTTCAGAACAAAAATTGGGAATCAACAGCTATTGCATAAGTTGTTGTCAGCTTTTGAAATGATATGCTTTTAATATTTTAGTTCTCATGTATCGCATAATATATAAAATATTTTTTTTTTTGAGAAATAAATATGTATGAATGTATGTGCGAGCACCCTCCCTATGTATAAGACCCACTAAAATGGGATTTTGGAAAATACGAATGTTAAGGTGATAAAAAGGGACATAAACGGTTAAATTTGGTAGACTTATATCATCGGGTCTGACATAGACATAATTAAAAAAAAAAAATTAACACAATTCAATTTTAAAAAACAACCCGACAGGTATTTTTCCAGAGAGAGTATAGAAATTTAGTTTTGATACTATTGTAGCAACCTATTTATCTTATAAAAAGACCTTCCAATGTGTCGAAAAATCTAAAAATCTCGCTGTAAAAAAATTAACGAATTAAGACCTTTCCATATTAAGGTAACGAAATACAAATATGACGAGTAATTTATTTATTGTGTTTTAAAGTTTTAACACAATGATCGATTAAAGTCGCTTTATTGGCTACACACACTGTCTATAAAACACAAATGGCATTCAGTATTCGAAATTAAAAGTAAACTTTAAAGTTCAATAATAATCTTGAAACTTCTGTGAAACAAAATGAAAATAATTAAAAACAATTCTAGTTATTAGTAAAACTTCAAAAACCAAAACAGAAATCTTAAAAATTATCCATGACATATTTGTACTAAAATTTTTGTAAAAACTTTCTCTAATTTGAGCCGTATGTTTGCACATGAGACTAAATTTTCAAAAAGAAAAATCATGGAATTATTGTAAAACATAGTTTATGCATGACCGTTGTTTTAATTTAAAATTGAGATTGTAAATCCCAAGCTTTTGGTTTTATTATTCGCTGTTCATAAAAATATTGAATATGCTAGGGAAATGATACAACACAATTTTACTCTCTGTGCAGGTTCTAAACCTGTTTTCAAACTGAGAATAATAAAAGTGCTTAAATTTTACAACTGTACACAATAAATAAAATTCCACGGTGCAGGAATATCTCCAATTCCTCTTAAATATATTATTTTTCTTAGTCTTTTTACTTTTTTCCTGTAGAACAGTTTAAGTTTGCTTTCAACATCAGCGATATTTTGTTTTTTTTTTTTTTTTTTTTTTTGTTTATTGATTACTTCATGTAGAATTTCTTGTTTCTCTTTAACATTAATTCAACGCACGCATCACGCCACAATACCTATTAGACGTGATGATGACTGCCAACTTATTGTATATGCAATTATCTCGTACATAAAATTTCTGGAAAAGATTAAGGTGTTCATATATACAGACATATTTTCAAAAGTAGTTATTACTTTTGGCCTAACGACGCGACGCAGGATACTCATTTCATATTACAAAGACTGGCTTCTATGAAATTGAAATTGCTTCAATGCTCTTGCATACTGTATAAATTATGTTTAGCAAAGTTGTCCAAGACCAAAAGTTAACCCGTCATATCTTGCAAATAATTTGATAATGTTACGCATAATAACTTGGGCTATCTCTATGCAATACTCGTTCAACGTAGTGTCTGAAATAAAGTCCTGTTAAATATTCATAGTCTTTAAGTAAATGTTTAATAAAAAATAAATTTGTAAAGGGTCTTCTAATAAGAGGTGTTATTTTAATGTGTGCTGTTGTAGCCCATAATTAGACAAGGCATATCAATTAACAAGAAGAATATATAACATTACTGTTATGTTTTTAATATATGCACTTTAGACCATTAACAGCATAAGTCGACTTAAGATAAAAGCATTTTACATATGCCATAAAATTCTTTAAACGAAGCTTCATATATAAGTCAAATCATCATGTCGCTTAAGAATTTAGTGAGAAGAAAACATTGTTATAATTCTTAAAACTGTCCAATTGAATTTACAGCAAGTGTTAAATTATACTAAAAACTAAATCATCATAAAATATTAAGTGCGGTTTTATGGCAAAATGATGTTAATTTACCGATTTTAATTTTTTAACTTTCACATGTTAAAAGTGTTTTTTCTCAAAACTCTTAATTTCGACTTAAGCTATTTGTGCTTGTGGCTACAGATATCTACTTCAACATCGTCTTCTATGTTTGTATACTTTTGTATTTTGCACTTTAGTAAATATTTTCTTTTCGTTGCTTCATATTTACTAATTATGTTTACCAGCAGTGTCACAGAAATGTTTGTAGCAATGTGCATTCCAAAGTTTGGCTCTGACTATCCGATTCATAAAAAAATTCACTCTTCAATATTTTAAACACTTTCACTTTTTCACTTCCAAAATTGTAGCTGGAACTCAAAGTCAAGTTATATACAGAAAAAAATGATTTTGATATTTGAATACGAAAATCGCTGATTCAAAAAAAAAAATCTATTGAGAAAGAAAGAAATTTTATTTTCAGGGATAGTTGATATTGTGTATGTGTGTGTGGATGAATGCCACGTTTTTCAACCCCTTTTTTTGTATATACAGTTTAATGTTTGCTTGCAATTTTGGTAAACAATGTGTTTAAATCAAATACATAATTTTGTTGAATTCTTTTTCCATATTCAGCAATACAAGTTTTTGAAAATAAATTTGAAATGCTTTTTTCTTTCTGTGTGTCTACCACGAATTTGTTGATAACTTTAGTCTTCATTTGTCATTTGCATAAACAAACTGTCACCATATTAATAATCCAGACATGCTGTAATATTTGACATAAAGCTTGATGCCACCACATACCACAACAAGAACTGAAAAGGTGTTTGAACTTAATTTAATTTAAGTAAGTATAGGGATATAAAAAAACTTCCGCCCTAGTGCTATAATAGTAGAATCTTGTTAAATGTCGGTTTATACTGCTGTCGTTTGTCATTAAACAAATTTTCATTAGCAAACGCATAACAACGAAGACTGTATTACGAATAGTGTAAATTAGGTTTTCATTCAATCTGTTTTCTCTATAGGTTAGAAAGTGTGACATAATATTATTTAAACAAAATTATCATACAAAGAAATGGGAAATCAAAAAGCATAGAAATAAAAAAAGTACTATATAGTGACTGAAAATAACAGCTTTTGACAGCGAATTTATATATGTAATGTTATATTTTGAGTCTAGCATAATAATTTTAACATAGTCTGGGAAGTTTTTAAAAAATGAATGAATAATACATACTAAAATGTGTTCAAAATAAAATGAAATATAATAAATTTTTTTTAAATAAAAATAAACTAAATAAATGAAGATATTTAAGGCACAATTTATTTAGAATTAATTTTATTATGTATACTTATTTGTTAGCAATAATCTGTGTCACTCTGTGCCAAAATCTACCAAAATAAGTAATACTCTTAAGGTTAATTTTATTAAAGCCACTTTGTTACCAGCCATGTTTCAAAATAAATTTTAAATTTAATTTATTTTATGCTGTTTTAAGACACAAGAATTTGTTGTTGTTCCAAGCTGAAAATCAAACTCCAACTAGCAATTTTATACAAGTACCCAACCACTGATATACAGTGAGTGTCGAAATAGAGCGAACTCTTTATGCAATTTTTAAGTCAAGTGACTTCCTTGGTATTCCTGACCCAGAGGAGCACTTTTACCTTGAGATTTAAATAACAATCTGTTTGGGCTTTGCTGAAATGGCATTAAATATATTGCATAAAATACAATGCTGTGATATCACATGATAATCTCGAGCCTGGTTCCATTACAAGAAAATCGCTTAGACGCAATTTACACTATGCCTTTTCTGTTTGCTTATGCAGACAGGCTTTTTTAGTTTATTGGTGAGAAGGGGTGAGAAGCTTGCGGTGTAGAACAAAAGGCACGAAATGAAAATTCGAGGGATTTATGACATTTCTCTTTGCCTCTTTCGTATTCTCAGCATTAAACGTTTATATAAATGCCAAAAAGGCATGAATAAAAAAGGCTTAATGTAAATGCGTGTGACTTTTCGTAGGGGTTTCAAAAGAAAATTGTCAATACAAGGCAGGCTAAAAAGACATAGTGTGAATAGCGACTTACTGTGTGCCATGAAAACATTTTAAATTAATGGATGTGGTAAAAATTTGTCATGATTTTTTTTCCGACAACAACGAATATTCGTTGTCATATACAATTTGTGAGGAAAAGAAATTTCTCGTGGAAACTTATCTCATGTCTCTGTTACTCTGTTTGAATATTTATAATATTTAGTGCTTTTAAGAAAGAGCAGTTTTAGATCAGAAAATAAAGCCAAAAAGAATCATATTAAATGGGACTGAGTTTCAAAACAACATACCACACAATTCTCATTTGCCGAAGTGTTTTAAGCGAAGCAATAGTTTTTGGCAGAAGAGTTTGCCGAAAATGTGCGCGGGTTCAGTATACTCGGGAAAATCATCATGAATAAATAGATTGGGGCTTGAACAACGCTACTGAATGATTCACATTTTCTTTCGAAATCAGTTATAAACCCACGAAACTTATAGACAGTTTTAGCTATGCACTTCATTTTGGGCTTAAGGGTTTGGTTAAAAAACAAAACTGCCATAGATAGACCTTAAAGACTCTATCATATCCAGAATTTATACGAACCGTTTGGTGGGGTTTACACACTGATGATTCTCATTAGAGCTTATTTCGTAAAAAATTAAGCTTGTTCCCGCTTTGCGGTCAATGCAAATCGTTACCACACCATATCCAATGATTTTTTGTTTGAAAATATGAATGAGATTAATTTGGACGGGATTTGGTTTTAAAACGACGGCACTCCGGCCGACAGAAACTACAACCATTGACTTATTGAAATAAAAATTTAGCGATAAGTTGATTTCTAGAAATAGACTTGTCATTCATCCTTCAATTTCGTGCAATTTCTCTACCCAGAATTATTTTCTGTAAGCCATGTAAGGTCACTGGTTGTCGCTGATAAACTAGCAAAACTTGAACATTTGATCTATAAATTTAAAATTTAAAATCACTTCCATACATAAATGCGTTGTATTTTGAAATATCAAATAAAAAAATTTTGGTTTGACATTAAATTTTTTGTTTAATTTTTTTCAATTTAAAGTTCTATTGGGCTTATAAATAAATACACAATTCTTAGAAATTTTTTTTTTTTAATTTTATTGTTAACATCAAAGTTCTCAACATTTGTAACCTTTTTAAATAAAAACAATACGTATCTTTCTTTCATTGGTTTCGACATATATTTATGCATGGTATATTTATAGCATGGGAGAAAGTTTTTAGATTTGTCTGATAGTATTAAACATTTACTCGGTTTAGTCTAAATCTTACTGCTTTTTACTTGATTGTAGACAATTTGCTCAAAATCTAATATTTTTATTTTATTTTTACTAACCTGTACAACATATTTATATAAAAGACGATTGAATTAGCTACGGTCTGCTTAAGACGGTATGTGAATAGGCTTCATTCATTACAGTTGTTTGGTTGTAATTTTGGAAATTTTTCGGTTAATAGGTTTTGTTTTGGATAAAAAAATCTTGATAAATATCAAAAAAAAAAAAAAAAAACATGGTGTAAACGGTATAGATTTTTATAAAAATTTTAATTAAAATATGCTAGATTTTGTGCAGGTGTAAATGCCGTATTAAGGTCATCTAGATATTTTGATTGAGGAAAATTATAAAACCACTTTGGCAATTTCGAATTGTTGTTTTTTTAGACACTGTATGTGATAGTACTCGTTTGTGCAGGAATACAAGAATAATACTCGTACGCCCCTGTTGCTACACTTTGACAATTATTATTTTAGCTTTATGCTTTTGTATGTTATACGCAATATGGAATTTAGTTTATATATTATGCAAGATTTTGTCACATACACTCTTATACACTTAAATACACATACTTAAACATACATCTTTACATATTTAGATACACAGATTTCACTGTAACCACACGAAGGAAGTACTAGTGGCGCAAGATGGAACTCAAAGGATTCATTAGAAGAAAAACAAACAAAAAAAAAATGGAATATGTTTTACAATACAGACAATATAGCTTTTTATGCAAATGTATGCTTGTGTAATAACAATTGTTACAAAAAAGATTTTATTGTATTTTTACACATCCACATACATGCACATGCATGCCTAAGCATATTGAGAGGAAAGTATTACAAGCAAGTACATGGATAAGCATGTGTATATTTTATTGTTTGCTTCCTTCTTTTTTGCGTGTTGATTTTATTGTTTTTCGGCTTTGTTTTGTTTTTTACTCAACATCTTGCGGTTGTATGTGGACTAATTTTGTTGCCATTTTTATTTTTATATTTTTTGAGTATTTTATTAGTATATAATAATAACTGATAAGAATAAATAATTTTGAAAGGGATTTAAGAGAAACTTTTAAATACGAATATGCAAATGAATTTTGTACTTAAAGAAAGATTTTTTATACGTTAATATTAACTGTATCATGTTGCATTTTTACAAATATTTTGATCTTTTCCAGAAGTTTTTTGGAATTGGTATTTAAGGTGCCCCTGTAGCTGAGTGATAGCGATGCCAGCCTCTCAGTCTAGAGGTCGTGGGTTCGATTCCCAACATAGACTCTGGATGTTTTTCGCAGACAAGCTAATCGCTTTGCGTGTTGTGTTTGTGTTTGTTTAATGAATTTCCAGCATAGAAGTTTATTTAATAAATTAGGGGTAATATTTGCATCGTTTCTATTTGAAGGTATATAGATAAAAATCTGAACATGGCGTTTGTCTTGCAATTAATAATACAGAACATTTGTAGCACAGTAAATTTTGCTTTCTATTTGTATATGAAATGACTTTAATAATGCCAATTATATACCCACGGTCTAATTCATACAAAATATCTTAGTTTTATTACAGGTTTATTTGACAAATTTTTCACAGAAATGTGTCAAATAAGCGCTTAAAAAAACTGAAATAATTTCTATGAATAATGCAGTTTACAATTTCATTACCAAGTTACAGTGGCTACTTCTGTATGATATCACTAGTTGGCAGACTTAGTAAAACATAAATAAACAACAGTGTTTTCTATTTTCCGATAACTTAATCCTGTTGCATCCTGGCTACAAATAACAAAAAACTATTACGAGGACCTCAGGTTTATTCATTAATTCAAAACCCTAAGAGTTTTTCTCCAATCCAGGTTTATTCGTTAATTCAAAGCTCCAAGACTTTTTCCTCAATCAACATACAAAAGTAATAAAAAAAGTATTTATACAAAAAAACCCCGACAGCGTGCAAAATTGAACCGTTGAATATCTTAAATGGTCATTCCAAAAGAAAAGTCATAAGAGAAATCTAAACAGGATTTTAAAATACTTGTCGAATGGTACCCATTTTGACATACTTCACCGACTTTATTTGTGTTGTATTCACAAAATGGCGTCTGTTGGCCGCCATATTGAATTTTGGCAACTGGCATATCATATCATATCCCGGCATTAAGACAAATCGATTAAAGTAATATTCATCAAAATCGGTCCACGCGTTCGGTTTATATAATGCCGCAAAGGAACACACGTGCATACATACATACATACACAGACTAATAAACACAATATCCTTCTTTGCTTTGCACAGTCGGGTAACTGAAGAAGTTAAGATTGCTATGGCATAAATGTTTCTGTACTACATACGAGTACACACAGTCACTCAAAAAAAAAAGTATTATTAGGTAAAAGGGCATTTACATTACCTCGAAATCTAGTACTTTTGTCAGTAGATTTGTAGATTTTTCTAATAAAAATCTAATATTTTTATTTATTTTTTACTACCCTGTATAACATATTTATGAAAAAAGGTGATTGAAGCTACGGTCTGCTTAAAAAGGTATGTGACTTAGATACATTGCAGTTATTTGGTTGTGGTTTTGGACATTTTTTAGTTAATGGCTTTTGTTTTGAATAAAATATCTTGATAAATGTCAAAAAATTTGGTCTAAATGGTATAGATTTCTTTAAAGATTTTAACTAAAATCTGCTAGATTGTGTGCTGGTGTAAATGGCCTATAAACAAAATTTTAATATAAATCAAAAAAAATTTAGTATTTTTTTCTAAGTCCAAGTAAATTTTAAAAAAAAATCTAGCTAAAATTTCTTAATATCAACAAAAAAATAAAAAGTTGATATGTTTACCTAAAAATGATTCATAAAAATACACAAAATATTCCATACATTTGAGTAAATATTTTTTTAAAAATAGGAAAATAGTTTATAGGCTTAGGGAAAATGTGTACTAAGAAGCTGTCAATTTTGTTTAAAATCAAAAAATTAATTTTAGGAAATGATGTACTCTCATTGATAAAATTTTACATAATTATAAAATATAAAAGGGTATTCTAAATTTTAGAAAAATATTTACCAGGTTTTGGTATTTTTTCTTTAAATTATAGGACACGCACAAAAAAAAATACCAGTGTAAAATCAACATGCAAAAATTTTGATTCAAAATCATATTAAATTTACAAGAAGTAATATGTTGTTTAAGGGTGTTGGTGTTTATTTGCTTTATTCATAGCTGCAATACACTCTTGTACTTAGTTGTGTGAGTTCTTATTTATTGTTGTTGTTTATTTTGATGCTTGTAAATAGCAAACAAACTGCTGCTGGCTGGTAGGCAGTATACTACTCTTGTAGTCGGAAGTTCGCAGGCTCGAATCCTGGAGACAAGTCAAAATATTTTGAATTTTTTTTAACTAAAACTTTTCAAATGATCAATTAATTAATGTTGAATATATAATATATATATATATATTTAGTGTGCATTTAAAGAAAATTTAAAATTGCTGTGGCTGCAGAGGTAAGAGCGTTGACTACTACGCACTGAGTTGTGAGTTCAAATCTTGACCGGGTAGGCCAGTTTATATGCAAACAAACATTTCCCTATAATAAAAATAATAAAATTATGGCATTAAATTAAATTCATGTTGATTCAACTGTTGAAATAACTTTGATTCAACATTGTTCTTCATGTTATTTTAG
Source organism: Tachina grossa (assembly GCA_949987645.1). Classification (NCBI taxonomy): domain Eukaryota; kingdom Metazoa; phylum Arthropoda; class Insecta; order Diptera; family Tachinidae; genus Tachina; species Tachina grossa. The sequence goes on along the minus strand of OX465274.1, from coordinate 171,068,140 downwards.
TATCGAATTTAAGTTGTTCCAAGTTGTTATAACTTTGGTTAAAAATGATTCATCATTTTAATTTTAACAGTACGTAAATGTTAAGTCAACGTGAAATAAAGTTATTTCGGAAGGAAAAACTTTTCGCGAAAATTACTATTACTCATGTTGGATTAACATAAAACACATATGGAGGAAATCATTGCCGAAAAAGGTTAAACTAACCTTGTTTATGTAGATTTTAAGCTAAAATTTTTTATGCGTACATTATTTATTTGCGCTTAGTAAGATATTTAAAAAGATGTTTAATATTTGCGAGGAATATTGGAACTTGAAATATATTTCTTTGTAAATAAAATAAAGTTTTAAAACACAATAATTTTAATGCTTATTCAGGCTGCCTTATTATTTCGTAAATTTGAGACCGAAGATGAAAAAGATTTTTTTTCTCAAAACTCTGAATTTTATGGAAAAATTTTATTAAATCAAAATTTTAAATATATAATTACTATTAACTAGTTCATTCTTTAACTAGTTTTAATAAATATTTTACACATCTCAAGTAAGAACCGGCGTTGGCACCATACGGCAGCTATTTACTCCAATTGAGAAAATTGTCCTAAGCTCAAGTTAACTTTTTTAGTGCACATATTTACTCTATACTGTTTGCACGCAATATAAAAATGCATCATTGCACTTAATTTTGTTATTGTTGGTGTTGTGTTAAATTCACTCATATCGCTTAAAAATTAGAAGATACGTTTTGCAAACAACTAAATCTATGCAAAATATTTTAAATATTCTTTGAATTATATTTCAGAACATTGCATATTTGATCTTGATCAAATTCTCAGATATACATACAAAGAAAAAAATTTTTAATAACGCTGCAATTAGTAACTTCGAATGAACCCTCAATTCCTATTCTTTATTTAAAAAAAAAATAGATTGTAATCAAAACCATTCTCAGTAATAATCTCTATTTCCAATTTTAACATTCTATGCATAATTATTTCTAACAAAAGGTATTCTTTTGTTCGTATTCAACAGGAAAATGTGTATTTTTACAACAACTTGAAAACTATGAAGAGAAATGTTTGAGGAAAGAATTTATTAAACTTGCTATATAATTATTGAAATTCGTTTTGGAAAATAAGGATTATGCAAAAAAGAAATTATAACAGCAAAAAATCTTTAATTTTATTAATAGATATAATATTTTTTATTCCTACCTTGTTTTATATTTTCGCCTACCACTCCCCATTCCCTAAGGCTGAATTTTCATCTGGCATTTCATGTGTGCAATGTGCCTAAAAAAGCGTAACCACTAATTACTAATGAAGGCCTTTTTGATTCAGAGACGTTTTTATTAAGTTAAACAGTTTCATACATAACTAATAAACAATTTTAAAGAATCCGACATGATTGGAAACTGTTTATTTAAATCAATAAATACATGTCTGAATCAGTGATCGGTAATGAATAATTTTTTCGTTATTCATACTGACTCATGAAATTTTTAATATAAGTGAGTAGACATCATTCAAATTCAACTACTTTAACTTACGCATACTTACGCTTATAAATCACCTCAGTTTGATTTCTAATTTCAGAAAAATTCTTATACCACATACTCATATTGATTTAGTTCACTCAACTCATGCATGTATGCTTATTTTAAAATTTAGTCATTAAACCGTTTTCAAGTAGTATACAATTGTAGTAAATAGGGTTGTTTTTCAATTCATGCAAAAAAAAATCAACAGAGAAACACATAACCACATAATAAGAACCTTAATGTTCGTATGCATAGTTCGCATTGTGAATCATACTTATTTTGCATCGTCCATAGGTATTGAGTTAAGGACAGTCGAAATCAAAAACGTCATAAATGTTGCTAAGTATGAGTTCGATGCGCACTTCAAAATTTCAAGTGAATGTGATTCATAGACAACATTGTAAAAGATATTATAAGTCATGATTAAACGCTACTCACTTTTTCACTACTCATTGCTGTTCTCTGTTCTAAATCAAACAGTTTTTTATTAATAATTAGTGGTTACGCTTTCTTTGTCACATGACACACAGATCTTAACCCTGCTTAAAACTGTGTTTCCAGTTACAAATTGTAATAATTGTGTAAAAAAATTTTGTTTTCTTAAAGTTGCTTTAAAATTATTGAAATTTGTTTTATAAAATAACGATTATGCAAAGAAATTATAACAGCAAAAAATCTTCAATTTTATTTATACATATATTATTAAATATTCCACCCCCATTGCCTAAGAACGTGTTTCCAGTTACAAACCATCATCATGATAAAATTTGCTCAACACACAAAGTTATAATATTTATGTAATAAAATTTTGTGTTAAAATAAAATTTTATGTTAAAATAAAATTTAGTTAGAAAACCCATGGCATAAAAAAGGCAAAAATTTCATTAATAAAATTTACTTAGAAAACCTTTTGCATAAAAAAGCAGAAATTTCATTTTATTATGAATATAAAAATATACGTTAGTACATGCATATTAATTGTGTATTTACGGCGAAGCTTCTGTTAATTATTACTTTTTTTTTCTTGGATATCATTACCCTATTTGAATAAGGCACGCCAGAAAAAACTCTAGTAATTTTCAATCACAAGAGGAAATATCTAAATTTTGTAAAAGAAACAGGAAGCACATATGTACATATTTACATATATGTATGTAAATCATTAATTTTTATTTCTCAAATGTTAGCAAAATACATTACATACTGCCATTATGATGAAGGAAAACTTTTGGAAAACCGTTTTTGAAGAATAAATTATTCAAGTAATTTTATAACAACCAATGCAATATGATATGCTTATATATGTAATTATGTACATTTTGTATGCCAAGTTACATCAATAAAGTAACCCTACAACAAATATTACAACTCCAAAAAATTAACATGATACTTCTAAATAGCGGGTAACATTAACAGAATGTATGTCTCTTGTAAAATATATCCAACACCACACAAAACTGAATACTTGTAGGGTGACGCTTTTTCCTTCCCCACATAATAATCGAAAAATTTATTTTATATAAATTTTATTATATTTTATACAAGATCTTCTAATATATGGTTATAGGAGAAAGAATATAAAAGTAGTCATAAGAAAAACCCATGATAATCACACTCCTTTCATTCTGCAATTTTCTTATTCCCATGTATTTTTTTTTTTTTCATTTGTTATTTCATCTTTCAACAAGTAATTTTCAATTTATTTTCACTAAAATATCAAAAAAGAAGAAAAGAAAAATAATAATAATAAAACTTTGAGGCTAAAAATAGAATAGGAAACTATTTAGTAGCTAAAACACAAGTAGCGCACTTGATAAAAAATGATTTATTTTCAATATGTTTTCTTTTTCAGCTACAATTTGTAACTAAACACCTACTCACTCAACAACTGAGTAAAGTGCTCTTAAGGATTTAGATATACACTAAGAGAAAAACCTTTGTAAATTTAATGATGTTTAGGGTTCCGTAAACCTGAAGTGAAAAGGAACCCTATTGTTTTCGCTACTATGCAGCGCGCTGTCCGTCTGGCTGTCTGTCCGTCACAGGCTATTTTCTCGTGAACCATAAGAGCTACGGACCTGAAATTTAGACAGAGTATGAAGAACTTTGGCCGCTACAACAAGAAATACATGAGAGGTGTTCCAAACGAAAAATGTAAGAATCCCATACAATTATATATAAACACTTGAAATTTACAAAGTGTATTTTAATACAGACTACATCAATTAACACTAAAATCTAACAATCTTATTTATAAAAATTAATAGGGCTTTATAAAGGCTTAGTTAGAAAAATTTTGTATGAAAATTTGTCTTAAAACCCCTTTATAAAGCCTTAATAACTTTTAAAAATAAGGCTGTAAAAATTAAAATTAAAGGGTATTCTATCAGTTAATGTAATTTTGACAACTTGCTGTATCTTGGAAACCGTAAAATGGCAAACTCTTGAAATTTTCAAAAACGGTAAAACTAAAAAATCCCAAAATTATAAAATCGCCAAAAACAGAAAAAATCGCCAAAAACAGAAAAAAATCGTCAAAACGAAAAAAATCGCAATATTAAAAAAATTTCTAAAACTAAAACAAATCTCCAAAACCGAAGAAATCGCCAAAATGAAAAAACGCCAAAAACCGAAAAAAATGGTGAATGCAACGAAATAAAAGCACCAAACTAAAAAAAGCACCAAACTAAAGAAGCACCAAAACTTAAAAAAAATCTCCAAACCGAAAAAAGCAAAAAAAAAATGCCAAAACTAAAAAAGCTCAAAATCGAAAAATTCCCGAAAACGAAAAAAATGCCAAAACTGTAGGCTAAAGTTCATATGGTATTACATATCTAGTGTCCATACGGAACCCTTCGGAACCCTTTTACAGCCATTGCAACGCTTCATTCGCTTGACGAAAATTGTTTCATCCGCTGAAAAGATGTCATATATACAACGAAATATTTTTATTAATGTAACGAAATGTTTTTTTCTAACCAACGTACATGTTTATGTTTTAAATGAAAAATGTAATTATTTCATTGAATTGAATCAACAACGGTTTTCTTCATATCGTGACAGTATTTTATTACTGAGACGTACAATAACATTTTTGATGATATCGTATTATTGTGTTAACAAAATAATTCATTGTTGTAATGACTCTGATTTATTAATTTATTATAGTCATTGTATTTTATTAATTGTTTAACTTACGTGTGTTTATTTGGCACATGCATCAGAAAAATTTTTGTATGATATAATTGTCTTATCCGGCCAAGATTTGAGCTTGTAACTCATCTCATGGTAGTTAACGCCCTTACCGCTGCAGGAAAAACAACCTCAAATGATCTTTAGATACACACTAACTGCCTTCTTCATAAAAATCATTTCTGTTTTGTAAGAGGTTAATAAAACAAATTTTTTATGGAAATTCGATTAACAAACCTTTTATAAAACCAAAATATTTTTAATGAGTTAGGCCCTAAATATATATAATCATTAACATATTATAATTCAACTTTAATCAGGAATAACTTTCATTAAACATTATTTAATTGATCGTTTAAAATAAAATTTACTTGAAAAGTTATACAAAAAAAGTACTTTAACTTGTCTTCCGGGTTCAAACCTGTGATCCTCCGACAACAAGGATAGTACACTGCCTACTAGCCAGCAGAAAGTTTATTTTATTGTAGTTACTAAAATATTTCGTTAAAGTTTTAACGAAACAATAATTTCCACAACTATAGATTAATTACAATTGTGGTTTGATGCTTTGATCTTCTTTTATGTCAGCTAATCAATTTGAAATATTTTTTTGTATGAATTCTTTATAAATTTTCATTATCCGAATGAAAATTATTTCGTAACATTAATGATACAACATTTAGCACTAGAAAGGTTTCATTCCATTAATGAAATTTCGCATTAATAATATATAATTTTTCATTTTAATAATGAAATTTGTAGTCGTTTTAAGAAAGGGGTTCACCATAACGGTTTCGTTCCCGTTACGAAGTGTTTTTCTTTCAGTGTACATACATACATATATATTTATATTTAAGAAAAAGAAGCCAACAGAATCGTAGCAAGTGAGTTTGTTTTTGTTATATTCATGGCATTGTTCTTTTATATATTTCAAGTTTCTTTCATTTCATCAAAGTATTGCATGAGAAGAATATTCCTGATAAGCAGTAAAATTTTTAAATGAAGAAGCTTGTATTTAAATGAAAAAGTACTAGGCCAATTTTATTTTGACTGAAAACTAAATTTGAAGTGATTCTATTACTTATAGTACCCAAAAGTTCGGTTGTTCGGTTGTGACGATCTTATTGCAATTCTACTTTGAATTTTATTTTCGTGCTCAAATAATTAATATATTATTTATATAGTATATATTAGTTTTAGCAAAATTAATATAACATATGCTGAATTTACTTTATGAAATATTTTATAAAATTCGTGAAATTTGTTGCGCAAATCCTTTTTTATTCGCGGTAGAGAGAAAAAGAATGCAGAAAAAATAGCCCAGCTCTAGTTTCTTTTTTCTTCGACTTAGTTGATTCAAAAATTTCCAAGATTAATGATTTTAAAATAAACAACTTACTATTTTAGGAGATTTTGCAGGTTTTTTGTTTGTTTTTTATTTTTTTATTTGTTAAGCAACGTCTGTGTGTATTTTGTTCTTGCTTGAGAAACTCATCAATAGACTTCTATCCAAAGAAATTTTGAAATAAGCTAAAAAAAACTTAGTATGCTTAAAACAAGACTCTAAATAAGTTATTGAGAATCAGAACATTCACACATAATAAGTTTTAGACCCTCAAACAAAACTTTTTACAAAATAAATTCAGTAAAGTGCGACTCTGACTCGCGCACGAAGGGTTCCGTACGAATACTAGATATGTAATTTGGTTTTTTGGTTTTTGGCGTTTTTTCAATTTGGCGATTTTTTTCATTTTGGAGATTTTTTTCATTTTGGCGTTTTTTTTAGTTTGGGCGATTTTTTTTAGTTTTGGCGCCTTTTTCGCGTTTTGGCGATTTTTTTGGTTTTTGGCGTTTTTTCAATTTGGCGATTTTATTTTCATTTTGGCAACTTTTTTTCATTTTGGCGATTTTTTTCGATTTATGGCGTTTTTTTCCTCTTAGCGATTTTTTTCATTTGGGCGATTTTTTCGAATTTGGCTATTTATTTTAGTGTTAGAAATTATTTTTAATTTTGGCGATATTTTTCGTTTTGGCGATTTTTTTTTAATTTTTGGCGGTTTTAAAATTTTCGGATTTTTTAGTTTTACCTTTTTGAAAATTTCAAGTGTTTGCCTGTTACGGTTTCCAAGATATAGCAAGTTGTCAAAATTACATAGTCAAAATTGCATTAACTGATGGACCAGCCTTTAATTACATTTTTTTTTTAATTTTAGTGTTACTTGCTTTAGTATGTATAAAAATACACTACCCAGCCAGCAATTTTTGAAATTTTCAATCGAATTCGAGTCTTTTTTGACTCCTCTGCGCGATTAAAAAGCTAGAATATGCGCTCATTTTCTGATCATAAATTATACTTTTGTCGGTAGAAATTATGAGTCTTTTTCTATATTATTTTAGAGTCATTTTCGACCCCTTTTATAGTAGTATGTAAGGTCTTTTTCGAATCGTTTTCTGATCATTTATTAGCCTTATTTCCGTTCATTTTTTACTCTTTTTCGAATTGTCTTTCAGCCATGTTTCTACTCGCTTACGAGTCATATTTGAGAAATTTATCAGTCAGTTTATGAGTCGTTTTATTGTCATTTATGACTGTTATTTGAGTCATTTATCAGTCGCATTTATAATCGTATTTGACTTTTCTTCGAGTATTTTTTAGTCAGCTTTATGAGTCTTACGTTTAATGGTCACACAGAATTACGGCACAAACACATTTTCCATACAAATTGACACCAAAAGGAAGTTACAGAAAGAGACAGAATCTATTTTATTTTGACAGCGTTTTTTCTTATGTTACCACACTTTCAATAAATTGCATACATTTTTCAAAGAAAAATAAGCAGAACGAAAATATAACATAAATCACAGAGCAGTTGAAGTTACTGCCGTTGATTTTATTATGGGCTCTGTTAATTTGAAATCGATTTTTCCTGAAGCTGCAGACTATTCTGTTTCACTATTTAATTTCATATTCGATTTAACTTTTATAAATGAAAAAAAAAAAATATGTTTTTGACATTATACGTAAAGGTTGCCCCGTTATATTTAAAAATAATATATCAAGTAGTGTTTAATCATCTATCTGCGTAAAATATGATCATAAAATACATAATTATAATCACTTTTAAAACACCTGCATGATTTGTTTTTGATTAAGCATTTTTCAGTCTTCCAGGTAAGCAAAATATGATAATAACAAACGGAAATAATAGTCACATTTTACACGTCTGAATGATTAATTTGTGACTGCTATACAATTTGTTATTGTATTTTAAATGGAACTATTTTTACCCATTAGCGCGAATCTTTTTCAAGTCCTTTTTTGATCGTGTAAGTGACTAATCAGTTTTTGATCACGAATAGTGATCTAAAAAGACTCAGCAAGGTGATTTTTCAGAAAACTATCTTCCAAATGCTAGATGGGTAATTTTACAAAATTCAAGTTTCAATATACATATGTACATACAATTGTATGTATACCACATGGGATTTTAACATTTTTCGTTGCTTGTTTTGTAACACCCTTTAATTATTAATTCTCATGTATTTGTTGTTGTAGCGGCCAAGGTTCTACATACTCTGTCCAAATTTCAGATCCGTAGCTCTTACGGTTCCTGAGAAAATACCGTGTGACGGACAGACGGACAGCGTAGCGAAAACAATAGGGTTCCTTTTCACCTTTGGTGTACGGAACCCTAACTGGCATATTTATTTGATTTTGCATCTATTTTCATGATGCACGTTGCTTAACCAAAGCACAAGAAAAAATTCCTAATACATAAAAGACAGAATGTCAAATAAATAAACTTCGGTATATCTCATGTGAAAATTAATGTAAAGAATTTGGTTTATTTTGAGTTGAATTTGCTATTAAATATAAAGGGTGTTTTTTATTGAGGTATAGAACTTTAAGTTGGCATCACTTTTTTAACTGGCGGCCATTTTGTCAGCTGTCAAATGATTAATATTTAGTTTGGTTTGCCATTTCATCATGAACAGGTTGACAAAAGAACAACGCTTGCAAATCGTGCAAATTTATTTCGAAAATAATGGTTCAGTTCGCGAAGTTTACCGCAAGCTCCGTCCATTTTATGGTCGACATAATCGTCCATCAGAGCAATTAATTCGGTTAACCATGGATCGTTTTCGCACTACGTTTACTCTATGTGATAATACGCATCCGCAGAGACAGTGCGCACCGAAGAAACAATTGCCGCTGTAGAGCAAACTGTTGAAGAGGACCCGAATGAATCGATTCGCCACCGTGCACAGCAATTGAAGCCGACTAACCGACTATTTTGTTCCCGAATTGGATGGCATGAATGTGGATGAGTTGTGGTTCCAACAAGACGGCGCTACATGCCACACAGCGCACGTCACAACCGATTTATTGAAGGAAACATTCGATGAGCGCATAATTTCGCGGAATGGACCTGTCAATTGGCCACCAAGATCGTGTGATTTGACACCATTGGATTATTTTCTTTGGGGATATGTGAAGTCGCTCGTCTACGCCAACAAACCAAAAACGTTAGGGGACTTGGAAGCCAACATTCGTGGCGTTATTGCCAACATACGGCCCCATATGCTTGAAAAAGTGGTTGAAAATTGGACCTGTAGAATTGGCTTTATTCGAGCCAGCCGCGGCGGCCACATGCCCGAAATCATATTTAAACATTAATGGCATAAAATTATCCTTCCAATAAAGCCAAATTGATGGACATTAAAACGATTTTCTTGTGTTTTATTTCAATTCGAAGTTCTATACCTCTGAAAAAAACACCCTATAATAATAAATAAACGCAAAAAAATTATTTATTTTATATATTTAATTTCAAAATTTTGCTTGTTTTAATGGCTTAGCAATTGTCTATATGCATTTCGTTCCCGCTAATTGTGAAAAGGTGGTGGAAAATAAAATAGATTCGCACTCGAATAAAGATACTTGTTTTGTAGAGATTTTTGTTTGAAGCTTTCAAACTTATTATTGTGATTCTCAATATAGTATTGAGAGTCATAATATAATCAAAATGTATATAGATAATTTCTTAGCAATTAAAACAAGCAAAATTTTCAAAATAACTAAATAAAGACTTTACGTCAAATAAATATAATTCGTTATTTCATGTTTGCAAAAAAAAAACAAACTACATATATAAAAAAATTTATTCTCCTAAAAAAAATTACTTTGCTAAAAAAACAAAGTTAATAAAAAAAATGCCAGTTTAAGATAAGTTAAAATTCTCATATGTCTGTTTATAATGAAAACCAACCCAAGTAGAAAGCTTTGCCTTCAATATACGAGTAAATAGACAGAATAGAATTTTTATTTGTCCTATGTATTGACTGCAAGTTTTTGGATAATTTTCAAAAAATATTTTCCAAATTAACTGCCAGCTTATACAAGACAGACGAGAATTTTTACTCATCTTTTATAATCTGGCAGTTAGTTATTTTGGAAAATTTTTTTTGACAGTTATCAAAAATAAAATGCAGCGTATACGTACATAATTACGTACTATGAACGGTAATGTGTCATAAATATGTATGTATGTGTACTTATTTACAACACGTCTTATACATACGAATAAACTCAAACATTATCTGACCATACCCTGTAGAAACGGAATATTTATGCGGAATATTTGCATGAACATTTTTTTTTATTGTAATTGAGTGCATGTAAGAATGTAAAAGGTTTACGATGTGAATTTCTTATAAAACTAACGTTAAAGATTAAATAGAAATATTTTAAGAAGAAGAAACTTAAAAAGTGACTACTTACTGAATATAATTTTTCTATTGCCGCCAAAGTAGTCAATATCATTTCAATAAAAAGGGGCCCTTTTACATGAATGCTCACGGCAAAAAATGTTTTTGTGTACGTATGTTTGTTCTTTTTTTGGCTTTGAGAGTATCGTTTTCTAGGATAGAAAACGGAATTTATTGCTATATTTAGCAGCATTTAGGAATGTATCCAGTAATTCTTAAGATGGGCTTATGAAAAAAAAAATTTTATCAATTATTTATTTTTATTGGCCTTTTTCTATTTTTAGTTTAAGTACTTTTTTATGGTTGTTGGCCTTAAAAGCCCGTTAAAAAAGTATTTAACTGGATTTTTTTTTTTTTTTTTTTTTTTGTTTGACAATGCCTAAAAATATATTTTGCAATCAAAATACAAAAAAAAAAACATGTGGATCCGTTCTGTTAGTGTCTGTCAGAATAATTATCCGAGGTCGGCTTTTAGTGCAACCAAAAATTAATTTTAAGCCCTTAATAAATGCACCTAAAAATTATAAATATGCATTTACCTACAAAACAAACACCAAACACACAAAAATATGCATGACTTGATTTATACGCTGAGTCCAATTTTGGCATACTCTCACCCACAATAAATAGTCTAAGGGCATTAAATCGCACGATCCAGCATGCAAATTGACCGGTCCCAAACATGTTTTTATTTAGAAATCATACAAAAAAATATTTTAAATAGGTTGGGTGACATAAAAGAAGATTAAAGTATCAAACCACAATTGTAATTAATCTATAGTTATGGAAATTATAGTTTCGTTGCAACTTTAATGAAATATTTTGAAATGAAGAAAACTTCCTGCTGCTGACTAATAGGCAGTGTGCTATCCTTGTAGTCACAGGTTCGAATCCTGGAGATAAAATTTTTTTAATATATATATATATATATATATATATATATATATATATATATATATATATATTTATATACATTTATTTATAAGTAATAAATTTTCAGATAAAGTAAATAATGTTGATTTAAAATTTTATTAAGTAATTTTGGTGCAAAATTTAGTCACAATATTCCGAATAGAAGCCTTGAAAGGTCACCCACACTGACCATAAAATGGAACAACTGCACGATGCACTTTCTTAAACGAGCATGAATTTTGATAATTAAATTTAATAACCTGCAAGCGTTGTTAATTAGTAAGTCGATTCATGGTTAAATTATAGACCAAACTGAACATGATACAAAGTCGATGTTGATGAAAGTTGCAAAAAAAAAAAAATAAAAAAATACGTATTTTTGTATGAAATTATTTATTTGCTCTATAGCGTAACATTTATAAAAACTCTTTCCCCCTTTTGGCAAAAAATTATAGCAAAACTCGAAAAACCTATCCTTGAAAACTGCGTGATGTGTGAACAGTCTTTATGAATGTTGAATGCTTGCAGTCGTCACTTAAAAAAAATGGGATTGATTTTAAAAAGATAGTTATACTCGTAGAATTTATACATCAAATTTTAGTAAACATTTTATTTATTAATTCTGAAATATGCATTAAAACTATGTAGTTAAGACCGCAAAAAAATGCACTTATTGCAAAAATATTTAAAAATATGCAAATACAAATCGGTGCCAAATTTCTTAAAATTTTTTTTATTCTCATAGACAATATTAGTCCACGCTTTTTAAACTTTCATCAAAAATTCATGTTGCATTTGCAAGAAAGTCCGAGTCCTAATAATTTGTATCGTGATAATCGTTTATCTTTGGTGTAAAAGACACTCAGGGCCATTATTACAACTTAAAGTTAGTTAAAAGTAGGATTTTATCGGACGTATAAAAACTGCATCGGTTGCAAAATTTTACTTTAACCTAAAGTGAGCGATAAATTATAGGCAAGTTTATCCCACCTGGTAAGTTAAATCCAATTTGCAATAATGGAAAGCTTTTTATAGGTCCGGTAAAATCCTACTTTTAACTAACTTTAAGTTGTAATAATGGCCCTTAAATTATCTAAGAATTTACAACTGATGTTTATCTGAAGCTTTTAACTGCTAGATTAGGTTCATAACACTTCACTAATTTAAGAGCTTTTTCCTTTGAGCTATGATTTTAATATAACCGACAATACGCCACTGGTTAGCACTATTAAAACCAACAAAATTCTTTATTGATTTCCATTTCCTATTCCACTTTTTGATTATTATTATTTCTTGGTTATGCGTATGAATGCAAGTACAGACACATATTGACAATTGCAACAAGGATACGACCTATATTTCTTGCTTATATTTGTTATTTCACTTATTGTAATATTTGAATACGTTGTTGCATTTAATAGATGTTTTTTCTCGACACTTGTTTTATAAGCACACATTTTTATGTAGATCTGCCATTTAAATGTCTACTTAAAATGACAAAGTTAAAATAAACTGCAAAGTTTTTCTATTAAAAACTCATTTCAGTGTAACAATTGTGGGTGAATTTTTACGCATCACTTTATAGCAAATGTTGCATATTTGTTGCAGACTAAAATATTTTACATTTAACATTTGTTAAATAATTTTATCAATAAAAGTTTTCTGCATAATAAAAATGTTAGCTGCGCATGCAGAAAGTTGAGTTATTTCTTATGGAGGTATAAAACTTTTTTAAAAAATAATAGAACCAACTTCAAGACTAGACAATAAAAATGTATAATAATTTTTATTATGTTAAATGCAGCATTATTATGCGAAGTTAATGCCATACTGATGGGCAGATAAGCGCATAAATATGTAAACCAGTTAAGACCAAAGGCCGGCCAAATAAGACTTTTAATTTTATCTGCTGTAATACAAGTATAATATAAAAATTGCAATTATTTTTTAAGTAGTGAAATATCATCATCAATCATTCTAATTAAACGGTATTCCATGGACTAAATAAAATTAAGCCAAAATTTGTTTCAAAACTATCATGTTGATGTCCAACTATTAACTGGTATTCCATGGTCTAAAATTAACCTAACATTTGTTTTAAGACTATCATGTTGCTGTTCAACGATAGGTCGCTAAAATTTGTCCAAAAAATTGCTATCAACCCTTTATCAAACTTAAATATCCTTGCATCTTGTCCACGATTTGCTTGATGTTGTTTACTTTTATTTAAAAATGATTTTAGTATTAAATGCAGATAAATTTCAAAAACAAATTTTTATAATTTGCTATCATTTGTCTAAAATCCATTCACACCATAGCAATTATATATAATTACATACTAACAATCAACATGCTATTACTTGTTGAAATTTAAAAAAAAAATACAATTTTCACACGAAAATCAGCAACAGTTTTTTTAATATGCCAACAATATAATAATATTTCGTCTTTTCGTTTCCATAACAATTTCATTATGTTTGTGCATACAAATTCATTACATACGAGTGTAATTGGTATGCATGTATGTATGTATGTATGTGTGTATGTATGCATATTGATTGTTGAATATGAAAACATACTTGGCTTTGGGTGTAGTGCTCGTGGTTGTCGTCGTTGTTTTCTTTATGCTTGCACTCATACTGACGGTCATTTCCGGTCGCCTGTATGGGCTTTACAAAATGCTTAGTCGTTCTCCTCTCTGGCTAAATGTCTGCTTGGTTGGCTTAATGCCAATATTGTTAAAAAAAAAAAAGAAACCCAGTGGTAATAATAATTGTCGCACTTTATGCAGGACATTGATTCAGTTACATTCTTTTGTAGTTTGTATGTATGTTTAAATTTGTGTATGTGTGTGTGTGTGTGTGGATTTGTGTGTTTACATAAATAAATGCAAATCATACGTCTTACAGCTTTTGCCTCACTAACGTTCGTCCAATTACAGCGACATAAAAATTCAACCGTTGGTTGGTTGGTTCAACAATTTTTGTGGATAAAATTCATGAAGTCATTTATTATTGTTGAATAATACTTCCAGATTATGACTTTTTGTAAGGAAATGGCTTCATTTCCTAACGAGGAAAATACCTTTTGGAAAAGAAAACTGAGCTGGAGTTGTTATTGTTTAATTTTATGGACATAAGAAATGTTTACATTAAAAAACACTACACTTACGTGTTAGCTTTGTGTAGAATTTATATTATAATAATTCAATTAAGCTGCTTTAAGCAAATACTTCGCAAAATTATAAGAAAAAACAATTATTTTAATCATGAACAAATTCTTAATTGGGTTTTAGTTCAGAATTTTCAATTCTTATAAAATTAAATATTTATATTAATTACTGTGATTTTCTAAAGAAGAGAAGAATACTTAAACTAGACTTTGGCTGGGGGATACACCTCATGTATGTACCGATGATACATCACATAAGCAGAAATAATTAATTTGATGATCGTAAGAGATAAACAAGAATAGCAAAACATACTTAGGTAGAGTGATATAACTTCTAGCTAAACTGAACAGAAAAATTAAAAACTCTAAAAAAAGAGAAAACATATAGTTATACTTACAAAATTTTTCACACACAGAAAAAAATTATTCCCAAAAAATTTTCAAACAAACGTGTGTTTTGAAATATAATTTAGTTTCAGTAAATATATTTTACTGTTTCAGCAAATTATTTGTTCCAATTTTATTTTATGTAAAAAAAACTGTATAGAATGAAAATTATCTATATAACTGCACGTCTTCACGTGCAATATTTATTTCTGAACATAAGAAATAACGTAGACAGCATGACGCCACAAATATGTTCATGTTCAAGCTTATGTTCTAGGCTATAGAACACGCATTGTGGTATTGAACATAAATTTAAAAAATTCACTGTGTATAGGTCGATGTTTTTAATGTTTATTTTATTTTATTTAAAACTAATTTATTTATATTAGTTTTATTAAAAAAATGCTGTATTTTTACAACAGTCACAAGTTATTACATTTGATTCTCATTAACAACAAATGTCTGAAATTTGACAGCTTATGTTCAACATTATTTCTTCGAAATAAGTTTGAACAACTATTTCGCAATTTATTTGCAAATAAATGTCTATTCGGTCCACACGTGGACATATGGTGTTGGAAATAGAATTTGACAGTTGAGAACATAATTATTTCCAAGTTTATTGCGCGTGGAGACTCCCAGTAAAGTAAAATTTGTACCAAATTTTTTCAGATTTATTTTTTTATTTAAATTTGTTATTTTTCAATTAAACTTAATTTTATATACTGTAAAAAAATTTGTCTGATTTATTTTAATTTTTTCTACAAATTATTTTATAGATATAACAAACATTTTATTTTTTTTTAAAGATTTTTGTTTGAGGTTTTTTAAACTTATTATGTTTGTATATTGTGATACTCAATATAGTATTAAGAGTCTTACTATAAACATGCGGAGTTTGTTAGCTAAATTAAAAAATTTTTTGGGGTGAAGTCTACTGACGAGTTCCAAAAGCCAATTTTTGAAAGTAAAAAAAAAATAGTTGAACCTTTCATTTGATTCAGTTAGTTTTTTCAGATAAAACTTTTACTAAGTTTTTTAAAAAAAAAAATTTAAGAATTGTTATTGATTCAGTTAATTTATTTTCTAATAATACGAAAAATTTTAGTGAATGTGTTTGTAAATTATGAAAAAAATTGCTGAATAATACAAAAAAAATCTGCAAAAATGTTTTTCTGTTCCTATTAATATATTTGACTGAAAATATTTTGAGTTTCAGTTCACTTTTTTCTCTAATGCCATAATAAGTTAACTAAAAATAAATTTTTTTTCCAGTTAAATTTTTAAAAAATTGTTGTCAGAATCTACAAATTTCTTTGTAGGTTCGCATTCATACAAAAAATTTACTGATCCAATGAATTTGTTTACTGAAAACGAAATTTAGTTTTTTCTGTGTACTTATTGCAAACCCCTTTATCAACTAAAATTAAATCTTGCAAGCATATCCTTATGATGGAGCAATGATCAGATACCATCAGTCACCGAGTAGAAAAATTAAAATATATATGCATTTACAAAAATGTAGATATTCATACAAATTGAGTTGCAATATTTTCAGTAACTATCTACAATAGAAGTTCTCTTTATAGTTGTCAAATTGTTTGTTTGTCCCAGCAAACAGCACAAGTGAATTGCTCTATTACTTTGCTATAAAAACATGCTTCAGTGACTGCTAATAAAGCACATGAATGCAGACACACTTACATTTTTACATTATGTATGCACTAGTTTTTATAATAAAACTACAATCTCTGGACACATTACAGAACATCATATATCTTTACATTTGGGTCACCAACATCAACTGCCTGAGAAGGGTTCCAATGTAGCACAAGCAAATATTGTATTGTTACTACAAACATTCTACAAATTTTTCAATGTCACTTTTTATATCCTTTACCAAAAAATGGTAAAAGGGTATATATAGGTTTGTCATTCCGTCTGTAATTTACAGAATATTAATAACCGAGCCATAAAGTATATATATTCTGGATCCTTATGCATAGGGAAGACGAATACGCGATGTCCGTCTGTCCATCTGTCTGTACGTGAAATCGGTTTTCCGAAGCTCTCAGAAAAGCTAGAGACTTCGTTCTTAGACTGGTGTGTCAGAAATGGTCGAAATAAGATTGGTATTGAAAATCAGCAAAATCGAGCAGGCGGTTTCAGAGCTGGGAAGCTTAAACTTCATTTTGCCATACAAAATAATTACCGAAAAGTAGTTATTATTATTTTTTTATTAAATAAACTCATTTTATACTTCAGTAAGAATAAAATTAGTATTTATAATTAAAAAAAATTAAAAAAAAATAAAAAAAAATAAAAAGACGTTTCCAGGGTTGCAAAACTTTAACTTTTTTCTTATACAAAAGTAACTTACTAAACATCTATACGCTAGGGGGTAAAAATCTTTTGACTTTGATTTCTTTGCTGAGATTTCTTTGCTTTTCTTTCACAGCATTGTCAAATCGGTGTGAGCTATGTATGAGTGTATTAGTGTTTGAAAGAAGCAATACCAAGCAGAGAAACAAGTCGACCGGCTCGAAGCCGACGGTGCGCCGCCGCCGGTTATTTTTCTGTATATTTCCGTAGACCAAAGGTGAAAATTAACCGTAAGAGCTACAGACTTGAAATTTGGACACAATGTGTAGACATTTGGCCACTACAACAACAAATACATGAGAGTTAAAAATTAAAGGGTGTTCCAAAACGAAAAATGTTAAAATCCCATGTAATATACATACAATTGTATGTACATATATACACTTGAAATTTTAAAAGTTAGTGTATTTTTATACAGACTACAACAATTAACACTAAATTTAAAAAATTTAAATCAATGGGTGTTCCATCAGTTAATGCAATTTTGACTTTGTATTTTTGACAACTTGCTGTATCTTGCAAACCGTAAGAGCAAAACTCTTGAAATTTTCAAAAACGGTAAAACTAAAAAATCAATAAAATATAAAATCGCCAAATATAAAAAAATCGCCAAAAACAAAAAACATCGCCAAAACGAAAAAAGCACCAAATTAAAAAAAATCTCTAGGAATAAAATAAATCGCGAAAAACTGGAAAAATCGCAAAAATGAAAAAAATCCTTAAACAAAAAAATCGCCAATATGAAAAAATCGCCAAAATTAAAAAATCTCCTAAATAAAAAACCCCAAAAACAGAAAAAAATCGCCAAAATGAAAAAAAACCCCAAAAAAACAGAAAAAATCGCCAAAATGAAAAAATCGCCAAAATGAAAAAAATTGCGAAAATTAAAAAAGCCCAAAAAGAGAAAAAAAACGCCAAAACGAGAAAAAAGCGATAAAACTGAAAAAAATCGTTCAAACTGAAAAAACTTAAAAAAGGAAGAAAGCTAAATCAAAAAAAAAAAAAAAAAAAAAAAAAAAATTATGAAAACCGAATGTGCGCGAGTCAAAGTCGCACTTTACTGAATTTTGTTTAATTGCAATGCGTACACAACAACAAGAACAGAAACAACTAAACGATGAACAACAGGAATTAAAAATTAAAAAATAAAATTAAAGGCATTTACCATAGATGAGCACTGCAGTACCACTAAAGTTTCAGTAAAAACAATAAAAAATGTTTAACAAGTAAATTTTTACTGATTATTAAAATTTTTTTCTATAATTTTTATAAATTACCTAAATGATTTGTTATATGATGAGGTGCATTGAATTTTCAGTAGTCAGTAATGCCCGTATTCATAATGAAATTCTACCAAATGGCTAAATGTTTTTCATACAAATGTTTAAAAATTTTAATGAAAAAACTAACCACTTGCTACAATTCTATTATGATTACGGCCCTACGATTTTACTGGTAATGCAAATTAAATTTAATTAGCAGTAAAAATTTACTGAATTTTTTTAGTAATCAGTAAATTTACTGCTTACTGCAATTTTTATTGCAGTACATATATACTACAGTGTGCCCATTTACTAACCAAATAAGTTTAATAAAACAAACAAAAACCAACAAATTCATATGTATTTACAATATTGAAAGTTTTGATACTTTTAATTAATTAATTTAAAAAAAGATACCAAAAGCATAAGTACTTCTAACTTAAATAAAAATTTTCATTACTAGATGTTTACACATCTCCTCTGTGATCGGACTCACATTGCTTTTTTTCTATAAATTAAACACATATTAAATTCTTAAAAGAAATAGATTGGTGTAAGAAATCAGAAAAATTAAAAAGGATGATTCCAGGGTTGGGAAACTTATGATATATAAAAGTAACTAAGTCCAATTAATTTTTATCTTTTCCTTTGTAGAAAATCAAGAACTACTAGATTGGTATAAGGAATCAGAAAAATCTAAAGTGATAATTTTAGGGTTCGAAAACTAATTTTTTTTTGTACATAAAAGTAACTAGGTCAAATTACTTTTGCTTTTTGTTTATACTTTATGTATTTGTTTGAGTATGTATCGCTATACTATATAAAAGCACTTTGGTAAAGGGTATATAAGATTCGGCACAGCCGAATATAGCACTCTTACTTGTTTATGTATCTTCTTCAAACACAATGTGCTGCTGGTTCATTTAAAGCACTTAATCGAAAACTAAAATTTATGTACTTTTTTACAGACGTAAGCATTTGGTGTATTTATTATTGGTAAGAGAACTCGTATGTTTGCAATTTAAGTTACATATTTTCGTTGCAAGAAAAGTTTGAAAATAGAGAATTTCAAATTGATTGCATTGTCCGGGGATAATAAAATAAATCTTAAAGCTATGTTTGGAAAATGTAATGGTGTCTTGCATAACCAGATTTACATACAAAAATATACAAATATTGCAAACATCTAGGAATGCAATAACAATTCAATGGAAATGTTTAATACAGAGGCAAAAAAAATTGCTGAGCGTATAGAGCTGGGAATAAAACACATGCGTCTTCAAATTTATAGAGATAAAATGAATAAAAACAATCTAAGCCTAAACGCACAATTGCCAGAAAAAGAACAAAATGATTTGTCCTAGTTTACACTATGCAAGTCTTATTGCTAAGCTGACTATTTTTTTAGGAGAGAGAGACGAGGGGAACAGAAATGTTTCTTTTCCCCTCAGCTCTCCCTTTCATAACAATCAGCTTTTAAATAAGACTTGCATAGTGTTAACTAGGACTTTAAGGTTATTTGAAGTCTTTTTTACTCAAAATTGTATTTCATCAAGGCGTTAAAATTACTGAATTTCTGTCTCGAGCGCTAAGAAACAGCTGCTATCTAAACTTAAAATTGTATATGGGTATGTTAATTTATAATTTTAGTCATTAAATTTAGTGAAAGGATGCTCTAAGAAGACTTAAATTTTTTTTAAGATAACACGTATTACTTTGCTTATGTTATTTTACTTTATTTCATTTCCAAAAAACGATTTTAAAAAATGTCTCCTATAACAAAAAAAAAATATACTAGGCCCCTCAGAGGTCGTTATAACAAAACAATACATTATTATTTATGTTTGTGTTGCCAACACACGTGGCTGATAATTCTTTGTACATTTGACTTGTAAATGTAAAACGTGTCTGAAAACAAACCATAGTTTTAAAATGATTACATGATGCTTCATTTTTTTTGCTTTTTTCACTTTAACACCCAAAAAACTCGAAGAAATTGTTACTACTAACTACAATTAGAGTATAGACACCATTATTCAGAGGCATTTTTGAAATGAAAAATTATTTTATGTGGGCATAAAGACAACAATTTTTTTTATTTATCTTTTGCTTACTTTTTTGCTCATACAACTTTTGCCTATTGTTAAAAAAAAAACAATGCCTACAAGTAAAGTTCATGTTCACGCATGTCGCTGGGAATGAGGGAAGGAAGAGCCAGCAGAAGCAATGAAAGTTTTTAAGTACTTTTTCTTTTTGCGTCGTTTTTATAATTTACTTATTTTCTCTATTCTACAAACAATTGTCGAGTATATTTTTGTATAGAAAATTACTTAAAAGTTTTACTTTCATTTGCTTATTGTGTTCGTTATTTTAAAACACACAGACGCGTTAATATACAGTGGAGTTCGGCTGTAACGAAAGCAATTAAATACTTACTGTCATTTATTTATTTTTAATCTACAGTAGTAGGTTTGTTAAAAAAAATTTTGCTAGCTTTTTTTATAAGCAGAACTTAGAATCTTTGTTCTAACTTGTGCCTAGTTTCCATAACGAATTTGAAAAAAAGCTCGGTCTGAAATAGGACAATCAATATAATTATTTAGTTTTTCTCGATGCGAGAATTTATAAGAACGAGGCACTATGCTTGCTGTTAATGTATTAACTTGTGGGAAATATTAATGGAACAATTTTAGCACCTGAGAAATTATTCCTAATAAATTAAATAAACAGAAGATATTCGTTCCAACCTAACTCTAGTGTACTTTATAACAACTACAACGCATTTTGTTAGAAAAGATATTGTAAATCATTGAAGCGATCAAAGGCATTAACTAAGCAGCTTTATTTAAAATAAAACAATGACACAGCAAAATTATAGGCAGTAAGTTAATACTTGCTGATAAGATGTACTACATATTTATGTATGTGTGTTGTATAAATATATTGAAAAAAAGTTAAATTTGGAGAGTATTTTAACAAGTCATGGTTCCGTTCACTAAAGGTGAAAAGGAACCCTATTGTGTTCAGCACGATGTCCGTCTATCCATTTAAGGCTGTTTTCGCGAGAACCATAAGAGCTACGGACCTAAACTTTTGACAAAATATATCGAACTATCATACTATTCTATCGAAATTGGCGTAGCTAAAAAAATTTCCTAGTGGGTAATTATGACTGGTGATTTTCATGAGTAATAATAAAATCAAGGCGCACGGTAGTGCGCCAGGCCCAGTTCTGGCCAATGCACGCAGTGTGTATATTTACAGGAAGCCATTCGAGCTGTTTTTACCCCCCTCATAACTTTGTTCCCCGCGACCATGAAATTATGAAATTTAAATCATAATTAGAATAAATTTATGTTACCTCATATGCAAAGTTTGAAAGTTTTACAATGAAAGGTTCCGGAGATATGGAGGTGCAAAAAGTGCATATTTTAAGACATACTCACTGACTCACTGACTCACTGACTCACTGACCTACTGACTCACTCATCAATATTATGAAGCACTTCCGTTATAGCTACGCCCATAAAGGCTAGAATTAAAAAAGCAAATTTATCGCTTAATGGAAGCTATTTTATTGAAATTTGGCATACATACTGCGATAGGGCAATACTAAAAAATTTTCATTAAAAAAGGGGGCGTTGACACGCCCATACAATTTTAACCTCATTTTCGTGTACTACGGCTCAACATATTTAGATATACTATTTCTGTATGTATTATTATCCGTTTGCAACGAAACTTGACACAAATAATAAACACTGGCCGAGAAAAATCTTAAGTTTGGAAAAGTGGGCATGGTTACGCCCATAAATATTAAAAATTTAAAGTTGCTCTAAGGAGCTGCAATTTGATACACGAGTAGGTCTAGGTCAGAAAACAGCAAGAAAAACCTGAAAATTTAGTCAGAGGGCGGGGCTGCGCCCATAAAAATTAAAATTTTAAAGTTGCGTTTATGAGCTGAAATCTGATACACAAGTAGGTCTAAGCGAGAAACCAACTAGAAAAATCTGAAAATTCAAAAAGTTTTGATAGAATGGGCGTGGCCACGCTAATATTGTTTGAACCTGAAAACTTACAGCCTTATTTATAAAACTTATTAAGGCTTTTTAAGAAAAATTTCTTATGAAAATTTGTCTTAAAACCCCTTTATAAACCCTTAAAAAGTTTTATAAATAAGGCTGTTAATATACAGCTTTTAACTTAGCTGTATATTAGCCATTTTAGTGAAACCTTACATATACGTTACACGTATACAATACTTTAAACTATCACCTAAAAAAAGTGGCGTGATCACTCCCAGAAAATGTTAGCCTTCCGTCTAATTTACTTCGGTCTAGCATATTTTAGAAGAAAATTAGCATGAATTATAAGCGCTGCTCACAGTAATATTGTGAGTTTAAATAGTGGGAGGCGTAATGCTCATAAAATTATACGGTATAGTTCACGCTAGAGAGCTGAAATTTTATACACAAGCAAGTGTAGATGAGTAAGCCAATGGGAAAATTTTAAAACCAAGAGGTTTTATCCGCTAAAACCGCAATTCGCACTAGAGAGCTAAAATTTGGTACACAAATTAATCTAGATCAGAGATCACTAAGAAAAATCTAAGAAGCCAGAAGTTTCAATCAGGGGTTGGGAACGAGCACTGTAAACTCAAATTAAGTTAAATTTTACGAAACTTTTCATACACATTGCACTTATCCAAAGTAAAAATTTCCTGTAATGAAAAGTGGCTGTGACTTCACCAATAAATTTTAGCTTTTTCTTTCATGTACTTTGGCTTAGCAGTTTTTAGTCTATTACTCATGCATTTCTCAATAGCTTTTTCCTACAAAAGTTTACATGAATCATAAGCACTAACAGATACAAAAGTCCGCGGAGTCAGGCTCATAAAAATTTTACGTAATATTATACTGTTGAAAGCTGACATTTTGTAGACAAATAGTCCTAATTGATTTACTCAATCGGAAAATCCAAAAATTAAAGCCCTATTAAAACTTTGCATGCACATTAGGCATATTCTTTTGATTTATGTACTTCGGCTAAGCAGACTTTAATATGTAAATATATTTAGAAAATAGGCTTGGTCAAGCCCACTTAAATTTAAATTTACGCTATATATTACACATTTCTTTTCAGACGACTCTTAACAAATTACGTACACACTGGCGAGCCGTTGTAATGACACAATAGTGCATTTTTAATGGGTACAATCCAACACCCATCAAGCTCCAACCCATTATTTTATGTAAGTTCTTGCTTGGCACAATACCTAACACAGAAATATGTTATGTATTATATAAATTTGTAAACGAAAGGGTGTCATATAATTTCCAGATAATCTGCTTACTTGGCAAATATTTTTACCCTTCTAAAAAAGGAGAGAATAATGTATATTTGTTAATTTCTTTATATCGTTAAAAATGTTGTCAAATTAGCAGATTATCTAGAAATTATATGACACCCTATCGTTTACAAATTTATATAATACATAACATATTTCTGTGTTAGGTATTGTGCCAAACAAGAACTTGGTCAAAATTTATATCTCACTAATTTTATTGGCCGAAATTTTGGATAGGAACTTGGCCTTTTTTCACATTTATGTTTTTGCGAGGATAAATAATTACATGCAATTTTTAATAATTTTGGGAAGGGGGGTGGAGCAACAGCAATTCTTGGGGGGTCAGTGCACCCCTAGAATGGCCTTTCTATGTCTACGTCTATCAGCTTATGTTAATTTGAAAACTTGCTGTATCTTGGAAACCGTAAGATGCAAACTCTTGAACTTTTCAAAAACGCTAAAGCTAAAAGAAATCCTAAAATTAAAAAATTTACAAATCGAAAAAAATGGCCAAAACCCACAAAAAAGTTTACCGGATTGTTAATTTTTTTTTAAATGTCTACATCAAGTAAGATATTTGATGATGTTAAAAAACTTTTCTGAAGAAGCCACGCCAAAGAGTGACGAAATGTCGAAATAAAAATAATATTTGTACACAAAACAGAGACCGCAAGCTTAGAAAATTAAATAGATTACTCCCTGCAGGAGTAAAAGGAATAAATATATATTATAATATCATTGAAAAAGATTAGTGCTTTTCATATAAATTTTGTATTCAAGTCGACCATCTGGATTGTGGAAGCAGGAGGTGAAACTAAACTTGGTTAGTGTGCAAATTTTCTACATAAAATTTTATATTATTTATCGCAATTGGTTGTTTAAGATAAAATATATATATATATACAATGGGCTGTTTTAAGATATCGAATTAAAACTTTTGACTCAAAATTTATATTAAAAAGATCAATAATATATGATTTTTTTGTTTTCAATATAAAAAAAATTATATATGAAAAAATATCAAAAAGATATTATCAGCATAACGACAAAAATAAACTTCTATAAAAAAGCATTAAATTAAAAAAAATAACAATAAAATTATAAACTATTGTAATATAGCACAATTTACTTAAAAACTCCCACTTGTTTTTGTAAAAAAAAAACTAAAATTATAACTAAACTGACAATAAAAAAAATGAAAGCATCAATTTAGCAAATAAAAACAAACCGACCAATTATCCTTAAAATATTTACTATAAACCAAGACTTAAATTCATAAAGTATTTTACTTTGTTTGTGTTATTTATTTAGTCATTACTAGAAATGGTATTGTGAGCAAGTTTGCACTCGTATTGCAAAGAAGGATTGTAAGATTATTTTTTTCAAATTTAAAAATGAGGAAATCACTTTTTTTGGGACAGGCCCATAAACTGAAATGGAATATTTTGAAGTTTTCGATGATGTGTATCTAGGCACATTTACCAGCTAGTAGCAAAGAAACAGCTGAGCTGTTTTTTTCTTAAATTTAAGCTGCCCGAAAACTCCAAAAATATTAAAAAAAATTATTCCAAAATTTCAACATGAAAAATATTTTATAAAAAGAAAATCTTTGTATACAAATTCAGTAATCTAAAAGCCGACATAGAGATTTTTTAACTTTATTTTGAATAACTTTTTGTTTAACAAATTATGTATTTGACATTTTGGCTGAACTAAAAGGCCATACTCACCACTTAACAATTATTAGTGGTGAGTACTAATATACTATACCGTTTTGCACATGCTACGACGCGAGACCATTTGCACAAGACTGTTATTTGGGCTATTGTTATATAAGCTTATGAACAATACTATGTTAACAAAGAAGATGCACGTAACGAAAATAATTAAGAAATTTCTTTTAAAGTACTAGGAGGATACAAAACTTCAAAGCTATATTTTTTCTTTCTAAAAATCTTTTAGTTACAAAGTTTTGTCTGCTTTATTTTTAGGGTTCCGTACACCAAAGGTGAAAAGGAACCCTATTGTTTACGCTACGCTGTCCGTCTGTCCGTCTGTCCGTCTGTCCGTCACACGTTATTTTCTCAGGAACCCTAAGAGCTACGGACCTGAAATTTGGACAGAGTATGTAAAACCATGGCCGCTACAACAACAAATACATGAGAATTAAAAATTAAAGGGTGTTCCAAAACGAGCAGCAAAAAATGTTAAAATCCCATGTAATATACACACAATTGTATGAACATATGTATATTGAAACTTGAAATTTGTAAAATTAGTGTATTTTTATACAGACTACAACAATTAACACTAAAATTTAAAAAAAAAATTAAATTAAAGGGTGGTAGATCAGTTAATGCAATTTTGACTATGTAATTTTGACAATTTGCTATATCTTGGAAACCGTAAGAGGCAAACACTTGAAATTTTCAAAAACGGTACAACTAAAAAACCGAAAATTATAAAATCGCCAAACCAAAAAAAAAAAAAAAAAATATTAAAAAAAATCGCCAAAACGAAAAAAATTGCCAAAATTAAAAAAAATTTGTAACACTAAAATAAATCGCCAAATTCGAAAAAATCGCCTAAATGAAAAAAACCAAAACTAAAAAAAATTTAAATAAAAAAAATCGTAAAATGAAAAAATCGCCAAAAATAAAAAAAAAATCGCCAAAATGAAAAAACGCCAAAAACCAAAAAAAAAATCGCCAAAACAAGAAAATAAAGTGACAAAAACTAAAAAAGAGCCAAAACTTAAAAAAATCGCCAAAACGGAAAAAGCGCAAAAACCGCCAAAACAAAAAAAAAACGAAAAGACCCCAAAAACGAAAAAAAAATGCCAAAACTATATATTAAATAGGATGAAGTTTGTATTAAATTACATATCTAGTGTTCGTACGGAACCCTTAGTGCGCGAGACAGAGTCGCACTTTACTGAATTTTTTTCATGTTTAGTCATGCTTCCATTCCTTAAACTGTTGCTTACTGTGTTCGCACTTCATTTACATTAAACACGCTCATCTCTGATTTCAAGCACTAAGTGTAAGTTCATTATATGTATTTCACTACATATTTCCTTGAGTTTTTACTTAAATATTTATCTGTGAACATAAATTAATTCTACATACATATTTATATATATGGTGAATAGGATATCTTTACCTTAATATGGAAAGGCGTTAACTCAAATTTTTTTTGAAGTCAAGATTTTTTCATTTCTTGATACATTATATGCTATTCTATCGAAATATACAAAAAACGATTTCAAAAAAATAATAAGTAAGGGCCTTTCTATATTAAGGTAGCGATATGTAGGTTTATATGTATAAGTATTTTTAAGAATACAAATATGCATGTCACCCTATAAACTACAAAGTGTTGACTATCTTTTTATGTGCATAATAAAGTTTGGAAAAAAATTTACTAAATATATATTGATAATGCAGTGGTATTCGTTTGTTGAGTTTGCCATTGGCACGAATTTATTATGAAGATAAATAACATCCTGTATGTTATCAGTTGAAAAATAAAGGATAAAAGAATTTATTTGCACAGAAGTATAATACACAAAATTTCTGAAAATATTATGTACTATACTATCTACACTATGTTAAAATATAATAAATATAAAAAAAAGAAAAACTATTGAACCTAAAAATTTTTATAATAGATAGAAAAAAATTATTCTCAACTTGTTTGTGTGACAAAATCATATTCCTTCACAAGTATCATTTTACTAAATATCTCTATATATGAGATCACAAGCAGCAAATAATTAACTGGGTACTTGGTATATTAATCCTTATAGATTCTGGAAATAAAACTAAATGCTACCTTACTTATACGACAAAAAGAGCACACATGACATCGATAATGCTTTGAGAGAGTTAAAATTTCAAACTCCAGCTGCCCATATGTGCACATTTATCAGCAATAAGTATTCGATGGCATATTAATTTTTTGCTACAACCATGTTTTGAAAAAATACATACTTGTGACCACACAAATACAAACACAAAAATTTTTTACTAAATGCTTACATCTGAAATCTTGTTCATCAATCCATTCTAGTCTTAAGGTAGAATTAAGATTCATTTTCACTTAAGCACTTCAAATATAAAAATATATATGTGAACATATATGTATGCATATAAGTGCAAAAGCGCATGTATACATAGACATCAATGGAGTTAGATGTTAGTAAATTCCACGTAATAGTGATATTTCAATATTCCATTATTTTGGGTTGTGGTACTTGGCACTTTCTTTAACTTGAATACACACATTTACCACGGGTATGCATGTATGTTTTATTACACTTCATTATTTAATTTTAATTTTTTTTTTTTGCATAAAACTTACTTCCCCTTTACTTATTCGACTCATTTTCACGTACATACAAATATAACTAAAATCGAGCAATCAACAAATCATAGAATTAATGCCACACAACATAACTTTCTTAGAAATGTAACATCTAAGGAACTTAAATTTTTTATAACATTTGATATATCATGCTTTTGCTATTAATTTAGTTGTTTAAAAAAACTAAAACCCTTTTTGTACAGTGGGCTTGATGGCGTATACAATTTAAGTAAATATATATTTTTAACGGTCGAACCAAAAGGGGTGTTATGAGTTTCTGTATTTGTATATCCGGGTAATTATGTATCTGTAAGGATGTAAGTGTCCACGATTAGACCAAACAGCTGGATCGATTTTGATTGAGTTTGAAAGGTGACTTAATCGAAAGTATTCTTAGCTATGCTTAAAGAAAATAGGTCTAGCCACTTAGAAGATATCACATCTTTTCTAGATATACTCTGCTGAATAAATAAGTCTTTGACACCGTAGCTTCCTAAAGGCTAGGCTGATTTTAATTTGGTTTTTTTCGTTTGAAATATTACTTGATTTTATATCTTTTCACTTGCATTTAAAGCAAATCAGTGCAGCCCTTTGGTCTGTATGTCAGGGATTCTTAAGATTCTTAATTTTTATTATTAAAGCTGGTACTCCAATTACAAAATTATACATTAATAAAAGTTTAAAGCCAAGAATCCATCATTCAGAGAAAAGACTCTATGATGTTAACTTCCAGGGTATTGTAAGATCTAACCCAGGGAGCATAATATTGTAGAAAAAAATGCTTGTAAGCAACGCACACATTCTATGTGATTATATCGGCTAATGTTTTAGTAGGAGGCTTGTTTTTCATTCTAAGTTTCTTTGCACAGATGATATTAGGCGGGCTTTCAAAACTCTGTGCTGGCTTGTATAAGTATAGTTGTACATAGCTTGATTAAATTGACAGCTCTTTGGCACAAAATATACGCCAGGTTCCTCATCACCTCACATCACATCATTTTTTTTTTTATTATTTTATAATTATTAACACTAAACAAATAAAATGGAACTCCTTTATTAATTTCACTTTCATTATAATATTTCCGGATATTTTTACAAAGTAAAAAGCTCGAAAAACAACGTTATGTTATTGTTAAATAGTTCAATTGGAATTTCTGAAATCATCTAATTTAAACCATCATTAATTGTAAAATTTTTCGGTTAAAGAATTTGTTCTGACGAAGTAATAAATTTCCATAGAAATTTTTACTAAAAGTGTTGCATACTTTTGGTTGCCTTAGTTATGGCGTAAATGCATGTATGTATGTGTTGTGCAGTAATTCAATGCGTATGAGTAATATTTAAGCAGCAAAGTGCTTTTACTTTGTATTGAAGTAAATATTTATTTAATTTTCATTAAAATTTAATTTGCATTTTACTCTGGCCTGCTCAAAAAAACTCATACTTTCTTACTATGTAAACATTTTGAAAGCTAGTAGAATAAATTCCCATATGCAGTATTTTGATGATAAGTGATTTACATACAATTTAAGTTTTTCAAGCACAAATTTGACATTAAATTTTTATTTACCTTGGGAATTAAGGGATTATTAAATAATGCAATAATGATTAAATGTCTGTGCTTAAGTATTTGGATAACTATATATTTATTTCTAGTCGCACTCTTTCTGCAAGATGACACTTGATTTAGTTATAAAAACTACAATTAATTTATTACTGAGTTATTGATTGATTATTGAGCTTTTGTTTCAACTTTGATACATATCGTCCTTAACACGTCAAACTACCCAATATTCCCATTTGTATATTTTATATGTATAAATTTAATTAAAACTATCTCTGAATGAATTAATAACTATTATATACGTATATTAAAATCAATCCTTTTAACAGCATCCTCAATTATGATTAATGGCACGAGACACTTAATTGTTACTTGAATCAATCATTAAAAATAATTGGTAGTTTTATAATGTAATTTTTTATTGTTGGCTATTCTTTGTTCACTTTAAATGAACGTGGCTGAATGTGTTATTATTTTTTTCAGAAATTATTATTCTTTTAAGCGCATACACTACATGTGCCTGATTTTTTGTAACTATTATTAAACATTGTGTTATTTATTTTTTTATAATATTTTTTTAATTCTTTTAATTGCTACTGATTTATGCAATATAAACTGTTGTTGCAGCTGCTTTTATTATTCTCTTTTTATGCAAAATTTGCCACTGGCAC
Source organism: Tachina grossa (assembly GCA_949987645.1). Lineage (NCBI taxonomy): Eukaryota > Metazoa > Arthropoda > Insecta > Diptera > Tachinidae > Tachina > Tachina grossa. Next base: position 171,037,581 of record OX465274.1, on the reverse strand, counting down.
TTACAGTACATTCAAAATGCTCAAATGTCATTTGAATAATGAACGATTGTCTACTTGTTGTCGTAAGCTATATTATGCAGTGATTCATAAGTATATTAAACTTACATGTGTGGTAGTTGTAGGTATTGCGCTTGTTGTTATATTAAATATTAATACATACACATATACTTACACAAGGAGTAATAAGGCGTAAAGATATTTTTGAAGGGTTTGCAAAAAATCATTGAGATCATAAATTTTCAAAATCCCGCAATAATTTTAAAACATATAAAAAATGCTTACAATAAGATAAAAAAATTTTATAAAAGACTATTTATACTGGCTTAAAAAACACTCTAGAAGTATTTTAAATTTATTTTACAGTTAAAATGTAAGGCACACTTATATATGCAATATTATTGCACAATAACTGATATTGCACAATAAAATTGCGTATGTGTAAATTATATTAGTAGGTGGATAATATATTGAATATAATCAAATGTCCTTAAACCTATATTGAGCAAAAAGTAATATTTTAAATATCACTAATAATTATCTTAATAGTTTTTTAAACTATCTAATCAAATTACTTAATTTGATTAAGTTTTCATATACAGATGAATGAATTACAAAAAATTAATTTTATAATTTTTACACATATCTCACCATAGATGTTTGAGTTTCAGCATATGGTGATCAGTATATGGCTCCTCTAAAACAATACTACGACTAACAATTAACCGATCTGCAGCCTATTAAAACTAAAAAATAGTGATTTTAATATTAGTTGAATGATTTATTTATCATAAACACTCTCACGCAGGCATCTCATCGAAATAAATAACTGGCTGTTAGAATGTTCACCAAGCTTAAATTATCTGGGAGTGAGATTGGATCCAAATCCCTGATGGTTTATAGAACAGATATAGAAAATATAAGTTGTTTAACGCCCAAAGATATATATATATATATACACATTATGGTAAGACATCTCATCACTTATAATTGCTTAAACTTGGCCAAACAGAGTTAAACCGGCTACAAGCAGGAGGCAATTTAAAAATTTACAAATGCTTGCATGTCTCTGTACAACAGGATCAATGAAAACTTGTACTACAGCGGCAATGGAATTCTTTGAACTCATTTCTAAATTGCAAACTGCCTAATTAGTCAAAAGGAGCTATTAGCCCCCAAAAGGAACTCATCCTACTCATGCTATGCTTTATTAAGATATTCTTATCCAAAACAAGACCCTTTAATTGAAGATTTTTCAAAACTACAACCAAACAACTGCAATGCAGTCAATTCACATACCTTTTTAAGCAAACTGTAGCTAATTCAATCATCTTTTGTAGATACATGTTGTACAGGGTAGTAAAAATAAAATAAAAATATTACATTTTGGGTACATTTGCTACAAATCTACTCACGAATTAGAATTTGTTAAAAAAAAATTTAGTACAAAGCAGCTGGACTTAGCTCCAAATCTCGTAGGTACTAAATTTCGAGATAATGTAAACTCTTATTTCGAGAATTCAAAACCAAACACTCATAAATATTTTCAAACAAAGAAAATATAAGAATGCTCACCGACTTTCTTACCGGCCATTATATGTTTAACAGAATACAAGCTGATGTAGATTCTTTAATTATGATGATGAAATCATCAGAAAGTTTTAAGCCACAGAACATATACACATCGATTTAGATAAGCACTCGTTATAAGATTTAGAACCATTGGCAATTTTAAAATTCCTCAAGAGAGCAGCCATATATCGATTAATAAAATCCAAAAATTTGTTTAGTTTATATCTACAAATCAAATGCTTTGACATCAATATCTCAAAATCTGTAAAAAGCCACTTATATTATTATTTATTAAAACCACATATCCTTTAATAACAGCCCCATTTTTTTCATTTTATTTGAAGCAAATCGCAAATGTCTACTGCTAGACAAATCATGTTTATTGTTCTTCAATTTTTCAATTCCTCATAAATCTATGAAAAATCACTTCATTTACAAATGCTTCCCCTAGAGACATATTGTTTGTGGGTTAACAAAAAAATTTTGCAAAAATTTTATGCAAAATAATGTCGACGGTGTTTTTGCAGTCGGCTTATTATCATAGATGAATGCATGAAAATATTGCAAATTTATGTGCCTTCTGTATGTGTGTGTTTTTCACAAGCATCTCTAACAGAGATTAGAATATGTTAAGACTTGTAATTATTTCTTTAATTATAACCAGCTCAAAAAATTAATATTTGATCCTTTGAAAGAAATTAGAGTATAAGAGTCGCATGCAAAAAACTTAACAAAGCTTTGACAAGCAATGTTAAGTAAAGTTGTATTCCAAAAAAATTAATATATCAAAATTCTAAAGAAGGCACCCACGTTTGTTAAGACGACTTTAAGTTGATATTACCGCAATGTGTATTTTGTACATCAAATATTTTTGTTAATATAGCACATATTTATTCATGAGACATCTGAAAATGAATCTAGAAGTGCTAGTAGCTCTTATCTCAAAACTATTATCTCTGCCATGTGATGGAAAACATCATCAAAATATCCACAAAAAAAATATTAAAATAAATACAATTACACAAAAATGTTTTAAGGATGTACATACAATCAAAACGAATAAACAAAACTGGATATTTATTTACTAATTTCATTCGAATAAAATAAATTATGATAATTTTTCTTTGTTCATCATATTTTTTTATTTTTAGTTCATAGAAATGTTTATTTGTTTTCCGACCATGTGGTCAGGTCATATTTCTTAAATTAGGTCGCTTTACTTTAAGATAATAAATATTTATTTAATAAATATAAAAAAATATTTGAATACTTGAATGAAATTGCATTCGATTTTGTACATCAAAAGATGTGAAGTAGTTGTTCAACACGATGGTGTTACCAGTATTTATTATTAAATCACAAAATAATTTAAGTTGTCTTTTCCATATAATTTATTAACAAAGCAATGTCAGCCTTAAAGTGCTTGAGAACTACTATGAACTTTAAAGCTAAAGTAAAGTATTTTTTTGCATAAGGCGGTTAATATGTATGGATAGACAAAAATTTAGTTCAGACTTAACTAGAATGTTAGGAAAATTTTAAAAAATTTGCTTGCAAATTAAAACTTTATGTGAGGTAGTGCTCTCTTCAGTAGATACATTTTGTAAACGTAATGTTATTAATTGACTATAATAAAGTGCGTGGCACTTATTTACTTCATTAATTTTGTGTATATACAAATTGGTAATTATATTTATTTATTATTATCTGAAAGTAATATTTTGTTAAGTTTTTGAAAATTATTAAACAATACTAGTGGCCCTTTTTATAGTGTATGATTAAAAATTAACATAAACTTTAAACGGAAGTTAGGTTTAACTGCATGATTAACTTTTAACCGACAGAAAACTGTCTGTTAAATTTAACGAAACAAAATTTGTCTGTTAACATACTAATTAAAAAATAAATATTAAAAAGGTAATATTAAGGAAAATGGAATATAAAAAAAGGATTTACGCTCGGTGCAACTATTTTTCTCTGTCAGATGAGGATTTTAGACAACGATTCAGAATATCAAAGTCTATCAAGATTATTTATTCAAATCAAAACCAATTAACTAAAATTTTTCCTAAACTACAACCAAATAACTGCAATGTACCCAGTTCACACACCTTTTCACACATCTTTTATATAAGTATGTTATACAGGGTAGTAAACAAAAAATAAAAATATTTGATTTTGAGTAGATTTCCTACAAATCTACTGACGAAATAGATTTCTTTTTGTATGGAAAATATAGTAAAACGAAACTATATTTAGCTCCAAATCACGTGAGTACTAGATTTGTATGGACTATAAGCAAATAGAGGCAACATTGCCATATTGTCTGTCGTATGTTTAGTTAACAGCCGGATGGTGAAATGGAAATCGATAATAGGGCATTTACATTACCTCTAAGTCTAGTACTTAGGAGATTTCGAGCTAAATCTTGCTGTTTTTTACTAGATTTCCCATACAAAACACAATCTATTTTGTCAGTAGGTTTGTAGGATATCTAATCAAAATCCAAATTTTTATTTATTTTTACCACATATTTATAAAAAAGATGAGTGAATTAGCTACGGTATGCTTAAAAATGTGTGTGACTTAGCTACATGGCAGTTATTTGGTTGTCGTTTTAAACATTTTTTAGTTAATGGGATTTTTGGGTAAAAAAATCTTGATAAATGTCAAAAAAAGGTTGGTCTAAACGGTATAGATTTTCATAAAGATTTTAATTAATATCTGTTAGATTTTGTGCTGGTGTAAATGGCCTATAACCCTTTTTTAAATGGTTTCTGTTAATCAAACCTGGAATTATTTAATTTTTTGTTAAGAATTAAATAATCATAATATATTATATTGTGTAAATAGTACTGCAAGTAATGATTAATAAGCTGCATAGCATAAAATACATTTTAATTAATAAAAATGTAGTCCATTAAATATTTCGAAATGAACAATACAATACAAACATAAAATTAGTTCATAACTATGAGTACAATTATAATATATTTCTATCAAAACTTGTTGCTCAAGTACTTATCATAAGCTTAAAGAAAAATTAAAAGAAGTGGCAAAAAGCTGTTGCATTCTTTCAAACTCTGCGTTCTGCGAGCACAGAGATATTTCAATGCACATAAAAACAACAATTGATGCGAAAAGTATGCAACAACATACAATTGACGCGTGTAGCAAGTTTAACATTTGCCTTGTCGCAGCTGTTTGAATTTATTTATGCTGGATTTCTCTTATTGTTTTGATTTTAATTTTTGCACATTTAACAAGCAGTCAAAGCTGAAAGACCATGGCGTGCCACGATAAGATGAAATGAAAATAAAAATGAAAATTTTCAGAAATGAGAAGAGCTTCTTTATTTCAAAAGAAATGCAAAAGCTATGAAGATTTCTTTTAACTGCATTTCGGATATAGAATTAAATATATTTCAGTCTTAAAACAATTGGTTGCAGAGCAAAATAGCTTCCAATTTATTGTTATTATATATTTCCCACATTTCCCCAGACTTGTTTTCTTTGCTTGGTCTTTGGAAGCTTTATGCCTTTGCCGAAATAACTGTTAGATAATGCAGCTTTTTTATTATATATATCTTTATTAATAATGCTGTTTTTTTCATATATGAAAGCAAATATCATTTTTAGACCCCTACAAGGGCACTAACACTTACAGAAAAAAGTACCAATGTTAAATCAACATGCAATTTTTTTTTAAGAGAATTAACACTCAGGCAATGCATGCCTAGTACTACTGCTAGGTTCGACCTTCATTAAGAAAGGGTTAGTGACTCAGATGACAGATGGTGAAGAAAGAAATAGATGAAAGCTTCATTCTTTTACAACCATGCTTTTTGCACGTTTTTCAATAATGTAGTGTTGCAGCGCTTCTGGTGTCAATGACGAGTATTGAATTTTTAAAGCTCTGTTTAGTAGCCATTTTATTTGTTATTTGACTTAATCGATACTGCTGCTATACCATACCGACGAAGGAGGGCGCTCTGATGTTATATTAGGATTAGTATCCGTTTAAATCGATGTAGTTCAGTGACCAGTGACTATGCATTCATCTTTAAACTGTCCAACAATAGCTAATATAAAGGGACACTAATGCACAATAGAAAAATACGTCGTGTTGTTATTTAATGACTTTGTCGGCGAATGGACTTGAATGCAGGATATAAGATATGTAATATGGAATTTGTGTGTGTTCAAAGATACTTCTAATAACATTATGAGTATTTGGTCCTCGAAACGCAGTCTTTTTTGTGCTTTAATTTTTTTTCTAACTTTGTTTAATAAATAATAAAAATAATAAAAAAATTAAGTAGATATAATATGTATACCTTTTGTCTATTAATCTTATAGTAATTAAGTGTTGATCCTTTTACGGTTTCGCAATTTTCACTAACAGACCAATGCCATTTATCTGATTTTAAAACATTTAAAAGGCATGAATACCTGCTCACAAAATAATCTGCTGCTGAGTATACACTGAAAAAACAGTTTTACATAAATTCAACGAACTCGCATTCATTGATTTAAATTAATTGAAATTCAACGTACTAAAGGGTGTTTTTTATTGAGGTATAGAACTTTAAGTTGGCATCACTTTTTTAACTGGCGGCCATTTTGTCAGCTGTCAAGTGATTAATATTTAGTTTGGTTTGCCATTTGATCATGAACAGGTTGACAAAAGAACAACGCTTGCAAATCGTGCAAATTTATTTCGAAAATAATTGTTCAGTTCGCGAAGTTTACCGCAAGCTCCGTCCATTTTATGGTCGACATAATCGTCCATCAGAGCAATTAATTCGGTTAACCCTGGATCGTTTTCGCACTACGTTTACTCTATGTGATAATACGCATCCGCAGAGACGTCGAACAGTGCGCACCGAAGAAACAATTGCCGCTGTAGAGCAAAGTGTTGAAGAGGACCCGAATGAATCGATTCGCCACCGTGCACAGCAATTGGAGCCGACTAACCGACTATTTTGTTCCCGAATTGGATGGCATGAATGTGGATGAGTTGTGGTTCCAACAAGACGGCGCTACATGCCACACAGCGCACGTCACAATCGATTTATTGAAGGAAACATTCGATGAGCGCATAATTTCGCGGAATGGACCTGTCAATTGGCCACTAAGATCGTGTGATTTGACACCATTGGATTATTTTCTTTGGGGATATGTGAGGTCGCTCGTCTACGCCAACAAACCAGAAACGTTAGGGGACTTGGAAGCCAAGATTCGTGGCGTTATTGCCAACATACGGCCCATATGCTCGAAAAAGTGGTTGAAAATTGGACCTGTAGAATTGGCTTTATTCGAGCCAGCCGCGGCGGCCACATGCCCGAAATCATATTTAAGCATTAATGGCATAAAATTATCCTTCCAATAAAGCCAAATTGATGGACATTAAAACGATTTTCTTGTGTTTTATTTCAATTTGAAGTTCTATACCTCTAAAAAAAACACCCTATATATTTTTGTTCAAAAAAATATTCCTTCAAATTCAACGTAAAATTTTATGCAGATATGAACTGAACGTTGAAACAATTCCTTAATATTATTTATTGCATTTTAGAACGAACTAGTTTATTGATTTAACGTATAATACGTTGAATTTAAGGAACACGTTCTTTCTTATATAAATAAAAGAAACAAGTTTAGTAAATTTCAAGAAAATTTACTTTGATTCAAGGAACGTGTTCATTTATTTTAAGTAATGTGAGTTGAATTTGACTTCAAGAACAAAAAGAAGATGTTTTATTCAATGAACGAGTACTTTGATTCAAGGAACCATCATTTGAATTTCTGTTTTACTTGGTTCAATTCAACGTACTAGTTCCTTGTTTTATAACGGAGAAAAAACGTACTAAAAAGAAAAAATAAACACAAAGCAATCAGTTGTTGTTCTGCGTTTAACAAATAAGCTTGTGTGCAAATTAAAAAAGAAAGTTTAAAATAAAAAAGTGCCAAAAAGTAAGTTAATAATAAAGAAGTGATTACAATTAATTTTCATCGCAAAAAGAAATATAGTTATATAATATCCCGAATATCAAGAACTTGCTGAATTACTTCAAAGTTGGAAAATCAGTTGCAAATGCACATACTTCTGACATTATTGGTTCCAATTCTCAAGATTTATGTAAGTAATTATTTTGGATGCTATTTAGAAAGTATAATTTTATACATATACATACTATACATGTTTATGTATGTTAATTTTGAAGATTCGGAACCAACGCAGGAGTTTTCATTAGAAGCCTCAGATATGAAAATTCGAGTGCAGAGGAATTCAATAGAACTTGGCAGGCATGCAGCAATTCCAGAATTAAAGAAGTAAACCAAGCTTCCACATTAGTCAAAGTTTTTAGAAGATAGCCCGGGTATAAGAAACCGAGTAGATTTCGATATGTGAGTATACAAATCTTTACTGTTTTATACTTTAGTATTTATTGCAAAATAAATATTTATAACTATATTTCAGATTGACAAAGACTTTGGCGTTGCTTTTGGGAAACGTGAAGGAGTTTTATTTAACTGGCCGGAACGATTCGATATTAACCCTTTATAAAACTTTAATAATTTTTATAAATAAGGTAGTAATAATTTAGTAGACTCTGATACTATCATAACCAAATTTTTTTATGTAAACACATACTTACATATATATAAAAATGTAAATTATTTCTTATTATAGGAAATTTTAAATAAAATACTCAATTTAATATGAACTTGTCTAATATTATATTTATTAAAATAAAATTTTGAATTTATAGGTGCATTGGGTCAAGGAATGATTTTATAAAAATCAATGAATGCGTTTATTGGGTCAATGAATATGTTACTTAAATTCAAGGAACTGTTTCATTAAATTCAAAGTATAAATATATATGTTTAATGAATTTACGTAATGTTTCAACGTATGGATTCTTAACTTCAACGAACTGGTACGTTGAATTCAACAAGCCAATGATTGGCATACGTTGAATTCAATGAACATGTTCCTTAGGTGAAAAATAAGGAATAAATTTGTTGAAGCAACGAATTTTTTCGTTGAATTTATGTACCTTTTTGGTTCAGTGTAAATCCTAACCACATTCTGTAGGTGCCACAGATTGGTTAAAAGTACATTAAAAATCAACAATTTGAAATTTGGTAACATGTTATAAGCAACTACATACAGACACACATATGTATGCACATGTTGAATATTTCAAATCATTATGTCCTTATGTGTAGATTGCATGAATGCATTAAGTCTTTTTTACACACAAACATATACATTCATATGTATGCACCCAAATACAAAAATGTCATTCATACATTATTGCATAATGGGACCATGTTTGCGAGGGCATACATATGTGAGACTCAGTGAAAAAGTTGATGTCAAACAATGTGAAAACAGAGCGAAAACATCAACATCAACATCAACTTTATATTAAAATTTAACCAAAAGTTGCAAATAAACATTTTATAAAAGAAAAAATTAAAAAAATACACAAAATAACACTGAATATTATGTAAAATAATAAGTCATTTTAATTCTCTCCCGAAATAATATTTATGCATCGCAAATTTAATACACTAAACTTATAATAAAATAATCTTTAATGCCAAATATTTAACAAACAAAAAAAAAACACATTGCATTGCAGTGATGTTGCAAGAGTGTTCGTTGGAAACACTCAATCCCTAAAAAAAAAAGAAAATAAATTGAAAAAAAACAAAACTTTATTGCATCATGGAACAATAACAATAAAAAGTTAAGCAACCCCTTAGGTTACACAAAAAAATAACTGAATTTTAAATATGGAAAGTTCAAATTTCGGATAAACTTTTATCAACATGCAGTTATATGAACACGTATCTGTGAATGTATGTATGAAGGTACGCATGCATATGACTACAACTTCAATTAATAAAAAATAATGTGACATTCTCCTCTACAGTATTAGACCAAATAAATAAGTATACAATTTAAGTTTTAGATGTATGTTTTAATGTTCCATCTTAAGGAAGGATTCTCTTGAAAATCTTAATCCTTCTTTACTCAATAAAAAATTATTGTTATATGAGGGAAACATATATAAAATATAATGATTTCAATATAATATGTTTGTAGTGCAGAAAATTTAAAAATATTGTGTGAAGATCTTAGACCCATTTAGTTGGCCATCGAGTGTAGATAAAATATTGTTTATATATTTTTTTTTTGTATTCAGTTATAAGTTTTTAAACTACCAACAGATGGCACAAAACTAAAATATTAAAAACGAGTCAACCTTGATTACAGAATTAATACAATTAAGCACAATAATAAATTTTTAAGCATATATGTACATACACAAACGCCTGCTCTACATATGCAAATTGTACATAAAACATATAATTTTTTTTATTTCCTCTAAATTGTCACCATTATTCACTCATGTCAAGTTCAGTTATAAAAAAAAAGCATAATTCGTTGTTTGAAAAAGCGCATTTTTATTGAAGTTTTATTTGCTTTTTGGAATAAAAATATTAGCAAAAGTAAAGACAAGGAATAGGATCTCTGGAAAAACTCTTCGGTTATTAGATAACTTCACGATAAAATAAGGAAACCTGGCTAAGCACTGGACATTTTTTTAGAAAATAATAAATACATAAAATATATAATTTTTTTATTTCCACTAAATTTTCACCATTATTTTCTCATGTCAAGTTCATTATAAAGCTACAAAAGATCACAAATTCTTTGTTGAATAAGCGAAACTCTTCGATTGTCAGATATCTTCACGAGACTAGGAGACCTGGCTAGCACATGAGAGTACTAAACAGTTGTTCAGCATAACATTATAATAAGTAACGGACATGAGTCTTGAATAAAAACTTAACGTGCTGACATAAAGTCAACGACTGCACCATACCACATGGTACGATGATGCTGACCATATCTGATTAATTGACGGTAAATAAAGCCCTAACTTCTATACCCATCACAGAAAAAAATATTAATGTAAAATCACTATGTAAAAATTTTGATGGGACTCTATTAAATTTATTAGAAATAATATGTGTTTTAAGTGTGTTTATTCACAACTACAATGCAATGTTGTGTTCAGTTGAGTGGCTTGTTCTTGTTTTATTGTTTTTTGTTTTTATGTTCGTAAATAGCCCAAAAAGTTCACATTACCAGCGAAAACTTCATGCTTCTGCTTATTGTGGCTGCAACGATATGCCTTTTAACTACGAGGCTATGATTTCGAGTTAAAGGCCACTAAACTTTCATCATCAGCGTTCTTTTGTGTTTGGTCCACTGTGTGTGGTGTCAGTTGATGTAGATTTCTGCTTTCTATACTTAGCATTATTGCAAAGGGAATATGTGAATTGTTTTGATTCATCGTATTTCAATTTGCTGAAAGCTTTTTTTTTTGTATTGTAAGCTTAATTTTACCATCTCTATATTTACAACATAGTTCTTTGTGCTGTTTCAGTATCAATTCACGTTTTTTTAATTTAAAAAAAAAACTTTGATTCAACATGATTTTTCATTTTGACTTAATGGTAAGCAGCAGAACAAGTTTTTTATTGTAAGTACCTTTTTGCCCTTTTTGAAATTTTTTAATTATTTACAAAAAAATATCCATTTTTAATCCAACTTGCCAAAAAATAACTTTTTGTGTTTTGTTACTTTATCGGAATTACCCTGCTAAAATTAATGGTTTATATATAAAATTTTTAATCAATCTATTGCATTAACAATACATGCATCCTTTTTTCATCTACGCGATTTATATTTGATAATAGCCCAATTCACAATCTTGTGCAAATGGTCTTGCATCATTGCATGTGCAAAATTGTATAGTATATTGATACTCACCACTTAGCAATTCTTAGTGGTGAGTATCAATATACTATACCCTTTTGCTTATGCAACGATGCAAGACTATTTGCACAAGATTGTGAATTAGGCTAATGTTTTTCGGATTATTTAGTGTTCAATATAAAAAAAAATAATGTTGGTTTATAAAAGGTTTACAAAGCAAATTTTGTATGGAAATTTGTTTGTTAAACGTTTTGCAAATCTGAATTATTTTTTCTGAAGAAGGCTTAAAATCTTGAATAGAATTCTATCAAAAAAAAAAAAAACGTTGCATCCTTAAAAAAGGAATGCAAATTAAGGCTGATATAACATAGCATCTACAACTGCGACTAACTCTGATATAATATCTCGGCAGAATAGCAAAAATAAAATGCTGATATTTCTCTTCATGTCATACAGGAGGAACACATAATTATACTTTTTTTATATTATTTCATTTTATGCAAATTCTCAACGAATTAACATGTATTACATTTGTATAGTTAGTTATTTTATTTTCCATTTTGCACACAAACTTTAGTTCATAATTCAGTTAAACACATTTAATATTGTTGTTGATTTTTTACAACATCGCTCTCATAAAAATTATTATAAGATAGACATAACATTAATTTGAAGTCTACACGTAACATAATTCTCTCCACGATTGAATTTGATGCTCTCATCTTACATTTTAGGCGAAGACTCTGTGTAATGTATTATTGTTGTCTTTTAAATATTTTCATGAACTCTATCAATCAGAGTTGTATTTTCTCAAAAGCTTTGTGGTTATGTATGAAAATACTAAAAGGCTATTTTTGAGTGCTTAATTGTGTAAATTTAGACTGCAAGCTCAATAAACGAAAATTGTATGTATTTAAAATAAATAATCTGCCCATCTAACAAAACGCACCACAAAGTCTCCCTGCACGGCTTTCAGCGATGTCTGGCTGTTGATGTAGACGTTTAAATCCTCTGGGCACCTGTGATGCTCAGCGGCGCACTCCTTAAAATTTTAGCAAGCAATCTCCTATTGCTTTCCTTTCTCAATGCCTTCCACTTTACCTCAAACTCATAGGAAATAACCTGTCGGACAAACGATGTATAAGTCCAGTTTACTACTTTTAGTTGCAGACGACAATTCCTTTTTATGGAGTTCCTGCATTAGTAGAAGCCTTTTGAACCATTTACAGTTTAATCAGAGTAGAACTCAAACAATTAACTAAGCAATATGAAAGAAAAAATAATAATTCCGAACAAACATATTTTATTTTTTGACAGTTTACTTTTTGCTGCCACGTAAAATTGCTCTGGTAATCACAGTATTTAGGAAATTGAAGTTAAAATAGCAAGAGTCGTAAGTTTGTGCTATTTTTTATGCTTCTTAAAATAAAAACAGACGCAATCAAAGCACAAGCAATAAACAAAAAGTTATGCAGAACAAAGCACTTCAGCAGTTCACGTTCAATAGTTCTTAGTTTGACTGATTTTAAAAAACCCGAAGTTAAAAAAGCAGAAATGTTGTGTTTTTTTCTGTATTTAAAAATACAATAGTAGAACAAACATCAAACTTTTTCGATTCAATGTACATACATTTTAAACAGCAAAATTTGAAAGGATAGAAAGCACACAACATCTTTGCTGCTTTAACTTTCTAAATTATTAAAAGCATTAGTCAGTCATACCAAAAGCTGTTCGAACATGTCGACTGCTGCAGTGCTTTGTTTTGTATAAGAGTTCATACATTGTTTGTGCTTCAATTGCGATTGTTTGTATTTCAAGCAAAATTTTTAAACACTAGTAAATCATGTATAATTAACATTAAACTTGATGGCCGATAGCTAGGCATCACTTAAGATCTTAATGTCTATGAAAATAAAGTCGCGTGTTAAATCCCTAAATTATTATGGAATTCAAAATAAACTGGCCTTATGATGGGAACGTGAGCACATTAGAAACCAAAGGGATAACTGTCTAGCCATTAGGAAGATTTATAAGATCTATATCCCATTTTGGCAGGTTATGTCGAAAACGAAAATAAAAATTTCGCAAAAGTTCTAATTTTATGAAAAAAGTTTACTTAATTTTAGTAAAACTTCATTAATAATCTAGTGTTTATTAAATTATTTCACTTGTCCCAAGTAAAAAACGGTTTTGGCGCCATACGGCAACTTTTTTTACTCAAATTTGGAAAATGTTTCTAAGTTTTATATACTTCTCCCAGAAGTCAAGCAGAGCACACGTCTAGGAAATTTGTATGAAAATCACTCAAAAAAAAACAAGTGCTTTCCATACAAATATTTTACTCAAACGCCTGGGTTATAAATATAGGAGATTAGTTGCCTTTTTAATGCAAAATAATTCGTTGGATCAAATAAAACTAGCCTAAATCGATCTTAAAATGAGATTTTATTCAAGATTACAATCTTAAATGCGATCTTAAAAAATAATTAAAATTTCATTCTTAAATCAAGAATTTTCACATTTAGCAAACTATTAAGATTGAAATGATTTGATTTCGAGCATAAAATTTTAATTTTAGAATGATTTTTCCCTTAGTGTAATGCCTTAAAAGAACAGATTATATAAATAAAGTACCGCAGGAATTTTAAGCTCAAACACAAGCCCCTGCAGAAAAAGAAGGTGTAGAGAAGCATTTTACTTAAAGCAGCATTAAGTCCAATCCATTTTTTTCATTAAATCCCTTCTTTAGCGCTACTTTTAGCATAAAAAAAACGACTACAACATTTCACTAGATTACCTTAAAGGAAATATATCATCATATGCATGCGATATTATAAAAATCTTATATGAATTGTCAACATTAGCACTTACCTGTTACGCTTAGTATAGAATACAAGAAAACTTCAGCAGTAATAACTATGCTGAATAAAAAAAAGCAGCCTTGCTTTCCAGACAAAATTTCAAACGTGCAGCTAAATAAAGCATTACATATTGCTTAAGTAATTCAATTTAACATAAAAGCGCATCCTTGAAACCTGCACTAAAAGACAAATAAAAAACATATAACACTATGCATACCATTATTACATATAATGCAAATTATTTCTACACAAATGCCCCCACCTGCTTGTTAGAAAGCAAGTTGAAATACACAAATTACAAGAACTGACTTTGATTTTTTTTTAATTACATAAACAGTGAAAAGATTGTCCCAAAATGCTAAAAGCTTTTCCTTTTTATCTGTCATTTCTCCTTGCAAAGTGATTCCGATTTTTTTTTTCATTTATATATTTTCTTTGAAATTTTTTGGTCTTAGTTCAACAGTCTTTTACGCCCTTCAGTATAGAAATTTCTTTCTCATCATGCAACAGATAAAAGAAAGCTTAAGCTTGTACCAAATGTCTACCGAAAACTACAAAAACGAAATTATGCTAATTATTAATGGATAAAGCAGACAGTGAGTGGATAAAAAAATATAAACAAAATGAAAGAATAATAACATAATTTCCCCTTTGGAGTGTTAGAGACGAAATTTTTTAAAATTTTCCAAACACATTTCCAGTGCTCAGGCATGCGCCATTAATACTTAAAGAGAGGGAGAGAAGTATTTGCTTTTGATGACTCCTTTTTTATGAAAATTTTCTGGGTATTGCATTACTAACCTATAAAATGGAATAAAATTGCAGCAACAGGCTAAATGCAAATATTTTATTTATACTGGTGCCAGCTACAGAGAACGATGACAGACTATCAGTATGTATTATTTGCGGTGCAAGTCTAAAGCCACACAAGCGAAAATTTTTGTGGGGCTTTATTGAATTTTTGTTTTTTGTTTTTTTTTTTGTAAATGACTGTCCATTATTTTTGAGTTTAATTTATTCATAATATTGGATATGTGTTATACATTAATCCTTAAAGCCTTATATTAGAATACACTGAAGGCCTAAAGGCTAAGGTCTATTTATAGAAATAATGGCGAGTAATTTTTTTTGTGTTGAAAAAAAAACAGCACAGAGTTTTTAAGATTTTTACTCAAAACATAGCATTCGCGTAAAGTTTTTATGAATAAATATTGTATTATTTATGGTATATTTCTGATGTGGAAACCTACAGTACTTTTGTGCAAGCTTATGGGATCTAAGGTTTAGTTAAATAAGTATCGTATATAACATACATATATAAAAACTTTTCATTCAAGATATTTCAACTTAAACATTTTATAATAATTTCTTAGTATCTGATTCAGATATCTTTGAATGAAAATATTTTCTGAACACAACATGATGTTGTTATAGCCAAGTTAAGCCACACCTAAGATGAGAGAAACAAGCTTGATTTCTAAAAGCATATAAAAATAAGATATTTTAGGCAAGCTAATGACGTTTCCTTTTATCATAATACGAGTAAGCAAGTAAATAAGATTTCTTGCACTTTCCAAGAGAAAGTCATACTTTTCGTATTCAATAGATGATAGTTTATTTGAAAAAATCTCTAAAGAATTTAACGGCATATAGCTTCTAAAATGATGCCGCTCAATATGATTTTAACGACAATATCACACAAAATATATTAACTTTTTATATAAAAAAACGCCATATTTTTTTGGAATGATTAATTTAGTGCAGCCGTTTTGCATGCGCGTTATATAAAGATAGTATCTACAAACTAATGGCTTTTGTTCATTTAATTACACTGTCTGACATCAGCTATAATTGAATATGAACTTGGTTTTATCCTATCAAGCTATTTTTTGTAATAATCAAAAACCCTTGATATACTGATATGAAAAAGTATTTAATTTAATTGAATTTTGCGTGAAATTTAAATGTAGAGAATTGACATATAATTGTTGTTGTAATTATGCATTTGTATATGTATGTATTACTAACATACCAAATAATAAACTTTTGAGCTAATTATGCCGAATAAATCCTCATATCGTTCATATTGTGTACAAATTTCAGACAAATGTCCAGTTTTCTCAACGATTTTTTATTTATTTTAAGTTGTGACTCGCTTATTGCAAACTAGTTTTTTGAGTTATGACGTTGTTTGAGTAAATGAGCGATATGTAAATCCTAGGTACATTTTTTGCTTTCTTGATATATTAATTCATTGCAAACATCTTTTAAAAAAACTGCTGCATACTTTTCGTTACTATTAGTCATGCTTGTGAAAGCAGTAATTCATGGCGAATAAGTAATGATTAATTTTTAAGCTATGTACATATATTCACCTCTTACAAGAATATTCACCTCGCCTGAATACAATGTGGTAACAAAAAAATGTTGCATAAATTTTGTATAAGTCGGGATTTGGAGCGTATGTGTAATATATTAAGTAGTCTAATTAGCGGCGTTACCAGAAACGATAGCTTAAAAAATCCCTTGAATTATTTTTTTCTTTTAACGGCCTTTTCACAAGTTTTGTGGGAAGAACTTGCACTTGAAGCTCACGTTAACTCTTAATCATACATTATGAAAAGAGACGTAAGAGATATTTTTGTTTGGCTTCCGTAGTATATAGGTAATAAAGAATTAAAGTTTTTCAGTATTTGTGCAAAATATTTGTATTGTACTTTTACTATTATAAGACAAAAAGTTATAGAATTGTATTTTGTTGCAATGGAGTAGAGAGAATTGTGTAAAATTTTAAGTTAGATTAGATATGGTGCGTGCTTTTTGTTTTTTGTTTTTTTTTTGTATAGAGTAGTAAATAGTGCGATATATAAAAAATTGTGCTCTGATTAAGATATTAAATTATTTAGCGTTAATTTAATGCACACATGTATGTTACGAGTTTACACATTTTACAAAGTTTTTTTCCTGAATAACAGCTTTATGATTTAAGGTAGAATACATAATACATTAACTTTATTATAAAAGATTTTCAAACTCTTTTTTAAAACAAAGTTGATTTTTTTAATCTTACATTTTTGGGGTAGGAAGTATGCGGAATATATTTCTGCAACAATTTTACACTTTCAAAAGCAAGTGATAAAATAATGCGTATAGAGTTCTAAATGAATTTGTTTAATCTTCACTCAAGTTTATTCATCCCCATGTAGTACAAAAATCCCCAATGAGTAGAAGTTGTTTAATCTGATAACATCGCTTGTGAAAAAAAAAATTAACTTCTTACAAAATTGATTGGCTTAATAGCATAAAGATAAATAAATAAGTAACAAGCGACTGATATTAACTTTTACATTGCGTTTTAAACTGACTGACGTTGACATGGTAATAAATACAAACTTTTTTACTAACACAATCACACTTTTTTAATTGTCTAAATTAATGTATTCAATATTTTGAAACGAATAAAGCAGGCAGCGTTTTTAAATATGCATTTTAAATTTTTATTTTAAAAAAAATAATGCTAGAAATATTACTGGGACGAACGATGAATTTCTTTGCGAACTTACGTCATTTGAAATAAAATACATATGTGCATAGGAAGGACTTATTGTAATAGTCATAAGTCAACCGAATTAACAAGCTGGTTTTATATGTTTTCGCATTGATTTTAATCACCCCAACTATTTTTCAATTAGTTTCTGATATTTTTCAATAATGAATATTTTTTTGTGTAATAACATCATGAAAAATTTGGGTTGCTTCATATCTTAATTATAAATTTTTAATTTTGAAGAAGTTGTGCATGAAAGTCATATTTTCCTTAATTACACATTAATGTGTGGGTATGCAAAGACATTTTACGAAGGAAAGATGGATAAATGATTAAAAACCCGCGAGATATGTATATATTTTTTTTTAATTTTGTAGCTTATGATTTTACGGCACAAAAAATCAAGCATGTAGTTCAATCCATATAGGATATTATATATTTGATGTAAGAAAGAAAGAAATTTATTTAACAATAAATACATGAAACTTTTAAGTTTAGAAAATAGTTTGACTTTTTTTCTGCAGTAACATCATAAGCCACATTAATTTTTAAAACGGAGAATTCCGCTGTGTTTCTGTTGTCCACCCATAGGTATGTAATAGTGGTCGTTATATAGGGGTTCTTAAGAGGGTGTACAGTATAATTTCATTAACGACCTATTTTTAATATTTTTTAACTTTAAAGTCGATTTTCTCAAAATTATTTTTTGTAGCATGTGATGATATTACAATAAGCCCTTCATGCGCGAATTTGCACAAGCCCAGCTTCAAAAGAAATTTGTCGCATCATCGTAATCTAATATCTTTACATATATTTGGATTCCCGAAAATGCCTCTAACGATTTCGATTAGATTTACCGTCTCCATATACATTGGTCTGGTTTACGGGAAAATCTTGTTTCTCTAATCCTTCGTCATATCACATGTTCCATTGTCTGTGTGCTTAAATATATATAAATTTATATTACTATATCATAATGAAAACACTTACATACGATTGTTTGCTAACCCAAATCAACTGTCTATCACTGAGAATGCAAGCAAATGTATTTTTTTAATATCCTTAAACAGGCATTTAATATATACTTTTTTTTGTATATGAAACCAGATTCTATAAAAATACTTACTTAGTAATTCCACAAAAGCATCACAGCTCTCTTAGGTGAAGGATACTGTGATGAATACAGAAAAAATCATTTCTTTTATTCTAAAATATTTGGTTTGAGAATAATTGGAATGTAATCAATATGTTTGATCATTTTGGCATTATGTTTTTTCACGAACACATATACAAAGAGTCCGCTATCTAACGTTTTTTTTCAACTAGTGCTTATTTCGTGAATGGTAACATTTAGCTCATGTCTGATTTGACAGATAATTAGTTTTATCCTTCCGCTAAACGAGCCAACTGACCATCCAATGCGTTTTCGTTTCGCCTTTTCGACTTAAAGAAGATGCCGATTTTGCCAAAAAAAAAAAAAAATCATCTTTTCAGATGAAGCTCATTTTGATCTTGGCGGGTATCTAAACAAGCGAAATTGTCGCATTTGGGGCACAGAAAAACCGCACGCATACATTGAAAAGCCGACGCACCAAAAACGAGTCACTGTTTGGTGCGGATTTTGGTCCAGAGGCATAATTGGACCATTGAGCAAGGAGTGGCCGTTACAGTCAATGGCGATCGTTATCGGGCCATGTTGAACGAATTTTTGTTCACAAAAATTGAAGAACAGGATATTGGCAATATTTGGTTTCAACAGGACGGCGCTACGTGCCACACAGCCGAAGCTTCAGTAGTTTTTTTATAGCATTTTCAAAAAAAAAAGTTATCTGGCGGACCCTTTAGTATAATTTGAAAGTGTAAAACACAAATGACTACTTCAAACGCTAAACACGTATTTTGTTACAAAATTCCAATAAATGATTCACAATCAACCATTTTTCACCAACTAAAATTCAATTTTATTTAAATTGCAAAATTAATCTTTACTAAGTATATCACTTTCGTAGCTAAAGCATTTAAGGCAATGGGTGGTAAATTTTTTATGTTATGTTAAAAAGTTTTCCAAACAAAACATTATTTAATAAATACATATATAGATTGAAGTATAAAAGCAGCAATAGATTACAAGTGCTTACACTTGACTAGCTTATCATGAGTGCATTCCTAAAAACTCTTGCATGCATGCTAAATTTAAGTGACTCTGATAAAATGGCCAATTAAGCTGTTGTTTCATATAATGCAGCATACTGTTTTAGAGAATACTATTCTTAAATAAAGTTTATTAAGAGATTTTTAAAAATTTCCAAAAAGTTACAGCTTACTTTGGCGCATTTTCTTTTCTTTTCCCCTTGATACATGCGATAAGAATTCATTTTGGAGTTTTCACAATAGAAAAAGTTACACAGGGTATGGCTGATGAAAGTAACTTATCAGTTAAATCTTTTTTTTATATTAGATTATTATCTTAATTTAGTAGAAATTCAAAAATAACATAATCAAACGGGTATTTCGAAGGTGTAGCGCTATTACTCAGTCAAATCAATTATTTCCGTCACAAGAGAGTTTTGGTGCAATTTTGGAACCACAGTTCTAACCAGGTGAATAAGAATGAAATTGGTCAACTCTTTAGTCGACCATTGCATAGTTGTTCAAATACTTTATAATAGAAATGCCTTACTGATGACACAAAAAACTATTGCTGTCATATAGGCCATACCAAGAGTTTCAACAAAAAATTAATCTGCTCAGATTTAAATTTCTTTCCTTAGAGTGATTGAATTGCAAGTAAAATAAACCTAGTGAAGGAAAAAAGAACAAAATCATGCATAATTATATCTTTATGCCAGACGAGGACCATTTTGATCCAGCTCAAGTCACAAAATGATGTACAGTTTTCTTAGTCTCTATAATATACAGTCCCTTTTTTGTGGGGCTACTGTCAACAGAAAGTTTATAAATCGTAACCATTAAATTTAAATGATTTAATATGAACAACTTTTTGTTAAGATGGTACATTAAAAATATTTAATAAAACTAATTTGTCTATCAAATAACATAAAAAAAGGCTAATTTTTTAAATTAATATAATTAAAAAAATACAATAATTATTAATTATTATAGACATGAATGCTGACGAACTGCGTGGCTGCACAGAAAAATTCCGGTGTTTTTTATTCCAACTAAAAAGTCTAGTTTTATTTTTCTTCTCTTTTTTTTAAATCACATTAATTAATAAAAACTAGATATACCAAACGGACGACACACTCGTCCGTATTCTACAATCAAATGGTAAATAATTTAAGATTCAAAGAAAATTTACCTATCTAAACGTCATAAAAAATCCATTAAAACACAGCCACACACAAACTTACACACATATGCAAGCATAATTAAATAAAACATGAAATTAAAAAAACATAAACAAAATCCCTTCAACCAACCTAATTCAATTTATTCAACTCTCTTCCTTTAAGTATTATGGCTTTGATACAACAACAAATAAGAGAAAAACAATTGTAATGTCAAGAGAAATACTACAAACACACACACACACTCATGTTTTGTTTCTTTTTTTACTTGTAAGCTAATAAATGCGTGTGTAATATGTGTGCATGTAGTAGTAGCAACTTTAAACGCTTATAGCTTCCAACATACTAAACCGATTTCAATAAAATATAGATTCTGCACATCTGTACAGAAAATTCTTTGAAACCATTCAAATATTTTTAAAATCGGTGCGGTGGTACCAGCGTAAAATGGAATACAAAAACATGTTCGCCTATTAATTATATAGATATTTTGTTCAATAAGTATGGAAAATACTGAAATTAAAAACCCAATTAAGAAACTATCCTGATTAAAATTACAAAAAAAGTTATTTGAATTTCTTTATGTAGCAAAATTCATTATTGGATTTATAATAGGTATGTTCGTTTATTCTCCTAGTTGAAATCAGCAACCAGAGAGCAAGGCAAAAATTTACAAAATTACTCTCCCAGATACGAAAAAGTAAATCAACACTTTACTAGCAAACCAAATGTATTTACAAGTATATAAGAAACACGAATTTAAATGTATGTTTCATGAATTAATTACTTTTTTTTTTGAATTTTTTATTACTTTTAATATTTTTCTTTTGACACATACAAAAAAGCCGTTTACCATACCTGCACTCAAAAAAATTTTACATTAACTGAATTTACGTTATTTGAGAAGTTTTCCGTGCAGTAAAAATGAAAAGAAAAGTTAGTTATTTTACCAAGCCAAGGGTATTTTAACTTTTTGCGTATGTTGTTTAATAAGCAAACTACAATATAATAATGATTTTCTGTGCAGTCAATATAATCAATTATTCAGAATAGTTATTTACTCAGTAAAACTGAAACAATGTAGACGATCTAAATGTTTTATACATTTAAATTTTAATTAGATTATTTTTTTTTTCACAAAAAACTCTAAAAAAATATACATATGTACATACTTATTCTGAAAATTTGTTTTTAATTTTTGCTTATGTACTTACATGCATACATACCTAGCTTTTTTTAGAATAAACTTCAAAATTATTTTAAAATAAAAAAATTAATAAAAAATCAAAAAGTTTGAACAAAAATTATGTACATACACATGTATGTATTTGTTTCGCGAATAAATGCATATTATTGTCAAATATGAAAACAAAATTTAAATTGGTAAGTTGTCATTATGCAATCCATGTCATTTTGTTACATGGTATGTACATACATATGCATGTAAATGTATAAATACATACATATGTACATGTGTATCCCCCCCAAACAAAATGTTTCCAATTTTTCTGAAGTCAGACTTGTCGTACCGAATTCGTTAAGACATTTCGGTAGTTTCGCTGAACAATTTGTTTTAAACATTAAGGGTCTTATGCAAAAAAACTTAGCAAAGCTTTGCCAAGCAATGTTAAGTTAAGTTGTATTCTAAAAAAATTATTGTATAAAAATTCTAAAGTAGGCACCCACATTTGTTAAGACTACTTTAAGTTGATATTTCCAAATGTGTATTTTGTACCTCAAATATTTTTACTAATATAGCACATACTGATTCATGTTACATCTGAAAATGAAGCTAGAAGTGCCTGCTCTTATCTTAAATTTATTATTTCTGTCATGTAATGGGAAACATCATCAAATTATCCAACTGCTTCGAAATGAAATACATAGCAAAATCCATAAAAAAATATTAAAATAAATACAATTATACAAGAATGTTTTAGTGATGTACATACAATCAAAACAAATCGAAAAAAGCTGGATATTCAAATACTCGTTTCATTCGAATAAAACAAATTGTGATAGTTTTTCACATTTTTTTACTTTTATTTCATGGTTGTGTTTATCTGTTTTCCTATTAAGTCAGAAGCTCATATTTTTTAAATTAGGTTGCTTTACTTCAAGATAATAAAAATTTATTTAATAAAATAAAAAAAATATTTGAATACCCGAATGAAATTGTATTCAATTTTGTACATCATAAGCTGTGAAGTGGTTGTTGAACACGGTGGTGTTACCAGTATTTATTATTAAATCACAAAATATTTGAAGTTGTCTTTTGCATATGATTTTTTAATAAAGCTATGTTAGCCTTAAAGTGCTTATCAACTACTATGAACTTTAAAGCTAAAGTAAAATATTTTTTTGCATAAGGGGGTAAAACTTTGATTTTTGAGTACATAAGTAAAAGTCTGTGAACATTTTTTTTTAAATAAATATGTACATGTTGATAAAAGAAGGATTGTAACAAATATTAAAAAAAGTGAGTATGTGCAAATTATTTCCACAATAGCAGCAGCATAACGGTGAAGCGGTACTATGCTATAAAAGCGAAAAAAAATCGTACCTAAATATCGTTACGAATTCGTACTGACATATCGTTACGAAGTCGTGTCAACCATTCCATACAAAAATTGTTACGATTTCGGTAATCCGAAATCGAAAGATTTTGTCGACCATTCGTTACGAATTCTTTACGAATTCGGAGCATTTTGTTGGATGGGTCATTTTGTTTTCAGGTGAAATTCTTGAATTATGGACTAGGCGCAGTACAGTGAGCGAAGAATATGCTAATTTCTAATTTTTGAAACGAAAATGATTCTACTCATATGCAATGTCGGTTATAGAAGGTACAGTATACATTTTTAATCACCCTTATTCTAGCTGTCAACATAGGTGTCACTTTAACACATTCCCAAAACAAGGGCGCTTGTCTACCCGTTGACGAAAACAACTAACTCCTGTTGGCAGGTTGAGAGCAAGTAAACAAGCGCCAATTTTTTGCTACTGTGTGAAAAAGTGACGTCGATGTTCTTTAGAGTAAAGCATGAAACATGATGGCACTTCACGAAGAAGTATTATTTGTGCAGTTGATCTGACAACTCTTATGTTTTAACTGGCGCCTTTACTGTATACTTGCAGCTTATTTAATTTGATATATGTATATCATATATTTAATGCTTTCTTGACAGTTCTTAGAATAAACATACTGTGGATGTTATGGCAACAGGTGGGGTGGGGCTACTCTATAATTCGTATCAAAAAAATGCTTTTAAATTAAGACTCCATGAATTTCTTCACCACACCGTCTCCCAAATACTATTCATTTGGTCTATTGTCATATTTGAGCTTTGAGCTCGCGAATTGGCTAAAGCCGGCAACGACACTCAGAAGAAAAAACATAATATATGGTCCGGGTACGTACACACTTTGGAGATACTGGAAAACTTATCGTTTTTTACTAAATCTGCGTATAACAAAATTCATATAAAGAATTAAAAAAATATCCAAGAGGTTATCGGACTTAACTAAAAATAAAGAAGTTATGGGTTATCATACCGACTTGCGGCCTTGCGCGCGTCTTGTTCTAAAATCACTATAATATTTGCACCTTCCAATATTAATATAAATTTCTGAAATCATATTTAGTGTAAATTGTTAAAGTTTTAATGCATTCTTCTTCTTATAGAAAACAATTACATTCAACCAGCATGGAAGAAGAGTCCATTTTATTGAGAAAGAATGACCAATTACTTCACGCAGCTGAAATTATGAATTTTGAAATGCATATAATTATTTATGTTATTATTACTAGTATTGCTTATTGATTATACACCAAATCTTGGGCACAAATTATTTATAAAGGACATCTAACAAAAGTTCTTAATATTTTTGGGGATTAAACATAAATAAATGTAGTAAAACCTAATGAAAGGAACAGTAGTTTTAATTGATTTTGTAGGTTATTTTTTGGCAGTCAAAATAAGCGAAAAAAACAGTAGTTTTTACTGTTTTGGGTAGTATATTTATGTTAGCTAAAACAATTGAAAAACACAGTAGTTTTTACTGTTTTTGTGAGATATTTTCAGGCTGTTAAAAAAATGAAAAAACAGTCGTTTTAAATGATATGTAGGTTGTTTTTTGTAGTTTAAAATAAAAGAAACAACATTCGTTTTTACTGAAATTGTATGTTAAAAAATTAACATTCAAATATAACTGAAAAAATCGTTTGATTCAAATGAAATGTTAGTAATCCGGTTTTTAACTGAAAATACTATTGTTTTAAATGATTTTTCCTTTGAATTTAACTACATAATTTTTTTAGTGTGATCGGATATGCGACGCAAGTCTTTAACAATTATACTTCCTTGACCATCAATTTGTTTTTATGTGGCTTAATCAAAGAAAAATAATGAATTAAAAAATATGCTTTATTTTACAAATGGAACTTTCTAGTTAATGATGCAGAAATAATTCTCATATCTTTCTTAAAGTTGTGCTAAACTTTCAAACAAATATCTTGTTTACTTAACTCTTAAAAGCAAAATAAAATTTTATGTTTCCATTAAATTGAAACCTTTAAACCAGCTACATCCACACATAATCTGACATTTGCATTTAAGTGCTAATTTACACGGTGAAATTTATGATGTCTATTTTTCTTATTTCTCTTTTGAAGTTGCTACCAAAAATTCTTTGCATTCATACAATGCCAATAAGTTAGAAGAGCACGAATAAAAAAATACAATAAGATAGAAGAGTAACATTGAAACGTAACAACAATAACAACAAGAGCAATGTAAAGAGAAATATGAAAAAAAACCATGGAAAACAGAAATCGAGTCATTTCTTCTACCCCTCTCTCTTCTCTATCCCGTTCGCTAACAAACAAAAGGTGACGTCGAAAAATAGACTTCATTAAAGTCTTCGTTTGAATTAGGAGCTTTAAAAGCTCTTATAATTTGTTCTTGTTTATTAGAAAAGTAAAATCAAGCATTGATGCCGCTGTTGTGCACTCGGTGGTGTGAAAGCACGAAAGCTCTTTTGTAAAAGTTTACATATTGTGTATATGGCTTGGACGTAGCTGAGTTTAGTTCGTTTTCTGGCAAACAAATTTTATAAGGTTATGACATTGTTTGGGTAAATGTGTGATATGATTATATATATTTTTTAAATAAATTAATGCACATTTTTCGAGTTTTTTTTCAGATATTTTTCAAAAAATTTATTTTTAAATAAAACGCGGAAAAGCTGTAAGGATAATTCTTGCAAGTATAAATTTTACTAGTAGTAATTTTTAGGAATTTCTTGCCTCTCAATTTTTTACTCTCTTAAGATGCTTTGTCCTATTTTTACTTATTGGGCTAATACATATTTTCCAGTAACAATTGTTACAAATTCGTTAAAGTATTTAGCAACCTAAACCATACCTAATGCAACCAAAATATTTTTAGAATTAAAAAATAAACAACATTTGATAAATCGCATGTATTAAAATTACTAAGAAAATTAAAAAAAAAATATCTAAATGTTGTAAAAATATTTGTTCAATTTTAAGACCATTTATGATAAAAATCCTGACAGGAAGGAAATACGCACAACAAAGTTATCATTTTTAGATGTTAAATGCAAGAAAAATATCTTCTTTTTCCCTTCAAGAATGTTGACCATTGTATTTAAGTGACAATATGTGTAAGTTTTTTGTATTTCATTTCACTTCAGTCTTACTAAATCTTGTGAAGCAATCCAGTTTTTTTTAAAGCAACTAATATTTTGTGTCTTTCTTATTCCATTCCTCCTCATTTTGCTTTCTTTATTTACTCTCAATATAGAATTTAAGTTTTTGTTTTTCTACAATAACATCCTGACATTTATTTCCTCTTGATATGAATGTTTATATGTAGTTGCAGTAGAAGAAAAAAAAATTTATTTAAGTTTTGCAGCAGAACGAACAATTTATTTACCTGCGTAAGAAATGTTTTTTTTTTCGATTAACCTTAAAATCTACTGGGGCTATTTAGGGAATATAAGGAACGCTATATATTAAAAAGAGAGTAAAGTTAGAAAAAAACATTAAAGATTTGAATTCTTTTAAGAAAAAAATTATTTATCAAAAGTTGAAAGTTATTGATGGTATTTGCTAGAATTATCATTTTAGATACAATAGTGAAATAATTGACAAAGTAAAATAAATTAATATTACTGAAGATAATTGATTCACGATTATGCAATTTTATAAACTTTAAGGTTAAAGTTAATCTAGCCAATTCAGTGACATCTTCAAAAATAATGCCCATGGATATTATTTTCACGTTAAACCTTACAGGACTTCCCTGTCACCTTTAATCATATAACACCTTTTTGACAGGCTAAACAGATAATCGTTAAGACCGGCTAAGCAAAAGTGAAGCCCTTATTGGATATATCTACAGGGTAAAACCTTAAACAAAAGCAAAAAAGCAATTTATTAATCACGGTCACTGTTTGAAATGCTCATAAGCAGGATGGCACGATGAAAGCTTCAAAATGCCTACCAGAAAACTCAGACACATAAAAATTCTTTCTAGGTTGCAAAGAAGTTATTTTATGGCAAGATGGACAAAAATGGATTTTTATGTCAATAATTGAAGAAATGGCCAAATTAAGAAAGATGGAATTGCCCTGCTGATAAGATATTAAGCTTAATTACGAGTGACGTAACTCGACTATGACTATGAAGATTTTATACTAGATTAAAGTAAAAATAATACAATGATCGAAATCGAAATATGACACTCGTAATTCGTGCAATAATTTTTTTTATAAAAGTAAATAAAGTTCTCTTCGCAAAATTTACATATTTTTTTCATTTTTCTTCTCAGAATAACATGAAATTCCAACATCCTTTTTATGGTTAAATATTTACCATTTAAATTTCTTTTCCTGTTAAACTTTGTTTTAAAACTTTTTCCTTATAAAATGCAAATTATAAAAAGGAAAATAATGAGATTTGTGTTTCAAGAAAATTCTTTTAGAGCGATATAATAAAATTCAAATAAATATAATCATGAAAGTCCATTAGAAACTGAGCTAAGAAAAGCTTTTCTTGCAAAGTAGTGAATTAAATTGCTAAATATTAACCAATACAATTCAATACACTTACACAAAAATTATACACATCCTGTAGCAGTCTTATCGAAAAATATTAGGAAAAAAATTTTAACACTGAGCAAGATATATATTGGACCTTTATACTAATCATCACTGTCCACCTTATTTGAAAGCATTTGCTACTATAAAATAATTTTCACAAGCTTGTTTTAATTAAATCGAACTCGAGATCAAGGAAATAAATATTTATATTTTTTTTTTATAAGATATGTGACTTGAAGCTTAATTAAATTCAAGGAATTATACTGTTGTGCAAATATGCGTAAAATAACCTAATACAAGAAAAATGATCCAGGTATTATTATCTTAAAAAAATAATGCACAATCTCACCAAACATACAAGAAACTGTTGAATTAAACACTCAAAACATAACAGGAAATTCAATGTTATACTTTTTGCTTATTATGAAATATACAACCACACAAATATATAAGCCAATGCATTTAACAGATACAAACAACAAAACCATAAGGCCTTTATAATGATGGCCTTTTATCAACATATGTATATACAAGCAAAGTGAAAAAGCAAATGATGACACGAATATTGTGATTAAAAGCTGTATTGGGAGGCTTTTAAGTGTTTTGTAGGTTTTTGAATATTGCCAACATCCTTCTGTATTGTGTAAAGAACAACGAAGTATACATTGTGGTATTCAAACAGTAAATAATTTAACATTGTGTGCTTAAAAGCTCTTAACATCAGTGTGGAGTGAACAAAGATTTCTATTTTGAAAAGAATTCTAAACTGGTGGCTTCTTTTATTTAATTTGCGAAAATTCGAACTGACCAAAATAACATTTTTACAAGTGCAAAAACGTAACAATATATGTAAGTACACATGTATTTATAAAAATATGTATATACATATAATGAAATTTGGTATACGATATTTTAATCACATATTTGAAAAAGTGTTTAAGAATCATAAAAGAGGTTTTACTTTATTTTTTTAAACAGTTTTTTGGTTTTACGTTTTTTTACACATGCGATTAACAGTACTCTGTATTTTGTATTTCAGATCAAAGCCCTCATCTGAGCTGCGTTTCCTTCTTCATTATTATATGTATAGCCTTAATCGTAAAAGTGGTATAAGTTCTATATTTCGTTGGTCGAGATATTTAGTAGACTTTACCGAACAAATTCAAAAATATTTTTATATTATGAATTTTTTTAATTTATAACTGCATTAATACAAGTTTATTTTATATTCATATTAAAATATTTAATAAATATTCGAGTTTTTTTAATATTCACTTAATATTCCAAAGCCAAAATGCATATGACTTAGAACACTTTATAATTTAGGGCACGCACATATGTGACAGCGAATAGAGAAAGGGACCTAAGGGTAAAAAAAATCAATTTTCACTTCTTTTTTTTTTTTTTTTTTTTTTTGATGTGGACAATATCTCTGAGCATCGAATGAGACCGATCCCATGCCCCAAAAGTGTTCCTTCCCAGAGATATGCGCATTTTATGATGTGATGGTACACCAAAGATACACGTATTTAAATCTTTAAAATGGCTCTCCTGAACAAAAAGGTTTTTTACCATTAGGTCAATTTCTATTTTGCGCGTCACATATGTATGTATTTACATTATGATTTCTTAAAATACTGACTAACGCAAAGATTTAAAAAAAATACATACTCTTCTATTCATTTCAATATCATGAAATATTGTTGAACCATGAAAATCTGTATTAAAACTCTTCGTTTCTTTTATATGGTTTACTTGCTAGTTTAAGCGGGCAATCGTGGTGGTTTAATCATACATTAACATTGACAACATACACTTGTGAAACTTATAACTTTTTGTAAAAATTATATTATAAAATAATTTAAAAACACATAAATAAATATATATATTTTATATTATTTATCTATTTCTTTTAACACGCGCAATATTTTACTTGTAAATAATAAAACATGGAAGTTTCTTCTTCTTTCCACAAAAAATCAAAGTGTGTTGATAACATGTATGACTTTACACAGAAAATGTTGCCACTATTTTGTTCCTCAGTATGGTAGTACTACAAATAATAAGAAGTTTAAACTATCACTCAAAAATATCAAACTAATTAATTTGAGATTAAGCTAATTTTCGGATTAGCTAATTATAGAAATAAACTAATCTTAATCCCAAAAAGTCGCCCTTACTAGTATAGTAATTTATTGCGAATGAGCAATGTTTAAAAGAACATCCACCTCTTGCAAGAATATTCACCTCACTTTAACCATAATGTGGTAGGAAAAAACTGTTGCATAAAATTTTTACATGTTGGGATTTGAGGCGTATGTGTAATATATTGAGTAATATTATTTAAGGCGTTGCCAGAATCGATAATTTATAAAATCCTCTGATTTATTTTTTTTCTTTTAAGATATTTTTTTTTGCTTCCGCAATATATAGATGAATTTAAATTTTTCGCACTTTTTGCTCTGAAAAGGAGGCAAAATTTTTTTAAGAAATATCTACTGAAAACTTCACAAGTAATATTTATAAACGATTATGATAATTAATTATTAATGTATGCCCTCTGAGTAAAAACAAAATTTGGATGAAAATTTTTGAATAAAGGTAACCACCATCCTGCTGTAGAACTACACAGAAAAAAATTTACAAGAATTATTTTCAATAAAACCATGTTATTGAATAAAATTTTTAATTTCAATAATATTTGTCATTAACTTGAATATTGTATTTATCAATTCCGCGCATTTTAAAATATCATTTAATGTCATTTATTTGTGTTGGTGTTTTCCTTGCTTGTTGATTGACTCAACCTGGTCATGTGCTGATGTTATTGCTTTTTTTGATTGCTTGTGTTGTATACGTGTGAGTTCGGACAAGAAGCCGAAAAACGTCGTGGCTTGTTTTTTTTAATCAACAAATTTATTTTTAGATTATATCGAGACATAAGAAATCATGTTTTGCTTCTATTCATTATTTGCTTATTCAATAATGATTTGCTCTTTATCTGAGTAGTAAGTACGTTAGTTTATTAGTCAAGAGATTGCCGATTCGACTCATCTCAAACACATTTAGTTTCAATAGCAGCCAAGCAAAAGTGAACAAAAAGGGGTTGAAATTAAAAATGTAACATTGATCCACACACAATAACAATTATCACTGAAAATAAAATTTCAGTCAACAAACTTTTTTCTTGGATTCATTAAATTTCTTTGTTGACTAAAAAAAAATATATTCAATAAACGTGCATACAATTTTATTTATCAATAATGCAAAAATCGTCATCACAGAAAATTCGAAAGATTTTTTTATTGAATCAACGATTTTCGTATTCAAATATCAAAATCATTTTTTTCTGTGTACATACTGTATATCTGTGATTTTCATATATATCACAACCTGTGTTATATGTGCGCTTAGTTATGAAAGTGGTATAAGTCATATAATTCTCTTGTCTAAACATTGAACAAATCAAAAATATTTTTATATAATACAACATTTTAATTTAGAGTTGTAATAGTTTAGATTAAAAAAAAAATATTTAATATTTATTGAAGTTCTTTAAAGATTTATTTAATATTCGAACCAAAATAAAGTAGACCACTTTCATAATTAAGTGGACATATCAAAATTGTAGTAATGAATATTACTTTCGCTTCTGTCACTTCATTTACTGTAGGTGTTCTTATGGTTTTATAATTATATACATACATTAATTTTTTTAAATGTGAACACTATGTTATATGAAAGATCCAAAAACAGACTATAGTTCAAGCTATTCGTTTATCGAAACTGGATAATTTTATTACTCCACCAAATGAATGCTAAACATTCCATGATTAACGCTCATGTATTAATAGAGTGTACACTCATATACTCCACTAAACACATAAAAAAATCTCCCACATTATTTAAGTGAAATTATTTGTACTTAAAGCAGACTGTGTTGCATTTCCATGTTCTTATTATCCAGCTGGTGATAGTGTTTTTTGGATTTATAACAATGATGGTGACTATCATTGAAATCATAATGTTAACGAGTGTCATTGTTATGTATTTCCTTTCAACAGCAGATATACAGAAAATATGATGCTGCCGACTATTTGAAGGATAAAAATGTCAAAAAATCTGCTGCGTTTATTTTCATGATGTACATTTTCTATTTGTCATTTCAAACCACTGGTGCTTAAGCCGAATTCTCGCGAACTTTTCGTTACAACATACATCAAAATTGCATTTTTGTTTCACTTTAATCTGAATGTCCATTAGCTACACTGAAAATAAGAATGTCATTTGTTACAACACAATGTTTTCGCCAATAAAAATTTTATATTAGGCAAAAATAATCTTGGTGTTTATTTCAATATAAAGGAAAATAAAAATATATTCAGCAAGATATGAATAAGCAAATTGTTTAAGAACAGTTCCGATTTCGTCACAAAACAAAAAACACACAAAAATTAAATTTTTACACGTAGGTGTAGCGGAAAAACAAGACAGCATGCACACAACTATGTACATATATCGTCGCTGTTTTAAATAACTGACCTAACTAACATTTTAAAAATTTAACAGGAGAGCAGTTTTTATACTTGTTTTATACATTCATTCTTATGGCTGCGTCAGAAATCTTTTTACTTATATATGCACAAAAGTAATGCTTACAGTTATAAAAATTGTAGACAATGAGTATTATGACTTATAAAGTCTAGTAGAGGACTTAACTCATTTTTCAAAAAAAAAAAAATATCAGTTAGGTCGGTTAGTTAAAACAGCGACAATATGATTGATGGGATTATTTGAAAGTCTCCTGGGCATTTAAAACTTGAATTTCGTATGAGCAAATATTTTATATATTTGAGGACGCATGCTCGTGAACAAAAATTTGCCGTTCATCATCATCAATGATTTCCCTAGTAAAATTATCTTAAAATAAATAATAATAATTTGAGGTCCTCGTTAATAGTGGTATTAGGGAGCTTAGGACATGATATAAGTATGTATATACTTTTGAAGTTTCTAGACACCTGCAAACATATATTTTCATAATTTCTATCTTAAGTTCATCAGTGATACAAAATAAAGTAAAATCAAATAGTTAAAAACGTTTCGCGATTTGTTTTTATAATTTAAAAACATGGAACTTGATGACTGCTGTATATACATATTTATGTAAACACATTTATGTATGTATGTACGTATGTATGTAAATAATTTTTGTGGAGGGTGCTTTTTCCTGATTTGACATGCTTGATTAACATTCCATTGCTCACCCTCAATATGAATAATAAAACAATATTGCGTGTTATCATTTTCATAATAATGTAAAAGATGAATAAACAGAATACGAAAAAAACACATGCTTTCCAAATGATTGACAATATAAATAGGTGAACCATTTAACTACCTACAGTTTGTCAAGAAAGTATATGCACAAAAAGTTGATATATAAATTCTTTGATGAGCAAAGAATCGTTTAATTGATATAAATGAATTAATTGTACTCATTCTTTTTATTATTAAAGGTTTTATAAACTAAGTGAAAGTTTAAGGAAACTGCAAACATAATTAAAAAAATTAGTTTTTTTTTCAAACTTTACGTGGGAAAAAAAACTTATGTGAACTCGCCTTGAATTCACCAAATACTGCTTTTCATAATTTGATAAATTTGTATGAAATCAAATTATGTCAAGAACATGCAACTCTACTACAATAAAATAAGCAAAAAACAAATTCGCAGCAGTCATCTAAATGAAAAAATTCTGTGATCTAATTTTAGTTTAATACTTTGATTTGCCTTATTTTGATTATTTATTTATTTATTTTTAATATTGCGTCTCGCTGTGCATCAATATTATACATGATAAAAATTTTTAATGACGCTGTGATGTATATCAATTTAATAAAACCGTTCTTCTGATGAAGTCGACAAAACTATCGATGAAACGTTGAGTAAAAGATGAAATAAATTGCTTTACTCACATAATTAAAAACATAACACTAACCACAATAGCCCATGGGATAAGTATCTCAAACAACCAGAATAGTAATTAGGAAATTTGTCAAAAATAAAACTAATAGAAAAATGTTTTGTGTTATATACTTGTATACGTGTCAAGAAATGTACAATTTAAATATGAAGCAAAATTGGCATAAAAAAAAAGAAATGTAAAAAATTTGACTTGAATCACATGAAAAAAGAATTCCATCACCTCTTCGCTTATACACACCTGATTCAATAGACCCAGGTGTATTTAATCTGAGTGTATTTATGCTGCAGAAAGAAAGAGAAAGGTATAACAAGTATTTATACAAAAAATATCAGAAAACCCGACTACCACCAACTCTGAATCATTAAATATCCTAAATCGAAATGAAAAATTATTACAGAAACCTAAAAATTATTTTAAAATATCTGCCGAATGATGCCCACTTTGATATAGTTCGCCGACTTTTTACTTTTACGTATTTAAAAAATGGCGTCTGTTGGCCGCTATATTGAATTTTGACACTGTCATATCTTTAGTGACACTCCTGGGGTTAAAACAAATCGATTGACGTAAAAGTTATCAAAATCGGTTCATGCGTTTGGTTTATATACATACACACATACATACATAGCCTGATAAATACAATACCCTTCTTTGTGTTGCACAGTCGGGTAAAAAAGATATATATTATAGATGAGAGATGTCTCATGCTGACACAATATCAAAAGGTAGGCATCAAAACTAGATGCAAGTAAGACGGGGCACTAATTGTGGAGTTGAATACAATCCATAATTAACTTTCAAACTTATAATTAAAAGTAATTATAGATATATGTTACTTAAGGTTCAGACTTATTTCACAATTTATTCATTGATTCGGTAAAAAAAAAGTCCCCACAGTTTCTCTTCCTTGTCTTGATGGTAAATTCAACACTCATCTCGCTCTCGAAACCAAATAATAAAATAACATTTCTCGCGTATGTATCTTTGTATGTGTTCCTATATGTTTTTGCCTTCTATCTAGTGAGTTCAGGTTCGGTTCCGTATGAAACAAGTTCTGTAAAAATACATCAGAGAAAAGTATAAAACAAGACGAAGCAACGAAAAGCACTTAAAAATGCATTCAGACGTTGTTAAATACGTTTAAGAATTCACCAGCTTATGGCTCAGTTAGCCGACTGTAATGTGATGTAACTGCAACAGTAGGAAACAGCTTATCGATACTTTTATATGAAAAGTAATGTACAGATTCTTAAGGCTCAGTTAGCCGACTGTAATGTAATGTAACTGCAACGTAGGAAACAGCTGATCGAAATTTTTGTATGAAAAGTAGGTTAAGTTACATTACATTTCTATAACCATTTTCATTAATTTTCACATAGCAATATCGATCAGCTGTTTAATACTGTTGCAGTTACATTACATTACGGTCGGCTAACTGAGCCTTTACATTTCAGTTACATCCCTAACAGTTGTTTATTACCGTTGCATTTACATTACAGTCGGCTAACCGAGCCTTTAGTCATTGTACCACCACTTTACTATCAAACTGTACACATGTACGTGAAAGCATTGTCTCCATAAACAATAATAATAAGTGATACTTTTTACATCACACAAATTATAAATGGCAAAAGAGTATAAGTGCGTTGTAAAGATACGACTGAACATTATGTGCGGGGTGTGTGCGCTGAACCGAAATCTTGTCGAAAGCAACAAAAAGCAAATATTTTACCTTGTAAGTTACCACCACATACATATATGTATACATTTATACATGCTTACATATTTAAAGTCAATAAGAAAAGTATAACAAGAACATCGAAAGATGAAGCAAAAAAGAAAACTAACGCACCTTTTGACGGATAGGAAGATAATAAATATTTTTTTTCATTTAAGCTTTGCTACTACTGCCTCATTTTACTGCATTTTTAGTAAATGACATCATTTCTTTACATACATATGTACACATCTGTGGTTCTCATGAATAATAGGCCATGTCCAAAAATCTAATTATTCCAGTAGAGCCAAAAGGAATTATTTTTGAAGCTTATTTAAAAATAACAAAAATTAAAAATTTTTAAAACCCCCCGACTTTTTTCAGAAAAGATGTTATATCTTCTAAACGGCTGAAGCGATTTTCTTCAAACATAGCTAAGAACCCCCTCGATCAAGTCATCTTTCAAACAGAAAAAACTAAATAAAACTAAATGAAAATCAGTCCAGCCGTTTGGTCTGTACGTGGACATGGACAGACACACAGCTCCTTTTTTTAGTCGGGGGTTAAAAAGGTAGAAGTTGTGTTCTTGTTTGAGAAAAAAAAATGGTCAGTTATTTTTAAAAAGCATTATATATATAATAAGTTGTGGTCCATAAATATTGCTGATGAAATTTTCAATAGATTTTTCTTCACAATGACAATTTTTAGAATGGTGGTATTCTGAAAAAATGAAATATATCAATATGAATTAAATAAAATTCATATTTTTCAATTTCTTAAAAAATATATAATTGCATTAAATATGAATTTAGAATAAATACTAATTTGATTTTTAACTTTTTTCTTCATATATTTCTGCTCACTTTATAATTCACAGTTGCCAAAAAAAAACATCACATATTTAATAATACAATGAAGAACTATACAACATTTTTATTCTCCAGTATATATGACTTAAGGCAGAATTAGTTTGTACGTGCTGTTCTGTTCTGAATCAGCTGTTTTGTTTCTGTTGAGTTGAAAATCTGTATGTGTGGTTAGTTTTTCCTTTTTCGTTCTGTTCTGTTGCGGACAAATCTTTAAGGCTTCATTAGTCTTTACTTTCTGTTGCTGTTCTGTGATGTGCCGTTCTGCTTCTAAACTTGAGTACTTACTTATTCTGCAG
Organism: Tachina grossa; assembly: GCA_949987645.1. NCBI lineage: Eukaryota > Metazoa > Arthropoda > Insecta > Diptera > Tachinidae > Tachina > Tachina grossa. The sequence continues at coordinate 171,000,489 of OX465274.1, read as the reverse complement.
TAACTAATCAGCTGTTTCTGACCAGAAAGGTCACAGTTTTCCACTAAAGCGATGAGTTTTGTATCGTCCACTGTTAAGTTTCAATAAAATTTAATTTTTTTCTTTTAAAAATTATTATTTTTAATTCTAAAAGTACAATCACAATTTATTTCAAAATATTTTTATTATTTAATTTATGCTGTCACTTACTATTACTTAAACATTTTTTGATTTTCACAGGTTGAACCGTAATAGAACAGAACGAAACAGAAAAACTAACGACTTGTACTAGATTTCTATGAACAAAAACGAGTCAGCTGATTCGTAACAGAACAGAAAGTAAAAACTAATTCTCCCTGTAGAAAATAGAATTCAACGTTAAGTGACAGCCAAAAGTGTGTATGTATTAGTGTGTTGTGATATTTTATGTACAAGTGTAATCAATTCTATAGGTTGCCAGCTGATTTTTTTTCACAGACAAAGTAATTGCAAAATATTTTATACAGAAAAGGAACGGCACAGAACAGTAACAGAAAGTAAAGACTAATGAAGCCTTTACTTTTGTAGTTATTTTCGCTCATAGTCTTTTATCTTTAAAACATAATCCACATATTTAAATTTAAATAAAATACAACTTTCTCAATTTATATAATTTTTCAAATTAATTTTTCCTTTTTGCATATTTTTTATTTTCTTTTTTAAAAAAAATGTTATCTTAACTGAGTTTGTTTTTAAAAGAAAAACAAACAAATTTAAACTTATAATTTCCATCGACATCACATCATTTGGAATTGTAAAAAGCTTGTTGCTTTCTCTCCAGGCCATTCGTTAGCAAGCCATTGATTATAAACAGACTTATTTTGGATGTATCCTTTTTAATTCGCTGAAATGAAAATTATATTATACATTTTGCAAGAAAATCTTTTACGAACGACAACCAGAAAAGGATAATTTCATGGGAAATAAGGACACTAATATAAATAGAAAGGTCAAAATAAATTAATATAATGGCAAATCTTTAGCAGCGAGCCGTTGCTGCTGAGTGGGTAAACAAAATATATTTTGTGAGAAATAATAAAATAATTATCTACTATCGAACTTTGTTCTTATAGACTAGTATGATATTAAGGTTTCTAGGGAAAACATAACTTGTTCAGTTTGCTGGCGGTTCCTCTAGCAAAAGCAAAGCTGTTAAAATTTTTACAGGCGAGCTTGAAAATTGGGTTTTTTTTTCTGATGAAATATGATGACGGTTGAGCATAATGCAATATTTATATCAACGATTCGTTCAGTCAAAGGAAACTCCTGCATCAGTTACTCGTATTGTTTGTGATGCTACAAAACGCTCACCACGGGTTTTTATTTAAAGAGTACTGAACAAGTTTTAAAAAATGTTTAATTAAGCCTTGGCAGCAACTATATTTGTCAACAAATTTCAGCGAATTTCCATTCTATTCCTTTAAAAAAAAATACAGAAGTTTATTTCTTTGTATTAAAGGGTGGTTAAATTTTAAGGGCCGATGTGGAATGTGAACTACACCTAAACGTCAAATTTTTTTCTGCATTTCATTTCTCAATTTCAGACTAAATCAATTTGAACCAAGAAAAGATACATAATCGAGCAACGCGTCAAAGTTATTCAGGCTTATTATGAAATTTTTTTCGGTCAGCACAATCGACCAAATGTGCGTACAATCGGAAAAATCGTGCAAAAATTTGAGCATACCGGGTCTGTAGGAGATGCGAAAACACCAGTGCATACTCGTACAGCTCGTACTGCAGAAAATATTGCTGCTGTTCGCGATAGTGTGGCTGAAGAGCCGTCCACCTCAACTCGTCGTCGTGCCCAACAATTGCACCTCTCACGCTCGCCGTTGATGCACATGATGCATAAAGACTTGCACTTACACGCTTAGAAGTTGCAACTGACTCAAGAACTAAAACCTCTTGACCATTCCAAACGTCGTCAATGGTCAGCATGGTGGAAAGAAATGGCAACAGTCGATGATAAATTTTCGGAGAAAATCATCTTCAGTGATGAGGCACATTTTTACCTCGGTGGATTCGTCAACAAGCAGAATTGCCGCATTTGGGCGAATGATAATCCAAGAGTGGTTGTCAAAAAAACAAATGCACCCACAAAGAGCGACAGTTTGGTGCGGTTTATAGGATGGCGGCATCATCGGGCTGTATGTTTTTCAAAATGAAGCCGGCCAGGCAGTTACTGTAAATGATGTTCGCTATCGTGAGATGATAACGAACTTGGAAGATATGGATGTGGACGATATGTGGTTTTAACAGGACGGTGCCACAGCTAACAAAACAAGGGCTCTTTTGCGCGACAAATTTAATTGCCGTGTTATCTCACGTAGTGGCGATGTCAATTGGCCGCCAAAATTATGTGAAAAAGCAACAATTCAAGAGCTAAAGGATGAGATAATTCAGTACATTAACGGCATAGAAAGAACCTCAATTATGCCTCAGCGTCATCGAAAATTTGGACCAACGGATAGAGGTGTGCCGCCGACGTCGCGGTGGTCCATATTTTTTCCATACATAATTGAAACATACCATATTATCATAATAAAAAGAAATGACATTAATTTCCTAAATAATTTGTATTTTATTTTAAATCAACATCAGCTCTTAACATTTAACCACCCTTTATTTGGAATTTTTGCTTCTTGTGGAAAATAAAATAGATTCGAAACCTTGTAAATATGCTTATTATATTATGGTTTTTGTTCGAGGCTTTTAAACTTATTATGTTTCTATATTTTGATTCTCAATAACTTATTAAGTGTGTTACTATAAGCATACGAAGTTTGGGTTGAAGTCTACTGACGAGTTCCATGAGCAGGAACGAAATATATGAATTTCCTACAGAAGTAAGATAGAGAAATGAAAATTAGTTTTCCTTCGCTTGGAATACGCATGAAGACCTTTTTTCGACATAGTGGAAGAGGCAATTAATTTATTTTTAATTAACAATTTCTTGTTTTAAAGTAATTTATTTAATTAAATTTTAATTATAAAGTTTAATTTTTTTTACCTTAAAAACTATGCAGCTTTTTAAACATTTTTTTTTCATCAATATTCCCCTTATTATGAATGTGTCGTCGACGTCACAGAAAGACGACAGTAAATATTGTCATTTGTCTACTCTTTATCGGTAACCATTGGAACTTATTGACAATCTCTTACTAATCTCTAAAGCTTTGTAAATAAATGGAGTTCGTTAACTGTAGTCAATGGTTGTCGACAAAGAGTAGACAAGTGACAATTTTAAATGTCGTCTTGATGTGACGTCGATGTTGCCATTAACAATAAGGCGATTATTACAGTATGGCAACTGAAATTAACAGCTGTTTGTTGTCAGTTGTCGTACATAATAACTGGCAACGCAACTACACAGAAGAACGAGAATTGTAAATACAACTAATTTATTTGTGAATACAATTAAAATATTATTTAAAAAGGCACCTAAAACGAATTTTGTAAATACAAACACACATTTGTAACATAAGAACACAAAAAACCAACTTAATTATTTCCAATTAAAATGATTGTGTTATTCACAATTGTGAACAGAAAACAAAATTTGTTAATGAATTTGTTTTTCAAATTCTAATGTGTTGTTTCTTTATTTTGTTTAATTTTTTTTATAATTTGGGGTTTTGTTAAATTTTAAAGATGTTTGGCATGAGTCCAACCGACAACCTCTTGACTAATAGACTAACGTACTTACCACTCAGCTAAATAGCAAATCAGTATTGGATGCGCAAATAATGAATACACGCAAAACATGAATTCTGATGTTTCTTCTACATGTGCGCATTGTGTTGATATAATCTAAAAATTGCTTTGTTGAGTAAAAAAAAACAACCCACGACGTTTTTCAGCTTCTTGTCGGAATTCACACGTATACAAAACGAGCAATCAAAATAAACAACAACAATAGCTCATGAGCGCAGGATAAACACCAACACAAACAAATTAAATTGAATGATAATTTAAAATGCGCGGTATTGATAAATTTTATATTAAGTTAATGACAAATATTATTGAAATTAAAATTTTTTCAATAACATGGTTTTGTTGAACATAATTATTGTCTATTTTTTTCTGTCTTCTGTGTAGTTCGTTTGACATCCACAACCGAATCATAAAATATTTAATACTCGTACTATCAATGCTTTAACAGTTGTTCTTCGCGTTCGTGAAGTGTATGATTCGATGCTATCATCCGCGCTACAGATGGCTACATGGAATAGTAAAATATATTTCATTTTATTTATTTTTTGTTTTAATTAATTAAAATTAAAAACGATAGCAATATTAAGCGGATAAAACTCGGGTTATACTTGATGAAGAAAAAAAATTTTAATAATAATTTCTACTATTAGATAATTTTCATACTTACTCTCTCACATAAAAAGTGTTCAACAAAAGAAACTAATTAATTACAATTTTTATTTAATAAAATGCATAAAACTATATATTTTTATTTAGGTCGGATTTTCGAGCATTTGTTTTATATATGTATGTATAATTTTTTTCGTTTATTAATAGTTATGTATATTTATAAAAAGAAATTAATATAGAATAATTAAAAAAAAGAAATACATATATATATATATATATATATATATATATATATATATATATATATATATATATATATATTTATTTAATAAAATTTCCATCAAATTGCATACAAAAAAACAAACATTCACATTTATGTTACTTTTTTTTACACAATACAATTAACTGATTTTAAGTTAGAAAAAAAGTTTTAGCCTTAAGTATTACAACAATATTGTGCACATGATACAATTTTTATTTAATATATTTTTTTTAATACATTTATTTATATATTATTAATTTTATTATTGTACTAGATACTAAAAAGAAGTAAAAACTACTTTAAATAAAGATATTTTTATGGTGGAAATAAAAAAAAATTTAATATTAATAATAATAGTATTAATAATAATAGAAAAAGGGACGAGATTCCTGCTGGTTAAACATTTACTCAACTTACAAATGGAATGCTAAAAAATATTTTGTAGCGTAAAGTTTTCCTCTTTATAATTTAATATTACTGTGTTATATAATATAAGCGAATTACTTATTAACAAATAAATAATACAGTTTTTTTATATAAAATATTTATTTATTTAAATGAGTTTTAATTAAATAATAAAAATATTATTGTTTATCTGTATTGCCAGTTTTTCTTCTTTTTTATTGTTTCTTAACAAATCAAAACGATTTTTTTTAAGGAGAGGCCGCCGGCCCATTGCGTTTGATGATGATGATGATGATGTGGTTGGAATTTGGTTTTTGTGTTTATTGATTTTTCTACAAAAAAAAACAAATTTAATTAAATCATAAAATGAATTAAAAAAAAATAGTAATAACAAATTATTTTTAAATAAGCTAAACAAATATTTTATTTAAACGAATAAATGAAATCTTGTTACAGCTACGCCAGAATTTAATGATGCATTTCGGGATTTTCTGCAAAATTTTAAATTAAACTTGTTTTTAAACATGTTTTTTATCTTCTTCTAATGGCTTTTTTTTGCAAAATTGATTTCAAATGGTTTTAATAAGTTATTAAAGGTAGGTTTAAATTTAATTCCTATTAAAAATCTATATATGTACATTTACGAGGATGGTGCTAGGATTTATGCTAAAGGCGACGTTTAAGGGAATAATTTTTGTGCAAATGAATAGGAATGTTTAATTAAATGACAAGGAAATATCAGCCCAATTCACAATCTTGTGCAAATGGTCTTGCACCGTTGCATGTGCAAAATTGTAAAGTATGTTGATACTCACCACTAAGAATTGTTAAGTGGTGAATATCAATATACTATAATATTTTGCACATGCAACGATGCAAGACCATTTGCACAAGATTGTGAATTGGGCTATCGTGAATTTCACTAGCATATTCAAAATCGTTATCGTTAGTATTTTATATATAGGATCTTCTTTATTATGCTCTTACTTTTTTTTAATTTAAATCCAATCCAGTGTGCACCGTAAAATGCGCAAAATGAGGAGAACACTGCCCGAATAAAAAAACCATTCTAAATATTAATTAAGACAAAGAGACGGATTAAATAAAGACCAATTTGAGAAATTGAGCTACAACTATCAACTGTCTAAGTTCGGAAGTCTTTATTGGAAGGCACTTTAGTATCTGAATGTAATCAAGAAATGTTGTTTAAATTTTTATTTTAATTAATATTTAATTCAAATTGAATAATTATATTGATATCATGGCTATATTATGGATGGCAACCTTATGCCTTGTCCACTGTTTACGCAACTGAATTTAGAATTGGTATTATGTATGACAACTTTTATCAGTTCTTTTAAATTTACCAATTAAGACCGATTGACAACAGAAAATAATGTAAGTAAAGCTTCAATGTAAAAAAATATAAGTAGAGTTTGCTGAAAAACGGCAAAATGAAAATCCGCGATTTCTGTTTTAAATTGACTTAAACCAACCGGTTTCGGTTTCGGCTTTTTAATACTGGGATTGGACTTTATTATGTAATTCGATTCGAAAGCAAAACTAACATGGTTTGGTTTACGTGGATACCTAGTACACGCAGGCATTCAAGTAGAATCTAGATGATTCCTTTTTTGAAAAAAAAACTAACATAGAAATTCGAAAGATTTTTCTCTGTCTTATGAATTAGAGATGAGTGATATTTCTGTACCTTATCTTTTTCACAGCGATTGAAATATCAGTAATCACAACTGCGACTGAATTTATCAAGTAACAGGTATTGGAAATATATTGCTCTTTTATACGAACAGTGAATGTGCTTGTATGCTAATTCTATTTTATGTCTTCAGCTTTTGTCGAGAAGAAATCGTAAAATCGTTCCAAATCATCTATTTTGGTAACTATTTGTATCTCTCACGTTAATGACCACTATTCGAGTTGTTGACATCGACGTCACTTTAAATAAAATTGGGCCTTGTTTACTCGCTCTTGAGAACAATTTTGTGCTACTGAAAATCTACTTCCCTTCCCTAAGGTCTAAAAAATAGCATAAACATGTCAACAGGAGTCACTTGTTTTCGACAACGGGTAGAGAAGTGTAAATTTTTTGGTGTTGTGTTAAAGTTGCATCGATGTCGACAACTGGACTAAGGGTGAATGTCTCTTAAATTTTATTGCCTTTCTATTTGGAAAGTGTATGTTCTTGTTATTCTTATTATTTGTATTTCAAAATATTAATAAATACACCTTTTAAAGCAAAAGTGCTAAAATGTAATAAACCGTGATCACTGTTTAATTTCACTGCTACGCTTTTTATTGGTATTTCTCAAAATAACAGATCTGCTACAAAAAAAAAAATAAAAAAAAATACTGTTAAATCGTGACTACCGTTGCAGTTTAAAAGAACATTGCTTTAGAAATCACGTTCACTAGGAAACAACATTATTAAAAAATCACGGAATCGCTCATCTCTACTATGAATGCTATTTTCATAAACCACATCCATCACTTCAAGATTGTTCAGTTTTCTAATCCAAATTTGATATTCACTGCTGTTCCGCTAGCAGTACAAGCCGCAATATCCGAACTCAATGAAATATCGAACTCAATTAGTTTTTGCCGTTTAAGGTCTTGAGTTTTTTTTTTTTTTTTGGAATAACATATTCTAAAAATTCCATTGCCATTTGAAATGTGCAAAATTGATATTTATTTATATAACGCGCACCTCTAGTACTAGTTGTTAAACTATATTTTTGATCATTCGGTTTTTTATTTGATTTGACAAGTTGTGCTATAATTTGTATTCTGCTTTCAAAGACATTTAACTTCAACACAATTGATTGTCTTATAAATTCAGATTGTGTTATACTTTTAATGAAAACCCCATCAACATATTGCGTGCTTTACTATAATATTTTCTTATGATTCAGTTTATAAATCAACGCTTTTCTTGTCCGGATATTTGGCCTAAAAAACTGCGGTTTCTAAATACATTGCTCAAATCCATTTTTTAGAGTATTAAATCAATTTACAATATTCGAAATACAATTTTGTTGTTATTTTTAAAACAAAAGAAAAATTTATTGAATTTAAATTTTCAAAATTTGAATAAAATTCAATATTATTTGACTACGAAAAAATCAAATAGTTTTCTCAGAATTTAATTTGAAAAAAAAAGATATATTAATTAAATCAGGCTATTATTTCTTGAATAGGAACTATTTCTGAAAAATAAAAAGAAATATTTATTAGACTTAAAAATATATAACAACCATTTGTGATATATTTAGTTCAGAGAGTTCTATAGTTGAATTTTTTTTTAACGTACTCATGGTATCAGCAATGAAAAAGAGCACTTTTTGTGCGAACGCGTTTTTCTTATCTCTTTTCTTACTACTGAGCCTCTGGTATTCATTATATTTTTCACTATGAAATTTCCTTAGGTGTACAATAAAATTTGAATTTCATTTAGAACTAGCACATAATGATTTCGCGCAAGTTTTGCATAAACCCAATCAATACCTTGTTATTTTTATTGTGCTAAATATTTTGTTATATGAAAATAACGTTAAAAGTAGGCAAAATACGGATATGGCGCTAACTGTATTTCTCAATTATCCAAGGTGATAGATAATTGAGGCAATAGGTGGATTCTTCTAGTAAAGGAAAATTTTTTTATTTGTATATTTTTTTTACAATTTAAAACTATTTAAAACTATTTTTTATGAATTTGAAATAATCAATAAAGTTTTTGTTGAATAACATAAATTTGATTTATTAACAAAAAATTATTTGAATTTAAAAACTCAAATGAAATAAAATAAAATTTCATTCAAACTATAGAAATATAATTTAAAAAAATTTCAGTCGCTGAATTCAAATAAAGCATTAATTTGTTATATTTTTATTTGAATTTCTGAAGGCGTGATTTTCTTAAATTTTCTGACAAAAAAATAAATTTACATTTGAAAAATTTTATTTCAAATCAATAACCACAAATGTTAATTCATTTCATGAGAAATGTCAATGATTTCAAGGAAATTCTATTTCTTAAACAGAAATAAAATTTAAAATTAATTTAATATTATGAAAAAATTCAAATAAAAAAAATCACACTGAACAGCTATGAGTGCTTCCCATATAATAAATTTTATACTCAAATCTACCGTTCGGGTTGTAGAAACAGGTGGTTATTTCAAAATACATTAAATTTTCATTAAATGTACATATTACCAAAGTTTAATAACAGCAAAACTAAAAGATTTACAACGGGGGCATAATTCCTGCAGTCGTGATCGGAATTGCATTCGAATAGAAATTAATTTCGATGGCAAGAAATTTTCCGATGATGTCACTCGTTACCAAGCGGATCGAGTTTTTGTATCAGTGTTGGAAAAAGGCAAATATATTTATATATAAATTCATTTCACAACACTGAATAAATTGTAAGCAAAAGCATATGTTGGTATATATGTTTGTGTGCAAAAATATATGTATGTACTTACATACACACGTATATGCAGAAAAAAGAAACGAATATACATGAATGTTATCTTTATTTTAATTTAATTAATAACTTAATAATAATAAATTAGTGTAAAGTTAGATAATAGAGCACTAGCCACATTTTCGATTCTTTTATTGGTTGACCAGAAGCATGTAGGTAGGTAGACAAAACATTATTTGCAAGGTCAGTGTGTTCTGTTATATTTAAAGTCAACTAGAAATTCTTTAATTTGAATTTTTTATACGTACATTCATGCATTCATTCATTTATAAATAAATAAGTCAAATATTGAACATACATTTTCTTTTTCTTCGCTTTTTCTATGTTAAACATGATTTCGAATACCTTTTTGCTTGCGAGTAAAAACACGAACGGTTGCATTCGAATGTATGCACATTATCGAATGCTGTCATTAGAAATTTCGATATGTGTTATTCGAAACCGAATGAGAAAATCCCAAAACTTAAAAAACTCGCACATTCGAGTAAAAACTCGCTCGCAATCGAATGCAGGAATTAGGCCCCTGAGCTTCTTAGTGATGTTGCAGCAACTGCCAAAATTCGATTGGCCAAAAATTCGGTTGCCGCAAGGTATCTGTTTTTATTGTGCAGAGATTCATATTCAGCGTGACCGTTTGATCGACTAAAGTGGCAAATTGCCACTTTTTCGACTGCCTTGCGACTTTTTTTAACCTTTTTTTTTAAAGTGAATTATTTAATAAAACATTAAAAATAAGAAGTTTAGTGTAGTTGTTTCGTTTATTTTTCTAATGTTGCCCCTTTTTTTTGATAAATCCCCTATTTGGTGCCACTTTTTGAAAAATGTCTTCGGTCACCCTGTTAATGTTACGTCATGTCTTCTACTTTGCTCTCTTCTTTAGCGCTGCTATTAGCAAATAAAAATAGGTTCTTACAACAAATTTCTTAGAATTTCATGAACGATTTCACAAGAATGTCATGTTCGACAGTCTACATAATAATTTTAAGCATCTGTTGATGACTTTTTGACAATGGGCCATTACCCTTATTTTGAAAAAGGTTTTTGTACACCTTTGACATTACGTGCATTAAGAATTTTTTTTTCTCTACGTAGAATATTTCAGAGAACACTCTCGTACATATGTATGTATGGTATTAAATAATGCTAAATACATATTAATTTTATAAAAAAAAAGTATTGTATTAGTTACAAATGCTTGAAATATATGATTTATATACGATTTAATAATATGAAATAAAGTAAAAATTAAATTATACACAAAACAAACATGTTGAATTGTTAACAAAATATAGTTATAAATGCAGATGATTTTAATTAAATGCATGTTTAATTTATGGCATTTAATTTGATTTTATTTTGCTTCGTTTAATCATTTTTGTTAAATTAATAAAAAAAAATAATTTTTTTTTATATTTAATTTAAAACAAATATTCAAACAAAGTTTTCTTTTTTTTTCTTGTATGCGTATGGTCAGTCACAATTAATTGAATATGCAATGAATGTTGCTTACAAAAAAAAAAAAAAAAAAAAAAAAAAAAAAAAAAAAAAAAAACTAACAGCTGTGCTCACAATTTAAACGTAAATGAGAGGAAATGTTAAATCGATAAGTACGAGTAATTTCTTTAAATCAAATCGGCTGATTTTAAGGACCTGAATTAATAAATGGCGTAATTTCAAAATTTTTCTTCCAATCAAATAATAAAAGTTATATATATTTATTTTAGGACAAGATTAGTAATTGTTCACAATAATTTTCTGCAAAGAGTGTAAACATCTTTCGTTCACGTGCAATGAATTTTTTGGTGGTGGTACTCGTATACTAAAGAATTTTTTTTCCATTGTAGCAAGAATATTAAAAAACACAACTTTAAAACTAAAAAACTCTCATTTGATAGAAATTTCTAGAATTACGTGTTGTTAAACTAAAAATTTTTTGATTTTCAATTAATTTGTAAGCTTTACATATTTTTCCCCCGTTTTTTTTATATTCATTGAGAACTAAAAGCGACAACACAAGAGGATTCAGAGGAAACACAGTAGCATTTTTCCCTTCGAGGGGAATAAAAATTTCATGGGATCAAAAATTCCACTTGTCATTCACGATAGGATGATTATTGTTGGCAATGGAATTATTTCAACTCTGAAGCTGGTTACAAGTATACAAAATTACATATAGGCAATTTAGTAAAAGAGAAATGTGAACGCAAATGAAAGTTTAAAGTATGTAAAATGAAGCACTGATAAATCCGAAGTATGTCAGACATATACATAAATACATATCTGTGGACCTTTGATAAAAGAACTTAACTCGAGTTATGAAAATTTGCTGGATTTTTTTATTATGCAACTATTTATTCAATGCGCATCTTTTGGTTTTATCGGCACGATTCTACGCTTCTTAGTTCGAGTAATACTATATGCGAAAAATCAACATATCTCTAGATTTTACAGGTTTGCTTTTGGCAAAACAACCTTATGCAAATATGATGAAAAATTAATAAGAATTCGAAAAATAAAGTCTACGGAACTTTTGACAAAACGTCCTATTTCATCTTAGTACTCCTCATTTTTTAAAAAATTATTTTCACAAAATAACATATTTCGAAATAAGTTCCTTTATCAAAAGCTAAGTTGTGAAAACGGAGTATTTATATCGAAGTAAGTTGATTTTGCGTATCATTATGCATTGGATTTTCATTGCGACAACACATCTTATACTGAAATAAGTGCTTTTGTAAATTTTTAAAGCTAAAAAATTTAGAGAAGATTTGAATTTTTTCTAAAATATCGTTTGAATAAACAACTTATTTCATATATTATTTTTTTCTTCTTATAATAAATCATTTCAGAAAATATTTAAATAAATCCAAAATTCGAAAAAAAAATTTATATTACAAAATTTTTACTTTTCCGTAAATATGTACCCCAAAAACTTTGTTCATCATTTTAGAAGTATTTTCGCTCTCCTGAAAAATTGGAAAAATAGACATATGTGCTTTTGTCAAAAGTCCACAGATATGTATATCTTACTACGTTTATACGCGCAATATTTGCAAATAAAAATATTCGCAAATAAACTAATAGCATAGACAGATGACAGCGTTAATTTGCATTAACTGTCTTAATGCAAATTAACTTGTGAATTATCCTCATTTGTAAATGCACTAAATGACAGTGAATTAATACTGAATTCAGCTATATGATAACACAGTCCTCATATGGTAACACCGTCAGAATCAATCAAATGTTGACAAATTGTTTTGGTTTTCAAAATTAAAATGCGATTCGGTCAGAAAATATAAGTTATTTTATTCTTTTTAGAAAAAGAGCAAAGAAATATTAAAATCGAGACACATTTTTTCCATTTTAAAATTATCGAAGTGTGTGGCACGAAAGGTATGTACAGATTTTGTTTACTTAATGCAAATACTATCGTCTGTCAGGGTAAATTTTTAATTAACATTAGTGGTATTTTAATGCAAATTAACGCTGTCGTCTGTCTACGTTATAACTTACTGTTTCTACGGCATAGCAAAAGTACACAAACTTGGTAGCACTTCTATAGAAAACTTAAATAGTGCAAATGTACAAAATATCAAATAATCATTTATTTTAAATGCCATTATTTGCTTCTATTAATGTTTTTGTGCAATATTAATCCATTTATTGTTTTTTGTTATCAAACATTTGTAAGAGTGGCAACCGCAAGCATTTTATTTGCAAATAGTGCGTTAATCTTGAATAGTCTTCTGAATTAGTAAGTCGCAATAAAAATAATAATATGGCAACAATTTACAGTTTTATTTGCAAATAAGCCCGGCGTATAAACATAGTATCTGTCAGACTTAGTGGAGGTATACAAATTTATATTGCAACAAAACAAAGATAAATGGTGTTATTTACCATGATAATGGCTTTATTCAAATATGATTTTCGAAATGAAATAGAACAGGAACCTATTGATAGGTTACTAGAGACTATGTGCCCACTAAAACGTACCGATTGTTGTCTTCCAAGTATGTGAATTATAGACCGCAGACTATACATGTAGCCGCAAAAACAGTCCAGCGGTGCAAATTCGTATGAGGCCGAAAAAAAATTTGGTGTCTTTTTTCGTGACAAAATGACAAACCAAAATGTCAAAATGAAACAAATGTTGAGCAGTGTTGCCAGCTTAAACCTCTATGAAGATAATACTAAAGGCATTCACGTGAACTGTTGCAACCATACAAAATGTATAACTTCATTGTCAACCATTTTTATAATTTTTATAAGTTCAGAATTTTTTAATTAACTTGTTTTCTATAAAACCAACCACTTGGTATCGTAGACTGAAGTAGTTAGCACGTTGACTACAAAACCAAAGATTCTGGGTTCGAGCCCGATTTCCAACAGCCATTTAGTAACAACACCACGCATTTTTCTGATGTGCATTAGGCTCATTTGTAGCAGTTGTTGTAAAAAAAAATTCAAGTGATGAAGGCATTGACACTGGTCACTGAACTACACCGGGTTCAGCGGATACTAATGCTAATGTAATATCACAGCGCCCTCGTTCGTCGGTAAAATTACCAATAAAAAAATAAGAACATTTAATACGCCTTATTAACACCAGAGGCGCTGCAACACTGTATTATTAAAAAACGTGCGTTCACCACCTGTCTTATCTATCACTATCTCTTTCCAAAAGAAGGTAACGCATACACAGAGAAAACTAAATTTCATTTTCAGTAACCAAATTCGTTGAATCAGTAAATATTTTATTTGAATGCGGTCCTACAAATAATTTTGTAAATTGTGATAAAAATTTTGTAAAAATTTAAATGAATCAAAGTTCGGCTGAGAGAAAATGTTACTTCAGTGTGTTGGTGTTTATCTTGCTTGTTGATAGGAACAACGTGCTGTTGTGCGGTTGTTGTTGCTTATTTTAATTGATCGTGTTGTATACATGTAAGTGCCGAAAAGTAGCCGACAAACGTCGTGGCCTGTTTCTTCTCTACACAGTTTTTTCGTACAAATTAATTTAGTGGAACAGTACAGAATATTTACTTAAACTAAGTTTGATTTCAAACAAATATTTGTTTAAAAATTTTTTGGGAATATTTTTTTCTGTGTAGTAATAGTTAGTAGCAGGCCTTCATTGTCTGAGTACTACTTCTCTTAAAAGAAATTTATACGTTAAAGATATTTATGCATTGTAATTTGGCGTAGAGCTGTTTTATATAAAAAAATTTTTGCCTACCCAGCTAAAAAAATTATATATGGTCCATATACATATTTTTAATATATGAATGTATATAACTATATATGAATATGTATGAATTCATGTATGAAAATGTATGGGATTATACATGGCAAAACTATTATATATGAACTAATATATGGACTAATATATGAAATGTATTATAATATATGAGCTCATATATGGAAATTTAACTATGCAGCTCTTCATATGTGGATCCATATATAGATATAAGATGTAATATATTGAGCCATATAAGAATGTATGCATACATGATATCTCATATAAGATCGTTTTTGCAATCAAATAAGCCTGGATTTTATCTTTTATAATTAATTGCATTAGTTTTTAATCTGATTTCTTAAATTAAATTTTAAGTACGAATATGAGTTTTGTGTTTTTTAAATAATTGATTCACCTTTTGACTTAAAATGAGGAATGAAATGACTTTTAGTTCGTTTTGAATTATTTGTCCAAACAAATGTTTCATTTAATACAACCTCCCTGTTCAAAATCTAAAACAAAAGTAATTTTAGTAATTTAACTTATTGCACTGCAGTGCGCTTTTGTGAATCAAGAGAGTATGAATATGCACTTTGCATACTGTAGAGCGAATATTTACGCATACATGTATGAAAATGTATGAATATATATAATCATATTTGGCCATATACCCTCATTTTTCGGATCCGAACCATATATGGGATATCATATATGTTTCATACATATTTTTTTAGCTGGGTATTTTGTTTGTTTGGGCAATATCATAAATATTTGCATACTTTGCAAAATTTATTCTCACTAACTTGCACTTAATTAAACCTTCATAATTTTGCTTTATTAGTGCAAACTAATTTTCTATTTGATTGTTGTTATATTTTTTTTTAAATTTTGCTTTTATGCTATTCCGCAGCAGTGCAACTTTCGGCGTGAATACCTTTAATGTTTTATAACCTATTTTTTAAGGAGTTTTTTAATTAATATGGCAAGCAATTGCTTTGATGCAAATTGCTCCTCATATTTTTGACAAAAGTAGGATTATATCGCAGAAATTTTTTTGCATTCAGGCAGCTAATTATATGGTACAAAACTGCTGTTGAAAATAAATAACATCCCAGCTAAAAAAAATATGTATGGACCATATATGATATCCCATATATGGTTCGGATCCGAAAAATGAGGGTATATGGACATATATGATAATATATATTCATACATTTTCATACATGTATGTGTAAATATTCCCTCTACAGTATGCAAAGTTCATATTCATACACTCCTGATTCACAAAAGCGTACTGCTATACAATAAATTAAATAACTAAAATTACTTTTTTTGATTTTGAACAGGTAGATTGTATTTAATGAAACATTCGTGTGGGCAAATAATGAAAAATGAACTAAAAGTCATTTAATTCATCATTTTAAGTTAAAAAGGTGAATCACTTGCATATTTAAAAAAAAGCTCATATTCGTACACAAAATTTAATTTAAGAAATCAGGTTAAAAACTAATGTAATTAATTATAAAAGAAAAAATAATCCGTCTTACAATAGTTTCCAATACATATATATTGCAGTAATATGAACTTTGTTTCGTATCTAGAGAATTCTGTTATTTTCTATAAAATTAATGACTGGATTATCCTTTTGATTATTTGTATAAAATCATAAATTTTTTTTTTTGTAACAAAAGTTTTTCTTTTTTGAAACGACTTTATGTGAGATAGCATGTATGCATACATTTTTGTATGGCTCCATATATTACATCTTTTTTCATATGGATCCAAATACGAAGAGCTTCATGATTAAATTTCCATATATGAGCTCATATATTACAATACATTTCATATATTAGTCCATATATCAATTCATATATAATACTTTTCGCATGTATAATCCCATACATTTCCACACATGAATTCATTCATATTCATATGTAGTTACATACATTCATATATTAAAAATATATGGACCACATATAATTTTTTTAGCTGGGATATGCTTTCAACTATTCTTTTTATATAGTGCCCTAACTGCCAAAAAAAAAACTTAAGCACTGCCAAAAAAAAACTTAAGCGACATAATTTTCCAACTTAATTTTTTTTTTACCAAAATCTATTATTAGCGCTCGTAAATAAATGATTTTCGTTAAAAAAAAACTAGGTCCAAAATATTTGACGATTATCGTTCGATAAACGGTTTAACATATTAATCTTGATTCACACTTTTCTTTAACTGATCTCATAAATACTTTTAACTCAATATATCCATTGACTTAACGACATTTTATTTAAATTTCGACATCACAGCAAAAGCATGTCAAACAGCTTCTACTGCTCGTTTGTACAACATCTTAGCTCAATACACAATCTTGTGAAAATGGTCTTGCATCGTTGCATGTGCAAATTGGTATTGATACTCACCACTAAGAATTGTTAAGTGGTGAGTATCAATATACTATACTATACCATTTTGCACATCCAACGATGCAAGACCATTTCCACAAGATTGTGTATTGGGCTATTGCAACATTTTAAAATTACATTCAATTGCATATTTACGTAATATGGAAAAATATTTAAATTCCAATTATAACTTATAAAAACTTAGATTTTTTCTAGAAAACCCTCCTCTTAATTGAAGCAGAAATTAGAAAAAAATAACAAACATGTTTGAAAAAAAAACCAGCCAACAAAATTACAAAAATACCGAAAGCTGAAATTCCAAACCATCATCATCTTTCCACTACGATGTACGTGACAGATCAAAAAAAAAAAAGAAGGCACAATCAGAAATCCCATCTATGCCTCTCCATCATTATCGCTAACCCTACGTTCAACAATATTTTTCTTAGCATTATTTTTGTTTGTTGAGGCATGTTTAGCATGTTTCGCTTTGCGTGGTATGCCACTTGTTGTAATATTTGATATGGTCGTTGTGGTGGTCGTTATTATTGTACCATTGTCTTCGGTGCAGGTGGTTGTGGAACTGGTTAAAATTTCGTCGGTTTCTTGGTCGAATATTTGTTTGCGTGAGCCGCCAGCGTACAACAGGCGATTGAATATTTCTTCTCCGGTTTCAGAGACGGCACTGTCGGGACGCTGCTTCCCGGTTGTGCAGGACTTTGGGGATTTTTTCTTTACAACCATTCTTTTCGTTTTTTGTTTTTGCTGAGGTTCAGGTTTTGCTGTTGCCGTGGGTGTTGTTGCTGCAGCTGCAGCTGCTGCTACTGTTGCTGCTGCTGTGGTGGAAATGGAAGTGTTCGACTCTGGTTCACTGTCATCGACCAATAAACTTTCGACGGATTTTCTTAATTGCTTGGAAATTTCAGCATATTTTTGCTGTTCAGCCAATAGTTTTTCTAAAGTTATTTGAGTATCGTCTTGTTGCGTATCACGAGATACCGAAACCGTTTCACTTACTTGTGCCGGCTCTTCCGGCATGGCATCTGCTGCTTCCTTCATTGTGGTGTAGGTTTGAGATTTTTGTAATTTCATGGGAGTATTTGTATTAAAATTTTCAATAACTTGGGCACCATCTACAAAAGTAATGTGTATGGTCTCATCCTCATCATCATCGTCTTCATCATCATCGCTATCGCTACTTTCACTTTCTTCAGTATCTTCTGATTCCTCGTCTTCTTCCTCGGCCAATTCATACTCATCTGCCTCATCAGCGTCCTCATCATCGTTGTTGTCGCCAGCATAGCCTGGCCGTTGGCTTTTTAGCTTTTGTAATGTATTTCTATTACTGTCTCTAATTAAGGCATTTAAAATATGACGATTGCCATTGTCATCCTCTGTTGTTGTGTGTGTGATAGCATAGTCAGTTTCATCTCTTGTTGGCGCTTCCTCCCCCTCCTCCTCCTCCTCATCATCATCATCGTCAGTATCACCATAAGCCGGCTTGGCACTTGTGCCCGTATTAACTTGTTCTTCGAGGCTTTTTTGCAAATTGTATTTAACACGTTCATTTTCCAACAGCTCCTCTAAAACATTTTTCATTTTGGCATTTAGTGAAAGTTCTTCACGACTTTTTGCAGAAGGCAAAACAAAAGTCTCACTACGCAAAATTTGCTGTGATGAAGACATATTTTCAAAGTCATTATCAGCTTCCCATGCGTTATGCTTTCCAGCCTTATCATCCTTATCAAAGCAGGGATAGTCGCTGCGGCGTGAACGACCGAAGGCAATATGCTGAACCTGACCCTCGCCTCTTATTAAAGGATTTACAACTTCAACTATGTTTTTTGATCTAGTTGTTGTCATGGTTGTTATAGAGGCGGGAGTTGCACTTGTTTTAACTGTTGTGGATATTTTATATTTGCAATTGGTTTCATCATCACCTCGATCATCATCGTCATCCACTTCTTGGCTTGCCTTTGAGTGTGTGCTCGTTAGAGTTGTGGTTGTCTTGGTGGTTGCTGGCAACAACACTTCTTTTGCTAGTGTCTGGTGCATGGTTAGGGTAGAGGGCTTTATACTAACTTTTGTGGAAGAGCCAACGCTGTCCAGGGAGGAGGGACCAAATATGCCACTACTACTTAAGCTGTCCAATTCAAATGAGGTAAAGTCGCCATCATCGTCATTACGTAAAAACAGTTTTTCCATATTTTGTTGCACTGTAACAATGGAAGCTGAGTCTGTTTCTTCCTCTTCTTCTTCCTCCTCCTCCTCTTGGTCGTCCTCATGCTCCTCTTGTACATCATCAACATCATCATCATTATCGCCCACCTTGTGCGCTTTCACAGCATTAGCATTTTCTGTCTTTTCGATTTCTCTACTGGAATCCTCATATTTTTGTTTAATGTGCAACTTTTCTGCAGTTTCCACTAATGTCTTACTCGTTACTCCAGGCAAATGTAGCTTTTCTTTACTTTTCCTTTGCCTTTTATCTTTTGACACCTGGCTCTGTTGTTGTGGCATCAGCTGCTCTTGATTATCCTTTTCATTTAATGCACCTTCACTACGGCGTTCCTTCCTCCTGCGTTGCTCCGCATTCTCTTCATGCTGTTGTGTCATTAAGTCTATTGATGCGTGTGGTGTGTCGCTCTTTTCAGGGTCCTGCAACTCTAATGAGATTATCTTCTCTCGACTAGTTTCCACCTGAATGAAGTTGTAAGTAGATGTAAATTTATTGTTGCATACAGGTAGGATTTTTGTAAAAAGAAAAAAAAAGTAAAACAAGAACTATAGTAAAATGAAATGTACAAAATTTTGTAAATTTAGTTGCAGCATTTGGTTCTTTCTATATTTTTTTGGAATTTGCGTTTGTGTAAGTGAAAAATTTTATATTAAATTCAAAGTCATTTCTTTTTGGCAATCATAAAGAAAATATGCACTAAGTGAGAGAACATTTAAAGTTAGTTTAAGAAAAAAAAATAAAGAAATAAAACTAAAGCGAAATTTTGTTTTAAACGTAAGCGGCAGCGCCAGGTTTATATCCTAATATGCTCAATATTTACAACAGTGTAACAAATATTAAGATATGCAGCCATTTAATTGCAGGTTTGCCGCTAATAACATTGTAAACGACAAAATAATAACTTTCCAGCATACGAAACGAAAGTCTTTTAAAAGTCAAATTATTGTTAGTTGCCATTAATTCTAATTACTTTTCTTTTTGTACTTCTATTAATTTTACCAACTACTTCCATCAATACCGGCCGTATAATTTTGTTAGTTACTTACAACTTTCTTTTACCGACTGACTCTTTGTAATCTTATTTTGACAGCCATAAAATGCTTTATATTGGATAGTTTGATGTTTGAACAATACAAGGGAGTAATGTTAACGCTAATATGTGATAAAACAGATTTTGCAAAATTTGTATTTTACAACGTTATTCGCGTGTTTGCTGCAATTATTTATTATTGCTAACGGCCATTCACAAGACATTTAAGCTTACGTTGTTAATCTAAATATTTTTTTTTTTTATTAAATAAACCCACTCTAAATGCAGTTATAGTTATACTTATATATATTAATAAATTTGAAAAAAGTGTCACTTTATATTTCTCACATTTTTTTTTCTTTTTAAACCCCTTAACTTAATAATCATGCTAATGGAAATTATTAATATAAGCTACCTTTATATAAAAAATACACCAAATATATAAAAATAAAATAAAAATTATTTACACCACAACCTTTAATATCATTTGAAAAAAAAATTACTTTTTCATGCAAAATCTACATATAGCAAATTATATATTCATATACATATATTTTTTTTGTTGCTCCCGGCATATATGGAATAATTATTTTTTCAAATGAAAAAAATGTTTGTTTTACCCAAAAAAAAAAAAAAAAAAAAAAAAAAAAAAAAAGATTTAGCCCTTGAGGGCAAACGAGTTTTAATATCAAATTGGGTAGCAGAAAGAAACCCAAATTTCTGAAAAGAAAGTTTTAATATTACTTTTAAAAACTTAAAGCAAACTAAAGCATATTGAACATAAAAATAAAACAAATGTTCTTTTATAGTTTCATGCATTGCAGTATTCAAAACAAAAATAAATATCGGTATTTTTTGAATAATTACAATTAAAATTCAATTAAGACATTTAGGGCCAATTTCAACAATTCTATTTAAAATGAATTCATATTAAAAGTATTTTTTTCACATCTTTATTTATTTTTTTTTTAATAAAATAGAAGTTTTAAATATGAATTGATATTTGAATTGAATTGGTGAAATTGGATCTTACAGATGCAATAATTTTCTTAATTGGAAAAATAACAAGAAATTTTTTCAGTGCAAGACCATTTGCACAAGATTGTGAAATGGGTTAATGATATTTTTGTTGAGGGTATACAGCTTGCAATGTTTATATTTTTAGTAATACTCAATTATATTTTCTGAGTTTGAATATAAAGCTAATGGGCCTGATTAAAGTAATGCACAAGTCACACAGTAGCTTTCAATCTAATATAAAAAAATTAGCAGAAAGGCTAACGCCCTACACAATCAGGGCCATTAATTTGATTAGCTTTTCCAGGAATTTGCTTGTAGTTCTACCATTGATGAGTAAGCATTGGAGGCATTGAAATGCAATTCATTTAGCTTTAGAACAGTGTGGCTGCTGAAACGCTCTATCAAAATCAAATTTAATAATTTATTTTCTAGGTAAGTTTTATAGCTATGCTATTTATTGCGCAATACAGAAGATAGGACTTGATTTTTGTAACAAAAATATTCGACTATATTACAGTTGAGGAGAAATAGAAATCTTTTAGTTAGGACTTAAGATATAATTGATATACCTACAGGCCTCAACAACAAGAAATTTATCTGTTTAGATGGGTATCAGTTGACAGTCCGTGCAGACAATTATGCACAAAGATTTGAATTTATTTTCCTATAAAATTTCAAACACAAGCAAATCAAAGCTAGCGGACTTGTCTATCCGCCTGGAATTTTGCTATGGGATTGTATGAATGGTGAAATAGGACAATATTATGGTCCACCTTATGTTTATGTCAGACGACGAAGCCCATTTAGATATAAGAAGCAAAAACTTCGAAACTTTTGACTGTCACTTAACGTTGAATTCTATTTCCCACAGATTTGTACGCAACAGAACAGAAAGAAAAAGTAAAACCAAAAAAATACAGATTTTCAATTCAACAGAAACAAAACAGCTGATTCATAACAGAACAGAAAGTAAAAACTAACTCACATACACCTTCACACTAAAAGTGAGTGCAAATCATGAAAAAGTGCACAGTATTGTATTTTTTTTCCAAAAGCAAATACTATTTGTAGTGGTAATTTTAGTTGAATGTAAAGCAGATATAGAGAACAATGAAACAAACAAAAAAAAAAAAAAAAAAAAACAAAACCCAAACTCAAAATTTCATAAAATAGTAAGTGACAGTAAAACTTTTTACAAATATAATCATTGTGAAAGATATTATTTTTATACACATTATATTTTCTAGAGTGCTAAACTACTAAATTACAAAACTTAGAACAGTACCGCATGCGTTGTTTGATTTTCTTTTACACATAGACAAATTTTTACACTTGTGTTTTCATTTTACACTTGCAGTAGTGAAATATGCTTCAACACTACAATGCTTGGCAGATAAACAAATGTTGTTGCATGCTTTTGATAAAAGGCAAAAACAGTTTTAGTGTTCTCATAAAATCAAAAGTACTCAAAAGAGAGAACAATTCACTAATATACATACATCATAAAGATTAAAGGTTCAGTTGGCCGACTGTAATGTAAAGTAACTGCAACAGTAGAAAACAGCTGATCGATATTGTTATGTGAAAAGTAATGAAAATGGCTATAGAGATGTAATGTAACGTAACATACTTTTCATATAAAAATGTCGATCAGCTGTTTTCTACGTTACAGTTACATTACATTACAGTCGGCTAACTGAGCCTTAAGCAAGCAAATTGCTTGTGCTCACGTCTACTTTACATACCGCTCGACTCACAGTGTAGTGGGCAGTTTCATCAAACTATATTAAAAGGTCATACTTTTCTGAAGAAGACAGTGATACTATAACATTGTGCGAAAGGAATTTTTCTGTTCCAAAAGATAATTGTCTTTAGTTCTGTGTGGTTTAAATAAGTAGGGGGAATTCCTCATACAGCCAGGCGTGTTATGGCATTGTCAAACCGAAAATTTCCTAATAAAATTATTTCGAGAAAATTCACATTCTGGTGGTCTACTCGATATACGTATCGAACTGCAGCAGATTTTTTCTTGTTAGGTTACCGTGTAAGTAAAAATTTTAGAAATCGAAGTAATCAAATTTAAATGATTTAAAACAGATGATTTAATAATTAATTAAAACGATTGTGGCATCAACTCCCCATGAACAACTTGTTGTTAAGCGCGTTTACTTACGACTTAAAATCAATTAATTTTTAAAACCATTAAAATTAACTAATAAAACAAAACTTTGTGTCAAATAAAAAACACATAAATAATTTATATAAATTTTTAGGAATATTTTATGTAATGAAATTCATCAGCCATCGATACAAATTATTTAATTCAATTATTACATTAATTGATTTTGATATTATTTTCAATTAATTTTTTCATATTTAATTAAATGTTTTAACTGAAATGATATATATTTTTTATTTTAATTAAAAATAAAACAAATAAATTTATTTGAAAAAATTCGATTATTAAATGTTTATAACTTTGGTAAGAGATGCGAAATAATTTTTTTTTTTTGACTGATTAAAGCATTTCGGTGATTAAAATCATTGCTAATATATTTTTAACTAAATATTTTTTTTCGAAGCCCTTTAGATGCACTTAAAGAAAATGGAAAGAAATTTTTTCTCAAATTTAGAAAATACTAACAAACGTTCGAAACCTCGACGATCACTTGAGAAATAGGGAATTACAAGCCAATTTGTATACTTTTGAAAATGCAATTATGTGTAGTCTGAGCTGGTTATTAATGACAAAATTCGTTAATAAAATGATGATATTCATAGTTATCTGGAATAACGTTTTTTTCTTAGTGCAAAAACATCAAGGCATAACGAATTTTTCGCTATAGCAAAAATATTTGACATTATATCGTTCGTTATACCCAGCTTCGGCTGTACTTTTGTATGAATTCATAAACTAATGATATATGTAATTACTAAGCTGAAAGGTGTAAATTTGTTTAACATATTAGCAACATTTATACATTCACAGTTATGGTAAGTTCCCAATAAGCAATTTTGCTTGAAATCAAGTGTAAAACAATTGTTATTCAAGCCACATATTCAATTGTCAAGGGTTGAATTATGCTTGATTTACACTTTATTTCAATAGCATTCTCCAGTGAAATGGGAACTTGAATTCAATTCGAACATTTCAACTGTATTACAGTTCAATTCAAGCCTTGAATTGTACTGTAATTCAACCTTGTATTACAATTGAATTCAAGTATATTTCAAGCTTTAAAAACGATGCTTTTAAAATAGAAAGAAAAATGCAATCGACAAGTTGTTTTCACGATTTTAGTCACCTTTTTTTTCTTTTTTAAAAAATTACTTTTTTATTTAAATATGATACTTTTCACCAAAATTTCAAGATTATTAAAAAATAAATTACTTATTTGACAAGGTTTGAACATGTTGTATGTTGTTTGAATTTTTATTTCAAAATATTTTCAAACTTGAATATTACTTGAAAAAATTTTTGAATTCAGCTTTGTTTCCAATTAAATTTCAAGTGTTTGAATTTTAATTTTTTGAGTGCTTATTGGGTTATAAGTTAGCATTTACTACAAATATTTTTAAAAAATGCCTTTTTGAAATTCAAGAAAAGGTAAAAGTGTTTCCACTAAAACTACAATAGATGGCATAATGAGACTTCATCAGTTATGTTCTATATTCCACGTGAAATTAAAACGTGCGGATTTGCCATCAAATTGTTGTTATAATGTTATGGGAGTTCTAATCGATTTAATTTCAAGTGAAATACAGAACGTACCTGCATATTTCCACAAAAGGCTTACCAGAAGGCCTTTGCTTATCAAACAAAAGCTCCTGAAAACTTGTTAAATCATTATAATCGATGGCAAACACAATTTCTGTGTTAGTTACCTAAATAAATAAGGCGTATAAAGTAAAACTTTGTGCATAAGTTTACTTAAATTTGTAATAACGAACCTTTAGTTATAATGTTACAATATAAAAAAAGCGAAAGCCCTTGTGTTCATTCATATGACTAAATACACATATTTATATACATACACATATGTACAAAAATATATCCAGATCACACGGAAATGTTTTTACGCATTAGCCCTGTATACAAAATGAAAGTTGAGGTAAAATTTTCATGTTACGAATGTCATTATTTATGATAATTTATGTTGATAACTATGTGCAAAGTCTCAAAGATACATTATGTTTGTAACTAAAAACAATGTAATGAATGTGGGTCAATAAGGAAGACAACTAAACGTAATGAACAAACACAATCATACTCTTATAAAGGGATATAGAGAGGCACTATATGTGTGTGCTTTAAGCGCTATCACACACACACACATACGCACACACACCCACTGAAACACAAGAAAGGGGCCAAAATTTACGATGCTGGTATGAAAAGTTCAAAGAATCATATTTATGATTGAAGCATTTACAATATAAAATTTGGATCATGGAACTAGGGAGTTACTTTGGATGAAAATTTATCAGCAATGAATCGGTTTTTCGTTATTTATAGTCGCTCATGAAATCTTATATATATGTAAGTAGGTACAAATCTTTGAAATTCAACGGCTCTTTTGAATTTAAATGAGCTGTTGGACACAGGTCCGTCCAAAAACGTCAATGTAAATTAGACTTGTATCGAAGTCACTCAGTAGTAGACTTGGTTCGAACTCGTTCACAAACCTATGATGAAATCCACTTAAATTACACGGGTTTGATTATTGGATTGTGTCCAAAACAATCTACTGAATAAGTTCGATACAAGTCTAATGTTATTAAATGGGTTTGAAACAACTTTTGATTCGAACATGAACGAACTAGAGCTATTGGACACAACTTTAATGTTGATGTTACGTTGCAGTAAATATGAATCAGACATAGACATTATACTTATACCACACAAGATGTGTTCGAACTTGCTCACTTTTATAGGGGTTTGATTAGACTTGTGTCCAACAGTTCTCGTTTTTGACACAAACTAGACTTGGGTCGAACTCGTTCACTAGTTAATTTTTGCCACAAACCAATGATCAAGCCCATATAATTTAAATGGGTTTGATCAGTGGTTTGTGGCAAAAATGAACTAGTGAACGAGTTCGACCCAAGTCTAACACAAACCAATCATCAAAGCCATATAATTTAAATGGGTTTGATCATAGGTTTGTATTAGTGTCCCGCACAAGTAGACTTGGGTCGAACTCGTTCACTAGTTAATTTTTGCCACAAACCAATGATCAAACCCATGTAATTTAAATGGGTTTGATCAGTGGTTTGTGGCAAAAATGAACTAGTGAACGAGTTCGACCCAAGTCTACGCACAAGATATCTTATAAGAAGAAAACACTTCGTGATGTAAGAATTTGTAATACTTGCTTCTTTCTACACATGAGCGCGTGAACAAACGTCATGCATGTATGTGTGTATGATCTTTTATTTTTCTAAGCACATGCAAAGGCACACACATGCATTAACATTAGTTGTATGCAGTTAATCACATAATAGCTTACCATCTACATATTACACACACACTCAAACGTACAATATGAAAAATAACAAGCATACACTAATCAACAGTACTTCTTTTGAGTGTTTGTTACAATCAAGCTGTCTTGCGACATCGATAGTTAACACTGATATACACGTACACCAATACATACATCGTGCTTCGCTTATAGTACGACAGCATTTATTATTGGTTTAGTATAATACGGGCGACGTGAATACATTTAAAAATCATGACGTATTGACATTTAAAGACTGTTTACGCAGGTCTCTAGTTTGTATCAGAAACGAGCTACTGAGTAGACTTGGGTCAAACTCGTTCACTAGTTCATTTTTGCCACAAACCAGTGATCAAACCTATGTAATTTAAATGGGTTTGATCAGTGGTTTGTCGCAAAAATGAACTAGTGAACGAGTTCGACCCAAGTCAACTAGTGAGTGACTTTAAAATTACATGGGTTTGATCATTGGTGTGTGCCGAAAACGAGCTACTGAAAGAGTTCGATACAAGTCAACTAGAATGGTCGAATGAACGAGCCCGATAAATATCTATTGTCTGTACAGATTGAGTAGACTTGTGTCCAACAGCTCTTTATAAACTGGTTTGAGAGCGTTGGAATAAAAAGTTGTTTCAAACCCATTTAATTTACAATGACTTTTTTGGCCGGACTTGTTTTCAACAGAAATAACTAGTTCAAAAAGATCTATTGAACACAACTCTAGCACTGAGTTAAGGAGAATTTAAAAATTAAACAATGTCATAAATTAGATGTCGTTCGAACTCAATCACCAGAATATGGATGATGTATGATCAAACCCATTTAATGTAAATAGGTTTGACATAAACCTATGCTCAAATCCATTTCATGGGTTTAAATGGGTTTGATCATAGGTTCGTGTCAAACATGAACTAGTAGACAAGTTCGAGTCAACTCAAGCAAAGTGATCAGAAAATTGTTCCAAAATTAATTGTGTTTTCTTTGCTAAGTTGGCTAGGTTTAGGAATACACATGAATAAACAAACATAAATCATTTTAAATCCCACTTCGCATGCTGACACCAATAGAGACAGACTTTCAACAACTCCTACGAGTATTAAATGAAAATGAAAGAAAAACTTCTTAAACTTTTTAAGGTCCCATAAAACATTTATCTTTTTTTTCTTCTTTCTATTAAGTTCTTTTTTTTTATTATCATTTTGATTTTAGTTTTCTTTTTTATTATTGTCTTCTTGTTTAGCAGAAAAAAAGTTTAAGTAAAAGTAGTAAAAATACGACCAACAAAAAATATGGCTAAAATCATTTTTTTTTTTTTTAGTTTTCCATAAAAAGTGCTAACATCCTTAACTTGTACTGCTATTGTGTAAATGTATGTATGTAAGTGCGAAGGAGTTTGCGTGAGTGTTCGTGTGTGTTTGTGCACAAATTATATAATACAAATAAGTAGAGAGGAAAATACATAAAACCTAAAGAAAAACTTCACAGTCCTGAGGCTGCAAACTTGTCGCTTTAACAAACCATTGAAAACAACAAAATCTTTAATAAAATTTTTCGTTTTCGTTTTTTTTCCAGCTGTATGTTTTCGCCATACAAGACGAGACAACAGCTACAAAAATATTTCAGACCGGAAGCAATACAACTACGAAGCAGAAAAGAAATAAAACTAAACTAAAAAGCGAAAAAGATTTAGCAGAAAAAAAATAATGTCATGTTTAAATACATACACACAAAGTATTTTGCACAAAATTTTAGTTGTTGCTCTTGCTTTTGCAGTTGCCTCTGTAGTTTTTCGACAAAAATCCTTCCGTGGTGGCTGTTTAACAAATATTGTATAATTTGCTGCAACACAAAGCACACACAACTGGCACATAAATAAACTATTGTTATGTTGACATTTTTCTGCTCCAATTTGTATTCTTTCTTTCAATGCATTTTCAACACAAAAATACTAAATCGCTGTAAGAAACAGCAACAAATAATAATAACACTGACAGCCAACAACAATACGATGACGCTACAGTGCATTATAACGCGTACAAACAGCAAATAGAATGACAGAACAATTTTTAAAACAACATTTTAGTTTTAGTAAGTAAAGCGAGGAAAATGGCTGCACTGCATCTTAGGCACCCTTTAAAATTTTTGACAAAAAAAATTAACATACATACATATTTATTTAAAAAATCCTAAATTAAAAAAAAAACATACATATGTATATACCTATAGGCATTTAAATAGAGAATGCAAACTTTATGTCGCGTGCGACACCGAACAAATATGCATTTTTTTTTGAGAAAACGAAAGTTTTTTTACTTCTGTATACATTTGTGTAGGTCTTCAGCAGCTTTACATTAGGAAAAGGAAAATCGACTCACATTGTTTTGAAATACAAGCTTAATTGCTTGCTGTCGCACGCGACAAAAAAGTTGATTTTCTCGTGGAAATGCCTATATGTAATGTATATAGAACATACCTAATATGTCGGTCATAGAAAGGCAATTTTCTGAAAATGATCTAAAACACTTAAAACGCTACATTAGGTTCATTCGTAATTTTCACGTTCAAATTTTTTTCCAAATTTGCAAAATTTTGGAAATTTTTATGTCTTGAAATTTTGTATATACTCGTATTACACCTCTCCCAAAATGTAGATCCACTAGGAAGGAATTTTTAAAAATTCTAATTTTAAGAATATAACAATTGGGTAATATCGGTATTTCTGCACCTCCAGATCTAATAAAGCCAGCGACAAAAAAAAAACAACTTAAACTGAATTTATGCAAAAACTAAGATTGATGTTTGTACTTTTAAAGGGATAAAACAGGCATACTTATTTGATATTGTATTTATCCTCGGAAGGAATCGGCACATGAGTTAAAATTAAATGAAGTTTAAAATTTTGTTATGATTCGATTGGGTTGAAGTTAGTAATTCAAATTAATGTGACAATTTTTAACGAACAAGTTATACAATATATCTCAGAAGTCCAGCTGTCATACCTAAACAATTTGAGTGATATTTTTGCTGGGTTTTCATATAACGCTGCTGAACCTCTTTAACCGTTTTATTTTTTCATTCATATAAAATCAAAACTAAATATTTAAAAAAAAAATGTACGAGGACGGGGCAATAAGCCTGTGATTTTTTGAGTGAAGCACAGTTTTTTTTCTTGTAAACAAAAATTTATTTTTCAACATAATCTCCTTTTAACTCAATACACTTAGTCCAACGTTTCTCCAATTTTCGTATCCCTTCCAAAAAAAATAGGATTTTTCGAGGTCCTTAAAATAGGCATTTGTTTGGCCGTTGGAGCTACTCGTATAAATTACAAACAGAACAACAAACTTTATATACAACCACCTTAAAAAATGAGCAGTAAACAGCTAGAAAACAAACATCAGATTACATGATTGAAAAGGGCAACCCCAACAACAACAACAACTTTAATTTAAAATTACTTTTTTAACAAAAAGGATTGTGTAAATGTTTGAACAGATAAGACATCTTGTTTGTTCTACAAAACCAACACAATATTTGAAAGTTTCTGGTTTTTTTTTATGAAAAATTGATTTTCGAGTTTGTTGCTTTTACACAAGAAAAGCAACAAGATTTAATAATAACACAAACTTTTACCAATCCACATCCTGTTTGAAATAAACTTAAATAAATTTAATTGGCATATTCAAGATAATATGCCGAAGATAAGGCCAAGGTGAAAATAATACATTCAGGTGTCCTTGCAGAACTATGCGTCTTTCTTGAAAACTTTATTATATTATCATTACTTGTACAAAAATATATAAAGAAGTAAAAACAATTTCGTTTTCTTAAAAAAAAGGATGATTGTTTGGTATCGCATGATGTTCCTAAGGAAATGCCTAGATATAAATTATAAAAAGGACTTCAAAACAGTGATGTATTATTTTCCTACAAACTTTTTTTTAATTTAGAATAATTTTCAATCATCCCAAATCCCAATTGGTTGATAAACATACCTGCACTTAGTGAAGACTTAAAAGGTTTACTTTTGAATTCCTTTTGAAGAAAATTAACAGATATTAGCAAAGAATATGAAGAACGTTTTAACCAAGATATAAAACTATAAAAAATATATACCAGGTCAGATTGAAGGATTATATGCTGCTAAAGAGTTCTGAATTAATTGTCCAAGACAATTATGGTCAAGAATCATCACTTAGAACTCAATTTCTGGATCTATAAATTGAATATCAATCCGATAGTTATGTAAAAAATTATTTTGTCTATCTCACAAACAAGGGCTGATGTCAATTGATGACATATTTAATAGTGCGTTTGCATCTGAGCAAAGTCTAGTAATAAGAAGATTTCTAGCAAAATTTAACCGATTTCGAGCAGATTTCCCATACAAAACAAGATCTTTGTCATCGCACATTTTGCTGAAATCAACTTTAAATTTAGTAGCACTTTTTTTTCTTCAAAATTGTACTAAAAATAATTGTACTTAAAAATGTGTGTGAATTAGCTATACTGCAGTTGCGTGGTTGCAGAAAAGGAAAAATTTCACTCAATGGTTTTTGTTTTGGATACGAAATCTTCATAAGTGTCAAAAGAAAACTTGGTGTAAACGGTATCAATTTAAATAAAAACTTTAACTGAAATCTGCTCGATTTCGTGCAGGTGTAAATGCCTGATAAAATCAAACAGAAAAGCAGAAAAGGAAACATATTGAATCATAGTTTTTTTCTGTTTGCTGTGAAGAAATAAATTAAAATTATATGAAATCGGGTCATACTCAGGAATGTTTTGCAAATCCCAAATGGTGTGGAAACACATTTAAATTTCGAGATACTTACGTCCTTTTCTAAGGCTCAGTTAGCCGACTGTAATGGAACGTAACTGCAACGTTAGGAAACAGCTGATCGATATTGTTATGTCTTATTTCCTGCCGTTGCAGTTACATTCCCTTACAGTTGCTAACTGAGCCTCAAGATTTTAAACACGTAAAATGGAATGATATAAGCTTCCACAAAAATGGAAATTATTTGAAAAATTAAAATACTTTTTGCGTTGTCGTGAAGGGTTTGTTTCGTCAGCAATTGCAAAATCGGTAGAAAGCTTTGAGCTGTTGGGACATGTAAGTGATGTGAAGATTCTAAGGCCCAATAATTGACTTCTCAATTATATGTCATTTAGCTAACTGCCACTTAAAATTAAGTTGCACTTAAATGTAGTTGTACTTTTTCAGTGGTTACGGCAGCACTATAAAACTTCCCAGTATTATGGGAGCATTTTCAAACAACAGCTGCTTATTATAAATAAAAAAGTTAGCTTATCAAAATGAAGAAAATTAAAATTGCATAAAAACACATTTTATGGAACAAAAAGAGCATCAGAATTCATTTTTCTATTTATTTTTCCATGATATGAAACTATATATTGTATGTGTTATATATTTATGAAATCATGCACATGTTTTCAATAAACACACACAACTACAATAATATATGGTATGCTCGTAAAACTTAAGTATGATTTAAATTTGTACTGAAAAAATGAATACAGTACTTAAATGGCACTTAAAGGTAAATGAGATATAATTGATAACTGAATTATTGGGCCTAACTCGTGCACGTCGCACAAGAAAAACTGAGAATATTGCTGTAGTAATGCATAGTTTGTTGGAATTGGGCATTTCACAAATAATGTTACACTGTATTTTGTATAAAGACTTAATTTAGGCTAGCAGAATTGAGTTAACACAAGCACGCACGCCTACCGACCATCAAAAATGTTGCGGGTTTCCTGATTGGGTCCCTGAAATGCAAAAAAACTGGTCCGAAATTTGATCAAAAAATCACCTTGATTTTCAATTCCATTCAATTTACAATACACTCGAACTTATGCATCCTCAACGAGGGACTGTGCTTGGTAGGGTTTTTGGTCTGGCGGGTTCATTAAACTTTATTTTTTCGAAAATGAGGTTGGAGCAACTGCTACGGTAAATAAATGATACTATGAAACACACAGAAAAATTTCAACTTAAAATCTACTAAAATAAGGTTAATCTAATATTTTTCGGCAATGATTTTGCTGAATTTAACATGATTTATAGTAATTGTCAAAGAAAATTTTTCCTTTTGAAATAACTTTATTTCACGTTGAATGAACATTTACGTACTGTTAAAATCAAAATGAAGAATCGTGTTGAATCAAAGTTATTTCAAGTTAGTTCAACATGAATTTAATTTAATTTAGTAAACTGTATTTTATTAATTATTTAAGTTACGTGTGGTTGACATAGACATCAGAAAAATTTTTGTATATAAAATAAATTGGCTTCCCCGGCCAAGATTTGAACAAGGAACTCATCGCGTGGTAGTCAACGTGCTTACCCTTGCAGCCACAACAACTTTATTATTCTTAAGATACACACTAAATATGTACCATCTTGAATTATATTATGTATAATTAGATCCTTTAGTTCCTATAAGGAGCATAGGGCCTCAATTATTATATTATAATTTAACATTATTTCTTATCATTTAACATACAATTTATTTGAAAAGTTTTAGTTTTATTAAAAAAAAAAAACCAAAATGCTTTGACTTGAGAAGTTTTAGTTAAAAAAAATACAAAATACTTTGACTTGACTCCAGGATTCGAACCTGCGATCCTCCGAATGCAAGACTGCCTACCAGCCAGCGGCAGTTCGTCGGCTGTTTACAAACATAAAAAAACAACAACAAATACAAATCAATCTTATGGCATGGTGATTTTACATTGGTATTTTTTCCTGTGTGAATGATGATTAAAGATTTTGTGTGGCCGGAATTGAAGGATATGGATGTGGAATACGTTAATTTTCAATCAGAAGGAGGTAGGTGACACACAAGTAACGATACCATCGCTCTTTTGCGTAAAACGTTTCCTGGCCGTGAGATTTCTCGAAGGCCACACTCTAGTGATTTACCAGCTTTAAATTTTTTCTTTGCGGCCAATTGCCCACAATTGATTTAATATCTCAAGGATAGAGTTAGTGAGATAATCGAGAACATATCGGCGAAAATTTGCGAATTGCTGATGGAAAATATTTTCAAAACATTATGGCCCTGCAAGTTTAGCCGTTGCGGCTATTTGGCTGTTATTATTTTCCTTTATTAATAAAAAAAATATACAATGAGTTTGCTCACAAAGTTCCAGTTCACACTAGTCATGTCTAATTGCTAAGCTTAGCAATGTTTCTTCCTTGAACTTTCATCGGCGTTCACAACATGCAAGTCTTACTTTTCAGCTCATATTTTTCATGCATAGTCTTGTGTATGCATGTGTGTGTTTTTAAAATTACGAATGAGAAACCAAAACGCATTGACAGTACATGAAGCTGAGTACTCCATTATTTTGCTCTCGTCTCTTTCTTCAACAAACTAGTCAGTTTAGCAATAAGACTAGCATAGTGTAAACTAGGACAAATACTCGTTTTTTTATATATCAAAATAAAATTTCAATGAAACACCTTTTACAATATGAATCATATTGTAACACAAGTCATATACTATTTAAATGGCTGGGTGCTATTCTATAAAATCTACAGTAGAAAGTTTATAATTTAATATTAATTTTTCAGGTCAAATCAAATAAAAAAAATCTAAAAAAAATATTCGTAATTAACAGTAGCCACACCCACAATTTTCTGTTATTAACAAGACTGTGTCTCCGAGTGGAGGTGTATTGTAGACCCACCCTTCCTTCCTAACCCAACAAGACCCCTATTAAGGAAAAAACAGAACAATTATAAAAATTAAAAACAAAACTTATATTGCTGTGTTGTAGCTAACACCAAAACAAAAATAAGAATTATTTAAGACTATTAAAAAATCGATATCTTAGATTTTTCCAAGACATTACCAAAAAACTTTGTTATTTTATTTTTCCCATAAACAAAAACTTTTGAACGAATAATATACCACAAGAAAAGCTTTTCAATTGGCTTTACCGAAAGCATTAAGTGTAACAGTACTGTCAATATTTATTAAGTGAAAAGAAAAAGAAAAACAATAAACAATTATATCTATAAAACAATAATAATAGAAAATTCGAAAACAAAGAACTTCTGCTTAATGCGAATACAATACATAATGACCGATGAAAGAAATGAAAGAAAATTTTTCTTTAGTCTTCTAACTGAAATAAAGTAAAATCTGAAAGTAAGTGTTTATTTAAACTGGTATCTACTTATTTGTTCAATGAATATAAGAAAAAAAAGATAATGTAAGATAAGACTAAAGTAAATGCGTATACATTGTTACGTTTACTTGAACAAGGTCATAACTCGAAAAATGGAATATTTTAATTCCACAGAACTAATCCACTAATCCACATATTGTATAAAAATTTGATCCAAATAAATAGCTCGCATACTCAATTCTTGAGAGAAAAATAGTTTTCCTTTTGTAAATTGAAATCTATAAACTCTTTTTGTGCAAAACTGTCTGTATTGAGTTATGACGTTGTTTAAGTAAATGAGCTTTATTTATGCACATATAAGATTATACAATTATTTCAATTTTGGATTTTTTCGTATTAAATGATTCCGGCATTTTAATATTGCTCGATAAATCAATGAAGAAGTTCAGTCAATCTCATAGTTGAAACACTTATCTCAATAATCAAAATGTTATTTTTATTTTCTTATTTTATCATTAGCACATAGTTTGACTTTATTTCAACTCCAATTATGTAATTTAACATGCGTACCGAAGAAGTTTTAGCAGCTATAGTGCGGCCAGAAAAGTGCTGATTGCTATAGGGTCATTATTAGTGACTTTTTTTTATACAAAAATTTAATGTCCTTGAAATGGAGTGAGTGCCATAATTGACTTATTGATAGAATAAGGTAATAACTTGGAGTAATTGACTCATTAATTTATCTTCCAGCTAGTGTGCGTCTAGGCAAAATATTTGTTATATGGCGGCAAGTCATATATGTCATCATCTAAAATGCAAAAGGCCGTAACAACCAAAAAAAATTCAAAATAGCATCTTTGATTGATTATGATACATATTTCCTTAAAATTTTACTCAAATGTATTTAAAAATATTATTCAATATGGCACCTAACAGATAAATATTCTTAAATTTATAAGGTTTTTTGCTGCTCCTGTAAAAAAGTAAGAAGTGACGACATAATTAAAAGGCTACATTCCCTACATTTCGGCTAACATACAATACAGCTTATATTGTTGTGAAAACTGATACAAAGTTTGACTTCCGAACGGGACTTCTTCCGCACGGCAGAAATCATATTCAAATAAAAATGAAACAAAAAATTATATTTCGAACAAAACCCAATTGATGCTTGTACCGACTATACTACATAATCGTTCTGATCTAATGAGGTATTATTGACTTTTGAAAACTTTCATAAACTCCATTAGATCAGGGTTGTAGTTTTTTCAAAAGTCGAACGGTTATACACTCCGTTAACATAGGATAGCCTCACTTGAAATTTTAGAGAATAGTAGACATTTTCGCGATTCCTTAATTAAATAGAAAATATGTTTTTAAGTCATTCTTAACAGGAAACTCTGTTGCTTTATTGACAAAAATTCAAATTTATTGGGTCAGTAAGCATTAAGTGGACTTTCATAATAGTTTTCGTAAACAGCATGAGAAATTTTAATGTTTCAGTGTTAACATAGATTAGCCTCAGTGCTGAATTTTCAATTGATCTTTGATGTTTATGCCAAAATACCTTTAAGTGCAATATAAAAACGTTTTATTTGCACCAAAAAAAAAAAAAGTATTAGCAAAAAGCCGTCACTTAGTTCCACGGAAATCGCAAAACTTGAGACGTATCACGATCTAGGGCTATCTGCGCTAACGATTGAAAAAATAAATTTCTTCAGACGAAAGGCCTTCCTTCTTCCTGATATTATGAAAATAGTAACTATACCCATCTGGAATAGCGATATTAAAACACTTTTCTTTAGAAAAAATACTTTTTTCCAATAGTTCGTTTGATGACCTTGATGCACCATCTACGTCATGTGGTCTTTTCCAAACTTTAGTCTGTGTTGCTTATGTACGTCTTACAATGGTGGCTTTTTTTAACATTATGAATAGCTATTTTACTGACGCTAACTCCGACTGCAGCTCTAATTCTACTTAAACTCACTGATGAATTCGAAAACATTTAGAGAATTTTGCGTCTATATTGAGGTGAGAACTTCTTATGTCTTTCCTTTGTACCATTTGGAGTACTCTGATGGATTTTTCAAGTAATTGCTTATAACTTTTGGTCTGCGACGAAGTTTCCCGCCAATAGCGCGGATAGAAAGCCCTAGATCGTGATACGTCTCAAGTTTTGCGATTTACGTGGAACTAAGCGACGGCTTTTTGCTAATACTTTTTTTTTGTGCAAATAAAACGTTTTTCTATTGCACTTAAAGGTATTTTGGCATAAACATCAAAGATCACTTGAAAATTGATCACTGAGGCTAATCTATGTTAACACTGAAATATTAAAATTTCTCATGCTGTTTACGAAAACTATTATGAAAGTCTATTTAATGTTTACTGACCCATTTGGAATTTTTGTCAATAAAGCAACAGAGTTCCCTCTTAAGAATGACTTAAAAACATTTTTTTTATTTAATTATGGAATCGCGAAAATTTCTACTATTCTCTAAAATTGTAAGTGAGGATATCCTATGTTAACGGAGTGTATATGACAGTGAGTACTAACTAGCCTCTAATGGTAACAAACCAAAAAACTTTGCCTTAAGTAAAATAGAAATAACCGATTTAACAGAGAACAAACAATACAACGGCAAGACTATTGTAAATTAGGGATGGTAATTTTAATCTTTCATTACATAAAAAGCTTTTAAGATATTGGAGTATGATTACGCAAAACAATTCACATATTCTATTTGCATTGAAAATTGCGCATATAGAGCTGAAACTTACACCAACTGACACCACACACAATGGACCAAAAAACCAGCATGTCATTCGGTTCTGCTAGTGTTTCTCCTTATAATTTACAATTTCTCTTTAGTGCAATTTGTTCCTTAACTTACAAGCTTTAGCCTAATCGAACCATTAACAATGATGGCATTTTTTTATAAAAAACGCAAAATTTTTAATGTCTAACAAATGGCTCGTTGCTGAAACGAATGTGAGACCGAAAAAACATAATTTATTAACCTGCATGTACAAATACAAAACAGTTTCGAAATTGTTATAAATAGAGTGATGGTAAATTTGATACGATGCTTCAAAACACTTCACGTATTCCATTTGCTTTGATAAGTCTGCATACAAGGGTAAAATTTATATAAAACTCACACCACAAACAGGTGAATGCTGATGATGAAACCGTAGTGTTGGCCTTTGACAACATCATGTTGTTGTGTTCTGCCATTATTCGTTAGAATAATTAGAGCTGTCTTTGTTGTAATTTGTTACTTAAAAATCATCACATTAATTTGGATTTCTCAAATATATGAATTTTACTCTAATTAAATGAAACAATTGTTTAAGCGAAAATTTCTACCGCTTAATTTTTATTACAAAACAAGCATTTAGGACCAATTTCACCAACTTATTTAAATATCAATTCATATTAAAAAAAAAATCCATACAAAAATTAATCAAAATCGACATTTAAATATGAATTGATATTTAAGTAGAGTTGGTGAAATTGGCCCTTAGGTTAACTAACTGCCGTTTTTAGGATTAACTTCTCAAATAACACTCATGTTAAACGATTTTAGTAATATTTACATTAATAAAAGAAACTCCTTTACTTTAAATGTTAGTATTCCCATTTAAAAATATTACTATCCGGTTCAAAACTGTTTTGATTCAATATTGTAATTACAATTCCGCATAGGTGTGCGTATATGTATCAGAGAATGACAAAAGTATCATTTTAATTACTCCTTGAGTATTTGTCGTCAAAGCATTATGAATGCATACAGCAAAAAAAAACACGGTCATATGCAAACGCATATATTAATTTTAAACTGAATACGTATAACTAACTATAAACCAACTACAAATGTTCATATACATTTCTAAAATTACATAGCACAAACGACTACAACTAAAATTTATAGACTGTGTGAGCTACAATTATACACATGAGTAGAAAAATAGTCTGACTATTTATCGCATACACATGCATATATGCATACACAAGGGCTATTTCATTTACACACACACACACACACACACACACATACATCATGCTTCCGAACAGACAAAACACAATTTCCATTCCATTTTATGTGCACAAAATTATGTGTAAGATGGCGACTGATGAATAAATATCCGGAGTATCATGAGTATATTTTTCTTTCTCCGACTAAATATTCACACTCTGAGTTATACTCCGACTATAAGTATGCCACAGAGTCAAAACGCTTGATACGCATGTTCCTTTTTGGAGCATATTTTAGTTTTTTGCATAAACGAAGTAGAGACGCTCTTGTATGTTGGAATCGGCTATAGTCATAGTGGCTTGAGGGAAAATATATGAGTTTAAAAAATGTTTGCACTAAAATTATGATTTTACTCAGTTACTGAAACTAAGACTATTTATTTATGTATATTTGTTTTGTGTGCTCATTATAATTCTCTGGTATGTATGTATGTAAATATATAAACTTAATATTGCACAATTTTTCTTTCAGATTTTATAACCCATTAAACCCTTTAAATACTTTAAAGGTACCCACATATTTTCAAAAATATTGTGCAATAAATTCGCCTGTGTGCATAAGTCGTTAGTAGGTGGCACAATATATTGAATTAAATCAATTATTTTTGAATTATATTGCTCAGAACAGGATTGTTTTTTAATGTGTTGACAACATTGTACAATAGTGATTTCCTACCACTGCACAGTAGGTCAAATTATCACTTTTTCTGTGCAAAAGTATTAAATACAAAATTGACATTTTACTTTTTTTCGTTGTTTTTAATTGTCAACACTTTAAAATAAAGAGAAATTATTTTAATTTTCGGAAAATATTAAGCACTGTCGCATATTTTTGCATCCAAGTCAATAGAGCTACAAAACTATCGATGGTAGTATCGATAGTATCGATAGTTTTATTTTAAGTGGACTATCGATATTTTTTTTCGATAGCGATACTATCGATACTATCGAGAAAAAATCAAAGTCAATAAAAACGGAATGATGGCGACTGTGTAATAAAAAATGTAACATTAAAATTTCGCCGCCTGGTTTGGTAATGGTTATCATTACATATATAAATGTGAAAACAAATTAATTAGTTTTGATTTGTTTCAACATAAGATGCCAGTTTTTATCTACTAGATGCAAATTGCATAAAAATACAATTATTATGTACCAACGGCTTTGATACTTGAAGAAACTTGACGGCGGCTAAATTTGACGACTACTGGACTGTCTACGCTCTTTACTTTTAAATAAAAGGTGACGCTAAATAATGTGCTTCTCCTTCTGTTAAACGAATATTTTTTAGCTAACTGCAATAGTTTAAATAATGATGAAAGATTTTTTTTTTATTTTATTCCTTTTTAATTTATTTTTTATTTTCCATCTATCTATCTGTTTGCTTTTTCGTTTATTTTTTTTATAGAACTGTGTATATATGTTTGTGGAATATGTGTATTAAAAACATTGGAACTAAAAGTTTTAAAAAAATCAACTTTCTTTTTACTTTATGGAATGATTAAAAAATTCAAGATTTTATATTAGAAAAATACACAATTGATAAGTTTTGGCCCTTATAGACACGGAAACTTTACTTTGAAAAGCCTTAATTCAGCAGGAATAAAGACAGAAAGAGATAGTATTTATCACTCTGTATTTCACACAGCTGAATTAAGACTTTGCAAAGTAAACTTTCCGTGTGTAAAAGGGGTGTTTCTAAGAATCAAAAACTATCGATAGTATCGATGGTATCAAAAACTACTATCGAATGGAGCCACTACCGATAGTTTTGCAGCTCTATAAGTCAATAGATTTAAGTTCTTCTGAAAATAGACTTGTTCAGTAGAAACCAGTCAACTTTAAATGCGATTTTCTCGAATTGCGTTGGTGTTAACTCATTGCTGTGAAATGGAAAATAAAACGACAAGTAATTATTCATGTTTTTTATAAAAAGTGTTTTAAATTTATATCGCTATGCTTTAAAATAATTCATTATAATGAGCTATATCTTAAACGGTATAATTTATCATAAGCACTGACTTTATGTAGGCCCTCAAAACTTTTGACCCCATTTGACTTCTTTCAAATTTAAACTATAAATTAAGTAATAATCAATGAGTTATTTGCAATTTA
Source organism: Tachina grossa (assembly GCA_949987645.1). Lineage (NCBI taxonomy): Eukaryota > Metazoa > Arthropoda > Insecta > Diptera > Tachinidae > Tachina > Tachina grossa. The sequence goes on along the minus strand of OX465274.1, from coordinate 170,959,207 downwards.
TTTCAAAGTGCGATTTTTTGCGTTTTGCGAGTAATGCCTCTTTTTAGTAGGTAACATTTGTATGAAAACAACTGAACTCTTGATGAAATTAATGAAAAAAAGAGGATTTTTTGAATTTAAATCTACCAAATAAACTAGATTTAGGGCCATTTTCACAACTTGCCTTTAGTTAAAGTTAGGATTTTGTCTGCCCGATAAATATGTTTGCTTTATTAAAACTTCAATTTTTTTTATTTTTATAATTATCAATAATAATAATAATATTTAATGTTTAAAAAAATTATAAATTAAGTTTTTATAATGGGAAGCCTGCCTTTAGCTAAAGGCAGGATTTTGTCTGCCCGATAAATGGCTGTGCATTTTAATAACTTCATTTATTATTTTTGTATCCGTTCAATATTATTATTATTGATAATAATACCAATAAAAAGTTTCAGTTGTAATAATGCAAAAATATTTATCGGGCAGACAAAATCCTACCTTTAGCTAAAGGTAAGTTGTGAAAATGGCCCTTAAGCAATTAGCTAATGTTTTGTTAAAATTAAAATATTTTAATGCATATATCGACTGTTGTTATTAAAGGATTAATTTTTGGTCTTTAATGGGTTAAATTTAATTTTGAAGACATTTTCTCAGAATTTGCATTAAGCGGATTTAATTTCGCACAGAAAAAGTGGCGATTTGACCTATAGTGCACTGTGGCATGAGTCGTAGAAACACTATCTTTAAATTTTTTAAAACTATTTATGTAATTTCAAATTATATATTTTGATGTTTTTAGTTATATATACATATATATATATATATATATATATATATATATATATATATATATATATATATATATATATATATATATATATATATATATATATATATATATATATATATATATATATATATATATCTCAGAAAGAATAAATTTTATAATTTCTTAAAGATACATGTGTGTGTAGATTTTGTTTAATTTTCAATATTGTGCAACTGTTTGAATAGTGTAGAGCGACAATAACAATAGCTAAAAAGTACTCAATAATATTGTTTAATCTATGCGTAACTTAAGCTAGGCAACACTGATTTGCATCAATTGAATAATTGAAATTGTCCAAGTACTTCTATTTACACTTATTCTATTTAAAAGATAAATTAACTATGAGTGTATTTGAAATAGTGATTGCAATGGCGTTGCTGTAGATGGGACAAATAATTGAATGAGTGCTTGAGAATGAAATAAAATTGAGCAGCTAAGAAGTGCAAAAACATTTAAAATTTCACAACACATAGTACACGCGTGTGTACGAGTATAATAATGTTAACTAAGTGCTTAGAAAGATTTTGATGTTGGTGGTAGATAAATTGTGCTCATTTTAAGTCGACGATCATTATGCTTAAGAGATTACAAAATTTTTACAAATCAAAAATGGAAACAAGATGAACATAAGAAAAGATAAAAACTATTATGTTGATGTTGCAATAGAAGAATATAAATCATTTCTATTAAACATATTTTACATATTTAATGCAAACAAAATAATTTGAGATTGAACTGTACGTTAATATATAATTCCCATACAAATTTGAACTAAAGTACACGTAAAATATAAAATAAATTTTGCTTGCATAAGGGGGTAAGAATTTTGTAAATAAAAAACAATTTATTGCTACTTAATAAAGTTTATGAAATTAATTGGACAATTCACAATGCGTGATATATATTGTCATAATGTTTTAATTTTTTTTTTAAATTTCAGTATATTATGACAATATGACATAACAAAACACTTTACGAATTGTTCAAATAAGTCTTCAAAAATTGTTTTAGTTAATATAATTAATATATAATTCATGAATAAAAAGAAAGACAATACAAAAACGAGTCACTACTATTGTTTGCCTTATAAATTTGAGCTCAGCAAAATATAAATAAAACAATATCTAAAATAAAGGTGCTTTATCAAAGAAAAATAAAACAAAAATGTGAACAATACAACGTTAAACTTTGACCTTGCAAAAATAAAATCCAAGAAAAATCTACGCAGTAATTAAATTTCGAACTTAAGAAACCAACAAAAAAAAAGTGTGTGCGTTTGTTTAAGTATTTATTTATAATCTAACCTCAGTTTCGATGATCTTTTCTATGTACTCGACAGTACGCAATTGAGGTCGTCCTGTTATCGGACATGGCACCTCTTCGGTTCGTCGTACAATTTTTTCATCAAGTATTTTTTCTCGTTCACGTATTACAACCGGCCCATCACTTGACTTGATGGCAATCTTGGGAAAAATAATCTTTTTTGCCTGCTTTGTAATAAAAAAAAATATACATATAGAAATTATACATAAATTAATTGAAAGCTTTAAAAAAAGTTTACGAAGAACGAAGGAAGTAGAAGAAAAAAATTCTAGTAAAATGTTGTGTGAAAATAAATTAATAATTGTGCTTACAACTAAATTAAAAGTGGCCCGTTGTTCTCGCTGCTATGTAATTTGCATATTACAAAAAATATATATATTTTTTTTAGGTTTCTCAAAAGCTTACAGCAAAATGAAACGAATGTTTATTTATTAATTTATGCTTAAAGCTTTTTGAAACGAAAATAATATCTACAAACATTAAATATTGTGTGGCCTCATTTTAAACTGTTAGAAAAAAAATCTTAAAAATTTAATATAAAATAAACAAAGAAAAAAAATTTATTTCCATTAGAAAATCAAGCTCATACTGCTTATGGCCATTCCTGTTTTTATTGCATTTCACTTAATGAAGAAAGCTTTTCCTTTGATTAGTACTTTTGTATGAAAAGCAATCAATAAATAAAATAAATACATTTATTCATTTTACTTAATAGTTATTTCATATCCACTGCAAATCTCATTAATAAATGACATTTAAAAAATATATGAAAAAAAATGCTGGTCATGCGCAGAGTTTCAAAGGAATTAATTCAAGAAGCTACAAAAGCTGAAGGTAGTGTAAATTTTATAAATAAAATTTTATGGGAGTAAGCCTCAAAACATTATTTATATGACAATAATACACGTCCTCTACGCCAAAACAATTTTAATAATAAAACAGGCTGGAAGTCAGTAACAGCTAAACATTTTCCGGAAAAAATCTACTAAAATACTTTTGAGTTTTCTATTTGTATGTGAGCTGCTGTTGTATTTAAATTTAATTTTATTGGCAATTCGGTACTCTACATAAATTGTGAATAAAATCAACAGTTGTCCACGAATTTCAGGTTGAAAGGGTTAATTTTCTTTGGAATATTTTTAGCTTTATATTACTGTAGAAAAAAATGGGCGCGTGGTGGAATTTTTAATTTTTTTTTAATTTTAAAACAAATCAAAATTTATAATTTTTATATTAATTTTTATTTTTGAAAGTAAAGGGTGTCCCAACAAGAACGCAAGATTTTAATTTGGCGCCATTCGAAGTGTCATTATTTGACATTTGAACAATTGTTATTGTTTGCTAGTAGAGGGTACGAGGTTAGTAAAAATGGAGCGCTACACGAATGAACAACGCATTCTCATTGTGAAATTGTTTTACCAAAATGGTGAAAGTTTTGCGGCTACAGTTCGCAAATTTGCGATCAATTTGTAATCAACTGTAAAGAGATTACTGGACAAATTTGCCGAAACTGGGTTTGTTTGTAATGTAAAGACAACAACGCGCATTCGACCAGGCTGATCAACCGAAAATGTCGCAGCTGTACGTGATTGGCCGCCTAGATCGTGCAATTTAACACCATTAGACTTTTTTCTTTGGGGTTTTTTTAAGTCGATGATTTACGCGAATAAGCCGACGACGAATCAAGCCCTAAAAGAGGAAATTGGACGCGGCATTAATGAAATACCGCAGCATTTATGCAAAACGGCCATTGAAAATTTCATTAAAAGATCGCGTATGTGCCAGCAAAGCCGCGGCGGCCATCTGCCCGATTTGTTGTTCCACACATAACCTCATTTTGTCTACTTTACGATATAATAAAGTTTTACGATTTTTTTTTTAAATATCTGTGTTTTATTTAAAATTTAAATCTTGCGTTCTTGTTGGGACACCCTTTATTTGGGCAGATTTAGCAACAATGTTTGCATAAATAACAGATAATTTTGTTGTTCAATTTCGGATTTCTTTGGTTAATAAATAAATCAAAACCTTCACCACCTATGGCAATATATGAAAGTCAAGTGCCTTAATTTTTGACATAATTTCAAATTTGCATTTATTAAGTATAATTCGATTTCAGCCTGGTCGAGTTTAAAAATGTCGCCCAATTTTGACATTTGCCTAAAAAACTAACATGACGTTAGGTGGAACGCTTCTAAACAATAATTGTTTCGCCTGCAGCGAAGTATTAAAACGACCTCTTCTACTCACACGTCATTAGGCAGCGAAAAAATCAAATTAATATTACGTCTATCATACACTAGCGGATGTAATTGAACAATATATATATATATATACTTTTTTTTTTTTTGCGGCATTTAACTACTAATTGCGTAGACTGAAGAGACAGACATGCTTGATTAAAAGGAAGAATATTTATTTCAATAATAAACAAAATTTTTACAATCATCTTCTTAGGAATTAATTCCTTTAAAGCTTCGGATACATAGCCACGCTTCTACCAAATGGAAACCTAATACAATACATAAAATATGTACATAAATAGAATAATTTCCTCCCCAAAGATTTTGACTTTAAACCGAAGTATGAAACAAAAAATAAAATAAAATACATAAGTATGTAACTACTGTACTCTACAAGTAATTGTTTGTTTGTTAGTAGCATTAAGCATTAAACAGTGGCACAGATACTAAACTCAATTAGTTTTATTCTATATATATTATTTTAGTAAAATACATTTTGATTAGTGTAACAAGAACTAAAAACACGCATGGTTTACCCTAGATATGTAAATGCTAAAATGGGTACACAATAAAAAACAAAGAAATAAACAAACGGTTAGTTAATGCACTTAAGTAGCAAAATCTCAAGGGACAACTTAAGAAAATAATATTTCCAAAATACGAGTAAATAAGAAATAAAAACTTTTTGTACTAACCTCAGTCGGCAGAGTGCCGGTCAGAAGATCATCCGCTATTTTGGACATATTTTGTATGACAGTTTGAGCCTCAACCGCACCCTTTTCCAAAGAATGCAAACGAGCAGCACGCCATGAAGCACGTTTTTCAGCACTGAGAAATTTGGAAATAAAAATTAAAAAATATACATATTACACATAAGCAATGATTTATAAAATAACAGTCTTATTCATATCATAAAGCTAATTTTTACTTATAAAATTTTTCTATTTTTTTAATGAATAAGACTGTAAATAAATTATAATATACTTTGCCTATAAATTAAAAAAACAAAACAAAATTATTAAACATCAAAAAAACCAAAACCATTAATTTTAATTTTCAAAACTTTAAAACCTATAATTATATTAAACGAGTAATTGCACTAAATAAGTATCTACGAAATATTTACAACCAAAAATTTGTGCAGCAGACGAAAAAACTAATACATTGAAAGTACTCGTACATATATACACACAAATTTATATGTATTTGCTGTTGCTTAGCTAACACCTTTTTTGCTACTTTTGCAACTTAAATTAAAACAGGAAGTCATGTAAGTGTCATGTATGTAGCTTGTATGAGTGAGTGAGAAAGAGAGAAAGAGAAAGCAAAGAGGGTGTGGAAAAGTAGAAAAAAAAATTACAAAAACTTTGAACTAAAAACTAAATTTATAAACCACATAATTACAAAAAATTTTACATTTAACACATTTACACACAGATTTGCGTGCCGATTTTACATTTTGCTACTCGTACATAAAATTTATTTTTAACTTGTGTCTATTGAGTTTTTAGGCAAATTGCCACAAATTTTTAATTGAGCTTTTTTACTCTTTTCCCTTTGTATTTACAAATACACACGAAATTAATAGAAAATATACAGCTAAAATACATAATTCCACAACTGTCTGCTTAAATTAGTAATTACCTGAGCGCTTCCGGAAGGCTGAACATATTTAACTTTTAAAGCAGCAGAATGTACTTACAGACTTGTTAAGCTTATTTTAAAATAAATATGCAATTGCTTACCCTTGATTTTTGAACTTAATCTAACACAAGTATGAAATTTATTATTGACAAACAAAACAATTTTGCACGGCTATGACGAATTTTTTACATCTGTGGAAAGATTGTTTTTATTCGGTCCTGTTCTGTAAAGCACGAAATTTCCAATCACAGTGATTAAAAAAAGTTATAGTAAAAGCTAATTAATTTCTTTTGTAAATTTCACAATTTAAAGCGCTATAATAAAATATTCTATTTTAAACAAACAAAAAAAAAACTACTGAAAATTTAGCTATTCATATTTATAGCTATTAGAGTTGAGCGATACTTGGAAACCTGTTACTTTTTCACAGCGATTGAAAAATCACATATCACAACTGTGACTGAATTTATAAAGTAAAACAGGGTTTGGAAATATAGTTCTTTCATACAAACAGTGAATGTTCTTGTGTGCTTACTTTGCAGTAAATGAAGTAATTTTTTCTTATACATTCAGCTTTTGTCAAGAAAAAATAGTCAAATCGTGTCAAATCGTCTTTTCTGGCAACTATGTACAGCTCACATTTTTATATTTGCAATTTTATTGTCTCTCTGCCTGTTATACGACAATTCTCAATGTATGGATGGGGTTGATTGCTAATTGTTTATTCTTGTCGCTCTTCTTATTAGTATTTATCAAGACACCAATACTAATAAATACTTTTAAAGCAGAAGAGCTGAAATGTGTTAAATCGTGATCACAGTCACTGTTTAATTTCACTGCTGCTCTTCTTATTAGATTTTCTCAAAATAACAGAACTGCTACAAACAAAATATTGCTAAACTGTGATCACAGTCACAGTTTAAAAGAACGGCGATTTAGAAATCACGTTCACAAGGAGCAACATTATTAAAAAATAACGCTATCGCTCATCACTAATAGCTATGCTATTTATTGCGCGAAACAGGAGCAAGGAGGTGATTTTCGTAACAAAAAAAATCGACACTATTACAGTTATAAATTTATGTTGGTTTTGATTTCTTTGTACTTATAAGCAGAGTTAAAAAGTAAACGAATCAAATTGTGTGATTTTGTTTTATTTCGTTCTTTGAAGTGAATGTAATAAAAACCAAACAAAAACAATGAGAACGATTCCCAGCAAAAAATTACACATTACCATTAGAACTACTTGCCATATAATGACTTACTTTTCTGATTGCTAATTTTCATTACTCGCTTACAAATCACATTACCTAAAATTTAAAAAAATGACGTGCAAGTTGCTAAATGAAGAGAATGATTTTTTTAGACGAAATATATTACGTGAAATGTTGACAAATAAAAGAAATTGTAAGTACTTGTCAAGAATCGATTATTTTAGTCTCACGCCTTGTTAAAATCATTAAGTTGGTAATCCAGTAGGGAAGTGCTTCCACCAAAAATGCTTAATTCCAAACTCGATCACCTTTTTTGAAATTTTTTGCTGGGTTGCTCAATTTCGGCCCTGTTCTGTAAACCGAATCCGAGTAAATTTCTCGTTTTTAAAAAATTAATAATTGTCCTGTAGGCGATATATATATATATATATATATATATATATATATATATAAGAAAAATAACATATTAAAAGCTTTGAACCATAATAGTAAAATGTTATCTGAATGCTGAATCATGTATATGTATTTTGTTAAAAAAAAATAATTTGTGTTTTGTGAATTTCTGAATGAATTCAAATATCAATTTTAAATACTAATAATCTCTTACACTGTAATTTTGTATAATAAATTCAATATGCGTATCGGTATCGGTATCGGCGATATTCCTTTTTGAGTATCGGTATCGGTATCGGATCGGCAAAACGGCGTATCTTTACATCCCTAATAATTTTCTTTCAGATATCATGATGAGAATATTATAAAAAATTTAAAAAAAATCTAAGAAAATATTTCTTTTGTCGGAGTTAGTTTTCTAAAATCTTTCGATTTCAAATCGATCGGTTCACAGAACAGGGCTGTGTGTTTTTGCACATTGGCACAAACCAGAGAACACAGCATATCAGCTGTAAGCCGACTAACAGACGCCACCGGCCACAAACAATACATTAATTTAATAGTACGCCGCTAGAAAAAAATAATGGGAAATAAATGGAAGCGTTTTGAAATATTTGCAGAGAATTTGACATTATCATATAATATAATTTTATTGCCTTGTTGTTTCACACATGATATTTGTTTTATATAACTAAGCTGCATAGCTATAACCGGGTGTCCTATGGCACCACTCTTCTATTATTTTTTGTTCTCAAAGAATTTATGATTAGAGAAATTTTTTTTTTTTTTTTTGAGAAAATTATTTTTCGTGAGAAATAAATTCTGAAGAAATATTCATGATTGGGTGGAATACGTTCGCTCTATTGAACGATTGAAATCAACAATATTATGTGGAAATATATTTATTTTTTTTTTTAATAGCAACTCTCGATTAATTAATTTCATTAATTGTTAATTAATTAATTATTAATTATTAATTTTTTTTAATAAGTGAATTTTAATAATGTAGTAGAATTATCAAAATTTAAATTTTGTTTAATTATTCACAATTTTGAATAATTTATGGCTCGATTATGGATGGCAACCAGAGCTGCCGTTTTTGGCTATTTCTAACCAAATTTGGGAATTCTTTTTTTCAATGTGGAACTGGAGTTTTTTTTTTTTGCTAGAATAATACTTATGACTATTTTTTATATTTAACTTGTTAAACTTTCAAACTTTTTTTTTAATTTTTTATTTTATTATTTATCTGTTTTTAATACGTTTGTGGCAAAAAACTGTCAATTAAAAAAAAAAATCCTACAAAATCTCTTATTTTTGAGCTCTAGCCGAAATAATGTTTTCACAGGTAATTTTAATAAAAACCAAATTTAATATAAAAAAAATTATAATTATTAACATCATAGGAAATACCGATGAAGCAAATTTATTTCTTTCACATTTTGTGTAATTGTGGCAGCACTGATGGCAAGCGAAGTTCAGTTGCCTTGTCAACTGGCCAGTTAATTAAAATTAGAGAATTATGTATGGCGATTTTCTGAAGTTATATTAAAGTTGTACAAAATAAGATTTTAACAGAAATAATTTAAATAAGGCTTCAAATTAATAGGAAGATAGGTTAAAGCGTTTAAAAAAATTATTTATAACACAGATTAGCTTTTAATGGGGAAAACAATTTACAAAATTTGGCATCAATTAGACTGCACTTAAGGAAGAATTTAAGTCCTGTTTAAATAGTTTATAACTTAGAATTTCTTTTTTTTGGCTTTAAATTATATTTTCGCCTTCCAAAAAAGGAGTAGTTTATTCAATTTAATTTTTTTTTAATTTTTTTAATTTTACTACCATTTTTATTTAAATTTGTGGTTGTTAATATTACCAGCTGTTAGTTGCCTGGCGTAATATAATTTTGGCAATGCAACTAAAGTTCGGTTGACATCCACAATCTTTGGATCTTTAAAACGAAAAATTCAGTAATTTTTTTTTAACTATTAAAGCTTCTTATGTTCGGGTATTTAGTAATTCTCAATTAAATTTTGCGTGTTTTTGTATAAACAGTAAAAGTTTTCAAAGCTGAGTACACATTTGACATTTCTTTTGTGGTCATACGTAATAACATTTTGGCCACGCAACTAAACTGCGGTTGCCATCCACAATCGAGCCACTTAATCGTTTTAATTTATTTTATTAAATTTTGTTGGGACTATCCTTATGTTTTTTGATTAACTTTGTCTCCTTCTCAAATATCACATACAAACTAAAATTTTATAAATCCTTTCAAAATAATTTTTCCTATTAAGCTGTCTGGAATATTTCAAACCTTTCACCTCTTCCAAATTAAACATGAAAGGTATGGAAACAATTGCGGCAAAACAACCACTTTTCATAAATGTTAATATTTTCAATTTCACTGGGACGTGGTGGGAGCGATGATGTTAAAACTAATATTAATAATAATAATAATACAAATTAAGGGAAGAGGAGCTTCAGAGAGTAGACATAATACACACAATTAAAGAGTTTCTCTGCTGTTGTGCATACACATGTAAAACTTACTTTATCAGGTCTTTGCTTTTTGGCAACTCAGAGGTAGATGGGAGGAGGGTTAAGCTATCTTCGAAGGCACGCTTTTCTACACTTGCTGCACGCACAGGTATACGACTAGAGGATGTTAGAGCAACTTCCTGTTGATGTTCTTCATCGCATATGTAGTCGCCTACATCTTCGTCTTCATATTGTTGCTCCAGTTGCTGTTGTTGCTGTTTTTGCTGTTGCTTTTGTAGTAGAACTGGTGGTATAACAACTTTAACCTTTGGTTTTGGCAACAATGAAGGCTTCTTGGTTTGTGCTGCTGGTGTCAGAGCTGGTGTTGGTGCTTTTGTTGCTACTGATGGCATCTGTGCTACTTGAGGCTCTTTTTGAACTGTTTTCTTATTACAGTTCTTTTCATCTCTGACTATGGCTGTTGCCTTTGTTGCCTTTGTTGTTGTTGTTGCTATTACCGTTGGTTTCAATATTACCTGTTTATTTGTCTTTTTCGTTATGGAGTCCACTTTTATATTTTCTTTACCTCCTTTATCCTTTCGGTTTCTTTCTTTTACCTTTTGTGTGGGTGCTTTTAATTTTGAAATCTTTTTGGTTTTTGTGGTTGAGCTAGTTGCTGTTGTTGTTGTTGTTGGTTTTAAGTTCTTAACCTGCTTTATAGTTTTACTGCTTTTAAGGTGCCGGTGTTGTAAATGTGCATTAAATTTAATACAGATGATTTGGAAAACAAATTGTTATTTGTTTTTTTTTTTATTTGTGCACCCAAATTATTTAATTAATATTTATTTGCCCGACAACATAAGTGTGCGTTTTAAAATTAAATTTTTGAGTTCGATGGGCAGCAGCAGGAAACACGTTTGCAGTTTATTAAAAAAAAATATGAAAAATTATTAAAGGAAAAAACATAAAATTGCATCTGTGTTTATAAAATTTACTTTGTCTTGGGAACTTTTTTTAAGTCTCCATTTATTTATTTGATTGTATTAGATTTGATTGATGCCTTTGGTTACCGGTGCAGTGTGATGATGATAATGATGATGAAGCTTCAATTAGTCACTGTTTGAGCTCCAATCAATGGTGCAAAATATAATAAAGATGATGATATTTGGGTTCATAACTTATGATTGTTAATTGAATTTGTTATTAACATTGGACAAATGCACACATACAAATTATTTTAAGCATATTAGTTATTAATTAAATAAAAAGCTAAATCAACTGCTTTTTGCTTAAGCATATGATTGTTTTATGCAACTGCATAAAATTAATTATACATAAAAGTAAATTTATTGTTTACAGATTTAAAATTGAGAATATAAAAAAAAACAAATTGGTTCAATATTAGTTTTAGGCCTGTTTTAAAGACGACATCAAATGATATCTATACCTCGTTACCTAGTATTATAGAAAGGCTTTTACTCATAATTTTTCGATACATTAGATGTTCTTCTATTAAAAGATACAAAAAACTCGATTTCAAGAAAATAATGAGTTAGGGTCTTTCTTTATTAAGGTAACGATATGTATTGTAAAGGTTTTCGTTTTTTCATATGTAAAAAAAAATTTGTAAAAAAAAAATTACCGCAATAACACGGAAAAAATAGTTCTTCAATCAACAGCTTTAATTGACAAAAATCCAAAAATCAGTTACAAAGTTAATGGTATCAAATAAACTTTTTAATTCAATCATTTTTAATCAAAAGTTTAATACACTCAACTAAATTTTTAATTGAAATTTTAATCAATTAAATTAAATATTTAATTGACTGTTAAATTAAACATTTGATTAATTATTTGTATTTTTTTTCAATTAAAGGTGCTAATTAGCGAAAAAAAAATTTCTGTGTAAACTTAAAACATTTTCGATTCAACTATTTTGATGCATAAACGATTCAAAAAAGAACTGCTTCTCTTACTGAATTTATTTAACTTTGCAATGCTGCTGTGATTAAATATTTTAATGTCTTGCCAACGATGAAAATTCTTTACGTGACGCATATTCCTTGCAAACTTGCCACGCTTTAACAACACATTTCACACCTTGTTAATTTCATGACAATTCATGGTGTGATTCTTTAAGAAATTAATAAAAAAATAAAACAGACCTCATTTCAGGAATTGAGAGAAAAGTAATTAAACTGGCAACAATACACAACGCATATGTTGTTAAATTCTTAATGGAAAATAAATGAAAAGTTATTAAATTTCATAAAGCAACAAAAAAACACATTTGAAAATATTATAGAATTCATGTACTTCGGTTGAAGGAGTCTGCAGGTACAAGTATGGTTAAAAATATAGCAGTGTTTTTTATATATTTCTTTGTATGTATATGCGAATCGAACTACCATTTCTGGCTACACTCAAATGAGCTGGGTCCTCTTGCAAAAATAATTTCAAGCAAAACATTCTTTGAGATTCTTGGGCGAAGGAATTGCGTTGACTCCCATCTCAGATGAACAAACTGATTTGAGTTGACAACACCAATAGGGACATTCTTTTAATTTCAATGTTATCGATGCTGCATGAAATGTGAAGAATGCGCTGACCCGAATATGCTGCATCGTAGCATCGCTCTAAACTATACTTAAAATTTTAGTCAAACATTTTTTTCCATTTTTTTTAAATATTTTTTTATGTGTTAAATTAAACTATTTTCTTGAGCTTTAGGTCAGTTAATATTTATAATTTATTGGTTCAATATTTCGTTAACAATTATTTATAATTTGAAAGAAAAAAAAGAGAAAAAGAAATAATAAGATATCAAAAAAAAAAAAAAATAAAACAAAAAATATATATACTGAAGAAGTTAACCGAAAGTAATATTGAACCAATAAATTAAAAATATTAACTGACCTAAAGCTCAAGAAAATAGTTTAATTTAACATTTTTTTTTTATTATACGAGTAAAAAAATTTATTAATAACAAAAATTAAAAATTTTAAAAACCCCCGACTTTTTTCAGAAAAGATGTTATATCTTCTAAACGGCTGGACCTATTTTCTTCAAACGTAGCTAAGAACCCTCTCGATCAAGTCATCTTTCAAACGGAAAAAACTAAATTAAAATCGGTCTAGCCGTTTGGCCTGTACATGGACACGGACAGACACACAGATACACAGACACACAGACACACGGACACACACTACAAACTTATAGCACCCCTTTTTTAGTCGGGGGTTAAAAAGAACAAGTCTTTCTTGGCATTAATGTTGTCAAGATTTTTTTTCTCAAAAAATTTTTATATGAAATTTTTTTATCGAAAAAATTAAAGCACAATTATCCTTTTAGCCGAGTACACACTGTGACATTTTGTGACAAATATAGCAAAAATAACAGTGGGAACTAGTGGCAACTTTTGTCATTTCCGATATTTTTCGTTATGTGCCATTACCAAACAAACTGTTTACGTATCTGATGTAAACAGTTGTGAAAATAAGTTGGCTGCATTACAAACACAAAAAGAAAATGTCAGCGTGATGACATTTTGACATTGAGAAAATAACGAAAGAATTTTAAATGTGTGCGGGTATAAAAATTTAAAAGTATGGAAAACGAAAGAGAAAGTGGAAAAGCATAGGAGAGTGTGAGAGAAATTCAAGCGCCCTGGACGCATGACGTGAGGCTGTATGGAAACATACATATGTATGTATAGGGTGTTTTTTTAAGAGGTATAGAACTTTGAATTGAAATAAAACACAAGAAAATCGTTTTAATGTCCATCAATTTGGCTTTATTGGAAGGATAATTTTATGCCATTAATGTTTAAATATGATTTCGGGCATGTGGCCGCCGCGGCTGGCTCGAATAAAGCCAATTCTACAGGTCCAATTTTCAACCACTTTTTCGAGCATATGGGGCCGTATGTTGGCAATAACGCCACGAATGTTGGCTTCCAAGTCCCCTAACGTTTCTGGTTTGTTGGCGTAGACGAGCGACTTCACATATCCCCAAAGAAAATAATCCAATGGTGTCAAATCACACGATCTTGGTGGCCAATTGACAGGTCCATTCCGCGAAATTATGCGCTCATCGAATGTTTCCTTCAATAAATCGATTGTGACGTGCGCTGTGTGGCATGTAGCGCCGTCTTGTTGGAACCACAACTCATCCACATTCATGCCATCCAATTCGGGAACAAAATAGTCGGTTAGTCGGCTCCAATTGCTGTGCACGGTGGCGAATCGATCCATTCGGGTCCTCTTCAACACTTTGCTCTACAGCGGCAATTGTTTCTTCGGTGCGCACTGTTCGACGTCTCTGCGGATGCGTATTATCACATAGAGTAAACGTAGTGCGAAAACGATCCATGGTTAACCGAATTAATTGCTCTGATGGACGATTATGTCGACCATAAAATGGACGGAGCTTGCGGTAAACTTCGCGAACTGAACCATTATTTTCGAAATAAATTTGCACGATTTGCAAGCGTTATTCTTTTGTCAACCCGTTCATGATGAAATGGCAAACCAAACTAAATATTAATCACTTGACAGCTGACAAAATGGCCGCCAGTTAAAAAAGTGATGCCAATTTAAAGTTCTATACCCCAATAAAAAACACCCTTTATATGTAGCACTTAAGGTACCAACAGACGACATGTTTTTTACATGTTTTTTTTAAGTTTTCGACTCGTATGTTTTTCTTTATGCTTGTCAATATTGGTTAATTTACATAAGGTTTATAATTTTTAGTCACAAACGTACAAGTAGTATCACTTCTTCTTTTTCAGTACATAAATATCCACGTAGTCTGTTTTATAAATGTCTTGTAGCCGTCGAAATATCTTTGGTTCCGTCGCTGTAGTACTGGCGACGCAAATTTGCTTTTTTAATTTTTTCTTTTTTAAACAAGACGTTGAGGTTGTATCTAAAAATCTATACATTTTTGGACTTATTTTAATAAAACGACAACGTTAAATTAAAAAAAAATATATATATAATTAATTTGTCTTGCAAAATACTTCATTCAGACGACTAATGATAGTGCACATAATCAACCGCCGACGAATTTGTTCGCATGACATAGACATTTGGAGCTGTATGTTTAACATAAGAAAATAGAGCACGCTCTATTTCAAATAATGTCTTATGTTTTTTGTCATGTTTTTTACACAAGCAATGTTTTAAAGGTAACATACGACATGTTTTCGTTTACATATGTAAATTCTGGCACATACAATGTGAAAAACATGTCGTCTGTTGGTACCTTTATAGGGATAGAAACGCAAAAAGGGCAGAAATTTCGGTGGAGTTAGGTCTTCATGCACATGAAGTTTTTAAACCAACTGGCATCCTTTTTCCGTAAATTGGAATGCAGAGTACAATAGAATCCTTTGGTGGCACGCATATTAAGCCCTGATCTTTTCCACCACTTTATTTGCAGTCTTTTGGATTTTCTTAATTTTTTCTTATTATTGATAAACACACGGTGGCACTAGCCAATTGAATAATTTTGCGATTATCCATTTGTATAAATATTAATTAACAAACAATACGAAAACCAAAGTCTCACAATGATAAATCAAACGATACTAAATGTAATTATGTCAAAATTAGTTCTTGATGTAGACAACGATACCGCATTGCCATTATTTAGGGATGTGACTGTTTTCTGTCACAAAGATACAACAAAATTGTGTGTCATCGAAAAATTTAATGGGAATGGCACTGCAGACATATGAAAATGACACCACAAAATGACAACATTTGAAGTTCCCAATGTAAACTCGGCATAAGTATACAACATTTTTTTGATACATTTTCAACATATCTTAAGATATACAAGGTCAGATATTTTTTCTACAAAATTAAATTTTGCGCTTTTTGATTAACAATTTTTAATTTATTTATCTTTGCAGTGTGTATAGAGAAATTTTGTATAACGAAAATTTGTTCTGCACATACTACCACTATGTACCTATTTTACTGCGCATTGGTGTATGTGTAATTTCGTGAATGTTTGTCATTTGCAAATTGAATTTAATTAAACGAATATAATTAATGTATGCATGCACATACATACGTATGATATTTTAATAATAATAATACATGCATACATATAAAAACCAAATGATTATTAAAAGAGAAACTGAGAAATGAATTTATGAAATGTATTAAAAATCCTTACATTGATTGCAAGTCGACAGTATATGAAATAAATTTAAAAAAAATCAAGGCATTTGAGAAAAGAGGTCGTCGTCAAATAATTTTTTGTATAGTAAACCTCAAAGTTTATTTATAGCAAATACAAGAAACTGTACAATTATGGAATACAAGTCAATAAAAATATGAATAAAAATTTAAGGACATTTTAAGAAAATAATGAAAAATTTATCAAAAAAAGTTATGTTAAATTTGATGAGAAGAGCATGAAAAAAAGTCAATCAGCTAAAAGTTCAACTTGTTGCGCTGATAAAACAACATACATTAATCTTTACAGTGAGCCAGACGGTAAAATTTTCGAATGAAAATTAAAATATTTTAATAAATTATTGTAATAAAGGTAATGTACCTGTCGCAAAGGAAAAATTTTATTATGAGAAAATTATGATGAACAACATTACAAAACAAGAACAACTAAATTGAGGAAAAATTATACAAATTGAAAATTATAGACCTGAATGAAAAAAGAAAACAAATTGCTAAGACTTCCATCACAATTCCTCAAAAATACATAAAACTGGAACAAGTTTGCGGCCAATTTATTAACGGATAAATTTTCGAAGTATGTATGCAAATAATCGGTATGGCTGTGTTCACACAGTTTTTCCCAATTATTACTTCAAATAATTGAATAAAATAAGAAAGTATCTTGCAATTTGAAAAAAAAACATATATTTTAAAAGGAAGTAATGAAATAATTAAAATAAATCTGTACATACACACCTTCACATATTTCGCAAATTATTCGTTCGAATAATCTAATAACAATAATAACAACTAGCTTAAAATTTAAAAAAAACTCAGTTGATTTTAAAAAAGTATTTTAAAAGAAGAAAAAGCAATATTTAATACAAAACTGTACATAAGTATCTTCAAAAAATTTTTGCATATTATTCGTTAAAATAATCGAATAAAAAACTTATAAAAACTTGTTTAAAAAAACTGAATTAATTTTAAAGGAATATTTTAAAAGAAATTAACGAAATTATAAATATAAAACTATAAGTTCAAATTTTTATATAATTTTTCCAAATTATTCGGTAGAGTAATCGAATACAAAGAGGATCTTAAAGCTAAAAAAAACCTCAACTGATATTAAAGAATTACTTTAAAAGCGAGTAATGAAATAACTAAATTTAAAGTGAATACACACATCTTCACATAATTTTTCCATATTATTCGTTCGAATAATCGTATAAAATTAAAAAAAAACTTCTACAACTATAAAAAAAATCAGTTGACTTTAGAAGAGTATTTTAGAAACAAGCAATGAAAAAAATTAATATAAAAAATATTTATATATGTATGTATATATTTAAATAATTTTTTAAAATTATTCGTTCGAATAATCGAATTATATAAACTTTTAAAATTAAAAAAAAAATAATTGAAATAATTGATATACAATTTTACAGAAGTATATATCGTCACATTATTTCCAAAAACTCATTACTCTAAAAGCAAGTAATGAATTAATATAAAACTGTCCTTCGAACATTCGTATAATGTTTCCATATGATTCGTTCGAATAATCGAATAAAATTAAAAATGAACTCACTGGGTTATATCGGGTGTTTTTTTAAGAGGTATAGAACTTTGAATTGAAATAAAACATAAGAAAATCGTTTTAATGTCCATTAATTTGGCTTTATTGGAAGGATAATTTTATGCCATTAATGTTTAAATATGATTTCGGGCATGTGGCCGCCGCAGCTGGCTCGAATAAAGCCAATTCTACAGGTCCAATTTTCAACCACTTTTTCGAGCATATGGGGCCGTATGTTGGCAATAACGCCACGAATGTTGGCTTCCAAGTCCCCTAACGTTTCTGGTTTGTTGGCGTAGACGAGCGACTTCACATATCCCCAAAGAAAATAATCCAATGGTGTCAAATCACACGATCTTGGTGGCCAATTGACAGGTCCATTCCGCGAAATTATGCGCTCATCGAATGTTTCCTTCAATAAATCGATTGTGACGTGCGCTGTGTGGCATGTAGCGCCGTCTTGTTGGAACCACAACTCATCCACATTCATGCCATCCAATTCGGGAACAAAATAGTCGGTTAGTCGGCTCCAATTGCTGTGCACGGTGGCGAATCGATTCATTCGGGTCCTCTTCAACACTTTGCTCTACAGCGGCAATTGTTTCTTCGGTGCGCACTGTTCGACGTCTCTGCGAATGCGTATTATCACATAGAGTAAACGTAGTGCGAAAACGATCCATGGTTAACCGAATTAATTGCTCTGATGGACGATTATGTCGACCATAAAATGGACGAAGCTTGCGGTAAACTTCGCGAACTGAACCATTATTTTCGAAATAAATTTGCACGATTTGCAAGCGTTGTTCTTTTGTCAACCTGTTCATGATGAAATGGCAAACCAAACTAAATATTAATCACTTGACAGCTGACAAAATGGCCGCCAGTTAAAAAAGTGATGCCAACTTAAAGTTCTATACCTCAATAAAAAACACCCTTTACAATATAAATAATAATATTTTTTTAACTCGAATTTGACAATAAAAATTTGTATACTCGTTCTAAACTGCAGAAATACGCTTGGAATGCATTTGTCGAAAATATGTCAACGTAAAAGAAAGCAAGTTTTTTTTTTGAATTTTAATATATAAAAATTATATGCAAAAGATAATAACTTATGATATAAAGTTTAATTTTGCAAATATAGCAACTATATACATACATACACACTGTCTTTGAAAACATTCAAATATATTTATTTTACTTTTTTAACTTTTGTTGAAATCCGAAAAAAACAATATATTAAAACACTTGCAAATTGCGTTAAGTGGAAGTAGACAAAATGCCGTGGTGTTTTTATTTTAACAGCCACAATAGTGAACTCGACTTAAGGATACCCTGCAACTTTATATCTCTAGCAAGAAGCGTGTTAACAAAGTGAAAGAATCATTTAAGGATCACTTAGGGCGGGTAAAATTGGCCTCATAACCTCATCACTCAAGATGATTTTTCGATTAAATTGACGAGAAATGCACAAACCTAGGTTTTCCTCAACACTATGGGCTTTAACAACACTATTCTCAGTTTTAATTGAACGATGACCACGGGTTCGATTCTTCACATCGCCAACTTCTATCAACAGCTAAAATTTTTCCAAAAATTTCACAGCAGTTGGCTGAGAAAATTCTTTAGTTTTGCAATCTGAAACCAAAAATATTTTTTATGTAGTGAATTTTAAAAATTTTAGTTGGGTTATTGAGTTTGGATATCGTAGCATTTTTCTAAGGCAGTAGTTTTTAATTGCCATCTTTCACGCATTAACAGCTTGAGTTACGAGTATGACAAATGTTAAAACGGCAAGCTAATCAAAAGGAAATGTCTTAATGGAACTACATTTCCTAATAACAAAACTCAAAAGAGTTACAAATCACCTGTTACTGTTGTATATTGCCAACAATACTTGTAGTACACAGCACACCATCAAACCTGACACAATTTGAATAACAAAAAAAGTGAAAAAAAGCTTAAAGAAAAGTTTGCAAAGTGGAGCACCATGAAGTGCCAAACAACTATTTTGGACTCTGCTTAAAAGAAAGAGAATGGTAGAACTTTCATGCAGAGGTAAGTTTTATTTAACTATAGGAAAGTAATAAATAGAAGAACAAATTTCTTAACTTATTTCAGAATTCTTCGTTTTTTTTGGCGCCAGAAAAACTTTCTAAAAATTACGCGAAAATTGGAAAACATAAATCACTCAGGCAGAATTTAAACTCTGTTTTAACTGAAACAAAATTCCTTTTCCACTCGTTTCTTTTATTTTATTTATTTTTTCACTTCGCAAATACTTTTGAGAAACTGTCAGGCATTTTAGAAACATTTTAAGAGTGTAAGAGACAAAACAGCAAAAAAATAAAAATATATTAAAAATACGGTAGTACTTGAACAACAACAGAAAAGCTCACGCCGAAAATATGCTTCTTTAGATGTTACATTTATTTTGCTTTTATTTACTGCTTTTATTATTTAAATACCTTTTAAAAATAAACTCAAACTAGAATGTGTAGTATGAAAAGGCAATGCATTAGTAAAATTTTAGTTTAATTATTTTGCAGTTAAGAAATGGAAAAATTAAAATATAGCTAATGTTTAACTAAATTTAAGAATCATTTTTTTTTAATATTTATATTAGATTCAGGAATTACACGAAGAAACAAATATGTTTACTCATTCTTTATAAGTATATCGTGCCATAACCCCCAAAAAAGCTTAAGTGACATATTAATCGATTATTTGCAATCGAACATAATCGATTTTCGCAAAAAAAAGGATGTCCAAAATATGTGCCGGTTAAGTATTTTTGGCCCTTATGGCTCGATGTAGCAAAAAAATTTACAGCCTGATCCACGATATCGACAACGTTCGACTTGTCGCACAATTGCATTTGAATCACTAACAAAATATTAAAATTTGTTTTTGCTTGGAATGTAAGTGTGCGACAAGTCGAACGTTGTCGATATAGTGTGTTGGGCCCTTAAATTACAATGAATTTAATGTTATTGTGTTTTAAAAGTAAAATATCAGGCATAATTGGAAAAATTATAAATTTCTTTCCTGCACAACGTATATGTATTGGTAAATCAATTCCCATATTGCTAATAAAAACCTTTATAACGCTTTATATCGGATATATCGTAATTTTATTAGTGTTCGTATGCGTATACGCAATATAGAATTATTAGGTATGTATACGTACTGCATAATGTAAACATCAGAGAACGGCGAGAGTGCATCGCAACCAAAAGAGCAATGCATTTGTATTCTATGTTTTCCATACCTGAGTGCCTTAAAGCACCGCAAAAAATAATGCGATCTCGACAGAAAACGTTCGATTGACAACTTGTAATGAAAACAAGAATAAAATGG
This sequence comes from Tachina grossa, assembly GCA_949987645.1. NCBI lineage: Eukaryota > Metazoa > Arthropoda > Insecta > Diptera > Tachinidae > Tachina > Tachina grossa. The sequence goes on along the minus strand of OX465274.1, from coordinate 170,937,965 downwards.
TAAAATTTGTTTTTGTTTTGAATATGCATAAGTAATCGATCGAACGTTTTCTATCGAAGCCGTAATTTTACATAACATCAATTTTTTTTACATTATTGAAGTTATCAAGAAAGCGCCGCCAGATGGTATATATCTCCCACTGTCCGTCGGGACGAAAGATGAAAGATTTATTTCAAATGTGCTTTAAATAATTTCAATTGGATGTATATTATAGAAATTTCTTTGAATGAAATTAATTACATTTACGGCCTGTCCCACGATGCCTCCAGAAATCGTTTGATCGACAACATGTATTGCAAACAACAATAACATTAGGAAATTTGTTGTTTTTTTTCAACATAGATATTCGATCGTACGATTTCTGGTGACATCGTGAGACAGGCCGTTAATTTGACGTTCTGTACAGCAACTACAAAAATAGTACCGCCCAAGAATATTGTGTTTGAAACTTTATTTTATGCTTTTATTAAAGTTAATAGACACAGTTGTACAATATAAGATACAACTTTTATTTTAAATAGCAAATACATACAAGTTTATTTATGTTTAATAAAAAAGTTTTATAAAAAAATTAAAACAAGTTTTGAATTTACACAAACAGGAAATGCAAAACACAGTGCTGCATTTGCTGATGTTAACAATAGTTATTATTATTTTTTTTTAATTTCAAACAAAACATATATAAAAATAGTTATTTAACTTGTATACAAGTTTTGTTTTTTTCCATACTATTAAATAATAATTTAAACTTTATAATTATTTAAGTACTGTATATTGTATAACTTAAATGTTAAAATATTTAAAAAAAAACAAACTATTTTACTAGCATTCAAATAAATGAATAGAAAGCGTAAGAGAAGGAGTGTTTTATAGCCAGAATAAATAGTTTAGTAGTTGTTTGCTTCTTCTTCTTTTTTTTTTTTTTTGTATGTATGCAGTGAGAATTTGCATTGAGTTTAATTTTGTGTGTGTGTGTGTGTGTGAGTGTGAGAGAGGAAATGAAAATAGATTTAAGCACCGGAAGTTTGATATTTTGATTAAACAAGCGTTTGTTTGCTGTGAGTTAATTTATTTCGTTTTCTTTTTTAATTTTTTCTTAATGCAGCTTAATATAGTGCATAAATTTAAATGGAATTTTATTTTAGTTTAATAAGTTATTTAGATTATGTTTATATTAGCTTTATTTTTTTCTGAGTACTTATTGCTCATATTTCTTGGCACTTCAGTTAAAGTTAGTATGCTATAAATAGTGAGAGGAATATAAACTTTTTTTTGATATCTTTATATTTTTTTTTTAGAAATAAAAAATATTTTTAATAATAAATAATGTTACTGCAAAACACAATAAGTCTTATTCCTTCAAACAATATTTAATAAGACTTTTGCAAAACTCTTCTAATTATATTTTTTTTTTTAATATTTAGTAAACAAGAAAAAATTTTTACTTTTTACTTTTAATCGATTTGTAATGAGCTTTATTCAAGATATAACTGCTTAGTAAGGCTCTAATTTAAAATTTTCTTCAATTTCTTTACACCCACAATATTTTAAATAGGATTTTAGAGAAAGAAACATAGACCACCACGTGTGTGATCGAAATCAGTTCCCATCGTGTTCTATGACAAAATAAGAGCAAAAAAAGATGTGATAGAAAACGAAAGTTGCTTGCATTGCTTTTGCGGAAAAGTTTCGGAGCAAGAAAAAATATGAAAAAATTACAAGAAAATAGATCTTATAATTTTAAGGAACAATGAATTGCTTTATTAATATTTCGCTGCCACTTTAGTAGATTTTGCAGGGCTTTTTATATGACAACGCAAAAAAAATTTATAAAAAAAAACCTCCCCAAAGTGGATATAAATAAAACAATTCATTGTTTCCGAAAATATAAGATCTAAAGCTCAATCAATAAAATTAACAAGAAAATCAATAAAAATGGAGTAAAAAATTAAAAAAATTGGATTAGGAGGAAACATAAGGAGAGAAAGATGTTATAAAAAGCTTCTGTTAGGTTTTTTGTCAAAGAACATTTTTTAGCTAAGACTATCCTTCATTTAAATTGAGAAAATTTTGGTAAAGATATAATACATTTCTGTGCATTGTTTCTGTCCTTTATAACCTGTTTTAGTTTCAGGATATAAAGAAAGGACTCGAATCCTAGAATCCCGACAAGCTTAAAATTTTTTGTGAATCTAAACAAGTTGGAAAAATTTTATCGTTGTGCAATAACTTCTTCTATTTATGGCCGCTCGATATATGAAATGACTGCACGTTTCCATTCAAATCAAAACTCATGCCATTCATTTGAAAATTTAAAATTTAAATACTTTTAATATAAAATTATAAAAAAAATAAGTTAATTTTTTCAACTCAAATTAAATATATACATTAATTTAAGCACACTTAAAATACTCTAATTTAATTATTAAAAGCAAATAAATAAATATTTGACTGAAAAACGATCCGGAGCAATTAAAAATAAACATGATTTAAGGTTAACATACAACACAGTATAATTTGAATTATTTCTGTTTTTAATAATACACAATAATAACAATAATACAATTGACTATAAAAAAATAATGCTCAATACAATATTTGCTTTCAATACCTGTATGGCAAAGAGAAAGAAATGCTTAAGTTGATTAAAGTTAAAATTTAGAATATGATGAAATTATGCTTAAACAAATTTGAGGCAAACTTAAGCCAAAGTTTAACTGATTTATGGCAATTTTTATTATGAAATTATATTATTACTATATTATGCCGTATTATATGGAATAATAACTGAACTGGATCGGTAAACTGAAGCACTTGAAATTGATTTTAAAAAGCCCCTAATTAAAAGGAGTCAACAGGAAAGCTAGAAAAGAAACAACTACCTAATACCTTAATACATTCCATGCCATTTTTTTATTCTTCAGTGCCAAAAGTAGAAAGATTCAAATGAGCACACATTCAAGGCGAATGGGAATTTTGATGATTTTTTGTGTGCACTGCTATCGTTACCTCTAAGGATATGCTTTTTACAAACTTTTTGTGTGAAAAGTTCTGTAGTCGCCTGCTCATAATTGCTAGATAACTCTAGAAATTGAAATGAAGCTTGGCGCAATAAAGTTGACAACACTTTATTAAAGATCATTAAGTGGAGTTTCAGTATTCAAATTATATAATTTCATAACAAAAGTAATAGGAAAGGACGCGCCACGACTATGCAGTGTACGTAGGATCAAACTTTGCAAAATATTAATAATAATCAACTCAATAGTCAATAGAGGATATAAGTCGATCAAAACTAATTGCATGGTACAATTTGAAAATCGAATATAAAAAAAAATTCCCGCATATTTTGTAATTGTTTGTCGATGTCACATCAATATAATTCGAAAAACTTTACGTTTTTTTTTCGTCGCCCAAAATAATTTAATACCATTGCCAGCCTTAAAAAATGTAGAGACTTTGAATAGTAAGTTATCGTTAGTATTTAGGATTCCGTGCACTAAAGATTAAAAAAGGAACCTTATTGTTTTTGTATTGTCCATATGTCCGTCTGTTACAAGCTATTTTTTTCTCGAGAAGTGTAAGTGCAAGAAAACAACAAAAAAAACCTAAAGCTAAAAAACATCAAAACTAAAAAATCGCCAAAAATAAACCAGCGCTAAAAATTAATCGCTATAACTAAAAATTTTGTCCAAAAAATTAAAAATGTCGTCAAAACGAAAAAGCGCCAATATGAAGAAACTCGCTTAAACTAAAATAAATCGCATAAAACCAAATAAAACGACCAAACGAATAAAAACGTCGACTAAAAAATCGCCAAAAACCGAAAAAATCGCAGAAACGAAGAGAAGGCCCAAAAGTAAGAAAAATCGCAAAAAAAACGAACAAATCGACAAAATGAAATAAATTGCTAATACTAAAGTTCATATTAGCCCAATTCACAATCTTGTACATCGTAGCATTTGCAAAATGGTATAGTATATTGATACTCACCACTAAGAATTGTTAAGTGTTGAATAGAAGTATACTAAACATTTTGCACATGCTACAATGCAAGACCATTTGCACAAGTTTGTGAATTGGGCTATTGTATTACATATCGCTTATTTACTCAAACAAATTCATAACTCAAAAAAATCAGTTTGCCAGAAACGAGTTTAAAATGTTCAATTCACGCACAACTTAATGGAAGCAGAAAATTTTATTTTTCGCTCAAGAGTTGAGTAAACTAGCTTTGTGCATGAAATTTTTACATAATATCCTAATTCACAATATTGTGCAAATGGTCTTGCATCGTTGCATGTGCAAAATGGTATATTTATTGATACTCACCACTAAGAATTGTTATGTGGTGAGTATCAACGTACTAAATATATAATTTTTCACATGCTACGATACAATACCATTTGCAGTAGATTCACCCCTATCGTGAATAAAATGTGAAATTTTTGTTCCCATGAAATTATCATTACCCATAAAGGGGAATTTGCAATCGTGATATTCATGGGAACGTTTGTTCCCATGAAAGATGACAAAGAAGGGAAGAAGACTTGTAAAGCTACAAAATTAATTGAAAATCAAACAAATTAAGTTTAATAATAAGAAATAAACACATTTTGGGTTTTAGATTAAATGTTATTGAGTGTACAGTTGTGTTTTTAAATATTTTAGGTGCCGTGCAAACGATTCTTTAGTATACCACAGCCATAAAATTTACTGCATGTGAACCAAAGATTTCATGTTCAATGAAAAAGGGTGTTGCAAGGAATTATTGTTATTAATCGTGGACATTATTTATTGATCTTGTCCTAAAAATAATTATGTATAACTTTTAATATATAACTGCAAGTATAATATTGAAATTACGAAGTGTATTAATTCAGTTCGCCTGCAAAAATAAAGTGAACAAAACCAAGGGAAAAGTGAAAAAATCCATGTGAAAAATATTATTCACGATAAGGGAGTCAAGAAAGGGAACACATTTCTGGGGAAAAATTATTCACGATTGCAATTTGGGGAAAAGGGAAAACATTTCGAGGGAAAAACTGTTTACGATAGGGGTGACTGTAAATTGGGCTTATATGAAGAACTAGGGGTGGAAAACTATCAATGGCACTATCGATACTATCGATATTTAATTTATTCTTTGTGACTATTGATGTTTTTATTCTACATTCGATTAATACTTGAAAACAAACGATATTTTTTAGTCACTATCGATAGTAAATGATACACCACTAAAAGCAAAATATATAAATATATAAATATATATAAATTTCATAAACAAAAATAAATGGATGACTCTTACTTATTTTTTAGGCAATTCTTTTAGTTTTGTTATTTCTTCTGTTCTGTTCTGTTTTGTTGTATTTAAAAAATATTTTGCTTTAAATTTTAAGTGAAAATATATCAGTTTTAAAGGGTGTCCCAACAAGAACGCAAGATTTAAATTTTAAATAAAACAGAGATATTTAAAAAAAAAATCGTGAAACTTTATTATATCGTAAAGTAGACAAAATGAGGTTATGTGTGGAACAACAAATCGGGCAGATGGCCGCCGCGGCTTTGCTGGCACACACGCGATCATTTAATGAAATTTTCAATGGCCGTTTTGCATAAATGCTGCGGTATTTCATTAATGCAGCGTTCAATTTCCTCATTTAAGGCTGAGTCGTCGTCGGCTTATTCGCGTAAACCATCGACTTCAAAAAATCCCAAAGAAAAATGTCTAATGGTGTTAAATCTCACGATCTAGGCGGCCAATTCTGGTCTCCAAAACGCAAAACAACACGACCGGGAAATTACTGATGTAGCAATTGAATTATTTCTCTGGCTGTATGACATGTGACGCCGTCTTGTTGAAACCACATGACCTCCACATTCATTTCTTCAATTCTAGGCACGAAAAAACTGGTTATCATTTCACGATACCGAACACCATTGACTGTTTGCGCTTGACCTGCGTTTGAGCGACATCATCACGTACAGCTGCGACTTTTTCGGTCGATCGACCTGGTCGAAGGCGCGTTGTTGTCTTTACATCACTAACAGACCCAGTTTCCGCAAATTTATCCATTAATCTCTTTACAGTTGACTCTTTTGGAGCATTATTGCGACCCCAAATTGATCGCAAATTTGCGAATTGTAGTCGCAAAACTTTCACCATTTTGGTAAAACAATTTCACAATGAGAATGCGTTGCTCATTCGTGTAGCGCTTCATTTTTACTAACCTCGTACCTTCTACTAGCAAACAATAACAATTGTTAAAATGTCAAACAATGACACTTCGAATGGCGTCAAATTTAAGTCTTGCGTTCTTGTTGGGACACCCTTTACAAGAAGCATACAACTTTGATACTATCACGATAGTATCGTCGATATAGCAATAGTGTATCGATAGTTTTCACAACAATGAAGCACGATATGAGGATTATTTGTGCATCAATATGGCATTCTTTGAGTAAATGAGCGATATGTCGTGTCCGTACGGAAACCTTCGTTGCCCTTTACTACATTTTATTTCGTATGACATTGAAGTGACGTCGTACAAATAACGAAAAATGAGTACAGAATCTATTAAAAAAAATTAGGAAGGCCAGTTTGGTCTTTAAAATAAACGATACAAATTTTAGGAAAATTGGATTATGATGCAGTCTGTTGCTACTTTCGTAGATCGGTTAAACTTCGGCAATGTAATGTTGGATCTGTGAAATTTATTAAAATTTTACCTTTGACCTTCTGGATTGAGTGCTGCTCCAAAGTAAATTTAAGACATATAATAAGGGTTTTCATGAGAATGTTCAAAAATCTCGCAAACTGTGCAATTGTACATTTTTACACTCTCGTAAATAAAATGTCAAAAATTGTACAGAAATTTATTTACACAAACCTGGTAAGTTTGCCCAATTATGTTGACTCGTAAACTTAAGCTGTGCAATTGTGCATTTTGTAAGCAACAACTTCTTGCTTTTTTGGACCTCTTTAGGCATTTTTAGACACACACACACACTTTTTTATTTCTTTAGAAATATATAAATATGTTTTTAAATTGAAAATTGCTTGAAATTTTCTTATTTTATGTTTAATTAATGAACTTTTTGATGTTTGTTTCCAATTTACATAAACTGTTTGCACAATAGTTCAAAAGGGGCTTCATGAAACTAGTCTCGCAAGTTTGCCCAATTGCACAAATGGTAATTTTAAGAGTTCTCATGAAAACCCTTAATATAAAATTGTCAAGAGTTTAATCGAACTACATCCTCGCATGCATCATACTTCAAGCACTCAGTAGCCCCGAGGCTTAAGCCAAGCTTCAAAGTTCTCTCGTCTAAACCTACATAATCAGACATAAGGGTATTAGCACAAAATTAAAATCAAATAGAATTGACGTCACAATCATGCCAATTTTTTCTTTTTTCAATATTATTCCAAAAATAAACTAATAACAATGACTTCCAAGAATATATTTACTCGTGTGTTAATATTTTCATGCAATAAGCATAACAATTTATACACACATTTTGTTGTTTATAACGAGATGGACTTAAAATTCAATTAATATTAATAATAAAATTCGATAATGAAACGGTCAAAAGCACAAAGCGGAAATAAACAATTATTATTTGAAAAAAAAAACAATATTATTATTAAAAGTTAAACGAGTTTTTTTTATAAATTTAGCTCTTGCAGAACTTTTGAATGTTCGCTTTGTTATTAGAAAGAATAAAAAGAATTAAAATAGAAACTACAAAGACAATTGCAGTTAAATTGTTTGAAATAAAAATAATTATTATTTAATGAAGTTAAATTTTTTCCGCTTATTCATTAGCATCAAAGTATTTTCGTTAAGAAGGCGTTCAATTTAAAATTACAGTCAAAACTTTAAACTCATAAGGAAGAGAAAAAAAAATTATGTAAACGAAATATTTGCTTTAGAGACATTTAAGGAATCTCTTTTCTATAGCAAAAAAGAAATACTACTCAAGGTTTTTATGTTCAAGGAGCTTTGGAAAGCTTACAAAAAATAAAAAATTGTTTTGTTTTTCAGTCAAAATGTTACGAAATTTAAAATAATACTGTTGAATTGTAATTAATATGACGAGAGAGATAAAAAAATTGAATAAGAATTTAAATTATCTTGAATTTCTCGTAAGCAATTGAAGAAGAATAATTTAATTTATTATACTTAAAATTAGTTGTTAAAGTCTTTTATTAAATTTCAAATTACGATGTGTTAAAACGTATTGATTTTTATTTTTAAGCCTGCGATAAAAATTTTATAAAATATGAATTTTATGTAATTGTTTTTATCACTATTGAGAATAAATCAAAACTTACAAAAATCCAACTATTTTCTATTCATTATTAATGCTGAATTAATTTCCAATCAAATGTAAATTTTACATTTAATTTTTTTTTTCAATTAGTAGAATTTTGTATTAATTATAATATAATATAATATACATTTTGGTATACTAGTTCATGTTTTAAAAATTAATTACAAATTTAAATAGGAATATACTTTAAACATATTTTATTATTTTGTTTTTTTTTAGTAACGTTACACAGAATTTCCACAAATTTACAAAAACAAATCGTGTGGAAGAATGAACAAAAAATTATATGTAGATTTTTTTTCAAAACTTTTTATTTATTATAAATTTTAAATACAGCTTCAATTTCTGCCAGAGGATTTCTGCACCATTAAATTTTCCGGGGTGAAAATACAAAATAATAATTAATATAAAATGAATGAAGAGCATTTTGCATTTTATGAATTGAACAAAACATAAAATGGTTAACGAATATGCAATCAGAAAGAAAACTTTTTCAAGTGAAAGTAATTATTTGCTTGTTTGTTTTTCTAGGGGAAAACGACGAAACTATTTCAAGTGAAAGTATTTTTTTGTTTTGGTTTTTAGGGGAAAACAAACGAATTGCTGATTTTAAAGTTAATGATTGTTCAAAGAACCACTGTAGATTCTATTTGATATTATTTTGCAATTTTTAAAATTTCTGTTGTTTGGTCTTTGTAAACCAAAACATTTTTTACCTCTGTCATTTTTGTACTGATGTAAAATTTTCACTCACATAGAAGAACTGAGTCCTGGTTTTTATAAACCTTTAAAGAATTTTGAAATCAACCAACCATCGTTATAGCAGAGAATGTCCAAAGTATTGTTTTAAGTACTCTTTCTCTAGTTTTAAGTACTCAAACCAATATCAATGCGTACAGCTAAAAACAAAAAAAAAAAAAAACACGTTCATATGCAAACACTCGCCTTAATTTTTAACCGAATACATATTTGATAGATTATGCAGCACAAACAACTATAATTAAAATTTATAGAATGTGTGAGCTACAATCACAATCATGAGTATAAAAATACTTTGAATATTAGTCGGCTGCACATGTGCACAGGGCTATTTATTTACACGCACACATTAGGCTTGTGTTCAAATAGCTACACACACCCACACATATTCCATTACATTTTATATATACAAGTGTATGTATACGGTGGCGAATAATGAATAAATATCCTAATTATCATACGTATATTTTTTGTCCATTTAAATATTCACAGCAGGGATGGCAAAGTTGGTACAATTGTACCTTTTTTGGTACTATTCAAACTCGGAAAGTAAAATAGTACACCAATGAGTAATTAAGTATATTTAGTCCCAAATCACACTGTGCTAGTCTTATTGCTAAGCTGATTAGTTTCAGGGAGAGAGAGAGCCGAGGGGAACAGCAATGTTTCTTTTCCCCCGTCTCTCTCTCTCTCTCTCTCTCTCCTAATAAACAAATCAGCTTAGCAATAAGACTTGCATAGTGTAAATAGGGACTTAAGGAATCTCCCCAGTTTCACTCTGCATTTCTTTTCAAACGACTGCATATATAAATTTTTCTTCTCACTTGAAAACAGTCCTGTGGAAGCAAAACGCAGCGAAAAAATTAAAACTAAAAAAAAAAATAAAAATCATTTTTCATATAAATTTGGATGCTAGAAGAAATGCTATTAACTTGTATATTTTAAATTTCAACTTAAACAGGTGTAATCAACCAAATGCTTTAACATCCCAATTTACATGCGAATTTAACAATGTCAATTATTTCGATAAAAACAAATAAAATTATGTAATTTGAACTAAAAAAATATTTTAGTACAATTAAGGTGAAAAAAGTACAATTTTTGAAAGATGTTGGTACGTTCTAAAATTCTCAATGCCGTCCCTGATTCACAGCCTAGGCACAGACATATTCATATTATAAGTATGAGAGAGAGTCAATGCGATTCATACGCATGTGCCTTTTTATTTTTAGTTGTAGAGTATTTTATTTTTTCGCATAAAAGAAGTAGAGATGCTCTAGTATGCTGGAACCGGCTATAGGCATAGTGGCTTAGGAGCAAATATGTGAGCGTACGAATGGTTTGCGCTACAATTATGATTATACGCAGTCGCTAATATCACGGTGCAAAATAAACCAGCCTCAACAATTCCAATGGAAAATTAAAGAATATCATTATGTAAACAGAATTGCCAAAGGGCTTTGAAAAGATAGCTAGAATTTGTGCCTCTATTACGGTTTGCAACTCAACCAAGTTTAGTTGAAATTGTAACAACTTAACTTTAAAACAACTTAACTGTTTTTTGGCATTCTGAATTACAACTAATTTTAGTTGTATTCGAAACATTGTTCGAAAAGAATAGGTTTATATATATATATATATATATATATATATATATATATATATATATAGATATATAAGTTGTAAATTATAATAGGGGCCTTGATTTTTATGGCCTCCTGATGTTGGTCCATCTTCGACTATTTTTTTAATTTGAGTGAAAATTAAAAAAATAAGTATTAAATATATAAAAATATTTAATGAAATGTAATTGTGCGTACTTATTTTTGCATTGATTCCAATGTGGAAAAATATATTTTTTTTCATTATATAAATAAATGGTGGGCGGTGTAGGCGTGGTCAATTATAAAGAAATTATCAATTTGGGATGAAAATGCACTACATGAAATTCATTGTCTTTTTCAGGAAAAATTAAAACTATTCTAGCTTAAATGCATCTAAAATTCTATTGAATAGTACAACTTATTTTCAGATTGTGATCTGAATATTTTGAAATAGGTCAGTTGTTATGCAAAATGCATGAAACACACGTGTGCATGAAGCTCTCAGCATACACGTACGTATATGCAGTGAATGATAAATTAATATCATCTTGCTATAAGCTAAATGCAACCTTATTGTCAAACTGCATACAAAAACTTTTTACGTGTAGAATTCGACAGTACAAACCCGTATAACCTACTGGTTTGAGGAGCTTATCTTGTTATGCTTGTGTTGCATACATATGTACATGCATTTGCAAAAATCAAAAAATTTAGATTTTGCTTCAAGCATCGTCGGTGTGTGTCATACAGACAATATTCCATTAATAGTATCTATTATAATGCAGGTTATACATTTTGGCCGTGAATAATGCGTTTAAGCAACAAGCATACCACAATCGTCTAGAGGACCCATAAAACTACATTGAAACTATTTAAGCAACAATTTTAATAAGAACTAAATGATTCACTTTCAGTTATTGTTCTGCTCGCCATTTGACGAAATGACGAAGATGACTGAAATGTCAATTGTTTTGGTTTTCGGTCTTTAACGTTGACAAAGTCTTTGCTTTTAGATCAGAAGAATATGAAAAGTCTTTGTCTTGTGTTTTCTTTCTTATGGAAACCTTATTACATGCCATCGTTTATTAAATGGATGTTACCACAATTCTTAATCTGTTTTTACATCAGATATTTCCTGATTTACTAGATAAGTCAACAATAAAGATTAATTTCAACATTTATTTAACGTGTGTCAAAATGAATACGAATTACAAAAATTTATTTGTTGTTGGTTAAACACTCATTTCTAAAAAATTTTAACTTCGCATTTGAAAGTTTAAAATGAAACAAAAATATATAATAACAAATCGCCTAATTTCCTAGTTTTAAATTCTTTAAATTTATGGGGTCGTATTCAAAAAAACTTAACAAAGCTTTGAAAAGCAAATTTAAGTAAAGTTGTATTAAAAAAAAAAAAAAAAAAAAAAAAAAAAAAAAAAATTATTATATCAAAATTCTAAAGTAGGCACCTACGTTTGTTAAGGCTACTTTAAGTTGATATTTCCAAAATGTGTGTTTTTTACCTCAAATATTTTTGTTAACACAAAAAAAATATCATCGAAATGCAACCAACAAAACAAATTGTTAACATTTAATTTTAAAATTAACAATCATCATTGTTTATATAACAAATTTAAATTTTTGTAGTCAATTAAATTACTCAACAAAATTAATTGTTAAATTATATCATAATGGAATGAGCACATGTAGAAGAAACAAGAAATCATATTTTGTGTGTATTCATCATTTGCGTATTTACTAAAGTGTTGCTCTTTAGCTGAGAGATATGTGAGTCAGTTTATTATTGTTGATGTTGCCGGTTCAACTCCGCCCAAAGACGTTTAGTGTTTTTCGCAGACAAGCAAAAAATCATTTCGAGGATTGTGATTGTGTATAAAAAGCTTGTTAATATAACAATTATAATACAGAAATTCAACAATTCACATTGTTAATATAACAATAACTTTAATTGAAATAACTTTGAAATTTAACAAAAATAAATGTTGAAAAAAAATAAATTTCAACAAATTATTTGTTGATATATTTAATTGAAAATATTTTTAAGATTTTCGTTCAACTTACAATTTCGTTAATTGTATTTACAAAAATCGTTGTAGGTTCAAAATCAATTAATTATTTAATTGATATAACAAATAAATTAATTGTATTTACAAATTATTTTTTTCTGTGAATATAGCACATATTGATTCATGTTACATCTGAAAATGAAGCTAGAAGTGCTAGCTCTTATCTTAAATTTATTATTTCTGTCATGTGATGGAAAATATCACTAAATTATCCAACTGATTCGAAATACATAGCAAAATCCATAAAAATATATTAAAATAAATACAATTATACAAAAATGTTTAAGTGATGTACATTCAAACAAAACGAATCGAAAAAAGCTGGATATTCAAATACTCATTTCGTTCGAATAAAATAAATTGAGATAATTGTTCTATGTTCATCATATTTTTTTTACTTTCACTTCAAAAAATGTTTATCTGTTTTGCTTCCATGTCAGAAGCTTATATTTTATAAATTAGGTTGCTTAACTTCAAGATAATAAAAATGTATTTAATAAAATAAAAAATTATTTGAATACTCGAATGAAATTGTATTCGATGTTGTACATTATAAGCTGTGAAATTGTTGTTGAACACGTTGGTGTTATCAGAATTTATTATTAAATCATAAAATAAGTAAAATATTTTTTTGAATAAGGCTGATGATCTTTAATCAAGTTTTCTATTTTTTCATTCTTTTTTTAATAAATTCAATATTCAGCTGCATGTTTGTGAAGGCAATGCAAAGTTTGGAAAACCGCAATATGAAATATAAACTTCCTGTTTATGCCATTTTTGTTTCCTCTTCTTGTTTTCGTTTTTTTTGTTCAATAAAATAGAAAACTAAAAACAGAATACTTTTAATTTTATTTAAAAACCAATAAAATAGAATTGAACAGAATTCGTTGTTTTTGGCATGAACGAAGAAAAAGTTTTGCATTAGTTAATTTACACACATCCTTCTCGCCAATTATAACAATAATACATCGAAAATTCCGTAGATAAGGAGTTTTCAAATAAAAAAAAATAAAAAAACGGAACCTCACAGTTCTATTTGATGGTTTCAAGGTAAAGCAACAGAAAATTAAAAAGAATATTAAAAATAATATTTGTAGATATAAGGAAAAAGGACCCTGTATGTGCAAAAATCACACGCTTGACTTGAGTAGAAAAATTATATGAAAAACATTCAATATATTTGGTCGATTTAGATTTAAAAAAAATTCTAGACAAGTCGACTGCCTGGATTGTAGAAACTGGGATTAGGTTAGGAGACACAGTTGCTTCCATTGTGAAGAAGTGCCAGGGATTAAATTAGAACCAAGATCAGTACCTGGATTCAGTACCTTTTAGTGAACCGAAAATCATAATAGTTATCGATATATACATATGTATACTCTCTCTGCACACAAAATAAGCGAAATGAAAAACAATACAAAAAGAACTAAATGAATTTGAACTTCTGATTAATATCGTTAAAATATGTTACTGGAGAGCAAAGCCGATAAGTTTACGTTATATTTATTATAGCGATACAATTATAATAATACTTGAGTTTTTTGTATAAATAAACAACAACATATATATTTTGTTTTCAATATTTTGTTGTTACAATGGATAATTTCTACATTACATCGTTACCTTAATATGGAAAGGTCCTAACTCATTATTTTTTTTTAAATCGAGATTTTTGCATTTTTAAGAGAAGCAACACTCAGACAATTACCTAATTTACATTAAGCATTTTTTTCATGAAATTAATTGGATGAAAATTTTTCAATTGTCAGTAGGAGGCCTGGAGGAGCAACTCATATTAAAAAGTTGCCAATAATGCATCGTAGATTCATTCTACGTCTTTTTTATATAATAGAAAAAGTTGCGTGCAACAAAATTCATGAAATTTCATGAAAAAATGCTTAATGTAGATAAGGTAAATGAATGCCTACACTACTACCACTAGATGCTACCTTCTTCAGGAAAGGGATAGTAATAGAGAACATAGGTGATGAAGGAAGAGATAAAGGAAAGCTTCATTCTTTTACAACTCTGCTTGTTGCCCGATTTATTTTTCAATTATGCAGAGTTGCAGCGCCTCTGGTGTCAATGAAGCGTATTAGTAGCCCTTTTTTTTGGCTATTTTACTTCGCCGATGATTCTGCTACACAACACCAACGAAGGAGGGTATTACATTAGATACATATTAACCAGTGAAGCCGGTGTAGTTCAGTGGACAGTGTCTATGACTTCATCATTTGAACTTTCATACAACAACCGATACAAAGGGACTCTAATACAAGTCAGAAAAATGCGCGGGGTATTATTTAATGACTGTCGAACCCAGGACCTCTGGTTTTGCAGTCAACGTGCTAACTATCACAGCCAACACCACCATTACACATGGTGACTACGTAATATTGGAAATAAAATAAATTATTAATACTTTGCATAAAAAAATTAAGAGCTCCAGCTTAATAAATATAAATAAAACGTTTGTATTTTTTTTTTAATATAAATTTTCGACCAATTTTTTAAAGTTTGCCAGCAGGCATTAAAGACCAATACTAAACCATTTTAAACTCTTTCAAACTTTGTTGCTTTTACAATAATAAAGAAAGGCCTACAAAAATTTATATAATGTTTATGCAAATTATAAAAATTTTATTTTCAATAATATAGAACGGCCTAAAAAATTAAAATAATGTTTACATAGATAAGCTATAGCAGTGTCAAACAGTTTAAACGAAACAACGTCTTTTTCTTTTTGTTTTTTCTAATAAAAAACATAAATTATTTCATTGTAAATTGTCTTAATGAAATTTTATTTTAATTCGAAGCGTTATGCTGCAAATAATCAATTAAGTAGAGGTCTTGAATTAGCAAACACCATTAAACAAAATTAAAATTCAATTTACAAAAACATTTCAAACTAACTGAAGAAATAAATAAAAAAATAAAATAGGAGATTTTTTAATTAATTATTTAAATATGTATATAATTTTTTTTATAAAATGTATACGAATGCCTTGGAGTTGTTTCTTTTTAGTTCAAGTTAAACGAGCTTGCGAACTCTACATTCCAAACATATATTTTCAAATTTGTTTCTTCATGGTTTTGCAAAAAAAAATAAAAAAGAAACAGTTAATGTCAAAAAGATACAAAACAAATCATAGATAATAAATAAAATAATTTAATTCATTTTGGCTATTTTGAATATGATCATTGTTCAGCAGGCAGGCAGTTCTTCATTATAAACACCAAAGCTATTTGAATATTATTCTTTTTTAATAACTTCAATATTTGTTTAGAGTTATATGTGAATATGGCAAAAAAAATTTTTATTCATAATTTTTTAGGCTAACAGTTTGCCGAGGAAAAAAGAAAGTATTGGGCTCACTTTAGAGCTGCTCGATGTTAATCGATGCATCCTAAACATCGTGTTTTGGTAGTGATACATCGAAAAAATGCCGGTGTATCGTATCATGCGATGTTAATCGATACATCGATGTTTTTATTCGATGTAGCGAAAAGACGACTTTTTGTATATATTGATGCTTGCAACTCATTTAATGTAGTGATAAAAACCCCCTCTAAGAATAACTTTTAAAACGTTTTTTAAATTTTTAAATTGTTTTAAAATCGCTTGATGTAACAACACAATACTAAATGTATTTTTTGTCAATTTACAAAGCGTCATCGAGGCAACGGCGTTATTTTACAGCCTCCAAATATAAACTTTTATTGTGAAAAAATTATCAAAATTTTCTTGGTATTTATTTATGGTAATAATTAGAGTTGTGCAGCTCATGAATGAACTAGTTCAATTGAACGATTCACCTCACTGAGCGCTGTGAGCCGGTCAATCCACTGAGCGCTTTCAGCTCAGTACTGAGTGGTTTCTTGATTTGTATCGAACTCTTTCAGTAGCTCGTTTTAGACACAAACCTATAATCAAACCCATTTAAACTACATGTAGACTTCCATCAAACTCTTTCAGCAGCTAGTTTTAGACACAAACCTACGTATTTTAGGTGTGTTTGATAAAAGGTTTGTGTCTAAAACGACCTAATGAAAGAGTTCGATAAAAGTCTTTTGGTTTTTAGTAATTTTCTTTTGTCGCACAAGTACATTAAAAAAATTATATATGTATTGTGATAATATTAAAATATCTGAAACCTTAAATAATTTTAATTTTGATTGTACATACATATGTACATAACATAACATAACAAATTCCACTCATTAAACGATGTACTCGTATTTTAGTTTTATTTATTTTTTATACTTCATCTGCCTTGTTTTGCAATGTATAACCACACACAAACACTCACTGTATAAATCGGTCACTTTTTATGCTTCTGTTTTAGCTCTCTCTTTATGCTTGATAAAATGTTTCACTACAAATGAACTGAGCTACTGAGCCAACTGAATGAAATACTTCAGTAAAGTGAGCTGAGCTGAAAAGAGTGGTCACTCAAAAGAGCTGATAAGCACAACTCTAGTAATATCAGCAATGAAGTTCTTGTTCCATATTGGATGTTAAACTCAATAATATATTTGGCTTCAAATTACTGTTACAGAAGGTTTTAGACACCTAGTGAAAGTTATATCACCGCATTTTAAAGTTCCAAGTAGAGCTGCTGTGACTCGTTGGGTTGGGGTACACACAATGGAAAATATTACTTTGACAGCTGACATTTGGTCCGATTTGCAAAGTTGTAGAACTGGCCTTTGAAAAAAGAAGCACATACCGTGCTTTGCACACATGCTTTTTAATCCTTATGAAATTTTAAAATCGACTTTTATTTATGTAATAAATTTTCTTCGTTATAATTAATCAATACGATGCATCGATGTTTTTTTAAATCGATACATCGAATAACATCCATCTGAATTAATAATTAATCGAATGAGAAAAAACATCGATGTTTTTTTCCATGAGCGGCTCTAGCTCACTTGCGTACATTTAATTAGGTCCCTTTGTATTAAAAGTTTATTTTTCTTATTTTTTTTTTTTTTTTATTCGTTTAGCCAAAAATAATTTTCGAATACCGTATTCTGTAATTGGCTAAAGCTAAAGCTACAATCGATCGCTTAAATGCTGAACAAATGTAAAACTAAACATTTTTGGAGATGATTTAAAACACTAAAATTTGAGCGGATTCAATTTCAAAACCATTTTTTTTTTTAATTTAGCAATACAAATTTTAAAATTGAAATCGATGCCCAAAATCTATAAATCGACTATTTTTAGCGATAGAGATTTAGCTTGAGCGAGCTACAGGATATGGGGGCAGATCTAAAAAATATTTAATTTTGATTTACTCTCTGAGGCAAAGTTGTAGATATTGTCATAAAAAACAAAAATGGTGTGATAAGATCAAAATCGCAAAAATTTTAAAAATTTTGATTTTTTTTAACTTTTCCCCATAGGTAGCAAACCGTTAAAAATTCATGGAAACAATCAACTAAAAAAAATGTATCTAAGATCTCAACAAACAACTTTCTAGAACATATGATTTTCCTATGAATGATTCTTAACACCGTTTAGGTAGCCGCAAAACTGAAAAATTTCCAAACAAATGAAATTAAAAAATTTACGAGAAATTTATCACTTTTGCGGCTACCTAAGCGCTACCGTATATGGTTAATTACATCATTTTACAACTTTGTTAATGTGCGTTTTGCTGATTTTTGTAGCATCATTGCAGCGCCTCTGGTGTTGAGTAACTGCATTACTCAAAGCTTTGTATCAGGTTATTTTACTTTGGCGAAAATTCATTTTTGCAAATATCGAGATAAGAAGGCATTGTGATAGACATTTGCAGAGAGACTAATGCGTTTAAGCATAATCTAGGATATTGATATGTCGGGTTATAGCCAAGGTACGAACTGGGGCTGTCAAAGACCGTGATATGCTTTCTTGCGAACGTACTAACTACTTTCGCAATTCTTGTCTAAGTCTTACCGTCTATAATTGCTCAATAAAACTGATTCAGAATTAGTTATGGCAGACATTGTTAAATACACGACAATATCAGATTCTTGTTTTAATATCTGAGACCAAATGCTAAAAATATGCTAAATATATAATAAAAGATGCTAAAAATTATGCTAAATAAAAAATTTTGCTACTAAAAAAATCTAAAAATTATCAGAATGGCAGCCAAACTACTACTCTATTTATTATTATTATGATCTATTATGCATTTTTTTTTTATGAAATTTATACCACGAAACTTTTTCTGTTTGCTAATAGCAGCGATATAGAAGAGAGGGATATATAAAAAATGACTTAGAATGGATCTTTAAAGAATTTTTGGCATATTTTTTTATCTAATTTCATTAATAATAATTTTAATGTTTTTAAAAATTTCGTGCAATTATTTTAATGAAAAAATTCATAATGTAAATTAGGTACAAGAGGAGCGTAAGCTGATTATTTTTTTTATTTCTATTATTTGTGGAAAATTGTGGTAATTTAAAATCTTTGTTTAACTTTGAGACACCCTTTGTTTGGCTAGAAAATATAGATCGTTTTTGCATGTGGCATTTCCATTAGTTATCTACAACACTTGAGGGGTAAATCTAAAACGAAGCAAATAGTGAATGTGTATTGCAAATTGTATATGACATTTAAGCAAAAGGGGAAGCAAACTCATAAAGAAAAAGTTAAATGGGAAATTAAAAAGATAACAAACAATTAGCAGCAATTGTAAATAAACATACGAGCATAAATTACAAAATTGCCGCTATCTACAAACGCACGAATGGTAAATTGGAAAATGTTTTTAAATCTAAATCTAAAAATTTTAAATATAAAAATATTAATATGAAATAAAATTTTCCAACTAGGCTCTATAAAGCCTACAGGCGTTAAAGTACTAATGTTTTTATAATTTAGGTAATTGAATTTCTAAACAAAACAAAAATAATAATAATTAAATATGTATATAAAAATATATTTCATATATTTATAAACTTGAAACAATTTTCTGAAATAATTCAATTCAATCACTGCACAATTCATTTAACTATTAAATTTAAATTCATTTAAATTGTTGGCATTTAATTTTTTAGCATTTATTATGGTACGAGTACAAATTCAGCTATAATAATATTTCCGCTTCCTGTTGGCAAATCTATCATATTTGTAAATGAAATTAAATCACATACACAATCACAACTGCCTTTTTATACTTGAATAAACACACTCTACTTAATGACAGCGTTCGTTATCAAATAAAACATAAATTTGAATATCCCGCAGCTAAGATATGTATGTATGTGTAAAAAAAAACTGAACAGAACACAAAAAAGTACGAGTAAATATGTATGTAGATGCCAGTTGTCAGTATTATTCAATATTTTACACAACTGTCCAACAGCTGTCCTGTCGCCCAAAGGCTATCATCACACAATATTAATATTTATTGTTTGAAGAGCAGGCAGGCAAGCTTGTCACCAACCACACAATTTTATTGCTCATTCTCTTTCACTAATGCCAAAATGCGACAGTGTATTTTTAAGTGTTTCATTTAAAAAACAACTCAAAAAAAATTCTTTTGAAAAATTCTTATTTAATGTGCAAAGTTTTAAATGTGTTCAGGAATGTGTTGCCCATTCAAACTTGTTTCTGTTATTTTATTTTATTTTTTTTTTCTGGAAAACCTTCTTCTAATGAGGGTCAGAAGAAAAATACTAAAAGATATACAACAGAAATTTTATAGCAATAACAAAGACTAAATAAAAAATTGGTTTTATCATAACTACATAAAGTAAATAAAGTCATACAAATTCGAAGCAATAAATAAAAAATTTTGCCTGGAGGGTGACAAATATGAATAACTGCTGCTTGCAGATTTAATGGAAGAGATGGTTTTGATTCAAAGAGATAATATTCAACTTTTTGAAGTAGCAAGATTATATTAATTTTATAAGCAATTTAACAAAAAAATCCACTAAAATTTTTATAGAATTTTTGTATTACATTTGCAATATTATTGTGCAATAACTGACAATGTTGTACAATAAAATTGCTTGTGCGTATATTGTATTTGTAGTTAAAAAAAATATATTAGTTAAAATCAAACATCTTTAGATTTATATTGCGCAATAACAATACTTTTGGCAATATTGTGCAATAATGATTATCCACCACTATATTAAATTATTTCATTAAAAATTTTTTATATACATACTCGTACATATGTATGTATGTATGTATGTATCACGAAAAACTAATTATACAATTTATTATACACACATGTCTACTTTTACTTTTACATATATTGCAAGAAAAATTGCGCCATATATACTTTTTTTAATATTGTGCAACTTATTGGATAGTGTGGAGCAAAGCGAATATAATCACTGTTATTCCAATTTACCTCTTATTATAATTGCATTGTTCATAAAAAATTATTTTGTTTTATAAAGGGTTTATAAAGTAAAATTTGTTGCGGGCCTATCTTCGTTTTAAAACGCAATGGCAGTTAAGGGCAATTTGACATTGAAAATGTACGGTTTTATATTAGTACCGTATTGCCATTTCTATATAATAGCGTAGACAGACGACAGCGTTAATTTGCATTAAAATCTTACTAATGTGACCCTGACAGACGACAGTATTTGCATTAAGTAATTCGATAATTTTCCTTGGAAATATTAAAATGGAAAAAATGTGTCTCGATTTTAATATTTCTTTGTTCTTTTTCTAAAAACAATTAAAATAACTTACACAGGATTTCAAAAACGATAAGACTACAAAAACCGAAAATTATAAAATCGCCAAACCAAAAAAAAAATCTATAAAAATTAAAAAAAAATCGCCAAAACGAAAAAAATCGCCAAAATTAAAAAAAAAATTCTAACACTAAAATAAATCGCCACATTCGAAAAAATCGCCAAAATTAAAAAAAATCGCCGAAATGAAAAAACGCCAAAAACCGAAAAAAATCGCCAAAGCAAGAAAATAAAGTGTTACAACTAAAAAAGAGCCAAAACTTAAAAAAATCGCCAAAAATTAAAAAAACGCAAAAACCGCCAAAACAAAAAAACCGAAAAAGATCACAAAAACGAAAAAAAATGCCAAAACTATATATTATATAGGGTGAAGTTTGTATTATATTACATATCTAGTGTTCGTACGGAACCCTTCGTGCGCGAGTCAGAGTCGCACTTTACTGAATTTATTTTTATAAAACAACAAATTATTGGGCAATGACAGTTCACATATTTTGGGCGATTTTCCTTTAAATATTAACAGAGATACATATATCGCTGCAATTTTATATAAAAATTTTGAATAGTTTTTTTATACGAATAAAATTTTCATTCAGAAAATCAGACATTGCTTCAAGTCTTCCTCTCTGATAGTTTAAAGTGAACAACTGATTTTAACAATTTTCCTAATCTTATGACATTATTATTTTCTATAATTGTGAATTGAACATACATATTTTACATAAACATAAATGAGTAGGAATTTAAGTTGTATGTTGATGTATTTAAAAAAAAAGAAATACATTCTTTAAAAGTTGCAATTATTGATTGCTTTCATATCTATAAAAAAAAGTCATAAAGCCAAACTACATTTCTATTATGATTAGCACTTCCTCTAAATTCCTTTAATCATACATACGCTCAAAATAAATGTTTGTGAAAAGCCAAGTCGGTGATTTTACATAAATTATTTATTTTTATTATTATTATTATTATTATTTTTTTTGGTGTAGTGATTTGCAAGCATGAAATTGAAACATAAAAGAAAAATACAAAGAGAGAGAAAAAAAGAAAGAACAAAGGTAGAAGACATTGAAAAAAACCTTTATCCACAAAAAAACTTCCATTTTATAAAAATTTTAAAAATTATTAAAATAAATAAGAGCAGCTTTTAATTGCCATAAAAATAATTTTGTGTTTTTTTAAGATGAGTTAAAATAGCGTTAAAGTTGTGAGTGTGTGTGTGCAGCAAAACTTTTCCCTATCAGCCAAAAACCCAAACATAAGCAAAATGAATTTGAATTGTTTAAAACTATTGATTTCTTTTTTATTATATATCTGTAAATGCCTTAATAAAATTAAAAGCCAGTTTTAGAGTGTGTGATGAATTTTGTTTTTATTCAAAGAAGTTTTATGAAAGCTTTTTCGGTTACACGGAGAGAAACACTCAGGGCAATCGTGAATAAAATTCTTCCGTTTCCAATTGATTACAATTTTTTTATTTTCCCTATTACTTGCTGTTGTTTGAATTTAGTCCCGAGGAAAAATTTCTCGCGAATTTTTATTCATGATTGCCCTAACTATAAACAAACTTTTATTGCTTCTATATCTTTTGTTGATGTAAGTTACTTATTGTGTTACATTTGGACCTGATTTTATAAGTATTTAAAATTCAATAAACTAAATGATAATTGTACAAGTATAGAAACCAAGTGTACTGCCATTATATGTGGCAACGTTGCACTTGGAAACGTAAAAAAGTCTCATAAAAGCGTCTCTCGTATATTTAAAATTGGCTTTAAAAAGCAATGCACTAAAGCCTTTTTTGGTGCTTTAAAAGGGAAACATTTATAGGAAGTAGGTAAGGATGCAAGTCTCAGATGTGTTTCATCTGTGAATTTCTCTTCAAAATCGTACTTGGAAAAAAGTTAAAAACTGTTTTCACAATAAAACTGACTCTTAAGAAAACACAAATACAAACACCAGATTACCAATTTATATGTTGTCGGTTAACCAAATAAATTAATAAATAAATAATTATTTTATAAATATGTAAAAAGGGTGTGTGTGCGTGTAATTTTTAACAAGTGAAAAGCAAACAGTTTTAAGTCATTTCCATGTGGTGTGACTTGGTGTAAATATGTGAGGAAGTGGTATGTATAATTGTACATACACTTGTTAATTTTTTTTTGTGGTAGGTGTGTGTGCGTGTGTGCATGTGTGAGTGCGTGTGCATGTAAGACATACATGGACAAACGTTAAAATAAGGCTATTCATTCAGCTCACGAGCTCAGTGTGTGTGTTTAATATTTAATAATAAAAAAATGGCATGTTGTTACAAAAGAAAAATATATATAAGAACAGAAATAAAAAACAAACAAAAAAAAAATAACTTTCACCAAGAAAAAATTAACTTTTTGAGTAAAATAAATAAATAATAAGAAATGAAATGAAATAAAAGTACCACAAACAAAAAAGTATTGCTCATATATACGTATGTACATTATACAAAATATGAATATTTATAATGCAATTACCTGATGTCTTCCGCATCATCGTCATTTAAAGTTGCACGTAAAACATCAATATTGTCATTTGCATTTCTTGCTTGAATATGCTGCTGACGCAGCACATCGGCAGCATCCTCATTGTCGTCATCCGTAGCATCCTCATTGTCATTATCATCATCGTCGTACTCGCTATAATCATTTTCATCTTCATTGTCGTCATCATCATCATACTTGTCACCATCATCATCATCATCGCCGCCATCAACAGCATCTCTATTGGCATCATCGTATAATCTTGATTTCTTCTTATCACGGCAGAATGTTGCAATTTTACGCTCTTCCTCCTGTTTTAGTTTCTCAACTTCGTCTTTTGACAGGAATGAAAAAACTTTTTCTACAAAATTTAACAAGAATTTTTCTTTTTTAGAGAAAACATTGAAATCAAAAAAAAAAAAGGCTAAAAATTATTGATCAAAATGCAATCATAAATTATTCTTTGAAATGTGTCTTGTAAAACAAAATTTTATTGCTTCCTGTCAACATGCTGAGTTTGAAAGTCTATAAATTAGTAATTGCAAATTTATGTTAAAAACAAATAGAATAATGGTATGTATTATTGATTTTGAGAAATTATCTGCTTAATAAATGCTCATAATTTTAATTTTTATTTTAGAGCTGCATAGTGTAGCAGTTTAATATAAAGGGCGTTCAAAAATAGAAGCAGTCATCTGAGAGTAAAGAAATTTAGCAGGTTAACTTAAATAGACGAACATTGTATAAACCTAAATTTTTGGTGAATATTCGTGCAAGGATTTGTATCCTAGCCATATCGTGCCATAACCGCCAAAAAAGCTTAAATAACAAAATTTTCGATTTAAATTTTTTTAGATTACTTACGATTATTTTTTCGTATATACTCGATTTTGGTAAAAAAAAACGAAGTTGAAAATAAAGGTAGTTTAAATGGCAAGACAAATGACTAGGTAATGTATCAAGACTGTTGTAAATTAAGAAATGTTAAAATTGAGCTTTCATTCCAAAAAAAAAGCTTTCAGCAAATTGTAATACGATGAATCAAAACAATTCACATATTCCATTTGCACTGAAAACTGACTCCCATATTTATAAAAAAAAATTGTGTTTGAAATCCATTTTAAGAAAATTTTGTATTTTAAATAAAATACATTTAATTAAATACATTTAAATAAAATACATTTCAAACTCATTAAATTTTATGAGTATGGGGGTGAGTATATAAAGCAAAAATCTACATCAACTGACACCACACACAGTGGACCAAACACAAAGAACCCTGATGTGAAGGTGCAGTGACCTTCGAAAACAGCTAGTTGCTCCGTTCGTCAGAATATTTACAATTAATTTTGGTATTATTTGTTCATTAATAGTTTTTACATGTAATTTGGCTTACAGTGAGATATAAACTTTAGCTTAATCAAATTATAAATATAGAAAAAAATAAAGTTCGTACAATAATAATTTAAACTAACTATAGGTAGCTTAAGATTATTGGCGGTTATGGCTAGATATATGCTTTTATTTAAAAAATAACACCCCGAGTACCCTGGCAAAATTTAGTTAAAAGCCGAGCGGGGCTATCTTTTTGCTCTTTAGTTTAATATTTTGTTCGAGGAAATACTTGGCACACTTTTTTCAACTGACAGAGTAAAAGCAATTAAATTTAAATATATACGCGTGCAAAATTCGTGTACTTCACATATTGAATTATTATCCTAAAACTAAAAAAATATATAATAAATAAGATACATGTCAATACATGGCGTATTTACTTTTCGAATATAAATTTTTTTCTAGTAAAATTTAATTTTCTATAAGTTAGAATTCTATTGGGCTAGAAAAACACCCAGTTAATTAGGCTTTTTAGAGTTCCGTACACCAAATGTAAAAAAGAAATCCCTTTGTTTTCGCTACGATGTCTATCTGTCTGGCGGTTTGCTCGAGCAACGTCAGAGCTGCGGACCTGAAATTTTCACAGAATATGTAAAATATATGACAGTTGAAAATTAAAGGGTATTTTAAAGCGAGCAACGGAAAAATGTTGAAATCCTAATGTAAGATACAGACAATGATGATATGTATGTATAAAAATAGACACTTGGAATTTTGCAAAGTTAGTGTATTTTTATGTGGACTACAACAATTAACACTGAAATTTTAAAAAGAACTTGCTTTCCAAAACACGTTTAAACTAAGAAATTCCAAATTAAAAAAATCACCAGAACAAAATAAAGTACCAAAACTAAAACAAAATCGAAAAAGAAATTGTGGAAAACCAAAAACCACGCCTAAACTAAAAAAGGGCCAAAATTAAGAAATCGTTAAAACCAACAGAAATCGCCAAACACTGAAGAAACGCCCAAGACTGAAAAAACCGCCCAAACTAAAAAAGCCTAAAAACCGAAAAAATAGCCAAAAGACGAAAAAAATCATCAAAAGTCGAAAAAAATCGCCAAAAGCCAAAATAATCGCAGAAACGAATAATCGAATAAAATCGTCGAAAGCCGAAAAATCGCCAAAACCAAAACAAAAAGAGCTAGAACAAAAAAAAATATCGTTAGAATAAGAATTAGAATAAGTCACAAAAAACCGAAAAAATCGCCAAAACGAAAAAAACCCTGAAACTAAAAAGAAATCGCAAAAATAAGTTTACCGTGTGCTTAATTTTTTTTTTTTAAATATCTGCATCGTGTAATATATTCAATATCTGAACTTTTCCGAGAAAAGGGACCTACCTAGTGTGTCAAAAAACGGGTTTGGACCAAAAACGTACAAAACGAACTTGGAAAAATCGATAATGATAATGCGTTATGAAACTTTAAATGTGTTTTTCTCAAAACTTCATTTTCACACACCAGGTCCCTTTTCTCGGAGAAGGGCACATATGTATTGTTTACATATGTATAGTATCCGTACGGAACTCCTTCGTATGCGAGTCAAAGTCGAACTCTACTCGATTTATTTTGAATAATAAACCAAACGATTGATCTTCTGAATTGAACAAATGTGTGTTATAGAAAGATCGTCCAAAAACTATTTTGAATAATTTCACGTTATAGATTTTTTTTTCAATATTTTAAACAATAGCCCAATTCACAATCTTGTGCAAATGGTCTTGCATCGTTGCATAAGTAAAATGGTATAGTATATTGATACTCACCACTAAGAATTGTTAAGTGGTGAGTATCAATATACTATACCATTTTGCACATGTTCAGTGTATCTTATTGACTTCTTTAGAAGGCCATTTCTTCTTAAATTTATTTAAAGTTAAAAATTACATAATTCGATATCAATAAAATAATGTTGTTTTAAAATTTTATTTATATTTGTAAATTGAAAAAAAAATATACTTTTTTATATGAATCAAAAATACGTTAAAACTTCAATTTCATGCTCTTCAATTTTGTTCATATAAAATATTTATTTCTTATGCCCTAAATCCTTATATAAATTATTTTCAAAGCCAATTTTTCACATAAAAAAATTTATGGTAAAAACTGAAAAGTAAAGTTTTACTCAAAATGTTAAAACATCTTTTTACAAGTTTTGTTGTTTAAATTTTTTTTATTTTTTTTTTATTTTGATAAAATAAGAAATAAAACCAGAAAAGTTTAATTCTCAACATAACCACTAAATAAGCCTCAAGATTTTTGCTTTTTATACAACATTCTCCAATCTCCTTATAAAAGAAAAATAAAATACAGGATGTAGGAATTCCTAAAGTGATTGCTGTGCTCTTCAACATTTTATGAAATGTTAGACTTACCACACAAACCCACACATACAAATGCTCTTACACTTGCAACACTTGATGCTGATGCTGATGCTGATGCACATACCAACATAAAGGAAATTTCATCAATTTTTGCAGCTTGTTGGACTAACACTTAAACTCAAAAACAACAAACAAAAAATACCAAAAGAGTAAAAAGTTTTACTCTTTGTTTTTATTTTTTTTTTTTTTTTTTTTTGAAGCAAGGAAAACTTTTATGTATGCGGGCTGCTTGCTTGCAACTGCTAATTATACTAAAGGACGTGTCGGTTTTGCTCCTTTTTTTCCTTCTAAAAAAGTCACAGGCAGCAAATGCATTTGATTCTTATTTTTTTTTTTTCTTTTTACAACGAGCAACTTTGTAGTCAAAAACCCAACCGGCCAACTACTTACCGACCAACCCAGCAACCAACCAACTCTGTCCAGGCACAACAAGAACATGATCATTATAATGTTGGTGGCAAAAATTAAGAAACAAACCGTGAGTAACAGCAAAGTCATAATGCTAATTTCCAAAGTTATATAATATTTGCTTTATTCTAATCTTTAGTTTTTTGTTTTCTCATTTAGCTTTCACTCTAATATACTCGTGCCAGTTTCTTACTGTTGCTCATACGCCGCCAGAGGAAAAAACTTGCATGCCAACCAAACTGATTGCGTGTAGTTGTACGAGTGTCTTGAATGGTCTTCCTTTCTAAAATTTTTTCTTCTTTTCTTTTCTTATGTATGTGTTGTTTAAGAATTTGTGTTCACTGACCAAGAAGATTGTTGAAGCAACAGCTTTGATGTTACCAGGAGCAACATCAACAACAAAATATAACAAGTACATGCATGCATAATAAGATTTAGAAAATATCAGGGACCGTAATTGTTATGACTTTTTTATATTAAAAATCAAAAAAGATAACAAACAGTTATTTTTGATTTTTATATTTTTGCTCAGAAATGATTGTATTTAAACTAAGGAGTTGCGTAAACAGTCTTGAAATATTTCTTGTTTTTAAATGTATTGCCATAGCTTGTGTTATACTAAACCAATAATAAATGATGTCGTTTAATAAGCAAAGCACTATGGGTGAATTGATGTACGTGTATATGAGTGTTTATAAGCGATGTCGCGAAGACTTCTTGTTGGTAACAAACACTCAAAAGAAGTAGTATTGATACGTGTATGCTTGTTATTTTGCATATTATACGTTTGAGTGTGTAAGATGTAGATGGTAAGCTATTATGTGTTTAAAGGTGGTTTTTTAAAGCAAGCGCACACAACTAATGTCAATATACATACATATGTGTGCTTTTGTATATGTGCAGAAAAATAAATGATCATACACATAAAGTGTGTGTGTATGTGCATGCATGCCGTTTGTATGCGCGCCCATGCGTATGAAGAAACAAGCATCACAAATTATCTCGTCACGAAGAAGTATTTTCTTCCTTACTCCTATACCTGCAGTAAATGAAACAAATGTCTTGCAAATAGTGTTATTTAGCGTTTGTTTTAGAAGACTTCGCCGCCATAAAGCATTTGAAAAATCCCTATCTTAATAAAAGTTCTTGTAAGTGGTCTTGTTCAAGGGTCTAATATAAACTCATCTCGTTAAAATAACTAAAAAAATGTACATGGCCACTTTTCCCGATGTTTCCTTATAATTGCTGTTATTTGAAAAAAAAAGTAAAAAATAATTACTATTTTCGGCCCCTGGAAAATAAAAATAAAATAAATAAAAACAGAAGAAACGAAATTATAATAAGAAAATAAACTTTTTACTTGAAGTGATTTTAATAAGATTTGAAAATGATTTGCTTAGAGAAGAAAAAAAACCAGAATAAGCATTTAAATAAAAATAATGTTGCCGACAAACATTTTTTTTAATGAAAAATTGTTATTTTCTGGTTGTGATAACAATTTTTCTTAATGTGTTTATAAGTGAAAAAATTTAAAAGAAAATCTATGTGATTTACGAGATAATGCAATAATGCTAAGTATATAAAGCAGAAATCTACATCTACTGACACCACACACAGTGGACCAAACACAAAAGAACGCTGGTGATGAAGGTTTAGTGGCCTTCGAAAACGGCTGGCTGTTCCGTTCAACTATGTGTTGTTAGTCAGAATATTTACAACAGACTTTGGTGTTATTTGTTCATTAATAATTATCACATGTAATTTTGGCTTAAAAAGCAATACGAACCTTAGCCCGTTCAAATCACAAATATAAAAGTTTCTAGTTTTATAAAAATTCTAAATTTTTTGGAATATCAGTTCCTTATGGAACAAACAACAGTAATCAATTACAAAGGAGTATTTAGAGAACGAAATAAAATATAAACACTGGATTATACTATAACGCAAGCGGTGCCAGCTATATTAACTTCAGGATATAGGATTAATGTAATCTTTAAGTGAGTCAGTTTAAATTTTTAAATTTTAAGTGAAAAAGTCACGAGAACAATTTTGTGCTATTTACCAGTGTTAAAAAACTTAAGTCGAAGTAGCAAAAGTCGTAAAATTGTTTACTTTTCGCTGATTTTTTCAACTGTTTAAATTGAACCAATGCTTTCGGTTGTGTTTGTGAAATTTACTAACAGTCGCAGTCGAAGCAGAAGCAGAAAACGAATTATGAACAATTGCGCAGTACTTTCAACAGTCGACGATTTTAAAAGTTTGAATTTTATTTGTTGCTGCTTTTGTTTAGTTTTTCTAGTAAAGGCATAAGCAGTCTGTGTGCTTTTGTAAATACCAAGCAGTCATAGTCGAAGAAGCAAACTAACTGTTTGTCATGTTTTTGTTGTCGTTTTTGCACATCAGACAAGAAGCAAGAACAAAAACCACTTTACTACGATTGCTTTAAACTTCTAAAAGCAAGATTTGTTTCTTCTTTGACTGTGACTGTTTGCTACTTCCAAATGCATATAGACTGCTTCTGTTTTTATTTGCGATTATAACCAAAAGCAAAGCAAATCAGATTCAAACCTTTCAAATCGTCGACTGCTGAAAATACTGCGCAATTGGTCATAAATCATTTGGTAATTTTGCTTTGACTGAAACTCTTGTATTCTTGTAAAAGCGAAAGCAGAAGCAAAATTAAATGAAATGAAAACCACTTTAGTTTTTTAAACACTGCTATTTACAAAGGGCGCATTCATGAGACGTAGCTGCTGAGCTCAAAAGTTGTGAAACTGTTGGCAACTTTTGACCCCAACAGTTACGTATTAGTAGCTGCTTGATGGATATAATTTAATTTTATATCTCTGGTTAATTCATCGTATTTGTAATGTTAAATTTAAGAAATATTTGCTGCTGTCACCTAACAAAGCATATAAAAGGCATAGCCCTATTCCATCAGCTGCTCAGGTTGTTGACTACAGGTAGCGAAACAAATTTATGATGGAAAATTATTCAACTGTTGAGTGGATCGGAACTACTCAACTATGCGTTTCTAAGACAAACACTCAATGGTTTGCTCAACAGCTACGTGTTATGAATGCAGCCAAACTATTCATATTCCTTAAAGTCTAGAAAATAGCATGACAACGGGTAGACAAGCTCCAATTTTTTCATATTATATTGACGTAGCGCCGATGTTGACCACTGGAATATGAGTGATTGTTTTTGTCCACGACTTAATTATTTTGTTTTTAAATTGCTGCAATTAATAGTATCCGAACGAACGCACTTTTTATACTGAAACCGAACCGGAACTTCATTAGACTTTGTAAATTCTTTGCAAAATTTATCGATTATAACGACCATCATCAATCACCCCGTAATAGTGATGCACGAATATTCGTATTCGTATTCGAATTGCCGAATATTCGGCCATTTTTAATGCGAATACAAAGCATCCGTATTCGTAAAATTCAGGCGAATACGAATACGAATATTTTTCCAAAAAAATTAAATAAATAAATGCATAAATCCTAAACGAAATTTGAATAAATGGATAAAAATATTAGTTTGTACGAATCCATTAAATTTTTTATTGAAATTTGTGCTTTGTATCATTTTCAAATATTATTTACTGAGTTTCATTTAAATTTAGTTTTTATTAACTTTAAAATACGCCAACAGGAGTATGAAATTATTTTTCATAACAATCTTTTAATATTTCATATTGGAGGCGTAAATAGAGCCCTAATTTAATGCCTATAAATTTCACATGAAATATTCGTATTCGTATTCGCGAATATTGTTTCAAATATTCGCATTCGTATTCGCGAATATCAAAAATTGACATTCGTTACATCACTATCCCGTAATAATGGAAAAGCAGCCATCACTTTTGAACCACTACTTTTGGTGTAATTAATTATTAATTTATTTTTACGCGCTCTTAAATTCTAAACGATCCATATTCGTTAATGGCAAGACTTTCAATAAATAAAACACACTTCAGATGACAGATATTTAACAGCTGATAATAGCTTTGCCCGACTGGCGCTTTTTAAACGACTAAATGTATAACAGAGAACTGTATGAATTGATTCATTTTCATCCTCTACTCATTTTAAACATGCTTTTGTTTTGCTCTTTAACATCAATATATGTCAGTGGTGTCAGAAATAAAACTATAGTTGTATGTGTGAGAAAAGCTGTCTCATTCGTCTCTGAAGTACATCGAAAAAAAGAAATATTTGCAACAAATGCAGTTTTGTGAAGCAGCTCAAAATATATAAAAAGGAGTCTATATGATAGAAAATTAAAAAATAAAGAATGAAAATTAAATAAAAAAGTTGCGGGCGACCCATATTTTCCGAGTTACGGCGCTGTAAACTTTTCGTAGGAAACTGTGAACAAATTCCAAAAATAAATTTTTAAATAGCTTATCTGATAGAAACTTCAAAAATAAGAAGAAAAAATTAAACAAATAAATTGGCTGCGACCAATAGTTTCCAAGTTATTGGCCCTTTAAATTTTGATATTAAATGCAGTTTAGTAAAGCTGCTCCAAAAAAATCAAAATTACTTTTTAATATATATTCATTTCTTTCCTTAAAAGTTTTGTAACATAAAATACATTGAATGTCGCAAAAAGCATTACTGATCATAGAATATTTTTCGCATACCACTTTTTTTTCATTCACGGTATCTATAAAGAATTTAATACACCTGCTGCACATGTGTTATCGTCGCTGTTTCATTGACGACTAAATGGAAGAGAATAAGAATGTGTGTGATTTTAGTTTGCACAATTGTGCCATGAAACTGACATCATTGATATATGTACTAATGATATTGCTTGCAGAGTTACCTCTCTAACAAGTGACTGACATTAACTCACTCTCTTTTTTTTTTTTTTTGAGTGCTGTTAGTTAATAATTACAAATAAAAAATTCTTATGTTGTTTGATTGTTTTTTGTATAGTATTAAAGTAACTCACAAAAGCACGTTGACTAGATGAAGTCTTAAGTTAATAAAATATTGCGTATTAATTAATAATTTTTCTTGTATTAATATAATCTATAAAATGAAATCTACCTAGCTATTTGATTTTATAATATTACATAAATCTATACTCGTCAGAAGGGGTTTTAAGAAATTTTCAAAACAATCATACTGATTCATTATTTAGTGAACCATATGAATGAATAGAAATTGCAAGCAGTGGCATATATTAATAACAGTCTAACTGATACGAATCATGCAATAACTCAATATTCATTTTAGAAAATACAAAATTATGCCGTTTGATTCGTAATCATACAGATCTCTGAGGTATAACCCTGAAAAAGTAATAAATAATCAGATATAATAATTACCTGTCTTTTGTGTGGGCTTATGTTGGTCCTCCATGGCAGATTCAAAGAAACGTTTTTTATCGGAAACCGATTTAGGCACTTTTGTCGCTGATGAAATTTTTGTTGTTTCAGCAGGTGAAATCTGAAAATTTTACAAAAATTAAAATTATTTCCAAAATAATAAATTTTTTTATACATTTTATAATATTTAATAACTTCTTATTTAGGTTATTTTAAGAGTGTGTGTGTGTGTCTGTTACACATCTCCTACCGACCAAATATCCTTGTAATCATTTAATTGTCTGCGATACACAAAAAATCTTTACTAAATCTTGTTTGTGGGCAAGAATTATACAAAAAACCACACAGCTGACCAATACAGAGACAATATTTAGAAAATGAACACACATACACATAGAAGCATATATATGTACATATGTACATGCATTGTTTGTGGTAACAGTCAACAGGCTCATGGCAGAAGAAGAGTAGCTTGTTACTAAAGATGTTGTGGCCAGAGAGGAAAAATGATATCTAAAAACAAAGTTGCCAACATAGTTTAAAAAAAAAATAAATAAAACCACAAAAACTTGAAAAACAGCAGATAAATTTTGTGTGTGTCTTTTTACAAGAACTGGTGCGTATATGTGACGAGAAATAATTTTATATTTGTGTTAAAAATTACTCCTCTACCAGATATGGTTGAGTTAGGAAGCGTCCATAGTCCCAGAAAAAATTATTTAAATTTTTTTTTAACAACCATGTTTTTGAAACGTAT
The DNA here is from genome assembly GCA_949987645.1 of Tachina grossa. Taxonomy (NCBI): domain Eukaryota; kingdom Metazoa; phylum Arthropoda; class Insecta; order Diptera; family Tachinidae; genus Tachina; species Tachina grossa. Next base: position 170,903,633 of record OX465274.1, on the reverse strand, counting down.
GCCCTAATACTGTTAGATAATTGTGTCATGTTGTGCATGAACGAAAAAAGCCGCAGTTGTGATTCTTTAAGACAATTATTATTTATTATTTATACTAGAAAGTTCGTGGATTTTGTTCCAAAGAAAATTTCATATGTCAACAGAGACATCAATCCACTAAATTATAAGACACTCCACTGTTATTTATCAACAATTAACCTACATATAGTCAGCTGAAATGCAAGACCACGTAACTACCGAAAAGTTCAAATTCGCATTTTTAACTTATTGTTGGGTAAATGAGTTTACGATGTATTTTTTATTTTTTTTTGTTAGTTACATCGAAACTCATGTTCTTACAAACTTTGAAACCTTTGTCACAACAAAAGGATTAGAAATAAAAACTTGCTTAGAGATGGAAAAATTGAGCTTTCATTACAAAAAGCTTTCAGCAAGTTGAAATACGATGAATCAAAACAATTCACATATTCTATTCGCATAAAAGTTAAGTACATAAAGCAGAAATCTACATTAACTGAACTAAACAGAAAAGAACGCTGATGATGAAGGTTTAGTGGCTTTCGAAAATAGCTAGTTGTTCCGTTCAACTATGTCTTAGTCAGAATATTTAAAACTAACTTTGGTGTTATGTGTCCATTAGTAAATATCACATGTAATTTGGCTTACAAAGCGATGCGAACTTTAGCCTGTTCAAATCATACATATAGAAACAAATGAAGTTCGGACAATAATAATTTAAATTAACTAAAAAAACTTGTTTAATTTGTTTGTTTCTCGCTCCTGTGACATTTAAAAACAAAGCAATTTCATGGTTTTGCATTTAAGCTAACGGTAGCACACACGCACAGCTGCTGCCTATTTCCTATTGAAACACTCTTTAAATTTGAAAATTTCTTGTAGTACCAACTGGTATGTTAATGCAATTAGTTTTCATTTGTCCCTACATTTTTGTAGAAAATTAGATTTATCTAATACAACAAAGCAGAAACTTAAATACATACATACATATTTTTTCCTTTTTCTTCTAATTAATTATAGCATTTTATCAAGTTTTCGCAAAAAAAAGGAGCAAGTATAAATTAAAAATTTTTTCCAGTCTAATTAAGCTCTTTAGTTCACTAGACGGAATTTTTATTTTATTTTTTCTACAATAGAAAAAAATTATTATTTATACGAGTAGTAGGAAATATGATTCCGCACCCATTTTTCTACACCAACAAATTTAAGCAGGAATTGTGAAAAGCATAATAAATTCTTAGCACATAAAACACTAGACGAGTGCAAGTGTAACAAGGCATATGAGCAGAAATTATTACACCATATCCATCATTAGAAACTAACTTATTTTTATTATTATTTTTTTATATTTACATTTAAGTTTTTCAACTAAATTACAGACATTTCTCTACTCAACATAATTAAAAGAAAACTTCCTTCAAACAGCTTTAAGGTTCAATTAAACGTGCCATAACCATTACCAAACAAAACAGCTGTTCAAGCAAAACGTATCGGCAACACTGTATTTGATGCCATATTTGCATATTTGCCATATTTTTTCTTAAAAACCTTCAAGTCTCATTAAAAATCTTTTTTTTTGTGATTTTACTCAAAATATATTAATTAATATGCGTTGACTTTACTCCATTCAAATTTAGGAAAAGTTTGTTTTGTTTCTAACGAACTAATAAACGTAAAGGCAAATAACGCAAAATATTTACTGAATAGAACACGTATAAGATAAATATATGTATGCAAATAAATCATACTTTTGATGAAGGGAAGTCAAAAGGTCAAAAAGTCAAAAGGACCTAAAAAATTATACTAAAAGTAGCAAATATCATATTCTTAAAAATCTTATTTTTAACAAAGAAATCTTTTAATCCCGAAAAACTTCCAAAATAAGAAAAATCTTCACATATGGTAACGCTGTTATAACGCCATAGCCTTAACTAAAGAACCCTATTGAATTTCGGGTTTTCGCCGTAACCATAACTAGCGGTCTCCACTAGTCATGTCGGACATCTAAAATGACTAATGGATACCGCTCATGTCCATGTTTCGTCCATGCTCTGACATATGTACGAACATATGTACGGTGGCGCAGAAAGAGCTTTATGATTTGAATTCTTTATAACTTTTTTAATTATTATTCTTTATTTGTTTTTTTAGCATTTTGTGAAAAAGATTTGAGGAATTAATTATGAATCATTACACCATCGAACAACGTACAAAAATAATTGAATTTTATTTTATTTTTTTGCTAAGGGACATATTCGGCGGCATTATTTCGCTCACAAGCGATTTTAACTGGCCTCCGCTTTCACCAGATTTAACAGCTCCTGGCAGTTTTCCTTGGAGATATTTAAAAGAAAGAGTGTACGTTAACAAACCAAGAACCATACTCCAACTGAAAACCAACATTCGAAATGAAATCATGGCCATTACATCCGAAATTTTGCAAAAAGTTATCGAAAATATGCTAAAAAGAACACGTATGTGCGAAGCAGAAAATGGACATCACTTACGGGATATCATTTTTCAAAGCTAATTGCAAAAACTTCCCCAATAATATACTGTATTAAAAAAATAAAATTATAATAATCGGATAAATAAAAATGTTATAAACCATTTAAACCATATAGCTCATTCTGCGCAATCCTGTATCAGCAACAATGTTCGCCATGAGATTCGCCGTCCGCAACCATTTGTAAAGGAAGACAAGAGACAGAACAAAATTGCGCTTCCGCAAAATACTTTGATATGCCTGAACATGGACATGGCACGTATCCACCACAACAAAGAAGTTGAAGAATTTTTCACAGTTGCTCTACCGGCATGATGTTCAGGTCATGTTCAAGTCTGTAGCTCGTAAAGACGAGGGGTAAAGAGCAACTAAACAAATGAGAAAACATAAACACCTGTTTATAGTTGTGGCAGCAATAACAGGTGAAGCAAATATATTTATGATTATAGCAATAGTTATGGCTATAGCACTATCGTATGTCACGCCTGGGGGTTATTATATAATTCGATCCGAAACGGAAACTGTTCGAATTTGTATGTTATTAACATTACAGTTCGAACATATTTCCGTTCTATTCGGATTACACAACAACCCCTGATTGAATCTTTGAAATGAATTATAATTTAAACCTTTTTTTTTTAAAAAAGTTTCCAAAATATAAAGGATTTTGTTTTGTAAAACGGTGTACGAGTAAAATAAAATGTCTCGTTTTAACAAAACGATCATTTATCAAAGACAGTCAGTAACATTTTCATTTCTATTTGTCTTTTTTGGTTTGCGTTGGGTGTTGTACGACCATTTATCTCGAAATATTGTACAAATGCAACATGTAAGAAATGCTACACTACACTTTCTGGCTTAAACAACGTTTCTCCATTTACCAAACAAAACAACAATCAGCTAAACATTCCACCAAGCACCAAATACCAACAGCAACAGGCAAATATGATTAATAGTCAGTGTAGTGTAGTTATTCTCTGTTTCGTTTCTACATTTTTGTAATTGTAGAAAATGTTAAGCGAAGGGAAAGCCAAAAACACTTGATCTCCATCAATTGCAAATGTTAAGGAAAAATTATATACATTTTATTATATTTAAGTAACTATTCTTTACTGCTGGATATGTAAATGTTAAGCCTGCAATTATTACGCATAGCAAAAATTTCTGTTTTTAATTTTTTTTTTTAATTAAAATTAATTTGATAGTAGCAACAAATGTTTTCTTAATAAAATTTTAGAGCAAAATTTAGCTTTTTGTTTCAAAGTACATTTATTTACTTGAAATATAGATGTAGCTTGAAGAATTCAAGTACAGTGCAATCTCGATTAACGCATTTCCGGAATTATTGCTACTGACAAATTTTATTTGAGTTTGATAACGCGGCTTTTAATGTTATGATAACATTGTTTAGAAGACATGACTGTATGAAACAAAGGCAAAAACAAATGAACCCAAAAAACAAATTTTAAAAATTCCATATTTTTTTGGAAGCTATGGCATTATGAAGAAACTTCCACAATTTTAGAATTTATTTAATTTTTTTATTTTTGGAATAATTTAATTTTAATTTTTGGAGTTAGGTCCGGTATTGCTAGTCATAGATATCTATTAGATATCTATCGTGTAACTTGAATTTTATAAGGCAAACTCGTAGGTAAATTACCTGTTTGTAGAAATAACAGACATTATTTCATTATAGCATACAAATAAAAATTAAATGCATCCCACAAAAATTTTGGTTGGAAGTTATTTCATGGGCGAGGAAATTTGGGATTTATTTAATCTTTTTTTTTAGAACTTATTTCGCTCTCAATAAATTAATAGGGTTTTATAACGAAACAATTTTAGAGCTATTATTTTTTTTTTGAACTCATTGTATTTATTTTTTTAGTTTCGCTTTCCAAAGAATTTCAGCATTCCCAAACAAATTAAAAACATTGAGAACGATTGCTTAATTTGTTTTTGCACATGAGCACAAACTAGAGAACTAAGCCGATCGAACGGCCACAAAAAAAAAAAGAAAAGGAGATGGGAAATAATTTTTAAATATTTGCGCCAAATTTGAAATCATCATATAATCATCCTTATTCCAGTTGTCAGCATCGACGTCACGTCAATACAATACCAAAAAATTGAGTCTACCCACTATCGAAAATACATGACTGCTATTAACAGGCACAAACTTTTTTTTTACCTTATGGAACAGTAATATACTGTCAGTAGCACAAAATTGTTCTCGAGAGCGAATAGACAAACAACAATTTTTTGGTATTGTATTGACATGACGTCGATATTGACAACTGGAATAAGGGTGAATATAATTTTATTGCATTCTTATTTAACACATGAAATTTGTTTTATATAGCAAATCAGCATAGCTCTAGCCGGGTGTCCTAAGACACCTAACCTTCTGTTTCTAAATATGTTTATTATCTAATTTTTGTGATAAGCTTTAATGTGCTGCTCATAGACGAGTACACTGAATTAAAAATTCATCAATAAAGTGCCAAAAGATCTGCTAAAATTTGTGAATCCGTAACCCCTAAAATATGGGAGTTTTGTACTTAACTGTTTTGCTTGCAAATAGAATTTCTGTCAGTAAGCATTTTTTTTTTTTTTTAATTCGGGGAGATTTTCCTAACGCAAAGACAAACCACACTGCTGTCTGTCTCATGGATTTCCTCCTCAAATATTTATGCATTTGGGAAATTTTTCATATTTTTTGGATTTTATTTCGCTGTAATTTCATTATAAAATAAGTCCCAGTATTTGGGATTTATTTGATTGTCCGTTTTGAGAGTAATTCAATTTTTTTGGGATTTATTTCACAAAATTTTGGTGGTATTTATTTAATTTGTTTAGGTCCTATTTCACTGAGAGTATTTACTTTGGTTGTTATTTCGTTTTATTTAGCCGATAATATCACCATTCGAACGATAAACTGAAACATACCTAAGGAGAAGAAAATTAGATAAAAAAAGTTGTTAAAAAATGCTTCTCTCTTTCGTGCAACAAATTTCATAAAAATTTATGAACAAATTCATAATGTAAATTAAGTTTATATATACACTAAGAAAACAAAAAAACGTGCTAAAATCAAGATTTTACGCTCGAAATCAAATCATTTCAATCTTAATGCGAACATTCTTGATTCAAGAATAAGATTTTAATTTTTTAAGTTCGAATTCAAGATTTTGCTCTCAATAAAAATCTTAAATTAAAATCGTATTCTTAAAAATTTAAGAATATAATCTTGAAATTAAGATTATGATCTTGATTTTATAATTTAAGAACTTGATTCTATAATTTAAGAACTTGTGCTTAAATTTGAGAACGTCAATCTTACTGACCTAATTTCAGGATTGAAATATTAAGATTTCTGCAAACTAAATTCAAAAATCTTGTTCTTAAAATTAGTTCGTCATTTTTGTCTTAGTGTACATACAAATGTATGTATGTGAAAGACGACACGCGCTCATCTCTAATTCACACCACCAAGATGAGCGTTGTCCATCCCTGCCATTAAAATTAAATGACCTAAATTACTTTATCAACCAACAAGTTTCCTAATAATTAACCAACTTTTTATCAACATACTCGTATGTACGAGTATATATGTATGTATTTGTCATATTTTTATCAGTTTTGTATATTGTTTGCTTTATCTTATCAAATTGCAAACAGCACAGAATTAAGACTATTTGATATTACTTTAGTTAATTCGCAAAATAGGCAGTCAGTTGCTGGTCGGTTTTCAGTGTATTAATACACAACCAACTTATAACAAGAGCGCAGAGTTAGAAAGATAAATTTGAATGATACTATTATTAATGCACTGCATAGAAAAGAAAACTTGAATGCAATCAAAACTGTTAATTTGCTGTTTTGTTAAAACACACAATTTAAGGTCACATAAAAAAAATTAAAGCTATTGTCCGCACAGCAAAAAAAGATTTGTAAATACATATAATCTTTTTGTTATATCAACTAAATAATTAATTAATTTTGAACCTACGACAATTTCTGTAAATACAATTACTAAATTGTAAGCTATTTCAATTAGAGTTATTGTTATAGTGTTTTCACACTGACATGGTTTTAATAAAAGTTGGTTCTAACGTTAAAACCAACTGTTAAAACCTGGTTTTGCAATACAAATGGTTTTTGTTAAAATCAACTTACAGCCATTTTTGAATTGCTTCTAAGTTGGTGTTATGAAATGCAACCTTGTTTTCGCTGTGAAAAATTCAGTGCTGCCAAGTTGAAATGACCGACAGCAGCTGATAATGTTTATGCCAGTGAATAACAATAGACGGCGTTTAAAAGATTTTCAACTTGAAAATGAATGCAGCAGCAACAATAATCAAAAAATTATGGGAAAAAAAAGTTTTTTTGGAAGGAAAACAAAGAAAATGTTTTCATTGAACTATGAAAAGTAAAAATAGACGATATGACTGACATCCATATGCCTATAAAAAAGATTTATCTTATAATGTATTTGTGCATTATTATACAGATATAATAACTTTATTTTCACTTTTTATAGGAAGTTCCATAATTTAAAAAAATTGTATTTACAAAATATCAATTAATTTCCATTTTAGAACGCTTTGTGAAATATCTTAATTTTTTAATACAAAAAAAAACAGTTTTGCTAAGTGTTATAAAGAGCAGAAAAAAATACAACAACAAATACACATATTTCTGCTGGAGATTTATTTTATTTTTGAGCAAAGTTATTAGACAATCTGTGAGTTAAACCCTGAATTTAACAAACTTGCAGTGTGAATGCAAAATCAGCTGTTTATGGTTTGAACGTGAAAACTAGGTTTCAACTTTCAGTGTGAAAACACTATTATATCAACGATGTGCATTGTTGAATTTCCGGACAAATTTTGATTATGATAACTGACTGTTATGTTGTTAATATATTTTTTTTTATAAATAATAACAATCCTAAAATAGCACTAAATGTCTTTGGGCGGAGTCAAACCGGCAACCTCCGGACTAATAGACTAACGTACTTACCTCTCAGCTAATGAGCAAATCGTTATTGGATACGCAAATAACGAATACACACAAAACATGATTTCTTATGTTTCTTCTACATGTGCGCATTCCTTTATGATATAATTTAACAAATAATGTTGTTGGGTAATTTAATTGACTAGAAAATTTTAATTTGTTATATTAACATTGATGATTGTTAATTTTTTCAGAAGTTTCAGCTAAAATGATTTTCTGTGTTTTTGTTGTATCAACGCCTTAATTTGTTATATTGATTAAATATATGTTTGAATTTAAATTAAATATTAACAATTTGCTTTATTGGATGCATTTTGATGATATTTTTTCCGTGTATGAGGCGGGGCTTAATAAAGTTGTTGCACTTTTACATGGCGTTGAGTTTGGATATTGACCTTATCCATAATTAAGATTTGGATAATTTGACGATTTTTTAACCAAGGGATCGCTTAACTATACAACAAGTTTTTTATTGATTACGGATTCCTTCCTCTCGGCTTGCTTTCTCTACTTATTTTTTCGTTTGTTTCCGATATTTTATGTGTAACAATGTCGTATAAAGAATGATTTAATTTGATTTTGGTCTCACAGGATGAGAAGTGTTTTTAAAATGAAAAAAAGTCAAACATACTTTGATAATACTTTAAACAAAATAAACATTAACGTCCTCATGCATAATCAAAAACTGGCATGAAGTTAGCATAAGTGGTAAAATTGAACATGGTCTTAAAAATCATGCTAGGATGTAATCGTGTATTAAAACTATATTAAATGGCGATTTTTAATGTCAAATTGTATAGAGGAACTTGTCAACACGTAGTTAAATTTTTTTACTTATGCTAACTTCATGCCAGTTTTTCATTATACATGAGGCAGTAAGATTCCACTATAAGTCACTAAGAAAGTAATGCACATCCTTAATGCAGTCCTGAATTTAACTAACACTTACTTACCTTTGATTCATATAACTCTGATTTTGAGGCTTTCATATTTCTGAAATGTGCCTTCTGACTCATATTAAAAATATTTTTGATTATAACAAAAATTTATTTATAAAACTTGTTAAGGCTTTATAAAGGGTTTTTAAAGCAGTTTTTTGTAAAAAAAAATTTATTAAGCCTTTATAAACCCTCAATAATTTTTATAAATAAGGCTTTATAATATTTATGAATACCTTAAATTCTTCAACAACTAAAAAAAATTTTAAAATTTATTTAAGAGCTGAATGAGTTTCTTTAGTTGCATAATCTATACATCGATCTGCCATTCCATGAAACATATTTATATAAAAGTTGTTCTTTAAAGTGCAAAAATATTTTATAAGTTTACGAATTATGTTTTAGTTGAATGTTAAAATTTCATATCCTTGAGTCCTATAATATTTATATGTGCACATGCTATTTTTAAATTTCAATGCGTACGTGTACTCGTGTAAAGTCATAAAGGGTCTTCCAATAAGAAGTTAAATTTGTATTAGAAAAAACTAGTATTTTTAAACCTAATAACTGGAAAACACTCTCAGCCAAATTGCCACCACGGCCTACGCTTGCAGCAACATATTCTTGTTGTATAATTTTCCATCACCAATTCGTACATTTATGGCTGTATATCCTCAATAAATTTGCCATTTAAATCTTTGAGGTCTTGAAGCGATTCTTCACATCATTAACTTCTTCTAACATTTCAAAATTTGTACAGCAGTTTCACAATTATTGGCCGAGAAGTTTCTGTTCTGTCATCTGTCAAGTAGTTACAGCTTGAATCATGAAAACTGTTAACATGGCGGGCTATTCAAAATGAAACGTTATATTGAAACACCCTGTAGTTACATCAAACAATAAATCATTAGATAAACAAAAAGCTCTTTGTCAGATAAAACTTTAACTGTGAAACACATGTACATAGTGTCCTGCACAAGACCATTTATAAGACCTTTCAAGATTTTTAAATTGCTTTACTACAGCGAAATATTCTAAAACAAACGCTAAACAACACTGTTGGCTAGCCATTTGTTTCGGTTGTTTGTCTTTCCAACAGTGTTGTTTAGCGTTTGTTTTAGAATATTTCGCTATAGTAAAGCATTTGAAAAATCTCTCATGTCTTAAGATGGTCTTGTGCAGGACACTACTACATACATACATACATATCGTTGCCTTAACATAGAGAGACTTTAACTCATTATTTTCTTTAATCGAGATTTTTGCATTTTTCGATACATTAGATGTTCTTCTATCGAAATATGCTAAAAACTCGATTTGTATACATATGGAGCAACAATTCAGCACACATATCTCAAGGACAACACAAAAGAAAACACAATGTTTTTATGTACATATATAAAAACGTTAGGCTTGAAATCCAATAGAAATCAATTAAAATAAAATATCTTTTATTTGCTGCAAAATAAATATGGTCACATAAAGAAATAAGTTTACATTTTGTTTAGTTTTCAATACAAACAAATAAAAATATTTTTTTTATTTTGCAAGTGGAATAAAAGTATTTAAAAAATAATACAATACTAAAAATGAACTGAAACTAAAAAGTTTATGGTTTTCTTTTTATTGTTTCATATAGTAAACATATTTTTTTTAATAAAAAAAACAATAAAAATAACATATATCATATATAAAGAATATAAAAAAAAATTTAGTTAAACTAGAGGATTTTTGTTGTTTGCTTGGGATTTTGGTAGAATATAAAAAAAGACAATTACAAATAAAAAATATGAATATAAAAACTTGTACTGTCTACAGAAAATAGTTGAAAAAAATTAAATTAAATAACCAAATATACTCCGCTCGTAGTATATTTGTTATCAAGTTGAAAAAATATGAAATAAAAATAAAATAAAACTAATTTAAAACTCTAAGCGCTAAAATACTATTATGTATAACTTCAAAAATAAAAATATAATTTTTTTAAGCACTCACATCCGAAGGGAGACTAAAATATTCAAACAGAAAAAAGTTAAATGGAATAATAAAGGATTGCATAAAGTCCGAGTAACCGCTTTGTTGGCCAAAGGTTTTTCCTGGATAAGGATTATCTTTTAAAAAAAAATATATTTATACATACTCATACTATATGTATATATGTATATATATTTATAAATAAATTAAAAGAAATATTCATTTATATATAATCCACACTATCGTGTTTGGCATATTTCGACTACGATTACAACGTTTTTGTAATAGATGAAATAACATCGCAACATTTTTTTTTAATCTAGGACTTCCACGAAATACGACAACTACGACAAAAAAATTTTATGTAATTTTTACATTTGCTTATTTTTTTATACGAATTGGTATCGAAACCAGCCTAGTCTAATTTAGTCTAGTCTACAGTGAGAAGTCATTAAGGTCAAATATTGGGAGTTAATAATATAATAGTTGACTGGCCTGGCAGAAAATTAGACTTCCATTTTAATATATGCATCTGTAATCAAAGGTTGTGACATACTATTTGCAATAGAAGTAATTTCAACAAATTTCTTCACAGCCTCGATGCTCCTTGGAATAGTTTAACTTCATCCAAAAAGCGCACCTATAATAGTTAGACATTATTTTTCACTTCAAAACTATTCAGAGTATTAGTAAATACATTTAAAAAAAATATTTATATATTTAAAACATTTTTAAATTTAAGACTCATCTAAAACTCAAATCTCATATAATTATATTGCTTGAGAAAAGTTATTGAGTGCCCCTACTAGGAAGTTCATATGTTGTAGAAAGTTGTTTATTGAGATCTTAGGGACATTTTTATCGTTGATAGTTTCCTTGAATTTTGAACCGCTTGCTACCTATGTACCTGAACAGGGGAAAAAGGTATAAAACTCAAAATTTTTTTAAAATTTTTTGCGATTTTGATCTTGAAGGTAATATTTTTTTAATTTTATATATTCAAAATTTTTGTTGTATGACAAGAGCTACAACTTTGCCTCAAAGAGTAAATCAAAATTCTGAACGATATGAACCGGAGAAAATCCAAAAATGACACCGAGGCCCCAAATCTTTGGGCAAACAAAAATGTGCATGACCTGGGGCAAGACACCGGTCTTTTTTTTTGCCTATTATCATGCAGTGGTGTTCGTATATGATTATATTTCCATGACTTAAAAAAAAACACAGTGTTATATTCGTTATCCAAACACATGACTGAATAGATAAACTATTAAAATATACATACATATGCATTATAGAGTTGGTATGGAAATAAATCTCATTCCTGAATTTAATTCTGACTAAACCTAGCTGGGAAAATATTCTTTCAGAAGACCCCGAAGTGTGTGAAAATGGCATTAAACTAAAAACAAAATTTAATAAAGTCACCAAAAATTTTTTCGTTGCATTCATTTGTATGTTTTGAAACTTTGTCCCAAAATTCAACTTCTTATTTCCAATTTAGAACATCTGAGCAATTTCTATTGGGATACAATATTTACCATCTGTTTGGAAATCTCATCCATATTTTTTTAGCCACGAAAAATCTTTCAATCACATGATAGTTTATCTCAATAGTTAGTTATATTCATATTTATATACCATATAAAAATGGTTATTTTTGTGTTGAAGAAAAGTAACCAAAATGGAAAAAATACACAAGTACACATTGGCAAAAAAAAAGTAACCAATTTTGGTTAATAGTAACAAAAGCGGCAACGCTGGTTATGTTCAGAGACAGACTTGTATTTTTTTAAACGCTATGTTGATTATCCAGTGTTGTCTTTACAACGTAGTAAAAACGCTTAAATTTTGATCTTTTATCAAAATAATTAGTTATGTGCAAATTTAACATACCACATATGTACATTATGCATAAAAAATTGTTATTTTTGTGTTGAAAAAAAGTAACCAAAATGGAAAAAAAGTACACAAGTACACATTGGAAAAAAAGTAACCAATTTTGGTTACAAGTAACCAAAACGGCAACGCTGGAATTAATACTGAATTTAGCTATATGATAACACCGTGCTAATATGGTAACACCGTCAACAATCAATCAAATGTTGGCAAATTGTTTTCGTTTTCAAAATTAAAATGCGATTCAGTCAGGAAATATAAGTTATTTAAATTGTTTTTAGAAAAAGAACAAAGAAATATTAAAATCGAAGCACATTTTTTCCATTTTAATATTTCCAAGGCAAATTATCGAAGTGTGTGGTACGAAAGGAATGCACAGATTTTGTTTACTTGATGCAAATACTGTCGTCTGTCAGGGTAAATTTTTAATTCACATTAGTGAGATTGTAATGCAAATTAACACTGTCGTCGGTCTACGCTATTATGCGAGATATCATGTATGCATACATTCTTATATGGCTCCATATATTACATGTTATTTCTATATGTGACGCCTAAAATAGAAAGGGACCTAAGGGTAAAAACCTGTTTTGTTCAGGAGAGCCATTTTAAAGATTTAAATATCTTTGGTGTACCATCACTGAATAAAGCGCGCATATCTCTGGGAGAGAACACTTTTGGGGCATGGGATCGGTCTCATTCGATGCTCAGATGTTGTACACATCAAAAAAAAAAAAAGTGAAAATTGATTTTTTTTTACCCTTAGGTCCCTTTCTCTATGCGCTGTCACATAGATGGATCCACATATGAAGAGATTCATAATTAAATTTCAATATATGAGCTCATATATTATAATACATTTCATATATTAGTCCATATATTAGTTCATATATAATAGTTTTGCCATGTATAATCCTATATATTTCCATACATGAATTCATACATATTCATATATAGTTAATATACATTCATATATTAAAAATATGTATATGGACCATATATAATTTTTTTAGCTGGGTTCGTATTAATTTTGACACGCGTTTAGTAAAAATAAAACAAAAATATATAAATATGAAATACATTTTTATTTTACTTACAAAATATGCAATAAGGAAACGAAAGAAAATGCTTTCGAATTTACATGTAATTAATATACAAATTCGAAAATTCGAACGAATTTTCTTTCATTTCGAATTACAGAGTAGACCCCAAGTATTTGAAAAAAAAGGAACCAAAGCTTGAAATTCAATTTCAACCCCGGATATAAAGTCAAAAGCTAAAATGCGTAGTACTTGGATCAATTTCGTACTTACTCACAGTTGTTAACAAATTCAATTCACGTATTCTACATCATTTCAAAAACTTTGACACCACGTACAACATATAAAATAGCTGAATGCTAGTGATAAAGCTTTCCTTCTCCTAGTTCCATTTTACATATCTTTTGGTGGAAAAATAAATAACAATTTTTTTAAGTTATTTGTTATTTAAAAGTTATCACATGTGAAATATATCAATCTTTTTTAACAACGTAAATATTATTATAATTGACTTAAGTAAACAATTTAATTTGTGAGTAATTAAAATTCGCCTTGTTTTATTATACGAGGGTGGATCATTAGCTTAGTGTATTTTTGAATTTTCCGCCTCTTGATTAAAATGGCAACACTGCTCCTGTCAAGAGGCAACTGTCAGTTGACTCCTGTCTAAATTTGAACAAGCTGTGTAATTTAGTTTGTGTTTGGCAGCCGTTGATAACAGACTACCTCACCTCGCCTTTTGAGAAGCAAATGGAAAAAAGTGAATTTCGTGTGCTCATTAAACATTATTTTTTGCAAAAAAAAAACCGTCAATCAAACCAAGGAAAAGCTCGATTAATACTATGGGAACTCTGCACCATCGATTTCAATGGTAAAGAAGTGGTTTACTGACTTTCGTTGTGGTGGTTTTATAAGCTCTTTACTAAGCGTTAATTATTTTTATAAATAAAACAGTTAATTTTTAATTTTAAAATTACAAAGAAGTAGGCACTTTAGGTAATTCAAAATAGAGTACAGCGCTTTATTGGCAAGATTATATGCATCATAAAACAGTTCAGTGCAATTTGATTCGTTTTCAGCTGACAGAAAGCAAAATAAGTACGTTTAAGCATACTAAAACGATTTAAAGTGGCATTCAGGTAAAATTAAATTAATTTTTTTTTTCAGAAACTGGCTTGGTAATTTTTTCTTATGGCGAGACAGTCAAATAAAAAATTTCCATATTAATTACAAAACCAAATGAGTTGAGTTTTTTTTAATCTTTGTCAGACGTGGATACCACCTAACTTTGATGGCTTAATATAATAGTTAAGGTAAATGCGCCATGTTTTTGCATGACTACACCGTACTTTGTTCAATAGCAAACATTGCCCAGAAGTATCTTTCAATCGAAGCGCGGAACTACTAACCTACACTAGTCCCAAAATCGAGCGAAAAAAAATTAGGGAAAAAGCGAAAGAAAAAAATACAAGACCTTTATTTTAATTCAAGTTACTTATTTGAATTCTTTGGGTTTAGTCAAGACAAACAAATAAAAATTACCATATTAATTACAAACTAGTACATTTTTTTTTTGTTCTAAATCTCCTTCACTTTTAATAAAGAGGCAACAAAACTGAGAATAACAAAGCAAGAACTGAACAAACGCAATTTCATCAGCTACGACTCTTAGCATTATCGTCATCATCTAGTTAATTTTTATCGCATACAAAATCCCAAAATCAGTTCACCATTAGTGTGAGCAGCTTAATTTAAATTAAAACTATATGAGCAAGCCAATAGCTCCTCCAAGTAAGTTCTGTCTAAAAATTATATTAGAAAAAACAATTGTCTTGAACAAACACTTAAACAACATTTGCAGACAGGGCGACCACAGAAAGTGATTGCATTATACTGGATTTAAAGGCAAGAAAATTATGTAAAAGCCAACCGACCGTAAGAAGGGTCAAAAAGGAAAGTGAAAGAATAATAAAAATTCTCAGTTCGCAATTAAAAAGAATTACAATCATTCTTTGGGATTAAAAAGTAATCAAAAAGTTTATTTAAAGTATTAGCAAAAAAAAAAACATTGAAGGATATTTAAGTATAAGAAGCGAAATTTAATGTTTTTTCTTTACTTTTTTATTAAGCCAATATTTGCATTATCTGCTTTCATATACTTATGGTTGTATAATTTTAATTTCTGAACTATTTTAAACAATATTTTTATTTTTTTTGAGTTTTAAAGTTAAAAACAATTAATCCAATTTTTAGTGAAGTAAAAATATTGAACTCTGTCTCACTTTAATTACTTATTAAAATTTATTCTGTGTTAATGTTTATAACTTTCTGCTGTTCATAAAAGAAAATTATCGATTTTACCCTGGGGGTCTACTCTGTAATTCGAAATGAAAGCAAATGCTTTCCAAATGCAATATTGATAACATACAAATTCGTAAGCATTTTCTTACGTTTTGAAATACAGAGTAGACACCCTGGTTTTCGAAAATTAAGTTTTTCTCTTAAGATTTGAGATCATGGGAATCTATTTCAACTATTTTTACGGTCATGTCAGAAAAGTTTTTAAATGAATCACTGCACTGCAAATGCAAATTGATAACACACAAATAAATATCAAATAACTCCTACATGGAGCATAGGGCCGTAGAGAATGACAATGAATACTCAAAAAAGCAAAATACATAAGCAAATAGCCTTAATTTTACTAACTGCATAGAATCATATATGTAGACCAAACAATTCGTACGCTCATATATTTGCTATCAAATAACTCTATGACTATAGCCGATTCCAACATAAAAGAAAATCTCTAATTCGTTCATACGACAAACTAAAATACGCTACAACTAAAAAAAGGTACATGCGTATCGAGCGCATTGACTCTTTCGTATATTTATAGTCTGAGTATGCTATTCGTCAGGCTATGGATATTTAGCCGGCCAAAAAAATATTTGCATGATATTTGGGATATTTATTCAGTATTCGCCACTGTATACATATACATATCGTCATGTGAGAACTTAAGTGTCCAATATCCAATAGTTTATAATGGCGTATTGGACACTTAAGTGCTCACATGACGATATGTGTGTATATAAAATGGAATGTAAAATGTGTGGGTGTGTGTGTGTGTGTGTGGCTGTTTGAAAATATGCTTTACATGTGTGTGTGTAAATCAAATAGACCTGTGTAAACGCATGTGTAGCCAATTAATAGTCAGTAGTGATTGTAGCTCATATAGTCTATAAGTTTTAGTTCTAGTTGTTTGTGCTGCGTAATTTGCAAAACGTATATAGATATAGTTGTTGGATGTTTATAGTTATACGTAATCGGTTTAAAATGAATGCGTGGGTTTGCATATGAACGTGTTTTTTTAAGCTGTACGCTTTCAAAGTTGTTTGACAGTTAATACTCAAAGAGTACTTAAAACGATACTTTTGTCATTCTCATACTACTAAAAAAGATTTTCAGCGAACTTGTACTCCCAGCTAAAAAAAAATATGTATGGAGCATATATGATATCCCATATATGGTTCGGATCCGAAAAATGAGGGCATATGGACATATATGATCATATATATTCATACATTTTCATATATGAATGTGTATTCCCTATATAGTATGCAAAGTTCATATTAATTAAAAAAGCGCACTGCTGTGCAATAAATTAAATTATTAAAGTTATTTTTTGCAAGATTTCGTGGAGAAAGGTTGTGTTTAATGAAACATTTGTTCGAAAAAAAAATAATTCAAAACAAACTAAAAGACATTTCATTCGACATTTTAAGAGAAAATATGAGTCGATTTAAAAAAAAAAACACAAAACACACATTTGTAAACAACATATAATTTAAAAAATCAGATTAAAATCTAGTGCAATTATAAAAGAAAAAATAATCCATTTATATGAACTTTGTTTCTTAATATATCTGAGGATTCCGATACTTTTTATAAAATTAATAATAATTTAATGACTGAATTGTCTTTTTGATTATTTGATTTATTAAATAGGCACACAATATATAAAATCCTATAAGAATGATTTTTTTTATTACACGAGTTTTTATTTTTTAAACCTTGAGGCTCTACGCATATAAACTTTGAATAGGATTCCAATTCACCAGTGATAAAAAAAAGAGAGAAAAAGATGGAATTGAAAAAATTCAAGCTTTTTTGATTGCAAATGCGATCTTATGTAAGATATCATGTATGCATACATTTTTATATGGCGCCATATATTACATCTTATTTCTATGGATCTATGGATCTGCATATATGAGCTCATATGTTATAACACATTTCATATATTAGTCCATATATCAATTCATATATAATACTTTTCGCATGTATAATCCCATACATTTCCATACATATTCATATATAGTTATATACATTCATATATTAAAAATATGTATATGGATCATATATAATTTTTTTAGCTGGGCTGATTAAATTTTAATTTAAAGGTTGTTCGTATGATGCATAGAAGTGATGCATTTATGAACAAGGACGGATCGATGCATGATTGTGTGTGTGTGTTTGGGTGTGCGTTTGTGCTAGTTTGTGTTCTTCTGTAGGTAAACCTTTCATTTCTTGGGAATGGCCTAACCGGTCGGAAGCAATGGCCCGACTCGATTACAAAATATAGTTGTTTCAAATTAAATTCACCAAGCAACGCACACTGTCACTTTAACAGCAGATTCGTATTCAGCGCGTTCACTTTGTATGCGGGCTACTAATAAAAATGGCCGGACCATGTCCATTTTTTCTACAAAGCTTCATTTATATACAAACATTATTCATAACAAATTTAATTCTGATATCTGCTGCGAAACGAGAGTTATTAATTTTGACCAGCTAAAAGTCACACTGTGCAACGTCGACTGCTGCAATGTTGATTAAAGTCGAATGATTCGTTCGAGAAAAATACAAGTAGTTAAGAAAATTTTTCGAAAAAAGTGCTTTATTTTAATACTAGTACTTTTAAAAGTTCTTGTCAAATCGATTTTAAGGATTAATTTAGGGCCTGTCCCATGATGTCGTCAATGTTCGACGTCTTGTCGAATGGTCAAACAGAATAAAACCGTAACTTCAGGAAAAATTGCTGTCAAATTAAAAAAGCCCATAATAAAATCTACGGCAGTAAGTTCAAATGTTCTTTAATTTTTGTTCTGTTTTCTTTTGTGCTTATTTTTCTCTGTAGTTTTGAATACAAAATGTATGAAATGTATTTAAAGTATGGTAGCATTGTTGAGAGAATATTTATTTATATGTGAGAGCATAAGAAAAAACGCTGTCAAAATAAAATAGATTCTATCTCTCGACTACTTTCTGCAGCTGCTTTTTTGTGTCAGTTTGTATGGAAAATGTGTTTATGCAGCAATTCTGTTTGATCATTCAAATTCAAAACTAAAACAAATTTTAACTTTTTGTTTTTGTTGAAGATGTTGTCGACTTCGCAGGCCGAAGTCACTTTTGTGACTTGTGTCGAATGCCGCAAATCGGTTAAATGGTTCGATATCCTTGTCAATGGTTACGATTTTTTTTTTTTAATTACTCCCAAGATCTATGGATTTTCTAGTGCTTGGAATCTGATATAAATAGAAAAACCCAAGGATGATCTGCAAGATCAGCCGTATGCCATGTCGTCGGGTGATTAATGGTTTGCCGCACAATACATTTAAAATACATTATTACTGCGGCAAAGCCGACGATAATTTTTATTTTTTATTTTAAAATTAATTTTTATATATATTCTTACGAAATTTTATATTATTACGCCTTAGTTATTTGTAATTTCTTAATTTTATTTAAGACGGGTAAAAATGAATGCAAATTTAAAAACTTATTCTTTGTTTCGGTTAAGTATACCTAGTCGCATTTTGTTGCTGTTTAGGCAATCAATCACAACTCAAAAACACATAAAAACTCACAATGTTTATATATCCACAAACTCCCAATAAATGTGATTGAGAATTACAAAACTTCAATCACTAGTGCCTAAGCAGTAACGAAATACGTCTAGACGTGCTTACCCACCAAAAAAACAAAGCTTGTTAAAATCTAAAATTTTGTTTTTCAACTACATCTTGGAATTTTTCTTAAATTTCTTTTCTTTTCTATTTAAATTTTTGAACCCGTTAAGCCGCAACTGCAACACATAGCATCTTTTAATGCCCTTAAATAAATACGAGTATCCTTAAATATGATCTCTCAAAAAAAAAAAAAAAAAAAAAAACAACAAACAGAGCAGCAAAACATTCAAATCAGCAACGACAGGCAGGCTTAAACGGAATTAAGGGCGAATGACATATAACAAAACAAAAGAAAAGAAATTTAATTTCTATCAATAAAAAATAAATAAAATGAAACCACATTAAACCGTCGAGCTTAGTAAGAAATAACATTGGGCATCTCTCCTGCACTTAAAAACTAAACTCTATTATAAGATTAAACGAATGCTAACGACAAAACAGACAAAAAAATAAGCAAAAATAAAACCAAACAACAACATCAAGAACACACCCAAATTTTCTGATGATTTCAAACAGTTGTCTCTTTGCCACTTGCTGTGGGTGTGTGTGGCGGCGGATGTTGTTTATTCGCCTGACTTCTGTTATTACTCGTATTATGACTGCCCGTTAGAGTTAATTGCGGTTGGGATTGTGAAAGTAATTTACCGGCTACTGTCACTAATGGAGGCGGCGGAGCTTTACGCAAACGTGTTGGTTTAATAGGGATCTTAGGTGGTAAGGGGGGAGGTGGAGGTGACAAAGAGGTACGACGGTCAAGAGAAGTGTCACTACTGCGGCGTGAATCAAAAAATAATGTATTGCTGTAGATAGCCTCTTCCTCAATAGTGGCATAAATTTCTTCGGCAGTTTCATAATACGAGGATGATGCATTCATCACCGGGGGGTCGTGTTGAGGTTGCAACGAAGAAGTGGAAGAGTCAATGGAAAAGGAAGATGTGGACGAAAAGTGTTCAAATGTATTGGTGGTGGTGTTTTGGTAATTGTTTGTACTATTCTGGGCCACGATGCCCGATATGGAGGGAAACTTTAAGGTGGCATAGGAAGGTGTTGGCGTAGGGGATAAACCAGCATTGCTGGCCTTTTCTGTACCGGAAGTAGGGAGAATTGTAGAGCTTTTAAGAGTGGGTGTCAGTTCTTGATGTTGTTGTTGTTGTTGTGGTAGACTTTCGGGGTCTTCACTCACCACTATGCGTTGCTGATGCAAATGCAACTGAGGAGTCTGTTGCTGGACTTGATCTTGTTGCAACGGCAGTTGTATCTGCTGTTGCTCCGCTTGCGCTATAATTATTTGACCACAGCCTGTAGTTGTCTGTGCTAAAACAGATTGCGGTAGCAAGACATAACCACCACCAAGTGTGAATATGGGCTGGCCGGACGGTATGATATGGGTCGCACTAGGTTGCTGCGGCTGTGGCAGGTTAGTGTATTGCACCGGTAAAATTTGGGCTGTGGGAAAGATTTGTGTTGGCGAAAGAGGATCATAGTGTGTGGATGAGACTTTGCTCGATGATAAGTCCAAACGTTGCTGTTCCGCAGCATTGGAAGACATAGAAATTTGGTTAGTAGTTAAATTATAAGAAGCATCACTGTTGTCACAAGCGGAACTACTTAGGTCACTAACTTTAGTTGTTGTAGTGTCTTTTTTCAAGGGATTGGGAGCGGGGGAGTGGGAACTTTCATTAAGAGATGGAATGGGAGTTGGGATTAAATCTAAATTTTCTGTATTATCTGTAATAGGATTTACCAGATGTTTGTAGCTGCTGCTGTAGCTAATTCCGCTACTGTGATAACTGGGAACTGGAGGTGCTGGTTCGGGAGGCACTCCCAGTTCTGGTATTTGGGATTTGCTACCGCTACGCCTTAACTGATTTCGTAATTCATTCTCCTGTAACAATATGTTGCGATGCTGTTGCTCGGTTACTAGAATATTATCGGGAGAATTTTCATGTATAAAGTCGGAAGGACGTCTTTGAGATGGCGGCACATCCTCTAGGCAGGCAGCAGCAGGTAACAGAGGTGGCAAAGGAGGCAATGGTGGCAGGACTTCAATATAATGTGTTTCTTCGTGAGGAGAAGGAATAATTGAAGGTTGCAGTTTTGGTGATAGTTTTGGCATGGTAGCGTAGTTAATAGGCGGCGGCGGCGGACTGTCTTTCGGTCTGGATGGGCTTTTGGGCATAGTTACTCTCACGGGTAGTCTTAGGCTCGGTGTGCTGGATGGACCTGACGTACTAGGTCTGGAGACTTCACGTATTTCATTGGTAGTGGCATCATGTTCGAAAACCGCAAAGTCACCATGACCCATATCCGTGTTTTGAAATGATTCTAAAGCGAAATTTTTAATCAAGTCGGCTTTTTTCACCTTCGGTTTTGGCAAAATTGGTGGCGGCTTCTTAGGTGGGGTTGTTAAATTTTCAGTGGATTGCGATTGTTGGCTTTTAACTGTACTGGGAGTACTACTGCCACTGGTCCTTTCGGATTGCAAAAGATCTTCATTGGATTTCCAGCCTGATTTGGCACCAAAGAAATAGTTTGTATCCTTAAGTGAACGTGGCGATTTAGAAATGGCTTTGGCAATCTCTGTATACTCATCATCTGTACGGTTTTTGTCTAAAAAGGCCTCACGAAATGGATTGTCATGTTCGATTTCAGTTGGCATTCTCACACTTTCAATGGGCGGAGGCGGAGGACTGCGATAGCCACTGCGACGATAAGCTGAGGCCGAGATTGTCGTAGCGTGCTGCAAAGTAGGCGAATCGATTTCTTTGATGCGGGCAACTGTCGGCGTCAGAGTTGGCAACCTCTCAGGTCTTTTCTTTTCCAATGACGAATTATTTGACGAGGAGGGACTGGTAGATCTTAAAATACCCTTGCGGGGTGTACGTGATTTCGGGACCATGTATTCTTGCTCAGAATCATAATATCGCGATCCATAAGATTCCGGTGTACGAGAGCGTTCGTAATCAGATTTGGAGCGTTCGTCGCCGCTCAAGTCAAAACTGACCGATTTGCGATGATGACCAGTATAAGTGGAGGATGTTATTTCCGGTGTACTACGGCCGGATGCTGTTTGGAATTTCAGTTTATGTGTTTCACTTTCCGAATCACTAGTATAACGCCCGCCCTCCAAACGGGGTTTTTCGTAACAATCGGAATCGGTTTCTGTGGGTTCGGTAAAGTTGTCTTGTGGTGACTGTAGATCATGCTCACCCTCTCTATTTTCGTCATCGTAACTGTCATCATCATAATCATCGTCCTCATCATCGTCTTCTTCTTCTTCATTATCCCCATCATCCATAATGTAAACAGGTTCAACTTTAAGTTGCTCTTCTCTATTGGTCTGATTAGCAAGCATTTGTTTGTATTCAAAGCGAGGATCCTGCGCTTTACCCGTTCCTGGGCCCATCTGTTTATTTTATTATTACAATTATTGTATTGCCAGTTATATTAGTTGTGATTTTTAGTTATGTATTATTTTTTTTTTTAATTATAATTAAAAGTGTGGAAAGTGGAAAACAAACGGTGTGGAAAATAAATTAAAGTTAGAATTTGTGTCATTTATTTTTGTGGATTTTAATTGAAATTTAAAAAAAAAGTGTTGGGTGTAAAACACACGTGACTTGAACAATATAACAAAGGACACTGATTTTTTGTGTGGACAGTTGGATGATTAGTGCTCAATGTGATTTTTTTTTCATAAATTAACATTTGGAAAGTGAAGTTGGAAGTGATTTAAAGGCTTATATTCACTTTTTTTTTGTGTGTGACAAGTGATATTGCAAGTGTAGAGCAAATAGATAAATGGAAGGTGAATGAATTGTAACGTTGGTTTAAGCCATTATTTGATGTTTTTAAATAATACAAATAATGATGACGTCTTCCTGTTTTTTTTTTTTTTTTTTTTTTTTTTTTTTTGATGATAGTCTGAATTAAGATAAAAGCCTGTAGCCAATATTTTAAACATATACAAGAGAGAGAAAAATAGTAAAACATAAAAGATATAAACAGAAAGTACACATTTGTAACATAATAGTTGTAAATGATAAAACATATAAAAGCGTTTAAGGACTTCCACTACTTTCACTATGCGAGTTTTTTAAGCAAATTTTATTACAAATAAAAAAAAATTAAAAATAAAATGCAAATTATATAAAAATTATTTAAGATTTGCTTTAATATTAAAACACTTGGCTGTAATAATCAAATCTTTAACTTTTATTTTTAGAGGAAACCTTTGCAAATACTAAAAGATTTTTTTATTGAAACCTATCGATGAGTTGCCTAATTAGGAACGATATGCAGCTGTACAACCTTAAAACAACAACAACAAAATTCTAAACCATATTAAAAAACTATAAAGAAAAATTTTATAGATAATAAAAATTTGTTTACAAAAATATTTTTTCCATACAAATTTTAATTTTTGTATTTACAAAATATATCCCTGAGTTTAATTTTAAGTTTTAGAAAGTGTTTTTGTAGAACATTTTAACCCATTTAAATATATCTATGGAAAAAGTGCTTAAGTCGAGATAAGCTGATTTTAAGTTAATGGTACCACCGTGATCTGCACATTCGAAAGTATCTCTGGTTAAAATCTCAATTCATTTGTGTGATTTTTCAGGAAGTTATAACACTATTACCTGCGACTTATATTTTTTAGATTTCTAGTCTCATTCATGTTCATGTGTATGTTTGCAATAAACACACACACACATAAAAACATATGGTGCTCTCATAAAACTTAAATAATACTTAATTACACAAGGTTGGGCATTTAATTATTATTTAATTATGCCCTCAAAAACACAATTTCGTATTTAATTAGAACTTAGAAATAATTACAGTATGATTATTAAGTAAAGAAATGGGAATAATTAATAAAAAAAATTAATTCTATAAGAATTGAAGATATACTGAACTTAAGCCCGATTAAGAAATTATTTTTGATTAGAATTCTATGTAGTTCCATTAAATTTAAATATAAATCATGTAACAAGTATTTATACCAGAGCTACCCACATATAGAAAACCGAGAGTAATGTATAAGTGCGTGCGTATTTATTTGTATAAAAGGCCAATTGATGTTCGGCACTCTGGCGCTTCTCTGCGCAGCCTGGATTTATACACAAAAATCAAAAAACCAGACTGCCATCAAGTTTGAACCATTAAATATCCTAAATGGTCATTCGAAATGAAAAATCATAAGAAAAATCTAAAGATGATTTTAAAATACCTGCCTAATGATACCCATATTGATATAGTTCGCCGACTTTTTTCTTACTTACAAAATGGCGTCTGTTGGCCGCCATATTGAATTTAACCAACTGACATGTCTTTAGTGACACTCCCGGGATTAAGGGAAATCGATTGACGTAAAAGTCATCATAATTAGTCCACGCGTTCGGTTTATATAGTGCCGCAAAGGAACACACATACCTACATACATATGTACATACATACATATACCGATAAACACAATATGCATTAAACATATTCACCACAGCAAACTACCGACTACCAAATGTCTAGGATAGAATACACATGTTTATATGAGAATGATTCTTTTGAATACAGCAAGGCAACAGGGCGACAGGTTGTTGTCTATGCTAATTTTGTCGTTGTAGTCCAATTAAACTAATTTCTATTTCTTTGGCTACAATGAGAAAATTCAGTGTTTCCAGTACAATACAAAATGTTGAATAAATGGTTTTGTACAATTATTTTATATTATTTAACAGAAACAATATCCAAAAATTGATGTAAAGAATAAATTGGTTCATTTTTGTACTTTTACGTGAAATAAGTACATTTTAAAAGAGTAATTAATTTTTATAAATGCAAAATATATAAAAGTGGCAATACTAAACTATATATTTGTACTTAAATATCAGCTGCAGATGGTGCTGCTGCCGTCTGCAAAATAGTCAAGTAGCCAGCTACGATGCGATAAATGCTGCTTGCGGCATTTGAAGTCGTGTGTTCGTGTAGCCTGCTGTGGTGAATGTGTTTAATGCCATACCCTTCTTTGCGTTGCGCAGTCGGGTTAAAGGGAAGAACGTTATTTGGTATTTCACAACAAGTACAGAGAGCACTGCCAAAGCAGTTCTGTCAGAATCAGCCGCGAGAACTTTGTTATATGTATATAATTTTTCCAATATATGAAGATATATGAGGTTTTTGTCATTATAATTCTAAGAAAACGAAATTTCTCTTCAACTGCTTAATTAAAAAGTCTTTGGTGTTATAAATTAAGACATATAAAATTTTGAGAATTTTATTAGACTAAATATTATTTCCTTCCATTCATCACATAAAATATACACAGAGTTAAACAACATTTAAAATAATTGCTTTAAAATTAAAATTTTCTTTTGCATTTTATAGTAAAGTCAAATTTATATATTCTTCTATAACTTTAAGTTTGAATAATTTAAGTTAAGTTTTAATTACTTTTCTTACTCTAATCTCAATACTTTTTAATTATAATTCAATGAATAATATAATTGGTGGTTAAAACAAAACGTTTTAATGTATTTGAATGGTTGTCATAGAATTGACAAACCAACTGTTCTTAAATTTTTTGGAAAATTTTCTTCTCAAAATTTAGAGTAAAGTTAAGAAAGAAACATTAAAATATATGAGTCATTGTCAAACGAAAAATGAAGAGTTGTCAATTCCAGAACGAAAAGTTAAAAAGTTACAAGACGTTTTCGAAATGCGAACGAAATTTATCTAATCAATAAACAAGTATTTTCAAAACCAGAACGCATTGTTGCTAAATAAACAAAGAATAATTATTGCTGCCAAAAAAACTGACTTCAATGCAAAGATCTGATAGAAGTATGTACGTGAAATATAAAATGAAATTTTAATGGGCGTGCCTCCGCCCATTTTTTAAATGAAAGATTATGTGTTTTTCAGAGCTCAGGGTGCGTGTTAAGTCTTGTAAAAATCGGTAAAATACAACCACTTAAAATAAAATATTAAATTTTAATGGGCATGACTCCGGCCATTTTTTGAAAAGTAGGATTGTGTCTATTTTAGAGCTCAAGGTATGTGCTAAGTTTCGTAAAAATCGGTTAGGTAGAACCACGAAAAAATTATTAAAATATATTTTAATGGGCGTAAACCCGCCCTTTTTTCAACTTTAAAATTGTGTAATTGCAAGAACCAAAGGCGTTTTATAGGTTTCGCAGCAATCAAATAAGCAGAATATCATAAAATTTTAATTTTAAAAATTGTGGGCGTTTCCCCGCCCACTTGTTTTAAAATGGAACCAATGGGAAGCTATTCCCTTTCAGACAAAAAAAGAATTTTTACAATCGGTCTAAAATGTAAAGATTTATGAGGTAACACACCCAAAAACAAAAAAATAGAGACGAATTGTTAAACTCCTGCTTTTTTTGAAGGGTTTTAGCAGAGCTTGCAAAAAATGCTCAATCAAATTTTTCTGTGCAGTGCTCTCACTCAAAAGACATAAAAAATGAGACGGAATTACTCAGTGTCTGAACAGCAACCCTCTTTATCGTTTCAATCGTGTTCTCGCTCCCGGGTTATGGGTTGAACGTAACACACAAATCGGTCTCTTACTGGCCGCATGTTACGAACAGAATCGTTCGTTGCTCAGCTACTGAGGGTTGGTAAGTGAGCCAAGCAAGCAAAGTGTTCGCGAAGAAGGTGTTTATTTTTATTGTTGCGTTTGCTTTATGTTGTTGCTTTAGATCAGTGTCCACCATCCCATTGCCCTGAGGGCTATGCTAGAATTTTGCTTTGCATACATAGAGGTAGTTTAGACGAGAACAATTTTTAAGCCGCACAATTTTTGTTCTTTTCCAAATTACACGAGACTAATTCATCTGGCACAAAATGTATACGTATACACAGCTTTGTGTGTGTTAGTGTTTTTCGTATTCATTTAACACTTGCTGTTTTTTAATTTGTGTATGTATTGGTTTTATGCTGCTAATGCGGGGTTGTAGCTGGTTGAAAAGTTATGCCAACCGCAAAACCACTCTCTTTGCCTCTCTCACCAACAAACTGGCATGTTATGCCAGCACAATTATGCCCGTGTAAATCAGCGCATACACAAAACAACTACTAACTAAAATCTAAACCAAGAGCACGAAACACATAAAAAGCGCAGATTTCTGTCACATTTTTTATGCCTAAAAAAATACACCGAGAGTATTCAAATACCACCAAAATGATGTAATTTTTTATATATTATTTATTTGAATAAATTATCTAATTTAAAACTTTTTATAACAGCACTTTCTTTTGCCGCAGAAAACAGAAAAAATATGTGGAATATAGACTTGTAAATAAGTTTTTATTTGGCTTAAATACTTTTGTAGATGCTGAGTGTCTAGTATATGTCCAGAAATGGAAAAAACTAGGACATACAATCTATGGCACGACTACATACAAACGTTCATTAATATAATATTAATAAAAAAAAATATTTTTAACAAAACCAAGAGCGATTTTTTTCAGTGGAACAGCACTAGAGATGTATTAGTGCTGTTCTGCTTTTAAGCATTGCCTTAGATATTTCATCACAGGCAAAGCATTAAAGAGGAAGGGAGAAGATAATAATAAATAACAATAAAAATATCTTTAAATCAAACTAAACTCGCAACACACATACATGTTCAAAACAATGTTTGCCGAGATTTTACGAAATAAAGAGTCTCGAGTGAACACGTGAGCCGAGCGATCGAACAAAAACGGTCGTTGGTTGAGCGAAGAGCAAGCCAAAGAAGAACGAACTTTGAGGGTTTTTTTGCGACAGTGTCGCATCATGTCAGTGGACGAGTGGTTTTTTTCTGACAATAATCACGAGAGACCAATTATTGCTAGTTATGGTTTTAGGGGAAGCAAAATGTGTTGTTCATATGAGAACATTGTGTTCTTATAAGAAGAACAATTACGGCCAAAATAAGAACTAGTAATTCCTAAAATCCTGATACTACGTCCAGTCAATTTAAGAACAAACGTTCTGGGCAAAATTTTTATTTGGCATTGTGTTCATGTCGGTGTTGTTCGACCGAATTTTTCTCAGTCAATTTTTCTTAAATAACGAACAAAAAAAAATGCTATACAATCTGAACGATTCAGAAGAATTAACTATTTTGTCCATATATAAAAATAAATACTGATGATGTGCATGTTGTAATAAAAAATATTTTTTTTTTCATTTCCACCATATCAAAGTTATTCCTTGTACTATATTTCTATTATTATGAATATTAATCTTTTGCGCAAACTTCTTATTATTTAAGAATATAAAAGAAGTTATTTAAATTATTTTTTTACGTATAAAATTTTTAAATTAATTTAAAAAAAAAATCCAATTTCATAAATATTTTTTTAACATTAATTTTTTTGTTTTCTTCAAATTTTTTAAATTTAACCTACAGAATAACAATACAAGACATTTAAATATTTATGTATTTTTAAATTTAATACTTGGCAATAACAACAATTTAAGTTCAGTTATAAATTCATTTTAGTTTTTTTTTCATTACATAATTTAAAAAATATTGGACCTTTTGTTATAGTAAAGAGTTTATTGTGATGTAAAGAACTTGGCTTTCAAAACTGTGGAGAGATTTTTAAATATTTAAAATGCAAATAACTGTTTGTTTTAATTAAATACTTTAACTTTAGTTAACTATATATGTATGTATATCAAGTTGTGTAGAAATTGAGAAACCATTTATATTAAACAAATGTTTTTGTTTTGAGTTTAAAGTTGCGATAGTGAAGTTTATCGTTAAGGGACCCATGATGTTGCTTGCTATTGTTTTTATTTTCATTCTAGTTGATTTTATTGATTTCTTATTAATTTTAGGATATTTTAATTTAGTTTTTTTAATAACATTTAATTAGTTAATAAAAATTTTTACATAAATATATATATATATTTTTTTTTTGTAATTTCAAACAATCAGATATTGAACACTTATATTTTACAATTTTACACTTCAAAATTTAAAGTATGCGTACTGAAAAAAAAGAAGAAGAAGTAGAGCACAGTGGGAAAAAGTAAAAAAATTGTCTGCAAAAAAATATATGTCACATTTTTTATTTTTAGGGTTCCGTAAAATTAGTGTATTTTTATACAGACTACAACAATTAACAATAAAATTAAAAAAAATTTAAATTAAAGGGTGTTCTATCAGTTAGGGGCTGTCCATATATTACGTAACGCTCTAGGGGGGAGGGGGGGCGGTTCGAGTTTTGTTACGATTTGTTATGGTGGGGGAGGGGGTCTTTAAAAATGTTACGTAACAGAAAAAATTACTAATTTTGTACAAAAATACGTATGTTTTTCTCATTTATTTATTTAATTGATCATACGTGTTGCCTACATATATTATGCACGAGTGAGTATGTATACTACATACATCTGCCGAATGTCAACTTTTGATATCCGCGTATTCGAATTCGAATATTTAAAACTATATTCGCGAATACGAATATCTATTGTATGTGAAATTTATAGACATTTAATTGGGGGTCTATTTTATTCAGCGTACGTTAAAGTTTATGAAAACTATCCAAAAATTTAAATAACATTTGAAAATTATACAAAGTTTTTATAATAAATTAAATAAATTGTAGTCAAACTGAGCATACTTTGTTTTGAATTCCTCATCGTTATCTATTCACATTTTTAAATATTCTTTCCATATTGAACTGTAACATATATTAACATTAAATCCACGAAATAACTAGAACGAAATGGTATTTGCATAAGTTTAGGAAAAAGTTTCTTGCAATTTTCATGGACAAAAAAGTGTCCTTTCAAAAAATATATTCTTCCATATATGTACAGGGTGGGCCAAAAGAAACCAAGGGGTGTAAAAGTTTAATAACTTTTTTGTTTATTAATTTTTTTTATTTTTTTCTTTCAGATTATATAGACAACACTTGGAGAATTTATAATGGAGAGGTTCACAACTGAACAGAGAACCAGAACAATAAAATTTTATTATTTAAAAGAGCATATCGCCGACATTTTAACGTCAGAATTTCGCCCTCTGAAGCGATGATTCGTTGCTTAGTTAATCGTCATCACCAACATGGCAGCGTAAGAGATTTGCCTCGAACCGGTAGACCACATTTAAGTCGCACTGCGGAAAATATTGAACGAGTACAGCAAAGTGTTAACGAAGCACCAGAAAAATCTGGCAGAAGGCGTTCTGCTCAGCTAGAAATGTCTCGTACGTCACTACGGCGCATTTTAAAAAAAGATTTACAGTTATACCCATATAAGGTGCAATTGGTCCAAGAATTAAAACCCGCAGATCATCGGCAACGTCTAAATTTTGCAGTTAAATTTCAAGAGTTGGCCAGAAATGAAATCAACTTTATTGAAAATTTGATTATGAGTGATGAAGCTCATTTTCATTTGAATGGCTTTGTTAATAAGCAGAACTGTAGGTTCTGGGGTTCTCAAAATCCAAGAGCCATTCATCAACGCCAATTGCACCCCATCAGGTGTACAGTATGGTGTGGGATCACATCTGAAAATGTCATTGGGCCCTACTTCTTCGAGAATGAGGATGGAAGTGCTGTAACCGTAAATGGAGAGCGGTATCGGTTTATGATAGAAAATGTTTTACGTCCTGCTCTTGAAAACAGACCTGGTATGTGGTTTCAACAGGACGGAGCCACTGCCCATACTGCCCAAGACACAATTGCACTTTTAAGTCAAATTTTTGGAGAGCGAATAATTTCTCGAAATTCGGAAATTATTTGGCCAGCGCGATCGCCAGATTTGACAGCACCCGACTATTTTCTTTGGGGTTTTTTGAAGGAGCGAGTGTATGTGAACAAGCCAGAGACAATCCTTGAACTCAAGGCAAACATTGTTGCAGAAATTCGAACGCTACAGCCACAAGTTTTGAAAGATGTTATGGAAAATGCTCTAAAAAGAGCCCATCAGTGCGAAGCTGAAAACGGTGGTCATTTAAGAGACATCATTTTTCATACTTAGTGTAAAAAAATTTCCATTTTGTATATTATATAATCTGAAAGAAAAAATAAAAAAAAAGTTAATAAACAAAAAAGTTATTAAACTTTTACACCCCTTGGTTTCTTTTGGCCCACCCTGTACATGACAATATCAAATTATTAAGTTTTAACATTTTTGTTGGTCAACTTGAAGCTAGAATATTTAAGTTTTGAGAGATGTGTTAATGGAAACTTGCATAAATAGACGTACTTTCATAAGGATATTATTTTTATGCAACAGAACTTAAAAAAAATTTATGAAAACAACAGTGAAATGCGTTTAGGAACTAGATTGTGTGCCCCTCTAATTTTAAGGTTAAATATCCCTTGAAAATGTAAGGTTGTAGAAGGTACAAAAATTAAGAAAAGGAAAATTGCACATCTTTCATAATTGACATCATTTTGACTCATTTGATATCCCAACAATCTGTATGTTTAAAGCGGGTTAAAAATGTTCTATTTTAGAAAATGAAATATAATTCACCATGGCAACCTTTATTGATCCAAGATATAATTTTTTTTTTTTTTTTTGTTTCACGCAGATTTTAGATTGATTTGATGATGGCCAAACGGAGTCATCTGTAAGCTCTCTGAAATACACGACGACTTTACTTATAGAAACTAGTGAAAGCGACCGCAAGGCTAATGCCAATTCTCGTCTGGATGTTTGAAATACTGCTCAGTCATCAATACGGAAAATTATAGCAGATTATTTGGCAAAAAACGCATAGCAAAAAAAATAAAAATTACATTTTTTTTAATTATTACAAACTAATATTTGTGTGCCATTCATTTAAATTTCGTTTTGGATTTATAAATTGCTTCACATATTTTTTTTAAACGAATACGAAGATCTATAAACGGCAAAATGTTTTGGAATTCTAATACACATCACTAATACATACTTACATACAGTTTAGGAATAAGCTCTCTATAAGACCATAATTTTTGTAGTTTGAGGACACTTGGGAAGATATTTAAAAAATAGTTTCGCCAATATATGGAGTACGTTCATAAGTAAGCTTCTTTAATTTTTGTATACGCACTGTGCTAGTCTAACAAATGAATTTAAAACAATGAATTAAATTTATTTTTTTTTTAATAACAACTTTAAACTATTTAATTTATTTTTTATCTCATTGTTACGTTATTCCTGGGGGGTGGTGGGGAGGGGATTCAAAATTTGTTACGATTTGGGGGGAGGGGAGGTCAAAAATCGGGGGAAAACAGCGTTACGTAATATATGAACAGCCCCTTAATACAATTTTGAATATGTAATTTTGACAACTTGCTTACGGAAGCCGTAAGAGGCCAACTCTTGAAATCTTCAAAAACGATAAAAGTAAAAAATCCCAAAATTATAAAATCCCCAAACCGAAAAAAATCGCCAAAACGAAAAAAAATCGCCAAAACGAAAAAAAAATCGCGAAAATTAATAAAAAAAAAATGTAACACTAAAATAAATCGCCAAATTCGAAAAAATCGTCCAGATGAAAAAAATCCCCAAAATCGCGAAAAAAAAGTCGCCAAACGCGAAAAAGGCACCAAAACTAAAAAAAATTGTTTATATGAAAAAATCGCCAAAATTAAAAAAAAAATCGTCAAAATGAAGAAACGCTGGAAACCGAAAAAATCGCCAAAACGAGAAAAAAGTGACGAAACTAAAAAGTGTCAAAATTTAAAAAATGCTCAAAACCGGAAAAAACCCAAAAACGCAAAAAAATGCCAAAACTATATTTTATATAGGCTAAAGTTCGTATTAAATTACATATCTATTGTCCGTACGGAACCCTTCGTGCGCGGTTCAAAGTGGCACTTCACTGAATTTATATTTTTTATTTTAACTTAATGTTTTTTCGAAGGGCCCAACAATGTTACCAAAGAGGATAAATATGGGAAACGGTGCTAATGAAAATAAAAGAATATTTTGTATTAAAATTTTATTTTTGTGTGTTATTTTCAATTTAAAGTTCTATCGGGATTTAAAAAAAAACACTCGTCTTGAAACCTAAAACGCATAGAAGCGGAGAGGTGAAATAAATTCTTAATGCCGGCTTAAGGAGAAACGAGTTCAGGGATTGTATAAATATATTTCGCAAAAAAATGTTTTTTTTAATTTTACAAGCTCGAATTAAAATGACATTGCAAGTGTACAGCATAAAATTACATTTAGTTTGCCTGGCTTTGCTCCCCCCCCTCCTTTTCTCTTTTTTTTATACGCATACACATACATTCATCCCCCTTTGGAAAACAAGTGATTATTTTGTTAATTCTTTTCATATAAATTGCTTTGAAAAGTTTATCATGTCGTGTTTACATTTTTTTTATTTTTCTGTTTCACTCTCGTGCTTTTAAGCTTGTTTCTTCTTACTAGGATTTTGTTGTAGTCATGCAAATCCTGCTTGATTTTTAATGAAATTAATTTCGCTCCTTTCAAAGAAACATCTACTATTTTTCTGGTTCGTAGCTAACAATCCAAATGTATGCAAGGGAAGTGTTTTTTTAGTTTGTTTTTCTTTTTTTTTTATATACCAAATCGTTTAATTTTCATTTTGTTATAAAATGTTAATTTTTATTTTCATTTTTTGCAAATAAATTTGTTTTGTCAGTCTTGTGTGTTTTTTTTTTTTTTTTTAATAGTTTGATATTTTAAACATCCGCTTTATTTAAGCAATTTTCTTTTCTTCATTCGTCTGCAATGAAATTTTAAAGATTTAGTTTTTTTTTGGTTTAATTTAAAAGATTATTTTGATTTGCAAGAAAAACAGAAAAATTAGAGAAAAAGAAGAAGAAAAATGGCATTTTAATGAAGTCGTTTTTGTTGCTGTTGATAAATTTTATATGAAAAAATAATTTTTATACTCTTTTTTTTGCTTTATAATTAATTTAGTCAATATGTTTTTTTACAAGGATGCAATAACAGCAAAACCAAAAAAAAAGTAAATACTAAAAAATGAAATTATTTACAACAATTATAAGAATTTCAACACCCACAAATGCAGTCCAGGATTTGAAAAAAAATTAAGAAGAAATAATAAATTAAGAAGTTAAGTTTTATTTTTTAAATACACGACATTTAGAATTAAAGAAAATTGTTTATAATTGTTTTTTTTTCTCTTTCCAGAAATTTGGATTGAGAAAAAGCGGAAGAATACTAAAACATTTCTTCATGCATATTTAAAATTGTTTCTAGGATGAAGGAGTAATTTTTTTTTTTCGTTTTCTTAATACCTTCTAAAAATGTACACAATTATGTATGTATAGTGTACATCGTCACCTAAAATCCAAAAGGCCGTAACAACCAAAAATTTCAAAATAGACTTTTTGATTGATTATGATGTGATTAACTAAAATATATATTTTTTTTAAAGTTTTACTCACATATGTTCAATAATACTAACTTTATTCATTAATTAAATTGGCACCTAACAAATAAATAGTCTTAAATTTATAACAGCCTTATCTGTAAAAATTACTAAGGCTTTATAAAGCGTTCTTAAAACAAATTTTCATAAAAAATTTTTCTTTTTAAGCCTTTACAAAGCCTTAATAATTTTTATAAATAAGACTCTATGGTTGTTTGCTTCTCCGGTATACGAAAAGGCCCCAACTCATAATTTTTCGAAATCGATATTTTTGCATATTTCGATAGACCATTACTAGACACACCTCCTCCAAAGCAGTTAAATTAGTGCCTCAATTAAATGCGAACGCTGCATATTATAAAATGAAATTACAGGTACATAATTTCACAATGTATAATGTTGTCAATCATGAATCTGATAACTATGTTTGGGATGAGACTGATGGCAATCTCGTAGCTACAGTTTTTTCAACATGTATTGTAAAACAATTAAGAAATTTCCTTGCACGTTGGCCTAAAATCCATCATATAATCATTTATTCGGATGGTTGCTTTTACCAAAACAGAAATGCTACATTGGCCAATGCATTGCTTGCTTTCTGCGAGGAAACAAACGTATCAATTGAGCAGAAGTATTTAGTAAGTGGACATACGCAAATGGAGTGCGACGCAACACACTCCCTCATTGAAAGAAAAGTGGCTAAAAAACATATATACTTGCCTTCCCAATTTGTAGAACTTGTAAGAGAAGCACGAAAGTTCCCAGCACCTCTACAAGCACACCAAGTGCATTATGATTTTTTTTTTGTACTTCGAGGCTATTCCTAAGCGATACACGTCGATTCGGCCAGGTAAGTTACATAGTCTTAAAAAATAATATAAAAATTTCATATTCAAAACGTTGATTCAACTTCAGCTCGAAGTAGTGGCGACCGTACTGTAAACATGCTACGGGCATTAGGACACGACAACTCAGGGTTGATTTATTTTAAAACAGATATATGTAGCGAATACGAGCTTCTACCCCAAAGAACAAAGTCTGCTAATAAACATATTGAACCTGGCCCCCTTTATACTTCAAAATCAGAAATCTCCAAGAGCAAGTGGGATCACTTGCAAGATATAAAAAAATGGCTGCCCAAAGACTGCCATCACTTTTATGAAAATTTACCACATAAAAACTAATATATAATGAAGATTTTATTACTTTTCAATGTTATATGATTATAATTTTTTTTAATTTCCTGTTTCTTTGTCTAAAACATGAATTTCTTTTAAATTACTTTTTTCTCGTTAAAAAAAGCCCCAACTTATATTTTTTTTTTTTTTCAGAAAATACAACAACAAAAAGCCCTTACTCATATTAATAAATAAAAATAAAAAAAATTAATAAAACTAATATAACACTAAATTTGTAAAGTGTTTTTAATACAAATTGCGTTTAAAAAAATTTTGTACCAATATTGCATCTTTTTTTATTTAGTTTTTTCCTCCTCCTGCAAACTATGAAAAACATGAGTTAGGGCCTTTTCGTATTAAGTTAACGATATACATATATAACAAGAATAAAATATTTAAAATAAGTTTTAAGTGGGTTTTGTACACGTAAATCCTTTTTATACAAATGTCAATACTTGCTAAAGATAATATAAGAGAAAAAAAAATAAATTTCTATTAATATTTCATACACGTGCGACTGACTGACTTCTGCCTATTTCAAACAAAATGTACACACAATAATTACATTTTAATGGAAATGTTATCTAAATGACTTGAGAATTTGAAAGTATGTATCAAAAGTCTAATCTGAAAGTAAGCATCATTTCATGCCTTGAAAACAACAGCTTGTTTTAAGAACTTTCCGTACGATTATTATAAGTAAATGTTAATATTTACATTTGAGAAGACATTTACGAGTATATAATATTTTATGTATAAGAAATCCTCCTCAAATTATCAGTAGTATCTTATTTATGCTACTCGTAAATTAGATAAGTTACAAAAAAAAAAAAAAAAAAAAAAAAAAAAAAAAAAAAACAGAAATTGTAAAGTATAATGACTGACCTCTATAATAAATTAATTACTGAAAATAACACAAACCACGATTTTTTTAATAAACACACCTTAAAAATATTTCGCCTTTGCAATCAAAATTTGAAGGATTGTTTTTACAACTTTGATTGTAAAGTTTTGTATACGCACTTAAGTTTTCATTTATAGACTGTTTTTCTAAAATGAATAATTATATACGTTCTTAAAAGTAACGAACGAAAACATTTTTTAAGTTTAAAATTTAAAAAAAATCATCTTTTGTTTTTGTAAATTATTTACATGTAAAGAAAAAAAAAGCTTTCAGTATTTCTATATATTTTTGGTTATACGAAAAAAAGCTACTTTTACCTCAAAAAAGGTCAAGAATACATATTTTCTAAGAACCAATTTTTAATGATCAAACAGAATGAGTCTGCAGCTTCAGAAAAATCGCTGTCAAATTAACAAATACCATAATAACTTCAAGTGCTCTCTAATTTTCGTTTTAATATTTTTTATAGTTTTGTTTACCAGGGTGTTTTTTATAGAGTGTCACAAATTTAAGTCATAATAAAACCAGGAAATATATATTTTTACCCCCATATTCATAAAAAAATAAAATGAATTTGAAATCCATTTTAGGAAAATTTTGTATGGAAAATCTTAAATAAAATACATTTCAAATTCGTTTAAAATTTTATGAATATGGGGTTTAATATCTTAATTTGAAATTTATTTGCTGGTATCATCAGTAGACTTCAACCACACATTTTGAATAGTCACAAATCTCTTATCTTATACACAGACTTTCAAGAACTATTTGAGAATTCACAAATAATAATATTTTTGAAAACCACAAAAGAAAAATAAGCGTAGTAGGCTTAGAAACTAATACAAAAAAAAAACCCAGCAAATGATTTATATTCAATATGAATCTATTTTATTTTTCTTGAAAGTCTGTGCATAAGATAAGAGGTTCGTGACTATTCAAAATGTGTGTTTGAAGTCTACTGATGATTTGTTACAGCAACAATGAAATGCATATAGACAACGCTAAACCACCAGCAAATAAATTTCAAATTAAAATAAACTTCTGACAATATGTTGAATAATAAATTTCTTAAATATTTTTAATATCTAAAGAAAATTTATTATTTGACATATTGTCAGAAGTGTACATAAAATAATTGAAATTTATTTGCTGGTAGTCTAGCATGTCTATATATGTACGTGTTTCATTGGCGCTTGAACCAAATCATCAGCAGACTTTAAAATTTGTGGTTACAGTCTACTGATGATTTGGTTCAAGCGCCAATGAAATACGTATATAGACATGCTAGACTACCAGCAAATAAATTTCAATTATTTTATTTTTAATATCAATAAAACGGGCTTTAATGGAAAGAAAATTTTAAGAAAGTAATGTTTAAATATGATTTCTGCCATGTGGACACTACGGCTGGCGCATAGAAGGCGCAATCTGGAACACCAATTTTCAACAACTTTTCGCAGCATTTGCGGCCGTATTTCGCCGATCACTCTTCGAATGTTGATTTTCAGGTGTTTAATTGCTTGTGGTTTATCAACGTAGACAAATAATTAATTCACTTCAAAGAAAATAATCCAATGGGGTTAAGTCACACAACCTTGGGCCATGACGTGAAATTATTTTTTTTATCAAAAGTTTCTTTGAGTAAATCAATTGTAGCGCCAGCTGTGTGGCGTGTGGCTCCGTCCTTTTGGAACCACATATCAGCAAGATTAATGCCACGTAATTGAGGTACGAAAAAATTTCGAATCATGTTCCTATACCGTGCACCATTGATAATAACATTCTGACCGTCATCGTTTTTGAAGACATATGCCCAATGACTCCGCCAGCCCATAAAGCGCACTAAACAGTAATTTTTTGTGGATGTAATGGTGTTTCGACAAAAGCTTGTGGGTTCTCCTCTCACTCCAAATACGACAATTACTTACGTACCAATTCAACCAGAAATGGGCTTCATTGGAAAATAAAATTTTGAATGGAAATTCAAAAACAATATCAATTTGTGCTTCAGCCTATTCGCCGAATTGGTGGCGCATACGATGTTCGTTTGGCTTTAATTCCTAAACAAGTTGAATCTTGAAAGCTTTTAAGCCAAGATCCTTTCATAAAATCTTCCATAAAGTGAAAGGACACAATCCCAGTTGCTGAGAACGACTTTCCTATACAGCGGCTACAGCTTCTTCAGTGCACACTGTTCGGCATCTGACGGAATGTTTATTATCGGTAACAGTAAATGTGGTCCCAAAACGATATATTGCGCTCTGAACGACGATTATCTACGCCATAAAATGGAGGAAATGTACGATGACTTTGACGAATAGAACAATTATTTTGTTTAAAAAAAACTCAACAATTTGCACGCGTTGCTCTGGTGTAAGTCAAATCATAATTAAATTTCCAAGCTAACTAAACAAAAAGCAACTATCAGTTGTTAAATGAGTGATTAAATAAAGCGGTGATGCCAATTGAAAATTGTGACACTCTAAATGTCTTCTCAAATGTAAATATTAACATTTACTTATAATAATCGTACGGAAAGCTCTTAAAACAAGCTGTTGTTTTCAAGGCATGAAATGATACTTACTTTCAGATTAGACTTTTGATACATACTTTCAAATTCTCAAGTCATTTAGATAACATTTCCATTAAAATGTAATTATTGTGTGTACATTTTGTTTGAAATAGGCAAAAGTCAGTCAGTCGCACGTGTATGAAATATTAATAGAAATTTATTTTTACTCTTATATTTTCTTTATGCCAAGATTTACATTTGTATAAAAAGGATTTACGTGTAAAACACGCTTTATTTAATTTATAGAAAGTATGGTAGCATTAATGAGAGTATCAGTATCTATATGTGAGAGCAGAAAAAAAAACGCTGTCAAAATAAAACAGATTCTATATTTAGACTGCTTTCTGTGTCAATTTGTATACAAAATGTGTTCACGACACAATTTTGTTTAATAATTCTATCTCTCGACTGCTTTCTGTGAGTGCCTTTTTGTTTTAATTCGTATATAAAATGTATTCACGATACAATTCTGTTTTATTATTAAACGTTATTTCTTTTACAAACGAAACAGTGTTACCACCAGAAAAATTTAAAATTACAATTGAGATAAAGCAAAATTTACCGATTTAACTGAAATTACATTTGATCAAAAATTAATGTTTTATGTTATAAGAAAAAAAACATAAAAAATTCATTTACTCAATATCAATATTAGTCGTACTATTTAGATTAATTTATTTACTTAAAATAAATTAGCAATAATAACTAACATAAGCAAATTAAAATAAATTAGCCCAATTCACAATCTTGTGCAAATGGTCTTGCGTCGTTGCATGTGCAAAATTGTATAGTATATTATACTCACCACTTAACAATTCTTAGTGCTGAGTATCAATATGCTATACCATTTTACACATGCAACGATGCAAGACCATTTGCGCAAGATTGTGAATTGGGCTATTAAGAAAAAATAATAAAAGCCCAATTCAAATCTTGTGCAAATGGTCTTGCATTGTTGCATGAGCAAAATGATATATTATACTGATACTCACAACTATGAATATTTAAGTGGTGAGTATCAATATACTATACCATGTTGCACATGCAAGACTATTTGCATAAGATTAGCCCAATTCACAAACTTGTGCAAATGCTCTTGCATCGTTGCATGTGCAAAATTGTGTAGTATATTGATACTCACCACTTAACAATTCTTAGTGGTGAGTATCAATATACTATACGATTTTGCACATGCAACGATGCAAGACCATTTGCACAAGATTGTGAATTGGGCTATTGTGAATTTGGGCTGTAATAAAACTTAGAATATTGTATCATATTTCCAATTTGGTTGCATATGTCTGGGGAAGGTTCAATGCCATATTTTTGAATACCACCTTTAGCAAATAAAAATCCTGTAAAGGTTTTAGACCACAGTTTGTTTCACAAATGCTAAGTTTGATAAATATTCCCTCAACTAAAGCATTTGAAAATGCAAAAATAAAAATTAAATTTATTAATTCAGCTATTGTTCCTATTATATAAATTATGAAAAATAACATAATCATCCTTATTCCAATTGTCGAAATCAACGACACTTTAACACAATACCAACAAATTGGGAGTTTGTTTACTCGTTCTCGAGAACAATAATGTTTTACATTTCTAGAAATATTCTCAATAGGTGTGAAATGCTAAACACAACCAATAGGACTTTGAGAAAGTCTACCAACTTTCTTATTTCCATATCAAAATGTTATAAACTTCCTAGAAAAACTCCTCTAATCCTAACAAAAACCATTCAAATAAACTAATGCAAATAAAACAAAATAATGAAATAATATAAAACATTTAAATATTCATAGAATTTAGCTTGCAGCTTCAAAATGAAAAAAAAAAAATAACAATTGCATAGCAAAAAAAAAATAAAAATAAAAAAAAATTAATTGGCGAAACGATACATGAAATCATTTAACGTTTATTTATATAGATGAGATTTTAATGACTTTCAACGAGCAGCAAAGGAAATATGTGTGAAGTGTTGTAGTAGTGTAAAATGGAATGCAGCGAAGTGAAATTTTATTTTTTTTTTTAACAAAATTATTATTTACGAGTACAAACGATATAAAAATTAAATTTATTTATGCATGAGTATATTAAGAGCATGTAGTGTTGTTTATGCGCGTTCAAAACAAATAAAAAAATATGCAAAATAAAAATGAAATAAATAGTAAAATTAAAAGAAAAATTTTTATGGCGAGTTCGTGTGAAAACGGAAGTTGTTGCGGAAACAAACAAAAATATATTTATATGTATATTGTATATGAGAATTACATATGAAACTTTCAGTTGATTTTGTTTAAGAATGATTTGGCTTCCACTTTTCTTTCCTTATTTTTTTTTTTTTTTTTTTTAAATTAGCACAAATGTGTAGGAGTTAAAAAATAAAAAACAATTAGCACTAAAAAACATGGCTTGAAATTTTCATGTTTTAAGTGAATTTAAAGACATAATAATGACATAAAAAAAAAGAAAATGAAGACACGCAAACACATGCAGTTGTTAAAGTACTCGTAA
Source organism: Tachina grossa (assembly GCA_949987645.1). Classification (NCBI taxonomy): domain Eukaryota; kingdom Metazoa; phylum Arthropoda; class Insecta; order Diptera; family Tachinidae; genus Tachina; species Tachina grossa. Next base: position 170,861,638 of record OX465274.1, on the reverse strand, counting down.
CATGATGGCATATACAAAACATACACACACATACGTACGTCAATTGAACCGTTTGTTTCGAAAGTGATACAAAAACATTAGAAATATAATTGTAGTAAAGATAATTTTTTCTATTTTGAAGTAAATTTATAACATTTCAAGGTGGCCTTATATAAAAGGGTGATTCTAAATTAAGGTGATTTAAATTCTGGATATTTTTTCTCAAAACAATCTTATTTTAGAGATGTTTAATTCGAAGCCCTGTATATAGTTAGAACTGTCTATTTTCTTCAAATAGCCATCAACTCTCTTGCCGCCCAGCCTTTTTTTAGTTCTAAAATGGAAAATAGTACCAGGGATTATTTAAATCTGGCGAAGAAGGTGCGCGATGAAACAATTCGAAATTATTATTGTTCTAAAATTACATGCGATAATTATTAATGAACAAATAACACCAAAGTTAATTGTAAATATTCTGACAAACACGCAGTAGAATGGAACAACTAGCTATTTTCGATTTGCAATAATGGCAGAAATTTATATCAATTGACACCACACACAGTGGACCAAACACAAAGAACGCTGATGATGAAGGTGCACCTTCACTACATGTAGTGGCCTTCGAATTGTGATACTGTGGGTAATCTAACCAAGGTTCTATGGGGCAACCCTAATGAATATAAAACAAAGCAAGCCCGAGCTAGGAAGATTGACTGGCATCTTTACTGGGCACTTTAATCTACGAGTATATTTGTACCGGATTGGAGCCACGAATGACAATGAATGGAGCACATGTAGACAATGAAGCAGTTCCTTTGTCAATGTACAACTTTCGCCCAGCAGAGATCCCATTATTTTAGAAGTATTTACTGGAAAAGTTTGAAGGACTACGTGATCGATACTGAATTCCTATAAAGGTGGAGTTCGTTTGTTAATTTACATGAGAGCGCACAACAGGCCTGGACTGGCTTATGTGTATGTCGCCTGATATGAGCGTAATAGCTCCTCTTTTCAACCTTACCTAACAAACACATTTATATGAGATGGCAAGGTGCGTGGTTGTTTAAAATGTCAAACCGATATATAAGATTTAATTTTTATCTTTTTTAAACTACTTTTCATCCTTAAACGTTTTCTCCTTTTATTAATTTTTGTTTTTCAAAAGCTGCGACTACACTGGGCAACAGTGAAAAATTTACACGGTCTTGACACTAAAGATTTTATAGTACTAGAAAAGGGCAGTAAAACCCTATACTCAGTTTGGCTATTTTGGTGACCAATTTTTTTTTTTATTGACTTCGAAAGATTTCGAAAATCAGTGCACCTTCAAAAAATGGTCTATCAGTTTTTATTCAATAGCAAATTCAGACTTTCTGATAGTGTTTAACTATATATGCCAATAACTTACGTAAGAGTTTAGTTAACAAATCTAAATAACATTTAATGCCAAGAATATAATTTCTTCGTTAAATTTTTGTTTCTCAACTTTTACCGAATAACTTCCATGGACTCCTGATGTTTTGCTAACAACATTTGGCAAAATTGTAACTATGGTAAAGCTGAAAAACGTTTGTGGAAATATCAATATAATCTGAACGTACCTAGGCACCGTAATAGCTCACATATACCACTTTTAACCGGGTCATCCAACATGTGTACATCAAATATTCAATTCAATATTAACATGAAACTGATATCAAGCATTTTATATGGTGGTCTGATTTCAGAAAAGTATTTATTTTTTTAAACTACTGCCGCCATCTATATGTCAGGTTTGTATTTAATATGTTATAAAGAATCATTTCGATCCTGTGCCTTTTACCAAATATGCAAATTGTATAAAAACTTCACTTCAAAATGTTTAAATTACTCAAAAATTTTATAATCTAAAGGTCTGACTAAATATATTTAATTAAGTAACTTATGTCACTTTTGAAATAAACGGCTCATCCATATGTACATATGTATGTACATTTGTATAGCGTGTTTTGTATCTGTAAGCAATTGTGTACTTTTATTGTTAAATGAGTAACGAAACAGTTTTAAACATAAATACGCACTTTAGCGCAAATGAACGAGTTAAAACACACACATATACACATACATATATAGACAGACAGGCATACACACAATTAGAAACATTTATGGATTTATATTTACATACAAGGCATATAAACCAACATACATAATTGTATTAAGTGTGGGTTTTCAATTACGTTAACACACACATGCACACAAATACATGTATGTATGTATAGGTATATTATGATACAGTAAGTGACAATTTTATTAAATAATAAACAAGTGTATTCTCATTTTTACAGCAATTATTATCTCGTAAATTTATGAAAAAAAATCAAGAAAATTTTATTTAAAAAATAAACGCACACATTGCACTAAAACTTAGTAATACTTTACACAAATTACAGGCCTAAGAACTTTTTAAAATATATTTACAATAAAAAAATTCTACCGGCCTCACAAAAAATGTATCATTGGCATTGTCACTTACTGCATACTTTTTTTTATTAATTAAAGTGTTAATAATATTTTTTTTTTATATTCTTTTGTTTTCTTTTAAATTGGTTTTCAACGTACCTGGGGAGTTTGAGGCTGGGATACAGGTGAAGGCGTTGCCGTTGCCGTTGATATCTGTGGTGATGTTCCCGTGGCCGAGGGTGATGTTGGTGATGGTGTATTACCTGTGGATGGGGCCGCTTGTATGGCTGGATTTGTATCCAATGTATGCTTGGATATAACAACCGTAGTAGTCTTTTGTATTTTATCCTGATCATGATGTTCGGAGGGTGATTTTGGCGGCACTGAAGTGAAGGCATCAGCAGCTCTTACGATTTCCAAGACCTTGAAATACACAATTAAAGGCAGAGAATTTATGAAAAAATAAACGTGTTTTTTTTTCATTTTATTTTAATTCAGCAGTTTGAGCTTGACAATGTATTTGTTATCGGTTATTATAGACTTGTACAACTATTTAACTGCCACAAAGAAAAAGTTTTCTGTTCTTGCTAAGATTACTTGGTTATTTTGTTTTGGAAAAGTTTCACTTTGTTGTTATAATTTTCTATTGCCTTCTACGCAGTGAAATTAAAAAGCGTTTATGACCGAATATTTTCATTTATATACTAACACAATCTTTGACAGGTATGGCCAATCATAGTAAGAGACACCAAAGTTGAGAAATAACTATGAAATTCTATAGTGGAAATGAAACTGGCAAATTATTAAAAACAAATCATAATTTGTAAATATTTTTACGAGAAAACTCCAATCTATAATTTATTTAAAAAAGAAGATATTTAAAAAAAATACTAGAAAACCCAGATGAAGTAGAAAGATACAAAATGCTAAAAAAAAAAATATTTTTATTACGTCGCCGAGACAAATAATGGCCCATTTAGTGAAGTTCCCTTTGTTTTTTTTTATCACTTTCAACCTTAAATTTATTTATTTAATTTATTGTTACCTATACTCAGAGAAAAGCTGCAACTTAAAAATAAGAAAAATTTCAATATAATAGAAATATTAAGCTAAGTCTAGACGATATGTTGAATCAGCATATTTATGATAAAAAATTTGCTACCAGTGCCAACATATCGTGTAGACACTAAATTTTTTCAACATACGTATGCTTAACGACATATTAAGGGCATTTGTTAACGTTGTCAACAAACGTATTTTCAAGATTTTAGCATATCGTGTAGCCACCATATTTTTCCTTTGTAACAAATTTCCTATGTATGCTGTCAGATATCTTATTTGTTGAAAAGGCTATGTAAGCTTTTCAGCATACGGCAAATTTGATAGCATATAGAATTGATATTTTAACTCTGCTCAGGTATGAACAGTGTTTCCTAATTTGCCATTTTTAAAATAAAAATAACGTAAATATTAAAATAACAAAAATAGTAGAATAAAAGCAAAAAAAAACACAAAAAATTCTACATTACGCGAAAAATATACTGCAGAAATGTTCATGGTAAGTTCGGGCGAATAAAAAATAAGGGAAATTAAAATTTCATAAAAAAAAATTTCAGGCGATTCTGAAGAAGACTTCGCAATAAAATCGACTTTTTGCATGCTTTCAGCCTCCTAAAAGTTTTACCGATTTTTAAAAAATATTGGAATTCGTCAACATCCCGCTGTAAGTAACTTTTTGCGAATTTTCGCCATTTTTGCGACTTTTATTGAATTTTTTGTATTCCTTACAGTTTTGGCGATTTTTAATCAACATTATGGTTTGTTTAAAATTTTGCAACTTCTCGCGACTTTTTGTAGTTCGAGATAAAAGCAAATTTTTGGATGCTTTCAGCCTCTTAAAAATGTTGCCGATTTTTAAGAAATATTGGAATTTGTCATCATCCCGCTGTTAGTAACTTTTTGCGAATTTATGTAATTTTCGCGATTTTTGCCGAATTTTTTGCATTCCTTACAGTTTTAGCGGTTTTCAATCCATATTATGACTTGCTTAAAATTTTGCCAATTTTTTGCGGTTTTTTGCAAAGTTTGAAATAAAGGCGGCTTTTCGCGTGTTTTTTTTTAGAAGTTTTAACAATTTTGAAGAGTTTAAAACATTATTAGACTTTGTCATACTGCTGTTGTAGCTTTTTGCCAATATCCGTCATTTGGCGAATTTCTTTTTATTTATATACATGTATAATTGCACTAATTTATATTTTAACCAAAAATATAATTTTTTGCACTGAAAGCGATAATTGATATATGTACATACATAAATTTATAATAATGAAAAAGAATTGTCAAAATTTATTTTATATCTAAGCAAATGCTCACATGACTCAACATATATATTAGAATACGAAATTCAACATATCATGTAGACACAAAAATTTTATGCTAACTCATATGTTGTATTATCATTTGCTGACATATGTTAACTTTAAAAAATGTGGTACTTTCAGCATACTGTGTAGACGGCTAACATATATACATGCTGACAGCAGGATTTGTTGTTATTTTAAAGCATATGAACATAAGCATACATTTGCTGATTCAACATATCGTCTAGACTTAGCTTTAGATTGAAATATTTTAAAGTAATAATTTTTTACATCGAGTTAATGTTGATTCGATTTATTTCTTGAATTACATTAAATCAATGTTGTTTTAAAGCCTAAATATATTATTTTAATATTTTTATGTTATTAAATTTTTAATTAAGCTGAAATTTATAATGCAAAGTATTGAATTAATAAGAAACATATTAAAATTCAAAGAACATCACTTTAAATGAATGTGTAAACCATATCATATCACTAAGACGAAAAAAACTAATCTATAAGACTTCAACACAGAAAAAAGTATTCACCAATTGATGTTTTCAATTAAGAATTTAATTCATCCAAATAGATTTTTAATTGTATGAATTAATTTGAGTGGAAAAACTTAATTGATATTATCAAATTGTTTATAGGTGAACATTTCATTAATTTTTTAATTGATATTACAAATATTGTAATTGATATTACAAAATCATTCATATTACTTTTTTGTGTGAATATTAATGCAATAGCAAAAAAATATTATTTTTTTGTTGTTGCCATATTATAATTATCGAAATAGGGCAATTTGAAATTAATGAGCCTTATCATTTTTGGCGTATTTCGACTTGGACTACGACATTTTGTCCTAGATTAAAGAAAAAGTGTTGCCATGTTCTTTAATATATTACAAAAGCGTCGTAGTAGCAGCCGACATACGTCAACCACGATAAGGGGGAATATTGTTCCATATTGAAATAAAAACTTTCAACACTACTAGACTTCCTCAATATTTCTTATTGATTCAATGTGGTTTTTATGGATTTTAAGTTGTGTTTTTTCTGGGTGTAGCATTATAAAAACTAGAAAAGTTCATTATTAAAATTAAAAATAAATCTTGAAAGATTATATTAATAAATTCCGAATTTCGTACACAGAAAAAAATAGACAAGAATTATTTGCAATAAAACCATGTTATTGAATAAAATTTTAGTTTCAATAATATTTGTCATTAACTTGAATATTGTATTTATCAATTCCGCACATTTTAACATATCATTTAATGTCATTTATTTGTGTTGGTGTTTTCCTTGCTTGTTGATTGACTAAACCTGGTCATGTGCTGATGTTGTTGTTTATTTTGATTGTTGGTATTGTATACGTGTGCACTCGGACAAGAAGCCGAAAACCGTCGTGGCTTGTTTTTTTTACTCAACAAAGTTATTTTTTAGATTAGAAGAAACAAAAGAAATCATGTTTTGCGTGTATTCATTATTTGCGTATCCAAAAACGATTTGCTCTTTAGCTGATTGGTAAGTACGTTAGTTTATTAGTCAAGAGATTGCCGGTTCGACTCATCCCAAACACATTTAGTTTTAGTAGCAGCCAAGCAAAAGCAAACAAAAAGGGGTTGAAAAATGTGACATTCATCCACACACACAATACAATAAGAATTATCACTGAAAATAAAATTTCAGTCAACAACTTTTTTCTTTGATTCATTAAATTTCTTTATTGACTGAAAAAAAATATATTCAATAAACGTGCATACAATTTTAATTATCAATAATGCAAAAATCGTCATCACAGAAAATTCGAAAGATATTTTTATTGAATCAACGATTTTCGTATTCAAATATCAAAATCATTTTTTTCTGTGTATACAGCATTTATTGTACATGCTAATGTTTGATTCTTATTCTTGATTAAACCCACTTTCACTGGTATTCATAAACGAATTATTAAACAGGGAAAATGCAAAAAAAAAGGGATGACAGAGACACAAACTCAATATGCAGTGATGCTGGTATTTTCATCTCAACTGACACAAATGTGTTAAAAAGAGAAAGTCGGTTATAGAACCTGTCGAGAACAATATTTCCACATCGCAGCCCTACATCTTACGACCAATAACACTTTTCTGCAAAAAATAAAAAATAAAAATAAGGTCGGAAGCAAGAACTTCATTATGAGATTTTAATGGACTTAAGTGTGCTGAATCCAATTGTGTTCACAGATTGATTCCATCGCGTCTAGTGTTTGATATTTTCTTATCTAAATGAAATACTAATATTGAAATATTGGTCCTTATCGTGGTTGGCGTCTACGACAGTTTCGTCCTAAATAAAAGAAAAAATGCTGCCGTGTTCTTTAATCTACTACAAAAACGTCGAATGGTATTTTTTTAGCAACTGTCTTTTTGGCAACACTGTTTTTGGCAACTCAGCTGTTTTCGTATATCATGCTACTGTTAAACAGGTTCAGTTTGGTCTGTAATTTAACCATAAATCAACTGGCACATGAACAAAGCTTGCATATTATTAAATTTTATTATCAAAATTAATGTTCGGTTAAGAAAGTGCATCGTGCACTCCTTCCATTTTATAATCAGTTTGGGGCGACCTTCTGAGGCGGCTATTCGGAATCTGGTGACAAAATTTCGAATATTACATTATTGAACATTAAACCACCAACATGCATACATAGGAAAATATGGCAGCTGTATCCTCAAGTGTTTTTGATGACACTGAATTATCGATTCGGCGCCATTCGCAGCAGTTGGGTCTCTGCCCAATATTAAAGAGCTGGACTTGGGTGACATGTGGTTTCAGCAAGAAACAATAACCATATTGAGAGGCAAGTTCGGTGAACAGTTTATTCCACGTTTGGGGACGGTCAATTGGTCGCCTAGATCGTGCGATTTAACGCCTTTAAACTGCTTAATGTGGGACTATGTTAAGACTCATGTCTATAGGGACAAACCCGCAACGCTTGACGAACTGGAAGACAATATTGAAGAATTTATTAGTGAGATACCGACGATATGATGGAGAAACTATGCCAAAATTAAACTCAGCGTATGAACTATTTCAGACGTGTCCGCGATCAACATTTACCTGAAATCATTTTGAAACATTGAATTATATAGATCGTTCTACCGACTCAAATAAAGATTTCGTACATTTCTCTAAGTTTTATGTATTTTTTTTTTAAATCAAATCCGAAAGTCCTTAAAAAAAATCAAAGTAAAAAATATTACAAATAAATGGCTCCGAAATGAAATTAAATACTAATATAACATAAGGAATCAATTAATATTTGGTAGGTCACTTTCTTTTATGAGCTTTATCTGCTGTTTCACGTTTAACTTCCCCGCAGAAATTGTTATTAACCTCAGCTATGTATTTAACAATTAACTATTAATTAACAATATCTGCCCAAGTAGAAAGACATGGGTACTGATGAGGTGCGTGGCTGCACAGAAAAATGCGAAATTTTCGTAGCTAAAGAAGTCTAGTTTAATTGTTCTTCTTTTCTTTAGAAAATACAATTGATTAATAAAAATATTTCATTCAACAAGAATTGAAAATACTGAACTTAAGCCCGATTAATTATTATTCCTGATTGAATATGTAAAGTATTTGCCGTTTTAATTTTTTATTTATTTTTTTTTCGCCAATTATGTCTGAATAACTCTAAAACCGTTAAAAATCGAAAAAAATTATTTCAGTTTATTAATTTTATTTTGAATCTTTCAGTATTTAATGGTATGGAAAAAATATTTTTCGAAACGAACTGTCGTTATTTTCCATACAAATTTTAAACGTTTAGAAACGAAATTTTTTACAAAATCTGCCTATTAATTTATTTAAATCGAACAAACCGTTATCGGTTTCGTTATATTGAAATAAGTTTAGCGTGGCCACCTTGTTTAGGGGTCATATTAGGCACGCCAATTAAAAAAAAAAGATGAACGTACATCTCCTGTGTCTTTGTCCCGCTCTGGAGGATCTCCGTCTGCACCTCCTTGGCAGAATATCCTTCGGAAGCTTATTCGAGTTATCGGAAATCGAGCTCAAAAACTTGAGCCTCTATATTAGGAATAGTGGCTGGTATAACCGCTGACCCCTAGCACAAATTTTTTGACTCACTCTCACCTCACACCTCCCTGAACAACTTTTATCACTTTTCTACTTCCGCCCTTCTCACCCTCCTCTTTTTCTCTCTGTTTCTCTCTCTCTCTTTATCTCTCTCTATCTTCTTTCAACTTACAGGTAGCACAAAGGGATCAGGGTTACCGTTCATACGACTAGGTCGTAATTTGACCCTTTTTTTTAGCGGTCTGCGACTTTTTGTGAGACTTTTTTTATGACCGAATTTTGCGACTTTTTTGATTTTCTTGGGACTTTTTACCCTTTTTGGAAAAGATTAAAAAAACATTAAAATTGCAGTAAATAAATTTTTTTTTATCAAAAAAAAAAAAAAAACCTCAAAACTTAAAATCAATTCACAGATTATTGTTGATTTACAAGCAATTTTATTATTTTATATTATATTACTTTCTTGCAACCTTGTCATTTGTCCAATGTATTTCAGAGATTTATCCCAAATTTTCAGTAAAAGTTTCAAGGAATAGTTTTAGCAAAAAAAAGGGTTTAAAATAAAAATTCTAGTTTTGCAGTGCTTATTTTACAAAATTATTTTTAGCTGCCGAGTCAATGAAAGAAAAAATTTTGTCGTAAAACATACAAGTGTTTACTAACATGTGAACATTTTAAAATTAGCTTTGCTTAAAAGTAAATTGAAAGTAAAAACATGCAACTCAATGCTGTCAGCTTTAAATTTGATAGACAAAGATATAGAAGACTAGATTCCAAAAAAGTAATATTTATGTATATTGAAGTATAAATACATTCACCCAAAAAAATATATATGGCGCCAAGACCAAACGGATAGAATTGAAGTAAAAACTCACGGGGTTTTGGTTCGAAATGTTAAAATTTTGTAAAAAATATCTTGACCTCGGCAGCATACGACAGCCAAGTTGATTAAACTCAAGTAGATTTCTTCAGTATACATACAAAAAAATATGTATTGGAGCACATACAATAATGCAACTGTATGCAATAAGATTTTTGTTTTGATTCAATAATCTTTTTTAATCAAAAAGCGTTTAAAAAGCTGTGCAACTTTTATTTTCTCAAGTGACTTTTTTGTGCGACTTTATGTTTACAAAACGACCTTTTGTGCGACTTTTCAAAAATTCTCAGCGGTAACCCTGAAAGGGATCATTATAATGGGCCCAAGTGAGCTGGACTCGAATTTACCACTTTTGCTTGCCAGCAGCCTGCTAACCTAACCTAACCTCACCTAGATAGAAACTGAACACACTTTAACAAATATTTTTTAATTTTTTTGCAGAACAGTGTATACTGGAGCAAAATTAGTTGAGAATTTTCAATATTAAGTTTTTTTTAATTTTGGCCAAAAAAGAGTAAAAGTTCATAAGATGCCACTGGTTACACCCAGATTTCTTTAATAATCATAATGGATATTTTTTTTTTTTAATATAAATATCTAAATATCTGACATCCCTAATTTATAGGTAGAGGGAGTTTCACTCGGACTTTTCTCTATAAATAACTCACGTTCCTTAATCACCAAGAATCTCAAGAAATCAATTTATGACTGAATTTTACTGTTTTTCATTCTCTATTGACACTTAGGCCTAATAAATCAGTCAAAGTTTAAACGCTGGTTTAATTAAACTAAACCCAAATTTATTTGTAGTTTAAACTAAACAGGAGTTAATCAGTGAACCATGCTTTATGTGTAGTTAAAAAAATAATATTGTGGCAGCACAAGAATAAATGTCAAAAAACAGCTGTTTTGCAGCAGGCTATCAATTCTTTGTATTTACAATCAAAAAGACAAAAAAGTTAAGAAAATTTCAATTATATTTCGCCAAATTGTACCAAGAAAGGAATTATGTTTATGATTGGCGAAGTAGAATAGTATAAAAGAATACTAGAGTGTAAGAAAACAGGTCGAACAAGATCTGAAGAAAAAGTGGAGGCTGGGAAAAAAGTTGAAAGCTCGTTCAATGCAAAACATATGGTCTGTAAGTAATAAAATCATATGGCCTGTATTGGTAGTTTAAACGCCTAATTTTATGCGTTTACAGATGGTCTAAATACTGTATTGATTTATAGGTTTGCTAGTTTAATCACATTTTAAACCAAAAATGGAGATTAACTTGCACTGATTTATTAGCCCTTAATGCCAACTCTATAACAAATTGTAGGCTCGAAGTTTCTCTCTGTAAGAATTGGTTGGTATTCCTAAGATAAGTACATTTTTACTTCTTATTCATTTTCTTTTTCGCCCATTTCGTGCCAAAGGTTATTTACTGCTGTTAAAAAAAGAGGTAGAAAGTTATTCCAAAAATTAAAAACTTCTTGCAGGAATCCTAAACTAAAATCAACAAACCATTAGACATTACGAGTATTAAAAACTAAAGAGGAAACGTTTGGTAAGGAAAGATAACATTGAAAAAACATAAAAGATGATGCTACAGCAAACACTTATTCATTTCGTGCATCCCAAAGCACGCACACAGAGTCTCTTATTAAAAAAAAATATGTAATAAAAAAAGTGCAAATACAAAAAAGTGTTGTTACATGCTGCTGCCAGCCAAACCAAGCCAGCCAGCCACTATGTTTACACAAAGTCTATTTATTGTAAGTGTAGTGTTGTATAGAAGAGCAGTAGTTGTCCTTACACCAACATTAACACTAACTAAATAACATTGCATACACAGACGTCTTTAAAAAAAAAATAATACACTTACTTTTTCAGGCGTGCTCTTTTCTTTAGTGGAAGCCAAGGACTGTTCCGTGTTGTGTGCCAAAGCAACAACAGCAGCAGCATCATGTTGCTGCTGTTGATGGTGTTGTGTGGTACTTACACCATCCGTTGATTTTGGTGCTGCTGATGTTGGTAGTGTTGTTGCTGTTGCTGTTGCTGTTGCTGTTGCCACTGGTGTTGGTGTTGTTGTTGGTGGTGGTGCAGTTGCTACCGGTGATGTTACAGAGGTGGGTGTATGCGCCATGGCAGCAACATTTGCTAATACTGATTTGGGTTCTTCGTTACTGTGCTCCGTTTTTGTAGTAAAAACTTCCAAATCCTTTAAATAAACAACAGCCAGAGAGCCAGCAGTTAACATTAAGACAAACAATGTAAAATGAGATATTGGATAAACGTTAAGAAATCAAAAAAAAGGAAAAATAAAAATATATAAGTGTTTGAATTGAATTAAAGTTAATTTAAATTTGAATAGTTGTTGGCAAATGTTTTGTGTATATAACGGACATCAGATGTTGACATATCGTTACCAAGGTGGCGGCAACAATATGGTTTGCCATTTATCAAGGTAACATGATGCCGTATGGCTCTTTAAAAAATCGTTAGTGTCAATATCCAACCAACTTTTATATTAGATTATTTTTTTTATTTATTTAAATTGGTTTCGGTAATCAAAAAGATTAAATTACAAAAATATTTGCAGATTATGGCGAGAAAAAACAAAACACAACAAAATGGATTTGCAGTTGAATGTGTCTTAACACAATTAAGGGCTACTTAGGTGGAAAGTAAATTTTATTTATTTTGTTTCTCTTTTCTTTTTTCTTAGTGTAAAACGGTATTTACTTAAAAAATGCTTAAAAGAGAAAAATATAAAAGTAATTTAGGTGGCAAACTTTTTTTCTTTTCCAGTTGAAAACTGTCGCACAATGGGACATCAAGGAAATAAGATTCAAGTTTTTTAATTTGCTTGAAGCCAGAAAATATTTTTATAATTTGAAGTGACCAACTCTGACAGCTTGTGGTCAGAGAACAACGTACATATTTGAAAGATTAGGATCCCTGTTACATTTTTTTTTTTTTTTTTTTTTTTTTTGTATACTTGACTTTGCAATTAAGTCATTGTGGTGCAGAATATACACATTTTTTTTATTACAGTTTTACCTCATACGGCACAGTGTTACGATTACTTGCATTTTTTAACAAACAAAAATTATTTTTAGCTGATTTTAAATGTTTTATTTCAAACATTTGAATAAAATTAATGTTAAAATTACAGAAAATTTGGATGTTATATTATAGTGTTTTGCAGCTAAAATAACTGCAAATTACATGCAATGATTCTTACGCAGTATCAATAGCATTGAAAATAAAATTTAAGATTGGTATCACCGAGTAGCAAAACCAGCTGATAAGTATTACTGAAACTTAATACATCACATGACCCGTCAGCGCATTCGAGGCATTTAATGCACTCTATGCACTTTAAATTACATAACACGCTTCTTACGATGCGATTCGATAGTATTGAAAAGAATATGTTATTACTGAGTGTCAAAATTAGATGACTTTGCTGACTTTTTGCTTAAAAATTACTCGTATGAGATGTACTTTGACTTAAAGAAATTACGAACTTTAGTCTAATCGAATCATAATAGAGAAATATATATATATATATATATATATAAATACTTACGTGTTTTAGACGATCATCTTCGTCCCGATCCAAACTGCTCGTGCTCTGGCTTTGGCTTACTTCCGAGCCAGTTTCGGAAGCACGAGAACCTGCAACATATGATTGATAATAATTAATAATTATTGAAACATTTCAAGTAATATAATCAAAGTACATTTAAAGTATTCCACTACACTTTAAATGGGTTTTGCAAAAAAAAAAATACTTATGCTCTAACTCTGTTCGTCAATTGTGTCGTCTTGTCCTTGGACGAGAAAAAAGAGCCGCAGTAGTGTTTATTTAAGACAATTATTATCAGGGACAAGGACTTCATGCATTTAAAAAAGGTATTTTAGGCGCCTAAAATATGACATTAAAAACGCAAGATATGCACTAAAAACAATAAAATATGAACATATTTTAAAAATTTTTTTTGTTGAAAAAAAGTTTTAAACTTACATTCAACTAATTAAAGATGTAAAATATTTTATTTTCTCAAGAGGAGCGAATACAAACCTTTTATATTAAATTTGTACACAAGATTAAATATGATATAACGATTTTTTCTGCATTATTTACTCCAAATATGCAGAAGGAGCAATACGCAAATTGAAAAATAAAAGTGTTATTTATTTATTTTCATTTAAAAATTTTCGAAAGTGAAGTTCTATCAATTTGTTTTTAGAAAGATTTTTGGCATTGAAAAGGCCTTGTGTAATTTGCTCAAATTTAAATAACTATTTTTATATAATGTTATATACATATTTATTTAACTCAACCATTAGAAGGAATTGAATAACAGCTATTAGTTTTCCGCAGAATTGTTTCACTACTTTCGGCTTCAATAGCAGAAAATGTCCCCTTGAAAGTACCAAATGACAATTTTTATTAAGTTTGTTAGATGTGTGTGATTGTACAATCCTTCTACAATTCTACAACAATGCAAGCGAATTAATTTGAAATTTGAAATTTTGACTAAATATGACACACAACTTGTAATTATACCAAAATATGGGACAAAAATATGCATTTATGACCAAATTATGCAAAAATATGAATTTTCAGCAAAATATGCAAAAATATGCACTAACAAATCGATGACATTTTCACTCAAATTCAATGTTTCGTAAAGATATTTCGTTCTTGCCATTATCAGGTTTGAGGGAAAAAATATGCATTTGCATGAAACCCCTGTCCCTGATTATTATTTATTGTCTATGCAGCATAGTTGCCAGATGAAAGAGGTATGAATTCGTCAAATTTCGCAAGAAAAATCGTCAAAATAATTATCCGCAAACGTCCAAAATTTGTCAAAAATAAAACAAACACTTTTACCAAACGAAAACATAGCAGAACAAATAAATTCGTAGTTTTTTTTTATAAAATAAGCTAAAACAAAAAGGAAGCTATTGTTTAAAAAAAACAAAATAACTACATGTCTTACTTTGGTTTTGTTTAAGTTAATGTGACTGAATAATATTTCTACTTTTGCTGAACATTACGATAAGACTAAATTTTTTTTTATCAAAAATTATTTCTTAATCGAGCTTAAGTTCAGTATTTTCAATTCTTATTGAATGAAATATTTTTATTAAATAATGTAAGTTTCTAAATGAGAGAAGAAAAATTAAACTAGACTGGGGGAAATAAAAGACTAGAGTCCTTTTTTCGTTTTGGGAATTTTTTACACAAATTTAAAAATTTTAATTGTGTATCATTTTCCTATATTAATAACTTTAATTGTCTGAATTTAGATTGAATTTCCTGACTTTCACATTCTTTAACAATGTGAGCAAACTCTTTTAGGGCCATTATTACAACTTAAAGATAGTTAAAAGTAGCATTTTATCGGACGCATAAAAACTTTATCATTTGCAAAATTTTACTTTAACCTAAAGTGGGCGATAAATTACAAGCAAGTTTATCCAACCTGGTAAGTTAAATCCCATTTGCAATAATGGAAAGCTTTTTATACGTCCGATAAAATCCTACTTTACACTAACTTTAAGTCGTAATAATGGCCCTTAGAATATCGTAGAAAGAACTTTTATTTTCAATAATAATATTGTAGGGATCAATTAAACTTAATTTATCTTCGAATTCGAATCTCATTAAAATTTTATAACTCATTATTAATATTCCTTAATAAATTTGATCAATGTCTTAACAATTATTTTCATCTTTATAATCCAACAAATAAAAATTATCACACTCAAATTACTCATAACTTTTATAAATAGTTTTTGCATTTGGCCGTATAAATTTTGTTTCAGTTGATAAAGTCTGTACAACAACAGGCATAAAAACATTTAATCCAAAATTATTAATACAAAAATTAAACTTGATTGCCTTTTACTCATTGGTTTTATTGCATATTCTTTCAAAAGCTGCCAAGTTCTTGGTCAAGCTCAAAATTGTTTTAAAGTTCTAATAAATGGTGTAAATTTATAATTATTTTAAAATCAATCAAATCAAATTGAAAGCAAATATCGTCCAGTCGTCAAAATGCTACTTTTGCAACCCAAAATCGTCAAAATGACGATAAATCGTCAAATCTTGCACAACCATGTCTATGCTAAAAGCTTCGTGCATATACGCCATTATATCCTACACATGTTTTTTACATATTTCTCAAACTATAGTACGAGTATAATACTTTATAAGGCATTTACATTCTTACAATCTAGTACTTACGACATTTCTACCAAAATCTAGTTGATTTATTCTGATGTGATCTTGCAAAACGCCGATTTTTTTCTCAATTTGATTTTTTTGTGCTAAACTGTGTTAGCTATAGAGAATGTCAGCTGTTATGTCTCAATTGGCGTCGATAACACAGTCTTTAGCAAATTGACAATGCAACTGAATTTAAATTGCCGCCAACAACCGACTGAATAGTTTTTGTTAAAATTTAGCTTTTTTTATTAGTTTTATAAAGTTTTTGCTATTAGTTTAGTAATAGAAGTAGTTAAGCATTTAAGGCCCTGTAAAGTGTAGAACAATTCGAGGTTACGAAATAAAATGGTTTATGGCGCCTTTTTTTAAACAAATTCAGTTATATTGATAACAATATTAATCACAAATATCCAAAAAAAATAGTGGCATATAATAGAGGGCAGGCCGAATAGCAACGTCTTTGCAACTTTTTCCAAACAAAATTTAAAATAAAAAAGTGCGCAGGACAATAGAGGTGAAATCAGACTTAAGTAACTTTATACAAGTGCATCAGTACACTTTATTAATATTAGATTTTGTTTTAGCAGCAGAATCTCTGTATTATTCAAATACTTTTCATAAGAACTGTTTGTACACAAGATTGTTAAACAAATTATGCTGGAAACATTACAATAAAATATTATGATGCTGCTGAATTACTTTCTCTTGTATATAAAATTTATTTAGAAAAAGAAAAACGAAAATACATCAACAACTGCGTGTATCCCAAGATGTTTCAAACGATTCTCATTTATTTAAAAAGAGAAAATAAAATATTAAAATTAAAGAATGAAAAATTAAAGTTCATCTTTATGAAATTAAGTATATATCTGTGGCAAAAATGGAAAAAAGTGCTTAAGTCGAGATAAGTACCCCTGGTCAAAATCTTATTTAATTTGTGAGAATTTTCAGGAAGTTATAGCACTATGCCTCGCGACTTATCTTTTTAAGACTTGTAATATCATTTGAATTAACTGCTTAATTTAGGTTATATGTTGGTATATTTCAACTAAAATGTATAACTTAGGGCTAATAAATCAGTGCAAGTTAATCTCTATTTTTGGTTTAAAATGTGTTAAAACTAGCAAACCTATAAATCAATACAGTATTTAAACCATAAAATTGGGCGCTTAAACTACCAATACAGGCCATATGACTTTGTTAATTACAGACCATATGTTTTGCATTGAAAGAGCACTCAACTTTTTTCCAAGCCTGTACTTTTTTTTTCAGATCTTGTTCGACGTGTTTGCTTACACTCTTTTATTCTTTTATACTATTCTATTTCGCCAAGCATAAATATAATTCAACTCTCAGTACAATTTGGCGACATTTACTTGATTTTTTTTAAATTTTTTGCCTTTTTGATTGTACAAAGAATTGATAGCCTGCTGCAAAACAGCTGCTTTTTGGAATTTATTCTAGTGCTGCCACAATATTATTTTTTAAACTACACATAAGGTATGGTTCATTGATTTACTCCTGTTGCGTTTAAACCACACATAAATTTGATTTTAGTTTAACTAAACCAGCGTTTAAACTTTGATTGATTTATTAGCCCTTAAAGTAAGCAGAACGATGTTTGCTTAGAAAAATAAAGTTAAACGGAGAATTTCGCAATTTAACTGTAGAAGAAAAAAATTCTGAAAATTGACTTGAACGCTTATAGTGCTCTCCTGCAAAACAGTAAAATATGACTTAAGTACTTTTTTCTTATTGCCACAGGTATAAGTTTATAGTATGAAATTTGAATTTCTGTCTTGTATCTCATAATATATAATATGTACTTCTTAGAAATCTTTAGAATGCAATTTTCATCTCTTCATATAATGAACAAACAAAAAAAAAATATATATATATATATAATACTCTACTTTTTATTATGTTTTATACCAGAATTATTATTTTGTTCGCAGTCATCGCCATCGCTTTTAGTATTGTGTAGATAAATGGAATTATTTGTCTTCTCTCCTATATAATAATATGTAGTTGTATTGTTGTTTTAGGTACTTACCATGTCTGCCAGTACTCATGCCTCCAGCTGTACCAATGGAATGAATTAAATTGGATTTATCGTATCCCTTACAAACGACCAAATGTATATCATTTCCTGCATTGCGTAAAACATTGACTGCATCTTGATGTGTGGCTCCCAATAAGGAGTTGCCATTCACTTCCAGCAAACGCATGCCAACCTTAAATTGTTGTGAGAAAGTAGTGATGTACATAAGTTTAGAGAGAAAATGTTAAAAGAAAATGCTTAAGATTATAAATAAATAAAAGATAAATAAATATTTGCATAAGATAAAACATTCAAAGTTGTTGGGGGAAAAAGAAACTTCTTCAATAAATATTGGGCATAATAAACACAAAATGAGTATTCGGAGAAAAAAATGGATTAAATTTGACTTGTGTCCAACAGTTCTTCTTGAACTAGTTTGAGAGCGTTTGAATCAAAAGTTGTATCGAACACATTTAATGTTTTTGAGCGGACAGAACGAAATACTTCAACAAGAATTATTCGATCGACAACTTGTATTGCGCACAACAATAATATTAGAAAAATTTTTGTTGTTTGCAATACAAGTTGTCGATCGAACGTTTGCTCGTGACATCGTGGGACAGGCCATAAATCAACACAGTTTATCTTTACCGGTAACAAAGCAAAAGTACAACTCCTAAAAGTATGTTATGAAAACAAATTTAATATATGTTGTCTACTCTTTGAAGCAATTTCAACTAAACAGTAAAAAACATGAGCAAATATTCAATTATTTAATTTTATTTTATACATAATTTTGTAATCAAACTACTACTAGTTCTAAAGATAATTTTTTATTACAATTTTTCTTTCATTTTTTCTCAGACATGACTTTTTGACTTTTATATTTCTAAAGTGTTTTCCACACTGGAAATTGGGAAAAATTTAATGCTCGCACTCTAAATGTAACTTATGTGGTTGCGGTTTAATAATTTATAAGTTATGGCAACTTTTTGTATCCGAAGGTCTATTTCAAGAATAAATGAAATAAAATAAAAATAAATTTGAAATGGCAGCATAGTGCGAATACGTTACGCATGTTTAGGCGTTGTACAAGATTACGTATACGTATTAGTGTCCTGCACAAGAGTATTTATAAGACCTTTCAAGACATGAGAGATTTTTTCAAATGCTTTACTACAGCGAAATATTCTAAAAGAATCGCTAAACAACACTGTTGGCAAGACAAACCACCGAAAAAAACTACTTGGCAACAGTGTTGCTTAGCGATTCTTTTAGAATATTTCGCTGTAGTAAAGCATTGGAAAAAATCTCTCATGTCGTGAAAGGTCTTATAAATAGTCTTGTGCATGATACTAATACGTATCCAAACCACTCGGTTTCTTTTAGATGTATGATGGAATTCTGTATTCGTATTTAATTTGGTGTTGCATTCAAAAAGCTAATAGAGCAGTTTAGCATGGTGAATATGCAAAGTATCATGTTCCGTTTATATAGCAACACAGCAATAAAGTTTATACATTAGACATTTTATGAGAAATTTCTTTGCGAAAAAATTATTTCCTTAACATGGAAAACTACACTACCAGCGTAAAATATGGTATATTTTTTAACGGGTTCGGAACCGGTTTTTTATATTTAGTTCGGATTTTTTCCGAAAAACTTATTTTTGGGCTGACTAGGGCAATTTTCGTTTCGGGTTTGATTGTTTAACCAGTTTTAAAATCGGTTTTTATTCCGTATTTTAAATTTTTTTATCGCCTTTTTGTCGGTTTTTATCTTTTTTCTACATTATCAGTGAGTAACAAATAAAAAAAAACATTAATACATTTTAAGTATAGTTTCCAAAATATCAGATCAAAGCGAGCGGAGCCGCGGTTCAAACCCAGTATTTATATTAAGAAAAAATATCAATAAGAAATTATCTATTTTTTGAGGTGAAAAGTGATTAACCCAAGGACTCATAGTCATCTTTTTTCTGTACAATGGTTTTTGGTAAAATTTTTTAAACTGTTTGCAAGTATCGCATCAAACGAAAAAAAGTAATAAAAGGTAAAATGTTTTGACAATAACATCAAAAGAAAATACTTGACTAGTTTATAATAATTGTTTCCTCTATGTAAGGAAAATATTTGAGGTATATATGTATGTATCTGAATGTATGTACTTTGTTACGTTACAATACATGATGTGATGAAAAAAAAAATAATAATAAAAAGATATTCAGAGCTAAACTCGGTTGAGTATCATTTTGTAACGACAACTTTACACTGAAATGATAATAGGATGGTAGGGTAACACGGTTTATTCTCAATACTTAATTATGGTATTTTTGTGTTGTGTTTTAAAACGGTACTCAAACCAGATTAGTCTCTATTAACTTCTTCTTTTTAAAATGAAAATGAAATGATAACACCGTACTCGTATAGGACGGTACCAGTGATGGTATTTTGGTGCGTTTCGGGTATGTTTTGGTGCTTTTTGCCTCTTCATAAACGCGAAAATTTGGCTAATACCCCTTTTTAAAAAGCGGGTATATTACAGTGCTTTTAACAATTTCTTACAGTGCTTTTGGTGCTTTTTTGTTAAATAAAAATATTTGTAATTTAAAAAACTAAAATATTTTTAAGCGCTAATAGCAGCATCTTTTTACTGAGGCTTCTTAAATTGTTTTCAATGAAAATAACGAAACTATGTTAAAAACAATGTAGAAAACTTTTCATAATTTGGATTAAAAAATTTAATTTTTTCTGCAAAATAAAAAACGGAAGTAACTGGAAAGTACCACATAATTCTCTGCATAATAATTGATTGAAAGTAGTATGCAATAAGCATTTGTTAAAGCTTACACAAATATTTAATCGTACTATAGGGTGGTTAAATTTTAAGGGCCGATTTCGGAATTTTCATAAGGCTGTTAATTTGTAAGTGCAAAGTAAATCAAAATGTTCACGTTTACAACAAAATGCAGGTAAATTTGAATTCAACGCACAAGAGTGGTTAAAGTTTAAGGGCCGATTTCGATTGAAAGCATGAAAGGTTATCAATAGCAGTCAGTTGTTTTAGACAACGAGTAGCCAACCTCCAATTTTTTCATATCGTATTGACGTGCTGTCAATGTTGACAACTGAAATAAAGGTGAATATCGCAAAAATAAAAACTTTTAAGTTAAGAGTACTTAAGAAAAGAGTGATGCTTTTAATACATTCTTTACGTGTTAATGATTTTTCAGTAACATACGTATCTTAATCTAGGCCTAAGCTTCTTCACCTACTATTGTATGTATGTACATATGTATGTTTGTATATGTTACTATATTATTTGACTCCTGTACCCCGTTTCTGTAACTTGTGAGAAGTTCTCGCATCGAGATAAAAACAAAAAATATCAACAAATACAGTTTTTTTCTTACTCACCCTGTACTTCACAGCATGATAACAATTTTCTCGACTTCAAAATTTCTCACATTCCTTTCAGAAACGAGGCACTGGTTTTTTTTATAATTTATTTTTACATACTTATTTTTATTAAAGTAATCAAGATTTTGTTTTAATTAATATGTTAATAAATTCTGTTATTAAATCTCAAATACTTTGTTTATTTTGAAGCAAGAATTTGAAATTATATTTTGGGCTTTTACACTCTAAACTCTCCTTTTTAAATTACTTAATATGTATTAAAATTAAAAAAAAAATATTTTCGTGCTTTTTTACCCCCTTTTTCGTATTTTGTTGCGCTTTTTACCCTTTTTGCAATAGCTTAATGTGCTTTTGCTCTTCGTAGAGATACCAACACTGGACGGTACCTTTTTAATGTACGATAAAATTGTTGTTTATAGCGTAGTTTTAAAACAAAATTCAAACAAAAATAGAACGATTTTTTTTTTTGCTTAACCAATAGGTTTCTCTCGTACATACTTCACAGATGAGAAGGCGTCAGTGTGCAACATTTTATAGCCACAATTATTTCTCTAAAAATAATTGTAATTTTGGAAAACGACGAATTCGGCCCTATTCACGTTTTAAAACGACAAATAAAAACGAAAATTTTACATTGAAGAAATACCGCATTACCTTAGCACTGTTATACCCTTTAAATGTAAGTGTCGCTTTAATGTGTCGTTTTAAAATGATACTCAAACGCTAAAGCATGGATCACACGATAGGCACAAGTAAGGTACCAATTTTCGTCGGCTCACTGCAATAAAGTCATAAGTAATAAGCCAAAATGACATTATTAGTTAATTAATTCTTGAATAAGTCTATACGGCTTTATTACCAATGTAGTGTGGTGCAGTTATGTAATTATATTTCAATTAATTGAGAAATAAAGCAAATTTACCTGCTTACTTATGCATTTATTTCAGTGAGCCGATGAAAATTGATACATTGTGCCAATCGTGTGATCCAAGCTTAATTCTAATGAATGCTGTAACTTCAATATTGTAATAGAAGCCCGTCTGTAAATACTCCCATGTTTTTGGAAATTTCTCTAATTTGTTTGGGGACAACGGAAAAAGTGTTTGGTTTGACACTAAAAAGGAACGAAAAGCACCAAAGATAGTGCTCAATTGTTATTTAGTTATTTATTTTTTATTATTTATATCATCCGTATAGTGTTGTAAAGTGTTAAAATTTTCCATATTTTTGGGAGTCTTTTGTTAGTCGAACATGAGTTTTTCAGCAAATATATTTCATTTCGTTTTTTGTTTCAAAATTCTTTTATTTTTTAGATTGCTCAATTTCAAATCGTTTTTACTCTCATCCAAGTCAAAAAATATTATTTATTTACTTATTTTTAATGATCTCTCGTTAACAATTGAAATGAAATATTTTTTGGTGTCACTTGCACCAGCTGATTAGTATCAGCTGAGTAAACCAATCACACATGCACATCAGATGCACTGCAGTTATGAATTTACGAACTGGCCCATAATTATATGTGTAAGCTTAAATATTACATACATACATATTCATGTGTATTTTTCTAAGGTTTAGAGTTGGATGGAAGCAAATGTAGCTGTGCTTTGACATTTATCATTTAGTTGCATATATAAAGATTTAGTTGTTAAGAAGCCATAGAGCGATACCACAACTCAAATAAATTTTTTATGAAAATAGAGCTCCTTTTTTTATTTATAACAAAATGGCAGACAGTTAAAAAATATTGCATTACTTTTGCACCACCTTGTATATAGTGGGTTGCGAGATTTTGCTATGCCTATTTATATTAATAAATCAAAATCATTCTAGGGCCCAGGATCATAAGAGTCATTTAAGGTGTGACATGAATAAGTTTTATTTATTTCAATATGAGAGATATTTAAAAGGCGTTTATATTCCAAAGAGGTCGTTGTTGATGCTCTTAAACTTAACCTAAAAGCCCAAGAACAAAACCTCACTTATTTTTCTGGTATATCGCTTTTTCATATCATATACATATATACATACATACATAAGTATATATTTATCGTCATTAAGTGGCCACACATCCTAACAAATAAAGCAGTAAACTCCCTAGTCCGAACCACGAAATTACTTTTTCAATGAATTTACTCAAATACAATTCAGTATTAGAAAGGATGCTGGTTGTTTGTACTTGTAGTACAATTTTGTTTATATTTGCAGGAATTTTATTTTTTCTTTTTTTTTTCTTTCTTATTTTTGTGATTTAATAGTTATTTTTTCAAGTTTATTTTCCTTTCAGAAAACAAGAACTGATTCTTTTACTCAATTCCTAATGCCACTTCTCCATGGCATTTGTTTACTCTCGCACACACACACACACACACACACACAACTTTGTACTGGATGTAGTTGTAATATTTGAAATCATTATAGTTCATTGTCTCTAAAGGCCCCAAGGAATTTGCTGATGAAGGAAAATGTGCAAATTGTATAAAGTGTAGGTATGTTTGGGCAAAGGGGTGGGTGGGCTTTAGGTAGTTCTGTATTCAAATCAAGTAAAACTGCAACAACAACAATGATAGCAGCAACAAAAAGCAAACCAACAAATACATGCTCGTTTATCTATTTTTTTTTTACAAGGGTATAAGAAACTTTCCTGTTGTATAGATTTCAGTAAAGAAAATTTATTTTGAAATTTTATAGATTTTTAATACCCAGGTGATTTGCTTTTGTGCTTGATTTTGTACTTGTTGCCATAACTTAACGATTTTGTACATACATATCTACTAGTTGCTATGGAACTAACTAACGATTGTTTGCAGTTGTAGACAAAATCACAAATTAAGTCCCCTTAAAAATTGATAATAAACCAGATAGTTGAACTTTTGTTTTTATGTATGTACTATGTAAGAATGTAGGAGATGTATTTGTTTTACATTTTTGGGACGAGCTCATTAGATATGCTGAAACATCCAGTAATATTTTTTGATTATGAACAAATAAGCAAAATTTTGCAATAAATAAAAGAAAGGAGTGGGTGTCAAAACAAAAATGTTCTCCATTCTTGCTTTAATAAAATTTTATATTTGTTTAAATTTATTTAGTAGAAAATTTAAAATGTAACGAAGTATATTTAATTGATGTTAAGTCTGTAATGGATTGATAAGAAAATTTTGTTTTTTTTTTTATTATTTGTTAAGCAATTTTTTTTGCTTAAGAGCCTCGTCATTACATTTAAAAAAATTGGAGAAAATCTAAAAAATTCGTATTTTTATAGAAAAACTCTCGAAATGTTATTGAGAATTATGAAGACCAACATTATAAGATGAGAGGCCTTAAACAAAAATATTTCACAACAAACATCCTTATTCGATTCTGAGGCCATTTTTGAAATTTCACAACCGTTTTTACAATTACAATCAGACGGCTTTTTTACACGCAAAATTTGCTTTAAAAAGTCTTGAATTTGTTGGAGAGAAAGGAAAAGAGCTCTGAAC
The DNA here is from genome assembly GCA_949987645.1 of Tachina grossa. NCBI lineage: Eukaryota > Metazoa > Arthropoda > Insecta > Diptera > Tachinidae > Tachina > Tachina grossa. Next base: position 170,836,700 of record OX465274.1, on the reverse strand, counting down.
CTTTTTTCGCATCTCTCTCCAACAAACTCAAGAATTTTCAAAGTAAGCTTTTGTGTGTGGAAAAGCCGATTATATCAACTTTGTTATTTTTTTTAATAAAATTTAAGGTTATTGTTTTATTGTTTTTGAAAAAAGGTTTGAAAATCTAATAAAGATTTTTGTTGCGAGTTATTTTTGTTTGATGCTTCTTAAGGTTCCGTACACTAAAGGTGAAAAGGAACCCCCTATTGTTTTCAACGGACCTAAAATTTTCACAGAATATGTGAAACTTTGGCCGCTTTGTATCGTGGAAACTGTATGAGGCAAACACTTAAAATTTAAAAAAAAGCTAAAACTAAAAATCCAAAAATTAAAATAAAGAAAATCGAAACGAAAAATCGCCATAATAAATAAAAAAACACGCTCAGATGAAAAATATCACCAAAAATTAAACAAATTACTCAAATTACAACACCAAAAGAAAAAAGAGGACGCCAAAAAAATACAAAAATAGCCAAAATAATCTGAAAAAAGTCGTCAAAACGAAAAAAAGTCGCCGAAATGATAAAAAAACTAAAAGTAGAAAATCGCTATAACAAAAAAAAATATCGCCAAAAACAAACAAGTCGCCGAAACGAAAAAAGCGCTAAAACTAGAAAATTGCTATAACAAAAAAAAAAATATCGCCAAAATCAGAAAAAGTCGCCAGAACGAAAAAAATTTAAAAAAAATGGAAAAAAGTCGGCAAAAAGAAAAAAGCACCAAACCTAAAAAATCGGTAAAACAAGCAAAAAAAAAAATAAAATTAAAATATCACCAAAAATAGAAAAATCACCAAAAATAGAAATATCGCCAAAACGATAGAAAAAAATCGGCAAAACGAAAAAGAAACACTGCTGAAAGTAACAAAACGCCAAAACATAAAATGTAAAGTCGGCAAAATTAAAAAATCGTCGAGACTAAAAAATCGGTATAACAAAAAAAAAAAAAAAAAAAAAAAAAATTACCAAAAATCGCTATTACAATAAACAACTGAAAAAATCGCCAAAACCAGAAAGAATCGCCAAAATGAATAAAAAGTCGCCAAAAACGGATTAACATCGGCAAAACGAAAAAAGGGCCAAAACTAAAAACAAACAAGAAAAATCACTTAAATATCTGTGGCAAAAGGGAAAAAGTGTTTAAGTCGAGATAAGATCATTTTGAGTTAATGGTACTGCAGTAATCGGCATCTTCGAAAGTACCCCGGAGCGAAATATCAATTAGGTTGTGCGATTTTTCAAGAAGTTACAGCAAACTGAAATTGCGGCTTATCTTTTTTAAACTTCTAATCTCATTTTTAATAATAGCTTAATTTAGGTTATACTTTGGCATATTTCAACTTAAATATATTATTTACAGTGTTTAGAACGACGTTTGCTTAAAAAATTAAGGTCAACATAGAATTTTCCAATTTAACTGTGAAAGATATAAATTTCCGAAAATCGGCTTGAACGCTTAAAAGTGCTCTCCTGCAAAACAGTCAAATATGACTTAAGCACTTTTTCCTTATTGCCACCGATGTAATAATAATAATAATAATAATAATAATAATTTGCATAATGTCTATGTCGCAAAATTTATTCCACAAAATTAACAAAAACGTTTGTATACATTGGATGAACTTTGAAATGACGATGGGTCATCCAGTTCTAAGGAGTGTAAATCCTGAATTGGCGGATGTCACAGCATCACCTGATGACGCAAATGTCCAACGCGATTGTAGGGTACCTCCCTAATACTGTACTTAATATTTTAATTTAAAAATATAATTTTGTTGAAGTTAAGAAATTTTTATATAAATGCAGCTGTCTGTATTCCTACAGCAAGAGTATCTACAAAAAAATATCATCGAAATTACTTTATTTTGACAAAGTTTTGACTGGAACAGCACATGTAACATCGAATTTTATTGGTCATTTGCGAAAGCAACATTTAGAAGAATACAACGAATACGAAGAGCTGAAGCAAGAAACGAATAACTCCAACAAAACAAGTCCACTTTGACCATCTATGGGCAACCGGTGCCTATAGTGGAATCCGATTCATTTAAAACACTGTTGAATTTTGCAACACTTTTCTGATTTATGATTTTTATCTTAATTAAAACAGTGAACTAAAAAATGACTCACAATTCTTTTCCTTTAGATTTAGAATTCGTTTCGAACTTTAATTCAATTTTTTTTTGTGGATAACATGAACGCATTCAAAAAAATTTTGTTTCATGATTAACTCATTGAAACTTTAAGGTCCAAATTCACTGTCTAGAGTTAACGATTTGTCTTATTAATTTCATTGGTTAAACCACCTTCATTAGTTAACTAAAGGCTGTGAATTTGAGCCTAATTTAATTAATTTTTTTAACTATTCGAATGCACTCAAGAATTTTTATTACAAATGCATTCCAATTTTAATTCAATTCAAATTTCAGCAAAGTGAATTAAGTTAATTTTTTTAATTCATTGTGAATTATAAACCAAATATTAATCATTCATTTACAGTTCTGATACATACATATGTAGTGTCCGTACGGAACCCATTGTGAGTGAGTCAAAGTCTCACTTTACTGAACTTACATATTTATTAATTGATTATGTTTGTGTGCGTAATTCTCAATAACATAATGATAGTTTTTATATAAACATACCGAGTGTTTTCAAGATTTTCTTCAGAATTTTTGGACTGAAGTCTATTGAAGAGTTTCTTAAGCATGAACGAAATGCATTAAGACGCTGCTTAACCAGAAATATTTTGTTAAAAAAGTTTAATCATCCATTATTTGTTTAAAACTTTAGCAAATGTTACTGTTGCAGCCATTAATTAATTTCATATAGAAATATTATTACAAGTGTAGAGAGTGGAGTGCAACAAACAAAATATTAAATAATATTTTATCACAAAATTTAACATTAACACAGCAGCCATTAAAACTACCAACAACTAGATGTAAATGGCTGGCAGAGGAGCTTGTACAATGTGGCAGTTCCTCAGGTCTGTTTGTTAGCTCGCAAACACAATTTATACAAGAGGCAGAATAGTGCTTGAATTTATCGTTCAACAACTGGCTAAGGGCATGAAATAAATATTTACTTTAAGCCAAGTCATACATAAATATACAACATGTACAACGGAGACGTTTTCTGTTTAGCTGGAGCAACAGCAGCACCAACAATAGTAATATTTTTTTTTTGTACTTACCTTAAGCCTTCCATCACGTCTGGCCGCACCAACGGAATTTATTTTTGAAACAAATACACCCTCATCTGTTGGATCGACTGGATTACCACGCTGACCATTAAGGCCGCCCTTAATGTGCATACCAAGGCGTTCGCCATCAGTTTTACTGATGATAATTTCCTGTGATTTATAATACGAGTGAAGAAAATAAAAGAAAAACAAACACGAAAAATAAATGTTAGTTCATTGTTGTGATTTTATGTTCAAAAAACACATACACAGATATAAAACTAAGACTTTAAACAGGTGGAAAATTTTATAAATAACTTAAATTTATGTAAATTTTAAGCACGTCACCACATACATACAGATACAATAAATAAATAATGAAAATTTAAGTTGGAAGTTGTTATTTATTACCAGAGATTCTCTTAACCCCACGTCTAGACTGGCAATAAAATCATTAACATATATTGCAGCAAATGTCAAATTATTGATATTGCCAATGTAGACAGCTCATTGCCAGTACTTGCAATAATTGTGGCAATAATTGTCAACAGTTTTTCGTTGACAATTATTGCGAACGTGAAACGTCAAACTCGGTGTTAATTTATGTTCGACTTTTCTGTATTGTGTTTGGCATTTCGATAACATTATTGAAATTTATAAAATATACATGAGTATGCATATTAAAAAACGAAAATAGTCTCTTAAAATCGTGTGTAGTGAAGTAATTTGTATTATTATAAGTTTTTAAAAATAAAAAATTGTTCGATTAACCAGATATTTACAAGTGAATTATATTTTTATTCTGCACCATCCCTGTTGACTTTTTCCATATTGTGGCTACGATTTCTCATAGCCTTAACATAAGTAAAGCAATAAGCAATATTGTTCCGCTATTCTGCCGGCGTTATTGCTATATTGCCAACATATTTATTGCCAGTCTAGACGGGGGCTAAAGATATTATATTATAATTTTAATTTTTCTTTTTTTTTATAGAAGCTTATTGTTACTGAAACGGGCGAATAATTGGCAACAGATTCAATTTGACATTTGAAAAAATTTATTGTGATTTCAAATCTTTATAGCAGCTTGAAAATTTGTTATGTTTGCATATTTAGTAATTCTCAATCATTTAAAAAAAACTTTGCTTAAAATGTAATAATGATTTGCCCAATCAGCAGCGAAAGTTAGTTAAAAAGGCTTCACTAATCAATAACAATCATAAATTACATTTTTTTAAATAGATTTGAGGTTAAAGTATCACTGTGCTTGAATCGAAAAGTTTTTTTTTTCTAATAAGCGGCGCAGCTGGCGGGTAAGCCTAAGCTAAGTCTTTTTTAGCTTCAGTTTCAAATATAATTAAGATTGAAAATTATGGTAAAAAATTACTAAAAATACGAAATTTTCCCAGTTTTCTGCCATTTAAAATTTTTTATATCGATATATCGTTAACTGAAATGCAAAATCAAACAAGTGACTGAAGTAAAGTTTCTTTGTTGGAAAATTTGTAGAGACATGCAAAGAAAAAAATATCATCAAACTGCAACTAATAATCTGAATTATTAATATTTATTTAAATTTAAATATAACAAATTAAATTGTTGATACAATAAAAACACAGAAAATTTTTGTTACACGCTAAACTAATCAAATTTTTGGTGACACAGTGCAACACGAAAATATATAATCATATACGGACACTACTACGTAATAAAAGGCAAAACAAAAGATACCCGTGTCTTCCATTTTTGCCCCAAGTCATGCACTTTTTTATGGGGCCCCAAAGATTTGGGGCCTCGGTGGCATTTTTGCATTTTCTCAGGCTCATATCTTGCAAACCGTTCGGAATTTTTATTTACTTTATGACGCAAAGTTGTAGATCTTGTCATAAAGAACAAAAATTGTCAACATATAAAATAAAAAAAACTTCATCTTCAGGATCAAAATTGCAAAAAATTTAAAAAAATTCCATTTTTTAACTTTTTTCCCCTGTTCAGGTCCATAGGTAGCAAACCGTTCAAAATTCAAGGAAACAATTAACTACAAAAATGTACCTAAGATCTCAATAAACAACTTTCTAGAATACATGAATTTCCTAAAAATGATTCTTAACACCGTTTAGATAGCGCTTAAGTAGACACAAAAGTGAAAAATTTCCAAACAAAAGAAATTCAAAAATTTTCGGGAAATTTTTTACTTTTGCTGCTAGCTAAGCGCTACCTAAACGGTACTAAGAATCATTCTTAGGAAATTAATATGTTCTAGAAAGTTGTTTATTAAAATCTTAGGTACATTTTTGTAATTAATTGTTTCCTTGAATTTTGAACGGTTTGCTACCTATGGACCTGAAAAGGGGAAAAAAGTTAAAAAAAAATCGAATTTTTTAAATTTTTTTGCAATTTTGATCTTAAAGATGAAGTTTTTTTGATGTTATATGTTGACAATTTTTGTTCTTTATGACAAGATCTACAACTTTGCCTCAGAGAGTAAATCAAATTTCCGAACGGTTTGACAGGTATGAGCTGGAGAAAATGCTAAAATGACACAGAGGCCCCAAATATATGGTGGTTCATAAAAAAGTGCGTGACTTGGGGCAAAACTGGAAGACACGGGTGTTTTTTTTTAAGTCTTATGCATGCTGCAAAACGCCACCTTATATGCAAACGGACGTAACTACACACAAGTTCGAAATCGAGTTTTTGATTGATTATGGTTAATTTTATCAAACTACATATTCACGCAAATATTTAGACCTCTGCGATCAAAAATTAGGAGTTTATTAAAGAAATTCCAACGGACGTAATTACGAATGCATCTATTTTTTTTTTTTTTTTTTTTTTTTTTTGCAAGGAACGTAACTAACATAAAAGTATAAATATATATAAAAATGAAATAAATGGTTAGAAACATATAAGTCTCCATTCTACCATTAAATTTCGAAGAAAGTTTTTAAGAACACTTTATTATTATTTGATTTTGAAACGTTTTTTGTTTCTCCTGTAAAAACTATAAAAGTGTAGTTACGTCCGTCTGAATTTAAGGTGACGAAAAGCTCAACAACTAAAAAAATCAAAATTTTTTTTATTAAAAATGTCAACTTAAGTCTCTGTTGGAACTTGCGAAAAAATTCACAATCATCATTGTTGATTTAACAAATTTAGATTTAATTAAATCATTTTTTAAATTATATCATAAGGAATTCGCACACGTAGAAGAAACATTAGAAATCATGTACAAGTATTAATACTTTCATCACATTTTACGATACAGAAATCTAAATATATACGTTGCGACTGTCAAAAAATCTAACTTAAAATCACATATTGTGTTCAAACCATCACACTTCAAATCAAATGTGTAATACAAGTAGAAAACAAAACAGCTGTTCAAAGAAAATGTCTGTGCTATTCATTTACTAGCGGCGGCAAAGCGGTTTCATGCAGGCGGGGACGTGCCAAAACTTGAAAAAATTCAGCAGTTTAAAATATTCTATGTAAATAACAGAAAAAAATTTAAGAAAAGATATTACAAAAACGTTAAAAAATTACGTCAACGAATTATACTTCCATACGATGACAAAACATTACATCAATGACGACACACTATCGACGGCGAAATAGCCGACTTGGAAGTTTGGTTTGTGTGAAAAAAAGTATTATCGTTTAGAAAATTTTCTAAAAACGAAAAAGTCTTATGGGATGTCAAAACTTTTATCGTATTATTTGCCACTTTGATGACATTTTGCGTTCAGACTATCACACTTGCACGTATTATTTGAATTTTTGACAAGTATAAATACAAAGTATAATAGTCTGAACGCGGCTTAAGTACGGTAGTCTATAAATCCAAAAATAAAAAAATTGTCTCAGTGAAAAATATTTTTTGTCACAAACTTCCAAAAAATTATATTTAGTCAATAGTTATCGATTTTGAAACCGTAATTCCTAAAAATTAATATAATTAGTGTTCTATTCAAACAGGCCTTTTAAGGCCTTTTAAAAAGAAGTGCACATTTTTTTCTATTTTGTAATACAGGTTTTCCTGTGGGGTCTTCCAGGACAACGAAGAAAGACAAAAGAAAATTGTCTGATTTGGGTTCGTTTTAATCTTATGAGAGCGGCGGATTATGAGTGGCAACCGAAACTTCATGGCGTTGCCAGTTGCCAAAAAATTATTACGCATGGCAACCCACAACTGACTGGCAGTTAATTTTCTTTTTATTTTATTTTGTTTTTAGAGCAGAGGTGATGAGTCATCTCTGATGACTAATTAATTTTTAGGAAGGCGAAAATATGTTTTAAAACTAAAACAAAAATTGCTAGTTAACAATTAGGGAGTTCACAATAGCGTTTTAAATTACGTCTTAATATTGCAACGTTTCAATTGTAATACTTTAATATGGTTTGGCGAGTTTTTTGTTTTTGTTTGTGTGCAATTCAAATTAATTGCAAGGTGGCGAATTTAAAAGTTTAAAAATCATGTCATTTTCAATATCGCAATATGGTAATGTTAAACTAAACAAGTTAAAACTGTCAGCACAGCTGCAGAGCGCATTGTAAAATTTATGACTTTTTCATACAAACAAAAAACAAACACTTGTCAAACATTTGCCAAAAAAAAAACGTAACCAACAAATACTAATGAAAAAAGTTTTGATCCAGATGCGTGTTTACCAAATTAAACAGTCTCGAACACAACTAATAGATAATGTCATAGAATCCAACACTATTGGCTACTCTCTAACTTGACAAACTTTTATCTGAATTGAAAGATTTGGCATTAGCATTTAGTGGTTACGCTTTTTTGAGCAAATGTTTGACAAGTGTGACCGTACCTTTATTTTATTTTAAATAAATTTATTAGACAATCTGTGTTTTAAAACATGAATTTATCAAACTTGCAGTGTAAACGCAAAATCTGTTTATGGTTTATATGGCTGTTTATGGTTTATGGTTTTAACGTTAAGACCAGGGGTCTAATCGTCGCTTTCGATAATGAGCTGATTCGGTCACGTTTTTCAGTTTGAGATGATGGCATTCGCTATCGAACTGCAAAAATGTGATCGGATCAACACATTATCGAAAGCGACGATTAGACCCCAGGTTTTTTACTTTAGGTGTGGGAACACTATACATATATCACATTAGAAGGTTCTAAATGAAAAAATATAAAATTTTAATCAAACTCTTGTTAATTTGAACTAGAGATGGGTGCGTGTCGTGTTTTTTTTTTGTGACACGAACACGCATGACTCAACACGAAGTGTTCGTGACATGCACCCTTATCGGGAATAAAAGGTGAACAGTTTGTTCATGTGAAATATTTCCCGTCAACAAAAATATGGTGAACAAAATTAGAAAATAGTATACTAACACAACAACAACGCAAACATTGGCGATCACAATTTTAGGGAAAGGGAACACTTTTATTCCCGATAAGGGTGATAAAATCTGATTTGATGCTTGTTCGTTTCGTTTCGTGTTTAGCAAAATTGACACGAAAAACACGAAACGATTTTAGATGTAAAATATATGTATAATGAATTTTGAAATATTTAATATGTTGTATCTTCAAACACACAACAGCAGCATATTTGTTGATGTTGTAACCGTCTCGGAATCTTAAAGTTCTTTACGTAAACCGATAGCATCAGCTGTCGTAGCAGATATTATCAGCTGGCAGTGCCAACTCGGTGCCATATTTTGCAAAGCGACTCCTGAAAAAAAAAACAATTAAATTTTCTGATCTTCAATTCCATACCAATAATATTTCGTGCGTATTGTGCAGTATCGTTTTGACGAAATTTTTCGCGTGCGTGTTTCGTACATGTTGAGCGTCTTTGTATTCGTATGCGTGTGCGTATCGTGTTGTGTTGGAAAAATTCGACACGCACCCATCTCTAATTTGAACTCCCAATTATTTTAACTTTCACTCTGTCCCTTTTAATTTTAAATTATCAAGAGTCTACTGTATTAATTTTTAGAAATGGAACTCATACATGACTACAGCGAAATACAAACAACATCAATGACATTAAGACATCAAAACAGGCGAATAAAGCTTTAGTGGGAATATCATTTGAATTGTAATAAAATGTGTTTTAAGCTCACCTCAAAAGGTATATAATCTACTTGTATATGCTTTTAATTGGATAGTGTAAAATAGACAAATGAAAATTTTTTATAAAAAAATCAGTATTAATTACATTAAGTTGTTGCTTTATAAAATTGGTAAATTTAACAAAAAACAAAAAAAAAAGCTAACCAAAAAGAAAATAATAGAAGCAGTGAAAAAATATATACATTAGTAAAGTGTGGTTCATTGTTTTAGTTTCACTTGATAAAAGAAAAACAAAAAACCGCAGTTGTTGTAAAAATTTTGCTGCTATTTCATCAATTAAAGTAACCTTAAAGCAGCAAAAATTAAAACTTAAACTTTATACAAAAATAATTTCAAACATACCTGGAAACCAGCTGGTAATGGATCGTGTTGTATTGTCAATTTAATTTCATTACCCGGCTTTAGCAATTCCATTACAGCATCCTGATGTGTGGCACGTGAGACATCGGAATCATTAACCTTTAAAATACGGTCACCCATACGCAATTTTCCACACTTGTCAGCAATACCACCTGGTACAACCTACAAGTGAAATAGTAAGCAACAGCAAGGAGATTAAATTAGAAAATTTTACTTAATGTATTAGAGAGGAAGGAGAATAGGAGGAAGGATGTGAAGAGATAAACACAACAAGTATAAAATTAGTTTTAAATGAAATTCTTTTTCTAATAATTATATAAGATAAAGTTCATTACTATTAAAACACATTCCCTAACGAGCAGCAAAAAATTAACACCCACATTAGATTTGCAATTTATTTGTAAGCGTGGGAGCATGAATACATATTTTTGTTTTGTTTCCTTTTTTTAAACAACTAAGATATATACAAAGGATTTTAATGTTGTGCCTTTTACTGTTACTTTCGCTCTTAGCTTTATCGCTATTGCTGGCTGCTACTGATGGTGCTGATGATGACGTTTTCCATTTATATTCTGTTACAATAACTACTTTATTAATAGACATAAATTTTACACACTCCAAAAACTCATTAGTCGCGCATGCCACAAAATAATAATAATAATAACAATAAAAGGAAAAGTATTTCAGTTTTTTTCAAACATCGTTGAGGGGCACAATCAAATTCTTTTTTTTTTTCAATTATATCACTCTCTTGAAGCTGCTGGGAAAGGTGAGGACTTTGGCCCAGAAATATCCATCAAGCCATTACTAACACTAACACTTATAATGGGTGTTTTTTTTAGAGGTATAGAACTTCGAATTGAAATAAAACACAAGAAAATCGTTTTAATGTCCATCAATTTGGCTTTATTGGAGGGATAATTTTATGCCATTAATGTTTAAATATGATTTCGGGCATGTGGCCGCCGCGGCTGGCTCGAATAAAGCCAATTCTACAGGTCCAATTTTCAACCACTTTTTCGAGCATATGGGGCCGTATGTTGGCAATAACGCCACGAATGTTGGCTTCCAAGTCCCTTAACTTTTCTGGTTTGTTGGCGTAGACGAGCGACTTCACATATCCCCAAAAAAAATAATCCAATGGTGTCAAATCACACGATCTTGGTGGCCAATTGACAGGTCCATTCCGCGAAATTATGCGCTCATCGAATGTTTCCTTCAATAAATCGATTGTGACGTGCGCTGTGTGGCATGTAGCGCCGTCTTGTTGGAACCACAACTCATCCACATTCATGCCATCCAATTCGGGAACAAAATAGTCGGTTATCATGGCTCTATACCGGTCTCCATTAACGGTAACTGACTCTCCAGCATTATTTCGGAAGAAGTATGGCCCAATGACTCCACCAGCCCATAGAGCACACCAAACAGTCAGTTTTTGTGGATGTAATGGCGTCTCAAGGGTCTCATGTGGATTCTCTTCACTCCAAATGCGGCAATTTTGCTTGTTGACGTAGCCATTCAACCAAAAATGAGCCTCATCAGTGAACAAAATTTTGCGATGAAAATCAGCATCGAGATCAATCTCATTTTCGGCCCATACACCAAAATCACGACGCATTGCATGGTCTCGCGGCTTTAATTCTTGCACAAGCTGGATCTTGTAAGGTCGCAAGCCAAGATCTTTGCGCAAAATCTTCCATAAAGTTGATGGACAAAGCTCCAATTGCTGTGCACGGTGGCGAATCGATTCATTCGGGTCCTCTTCAACACTTTGCTCTACAGCGGCAATTGTTTCTTCGGTGCGCACTGTTCGACGTCTCTGCGGATGCGTATTATCACATAGAGTAAACGTAGTGCGAAAACGATCCATGGTTAACCAAATTAATTGCTCTGATGGACGATTATGTCGACCATAAAATGGACGGAGCTTGCGGTAAACTTCGCGAACTGAACCATTATTTTCGAAATAAATTTGCACGATTTGCAAGCGTTGTTCTTTTGTCAACCTGTTCATGATGAAATGGCAAACCAAACTAAATATTAATCACTTGACAGCTGACAAAATGGCCGCCAGTTAAAAAAGTGATGCCAACTTAAAGTTCTATACCTCAATAAAAAACACCCATTACAAGTGCTTCTAGTTAGTCTTACCTGCGAGTATCTAATTGACTTTCACTTTTTTTTTGTAGAAATTTGAGCTTCATAATTCTCGTATTATTAAAAATTTAAATTAGATTTTGACTACTACTCTATCTCAGGCATAAGAACGAACTTAATTTAAAAGTTATTAGAGGAAATGTATTTTTTTTAATGGTCCCAACAATTATTAAGGCAAAAGTTATCACTATGACAATGACAAGGGAAGACACATAAAACTTAAATTTCGAAGGACGCAAAAAAAGTGCTGGCTGCACTAATTATTTAATTCCAAGATGTAAAAATTTAATACTTATTAATGTTTGAGCAAAAGTAATGTAAATTGTACTACCCAGCTAAAAAAAATTATATATGGTCCATATTGTTACGTTTAAATTTAATTAAACGTGTGAGTTCTTTTGATTGCTCAAAAATAAAAATAAATAACACACAATTTTTATTTGCTACTGTTTTTCCTTTTTATTCTTAACGAAGCAAAATACAACTTGTCTTTACTTAACTACTTCTTATCGTTATTATCCACTTTCAACGAGGTCTTAACTCGATTACCCTACGTCTCCACTAGCCATCGACTTGGACATGACATGGACATGACGCCGCCAGAGCAACTGTGAAAAATTCATCAACTTCCTTGTTGTGGTGAACACGTGCGATGTTCATATTCAGGCATATGAAAGTATTTTGCGGTAGTGCAATAGAGATGGAATATTTACCACTTTTGTTCTATCTCTTTTCTTTCTATTAAAAATGGTTGCGGACATCAAATCTCATGGCGAACATTTTTGCTCAGACATATGCTCGGGCATTGATGTCAGAGCATGGACGAAAGTTGGACATGAGCGGTCTCCATTAGCCATTTGCGATGTCCGACATGATGCCCATACCAAGTTCATGGCTAGTGGAGACCGCTAGTTACTTTCTGATTAGCACTCCCTGTTCTCGCACATGCTGCCACTTTTTATAGTACAGGAACCGGTTCTCGAATGTTCGCCCGATAGATGGCGTAATAACATGTCTGTACTTAGTAATGGCATCTGTGCATGTTGCCATCTGTATTGTCATTTGCTATTGATAGCCAGATGTTTAAACAGTCCTCTAGCACAATCGGGAAAATTCATGTTGCTGCTTCTAGGCGTTTGTAGATAATTCGATTGGCCGTTATTTTTGAATTTCAAAGTAACGACTCTCATCTTGGCAATGCGGTGTGCTACTGGTAGTACATGGTGGTTACCATAAGTGCTCGCACTTTAATTTGTAGGTGTGCATGTCTGTAGCTATGTACGCAATTATTGTTGTTGCTATAGTGTTTGCAAGTGAATATGTGTGTGCGTTTAGTGCTTTAGTTAAATACTTCTAGATAGTTCTTTGCATTAACCCTGTAGGAATATTTTTACGTAACAATATATTTTTAATATATGAATGTATATAACTATATATGAATATGTATGAATTCTTGTATGGAAATGCATGGGATTATACATGGCAAGATTATTATATATGAATTGATATATGGAGCAATATATGAAACGTATTATAATACATGAGTTCATATATGGAAATTTATTTATGAAGCTCTTCATATGTGGATCCATATATAGAAATAAGATTTAACCTTCATAGGGTTTTTAAAATCGTGGACATTAACGATCTTCGGGTCAAATTTGACCCAAATTGGAAATTATGTATTGGTTTCATTTATTTGTGATTCATTTATTGCCAATAAAAGAGAACATTATTTCATATATTTAATTCGATTAATATATGATAGATAAAACCGTAATATTAAATCGATATTGTTATTAATTGTACATAAAGTAATGGTTTCAGAGTGCAGTTTTCATATCAAGTTTTTGCAAGTTATAATAGTATCTAATGGTGTTTTATTTTCTGCGTTGAGGCCTATCTGGCAACGACTTCTTTTGGATCTGTGTTTACCCTCTTCAAGCATTTTTTCTTTGGATTTAGTTGAAGTTTACGGCTAAGAAGTGTCGACGTTTTGCAAAACAGTTTATTTCCAGCCGCTATTAGCTGTAGATAGTAGATATCACAAAAGCATTGTAAGCTTATATATCTACCATGTTACTAACCACCAGTTGACAACATTGATTAGTCTTTCTTTTGCAAGTAAAACATGATCTAACTTTGTCCAGCAAATAAACCCTTCCATTTTATTTATTGTAATCTAATCATATTTGCAGTTTCTTGTCTTGGTGATTACTAACTTTAGAGATATGATGCAAAGTACTAAGAAGGTTAGGTTAGTTTAGGAAGGGTGGTACTTTACCGTACCTCCACTTGGAGACCCAATTGGGTCTATTGTGATTCCCTTCTGTTGCCCAAAAAAGTAATATTTACCCTCCCATTTGCAGCCAGAAGTTACCATATTATACTAAGAAGATTCACAGACTTTTTTTTATCGGAATATATACAAGAAGGGTACGAGTAATATCTTTGGTAAAACTAAAATAATGATAAACACGCATGATAATAACACATGTACTATCTCTGGTAGTAACTCATTTATATTTTTATGTGTAGTTTGAACTAAAGTGATTTGTGATCTCAGTATTTATTGTTCAACCGATAAGATGTAAAAAAATTATCTGCAGTCGTGTTATATTTTCAAAATCGTCTGATAATGTATGCAGGCCATTTTCTATTTCATTATCTTTCATTATTTTACAAAAAATACCAGACACAACACTTCCAAACTTTAAAACGGGTCAAATTTGACCCGAAGATCTCTAGTGTAAAATCTTGCATACAATTTTCTTTGGCAAGTTTGCGGATATATAAACCTACTATATCTGTTAAGATATAAAATTAAATAAAAGTCAGAAAATATGACATAGATCAATCACTAATTTTCAGAAAAAATCAAAGTTTTTTTATGAAATGGGTCAAAATTGACCCAAAGACCCTATGAAGGTTAATATATGGAGCCATATAAGAATGTATGCATACATGATGTTTCCATTAGAAAATACATACGGTATGCAAAGTTTATATAAGTTTATAAGTTATATAAGTTTTAAAAAAGAAAAACTTTTGTTACAAAAAAAAAACATTCTTGTACGATTTTATATATTGTGGCCCCATTTAATATAATCAAATAATCAAAAGGATAATCCAGTCATTAATTTTATAGAAAATAACAGAATTCTCTATATAAGAAACAAAGTTCATATTACTGTAAAAAAATTATATTGAAAACTATTGTTGTTAGCATTAGTTTTTAATCTGATTTCTTAAATGAAATTTTATGTACGAATTATAGCATTGCACAGATACATCTGTTTGCACTAGTTTTGCGTGTTTTTTTGGTTCTGGTATGAACAAATATGTCATTTATCGTTTTCTGTTACTAGTTGTAAATGGTGATTTTTTAAAGCAATTATTGTATGGTTGGGCAATGAGCAAATGAAAACAACACATTTATTTTTTTTTTGTTTTTCTAAGGTAAATAAGATACATAAAACTGCTTTTAGTCCCTATTTACACTATGCAAGTCTTATTGCTAAGCTGATTAATTTATTAGGAGAGAGAGAGACGGTGGGAAAAGAAACGTTGCTGTTCCCCTCGTCTCTCTCTCTCTCTGAAACTAATCAGCTTAGCAATAAGACTTGCACAGTGTTATTTGGGACTTACCATAAGTGCCTTATGATGTGTTGAGAAAAAATGTAATTGGCTGATGAATGAATGAATGAAACCAAAATTGCACATATATATGTAAGTAAATGATACATGTACATGAAACACATGCATTTGTAATTACTCTCAGAGCAAAATTGTCTCTTTCTCTCTCTATACTTTGGTTGCGACATAAAATAACATAACGAACGTCCGCACATATATCTGCACATCATGTATTTGTTTCAATAGTGGTTTTTTCATGTATTTGTATTACAATATGTATTTTTTGAAAACAGATCAAACAGTTGCTCAGCAGCAATACAATAAGCAATTGTTATTTGTTTTCAATTGTATTTTAATTTGGAAAAGCACGCACACACAATAACTCTTATACTAGTTCTGTCGCTCACAGTACAATTATATGGTACATACCATGGTATATTTGTTTTGGCTATACAAACGAGTATACAAATGCAACCCTTTAGTACGAATATGATTTTTGTGTTTTGTAAATAATTGATTAATTTTTTGACTTAAAATGATGAATGAAATGACTTTTAGTTCGATTTTCATTATTTGTCCAAACAAATTTTTCATTAAATACAACCTCCCTGTTCAAAATCTAAAAAAAAAGTAATTTTAGTAATTTAATTTATTGCACAGCAGTGCGCTTTTGTAATCAAGAGAGAATGAATATGAACTTTGCATACTGTAGAGGAAATATTTGCACATACATACATGTATGAAAATATATGAATATATATAATCATATATGCCCGCCCATATACCCTCATTTTTCGGATACGAGCCATATATGGGATATCATATATGCTTCATACATATTTTTTTTAGCTGGGTTGTGTTTTTTAAATAATTGATTTACATTTTCTCTTAAAATTACTTATGAAATGTCCTTTAGTTCGTTTTTAATTGTTTGCTCAATTAAATGTTTCATTAAATGTTTAAAATCTTAAAAAAAAGTAATTTAAATAATTGAATTTATTTCATAGCAGTGCGCTTTTTTAATCAAGGGAGTATAAATAACAACTTTGCATACTATATAGGGAATACACATTCATGTATGCAAATGTATGAATATACATATATTATCATATATGACCATATACCCTCATTTTTCGAACCATATCCGAACCATATATGGGATATCATATATGCTCCATACATATTTTTTTAGCTGGGTATGTAAATCCAACTACTGGCTGGATAACTCATTAACAGCTTTAGCGCTAATCTGAGAGATTTTCTCTACTTGCTGAAAATAGGCATTTTCAAAACATTTTGTAACACTTATCCAAGCCGGAAAAAATAACTAGACCCAGCTAAAAAAATATGAATGGAGCATATATGATATCCCATATATGGTTCGGATCCGAAAAATGAGGGTATATGTGCATATATGATTATATATATTCATACATTTTCATACATGTATGTGTAAATATTCCTTCTACAGTATGCAAAGTTCATATTCATACTCTCTTGATTCACAAAATCGCACTGTTCTACAATAAATTAAATTACTAAATTACTTTTTTTTAGATTCTGAACAGAGAGGTTGTATTTAATGAAACATTTGTTTGGACAAATAATTCAAAACGAACTAAAACTCATGTCATTGCTCATTTTAAGTCAAAAGGTGAATCAATTATTTAAAAAACACAAAAATCATATTCGTACGTAAAATTTCATTTAAGAAATCAGATTTAAAACTAATGCTAACAACAACAGTTTTCAATATAATTTTTTGCAGTAATATGAACTTTGTTTCTTATCTAGAGAATTCTCTTATTTTCTATAAAATTAATGACTGGATTATCCTTTTGATCATACAAGAATGTTTTCTTTTTTTTTTTTGTAACAAAAGTTTTTCTTTTTTTAAAGTTTTTTTTTTAACTAAGCTTTTTTGATTGCAAAAAGGATCTTATGTGAGATATCATGTATGCATGCATTCTTATATGGCTCCATATAATAAATCTTATTTCTATATATGGATCCACATATGAAGAGCCTCATAATTAAATTTCCATATGTGACGCGCAAAACAGAAAGGAACCTACGGGTAAAAACCGGTTTTGTTCAGGAGAGTCATTTTAAAGATTTAAATACGTGTATCTTTGGTGTACCATCACATCATCACTTTTGTGCTCAGATGTTGTCCACATCAAAAAAAAAGTGAAAATTGATTTTTTTTTATCCTTAGGTAAGGGACCTAAGGGACTCTATGCGTTGTCAAATATATGAGCTCATATATTATAATACATTTCATATATTAGTTCATATATAATAGTTTTGCCATGTATAATCCCATACATTTCCATACATGAATTCATACATATTCATATATAGTTATATACATTCATATATTAAAAATATAAGGACCATATATAATTTTCATTGCAATGATTACATTTTTCATATATGTATATCAAAATGTACCTTGCTTAGGAAAAAACATGTCGTTACATGAATGAAAATATTTCAAATGAAGCGTTGCATTGATTGAAACTTGACGACAAAATCATAACTATAGGTACAATGTAAAAAGTCATTGTACTTACAAATGTTTTTCTCTCAGTGTACCTTATATATTTTATTTTTTAATTGAGTTTTTTGTACATTTTGATAGAAGAACATCTAGTGTATCGAACAATCCAAAAATATCGTTAAAAAAAATTAGTTAGTGCCTTTCTATATTAAGGTAACGATACGAGGGCGCATCAATAAGTCCGTTAATTTTAGAATGAAATATACTTTTTTTTTTGCAAAACAAAAATTTATTTTTCAACATAATCTCCTTTTAACTCAATACACTTATTCCAACGTATCTCCAGTTTTTGTATCACTTGCAAAAAATAGGATTTTTCGAGCTCATTAAAATAGGCAATTGTTTGGTCGTTGGAGCTAAAGATCTTTCCACCAAGCCATATCTTTAGATTTGGAAGTAGGAAGTAGGGCTAAATGCGGAGAATATGGCGGATGGAGTACCAATTCGTATTCTAATTTCTAGAGTTTTACCATTGAGACTGCAGACGCGTGCACTCGTGCATCATCTTGATGAAAAATAACTTTTTTCCTGGCCATTTGGGGTTCATTTAATTTTTAAATCCTCATTCAATCGGTCTAATAGGTAGACATAATATTCGCCGTTTACTGTTTTTCCCTTTTAAAGGTAATCCATGTGAATTATCCCGCGTGCATCCCAAAAAAACTGTTGCCATCACCATATTGGCCACAGGAACAGGTTAAGACTGCTGCTTGGAGTACAGTAATGTATTCATGTTTCATCTACAGTTACAAAACGGAAAAAAAACTTATTCGAATTGCGGTTAAACAATTCCAAACAATCCTTTGAAGTTATTACACGTTTACATCTTGCAGGCAACTTTCTTAAACAAAGCTGATCGTTTAAAATCGAAACCACACTGACATATGAAATGCCTATGGCATCAACAATCTCAGGCAATTTTACTCTTCGATCGACCAACACCTGGATCTAGATTTTTTTCAAAATTTTCGGGTGTACTGACCTCAATTGGCCGTCCAGAATGTTCAGCGTCATTTGTACTTGTGCGACCACAACGAAAGTGAGTAAACTACTTTTTTACCCTTGAAATCGATGGTGTAGAGTCCCAATAGTATTTATCGAGCTTTTTCTTGGTTTGATTGACGGTTTTTTATTGCTAAAAATAATATTTAATGAGCACACGAAATTTATTTTTTTTTTCATTCTCTTTTCAAAAGGCGAGGTAGTATGTTATCAACGGCTGACAAAACAAACTAAATAACACAGCTTATTCAAATTTAGACAGCAGGCAACTGACAGTTACCTCTTGACAGGAGCAGTGTTGCCATTTTAATAAAGAGGTGAATTATGCAAAGAGAAAAAAAAGCAACAGGCGTCTATCAAAAATGAAATCTACAAAAAAATTTAAGAATATTACCCTAAGTAACTAGAGGACTAAAATGAAAACCCAGCACCCGCCGAGAGGCATTAAAATTCAAGATTTTCGTTGGGTAAAAGCATTTATAACCAAGTATCAAAAGCACTAGTAGCATTTCGAATATTTTCGCTTCCTTTTTTGATGTTTTTTTTAAGAAGTAACACTGAGACAATTAATGCCTACTACTATTACTAGGTGTTAGCTTCTTTCGGAAAGGGATAGTGATAGAAGACAGGTGGTGAAGGAAGAGATAGCAGAAAGCTTCATTATTTTACAACTCTGCTTTTTGCACGCTTTTTTGTAATAATGAGTGTTGCAGCGCCTTCTGGTGTCAAATGAGGTGTATTAAATTTTGAAGCTGTGTTTAGTAGCCATTTTATTGGTTATTTTACTTCGCCTAATACATTAGTATTAGTATCCGTTGAAGCAGGAGTAGTTGAGTGATCAGTGACTATGCCTTCACTATTTGAACTTTCCTACAACAACCTATACAAAGAGACACAAATGCAAATCAGAAAAATATGTGGAGTTGTTATATAATGACTATTGGATACAGGGATTGAACCCAGGATCTTCGGTTTTGTAGTCAACGTGCTAACTACTTCAGCCAAAGCCACCCTCACTTTTGTTAGGTGGTTATAAATGCTTCAAAAACATTTTAATGACATTTCTTTAACAATTTATAGCAGTCAACAAATGCAATTGAAAAAAAAACACGTTAATACTCTTACAAAAGCGAAAACAAAACTCTTGTATTTAACACAAGCGAAAAAACCAACACAATGAATTTTTTTTACATTAAATACAATAAAACTTTTCTCAAACAAATTAAACCAGTAAAAGAATATTTTTGTTGCCAAAAGGTGAATTTAATGACTTGTTAAATTAACAAAATGTTGTACAGACAAAAGTTCATTAAAGAATCCCAGACATACGTACATAATTTAACAAACAAAAAATAAAGCTGGCGATAGTAGAATGAAAAATAAGTTACGAGCATAAGTTTAAAACTTTATGTGACAATATTTACACGAGCGAACACACTACACACACACCCAATCAGACACGCACACACACACAAATTAAAAGTTTAACTAAAGTCGAAATTAAAAAATTCTAGAAAAAGAAATTTTTAAATATTAAGAAAACTTTTTAAACAAAAAATTTATTTTAATAAGGAATAATTTCTTAATCGAGCTTAAGTTCTGTTATTTCAATTCTTATTGAATGAACTATTTTTATTAATTAATGTAAGTTTCTAAAGAAAAGAAGAAAAATTAATCGGGGAAATACCGATATTTTTCTGTGCAGCCACGCAACGCACTTCATCAGCATCCATGTCTATCTATCAATTAAATCTAAAAAAAATTTCATTTAAAAAATGTATGTAAAACTGTACAAATAAGTTGTAAATCTTGGCGAGGAATAATTAAATCATATTAAAAAAAAAAGTATGTTAAGGGCTATTCATACTCGTATATTACGTAACGCTATTTTGGAAATTTTATACCCACCTTCCCCCCTCCCCATCAGTCAGCCAATGGTAACGCTTTTTACAAAAATTTCACTATAAATTTTCAAACCCGTAAGAAATTCTTAAACCCCTCCCCAACCTGAAGCGTTACAATTGCGCCCATAATTATTAAAGTAGTATAAGTCATAAACTTATTTGGGGTATTCACAAGGGTGTCCTAAGTGTCATAAAGTCATAAGGTCCTAACATTTTAAACCAGTTTAAAATTATTTTTATTTTCTTTCATATAAAAGAAGTACTATATTAATACAATTCTTCACTCTATTGCTTAATTCACAACAATCTTTATCGTGTATTTGTGTATCAAATACACTTTTGGTTTTTTAATTGTGAACACCCTCTGTGTTGTGTATTAATGTATTTCGTATTTTTAATGAAAAAAGAAGAACAAGCTACATACAAATTCTCTCAGAGATCCTCTCTTTGAATACAATATTTTAAAAACATATGAAATAAAAGTGTAATAGTGTATTTCATTTTTATATGAAAATTTCATACAACAAATGTTATACTCTTGTATTTAATATGATAATACAATCGATACAGAGATACAAGAGGTTTTGTGAATTAAGCATATGTATTTGTTACTGTCCCAACTAATTATTTTGATTTTTACTTTTCTTTTTCGACAAAATGTCCATTTACGTTTAAATACGTGGCGTTTTTATTTAGCAAATTTCTACTCAAATCATTATATATTGCAAAAAATATAAAAATTTAGCAGGGGATTGAAATAATGGAAACAATCTCCCAAAGCTGATTATATAGACTGCAAAAAAAGTAATAACTCTAGTATAGACTTACAGCATATAAAACGCGAAAACTTGCAAAAATGCGAATATCTTCAAAAAATTTCCAAAACCTCAAAAACTGTAAACGAGCAAACTCAGTAGATTTTATGAATCAAAAATTATCTCACGTGCAAAAAATTTGCGAAAATTCGTGAATAATTTTTTAATTGAAAAAAACCTAAAATTTATTTTAAAAAATGCTTAAATTGTAAGGAATGCAAAAAACTTTTAAAAATTCGCAATTACAAAAATTCGCAAAAAACTTGGTAAAGCTATGTACAGACGATTGTCAGATCTTACAATATTGTCAGATCTGGCAATGTGCTGACAATGTACTGGCAATCGAAAATTGCCAGCACAATATTCCTTGTCAGTTCACACGGTTGTCAGAAAATCTTACAATTTATTGCCAGACGGTTGTATGACAATAAATTCATCTGACAAAATCGTCAGTAGAAAAATTGTCAGTTCACACGGTTGTCATATGCACAAATTGTTAGATCTGTTGTAATGCGTTGCCAGACTTAAAGCATTTGTTGGAAATTGTTAAATATTTATCGTTTGTGTTTGTGTTAAATGTGAAAAGTGAAAGTATAAATTATTATGGACCATAAAGAAGCAATTGCAATGATTTTGTCTGCATATATTTTATTATAAATTTTTTCTTTAAAATCAAGCGTGTACAGTGTTTCCCATAGAAAGAATTATCTTACAATGACGCCATTGTCAGATGCATGAACTTCGCACATCTGACAACATTAAAATGTCTGACAAATATCTGGCAATAATTTTACAATTTCTTCACACGATTGTAAGATGTCTGACAATTTGTTGTCAGCTGCTAGTCTTGCAATGGACTGACAATGCTTTTTCTGGCAACGACGTCTGACAAAAAATGTCAGTTCACACGGTTGTAAGAAATTTTGAGCACATTTAACTGGCAATATTGTAAGATCTGACAACCGTCTGTACATAGCTTAACATCAAAAATATATTAAAGTCTGATACTTATTAAAAAAAAGTTTAAAACTGTTAAAAAAAAACAAGGAATTGGGAACAATCACTTTTATTGCAAAAATTTGCAACAAATTGCAAACAAGCTCCAAAATTACTTACAAATACCTAAAGATCCAAGAAATTCCAAAAATCGCAGAAAATTTACAAAATTATGAAAATTCGCACAAATAGATAGATGTATTAAAAATCGGTAAAATGGTAAAAAGGCAAGCCCTAAAATAACACATAAATACCTTAAGATATAAAAAAAATTGGAAAAATTCGCGAAAATGAAAATTTGCAAAAACTTGCTAATACCAGGGATCGCAAATAACGATTATTTTCCAAATCACAGTAATAGAGAAGTGCTACGTGCACAAGGAATGTACCACGATACTCTATGTTACATGGACTACCTATAGATGCAATGATTGTTATATTTTGTGACTTTTATTTATTCCTTAAAAACATTTTAATTTTTAAAATGAATAAACTATAAAAAAAGTAAATTTAATTAAACATATAAGAGTTTTTTTTACAGACTCTGGCGATAAATTCAATTTTAAATCGGTCAATATTAATTTTAACGCAAAAATTACACTTTCTACATTTTAAAAATTAAGCAAAAAAATAAAAATCAAAAAGTAATTGCTATTTTGTGAGGAATAAATAAAAGTCACAAAATAACTCTTATTTTGTGAGGAATAAATAAAAATCAAGAAATAATGATTAAAAAGTGATTTTTAAAATAAAAATTAGCGGAAATCACCCTTTGTTGAACATCTGCAATTTTAGCAAACATAGCATGATTTTTCGCTACAAAGCGTGAGTGTCTTTTTCCAGTTCTCAGAAAATTAATTATAACAGCTGATTGTGGAATAAATATTAAAAGAACTTTTTTTGGTTTTTGTAAATTGAGAAAAAAAGCTTAGATAAAAAAAAAATTCAAATATTTCACTATTAAGGATTTGCTTTAAAGTTTTGACAATGCCTAAACCAACAGAAAAAAATAAAACCATAAATTTTTTGATTGAAAATGATGTTGATGAAATTGAATGCGTGGAGATTTTAGAACACGAAGGTAAGTTAAACATAAGGGATCTTCCTCCAAAGGCTAATATTTTTATGCATAAATTCATGTAAGGATGAATTAGTGGATAATATATTAGATGATGTTAATGAAGACATAATCTCGGTTGTACCAGAGTTGTGTAAAGTATGTTTACCGCTGCTAAGCCGCAGCCAGTATTTCAACGCCGCGGGTAATATTTCACATGTTCACATGTTTCACCTTTTTTGTATAAAATTCATAAAACTTCATAAAATTATTTCTAAAATAGTAAAAATTCAATTCACATAGAATTTTTACTATTTTAGAAATAATTTTTGAACAGTTTTAGCAAAAATTTAATTTCAGCACAGGCAGTCTTTGTGGCGGCTCTGCAGTCGTAAAATTTATTAAACGCAGGGGTTTACTTGTTTTAGCATTGACAACATTTGCAATTTTCAATATGCAATGGTTTTTGGTTATGCATAGTTATTCAAGTGATGCAAATCTCAGTTGCATGTACTTTATTGTTGTGGTCTTGCAGAATATAGCACGTATGCTACATTTGCAATATCTGCAGGACTTGCAAGGTCAGTACACAACGAAGAGTGATTTCCGCTATTATAACCGTTACGGTCCCTGGCTAATACCAAAATGATAGCAAAGTGTGATATAAAATAAAAGCCGCCAAATGTGTAAAAAAGGCAAAAACTGCAACAACAACAAAAAAATTCAATCAGACAATGATGTGGCTTGATTCAATCGTAATTTGTTAAAATTATACACAAGAGCAATAAGTTTTATCAAATATTACCTGATCACAAAACTTAAGAAAATTTGCAAATAAATTCCCAAGCCTTAACATTTTAAAAGGTCAAATGCTCGAAAAAATTTTGTTTTACATATTGCAAAAATTCGCAAATAATTTTCGGAAACAGATAGAAGCCGTTCAATAATTTTCTCATAATTTTGCACATTCGTACCAAATATTATTTAATTTTTGTAATATTTTTTCTTATTTGTTTTGTATCACACTAAAATATGAGGGGTTGCTCACAGCAGTCGTATTTTAAACTAGTTTAAAAGTTTAGAACATTAAAAATTATTAAAAAATTTTTAACTTAAATTGTAACAATTCCCATAAAAAACGCTAATTATTAACTTGACTGCACCCGGTCAAAAAAATACTTGTGTGACAACACTCTATTCTTAAATAGCTGTTGTTGTTATTTACATTTATTTTCTTTTACATACTCTTACGACTACAATTTGAAGCTGAAAAAAAGTCAGCCAATGTAGCAATAGTAAAGTAAGAAAATAAAAAACATATTGATTATTGAGTTCTTGTTTCAACTTTGTTATTTGTTTTAAGCTTCTCATTTGTTTAAATAAAAGTTTATAATATAATAACTCTAGTTGTTCTAAGAAGCTTTGGGTAAAGGTTCCCTGATGATCTGCATTAGCAACAGTGAAATGCGCATAGGATCCAGCTAAACCCCTCAATAATCAATTTCAATGTATTTTTAATAAAAATATTTTACTTAACAAGTAAAATATTAATTTGGGATTATTAGTGCGTTTAGAAATTTTAAACTTAAATTGTAACAATTCCCATAAAAAACGCTAATTATGACGTTATGACTTTAACACTACCGTTTGAATACCCCAATTGTTTCCACATATTTAGTAGATTGCATTAGAATAAACCAAAAAAAATATTTTCATGTCATCCAACTTTAATTCACAATTAATATAACTTTATTTAATAAATACTTATTAATTTTTTTAATATTTCGAAGCAAAAATTTATATGACTTAGACCACTTTCATAATTATGGGCACATAATAATACCTATCTGAATATTAATAATGCAAAATCATTTGTTTTGTTTATCAGCCGTAAAGCTGGAAATTTTCAAGTAAACTTCGTTTTTTTTTTTACTTACATGTGATATGAAAATTCCCGGTTCTCGAGCGCCAAAAGGGACACATGAATGATCGGTACCACCTATTATGCTGAAACCCAAAGAACCTTGATTTTTGGGCAAAACTACCTCCTGTAAATAAGACAAATGTAATATATTAAATACTCGTAGATACATATGTAAGTAATCATTTCTGTTTCATAATAAAACAAAACCAATTTCCAAATTAAATTTATCTACAGAAAACTTGTGTGTGCTCAAAAAATGAAATATAAAAGCCACATAAATATAAATAATTGATAAACCAAGAACCAATAATGATGGGTGGGATGGAGCAGAGTAATTGGATGAGGTGTATTTGGGGTTCGGTAATTATGTATGAAGTCATGTGCAACATTATGACAAATGAGCAATTAAAATAAAATTAATTATCTACATATTTATATAATTGCTTTGGGCATGCATGCAAGCGAGCATTATTTTTCAATATTTAAATATAAATTTTTATAACAAAATGCCATAGAAATTAAATTTAGAAAGCCAAGTTAAAAATATATATACATATATATATATATATATATATATATATATATATATATATATATATATATATATATACACATGTACGTAAATGTATATAGAAAGCAAAATATATAAATACGTGCATGTGTATACATATGTATGTATTTGCATATATACAATTTTAAATGCAAAGTAGCAGGAGGAAAAACATTTTAGCATAGAATTAATGCTATACGTATTAAAACAGTAAACAAGGATGAACATAATTTTGAAACACCATGTGCGAGAGCGTCACAAAAATTCTCGATCTAAGGGCCAAATTTACAGTCATTTGCTAATTGTTAGTAAACTAAAATGATAACTATTGTTTTACTAATATGTGCTTCATATTCACAGTGTATTGCTTAACTAAAGTTCTTAATATGAGCAAAGAATGGTAACCCTATTAAACTATTAAGTTTCATTATTGGCAGCTCTGCTATAGCATATGATTTTTGTTTATATTATTTCTTAACAAATGGATGAAACAAGTGCTCGCTCGTCTAACTTTACCGTGCAAGATATTGAATTAGTGCTGAAATTTAATATAATAGAAAATAAAAATATGTGTTACAGTTAAATACAAGGAAGACGCTTCACAAAACAACAATACTAATAAATTTTACAACGAATCAGCTGTTGTCTAACTATTTGTTAACCAATGACATTTGGCGGTTTAACTAATGGTCAACAAAAACCTTTAGTTCAAATATTATTGGTTAAGCTAATGACCCCTAAAAATATAAATCAATTGCACCGAGCAACCGAACTGTTTTAAATAATATGTGAGATTAGATTTAAATTTTATTTTTTCTGTGCACTTCGCAGTTCCATTTCGATGCTTGCTATATTATTCTTTTAAAAAATTTGTCACCTCATCTTATTGAATGTTCGCTATGTGATTTTATTAACACTCCACTCCAATGTATCGCCGTTCTATCCGATGCACGGTGATTTAGGTTTTAGAACCTGTTTGGTTTTAATTTTTCTCACACGATACCGCTTACCACTTTACAGTTGAGAAAATAATATAGACCTTTTGTATACCTATATTTTTCTTTCTCATTATAAAATCAAAAGTTAAGCAAGAAAACCTGCCGAGTCTAAAACCAGAATTACAGTAGAATTATTCAATACTACACAAAATAGTACATCGGTATGCATATATCTTTAAATATCTTTATCTCTAACTCTAACTCTATATCTATCTCTATCTCCAGTCTATCTCTATCTCTACCTCTATCTCTATCTCTATATCTATCTCTATCTATATATCTATCTCTATCTCTATCTTTATCTCTATTTCTATCTCTATGTATATCTCTATGTCCATCTCTATCTCTATGTATATCTATATGTCTATCTCTATGTATATCTCTATGTCTATCTCTATGTCTATCTCTATCTCTATCTTTATCTATAGCTCTATCTCTATTTCTATCTCTATTTCTGTCTCTATTTCTATCTCTTCTTCTATCTGTATCTCTATCTCTATGTCTATGTCTATCAATATATCTATGTCTATGTCTATGTCTATGTCTATGTCTATGTCTATGTATAGGGTGTTTTTTTCAGAGGTATAGAACTTCGAATTGAAATAAAACACAAGAAAATCGTTTTAATGTCCATCAATTTGGCTTTATTGGAAGGATAATTTTATGCCATTAATGTTTAAATATGATTTCGGGCATGTGGCCGCCGCGGCTGGCTCGAATAAAGCCAATTCTACAGGTCCAATTTTCAACCACTTTTTCGAACATATGGGGCCGTATGTTGGCAATAACGCCACGAATGTTGGCTTCCAAGTCCCCTAACGTTTCTGGTTTGTTGGCGTAGACGAGCGACTTCACATATCCCCAAAGAAAATAATCCAATGGTGTCAAATCACACGATATTGGTGGCCAATTGACAGGTCCATTCCGCGAAATTATGCGCTCATCGAATGTTTCCTTCAATAAATCGATTGTGACGTGCACTGTGTGGCATGTAGCGCCGTCTTGTTGGAACCACAACTCATCCACATTCATGCCATCCAATTCGGGAACAAAGTAGTCGGTTAGTCGGCTCCAACTGCTGTGCACGGTGGCGAATCGATTCATTCGGGTCCTCTTCAACACTTTGCTCTACAGCGGCAATTGTTTCTTCGGTGCGCACTGTTCGACGTCTCTGCGGATGCGTATCATCACATAGAGTAAACGTAGTGCGAAAACGATCCATGGTTAACCGAATTAATTGCTCTGATGGACGATTATCTCAACCATAAAATGGACGGAGCTTGCGGTAAACTTCGCGAACTGGACCATTATTTTCGAAATAAATTTGCACGATTTGCAAGCGTTGTTCTTTTGTCAACCTGTTCATGATAAAATGGCAAACCAAACTAAATATTAATCATTTGACAGCTGACAAAATGGCCGCCAGTTAAAAAAGTGATGCCAACTTAAAGTTCTATACCTCAATAAAAAACACCCTTGATATGTCTATGTCTATGTCTATGTCTGTGTCTATGTCTATGTCTATGTCTATGTCTATGTCTATGTTTATGTCTGTCTATGTCTATGTCTATGTCTATGTCTAACTCTAACTCTATCTTTATCTTTATCTTTATCTCTATCTCTATCTCTATCTCTATCTCTATCTCTATCTCTATCTCTATCTCTATCTCTATCTCTATCTCTATCTCTATCTCTATCTCTAACTCTAACTCTAACTCTAACTCTAACTCTAACTCTAACTCTAACTCTAACTCTAACTCTAACTCTAACTCTAACTCTAACTCTAACTCTAACTCTAACTCTAACTCTAACTCTAACTCTAACTCTAACTATAACTCTAACTCTAACTCTAACTCTAACTCTAACTCTAACTCTAACTCTAACTCTAACTCTAACTCTAACTCTAACTCTAACTCTACCTCTACCTCTGCCTCTGCCTCTACCTCTATCTTTATCTTCATCTTTATCTTTATCTCTATCTGTATCTTTATCTGCATCTCTATCTCTATGTCTATCTCCATCTCTATGTCTATCCCTATCTCTATGTCTATCTCTATATCTATGTCTATCTCTACCTCTATGTCTATCTCTAGCTCTAAGTCTATCTCTAACTCTATCTCTATCTGTAGCTTTATCTGTATCTCTATCTGTATCTCTATCTCTATATCTATGTCTATCTCTATGTCTATGTCTATCTCTATCTCTTATTCTATCTCTATTTCTATCTCTATATCTGTCTCTATCTCTATGTCTATCCCTTACTCTCTTTCTCTTGTAAGTTTTACTCACTTTTAATTTAATATAAAATTCAACACTAAAGAACAGTAGTTGATTATAAAAGCAGATGCTATTACTGTGATCGTGGGTTCCATCCCAATTTTCCACAAGATATTAGCATCATAAATTGTTCAGATAAGCATTAGTGTGTTATTGCGTTACTTGTTGTTGGACAGTTTAAGTGACGAAGGCATAGTATTGGTCACTAAGCAGTAGCCGACAGCAATTAATACTTATGATCCATACCAGTATACGTCACATTGACATCCTTCGTCCGCATAATAGCAGAATCATTAGCCAAGTAAAGCATTCAATAAAATGGCTGTACAGATGAGAGCATCGATTTTACACCGCAGGCTCTGCTAACATTAATAAAAATTGCAGAATTATAAAAAAAGGATTAAGCTTACTGACTTACTTCTCAATATATGCTACCTCAAAAGTATTAATAGAGTAATACGTTATGCTGAGTTCATTTCGTCGTCATTTTGTTGTGTTATTTTCAAAATGTTTTTTATATGGAAAGAAATGCCACACAACGAAAAACATCGGGAATAATGACAAACGTTTCCATTAGAACACACTATTGCGATGTCACAAAATGTCATAGTGAGTACTCGGCATTAGTATTAATAATAGGAATTATTTTTCTGAGTAATACTCCTCTTGAAAAAGTTAAATAAAATGAAATATAAAATAATAATAGATTTGCAAAAATTCCTGGCATTATCACTACATCAGTGAGAGTAAAAATCTCACTACAAAATCGCTCGAAAGTTCCCCAACTTCAGTAGAAAACTTTCCATCATAATAAAACACGTAATACCATTACATATCTATTCATAAGCGAATTATAATATTAAAGTGCCGCTGGACTACACAATGTTATTGAGAACTTTTTTGCTGTTGTTATTGTCACTTTGCTTCACACTATTCAATAAGTTGGGTAATATTAAAATTTTCTTTGCAATATTGTTTGTAAAAGTAAAAAAAAACTTACAATTAAATTAAATTAAATTACACAAAAAATTAAAAGGTAATGTTGAATGAAATAATTATGGTACAATTTTGCAAACACATTAAACAATTATACTTTTTTTTTGTATTAATTCAAAGACGTTTGAGTTTAGCTAATATATTGTGCCATTTTTTTTTTTAATAATATACACACAGGCAATTTTATTGCACAATAACATTATAAATGTGGGCGTGGTTTAGAGAAAGTAAGAATTAAATTTCTTTTTGTTGGTTCGCGAGCAGACTTTAACTTTTTATATATTTAACAAATACGTCGTCAATGCTTTTTCAAAGCTCTGCTATAAAATAAAAGCTTATGAAATATTCAGTTGAAAAAAGTAATAAATATATTTACAGCTTCGAAATTTAAGTTCATTTTATGCACTTTGCCATATTTTATATTTCCTTGAATATATTACCTGATTATGACAAAACAATATCAAACGGGGTAGAGATTATTTAAGTGGATTTTGAATTTAACACCAATAAAAATCGCAAAGTTCTGAGACCGCCCGCGTAAAAATAAATACAGCACACAACGTGGAAACAAAATGGAACGTAAAAGAAGCACAAAAATCAAATAAAATGAAATAAAAGAATATTTAATAAATCTTGGCATAAAAATAACAACAAATACAAGAGTAATAAAAATTACAAATCAAAAAACTTTTAAAATATAATAAAAATATGTACAATAAAAAAGTAAGCAATAATTTCATTTACATTAATATTAAATAAATAGAAAAGCAGAGAAAAGATTAAATTTATATCTATAAACTGTATGCAGTACAATTTTCCTTCTACTATAATTTTCATATCAAGCTATTATTTACTTTTTATTGTTATCCTAAAAAAAAAGATAAAAGAAAAAAGTAGTTAAGGACCTCCGAAACAAATTAATTCAACCGCAAAGTGTCATAATGCCAACAAATATCTAACCCACCCGCAAACACTGAAATATTTAAATACGAGTATATGTATGTATGCATACGTGGCATAATTAAAAGTTTGGCATTTTAATTACTAATAAAATATTTTTATTATTGAAAATCGTAAAAAAATATTTTGGAGATTATTTAATATATGTATCTATTTGGGTGGCCATAAATAATAAACGAAAAAAACAAAGACTGGCGTTCTTATGCCAAGTTAATGTGTTGCCATTTTATGGCTTAATTTAATTTAATGACCTAATAGCAACCAACCATTAATATATAACAAACTTATTTTATTGGTATCCTGATTTATTAGCTTGCGTTTTGTTGATTGATTTTTTTTATTATTGTATTTATAGTTTGACTTTCGTATTCTATTATTTTATATTTTGTATAATTGCATATTTGCTTAATTTGCTTAAATGCAAAAGCATGCAATTTACAAACTAATACTGTTTTCACACTTAAAGTTAACACCTGGTTTTAACGTTAAAACTAGAGATGTGCAAATGTCGTGATTTTATCGTATCACGCGTGAGTCACGCGTGATTCACGTGATTCGTGATCAAATATTATAACTAATCACGCGTGAGTGCGTGAGCGTGATTGAAAAAAATTTACTCGTGCGTGATCGTGCGTGAACTTATTTTAATAATCACGCACGATTTCTCACGCTCTCACGAGATAACATTCCTGCATAGGTACATATGTAACTGTATTCCATCATTTGAAATAAATTATTTTATAATAATAAATGCATATATGTATGTATAGTAATATGTATGGTAGTATGAGCTTATAAACATAATGAATACCCCCAAAGAAAATGTTTCGACTTTTTCTGAAGTCAGACTTGTACCGAATTTGTTAAGACATTTCGGTAGTTTCTCTGAACAATTTTTTTAAACATTAAAACTTTGATTTTTGAGTACATAAGTAAAAGTATGTGAAATTTTTTTTTAAATAAATATGTATATGTTGATAAAAAAAAGGATTGTAACAAATATTAAAAAACGTGAGTATGTGCAAATTATTTCGACAATAGCAGCAACATAACAGTGAAGCGGTACTCTGCTATAAAAGCAAAAAGAAATCGCACCTACATGTCGTTAGGAATTCGTAGCGACTTATCGTAACGAATTCGTACCGACATATCGTTACGAAGTCGTGTCAACCATTTCATACAAAAATTGTTACGATTTCGGTAATATTTCGGTGCCGAAATCGGAAGATTTTGTCCACCAATCGTTACGAATTCGGAGCATTTTGTTTTGTATACATACACCTCTGTAAGTATGTATGTATGTTTCTTAGATACCCTGTAGGAAGTATCAATTGAGAAACACTACTGATTCAACAGTGCCTTTGTCAACAATACTACTGACGAATTGTACCGCAGAAAATGTTTTTTTGCTTTAGGGACCATCCATATATTACGTAACGCTGAAAGGGGGGAGGGGTGGGGTTCGAGTTTTGTTATGATTTGTTATGGTGAGGGTGGGGGGAGTCTTTGAAAATGTTACGTAACAGAAACATTTTAGTAATTTGTATGTTTTCTAATTTAATATGCTTTTCTCATTTATTTGATTATCATTTATTTAATTGATCATACGTCACCATCACATTTATATTATGTATGTATACATACATTGATGTGCGGAATGTCAATTTTTGATATACGAGAATTCGAATTCGAATATTTAAAATGATATCCGCGAATACGAATATTTAAAACGATATGAAATTAACTTTGCTTTATTTTAATTTACATTATAAATTTTACAAAAACACGAGCATACATATATACATAGATGTATGTACCCATTTTTCAACCCAAAAAACATGAAAATTATATTATACATATACTTTTTCGTGAGCGTGCGTGATCGTGATAAGTTGTAAACCACTCGTGCGTGATTAAAAATGTTTTATTCGTGAGCGTGCGTGATAGTGAAAATGTTCAAAATCATTCGTGCGTGAAAGTGCGTGAGTGAAATATTTTTCTGCGTGAGCGTGCGTGTCGTGAGTCGGAAACACTCACGTGCACATCTCTAGTTAAAACCATAAACAGCTGATTTTGCATTCACACTGCAAGTTTGTTAAATTCAGGTTTTAACTCACAGATTGTCTAATAACTTTGCTCAAAAATAAAATAAATCTCCTGCAGAAATGCGTATATTTGTTGTTGCATTTTTTTCTGCTTTTTAATAACACTTGTTGGACAAACTGTACAACAACAGTTTTTGTTTATATGAAAAACTGAGATATTTAACAATGCGCTCTAAAATGGAAATTATTTTATATTATGTGAATAAAATTTTTTTTAAATTATGGAACTTCTTATACAGAATGAAGCAGTGCTTGGAAATAATGTTAATAATATAAAAATGCACAAATACATTATAAGATAAACCTTCTTTTATAGGCAGATGAATGTCAGTCATATTGTCTATTTTACTTTCCAGAGTTCAATGAAAATATTTTCATTGTTTTCCTTCCAAAAAACTCTTTTTTTCATATTTTTTTGATTATTGTTGCTGCTGCATCCATTTTTAAGTTGAAAATCCTTCAAGCGCCATCTATTGTTATTCACTGGCATAAACATTATCAGCTGCTGCCGGTCATTTTAACTTAGCAGCGCTGAATTTATCACAGCGAAAACAAGGTTGCATTTCGTAAAACCAACTAAAAACCAATTCAAAAATGGTTTTAAGTTGGTTTTAACAACAACAATTTGTATGGTAAAACCAGGTTTTAACAGTTGGTTTTAACGTTAAAACCAACTTTTATTAAAAATGTCAATGTGAAAACACTATCAGACCACTTTCATAATTATGGGCATACAGTGAAACCTCTGCTAACGGACATCACCCATAACCTGACCCCTCTAATAGCCGGACAAAATTTGTAGAACCAAAATAAAAATAAGAGAATGTATACCACTCTTATAAGCGGACACCTCTAATAACCGGACACTCACCGTCGCCGTATTTTTGTCCGGTTATTATAAGAGTGGTACACATTCATTTATTTACTGTATATTTATTTTACAATGGCCTACACCAAGCATTTGCTTAGTTTTTTTTAAACGAGAAAGTTTCTTATTCCCTAATGTCAAAACTTTATTTTATTTTGTTATTTGTTTTTTATATTAACATGCCACATAGAGATGTAACTACCCTGCAGAAAATGCGAATAGTGAAATTGTAGTGATTTACTTGTGACATTGTCAGCAATACTACTGACCAAGTGTACCCCAGCCAATGTAATCATCTATTGACATTTAACATTAGCTTGTCATTGAAAATCCACTACTAGACTGTAGCACTACTGACTAAATAGTTCTTTTGGGACCACATGGAGAAATTGACACCAAAGATTCACTAGGAAATTTTATCAGCTCTAGTCTACAAAATCGATATTTCCTCGCTCGTTGTCAATAGTAAAATTGTAGTGATTTTCTAGTGACATTGTCGGTAGTGCTACTGACTAGGTGTACCACAGCCAATATAATCGCCATTTGACATCATATAACATAGGCTTGTCATTGAAAATCTACCAGTAGACTTTAGCACTATTGAGAAGGTAGTTTTTTTACAACCATATGGAAATATTTGAACCAAGGATTCACTAATAGATTTCTGTGAACCTCGTCTGCACATATTCATTTAGTATTATTGCAAAGCATAATAAAAAAGAAAAACAAACTATTGACGCGTTCATTGACAATATTACCAGAAATACACTAGAACTGTTGTCTCTAACGAATCTTTACTCGCGCATAAAAGGAAAGTTGTCGACATTTTAACTAGTGCAATTGTCGCTGGAGAAAGAGTATTGACATAGAGACATATGGTTCTAGCCTGACTAGAGGGTATAAATCTATCACACATACATATGTATGTATGTATCTATGTATGTATATATTACATATAACTTCTGTTGTTGTAATAATTATGATGAAGATATGTGTTGACAATGATGAATGCGATGAGCTTGCTGCACTTAAGAGGAATGCATTAGATTATAAATGTATGCGTTACCGAGTTATTCACAAATATTATACATATACTGTGCTTAGGGTCTGATTACTTTCATAATCAGAATAACTATTAAGCTGCCACAAAGTTGGATAGAAGCTGCCTGTCTGTCTATCAGACGGCATTCATTTACTTATGCCGTGGCTTATAAAGATTTTTTTTTTTGTTTGAACATAAAGCCTTAAGGAGAGTTACTTATGTACATATAATGGTTACAATGTTATAACAATTGTATTTAATTTGCTCAAAACTTTCTTCGTCTTTAGATTACAAAGCAACACCCTAGATAAGTGAGCGCAACTGGTACATACTTATTTATATGTATGCAAGTATATATGCATGATGCTTTTTGTAATATGCATACATACATACATTTACATTGAAGTACTGATTAAAGTTTCATTTCATTACCATTTCATCATTGTATCAGTATGATTGTATAATGTGTGGGGTCTGAACAGCACCAGGTCTTAACATGTACCAAAGGAAAATGGTTTGTGGTAAAAAACTTGAAGAAAAAAAATGTATCTATAATACTGTATAATACTGACTGCAAGTGGTTGCACACTAATGATGACGATGTTATTACTGACAGACATGGAATGATGCTTCTGGTTAAAGTACTCCAAACTTGTAACTTATGTAACACAATTGCTTAAAGTGCTTTTTAAATATTTTTATAGTGTTTGCAAGGAAAATCAGAAGTTAAATTAAACAAAAATAAAACTATTTTTTCTTCATGTTTAGTTAATCTTAAAGAAAATATGGTAAATGAAATAAACAACACAGTGCTTCATAAACTTTGGGGCGAAAATAGTTCCTCTGAGAAAAAAATCTAATCAGCTTCAATTGCCGAGTTTGTATTTAATTAATATTGATATTGGAATTTTAATTAAAAAGTTTGAACGGGTTAATCCAAGTAAGCTGAAATTGTTATTTTATTCCTACAACTTATTGTTGTTGTTGTTTGCATGAGTAAACTTTTTTTCTGGTTAAAATAACTAATTTAAAATAGTTACAGCATTAAGAATATAAATTGTTGTTGCAAAGGAACAAAGTCTTTTTGGTTCAAATAACCGAGAAATGTTGTTTCAAAGAATTTTTGGTTCCTTTTCTTCTTTTTTGTTAAACTAACCAATTATGTAGCTGCAACCTATTCACCCCAATCATTAATATTTCCTTAGAATGTATTTCTCGAGAATAATTTTCTCTACGAAAAATTCCTATAATCAAAAATTTCTTGGGAACAAAAAGGAGAAGCAAGTGGCACCACCGCATTTC
This sequence comes from Tachina grossa, assembly GCA_949987645.1. Taxonomy (NCBI): domain Eukaryota; kingdom Metazoa; phylum Arthropoda; class Insecta; order Diptera; family Tachinidae; genus Tachina; species Tachina grossa. The sequence continues at coordinate 170,799,863 of OX465274.1, read as the reverse complement.
GAAAGCAGCTGCTGTTTTGTTGGTTAACATTTGGTTTTCTCCCTTTTTGTCGTGCAAGCATAAACAAAATTATTTAAAATTCAATAACTTAAAAAATTATATAAAACTAACTGAGCCCGGCAAACGTTGTCGTACACTCAATAATTTATTTTTTAACTGTAAATTACTCCACACAATTACGAAAACATACCGGGTATTGACTCGAACCTGTGTTGAAAATTTCAGCTCCACAGCTCTTATAGTTCCGGAGATCATGCGTTAGGAACAAATACACACTACGATTTTATATATATAGAAGATAAATTTTTTAAATGCGTGTACATTTCGACACGCGTTAATAAAAAATATATTATTGAAATATATCTGCATATCGTCATCTTAATAGCGAGAGACCCCAACGCATTATTTTTGTTTTAATCGAGTGTTTTGTATTCGATAGAAGCACATCTACTGTATCGAAAAAATGCAAAAATAATGAGTTAGGGCCTTTCTTTACTAAGGTAATGATCAGGGACAAGGACTTCATGCATTTAAAAACGCAAAATATGCACTAAAAACAATAAAATATGCACATATTTTAAAAAAGTTTTGTTCAAAAAAAAAAAAAGTTTTAAATTTACATAAACCAATTAGAGATATAAAAATATTTTATTTTATGAAGAGGTGCGAATACAAACCTTTTATATTAAATTTGTACACAAAATTTAATATGACAACGATTTTTTCTGCATTATTTACTCCAAATAGGCATTTTTCGAGATATGTTTATATTCCAGTAAAGGAGCGATACGTAAATTGAAAAAAAGTGTTATTTATTTATTTTTTTTTTAAATTTTTCGAACGTGAAGTTCTATCAACTTGTTTTTAGAAAGCTTTGTTGCATTGAAAAAATCCTTATAACGTCTATAGATGTAATCAGATCAAATTTAAATAATTATTTTTATATAGAAGAAAATATCATCTTGAAATCACCAAATGACAATATTTATTAAATTTGGTACGTGTTTATGCTTGTACAGTCCTTCTACAACAATGCTAGCGAATTAGTTTGTGAAAAAACAGTCTTACATTACAAATTTTTCATTAATAATATATTTTGAAATTTGAATTTTTGACTAAATATGACACAAAACTTTTAATTATACCAAAATATGACACAAAAATATGCATTTATGACCAAATTATGCAAAAATATGAATTTTCAGCAAAATATGCAAAAATATGCACTTACAAATCGATGACATTTTCACTCAAATTCAATGTTTCGTAAAGATATTTCGTTCTTGCCATTATCAGGTTTAAGGGAAAAAATATGCATTTGCATGAAACCCCTGTCCCTGGTAATGATAATTATAAAAAATTTTTGCAAATGATAGATGACTAGATGACTAGAAAGTACTATTTTATCATTTTTTTGTAGACTCTCTTCTGTTTTACAAGGGAAATATTTTAGTTAAAATATCCGAGGAATTTTTTTCTATCAAAAAAGGAAAAAATCAAATGCATAATAGGAGAAAAGGCAAAAGTGAAAAAAAAACAAGCGCGGAATTCTTTTTTTCGATTAGTCCGATTATTTTTCTCAATTAATTTATTTTGCTTTTCTTTTCTTGCAAAATTTAATAAAAATTTTAATTTTTTTTTAAATTTATTGGACATGCACAATTCAAAACATAAATATAAAAAATAAGGACTGTAATAAATAAATCTATATCTATATATATAAAATCGTAGTGTGTGTTTGTTCCTAACGCATGATCTCTGGAATTATAAGAGCTGTGGAGCTGAAATTTTCAAGATAAGTTCGACTCAATACCCGGTAGGTTTTCGTTTTGTTTTTGACCCAACAAGTGACCATAGGATTTAGTACTTTGGAATTAAAAGAAATAAATGATTGAGGGTACGACAACGTTTGCCGGGCTCAGCTAGTAAGTATATAAAAGTAGTTATTTAAAATACTTCCAACGACCTTTTTTCTTTTTTTATTCCTTCTTGTATTAGAAAGTAATCTAAGTGCTAATTCACACGGTGAAATTTATGACGTCTATTTTTCTTAATTCTCTTCTGAAGTTGCTACCAAAAATTTCTTGCATTCATACGATGTTTTTTTTTTTGGACGTCTAATTTTACTTCTCTCCACTGATATAGCCAATAAGCTAGAAAATTAATAATAAAAAATAAGAATAAGATAGAAGAGTAACATTGAAATGTAACAACAATAACAACAAGAGCAATGTAAAGAGAAATATGAAAAAAACCATTGAAAACAGATATCGAGTAATTTTTTCTACCCCTCTTTCCTCTCTACCCCGTTCGCTAACAAACAAAAAGTCACGTCGAAAAATAGACTTCATAAAAGTCTTCGTGTGAATTAGGTGAAATATGGGCTTTCAAGGTTCGTTATCGAAAATGTAATAATATGGTTCGATATAGAATGCCATAGGGCCTGTTCTGCAAATCACGACATGTCAAATTACGGTGATTTAAAAAAATTAGCTTTCATTAATTTGTAAATTGCACGATTTATAGCGTTGGAAGTTGGAAGAAAATATTATATTATAAATGACAAAACTTAAAATACAATAAAACCCAATATCAAGTCAGCTATTAGTAGTTTAATTTTAAAATCACGTGATTTGAAATCACCGTGATTTTCAGAACAGGCCCGATAATATTAAACTGAAAAAACGTGATCGAATCAGCTAGTTATCGAAAGCGACGATTAGAACCCAGCTCTTATAATTGCTAAAAGTTGGTTATTGCATGTGCAAGGAGAGAGAGAGCGTAAAATCTTTAAAAAAATCTACCACAGAGTTCGTCATGCACGACAAATTTCGTACGACGGCGATGTTGTGTTAATTTTTTATATGCATAAATTTGTTTTATTTCTGATGACGATCGCAGCAAAAAAAATTAGTCGTTCCTCCCAATTGTGTTTCTGGTAGAGATGGGCGCATATCGAGTTTTTTTTCGTGATGACTCAACACGAAGTGTTCGTGACAAAAAAAAATCTGGGGCCTAATTCCCGCATTCGATTGCGAGCGAATTATTACTCGCATGTGCGAGTTTTTTAACTTTTGGGATTTTCGCATTCGGTTTCGAATAACACATATCGAAATTTCTAATGACAGCATTCGATAACGTGCATACATTCGAATGCAACCGCTCGTGCTTTTACTCGCAAGCAAAAAGGCATTCGAAATCGTCATAGAAAAAGCGAAGGAAAAGAAAATGTATCTTCAATAGTTTAATTATTTATTTATATGTGAATATGTGCACAAATGTCGTATAAAAAAATACAAATTAAAGAATTTCTAGTCGACTTTAAATATAACAAAACACACTGACTTGGCAAATAATATTTTGCCTAAGAGTTGTCGGGGAAAATAAAAAAATTAACCAACTCTGGGAGCATCTGAATAACAAATTAACTGCTTCTGGTCAACCAATAAAAGAATCGAAAATGTGGCTAGTTCTCTATTCTCTAACTTTACACTAATTTATTATTATTAAGTTATTAATTAAATTAAAATGAAAATAACATTCATGTATATTCGTTTCTTTTTTCTGCATATACGTGTGTATGTAAGTACATACATATATTTTTTCACACAAACATATATACCAACATATGCTTTTGCTTACAAATTTATTCAGTGTTGTGAAATGAATTTATATATGAATATATTTGCCTTTTTCCAACACTGATACAAAAACTCGATTCGCTTGGTAACGAGTGACATCATCAGAAAATTTCTTGCCATCGAAATTAATTTCTATTCGAATGCAATTCCGATCACGAGTGCAGGAATTAGGCCCCTGATTTCGTGCGTGTTCGGTTCGTTTCATGTTGAGCAAAATTGACAAGAAAAACACGAAACGATTTTAGATGTAAAATATGTACGAATGAATTTCCAGTAAAGAAAAAATTTAATATTTTGTATCATCAAACACACAACACCCGCATATTTGTTGATATTGTATGGGCCTCTGAAGCTTAAAGTTCTGTTCTGGCAGTGCCAACTCGCTGCCATATTTTGAAAAGTGACTCTTGAAAAAAATCAATTAAATTTTCTGATCTGCGATACCATAACAATAATATTTCGTGCGTTTTGCGCAGTATCGTGTTGACGAAATTTTTCGTGTGCGTGTTTTGTACGTGTTGAGCGTCTTGTTCGTGTCGTGTTGTGTTGGAAAATTACACGCACGCCCATCTCTAGTTTCTGGCATTACTTTGGTTATAAATAAAAAATGTATTTCAATTTAAATTTGTAAAGCAATTAAATATTAAATTAAATTCAATTCAACATTGCTGAAAATTTTCAAATGCTTTATTTATCGATTTCACAAACACTCATGCAAAAGTGTTAATCTCTTTATGTCTCATGACAGCATGATTGCACAATAACATATGCTTATGCTTAAATTAAAGACATTCTAAGAACTAACTGGATGAGGCAAAACATTTTCAGAAGGAAATATTTCTTAAGATTACAAAATCTACAACAAAATTATTCATTGAGTAAGACACTCGTAACCTTAACATGCCGACCACACGAGCAATAATCTTGGCAATTATTGCCGTGGCAACTGTCAAATTCGATTGCCGACACAAGATATTAGCGTGTGGAACATATGAATATGTGTTCAAATATATATTCAGCAACAAATGTTAAAATACATTGCTGAGCAACAATCTCTTAACACATGCTGTCAAATACAAATTATATCAAATTTTTTTCAACGTAAAAATAGAAAACAAAGGTTTTAACTACATAAAACAGATAAAAGTTCAATTTAAAATTAGAAAAGGATAAAATTATTGGCAATTTAAGTTTTTATGTGAATAAAAAGCAAATATATTTGAATATACGTGTTCACCACCTCCAAATACATTGTTGAACACAAGCAATCTGACGTCATCATTCTGCCGGCGTTATTGCTTGTGTTAAGACACATCAAATTGCTGGTGTGGTCGTAGTGTAAAGTTTTTACGTGTCTAATATCTCAGAGCTTTTGGACAGAGTTTTGTGACAGAATAATGAGACCAGATTCTATTTATGAATTTATTACATCATTAACTATATTCGGTGAAATTAATTATGATATAAAAAGCATCAGCACACATTTTGTCATTAACCGACTTCAAAAAAGGAGTAAGTTATCAATTCATCTCTATTTTTTTTATTTTTTTTTTATTTTTTTTGGCGGTGTTACTTCATAACTCGGTACATTTTAGACCAATTGTAAAAATTATTTCTTTGTTGTTGTCTGAGAGAATATGGCTTCACATTGGTTCCGTTTTTAAAAACTGGGCTGGGACACGCCCACATTTTTATTTATTTAATTTTATGATATTCTACTTATTTCATTGCTGCGAAACCTATAAAACACCTTTGGTTCTTGTAATTACATTATTTGAAAGTTGAAAAATGGGCGTAATTACGCCCATTTAAAAATTTATTATAATATTTCACGCGATTCTTACCACACACCTTGGGCCTTAAAATGGACATAATTCTCCATTTGAAAAAATGGGCGGAGTTAACGCTCATTAAAATTTAATATTTTATTTTAAGTAGTTGCAAGTCTTAACACTCACCCTGAGCTCTGAAAAACACACAATCTTGCATTTGTATTTTAATTAAACCTTTTAAAATGCAACTAATTTCATAAATTCAGCACTATTTAATATTTAATGCAATTTTCCCAGGATTAATTCTGTTTTTCAATTGTCAATGTTTATTTAAAGGAAATTATTGCTTATTGAAGTATCATTAAATCTGTTAGAATAGATTTTTAAGACAAAAGATATTTCTATATGAATAAAGCCTATTCAACTAAGCAGAACAAAATTTTTTTCTAAGCCAATATTGACAATACATTCGTACCACATACATATGTACATATGTATATATAACAAAATAGTTTTAATACTTTCTCTTTTTCAAATCGAAAAAAATTGTTTTCATTCTTTGTCTTAAATGTGTGAAAATCTGCATGATGCAGAAAATAAAATTTAAAGAATAATTTTATAGAAATACAAAAAAAAAATATTTATATGAAACAAATAAACACTCAACACGCTTAGGGCCAGTTTTTGGCTTCTTGTTTAAAATTACTTAGTTAATTTATGTTGAAGTTAAATAAGGTTCAATTTTTTTCAATGGTTCACTAAAGTTCTTATTCGAATATAATTTCCAATGAATATGTAAAGCTTTCCAAACAGTAGCTGTTTAACATTTATAACATTTATAAGTTGACTCATAAATAGGTACAAAATTATTATGGCGTTTTCTTTTCCAGGAAAATATGTTACATTTATTGCACTTGTCAACGCAAATTCGAAATCAAATGGTTTTTTGATCTAGAGATTTTATTAGAAATACTTTAAACTAAAGATGAATTTCATTTTTCTTAATAAAACAGTTAAAAAATGTTTTACTTTTTCTAAAAAAAAGAGGCATTAGAATGGTAACATTTCATGAATTAAAGAGAATGTCTGAACGAAGCTATCAGTTTAATCTAGAATATTTCTTAGGAATTATTAGTATTTTAGTAATTTGGTGAGAATAGTAAGAAAAGGTAAATAACATTGTCAGTGTTAGAGGAAAGATCTGGTCTAAAAACCGGCACTGCGACACCTGGGGTGTCTACTCTGTAATTCGAAACGAAAGAAAATGCTTTCGAATTTGACTGTAATTAACATACAAATTCGAAAGTATTTTCTTACGTATCGAATTACAGAGTAGACCCCCTGATGAATCTTTTGTGCAATAGACATTGTCAAAGTTTGTCACACCACTATGAATCATATAAATATACAAGATCGGTAACTTGTATTATATTATTTAAGTATGCACTGAAAAGCTCTGTTTTATATTTAAGTAGAACTTAAATACAAATAACATTTAAGTGGGAAGTCTAAAAATGGATATAAGTATACAAAATACAATCATTAAATTGAATCAACATTCATGAAAATACTAAAACTAAAAAGAAACGATTTTAATGAAGTGTGAATTGTGTAATAAATCTTTTAAATATAAAACACTTCTTTTTTTTAAGTAAAAAAAATTAAATAAAAAGAAAGTAAATAAAATTTTTATTTTGCATTTGCTGGTTTAATTATTTAAAAAAAAAAATTAAATTACACTAGTCGGCACTATTTTTTTTTGTCTTCTAAATATCGTGTTTTTTATTACTAAATAGGGTAACAATTTTTTGTATTTATGTTTACACTATGCAAGTCTTATTGCTAAGGTGATTAGTTTGTTCGGCGAGAGCGACGAGGGGAAAAGAAACGTTTATATTCCCCTCGTCTCTCTCTCTCTCTCTCTCTCTCTCTCTCTTTCTTTCTCGTTCAAACTAACCAGCTTAGCAATATGATTTGCATAGTGTAAACTGGGACAAAGGAAAGAGACCTTTGGTAATATTTAGGGCTGGTTGACGCCTACATTAGCTGGAAAATAAAACGGCGTTACATAGAAAAATATTTTTGGCTCAGCATCGCAACCATTCTAATTCCAGTTTAATGATTAGTATTTTAACAGTTTAGAAATACAAAATCCATTATAAAGAAGTATAGTCCTCTTCTTATGTTTGTAGGGACTTTCTCGTTTAAAAATTGTTGGTTTTGGTAACGTTGTATAAGCCCTTCAAATTGACAGTTTATACAAGGGAACTAACACGATAGCATTTTCATTGCTTTTAGGGGCTATTAAGAACAATATGATCAATACAAATTTCCAGAGTGCAAAATCCAGTTGTATTACCTGGAGAAACCTCCATTTGGGAAACCCTGAGGATCCATTGGTTGGTTGATTTACGTGGCTGCCTACTACACGCAGGCATTCAAGTAGAATCTAGATGATTCCTTTTTGAAGGTAGCACTATACTCATCGATGTCAACTTATGTAGAAGATTATCTTAGTATTCTGTCCCTTTGAGATATCTGATAAGGTCATTCAATCCAATCTGAAAGACCGTCTAGTACGAATGAGAGATGCAAACCTGGACATTCGCAAAGAAAGTGGAAGATTGTCTCTTCTTTGCTTTCTTCTCGACAACTCCGGCAGAACTCATTATAGGACAGACCTATCCTACTAGCATGCCTGTCGACCGTACAGTACCCCGTCATGACTGCAACGAGCCTCGAGATGTTCCTACGGTTTCTATTAGCAACCTTGCACGAGGCTATTTTGCGCCATCTACATTCAGCCTTATGCAGATAGTGCTTGAATATACCGCTTCTAGTAGTATCAACACAGCAAAAAATTACACATTACCATTAGAACTACTTGCCATATAATGACTTACTTTTCTGATTGCCAATTTTCATAACTCGCTTACAAATCACATTACCTAAAATTACAAAAAATGACGTGCAAGTTGCTAAATGAAGAGAATGATTTTTTTAGACGGAATAGATTACGTGAAATGTTGACTAAAATAATAAAAATAAATGAATAAAAAAAATGTAAGTACTTCTCAGGAATCGATTATTTTAGTCTCACGCCTTATTAAAATCATTAAGTTGGTAATCCAGTAGGGAAGTGCTTCCACCAAAAATGCTTAATTCCAAACTCGATTACCTTTTTTGGAATTTTTTGCTGGGAAATGACATGGCTACCGATTCGGCATTGGAGGCATTCACAGCAGAGCCAGCTCTAGCAAGCTCGTCCGCCCGTTCGTTTCCTAAAAAATTGCTATGTGCTGGAACCCAGATGAGGGTGAGGTCATGCTGACCACCAGTCTAGATAGCAAACTCTTGCACTGCCCGGCTAGAACAGACGAAGTGATGTATGATTTTAGGAATAAAAGCGCTGCCTGGCTGTCGACAAAGATACCAACTTTGCCCTGTACCTTCGTATCACGCAGCGCTCTAGCCGCTTCTCTTACCGCCAAGATTTCAGCCTGAAATACAGTGGCTTCGTTAGAGAGACAAAAGGAGCATACTATGCCAAGATCGCCTGAAAATACCCCTGAGCCAACACCGCAGACCATTCTTGATTCATCAGTGCATATTCTGACGTCATATTCTCTTACCATTGTGTATAAAGAGTCCATATAAATCAGCCAAGGAAACCTTTAGAAGATTCGAAAAACAGTGTTCTTAAAAATATAAAAGTTTTTATTTTCATTCTATATATATACTTCTTTTTTATGTTTTACTTTTTAGCACCCCAGGCTTTGCACTAGGGTTTGCTGTTCTGTTTTAACCGAAATTTAATCTGCGGTTTTTTAAGTCAAATATTCGAAACCGGGAACCGACTAAAAACCCGTTGATTTTTTATTTTTAATTTCTTATTCTAATTTTTTTTCTTTTTTTATCAACCATTTATAATGATTTGGCGCTTAAAAGGCAAATTTCATGAGGAACTTGGTCAAAACTCTTTGAAACGTGGCCAAAAATTAATGCATTCATATGTAAAAACCGATTTATTAGAAATTATGGTGTCAAAGCTCATGATGGGTTGGTTGTAATTTATAAGGTAATCAATTGTAAGGAAACACGGGGGGGGGGGGCGAATATAACAGAACGTCGCAGTTATGAAAAATCGAATACACAGATATACAGATTAACAATGGATAAGTGGACTAGTACTAGAGGTACACTAGTACATCAATTTGCACAATTCAAATAGGAAATGTTATGATCTGGGTCTAAGTAGAATTTTTAGAACATGTAATTCCAAGAAAAAATTCAGGACCTTGAATTGCAAAAATTAATTCAGTTCAACATGCAGCAGTGAATATTAAATTTGGATTAGAAAATTTTACTTAAGTTTGGCTCACGGAATCCATTTTGAGGTGATGGATAGGGCTTATGAAAAGATTATTCATAAGCCAGAAAAAGTATATAATTCAATCAGTTTTGCTTTCGAATCGTAATACAAAATAAATCTCCAGGTTTAAAAATAAAAACGCAACATTCGACGCCTTTATTTAGGTATGCCTGTTCGAATGATAATTAACCCCCGACTAAAAAAAGGGCTGTTATAAGTTTGTAGTGTGTGTCTGTGTGTCTGTCCGTGTCCACGTACAGGCCAAACGACTGGACCGATTTTAATTTTTAATTTTAGTTTTTTCTGTTTGAAAGATGACTTGATCGAGAGGGTTCTTAGCTATATTTGAAGAAAATCGGTCCAGCCTTTTAGAAGATATAACATCTTTTTTGAAAAAAGTCGGGGGTTTTTAAAATTTTTAATTTTTGTTATTTTCTATTCAGTTTTATGTTTATATTGAAGAATATATAGCATAAATAAGTTTCGTTTCGGCTTCATGTTGCTTTCTAATGCAAAAAATAACCCGTTGAATTGTTAGATACCAGCAGGATACTTTAGATTTTCTGCCCAGCCACAGTGGGAAACAGCAACCAAAATTTCACGAAAATATAATTCTTTTTTTTCGCGTATCAAAAACTTTTCTTTTCGATAATGTAATTTTTCAATAAAAACTTTATCCCTAACAAACACTTTACATACAGAGAGATACTTTATTTATTGTCGAAGTTCCGTAGAAAATGTTTTGATAACAAAAATTTTTTATAGACAAATTTATGGCAAGGAAAATAATCACCAAAGCCCTTTTAAAAGATTTTCTTAAATAAAATTTATAGCTATCATATATTTTTATAGAATAGAAAAGTGCCATTTTAAACGAAGTTTTTTAGACTTAGAAATTTTTTGGATAGATAGAAAATTAAGTATTTGGCATCTATCATCCTCAAGAAATATTTATATTTTGTTATTTTCTTTGAAAAATTTTCTACAACTTGCGCAACTATAGTTAAAAGATTTTTTGTGTTTGACAAATTGCAAAAAATCTAAAAATCCATAATTAGTGCAATAAAATAAAAAAAAGTGTTTCGGTTTTCACATGTGAACAATTATGTACAACTTTTTTCATTCATTGTATTTAAACATTAAAATAAATTGAATATTATTAGATTATTGGTTTGTTTTTAAGATTAGTTTTAGTAAGAAAATAAATTCAATTATTTGTCTTCATAAAAATATGTCAAGATGTAAGAGATAAATCAAACTTTTTTTACAATCTTTTAAAAAGGTTTATTATAATAGGAAAAATAAACTTAAAAGCATTAAAACTACAAAACTTTCAATTTACAAACAGTTTTTAGAAGCATAATTTTTACAAAAACTTTTCTAGTTCAGTGTAAATAAAAACTAAACAAGAATGTGTAAATTAAATTAGGAAATAAAGCAGCAACTTGTACAGTTTGTTTAACAAAACTCTATTCAAATAAAAACAAAAGTGCATTAATAAAAATATATTTCAAAAAAAAAAAAAAAAAATACCAAGAAAAATCTTACATCTCATGATAGATACAGATTTGAAATTTTTGTGTTTTAAGAATAAAATAAACCAAATGAATCAATGAAAGAATGAATGATGAGGCGGAAGGTGGGGCAGAATGGATTGTGGATGATAAGAGTGTAAGCGAGTGGTGTTGGCATTAAGTGCAAATAGAAGTGTTAATTAAATAAATATTTAGTTTGCAAAATTTTTCAAATTGATTTGTTTAATTCAAAATGAAGGAGTTGTAAAAAAAAGAGTGGTAAATGTGGTAAAAGTGGTAAGTGGTAAGTGGTATTATTAAGATGGCAATGATGATGGGATAATCACCTCACTTATTAGGGGTTCCGCTAAATGATTATCGGTGACCCGTGTCATAACGGTCTCCGTAAATGTCGATTTAGTTATCGTCTCGGTAATGCGGCCCAGTTCGGTGGGCACTGCTGGAAACATGGGCATATCAGGCACAGCCTTATTGACAGTAACAGTAACACCAGCTACACCAACTTCATTTGGTTTGGCCACATGCACTTGATGTTGGGAGCCTCCGCTTAGAAAATGTGCTGGTATCATTGCTTGAAAATCTTCACTCGTCAATGGCCTTAAAGGAGTGGGCTGTGTTTGGAATTGAGTTTTTTTTTTGTTTGTGTAATTTTTTTCATTGTGTTGTTGTTTTTAATGTAGTTTAAATAATTGAGGGAGTTTATTGGCAGTTTTCAGGAATAGGAATTGTTTATAATATTGTTATAATATTTTTAAGTTTTTTTTTTTGTTTAGTTTATAGGTTTTTTATGATTTGTTTTATTTAAAATATTTTAGTTTAATTTGTTTCAGAGACACACACACACACAAAAAAGAGAAAGAAAAAAAGAGAAAATAATTTTTTTAGGATTTTTTTCTTTAACATCAAATTTAATTAATATTATTATTATTATTACTACCCAGCAAAAAAGTTTGCCTACTAGAATGCAAACAAGTGTATGTACTCTCCAGTCGTGAGTACTTAAAATTTGACTGAATAAGCCATTATTTTTGTATGAGAAGTTCAATAAGTATGCGGTACCCTATACTTTTTGCCTACAAATATCCAAAAGTTAATAGATTACTGATTGCCTAAAAGTATTCAAAATATAATGGGTTATTTTATGCTCACAAAAATGCAAAATTTAATAAAATAGCCAAAAATTATAAACAAATAGAATTTTGTAACATAATTATAAAATTTGAACCTTTTTTGGGATTGTTAAAAATCATAATTTTACAAAGCAAATATATGAATACGTTTATTGAAGAATATGCGAAAATATTTAGATTTTGTAATAAATATTGTAGTAAACCAAAGTTATTTTAATGTTTTCGAAGCTGACTTTCACGATCAATAAATATTTTTTAGATAGATTTCAGGATTAACTAGGAAGTACTACAATAAGTACCTTCATGTAATGATATAAATAAGTTGTTATTTTATTCATTACAAGACAGTCATTATTATACACATAAAATAATTAAATAAATAAGTACCACTCATTACTTTGTAAGCCATTAAAAGAGTACTACCCATTACAAAATCTTCAAATTTTTTTGCTGGGTATATTCTTTTCAACTTAAACCTAGATAAACTTTTATGCGTAACCAAACTTCATGGAAAATAATGCAAGTTAATTAGTTAGAAGTTATGCAAATTATTTCGTTTGTAGAATTTAAATAATTATGCAGTGATGTACAACCCAAAATTTAAGAGAAAATCGATTTGCATAAAAAAACTGAAAAATGTCTGTATTATTCACTCAAAGTTTCAAAAACTGCGGTGTAATCGTCGTTTTCGATAACGAGCTGATTCGATCACGTTTTTTTCAGTTTGAGATTATGGCATTAGATATCGAACCATATTATTACATTTTTCGATATCAAATGCCATAATCTTAAACTGTAAAACGTGATCCAATCAGCTCGTTATCGAAAGCGAAGACTAACTACACGCCTTTTTTTTTGTCACATCTCTCTTTCTTAAAAAAAAGAAAAAACTAAAAGGTTATCAATTCGTCTATATTTTTATTTATTTTTGCTTATGTTACTTCGGTACCTTTAAGACCGATTTTGAAAATTTATTTTTTGTCTGAGATATACATATATATGTTCCATTTGGTCCCATTGTGAAAAATGTGGGCGTACATACGCCCACTAATTTTTTTTCATTTTTTATTTCGTTATATCTTATTTATCCTATTGCTACGAAACTAAGCAAACATATTAATAATGACATAATTTCGAGGTTGAACAAATTGGACGCAGCCACTATATTTCACGTGCTCCTGTTTGACCGATTTGTAGAAAACCTGGCACAAATCCAAAACTCTAAAAAGGCACAATCTTGCATCCAAAAAAAAAATAGGCGATGTCACGCCCATTAAAATTTAACATTATATTTCAAGAGCTTCTTCTTAACCGATTTTTACAAAGCTTGGCACACACCTTGAGTTTTTAAAAAGATACATTCTTGCATTTAAAAAGTGGGCAGAGCCACGCCTATTAGATTTTAATACAATATTTCATGTGCTCCTACTTTGCCTAATTTTACGAAAAATTTATGCATAAAAAATGGGCGGGCCACGCCCATTAAAGATTAATATTAAAATATATGTACTTCTACCTAAACGATTCCCAGGAAACTCGACAAATAGTTTGGCATCCTAGATATACATAATTTTGTACTTAAAGAAGTGGGCGCAACCATGCCCATTAAAAATTAATACTATATTTCACGTGCTTCTACCTGAACGATTTTTGCGAAACTTGGCACACACCTTCAGATCTGAAAGTGATGCGAAGATGAATCTAAAAAAAGGAGGCGGGCACTAATATTTGCCAAATTGGGCGTTTCTCTAGATATATAAAATTGGCAATGAAACTTCAAATATAGAAAATAGAAAAATTAAACCGACTTCAAAAATTAACACGAACTGTGGTGGTATTGAGAAAAAATTATTTTGATTTACAAAAGGTCTACAAAACTAATTTTAATAATTAGTGATTTTTTTATGGGAATTGTTAAAATGTAAGTTTAAAATTTTTTAAACGCACTAATAATCCCAAATTAATATTTTACTTATTAAGTAAAATATTTTTTTATTAAAATACATTGAAATTGATTATTGAGGGGTTTAGCTGGATCCTATGCGCATTTCACTGTTGCTAATGCAGATCATCAGGGAACCTTTACCCAAAGTTTCTTAGAACAACTGGAGTTATTATGTTATAAACTTTTATTTAAACAAATGAGAAGCTTAAAACAAATAACAAAGTTGAAACAAGAACTCAATAATCAACATGTTTTTTATTTTCTTACTTTACCATTACTACATTGGCTGACTTTTTTTCAACTTCAAATTGTAGTTGTAAAAGTATGTAAAAAGAAAATAAATGTAAATAACAACAACAGCTATTTAAGAATAGAGTGTTGCCACACAAGTATTTTTTGACCTGGTGCAGTCAAGTTAATAATTAGTGTTTTTTATGGGAATTGTTAAAATTTAAGTTTAAAATTTTTTAAACGCACTAATAATCCCAAGTTAATATTTTACTTATTAAGTAAAATATTTTTTTTTATTAAAATACATTGTTTTAACTTTGTTATTTGTTTTGAGCTTCTCATTTGTTTAAATGAAAGTTTATAACATAATAACTCTAGTTGTTCTAAGAAACTTTGGGTAAAGGTTCCCTGATGATCTGCATTAGCAACAGTGAAATGCGCATAGGATCCAGCTAAACCCCTCAATAATCAATTTCAATGTATTTTAATAAAAAAATATTTTACTTAATAAGTAAAATATTAATTTGGAATTATTAGTGCGTTTAAAAAATTTTAAACTTAAAACTAATTTTAATTGGAAATTTGGTTGTTAAACGTTTTGTAAACCTGAATTATTTTTTTCTTAATAAGTCCTATAACATTTTCAAAAATTCAATTACGTTAAAAAAAGATTGTAAAACACATCTCATAGACAGACATGACATTACAATTTTTTTCGTTAAAGGAATTTCTTTTTTAATTAAACTAAATAAATAATTAAAAAAAATAATGATAAATCTTTGCATAGTTGAGCCAAAAAAAGACAAATTTTTTAACTAAAAAAATGTCGCAGAATTATTTGGGCGTTTCACAGGGTAGTCATAACATAACGATCATATTTTCAAATTTCTTTTTTAATTATTTGAATTTCAAACAAAAATGTTGAAACATTATGACAATATGACCTTTAGGAATACCGTTTGAATCCTCCAATTATAGTGTTAAATGTTAGGTTAAAACGTCAAAATGTTAGCGCGGCTTATCGGCTTATCGCCTTCTATAAACTGGCTATGTTTATGTACTATTATTTTTTTCTGTTTAGTTTTAACATCAGTTAATGTTATATATTTGTATATAAATCCATAAGATAAATTACAACTAGAATATTAGGTAGTACATCACTGATTATTGACAGAAACTTGCATCAAACCGCATTTTTGAAAACTATGTAACTGACTAATTAATATCTATAACAAAAAAAAAATATAATTGGCTTATTTGGCTTTAGCACGAAATTACAAAATAAACAGTTTAATTTTCATAGAACTACTATTTGAAAGTAAAAAATAGTATATAATTTTTTTATACCGACTACGCTTATACACACAGTTAATAATAATTATAAAAAATTATTCATTATAAAATAATAACAAAACATACATATGGGAGAAGAAGGGAAGTAATGAATTCAATTAAAAAATGAACAAGCGTATGCTTCATGTATTTAATGCAAATTACTTGTAATGATTTCTTAGAATTAAATTGAAAATGTTATTTTTTTTTATTTTAATTTCTAATGTATTAATGTCAAGTATTCTTTCAAAACTTTGACACATCACAAGCACCATAACAAAAATAAAAAAATAATTTCTGTTTTTATATACAAACATAATTGCCTATATACTTAAATCTACACTTAAACAAATTGAAAGACAGTTTTCTGCAAAAGAAAAAATGTATTATACCTAACTTATATTATGCATTTTTTCACTTTTTCTGTTGTCAAGAGTCAACTGACAATTAATCGATTGTTGACTGGATCAGTGTTGCCATTTCAGTTCAAAGAGGCAGGAATAAAAACTTCATATAAAACTGAATAAAGAGACACTATAGGCATGTCTCACGATGTCGACAGCGTTCGACTTGTCGCATCAGTTACATTGGAAACAACAACAAAATTTTAAAATTTGCTTTTGTTTTTAATGTAAGTGTGCGACAAGTCGAACGCTGTCGACATCGTGAGACAGGCCCTATGAGAATACGAGAATTTATCAAACATAAATAATCCTATGACTACACAGAAAAAAATAATTACTTAAAGATTTTCAATACAATATTTTATCGAAAAACTAAAATTGTTTCCAATTAATTGAATCGTGCTATTAAAATATAAATGGCGTAGAAAATTTTTAATTGATTAAATTGGAAATGTGCCATTTGATAGAGAATTTTTGATTTTCAAACACGAAAATAGTTGAATTTGGATTTCATTTTTTTTAATGTACCAAAATTATTTGTTTTTTAAAAACAGATTTTTCTTTTCCGTTCTATGAAATTTTTATTGCCTATATTTTATAATGATTAGTTAAGTTAGATCGGTCATCGATATAAAAATATGTTAAACTTACTAATAAAAATACTAAAATGGCCACACTGATCGTAACGAATTAAGAGCCTGTCTTAGGATGTCGACCGAAAACATTCTATGGATTTCATATATTGAGAACAAAAAACAAAAATATTATTTTATTGTGGTTTGCAATACAAGCAGCGATGCCAACTTGGTGCTTTTGGCACTATTTTTAGTGCTTTTTGAAGAATCAAAACGCCAAATTTCGAGCGTTAGTGCCAAAATAAGAAAAAGCACTAATTAGTCCTTTTAAGAAATTTGTGTATTTCTTAAAATTATTTTAATAATTACTCGGCGTATTTATTTTTTCAGTGTAAAGCATACATTTTTCGTCCGATATATTTCATTAAATGGAGAATAGCTAAGAAAATTTTAAACATTATTAAACTTCACATTAATTCACGTTATGGATTTTCAGTCGTTTTTCACGAAAGTGCTTTTTACGCTATTTAGATATCAAAATTACGCTTTTAAGTGCTTTTTTTAAATGTTGATGTGCCTTTAGAACCAAAAAAGTTGGCATCACTGAATACAAGTTGTCGATCGAACGTTTTCTGTCGAAATAGTGGGACAGGTCGTAAATTTTTAATGTTAATATAATTTCATTATATTATATTATCAGGATCTGGATGGATATGTATTCCTTATTTGCATAACCAACAGAAAGTTACAATTCAACAACTGAGACGAACGACGATTTTCGTCCGCTGCATAAATTCGTCATATGGAGCACAATAACTAAGAATTTACTCAACGAATTCAGGTTTTATAATTGCTTAAGTTGGTTATTGTGTGCACAGAGAGAGAGAAAATATTTTTTTCATTGTCCGTCGGAGTACAAAATAGAAATAAATCTATCTCAGAGTTCGTTATGCACGTCGAATTTCGTTCTACGGCGGTGTTGTGTCAAGGTTCAATCAGACGTGCCATAACCGTAACCACAGAAAACAGCTGTTTGAACAAAACTTATGGGCAACACTGTATTTAAATAATTATAGGTGACTCGCCATAACGCCATAGCCATTGCCATAGTAACCAATTGAATTTTGGTTTGATTATAGCTATGGCATTATGGCTATGGCACGTCTAATTTAAGCTTTGATTTTCGTATGTACGAAAGTGCTTTATTTTTTATGACGAAAGTTCACACCGAAATATTCCTCGTTCGTCCCACTTGTGTTTCTAACATTACGCATATATGCCTATAATTATGAAAGTGGTATAAGTCAAATGTTTAATAATTCGAGATATTTAGTAGAATGACTTTGAATACATAAAAAAAAACACATTATATTATGCAGCTTTTTAATTTAGCGTTGTGTTAGTCTCGATTAATTTAAATTTATTTAATATTTATCAAATATTTATTGAAGTTTTTTAAATTTATTTAAAGTTTCGAAGAAAGTATCCATTTGACTTAGACCAATTTTATAATTATGGGCACATATCGCACCATAACCGCCAAAATAGCATAAGCGGCATAATTTTTGAACTTCAATTTTTGATCAAAATTAATTATATGCGATCGTAAATAGTCGATTTTCGTCAAAAAAAACGAAGTCCAAAAAATGTTTCGCTTAAGCTATTTGAGCGGTTATGGCTCGATATGTAAATATGTATCAGAGAATGACAATGAGTACTCAAACAAATATAAATAATTGGTATTAATTTAAGTACCATGATTGTAGTATAAACAATTCGTGCACTCACATATTTTATCTCAAGCAAGGAGCATTGCTGTTTTGTTTATGCGAAAAACTAAAATACGCTACAACCAAAAATAAAAAAGGCACATGTATGTCAGGCACATTGACTTTCTCACATACTTATAGTCTGAGTATGCGAACACCCAGGCTATGGATATTTAATCGGACAAAAAAATATAGGCATAATACTCGGGATATTTATTTATCATTCGCCACTGTATAGATACATTTGTATATATAAAATGGACTGGAAAATTTGTGGGTGTGTGTGTGTGTGGCTATTTAAAAGCAACCCTATCGGAAATTTGGCTAACTTTAAACTAACTTTAAGCTTACTATTTCGCAACTAGTACTGACTTCACTTGGATTACTTTGCAATGTAGTCAACTGACTATTTTAACATTGCGATGTCCTAGGCGGTAGTCAATTGTCTCACTAGGCACTACTTTAAGCTAACTTAAAGTTGACTTTTTTAAATCACCTGGTAGTCATTAAATTTAAAAAAAAAATTCTGTTGCTCGAACATGTAACATCACACGTTGTGTACTCAACGCGCTACCACTCGGCTAAGCTGCCATCTAAAATAACAACAGCAAAATGTTAATATAAAACTGAAATGAGTTTTAAAGTAGCTGAGAATAAATTTGTTGGCTCTCACCAAATTCGATTACGTACTCAACTTTAGAATTAATTTTGGGTTTGTTCTGGATGACTTTGCAGCTAGCTTTTAGTCAGTCTAGGAAAAGTTAACTATAAGTTAACTATTTTTGTGTGTGGTTGACACATTCTCCGACAGGGAAGCTTTATGTGTGTGTGTGTGTGTGTGTGTGTGTGTGTGTGTTTGCGTGTCTGTGGGATAGTGTGTGTGTGTGTAAATAAAATATCCCTGAATATACCCATGTGTATCCGATTAATAGTCAGAGTATTGTCATAGTTATACGTATTCGGTTTAAAATTAATGCCTGTGTTTGCATATTTTTTATCTTTTGTCTGTACGCATTCATGACTGTTTGACGACCAATACTCAAAGAGTACTCAAAATGATACTTTAGTCATTCTCTGATATGTACTTTAGACCTTTGTCTTTAAAAACATATAAATTTTTCGAAATAATATATTAATTTTAAGAGAGTACTTAGAACAAGTATTAAATAATAGTGGTATTAATTATCCTGCAAAACACTAAAATGGATATTACAGATGCCAATTGAATCTTACTCTGTCAGCTGTTAAAAATTAAGAATATTCCTTAAGACTAGCAAGTGAAATTAAGTTTATTTGCCTGTTTTAATCTATTTAGCAAAACATTAAATTAATCTAAAGATGTTGTGTTATATTACAAAGGGGGAAATATAATATTAAATATTAAAGCCTATGTTGTGTGTTGCGCTATAAATTTCAAACAATTTCTAAGCAATTGTTTATATTTTACTGAAAAAAAATCTTGGCTGATATTTCTACATGTATGTTTATGCATATTTGTTAAAAAAAATATACAGGACATTGGCTTTAAAACACAAATACATGCTTATGAGGGACAAATATTAAGTTATAAGTGGAGGGATAAAATTAAATACAAGAAATGCAATGAGATAGTGTGAGAGACAAACACAGGAAGATGTTAAATAACACAACAACATTGCCATTATAAGTAATTCATTCATATGCAATAAAAATTTAAATGAATAAAGTTATGTATTATAACCTTTAATTATGATAATATGGCGGAATGCTTAATGTCTCATTAATTAATTATGTTTTAATTAATAAATAGTAAGTATAATGTATGCAAATGAAAAATGTCAGCTTAGGTTTGGTCTTTTATTATTTACTAGGAATGGAAAAGTATTTAAATCAGAGCACGGAAATATACATATGCAAGGAAATGTTTGCTTTGTAGAGAGCAAAAGAAAAACAACGAGAACGATTGTGCCATTTAGTTTTATATTCCCCCTTATTCCAGTTGTCAAAATCGAAGTTACGTCCGTTTTCGAAAACAACTGATTGCTGTAGACAGGCTCATGCTCTTTACCAGACCGTTCGAGAGCAAAAGTAGACTGTCAATAGCACAAAATTATTCTCGAGTACGAGAAGACAAGCCCGAAGTTTTTGATATTGCATTGCCGTGACATCGATGTTGACAACTGGAATAAGGGTGATTGCGTTTATCCATGAGCACAAATAGTACTTTTTTTTAAACGTACACAACTCCTCGAAAAGAACGAAATGTAATTGCTTTGAAAAAACACATTACAAAAACGTTTGTTGATTGATTTGCTCATTAAAAGCGAATAGCCCCCTTATGCAAAAAAAAAAAAAACGTTAAAACCGGATTTTCTATGGAAACTTTGTTTTAGTATACACTTCAAGCAGATGTTATTTTTTTTTGCATATGGTGGTATACGTATAGTCACGATTTTTTGTCTTTTGAGTGAGGACTGTTTGTCAGTTTTTTTTTCTATTATATTAGCCCAATTCACAATCTTGTGCGAATGGTCTTGCATCATTGCATTTGCAAAATGGTGTAGTATATTGAAACTCCCCACTAAGAATTGTTAAGTGGTGAGTATCAATATACTATACCATTTTTAATATCCTACAATGCAAGACCATTTGGACAAGATTGTGAATTGGGCTATTGTGAATTGGGCTATTGTAACTAATAAGAAATTCATTGACATAAACTCGATTTAACTGCATTTCTTTAGCACTACTTTTAAGGTAATTTTGTAAATTTTTTGGGGCAATTTTGATTTTTTTTTTTTTTTTGTGATTAAAATTCGAACCCTGAGAATTACACAGGTAATTAAAATATATAAACAAAATGTTCATGTGAATAAACAAAAGTTACTGAATATATCCTTCTTATAATGCCAATTCCAGCTAAACACCGAATATTTTTTATGTTAATTTTCTTTTCACAATTTATGGAAATTTCATATGCCCGAAGACTGTGAGTATTTTTATCAAAAATAATAATAAATAAATGTTTATTTTGACAAAGGGAAAAGATTTTGTCCTTATTTACAATGAACTGCAAATGAAATGACATGATGATGAGACGAAGGCAAGTTACTTTGTGCAGCCAAAAACTTTAGCAAATGAAATTAATCATATTGTTTCGTATTTTATCTTGCTTTTAAATAAAATTGAGTTTTGTAAAGTTTTTTTTTCTCTTTTCTTGTTTGTTGTAAAAACAAATTACGACTTCTTTCGCAAAGGTAAGGCAGACATGAAATGCGTGCAATTTCTTACAAATTATTTAAACAATGCAAGACCTTTTTTTTGTGTTTGGCATGTGGCATAACTTACCTGAGTTTCAGTTGTATCTGTTGTGGTGCCGGTTGTGGCAGTGGCAGTGGCGGTGGGTTGTGCTGTTGCTGACGCTGAGTCGACCGAGGAATGAGGTATTGTACCATTTTGTGTTGATGTGGGCGAAGTAACGCCAGTTATGCTACCCTCTGGGCCATCGCCTAAAGGTATTGAGTTAGAGCGGCGCGGTGCTGGGACTGGTATAGGCAGGCCGGTTATCTTATCAATTTGTTGTTGTTGATGTTGAGGGTATTGTTGATGTTGTTGTAGATATTGTTGGTTTGTGTTTGCAAAGCCATTGGTTTTTGTAGCAGGCACTGTATTCGCTTTACTCGCATCATATTGAATGGGTTGCGTTTGATGATAAGTTTGCTGTTGTTGATAATGTTGTTCCCCAATCATATCACCAGCGGAAGGTTTAAAATTGGCTTTAAAACGATAAAAATATAGTTTAACTCTGTTTATGTATTTTCATCCTATTTGATGTGTTGCAACTTACCAGGTCGATTAG
Organism: Tachina grossa; assembly: GCA_949987645.1. Taxonomy (NCBI): domain Eukaryota; kingdom Metazoa; phylum Arthropoda; class Insecta; order Diptera; family Tachinidae; genus Tachina; species Tachina grossa. The sequence goes on along the minus strand of OX465274.1, from coordinate 170,777,319 downwards.
CTAAATATCCCGTGGGGCTAAGTGGATTCAATACAGCTGGGCTGTGAGGACTCATAGGAGCCTCTAAAGGTCCACGGTATTCTCTTTGTAAAACTAAACGCACAAACCGTTGTGGCTGTGTCAAACACTGAACGGCCGCATCATGTTGGGCATTTGTCATGTCACTGCCATTAATCTTTGTTAGGAGTTGAGTAGAAATAAAATTAAAACACGTATGTATGTATGCAAGTATGGTTTCAAGCATATCCTAGTACACAAGGACAACAACAAAAACAATAACAACAATTGAAAAACCAACAACTTAACATTACGAGTAGCAACTGACCGAAACTCATCACTATTAATGGCACGTACAAAAATGATTGCAATTTTCACAATTAAAATGAAAAATTTTGCAATAATGCAACAAGAATAGAATAGCCACAAAAAAAACAAACAGTCAGGCAGACACAAACAACGGACTGACAAGATAAAACATGCCAATGAGTGGACTCATACGCCCAAAAGTAAAACAAAATACCATCTCTGTCTTTCTCTCATACCAAGCAGCCCGAACAGCCCACCCAGTCCGTACATAGTTCATGTTGTAATGCAACAGTAATTTCAATTGTTGTTGTTATTGTTGTTGTTGTTATTAAGTTTTTGTTGCCTCCAGTATAAATCACACACTTACAGCCATTACACGGTCTCCCACCATTATTTTGCCATCACGGTGTGCCAAGCTGCCTTCAGTTATGCGTGAAATAAAAATTCCATCACATCCATCTTTATAAGGTGGAGAGCCTTTACCACCGGCAATACTAAAGCCCAAACCCTGGCCAATCTGATCGCGTATTAATGTTGTATGCAGCGTAATATAACTCAATGGTCCATCCTGTGAATAAAGAGTATTACAAAAAAAATTATATGAATAAAATAAATGTACCTTCAATATATAATGAAAGGAAGGAATGAAAGTATGTAATTGCATACGCGCATGAATGAGGAGTATGAGGGGAAGAAAAACGTTGATATATTATCGCTGAGAGCGCACAAGAATGTGTTGCGTTGCATACAAAAATGAAGCCAGTTAAAAGCGACTCAAATGTCAGGTTACATCAATTTATATGTTATACATAGGTACTTGATAATAAATTAGGAGCTTTTTAAAAAGTATGGATTTACGTGAATCAGGATATTAAACATTTATGATAATCATTCAATAAACAATGCATAAGTCAAAATATTGTAATTTTCATTTTGCAAGCAAACGATTTGAAGTTGGTATATCTGCCCATTGTAAAAGTCTTATATTTTGTCTACTTTTTCGCCAAAAAAAATAAAAATAAAAAATACAGTTGTATCTCTCAGTGTGATTTTGAAATAAACAGTTTTTTGCCTCTAATGAGGGGGTCCGTATCAATCATCCAAGATATTCTCTTAAAGAACTAAAATACAGTGTTTATAAAAATAATATTACCCTGTGTTTCTACAATACGGACGGCCGACTTTAATATAAAATCTATATGAAAAGAACTAATTTTTTTTGAGTGACTTTCATACAAATTTTCTAGACGAGCCGCCTATCGCACTTGTGGAAACTACACATAAGTTTTTATTTTCACTTGACATACTATTTTATGTTTTATTTTTTTTTTTTTAATTATATACATAAGTTTGTGTTTAAATATTAGTGGAAACTTTTACTCCTCACTGCTTAACCCATTACCCGCCGCTGTACTCACTTCAGTACAGCAAAAAAAAAGGTGACAATTTTGCATATTTGAAAGTTGTTGTAAATAATTGGCGTTTCTAGCTAAATCTGAACCATTGTCTATTGAAATAATGAACGAAACCTGTCGATATATATTTAGACTGTTAAAAAATTTACTTTTAAGGTACGGTCACACTTGTCAAACATTTGCCCAAAAATGCGTAACCAACACACAGTAATGAAAAAAGTTTTGATCCAGACACTTGTTTATCATGTTAAACAGTTTCGAACACAACTAATGGACAATGTCATAGAATCCAACAATATTGGCTACTATTTAACTTGACAAATTTTTGTCTGAATTGAAAAATTTTTCATTAACATTTAGTGGTTACGCTTTTTTGGGCAAATGTTTGACAAGTTTGCACCAGACCGTAGCTTTTGTCTGGTGCAAAATTGATGTAAAGTGACAAGTATGTATTTTCCTCTTTTTATAAATTTTACTGTGTTGTTAATTTATTTTGTACCTTAATTTCCTAAACTAAAGCATTTTTATTTATAAAATAAGTAGAAACAAATTGCGTCCCACTCATTTTTATAAAGTTATCGTAGTTTAGCAGTGTTGTCAACTCGGTGCTTTTCGCACCGTTTTTAGTGCTTTTTGAAATTTTCGACGCGACAAATTTTGAAGTTTGTGCTCAGTGCTTTTTTAAATTAATTTTTGGTGCTTTTTGTTTCGAGTCGGTGGCACTAAACCAAAAACTCAAAGAAAAATTTCTTTACCAATTTGTTTTTTCGAGGAAGTCTTTCATTCAAAAAACATAAGCTCTGAAGTTAAATGGAGTATCTCATAAAAATCTAATAAAATTTTAAAACTCTTGAATGAATAAATACGTGCCATATTACCCTCAAACTTTAACATTTTAAGCATAATTAATGTAAACAATGTTTTGCCATACAACAAAGAAGATAATACAAGTATTAACTCAAATATAGTCTAATAGCGAAATTTTGTCTAGTATAGAATGGATGGAGAAATATTTATATTGAGTCCACTATTGAGAGATTCAGTTGATATGAACTCGTTTGAGGCATTATCAAAACTTGCATTCCCATCAAACTTCTGTTACTTCCATATTGAAACGCAGAACTCACCATTTTTATTTCGATCAAAATTTATTATCTTTGTCACATAGCAGCCGAGAGAATGTTTCCACAGCATAAGTTAATAAAAACCAAATTTTGTAAGCCTTGATTTTAAAATATTATCAACTGCTAAGCCCGTCGAGCTCAAAATGCACGAGTAATCGGGTCTTAACCTGAGAAAGACTTGTAGGTTACTGCCAATTTGACTAAACTCGAGAGATTTGTTTGTTCATTGACGAAAAAAATTAAATTTTTTTATAATAACTTGAAAATGCTTCGTCAAATTGATTTAAGAATTCACTTATTCTTATAGAAATAAAATATGTGTCGGATGGCTCAAATTTGAAATCTTATTTTTTATGTACATGTCATCGGTTGGTTATTGGTTTGCGGCACAGTTTATTCAAAATACATTATGTCTGCAGCAAACCAATAACCAATCGGCGATGTGTAAAATTTTTTTAAATAAAATAATAAAATTTTAAATTTAATGCTTTTTTACTTAAATTACGCGCTTTTTACCTGGTTTTGGTGCTTTTTGAAATTTAAAAGTTGACAACGCTGTAGTTTAGATATATCTGTACTCAATTGAGTACAGCGGCAGAATCCACATGCGAATTCTGGCAACACTGTTGTCTCCCCAGAAATACAAAAGCATACTTGTGTGTTTTTCACAATAAAGAGGGGACTCCCAAAATATGCAAACATCAATTATTTCTTTAAATGAAGTTCATAATTGTCTAGAGTGGATGAGCTGGATCAGTCAATTTCGCTGTACAGAATTGCTATTCTAGGTAAGAAATGGTGGTGGGTCTTGTTCACCTACATAATAGATATGGCTATTGCAAACGCCTCATAATGATGACATGGATCAGCTTTTATTCCGACGTTATATTGCAAGATACTATTTACGGCAAAATACGCAAACTAAAGCTCGACTCTCGACTTCATTGGTCCTAGGGTTGCCACAAGATGGTATAGGGCACTGCCATAAAAAGTTAGAAAATCAGCTCAGATGTGTCGTATGCCATGAAAGAGTTCGCTGGCAGTGCAAAAAATGTTTGAAAACACTATGTATTGAAAAATCATGTTTTGAAAAATACCACCTGTAAACCGCCGCTGTACTCAATTGAGTACACCCTCCTTACTAGGCCCACTTGTTATTTTTTTTAATTTTTCCATTACTTTATTTATGTTAACTTTGAGCACAATGAAATTAAAAATAAACTTTTTTGTTAATTATCGTTCGTAATTGGTTTTATTTTGGCGGTTAATGGTTTAAAAATCATTGTACATCTTAGACCTCAAAGGGGGTCCTCGACAAAAAAAAAAGAGGAACTTGAGCAGGAATTTGTTGGGAATCACTGCTTAGGAGGACCCAGTGCGATAATTTTTTTAATTTTTCAGTGTTCGATGCAAATGATCTTGCGTAAGTCTAAATGCAAAATATCGTAGCTTTTCTTGAAAATTCAACAACAAAATACTCCTACAATCTAAAGAAAAGCTACGATGTTTTGCATTTACATTGCATTGTGTAATTACAATATCATTTGCATCGAACACCGAATTCCGTCATTTTACTTTCTTGTGCCATTCGAACTTCAAAATCAATACAATGCATCGATTACGCAGAAACAAATTTCATCAAAATGCAACTAATAAAACAAATTGTTAGTACTTAATTTAAATTCAAATATGTATTTAGTTAATATAATGAATTAATACGACAAACACATTTTTTTTTTTTTTTTTTTTTTGAACTGAACGAACCAAAGTTTTTGTTATGGATCGCGTAAAAACTCAACAGTTTTTAAATATTTTTTTTTTATTAAAAATGACAACTAAAGTTTTTGTTGAATCTTGTGAAAACGGTTAACAAATATCTTAGTTGATATAAAACATATAAATTCTTCTAGCCGATTAAATTACGCAACAAAATTATTTATTAAATTAGAAACATAAGAAATCATATTCATCATCACATTTAAAAGTACCCCAAAGCGAAATCTCAATTGTTTTATGCAATTTTTTAGTTAGTTATAGCGCAAGGACTTCCAGCTTATCTTTTTTTAACTCATAATCTCATAAGGAATAATATGTAGTTATACCTGAGTAGGTCTCAAATTGAATATTTGTGGAACGATGTTTTCCCAAAATAAGTAAAAGTGTATACCATATTTGCTAATTTAATTGCAAGAGAAATAAATTTCTGAAACTCGACTTGAAAGTTTGAAATTACTCTCCTACACAAACCAATAAAATATGTATAACTTAAGCAAATTTTTTTCCTTTTCGTCACCCAATTTTCAATTTGTGAATGTCACAATCTGTTTAAAAAAAACTTGATAATACCTTGCATAGGGTGTATGTTCATTGCTTCTCCAGCACGTACATAATTGCAAGAAAAACAAGAATAATTAATGTCTGTATCTAATTTAATCAAACAAAGGCAAATTAGAAATCTAACGCAGCGAACGTTTAAAAGGTAACAACATGGCAATGGAGGATTGATTTATTTATTTATGGAATACTTATGTAATTAATTTTTTAAGGTGCTTTCGCAGATATAATTTTTAAAGAAATAATAATCGGCCCGGTTTTATAAAACGAATTCGAGCAAATTTCTCGTTTTTTAAACGAAGTGAAATTTTTGGTGTTCTCTAAACCCAATTCACATAGTTTTACTCGGTTTTAAATCAGTAAATCACTGAAGAAACATCAAAAACCAAAAATTACATGCAGTTTGATACATTTAAGTGTAAAAAATTGGTTTGTTTAACAGTATTATGAACAATTATGCCCAAAATTTGCTTGAGGACTAGAGGGTTGCGTAAACAGTTTTGAAATGTAAATACGTCTTGTTTTTAGGGTTCCGTACACCAAAGGTGAAAAGGAACCCTATTGTTTTCGCTATGCTGTCCGTCTGTCCGTCTATCCGTCTGTCCGTCACACGGTATTTTCTCAGGAACCGTAAGAGCTACGCACCTGAAATTTGGATACAGCATGTAGAACATTGGCCGCTACAACAACAAATACATGAGAATTAAAAATTAAAGGGTGTTCCAAAACTAGCAACGAAAAATGTTTAAATCCCATGTTATATACATACAATTGTATGAACATATGTATATCGAAACTTGAAATTTCTAAAATTAGTGCATTTTTATACAGACTACAACAATTAGCACTAAAATTTAAAAAAATTTAAATTAAAGGGTGGTCCATCAGTTAATGCAATTTTGACTATGTAATTTTGACAATTTGCTATATCTTGGAAACCGTAAGAGGCAAACACTTGAAATTTTTTAAAACGGTAAAACTAAAAAAACCGAAAATTATAAAATCACCAAACCAAAAAAAAAAAAAAAATCGCCAAAAATTAAAAAAAAAATCGCCAAAACGAAAAAAATCGCCAAAATAAAAAAAAAATGTCGAACACTAAAATAAATCGCCAAATTCGAAAAAATCGCCAAAATGAAAAAAACGCCAAAATGAAAAAAATGCCAAAAATCGAAAAAAATCGCCAAAACGCGAAAATGTCGCCAAAACTAAAAAAAAATTTAAATAAAAAAAATCGCAAAAATGAAAAAAATCGCCAAAAATTAAAAAAAATCGCCAAAACGAAAAAAATCGCCAAAATTAATATATAAATTTCTAACACTAAAATAAATCACCAAATTCGAAAAAATCGCCAAAATGAAAAAACGCCTAAAACCAAAAAAAAATCGCCAAAACAAGAAAATAAAGTGTCAAAACTAAAGAAGAGCCAAAACTTAAAAAAATCGCCAAAACCGAAAAAACGCAAAAACCGCCAAAACAAAAAAACCGAAAAGACCCCAAAAACGAAAAAAAAAAATGCCAAAACTATATATTATATAGGACGAAGTTTGTATTAAATTACATATCTAGTGTTCGTACGGAACACTAGATGCGCGAGTCAGTGTCGCACTTTACTGAATTTATTAATTGTATGGTAGTAGAAAGTGCTATACAGGGTGGCGCAGAATGAGCTATATGGTTTGAATTCTTTATAGCTTTTTTAATTATTATTGTTTCTTTGTTTATTTCAGCATTTTGTGAAGATCGAACATCGTACAAAAATAATTGAATTTTATTTTTTAAACCAACAGTCTATTATGTTGACACAGCGTGCATATCGTCGTCATTTTAATGTGTGCTTTGCACCCACAGCTTTCTTTGGGGATATTGGAAAGAAAGAGTGTACGTTAACAAACCAAGAACCATAGTACAACATTCGAAATGAAATCATGGCCATTACCGAACCGAAATTTTGCGAAAAGTTATGGAAAATATGAGATGTATACTCTTACTCGCTAGAAATAGAACTTATGTGAGAAGCAGAAAATGGGCAACCCTCACAGGTTATCATTTTTCGAAGCTAATTGCAAAAAATTCCCCAATAATATACTGTATTTAAAAAAAAAAATTATAATAATCGCATATATAAAAAAAAGTATAAACCATTTAAGCCATATAGCTCATTCTGCGCCACCCTGTCGTTTAATAAACGAAGCACGATGGTTGTATTGATGTACGTGTACATGAGTGTTTACAAGCGATCCCGCGAATACTTCTTGTTCGTAACAAACACTCAAAAGAAGTAGTGTTGATGCGTATATGGTTGTTATTTTGCATATTGTACGCTTGAATGTGTGCGTATGATCTAGATGGTAACCCTCTGGTCAGCCCAGAACCATATGTCTCTATGCCAACACCCTTTTCTCTAACGACAATTCCACTAGTTAAAATGTCGATACTTTAGACTCTAAAGTTTAGAGACAACAATTCTATTATATTTCTGGTGACTTTGTCAACGATTTTTTTTTAATTTCAAATGGACCCTGCAGGAAATTCGAACTGGTAGGTTTTCAATAACAATCCTATGTTATATGTCAATAGGCGATTAGATTGAATGGGGTACACTTACTGAGTAGGGCTATTGAATGTCACTAGTAAATCACTACAATTTTACTTTTTAAATCAGTCAGAGAAATCGATATTATAGACTATAGACTATAGTAGTATTAGACTATAGTAGACTATAATTTATTAGTGAATTTTTGGTGCCAATGTCTCGTTGTGGACCTAAAACAACTACTTAGTCAGTTGTGCTACAATTTAGTGGTGTCTTTTCAATGATAAGCTAATGTTAAATGTCAATAGGTGATTATATTATATATTGGGGTACACCAGGTCAGTAGTATTACTGACAATGTCACTAGTAAATCACTACAATTTCACTATTCTCATTTTCTGCAGGGAAGCTATGATGTGTTTAAGGGTTGTTCTTTAAAGCAAGCGCACCACACAAGTAATGTCAATGAATGTGTGCGTTTGTGTGTGCGCAGAAAAATAAAAGATCATACACGCCCATGCGTATGAAGAAGCAAGTATCACAAATGTTCTTCTTTACTCCCATACCTGCAATAACTGAAACAAATGTCTTGCCAACAATGTTTAATGTTTGTTTTAGAAGATTTCGCTGTAGTAAAGCATTTGAAAAATCCCTCATGTCTTAAAAGTTCTTGTAAGTGGTCTTGTGCAGGGGTCTACTAGGAATCATTGGAAACAAAACAACTTCTATTAAAATAATAAACCATTTATCAAAAGGCAGTGATTAAGAGAAATAGGACTATTATTAACACTATTAAAATATTAAAGACTATAAATTATTAAATTTTGTTTGTTTACAAAAAAAAAATTAACTGCCCACACACGTGTTAAGATTATAACAGCACAACTGAATGAGAATCGATTAAAAACTCCTAAATTTTATTTCTACGCTGTACGAATAAGAAACTGCTTACACGTGTTAAGATTTTAACACCCAAACTGAATAAAAATCGATTAAAAACTCCTAAAACATATTTGCGTGGCACGTGAGTAAATATACTTTTCTAACAATTTAATTAAATGTTTAGTAGAAAGTTTCAAAAAATAAACAAAATTTAAACCTTTCAAAAACTTATTAAAAAGATTTTAGCAATTCTTTCGTTTTAGTCTGCATTGCATCCCGCCCGCACTTTATCGCACAAGGATTAAAACTTTGCTCTCACACTGATTTTAAATTTTAGCGAGTATTGAATTGTATTTGCGAAATGGAAATACCACATCTCAGCAATAAAATACTCGTAGTTAACAACAGAAATAGAGTTTAAAAAAAAAAACTTTTGTTATATTTTATTGTTGCTTTATTTTTAGTTTTAGCGCAAAAGCATGTTGGTTGCTGTTGTCGAAGAACCAACAATGAAAGATTTGAAATAATTTAAAGTAGAACAAAAAAACAAACACCCACTAAAACTCCAACTGACAGCTGTTAAATGTACAAAATGGGCGTTATAAATGGCTCAGTGGATAAAGATATTTATACAAAGGACATTTCAGTTGAAGATTGCCGATAAGGGAAATGCGGAGGGAGATTGAAGAGAGCATAAAAGGTTAAATATGTATTTTGTTTTACAAACCTTGCCATTTTCAAAAATGGCATTCGTTGATGCTGTTGTCGCTGTTGCAACATCAGTAACATGTTGTGGTTCTTGAAAGGCTGCTGACGTGCCGCCTGTAGTTGTTACTGTTCCCGGTGTGGTAAATACATTTGCGTGATAATTGTGCAAATTTGTTGCCGAATACTGTTGCTGCTGGGGATATGAATGTTGTTGCTCCTGATGATGTTCTGATAGAATTTCTAGGGGTGGTGGTATATATCTTTCGTGAGTTTGTTGTTGTTGTTGTTGTTGTTGTTGTTGCTGGTGCTGTTGCTGCTGTTGAAGTTGTGTAGTGAAAGCTGCCAAGGGACGTGTTTCAACAGAAATCTTTAAAAAACAAAAGTGAAAATAATAAAGTTTTATTTATTTATATACTGTTTAAAAAGTTATTTCATATTGGCGAAGTAGAGTTTTAAGTAAAAAAGAATTTGGAGAACATAAATTTATACTTAAATTAGTAAAATTAGCTAATTTAATAGATCACTTTACAGCATTTTGCACAAGTGGAAGTATAGTTTGTCATAGTGAAAGTTCTCAGCATAATTTCTTTGCTTGAACACAATGAGTTGTGTATTATTATCACTTCTCATGCGACACTTTTGCTAAGTCACGTAGTTGTTTTAATCAAAAATATTTTATCTGTCAAAAAATCACATGCAAAATAATGTAATAATTGAGAAATGTTTAATGTTCATTGCAAACTACATCCAGGGTTGGAAAATGGTGTCATAAAAATACCGCTAACGATTCAAAAATCCGCTAAAATTAAATACGGGTTAGAAAATACCGGTCTACAAAATACCCTTAACGACTTAAAGCGGTATAGGGTGTTTTTTTAGAGGTATAGAACTTCGAATTGAAATAAAACACAAGAAAATCGTTTTAATGTCCATCAATTTGGCTTTATTGGAAGGATAATTTTATGCCATTAATGTTTAAATATGATTTTGGGCATGTGGCCGCCGCGGCTGGGTCGAATAAAGCCAATTCTACAGGCCCAATTTTCAACCACTTTTTCGAGCATATGGGGCCGTATGTTGGCAATAACGCCACGAATGTTGGCTTCCAAGTCCCCTAACGTTTCTGGTTTGTTGGCGTAGACGAGCGACTTCACATATCCCTAAAGAAAATAATCCAATGGTGTCAAATCACACGATCTTGGTGGCCAATTGACAGGTCCATTCCGAATAACCGAATTAATTGCTCTGATGGACGATTATGTCGACCATAAAATGGACGGAGCTTGCGGTAAACTTCGCGAACTGAACCATTATTTTCGAAATAAATTTGCACAATTTGCAAGCGTTGTTCTTTTGTCAACCTGTTCATGATGAAATGGCAAACCAAACTAAATATTAATCACTTGACAGCTGACAAAATGGCCGCCAGTTAAAAAAGTGATGCCAACTTAAAGTTCTATACCTCAATACCTCGAAAAAAATAATATAAAATAAAATTGCAAAATTGAATTTCAAGTAATTTTCTTCGAAAATACAAAAGCCACTTTAGCAAGTTCTAAATTTACTTATTTATTTATTTTAGTTATCATTGTTATGTCACCGACTTTATATGTATATCATTATAGGTAAGACATACAAAAAATGTTTATTTAACTGAATCTAAACCCCTATTTCTACAACCTAGACGGTCGAATTGAAATTTATGTGGAAAGCACTAATTTTTCTGAGTGATTTTCATAAAAAAAATTTAGACGACTCGCCTGCCTGACTTGTGGAAATTGCACTTAAATTATTTTTTTAATTTTTAGTGCTCATTTTTTAAGTCGGTGTAATGTTTTTTTAATTTTTATTTGTAAATTTTTATTCTAAATTTTATATTTTTATGGGCGTGACAGCGAACAGTTTAGCAAATATTAGGGTCCGCTCACTTTTCTTAATTCAACATCGTATCACTTTCAGAGCTCGAGGTGTATACCAAGTTTCGTAAAAATCTGTCTAAGAGGCGAAATTCTTTGCCAAGTTTCGTGGGAATCGGATGGAAAGAAGTACATGTAAGTTAAAGGTTAGTATTAACCTTTCATGGGCGAATTCCCACCCACTTTTTTGAACATGATGTTCAGTATTTTTCAGAGATTAGAGATCTCTCGGTAAAGCAGAAGAACGTAAAATAGTATATTAAATTTTTATGGGCGTGACCCAGCCCACTTTTTTGAATGCAAGATTTTGTGTTATTAAGATCTCAAAAAGTATGGCAAGTTTCGTAAAAATCGGTCAAGCACACGTGAAATATAAAATTAAAATTTAATGGGCGTGGTTCGCCCACTTTTTTGAAAGAAATGTTGTGTATTTTTAGGGATCAGGGTGAGTGCCGTTTCGTAAAAATGTGCCAAATAGAAGCCCGTGAAATATAGCAATTTCACGGCCCATTTCTTCAACTTTGAAATTGTGCTATTACAAGAATCCAGGGTGTTTGCTAAGTTTCGCAGCAATAGGATCAGTAAAAGATAAATAAAGGGTATAGCTTCCCTTTCACACAAAAAAATAATTTTTACATTCGGTCTAAAATGTACCGAGTTATGAACTAACACACCTAAAAAAATAGAGACGAATTGTTAACCTCCTCCTTTTTTTTTGAAGTCGGTTAAAAATAATCGATAACCTTTTCCTTTTTTGAAGTTAGTTAAAAATAATAATAAAAAAACATTTTAGTACAATTACGGTCGAAAAATTTCAATTTTAAGAGAGTTCGTTGGTAAGGAATTAATTTTCACTTTAAACAATCAGTGAAACGATTAGTCTACGTCACGCATCTCATGTGTGGTATAGACGACTGTTTAGTTTTCAAACGTGTATTGCCAAATCAGGCAATGGCTTAAGCGGCCCATACACTACAACAGCATGCACGCACAATCAAGCGATTGAGCATTCATTCTCGAACCACACAACATACCAGCAAGCTGGTACAATATTCATTTCTTACAAAATTTCGGGAAGGGTGGTTATGAATAGTGACACATATTTTGTTGCAATTATTATTGGTATGTTGTTAAAATTAGCAGCTATGTATAACTAAAGTTCTTAAATTCTGTTTACCATTGAAACAAATTATATTTCAACAAATTATATTACTTAAATGCATGTTTGCTCCATGACAGGTTTTCTCAACTGAGCTAATTTCACCATATACCACACCAGCGAGCTGGTACCATCAGCAAAATATCAAACTCTACTTGACATCGCTACAGAAAACCGTACAATCGCACAAAATGCCCATACACGACCAAACCTCTGGCACAAACACTTAATTGCGCATGCATGCTGTTGTAGTGTATGGGCCCCTTTAGAAATCTAATCTGCCGAAATTTCACTGTTTTATGGCAATTTAGCGATCGAATTTAGATATAGCTTTAGCAAGTTACAGAATACGGGGGCATAACGTACAGATTTATAGCCATTCACCCTTATCAGAAATAAAAGTTCACGTGAAATGTGTTGCCTTTCCGTAAAATTGTAATCGTCAATTTTTGCGTTGTTGTTGTGTAAGTGTACCACTTTTGTAATATTGTTCACGTCCACATGAACAAAATGTTCGACTCTTATTCGCCATAAGGGTGATCATTTTAGTTTGAAGCGACAATGTGCACCGTTTTTAAATTAATTTATGCTTAAACTTTAAACTTAAAGCATTGCTTAATAGATATTCAACAACTAAAAGTTTAAAACTAATAGATGAAAAAATCTATATTTCTTAAAAAACACAGCTGAAGTATTTTTATAACTCACCTGAGACAATGAACCATCCTCACTAAATACAGGATGGCCAATTAAACGTGTTACCTCACGTTGCACGACCAAAACGAGAACAGCACCACAGGCCTTTAAAACTTGTACAGCTTGATAATGATCGGCGTCAACGACCGGTATTCCATTGACTTTTAAAACTTTATCGCCGACTTTGAGTCCAGCCATATCGGCGGGACCACCTTCGGTGACACGTGATATAAAAATGCCATCATCATCGCCCTTGAATGGTGTAGAGCCTTTGCCACCGGCAATACTCAAGCCAAGGCCCGCCGACGTACGTTCAATATGAATTTCATACTGTTCCAGACGCAACTCCGTAACGCCATCAAGGGAATCTGAAAAGAAAATACAATGAAAATAAAAAAAAAATTGATTTAGAAATAAAATAAATTACGCTAACAAAATAATAAACAAATGTACATATATACATGCATACATAGGTATGTACATGAATTTGTAGGTTAGTTGGCGGTATATACTTACTCGTATCTGTTGTAGGATAAAAAATAAATAAGCCCTGCATAAAATTATACATAAATATATTTACAGTTTCCATAAATGTTTAGATTAGTACATACACATGAGGAGTACAGTATAGGTGTACATTAGTGAAAGTGTACACAGAAAAAAATAGACAAGAATTATTTTCAATAAAACCATGTTATTGAATAAAATTTTTAATTTCAATAATATTTTTCATTAACTTGAATATTGTATTTATCAATTCCGCATATTTTTAAATATAATTTAATGTCATTTATTTGTGTTGGTGTTTTCCTTGCTTGTTGATTGACTAAACCTGGTCATGTGCTGATGTTGTTGTTTATTTTAATTGTTGGTGTTGTATACGTGTGCATTCGGACAAGAAGCCGAAAAACGTCGTGGCTTGTTTTTTTTTTGCTCAACAAAGCTATTTTTAGATTAGAAGAAACAAAAGATGATTTCTGTTTTGCGTGTATTCATTATTTGCATATCCAAAAACGATTTGCTCTTTAGCTGAGTGGTAAGTAAGTTAGTTTATTAGTCAAGAGATTGCCGGTTCGACTCATCCCAAACACATTTAGTTTTAGTAGCAGCCAAGCAAAAGCAAACAAAAAGGGGTTGAAAAATGTGACATTCATCCACACACACAACACAATAACAATTATCACTGAAAATAAAATTTCAGTCAACAACTTTTTTCTTTGATTCATTGAATTTCTTTATTGACTGGAAAAAAATATATTCAATAAACGTGCATACAATTTTATTTATCATTAATGCAAAAATCGTCATCACAGAAAATTCGAAAGATTTTTTTATTGAATCAACGATTTTCGTATTCAAATATCAAAATCATTTTTTTCTGTGTAGGATTGGTTTTTCGTTTTAGTTCTTTTTTTAATATTATCAATGCGGGTCACGTTTTGCAATTACCAACTTCAAAAAGACGTTAACATGTGCACTAAGAACTTAGGGGAGAATATAACTTTATTTTTCTTACTGGTCTAGTTTCCTTTTAGCTTTTCCATCCTAAATTGTGTTTATCATGTAGTAACTTAAACATTGCTCATTTACTGCAATAATGTCATAACTAAAAAAAAGCTACATTTTGAATAAATAATGCAGAATTAATCCTCGTATCATTATTGATATTGTGTAAAAATTTCATTTCAACTGCTGAGAGAAAAACAAAATTTTCTTTTCAAATTAAGTTGCGTGTAAATTGAAAAGCTCTGTTACGGTAAAACTAGTTTTTGTGGAGTTATGACATTGTTGTAGGAAATCAGCATTATGTACTTTATTGCCTTAACTTATGTACGAAGTGAGTTTTATAATATATGTACTCGTAACCTTAAAACTTGCACGCTCTGCACGATTGTGGCTGCCAAAGTGTAATTGAAGCATTCTGGTGTGTCAGTAAACACACAATGTAGAGGATGAGTCTTTTTATATACAGAGTCAAAGTCAGACTTTATCGTCCAAACTGACTACAATATTTTTTTTAGCTTATAGTTTAAGGACAAAACAGACAGGAATGTCCTATTCTCCAATAAAATTATTTTATTTAATTTTATTTTGTTTTATTTTATTTTATTTTATTTTATTAAGAAAAATTATCTATTTTCAAAATTTGAAGTATGAATGATGCGAATCACTCGGTTACAGACTCCCCCTCAGCGTCTCAAATCGGCCTGGTGATGGCGCTGCATTTTACTTAGGAACCTTGGAAAGCCTTGGTCTAAGAATTCTTTTCGCTTCATCGTTCAAACTTAGTAGCTTTCACTGGCTGATTTTTTCTGTTGGTTTGTGGATTTTTAATAAAATTTTATTGATTTATATAAAAGCTGGAAATGCTTTTTGAAATCATTTTGATTTTTCTTTGACATTTTACAATTTTAGTTTAACTCACTAATAATCCCAATTTATTATTTTACTTATTTAGTAAAATACTTTTATATCAAAATAAAAAAAACTCATTGAAATTTATTATTGAGGTGTTTAGCATTTCACTGTTGCTAACGAAGATTATCAAGGAACCTTTACACTCAGTATGTTTGTACTCAGGCAATGGATATTTAATCGGGCAAAAGAAATATACGCATGATGATCGCGATATTTTATGCATCATTCCCCACCGTATACATAAATTTGTGTACATAAAACGAAATTGAAAATATGTGGGTGTGTGTGGCTGTTTGAAAACATGCTTTATGTGTGTTTCTGTGTTAATAAATAGCCCTGTATATACGCATGTGTAGCCGATTAATAGTCAGAGTATTTTTATACTCATGCATATGATTGTAAATCACACAGTCTATAAATTTTATTTATAGTTGTTTGTGCTTCGTAATTAAAAAAAATATGTATAAACATAGTTGTTGGATGTTTATATTTATACGTATTCAGTTTAAAATTAATTCGTTGTTTGACAGCCAATACTCAAATAAAATGATACTTTTGTTATTCGCTGTTGTGAACGCAGTCTTACTAAATACTTGTTGCTGTTTATAATTCAAACAGATTCCCTTTTAAACGGAAAACAAAAATTAACTTTCATAATAATGATAATAATAACACTCGTAATAATAATAATAATAAATTTAAATTGTGTTTCCTTTTTGAACACACCTCTTACATCTAAATTCAGTGTACAGATAGTTCTGAGTTAATGACAGTTTAGTTTTCTTTCCCTTTTCTTTCTATTTTTTTTTAATTTATTTATTTTTTTTTATTAAGCTTACCATATTGTCTAAGGCGCTGTTGCTGCTGCTCAAGCTGTTGCTGTAGCAATAAGAATTGCTGCTGCTGTTGATATTGTAGCTCATCCATTGGCATGGAAGTGGTTACAATTCTTACACGTTTATCTTTTCGTTTAAGTGAATTACTTGGGCTACGATTTGAGGATGCCAAAGAGCTGCGTAGACTTGAGCTGGTTGGACTGTTGAGTGAATTAAAGCCCACTGTGCCACTTCTAGTATTGTTGCCATTTAATATGAGCGTCGAGCGTCTAGTGCGTGGCAATGTATTATTGCCTTCTTTAACTTTAATTTTAACATTAAACATTATTTTATATTTCAACACGTTTTGCCAGTTTTCTAGCCTTGGAAGACTTTCTTGGGAGTTTATTTTTATTACTGATTTGATTTGATTTAATTTTTTTTTTATTTTCTACCATAAAACCAGCTTCATTCAGCTGTGTTGTCTATGCTGTTTGTTTGTTTGCTTTGCTCTTTTTTATTAATTTAATGTTCAAACTAAAAGTTAAATAATATTTAATGCTTTTCATACAAGTACTTTATATCTGTTGTTGTCCTTTAAAGAAATAGGCTTTGTCAGTTCGAGCCATAATTACCAAAAAAGCTTAACCGACTTATTTTTTGGGCCTCGTTTTTTTTACGAATACCGATTATTTACGATCGTAATGAACGATTTTGGTCAAAAAATTTGTTCGACAATTATAACGCTTAAACTTTTTTGGCGGTTGTGGCCAACGTCTAAAATTAATATGAGCAGCTTTAAAAAAAAACCAAATACATAATGATTACATTAACCCAATAAATCTGTTACAACAGACACAAAAATTTTTTTATTTTTAACCCCCGACTAAAAAAAAGGGGTGTTATAAGTTTGTAGTGTGTGTCTGTGTGTCTCTGTATCTGTTTATATGTGTGTCTGTCCGTGTCCACGTACAGGCCACAGGGCTGGACCGATTTTCATTTAGTTTTTTCTGTTTGAAAGATGACTTGATCGGGAAGGTTCTTAGCTAAATCGGTCCAGCCGTTAAGAAGATATAACATCTTTTCTGAAAAAAGTCGGGGTTTTTTAAATTTTTAATTTTTGTTATTTCTTTCTCATTTACATTTCGAGTTAAATAATATTGACAGTACACACAATTTTTTTTTTTTATTTTGAAATGCAAAAAAAAAATTACAAAGACAAGAGAAATCATTTTGTATTTTATTGCAGTTCATTTTATTTATGATTCTCTTTATTTCTAAATAATTTTATATCAAATTTATTTCATTTTAAAAATGGTCCATGGTAACCATCACTAACAAATCTGGAACAGAAAGCCAACCATCTATACAATTGAGCATAAGCAAATAGACATAACGAACCCACAGCCTGTTTGGCATCCAACGAACTGTTAACACCACATTATTTTCATATAAAGTGAAGACAACACCAACATTGATTCATTGTTGCCAATTTGATTGTTGTTGTTGCATCGTTGTTTAGTTTTGTAGCCATTGTCATCCTGCCCGTCTAATCAAATCAAAATTACACCCAACACTAACAACAACAAAAACATATACTAATACATATAAAATCACTAGTACAATGTTTGCATGAACTTCTTGCGCAGCCTTGGAAACTCTGTTCCTTTGAGTTGGTTTCGTATACGACAACAAACATCAGCCTGAAAAAAAACGAAACGAAACGATGGTTTTGGTGTATCCTGACAGTGATAAAAATTTAGATTGTTTTGAAACCAGAAAAGACGACAGCAAAAAAAATCTTAATTTACATAATGAAATAACTTTGGTTAGAGAAACACTAACAATAACACAAAGTTGAAGAAAATTCAATGCAAACCAAAAAGACACTGCAGGAAAAAGTTAATTTTCCCCGAAGGCATTTAACTGCTAAAGGATGACAGTGAAAATCATATTTCAAATTGTTTCTTTGAAAAATCTGTTAAAGAAAAGAAAACAATGTTATGTTTTTAAAGTGGTATTTTTGGTTTTGAAAAATGTATGTATAATCCACAATAGAGGGCTGCGTAAGCAGTCTTGAAATGTACATACGTCTTGTTTTTTAAATGTATTGTCGAAGTATGTATTATACTTAAACGTCGTTTTATAAGCGAAACACGATAGATGTATTGATGTACGTGTATATGAGTGCTAACAAGCTATGTCGCGAATACTTCTTGTTCATAACAAACAATCAAAAGAAGTAATGTTGAGGCGTGTATGCTTGATATTTTGCGTATTGTACGTTTGAGTGTAGGATGTAGATCGTAAGCTATTATGTGTTTAGGGGTGGTTTTTGAAAGTAAGCGCACACAACTAATGTCATACACACAACGAGTGTGTGCACGTACATCAATGGTCACCAAGAAGAGAAAATTCTTAAAAGCAGAACAGAACTAATACATGTTTAGTGCTGTTCCACTGAAAAAATCGCTCTTGTAAATGTTTAATTGGGTGTATGAAAAATATTTTTATGGGTTAATTTTATATGAATTAACGTTTATATGTAGTGGTGCCTAAGACTGTATGTACTAGTTTTTTTTTTCAATTTCTGGATACATACTCGACACTCAGCACCTACAAAAATATTTAAGCCCAATAAAAACTTATTTTTTACCCTATATTCCACATATTTTGTCTATTTTTTTATTGCAATAAAAAGTACTGTTATAAAAAGATTTAAATTAGATAGTTCATTTACATAAATAATATAGAAAAAAGAAATTAAATCATTTTGGTGGTATTTGTGTATTTTTTTCATAAAAAATGCGACAGAAATCCGCTCATTTTGTGTGTTTTATGCTCTTGCTTTAGGTTTTTGTTAGTAGTTGTGCTACTACTAGCATTCTGCAGAATGCTAGCAGAGCCCTCAGGGCAATGGGATGGTGGACTATGACGTACATGCAAGACGTTTGTATACGCGCCCATGCGTAGGAAGAAACAAGCATCACAAATTCTTTCGTCACGAACTATTTTCTTTTTTACTCCTACACATGCAATAACTGAAACAAATTTCTTGCAAACAGTGTTGGTTAACATTTGCTGTAGTAAAACATTTGAAAACAAAAAACTTGATGTCTTAAAAGTTCTTGTAAGTGATCTTGTGCAGGGGTCTAATTCACAATATCTTAAATCATAATTGCTTAAGGAAAAATATGAATAAATAAATTCGAAGGGCACATTAAAGGGTTTTGGAAATCTTGGAGTTGAATTTATTCAAAAATTAACTTAGATGTTAGATAGATGTATCGTCACCTAAAATCCAAAAGACCGTAAGTACACTTTTGACTTTTTTCCAGGAGAAGCAAAAAACCTTATAAATTTCTGACTATTTACTGGTTAGCGGCTAAATTTCAGATTTGAATTTAATAAATCAAATCGGTATTTTCGAACATATGTGAGTAAAATTTTAAGGAAAGATATACTATATTTTGGTTAATCACATCATAATCAATCAAAAAGTATGTTTTATTTTTTATATATAATTTTTTTGGTTGTTACGGCCTTTTGGATTTTAGGTGACAGTATGTAAATCTGTGGTTTTCATTAATAAGAGCCCATTCCAGAAATGAAATTTTTCCAGTAGCGCCAAATAAAATTATTTTTGAAGATTTCAGCTATGCCGATTCATATATATACGCTATTCAACGCTGTACGTTTATAAAATAAATATATACAAACATAAGTACATACTTATATATATATATATGTATATATATGTATATACACATATTGTTACGTTTTTTGCTCTCTAAAAACGCTTTTCCATGGACTCGAAGATTTGCAAATGAATAAAAGACCCCAGTGTACTAATTAGGGTTAAGAATGATATAATTTTTGTTTATAAATAAATAGAGTTATACTAAGCAAGATCTTAAATACACACACAACTTTAGTTACTTAAATACGACTGAATACCACTACGTCAACTCCGCTGTTGTATACACAGAAAAAATTATTCCCAAAAAATTTTCAAACAAACGTGTGTTTTGAAATATAATTTGGTTTTAGTAAATATTTTTTACTGTTCCAGTAAATTATTTGTTCCAATTTTATTTTATGTAAAAAAAACTGTATAGAATGAAAATTATCTATATAAAAAAATGAAAATATGAAAATTTTTACGATATCAAATGCCTTAATTTGCTCCATGTTGTCACGCAAGTACCTGTTCTAAGTAATTTCGAAATGTTGATAAATTAAAATCTTTAAAAACTTCACAAAACATATTTCATTCTGCTGCTTAAAACCTTTCGAATTAAAAATTCTTAATCAATAACACTTACATTTTCTAACGTTCAACACCACATTAGGATATGTCTGATTTGCAACCAATTCTTGGCAGTGAGTCTTAATAAAGTCAATCATTTAAGAATCAAGGATTTTCATTTTATTTTCCTTAATTTTTTTTGCTCTTTTAACTTGCTACAATTTACACACAAATTTTAGCATAAGAAAAATTGTTTGCAGAAATTGTTATTTTCTAAAGTATTTTAAACCTTTAACTTTAGCTGTCTGTTTAGGCTTAGTTATTTTTCTCTTTCGGTAGCTTCTTCTCTGTTTTCCCCTCTTTTTCTAAGACTGTGGCAAACACAGGTAACATACAGTTACTCACAAAAATATTTAGCCTATGGAAACTAAACAGCAATTTAAAAAGCTAAAAAATGCTGTTCAACTAATTTGTATATCTATGGCAATGTGGAGTAAACTCTTAGGTCAGAAGAAAGGATCACACGAAATTAGAATCACGTGCTAGAAAAACACTTACCTGCTTAACTCGACTTAAGCGTTTATTTTATATTGACCCATATATATCAGAGAATGACAATAAGTACTCAAAAAGAAATATACAAAAGTAAATAGTAAATAAAACCTAAAATGCGCTACAACTAAAAATAAAAGGAAACATGCGTATCAAGCGCATTGACTCTCTGTCCTACTTATAGTCTGAGTATGCTTATACTCAGGCTATGAATATTTATTCCGCCAAACTAAAATCACGCATGATACTCAGGATACTTATTCATCATTCGCCACCGTATGCATACAATTGTAGAATACAAAATGTGCGGATGTGTGTGTGGCTTTTTGAAAACATGCTTTATGTGTTTGTGCAAATAAAAAAGCCCTGCATATAAGAATATGTAGCGGATTAATAGTCAGAGTATTTTTGTACTCATGCGTATGATTGAAGCTCACGTAATCTATAAATTTTAGTTATAGTTGTTTGTGTTGCGTAATTTAAAGCAAGTGTATAAACATAGTTGTTGGATGTTTACATTTAATCGTATTCGGCTTAAAATTATTACGTGTGTTTGCATATCGTCACCTAAAATCCGAAAAGCCGTAATAGCTAAAGAACTCTAAAATACACTTTTTGATTCATTATGATGTGAGTAACCAAAATACAACTTTTCCTAAAGTTTTAACGAGATATGTTCAAAAATACCGATTTGATTCATTATTCAATTTGGCGCATAACAAATAAATAGTCTTACAATTTATTATTGTCTTTAACTGTATGCATTCATAGTTGTTTGACAGCAATTACTCAAAGACCACTTTAAACGGTACTTTTTGTCATTCTCTGATATAATATTGATATCTTGTCTAAATATCTTAAAATATTCTGTACATTTTCTCGCCGACTGCGGAATTTAACATATTTTGGAGAGTCTTTTTTATTTTACCAGGATCCACTAATAGAGCTTTTATGGGCTCCACCAGGATAAATGATAATGGCAAATAAAACAACAGTTGACGTGACTGACCATGACTATGACTCGAAACGTCATATCCGTGATTGTATCAGCAATCTTACGAAAGATAATTAGGTGTTACGTGAATCGCTACATGACATACTATTGCAAACGGATTGCAATTTTTCTTAAAATTCACAATAGTTTTTGAGTTCCACATCACATTGAATACTACATTAAATTCACAATAGATGCAGAACTGTCAAAATAATTAAAAAATTTAATTGCATTTTACAAATCCAAATATGGAAACAGGATTATTATTTTAGTTATGTGAAGATGAAAAAATAATTCTGAAAAAAAAAACTTTAATATGTCTGGATTAAATTTATTAAAATTAATCCTAGAAACATAGTAATGCTACGAAAAAAAAAAAAATATATATATATATATATATATATATATATATATATATATATATATATATATAGGCTTTTTTTCAGCCTAGCGCAGCTTTACGACTGTTGTGCAGAGTTTCTGATATAAGTCATACAAAAATGTTCGCTGGGTATGCATGTGGAGTCATATATACATGCATGTAGTGTATGTATCCTTTTTTGATATCACACTCATCCTTAAAAAATATTTGCAATTGTTCTTTGCATTCTGGTTTCCCTTTCAGCGAGTGCATTGGATGTTCAATAAAACGAGAAAAGTTCAATAGGTTTTCCATATATGTATTTTCAATATTGTTATTTATTTTTTTATAAAATTATTTACTCTTACCACACAGCGCTTTCATATTGAAAGCGTAAAATAAAATTAAAACGAATATAAAGCAAATAATAACATGAGCAATATTTAAATAAAATACAAAATAATATTAAACTGTTTGCATAACAAATTGCTGTGTAAAATCATCAAAAGAAAATATAAGTATACATATTATTTACATTCATGGGAAAAGCAGATTATTTTCCTCTACTCTTTATAGTTCCATGAACGCATGCAAAATTGCTTAAAAAGAATATATTGTTTTGACATGGAACCATGAAAATTGTTAACGCAAATTAACAGCAGACTTTCAGCGATAAAAAAAAAATAAAATATGTTTGCTCAGCTGAAAGTTTAAACACAAGAAAATATTTATTTATAAGATGTTTTAGACAATTTTCTGGGAAAGTGGTTGGCGGTTTATATTTTGCACAAAAAAAATATAGTATCCTAGTTGACCAAGACTTTCGTTGATGATATCAATTTCGAATATATCTCGAATATTTATCGTGTAAAACTACCACTCGGCTACCGTCACACATTCGAGAAACTATCGAGAGAAGTTCGAAGTTCGAAGCTTTAGCGAACATTCGAATTTTTTTAAAACTTGCGAACAAATATCGAACAATTTTGTTTAGATAAAATTATGTTAACACAGATGTTTTTTATTCATGTTAATCTTTAGCAATATCGAAAATCATTGGAAATTAAATCAATATCGGATTTGACGGATACCATATCTTAAAGCTTAAAATAAGGCTTCGTAGTGTTCAACTTAAAATTAAATATCAAGGCCCGAATTATTACATCCGTGAACATATAACTCGTCACGTAAAAATAAAATAAGTTACGTGAACGTGTCACTGAACGTACGTTTTTTACAAACTGCCATCCGTTAAGAGATACGATTTGAGATTCTAGCATACGTGAGCGTGTCACTGAGCATACGTTTGTTACGAACTGTCACCCGTTAACAAAATTCCATACGTGTGTATACATATGTTTGTTTAAATTTCGTAAAAAAAATTTATAGCATTAATCACCCTTATTCCAGTTGTCAACACCGACTTCACGTCAATACAATACCAAAATATTGGGGCTTGACTATCAGTTGTCAAAAACAACTGACTGCTATTGACAGACAGCCTCATGCTATTTTGGTGTTCTTAGGGAACAGAAATAGACATTCTCGAGCGAGTAAACAAGCCCAACATTTTTGGCATTTATATTGAAGTGAATCAATGTTGACTACTGGAATATAGGGGATTATGTTTCTAGGACTAATTATAATAAATTTAGTTCAAGAAAAAAGAAGCAATGGTAGGAAGGAACTTTAAAGCTTGGACAAAAATTTGCTCTCTAATTGGGCGCAAGGAATATTACGGGATCTGATGGTTTTGAATTTAGTTCATACAAGAAACATTAAAAAAATCTCTTCATTCAAACGCATTTTTTAAATTTTACGCTTTATGCGAAAGTGCCAATGGATTGCATCAATCCCCCAACTGTCAACTTATTTTTTTTTTCTATCTTCTTCGCTATCACTAGAAGTTATGTTAAAAAAATAACAATACCATATTTTTCATATTTACATTTGGTAATTCTAATTACATTGCTTAGGTTCCATATCTATTGTGAATTTAATTTACGAGTACTATTCAAAGTGTTATGCTAAAAACTATTTTGAATTTGAAGAAAAATTACGATCCGTTTGCAATGATGCAACTACGTTCATACGATCAACGTATCACGTATTTAAGATTCCGACTACGGATGTAACGATTCAAGCAAATATAAGGTGTTCTTTGAAAATATTAAAATAAATTGTAATATTTTTCTTTAGAGTATATTAAATGGCCATAGTCCGAAATCACCACAACTATATGTCACGGCATAAGCATAAGATTTATTGCTAGACATGAAATAATAAAGGCCCAGGCACATAGAATCCGTCATACATTGAACTTCGCCTTTTTGAACTGACAATAATGCAACGATGGAGAAGGATAGGTTGATTCTGCATTTTATTTATTTCGTTTATTTCTATTTCTATTGTTTTATTTTATTTTCGCTGCCACAAAATTCAAAAACCTTAATCAGAACATACAAAAAAAAACCAACTAATATCTGTCAAACTACTCAACGTACGCAAAAAGTTAAGAAAAATTTACAAATTTTTGTACTTTGCATTGATGGACCCATACTGAGTGTGAGACACCTCATAAGAAACTATGTATTTCAACTTAGCTGTCAGTTGAAAAAGGCGAAGTTTAACGTATGACGGGATTTTATGTGCCCAGGTCTTAAGAAACACAACATTGCTCAATAATATTTATTTACGTGTTCCATTAAATACAACAAAACATTAAGAAAACAAAAGCTAAGCGTAATAAAATGTCATCATCGATTTATTTATTTTTTTTATATTTTTTCAAGAAATCAAGAGCAAATATTGGTGGTGGGAGTGAGTCTTCACAAACATTTGTATTATTTTGCTTGTACATATTTTATTAAACCTCAAATAAGTGTGTAGTATGTATTGTCTTATTTTACCAATATACAAGCATGTACAAAATACCAGAGGATCCATTGGAAAATTTTAGGCACGAAATTCTGTGTAAACTTTGTTATTTGTTTTTGTTTGTTAGTAAAAACAAACAAATAACGACAAGTACTCAGCACTTTAGTAACTTTAGGGCCAATTGAAAGCATTGGACATATCTGAACTACTTTAGTGCAGTTGATTTGTCGTTAGCTAAAATTCAAAAGGGTGTAACTAACAAAATTATAATTTTATAGGAGAAGCAAAAAACTAAAAGAAGCTAAGCAAACTTTTAGTTAAGTCCTCTTGTTTTTTGTTATTAAAATCATAATTTTTGATCGCAGAAATGTAAAATTTTGTCAAGACATGTGGTTTAATGACATTCATAATAATCAATCAAAAACTCGATTATGAATTGTTTGTTAGTTACGCCTTTTTGCATTTTATGTTGATTTTACTCCGATTTCTTGTGTTATAAAGATGATGAGTTTTGTATATTTTTCCTGTTGGGTCTGCTTAAAAAAAAGCATCTAAAAACAAACTGCCGATACATACACATACATACATCCGCACATACATATGTATATGGTTACATGCGTAGATACTAGTGCTTTAAATAATTTTAGATATTCACGAAATATAGAAACGAATATCGGATTCAATATTTACGAAATCGAATACGATTATTAATTTAATATATATGGTTCGATTTATAAGCCTGCAAGGTGAAATATTTCTGTGACAAAAAGAAAAAGTCGATAATGAGATTATGACGCCATCATAATTTTCAAACTTAAATATACAACTGCGCGAAATTTCAGTTTATTTATGTGATTTTGAAGAAATTTACAGGATAAGTTAGGAAAAAAATTATTTATTTTTTTTATTTTTTTAACAATTTTTTTTTCAATTGCCAAGCTTGTGACAATAATTTTGAATTTTCCTGTTTTTAATACTAACTGATTTCTTTCTAAAATATAGAATAGTTTTAATTACCAAACAAATAATTAGTTTTATATAACAGAAAAAGTTTAAGTTTTCCAGGTCTGGAGCAATGTTTTCTAATTATTTATACCAAACTATTTCTTTCTAAACAAAAAGAAACAATTAATTTGACCGAGTTACTTTCAATAAAAAAAAATAAATTTTCCAACCCTGGAATCATTATTTAAGATTTTTGTTATTTTTTACACCAATATAATTTTTTTTAGTACATAAAATATGTTAAATGAACAAATAAAAAAATAAGGAAAAATAGTTTTATTTAGTTACTTTAATATCCAAAACAAAGCTAAAATTTTCCAGCTCTGGAGGTGTGGTTTTTATTTTTCGAATTTTCTACACAAACTATTCTTTCGAAAACATAACATATATTTAATTTATAAATCAAAAAAAATATACCCTTCAATAAATACGCTGGAGCAATACAGAAATATGAATAGTTTTTAAAACCTTACATAAAGTTTACAAGATTTCTCCTGAAAACCCGCTAAATGAGAATTAAGCAATTTTATCTAATTGCCACAGATTTTAAAAAAATTTACTAGATACTTTTTTTCTTCACACAGTGGTACAGTTTCAAAACGGATAGTTCGATTTTGTTGAAACTTCATTCGGTCTGTCCCACGATGTCGACAGAAAATGTCAAACCGATTACACAGAAAAAAATATCATCGAATTGTAATCAACAAAACAAATTGTTAACATTTAATTTAAAAATTAACAATCATAATTGTTGATATAACAAATTTAAAATTTTGTAGTCAAATTAAATTACTCAACAAAATTATTTATAAAATTATATCATAATGGAATGCGCACATGTAGAAAAAAACAAGAAATCATATTTTGTGTGTATTCATCATTTGCGTATTTAATAAAGTGTTGCTCTTTAGCTGAGAGGTAAGTGATTCAGTTTATTAGTATAGATGTTGCCGGTTCAACACCGCCCAAAGACATTTAGTGATTTTCGCCGACAAGCAAAAAATCGTTTCGAGGATTGTGATTGTGTATAAAAAGCTTGTTAATATAACAATTATGATACAGAAATTCAAAAATTCACATTGTTAATATAACAATAACTTTAATTGAAATAACTTTGAAATCTAACAAAAATAAATGTTAAAAAAAAAGTTAATTTCAACAAATTATTTGTTGATATATTTAATTGAAAATATTTTTAAAATTTTCCTTCAACTTACAATTTCGTTAATTGTATCTACAAAAATCGTTGTAGGTTCAAAATCAATTAATTATTTCATTGATATAACAAAAAAATTAATTGTATTTACAAATCATTTTTATCTGTGTACTTGTAAACAACAAATTTTTATTTATCATACAGTCTCATTAATATAAATTTATATGATGAAAAACTTTTTTTTTACTAAAATATTCGACAAACATTTCTCTTAGTTGAAATGTTTTAAAATAGGCAAATGTTAGCGAATACGAGTACGAATATTCTTCATTGCATCACTAACATATACATACATGTGTATATATGTAAGTATGTAATATGTAGGATAAAATCCGCTTTGCTCATCATAAATATGTATTTGTTTTGTTTCATTTCAATTCCTTTAATGGTAAGCAAACATCGTGCAATGGTGGGAGTGGGTGTGAGCGTGTAGAAAAATTAAGGCCTTTGTTCGATTACGTCAGAAAAAAAGAATTAACTATAATAAAAATATACCAATAATTTGCTTGACTAACTCAGGTACGTTTAACGATTTTTTGTTTGTTCGCAATAGATATTTTTTATTTTCCTTGACTCTAAAACACGATTTAACGTTTTCCCAATAATCGACAATAAAAAGAACGTTAAATATTTTTTTGTTCTAAGATATTTTATAAAATGTTTAAAAATTTAAGGATGTTTTTTTAAACGTTACGTTTTCAAGCATCAAATTTTGAGTGTCTTATAAGAGATTTTTTTTATGTAATAATCACAAACCGTTGCAAATATTTTATAATTTGTTTAGATTTATGCGACTTTGGAAAAAAATCAAATTCTAGTTCACTTTTTTAACCGACTTCAAAAAAAGGAGGATGGTATAAATTGGTCGGTTTGTTTTTTCATATTATTTTTGTTTTTTGGAAAATCGAAAAATTATCTACTTAAGAAAATTATTTGACATTCCACTAAAAATTATTTCATCTAACTTTTTTATTGTTGTGTCATATTTTTTTTGCATCATTAAGCAGACTGACTGCCTGCACCTGCCAGCTCTTCATCATTTAAACTTATTTTATTGATAATTCTCTACAGTTCACGTATTTATTTTTTTTCCTTCAGTACCTGAAATCGCAACAAAAGCACGCAAGCAAATAAGAAAGAAAAAATAAATAAATTTGTATTTGATTTTACATCAGTTTTATTTGAACAACTTAATTCGAAACAGAGGCAGCAGCACGAAAGAAATCACAACCAATGGCCGGGTTTATTTATATTTATTGGAAAAATATATTATTTATATAAAATGTACAACAAGAGATTAATAACGTCTAAATATAATTAGAAAAAGGATTTTTTCCGAATTATATTAATTTTCTAAAAGCTTCTTTTGTCGGTATAAGAAAGTCACGCATATGTATGTGTATGTAAATACATACATACACATGCATGTGTGTACATATGAATCAGTTAAGTTCTGTAGTGCATTAAACAAATTCAACACAGCAGGATACACGAACACGCGACTTGAGATGCCGCTAGCTGCATTTGTCGCCTTGTAGCAGCATCATAAGCACCTGATATTCAATAATAAATACATATATCAGTGTTGCCACCTTCGAATATTTAACATTTATAAATACATAATTACTCTTTTAAAATGTACTTATATCCAGTGATGCCAGCTTTTTTTTTGGCTCTAAAAGCACATTAAAATTTAATAAAAGCACAAAAAGCGTAATTTTGAGATCTAAAAAGCGTAAAAAGTACCAACGTGAAAAAGAAGTGAAGATCCAAACAAAGCTAATATCTGTTTAATGAAATATATTAGACGATACACTGAAAAAATATATGCACCAAGTTTTTATTAAAGTAATTTTAAGAAATGCACAAATTACCTAAAAGCACTACTTAGTGCCTTTTCTTAGTTTGGCACTAACGCTGAAAATTTGGCGTTTTGAGTCTTCAAAAAGCACTAAAAATAGTGCCAAAAGCACCAAGTTGGCATCGCTGCTTATATCGTGTAAAAGTATAATAAATTCAGTAAAGTGCGACTCTGACTCGCGCACGAACACTAGATATGTAATTTAATACAAACTTCTTCAGCCTATATAATATATACATAGTTTTGGCATTTTTTTCGTTTTTGGGGTTTTTCGGTTGTTTTGTTTTGGCGTTTTTTGCGTTTTTTCAGTTTTGGCGTTTTTTTAAGTTTTGGCTCTTTTTTTAGTTTTGACACTTTATTTTCTTGTTTTGTCGATTTTTTCCGGTTTTTGGCGTTTTTCCGTTTTGGCGATTTTTTTATTTTCGGCGATTTTTTCGTTTTTGCGATTTTTTTTTATTTAAAAATTTTTTTAGTTTTGGCGACAATTTCGCGTTTTGGCGATTTTTTTCGATTTTAGCGTTTTTTTCATTTTGGCGATTTTTTTCATTTTGGCGATTTTTTCGAATTTGGCGATTTATTTTAGTGTTAGATTTTTTTAATTTTGGCGATTTTTTTTAATTTTTGGCGATTTTTTTTTTAATTTTTGGCGATTTTTTTTTTTTTTTGGTTTGGCGATTTTATAATTTTTGGTTTTTTAGTTTTACCGTTTTTGAAAATTTCAAGTGTTTGAGTTCTGCGGTTTCCAAAATCTAGCAAGTTGTCAAAATTACATAGTCAAAATTGCATTAACTGATGGACCACCCTTTAATTTAAATTTTTTTAAATTTTAGTGTTATTTCTTTTAGTCTGTATAAAAATACACTCATTTTACAAATTTCAAGTTGCAATATACATATGTTCATACAATTGTATGTATATTACATTGGAGTTTAGCATTTTTCGTTGCTCGTTTTGGAACACCCTTTAATTTTTAATTCTCATGTATTTGTTGTTGTAGCGGCCAAGGTTCTACATAATCTGTCCAAATTTCAGGTGCGTAGCTCTTACGGTTCCTGAGAAAATACCGTGTGACGACAGACGGACAGCGTAGTGAACCCTAAAAATGAATGAATTTTTCACTTTGTATATATTTTGTGATGTTCTTTCTATTAAATAAAATGCAATAATTTAAAGCTTTCATTCATTAAAAGTGATCAATTATATTGGCAACACATATTTGCTCATTGTTGCCAAAAAAAAAAAAAAAAAAAAAAAAAATTTAATTATATTACTATGACGATAACGAGAAAATTAGCATGGACAACAACCTGCCGTCGTGTTGCCTTGTTGTCGTCAAAATAATCATTCTCATATATATAAACATGTGCATTCCATTTTTGACGTATGGAAGTTGGTAGCATGCTGTGGTGAACGTTTCTAATGCTTTAATCACTTTATAGTAGTGATTTAAAATCACCGAAAAGTTCTACTCCGTGAAATTTTTTTTGAATTATCATAATTTAAAGCCTGTCAGACATGATATTAATGTCAAATCATTTGACATATTTTTAGCAAATCCACTTTGAATTTGGTAATAAGACGATAACATATATTCAAAATGCTTTCTTTTCTATTTTATTTTTTTAATAAAATTAATTATTTTACTCAGAGGAACCTCACAACTTACAATTTAGTGAAAACTCTATACATTTTATGGACACTTTTAGGTTCATCGTGAATTACTTTTTCCATCTAGTAGTCAGCTGATATTGTTTATCAGACAAAGTCATCTGGGGTTGCCAGAACAAAAAGTTTTAAACTCGTTTAGCATATGACTAATTTCCCAGCAAAAAATTTCAAAAAAGGTAATCGAGTTTGGAAATAAACATTTTTGCTGGAAGCACTTCCCTACTGGATTACCAACTTAATGATTTTAACAAGGCGTGAGACTAAAATAATCGATTCTTGAGAAGTACTTACATTTTTTTTTTATTTGTCAACATTTCACGTAATCTATTTCGTCAAAAAAAAGTCATTCTCTTCATTTAGCAACTTGCACGTCATTTTTTTAAATTTTAGGTAATGTGATTTGTAAGCGAGTAATGAAAATTGGCAATCAGAAAAGTAAGTCATTATATGGCAAGTAGTTCTAATGGTAATGTGTAATTTTTTGCTGGGTTACTGAACTAAATTAAAAATTTAAAAAAATATTGTGTATTGCTTTGGGTGTGAATACATGTGTATATGCAAAACAAGGAATGCTAAAAGTGTTTAAAGGGTTTACATCAGAAATCAAAAAAGTGAGGCAAGCTCACACCGGAATGGCTATTGCAATACTTCATAGTTTTAGGTATAATTTTTAAGTAAAATGGAAAACTTTTCAAAGAGTTGAGGTGCTATGCCTTGCTTGTTATATAAGTCCTCGTCCAGACTTGCAATTTTTGTTGCAGCAATTCTTGAGTTTATAAGTGAGAGGGGTGAGAAGATTGGGGAGGGGTACACAGTTTCATGTGCTCGGCAATTCTCTTTTGGTTTAAAATTCGCAGTTGTTAATTTAAAGTTTGTAGGTGTATTTGACGTTTTATTTTATTTTATTTGTTCAGTTGTATAAAAAACACAAAATGTAACAAAAAGTAAAAAGAATTGTTAGTTTTTCAGGCTAATTTGTTGTGAAATAGAATTTCTTTAGTACTTAATTGCAAAACTAGAATTTCCTTATGTGCAATTCCAAAGCAGAATTTTAAAAAATTTCAGCAACAAAAATTCCAAGTCTGGACGAGGACTATCATTACAAAAAATGAAAAAGCCCATATTATTTCATGAATATAATTCATACAAAAAATATTAAATATTAAACATAAAATAAAGATTTTTTATTTCATTACATTGCGGAAATCTGCATTAAACACCTCAATATTTTACATTTTAATATATTTTTTCTTCTTCTGTAAAATTGTGAATATGTTAGATAGGTCGTTTTACGTTTCAGGTAACGATATGTATACTAAAGTGCCATTAGAATTTATGAAAAATATACAATTTAGATTTTAGTAAAAGCCTAGGCAAATTATTGCAACGCTGAGTTTTAAATGGTGAAAATTTGAGCTAAATACTGCAAAATTCGACCATTTACCAACAAATCATTAGTAAAAACCTCAAAATCGTCGAGAATGCGTTTTTTTTTAATTGTATTCGAAATGATTTGTTTGAAAAATTAACCCTTTGCTGCCATGTGGGACAAACACACAAACATTTAAAAAAAACTATCCAACTTTATTTTTATTTTAAGTGAAATTCATGTGCTGATGGTTTAGCATGTCTATATGTATTTCATTGGTGCTTTGACAATGCATCACTAGACTTTACACAGTTAAAACAAAATCATGACAATATGCCAAATAATAAATTTCTTAAATATATATTTTTATTATTAAAAAAAATTTGACAAAACCATATCAAAAATCCTTAACGAAAACTTATTACAATATGTTAAACCCTTCACGTTTTAGATTAACAATGACTCAATCAAAAACTTTACAGCTTAAAATTTTGCAAAAATATTTTTGTTTGTGTCATTTTGGTCGTGAAGTGTAGAAGGTTTAATTTGTTCGGTCATAAAATATTTTTAAAGTTTTACTTCATAAGGATTTTCCAAATTTTTGAAAAAAATAACTTTGAAATATCTGTGAAAATATATGCCTCAGTTTGACCCACATGACCCATAAGGGTTAATTTTCAAAAAAAAAATTTTACGATATATTTAGAATATATATAACAGCACCCTTGGTATTTTCACAATAACCGGTTTAAAACTAACAAATTTTCTAATTAACTGCTGGTGAATCGGTGAATTTTGCAAAATGTTAACTTTGACCACAAGGGGGCACGGCCAAGAGTTATCCGTTTAAACCTCAAATTTTCACCACCAAATGTCACATTATTCCACTATTCTGAAAATCAGAAGTTTAATTTTTCAATGCCACTGTAATGTAAAACTTCATATCCAAGAAAAGTTTTTCTATTTTCGTTCTTTCATAATTTTCTGAATTACATTTCTTATGTAAAATTTTTTAATTTTTTATATACATATTTATATTGTTTTTGTTTTTATTTAAATCCTTTACAGCCAAAAATTTATAGTTTTAATAACATAATACTAAGCCAAACAAGAAGTCTATAAAATTTATGAGTTTTTACCGGAAAGAATATGTTTAATAGCAAATCTTAAAGCACAGACGTTTTCTTTTTTTTTCTTCATTTTTATATGTTATCCCACTTTTATTGCCACAAAATAAATATGAATACATTTATTTATTTCATTTATAATCCTAAAAAAAAATTTAAATAATTTTATTTGTGGGTTTGGTGGTCAAGTTGTTTATTGTAAATCTTTATTTGAACTTGTGTGTATTTGACAACATGTAAATAAAACTTATTAATATGTAAATATTTTAAATTTTTTCTTGTCTACTGCTGCCAACAGTTTCTACCGTTTTAGGTCCTATTAAGGATTAAATAATTGAATGAAATGCCAAAACTATGTAGGAGCAAATTGTTGTGAATGACAAGAGTGACGTGTTGAACAAAAATTATTTTTTTACATACACACACAGAATAGCATAGAATACTTTAACATCTCAAGGATGTATGTATGTAGTAAGTTTGTCTGTTTGTCTGCCTGTTTGTCTCCTTTGTCACAATTTATTTGGTATAGTGGCAACTTGTTAAGCAAATAATGTCTTTTGCTTAATAAATATTTTTGAGTATGGGTAATAAACCACAAGTATAAAGTAAAGATTATGTTAAGAAATATACATCAGTGTACACATATATACATATGTATGGATGTACAGATGCATGTACTATATGTACGAGTTTTGATAAACTCATACCGATGGTCTCAAGTAGAAAGGCCCTAACTCCTATTTTTACTAAATTGAGGTTTTCAGTGATTATAATATATTTCACACAAATACAAAAATTTATTGCAATAGTGTAAGAATTAACGTTTTTACAAGCAGTTGAACAAAGCCGTTCTACATGCAGTTGTACTCTGCATTATTATGTTTTTGCCTTCTCCTGTAAAGTTACAATTATTTGAGTTAGGGCCTTTCTACTTGAGACCAACGATACAGACATATATGCATGTGTCCTTTTGCCGCCACTCATTCCCTTTACATGTCAGCCAGCATTGCCTGGACATTTATTTTTCTGACAATATAATTATGATGTAATTCTGGCAAAGAAGAGAAAAATATATAATTTTATTAAAATTATATGGGTCCCTTTGATGACAGCCAGATTAAGAATTTCGAAGAATTTGTAGCATAAATTGTGCACATAAGAATATTTTGTAATTTTATCAAAATACTAACTAAGATTATTAAGAATAAAAGTTTATGGGGTTTATTAAAGAGATTCGTTTGTTTGCATTTGATAAAAAAAATATATTAAAGCAAAATGAATTCGAGTATTCATATCAAAAGCTTTTATTGCTGACTATGTTTTTCGATGATACTGGTATATTACATGTGCAAAGGCGAAATATACAAAAGCTTGGGGGCAATGCAAATGCTTCCAAAAAAAAAATAATTAAATAAAATTAAAATAACAAATATAAGTGATTAGAATTATTATTATAATGAAAACTGATTTGTAGGCCCAAAATCTAAAACCGTTACCGGTTTTGTTTTTTTTTTTTTTTTTTTTTTGACATTTATCAAGATTGAACGCAAAACCCATTACTAAAAATTTTCTAATAGAGCATTTACATCTGCACAAAATCTAGTAGATTTTAATTAAAATCTTCATGAAAATCTATACCATTTACAACATGTTTTTTTGAAATTTATCAAACAAAACCCTTTAAGTGAAAATTTTCTAAAACTATAACCCAGCACACCTGCAATGTAGCCAATTCATATACCTTTTTAAGCAGACTGTAGCTAATTCAACCATCTTTTTTATAAATATGTTGTACAGGGTAGTATAAAATAAATAAAAATATTAGATTTTGATTAGATTTCCTACAAATCTACTGACAAAATAGACTTTGTTTTGCATGGCAAATCTAGTAGAAAGAAGCAAGATTTAGCTCAAAATCTCGTAAGTACTAGATTTCGAGACAGTGTAAATGCACTGTAAACCTACAAACAAACAATTGCAATTCAGCCAATTCTCACAACTTTTTAAGTACAGAGCCTGATTTTTTAGTACCAATTTCAAGAAAAAAAATTATAGTTGTATAACTAGCTTCTACTACATTTTAAGCAGATTTTTACGAAATCTGGTGACGAAATAGATTTTGTTTTCTATGGCAAATCTACGAGATTTTGCCCGAAATCTCGAATAAATTGCTTTTCACAGCTTTTTTATATTGCTTACATTTTATTTTCTAGTGTGCTTTTTAAAATTTTAAATTTGATAGGAATGCACCACAATTTTTCAAAACGATCACACAGTAGAGCCCCAAAGGCCTTTTTTACACTGATCAATTCATATCTCCTCAACTACAATAATGACGGTCACTAAATTTCATATGGGTAGCTCTTAGTATAAACTGCATGTTGCAACAACATCTTGGCGGTATAGGAGGGGGACACGTTTACCCACCCATACAAAGTATGGGTAAAGTATTTTTCTTATATCTTCAGAACTACAATAGTGATGCACACTAAATTTGATATAAATAACTCTTAAAACAAATTTCATGTTCCACAAAAATCTTGGGCAGGCAGGGAGGGGGCAGTAACACCTCCATCCCAACAAAATAATTATTAAAGCTATAATAAACAAGATCTTTTTTATGTAAGAAGTACGAAAGTAAAACAATATGTAATAATCGGTGTTTAACCAACAAACCAAGCTAAAAGTCCTGTTCTTTATTCCTGCACGCTATTCACGAATTGCCTGCCATTGAACTTCGAATACGAATTATCACAAAATAGATTTTTCAACAAGCTAAAATTACATACGTTATATTCTTAAATTATTATAATAAATAAATACAATCACCATCACGCGTGACTCACATGTGACTAGCACATGACTAGTGCATGACTTACGCCAAGAAAACAAGGAAAAATTCATAATTTTTTTTTATTCACGCACACTTCTAATTGCCTGACATTGCGTGACTTCGGATATGAATTAGCAAAAAATAATTATGTTTAGCAAGATTAAGAAAGTTAGTTTAAATTACACACGTTATTTGTTTAAATCATTATTATAAATAAATACAACCACCATCACGCGTGACTCATGCGTGACTCACACATTTTCTAAAATAACGTTCATTTTTTCGACCTTTAAAATAAAATTAAAATTTCAACTTAATTGAGCTCAGGGAAATCCCCACGAATACTTGAGCCCATTTAATTAATAACTTTATGTCAACGACTTGATTATGCAATTTATTTTCGTCAAAAAGAAGAAAATCGTGATTTTATTCATTATTTAATAATGAGCGACGAAGCCCTTTTCCAATTAAATGGGTTCGTTAATAGGCAAAACTGCAGGATATGGGCTACGGAAAATCCCAGAATAGTTAAACAGCGAGAATTACACCCACTTAAGTGTACTGTTTGATGCGATGTTTCGTCGAAAAGGATGAGTGGCCCTTATTTTTTTTTTTTTTAATGAACACGGTATTGCCGTTTCCATCACTGGTGTTAGATATCGTTGTTGAATTGTGTACTGTTCCATTTTAAAATCCCTAAGTCTTCTTTACAAAATACCGAAACGAAAATAAGGAAAACATTTTAATAAAAAAGTTATAAGGAATTTAAACCCCTTCGGTCAATTTGGGCCACCCTGTACAATGCTGTTTTTGTACTAAAACTACTTTTTTTGCAAACATCAATAAATTTACAACTATGAGAGACAAAAATTAAAAGAAAAATTATTATATTTATTACGACTTTTGAAAGAAAAATTTGCCTACCGTAGTGAATAAGATGTTTCCGAAATCAACTCAAATATCATTCAGTACCCGCATGAACACTTTTGATTTTGTTCGTAATTTGGGATTGAAATTACTTAATTTCGTGTCAGGCTGAATGAGCTTTTAAGGAAAGTAGGATTCAATTACGCAAGTTTTTAGCTTTTTTATGCTTATTTTTGCAGTTTTCTCTCACAATTTTCAATTTTAACGCTTCGGTAAAAAAAACACCGTTACCTATTTGACAATTATTTTTTTCCTAGTGATGTGTAATTTTATGTATTTTCAGTTTTCACGGTACTTTAACTTTTTTTAATTATTTTGTAAAATGCCCCCTTTTGGACGCTTGCACAGAAAAAAGTATTCACCAATTAATGTTTTCAATTAAAAATTTAATTGATTCAATTAATTAATTTAGGTGGAAAAACTTATGATATTATCAAATTGTTTATAGGTGAAAATTTAATTAATTCTTCAATTGATATTACAAATATTTTAATTGATATTACAAAATTATTGATATCACTTTTTTGTGTGGGTTTTCCATTAAATACCTAAATATAATTAATTTTTAGTTTCCTGCTATGTACATATTTTCTTTATTCAACAAAATCTGCTTTTTTAGAATATAGAATAATAAAAAAACATCCAAGGCTCATTAAGTTATTTATGTACAACCACTTTCAAATTGCACAATTACGTTTCTCTTTATTTACAAAATCTTACACTAAGCGAGTTAATTTCCCAAAGCCAATTTCAATTAATTATTTATTACGATTTCACTCTTTAAATAATTAAATTCATTTCAAAAATTCATTTTATCCTTTATCCTTGGATATCAATAACACAAGCAATAATGAGTATTTTATAAAGAAAAGAAAAAAGATACGAGTACCATGATTAGGTTAAGAAGATGAAACAAAATGTACACCAGCAGCTCAAAGTAACTAAAGGAAATCGATAGCAGAAAAAAATGTTAAAAGCACAATAAATTTGTTTTTTATTTCTTTTTTTCTCTTCTAAACACAAGGATCTAGAATATTCTAAAGCTTGTTGAAGGTAAAACACTTTTGTTCTTTTAATTTCTTGTGTCCATATTTTTTATTTTTTTTTTTCATTATATACATATGTGAAAACATACATACATGCATACATTGTATATCGCTATTTCAATATGAAAAGGCCCTAACTCACTTTTTTCAAAAGCAAGTTGATGACATATTTCTAAAGAGATGATGCTCTAATACAATATTGATAAGACAACAAGCAACAATACATTAGTTAAAAAAAGATACGTCAACACATAGCGAACACAGAAAAAAATTTCCTACAGTAAAGACGCTTAATTGAAAAAAAAAATAAAAATGTAATTGAGTCAATTAAATTTTTGTTTAAAAATTTTATTTAATAAAAAATTTAATTGACCTAATAAAATTTTTAATTGATTTTTGATTTTTTTTTTCAATTAAACGTTAAACACGTTACATGAAATTTTTTTTCTCTACATTGTTTCCTCTTCCTGCAAAACAACAAAAATACGACTTAGGGCTTTTCTCTATTAAAGTAAAGGTATGTAGTACTTGCATTTAGTACGAGTATAAATAGTATTTTTTAATAAAAAGCAAAAAACTTTGTTGCTTTTAAGAAAATAAAATTAATTTTAACTAAAATTGTAACAAAAGAAATATGCTAGAGAGAATCTAAAGCAAAGAAACTATGCTGAAGGTATTTCTCTAACACATTTACACATTCATGTTAAAAAAAAAAACTTAAGCACATTCTAAACTAAGTAAGTGATTAATTACCTAGAAGACTCACATTTTCCCTATTCATATATATTTAAAGCAAAAAAAAAGGAAGAAAATATGCTTAACCCGCTAAAGGCAGATATATCAACCTATTTTATAATTATTATTATTGAAGCCTAGACAAAAGGGGTGAATGCAAAAAGTTTGCAGATGGCAAGAGAAGAGCTTTGATTACAATATCTGGTATTTGGAAATTAAACTAGCAGAACGTCTTTTCGATTACGTAGGGGTAAAGGCAGCGCACTGTGGGTTAAGAATGCACCAAGGAAATATATATATGTATATATTAGGGCGGGTCGATTTGTATGGAGGCAAAAAAATCGCTCAAATTACAAGGAAAATCGTATTATAGGGATCAAAATAAGAAACTTTGCCGAAGGAACCATACCTCTAAAATGTTTTTCGATATCCCGACTTTTGATCATACGTATAGTATGAAACAATTTAATATATATAAGCTGTTATTGTTGTACATGCTTAATTTTTGTGGCATTGTAAAAACCTGCAACGTAAACTCGGCTCAAAAAAGCATCATCTGCTTTCGTTTTAGCAAGAAAACTCAAGATTCTTTTTCAAATTTACAAGAAAGCAAATCAACGATAGCATGTTTATTTTTTTAATAGTTTTAAGTTTTGTCTAAATGTCCTGAAGCTTATTAAAATATTACACTTCAAATAATAGGGCCAACTATCGTTTGAGTATCGTTTTAAAACGACACATAAAAATTTTAATTTTGCATTGAAAAGATACCGTATTACCTTGGAACCGTATTATCATTTCAAGTTAAATTTTGCGTTTTTAAATAATTTTTTCCAATTTCGTATTCATTTTGATAAGCATTAAATAAAAATAAGAAACTACGATAACTAATCTCTTTTTTTACATTTCGTTTTAAGACGAACTCTAAAGAGAATAGAACTAATTGTTATTATTCTTATTGTTATTTAATTTGGATCTTATATAGATCATAGAGCCATATGAATATACGGGAAATATGCAATAATATAAATCAAAAAAAACTGCCATTTGATTAAATTATATAAATTCTAAATTTCCACTCAATAAAATCGACACTCGGATGGTGTACCTTGTATTGCACATATTGTGCTCTTTCTTTTCCCTTCCATACAGAATTTCACAATGTAAATAAATGTTTTGTTGGCTTCACTTATTATTTTTCCCGTCTTCGTTTTATTTTATTTCTGCTGTTAATTTGACAAATCGCAAAACAAAACTTTAAAGCAAAATGTATACATATAAAAAAAAAATGGAAAGTATAATCCATAAAAATCTATGGCGGCAAAAATTAATGAATAAAGTTTTATATAAAGCAGAAAAAAATAAAATAAATACATAACAACAGCGACAGCGACGGCATAACGAAATCGCTCACATATTTTTACAGAGATTATATTAATGGAATTAATGAAACCGAAAATTACAACACATTAACAAAATGGAAAACTTATAAATCCTTTTATGTTACAAAAAAAAACCAAATCTCTTGAACAACATAAAATGAAAATGTATCCACTCCAGTACACATACACTAGTACACTGCACAGTGGTGATGATAGAATAAATAATATTTGTATACATAAACATTAAATTAGTAAATTAAAACCCATAAATTTAACATATGTTGATGGTTTAGCATGTCTAGATGAATTTCGTATTATAATATTTTCTTAAGTAATAAGGGGTGTTTTTTTTTAGAGGTATAGAACTTCGAATTGAAATAAAACACAAGAAAATCGTTTTAATGTCCATCAATTTGGCTTTATTGGAAGGATAATTTTATGCCATTAATGTTTAAATATGATTTCGGGCATGTGGCCGCCGCGGCTGGCTCGAATGAAGCCAATTCTACAGGTCCAATTTTCAACCACTTTTTCGAGCATATGGGGCCGTATGTTGGCAATAACGCCACGAATGTTGGCTTCCAAGTCCCCTAACGTTTCTGGTTTGTTGGCGTAGACGAGCGACTTCACATATCCCCAAAGAAAATAATCCAATGGTGTCAAATGACACGATCTTGGTAGCCAATTGACAGATCCATTCCGCGAAATTATGCGCTCATCGAATGTTTCCTTCAATAAATCGATTGTGACGTGCGCTGTGTGGCATGTAGCGCCGTCTTGTTGGAACCACAACTCATCCACATTCATGCCATCCAATTCGGGAACAAAATAGTCGGTTATCATGGCTCTATACCGGTCTCCATTAACGGTAACTGACTCTCCAGCATTATTTC
Organism: Tachina grossa; assembly: GCA_949987645.1. Classification (NCBI taxonomy): domain Eukaryota; kingdom Metazoa; phylum Arthropoda; class Insecta; order Diptera; family Tachinidae; genus Tachina; species Tachina grossa. The sequence continues at coordinate 170,735,915 of OX465274.1, read as the reverse complement.
GGAAGAAGTATGGCCCAATGACTCCACCAGCCCATAGAGCACACCAAACAGTCAGTTTTTGTGGATGTAATGGCGTCTCAAGGGTCTCATGTGGATTCTCTTCACTCCAAATGCGGCAATTTTGCTTGTTGACGTAGCCATTCAACCAAAAATGAGCCTCATCACTGAACAAAATTTTGCGATGAATTTCGCGAACTGAACCATTATTTTCGAAATAAATTTGCACGATTTGCAAGCGTTGTTCTTTTGTCAACCTGTTCATGATGAAATGGCAAACCAAACTAAATATTAATCACTTAACAGCTGACAAAATGGCCGCCAGTTAAAAAAGTGATGCCAACTTAAAGTTCTATACCTCAATAAAAAAACACCCTTTAGATTAAACTTTACGAGAGATTTTCGGCTTCAATTTGTTTTTAATTCAATACTTTTCTTTTTTGTTGTGACAAATAGTTAAAACAAGAACAATTCAATAAGGATCACTTATGGACATTGATCAAACATGCGTGGGAAAGCATTCCTGTAGAAACGTGTAAAAAACTTCTATACTCGATTCCAAGACAATGTTTGGCCGTTATTGGAAATTCTACTACATTCTTAGGCAAATAAGCACAGATTAAAGAATTTTATTTTTTATAATACATTAAATTTTTAAATTTAATACAAAAAAACTTACATCCCAAAACAGAGAATTTTATATTGCTTTGTGTATAACTTTGTTTTATGTTTTTAATTACACAAAAAAGTTTTTCTTCAATTAATAGATTTAATTAAACAAATAAAAATAATCAATTAAAAATTTAATGCAGTTCACTAAGCTTTTGCTTAAAAATTTAATTGATGAAAAGTTTAATTAAAAATTTAATTGAGTCAATTAAATAAATAAACTTTTGTTTAAAAAATTTAATTAATTAAAAGGTTTAATTTACACGATTAAATTTTTAATTTATTATTGTTTTTTTTTTCAATTAAAAGTTGCGTTGATTGGATACATATTTCTTTCTGTGTACCCATCTTACATTATAATACGTTTCGTTTGTCTTGAAACTAAACTAATGATTTCCATTTTACAAACTTTTTGAACATTTAGTTATGTTTTGAAAAATTAGATTTAAAGTGCTCCTCTTTTATCAAACAACACTGCCTGTTTATATATGTATGTATTAGTGATGTAACGAATGTCAATTTTTGATATTCGCGAATACGAATACGAATATCTGAAACGATATTCGCGAATTCGAGTACGAGTACGAATACGAATATTATATGCAATATGAAATATTAAAAAATTGTTATGAAAAAGGACTTCACACTCTTGTTGGCGTACTTTAAAGTTAATAAAAAGTAGCCAAAATTTTAGTGATCGTCATTAAATAATATTTGAAAATGATGCAAAGCACAAATTTCTATAAAAAATTAATGTATTTGTACAAACTAAAATTTTTAGCCATTTATTTAAATTTCGTTTATGATTTATGCATTTATTTATTTAATTTCTTTGAAAAAATATTCGTATTCGCCTGAAAATGGCCGAATATTCGACAATTCGAATACGAATACGAATATTCGTGCATCACTAATATGTATGTACTAGGGTGATCGATTATTCGACTTTTTCCAGAAACCGGTTTTCGAATAGTTCGAATATTTGAAATTATGAAAGTTCCGGTTTCGGTTTTTACAATTCAGGAAAAACCGGCCAGCCGTTTTTTTTTAAGTAAGAAAATTATTATACAAAAGTTTTGATTTTAAATTGTTTTATAAAAAAAGGGTTAACAGTTAATGTAAATACTATAAAACAATACAAAAATTAAAGGTAAAACATAAAAATTAACTTCATATATCATACAACCATCAGTTTTTTGGGTTTGTGGAAACTTGGGAAGAAATTCAAAAAATTAAATATGTATACCAATATTTAGGTTGCTAATAAATATGTTTATACAAAAAATAAAAAAAAAAAAATTATAACACCTACAGTAGCAAAATAATTAAAAATATATGTATAGGAAAAAAGTCTACATACAGTCATAAAATACATGAAAAAATACGTGCAAAATGTTTGATATCGTCAACTTGTTTGAAAATTCTGTGATTTCCAGTACAAAGCCGTCAACAAATGGCATCCAAATATGGTCTATTATGTTGTTGTTATTATAATTATTTTTTAATTTTTTATTTTTTGTATAAACATATATATTAGTAACCTAATTATTTGCATATTTAATTTTTTGAATTTCTTCCCAAGTTTCCTCAAACCCCAAAAATTATGGTTGTATGTAGAGTATATTCCTTAATGGTATACACTCGTACATATGAATGTATGGACAAGGTGGATATCTACCTCTACATAAAATATAAAGCAAAATGGCAAGAAAACTAAAAAACACTTTTTGCAACTCTATTTTGACATCCATTGCACACCATAAGGCCAATTAATTTCGCCTCTGCTATTACCTCATAAAATAATTTCTCTTAAATGTCATCTTTCAGTAAAAAAATACATGCAAAATATGCAAATTGAAAAGTATTCGACTCAGCCGGTTTTTAAATTGTGAAAAAACCGGACTATTCGACATTCGAAAAATCAAGATTTTGAAAAAACAGACCGTATTTTAAAAAAACCGGGTTTTAAAACCGGTTGAAAAACTGAGTCGATCACCCTAGTATGTACGTATTTAGTAATATTTTTTTTCTTATTTGACTGAGTTTTTTACGTGTGAGCTTTTGTTTTAACCAATTAAGCTTGTTACACACCACTGTGCACTCTATTGTAGTACAATCTATGAAAAAAAATGGCACAATCAATACAAAAATGTAACAGCAACAATTAAACCAACATGACACAACAAACACTATGACGCTGTAACTGTTGCATCCAAAATGACGTTACAGGAACAAATGACTTACAGTATGTATGTATGTTATGTACGAATATTTATGTTTGTATGTGTACATGCACTACGTTGACAAAGATTTGCTGTTATTAATTTTTTGCTCGATTTTATTTTATATGCACTTAAACATATTTGAAAGAACAACCACGAGCATCAGCAAAAAAAAAACAAACAAACGTTGACAAGTAGAAAAATTGTGTTCACTGTTAAAAAGCTTTTTTCAGGCATTTTTATTTTTTATTAAAAACTTAAAATATGTGTGGACAAATTTTTACGAAAATAAAATGGTATTTTAAATAAAAGGAATCCACTCATTGTATTACGGGAACAAGCACGAAATTACTTAACCAGAACCATAGATACAAAAAAATGGACATATACAAGCAGAAAAATTAGGGCAATATTGTATTATTATTGTACATTTTTTATTTTTTAAATTTCGTGTGAAGTTAGTTGACAATTATATATGTATACGAGTACAATTCATTTGGCTGTGTGCTTAAAATTAAACAAACACTTGACTTGTGTACATACATATTTTGTACTTGTTATTTCCCTTTTAACATTTTCTACTTTATTTTTTATTTCAAGAGCAGAGGAAGGGGTTTGTAAGTAAATGAAAATTAAAGAATTTTATCATTATTTTGTCAGCGAAATAACCTTTATTGAAATTCTAGATAAGAAAACTTTTGCTACTACACTGCTCACACAATGGAATGTGAATCACAAATGAATTTGCATGATCTGTAAAGGAATGTATTCACTGGATTTTTCCCCTAGTGTTTATTATATTCTACAAAAATTTTTCTTTCTATCCAGGGAGTCTTAGTATTTACGATTAGATGTCCCTTTGTAACGTGAAATTAATAAATTACACAATACAAAAAATACAGTGCACTCGCGATAACATGACTAAGGCATTAAGTAAACACCGCTTATTATTGTGGGAAAAAAAATTTTATTGACTATCCTAAAAAAAGATCTGTAAGCGCTATAATCAGCCTGGATGAGTTCCATAACTTAGAAAATTTATACATTTTTGACCGATTAAAATTTATTAAAATTTTATCATTTGGGTGTGGAAGCGTTAATTTTGGTTGTTTTCATCTTTATAAAAATAATATATTCTTATATAAGAATGCATTCTTAGACACTTCTGCTTCAGGCAATGTTTGCATTACGTATTTCGTAGTCGAATAAAACAAACAAAATTTACTTAGTCCCTATTTACACTATGCAAGTCTTATTGCTAAGCTGATTAGTTTATTAGGAGAGAGAGAGACGGGGGGAAAAGAAACGTTGCTGTTCCCCTCGTCTCTCTCTCCATGAAACTAATCAGCTTAGCAATAAGACTTGCACAGTGTGTTTTGGGACTTACACATATATCTTACTGAAAACGTAACATATACCAACACAGCCCTTGGAATAGCTTCAGTCTCATTCCCAAGCATTTTCCAACAAACACAACAATAATTTTATATTTTTATTTTATCCGCCAGAAACTATCTCAATTCATTTATTATAAATACAATAATAAAAAGCACCTGTATCTTTATCACGATTACAAACTCATGTATATGTTTATGCATGTGTTTGTTTGGGTATTTTGTTATGTGTAATTATGATTAATATTTATTTACCAAATATATCGATTTCCAATCTTCAATTTGTGTAAGTTCGTATCGTAAGATACCGTTGGAAAGAAGAAGCCAATCGTTTTTTTTTTTTTTTTTTTTGTATTCTACAACTTTGTTTCCTTTTAGGTGTGTGTGTTAGTTAACCTTGGCCATAATTGGTTTTTAGTTGTAAGTAGACAATTTTATTTGAAATACGTGTGACACTTTGAATTTTCATCGATATGACCAAAATTCATGGATGGTAATTTTTTATTTTTTGGCATTTATTTTATTTCTTTTTATTACAAAATAAACTAATGGTAAATAGTTTATCAAACTAACTGACGTCATCATCAAATTGTAATTTTTCATTTCAAATTGTGTAAAGAGGATTTTGAAAACCCCTTAACTATCGATATTTAAAATGTTCTTGTAAGAGATGGAAGTCTCTTTTATGTCATTATGCATAATCACCCCTATCGTGAATAAAATGTGAAATTTTTGTCCCCATGAAATTTTCATTCCCCATGAAGGGAAATTTACAATCGTGAATTTCATGGGAACGTTTGTTCCCGCTATCAATGCGCAGTGAATGTAAAAAAAAGGGAAGAAGACTTTTAAAGCTTCAAAATTAATTGAAAATCAAACAAATTACGTTTAATAATAAGAAATATATATTATTTTGGGTTTCAAATGAAATGTTATAGAGTGTTTAGTTGTGTTTTTAATTGTTTCCGGCGCCGTGCAAAAAAATTTTTAGTATACAACAGCCATAAAATTTACGGCATGTGAACCAAAGACATTCATATTCAATAAAAAAATGTGTTCCAAAGAATTATTGTTATTAATCGTGGACATTATTTATTGATATTGCCCTAAAAATAGTTATTCATAAGTTTTAGTATATAATTGCTAGTATAATATTAAAACTAGGCAGTGTATTAATTCAGTTCGCCTGCAAAAATAAAGTGAACAAAACGAAGGGAAAAGTGAAAAAATCCATTTGAAAAATATTATTTACGATAAGGGGAATCAAGAAAGGGGACACATTTCAGGGGGAAAATTATTCACGATTGCCATTTGGGGAAAAGGGAAAATATTTCGAGAGAAAAACTGTTCACGATAGGGGTAAATGAATGATTAATGATTCCGCATCGTGGCATGGATGCGAGAGCTATAATTTTCAAAAATCAAATGCTGCATTTGAGTAATATTCTGACTTAGATTCAATTTAAGAAAACCAGCCAAGAACAAGTCATAATTGACAATTGTCTAATTTGCTTGCTCATGGCAGAGACAATCTTCTCACTCTTTAATCGCTTCTACAGAGTGCACATACAAAACGATATCCGCTGTATGGAAAATTGTAAGCTTCATATAGCGTTACATGTATATCAGAGAAGCGCAATGAGTAGTGAAAAAGTGAGTAGAGTTGAATCATGATTTATAAATTCTTGTACTTATGCGCACTCATACTTATTGCAATGATGTCTATGAGTCATATTCACTCAAAAGTTTGAAGTTCTCATTGCACTCATACTTAGCAAGATTTATGATGTTGTTGATTTCGACTCTCCTCAACTCAATGTTTATAGACGATGAAAAACCAACTTCGTATACGAACATTAAAATACTCATTATGAGATTAGGTGTTTGTTCATGATGAGGTTACAAATGATTTTTTTTATACACTTTATACTGTTTTAGTTGTAGTTGTACTATATGGATGAGTTGAATGAGCTGAATCAATATAAGTAGTATAAGTATTTTTCTGAAATTATAAATCAAACTTAGGTGATTTATGAGTGTGAGTGTGGTACGACGTCGCACTCATATTTATTGCAACCTATACTTATAAATCAATATTATTGTGAGTGTGCGTAACTCAGAGTAGTTGATTTTAAATGATGTCTACTCACTTATATTTGAAATCTTATGAGTCAGTATGAATAGCGAAAACATGATTCATTGCCAATCACTGATGTATATCATCTCGTGAATTAAAAAAAAAAATTCATTTGCACAGATTTTTAGGTGCGTAAGAACTAAGTGCATCATACATAGATAACACAGGTCAACACGTTTTCTAAGGTCCGTACTTTGAAAGTCAATTCTCGTATATATGTATGATACTGAGATCCAATGCGTATAAATTGGTTTTTTTGAATTGACTCTCTATCTCAAGATTTTCCTTTGTAAAGAAAGAGATAATGCTGCTTCACATAATTTGCATTTACTCGAGAACCAGTTCTGCGATTAAATAAAAAATATAAAGAAGGCTAGGAAACAAATTGACCTTTAAATTACTTCCCTATTAATTTGTTAACAGTCTTACAGTTTCGGAGATAGAGAGTCAATTCAAAAAAACTAATTGATAGGGATTGATACTCAGTAAACAGAAAAAAGTATTCTTCAATTAATATTTTCAATTAATAAATTTTTAATTGTATTAATTAATTTGTGTGGAAAAACTTAATCGATATTATTATGAAATTGTTTATAGGTGAAAATTTAATTAATTTTTTAATTGATATTACAAATATTTTAATTCATATTACTTTTTTGTGTGTACTTAGAGTATACAAATTGACTACGAAACCTTTGACCTCAAATAATAAATTTCATTTTGTTTACCTGTTTAATTGTATAAATTCAAGTGATATTTTCATTATGTTTAAAAAAAATTTAAATCTTATAAAACCCGATTTTTTATGAAGAGAAAAAATTCCAAGCAACATATGTATATGACTACCATGTTGGTGTAACCGTACATATTGTTTTCAAATTAAAACACTTTATTGACTCAACACTGACATTAAGAGCTTTTAAGACACACAATGTTAAGTTATTCACTGCTGAAATACCACGGTGTTAACATTGATGGTTTTTACACAGTACTATCAGCTTAGCGAGCACATTGTCTTTTCTATACTTAACATAGGCCCTTTTTATGGTGATCTAACGAATTTTCATTTGGTATTTTGACGAGCATTCAACAAAAAATGTCGCTATTGTGAAATTTGCAATAATTTTAAGATTGTGTGCTCAAGAATCATACAGAGTAATGAAAATTAATATACACTTAGTCTTGCATGTAAGTGAATCCTTTCGAATTGTTTGTTCTTTACGATAATCGACAAGAATAGTTTAGAATTTGTTTTTGGGTGCCCAAAAATAAAAAAAACAATCATTTAACAAATAATTTTTAACAATTTTTCATATGAAAATACTGCATCGTAAGCGAAATTATTTTCGATTGAAAATTTGTTTCTCAACGAAATATGTATTCGATGCTCATAATAAGAATTTGACATTAGATTTTCGATGTTCGATAGCCACCGAAGATCGAAAATTTAATGCAAATGATAATAAGAGCCATAGAGCTTCCAGAAGAATGTTAAAAATATTCAGAAAGTCTCAAAACATTCAACATCCTCCCATTGTATCCTTCGATCACGTCATTAGTACGATTTAAAATTCGTATTGTTGGTTTTTGTGAATGTTCGTTGACATTAGAACATTATTGGAGAAACATTATAGTTTGTTGTTGTTGTTGTTTGCGTCTTTCATCTGCATAGGCTTAGATGTTTGTATGGTTGTATATTTCTTAAAAAACAGATTTTATTGCATAATAGTTTATTTTGTTTGTATTGAGATTATATTTTGTATATTGAGATTTTTTCTGATTTGTATTCTATTCAAATTCTATATTATTTACGAGTATTATTTATAAATGTAAGATTGGTTGTTATATATATGTAAGTATACTATTTTTAATCCCCGACTAAAAAAAGGGGTGTTATAAGTTTGTAGTGTGTGTCTGTGTGTCTGTGTGTCTGTGTATCTGTGTATCTGTGTGTCTGTCTGTGTCCACGTACAGGCTAAACGGCTGGACCGATTTTCATTTAGTTTTTTCTGTTTGAAAGATGACTTGATCGAGAGGGTTCTTAGCTATGTTTGGTCCAACCGTTTAGAAGATATAACATCTTTTCTGAAAAAAGTCGGGGGTTTTTAAAATTTTTAATTTTTGTTATTAATATAATTTTTATTTTTTATATTTTTTTTTCTTTTTATAATTTGTAAACTTGTTTTAGTTAACACTGTTAATGTGTGGCGTTTTTTATGGACTATAAAAGACTTCGATTCGTAAAGTCCTAGCTAAATGAAATAAATAAATAAATAAATAAAATAAATAAATAAATAAATAAAATAAATAGTTGTTGTTTAAGGTTTATTTCAATATCGTCTTGTATACAACTACATTCTGCTAGAATATTCCTGCCATTTGGTAGTTAATTTCATTTTATTTACTGTTTGACCTGTCATAATTTTTTATTTTTTTTTATAAATATTTCCCCCTAAATTTGCAAAGAACACTTTTATTTGCACACCTACACTGTTATTGATTTTGTTATGTATGTACATACATATGTACATACGAGTATTTACCCTGCAGAAAGTGCGAATAGTGAAATTGTAATAATTTTCTAGTGACTTTGTCAATAGTACTACTGACCAGGTGTACCCCGGCCAATGTCATCATCTATTGACATTTAACATTAGCTTGTCATTGAAAATCCACCACTAGACTGTAGCACTACTGACTAAGTAGTTCTTTTGCGACCACATGGAGACATTGTCACCAAAGATTCACTAGTAAATTTTTGGGGCTTTAGTCTACAATATCGATATTTCCTCGCTCGTTGTCAACAGTAAAATTATAGTGATTTTCTATTGACATTGTCAATAGTGCTACTGACTAGGTGTACCTACCGCCAGGGGAGTCTATTTATAGACTACGGGTGTGGCAATCCCGGGGCCCCAGCTAGGGTAATGTAGCTTTTTCCACTGACGGACCTTTGGCTCATTACCCGTAAAACTTATGTGTTACTACCCGATCTCTGAACATAAACAGAGCAAAGGATGTGCACATATTTATAAAAGGAAAACAAATATTGTACGCCCGTTGTTGTCAGTTAGGTGCAGCGTCACCTAGAACTGCCCCTGAGTTCAAAAGACGATAGAGGTGAAGCCCTTGTGGTGGAACTTCGAGGTCTAACCAGAGGCTACTTCTGGTACCACGGGTGCCGGTTGCCCGACAGCTGGGCTGCTTAGAGATAAACGCACTGCGGTTGTCAAGATTCTGTGCTAAAATAGTTGTGCGTCCTACCTCCTGGGTTCAAGGGGCGTTTATCAAGCATGATCGATTGTAGTAGGCACAGGATCTTGGCGGCGAGCTTGCGTTCTTCTCGCGTAAGTGGTCCTCGCTTCTCTGAAGTTTTGAGTGCATGTAGCGGTCGTCAGTTTCCTTTGCTAAAATGCCGAGTTCGTCCTACCCCACGGGGTGTACCCTACGGGGTTAAAGGGATAATTTTGGTATGTGTGGAGTAGGCACTGGTGATTTGGCGACACAGGCATGCGTTCATTATGGATGAGTGGTTAGCTGTGCCGGCAATGGTTGAGGAATTTTCTTGGGGACCTCGCTAAGGTGTATACACAACACCATAGCGTGGAAGCCGGAGAATTATCGTGGTGGTTGTGGTTGCTACCAAAATCGCTGGGAGAATAGTCTTGGCTTCCCAGTGTGAAATCAATGCTAGTGGTTGGTCTGACGTGGTCAGCCAGACACTATTCTAGGTGCTGTTGCCATTCAACAGAGCTGCTATGGGCACGGACATAGCAGCAGAGTTTAGATAGCTCAAAGTACCTCAGCAAGGTACTTGAACATAGAACAGGGATAACTATATTCAAAGATTGCAACCTATGTGCCTTATGGAGTGGGCCATAGGTTCATTCTAAAAGGGTGCATGGGGGCGTTAGTCTGGCGTCTAACCCACACCCAGTGCTTTGGCACACGTGAGATTAGGCCGTAATGGCAGGTACTCACGTAAAGCAATTGCACATCTGACTAGGTGTACCCAAGCCAATGTAATCGCCTATTGACACATAACATAGGGTTGTCATTGAAAATCTACCAGTAGACTTTAGCGCTATTGAGAAAACCAAAGATTCACTAGTAGATTTTGGTGACACTCGTCTACATATACATATATATATTTAATATTATTGCATAACATAATATAAAAGAAAAATAAACTATTGACGCGTTCATTGACAATATCACCAGAAATACACTAGAACTTTTGTCTCTAACGCATCTCTACTCGCGCATAAAAGGAAAGTTGTCGACATTTTAACTTGTGCAATTGTATTGGCAAAGAGTATTGACATAGAGATATATGGTTCTATGCTGACTAGAGGGTAGTTTATTTTTGCATACATATTTAGTTTACTTTAATAGACAATAAATATTTTCCTCGAATAGCCAAAAACATATTTATTTTGTTGAGGTCTCAATACACGCTCTAATGCTTTGAACTTTAAATACAATTAAACTGAAACCTTTCGAAAGCAACGTAGCAATGCAACAAATATAGTTTGCACTGTCAATACATACATACGAATATTTCCAAAATACAAACCAACACACACAACAAAATATATGAAAAATGAAAATTTTACAGAATTTAAATTGAATTATTTGAACAGTTGTTGATTGTGAGGTTAAAGGAAACAGAAATAAATCAATAAACTGAATAGCAAAAATCGCAAAAACCAACGAAAACAAAAGGAAAAAAGAGAATAAAAAAAACCGTGTTAAAACAATCACTAATGGCCAACAAATATTTCAAAATATATATTTTCAGATATGTAGATTTGCTGTCACTATATCTGACTTACGATTTTGCGGTAGAAAGCAAGGCACATTTATTTCCAGGTAATATCAGGATTACAAGAACAATGAAAAAATACAACAATGAAAAAAACAACATGGCTTTTAGTTGATCCAAAATTTCAAAAATAGAATTTGTTGTAAAATAATAATAATGAAAATTATTCACATAAATTTGAAAAAATTTCTTCACGGCAGCTACCACTAACAAAATTTGCAACGTTTAAGCACTTTTCACAATTTTTTAATAGTTTTTTTTTTCATATTTTTAAATTTGTTTCAAAATAATTTTTTTTAATAAAATATTTTTCACATTGAAAATTTTTTAACATTTTTTTTAGTTTCTCTTTCGTAAACAATTTTTGAAGCTTCGAATGAACTATAATTAAAAAAAAAATAGCTCAGCTGCGTTTCCGCTACTACCTGGTGAATGTGCCTTGGTAGAAGGAATTCAAAAAAGTGTTTGATTGATTCTGCGGACAATATGGATGGTATTGAGACAAATAATGTTCCATCAAATATAAACTCAAATTTGTGGTACAATTTGAGTTTGATGTAATTGGTAGTTAACATCGATTAATCGAACAACTCTGGGAAAGATATTCCTTTAACTTTTTATAAAAAAAAAATATCGGAAAATTTTAAATTTTACGACATCTGCCATTGCACAGAAAAAATTATTCCCAAAAAATTTTTAAATAAATATTTGTTTGAAATCAAACTTAGTTTCAGCAAATATTCTGTACTGTTCCACTAAATTAATTTGTACCAAAACACTGTGTAGAGAAAAAACAGACCACGACGTTTGTCGGCTACTTTTCGGCATTTACATGTATACAACACGATCAATCAAAATAAACAACAACAACCGCGCAACCAGTGATGCCAACTTTTTTGGTTCTAAAGGCACATCAACATTTAAAAAAAGCACTTAAAAGCGTAATTTTGATATCTAAATACCGTAAAAAGCACTTTCGTGAAAAACGACTGAAAATCCATAACGTGCATTAATGTGAAGTTTAATAATGTTTAAAATTTTCTTAGCTATTCTCCATTTAATGAAATATATCAGACGAAAAATGTATGCTTCACACTGAAAAAATAAATACGCCGAGTAATTATTAAAATAATTTTAAGAAATACACAAATTTCTTAAAAGCACTAATTAGTGCTTTTTCTTATTTTGGCACTAACGCTCGAAATTTGGCGTTTTGAGTCTTCAAAAAGCACTAAAAATAGTGCCAAAAGCACCAAGTTGGCATCGCTGCGCGCAACAGCACGTTGTTCCTATCAACACACTGAAATAACATTTTCTCTCATCCGAACTATGATTAATTTAAATTTTTACAAAATTTTGTATCAGAATTTACAAAATTATTTGTAGGACCGCATTCAAATAAAATATTTACTGATTCAACGAATTTGGTTACTGAAAATGAAATTTAGTTTTTTCTGTGTGATATTCTGCAAACTGGACTTGTACGGCCACAGATCATTACAACACCACCATTGGCGCAACAAGTCATTTTATTACAGTACAGTAAAACTTAAAAATAATTTATTTAAAAAAATTATATTTTATAGTTTAAGCACATATAAGGGTCCGCCAGATAACTTTTTTTTTTTGAAAATGCTATAAAAAAAACTACTGAAGCTTCGGCTGTGTGGCACGTAGCGCCGTCCTGTTGAAACCAAATGTTGCCAGTATCCTCCTCTTCAATTTTTGTGAACAAAAATTCGTTCAACATGGCCCGATAACGATCGCCATTGACTGTAACGGCCACTCCTTGCTCAATGGCCCAATTATGCCTCTGGACCAAAATCCGCACCAAACAGTGACTCGTTTTGGGTGCGTCGGCTTTTCAATGTATGCGTGCGGGTTTTCTGTGCCCCAAATGCGACAATTTTGCTTGTTTACATACCCGCCGAGATCAAAATGAGCATCATCTGAAAAGATGAGTTTTTTTTGGCAAAATCGGCATCTTCTGTAAGTCGATCGCAGGCCCACTTAGCGAAGCGAAAACGCATTGGATGGTCAGTTGGCTCGTTCAGCGGAAGGATAAAACTAATTATCTGTCATATCAGACATGAGCTAAGTGTTACCGTTCACGAAATAAGCACTAGTTGAAAAAAACGTTAGATTGCTTACCCTTTAGATGCATTTCATTGCTGCTTAAGCGAAAAATGCATTATTTTTTTTAATTCGTTTTCATTTTGACACTCGTTAAATGAGAATTAAAATATTAAAAGAATATTTAAATTGAAATTAAAAAAATGTATTTATTCTTAGGCTGAGTTTACATCTGGCATTTCATGTGTGGCATGTGCCCAAAAGAACGTAACCACTAATTACTAATGAAAAACTGTCTGATTTAGACAAGTTTTTTTTTTTTTTTTTTTTTTTTTTGTATTTTATAACATCTCTGGGATCTGTGTTTTTATCTGTGCATAGAAATAAGACAAACTGTTAAAGCTTTCTTAATTTTGTTAAGGTCACACTTACTCAAGGTTTATTAAACTGCAATAATTTTTTTTGAAGGACTAGTCATGACTGAGGTGACGGCTCCTACTCCTATAAGGCATTAAGCTAGAACTAGCAAAATAAATTGTGGGCAGGAAGGATATATGTGGAGAGTAATATTTGGGGATATTCAGAGAGACCTCTTTCGAATTATAAACAGCAGTTTATTCCACATACGAACAGTACGGTGCATAAAAATTTGGTTTATGTAAGAGTAGTGTGAATCTGGTTTCATTGTTACACATTCTATATTAGCAGCGATATATTCCTAACAGCAAAATACACCACACATTACCTCAATGCTTAAACGAGTCAATAAGAGTTGGATACCCTACTGTCATCGATGAGCTTTTTCGACCACTCCTTTACACGTTCGTGCAGCCCATAAGGAGCGAAGGAGCGACGTATCTTTTACACTGTTTCAGAAAATCCAGGCACTTGAATGCTTCTGTTGCAAACAATAGCTTTTAGCTATAAAAGTGTGGCACAAAATAGCTTCAAATGCACTGTTATATTTGACCTTCATTTCTATTCTATTTAATGACAAATTTTCAGTAATTTTTTATGGTTAAAAAATATTTACACTTTCACCTTAAGCATGTTCTTAATATTTTGTATCCACTCACACAGGATAAAAACGAAATATGCTTTTGAAAACATGTTTAACATATTTCTTACACACACAAACACATACACATTTGCTTACGCCCCAAACACATTCAAACTGGTAGTAATGATTTCTTTTCAAAAATAATTTAACTAACGTTTAGATGAAACCAAAGAATACGAGTGTAATTTATAAAGGAAAGAAGAAACTTCAGCAAGGAAACATCCCAGCGAAACTAAAAAAAAAATATATAAAATTATAAAAATAATATACATATATATAAAATACAACACTGCTAATGCAAGGCCGTCTCTACATCACAGAGCTGTCAGCATTAAACGAGTTTGAAATTCAAAGTAGCAGAAATTAAACATTCGGAAAAATTCTATAAAACTAACCGAGAAGTACAAACATTAGCGTCTTCAAAATGCTTTTTATCTAAACAGATAAACATACATATATACACTTGGCCGCAAAACTCCACATACGACTTAATATAATAAAAAAAATTTAGTTTTTAAAGGAAAATCATTATATTTGTCAACTTTTTTTATTTTAAAATATAAATAATTTAAATTAAATAAAAATACCACATTTGATTTTAGTAAACAATATTAAACAACCCAAAAATAATAAAATTCAATATTTTAACCGATTGCAAAAGTGTACATACGATGTATTGTTTAATATATTGTGTAACATATTTTAAAATTTTAATAGCTTGTGTGTCCGCTTTTTGATCAAAAACTTCTCTAAGCCTTTTATGCATCAAAGAAACCAGATCTTTAGTTGCTTTCGCTGATATATTTTCCCATTTTTCGTTTTAAATTGTACTTATTTGAGATAGAGACGATGGCCGTCTATTTTTGACGCCTCTGCTTCAGGGAAGCACATAAATAACCCATCAGATTTAAATCTGGAGATTGTGGAGCATGTGGAAGCTTCGGTTTTACTTTATAAAGAAACCATTTCTTAACCAGCCTTAAGTTATTCTTGGGGTCATTATCATGCATTAATATATATTTATCTTTAAAGTGCAATTTGTTCACATTCTGCAAAAAAATATTTTTTAAAATATCTAAAGTACCACGACGATCCATAACTCTATAAAAACAATTGATTTCTCGAAACCCATCAGCACTTATGCACTCCCACAACGTTACGGAGTCCCCACCATGTTTGACACCACTGCATACGTTTCATTATCCAAGTCAATATTACATTTTATCCATGTTTTTGGTCGTCCGTCGTTTCCAAATAGGTTGAACTTATGCTAATTCGTAAAAATAACTCTTTCCCAAAACTTAAATTTGTTAAGATGGGCGTGTTTGTACTCCAGAGCATAAGTATATCGATTGATTTTGTTTATGGGACTTATTTATGGTCTTTTTCTGGCTATACACGTCTATAATCCAACTTTCTTTAAGCAACGGTGAATTGTATTAGCATCTACAAGAATACCATAAATATTTTTAAGGTCCTCTTTCAGTTTTGTGCTACTTCTCTTTGTATTTTTCGCAATTTGTCTTACAATTTTGCGCCTTAGTCTTTCATCAAGCCTTGCTATTCATGTCAATGGTGGCAAACTTTGATTCTTTTGTAGTTTTAATGATAGTTCGGATAGTAAATTTAGAAAAATTTAAGATTTTTCCGGCTTTTCTCATTTAATTCCCTTCATTTGAAAGATTGATGACTAATTTTCGAAGGTCGGTTGATATTTCCTTATTTTTTCCCATTTTGTTCAGCTACTGCTAATAATCAAAGTAAAATTCAAGCAAAATTTAACACATATTATTAAAACAAGACTAAATGAACACAAAATTATAAAATAAAAGGTGCTACTATATCTGTATTCAATATAATTCAAAAGCGTATGTACACTTTTGCGACGTTGCCTAAGTGTAATATTTTAGCATTTTTTTAATTTACCAAAAAAGTTACATTGTTTTTTAGATTTTTTATCTCGAAATTATAAAGTGAATCCAATATAATACTCAAGATATAATATTTTCAAAAATTAAACATTAAACAAAAATTCTGAATAAAAGATATGAAGTAATTACATAAAATCGTATGTAGAGTTTTGCGGCTAAGTGTATGTATTTTGAATTTAATTTTGCCAATACCCAATATGCAAAATTTGGACTTCTAAACTCTATATTGGCATTTCCACAGGAATGTCAACTTTTTGTAGTGTGCGACAATTATGTTTGTTTTTTTTTCAAAGAAACCGAAACTTTCGTTTTTTATATATTCGTGTAGGCCGTCAGCAGCTCTACATTAGGCAAAATTCTAGGAAAAATCGAGTTACATTGTTCTGAAATACAAGCTTAATTGCTCGCTGTCGCACGAGACAAAAAAAAAGTGAACTTTCTCGTGGAAATGCCCATATTCTTTTTA
Source organism: Tachina grossa (assembly GCA_949987645.1). Lineage (NCBI taxonomy): Eukaryota > Metazoa > Arthropoda > Insecta > Diptera > Tachinidae > Tachina > Tachina grossa. Next base: position 170,719,141 of record OX465274.1, on the reverse strand, counting down.
TATTAATTCCTTGAAAATTGTGATATGATTGACAAACATCGATAGTTCGATCATTGGAAAGGGTACTAAAGATTCCAAATTTTTTTTATGTATTACGATTTAGTTTTTAACAATATTCTATCTCTAGAGAAAATCGAAAAAAATTCAATGATATTTCTCACATTAGCACTTTCAAATCGAAGATCGCTGTGGCTAAATTTATAAAATATTTTGCTGGTACATTTATTATGCAAGATTTAGAACGAAAATGTTATTTGCGATTCATGTTCCTTTCTATTTACAATGATGTTGAAAACGAAAAAAAATATATATGTATACATTTGATATTTTGCACTCGTATTACGAGTCGCACAATATTAATGATTTTTCTTATGCTGCCACTAACAGAAGAAGAAAGGATATAAACTACCATACATATATGTATGTACATGTACAGACATATGCATGTAACTACATAACGCTCATTTATTTGAACAACATCATAACTAAAAAAAAATATTTTACAGAAAACGATTTTCAAGTTTATGGGGAAAAGAAAATTTTATTTTCCCGCAATAGTTTGGGTATACAAGATATTTGTATGAAATTTTTACACAATATGAACAATGATATGGGAATTAAGTCTGCATTATTAATTAAAAATTTTAATTTTTTGGAGTTATGTCGTTTTTGTGGTAAATGAGCTACATGTACTATGTTTGAATGGGTGACGAAAATTTATACCTTTAACACACTAAGAATGTTATAAATTGTACACATATTTTTGCTGCCAAAATGCAAATAGACAAGTGTATGTATGTATGCATGGGTGTGTGTGTGTGTGTGTAAGTGAATGCGTTTGTAAATATCAAAATATTTGTTATCTCATACAAACCGACTCATTCATACAAACCTGTATTTACTTTGGAACACTACATAATTCAAACTAACCTGCTGCTCTGTCTGCCTGACTCATTTCATATTAAAAACTAGAGGCCTGTGTAAACGGCTTGAAATGTAAATACGTCTTGTTTTTGAAATGTATTCTCGTGGCACTAGTATGGGCAGCTCAGTACTAAACCAATAATAAATGCTATCGTTTAATAAGCGAAGCATGACTATTGTATTGGTGTTCGTGTATATGAGTGTTAACAAGCGATGTCGCGAATACTTCTTGTTCGTAACAAACAGTCAAAAGAAGTAGTGTTGATGCGTATATGCTTGTTATTTTGCATATTGTACGTTAGAGTGTCTGTGTGTAAGATGTAGACAGTAAGATATTATGTGTTTAAGGGTGAGAACAGAGTGGCGGCTTGTTGCCGAGCTGAGCCGACTGACGCTTATTGCGAGAACTTGTTCATGCGAGAAACAAGTTTGAGTGTGCATTAGACTTGGGTCGAACTCGTTCACTAGTTCATTTTTGCCACAAACCAGTGATCAAACCCATGTAATTTAAATGGGTTTGATCAGTGGTTTGTGGCAAAAATGAACTAGTGAACGAGTTCGACCCAAGTCTAGTGTGCATAGTGAATGCGAGAATCAGCGCTGATATTTTATCTGTTATTTGTGTTTTATGAATGTTTGTATGCATTTGGGTTTGTTGTTCATTCGTGTTTGGAAATTTATAACGTGTTTACAACATTTCTTAGAAAATAGCAATTATGAATTTGAGTTTTACTTTGTTGAGAAAAAAACTTACATTTTTCTTATTTTTTTAATTTTTAATGTTTTACTTACTTTTTCTTAAATTTTTGTTTTTAATTTTTTTTTTATGTTTTTCAATTATAACAGCATAACATAAACAATGTTTTCGGTGCTGAAATACGCATTCAATCAGCTTTGCGCTCTAACCAGCTCGGCGCCCACTATGACCTGTTCGCGCTTATTTGTACTTATTTGTATAGTACCAGTTTTCTCGCATTGGTTCTCGCAATCACAAAACATACAAAAGTTTCACGAGACGGAAGATACGGGTATTTTTCAGTTTGTCTCGTTTTCCCTCAAATTTTGTCGTCAGTTTTGTTTTGCTACGTCTTTCTAGTGCAATACATTTTTATTAGCTGTGTTAATTGGTAAGTGGTAATACACTACAGTATCAAATAAACTATGATTTTCTCTTTCTTCCATGAATTTTAACAAAAACCTGATTGGAGCTTTTTTTACCTGTCACTTTCTTCACTTCTGTGTATTCTGTGCTCGCAATAAGCGTCAGTCGGTTCGGCTCGGCAACAAGCGGCCACTCTGTTCGCACCCTGGTGGTTTTTTTAAGCAAGCGCACGCAACTAATGTCAATGCGTTTTTATGCGCGCAGAAAAATTAAAGATCATGCATGACGTTTGCACACGCGCCCATGCGTATGAAGAAGCAAGCATCACAAATTTTTCCGTCACGAAGTATTTTCTTCTTTACTCCTATACCTGCAATAACTGAAACAAATGTCATGCCAACAGTATTGTTTAGGGTTTGTTTTAGAAGATTTCGCCGTATTAAAGCATTTGAAAAATTCTTCATGTCTTAAAAGTTCTTGTAAGTAGTCTTTTGCAGGGGTATATTACAAACGAACTTCTGGCTTGGGGGGGGGGGGGCGGTAGAAGAATCTAGTTTTCTTTTACATAAACTCAACCGCACCATCTTAGGATATGATTCTATGTTAAGGATATACTCGCACACATACATACATACATACATTCAAACACACGTTTGAAATGTTTGGAATTGTTGCTTTTGCTTGCCTTAAGTTTGCTAGTGTTTATGGGGCGGGTGTTTGTATGTATGTCAGTATCTGTGTGTGTGCGTGTGTGTGTGTGTGTGCTTGTATTATTTGTGTGCACAACAACAACAACATTTCAGAAGTTAAAGATGCTGGTATCTTTCGGTTTGGTTTTGTGTTTCACCTTGCTGCTGTGTACTTTGTATGTGATCAATAATATTTACTTGCTTTATTATCGCTTTTCAATGTTTTTCACATTGAGAAAATTTTTAAAAAATTTAAATATTGAATAGAAAACAAAAGTCTCTAAAATATTTACGAGTATCATGTAACATACCAAACTAACTTGGAAGATTTAAATAAAGATATGCATTACAAAATTGTTCATAAACATAAATCAAACTTAATATCCCACTCATGTAATATTTCGAGCCCCCATAACCGCCAAAAAAAAGCTTAACCGGAATAATTTTTGGACCATGTTTTTTGCGATCGCAAACTATAGAAAATAATGAAAAAAATATGTAAGTACGAAAGCTAAGCTTGTTGGCGGTTACGGTTTTCTGTAAAGGACCAATCAGGCGTGACCTAACCATAGCCATAGAAAACAGCCGTTCGAACCAAACTTATGGGGAACACTGCACTTGATTGTAGCTGACTCACCATAACTCCATAACCATTATTATAAAAACCAATTGAATTTTGGTTTTGATATGGCTATGGCATTATGGCCATGTCACGTCTAATTGCACCTTAAGTTTTATATTTACAGTGTTCATCACATGTCATGCCGCAAAACATGAATGACATTACATATGAGCAATCTTCTTACTGCTGGTCTTGCATGCTTATGCAGGTACGTGCTTGCTCATTTTCCTTGTCTGCATGCACGCTCACGAAAGTATTTAAATTAAATTTGTAAGACATTTACAAAATTAAAGTAAACAATACACAGAAAAAAGTATTCACCAATTAATATTTTCAATTAAGAATTTAATTGATTCGATTAAATTTTTAATTGTATTAATTAATTTGAGCGGAAAAACTTAATTGATATAATCAAATTGTTTATAGGTGAAAATTTAATTAAGTTTTTAATTAATATTACAAATATTTTAATTAATATTACAAAATCATTCATATTACTTTTTTGTGTCTAGTTCATTTAGTTTGGATTTTAAAATATGTAGTTTATAAAAATTACTTAGAACTATTAAAAATAAATACACACAGAGAAAACAGTGCCTGATAATTACCTCACAAAATAGAACAAAATTAATAAGAAATCTCTATGGTTTTTTTTTCAATAAGGAAATCTTATTATTTTCATAGAGAAAACCTTTTTGAAAAAATCAAGAAGAAATCTTGTAGTTTTTATGAGGTTATCTTATTGATTTTTTTAATAAGGTTTTCTTCTTGATTTTATGAGGCGACCTCATAAAATAAAAAAAATAAAAATATGTCTTTCTTTATTCTTTGTGCTTTGCTTATATATTTTCATTTAAATTCTATACCATATACTTTGAAAGGAGACAAGTATTGAACCAGCAAACTTCTGACTCTAACCAATATGCTAACAAGCAGTCTGAATAACCATTGAAATAATTTTGCAAACATGCTAATACAAAAACGAAAAAGATCATGAAAAAAAATTGTCTGTGTCTATTTATAGATATGAAATAACAAGACACCTCATAAAATCAAGAAGACTCCCTTATTAAAAAAATCAATAAGATGCTTTACACATAATCATATAGGAACCTAATAAAATCAAGAAGAAAACCTTTTTAAAAAAATCAATAATAAAATCAATAAGAAATCCGTATAGTTTACAATTTATAAGAAAACCTAATAGAACCAAGAAGTTTTTCTCTAACAACCAAAAATACCCAAATTTTTAGGAGTTACAAAAAACTGTTGATACTTTATAAATTATGCAAGTTGTATGTAAAATAACGACGATATTTTATGTTGTTCAAGAAGACTGTTTTGCAAAAAAAAATGTTTTTTGGACGTTAGAGTTTTTGTTCAGCGAACTGTTTTATGAAAAAAACAAAACCATTCTGAAAAATTTTAGCTGTGACTTTTTGTGATTTAATGTGCGAAATGTTTAGATATTCACAATTCCCGGTGATTATCTGCGATACACATTAATCAAGTAAACACTATTTTATTTTATTTTCCAGACAATTTATTTTGCTATTATAAAATATTTTAAAGCATGACGTCAGTAATATGCAATTATTAAAATTAACTTTTTATTATGAATATAACAAGAATTATTAAACTTTTACACATTGTTTTGATTAGATTGAATTTTTAATGAATATCCCACAATTAACTATTACTATTATTATTCTCTGAAAATAGACTGCACACAAAGGTTAGGAATTTTCATTGAAAATGTGAAAATTTTCTATTGTTTTTGTGATTTCTTTGCATTTAATGAAACTTTTAATATTAATAAGCTGCCACTTTTTAATTAGCAAAAACATTTAAAAATTCAAGTGCTAATATTATTGATAAAAAAAATATTTTTTTAAGAAAAAAAATACTTCATGACGAATTACTTAATTTAATAATTTAAAAAATATTTCTTTAGATATTGTTTTTTTTTTTTTTTTTTGTTTGTTTTACTGCCGCTAAACTCCAGATAAAACTAAATTAAAACGTGTACACAAACGCGTTCCACAAAAACGCCAATAATTTAATTAAAACACACACGTATGAATATGTTTTTTGTTTTGATTGTCTGTCTCTGCGTCTCAAGGTGCAAATAAAACTTGAAGAAAAAAAAATCAAAGTAATTAATGAGAATCGTTTTGCTTTGACAACAAAAAATTAACTAAAGTGCGGGATGAATAATGAACGGCCACAAACCCACCAGACAAAAATAAGGTAAGAAGAGAAAAAAAAACAATTATTCCGAAAAAAAAACGCAACGGCAACAACAGCTTTTACAATAACAACAATGTATGGAATTACGTCTGTACGTGTTGTTCTCTGCAAATTGAGGTTTAAAATAGAGAAACACACACATAAACTTAATAGGTTGTGAGTGTGTGTGTGTGAATTGTGAAATTTTTGTTTGGAAATGGAGAGCAAAACCCCACAAAAGTGTTAACAAAATTTCAAAACTCGCTTAAATAAACAGATATCCAGACATGTAGTCAACAACTATTGCCCATAATTAAATAAATTTAAATGCACTTGAATTCCAGCAAAAAAAAAAAAGCAGAACACTTTTCGTTGTAAAAAGTAAAAAAACCTGCAGTTTTACACAAATTAAAAAAAGATTTAGTGCGTATTTACATACTTATGTATAAAAAGAACTCAGCAAGATAAAATTTTTGTGTGGAAAATATAAAATAAAACAACAAAAATATTGAAAAACATGTGTGGTTTTTCATAGAAATTTCGAAAAATTTTGAAAAGCAAATAAGGCCAGAATTTGTATGACAAACAAAAATGAATTTCAAAAGTTTTTGATTTTCTTTTTTTATTTTATTTGCTTTACAGATAATTTTCTCATGTCAGTCACACCAAGGCCCTTAATTAAATTTAATCAATTACTTCATTTGTTCTTTTTCCATTTTTCTTATACGAGTACATACATACTTATGTATAAAAAATATTAAAGTAGAAAAAGTAAAATTGTTACAACAAAACTCGCAACTTATCTAAAAAAAAAACAAATTAATAACTGAAACATTATCTTTTTTTTTGTTGTATTTTGCAAGATAGTGATGATAAACAAACGAATAGAGTGATAAGAATACGAGGAGTATGGCGAAATAATTATACGAGAATGGAAATTTGTGTACTCATACGTAAGTATGTCGTCACCATAAAAATTAACAAAGTTTACAGTGGGACAGATTGCATAAATTTATGCCTAATATTTGCCAGCATATTACAAAAGAAATTAAAATGCTCATACTAATAGGCTTATGGTGACCTTAAATGCCCTAAAGACGACCAAATAAACACATCAAGCAGTGCATATATATGAGTGTCGTACACTCTAAAACATTAGCTCAAATTTAGGATCATATTTTGTCTAAATTGTTGTTGAAATATTCTTATTGTCTAAATTTATATCGATTGTGTAGTTATTTGTATCAAAAAAACAATATTTGTCTTATTTTATACAAAAATATAAATGTGCTTTTAGATGTGTTTATTTTTAAACAAAGTGTGCTTAAAAAACAGCTAGATATGCCTAAATAACGTCAAAACGTTGAAAACTTAACATATGTGCGTAAAGCAGCAGAAATATGTTTAACAAGAAGAAAGAAGAAAGAAGAAGCTCAAAAGTACACATGTTCTAAAGCTATGTACAGACGATTGTCAGATCTTACAATATTGTCAGATCTGGCAATGTGCTGACAATGTACTGGCAATCGAAAATTGTCAGTTCACACGGATGTCAGAAAATCTTACAATTAATTGCCAGACGGTTGTAAGCCAATAAAATCATCTGACAAAATCGTCAGTAGAAAAATTGTCAGTTCACACGGTTGTCATATGCACAAATTGTTCGATCTGTTATTATGCGTTGCCAGACTTAAACCATTTGTTGGAAATTGTTAAATATTTATCGTTTGTGTTTGTGTTAAATGTAAAAAGTGAAAGTATAAATTATTATGTACCATAAAGAAGCAATTGCAATGATTTTGTCTGCATATATTTTATTATAAACTTTTTCTTTAAAATCAAGCGTGTGCAGTGTTGCCCATAGAAAGAATTATCTTACAATGACGCCATTGTCAGATGCATGAACTTCGCACATCTGACAATATTAAAATGTCTGACAAATATCTGGCAATAATTTTACAATGTGTTCACACGATTGTAAGATGTCTGACAATATGTTGTCAGTTGCTAGTCTTGCAATGGACTGACAATGCTTTTTCTGGCAACGTCGTCTGACAAAAATTGCCAGTTCACACGGTTGTAAGAAATTTTTAGCACATTTTACTGGCAATATTGTAAGATCTGACAGCCGTCTGTACATAGCTTAACAGAAGCACGCCATATATAAAATTAATTAAAATTAAAATAAAGCTATTTCTAAATAATAATTGTGTGTTTTATATAAATAGTGATAAGTTAATATTGTAAATAATGAGTAAAAAAATTATTAAATTAAAGCTTTGAGTTAAGACAGTATTGTCAAACAAGTGCGATATGTATACATTCTTATGTAAGAAACAAAATTACTCAAATTTTAGAAATTTATTTTTAATTTTAATTCGAATTCTAAAAATTATATGTAAAATTTAAAGCACAACGTGAATTTTTTATGTTAATTCAGTAAACCTTTTATGAATAAATTTAATTAAACACATGTATTAAATGCATTTTTATTAAAAAAAAAACATATTTTAAAATTAAGCACAAGGGGGAAACTAAAATAAGGGGGAAACAAATTGCGTAAAATTGTTGAACATATTTTGTTCAAAATTAAACATATAGTGCTCAAAAATCAACAAAACGTTGAAAAAATATAGCTGTGTAATTTTAGGCCGAAAGTAGTCTGTAAAGTGTTGCCTACTATTATCGACGTAATTTTCAACAAAAGTGTTTTAGAGTGTATAGTTGAAGTACAAATATGCATTTCAACCACCATTTGCATTTTAACTTCGCAGAGAAATATAAAAATTATAGGTAAACTGATGTTATATTGTCAATCAGAATTGGAGAGCATCAAATAATCAAAAGTCAAATAAAAAATAACTAAAACTCTTAAAAAATTATCACATGTAATTTAGCTTACAGAGCGATACTAACTTAAGCCTAATCAAATACTCGTAATACATATATATATATATTCAACTTTTTGATTTTGTAGCCGAAAAAACTCGACTGCGCATACACAATTATGTGATTGATGCGTTTATTTGTCGTCTCCAAAGCACTTAAGATCCGCATATGCCTTTTGATATTATAGGAAAGTATCCTACAAAAAAAAAAAATATTAAAAAATAACCAATAAAATGGCTACTAAGCACAGCTTCGAAAACTTAATACACCTGATTGACACCAGAGGGTCTGTAACACTGCATTATTAGAAACGTGCAAGAAGCAGACTTGTAAAGGTATTCATCGTCTGACTGTTACATCTCTTTAAAAATATATATACATAATAGAATAGGTAAATAACTTTAAAATAAGAATATATTTAGAACAATTTTGTATAAGTCTGTCTTCAATTGAGAGAAAGTCTTGTTGCTGAAATGCTTTGTTTTTAAGCACAGAAGAAAATTTAAATTGATTTTAATTTAAAAAAAAATCATTTAAAATTGCATCAACAACCAATTTAAAAGTACTATTAACTAATTTTATATACCTGAATCAGTGGTCAGCAATCTATACTATTAAGGCTTCATTAGTCTTTACTTTCTGTTGCTGTTCTGTGCCGTTCCTTTCTGTATAAAATATTTTGCAATTACTTTGTCTGTGAAAAAAATCAGCTGACAACCTGCAGAATTGATTACACTTGTACGCAAAATATCACAACACACTAATACATACACACTTTTGGCTGTCACTTAACGTTGAATTCTAGTTTCTACAGATTCGTCCGCAACAGAACAGAACAAAAAAGTAAAAACCAAGGTTGGAAACCCAAACAAATAACCGGTATCAATACCGATATACCGGTACAATTATTTTAAAAATTTCGGTATCGGTAACGGTAACGGTATTTTTTTATTTCGGTATCGGTATTACCGGTACATACCGTTATCGAGTTTAAAATACCGGTATACCGCTATTACTGTGAAGTTTATTAATTCATACAGTGTATATAGCAAAAAACCTCTTTTTATTAAGTTAAAAGTAAGTAATTTTACATAAAGTATTTAGTAAACAGTAACATAAAAAAACTAAGTTTTATATCTTGCAAAGATTATTTACACAAGTGTAGTGTAAACTTGTATGTTTGTAACTATAAACATACATACATGCATAAGTATGTTTATATCAGAGCTGCCCACAGAGAGAAAACCGAGAGTAATGTATAAGCATATGTGTATTAATTTCTATAAAAAGCCTTTTGATTTTCGGAACTCTGACGCTTCTCTGGGCAGCCTGGTTATAAACGTTTATACTATTGTTTTTCAAACGGGATTTCTCGGAAAATATGCGGGAATTCCCGGGATTTTTTGATATTATGACAACTTGATGAGTGTCGTTATTCATTTTATGAATGCGATGGCGCAATAAGGTCATGGCACTAGCACAATAGCTAAAACTTTACAACAATTAAGGCCGAGTTTACATCTGGCACACATGTGCTCTGAGACTAAGAGGCCTTTGTTTGCAATAAGCAGAACGCGACGTTCAAAATTTAATTCTACAATTGATAAAAGTAAAAACAGAAATGTGCAAGGAAATAAAAGAAATATAACAAAATAATTTCAGATTCTCTTTGGTAAAAAGAACAATTCTAATAATGCTTATTCTGTACTTGTGATGCACGAATATTCGTATTAGAATTGCCGAATATTCGGCCATTTTTATATATTCGTATTCGTATTCGTCAAATTCAGGCGAATACGAATATTTTTCCAAAAAATTAAATAAATAAATGCAGAAATCCTAAACCAAATTTAAATAAATGGATAAAAATATTAGTTTGTACGAATCCCTTGAATTTATATTATTATTATTAATATTATTTACTGACGATCATTGAAATTTTTGGGTAGTTTCATTAACTTTAAAGTGCGCCAAGAGGAGTATGAAGTTCTTTTTCATAACAATATTTTAATATTTCATATTGCAGGCGTAAATAGAACCCTAATTTAATGTCTATAAATTTCACATTAAATACTCGTATTCGTATTAGCAAATATCGTTTCAAATATTCGTATTCGCGAATATCAAAAATTGACATTCGTTGCATTACTGTTCTGTACTAAAGTCCTATTTTCAAAGAAATATTTTGCGGTTTTTTCGTGAAATTTCTTTAACAACCACGTTGCTACTTCCTATGTGAAGGCATACGTCGTGTACAGTCAGTCACAAAACTTTTTTAAAATACTGTTAATAACATCCTGGGCGTATGGTCTTGTTCAACACCATATTATACAAATTTACTTTGTATAATATGTATCAATAAATAAATAAATAATTTTTTTTGGCATTTACATATAATAGTGGTGCATATATAACCACTATTATTTAAAGAACTCAAATGATATTATTTTTTTTTACTAATGTGCTTATAAAACGTTTTATTTAATCGATCTCATGAATTATAATTTTTTTTTTTTTTGTTGAAATAATGAAATTAAAAATATTTTGTATTTTTTTGCACTGGGCGGGAATTTCCCGGGAAGCCGAAAAGTCGTTCCTGCTTTCTCGGGAAATGAAAAAGTCCGGGAAAAGAAAAACTCTAGTTTATATATATGTACATACGTATTTGATTATGGTGTCCTTACACTTTGTTGTCGATAAAAAGTAGTAAAAATAGAGCTGAATAAGAACGTCCAAAGGGGGAAATTTTGTTTCTGTAATTAATTTCAAAAAAAAGTTAATTGAAATTAAGTTTTGTAATTTTTCTTTACGGAAATCGGTATACCGGTACGTACCAGTATAGACATAACGGTATTGTCGATACCGGTATTTTCTAACCGAAATGAGTTTCGGTATCGGTATTGATACCGGTACCTAATTTTAACGGTATTTGAATCGGTATCAGTATTTTTACGATACCGTTTGCCAACCTTGGTAAAAACTAACCGCACATGCAGATTTTCAACTCAACAGAAACAAAACAGCTGATTCAGAACAGAACAGCACGTACAAACTAATTCTGCCTTTACATTTTACGATTGAGTGCGTTATACCCTCACCACGAACCGGTGCTGCCAATGAAATTTCGTCTCATTTCCCTAATTTGAAATTATAAATCTCCAAAGGCTAACTTGATTTTATTATGGTGAGAAAAGTTTTGATTATAAAGAAAGTTATCTTTTGTTGTTGCTACATTAATGTAATGGTGAGGAAAAGGGTGGTTTTGTTGAAAAATTTTCTTAAAACAATGTCACGTTTTTTCATGCATGACAACGCACGTTGACAAACCAAACATTCTTGTTTACCAAAATAGTTTCCCGAAAATAGAAAATTTAGTAAATTTTCATCACACGTACCAAGGCCTATTTATTAAGTCTATGCAACTCTACAAAAAGACAGCAACACAAAAAACAACTTTGTGTTTCAGTTGTCAGAAACACACAAAAAATTAACTAAAGTGTATGGCGCAATCAGCTTTTGACAGTTAAAACACGAAAACACAGAATATCATCAGGAAGATTACGTTGACATGATAAATTGGCCTTGACACGTACTTTCTTATTGTTAGTACAAATTTTTTTTTCTCCGGCAACGCTGAATCTTAACAGATTTCGATACACACAGCTTGTTCTAAAAAATGTGTGTGTACACATACGTAATAGAAAAGTATATTAAAGGGCGCGACGATCTTAAGCGCAGTATTCACGGTCAAAATGCATGACACAAGCATCGTATACGTGTGCATGAAGAACTCAGCATACACGTGCATGCATTGCACGATAAATTGGTAGCATCTTGTTACAATCTAATTGCAAGGCAATTGTCACACTACGTACAAAAACTTTTTGCGTATAGAATTTGACAGTTCTTTGAAACCTCACTGCTTTGAGTAGTTTATCTTGATATGTTTGTATTGTATACATGCATGTGCAAAAATCCAAAAATTTAGATTTTGCTTCAAGCATCGTCGGTGTGACTCATACAAACAAAATTTAACTAATATTATCATAATGCAGGTCATGCATTTTGACCGTGAATAATACACTTTATAAGCTTAAATTAGACGTGATATAGCCATAATGTCATAGCTATAACCAAAGCAAAATTCAATTGGTTTCTATGGTGAGAGTTATGGCGTTATGGCGAGTCACCTATAATCAAATGCAGTGTTGCCCATTAGTTTGGTTCGAACGGCTGTTTTCTATGGCTATGATTATGTAACGTCTGATTGAGCCTTAAGCCCATGTCAGATAAAACTTTTGCTTCGCGTTGCATTGAAGATTCGCTTTGACATATAGGATGAAATGTACGTGCTTATATGAAACATGTCACATAAAGAACTTTTAACGCAAAGCGAAGCGAAAAGTTAGTCAACTCTCAACTTTTTGCTTGCTTTGACAATCAGTTGGTATACTTTTTTAATTTATTTGACCAAACTCGCATGTGTATATGAAATTTTTATTAAAATGTCGGTAAATTTACATAAAAAACGAGTTCGTGGCATCAGAGTAATCGAATTGTGTTGTTTTTTATACATAAAAATGAATTGTGAAGCAAACAGTGAGTGTTGTCAAAGTTTTTATTGTGTCGTGCACACTTTGTTTTACGCTTTTTTTTCCAAAGTTAGAAACGTCACGCAAAGCGTTGAAGTTGTATCTGACACCGCCTTTAAGGTTTAATTAGACATGTCATAACCATAGCCATAGAAAACAGCTGTTCCAACAAAGCTTAAGGGCAACGCTGTATTTGATAATAGGTGACTCGCCATAACGCCATAACCATTACCATAGAAACCGATTGAATTTTTGTGTGGTTATGGCTTTGGCATTATGGCTATGGCACGTCTAATTTAAGCTTTAATTCGCCTATCACTGATGTAAATAGATTGATTAAAATAATTTTTAATTAACAGCCTGGTCCATGGTGTCGGCAGAAATTGTTCGATCGATTACTTGTATTAAAAAAAAATCTTATTTTTTGTTGTTTTCAAAAGAATTTGATCGAACGTTATGTGTCGACATCATGGGCCACGTCGTAAACTTTAATTTGAACAAGTAAATATTTAAAAGTTTGAATTTTTTCTTTAAATTAAATATTCGATTATGTTAAGTAACTGTTCGGTTGAAAAATTTTAAAATTTTCATTAAATGCGAAATTTTGTAAACACAAACGGTGCTTCGTTTTGAAGTTTGTATGGAAAAAATGTTTTTGGAAACGAATTTTTGTTATTTTTCATACAAATTTGAAACTTTTTACAAAACCTGCCTATAGGCGGTAAGAATTTGAGTAAAATGGAGTAAATATTATCGAATATAAGTGACACTTTTGCTAAAATTTTTGGCTCGATCGAGAGTGCGGCAAAACACAAAAATGTTAGCGGTTGAGTCACAGTCAGCGGTAATATTGGTTTTTGACTGATAGTGTGTACTAAAAAGTAACAGTCAAGTTTTGTTTGTAATAAACATCACACATTATTGTGAACATGGACGCAGAAAATGATCTATAAGGCGCATCTAATTTTTTTACTTCCCTCGTTGCCTCTGGAATATAACAATCCAGGGTTTATGATGGGAGAAGTTTTAAATTTTTTTCTCTTTTTTTTAAGGACGGTTTGAGTGTCCAATATGAGCGTCAGTCAAAACTATCATTGAAAACTGATTACTTTTTTTACTGTCACTCAAGTTCCATAGTGTATAACTGACTTAAAGCATTGTTTAATTATTTAATCACATCAATTCAATTCAAAATATAAAAGTATAAACGGGCATGTACTTGAAATTTATTTGTTTCTCTCATTCGTTATGTCATAAACACAAGTGTTTTTGTAGACTTTACGTTCACTCAAATTAAAATTAACAGCAATAAGACTTCTGCTATGAGTACACCACAAAAAGTTTATTGCCAAAAAGAAGTAATAAAGTTAATTTTATTCAATTTAATAATTATATATGTATACTGTTAAGCTTTCTCAGTCTTAAATATGTATTATTAGGATACCTTGCGATACTTTTATGTATTTTCAAATCAAAAACACGTAATTCCCTAAAGCGTATAACTAACACATATTAATACATATGGTCCGATATGGTCAACCTAAGGTTCAAGCTAAAAAATTTATGAAATTAATTTAGCTTTTTGATGTGTAAACATCTATACGCTAGGGGGTAAAAATCTTTTGACTTTGATTTCTTTGCTGAGATTTCTTTGCTTTTTGCTTTTGCTTTGCATTGTCAAATCGGTGTGAGCTATGTATGAGTGAAAGAAGCAATACCAAGCAGAGAAACAAGTCGACCGGCTCGAAGCCGACGGTGCGCCGCCGCCGGTTATTTTTCTGTATATTTCCGTACACCAAAGGTGAAAATGAACGGACTCAAGCGCTACGGACTTGAAATTTGGACACAATATGTAGACATTTGGCCACTACAACAACAAATACATGAGACTTAAAAACTAAAGGGTGTTCCAAAACGAGCAACGAAAAATTTTAAAATCCCATGTAATATACATACAATTGTATGTACATAATACATACAATTGAAATTTTAAAAGTTAGTGTATTTTTAAACAGACTACAACAATTAACACTAAATTTAAAAAATTTAAATCAATGGGTGTTCCATCAGTTAACGCAATTTTGACTTTGTAATTTTGACAACTTGCTGTATCTTGGAAACCGTAAGAGTAACACTCTTGAAATTTTCAAAAACGGTAAAACTAAAAAATCAAAAAAATATAAAATCGCCAAATATAAAAAAATCGCCAAAACGAAAAAAACCACCAAATTAAAAAAAATCTCTAGGAATAAAATAAATCGCGAAAAACCGCAAAAATCGCCAAAATTAAAAAAATCCTTAAACAAAAAAATCGCCAATATGAAAAAATCGCCTAAATAAAAAAACCCCAAAAACAGAAAAAATCGCCAAAATGAAAAAACCCCAAAAAACAGAAAAAAATCGCCAAAATGAAAAAATCGCCAAAATGAAAAAAATTGCGAAAATTAAAAAAAAACCCAAAAAGAGAAAAAACGCTAAAACGAGAAAAAACCGATAAAACTGAAAAAAAATCGTTTAAACTGAAAAAACTTAAAAAATTAAGAAAGCTAAATCAAAAAAAAAAATTATCAAAACCGAATGTGCGCACTTTACTGAATTTATTTTAATTGCAATGCGTACACAACAACAAGAACAGCAACAACTAAACGATGAACAACAGGAATTAAGAATTCAAAAGCAAAAGTAAAGGCATTTACCATAGATGAGCACTGCAGTACCACTAAAGTTTCAGTGAAAACAAAAAAAAAAATTTACTGATTACTAAAATTTTTTTCTACAATTTTTATAAATTGCCAGCCTAAATAATTTGTTATATGATGAGGTGCATTGAATTTTCAGTAATCAGTAATGCCCGTATTCATAATGAAATTTTACCAAGTGGCTAAATGTTTTTCACACAAAAGTTTCAAAATTTGAATAAAAAAACTTTGCAACAATTTTATTATGATTACTGCCCTACGATTTTACTGGTAATGCAAATTAAATTTCATTAGCAGTAAAAATTTTAATGAATTTTTTTAGTAATCAGTAAATTTACTGCTTACTGCAATTTTGAATGCAGTGTGCCCATTTACTAACCAAATAAGTTTAATAAAACAAACAAAAACCAACAAATTCATATGTATTTACAATATTGAAAGTTTTGATACATTTAATTAATTAATTTAAAAAAAGATACTAAAAGCATAAGTACTTCCAACTTAAAAAAAAAATTTCATTATTGGATGTTTACACATCATCTCTGTGATCGGACTCACATTGCTTTTTTTTAACACATACTTTAAGAAGTTTTATATTTCAAATTTGTCATTTTTCAGCCGAATATTTTACCTTGAATAGTTTCATTTCTTGTAACATTTTCAGTCACAATTTTTCTAATAGAAAACTTTAAAAAGCTATTTGCTTTAATAGACTGGGTGCAAAAATAAATTGCTAAAGCTCATATAGGCATTCAGAAGCCATTTCAGGGATCATATGTAATAAGCTGTAGAGATGATTTCAAAAATACGAACCTACTAATCAAGAATCTCATATCATATTCAGGGCTATTATGAATAAAATTCAGCGTGAAATTGTTCACGGGGAATAATTCCAACTAATAGCAAGTAATAGGGAAAACAAAAAATTCTAGTTGGAAAAGGGAGAAATTTCACGCGGAATTTTATTCATGATAGCCCTGATTGAAAAATCGTGCAGAGGGGAATAACTTGAATACTCAATCTTTGTTCAGCTGAAGACTAGCGAGACTGAAATCTTTTATTGCTGCCAATATTACCAAATTTACGTATCAAACTTGAGGGTGTGTTTTAGAAATTTTCTTTCAGCATTAGGTAGAACTATGCCAAGGTTAGCAACAATTTATTGGAACAAATGTTTCTGAGGATTCATATCTAAGACTGGGTTCACACACAACCATTTTAGTTGCACAACTTTTTTAAATTTTGTACTGAAATTACTTTTACACTTTTTTTTACTTTTATTCAAAATTTTTTCTTTCAAGCGGCCCATCTACCCACTTGCAATGTAATTGTGCAATTTTTCGTATTGTACAATAATATCGGCAATGTGTATGTCATATTCGAAGGTGGCACAATATGTTGACAAATATCAAAATACTTTTGATTTCTATTGTACAATCAAGACAATTAAGTAATGTGGTGGCAAAATTGTTCAATGTTTGTTTACTTTTTTCACTGTCAGGAAAATTTGGGCAATATTTTCTTTGAATATATTGTGATATTTATTGCATAGTATGGGTCAAAACGACAATAATATGTACAATAAAATATGCACTAATATTGTATAATGGATGAGCCGCTTTACAATTTTTTTAACTACTTCTTAAAATGTTAAACATATTTTCAAAAATGAATTTTAAAAAATTATTCAGCCCTATTAAAAAAAAACGAATGAAAAAAATGTCAAATATCAGTCTGGGATAAAAAAAATCGAAAGCTGCAAATGACAGAACAAAATGAAATAAGATACAGAGTATAAGCAATTGTGTTCCCCTTCTCTTTTCTATTCCTCTTAACGCTCTCTCTTCTATAAATTCAAGAGTTGGACAACTAAAATTTCTGTATGCACACTCAGTCAAACCAAACCTTACATGCATTAGTATTTTATATTGTACATTTCTGTGTTTATTTATTCGTTACATGACTTTTACCTGAACTTGACATTTCGCATTTTAACTACGTCCCTATACTCCTATAAACAATGTTATTCATCAAAATTTTATGCACTCCCGCACACGGCAAAGAATGAAATATAAAGAAACAAAAAAAAAACCAATAATATATCAAACAGGTATGAAAGTTTAATAAACAACTTCTGTTTGCTGCCATTATGTCTCATACAAACAACAGAACTACAGTGTCTCACAATTAAATTTTAATACGAATTCAAACGAAAATGATCCATACAAGCAAAATTAATTTTTTTAAATTATATTTTTTATATTTTATGAATAAGTTAAGAATTAATGCTAAAATTTAATATCGTTTTTATTTGTTATATTCAGGTCTATTCGAAAATACGCGCTTCACTTCTTCATCGTCGAACGTTCACTTTCGACAGTTCGACGTCGACAGATTCTAAAATACGTGCGAAGAAATATCGTTTTCACTAATCGATATTATGTTATCTCTTATAAAAACATCAACAACATTGAAAACAGCTGACTTGTATGCAGAAAAAGTTAAAAACAAAAAGGGATTTAAGAAGTAAATTTAAGAAATAATTAATAAAAAACTTAACAGTACAAGTGCTAAGTAACATAAAAAAAAACAATAAACAGTAAAAGTAAAATTAGTTACTTCTTTTATTTGTTTTAAAAACGTGTTTACATCTTTGAAGAATTTAAGAAAATTTAATTGTCTTGTAGAGCCTGGCCGAACGCCATTAAAGCTTAATTAACAGTGGTAGACACCATATAAACACTTCGTATCTCTTTTTTCTTTATTTATTTAAACTTAACGCGCTAAAATTGGCATCGAACGAATATGACATTGATCATGGTGACGAAGTATTTTAGAATACCTCCAAAGTGAAAGACAACATATTTTTTCTATCACTCATCTCCAACGTAGTATTTTAGAATAGCAAAAAGTGAAAGATGCGCGTATTTGTGGTTAAAGTGACTTCCCGAATAGACCTGATTATTTATTTTTATATACGAAATCTTATGCAAACCACTGTACACATAAACCTGACTAATTTTGCTGTCGAAATTTATGTACGTGATGTATTAAGATGACAATGAACAAAATTTTTACGATTTCTTTTTTATTTAATTTACTTTAATTTAATTTAATTCCTTTAAAAAAAAGTGTTTCCGCAAATTGTAGTTGGTTTGTCTTTAGACCGAATAATGATGCAAAGATTAGATTTGTCGCGAAATTGTTGGCGGCAGCTTAGCGAAAAGATCAGCAGTGGCGGTGGGTGTATAAAAGTTTACTGAAATGTATGATATGCCTTAAATATCTCCGCAAGACTGAAATGTAACAAAAGATGCTGTAAAAAGTCAAATATGCTGAAATAGGCACTAACAAATCGAGCTCAATAAATATACGAGGGCTAGCCAATAAGTGTATGACTTTAATTGAAACAGAAACAAAAAGTGTTCTTGTCAACAGTCAACTGACTCCTGGCAAAATTTCAAGCAGCTGCGTGAATACCAAAGCTAAGCTTGAAAAATTCTATGGGGACTCTTCAAAATCAATTTTAATGGTAAAAAAAAAGTGTTTTACTTAATTTCGTTATAGTTTCGAAAGCTTTCCGCAAGATGGTTTCCGCACTCGTAATAGACAACAAACGGAATCGTGTGACAAGTTTGCAGGAGTGTTGGACGTTGTTCAACCACAATACAGAGGAGTTTGTTCGCCGTTTCGTACCAGTATAGGAAACGCTGATCCATCAAGACATATCAGATTCAAAAGAGTGCTTGTGCCGCGTGAATTTGTGCCTAAGAAGGCCAAGAAGGGCTTGTCAATCATTAAAGACATAGCGAACGTTTTTTGACATGCACGACATATAATCCACCTTCACTACCCTCAAAAGGATGAAACAATCAATGATGAATATTATGCCAATTTATTGTTTTGATTTAATGATCCAAATGATTTCTCTGCATTTGGCAAAGAAAAAAGTTCTTTTCTACCACAGGACAATGCAGGGATGCAGAGGTGTGCAGTTGCCACGGAAAACATCCATGAATTGGGCTACTAATTGCTCTCTCATGCAGTTTTAACCTCGAGCGACTTGTTCACAAATTTGAAGAAATGGCTCGGCTGAAAGAGATTTGACTCCAACGTCAAAATCATCTCAATGCTTTGATAACCTCAATAAATCTTATTTCTTGGAAGGGAAAAAATTTAATTAACGTTGGAAAAAGTGTACTCGTATACAATTCAAAGAAGAAAATTAAAATTATTTGTTATCCTCATTTCAATTGGAGTTTCCAACATTAATGGCTAAAATTATCGTTTAAGCAAACACAGTTTCACTGATATAAAAAAATTTTGATATCAATTTCAAGTTTTCATTCTCTGAAAAGCATCCTTAGAAAAAAATTAAAAAAAATCATTAAAGTTTTAACCGCAATTAGAAAACCTTCATGACAACAAATACAAATTGCAAAAAAAAAAACATTAGTCGACTTAATTGAAAAATAAATAAAAATAAAAATAAAAAAAACATTAAAAAATTAATGGAGCGCACACTTTTAAAGTACTCGATGTAACTACTAAGCCATGCCGCACTTCACTTTAGTAGAGTTTAGTCTAGTGCAATGAAAGTGCAATCAACATATTGAAATACATTTGCAAAAAATTACTATTTCCAGATATAAACATATCGTTATCTTAATATAGAAACGCCCTAACTTATTATTTTTTTCAAATCAAATTTTTTGCATATTTTGATAGGCTCATCTATCGACGTATGGAAAAAAAATAGATTTGAAAAAAAATAGTGAGTTAGTTAATTTCTATATTAAGGTAACGATATGTATGTCTGTATGGATCTTTCATTGAGGAAACAATCATATACTCGTATTTAGCCCTAAAAATAAATTGAAAATCTTAAAAATTGCAGGCAACAGTTGCTACAATGAGCTTTAAATCAACATAGAAAAATATGCTGAAGTTGGACCATGGATGTGTCATATTTAGTGCAAGCTCAAGGTTATCTTAAAATATATCGGGTATTTTTTTTTACTAGAGCTGTTTAAAACAATTTAGAAATCAAATTACTTTAGCATAGCATTCCATCTATGCTGCTGGCATGCGGAGTTAGATAATTGTCATGTGAGAAAAGTTGAAATATGGCGCCGCTGTACACTTTGCTAAATTCACCTTTATCTGGAATAAAATTTCCCCACGATTTTATTCCCTGTTAACAAAACCGCTATTGTAAATTTTGCTTATGTAAACATATGGCAACTTTAAAAAAAATCCCCCTTATCGTGAATGATTTGTTTTTTTTTTTTTTAATAAAAATTTGTTCGCCATTTTAACAGTGATTGTTCGCTTTACTTTGAAGCGGCAAACTGTTGCAAATAAAATTTTAGTATTAATTTTTTATATAATAATTTATTTCTTGGAGCAGTTCATGAAATAAAAAGCATATTGAAATATTATTACAAAGTATGCTGGGAAATATGTATGTTCATAGTTCATATGTTGATGTTACACTAAAGATACTGAGGAAATGGTAAAAGTGTTGAGCAGAGATGCTCTTCTATTCTTACGATTGCCAAAATATTTATATGAGTAATTAATAACATAATAATAACTAGTTAGTTATAGGAAAAATTTGGTCACACCCGTCACATGAAGGCTGGAGTGCTATTTTTTCAATGCGTGTCAAAAATAGAAAACGGGAACAAAAGAAAAACATAAAGAAAAATATGAAATATGACGTGGTAGTAAAAAACTATTAAAGACAGAAACGTAACCCTTAAGGAGGAAGTACATACAAAGCGTTACGCGGCAACGCTTTTCTGGCTTGTTAAACGTTTAACGCTATACAAATGGAAAGTTACACAACACGCTTTTGAGTTTTTTTTAGTTGTAAAATTTAAAGCCTTTGACGGCTATTTTTGTGGTCTTGCATTTACGACGTGTTTTTCTTTAAACATTTAATGCATTTTTTATCCATTGTTTAATAAAAAAACTTAATTTCTAATAATTTTTGTGTATGTTAGCTTATAAATCTGGCAACACTAGCTGTCATTTTGTATACAACGCGTGAAAGTTGAAGAATGTTCAACTTTTTGCGAGGTACGCGCGTCGCGAGCTTCTCTATGTAACTTGCCTTATGAAAACACACAATTTCAACTTGTTTGACAGCCGCGTGTATAGCATTAGCGCATTGAACGCGTGTTATGTACTTCCACCTTTACGGAGCCATTAACACCGGCATACAAAATGTTATGATCGGACTAAAAATGGCAACACAGTGAACAAAATACTAAAAGGGCGGTATTTGAAGGCGTGGCAAAAACTGAAAAATTAATTTTTGGAAATGTTTTTACATTACATATCTTTAATCCTAGGGGATGACTGGTATAACTTTTTTTTCGAATAGTGCAGCCCATTCCGCTGCTGTAGGGTACACCTGATTGTATTTTGTATTTTTTGTATTAATATTTGTTTTTGATATGAACATGAAATGAAAAAAAAAATGATAACAACTATAACAAATATAGCAAAATCAAATAGAAGACACGGCAAGCAGCAGCATGTCACACATTAATATAGAAAATAATAATAAATAATAGAAAAATAAAACAAAACACTAATAACAACATCAAACAGTTGGAAAATTGTAAAATAAAAAATGAAATATGTATGGAGATATTGAAAGATACGAGTACGACTACAAAAATGAAAATGAACTGTGGAGACTAGTATGTAGAAGAACTAAAATCTGCACTTATTGATTGATTGCAAAAATATTCACATACTACTGCCTCATTTTTACTCATTTTTTCTATTCTACCGTCATAAAAATGTTCTAGATAAAAGAAAAATCAATTTAGCCAGTGTTGCCAGATGTTAACTTTTTTGATATAATACACAGAGAAATTCAAAAAAAGAAAAAATATATACTTATAATTATCTCACCGCTTGAGCGCAAAAAATCTGAGGGCCTGTCTCGGCACATTAAGAGTGCGATAGTTTTATAAAAATTATAGCTCAACGACTGCAGCACTTAAAAGATTCCGCAATATTAGAGGTTTGCATAATTTAAATAATGCGATTCCGAAATGGAAGAACAAGTTTGAAGAGAACCGAACAACATTGAAAAAATTTTTAAATCGGAGCGAACGGATCATCGAGAGCAATAGAAAATGTGGAAAGTCTTAATCAGTTTCTTAAGTTTCAATTAGGAAATGCACTAGTGCTTCAAATGTACATAAATCATCATTATACCGTAAGTTACATAAATAAATAATGCGGCAAGCTTAAAAAATTAAATTAGTACTAGAAGTTGGTGTAACATTATAGTTAATGATCTGGCTGAAGACCCTTGCTTCGGGTCCGTCGGTATTGGCAATATCTGCGGTCTCTTACTCTTATCTTGTTGCTCTTATGCAGACCGTTCAAACCAAATGGAATGTATATTGAGTCAACAACAACGATAAATTTCTCGCCTCGCTTCGCCTCGACACTGAAAGAACTTCTAAAAGCTTTCCAAGGTTTCAATTGAGGAACATTATGGCCACGATCACGGCCCACTGCACTTTTAGAACACATGCCAAATACATTAGTTTCAATTTTAATTACTACTGCTGCAATTGTAATGACGAAGAATAAAAAATAATATATTACGCACTTGCAGGGCCTGACTCCCCCAATGGCGTTTAACTAATCAAACGGCTCTCTATGCTTTTATATCGTTTGACTTCTCTCTCTCTCTCTCTTTTATACTCTAGACAGTTTAAGCCTTCTTCCTACCTCTCTTCTATTCCTACCTCTCTGTTTCTTTCTTTTCGCACAGGTAGCACAAAGGGATAATACTCTTGGACTCAAGTCGGCTGGAATACTTCATTTCCTCACCAGAAATATTATTATTCAACATTTAGCAATTAAATATTGATTGTTCTTTTTATTTATGTTTAATGTAAAATAATATAACAAAAATTAAAAAATTTTAAAACTCCCCGAATATTTCTAGAAAAGATGTGATATCTTCTAAGCGGCTGGACCAATTTTTTTTAAAACATAGTTAAGAACCTTCTCGATCAAGTCAGCTTTCAAATAGAAAAAACTAAATCAAAATCGGTCCAGTCGTTTGGTCTGTACGTGTACCTGTACAGACACACAGATACACAGACACACACTACAAACTTATAACACCCCTTTTTTAGTCGGGGGTTAAAAATGGTTCTAATCATATTAACGAAAAAATAAAAATAAATTTAAAATAGTGCTGAAACTGCCGACAAAAATATTTAAATAGAAATAGCAGAAACAAATAAAACTAGAATTTATAGACTGTGTGAGCTTCAATCACATGCATGAGTATAAAAATACTCTGACTATTAATCGGATACACATGCGTATATACAAGGCTATTTTATTTACACACACAGATATATAAAGCATGTTTTCAAACAGCCACATACATACAACCGCACAAATGTACATACATATACATACATATATACAATGGCAAACGATGAATAAATATCCCGAGTATCACTTGTATATTTTTTTATTTTTTTTATTAAATATTCGTAGCCTGAGTATAAGCATACTCAGACTATAAGAATGAGAGAAAGAGTCAATGCGTTTGATGCACATGTGCCTTTTTATTCTTAGTTGTAGAGTATTTTAGTTTTTCGCAAAAAACGAAGTAGAGATGCTCTGGTATGTTGGAGTGGGCTATAGTCATAGTTGCTTGGAGCGTACAAATAATTCGTACGCTAGAAGTATGATTATACGCATTTGCTAAAATTAAAACTATTTACTTATTTTTTTCAAGTACTCATTCTCATCCTCTGATCGGGAAAATTTATACAACTGTATACATATATTTTTCAGCAGAATACAATTTCCTAATAAAATGACACCTTTTCATAAATATGTATAAATTTTTTAATAAAAAAAAATACTACACTCGGCAACACTTACAATGCTGAACCACATTCACTGCGTAGAAAACAAGCTGCATTAAAGAAAACAAATAAACACATGTACAAAACCAAGCAAAAGTTTTTTTTACTTATCACACAGGTGAATTGTAACATTATAACTGATAATCATAATTATCATCATACACAACGCCACTATCAAACAGTCATTATCACCATCATTATCGTTACATTCATCACCATTTACAACTTTTATTTCTTTTATTTAGGTACAACGAAAAACTTTTTCTCTTCTTGTTACAAGTTTGTATTTCTAGTTCGAACGTAATCAATGTTTTATAAAAAGCTTAAATCAAGAGTAAAAAAAAATATGTGTCTACACAACAAGAATTTTTCCATGATTTAATATTTTTTTTTTTTTTTGAAAATTCTTAAGGGAATTTTGTTGTCTGCAAGTACATACAAGGCACATAATTGTTGTTTTGCTGTTTGATTGAAATACAATCAAAGAGGCCAGATTATAGCACTTATTGTTATTCTTTGTTTACGTCGTCGTCGTTGTTGTTGTTGTTGTTGTTATTGATGCTTGTTTGTTTGTTTCATTGAATGCAATTTCATGTTTTTTTTTTATTTTCCTTCAATTTTGTTACTCATACAAAATGGAAAATGGAAAATAATCACATCAAAGCAAATATGTCTGTATTTATGTTTTCAATTGCAGACACACTTATGCGAGCACACCCTGACGTACAGTGATGTTTGTAATTATAGCAACAACACACCACAAAAATGAATTAAACATTTTTATTGGGTCAATTAAACTTTTAATTATATTCAGGGCAATTATGAATAAAATTCCGCGAGAAATTTCTCCCTTTTCCAATTAGAATTTTTTGTTTTCCCTATTACTTGCCATTAGTTGGAATTATTCCCCGGGAAAAATTTCTCGCGGAATTTTATTCATAATTGCCCTCATTAAATTTTTTCAAACAGAAGTTTAATTGATTAATTGATTTTTGGTGTTTTTTTATTGCGGGAATTTTTTTTTATACAAAGTAACAGTGAAATGCGCGTAGGCTCCAGCTAGTCAATTTCATGTATCTATTTTTAATAAAAAAAAAATATTTTACTGAATAAGTCAAATAGTAATTTGGGATTATTGGTGCGTTAAAAATTGTTACACAATAATAAGCTAGCACAAATATTCACCCCTATGAGGTAGTTTACACGAGAACAATTTTTAAGCCGCACAATTTTTGTTCTTTTCCAAATTACACGAGACTAACTCACCTGGCACAAAATGTATACGTATACACAGCTTTGTGTGTATTAGTGGTTTTCGTATTCATTTAACATTTGCTGTTTTTTTAATTGTGTGTGTATTGGTTTTATGCTGCTAATGCGGGGTTGAAGCTGGTTGAACAATTATGACAACCACAAACCCACTCTCTTCACCGAATTCGCCTACAAAATGCCATGTTATGCCAGCACAATTATGCCTGTGTAAATCAGCGCTATCATGAAAAAAATGTGAAATTTTTGTTCCCGTGAAATTTTCATTCCCCATGAAGGGAAATTTGTAATCGTGAAGTTCATGGGAACGTTTGTTTGTTTGCTATCAATGCGTAGTGAACCACAGTTGTATACCACAGCCATAAAATTTACTGCATGTGAACCAAAGAGATTCATGTTAAATGAAAAAAGGTGTTGCAAGGAATTATTGTTATTAATCGTGGACATTATTTATTAATCTTGTCCTAAGAATAAATATTTCTAACTTTTAATATATGTATGTATATGTATTTGCAAGTATAATGTTGAAATTACGCAGTGTATTAATTCAGTGAAAAAAAAAAACAAGGGAAAAATGAAAAAATCTATGAGGGCAATTATGAATAAAATTCCGCGAGAAATTTTTCCCGGGGAATAATTCCAACTAATAGCAATAAATAGGGAAAACAAAAAATTCTAATTGGAAAAGGGAGAAATTTCCCGCGGAATTTTATTCATGATAGCCCTGTATGTGAAAAATATTATTCACGATAAGGGAAATCAAGAAAGGGAACACATTTCAGGGAAAAAATTATTCACGATTGCAATTTGGTGAGAAAGGGAAACATTTCGAGGGAAAAACTGTTCACGATAGGGATGATTAACTAAAAGTTTATTATTTTTTATTCCGTCCTATTTATTCTCAACAACAATTTCCCTGGAATTGTTTATTTCATTCTTGTTAGGATATTTTAAAAATTTTTTACAAAATTGCAGATAAAATAAAACTGCTGACTTCTCTAATTTTTAATTTTTCTCCCCATATATTTAGAATATAAAGAAGGATTTTATTATCGGGAAAAATTAATTTCCTGGGAATTATTATTGAAGGAGAAATGAACCAAAAAATATGTTTTGCAAAATATTTAATTAAAGGTCGCAAAATATTATATATTTAAAAGAATTTGTATTCCTACAACACAAAACAAAAATAATACAAAATTTATTTTTCAGAATATTTTCCTAATGAAAAAAGTAAAGTAAAGTACTCGTAAATTATACGTGATATGTGTGCCCATAATTATGAAAATGCTGTAATTCATATATTTATGATTTCAAGATACATACTTAAGACCTTATTCAGAAAATAATAATCTATGTCTACCAAACGTTTAACAAACAAATTTCAATAAAAAATTTGTTTTGTAAACCTTTTGTAAACCAAAATTATTTTTTCTGAATACGGCAGTTAGTAAATTACATGTGAATAAATAAAAAAATATTTTAATATTATATTTATATCGATTATATCATTCGAAATTTATTAAATTTCTTACTCATAAAAATATCATTTTGTTTTATAGAGATTGTCCAGGTCCAGAGTTGCAATTTTTGTTGCAGCATTTTTTTTTTATTTTTTAGTGAAAAAAAAAACGAGAGAGGAATACAAAATGTACATATGGTCACCTAAAATCCCAAAGGCCGTAAGTGCACTTTTTACTATTTTACAGGAGAAGCAAAAAACTTCATAAATTTAATACTATTTATATGTTAGGTGCCAAATTGAATAATGAATAAAATCGGTATTTTTGAACATTTTGAGTAAAATTTTAGGAAAATATGTATTTTGGTTAGTCACAGCATAATCAATCAAAAAGTCTACTTTGAATTTTTTGGTTGTTACTACGGCCTTTTGGATTTTAGGTGACGATATATACAATTTATATTTCAATACTCTCAAAAATTGCAAGTCTGAACCGGGACTTATAAAACAATTTTTGTATAGAAAACTGTTTTTTTTTTAAACCTCTTAAGGTACGACCACACTTGACAAACATTTGCCCCAAAAAGCGTAACCACTAAATACTAATGAAAAAAGTTTTGATTCAGATACGTATATATTAAGATAAACAGCTTCAGCCATAACTAATAGGCAATATTATAGAATCCAACATTATTGGAAACTGTTTAACTTAATAAACTCGTGTCTGAATCAAAACGGTTTTCACTAGTATTTAGTGGTTACGTTTTTTGGGCAAATGTTTGTCAAGTGTGACCGTACCTTTATAAATGATACTAGGAACACAATTGGGACGAACGACGAATTTTTCGTCATTAAAACTAAAACATATTTGTTAATACATATCAAAATGACGTCGACGTGGACGAAATTCGTCGTTCTTCCCAATTGTGTTCCTAGCATGAAACGAGTATTTTAAGGCTTAATTTAATTTAATATTTATTTACTGCCTTATTCATAAAAAACATTTTAGATTTATTAAAGGTTTATTTGGCAAATTTCCCATAGAAATTCGTCATATAAGCGCTTAATAAACCTGAAATATTTTTTATGAATAAGGCAGTAAATATTTATTTATTTTTTTAGAATTTTTTTGAATATTTCGAAGCAAAAATACATACCTACATACAAACATCAAACTAAATTTTGAGCATACTTTCAGGAGCAAAAATAAATATTTTATCTCCTTTATTAATCTTGTATATTAACCACGGTTTAATAAGACGCCTTAAGATATGTGAATTAAGTACTGGTGCAAAAACAAAGAAAGGTGAATAATCCAAAAGGAGACATTGCAGGCGGTGTCCGATACAACTTCAACGCTTTGCGTGACGTTTCTAAAGCTATGTACAGACGATTGCCAGATCTTACAATATTGTCAGATCTGGCAATGTGCTGACAATGTACTGGCAATCGAAAATTGCCAGCACAATATTTCTTGTCAGTTCACACGGATGTCAGAAAATCTTACAATTTATTGCTGGACGGTTGTGTCAGTAGAAAACTTGTCAGTTCACACGGTTGTCATATGCACAAATTGTTCGATCTGTTGTTATGGTTGCCAGACTTAAACCATTTGTTGGAAATTGTTAAATATTTACAGCCGTATTCATAAAAAAAAGTTGATTGAGGTTTAAGATTCATATTAGTTAAAAAACGTTTTAAGGCTAAATAACGTTTTTTAAATATTGGTATTCATAATCAGTTTTTTAACTAAAAATCAATTAACTAAATTTTTTTAAAATATGGTGGCAACACTATATTCTTTATTTGTCACTTGCATATTAGCTCTGCAAAACAACGATTGTTAACTCACAAAGTACTCGTGTCTATTTTGTTTATTTGTCGGTTTTCAGAGAAATATTGTTTCTATAAAATAAAAGATATGTTGCAACTTGTATTTAATAAAATAATAAAAAAAGTTCACAATAAATCTTTGTTAAAAGTGCTTTTTATATTATTTATTTTATTGCAGATAAAGAAGCACTAGAATAACGAGCTTTATTTTGTTTGTTTTGAGTGTTTATACATCACTAGTTAATTTTCTACAATTATACTATTTTTGTTAACACATAAAATGAGAAGACAATGACTGGGAATGGAAACTGGATCGCTCCTTTTCTTTTAAATATTCTTTGGAGTATATTTGTTATTTCGGCAATAGTTTCTATAAAAAAAAATTACATTGTTTTCTTCTAAATAACAATATGCATACATACATGCATACATAAGTACATACATACATACACACATATGTACATACAGGTAAAGTTCAAAATGTAAACAAAAACGAAGCAAAATTACAACAACGTCACCTTAAAATTGGTTTAAACATGGGGGCAGTCAATTTTAAAATTTGCTGATTTACGCAAGGTTTAAAAACCGTTTTTTAAGCTAAAATTCTATTATGAATACAATTTTAGCGAATTTTGCTTAAACAATATTTGAAACGCGGTTTAAAATTTTTATGAATACGGCTGTTATCGTTTGTGTTTGTGTTAAATGTAAAAAGTGAAAGTATAAATTATTATGGACCATAAAGAAGCAATTGCAATGATTTTGTCTGCATATATTTTATTATAAACTTTTTCTTTAAAATCAAGCGTGTGCAGTGTTGCCCATAGAAAGAATTATCTTACAATGACGCCATTGTCAGATGCATGAACTTCGCACATCTGACAATATTAAAATGTCTGACAAATATCTGGCAATAATTTTACAATTTCTTCACACGATTGTAAGATGTCTGACAATATGTTGTCAGTTGCTAGTCTTGCAATGGACTGACAATGCTTTTTCTGGCAACGTCGTCTGACAAAAATTGCCAGTTCATACGGTTGTAAGAAATTTTTAGCACATTTTACTGGCAATATTGTAAGATCTGACAACCGTCTGTACATAGCTTAACTTTGGGAAAAAAAGCGTGAAGCAAAGTGTGCATGACACAATGAAAACTTTGACAACACTCACTGTTTGTTTCACTATTCTGTTTTATGTACATATAAAACACAACATAATACGATTACTCTGATGCCACGAACTCGTTTTTTATGTAAATTTGCCGACATTTTAATAAAAATTTCATATTTACATGCGAGTTTGGTCCAACAAATTAAAAGAAGTATACCAACTGATTGTCAAAGCACGCAAAAAGTTGAGAGTTGCCTAACTTTTCGCTTCGCTTTGCGTAAAAAGTTCTTTATGTGACATGTTTCATATAAGCACGTACATTTCATCTTAGATGTCAAAGCGAATCTTCAACGCAACGCGAAGCAAAAGTTTTATCTGACATGGGCTTACGAGTTTTGAGAATACATGTATATGGGCATTTCCACAGAAAAGTTGTCCTTTTGTAAAGTTGTGTCACCAAGCAATTAAGCTTGTATTTTAGTCATGCTGTTTGAATTTTTTCTATTTTTTTTTTAATAATGCTATACACCAACATGCAAATATTTATATAAAAACGTCACAAAGTAATAATGCGAGAAAAGGTGGACTTTGGCTGTGGAAATTCCCATATTACCTATTTTCTTTCATAAAAATTCTGTGAGAAACCTGATAGCCCGAGCATTGGATTTCAAAAGGCTTCTCCAATATTTATGAGCAAAATCCAAGTTCAGCTGTGTTATTCTAAGCATGTGTGAAACGATCCACAAATATGGGTAATTCCAGAAAAATGTTTCAAAATAATAAAACATAAAGGTCTCTATACTTTACAAATGTAAAAGTATTTTTAATATTTTAATTTTTTTGACCGAAATATGGGATTTTTAAAAGAAATATTTTCTTTGCTGAGCCTTTTTTTAGCGGTTATTTAAAGTTATTTGTATTATTTTTTTTTTTTTTTTGTAATTTGCAAATTTTCTGCTAACAACAACCTACGCATTATCAGAAAATAAGGAAAATGGAGTTCCAATAAGGGGGAAGTAAATAAACATTTGGTATTGTTTAATTACTTTTCCATTAAAGTTCAATCAATATTAGCAAAGTTACTGCGTTTAGTTCTCTTAGGGGGAAAAAATGTCGCGTCCGCCTTGTCGTGTCGGTATTTGTACTTTAACCATTTAAAAGAAAATTAAAACAAAATTTTCATATTTCATAAATCTACACACATAAACGATCATCTTTCACCTTCATTTCCACATTAACGAAAAAAAAAATTCTTTATAAAATTTCGCTGAATTATATTTATTTCTATGAGTGCACAAAAATAACTTCTATTTTTGTCACGTCCGTTTCTCGCTGGCATTTGCTTATTTATATCTTTTTACTATATAATTGATATCGCCAAAAAAAATTCTTGAATATACTACTACTTTGTTGCTTTAAAACACTGAAGATATACATATATTAGATATTTCAATTACTTTCTTGTTTTTTGCTCAAATAAAAGTGTACGAATGTTGCGTCCGTCGACTGTGAATTGCCCATATTGCTAAAAATTTTGATATTTGTAGCTAGCTAAGATTAAACACAAAATGTCTTCATTCGCCGGTATATGGGAAAATTACGCATTACATATTTTCAGCAATTCAAATCGAATCTGTATTTATGATAAAAATCAGCCCTTGCACTTGCCCATTTACTTCTTGATTAAAGAATTCCATAACATTTGATCTTTAATCTAGGGCATGCTTAAGTAGGAAGCGACTTAATATTTCAGGTCGTTTTTTAATTTTTCATAAATAATATAATAATTAAAATTTTCAACCGCATTGTAGCTATCGAAAACTTAATTTTACTTCTAATAAACAAAGAGATTCTTAAGTACTTAACAGAATTACTTAAACCACCACCATTAAATGATTATTTAACCAAATAAATAAAAAGAAACTTAAAAGATTATATCAAAAAGAAAATCATAATCAATTTATTGAATATTAAATAAAAGAAATAAACAAATAATAAGAGATAAAATATTATACTACAAATAAAAAATATAAGAAATAAAGAGAAAAAAATACAATCATATAGAGATTATTAAGTAATATTGCAATAAAAAAAATCATAAGATAGAAATACAAAAAGTTATTAGCCCAATTCACAATCTTGTGCAAATGGTCTTGCATCGTAGCAAGTGCAAAACGAGGAAGTATATTGATACTCACCACTTAACAATTCTTAGTGGTGAGTATCAATATGCTATACCATTTTGCACATGCAACGATGCAAGACCATTTGCACAAGATTGTGAATTGGGCTATTATATGTGTAAAACAATAAAACAAAGTATCCTTCACTTGTTGCGCTTGCATTGATTGATTTCATATTCATAGATCAACTACAACAGCGTGTTTGTTTGTATAGATGTGTGTGTGTGTTTGTGTGTGTTATGTTACGATACACATTCATATAAAGGAGTAAAGTCAATGGAAAATACCCGCCACCAAGTACATACAATGTAAGTATTTAGTTTTGTTTTGTGAAGTGTAGTTCATTTTTGTTTTAGTACTCACCATCAGTTACAATGGCAACAGGATGACTATCTCTATTTGTTGGCAGTGCTGTTGATGTCACCAGCACTGGCGGTGATTGTATGGGTGATAGAGGAGCCTCGAAAGGATGTTGTGATTTGGTAAAACCATTGCCATTATCTGTTTCCTGTTCGCTCAGTTCGCCTGCTGGATTTTCAGCAATGGGTGACTGAACAGGCGGTAGTTGTTGGAGTTTTTTTGTCTCCTGTTGCAAAGCATTTGCCAAAATTTCATGGTCTTTCTTGTTGTTGATGTTGTGTTGAACACGTTTGTTTTTCAAATGATGCGGAGTATCACTAGATGTCAGAAGATAGTTCAAAACTGTGATTGTAATATGTCAAATATTATAATGATGATGAACACTTACCGCCTGTGTAGTTTCGGTGGTCTATTGCGGAAATCATCTTCATCTCCCGTCACTTGAAAGCCAACTCGTCTTTCAGATTGATCCTATATTTGATATGAAATCATTAGTAAGCATTTATTTCATCATCATTTAAAACTTTTTTTTTAGTTTTTTTTTTTTTTTGTACTTACATAATCATCATTTTCCTCATTAGCATTGTCATCATCATCATCGTCATCGTCGTTAGCAGAGCCTGCTGTTGCAATAACATTAACATTTTCGGGTTTAATATTAACATGTGGTGGTTGTTGTTGTGTGCTCTCACCACCCGTTGGTGAAAAACTCTGTTGTGTGAACTGTGTCTTTGCTAACAGCGTTTGTGGATGAGAATGTTGAGTTTGCTGCTGTAGTAGATTGGGTTGTTGCATTTGTTGCGGTGGTTTGGGTTGCTGCATTTGCTGTTCAATTTGGAAAGCGGCTTTAGACGCTGCTAAACTCTCCACGGTTGTGGAATTTGAATCTGGTCTCACTAACTGTGGATTTTTCTGCAAGAAAAGAACAGGTATTTTTAAAAAATTGTAGAGTAATTGCATAAATGTTAATAAACAGAAAAGCATTAAACTCCATGTTGCAAGCAGGAAGAACGTTACAAAAAAGCTATTTTAAAACAAAAAATTACTTAAGTTTTAATGTTTTTTGAATACACCATATGTACCCATTAATTACTAAGAAATTGGTACAAGTCGTAAATTTATAGTTATCATACACATACATATAAACATACATACATATGTATGTAGTATGTATATAGTAGACTACATTTGAATAAATAAAAAAATATTTTTATATTATGCAAAATTTTTATTTAGAGTTTTACTAGACTCGATTAATAAAAATTTATGTAATATTTATCAAATACATATTTATTGAAGTTATTTTAAGATTTATTTAGTATATGGAAGCAAAAATGTATACGACTTAGGTCCAAATTCACAGTTTATAGTTAACTAACGCCGGTGGTTTAACTAAAGATTTTTCGTATCACATTATTTGATTAGTTAACTAAAGACTGTGAATTTGAGCCTTAGCAAACTTTTATGATTAAGGGAAACATATTCTTCACTAACTTGACAACTGGATTTTAGTAAAGCACTTCGAAGCTATTGAAATATTTTGAAATTTTTCTTAAAGGTGCATTTATATGAAATAGAAGAGACTGTGTAATATGTACATATTCTATATTATTATTTATGGTTATTTCTGAAACATTTTTTAAACACTGTCAAAAGCATATCTGAAGGGTGCAAAAAGGGTGCTTTTTTAAAGTTTATTATTAAATAAACTAAATATTTTTTTTTAAGTTTCGATTAGTTTAGATGTACCTATTCTAAGCGTCTGTGGTAATAATAAAAAATAGCAAAAATTAAAGAAATGACAATTGTCAAATTTTTCATGACAAAATTAATTTTTTGTCATTTTAATTTTTTCACAAAATACGAGTGTTTAACTATTTAAATTCCCTTCATACTCACTTCTTCCGTTAATGTGTCCAAATTTGATGGCGCTTCATCTGTACGATTTTTGGCCAAAAGTTTCTTGGCCTTATCTCTTAATTCCTTGGGATGTGGCGTATTTTGGCGCATGAATGGAGTATCTTTGTCTTGAACTGGTATATCCGCATTAAATTTAACGGAATGTGTTCTTGAAGCTTCGCGTTCTTCCCAACCGTCAGATTCTGATTCTTGTTCTCGCACTAACAGTGATGAATAGCGAAAGAGAAAATAAAATTTCAAGTTATAGGAG
This sequence comes from Tachina grossa, assembly GCA_949987645.1. Taxonomy (NCBI): domain Eukaryota; kingdom Metazoa; phylum Arthropoda; class Insecta; order Diptera; family Tachinidae; genus Tachina; species Tachina grossa. Next base: position 170,684,078 of record OX465274.1, on the reverse strand, counting down.
ATGTTGTTTTTACATATTGTATTTGATTATTAAAACTATACTGATTTTCATATTATTAAATTTAAATTAGAAATCATGCATATATTTTAAATGTATTAAAAACTGTGGGAGTATATTTGCATCTTCATATTCGTAAGTAATAAAAGTACATAATGATAAAATGAGTTTTTAATTAATTAATTAATATTGTTAACTTTGATATATTGAAAGAAAGAAAGAAAGAAACTACATGTATGTATATGTTCGCTTTAGAAGGGAATGAATGTAAAGTGGACATTTCTCAACTACTAAAACATATTCACTGTACCTCTCTACCATTTTATTCTTAAAATAGTAACAAATTGAGTTATTTATACGAATAAACTTGTAATTAAAAATAAGAGATGCAATTTACGGCCCTAACAGGGACTTCAAGGGCAAGTTTTGTATAAAGAACTTACAGTTAAAGTTCATGTTTTCTCTTAATCCTGTACTGTGAAAAGGGACGTTAGAGTGTTATTTAGTATTTGTGATTATTATTTTTTATTTAGTTAAGTGTATATAGTTATAAAAAAAAATAAAAAGCAACTGTTCGTTTAAAATTTATCAATAAATCTTTTTAATTATATCACATTAATTATTTGACGCTTTTTATTTTTTGTTTATTCGATTGTTATTGTTACAGAAATATGTGCCATGACCCAAAGGACAATTTGTAACATTGACAATTCTTTCTGTTGACTTCTTACGAGTAATTACCTTAAGTTGCAAAGCAAAGCGTTTTATTCTTATATTAACGTCAGACTGATCCTACAGAGTGCTGCTGGTGTTTGTTTTCTTAGGTGCCCGACCAAAATATTTTATATATTTTCTTTAATACTAAAATTCACCTTATTGAACTTTATACTACTTTTGGCAAATCGTTTGTTTTAAGATTTCTATAAGATTTAATTCGTCATTAATTATTTTCATTTCAATATATTTAGAACCTTTTCAATAAAGCGAAAATCCTTTCAAAATATGTATTTACCTCGTTTTATATTCAGACTTAATATTTAGATACGGAAATTTGAATTATGTTTGTCCAAATTTTAAACGAACTGTTCTTAAATAATTTTAAAAAGGCATTATTTTTTCCACAAAAAGTCAAATTAAAAAAAAAATAAATAATGAAAAACATCTTAATTAAAATATTATTTATGTACAATAATAAATTTTATTCAATTATAACGGTAACGATTCTTATTATGCTTTTCAACACTGTCTTGTTGAATTTTTTTTTTTATATTTTATTTAGCCTCACGGGCACACATTTATTGATAAAGACGTGGAGGAAAGCACAAGGTATTTTCTTTTATGTTTAAATCTTCGAGTTAGCTACACTGTTTTGTTTGACAAACGATTTGAGAACTATAATGGTTTGCCATATTATTGAATATGATTTAGGTCATTTCCGATTGTTCAAGTCGTTCGGGAGGTCTACTTTGATATTCGAATTTCGAAACGAAAGAAAATGGGTTCGAATTTGTAGGTAAATAACATGCAAAATCGCAAATATTTTCTTTCGTTTCGAATTAGATAGTAGACCCTTTTTGAAAAATAGAACACGTTTGTTTTCGGTTTTTGTTTTCCTTCCTTAAATTATAACGGCTTTAATTAGCAGGGATTTTCGGAGAGAAAACTTTTTTAAGGTGTAGGAAAAAAATATAATTTTTTAGTATGCAAAAAAAAAAATTAAAATAAACTACTGGCAAGCTGTTGCAAACTAAAAGACAATTAGCAACGGTAAATCAAACTGGCGGTATTCGATGTTTGATGCAAAGGATTTTGCATAAGTGCAAATGCAAAATATCAAATAAAAATATTTTAAAGATAAGCTACGATGTTTTGCATTTATACTTACGCAAGACCATGTGCATCAAACAATCAATACCGCTAGTGTATTAATACCAAATTTCCTCATCATTATAACAACACACATACAAATTTGTTGTACAGGGTGTCCCAACAAGAACGCAAGATTTAAATTTGGCGCCATTCGAAGTGTCATTGTGTGACATTTGAACAATTGTTATTGTTTGCTAGTAGAAGGTACGAGGTTAGTAAAAATGAAGCGCTACACGAATGAACAACGCATTCTCATTGTGAAATTGTTTTACCAAAATGGTGAAAGTTTTGCGGATACAGTTCGCAAATTTGCGATCAATTTGGGGTCACAATAATGCTCCAAAAGAGTCAACTGTAAAGAGATTAATGGATAAATTTGCCTTCGACCAGGTCGATCGACCGAAAAAGTCGCAGCTGTACGTGATGATGTCGCTCAAACGCAGGTCAAGCGCAAACAGTAAATGGTGTTCGGTATCGTGAAATGATAACCAGTTTTTTCGTGCCTAGAATTGAAGAAATGAATGTGGAGGGCATGTGGTTTCAACAAGACGGCGAATAAGCCGACGACGACTCAAGCCTTAAATGAGGAAATTGAACGCTGCATTCATGAAATACCGCAGCATTTATGCAAAACGGCCATTGAAAATTTCATTAAAAGATCGTGTGTGTGCCAGCAAAGCCGCGGCGGTCATCTGCCCGATATGTTGTTCCACACATAACCTCATTTTGTCTACTTTACGATATAATAAAGTTTCACGATTTTTTTTAATATCTGTGTTTTATTTAAAATTTAAATCTTGCGTTCTTTTTGGGACACCCTTTAGAATTGTTTTTGTTTGTATGTTGATAGTTCGGGTTAAGATTTTGTACTATTTTATATCGAGTTTGACGGATGGGGTAAAATCAGCTACCTGGTACTAAAGGCGATTTCAGACTATAATACAAGTATTAATACTTTTGTGGAAAATGCAACTCAGACATGTTGAGTTGTTATTGTTTTTTTTTTGAAATTTTTTAAGCAGAAATTAGAGCAGGGAAGCATATTCGTCAAAAGTATTAATACTTGTATTATAGTCTGAAACCGCCTTAAATACTCCTTAAGGTTAAATAAGTTGTCAAACATATTAGTGTCACCAACTCAAAGATATGAATATCTAAAAAAACACCCTTTAGAATGGTAATGTGTTACGCATAGTTTTCTATCAACTCATAAATAATAGAACATATTCTAAAAGAGCTTGTCAAAGAGAATGAATATATGTACATGCATACATATACATACATACATATGAATGTATGTATGTATGTACATATATATATATATATATATATATATATATATATATAGAATAGAATGAAAGGAAAATAGTTAATAAAAATGGGCATAAACAGGAGTGGAGTTTTAAGTGGGAGGGGGATTTAAAGTTAAATGAGGTAACAAAATGTTGGAGACGTACATACATACATATATACATATGTACATATGTATGTATGTAACTTGAAAAATATATTACAACAATTTGGTTGTCAGTCCCCCATTCTATAAAAATTTACAAAACGCTGCAACAAAAATACTGAAATTCTGATAAATCTAACAAAATGATATATGTGTGCCCTTAATTATGAAAGTGGTCCAAGTCATATATTTCTCTGGTCGAAATATTTAGTAGATTACATTTTAACAAATGAAACAATGTTTTTATATTATGTAACATTTTAATTTAAAGATGTTCTACATAGTCTCGATTAAAATAAGTTTGTTTATTATTTTTTAAATATTTATTGAAGTTTTTTTAAGATTTATTTAATATTTCGAAGCAAAAAGGCATATGATTTAGACCACTTTCATAATTTAGAGCACATGTATGTATGTAAACAGTTTTAACGGGTTTTTTTAAATAGAATATTATATATTAGACATTTAATAATTATTTGTATTAATTTAGCATTATCTAAAATTTAAATTTCATCAAAATTATTTATAAGAAATTTCTTCCTCGATACAGCATTTATTTAAAGAAACAGATAAGTCACATTTGACATGCATTTTAAACAACAATGATTAAGCATTCTTTCCGTAAAACGTATTTGCGAGGGTGGATTAATAAAGGTCATGACTATTGGAATAAAAAGCAGTTGCTTAAGCTGTCTTTACATGGTAATACAATGTATTACGACATGTCAAAATATTATGTAGAACATACAAAATCTTATCATGTAAACGCAAAATGTATCGAGTAGGAGAGAATACGGATAGAAAATTTGACAAGCGGTCGGTAAATGTTTATTTTCTAAACCATTTTAGAAACTTAAGTATTTTCATCACACCAGAGGTGTATTTTAAAGTAAACGTTGCCAGCAGGGTGACCGATGACATTTTTCAAAAAGTGTTACCAAATAGGGGATTTATCAAAAAATAAGGGGCAAAATAAAAAAAAAAACGAGAAAACTGCACTAAACTTTTTATTTTTAATGTATTTTTATATAACTCACCCTAAATAAAGGGGGTCAAAAAGTGGCAAGGCAGTTGAAAAAAGGGAAACGTAGTCGAAAAAGTGGCAAATTGCCACTTTAGTCGGTCAAACGGTCACGCTGGTTGCCAGCACTGAAGGGTTTAACACTTTTACAAAAACAACCAAAATCAACTCAGGAAATGTTCATGTTGTTTTTGTTATCATTGTACAACTCAACCATCAGCTACTTAACCCGTACCACAAAACCAAACAAACAATAAACAAACCTATAAAAAAAATTATATTTTGTAGTAAAATTAAGCTATGTACAGACGGTTGTCAGATCTTACAATATTGCCAGTAAAATGTGCTAAAAATTTCTTACAACCGTATGAAATGGCAATTTTTGCCAGACGCCGTTGCTAGAAAAAGCATTGTCAGTCCATTGCAAGACTAGCAACTGACAACATATTGTCAGACATCTTACAATCGTGTGAACACATTGTAAAATTATTGCCAGATATTTGTCAGACATTTTAATATTGTCAGATGTGCGAAGTTCATGCATCTGGCAATGGCGTCATTGTAAGATAATTCTTTCTATGGGCAACACTGCACACGCTTGATTTTAAAGAAAAAGTTTATAATAAAAGATATGCAGACAAAATCATTGCAATTGGTTCTTTATGGTCCATAATTATTTATATTTTCACTTTTTACATTTAATACAAACACAAACGATAAATATTTAACAATGGCCAACAAATGGTTTAAGTCTGGCAACGCATAATAACAGATCGAACAATTTGTGCATATGACAACCGTGTGAACTGACAATTTTTCTACTGACGATTTTGTCAGATGAATTTATTGTCATACAACCGTCTGGCAATTAATTGTAAGATTTTCTGGCAACCGTGTGAACTGACAAGAAATATTGTGCTGGCAATTTTCGATTGCCAGTACATTGTCAGCACATTGCCAGATCTGACAATATTGTAAGATCTGACAATCGTCTGTACATAGCTTTACATTGCAATAATAAAATGTTTTCTCCAACATTTAGTTGTATTAGTACACATTTTTTTTTTTGTAATTATCCAATTTTAATTTTTAGCTCAAAAGTTTAATGTCTTTGCTTGCATTTTACTTTTAGTATCAGTGTAAACATGAAAAATACCTACAACAGATTCTTGTTCTCTTTTTTTTTTAAACACGGAGAGAATTTCATAATATTTTGATTCTACAAAGTCGTAATACTTTGTATTACCATGTAAAGACACCTTTAACAAAAATCTTTAATTAAAATTTAGGCTCTTTACAAATTTGATTGAAGAAACATTAAATTTTTAACATAAATGATTCAATTTTCATTTACATTTAAGGCAATAAAACATTGATCAAGTTCTGAAATTCACACACAGAACAGTTTGAAGAAATAGGGCAGATATTTTTATTTCAATACACACAACCACCGAAACCCAAACTTATGGCATTACATGTTATTACATGCTTTACTTGTTATACCCAAGGTCTAAGTCTTTTACGCTGTATATTAATGTAGAACTCAAACAATTAACATGTTGTTTATGTGTGAAGCACAAATGATGTTAAATATCGATTATGTATTGCACTATATTAATAATATCGTTGTAGAGGGAATTTGATTGTAATGAACACGCGCACACAATCACATAGAACCTATAAAATTATGTTGAAAATATTCAAGTTACGAGTATTTGTTTATGGTAATACCTATAAAACAAAGAACAAAAAAATTTTATATGCAAATCCATTTCGAAGTTAGTCAATGAATCAATTTCTTAGTTCTTTAAAAATATAAAAATATACATACGAGGGGAAGTAAATAATTGAGCAAAGTAATAGAAACAAGATTTTTTTAGTTACTATTGTATTATTTTCTTCTCCATCTGTTACTCGAAAATTTTTAAAGTTTTGTTTTCAAAATGTTCTTGTATGGCAGAGATAACCTTCTCTTTTGATATAAATAGCAAGAAATCTTTGAACTGACTTCCCAGATAGTCTTACGATTTATCATAGGGTTCAGAAGATTTCATTTGGGAAAAATTTGTTTCATTCATAAGCGAATAAAGAAATGTGCATTTGTTTTTGACAGTGGCGTGATATAAAGAAAAGTTTTTGATACATGTTCGTGATTATCTAAATATATACTTATGAATGGATTTATCGACGGCAAATCAATAAAGCTATTTCTCGTATTCGATTTCATTAAAAATTGATGACTTCTGCACTCCGAAGTCCTACTTCAATAGGAATGTTCGAATATCATCGACAGATGGGTTTTCCTCACGGGATGGAGCCGGAAGAATCAAGATGGCAGGGGGAGTTTGAGGATGAGCTGGAGAGGGGAGTTTAAGGGGAGAGTTGGATTTGGAGTTGCAGGAAGTAGTGGGAGGAGGAGGGGAAGTTGGAGGGGTGGAGTTGGAGGGGCAGTTGGAAGGGGAGTTAGAGAGGGCATATATACAGGGTGGGCCAAAGAAACCAAGGGGTGTAAAAGTTTAATAACTTTTTTGTTTATTAACTTTTTTTTTATTTTTTCTTTCAGATTATATAATATACAAAATGGAAATTTTTTTACACTAAGTATGAAAAATGATGTCTCTTAAATGACCACCGTTTTCAGCTTCGCACTGATGGGCTCTTTTTAGAGCATTTTCCATAACATCTTTCAAAACTTGTGGCTGTAGCGTTCGAATTTCTGCAACAATGTTTGCCTTGAGTTCAAGGATTGTCTCTGGCTTGTTCACATACACTCGCTCCTTCAAAAAACCCCAAAGAAAATAGTCGGGTGCTGTCAAATCTGGCGATCGCGCTGGCCAAATAATTTCCGAATTTCGAGAAATTATTCGCTCTCCAAAAATTTGACTTAAAAGTGCCATTGTGTCTCGGGCAGTATGGGCAGTGGCTCCGTCCTGCTGAAACCACATACCAGGTCTGTTTTCAAGAGCAGGACGTAAAACATTTTCTATCATAAACCGATACCGCTCTCCATTTACGGTTACAGCACTTCCATCTTCATTCTCGAAGAAGTAGGGCCCAATGACATTTTCAGATGTGATCCCACACCATACTGTACACCTGATGGGGTGCAATTGGCGTTGATGAATGGCTCTTGGATTTTGAGAACCCCAGAACCTACAGTTCTGCTTATTAACAAAGCCATTCAAATGAAAATGAGCTTCATCACTCATAATCAAATTTTCATCTCTGGTTTAAATAATAACATTCTATTGTTCTGGTTCTCTGTTCAGTTGTGAACCTCTCCATTATAAATTCTCCAAGTGTTGTCTATATAATCTGAAAGAAAAAATAAAAAAAAATTAATAAACAAAAAAGTTATTAAACTTTTACACCCCTTGGTTTCTTTTGGCCCACCCTGTATATATATCAAATTCAGAATTTAAATGTCCTTCAGACTCCCGGACGGATGTAGCATATTGCAGGCAGAGATATCTGCCATTAAAATATCGGATAGTAACCAGATATATCCACATCATAACTGGCAGCCAGTCTGCAATTATCAAAGGTATGTATACCACATCTTTTTAACCCCCGACCAAAAAAAGGGGTGTTAAAAGTTTGTAGTTTGTGTCTGTGTATCTGTGTGTCTGTCCTTGTCCACGTACAGACCAAACGGCTGGACGGATTTTGATTTTCTCTGTTTAAAAAGTGACTTGATTGAGAGGGTTCTTAGCTATGTTTTAAGAAAATTGATCCAGCCGTTTAGAAGTTATCACATCTTTTCTAGATATATCGGGGGTTTTTAAAATTTTTAATTTTTGTTATTTGTCCATGAATATCGCAAAACCGTCGATATGCTTGCGCAGCACTCACGTTTCATATTAAAGTGGGTTCGTGGATATGGGACTAATTCAGGCAACATAGTTGCGGCTGGCCTGGCAAAGAGGGAAACTTACTTAGAGTGGTCGATATTGATAATGTCGGTGGACTCTCACTATCATCCTGCTGGATATGCTTCGATATGGCCTTTCTTAAATCAGCTCAAGAGCGTGAACTCTTTGGCCCCACCTAAACTTCCAAAGAACTAAAAACCTCATGATTTTAACTAAAAAGCACTTGAGGAATTTTTGGCCACTCTCTCTCTCTCTCTCTCTTTCTTGGCCACAGCGCTTTCGAAACCCATGCTAAACGTATGGGTCTTCCGTACAATGATTACTGCTCCAGTTCTAATGAAGAAAGAAAGGAGAAAAGTATCTCGCATCTCCTCAGCTTCTGTCACCCTCTGGAAGATCACCGTCTGCACTTCCTTGGCAGATTATCCTTGAGTAGCCTATTGGAGTTATCGGAAATAAAACTGAAAAATTTGAGCTGTTAGGAGCAGCGGCTGGTATGGCCGCTGGCTTCCCCTTATACACACATGACCCTTTTCCCTCCCACTCTTCTCATCTACATATATCTCTTTTACATTTTTTTATTCTTTTATTTCTACTTTCCAACTGTAGCACAAAGGGATCAATATATTGGACCCCAAGAGGGCTGGACCCTTAATTTTCACGTTCCTACTAGCAACCTGCAACCTAACCTAACCTAAGTACGTAATGGCACAGAAAAATACGGCATTTCCCCATCTAAGTCTAGTTTAACTTACCTTGTCTTCTTTAGAAATAAAGAGAATTGAAAAAATAATTGAGCCCGGTTAAGAAATGATTCCTTGATACAAACAAAAATTCCAAAAAAAAGTTTCGGACTTATAGCTTCTAAAAATACTCATGCTTGCAAGGGTCTGCAGTTTTCGGATTTTCTTTCTAAATATTTCAATTGCAAAGAAATTCTTTACATTGACCGGCTGTACTAGTGGGTTGTCCTCTTAACGTAAACCCGAAGAAATATTTGCAGTTCATTCATTTCCCTGATTTAAGGCGAATGCAGTAACCTAGCGAACGCCTTTGGAGAAATTGGAATTGTTCGAAACATGGCGCATTAGTCCAAAACTAATGAATGGTTGAAATTATATTTATACATATGTAAGTTGGGTATCAAGGCGAATTTAAACCAGGTTTTCTTGATTGGCAACTCTGCATATTCGCCTGGTAGATTTGTTGGTGTAAAATTCTTCGCTGTTAAAAAATTTATGAACGCTTTGCTTTGATTTGACACAATATAAATTAACAGCTGATTACCAGGTGTCATTTCGCCTGGTTTGGTATATCACTCCAATTCCACTACAATAACAGTACCCCTATTTACAATCTTGTGCAAATGGTCTTGCATCGTAGCATGTGCAAAGTGGGATACTCTATATAGTGATTCTCATCCCTAAGAATTGTTAAGTGGTGAGTATCAATATACTATGCCATTTTGCACATGCTACTCGTACGATGCAAAGCCATTTGCACAAGATTATGAATTGGGCTACTGTTATTTACCATTGCATTGCTTGCACGCGAGTTAAGCAAGACATTGTTATAAAAAAGAAACTGAAAGGTTTAAAAAACAATTGCATTCCTTATTTTATCAAATTCTTAATGCTGATATATAATTATTTATGGACTTGTTGACACCCCTCGTATATTCAAATACATATTGTATTTATTTTTTCTCATTCAGATGTGAATATTTTCAAGTTTATATAATTTTATAGTTTCTTTTTGTTTTAATTAAGGTTTTTTCACACATAAAAAAAAACTTCAAATTCTCACACTAAAAACTAATTTAGAATCTTGAATTTAGCAGATGCGATTGTGAGTGGAGAATGAAAAAAAAACTGGAAGTAGCAGTACAAGTTAATAATATTTACTTGTCTGAGTTTTTATTTTTTACAATGGAATTTGTGTTAACGACATGAGTAGAATAAAGTCTTTAAACTGCGTCATAGTTTATTTTATTTTGCCTTAAACGATTGAATTAATAATATTTTAGAGTCTAATATATTACGCTCAAAAACGAAGCACCAACACAAACAGAAGTGTGAATGTATATGTGTGGGGATAGCTGTTTTAGACATTTTACTGTGGAGAAAGCTGGCGTATAGAATGTTGTGATCAGTGTGCACACTTCTACCGATATTCGGTAGATTCTACCGAATATGTTGGTGAATTTAACAATCTACCAATTCTACCGAACAAGCCCTAAAATTTACCGAATATAGTTATTTAGTAATTTAAGTCGATATATGTGTAAATTGCCTATTTTGCAACATAGCAGTGCGGCCGCAGAGCGGTAATTTAATGTCATGAAAATCATTAAAACAGAACAAAGAAATCGGTTAAAAACTGAAACTATAAGTAACCTAATATTTGCCAAAGAATTGTGCCTTGAGGATGAAATACGATATTTATTCCTACCAATGATTTAATAATTTTTGCACCAAAGTTTAAATTCATAAATGGATCTTATATATAATATTCGTAGTTACAACTGTTTGTCAAATAAAAGTTATTTTAGTAGCTTTATAAAACCTATGTACAAAAACTGAATTCCTGTCATTTATGCATATTATTTTATATATGCATAGCATATCTGTATAAAGGGTAAGGGCAAATAACTGGGGATGAGACTTTTTTTTATTGGAAATGCTTCATTGTTTATGGCAGTTTAATTTCCAATCACATGTGAAGTTTTAAATGCGCTTTTGGAACCTGTTTAGTTTGATACTCCTTGCAATTACCCTTTATGTATAAGTAATTACATATATTTTGTTATTTTTTATGTTTCTTTGAATTGTTATTTTTTATGTTTCTCTGAATAAAAAAAATTTTCTACCGAATTTCATTCAAATCTACCGATTTTTTTTTTGACGATTCTACCGAATTTAAAAAAAATTAAGTTTGCACACTGGTTGTTTGTGATCAAAGATGGGAAATGTGGCACAATTGTGCCATTTTTGGCACTATTGAATTTTGCTTGGCACTGTGGCACTCTCGCTCCTTTTCTGGCACTTTTTGTCCATTAAATATGGAAACTTTTCTTTTTGCGATAATATGTACTCTTCTTGTTTTTTTACGTTTTTAAGTAATGAAAACTTAGTAGCATTTGAGGCTGACATCTGTTCGGTTCTGATAGTTAAAAGTAACAGTTTGTCCAGAGACATTGATGATCTATTAAAATGAATATATAAATTTTTTTGTAACAGCTAATGTCGTAGAGATAATTTTATAAATGTTTAGAAATATTTCATTCAACTCTTGAACTTAAGAAATTTTTAAGTATTCACCAAACTGTTGGTTGTCTCGTCAAGTTGTTGCAGATAGAGTCTTTGAACAGTGAAATATTTCTTCACATTTTAAAATTTTCAGTCATAATGCAATGATAAAACACTATTCATATTAAATAGTTTAACGGATAATATAAGCAAAATGTATTTTTATCTAATGTCCTTGAATTATAGAAATGCAATCTAAAAATGTGAGACTTCATATAATTTTAAAAGGGATTTTTTATTTCGTCAATTATGTCGAAATTTTTTGAACAAAATAATGAGTGAATACGGATCCATAATAGACTTTGAAGATTTAAAAAATTCAAGAGCTTAAATGTGAGTGAGCTGTTGAAAGACATGGAGACGTAAACAATAGTTTTAATGAAAAATTTTTAAGTAATATTTATCGAACCTTTCAAGGTATTTATTTTATTCTCTATTCTTCATCAAGAGTGGAAAGTATATTTTTAGCTCGAAATTTGATCAAAAGTAAAATGTTAAATGGACTGCAATTATAAACTTTAGCATCTTTAATACATGGTAAAGATTTTTGAAGTCTTACAATAGATCTTGTTCTAATCGTAATACATATAAAATTATGAACCAAAAAAGCAATAAAAATTCTACTATACCGACAAAATCTTTGTTTGATTAAAATAAATAGCTAACAATTATTAATATTTTTAACGTGCACGAATTTGTACAACTCGACAGTAGGTATGTATATACATCTAATAAGAAAAATTTATTTTATCATTTAAATTAGTTTTGGGATATTATAGTCTTTAAGTATGTCCTTTAGAATCATTACTATAACGTAAAAAATCTTTTTATATTTGTATTTCTTGTAAATAAGTACAAATTATTAATATCAAGCAGTATTATTTTCGATTTAGGAGAAGGTTTTTGCGAGTACATATGTACGTTAATTTTCACTTACGATAACTTTTACAGCATTTTTTTTTTAAGTTGTCAACAGTTTTGCAATTTTGATAATTAAAAAGTTAATTTTTTACTACATGTCGCTCACGATTAAATCAAAAATAGGCCTCGATATGTATTAATCTGTATATACAACTAATTTTAGAGTGCGTGTTTTGTGTTATTCGCAAGTGTTTTTAGTTATAAACACAATAAATTATCATTCAAGAACCATATTTTGAATGAACATCAAGTGCCATCATTAAAATTATATAAAAAGTAGTTTGGCACTATTCAAGTGATTTTGGCACTATTTAAAAGCAGATTTGGCACGAAATCAAGATTTCCAATTCCCATCTCTGGTTGTGATAGAGTGTGCTGTTAGGTGCAATAGTGAGAAGGAGAGAGGGAGTGTGTGTGCGTGTGTGTGTAATTTAGCGAATTCAGTGTTGCGAGGTCATTCATTCTATACAAACGAGCATGTACATACCCTGTCGGAGAATGTGTGGTTGACTACAAAACAAAGTTAACTTATAGTTAACTTTTCTTAGACTGACTAAAAGCTAGCTGCAAAGTCATGCAGAACAAACCCAAAATTAATTCTTAAGTTGAGTACGTAATCGAATTTGGTGAGAACCAACAAATTTATTCTCAGCTACTTTAAAACTCATTTCAGTTTTATATTAACATTTTGCTGTTGTTATTTTAAATGGCAGTTTAGCCGAGTGGTAGCGCGTTGAGTACATAAAGTGTGATGTTACATGTTCGAGCCACAGATTTTTTTTTTTTTAATTTACTGACTATCAGGTGATTTAAAAAAGTCAACTTTAAGTTAGCTTAAAGTAGTGCCTAGTGAGACAATTGACTACCGCCTAGGACATCGCAATGTCAAAATAGTCAGTTGATTACATTGCAAAGTAATCCAAGTGTAGTCAGTACTAGTTGCGAAATAGTTAGCTTAAAGTTAGTTTAAAGTTAGCCAAATTTCCGATAGGGTATATTCATATTTCAACCTGTTTGCTGCCGCTTTTAAGCTCATTTCACTTTTAAATATAAAATTATCCAATTTAAAAATATTAAAATGAATAAATAATTTTAAAATGTCTGTGCCGTCCCTACACATTTTTTACTTTTTTTTATTATTGCTTTTTTTCATTTATGCTATTTTTTTTATAAATGCTAAATTAAATATTTAATTTGCAATGTCGAGACTTTTAATACAAGTTGTAATTAAATTTACATAAATTTTTGTTTCAACGAATGCATTTTTTATTGCTGTTTTTTTTTTTTTTTTGTTTTCTTCAAAATTATTGTTCTATTATTTAGGAACTAATGTATTTTGTATTACGATTATTATATTTTTAAATAATAAATCTTGACCTTGACAGTAAAACGACAAGCAGTAAAAACGAGTTTTATTTTACATGTTTTGCAGAAGAAAATGTCATAAAGGTTTTTTTTACAATTAGGGCGGGTTGACGTTTGACAGTGTGTGCTTCTGATGTGAAGGTCAAGTCTGCTGTTTATAATTGAGTTGCTGATGTAAAATCACCATGGTGAGTTACATGACTGCTTAGCATGACCGACCAACCAAATCAGGCAACCTTAATGCAAATTAATTCATATGTATGTATGTATGTATGTATGTATATAGAAAAGTTAGTAACCGAAATTCTCGCATACTAGATAATGAAAAACCACATGAGGTTCCCTAGGTGACAGAGCTTCTAAAAGCATGTACTGTTTGATGCAGTTGTTTGCATACTTTTTCGAAAACTCTGTTAGCTAGCGATTTATATCAATGCACTGTGTCTAAAACCCGAAATTGCGGAAAAAATTATTTCTAAATGAGCAAACATCATAAAACTTGGGCTAGAGACCCATTTCCCTTCTGGTAACACCCGCTACTCCGCTATTCCATATTCCATGTATATCTTTACTCGAAGAAATGCGAATAACGTAAGTTCTATACCACAAAAGACAAAAGAGAATTTTCCGGAGCTTCACAACAACATGAACTAATAAAAACACGAAATTTTAACTTAATTTTAAATTTTTAAGAACAAAACTGAAGTATTGCATGTAATCCATTTTGGTAAAAATTTTTAATTTTAAAGTTTTTTAATCACTTTTTCTTTATACAATTTTTTACCACTCAACAGTTTTAAAACTTAATTAATAAAAAAATGTAAACATTCACAGCTGTTTATATTTAAACGGAGTTGCCACCTACCAATAACAAAAAATTTTTTTTGGCATTTATGTCGTCGGAGTGTTAGGAATTGAATAGTCAATTTTTATTTTCAAAAAGCGAAAGTTTAAAATTTGAATTTTTGCCATTAATATAGAAATTGTGACATGGAAAGAAATGTTTCAACACAATTGACCTACATGGATGTGGTCTGCTCTATCTGCCACACAGGAAAAGTAATAGCGTACATTTTACGAGAAGAAAATCAGCAAGAGACTTTCTCTTAAATGGAAGCAACGTGAATTTTTCACGAATGACGAATTTTATTAAAATTCATTGTATATTAAATGAAAACTTGCATAGAACTTATGAAATTTGTTTGAATAAAAATGTGAATTGTTGTCCATTTTTGCAAATGGATTATGTGAATTGTTTTGATTCATCGTATTTCAATTTGCTGAAAGATTTTTTGTAATTTGTAATTTGCAAAACGTTGCATATATAAAGCAGAAATCTGCATCAACTGACACCACACACACTGGACCAAACACAGAAGAACGCTGATGATGAAGGTTTACTGGCCTTCGTAAACGGCTATCTGTTCCGTTCAAATATGTGTTGAATGGAATTTTTTGAGTTATGAGGTTCCTTGAGTAAATGAGCGATATGCATATTACGATTTATTTCGGGAATATCTTAATACATATACAAATTAAATATAAGATTTCTAAAAATGGCATAAGTAAGCATTTATATAAAAGTAAACAATTTTTTGAAAATTTTTCCACATTAAACGTATTTAGGCATTAAGTTTCTTTATTTGTTTATCGTAAAAACGTAAATGTTTTCATAAATAAATTGCAATTTGTGTATAAAAATTAACACACAATTTTATTTATAAAGGGTGTCCCAACAAGAACGCAAGATTTAAATTTGGCGCCATTCGAAGTGTCATTGTTTGACATTTGAACAATTGTTATTGTTTGCTAGTAGAAGGTACGAGGTTAGTAAAAATGAAGCGCTACACGAATGAACAACGCATTCTCATTGTGAAATTGTTTTACCAAAATGGTGAAAGTTTTGCGGCTACAGTTCGCAAATTTGCGATCAATTTGGGGTCACAATAATGCTCCAAAAGAGTCAACTGTAAAGAGATTAATGGATAAATTTGCCGAAACTGGGTCTGTTAGTGATGTAAAATGTCGCAGCTGTACGTGATGATGTCGCTCAAACGCAGGACAGTCAATGGTGTTCGGTATCGTGAAATGATAACCAGTTTTTTCGTGCATAGAATTGAAGAAATGAATGTGGAGGGCATGTGATTTCAACAAGACGGCGCCACATGTCATACAGCCAGAGAAACAATTCAATTGCTACATCAGTCATTTTCCGGTCGTGTTATTTCGCGTTTTGGAGACCAGAATTGGCCGCCTAGATCGTGCGATTTAAAACCATTAGACTTTTTTCTTTGGGGTTTTTTGAAGCCGATGGTTTACGTGAATAAGCTGACGACGACTCAAGCCTTAAATGAGGAAATTGAACGCTGCATTAATGAAATACCGCAGCATTTATGAAAAACGGACATTGAAAATTTCATTAAAAGATCGCGTGTGTGCCAGCAAAGCCGCAGCGGCCATCTGCCCGATTTGTTGTTCCACACATAACCTCATTTTGCCTAATTTACGATATAATAAAGTTTCACAATTTTTTTTAAATTTATT
This sequence comes from Tachina grossa, assembly GCA_949987645.1. Lineage (NCBI taxonomy): Eukaryota > Metazoa > Arthropoda > Insecta > Diptera > Tachinidae > Tachina > Tachina grossa. The sequence continues at coordinate 170,667,725 of OX465274.1, read as the reverse complement.
TATTTTTATTTATTTAAAATTTAAACCTTGCGTTCTTGTTGTGACACCCTTTATAATGCATTAAACACATTCTCCACAGCACGCTACCCCGACTGACTACAAGCTGTCAATAATAGAATACATGTGAGCATATGAAAGATATTATTTTCAAAACAGGCGGGTACACGACTAAGCAACCAGGGTTGTAGCTATCGCCAAATTAAAATAATTTTTATAATTTTGATGGGAACAATGAGCTGATACAGTGCTACCGATGTAATACAAAACGTGATATTAATGATAGCTTAAAATTATTGGATATTATTTAACACAAAGAAATGAATTAATTCGTTTTTTATATATTTACGTGATATAAGTAAATTTTAAGTAAATTATTTTATTTTTTTAAATGTGAAATATTTGAAAGTGGCACCACTAAAATATGTATATGTACTATGTAGTATATATATTTTAATATTAGCTGCTTATGATGTCGTGGCGGTTGCAAATTAGTTAAGTAGCTACCTAGAGGGCGACCGACAACTTCCGCTAGCAGCACGTAGGCTGCTATGGTCAATGTGTTTAACGCAAACATCCAACCACGTATAAAAAATTTAAGTGTGTGCTATATATATTAAACACATTCACCACAACAGACTACCGACTACAAAATGTCAAGGATAGAATACACATGCTTATAACTATGAGAGTGATTCTTTTGAAGACAGAAAGGCACCAGGGCGGCAGGTTGTTGTCTATGCTGATTTTGTAGTTGTAGTCCAATTAAACTAATTTCTTTTTGTACTTTCGAAGGAGTAATTTAATTTTTATAAATGCGAAATATTTGGAGGTGGCAATACTTAACTATGTATTTATACCAGGCATTGAGAATTTTTAAAATTGTAGCAGCAATTTTCAAAAATTTTATTTGTTTTTTTTGTCTAAAGATTTTTTTAGTTCAAATTACATATATTTATTTGTTGTTAACCCACGACTAAAAAAGGGGTGTTATAAGTTTGTAGTGTGTGTCTGTGTGTCTGTGTATCTGTGTGTCTGTCCGTGTCCACGTACAGGCCAAGCGGCTGGACCGATCTTAATTTGTTGTTTTAATTCTGTTTGAAAGACGACTTGATCGAGAGGGTTCTAAGCTACGTTTGAAGAAAATCGGTCCAGCCGTTTAGAAGATATAACATCTTTTATGAAAAAAGTCGGGGGTTTTTAAAATTTCTAATTTTTGTTATTATTGAAATAATCAACTTTGTTCTGACTACCGAATCGTTTTCACAAATTTGCTTGTAAGTTGGGATGTTAAAGCATATGGTTATGTTAAGTTGAAATTTAAAATATACAAGTTAATAGCATTTGCTCTAGCATCCGAATTTAGAAAAAAAAATGATTTAGAAAAGTTAAAATTTTTTCGCTGCGTTTTGCTTTCAAAGGACTGTTTTCAAGTGAGAATAATATGAGTTGCATGGTTCAAAAGTGAAACTGGGGAGATTCCTTAAATGTACTTAATTAGTCATTGGTAGACTATTGTACTTTCCGAGTTAGAATAGTACCAAAAAAGGCACAATTGTACCAACTTTGTCATCCCTGATTTATAGTTAAATATGAGGTGCAGATGGTGCACTTCACCTCGTGTAGCCTACTGTGGTGAATGCGTTTAATGCAATACTCTCAAGTAATCAGTGTTGCCATATATAAAAAAATTAAATTTAATTTGTTTAAAAAAATAATAAATCTTATTATTGCACGGATAATAGAGGTATAAAAAATTAAACGCACGAATAACGGAGTTCAAGAAGCAAAGTAGCACAATGCCCAGAAAATCGAGTTTCAACTATATTTGGGTAAATAAGGCGAGAGTTGCTGCCAGTAAAAAATTTTCGTTTTCTTACTTATATTGACAAACGTTTAAATAATAAACATAAGTCTCGTAGCATGAGCAAAATGGTATAGTACATTGATATTTACCACTTAACAATTCTTAGTGGTGAGTATCAATATACTATTCCATTTTGCACATGACACGATGCAAGACCATTTGCACATTATTTTGAATTGGGCTATCTATAGTGCCGCAATATATTTTTATAGTTTATTTAAAATAACACATTCTGAGAGATATGCCTTCCTCTGATTCATTACATCTACAAGATATCAATTTAAGGACATTTTTGAAAAATAACAACCACAAAATCTAACAAGTTAAGACTCTGCATATGGCAACACTGGTAGTAATGTATGCACGCTCCTGTTGCACGAGGAGAATTGTTTTTTGTAAACACTGAGTAAAAAAAATCAATTGTTCAACTGGTAATTATCATATATTCGAGAGGCCTTGTTGCGTCTATTCGTCCCCACCTCTTCTGCTCAACATTCAACAAGTGGCAGCTTTTAATCATAACATTACATACCGTGCCGGGCATATTGTTTTATATCCCCACAATGTTCTTGTTCATACTCAAATCGTGGGTGGTTGGCGGTGGTGGTGGTGGTGGTGGTGGTGGTGGTGGTTGGAGCAAACAGGCAAGTGAGGTAAGTGGCACATTTTCAATGTGTGGTTTTATTGCTTGGTGGTGAAACTGTTTAGTTTAACACTTCAATCATTTTATAAACATTTTTGGTTTAATTTGCGTTTTTAATCAAAATGAATCGAATGCGACGCGAATGACGTATTTTTAAAATGTTTTTTAATTTTGGAAAATTCTGTGGCCTTTTTTTTATTAAATTTCATTTTATTCTTCATTTTCAAATTTATTATGGTAGTAATTGAGAATAAAATTATGAATATAATCCACTTAAATTATTTCTTTTTTATTTCTTAATGAATACGTGAACTGAATTCCCCTAGAGGGGATTATAAATACATTATATGCGGTTGTAAGTGTTTATTACGTTTATGTGTATGTATCCCGCTTGGCATTTTTGTAAATTATTTACTTATTTGGTATTTGTCACTATAAATTCATCCGTAATTTTATATAATTAATTGAAGTTATGCTTGGTTGGCGAATAACACAGTGGCACAAAAAAATATGTTTTGCTTTTTTATGTTGTAGTTTAACTTTATGGAAGGACTTTACCTAGGTTTTACACGTGCAAGTGCAAGTTCGAAAAACTCAATACACTCAAACTCTTTTACTAACACATCTAAACTTTCGGCACTTGCAGTCTACTTCCAACTCAACTGCCAAGGAATTTTACAAGACAGAGACTTGTTGAACTTGTAGCAAGTAAATGGAAATTTAGCTAACAGTGTTGCCCTATTAATAGTTTAGCACAAATAACCTGGACTTCAGTGAAATGTTATATGAGTTTTTACTCATTTTAAATACATTTAAAAGCTAATTTAATAATTTTTTTCTTAAATATTCATAAATCAAGCAGTTTATTAATTTTTATACATACATAACATTGAAACAATACGAATAAAGTTCAACACTATCTGGTTCCCTTAAAATTAAAATTTTTTATGTTATGGACAACTCTGCACTAAAAGGCAAACATGAAAGTTGCAAGACAGTCGGGCATTTGTGAGAAATTTTCGTTGATAATACGTACACAGAACTTGCATGCAAGGCACTTGCATGTGTAAACGCAGGGTTAAAGACGTACGATTGAATGCAACAAATAAAACAAAAACTAGTTCGAACAGAAATTAAAAACTAAGTAAAATCACTAGCTTTTGGCCTATTACAAATAATTTTTCAACAAATTGTATGAATGATGAAAAAAATAATTCACATATTCCATTTTCACTAAAAAAAAAATATGCATAATGCATGCCAATTTTTGAATTGGGAATTAAGTTGTACTTATTTTTAAGTTCTACTTAAATAAGATTTTTTGTGGAGTACATAAGCATTGTCTAAAGATTTTATTGTTGCCCAGTTTTCCCTTCATGGAAAATGGATATTTCATGGAGAAAACAAATTCACAATTTATGCACGATAGTGGTGAATAAAAAAACTTAAAATCGGTTTCGAAATAAATTGTTTGTGCTAAAAAAAACCTGTCGTTATTTGACGTTGAATGACGGAAAATCTTGATGGCATTTTCCTACCGGGTGCGTACCAGTAGTAGTAGTTGAAAATCTTTTTATAACAAATACCTTGAAAATACCCTTCTGTATACATTTTTATCTTGAAAATTTCAAAATGTTTAGCTTTTAATGGCATAACGAAAAATTGAACGAACCTAAATATTAACCTAATTAAAGCACAGATAAGGTGCAAATCACGATTTCTTTTTTGTTCTGGCTGTTAATTTTTTTTTTTTTTTAGTTTTAAGAATTGTGTTCGTTTGATTTGCACTAAAATGTAAATGGAAATGGAATGCGTTTGCGTTGCCCACAATTGAAAAATATTTTTTTTTTTTTTGTTTATAAGTTTTGTTTTTTTTTAACATAAAAACGTCTCGAGTTGCAAGCCAGTGTGTCGAAATGTTTGCCGTACAACGAGACATGATTTGTTAGTTGTTTGTTTATTTATTTATATACGTTTTTATTATTCTGACTGTAAAAATTATATTGTTGTTACTGTTAAGCATTATTTGCTATAGAGTGTAAAAGAATGAATTCTTTTTATTTGTTTATTTTGATTAGAAATAAAATAATAATTCAAATGCACTTGAAATTTATACTTTAATTTAAAAGGGACACATGGTTTCGATTAGGGTATTTAATTAATCGGATTTTTGTTTTAATCGGTTAATAGCTGGATTAATTAATCGAGGTGTTGGTCTAATTGGTTCATTTTGGATTAAAGCGTGGTACTCTGTTCAAAGTTGTGAAAAATGTTCAGCACCATTGATTATTTCGCGTGAAAAATTTACTAAATGTAGCCCAACTCGCGGTTTTTTTTTATAAATTTCTCGCTTTTATTGCTTGCAAGTATACAACATTGTTAAAATTCCGTGCGAAAAAAGCACTGCTCACTGTTGTTTCGCAGACTAATTTTGCATGGAAAGACATGATTTTACGTGTTTTTTACAAAAAGAACAGAGTACTACTTTTGCGAATTTATTTCGCAAATATTTTATACCAAATACTTTTATAAATAGTTTGATAGCATTTCGCACGAAATTGTGAACAGAATACCAGGCTTAATATGGGTTAAACGATTAAAAATAATTTTCATTTATTAATTTCAGTAAATAAAAATACAAAAACAATTATTTATTATTTTGAGATTTTAGGTATTAATACAAAAATGTAACATATTTTGAACTAAATCAGACGAGTAAAACTTTATACATATTGTTATGTATATGAATCAACGGTTAACCGATTGAATATCCCAGTTCGGATTAACCACTGGCTAACTGGAATCATACAAATTTAAAGAAACAAGAATGAACCCCTTAAGGTTTCTGCCTAAAAATACGTACACTAAATTACAATCGTTTCACTTTACGCTTAAGTTTTTTTTTTGTCCATTCAGTTAGAATTAAAATAAAAATTGGGCGAATATAAAAAAATCGACAAGACAACGCCTTGTACAAATAAATGACGTAATAAAGACTTTTTTGTCTTCGAAGTTTTTCTCTAAGGAATATAAAAGTCTATTTTTTTTTTTAATTTTTGTTAGTGGAAAAATGGCTTTAATTTGCACATCTATTAGCCACTTCGATTTGAATAATGGCATGAAAATATATGTATGTACATATATATAAATAAACACTTTAAAGATAGTGCAAAAGCAAACAGAAATATGTAATTGAAACATTTTTAAATTTGAAAAAGAAAAGAAAAATAGAGTGTAACCGTTGGTAATTAACAGTTTAGCAAGTGCTTAAGCTTGTTTAGCTTAAAATTGTTTATTTAGCTTTTGGCTTCGACAACGTTTTAGCTTAATTTGTCATTTGTAGTGAATATATCTACATACATATGTATATATGTATGCATTTTGTGTGTGTATGCCTATGAAATCACTCCAAATAAAGCTATTGAAAATTCCTCCGACGTTTGCGTAAAGTTTTGTGTTCAAATAAAGTCTAATGGTTAAAAATTATGGCGACATGCATATAACAAAGAAGCAAATATGTAGATTGACTATAATAAGTGTTCAATTTAACGAGAATGCTTTGCTAGTATGTATTCGAAAAGAGGTACTATTGAAAAGAATTATAAATAATTCTTTTAATAGACCCAAAACCATGAACGCACAGTAATCTCCGGTATTGATTGAAAATGAGTATTAAATTCGGTTTTTAAATTAACTCTTCCCCAGTCTTATATTTTTTAACTTAAGTAACATTGATTTATATTGTATAAAATAAATAGCATAGCTATAAAACTAAATGAGCATAAAACTTTCAAAAAATCTACTATGGAAATTTCTTGGAGGCGAAATCACTGAAATCCTGTTGGCACCGCATAGTGTACATCTTAAACTTTTTTCTCTTTTTTACTGAAATAGTACGCACGTAAGTTGGCCGAAGTTCGCCGAAGTACAGTTGTTTGAAAGTACTGTACGGTAGTGAAGTGTATGCAGCTTTCTGGTATAAATTTACTAATCGTTGCTTATGTAAATTAGAGACCTGCGTAAACAGTCTTTAAATGTAAATACGTCATGATTTTTAAATATATTCACGTCGCATGTATTATACTAAACCAATAATAAATGCTGTCGTACTATAAGCGAAGCCCGATGGATGTATTGGTGTACGTGTATATCAGTGTTAACAAGCGATGTCGCCAAGACAGCTTGTTTGTAACAAACACTCAAAAGAAGTACTGTTGATTAGTGCATGCTTGTTATTTTTCATATTGTACGTTTGAGTGTGTGTGTAATATGTAGATGGTAAGATCCCTGCAGTCAGACTGGGGCCAAGTGTCTCTATTTCAACACTAAAGTTCTAGTAGTAGTTACATTGTCTACAATTTCTCTTTTATTCGTCAGTATAAAAGAAAGAGAGAAAACAGATGTGGTGTATTTCTGGTGGATTTTGCAACAACTTGTCAATATACATACATAAATTTGTATGTACGTAAGGTATAGAAATGTACCAGTAAATGTCTGGTTGGTATCTCTCCATGTTCCCATAAGAACTATGAGTTCAAGACCTAGTCAATTGCTTTAGTGTTACTAGTAGATTTTCAATGACAAGCACATGCTAAATGTCTATAGCACAAAGTATTGTATGTGGAATAATTGTAGAGTAGTACTGGTGACAAAGTCAAAAGCGACTCAGTACATTTTCACCATCGACATTTCCTTCAGGGCTATTATGTGATTAACCGCATACAACTAATTTTAATACATGTGTGTGCCTTTGCATGTGAGCAGAAAAATAAAAAAAAAGATCATACACACATACATGCATGACGTTTGTACACGCGCTCATGTGTAGAAAGAAGCTAGTATCACAAATTCTTCCGTCACGAAGTGTTTTCTTCTTTACTCTTATACCTACAATACTGAAACAAACCTCTTGCAAACAGTGTTGTTAACGTTTGTTTTATAAGATTTCTCTGTAGTAAAGCATTTGAACAATCCCGCATGTCTTGAAAGTTCTTATAAGATATCTTGTGCAGGACACTAATGTAAATACATACGAGTACATACAGCTACGGACAAATAAATAGCGCACATATTAGAAGTGAAAGTTTAAGTTTTTTCCTTTTGAACAGAGAAGTTTTTTCCTTTGAACAGAGAAATAACGAACGCAGTTTTATTTAAGTTTCGAACAGAGATATTTGGTGCAATATTTAGTAGAAAAATGTTAGTTGTCATTTAAAATGAATTAAATATTCATTAATGTCATTGTCATGACCCAGGGATGGAGATTAAATCTCTAATGACAGCAAAAAATTTCTTTTGCAAACCAGTCTTCTTGAACAATGTAAAATACCATTATGTCTGTTTTTATGTCACATACTTGCTAATCTTGAAAATCTGGGATTTTTTGAGTTTTGACTGTTTATGATTTAGTATGTGATATGTTCTAAGGCACACAATTTTAGGAGATTATATTTATGCTAATTATATTTCAGTTATTGCAAATATATGCATAAAAAAAAGTGTGGTTTGTTAAATAAAACAAGGCAAAAAAAATTTGGTTCCTTAATTTAGTCAGTGTCAAAATCGCATCGAAAAATTTGACGACTTTAATAAAGCTAAGTAATTTTAGGCAAAAAGTCGTGTAATTTAATATTAAAAATGTCACTAAAGTTTTATTAATTGTTAAATACAAATAAAATCTTTTGAAAGGCTTTATGTGAAAATATATATGTATATGTGTATAAGTATGTATATCAGTGATGGGAAAGTTGGTACGATCGTACTTTTTTTGATACTATTTGACATGAAAAAGTACCGTAGTACTACCGTAACACATTTGCTACTCTCACGGCCAACTCAGAAATGCAGTCAGAAGACGCGCGTACACATATATTTTTGACAATGAAATTTTGAAAATATTAACAATCAATATAGAGCATTGCCTCATATGGAAGAACTAAAACTATTAACAACAGAAAATATATACATTTTTTAGCATACAGCTGCTAAAACTAAAAACGCTTTAGATGAATACATGTTTCCTGGTACATCGACAGTAGCTTACCGAATTTTGTCTATACTGCACTCCTCTGTAAATGTCGAAAGGATTTTCTCGTACAAAATGTCATAAAAATAAAACAAAGGAACAGACTTTATGTTCCAACAGTATCAAGTCTTACCCAGGCCAAAGATTTATTGAAATCTTAAAACTCTTCTTGTTATAACTTTAACACTTGTACCTATGTACGAGTACATACATGCTAGTCTCCTCCACAAGATATCTTATAAGAACTTTTAAGACATGAGGGATTTTTCAAATGCTTTGCTACAGCGAAATCTTATAAAACAAACGTTAACAACACTGTTTGCAAGAAGTTTGTTTGAGTATTGTAGGTATAAGAGTAAAGAAGAAAACACTTCGTGATGGAAGAATTTGTGATACTAGCTTCTTTCTACGCATAAGCGCGTGTACAAACGTCATGCATGTATGTGTGTATGATATTTATTTTTTTTTTAACATTACTTGTATGCAGTTAATCACATAATAGCCCATTAGTCAACTTAGAACCATATGTCTCTATGTCAATACTATTTCTCCAGTGACAATTGCACTAGTTAAAATGTCGACAACTTTCCTTTTATGCGCGAGTAGAGATACGTTAGAGACGACAGTTCTAGTGTATTTCTGGTGATATTGTCAATGAACGCGTCAATAGTTTGTTTTTATTTTTTATTATGTTGTGCAATAATATTAAATAAATATATGTAGACGAGGGTCACTAAAATCTACGAGTGAATCTTCGGTTCAAATATCTCCATATAGTCGTAAAAGAACTACCTTCTCAATAGTGCTAAATTCTACTGATAGATTTTGAATGACAACCCTATGTTATTTGTCAATAGGCATTTGCATTGGCTGGGGTACACCTAGTCAGTAGCACTATTGACAATGTCACTAGAAAATCACTATAAGTTTAATATTGACAACGAGAGAGGATATATCGATATTGTAGACTAGAGTCCCTAAAATTTACTAGTGAATATTTGGTGCCAATGTCTCCATGTGGTCCCGAAAGAACTACTAAGTCAGTAGTGCTATAATCTAGTGGTGGATTTTCAATGACAAGCTAATGTTAAATGTCAATAGATGATACCATTGGCTGGGGTACACCTGGTCAGTAGTGCTACTGACAACGTCACTAGTAAATCACCACAATTTCACTATTCGCACTTTCTGCAGGGAGCTTACCATCTACATATTACACACACACTCAAACGTACAATATGAAAAATAACAAGCATACACTAATCAACAGTACTTCTTTTGAGTGTTTGTTACAGACAAGCTCTCTTGGCGACATCGCTTGTTAACACTGATATACATATACACCAATACATCCATCGTGCTTTGCTTATAGTACGACAGCATTTATTATTGGTTTAGTATAATACATGCGACGTGAATACATTTAAAAACCATGAAGTTTTTACATTTCAAGACTGTTTATGCAGGTCTCTAATACATACATATGCTTTGTGCTTCTTTTTATTTCTTTGTAAATTAATTTTATATAATTTTTTGTTAATTAAATTTAAATAAAAAAATAATAATTTTTGGTACTCTGGGGATCAAAAAAGTACTCAAAAAAATTGTTTTTGATACCGAAATGCAAATCTCATTTTCCATCACTGATGTATATACATATGTATATAAATATACTCACACGTATGATATTTTAAATCTTTTTAACAGTAGCTGTCGGCAAAAATCAATAAAATGCCACACAAATTGTTCCCATTATTAAATTATATCCCCCCATCGGAAAAGTATTTGTTGTGGTTGCTTTTATTAACAACGACAATACAACATTTACAATTGAAATTTAAATTTAATGAAATCATAAGAGTTGTTGACGATCACAAAGATTTTATTCGCAGGAATGTTTTTCCGAGATACTATGTATATTAAAAAAAAAAACTTCAAAGGTTTTTTAAGCCCTCATAAATTTATTAATTTATTTCGCACATGCATAACGAACATTTTAAAAGTTATCCTGTGAGGCATACAGCAAAAAGTAAACATTTCAAAATTATTGCACATCATTTGCTAAATGAGTAGCTAAAAGGTGAGAGGTGATAGTCGTTTATGCATGACGATTGAATAATTCTTAATACTTTATTAACAAAACTTAATCAATTGGGGAATTCAAACGGTAGTCTTAAGTGTCATATACATCCTAATTTACATTAAACACTTTTTGTGAGAAATTTCTTGAAAAGTTTTTCTATTTGCAACTAGCTGCGCTATAGAAGAGGATAGGATGAATCTCTGAAGCATTTGTTGGCAATCTTTTTAATCCGATTTGCTTTTCTAGGCCAGCTTTTGACGAATTAAAAATTGTTCATGCAACTAATTTTAAGAAAATTGCTTAATGTGAATTAGGTAATAGTGTCATCATAATGTCTCAATAATTTTTGTGTGTTTATTTTTTAATTTTAAAAAATTCGGGTAAGTTCTGCATTCCACGTGAAATTAAAACGTGCTGTATTGCCATAGAATTGTTGTTGGAAATATGTATTTATAACAACAATGTTATGAATATTCAGATCGATTTAATTTCATGTGGAATACAGAAGATACCGGATTATGATAATATGACACTTAAAACTACCGTTTGAATCCCCCAAATATATGAATGCTGAAAATATTTATTTTATTCCACAAGCCGTAGTTTCTTTTTTTTTTAAAGATAAGTAACACTCAGGCAATGAATGCCTACTGGGTGTTACCCTCTTTAAGAAACGGGTAGTGATAGAAAAGATATTTGGTGAAGAAAGACATAGATGAAAGCTTCATTCTTTTACAACTCTGTTTTTTGCAATGCAGTGTCAAGGAGGCGTATTAAATTTTTCGAACTATAGAAACTTTTGGCACTAGAACTTTCAAATGCGGCGTTTTTCGGAAATATGTTATATAATATTTTTTATAGCTTTGCTATTTATTGCGCGACACAGGAGTAAGGACAGTTATAAATTTATTTTTGTTTTGATTTCTTTGTACTTAGAAGCGGAGTACGAAAATAAACGAAACAAATGGTTTGATTTTGTTTTGTTTCGTTCTTTGAATTAAATGAAACAAAAACAAAACAAAAACAATGAGAACGATTGCTCAATTTGTTTTCGTTTTGGTTTTGCACATGAGCACAAACCAGAGACAAAGCTACAACCAGGTGTCCTCTATTCTTTTGTTAAGGATAAGTAGCGCAATATTTTTCCTATGCATAATTTTGAAACTATTGCCCTACAGCGTTACCATATGTGAAGATTTATCTTAATTTATCTTAACAATACTTAAAGATTTCTTTGTTAAAAATAAGATTTTTAAGAATAGGATATTTGGTACTTTTAGTATATTATTTAAGGTCCTTTTGACTAAAGTAGTGGGATATTTTCTTTGCTTCATCAAAAGTATGAATATATTTATTTTATACATGTTCTATTCAGTAAATATTTTGTTTACGTTTATTAGTTCATTTGAAACAAAATAAATATTTCCTGAATTCGAATTCTGCAAAATCAATTCATTCTAATATATTTTGAGTAAAATCACTAAAAAAAAAAAGATTTTTAATGAGAAAAAAGAATTTTTTTTTTGTTCGACTTGAAGATGGATGGAAAAAGAGTCGCAGTTGCGATTCTTTAAGACAATTTTTATTTATTGTGTATGTCATTATTACTGACAACAACCATTTCTGAAGAAAATAATTGAGAGTTAAGTTAAAATCAAAAACTTAAAAATATTTTCAATTAAAAACGTCGTGAATCTTCTTACTGAATTAGGGCATGTTTTTTTTTGGAAAGGCTTGTTTTTAACGGTTCTAGCTAAAAGCTGCAGAGCGATAATTATAACCCGTTCACATTATTTCATTTTAAATTACATTTGTACCAAATATGTATCATTTCTAACACTTTATGAGTCAAATTATATCAAAAGATTTTTAGATAAACTCTTCATCTTTAAAGCAATACAATCAATCTACGAGTATGTATCGAAATTTATTAACAGAAACTAGTTAGGCAAGCAACAAAACTCTTTTAGTATTAAATAACAATTAATTGTTTTAAGTATCGTTTTTTTTTTTTTTTTTAATTTTAAATATTTAACAAACTTAGTAAAAATGCTGTTAAAAACACAAAATTATATGATAATTAACATTCTTGCAACTAATAAATATTTTAAAGAGAATATAATTTTGAGAATTTCATTAGATTTTATACAAATGGCCAAAAACAAAATCAAATCAGAACATATATGTATGTAAATCAGGCAAATTTTAGAAAACAATAAAACGAAATATGTAAATATATGATCAAATAGAAATGAAGAAAATCAAACCTTGCTGTTGATAGAAATGGAATTCCGTCGAATCGAATTTCTCACTCGATCTATAAAGTTGTCCGGGTGGAAAATCTTTTACGTTATTCGTACAATTGCAATCGGATTCAGAAATGGAAAATTTTAAATTTTCCATTTTTAGTAGAGTGTAGAATTTATGATTTGATTTGATTTGATTTGATTTGATTTGATTCAATACATGTGTTTCGTTATTTTTGCAAAATAATTTGAAGCATAATGAAATAAAAGAAAATAAGCCAAAAAAATTAGCAAAAAAGAAACAAGTGCATTGATAGTAGTTTATTTTTATTGCGCAGTGTTTTCAACACAAATTATTGATGTTGATTTTTTTCCAATTATTTTTTTGGGTTGATTGATGTGAAAAAAGAAGTATATAGTAGAGTGAATATGGTGATGGTGGACACAAAAAGATAAAAAGAAAATATTTAATTTTTATTTTATAAAAAAAACTCTGCAATATTAAATTTAAATATTTTTCTGATTCTGATATAATTAGAAGTGTAAAGTGATGTATTAGTAGTGAACATATAAGTATATTTAGAAAAGGATTAAGAGAATAAGAAATAATAGAAAATAGATAATAAAAAGTATTTGTTTTTAATTATAATAGAATAAGCTGAGCTTGTTTTAAATGCATTATTTCAGTTTTTATGATCATTTAACATATACATACATAATAGGGCGGCCCCAAGTTAAGACGACCCAACAGAAAACACAAAAAATTTGGGGAAAATTTTTGTATATATATTTGTTTTTAATGGACACCAGAAAATGGCTAAACTATCGTTTTAAGTACTCTCTAAGGCCGGGTTTCCATCTGTGTGCCATGTGCCGCACAAGCGTAAAAAAGCGTAACCACTAATTAATGAAAAACTTTTAAATTAAGACATGTATTTATGAAGTTAAATAGTTTCATACATAACTAATAGACAATTTTATAGAATCCAGCATGATTGCAAACTGTTTAAATCAATAAATACATGTCTGGCTCAAACAGTTTTTCATTAGTAATTAGTTGGTTACGCTTTTTTGGGCAAATGACACGCAAGAAATGCCCAACGTAAACTCGGCATAAGTATTGACAGTTAAACACACAGCTATATTCATCAAGATTAATTCAACTGAGTAACTATAACTATAATCAACCAAGCACCATTTTCATACACATGTATTCCTTAAATTACGCAGCTCAAACGACTATAAGTAAAATGTATACACTGTATTAAAATGCTATCGAGTATTTATTCGGCTACATATGAGTATGTAAAGGAGTACTTTGTTTGCATGCACTTCAAGCAGCATCAATACAATACCAACCTCTGCACTGACTGTTCTTGTCATCACTATCAAAAACAGCTGATACTATGTTTAATGACATTTGATTTGGTTTGATAGAATGTGAACTGAAAGTTAAACATGTCAAAGAAGAGACAATATTTTGAAGACAATCTAAAATTTCGCTTTACATATTTAAATAAAAACGGCTTATTTTTAAACATATGTATGTACGAAATTTCATAATCAAATTTTAAACCAAATAAAAATATGTGCTTGTCTTTTAATTTTTAGCTTTTTTTTATTCAATCTATTATACATCCCAGACTTCAAAGGGGGTACGAGAGAAAAAAAAATGTTTACACACGGTCCAGTTATTTTGTGGGAACTCCTGCTTTAAAGGCTATATTCTAAATTGTACCTCCTAATTATCTGATTAATGTTTTCAAACATCCAAGGCACATTTTCCATTTCATACACACAAATGCATGCAAATGAGTATTATGCGTATATTTATTTTGTCCGGATAAATATCCATACTCTGAGTATAAGCACACGCGGAGTATAAGTACGACAGACACTCAAATGCAAAACGCGCATGCATGTTCCTTTTTATTTGTAATTGAAGAGTATTTAAGTTTTTCGCACAAATGAAGTAGCGATACTGCTATGTTGGAATCTGCTATAGTCATAGTTAGTTGAAGGCAAATTTGTGAACGTACAAATTGTTTGCGATATAATTATGAGTATACGCATTTACTAAATATAGGAGTAAATACTTAAGGATATTTTTAACTACTTATTGTCATTCTCTAGTGGACACCTTAATTAAGCGACCAGTGTACGTCTTGGCAGCTTGTACGGCCTCGTTTAATAACTGCCACTTTATGGTCGTAAACGAAGGAGCACACTTCTATGGAGTAGAATCTAGCTCGGCTTTAATATTGGTTGAACTGAGACTCTCCAAATGAAAGTATGTATTGTGTATTGTACGTAACGGCCCCTAATTTTTTCCATGGTTGCAAATGCACTGAGATCGTTTGTTTTTGAGGGCTCAAAAAATTACTTTACAAGATGGCACTTGAAACTTAAAAAAAACATATGATTTGTAAGGTTGCCACTTTTCACTTTTCAAAGCAATTTAATAATTCAAACTACGGCCGTCTTCAGGTCAGGTCAGGTCGTTTAATTTTGGGACCGCTTTGCTAACTCAATTAAATATTTTTGCAAGAGATATTAAAATTTAATAATGCCTGGCTATTTTGAGAGAATAAACAAGTTTTAAAGCTTTTTTGAAAATGACATTGTGAATTCGTAAAACAATTGTTTAAAAAACAAAATTTTGTCTTGTCGACTCTGCAAGTAGACTTAAAATTCCTTAAAAATTAATTGAGATATGGTACAATCAGCACCATGTTTGCAACTATGTACTACAAATGTTTAAACAATTGTATTTTATAATTTATTTAATAAAATGAATACATATCGCTCATTTACTTCAATAGTGTCAGAACTCAAAAGATCACTAATTTTGCAGAAAAAGCATTTGAAGCTTTAAGTTTACATACAGCTCAATGAAGACATCTAAAAATATTCTTCACTCAGAGGATGCGCTTTTAAGTGTAATATTTTTTTATGAAATTTTTGACACAAAATAAAATTTTTGAGTTATGCCACTACTGCAGTAAATGAGCGGCGATATGCACTTAAAAGTATAAGTAATAGGCATGGAAATATCGCTCATCTCTAATATGTAAATATTTATGAATGAATAATCAATTAATTTTACCATAATAAGTGAAAAAATACAAGTATAAAAATAATAAGTGTTGCTGTTGTATATGAATGTACTGAATAGCTTAATTTTTTTTTTTTTTTGTTTAGAAAAGATTGATTTAAAATTTCACCTGCTGTTGCTATTTTTTTAGTTTTTTGTATAACTCATATCTGCCTGTATTACGAGTATTTTGGAAGTCTTATCAGACAGATAGCGAGCGAACACATTGAGTTCGCTTCAATTGCAATAAACTGAAATTATTTTATGCGCAATAAGCTGGCTTTTCATTTTAGCTGCAAACTTGTAACAAGTGTCATGTTTCTATAAATAAATTAGAGGATTTAAAGATAGAGGGTTTACTAACAAAGTCGTTGGTTATTTTTGAAATATCGACATTTTTAAGGGGCAGTTATTTTTTTACAAATTGTTTTTTTTTTTTTTTTTTTTTTTGTTATTTATATCTTAGTTCATAATATTTTATACCGAACAAGGGTGATCAATTGCCAATTCTCCGAGTTTAAAGTTATGTATGATTCAATTCTTCGTGTATATATTGAATAAAAAAAATTTCAAGCACGAGTAATACAACAAAATATAAATAAAAACACATTTTTTTAAAGAAATTTATAATTTATTGGCCTTTTTATAAAAATTATTATGGCTTTATAATGGGTTTTCATACAAAATTTTGCTTATTAAGTCATTATAAAACCTTAAAAATTTTTTATAAATAAGGCTGTTGAAATTTATAAATATTGAAGCCATATTTATTTATTTTAAAATAAAATTTTAATAAGAAATTAAGATTTTTTGAACGCTTTACTTTGCATTTATGTAGCAGCACTTGTGGGAAAAAAAGTGTTGATAACGTTGCCCATTTTAATTTTCTTTATCCTGAAAAAAAAACACGAATTCCCCTGAAATTTTTCTTTTCCGCGAGCAACATTATGCTATTGTGAATTTCCCATTAATTTTTCCCCCTTCGAAATATAAATGTTTTTTTGTTGGTTAAAAATATAAAAATCAGTTTATATTAATTTATAAAATTATTTTAGTTCAAACGATTGAACGTTAGCAAAATTTGAGAGAAATTGTATTCACGATAAGAGTGAATAAGTTTATATTTTTCGTTTTAATTTATTTTTTTTTCATTCATGGCTTTCGATGAAACTTCACCTTTAACTTAAAAAAAAAAAAAAACATTAAAGATAAAATAGAAAATACAAGGCATGTTCTCCTTTTTCTTTAAATCGATTTTCAGCTGTGATAAAAATGACAACATCTACAAGTGATATGAACTTTCACATCTCCTTTGTGTGACACCCTTTAATTATAGATTTTTGTCATATTTCTCTACCTTTGCATTTAAAGTTGTTGGCGTTTGTTTCAACAACTACTTTTACAAATTTAAGATATATTTCACAATGATTGTAATTTTTGCTGCCGCCAACAACATTTAACGAGAGATATGAAACAACTGAGCAAATACTCGTACTATGAAAGAAAAACTTACAAGAAGAGGCACTGGAAGAAAAAGCAACAAACAGGTTGAAATGAATAAAAAAAAATGTAAATGTTAGAGTGCCACCAACCAAATTTCAACTAATGAAATAAAAAAAGCAACAAGTGTTTTATTTTTCAATTAACCTACTAAGAGGTTAGATAAAAAAAAAATGGAATGTGTTTGGTAACCACTTTAAACGACACTGAGTTTTGTTGACCAAACCAAAAAGAAAATAAACGAAATTAAAACTAATAAGAGAATTGAAATTGGTAAAATCGTTAAACTTTATGGTTAAAAATTTTTTATAAACGAACTATTTTTCCATTTCAATAAGTTAGTTTACCTCAAAAAAAGATCGAAGTGGTTTCTTATTATGAATTTAATAAATAAAGTTCAGCACGGTATGGCCTTAAAAACTATGGTCCAATCGTGGCTTTAGATTTCGAGCTGATTCGATCACGTTTTTCAGTTTGAGATTATGCCATTCGATATCGAAGAATATTATTATATTGTTCGATAGCGAATACCATAATCTCAAACTGAAAAAAATGTGAATTTGTGTTCATAAGGCAACACAATATTGATTTAAATAAAGTGGGCGGAAGGAATCACGCCCAAAAAAAATCAAACAATTCTCACAACACTTTGGGCACACCTTGAGGTTCTGATATAATAAAAAAAATGTTGGAATAAGAAAAGTGGGCAGCTGTGAGCTGGAAACATTTCCATTGTTACCAGACTTTCTTTTTGGATTCTTCAACGATTTTAGTGAAAATAAAATTTTATAAGAAACTGACAATCACATATAAATAACAATATTTTATTGAGCTAAAACTTATTTATTATTAACGAATCTATTCGAATTCAATGAAGACTGAAGACTTTTCGAATAATTTTTTTACTGTCAAAAGTAAATGCAAAACAAATTTGCGATATGAAAAATAAAAGAAAATCAGTTACTAGTGTTTTTATGGGAATTGTTACAATTTAAGTTTATTTTTTTAACGCACTAATACTACCAAATTATTATTTTATTTATTAAGTAAAATATTTTATTTATTAAAAATACATTGAAATTGATTACTGAGGAGTTTAGCTGGATCCTATGCGCATTTCACTGCTCCTAATGCAGATCATCAGGGAACCTTTACCCAAAAATTCCTTAAAACAACTAGAGTTATTATGTTAAACTTTCATTTAAACAAATGAGAAGCTCAACAACAAATAACAAAGTTGAAACGAGAACTCAATAATTAACATATTTTTTATTTTCTTACTTTACCATTGCTACATTGGCTGACTTTATTCAGCTTCAAATTGTAGTTGTAAGAGTATGTAAAAGAAAACAAGTAAGAGGCTATATTCGGCTGTGTCGAATCTTATATACCCTTTACCAAAGTGCTTTTATGTAGTATAGAGATACATACATAAGCACATACATAAAGTATAAACAAAAAGAAAAAAATAATTTGACCGAGTTACTTTTATGTACAAAAAAATTAATTTTCAAACCCTTAAATCATCATTTTAGATTTTTCTGATTCCTTATACCAATCTAGTAGTTCTTAAAAAAATATAGAAAGTGTGTTAAGTGAAAAAAGAAAGTAATAAAAAAACGTTTTATTTATTTACTTTAATATCCAGAAAAAAAATTCAAAGTTTCCAGCTCTGGAGCTGTGGTTTTTATTTTTATAGTTTTCTACAAAAAAGTTTTATTTCCAAAACGTAAAATATATATAATTTATAAAGGCAAAGATAAAAATTAATTAGACTTAGTTACTTTTATATATCACAAATAGTGTAACTTTTCCAACCCTGAAATCATCCTTTTTGATGTTTCTGATTTCTTGCACCAATCTTTTTTTAAGAATGTAAGATGTGTTTAATTTATAGTAAAAAAGGAAAAATTTGTTTTTGTAAGTTACTTTTGTATAAAAAATAAGGTTTTCCAACCCTGGAAACGTCGTTTTAATTTTTTAATTTTTGTTTTAATTTGAAATACCAAATTCATTCGTACTGAAGTATAAAATAAGTTTATTTTATAAAAAAAAAATTAAAATTAGTTTTCGGTAGCTAATTTTTTATATCACAAAAAGTGTGGATTTTCCAACCCTGAAATCATACTTTTTGATTTTTATGATTTCTTATACTAATTTCTTTCTTTTAAGAATATAAGATATCTTTAATTTATAGAGAAAAAAGAAAAAATTGCTTTAGTAAGTTACTTTTGTATAAAAGAAAGTAAAGTTTTCCAACGCTGGAAACGTGTTTTAAATTTTTTTAAATTGAAATACCAATTTTATTTGTACTATAGCATAAAATAGTTTATTTATTTAAAAAAATTAAAATTAGTTTTCGGTAGTTAATTTTTTATATCACAAAAGGAGTAAGTTTCCCAACCCTGGAATCATCCTTTTTGATTTTTCTGATTTCTTACACCAATCTCTTTCTTTTAACAATATAAGATATGTTTAATTTATGGAAAAAAAGGAAAAATTTGTTTAGTAAATTACTTTTGTAGAAAAAGTTAAAGTTTTTCAACCCTGGAATCGTCTTTTTAATTTTTTTAATTGTTTTTTTTTATTTGAAATACCAATTTTATTCGTAATCAAGCATAAAATAATTTTATTTAATAAAAATAGATAAAAAAAATTAGTTTTCGGTAGTTATTTTTTTATATCACAAAGAATCCTCCTTTTTGGTTTTTTTTTTCTTTTTTTTAAGAATATAAGATATGTTTAATTTATAGTAAAAGAGAAAAAATTTGTTTTAGTAAGTTACTTTTGTATAAAAAATAAGATTTTCCAACCCTAGAAACGTCTTTTTAAATTTTTTTAATTTTTTTATTTGAAATACCAATTTTATTCGTGGTGAAGTATAAAATAAGTTCATTTAATCAAAATAAATAAAAAATTAGTTTACGGTAGTTAATTTTAAACTTCACAAAACTTTTAAGTTTTCCAACCCTGGAATCATCCTTTTTGTTTTTCTGATTTCTGACATCTATCTCTCTCTTTTAAGAACATAAGATATGTTTAATTTATAGAAAAAAAGGAAAAATTTGTTTTAGTAAGTTACTTTTATATAAGAAAAAAAGTTAAAAAGATTTCTAACCCTGGAAACGTCTTTTTAATTTTTTTTTTAACTTTTGTTTTTAGTTAGAAATACCAATTTTATTCATACTGAAGTATAAAATAAGTTTATTTAATAAAAAATTATTAAAAACTAGTTTTCGGTAGTTATTTTGTATGGCAAAATGAAGTTTAAGTTTCCCAGCTCTGAAATCGTCTGCTCGATTTTGCTGATTTTCAATACCAATACTTATTTCGACCATTTCTGACCCACCAGTCCAAGAACGAAGTCTCTAGCTTTTCTGGGAGCTTCGGAAAACCGATTTCACGTACAGACAGACTGACAGACGGACATCGCTTATTCATCTTCCCTATGCATAAGGATCGAGAATATATATACTTTATGGCTCGCTTATTAATATTCTGGAAATTACAAACGGAATGGCAAACCTATATATACCCTTTTACCATTTTTTGGTAAAGGGAATAATAAATGTAAATAACAACAACAGCTATTCAAGAATAGTGTTGCCACACAAGTATTTTTCTGACAGTCAAGTTAATAATTAGTGTTTTTTTATGGGCATTGTTACAATTTAAGTTTAAATTTTTTTAACACACTAATAATCCCAAATTATTATTTTACTTATTAACTAAAATATATTTTTATTAAAAAAAATGTAAACTTAAAAGAAAATCAGTTTTTATTATTCAGACAATTGAATAAGTTATATTATTAAGTAGCAAGTCCAAATGTTGTCATAATACATGTTTATATGCTCTAGATTGCTTAATGTTGTCACTAATTAGATTCAGTTTTTACTTGATTGATAAATGAATTAAAAATGTATCGAATTTTTCTTATAATAACCTATAATAAACTAAATTGGCAGCACTGATTGTACCTTATATGCATGGAAATTATTATTAATATACTTGAAGTAATAAATCTCACATCACACGATATGAGACATTTTATGTTAAAATTTTAAACTGAAAAGGTATTATTTATTCACTATCATATCGACAACTGAGTCATCCAAATAAAAATCGCGTACAAGCGTGATTTAATGAAGAAAAAATTGCAAACAGCTAGATATTAGAAAAGGTTTTGCACAATTAAACAGAATAATTAACAAATAAAGACATACAGCAACACTTATCAAATTATTAAACGATTTCTTTCAAGTAAAAACCTATAATAAGACCTTTTATAAAATTTATCAAAATAAAAAATAAAAAAACGTGACCTTCAATTTGATAAAAATGAGAAAATAATAAAATACTTGTGGCATAAAAATACATACACAAGTATGTATATACATAAAATACACTAAAACAAAAATATCTTAAAAAAATTTTAAAACTAATAGTACAAATTTTTTAGTTAAAAAGAACACATACCTGGAGCAATTGGTTGATATTCTTGTTGTGGCAGTAAATAACATGTCAAAACCTTAAACGAATATAGATAATATATAATCAAGTTTAATGGAAAAAAAATATGAAACTTATTTAATGAAGATAATAAATGAATTTCAAATAAACATTTGCTTAACTAGCAAATGATTAGTTAAACATATAAGCAGTAATTTAAAATGCAAACACCGGGACTTATTTAAATGAGTTTGTCAAAAAAAATCGACTTCAATGCAAAGATCTGATAGAACGTTTTCGAAAAAAAATTATGGGATATAAAATTAAATTTTAATGGGCTACCTCCGCCCATTTTTTAAATGCAAGATTTTGTGTTTTTCACAGCTCAGAGTGTGTGTTAAGTTTTGTAAAAATCGGTTCAGTAGAACCACTTAAAATTAAATATTAAATTTTAATGGGAGTGCCTCCGCCCATTTTTTTAAATGCAAGATTTTGTGTTTTTCAGAGCTCAGGGTGTGTGTTAAGTTTTGTAAAAATCGGTTCAGTAGAACCACTTAAAATTAAATATTAAATTTTAATGGGAGTGCCTCCGCCCATTTTTTTAAATGCAAGATTTTGAGTTTTTCAGAGCTCAGAGTGTGTGTTAAGTTTTGTAAAAATCGGTTCAGTAGAACCACTTAAAATGAAATATTAAATTTTAATGGACGTGACTCCGCCCATTTTTTCAATTGAAAGATTGTGTCTAGTATTGAGCTCAAGGTATATGGTAATTTTCGTAAAAATCGGCTGAGTAGAACCATGTAAAATATAATAATAGATTTCAACTTCCTCAACTTTAAAATTGAGCCATTGAAAGAACCAAAGGTGTTTACTAGGTTTCGCAGCAATCAAATAAGCAGAATATCATAAAATCAAATACAAAAATTGTGGGCATATCCCCGCCCACTTTTTTTTTACAATTGGACCAATGGGAAGCTACAAGCTTTGAGACAAAAAAAAAGAATTTTTACAATCCGTCAAAAATGTACAGAGTTAAGGAGTAACGTCCCAAAAAAATAGAGACGAATTGATAACCTCCTCCTTTTTTGAAGTGAGTTAAAAAAGGAGGGAATCCGTCACTTTATTTAACTTACCTGTTCACCTGTCTCCTCATCCACATCTGGCTGATATGTCAGCAAAGGCTGCGCTTGATTCTCTGACAACCAAACAGCTTTCAGCTGTAGATTCACCAGAGAGTATGGCAAATACTGCAATTGATTGCCAGATACATCGAGCACATGCAGCACACTGCAATTCCCCAATTCAGGTGGCAACTTCTTTAATTTATTTTCCCGCAAACTTAAGACACCCAAGCTGGCACAGTTTCCTATTTCAATTGGTAGAAATTCGAGGGCATTACGATCCACATTCAAATTGCTCAATTTGCCCATTTGTCCTATTGAGGCCGGCAATTCGGATAAGAAATTTTCGGTTAGTATGAGTTCTTGCGTGTTTTCACAGCTGCAAAGAAGTTGAAAATTTTAAGACTAATATTAAATTTTAATTTAAATAGAATATAAGAAAAAAAAGAGTAATTTAAATCAGCCCTTAAATATGAAAGTGGTCTAAGTCATGTGCATTTTTGCTTCGAAATATCAAATAAATCTTAAAAAACTTACATAAATATTAAAAAAAATAATAAATAAATTTATATAAATCGAGACTAGCACAACTCTAAATTAAAATGTTGCAAAATATAAAATTATTTTTTTAAGTATTTAAATGCAATCTACTAAATATATCGACCAACGAAATATATGACTTAGACCACTTTCGTAATTAAGGGCACCAATGTATATTGGCTGCCCATAAACGTATTGATATCTTCAAGAGCTAATAAAGGGTGTTTTTTATTGAGGTATAGAACTTTAAGTTGGCATCACTTTTTTAACTGGCGGCCATTTTGTCAGCTGTCAAGTGATTAATATTTAGTTTGGTTTGCCATTTCATCATAAACAGGTTGACAAAAGAACAACGCTTGCAAATCGTGCAAATTTATTTCGAAAATAATGGTTCAGTTCGCGAAGTTTACCGCAAGCTCCGTCCATTTTATGGTCGACCTAATCGTCCATCAGAGCAATTAATTCGGTTAACCATGGATCGTTTTCGCACTACGTTTACTCTATGTGATAATACGCATCCGCAGAGACGTCGAACAGTGCGCACCGAAGAAACAATTGCCGCTGTAGAGCAAAGTGTTGAAGAGGACCCGAATGAATCGATTCGCCACCGTGCACAGCAATTGGAGCCGACTAACCGACTATTTTGTTCCCGAATTGGATGGCATGAATGTGGATGAGTTGTGGTTCCAATAAGACGGCGCTACATGCCACACAGCGCACGTCACAATCGATTTATTGAAGGAAACATTCGATGAGCGCATAATTTCGCGGAATGGACCTGTCAATTGGCCACCAAGATCGTGTGATTTGACACCATTGGATTATTTTCTTTGGGGATATGTGAAGTCGCTCGTCTACGCCAACAAACCAGAAACGTTAGGGGACTTGGAAGCCAACATTCGTGGCGTTATTGCCAACATACGGCCCCATATGCTCGAAAAAGTGGTTGAAAATTGGACCTGTAGAATTAGCTTTATTCGAGCCAGCCGCGGCGGCCACATGCCCGAAGTCATATTTAAACAATAATGGCATAAAATTATCCTTCCAATAAAGCCAAATTGATGGACATTAAAACGATTTTCTTGTGTTTTATTTCAATTCGAAGTTCTATACCTCTGAAAAAAACACCCTATATTAATAAATTGGTTAGGATGGGAAGTGTAGTGCCTGGGCACTTCTACCCGCAGTCAGAAAAGTAATTGATTACATGGAAAGTAGTTTTAATGGCAATGCCAAATTTTTTGCTGTGTTATTTAATATAACCGAAAGAACTTTTAAACATTTTCTTCAAATACTTAAATACTTAACTTATTTTGATACATATGTGCCTTTTTTTTCAATGAATTATTTACAAAATCATTTCATTTTACGTTACTTTGCAATTCAATACTTACTCTCCAATATTTGTATTTAATCGCTGCAATCGATTTTGTTCCAATTTTAAAATCGTCAAACGACTTAATTTCGCTATGCCATCCGGTAAATACTCTAATAAATTTTGTCCCAAATCCAAATCGGTTAGATTTACCAAACCACTGATTTCATTAGGAATTTCTTCGAGACGATTTTCCGATATATCCAAATATGTCAAATTACTCAATAGTCCCAATTCCGGAGGTAATTGTTGTAATTGATTATGATCTAGCCAAAGTTCTTGGAGAGCTGGTAGATAACCCAAATAGGGTGGCAGTTGTTCTATTTCATTATCGCCCAAATCCAGACGTTTCAGCTTTGTTAATTTACTTATAGATTCTGGCAAATGTTTCAAAAGATTCTCACGCAACTCTAGTGATTCTAATTGTGTTAAACTGTAAGAAAAAGCAAAAGAAAAAGTAAAAAAAAAACAGAAATATAACACAAGCAATTTTAAAACATTTTTTTTTGGATTGTTGTTCATCTGTTGAACATGATACGTACTTATAATAATGCTGGGCATTATTTCTTTTGCTTCATTGTTTATTAATTATAGAAAATTATTAGTTATACTTTCTATTCTACGAATAAGGTTGTTTTCTGTTTCTCTTTTTTTTTTTTTTTTTTTTTTTTTTTTTTTTTTTTTTGTTGTACTTACCAACCAAAATCTGCTGGTAATGTGGTTAGAGACATGTCATTTAAACCTAGAACTGTTAAATTTTTTAGTTGTGAAAAACCAGCGGGTAGTTTTGGAATTGGATTTGAACTAAAGTCAGCTACTTGTAGGTTTTTCAAATGTTTGATGTCATCAGGAATGTCTGGGATATCTGCAATAAGAGAATAAATATCAAATTTAGTAAACAATATCAATTTAATTGCATAAGAGAATATTTTTCGACTATTATATAAATATTTCGACTACACTTTCATCTTGAATTAAACTAGCTATAGAATCACACAAGTCCAAAAATAAACGTTTCGTAGATTAAAAATTTATTAGATTATTAAGTGGTTTCTTTTGTTTTTATTATTTAATTAAAATAAGTCTATGTTGCTGCAAAAAAGAGCAGCTAAAAAACATAAAAAAAAATTTCAATGCCTTTTATTTCAATTCAAAAACATAGTTAAATATTTATAAGTCTTTATTATCTTTATATGCAACATGGAAAATAAAATGAAACTACTATAACAAAACGTTCACAGTACTACTTCTCTTTAGAGAACGCACAAATGCACCAGCAACAATATAAAAAAAATATTAAGCAATTTAACCTTCAAATGGTTTCAGTCACAAGTTTAAAACAGCAACTACAGACAAAAATTAATTCCATTCCATGCAACGAATTAAAAAAAAACTGATAGATGCAGCTATAGATACCAGAGATGTGCACGTGAGCGTTTTTCGACTCAGGACACGCACGCTGAAATATATTTTACTTACGCACTTTCACGCATGAATGATCTTGAAAATGTTCACGATCACGCACGCTCACAAATAAAATATTCTTAATCACGCACGAGTGGTTTACAACTTATCACGATCATGCACGCTTACTAAAAAGTATGTAATTCGATTTGGTATTTTTTTTTTGTTTTGGTTGAAAAATAGATTCTTACACATACACCGAGAGAACAAACAGCTTAAAATCAATAAAAACCATATTGAATTAATAAGAAACATTAACGAAAGTCTTGTCATGTTGAAATTTCTTATTTCAATATGGAAAAATACTAATTTATAGTATTAATTTATTAATTTTATTTATTTTTTAAATATCTCAATATAAATTTTTTATTATATTGAAAATTATTGAATTAATGTGATGCGTTCTTATTTTTAAATTACAGCTTTTCCCTGTGTGTACATATGGGCAATTCCCAGGCAATGGACGCGCCATTCGTATTTGAGGAAAAAAACAGGAAAGGAATGGAAATATGCAATAAGATATATATATTTTTAATGCAATGAATGAGTTATAATATATTAAAATATAAAATTTTAGGCGATATTAATAATATCTATACTTTGAATAATCGGTAAAAAAAAAGGCTCAGCAAAATAATATATTTTTTTAAAGTCTCATATTTTGGTCAAAAAATTTTAAAAATTAAAAATGCTTTTACATTTATAAAGTATACACCTTTTTCAGCTTTATTATTTAAAACAAATCAAAAAATTTTAAGCGAAAAATTCTTTTGTTTACCTTTTTCTGGAATTACCTATATGTACCTATGTATTCAGGAATGATATCTCGTGAGAGCGTGAGAATTCGTGCGTGATTCCCAAAAATAGCTCACGCACGAATAATTTTTTTAAGTGACGCTAACGCACTCACGCGTGATTATTTGTAAATTTAATCACGATCACGCGTGATTCATGCGTGAAACTATAAAAACACGACAATTTCACATCTCCAATAGATAACTCCGTGGTATTTTGTTGTTGTGTGTGTAAAATGGGGGTGAACTTGCAAAAATTGCAGGTTAGGAATGAATTATTTTCTTTGGAAATAAATGGCTCGATTATGGATGGCAACCGAACTTCAGTTGCCGAGTTAACTAGCAACGCAACTGAACTTAAAATTTGTATTGTGTATGGCAACTTCCTCCAGTTGCCAAAAAGTTATCGAAAATACGATTATGACATATTGGCAACTGAAAGTAATATAAACAAATATTTAAAATATAAGAAATACAAGTGCTAAAAAGAAAATTATTGAGTAAAAGTGTTTAAAAACATCACTGATCATAAAAATTATTAGTTAAGTGGAATTAATTATTGGTGAAGAGAAGGAAGTGCAAAATTTGAATCGATTAGACGACTCTTTAGAATTACCGACTCTACTGTGAGTAAATGTTGTTGCCTAAAATAAGTTTGAACAATCTCATTTTTAACTGTGAAGCATATTTTCTTTAAATGTGCATAGAAGAAATTCAAAAATAAAAATAATATTGCAATTACTGTTTAATTTTTCCATTTTTTTTTGCTTTTAAACTATGTAGCAACTACAAATTTGTGGTTGCCAATATGGCAACTGAAATTACCAGCTGTTAGTTGCCAGTTGCCAGTTGCCATCTGTAATACCATTTCGGCAATTAGCAACGCAACCAAAGTTCGGTTGCCATCCATAATCGAGCCAAAAATCATTGACTGCTGTACTGTAACATTAAATTGATCCTCGTATAATTGAGTTGGCTTTAGGACGAAGCAAAGCAAAAAAATCTCTAATATGTACGAGTATGAATGTTGAACTATTAAAGTGAAAGCCTAGCTAGGCAGGATAAAAACGAATGAAAAAATAATAAGAAACTACAATTACAAAAGCACTTAGTCGTGTTGTAAGCGGCAGGTCAAACGTGTTATTTTCAATTGTGAGGAAGATGAAAGGAGTAAAAAAACAAACAACATTTACAAAGCACATTGTTTTATTCAGGGAACGAACGTAACACTTATAAGAGTTTTATGAAAAAAAAATACCTTTTAACAATAATTTAGCAAAATATTAGCAGTGCTTGAGTGTTAGAATTTTTAGAAAATACAAATTATAACTAATTTAATTCAATAAATAAGAGTTTATGTACGAACTCTGTGGATAGATGTGGCTTTAAGTCAGACAATAATATTTTTATAGCTTTGCTATTTATTGCACGATACTCCTGTAGGAAGTGATTTTCGTAACAAAAATAATCGACACTATTACAGTTATAGATTTATTTTTGTTTTGATTTATTTGTACTTAAAGGCGGAGTGCGAAAACAAACGAAAAAAACTATTTGATTTTGTTTTGTTTCATTATTTGAAGTGAGTGAAACAAAAATAGCAATGAAAACGATTGCTCAATTTGTTTTTGTGTTGTTTTTGCACATGAGCACAAACCAGAGAACACAGCCGATGGGCTGTAAGCCGGGTAACAGCCGCCACCGACCACAAACAATACATTAATTTAATTGTACGCCGCTAGAAAAGAAATAAATGGAAACATTTGTAAATATTTGCAGAGAATTTGAGATGATCATATAATATATGCACCTATCTCGGTTCTCAACTAAATTCAGTTTGGTCGTCTAAGCGTAGACCAAACTTACACACGACCAAACTGTGTTTTAGTATTATGAACCACAACTGTTTTTTAGTTGAAACTCTCATGACGTTGCCAACTTAAAATATGTAGTTTGACACGAAAAAAACACAAAGTTTTAGAAAAAGTATTGTTTTCAGTGTTTTAGTTCAAAGAAATAATACCAAATGGATACAAATATGTGTAGATTTATTTTATGACGACGGAAGCGAAGTCGCAATTGTAGATGTGCTACGTATCAGAAGAAAAATTCGTGATGATTCCAACCTTCTTGAACTACCCAATGCAAGGTAAGGAATAATCAAAATAGGGGACGAATTCTTTAAAAAAAAGTTTTGAATGTTTTTAGTTATTCCGGTAGAACAAAGAAACGTTTCGTTATTTGTTGGATCACTAAAAACCATATTTAAAGAAATCTTTGTATGTGCCCGCTATACCGCCGATAATGAAATTGTTAAAAAAAATTTGTTATTAAGCATAACAAATATTTCTATTTACGATTTTTCCACTTTTTCTGCTTTTTATATCGCACCAACCAGTTATTAAAAAAAAAGCAATGTGAGTCCGATCACAGAGGAGATGTGTAAACATCTAGTAATAAAATTTTTTTTTTAAGTTGGAAGTACTTATGCTTTTAGTATCTTTTTTTAAATTAATTAAAAGTATCAAAACTTTCAATATTGTAAATACATATGAATTTGTTGGTTTTGTTTGTTTTATTAAACTTATTTGGTTAGTAAAGGGGCACACTGCAGTATATGTATATGTACTGCATTCAAAATTGCAGTAAGCAGTAAATTTACTGATTACTAAAATAATTCAGTAAATTTTTACTGCTAATGAAATTTAATTTGTATTACCAGTAAAATCGTAGGGCCGTAAATCATAATAAAATTGTAGCAAATGGCAAAGTTTTTTCATTCAAATTTTTAAACTTTTGTATGAAAAACATTTAGCCACTTGGTAGAATTTCATTATGAATACGGGCATTACTGACTACTGAAAATTCAATGCACCTCATCATATAACAAATCATTTGGGCAATTTATAAAAATTGTAGAAAAAAATTTTAGTAATCAGTAAAATTTTTTTTGTTTTTACTGAAACTGTAGTGGTACTGCAGTGCTCATCTATGGTAAATGCCTTTACTTTTACTTTTTAATTTTTACTTCCTGTTGTTTATCGTTTATTTGTTGCTGTTCTTGTTGTTGTGTACGCATTGCAATTAAAATAAATTCAGTAAAGTGCGACTTTGACTCGCGCACATTCGGTTTTGATAATTTATTTGATTTAGCTTTCTTCCTTTTTAAAGTTTTTTCAGTTTAAGCGATTTTTTTTAGTTTTATCGCTTTTTTCTCGTTTTGGCGTTTTTTTTTCTCTTTTTGGGTTTTTTTAATTTTCGCAATTTTTTTTCATTTTAGCGATTTTTTCATTTTTGAAATTTTTTTCTGTTTTTTTGGGTTTTTCATTTTGGCGATTTTTTCTGTTTTTGGGGTTTTTTTATTTAGACGATTTTTTCATTTTGGCGATTTTTTCATATTGGCGATTTTTTTGTTTAAGGATTTTTTTCATTTTGGCGATTTTTCCGGTTTTTCGCGATTTATTTTAGTCCTAAAGATTTTTTTTAATTTGGTGATTTTTTTCGTTTTGGCGATTTTTTTTTTGTTTTTTGCGATTTTTTTATATTTGGCGATTTTATATTTTTTTGATTTTTTAGTTTTACCGTTTTTGAAAATTTCAAGAGTTTTGCTCTTACGGTTTCCAAGATACAGCAAGTTGTCAAAATTACAAAGTCAAATTGCATTAACTGTTGGAACACCCATTGATTGAAATTTTTTAAATTTAGGGTAAATTGTTGCAGTCTGTATAAAAATACACTAACTTTTAAAATTTCAAGTATATACAATTGTATGTATATTACATGGGATTTTAAAATTTTTCGTTGCTCGTTTTGGAACAGCCTTTAGTTTTTAACTCTCATGTATTTGTTGTTGTAGTGACCAAATGTCTACACATTGTGTCCAATTTTCAAGTCTGTAGCTCTTGCGGTTCATTTTCACCTTTGATGTACGGAAATAAACTTCTGTAAATAACCGGCGGCGGCGCACCGTCGTTTCGAGCCGATCGACTTGTTTCTCTGCTTCTTTCAAACACTAATACACTCATACATAGCTCACACCGATATGACAATGCTGTGAAAGAAAAGCAAAGAAATCTCAGCAAAGAAATCAAAGTCAAAAGATTTTTACCCCCTAGCGTATAGATGTTTACCCATCAAAAACCCAACCACAGACCCAACTACTAAAAGCAGTTGTGTATACTCAAAGCTTTTCTGAACCAAACTTACGCAGAGTGGTAAATGACAGTACCAAAACACAACTGAAAAGTCAACTGTTAATTTAGTGGAGAATGGCAATGCAAAAATATCAATCCCATCCAAACTATTTTAAAAGTTGAAAATCGTGATAGGGGCAATAATTTCACACATGAAATTTGTTTTATATAACTAAGCAGCAAAGGTATGACCCGGTGTTCTAAGACACCTCTTTTTTTAACGTGTCCTTTCTGTAGTGACTTGAGAGTTAAATAAAATTTAAAAAATAATAATTTTTAAGCAAAATATAAAATTGCGAATATGTATAATGTTTCAAGTTAATTTTGTCATTAAAACTCATGCAAATATAAAAAT
Source organism: Tachina grossa (assembly GCA_949987645.1). NCBI lineage: Eukaryota > Metazoa > Arthropoda > Insecta > Diptera > Tachinidae > Tachina > Tachina grossa. The sequence continues at coordinate 170,635,976 of OX465274.1, read as the reverse complement.
TCAGTCAAGTGCCAGTTTGACTTGCATACGAAGGACTCCGTACGGACACTAGATACATATCAGTACCTTAATATAGAAAGGCCGTAACTCGTTATTTTTTTGATATCGAGATTTTTGTATATTTCAATAGAATAACATCTAATATATCGAAAAATTCAAAAATTACGATATCAAAAAAATAATGAGTTACGGCCTTTTTATATTAAGGTAACGATATGTAATACTATACGAACTTTAGCCTATATATGCCCGTTATTTCTACAAACAGGTAATTTACCTAAGTTAAAACCTACGAGTTTGCCTTATAAAATTTAACTTACACCATAGATATCAGTACACTAATAGATATCTATGGCTAGAAATAACGGGCAATAATCGAATATTTTACCTGATGTAGAAATTTTTTTTTAAATGTTAAGTACACGATACTTTTTTCAGTTTTTAGCGACTTTCTTAGTTTTGCGCTTTTTCTTATTTTAAGCGCATTTTATAGTTTTTGGGGTTTTTCTAGTTTAGGCGATCTTTTTTTTCGATTTTTTCGGATTTTGGCGATTTATTTTAGTTTAGACGATTTTTTTAGTTTGGACGCTTTTTTCGTTTTGAGAATTTTTTATGTTTTTGCTGATTTTATTTTTTTGTTTAGGCGATTTTTTTCAATTGTAGTCCGTGTAACAAGGATTATGTTTGTTGGTATACTTCCTAATATTGGGGTATTTCTCTTACCTTGAGAATTGAAAAATAATTATTATTTGTTGTGGTCAATGGTTTTATTGCAACCGGCTAATATTTTTCTATCATACGAGTTATTTTTTAGCTTTTCTCTTACCAACAGTAATTCCAGAGATTTTCTATTGTGTTTAACTTGGTGACTTTCAATCAATATGATAAAATAAAGAAAACATGCCAATGCGCATATTCAGCAAGATGAACTCTTTTAAGGGATTCAATAGTTGAATCTGATATGGGTAACTTCTGTGGTTAAAGTAGGATTTATTTTTATTTAAAAATTATGTCAGAACCTTTTAAAATTTGTTGTATATTCGGCTTAATTTTTCTCAGGTTAACCAATTTTATATGTAAATAGTTTCTACACACATAAAGTTACGACAAAAAAGATTTAAAAAAAACAGTAAAAGTGCGACTTTGACTCGCACACGAAGGGTTTCGTAGGGACACTACATATGTGCCCTTAATTATTATGGTGGTGTGTATATTCCCAGCAAAAAATTCAAAAAAGGTTTGGAATTAAGCATTTTTGGTGGAAGCACTTCCCTACTGGATTACCAACTTAATGATTGTTACAAATCGTGAGACTAAAATAATCGATTCTTGAGAAGTACTTACTTTTTTATTTGGAAACACGTACACATAATCTATTTCGTCTAAAAAAATCATTCTCTTCATTTAGCAACTTGCACGTCATTTTTTTAAATTTTAGGTAATGTGATTTGTAAGCGAGTAATGAAAATTGGCAATCGGAAAAGTAAGTCATTATATGGCAAGTAGTTCTAATGGTAATGTGTAATTTTTTGCTGGATTACGATAGGATTTCAACATGTTTCGTTGATCGCTTAATAATACCCTTCAATTTTTAACTGTCAGATATTTATTGCTGCAGTGGCCAAAGTTTTACGTATTCTAAGAAAATTGCAAGCATCTAACTTTTACGGTTTTCGAGAAAACAGCCTATGGCAGACAGACGGACATCGTAGCGAAAACAATAGGGTTTCTTTTATTCATAAAAATATTGAAGGCTTAATAAGAATAATTTTGTATGAAAATTTGTTTTAAAAACAATTTATAAATCCTTAATAAACTTAATAAACTTTTATAAATAAGGCTGGTAGTATAGATAGAACATATTTCGTTCTAATTTATTTTGACAGGCTTAGTAGAATGGTGGAATTGATTAACATTTTAATTAAATTTTAATAAGGAATAATTTTTAAATCAGATTTTAGTTCAGTATTTTTAATGCTTATAGAATGAAATATTTTAAGTATTTAAGGTGTTTTTCTAAAGACAAGAAGAATAAAAGTAGGCTTTAGCGCGGGGGGGGGGGAATACCGGCATTTTTCTGTGCCGCCACGCACTACATCACTACTCACGTCTAACTACTTGGACAGATAATATTTATTAACATCAGCTATTTAGCATGAATTTTTAATGAAATAGAATATGAAAAATGCTAATTGTTAAATAGATCTGCTTATGTGTTTAACTATTAATGTTTGGCTTTTACGATCTGGTACAACGAATAAATATAAATAATAAAAAATCATCTGACTTATCAGCTGAGCGAGTCAGATATAACTTTGCTTTTTACTTTTTTTATAATTTTTGCTTCTGAAAGTACGTATGTACATTTTGTGTTTCTCATTATTATTTAAAAAAAAAAATTACAGACTATTAACGATTTTCTAACTGAAAAAGCAACTTTTTCAATGTACTGTGAATAATTTAATTTTTTTTTGTTTGTTTTGCCAAAACATCAAGAGATGCTCCCAGTGGCATGAGTCTATGCAAGCGAAACATGCAAATTAATTTGTGTCTCCAAATTCCTATATTCTAGGCTCCAGCAGCGAAAGCTTTACTAAAAACAGCAGAAACTCATTCGAAACTCATATGAATTGGATTATTTAAAAACATGATGTGACAGTAGTACATATTCTTTTTAATAAGGATACATCAACATACATTAACATACATACATACAATGAAAACAGTATTTAATAAAATAATCAATAAATTCAGTAGGCAGTTTTGTTATCTAAATTACAAAAAAAAAAAAATTGTTCAATTACACATAACAAAAATTTAATTTAAAAATATAAACCGAGACAGACTATTTGTTCAGTGCGTTCTCTACGTTAAAAAGGTCATCATCATCATCAAAACAAAAAGCTGTCCCCAATGACGAGAACAAGGAGTAACAAACAGTATTAAAAAAACAATAGATATTGTACTGACCTAAATTTTTTTACACTCATAAAATAATAACACCCTCTTAGAATGACACACTTATGTACTTGTGTCTATGTATGACACTTTTCAAAAAGGCAATACTTTGCTGGAGAGGCCTCAAAGCAAAATTTCGTTTATTTGTGGAAGAAAAAATATATTAAAACATTGTTTCAATTTTGGTTTTATACAGAATATCGTAACATGGTCCTTATAGGCCACCCCTGAAACTTCCCGCTAACTCTGAAGTGATTGAAAATTTATAATTTTTTTTAACTACAGTTTTTTTTACAAGTCTTTAAAGTTTTTTCCACAACGACATCTTTTGATCCACTAATCCGATAATGGTTGATTTTTTTGGGATTGGGCGCAATTTTTCAGTTTAAAAAAGTAAAAAATAAAAATAAAAAAATAACGAAAAAATTGATTTGACAAGGACTGTTCGAATTATTAAAATAAAGCAATTTTTGCGTTAGTATTTTGTCAATAATATTACCCAAATGGATCAACCGAGTTTGATTTTGATTTGCGGCTGCTGCTTTCTCACTCTCTCTCTCACAAAATTACAAACTTTATTTTTGAACTTTTGCAACAAATCCTAAACAAGTCCTATACTGCTTCTCTGAAGTAGAAAACGCCAAAATATATGTCAAATATGAGGTATAAACACTACTACTAATAAAAAAGATGTACATACTTTCATTCATAAAATAATCAAAATAAATTTCGATGACCTTAAAATGTCAAGATCTAAACTCGATTTTGGAAAGCCGGGGTGAAGTTAGTAACTTCCTCTATTTCACAGTGGAAAGTAATTAAAAAGCTATTTGTTATTTTCTTCTTTGAAGAAGTGCATACGAGCAAAATGAAGGCCTATATTTCTACGTATTTCTCATATGGTATATCTGTGACAAAAAGGAAAAGTCGAGATAAGTTAATTTTAATTTAATGGCACCGTTGTAATAGTCATATTCAAAGTTACCATTGTGCGAAATTTCAATTATTTTGTGTGATTTTTCAGGAAGTTATAGCTGCTTATTGTGCGTTCTATTTAAGCAAAATTTAGTACTTACGAGACTTCGTTCAAAATCTAGTAGATGTCTCATACAAAACGAAACCTATTTCGTCACTATATATTTTCAAATTGGTACTAAAGTCAGCCTGTGTACATAAAAAGTTGCGTGAATTGGCTACACTGCAGTTGTTTGGTTGTAGTTTTGGAAAATTTCCAGTTAATGAATTTTGTTCTGGGATTTCGTTTTGAAATCTGCTACATTTGGTGCAGGTGTAAACGCCCTGTTATCTTTTTTCGACTCATAATCTCATATGGAATAATGAATGTATTTTCCTTAAACAGATTAAAGTGGGCAAGGCGAATGCAGTAAAAGTTGACCTTGTCAGCTGTTGATACAAAATTGAGCAATTTGAACCAAAATGTCAAAATTTGCTCAGAAATCTTTTGACTTATTGGTTTTGCAGCATAGAAAACTACATGTTGTTTTTTGTGTTGCAAAATTGTTGTACTCATAAGGTCACCTGATACTGAATTCACCTTGAAAGTGGGCACCGAATTACCCAATTTAACTGTAAAAGAAACAAATTTCTGAAAATCTTGAAGATTTAAAAGTGCTCTCCTACTAAACTGTGAAATATGACTTCAGCACGTTCGCCTTATTGCAATAGATACATATTAGCCCAATTCACAATCTTGTGCAAATGGTCTTGCATCGTTGCATGTGCAAAATAGTATAGCATATTCATATTCGCCACTTAACAATTCTTAGTGGTGAGTATCAATATACTAACCACTTTGCACATGCAACGATGCAAGACCATTTGCACAAGATTGTGAATTGGGCTATCATCGTTACCTTAACTCATTTGCCCAATTCACAATCTTGTGCAAATGGTATTGCATCGTTACATGTGCAAATTGGTATAGTATATTGATACTCTCCACTAAGAATTGTTAAGTGGTGAGTAGAATATACTACACAATTTTGCACATACAACGATGCAAGACCATTTGCACAAGATTGTGAATTGGGCTATTATTTTTTTGAAATCGAGTTTTTTGTGTATTTCGATAGAAGAACATTCTATATATCGAAAAATGCAAAAATCTGGAATTCTATGAAATTATGAGCTAGGACCTTTCTATATTAAGGTAGCGATATGTATATTGTTTAGTTCTTTTTCGGCATGCGCTTGAGTAATAAATATAAATACATTCATATGTATGTATAAGTATATAAGTACAAAAATTTATTGATACCTTATTATGTACGCATTGAAGGCTTAACACCCCTTTTATCATTCATTTAACCGCACAAAATGTTTCGAGCCGGCTTAATTTTAATTCACATAAATGGAAAGTATGTATACATTAACATCAATTATTGAACGCAAACGGAGAAAGGGTTGTATGTGTTGCTAGACTACATGCTACATAGTTACTGCAAGCAATTAATAAAAAAAATAGGAATACATACAAATTACACTTAACAAGGGCGTAGGGGTAGTTGAATGAATATTAATACATTTTTGAGTATTTGCTTATGTGATGACAGGTGCTTGTTTTTTCTGCTTTCTTAATTTGTTTTTATCTTTAATTTTTGTTTTTGTAATGAAAACAATGATACATTTTCAACATGCAAAATAATAGCCCAATTCACAAACTTGTGCAAATGGTCTTGCATTGTAGCATGTGCTAAATGCTTAGCATGTTGATACTCACCACTTAACAATTCTTAGTGGTGAGTACCAATATACTATACCATTTGCACAAGATTGTGAATTGGACTAATATGTATTATGAAAAAACATCATGGTATGTATGTAAATATTTGTATAAGGAGTATAAATGCGAATATAATTTGAAAGGGGTCTAAGTGATATATGTATGTATATAGTCGTTGTTACGCAAGATTTAATGGATTGCACTTAAATAAATTAACTGCACCTTCCACTATGTCCAAAAAAAAATTTCATTCCACCATATTGTCAGCTTTTTATCGCCGATTTTTTGAACTTATTAACATTTACATCACAATAAATACAGCCATATTGAACAACGAAAAATGATTGTATTATTGTTTTGCTTTACAACTATATTCGTTCTGTTAGAAATGTGCGGGAACTTTGTATAATGAATATAATACAATAATCAGAGCAAAAGTGTTCAACAATATTTTGATGATATAATTCTCAGGGACCCAAAATAATTATTATTCTTGAATTTTTAAAAGAAAAAAATCAAGTACAAGGAAATATCGTAGATCCTAGGCAATTACACCATTTTGATTGTTTTCAATTAGATTTTTTAAATTTTAAATGATTTAAAATTTTTGGATTTTTAGTTTTTTGGGCAGTAATAATTGTTATATATTTTCTGATTTTTATTTTTTTGAGCAGAAATAAAAATTAATTTCTGATTTTTATATTTTTGAGCAGAAATAAAAATCAAAAACTGATTTTTATTTTTCTGAGCAGAAATAAAAATCAATTTCTTATTTTTATTTTTATTTTATCCTTTCCATTTGATACCCATATCATGAAAGTGATTAATGTACATTGATGGTCTTCTTTTTTTGGCGCCTCCGCCATTTTTTTTCATCGCGTTTTTGATCATATTCTCGCAAATCCTTTTCATTTGGTACCGATATCATGAAAGTAATAAATGTATATACATAGATGTTCTCCTTTTGGCGCCTCCGCCATTTTTGGTCATCTCCTCTAAAATGCCTTTCATTTGATACCCACATCATAAAAGTGATAAAAAGAGTAATACGACCATTTTTGGTGTCCACCATTTGTTGTCGTCAGCGGAATGTTCACAGGTTGATCTCATCGTAGTAGCTATATATATATTTAGATACATACATGTGCATATACAAATTTATTTTTTACATTTAATGTAAAAATAAGAAACTGATTTTTATTTCAGCTCAGAAAAATAAAAATCAGGAAATAACTTTCATTTCTGCTCAGAAAAATAAAAATCAGTTTCTGATTTTCTGACGAAATAATATTTTTACAAACTGTATTGGATTGTTTGCAAATAAATTTTACCAGTGGGAAGTAAAATAGCAATTGCTTGGTTTTTACATTCCGTTCGCGTTGTTGACAACTCATTCGAATTAGTGGTATCAGGATTTTTATGAAAACACTTACGTCTTCTTCGTACTAAAGTAAGTAAGAGAAATGAAAATCAGTCTTCTTTCGCTTCTTTCGACATAGAAATGGGACATAAATTTTAATATGCATAATATATAATGTTTTTTTTAGAGGTATAGAACTTCGAATTGAAATAAAACAAAAGAAAATCGTTTTAATGTCCATCAATTTGGCTTTATTGGAAGGATAATTTTATGCCATTAATATTTAAATATGATTTCGGGCATGTGGCCGCCGCGGCTGGCTCGAATAAAGCCAATTCTACAGGTCCAATTTTCAACCACTTTTTCGAGCATATGGGGCCGTATGTTGGCAATAACGCCACGAATGTTGGCTTCCAAGTCCCCTAACGTTTCTGGTTTGTTGGCGTAGACGAGCGACTTCCCCAAAGAAAATAATCCAATGGTGTCAAATCACACGATCTTGGTGGCCAATTGACAGGTCCATTCCGCGAAATTATGCGCTCATCGAATGTTTCCTTCAATAAATCGATTGTGACGTGCGCTGTGTGGCATGTAGCGCCGTCTTGTTGGAACCACAACTCATCCACATTCATGCCATCCAATTCGGGAACAAAATAGTCGGTTATCATGGCTCTATACCGGTCTCCATTAACGGTAACTGACTCTCCAGCATTATTTCGGAAGAAGTATGGCCCAATGACTCCACCAGCCCATAGAGCACACCAAACAGTCAGTTTTTGTGGATGTAATGGCGTCTCAAGGGTCTCATGTGGATTCTCTTCACTCCAAATGCGGCAATTTTGCTTGTTGACGTAGCCATTCAACCAAAAATGAGCCTCATCACTGAACAAAATTTTGCGATGAAAATCAGCATCGAGATCAATCTCATTTTCGGCCCATACACCAAAATCACGACGCATTGCATGGTCTCGCGGCTTTAATTCTTGCACAAGCTGGATCTTGTAAGGTCGCAAGCCAAGATCTTTGCGCAAAATCTTCCATAAAGTTGATGGACAAAGCTCCAATTGCTGTGCACGGTGGCGAATCGATTCATTCGGGTCCTCTTCAACACTTTGCTCTACAGCGGCAATTGTTTCTTCGGTGCGCACTGTTCGACGTCTCTGCGGATGCGTATTATCACATAGAGTAAACGTAGTGCGAAAACGATCCATGGTTAACCGAATTAATTGCTCTGATGGACGATTATGTCGACCATAAAATGGACGGAGCTTGCGGTAAACTTCGCGAACTGAACCATTATTTTCGAAATAAATTTGCACGATTTGCAAGCGTTGTTCTTTTGTCAACCTGTTCATGATGAAATGGCAAACCAAACTAAATATTAATCACTTGACAGCTGACAAAATGGCCGCCAGTTAAAAAAGTGATGCCAACTTAAAGTTCTATACCTCAATAAAAAACACCCATTACAAGATTATTAAAAATCCTGGCAACGCTGGTTAGAAAGCATTTGTCTATCTTTTAATCGCCCATATATGTCTCAATTCAATTGTCAATTGAGTTTTTCCATTGAACTGATTCTTGGCCACACACTTACTTCATAAACTGAATTGAGAGATTTTCATTCAATTGTCAAATTAATATTTTTTTAGAAATAATAAAAATTTTATACATTTACAAATTTTAATATTAAAAAAATCTATTGCATTCATTCATTAATTTTTATACTTTTTATTAAAAATTCAATAAAATTAAATACATTTCAAGAATACTTAACTTTTTCTTTGCAAAATAAAACTACAGTCAAATCAGTTTTAGCGCAACACGCTTTACTGAAAAAAATCGGAATACTGAAAGCAATACAAATCCCCGCACTGATTTTAAACGCAGCTAGTCTTATTCACTACGCTTTAGCGAAACATCGCTTTACTGAAAATATCGTATTACTGAAAACCAAAAGCAAGCTCACAACTACGTTCTATATGAAACTTACTTAGCTTTGGTAAAAAAAATAAACAATAAAGGTATTCACGTCAAAATTTGCACTGTTGCAGAAAAGCAAAATTGCAAAATTTTCAAAAAATATAACAACAACCACATAGAAAATTATTTTGCACAAATGGTGCAAAATTGTCAAGGTCTGAGTAAGTGCAAGATTATCAGAGTAAATTTTACAAAGTTGTGCAACTTTTTATGGCATTGCCAATCCAAAAAAAAAATGGACAAAAAGTACTTATAAAATCAACCATACACCAAATTACAACGCAGAAATACCTTAATGTTTTTATTTTAAATGAAAAAACAAGTCGTTCAAGATATTTTCGATACAAATAAATTAATTAAAAAACTATAAAATTTAAATATTTTTAAAAAATCTTATTAAGAAATCTTCAAATTCGAGTTTAATATAACAAATACATAATTTTGTTGTTTTCAAAAGACCTATGGGTCAAATTGTTATTAGAATTTTGTTAAATAATACCAATATTATTGATATTGATATTTTTATTAGTGAATCAATTACAGAATTAATTATAGAAGCGTTTCTTTTAAGAATTACGAAAAATACGAGTACAATATATCTATGCACATGTTGCTCACGTCAGAAAGTGAAATTATGCATTTTTGGACAGTTGCAAGAGTTGACGTGAATACCTTTAATGACAAATTTATTTATTAGAAATCGATTGCATGACCCAAGGGTGAAAAAATTTTGCATATTTAGTCCGTTAAAAAATTAAATGGCAAAATGTATTTGTCCTTTTCGCTCTTACGTACTTTATTGTATTTTTCTATTATATTGTCAATGCAAGTAGCTAGACATTTACTGATTTTAAGCAGTACACTTAAGTCTAACAAATTTCACTAATCCGAAAAAAAAATTCAAAGAAAAAGTCGGATAACTGGAAAAAATTGGGTTTTGGTTATTTCCAATAAAGCGGAATCGACAAACCTAAATTTTCTCAGCTCACCAAGAGACTCGAACACACACACAGCACAATCGAATTGAAAGATTTGCTAGTCAACTTGAAAAAATCAAAATCTTTTGATTTTTCTTCAACCAACTCGACAAATGACAAACTAATCAACTGACAGAGCCATACACGCCTTGATTTGGACAAGCGGCTCGGCTGCCAGTTGAAATGAAACGTGTTGCCACTTCCCTGGAAATGGCTGTGATCACACCAATTTAGAATTCAATAAAGAAATTGCTTTTTAATCGAGTATTTTGAAAACACTTTAATTTGTCACACAATAGGGCAAAAACTATAATAACATATAATTATATTGAAATCAGTTTTTTAAAGAGAGCCCGAATTTGAAAGTAACCACAAGTCTGTTACATTGCAGTCTTGGGCAGTGACACATGATATGTTGCTCCCCATTAACATCGCTAAGCTTGCAAAAATGCTTGGGTGACATTCTCCCATTTGCAGGTCCTTGCTACAGATCCATCTTTAGAACTTGGACTTGTTTGTTCAAGTCCCATTAAAGACAACGACAAAACTACAATTCGTTATAACTGTTAACAAATCTTTTTGAATGTTGTAATTTCGAAGAAATAAATGATAATTATGAAGTGGCATCAAGATGTCTGGTTAGCCCTGACAGAGCACACCAATATGAGGCATTAAGGCACTCAGAAAACAGTTTCATTGCCAGGTAAGTTCTATGTACAGTTAGTCGTGTATATTCGATCACAAAACTAGTTTCGCAGCTTTTTTCATCACTGCTTTAAAATAAAAGGTTAGTTTTCGAGTTGAAAATTTTAAATTTTAATTACTCAAACTTTGACTCAATACCATTTTGTCCATGTATATATATGTGCTTTTGGCACTATATTTAGTGCTTTTTGAAAAGTCAAAACCCCAAATTTTGAGAGTTAGTGCCAAACTAAGATAAAGCACTAAGTAGTGCTTTTAAGAAATTTGTATATTTCTTAAAATTACTTTAACAAAAAAACTTGGTGTATTTATTTGTTCAGAGTAAAGCAGCCCATACTCGATTCAATTCAATTTTCAATTGAGTCGGTTGTTGTCCAAATCAAAGCGTGTATGGCTTTGTCAATTGATTAGTTTGGCAGTTGTCGAGTTGGTTGAAGAAAAATCAAAAGATTTTGATTTCTATGTTGACTAGTAAATCTTTCAATTCGATTGTGCTGTGTGTGGCCAAGAATCAATTCAATTGAAAGACTCAATTCACAATTGAATTGAAACGTGTATGGGGTGCTTAAAGCATACCTTCTTCGTGATATATATCATTAAATATGTTGATAATATTGTCGAAATGTGGAATAACTTAGAAAACGTTATTAAATTTCACTCGTTTTTCACGTTAGTGCTTTTTACGCTTTTTAGATCTCAAAATTACGCTTTTTATTGCTATTTTAAAATTCTGATGTGCCTTTAGAGCCAAAAAAGTTGGCATCACTGATTCTATATTTGAGTAATTTTTTTACTCTAATTATTTTTTTGTTTTCAATATAAATAAACAGACGAAAATTTTTACTAGTCGGCTTTAAACTGGCTGTAGATAAATTAAAATTTGGCACAACATCAAATGTAGCAATGAAAAGAGCAAGTCTTGCCGGAAATTCATTAACTGTGAACTCAGGGCTAAACATACGAGTTTCGCCACAGAATATTTATTTCGTTGACAACGTGAGTAGCGCGAGACTGAACAAGTGCATGTCATAAATATTTTTACCCTAGATTAAATTAAATAATTGTCTAACTAACTTTTTTGTATAAGCAGCAATTAACCCTAGAAAGATAATCATATTCTGACATACGTTAAAGATAATCATGCGTAAAATTTACGCATACTTTTTGGAAAGCTAAATTGTAGCATTTTGTTGATTAATTTAAAATGACCTAATGTCGATTACGTTTTTCTATATAACTGCAGTAAAAATAGCCGAGTTTTAAATATGTTAATATATTTTTATTATCAGAAAAAACAAAAACAAAAGAACAACTTCAGTAATATAAAAAATTTAGAGGTCATATATCTTTGAAAACTTATCACCCGTTTTTGGATTTATAGTCATTAATTTCAATGAATATACTAAATAAACAAATTATTTTTTATAAAATATATGTATAAAGATTTTTTAAAATTAGTCAGATACGACTTAGGCAGATGTCAATATTATCAAGACCTTTTTCACTGCTGTCATTACCAAAATCCCAATTAAAGCACAAATTTAAACTTCGCACGTATTCCGAATTACAGCGCTGGTCATAGATGTACAATTAAAGCGCAAATTTAAACTTCGCACGTATCCCGAAATACAGCGCTGGTCATAGATTTACTTCTTTTAAAAGATATCTCGGCATTAGTCTATTTTACGATATTCGTAATTACCTCATCAACCAAAAACTTGTTTAAGGATGAAAGGGGATCATGCAGACTGCAACACATTCGTGTAGCACCCCTTTGAGATCTAACAAAATATTAAATGCTGGCACTCGACCGCGTCTACGTGATTTTGGTGTCAACCAACAATGTTTATTATTTCCTCTTTTAGCCCTCTGGGACAGAGAGATGCTGATGAAGAAGCTGGTTGCTCTATCTTAACTTCGTGTATGTACTCGCCTTTCCAATTTTTTTTTAAACACACAAACACAACCCGCACAGCGATTAGTTTGTCTGCGAAAAACACACAGGGTCTATGGCGGGAATCGAACCCACGACCTCTGGACTGATAGGCTAGTAGCATTGCTACCACTCAGCCACAGGGGCACCTGTGTGTGTTTGTGTGTTTTTTTGATTTTTTTCGAGTCAGGCTATCGACAAGTCAAAAGCTTCTACATAAAATTTAACAATTTATGCATAATAAGTGGTTAACAAAAAACAAACAACACGAATGTTCATAAAAATAGTAAACTTGAAAGTCACTCTAAAGATAATCATGCGTAATTTTGACTCACATACCCCTTATATTTCAAAAATTTAAATACAAACCGTCACGACGTTTGGGTCTCATTAAAGGTATCATTAACGACTGAGATGTCTAAAGAGTACAAATCAGTGTGCAGACTTAATTTTTTTTTAAATTCGGTAGAATCGACACCAAAAATCGGCAGATTTTAATGAAATTCGGTAGAAATTTTTTTTATTCAGAGAAACATAAAAAATAAAAAAATATATGTACTTATATATAAAGGGTAAGTGCAAGGAGTATCAAACTAAACAGGTTCCAAAAGCGCATTTAAAACTTCACATGTGATTGGACTGTCATAAACAATGAAGCATTTCCAATAAAAAAAGTGTCATCCCCAGTTATTTGCCATTACGCTTTATATAGATATGCTATGCATATATAAAATAATATACATAAAATGCAGTTTTTGTAAATAGGTTTTATAAAGCTATAAAAATAACTTTTATATGACAAACATTTGTAACTACAAAAATTATATGTAAGATCCATTTATGAATTTAAGCTTTTGTGCAAAAGTTATTAAATATTTCATCCCCAAGGCACAATTATTTGGCAAATACTAGGTTACTTATAGTTTCAGTTTTTAACCGATTTCTTTGTTCTGTTTTAATTATTTTCATGACAGAAAATGACCGCTCTGCGACCTCACTGCCATGTGGCAAAATAGGCAATTTATACATATATCGACTTAAATTACTAAATAACAATATTCGTTAAATTTCAGGGCTTGTTCGGTAGAATCGGTAGATTGTTAAATTCACCAACATATTCGGTAGAATCTACCGAATATCGGTAGAAGTGTGCACACTGGTACAAATGCGAATTCATTGTAAATAAAGAGAAATAACAATATATTGAAAGGGTATGCGTAAATTATACGCAGATTATCTTTCTAGGGTTAATGTTAATTATAAATTTTTGTTATATTATTTTTTATTTATTATTTCATTATTTTTATAGCCAAATTCAGTTGCTATAGCAATTTCAAACTATGTAAATGTAGTTGTGTGATTGCAACATTAGTTAAAAAAAAAATACAAGCGCACACCCAAATTCTTTGACATTGTTTGAACTTTGAGAACTTTTGTGCTCTTTTTTTATTTTTATTTTATATTAAATTGAATTTTATCGGCTTATAGAAATATTTAAATAAGTGAACTTTATTCATAAATTAACAAAATTTTAGTTTCGTGACATTGCCAGCAAAGCAGGAGCTATTTAATATTTGTGAGAAATCATATTTAATTTCAAATGTAATTTGCAATCTTGAATTTAAATTCTCTATATAAAAAAATCAGTACATACTAATGAAAAATTGACATACATAAATGTAATGTGGAAATACAACCCTGATGGCTGACTTGAGTATAAAATTTATATAGAATGACACTAACACCCTGTTTCTATATACAATCCAGGCGGTCGACTTGAGTATAAAATGTATACGGAAAGGACTAATTTTTTCAAGTTTTCATACAAATTTTCTAGACGAGTGATTTTTGAGTGATTTTCATGCAACTCTTCAAGGCGAGGCGAGGCGACTGCCTGACTTGTGAATAGTTTTAATCAACTATCGACAACAAAAGTATAACATTGTTTAATACAAACAGTACTGTAAGTCAATTCGGCAGCATAAAAGAAGTAGACAGCTTAAAATTTCATGTATTTATATTAATTGAAAAAAGTATATTTTTCTTTCACAATGTATATTTTTTTAAGTGAAATTTGTTTTTTTTTTGCCACTTTGTTTGCTAAATTTCTTCGCGCTGTTGTAGTGCTTCTCCCCTTTTGATAACAAAAGAAATTACAACATTTGGAAAGAAATTTGTATTCATGCTGTGATCCTGCTTTCATGTAACATAAAACTACTTTTTGCAATAAAAAAAAAGATGTTGTAGGAGAATGTACACAAAACACTAGAACCATTCATTTATTCATTCTTCACTTTGTGTTTTAAATTACAATTTGAATTTGGGGCAAAGTTTCAAATGAATTTCTTTTTAATATCTACGTAAATTTAAGGCGAGGGTGGAATATGCTCGAAAACTTAATTTCATATACATGCATACATATGTACATAAATGTCGCGATGTCGAGTCTTAACCGCCAAAAAAAATCTTAATCGACACATTTTGGGACCTCTCTTTTTTGACGATCGCAAATAACCGATTTTGTTCAAAAAATTTAGTTCGAAAAGTATGTCGCTTAAGCTTTTTGCAGGTTATGGCACGATATAATGATTCTCAAAAAATAAATTTTCGTGACTTTCAAAGCACTTGTTAACTCATGTTTTTGTTTCTGAAGAAGTCATATTTATACCTTATAAGGATAAAAATTATAAGAACCATTTTCGCTGTCGTATACTGATCTCACTGTGTATTATAATGTATGACAAAATTCTCATTTGCTTTATATTTAAAATAGTACAAGTATTTTAAGTTTATAGACAATTTAAGTTTAAGAAAATTTATTATTATCTTTTTTTTTTCTTTTTTGCACGTTTTTAATAATACAGTGTTGCAGCGCCTCTGGTGTCAATGCGGCGTATTAAATTTTCTAAACTGTATTTAGTAGCCATTTTATTGGTTATTTTACTTCGCCGATGATTCTACTACATAATACCGACGAAGGAGGTCGTTCTGATGTTACATTAGGATTAGTATCCGCTGAAGCCAGTGTATTTAAGTGACCAGTGTCTATGCCTTCTTCACCTGAACTTTCCCACAACAACTAACACAAAGGGACGCTAATGCACAACAGAAAAATACGTGGTTTTATTTAATTAATGACGGTCGGATAGCGGGCTCGAACCCAAGACCTTGGGTTTTGTAGTAAACGTGCTAACTACTTCAGCCAACGCCAATTATTTTTGAACTTAACACAACCTATTTTTTTTAACTTATTAATTTACTCGTATTTTAGCTTGTCAAAAAGAACATCATCAGAACTAACTTGTCATGTCTACCAAATGAAAAGATAAGTAAAATGATTGTGAATGATCCAATTGGACTTTCTGGTGTCATTTCTTCCTACCCTGCATCAATTCTTCCTCTATTGGCCTAGTTCTTTATACAATAGAAACAGAATTTTCTGCTCTCAATCATTATTGTCCTTTTTTATTTCAATTTTGCACATTCATACTCCACACTCACAAGCATTGTTTAACTTTTTTCCTTCAATTCTACCCATTCGCATTATACATCCCTGGTCTAAAGCAGAGGTACATAAATGTAGTCATATGCTTAACATACTTTTACAAATAAATATTTATGTTTAAAATAGATGTAAATCATAAATTTCATGCATGCAACATGTTCTACTTGTCCATCAGTTACACAGTAAAATACCAAACAAAAGAACAAACAAAAGTGGTAAAAGCAGATATTGAGCAACCAACAGCAGCAACATTTTTAATAGAAAGGAAATAAAATTGTAACAAAAAATAAAAGAAGGCCAGAAAAAAGAAACCAGAAACAACGCACGTGCTTTAAACATATCACCAACCATAAAATAAGTGAAAGAGTGTCAGTTTGCCGCAATGAAAAGCACAAAGTATTTTTAACAAAATCTCTACACACTTTTCCTATTGCACTCTAAAATAAACAACTTTATAACTGTAGCAGTCAACGCCATCACCATCAGCAGCATCATCATCATCATTATTTTAATAATTTTCTTTGCACAATCACAAAAACTCTATGACTGCCACTGGCTCTACAAACTAAAATGGCACCAGCAACTACTTTGCATGACAATGACGTCTGTAACACCCTCATCATCACCACCCACCCCTGCGTCAACCAAAAACATGCAGAGTTAAAGAGCAGAAAAACGATAAGCAAGCGTCCTCAAAAAACTTAAACATTAGTTAAACTATTAAAGAATGCAGCTCGTTAACGAGACAATCTTCCAGACGAGACAGAAAAATTGTTGTATGTACCGGCAAGTCATCTACTGCAGAAGTGGACTTTAGATCACTTTTAATAAATTTAATTTATAAATTTATCTTAGAAAGGTTGAAGTATATGAAATTAAGTTCTGAATAGTATGAGTTATTATTGTTTATTGTAAATTTTTATTAAATATAAACTTTTTAGTATGAGGATGGCTTTTGGCTGATAAACGGTTCCAATTTCTACTTGCTCATCTTTGACAACAACCAAATATTTTCGGTTGATTCAATTACGAGTACCAACAAATGCTAGACTAGAATGCGTGTACCCCATCACTGTTGCAATGGAATGAAAATTCTGGGGTGCAATCGTTGCTTTCGATAACTAGCTGATTCGATCACGTGTTTTCAGTCTGAGGTTATGGCATTCGATATCGTAACATATTATTACACTTCTTGATAGCGAATGTCATAATATCAAACTGAAAAACGTGATCGAATCAGCTCGTTATCGAAAGCGGCGATTAGACCCCTGGTATCTCAAAGAAATATTTTGGTATTTAGCCAAATGAGAGCAATTAGGAAGGTCATTTAATTGATGGATTCGATGGAACAATCAGACGTGCCACACCATATTTCCATAGCCATAATCACTGCCTTAACTATAAAAATATTTGCTTTTTCTATTAGTGCTACCATAATCATAAACAGGGGGCAAATTACGGCACTCGTTATCGAACGAAATTACGAAATATTTCAATAGAGTTTATATGGAAACATTTTAAAATTTCGAAACGTATCGAATGCCGTAATTTGCCCCCAGGAGTCTATTGTTGCTTTCGATAACGAGCTGATTCAGTCGCGTTTTTTAGTTTGAGATTATGGCATTCGATATCGAACCATATTGCTACATTGTTCGATAGCGAATGCCGTAATTTCAAACTAAAAAATGTGGAGTCTAATCGTCGTTTTCGATAACGAGCACGTTTTTGCAGTCTGAGATTATGGCAATCGATATCGTACCATATTATTACACTGTTCGATAGCGAATGTCATAATATTAAACTGATAACGTGATCGAATCAGCTCGTTATCGAAAGCGGCGATTAGACCCCTGGTATCTCAAAGAAATACATTGGTATTTAGCCAAATGAGAGCAATTAGGAAGGTCATTTAATTGATGGAATCGATGGAACAATCAGACGTGCCACAACATATTTCCATAGCCATAATCACTGCCTTAACTATAAATATATTTGCTTCACCTATTAGTGCTACCATAATCATAAACAGGGGTCTATAGTCGCTTTCGATAACGAGCTAATTCGATCACGTTTTTTCAGTTTGAGATTATGGCATTAGCTATCGAGCAATGCAATAATATGGTCAGATATGTAATGCTATAATCTCAAACTGAAAAAACGTGCTCGAATCAGCTCGTTTTTGAAAGCGGCGATTAGACTCCAGCATTTTATGTTTTCATCGCTTTATCTATGGCGTTTGGCGATTCACCTATAAGAAATTACAGTGGTGCCCATACGTTTCGTTCGATCAGCTGTTTTTGTACTGTAGATTAAGTATTGATCCCAAGGCGAATTCACATAACGTGATCTTAATTCACCAGCTGACATTACTTCTCTGCTGTCAAATCAAACAAAACGTTAGGAAATATTTTGACAGCAGGAAATTTTATACTATCATATATAAAAGGCGAATATGCAGAGTTGCAAATCGAGATCACCTGGTATCAATTCGCCTTAATTGGTCCAGATCTTTTTCATAGGTTAGGACTTGATCGAGTAATGTGGTATTCATCAAAACGGAATCTCGCGATTCTACTTAATTACTTGTGGTTAGCAGGCAGTCAGGTAAACCATAACCACAACCACCAAACCTTTGTCTACCTAGATTATCATAAAACCTGAGAGTAATGTTTGACATCAAGTAAAAAACCATGACATTTGGAATCTTTGATCTTGTGCTTATTGGGAACGGTATGTACACACATACGCACATATATCCATGTGTATAAATGTACGAACGAGTATGTTATACATGGTTGTCGCCACTGAATCAAATGCCCATTCGAAACAGCGTTACATTATTATTATTATTATAAAATGTGACCAACATTATAATGACTCGTGTGTCAAATTTAGTCATAAAATAGACTGTTGGCGGTCGCTGGGGTCAAAATACTTTTATAAACGAACACCAACTCATACACAGCATACAATAATTTCAAAATTTTAATAAAAAGAATCCAAAAAAAAATAAAGCAACGAACCGTGAAAATATTCATTGTATAGATAATACAGCAACAAAACGGTCATATTTTAGAAGAATGTATACGAGGGCTACTATTTATATTTCGCGAATAGCAAATAATAACAAACATTTTTAAATGAAAATGTCTTTATTGTTTTTCGAAATATTCCACTTGATGATCAGTACATTTTTGAATTCGTTCAAACAGTTTTCCATAGCATAGTTTTTACATTCCTGTTGAGAAACCTCAAAAAAATGGGTTTTGAAAGTTTCAAATGCTTCTTCGGCGCTCGTAAATCGTTGACCACGCAATTTACCTTTGATATTCGAGAACAAAAAGAAGTCATTGGGTGCCAAGTCAGAACTGTAGGGAAGAAGAGTCATCAATTCGATGTTTTGAGTGCTCAAAAATTCACTTGTCTAACGAGATGTGTGAGATTTAGCATTGTGTTGATGAAGAATGAATGATTCGTCTTTGGGGGTTAGTTTTACGAATTCCTCCAAAGACTTCCGGCAAAAAAAAAATGGTCGTGCACCACTCAGAATTGACAATTAATTGTACATTGCTCAAGCGGAACAGTGGCCATATGACCCATTTCGGCGGAGAAACAGGCAACCATGTGCTTCGCTGTGCTTCTTCCACGAACAACTTTTGTTGAATTTCGCTCAACTTTGAATGCCCACACAGTCGATTGCTGTTTTGTTTCCGACTCAGAAGCATATATCCATGATTCCTCACCTGTCACGATTTTATACACGACTTTTGAAGCACCACAGTTGAACTTTTTAATAATTTTCTTACACCACACTTGACGCTAGGCTTTTTTTGAGCGATTGATAAATTATAGGGTATCCAACGAGAAAAAATTTTTTTTTCCAAGTAAGTTTTCATGCAAAATCGAATGCATTAAAGTGGAACTTATGTGCAAGGATGACTCTATCTCACAATATGTCACATGACGACCTTGCATTATCAGTTCACGCACTGCATCGATGTTTTGTGGCACAACAACCGATTTTTGACGGACAACCTTCACGGAATTCGGCGGCGACGGAACTACCACGACTGGATTCATTATGCCAGCAATATACTGTGGTTTTTTATGATGTTTTATCGCCATACAAAGAACTTGTTCATCGACACATTCTTGTTGAGATAATCCACGTCCAAAGTAGTGAAAAATATTCCAACGAAAACCAAATTTCCATTTTTTGTCAAATTGATTTTCTGAACAAAACAAATTAATTGTTGCAAATGTTACCAGATTTCAATAAAAAATAATTATCCCTGAAGATGTTGAAAAATCCCAACGAAACGTCGCACAGTGGTGTGAAGGCCTTCAAGAGTGGTGATTTATTCAAAAGATGAACTTTAACTTTCACAATTGTATTTGGTACCATATGAAAGTAAAGGGTGTTTTTTATTGAGGTATAGAACTTTAAGTTGGCATCACTTTTTTAACTGGCGGCCATTTTGTCAGCTGTGAAGTGATTAATATTTAGTTTGGTTTGCCATTTCATCATGAACAGGTTGACAAAAGAACAACGCTTGCAAATCGTGCAAATTTATTTCGAAAATAATGGTTCAGTTCGCGAAGTTTACCGCAAGCTCCGTCCATTTTATGGTCGACATAATCGTCCATCAGAGCAATTAATTCGGTTAACCATGGATCGTTTTCGCACTACGTTTACTCTATGTGATAATACGCATCCGCAGAGACGTCGAACAGTGCGCACCGAAGAAACAATTGCCGCTGTAGAGCAAAGTGTTGAAGAGGACCCGAATGAATCGATTCGCCACCGTGCACAGCAATTGGAGCTTTGTCCATCAACTTTATGGAAGATTTTGCGCAAAGATCTTGGCTTGCGACCTTACAAGATCCAGCTTGTGCAAGAATTAAAGCCGCGAGACCATGCAATGCGTCGTGATTTTGGTGTATGGGCCGAAAATGAGATTGATCTCGATGCTGATTTTCATCGCAAAATTTTGTTCAGTGATGAGGCTCATTTTTGGTTGAATGGCTACGTCAACAAGCAAAATTGCCGCATTTGGAGTGAAGAGAATCCACATGAGACCCTTGAGACGCCATTACATCCACAAAAACTGACTGTTTGGTGTGCTCTATGGGCTGGTGGAGTCATTGGGCCATACTTCTTCCGAAATAATGCTGGAGAGTCAGTTACCGTTAATGGAGACCGGTATAGAGCCATGATAACCGACTATTTTGTTCCCGAATTGGATGGCATGAATGTGGATGAGTTGTGGTTCCAACAAGACGGCGCTACATGCCACACAGCGCACGTCACAATCGATTTATTGAAGGAAACATTCGATGAGCGCATAATTTCGCGGAATGGACCTGTCAATTGGCCACCAAGATCGTGTGATTTGACACCATTGGATTATTTTCTTTGGGGATATGTGAAGTCGCTCGTCTACGCCAACAAACCAGAAACGTTAGGGGACTTGGAAGCCAACATTCGTGGCGTTATTGCCAACATACGGCCCCATATGCTCGAAAAAGTGGTTGAAAATTGGACCTGTAGAATTGGCTTTATTCGAGCCAGCCGCGGCGGCCACATGCCCGAAATCATATTTAAACATTAATGGCATAAAATTATCCTTCCAATAAAGCCAAATTGATGGACATTAAAACGATTTTCTTGTGTTTTATTTCAATTCGAAGTTCTATACCTCTAAAAAAACACCCAATAGATAAAATTTTTGCACGCATTGATTATAAGAGAAAATTTTGATATTTCAAGTGATTATAGTTTTTGTTAAGACTTCTATAAGTAAAAGTTTTATAATGGAACCGTCAACTTCAGGTATATGAGCATTTAAAAAATTATTTTTTGTTTTGATTAATGTTTTATAAATATTAAAAAAAATTGCTCTAAAAATGTGGTATTTTTGATATATAAATTGAGTTTCAACAACTTTGCGGATAAGTGCAGGGAAAAATGCTTTTATGCTCTTAAAAGACTTTAGCTAATAAATCCCAGAATATCTATGTGCGATTTTTGAGTTATGAAGGTTTTTGTGAGAGAATTCCAGTTGCTAAAAATCAAGGTGAAAAATACATATTAAATATTTATTTTTGTTATTTAAACAAAAAAAAAATATTTTTTTTAAAGGCACATAAAGTATGCTCTAATTTACAATTTAATTTACTAATTTATCTTTTTTCGTTTCAAAGCTACAGCAAAAATAGTCAATTTAATTTTAATTTTTTTAATTTAATTTATTTATTTATTTTATTTAATTAAATTTTTTTTCAAAAATTTTTTTAAATGCTTGTTTTTTCTGTATTTATTAATATTCATCAATAAAAAATAACAACACTTTAAAATTACGACTTCTATGAACTAAGCGCCACTTTCGATACCATTCACCCCACTGTGCGTCAGATACATCAAAAATGATTAAAAAAACGTCTTTTATTTGCATTTTAAAGAAATTTAATGACCTTGAAATCCTGAGTAGATACAATATCTATAAAAACACACTAAAACAAATAGCACTTGTACATCAAAACGTTGTGAGTACGTTTATGCTAAAAATGTCAAACTATATTATGGTGTTGCCAGATTTTAGCTATTGACATTAGTATTGCCAGTTCTCGAGATAAAAGTAGTAGCCCTCGTATTATTAGTTACATTGTATATTATAATAAGAGAGAGAAACATTGTAGTGTCAGTCACTGACAGTTTGCCTGCCTCTACGCTGGTCGTCATACTGACAAGGAAACAACAGGCATTCAGCCAAAATGGAATTAAAAAAAATTCAGCCACTCATACTCACAGGGAGCAACCAATACACCATACCAGAACCAACTCAGCAATCGATAATAACAAGAAGAGAAGAGGTCGAGGAGCTGCTGCTAATATGTATCGTATGAATGCAAAAATGCCTGCTTGAGAAATACTTGTGTGCAAATCTTAAAATGCAATGGCAGTGCCAACAATATAAAAATTCGTTGACCCTTATTTTTTGTCATGTGTGTGTATATTTCGTGTATTCATGTGTGGATAATTTGTATCTATGAAACAAACTTATATAGTCATGCATGCTTTCATGAAATTCAGAATCCAGCCATCAGCGACGTCATCAACTCCTTCGGCTCTGAATCACAGTTAACAGACTAACTCGAACAGTACATTTAGAAGAGATTGTAATATTAACTGACAGCAGCAGCAGCAGCAGCAGCAACATTAAATGTATTTGTGGCACAAAATAGTAAAATTTTCAGTTGAAAATGCTTTAAAAACACTAATAGCTAATTTTCTTAAAGTTCATGAAACGGTGCTCAGAATATTAAGATAATTTTGTTTTTTAATTTTTAACGACTGACTGACTGACTAACTGGCTGCTGCAAACGAGTTGTTTGTTATATGTAGGACAAATTAATGGCATTTGTAGCACACATGATTGGTAGAAACGTGTTGCTTGCCTTGGGGAGTTTGAGGTTTTACGTGTAAAAAACAAGCATTAATTTGCATATGGCAAATTCTGGCCCGCCAAGTTCGCATTGGAGTGTTCATTAAACATTTCTTTAGATCAAATTGAAGTAGAGCTTGTAATTTTGAGGTTAAGGAGGAGCTTTTTATTGGTTGGCAAATTATCAATAAATGAATAATAATGGAGTGAAATGTCAAGCTATTGTGTTAATACGCACTTCTAATTTGCAAATAAAATTTCAACCTTTTTGATTGTTAGTTAATAACTCACAAAAACTACTTGCGAATAACGCACTATTTGCAAAATTTTGACTGAAAATCATATTAAAGTTATTATAAATAATTAAGGAATTCACAATAAGTATCTTAAAATTTTAATGTGGCAACATTGCGCGTAAATTAAACTTATTGCCAGGTGGCAACTAAAAGTATAAAAAGCATGCAAATTTTAATATGGCAACATGGTAATTCTAAGCTAAACAAATTATCCAATAATAATTTCTAATTTAAAAACTTTTGTTATTTTAAATGTGTTGCCTGCCCGAAATGAATATTTTAAGATGTTACGATGTTGCCACATTTAAATTTACATACACTAACATGCATTAAACACATTAACCACAGCAGGCTACACAAGCACACGACTTCAAATGCCGTTAGCAGCATTTGTCGTCTCGTAGCCGGCTACTTAATTATTTTGGAGACGGCAGCAGCACCATCTGCAGCTGATATTTAAGTACAAATACAAAGTTCAGTATTGCCACTTTCATATATTTTGCATTTATAAAAATTAATTACTCTTTTATTTATTTATTTATTTGACTTAGTCTTACGAAGTAATTCTAAGACTAAAGGTTTAGGTGCGCTAGCTGCCAGGGCTATCGGCTCACTTACTCTTTTAAAATTAACTTATTTCACGTAAACGTACAAAAACGAATATATTTATTCTTTACATCAATTTTTGGATATTGTTTCTGTTAAATAATATGAAACAATTACACAAAATCATTCATTGAACATTTTGTATTATACTGGCAACACTGAATTTTCTCATTGTAGCCAAAGAAATAGAAATAAGTTTAATTGGACTACAATGACAAAATCAGCATAGACAACAACCTGTCACCATGTTGCATTGCTGTCTTCAAAAGAATCATTTACATATAAACATGTGTATTCTATCATTGACATTTGGTAGTCGGTAGCTTGCTGTGGTGAAGGTGTTTAATGCATCATTGTGAATTCCATAAATGTTAAGTGGATATCAGTTAATATAACACGTATGATTTCGTCGACAATGTTCAATTTGTCACAATTTAAAATTGCATTCAATCATAATCGAATTTAATTATCTGTATGAGGGTTATAAGAATTTTATTGCTTAAATTCTTATATTTATTATTGTTGTATTTTTAACACACACACACACACAAGATGTGTGTCGTCTAATGCATTAGATGAAAATAATAATTTACATACATATGTTTGCTTAAATGGATTTTGTTTGTGTGCGTTCTGCGACAAAGTAATTGGATTAAATATGAAAACAAATAAGCCTACAAAACTCATAATGCCACTCACTCCATCCGCCCACTCTATTACGGATTACAAAGCAATAATTCAGAATATAATAAATATGTTTTGGCCTAAAAGCATTTAAATTTAATCATACGCCTTTTGATGGACTTTTTTTAGCAGGATTGAAATTATGTCACTTTAATGTTACAATAATAATAATAAATAATAATAATGTGTTATAATAATTTAACTTTCAAGTAAAACGCCAGCACCCACTTAAAGTCGTTAGTACAATTTCTTTTCGTCTCTTTTTAAGAAAGTTAGCACATCAAAGGAAAAATATTCTTTTTAACATTTCAAACGCAAAAATGGGGAAATTTTTTTATCAAAAAGAAAATATTTTAGATGAAAAAAATTATCTTTATATTTGTGTCTGGCATACTGTTGATCGATTTTATAAAGCAAAAATATATTTACGTATGTTACAAAATATATTGAACAAAATCATTAAGCTATGTACAGGCGATTGCCAGATCAAAGAATAGTGTTAGTAAAATGTGTAAAAATTTCTTACAACCGTATGAACCGGCAATTTTTGTTTGACATCGTTGCCAGAAAAAGCATTTTTAGTCTATTGCAAGATTAGCAGGTGACAACAAATTGTCAGACGTCTTACAATCGTGTGAGCTAGATATTTGTCAGACATTTTAATATTGTCAGATGTGCCAAGTTTATGCATCTCACAATGGCGTCATTGTAAGAGAATCCATTATATGGGCAACACTGCACACGCTTGATTTTAAAGCTTCTATATTTTATCTTTTTACATTTAGCATAACCACAAACGATTGATATTGAAAAATTTCTAAAGCTATGTACAGACGGTTGTCAGATCTTACAATATTGCCAGTAAAATGTGCTAAAAATTTCTTACAACCGTGTGAACTGGCAATTTTTGCCAGACGCCGTTGCTAGAAAAAGTATTGTCAGTCCATTGCAAGACTAGCAACTGACAACATATTAAGTGCGTTCGAGAACTCAAAAATTTGTACAAATTTGTACTATTTTTTACTGGATTGCGTTCGAGTACACAAAATCCATTAAATGAGACGGTGAATAGAGAGAGAAAAATGACAGTTCATTTACTGAGTAAATGCAAGTTTTTACTGGACAAATTTTTGCCAGTAAAATCCAGTAAAACAAAACCATATGTTTTTAAATATAAACAAACAAAAGTAAAGGGAAACAAAAATGTTTAGTTTTTGATGAAATTTTTAAAATAACAAAAAACAAATGAATTAAGTTATAAGCATTATAACATTTATTTAAGTTTGATGCTAGAAAAATATTTGGGTATGTTATGTATTCCACGTGAAATTAAAACGTGCGGAATTTCCATAGAATTTTTGGAAATATGTATGCACACATGTATGTATGTATGTATGTATTTAAAATAATTGCAATGTTATTGCATTTTCGAACGATTTAATTTCACATGGAATTCAGAACATAACCGATTGTTTTCAAACGTGAATAAAGTTAGTAGATTATTATATTGAAATTTTTGTTTATACATATCGTCAGGTCGACGGTTTATTTTAATTTACTTTGTGCACATACTTGTTTTAAATTCTTTCCCAGTTTTTCGTTGTCTTGAATATATCATCCTAATAACTTCTCACGTTCAGGGTAAAAAGCTTAGAAACTTTAACGGCCTGACCCGCGATGTCGACAAGAAAGTTTCTATCGCTTACTTGTATTTAAAACAAAATATAAGAAAGTTTATTTTTGTTTTCAATATATGTAAGTAAGCTATATATAGGCCACATATGTCCATATCTATTACTTTTGTTATTAAACAAAATATTCTATCTTGTATTTCATATGTATAATTTTTTTAGCGCTAAAATTGGTAATCAGCTGTTGTATATATTTTACTGGATTTTACAATTTTTCCGTTCGCGTACTTTTAGATGCAAACTTTTTTATTGAGAGTAATTTCTTTAAATTACCCAGTATGTACTCAGTTACTGGACTTTACTGGAAAAGTACTCAAACGCACCTATTGTCAGACAAGATAATTCTTTCTATGGGCAACACTGCACACGCTTGATTTTAAATAAAAAATTTATAATAAAATATATGCAGACAAAATCATTGCAATTGCTTCTTTATGGTCCATAATAATTTATACTTTCACTTTTTACATTAAACACAAACACAAACGATAAATATTTAACAATTTCCAACAAATGGTTTAAGTCTGGCAACGAATAACAACAGATCTAACAATTTGTGCATATGACAACCGTGTGAACTGACAATTTTTCTACTGACGATTGAGGTAGTTTAGACGAGAACAATTTTTAAGCCGCACAATTTTTGTTCTTTTCCAAATTACACGAGACTAATTCATCTGGCACAAAATGTATTCGTATACACAGCTGTGTGTGTGTTAGTGTTTTTAGTATTCATTTAACATTTGCTGTTTTTTAAGTTGTGCGTGTATTGGTTTTATGCTGCTAATGCGGGGTTGAAGCTGATTGAAAAGTTATGCCAACCGCAAAACCACTCTCTTTGCCTCTCTCACCGACAAACTGGCATGTTATGCCAGCACAATTATGCCCGTGTAAATCAGCGCATTTTGTCAGATGAATTTATTGTCATACAACCGTCTGGCAATAAATTGTAAGATTTTCTGACAACCGTGTGAACTGACAAGAAATATTGTGCTGCCAATTTTCGATTGCCAGTACATTGTCAGCACATTGCCAGATCTGACAATATTGTAAGATCTGACAATCGTCTGTACATAGCTTAACAAATGCTTTTAGTCTGGCAACGCTTAACAACAGACCTGACAAGTTTTGCATATGACAACTGTTTGAACTCACAATTTTTCCACTGACGATTTTGTCAGATGAATTTATTGTCATGCAATCGTCTGGCAATAAATTGTAAGATTTTCTGACAAATTTGATACAACCGTGTGAACTGACAATCTACCTTAAGCCCATGTCAGATAAAACTTTTGCTTTGCGTTGCGTTGAAGATTCGCTTTGACATCTAAGATGAAATGTACGTGGTTATACGAAACATGTCACATAAAGAACTTTTAACGCAAAGCGAAACGAACTCAACTTTTTGCATGCTTTGACAATCAGTTGGTATACTTTTTTTCTTTGTTGGACCAAACTCAATTGTAAATATGGAATTTTTTTTAAAAATGTCGGTAAATTTACATATAAAACGAGTTCGTGACATCAAAGTAATCGGATTGTTCTGTGTTTTATACATAAAACCGAATAGTGAAACAATTAGTGAGTGTTTTCAGTTTTTATTGTGTCATACACACTTTGCTTCACGCTTTTTTCCCAAAGTTAGAAACGTCACGCAAAGCGTTGAAGTTGTATCCGACACCGCCTTTAAGGTGGCGATGATTGATTGATGATTGATTGATTTCCTGTACATTGTCAGCACATTGCCAGATCTGACAATATTGTAAGATCTGACAATCGTCTATACATACATAGCTTTAGCAAAAGTCAAAATAAAAATTACAATGATGATGAAATCTTCTATAACAACTCTTTCGAAAGAGTTCGGTTTGTGTTCTTGCAACACTCTGGAATCATAATAAGTTTTTTTAATTCCTTTCTATTTCAGCTTTAAGATAAATTAGAAACTATATGACATAATTACAAACGAATAAAAGAAAAGCAAATACATTAATGTCCCCTAATGGAAAAAGTTGTTAAGGATAAGAACGTCGTGCTACACAAAAGTTTTACTGGCAAATTCTTTTTTGTTTCTTCTATTTATCAAAGATTTGCAATTTGTTTAAAAGCAGTAAGAATTATAATAGAATGATGGTTAAATAGAAAGACTGGGAAATGTTTAATTAGACATTGTATTGTTACTTTCTGTTGCAGAATATAATAAAAAAAACATGGTGACAAATTTTTGCAGCCTACGTGTCTTGTTTAATAATTTATAAATTATTTAAAAATATTTTAATATTAAGCCCAAAGGCTTTGAAAATTTCATAGTTGGTATGTCAAAAATTTTACTAAAATATGTGTTTTGACATCTGAGGCATATTCACCTGAGCGGTGAAAGTAGTCAACTGGGCAGTTGAGACCATCTGATATAGATGCTTCTCATTTACAAGACGATTAAAAGAAAATCTGAAAAATCTTTGCCTTTTTATAAGTCCCAGTTCACACTAGTCAAGTCTTGTTGCTAACTAAGCGTATCACTTTTTCTTCCTTGAACTTTTATCGGCTATCACACAATACAAGTCCAGTTTTTCTGCTCATATTTTTTATGAATAGTTTTCTGTATGCATGTATGTTTTTTTAACATTACGGATGAGAGAGCAAAACGTATTGACAGTATATGAAGCTGAGTAGCAGCGATGCCAACTATTTATAATCCAAACGCGCTACTGCCCTTCTCAAAACGCGCTAGAACGCGCTAAGTTACAGCATTGCCATATATTTATAGCAAAAACGAGCTATTTTTACGCGCTATTTTTTACGCGCTAAGTTAAATCTCAATAAAAGTCGATGTATGTATTAGTACTCGTATAACAATTAATTTTTCAGATTTTGCAATATTGCTTCCTCGACATTATGTTTTAATAAACTTAAATCATTTAATACAGAATCAGAATCGCCTACCAAATAATCGAAATCCTTCGTTTTTACTTTTAATTTATTTGTAAAACTTTGTAACAACATATAAATTGTGGAATAGTTTTGCGATTCAAATGCTTTTTGTACTTCAGCTATAGTAGATGTACATATTTTTAGTTGTGAAATTTCAAAATATTTGTCATTACAGTATTACAATGCGTTTTTAATTCTAACTTCTAACCAAGGTCAAGATAATTTTGTTTGCGACAGCTGAATGATTAACTAATTTAAAAAATTTTGTCAGAGTTTTTAATATTAGAAAATTGTTAAATTTATAAAAAAAAGTTAAAAAATATTGAACTGAAATGATATTATTGACTTTGTTGAAAACGCGCTAATTTAGCGCTTTTTTATTAAACGCGCTAAGACGGAAAAAAGCGCGCTTGGCATAATTAAAACGCGCTAAATCTAGCGCAAAACGCGCTAAATTGGCATCGCTGCTTATTATTCATTTCTTTGCCGTCATCTCCCTCTCTCTCTCTCTCTCTCTCTCTCTTAGTCCTAGTTTACATTATGCAAGTCTTATTGTTAGGAGAGAGACGAGGGCAAAGAAACGTTTCTATTCCCCTCGTCATCTCTCTCCATCAAACTAATGAGCTTAGCAATAAGTCCTACGTAGTGTAAACTAGGAATTACAAACTAAATCAGCTTAGCAAAGAGAAATGTATAGTGTAAACTAGGACTAAGAAATGCTTACAACTAGAACATATTTTAGCCGCTTACGAAGCAGTTAAGTGACAAGTTTTTTTTTTTTTTTTTTTGTCAGTTATCTTTTATGTCAAAAATTAAGCATTAACGAAAATCACTAAATAAAATTTTAATGTTATTTCCCTTGCTTTCTTCAAATTATAATAAAATTTTTTATGACCCGTGAAATTATGGCAAAGTGTTTAAATAAAAAAAATGCATTTAAACGAATTAAGTTAAGTACATTTACGAGTAGATACATTTAACTTAATAGCAAAATAAACCTAAGATTTGTATGCAATAAAGTATAAATAAATAAAATAATCCCAAACGCATTTTAACAATCATTAATTGGTTGATTTTGTTTTATTTTATGTTATTTTCTTGCTGTTTCCAATATTCTGTCAATCTAGTCATTCAAGCAGGCAGCCAAAAAAGCAAGGAAGCCACCAACCATACAAATGACAAATAAAAAGGTACAAGTTACAATTTTTCCAGGGTTTGTATTCACTTTAGCAAGAAAGAGTCTTTAAAATTTTTTACATGCCAGTATCTTAAAATAACATTTGATATACCCTAAAGCGATAAAATATTAAATCACACAAAAATATTCTACAAGCTAATCAGTGAAATAAAAGCTAGAGGAGAATATAATGAAGAGGGGAGCCATTATATTTTCATTAGAGCTGTGTAGCTCATGAACGAACGGGTTAAATTGAACGAACTGATCCGGTGATTTTACTGAACGCTTTTGGATCAATATTGTACCGCTCGATGTTTTCGATCATTCTGTTTGTGTTTCAAATCTTTTATGTCAAATTTGCTTACGTTCATGTTTGCTATTTATGTTATATCTTTTAGTTTGAGTTGAGTTTTTGTATTTTAAAAGGTTTAGATACGTATATACTAAATTTTATTTAGTATCGCTGTGATACTGTCATCATTCTTTTTATAATTTGATTTAACAGTATTTTCACAAGAAGTATTTTTACTAGTGTTTTTTATAGTGTTTTTACAAAGTTAAGATGTTAGACCTTAACTGTATATATGTTTATACATACATTTCATTACCTCAATCTAAAATGAATTTGTAGTGCTTGAGATATTTTTTTTTTGTTTCCGGTAAAATATTTTTAAGGGCAAAATTTTAACTTAAACTTTGAGAAGTAGCATTCAAACATTGATGCGCTTTTGATATATAAATAGCAATAAAAGAGTTACAAAGCTTTTATTAATTATCTAGAAAAAAAAAACTAGCAAAACCAAACAAAAGTGCCTTTCTTAATCTTAATATTAAACTAAATATTAAGCCAAAATAAAATGTACAATATTCTAGTCGAAAAAACAAGAAATTATTTATAAAATGAATTTAAATATAATTTTTTAAATAAATAATTCAACTTTTTTTAATAAATTCTTCAATTCATTCATTCGCATTATTTAAATACTCGTATACACAACAGATTTTATTATTCTTACAAAATAGCATTGTTTCATACCGTCGTTCAAAAGTGAACGATTGAACGAACGGGTAAATTTTTTGCTAATTGAACGAAAATGACCGGTCACTGAAAAGAACGATTTGGCACAGCTCTAATTTTCATCTCTCGGAACATGAACTTAAAAGTTCCTCAGCTAAAATTACCATGTGTGAACAGGGAAATACGAACTTATAGGAATGAATAACTCTTATTTTATTTTGTTATTAATTTAAATGTTTTATATTTTATTAAAGCAGTTATTTGTTTTATTTACGTCGACCAGTCTTGGTCGACCACACTTTTTATAATAATTTTTTACTTTTAGTGTTGAAGTCACTAAACTTAAAACTAACTTAAAACTCATTGTGAGAAAATGCTTGGTCGGCATAAATACACGCCGACCAGCTGCATTGTATGTGTGGGCATAAAATATTCAAATAAACCAGATGATCAATAACTGATGCAGTCAAACACATAACTATGCGGACAGATATATTCCATAGCCAAACACACTACACCTCCCTTTTTCAGAAAGAATGATCAATACGAGGTAGTTGATCATTCTTTAGTTACAATGGATTTAAAAACGAAGGTGGGTTTCTCACGTAACATACTTGCGAATTTAAAGTAACAATAGAGTGGTTTTATTTATTTGATAAAATATTTTAAAAATAAGGTAAAATTTTTGTTTTATACAATACATTTTATATTTAGGTTTTTACAAAATATTTTGAAAATAAGGGTAAAAAATATGTTGTGTTATACACAATTTTGTTTTATAGTATATACAAGTATTTATAAATTTTATAGTTAAGGCGCTCTTTTTGGGGGGACCTTTCACCCTTTTACAGAAGAAATAATCATAATTGGTTGATTACTCCATAAAGTTGTCGCTTAGCACAGTAAAGTGAAATATGTAGTAGATTCATGTGGAACCTTTAACTACTTAGAATGTCAATAAAATAATTCACACTTGATCAAGAGATTAGTACATATTGAAACGATACTGTATGTTATTGGTGCGAGCGTCAATTAACCATCCAACATATCGTCACAGGCACTTGGAGCAAACTCGGAGACAAAAAAAAATCAAAATGAGAATAAAATGTGTTATTCTTCCCCTTGTTCTTACCAAGACCTGTTACCCCGTGAACTTCTTTACCCTATTTTTATGAACAGTGAATGACTTCCCATGTTCATCTTGGAGTTCTACATTATTATTGTTGTCCATATTGGATATTTTATAGGGGCCCTTATATACAGAACCCAGTTTATAACCTGCTTCATTGCGTATCAAAACGAGTTCCCCGAGGGTTAATTCGATTGGATCTGCCCTCTCGGTGGAAAGTTGTTGTCTTTCCCACTTAGCATTTTCTTTGATATTGGCAGCTCTTCGCTGCGCCACTTGAAGTCTGAATTTAACTTCTTTTTCATATGAATCAATGTTGTACAATGGTTCTACAATGTTTTCTGTTGTAAAGGGTGTCCCAACAAGAACGCAAGATTTAAATTTGGCGCCATTCGAAGTATCATTGTTTGACATTTGAACAATTGTTATTGTTTGCTAGTAGAAGGTACGAGGTTAGTAAAAATGGAGCGCTACACTAATGAACAACGCATTCTGATTATGAAATTGTTTTACCAAAATGGTGAAAGTTGTGCGGCCACAGTTCGCAAATTTGCGATCAATTTGGGGTCACAATAATGCTCCAAAAGAGTCAACTGTAAAGACATTAATGGATAAATTTGCCGAAACTGGGTCTGTTAGTGATGTAAAGACAACAACGCGCCTTCGACCAGGTCGATCGACCGAAAATGTCGCAGCTGTACGTGATGATGTCGCTCAAACGCAGGTCAAGCGCAAATAGTCAATGGTGTTCGGTATCGTGAAATGATAACCAGTTTTTTCATGCCTAGAATTGAAGAAATGAATGTGGAGCGCATATGGTTTCAACAAGACGGCGCCACATGTCATACAGCCAGAGAAACAATTCAATTGCTACATCAGTCATTTCCCGGTCGTGTTATTTCGCGTTTTGGAGATCAGAATTGGCCGCCTAGATCGTGCGATTTAACACTAGACATTAGACTTTTTTCTTTGGGGTTTTTTGAAGTCGATGCTTTACGCGAATAAGCCGACGACGACTCAAGCCTTTAAAGAGGAAATTGGACGCTGCATTAATAAAATACCGCAGCATTTATGCAGAACGGCCATTGAAAATTTCATTAAAAGATCGCGTGTGTGCCAGCAAAGCCGCGGCGGCCATCTGCCCGATTTGCTGTTCCACACATAACCTCATTTTGTCTACGTTACGATATAATAAAGTTTCACCCTTTACAATCAAGAGTTGGTGGGATCTTTCCGAAATAACTGATGCAGTCAAACACATAAGTATGCGGACAGATATATTCCATAGCCAAACACACTAAAATTTCTTATTTTTAGTCCTCAACCACAACAATTTATATTGACAGTAAATTAACAACTAAAATTGGTTAGACTATAGTTTGTCCATCCAAGTGTTAAAAATAATAAAATTAGATAAGTAAAAATAAAATTAACAATTAAAATATGTTATATCCCCGCAAAAAATGTAAAAAAAGATAATCGGGTTTAGAATTAAGCATTTTTGGTGGAAGCTGTTTCTTACTGGATTACCATCTTAATGATTTTAATAAGGCGTGTGACTAAAATAATCGATTCTTGAGAAGTACTTACTTTTTTATTTGGCAACTTGTTCACGTAATCGATTTAATCTAAAAGAATCATTCTCCTCATTTTTAATTTTTTTTTTTAATTTTAGGTAATGTGATTTGTAAGCGAGTAATGAAATTTGGTAATCAGAAAAGTAAGTCATTATATGGTAAGTAGTTCTGATGGTAATGTGTAATTATTTGCTGGGATTATTAGCTTTAGTTAGTACTTTGGGCTTGTTTCAACTGTGTATATCGGTTAAATTAACCAAGAAAATAGTACATTTTAGTTATTACATTTTGCATTGAAATATTTTTGAAATAAAATTGGTTGCAAAATTGAATTGGTGGCATAACTGAATATTTTAGCTTTTTTTATATTGGCTCAACAATTTTTACCATTAATTCTTAACTTTTTTAAATTATTTATTTCAACTAGAAAAATATTTTATGCAACTATGTCGCAATAACATTTTACACTAAATATAAAATAACAAGATTGGTTGGATTAACCAGGCAAAAATTTGTTAATGGAAGTTTCAACAACTTGCATTAAGTGCAAACAAGACAATTTAAATTGCTTAAGAGATCATTTCCTTGCACTCAAAAAAAAAAGACATATACTATTATTAAGGAAAAAATTTTTCTAAATTAAAGTAAAAAAAAATTCTAGGTTTAAGTAATTTTTTCTAAGTTTAAGTAAATTTTTACAAAAATCTAGTAAAAATTACTTAATATGAGTAAAAAATAAAAAGTTCATATTCTCAAACGTAGTTCATAAAAATACACACAAAAATTTTCACATTCAAGGTCAAGTTTACTGGTTTAAAGGAAATATTTACCAAAAATTGGAAAATGGTTTAAAAGTTTAGGGAAATTGTATCCTAAAAACTAGTCAATCTCGTTATAAATCAAAAAATAAATTTTAGGACATGACTTACTCCTAATTAGTTCATCAAATTTGACTAACTTGAAAGATATAAAAAGTTATTGTAAATTTTAGAAATATATTTACCAGTTTTAAGTATTTTTTCTTTAAGTTATAGAATACATTAAGCAAAAAATTCAAGTACATTTTTCACATATCCGACGAATATTTGAACTTGAAATAAATTTTTTTGAAAATAAAATAAAATTTTAAAACACAAAAATTTCAAAGCTTATTCAGGCTGCCTGTTAGGCAATTGGTTAGAGTGCTTGCCTATCAGTCAGAAGGTTGTTGGTTCAATACTTGCCCCATCTCAAGGAATTAATACGTATGTATGGTGAATTAATTAAGAATATAGTATGAAGATATAATAAAAAAACATACCATGTGGTATAGAAATTAATTAAAAACAAAAAAGTACCAAAATTAAAGACAAAAAAAAAACTTTGAAAAATTTACTAAATTTGAAATAAAAGATGAAAAAGCTTTTTTGCAATTCTCCGAATTTTATGGAGAAATTTGACTTAATTTTAGAAAAATTTTGTTTAAATATAAAAATATAATTACTATAAACTAGTTCATTAATGAACTAAAAATTTAGTAAATATTTTACTGGTTTCGAGTAAAAAACAGCTTTGGCGCCATACGAAAACTTTTTTTTACTCAAATTTAGGGCCATTATTACAACTTGTCGTTAGCTAAAGGTAGGATTTTATTGGATGGATAAACAGTTTTTCATTCTTACAACTTCATTTTAACCAAAAGTGAACGATAAGTTAAAGACAAGTTCATTCTACCTGTAACTTTTATCGTAAGGTATAGTCATTTGAAGTTGCCATATTTTCATCCCTTGCCACACTTTCTACTTTATAAATTACTGCCAAATTTATGTGGTTAAAATATGGTATAAAACAAAAACAATACAACACAAAACACATAATAATAAAACAAAAAACAAAACAATTGACAAAACTGTTTTCATTAGATTGTAATTTGACAATTTAAACAAAAGCAAGTTGCCACTAAGCATTTTTGACAATCAATATCCACAAAATCCACAGATATGTTGCCACCAAACAAAAACTGTATTATTTATTTTATTGGACAGTTGTAATAATGGACAAATTTTAAAGGTCACTTTACAATTCAGTTTTGCTAAAGTTAAGATTAACTATCCGGAACTTTATCGTCAAGTCATAATAATGGCCCTTAGAAAAATTTCCAAAGTTTTAGTTTTTTTTTTTGAGTGTGTGCATGTTTTATCTTACATTCATTATTCTCTTTTTTTAACCGACTTCAAAAAAGGAGGATGTTAACAATTCCTCTCTATTTTTTTTTTAGGTGTGGATCTTCATAACTCAGTACATTTTGAACCGATTGTAAATATTTTTTGTTGTCTGAGAGGTATAGTTTCCAATTGGTCGCATTGTCAAAAAGTGGGCGGGGACATACCTAAAATTTTTTATATAATTTTATGATATTCTATTCTGATTGCTGCGAAAAAAAACACCTTTGGTTATTGTAATTACACAATTTGAAAGTTGAAAAAATGGGCGGGGTTACGCCCATTAAAATTAATTATAATATTTCACGCGGTTCTACTTAACCGAATTATTTACTACTATTTTTTAATATTGTGAATGAACACAGAAAAAATTATTCCCAAAAAATTTTCAAACAAACGTGTGTTTTGAAATATAATTTAGTTTCAGTAAATATTTTTTACTGTTCCAGTAAATTATTTGTTCCAATTTTATTTTATGTAAAAAAAAACTGTATAGAATGAAAATTATTTATATAAAGTAAAATATGTAAAAAAAAAATTTAGATTTATTTTATTTTTTTATTTAAATTTGTTATTTTCAGTTAAATTTATTTTTATATACTTTAAAAAAATTTGTCTGATTTTTTTTAATTCTTTCACTTAAATTTATTTTTATATACTGTAAAAAAATTTGTCTGATTTTTTTTTTTAACTTTAAAAAACATTTTATTTTTTTTAAAGATTTTTGTTTGCAATTTTCAAACTTATTATGTTTGTATATTGTGATTCTCAATATAGTATTAAGAGTCTTACTATAAACATACGGAGTTTGTTAGCTAAATTAAAAAAATTTTTGGGTTGAAGTCTACTGACGAGTCCAAAAGCGGTAACGAAATGCTTAACCATAAAAACAAGCCAATTTTTGAAAGTAAAAAAATAGTGGAACCTTTCATTTGATTCAGTTATTTTTTTTTCAGATAAAACTTTTACCAATTTTTAAAAAAAAAATTTAAGAATTGTTATTGATTCAGTTAATTTATTTTCTGATAATACGAAAAATTTTAGTTAATGTGTTTGTAAATTGTAAAAAAAATTGCTGAATAATACAAAAAAAATCTGGAAAAATGTTTTTCTGTTCCTATTAATAAATTTGACTGAAAATATTTTGAGTTTCAGTTAACTTTTTTCTCTAATGCCATAATAATTTAACTAAAAATAAAAATTTTTTTCCAGTTAAATTTTTACAAAATTTTTATCAGAATCTACAAATTTCTTTGTAGGTCCGCATTCACACAAAAAATTTACTGATTCAATGAATTTGGTTACTGAAAACGAAATTTAGTTTTTTCTGTGAAGCATTGAAATTCAATCAGTTTGCGCTACAAATTACATGAAACATTTGCCTTATTTTTTGCATCGTCTTTCATAACCCTCTTCGAATGTTTGTTTTCGGAACGCAAAAATATTATTAAATGTTATTGCAGACTCCGTATTTGGCCCTGATGTATATATTTATTACAAAAGTTTTGATTTTTTTAATTGAGTTATTGAATTATTTATGAAAAAATATGTTGCTATGCCTTTAAAAGCTATTTGAAATGGATATTGAGTAAGTGTTTTTATTTTTATTCAAAAGCGGAAGTATTGAGACGTGTTTCTTGTGCGCGTATTGTATTTCTTTCTTATTGTCACAGGTGTTTTATTTTGCTATTTTGTTTTCTTTTTTTTTCTATATTTTTATTTTCAATAAGACGCAATTGCTTACAATAAATATTTCTATAAATGCCGCTAAATATTTGCAATTTATAATGCAATGCTGGCTTTCGTCAAGGGTATGCCGTGCTATTTTCTTTTCAATATGCAATATATAAGTAATACGAATGAGTGCGAATTGTAAACACTCCAAAGTCATCGAATCGAAATATTGTGTAATATTTAGCAATGAACTAAATTATAGTTTGTAATAAATAGCAAAATAAAATATGTAAATATAATTGCATATCGAATTTGGCGCATTCGAAATTAATCTAACTGAATTGACGTCACAATTTTAAGGCATCGTTCAGTTGTAACTAATTGGAATAAATTACAGTTTTAAATATATTTATGAAGGAAAGTTTAGCGAAATCAAATTGCAATATTATGCGATA
Organism: Tachina grossa; assembly: GCA_949987645.1. Classification (NCBI taxonomy): domain Eukaryota; kingdom Metazoa; phylum Arthropoda; class Insecta; order Diptera; family Tachinidae; genus Tachina; species Tachina grossa. The sequence goes on along the minus strand of OX465274.1, from coordinate 170,596,928 downwards.
CAAATTAATTACTTTGATCCGTTTCGAATACCCGCTCTAGCTGGTTGTTCTTCGGTACCCACTGATTACTGGTTCCTACTAGAGGTGAGCGCAAGACATTAAAAAGTGCTTAGTATTGTATTTTTTTTTCAAGACCAAATATTGTTGCTAGTACTATCACACACACACACATTACATACTTCTTACAACTACAATTCGAGCTGAAAAAAGTCAGCCAATGTAAATAGGAATGGTAAAGTAAGAATAAAAAAAATGTTCATTATTGAGTTCTTGTTTCAACTTATATATTTCTTGAACTTTTTATTTGCTTAAATGAAAGTTTAACATAATAACTCTAGTTGCCCTAAATAACTTTTGGGTAAAGGTTGCCTGATGATCTGCTGATCATTAGCAACAGTGAAATGTTCAAAGGATCCAGTTAAACCCCTCAATAACCAATTTCAGTGTATTTTTAATAAAAAATATTTTATTTCCGTCCCTTTTCACAATGATTCAGATGATTATGATTAAGAGTTAACGTGAACTTTAACTGACAGTTCTCCGTACAAAAGTCCTTGTTAGCTTTTAATTGTACATTGTGAAAAGGGCAGTTAATAAGTAAAATAATAATTTGGGATTATTAATGAGTTAATAGACTAGACTTAAGTCTAGTTTTATTCGTCAGCTTCTCAAATGATCAGCCCAATTATGTATAAAAATTTCCGGGGTGTTTTTCACTTTTCCCATTCCTCTTATTATAATTAAAATTTTCCCGGGAAAAATTAGGTTTTCTAATTATGGGGGAGAAGGAGAGTTTTCACGCCAAAAATTTGGAAGCGAACTAACACAAAAATTTAAAATTTAGATTAATAAATGTTGTAAAACAATTAAATAAGCACTAATTTAGAGGAAAAAAGTTCAAATAAGCACAGGAATGTTATATTTAATAAAACATGAATCACTAAGTTCATATAATAGCTAATTGGAAGATTTGTTTCCTCCGAATATCAAGACTGATAAGAAAAACTTTATAAAATTTACAATTTCCTTTGTACATATAATTATTGAGAATTTAATCCCAGTCCAGCTTTAGCTACATTTTCTCATCATAAAGTTATTCCGCGTGCTTGTTTATTTTATTTTTTATTTAAAATATTTATATTAACACAAATTCTTATTGACAATGAAAAAATTAAGTTTTTATTTAATCTCTATTAGTGAATTCTTGCGTTAGTGCAGAATAAAATGTAAACATTAAACAGCTGATGCGTACTTTACTATCTCCCGTATTTACTTATACCCCGGCTATTTACAATACGAGGATTGTTCCCCGAGAAGTTAAACAAAGGCTGTTATATGCTTCTGATGAAAGGGAATAATAGTTTAGTGTTGTCATAAAATCAGAAGCAATAAAAAAGAGTACAACTCAATAATGTACATCATGAAGATTAAGCAAGTAAATGTTTTGTGCTCACCTCTAGTTCCTACAAATGCTGCCAGTAGTGATATTGAAATTGTATTTCGAATGACTGCACTTATCTTAAAAAAATTTTCATAAGTTTCCCAAGAATCGGGCAAGTAGAATAACGTGATATACAAGTAATAACAAGTAATAACAGGGTCATGCCTCCGCCTACATTTTTAAAGTAAAATATTATGTCATTCTAAGCTATTTGCAGATTTTTGTAGGAATCCGATAACTTGATATTAGGCTTCAGTAGGCGTAGTCCCGTCCACTTTTTTATATAAGAGATCGTTCCACTTTCAGTATGTGTGCACGTTTCATAAGAATCGGTTAAGTAGAAGCAAGTGATATACATATAATATTAAATTTTAATTAGCATGGCGAGCCCAAGATGTGCAAAAAGTTTCGTATAGCCATGGAATAAGTCTAAGTACATCAAATAAAATAAAAAAACAATTTTGTGGACGTGCTTTTGGCCATATTTTATACGCTTTTAGACAAAAAAAAAATAATAATTATAAAAATCAGCCTTAAACTTACGGAGCTATAAAACAATATGCTGCTGCACTGAATTTGGTGAAATAGAAATTGGTTCTCTTAAAAAGCAGTAAAATTATTTGATCACTATGGGCCGCATCCAAAAAAAAAATTAATTTGACTTCAAGTGTTCTTTTGTCAAAATTTTTATGGACATTTTGTTTTAACGTACATTGAAGTGTACGGATACGGCCATATATATTTAATACGAGTTTAAAATTCCTTTACATTACTTTCAACTCCTTAAACAGTTACAGATAGTCAGTAACATCTTTCTTTTTGTAGATTTTTTTAATACATTTTAAATAAACTTTCACCATAACTTTTTTATTGTTGCTTGGAAAATACATTTTCATATTTTTTTATTTTTTTCTTTTGTTTTACTTAAAAAGAGATAAGACTTTTTTTATTATGTTGCCATTAAAAAAGAAATTATTAAAAATGCAAAATGAACCATAATTTTCCCTTAAAAATTTTGCTTCATCTCTCAACATTTAATATATTTTCTATTTGCAACTTGGTCTACTTCACTATTTGGCACGATTTTTTATTAAAGTTTGTAAATTTTGCAAACAAAAAAAAGAAAAAATATACATATATTTAACATTTGTTATTCACGATTTAATGTTGTAGTTTTTTCTTAGTTTTCTTTTTGAATTTTGCTTTTTTCTTTCGATGCTTGGCTGCTGTTGTAATAAATTCATCATATCAGGTTAACAAAGTTCATAAATTTAACCTTTTGCATTTTACATTTATGTAGACTTTGTTTGGTAAAAATGAAAATTGGATTTGGCAAGAAACCATCATAAGGTTCATTAACTTTCATAGAGCAAAATTACGAATATTTATTTATTTATGTACAAACACATCCCCAGAGTTCAACAGACGTTTGAAGCTCTAAATAACAGCAAATGATCAACCCCCTTATGCAAAAAAATATTTTACTTTAGCTTTAAAGTTCATAGTAGTTGATAAGCACTTTAAGGCTAACATAGCTTTATTAAAATATCATATGCAAAAGACAACTTTAAATATTTTGTGATTTAATAATAAATACTGGTAACACCACCGTGTTCAACAACCACTTCACAGCTTATGATGTAAAAAATTGAATACAATTCCATTCGGGTATTCAAATATTTTTTTTATTTTATTAAATAAATTTTTATTATCTTGAAGTAAAGCAACCTAATTTAAAAAATATGAGCTTCTGACTTAATAGGAAAACAGATAAACACAACCATGAAGTAAAAGTAAAAAAATGTGTAAAATTGTCACAATTTGTTTTATTCGAATGAAACGAGTATTTGAATATCCAGCTTTTTTCGATTTGTTTTGATTGTATGTACATCACTAAAACATTTTTGTATAATTGTATTTATATTAGTATTTTTTTTATGGATTTTGCTATGTATTTCGAAGCAGTTGGATAATTTGGTGATGTTTCCCATTACATGACAGAAATAATAAATTTAAGATAAGAGCAGGCACTTCTAGCTTCATTTTCAGATGTAACATGAATCAGTATGTGCAATATTAGTAAAAATATTTGAGGTACAAAATACACATTTTGGAAATATCAACTTAAAGTAGTCTTAACAAACGTGGGTGCCTACTTTAGAATTTTTATACAATATTTTTTTTAGAATACAACTTTACTTAACATTGCTTGGCAAAGCTTTATTAAGTTTTTTTGCATAAGACCCCAAGTCTTTAGAAAGCTTTAAATGTTTTTTGCATTTTCTCTAGTAGTTTCGCTAATAACATTTTTTCAGTTAATTATATACACAAAAATAAATCAAAATAATGCGACAAAACCTACAAGCCAACTAACCCCAATTAATTTCAATGATAATTACCTATCATTAACCAAATTAAATACATTTTAATGAAAATAATTTAAAAAGCAAAACATGTATGCACAGTGTCGCCTCCTTCTGCACTCTGAGTAGCGCTCTCAGTGTTAAAGTATGTTTGTTTATTCCGAAAATTTTTAAAAGCGCAAAATTTAATTGACGTCACATTATGTATAAATTTTTTATTTTTTATTTTTTATTTATTTTTTTTTCGTTGTAGCCAAATTTAACCGCATTCTAATGAATCAAATAATGAGAATGAATGCAAAAATAATAAAGCATTTATTATAATATTCAAATTGAAGCAACAAGTTGAATACAAATACATACATAAATATGTACATACATATTTACTTGCACATGCAGACGTATTAAGGTGTGACCATGTGAATACAACGAGTAAGTAAATATGTATGTATAATCGGAATATGAGAACTGCCTGCAAAAAATTTTCTGAGCTAAATTTTGCATTAAAAAATCAATAAATCAGCATATGTGACGCGCAAAATAGAAAGGGACCTAAGGGTAAAAACCGGTTTTGTTCAGGAGAACCATTTTAAAGATTTAAATATGTACGTGTATCTTTGGTGTACCATCACATCATAAAACGCGCATATCTCTGGGAGGGAACTCCTTTGGGGCATGGGATCGGTCTCATTCGATGCTCACATGTTGTCCACATCAAAAAAAAAGTGATAATTGATTTCTTTACCCTTAGTTACCTTACTCTATGCGCTGTCACATATAGAGCTTTAGCTGCCAGAGAGCCATAATGGAAAAAATGGTTTTACAGTAAACGAGTTTAATTTTGAATTTCTTTCGGGCACACTTTTTAAGTTTGAGTTTAAAGATTAAACCTTAATGGGAAAATATTGATTTTACAGTTTCTTCTTCTTCTCACAAAAAAAAAGCAAAAAATGTGTTAATAACATTATGAGTTTTGAACAGAAAATGTTGCCACTCTTTTGCTCCTCAGTATGGCAATACTACATAGAAAAAGAAGTTCACAGTCATTAGTTAGCTAATAGCAATGGTTTAAACAATAATATTTAATTCACAGCTTTTTGTTTACCATTAGTTAAACCGCCTAATTTTATTGGTTAACAAATAGTTAGGTAATAGCTGATTGGTTGTAAACTTTATTCGTATTGTTGTTTTGTGAAAAATTTTAGACACATTTAACCAGGGACCATAAATAACTGTTCTCTGTTGATGCGAAAAGAATTTCCTTTTTAGCTAGAGCATTTTTTCACACGGAAAGTTTACTTTGATAAGGCTTCAGTTAGTAGGAGAGAAGGGAAAAAATAATTGGGATGAGCTCGTTTTTTTTTCGCCGTCTTTTGTATATGTATGACACATAATTTATCAAAGTAAACTTCTTTGTTATCAGAAGAAAACTTAAATGACTTTGTTAAAGTAAACTTGCGTGAGCAAAAGGGTTCCATCCTACTTTTTCGAACTTTTATCGCAAATGTGGGAAATCCCTATATTTAAAGCAAATCGCTTTACAAACAGCATTAGCCAGTATTATTAGAGACCTGCGTAAACAGTCTTGAAATGTAAATACGTTTTGTTTTTTAAATGTATTCTCGTGGCATGTATTATACTAAAGCAGTAACCCGCAAGCCATAGCACAATTGTGCGGATGAAAATTACATACATGCTTATGCTCTTTCATTTAGTCGTCACTGAGCAAGCGACGAATGAAGTTGTGCACTCATGTACGAATTTTTTCCTGGTTTTTTGTTTAGTTTTTTTCAGCACACCGAACGAAATTAAAGTTAAAATTTAATAAATTTGTACAGCAAAAAAAAATTAAATAATTAAATAAAAAAAAAATTCGTGATAAAAAATGCTTTTCACAATATGCAATGCATTTTATGTTATGAAACATTGAATAATAATAAGGAAAGTAGTTTAAAAAGGCATTTTAATAGTATCCACAGAAGTGTGAATAAATTTAATTTTGAATTTATACACAAAATCGTTGAATGCTCATTAAATTTTTACTTTTTATTTAAGTTTTAATTAAATTGCTTATTTGCAAAAAAAAAATTAAATCAACTAATAACCACATCATGTATTTTATATTACAAAACTTTTCTTCAAGAGCAAGTTTATTTTACTCTCATTTTTCTCACCAATACAAACATATTTTATTTTGCGGGACACTGTACTAAACCATGATACAATTATACAGGCAGGGTGACCGATGACATTTTTCAAAAAGTGGCACCAAAAGGGGATTTATCAAAGAAAAGGGGCAAAATTAAAAAAAAAAACGAGAAAACTACACTAAAATTTTAATTTTTAATGTATTTTTATATAACTCACTCTAAAAAAAGGAAGACAAAAAGTGGCAAGGCAGTTAAAAAAGTGGCAAGGCAGTCGAAAAAGTAGCAATTTGCCACTTTAGTCGGTCAAACGGTCACGCTGTATACAGGTAACCGCGAAGCGCCAGCTATTTTGCTTGTTTTGTGATTTGATCTGCCAAATTGTGCTTATGTTTTACCAACACACGCGCACAGTGCCTATTAAAACTGTACTAATGCAAACATGCTTTGCAAAGTCAAGAGAAAACGCAAGTACATGTATATTGTTTTCCTCTCTTGTCAATCACAAAACAGCAATAAGAATCACTATTGTTTTATTTGTTGTAGATTCGCGGCTACCTGTATTATTGTATCATGTACTAAACCATTGATAAATGCTAAACAAATAATAAATGCATGTGTTTGTGTATATGAGTGTTATTAAATGATCTCGGGAAGACTTATTGTTCATAACAAACAATCAAAAAAGTAGTGTTATTGCGTGTATGCTTGTTATTTTGCATATTGTACGTTTGAGTGTCTGTGTGTAAGATGTAGATGCAGCGTTACCATATGTGAAGATTTATCTTACTTTCGAACTTTTTCGGGATGTTAACAAGACTAGAAGATTTCTTTGTGGAAAATAAGATTTTTTAGAATATGATATTTGGTACTTTTAGTATATTATTTAAGGTCCTTTTGTCTAAAGTATTGACACATTTTCATCTTTCCTTCATCATTTGAAAGAAAATAAATTTTTCCTAAATTTAAATTCAGTAAAATCAATCGGTATGAAATTTTTTTGTATTTTTTTTTACATAAAACTGAACCGATTTGGGGGGTGAGAATAGAAGAACTCAAAAAAAGTATCCATACAATTAACGGCCACCCTAATGTACATGCATAACGTTTGTATACGCGCCCACGCGGATGAAGTAGCAAGCATCACAAATTCTTCGGTCACGAAGTACATATTTTCTTCTTTACTCCTATACCTCAATAACTGAAACAAATGTCTTGCCAACAGTGTTTTTTAGCGTTTCTTTTGAGAAGATTTCGGTGTAGTAAGGCATTTGAAAAATTCCTCATGTCTTAAAAAAAGTTCTTGTAAGTGGCCTTGCGCAGGTCTTTAGTCAGTATACACAAGTGTAGCAATTGTTATTTTTTATGTACATACATATCGCTCATTTACTTCAATAGTGGCACAACTCAAAAAAACCAGTTTTGCAGAAAACGCGTTTTAAGTTTTTATTTTGCATACAACTCAATGGAGAAATGAAAAAAAATTCTTCTCCCAGGAGGTGATGGTACAAGCTATTTATATGAAATTTTTACACAAGATAAAATACAAAATGCCGCATCTTTCTGCATTATTAACTCAAAAAACTCATTTTTTGAGTTATGCCACTATTGAAGCAAATGAGCGATATGTACGTATGTAGTATATAGAGCAATTAGTTAAGGCAACAACGGACTACAGAAACTAGCACACTTTCTATTGCACTCAAACATCGCAGCAATCTGAATAGTGTTCACATGCAAAACAAATTAAATTGAAATAAAATTTTAATACAATTATCGATAAACAATTCATAAATTTATTTCTTTAAACAACTTTGCGAGTATTCCTTCTAAATGTTTCAATAAAATTATACACTTCACAAAACACTTAATGCTTTTAATTTTTTTTTTTTTTTTTTTTTTTTTTTTTTTTGCTATTCCAGCGAATGCAACAAATCCAATGATGAATTGGCCTTATAATCTGAATACTAACAACCATCGTAGTCATAAATCCATAAAATTTTCATGCATACGAAACATACGATACTCGTACATCATACACATTTGCCAGCAAGCGTAAAAATAAAGTGTGCGTTTTATTAATATTTCAATAGCTTGAATTAACCATGTTTTAAAATGAAGAATAAAAACATAATTTATTGATTTTTATTATATACAATAACAAACACAAAATTCAACATCGTGTGTAGTAAAAAAAAAATGTTGATACCAAAAGATACTGAATAAGTGAGAATTTGCATATGCAAAACAATTCAATTTATCAGGTATGTAATAGAAATCGTTTTCGATTTAGTAAAATCGACTGAGAAACGTAAAAAGTTGTGATGCACACATTTATTTCGATTTTATTCTGGTTATGTTTTAAATTGAAATCGATTTCATTTCCCATCTTGTTCTATGAAAATATTAGTAAAAAAAGATGCGATGGAAAACGAAATTTGTGTTGTTTTTGCGTTATTAAATCGAGCAAGCATGAGTTGACGATTTAGAAATTATTTTATATCTAAACAAAATTTTCCTGCAATAACTTGTGTGAAAATGTAAGTAAAATGCTTTAACCTTCATAGGGTCTTTGGGTCAATTTTGACCCATTTCAGGAAAAAACTTTGATTTTTTCTGAAAATTAGTAATTGATGTATGTCATATTTTCTGACTTTTATTTAATTTTATATCTTAACAGATATAGTAGGTTTGCGGATATATAAACTTGCCAAAGAAAATTGTATGCAATATTTTACACTAGAGATCTTCGGGTCAAATTTGACCCGTGTTAAAGTTTGGAAGTGTTGTGTCTGGTATTTCTTGTAGAATAATGAAAGATTGTGAAATAAAAAATGGCCTGCATACATTATCAGACGATTTCGAAAATCTAACACGACTGCAGATAATTTTTTTACATCTTATCGGTTGGAACAATAAATACTGAGATCACAAATCACTTTAGTTCAAACTACACATAAAAATATAAATGAGTTACTACCAGAGATAATATATATGTTATTATCATACGTGTTTATCATTATTTTTGTTTTACCAAAGATAGTACTCGTACCCTTCTTATATATATTCCGATAAAAAAAAGTCTGTCAATCTTCTTAGTATAATATGGTATGGAGGGTAAATATTACTTTTTTGGGCAACAGGGGGAATCACAATGGAACCACCACCCTTCCTAACCTAACATAACCTTCTTAGTACTTTGCATCATATCTCTAAAGTTAGTAATCGCCAAGACAAAAAACTGCAAGTATGATTAGATTACAATAAATAAAAGGGAAGGGTTTATTTGCTGGATAAAGTTAGATCATGTTTCACTTGCAGAAGAAAGACTAATCAATGTTGTCAAGTGGTGGTTAGTGACATGCTAGATATATAAGCTCACAATGCTTTTGTGATATTTACATCAGCTAATAGCGGCTGGAAATAAACTGTTTTGCAAAACGTTGACTCTTCTATATATAAAGCACCAAAAGACGTTATCAATATCAGCATTTTGACAGAAAGTTGCACTTAAACTACGTGACGTAAATGAGTAGCCATAAACTTCAACTAAATCCAAAGAAAAAATACTTGAAAAGGGTAAAAACAGAGCAAAAAAGTCGTTGCCAATTTATCCTCAACATAGAAAATAAAACATCATTAGATACTATTATAACTTGCAAAAACTTTATATGAAAACTGCACTCTGAAACAATTACTTTATGTACAATTAATATTAATATCGATTTAATATTATGTTTTTGTGTATCATGTATAAATCTTATTAAATCTATGAAATAATGTTCTCGTTCATTGGCAATAAATGAATCACAAATAAATGAAACCAATACATAATTTTCAATTTGGGTCAAATTTGACCCGAAGATCGTTAACGTCAACTATTTTAAAGACCCTACGAAGGTTAAAATAATTAAAGGCAGATGATATTACAATAAAAGGAATTTTTTATTTAAATTTATTTTTGTTTGAAACAATTTAATTGTATGTGCATATGTTGAAGCCGATCAGCAAAAATCTGCCGCCGACATGTATTGAAAACACTTAGCCGCCGTCGATATGACCATTTTTTTCCAAGACTTTTCTATGGTTTTAAAATAAAAGTTTTTCATTATAAAACCCGGTGTTTGAAATGAAGAAAATATATGCCATTCGTTACAATAATTGCTTCAGCAAATCACGATCCAACGATTTTCGTTTCGCCGTCGCCGAAAATATATTTGGCAACCTGCAGCCGGCTTCTGCATTATGTCCCAATTTACACTATGCAAGTCTTATTGCTAAGCTGATTAGTTTGTTAGGGGAGAGAGACGGGGGGAAAAGAAACATTTCTGTTCCCCTCGTCTCTCTATTGGGACTATTGGCTTCAATTTCAGTTAGCAGCAAAAAATATAAAGGAACAAATTGATTTTTTTGTAACCAACTGAAAATGAAACAAAGTTGAAATATGAAATCGATGCGTTTTCTGTCACACCAAAAACAGTTTTCTACGTTTTGAGCTTGCGATTTCATTTCAAATCGAAGCGATTTCCACCACATACCTGTATATCTATGTATATTTCAGTTAAAACTGGTATAACAACAGGTTGTACATTTTATATGACTTTTTCACTCAATTCTAGGATTGTTGATACAAAAAATTGAAATGAAAGAGAATAATTTAAGCTAGAAACATGGTTTTAGAGCATGAACAGGCGCATTTGTAGTTACATATTCTTCAATAATGACAGTGGGCAATGTATACAGTTAACAGCGGGTGATACAGACACAATTAAAAAAAAATTGCAGGCAAATTAATCCACATTCTTAACGGTCTCTTTTTAATGGGTGTGTCGATCGTGATGAAATCTTGTGTACACTCAGAGAAACATTTCATTTTAAAATCTACGAAAACAAGGCTGATTTAATATTTTTCAGTAATAATTTTGCTTCACATGTTTTTCATTTTAATACAACACGATTTGCAGAAAAAAGAAAGAAAATGTTTCCTTTTAAAATAACTTTAAAATCATGTTGAATTGAAAACAAATTTGAAGTTTTGTATATTTTTGATCTTTATGCTCCCAGAAAAATAAATAACATGAATTAAATTTTCAGAAGTTGTAAATAAATAGTTTTTTTTTTAATGAACGCGTTTAAGATATTCTTTTCATTGCAAATTTGCGACATTTTTTTCGTAACGAAAGTTCTTCTTAGTAGAGATGGGCGCGTGTGGAATTTTTCAGACACGACACGACACGAACACAAATACCAAGACGCTCAACACGTGTGAAACACGCAAGCGAAAAATTTCGTGTCAACACTATACTACACAACACGCACAAAATATTATTGGTATGGGACTTGAAGATCAGAAAAATTAATTGATTTTTTTCAAGAGTTGCTTTTCAAAATATGCCACCGCATTGGCACTGCCAGCTGATGCTATCTGCCACCACAGCTGATACTATCGGTTTACGTACAGAACTTTAAGCTTCAGAGACCCATACAATATCAACAAATATGCTGGTGTTGTGTGTTTGACGATACAAAATATTACATTTTTTCTCTACTGGAACATATTTTACATCTAAAAGCGTTTCGTGTTTTTCGTGTCAATTTTGCTCGACACGAAACGACCCAAATACGCACGAAAACAGATTTTGTCGAGTCGTGCGTGTTCGTGTCACGGAAAAAACTCGACACGCGCCCATCTCTACTTCCTAGTGACACTGTAACTTTGGGAAATCAAATTTCGCATAAAGTATAGCAAAATTCACTTGTATTAACCGAGAAACATTTATTGAAATTATACATGATTTGAACGCACATATGTATGTACTCAACTTTTGGGAAGTCCCGACAAATATAAAACCTTTTTTGTAAAATGTTTGGCATTGATAAAAATTAATACTTTAATTTGCTCACACTACCGCGACTGCACTGTTAAGTTTCAGTTTTATTTTCATGCATACCTAAAAAAAGTGCAATCAAAATAAAAATAATTATGAAGAAAATAAAAAATAAAAATAAATACAATGCATACAAGTGAATTTGATTTGAATTTATTTAAAGAGCTGCAGATGAGATACAATGTCAATGTTTTATAGAAGAACTACAAATGAACAACAGCAAATAAAAACATAAGATAATGACGTTCCCAAGAACAATATATCGGTGCCAAAAAATTTTACAAAAAGGTGAAATGACAAAAATAAAAATATAAAGCAATTGTATATGCAAATTTAAAAAAAAAAATTAATTTTCATATACATAAAAGAATATTTACAGATGAAGTGCAAAAAAAAGATTTTATTTAATGCGCAAATTTATTTAAAAAAATATTAATTTAAATTAACATTTGCAAGAGCTTTTATATTATTTTAATCGATGTAATAAATAACCGCATAATCGAATTTATTAATTTAATTTATTATTTAACTATTAATAATAATTTGTATAACAGAAAATCATTCGGGTATGTTCTGCATTCCAGGTGAAATTAAAACGAGTGGAATTTGCCATACAATTGTTGTTGGAAATATGTAATTATAACAACAATGCTATGGCAATTCCACTCCTTTTAATTCCAAGTGGAATGCAGAACATACCCGATTATTGAATAGCCAAAGAGAAAAAACAAATTCGCAAATTGGGATATTGTACTTTTAAAATTTTTACAAAATGGACCAAAAAATACTTGTATTTTTTAAAGACAAAACAAATGTTACGCAGGCCTGATAATGGAGTAAATAAATGAAGCTTTAAAACATTCACAGATTTGAGAATCTTTATTTAGGGGCATGATAAATGCTTTTCATTCATTTTGCAGAAGATCTTAGAAGTTTCTTCGCTTTTATTACAAAATACAATTGCACAAACATTCGCACAGACCACAAAGTCTGCGATGACCTTACTTATATTTTAATGATCTAAAAATATGAAACATAAATACAAGTACATCAAAAAAATCAGCATATATACACGAAAACTTATATCTAATTTTTTTTACTCTCTTATAAAATAATTTATCGGCCTGCCCCGCGATGTCCATAAGAAAAGTTCAATCGATTACTTATATTGAAAACAAAAACAAATCTTATTATTTTATTATTGTTTTCAACAGAAGAGTTCAATCGCACGTTTTCTGTCAACATCGTGGGAGAGGGCGTATATATAACTTACGCTTTTTTTCATTTTATATGATGATATCTATCGGTATGTATGTATGTATGTGTGTATATCTTATTATCATAATATTATAATACCCGTATATTAAGTTATTACTCTTCTGTGGCAAGTATGAGTAATTTTATTTATAAAAATATATAAATACTAAATGTCTTTCTTTCTTTTTTTTTAATTCTTCTCTGCATTAAATGCATGATTATTCTATCTGCATCATCATGACAACAGAAAGAAAAAACTCTACAATTTTAAGTGAAAGCGAACAACAAAAACTCAATTGAAACTGCAAGGAAAAAACTCATTCAGCAATACGCACAAGCAACTTCATTTAATACGAAAATGTGTAAAAATAAAATTAGATTTGGTGGCAACGAAAATTGTACACTTTATAATATTATTGAAAATCACTCATATGATACGAGTATGCAACAAAGAGTGAAAAAATGTTTTATAAAATTTATTATATAAGTAAATTTTTGGTACATTAGTTTGAAATGGACAAAACAAAGATGAACTTTTAAAATTGACATGAAATTTACTTTGTTCGAAAGATAATCTTCAGGCATTATAATTTAAATATGAATTCTGGCATATGGTTCAATTTTCGATGACTTTTTCCAACATTTGTGGCCGTATATCGGCAATAACGCGGTGAATGTTGTCCTCAAGTGGTCAAAATCGTTTCGGGCTTATCGGCGTAGACTAGCGACTTCACATATTCCCACAAAAAATAGTCTAGCGGCGTTAAATCGCACGATCTTGAAGGCCAATTCACGGGTCCGAAACGTGAAACTATGCGGTTGCCAAAAATTTCCTCCAATAAATAAATTGTGGCGCCAGCTGTATGACATGTTGCGCCGTCTTGTTGAAACCACAGCTCCTGCACATCATGGTTGTTTAATTCATGAACGAAGAAGTCGGTAATCATGTTCACGATGGCAGATAAGACTGATTCGGGTCATCCTTTACCTAAGCTGTACAGCAGCAATGACTACTTCTGTACGCACTGTACGACGTCTGTGTGGATGCGTATTATCATTTAGAGTAAACGTGGTGCGAAACCATTCCACACTTAATCGAATTAATTGTTATCATGGACGATTATGTTGACCGTAAAATGGACGTAGCGCGCGATAAGTATTTCGAACAGAACCATGACTTTCAAAATATACTTTCAAAATATTCATGTTGAAATGCCAAACCAAAGTTTGGTTTGACAACCCATACCATTACATTTTACAATTGTGTGCGTTATACTCTTACCACGGGTCAGTGTTGCCAGTTAAATTTTCGTCTCATTTCCCTAACTTGAAATTTTAAATCTCCAAAACCAAACTTGATTTTATTATGGTCAGAAGAAACACTCAAGTTTTGTTTTTGAAGAAATACATCTTTTCTTGTTGCCAATGTAAAAATGAATAAAGAGATAGTTTTGTATGAAAATTTTCTTAAAATAATTTAAATATATGTTTAAAAAGGCTTTTGCATGTCACGTTTTTTCATGCTTGACAACGTACGTTGACAAACCAAATTTTCTGGTTTGCCATAATAATTTTCTGAAAATAAAACATTTAGTAAATTCTCATCACACATATTTTCTTATTGTTGGGAAAAATTTGTTCTCTGGCAACGCTGATTCTTAAGAGTATGCGATACACACAAATTGTTCTCAGTAATGCGTGAGTAGACATCCGTAATAATGGGTGTTTTTTATTGAGGTATATAACTTTAAGTTGGCATCACTTTTTTAACTGGCGGCCATTTTGTCAGCTGTCAAGTGATTAATATTTAGTTTGGTTTGCCATTTCATCATGAACAGGTTGACAAAAGAACAACGCTTGCAAATCGTGCAAATTTATTTCGAAAATAATGGTTCAGTTCGCGAAGTTTACCGCAAGCTCCGTCCATTTTATGGTCGACATAATCGTCCATCAGAGCAATTAATTCGGTTAACCATGGATCGTTTTCGCACTACGTTTACTCTATGTGATAATACGTATCCGCAGAGACGTCGAACAGTGCGCACCGAAGAAACAATTGCCGCTGTAGAGCAAAGTGTTGAAGAGGACCCGAATGAATTGATTCGCCACCGTGCACAGCAATTGGAGCTTTGTCCATCCAGCTTGTGCAAGAATTAAAGCCGCGAGACCATGCAATGCGTCGTGATTTTGGTGTATGGGCCGAAAATGAGATTGATCTCGATGCTGATTTTCATCGCAAAATTTTGTTCAGTGATGAGGCTCATTTTTGGTTGAATGGCTACGTCAACAAGCAAAATTGCCGCATTTGGAGTGAAGAGAATCCACATGAGACCCTTGAGACGCCATTACATCCACAAAAACTGACTGTTTGGTGTGCTCTATGGGCTGGTGGAGTCATTGGGCCATACTTCTTCCGAAATAATGCTGGAGAGTCAGTTACCGTTAATGGAGACCGGTATAGAGCCAAACCGACTATTTTGTTCCCGAATTGCATGGCATGAATGTGGATGAGTTGTGGTTCCAACAAGACGGCGCTACATGCCACACAGCGCACGTCACAATCGATTTATTGAAGGAAACATTCGATGAGCGCATAATTTCGCGGAATGGACCTGTCAATTGGCCACCAAGATCGTGTGATTTGACACCATTGGATTATTTTCTTTGGGGATATGTGAAGTCGCTCGTCTACGCCAACAAACCAGAAACGTTAGGGGACTTGGAAGCCAACATTCGTGGCGTTATTGCCAACATACGGCCCCATATGCTCGAAAAAGTGGTTGAAAATTGGACCTGTAGAATTGGCTTTATTCGAGCCAGCCGCGGTGGCCACATGCGCGAAATCATATTTAAACATTAATGGCATAAAATTATCCTTCCAATAAAGCCAAATTGATGGACATTAAAACGATTTTCTTGTGTTTTATTTCAATTCGAAGTTCTATACCTCTAAAAAAAACACCCTTTAGAAGAGTGTACGAAAAGGCGCCGCGCCCTTAATTTGCCGACCATAGAACCAAACTAAACATAAATGTCAAAATGACAAAATGGCAGCCAGTTAAAAAAAAGTGTTGTCAACTTATGCCCATTTTTTCAGTTGGTAATCAAATCGTAATTATTTTTAAGTTCTAATTAAATATGAAATTGTGTTTTTGAGTGCTTATTTAAATAATAATTAAATGCCCAACCTTGCGAAATTAAACACTACTTAAGTTTTATGATTGTACCATATGTTTTTATGCGTGTGTGTGTTTACTGAAAACATGCACATGAGCATCATGCGGTCGTATTAAAAAGAATTTCGTTTAAATTTCATAAATATATAACATATACAGTACAAAGTTTCATATCATGGAATAAAGTAATATAAAAAGTCATTATGATGTTCTTTTGGTCTCATAAAATGAGGTTTTATGCAATTTAATTTTCTACATGTTGATAACCTAACTTTTTTGTTTACATTAAACAGATGCTGTTTGAAAAGCCTTCAATAATACTGGGAAATTTTGCAGTGCTACCGTACTTTCAACGTAATTTAATAAGAACTTTAAATAACCACTGAAAAAATGAAATCGTATTTAATTACAACTTAATTTTAAATAAAAATTAGCTAATTACGTACTTAATTTTTAAGTTAAAAACTGGGGGTTAAAGTTTTATACCTCTACATAAAAAAACACCCTTCATATTAAGGTAAGGCACAAAAGATCAATTAAACATGTGACTAACTATATTGGCGTCTGTGCGCGTCAACTGTGTTATTCCCGACAGAATAAAAAAAATTACGAATGGAGTTTGAAAAATGCAAGAACTAATGGCCCGTGTCGTTAGGCGGAGTTGGACTCCGAATACGACATTTTTGTCCTCGATTAAAGAAAAATGTTGTGGAGATCTTTAATATAGCACAAAAAAAAACTTATTGAAGTCGAAAAACTCCAATCACGATAAGGGGGAATATTTGAGGGTGGCGTTGGCTGAAGTAGTTAGCACGTTGACTACAAAACTGAAGATCCTGGGTTCAATCCCTGTATCCGACAGTCATCAAAATAAAAACACCACGCATTTTTCTGATGTGCATTAGAGTCCCTTTGCATCAGTTGTTGTAGGAAAGTTCAAGCGATGAAGGCATAGTCACTGGTCACTGAACTATACCGACTTCAGCAGATGCTAATCCTAATGTAACATCAGAGCGCCCTCCTTCGAAGCGAAGTAAAATAACCAATAAAATGGCTACTAAACACAGCTTCAAAATTTAATACGCCTCTTTTAACACCAGAAGGCACTGCAACACTGCATTATTAAAAAGCGTGCAAAAAGCAGAGTTGTAAAAGAATGAAGCTTTCTTGTATATCTTCCTTATCTTCCTTCACCACCTGTTTTCTATCACTATCCCTTTCCTAAAGAAGTTAACACCTAGTATTAGTAGTAGGCATTAATTGCCTGAGTGTTACTTCTCTTTAAAAAAAAAAAAAAAAAAAAAAAAAAAAAGGGGGGGGGGAATATTTTGTAGTTGTATGCATTGTGACCATTTTAGACTTTTCATTGAAAAAGTACTCGTAGTAGATTTTCCAAACAAAATCTATAAAAATCTAGTAGAACTTAGTGATGAAACCAGGGCTTTTTTCAAATTTGTACTAAAAGGCAAGCTTCTGTACTAAAAAGATGTGTGAATTAGCTACACTGCAGTTACTCAGCTGTAGTTTAGGAAAATTGTCAGTTAATGTGATTTGTTTTGTATAAGAAATGATAATAAATGTAAAGAAAAACTTTGTGTAAATATTTTAATTGAAATATGTATGTTAAATTTCGTGCAGTTGTAAATGTCCTATAACATTTTAGTTTTAATACTTAACAACAAGTAAATTTATTTATACGTATGAAATCAAATAATTCGTTTCAATCATGCTCGTAAATTGCAAAAAAAAACTATTTTACTGGAAAATTTTCAAATAACCAAATATTTAATTCACAATACGTGTACGCACATTATTTTGTGTACCACGCACAGCTTATGACTAGAAATATTCCAGCGCCTTAAATTATTTGATTAGTATAAATTAGATTATTTAAACATCCAGACAGACGACTTTATTTAATAAGATCTGTTGTAAATTAGCTTTCTATTGTGAAAATTTAAATGAATTACACGTGCAAAATTGTTGATAAAACTTGTGTTTACTGGCATATTTGTTTAAAGCAGGCGCAGTTATGAATGAACAGTTTACTTTCTATAATTTCCTCTACATTTGCTCTACATCTAGATGTATGACAAAGACATTACAAATTTGAGAATACCACTCCTTTAAATGGTAGCGATTGCAAAACATTATTTTTTTCTATTATTTTTCTCATATGCTCAAAACAACTTATGTCACCACAATATTCACAATATTATATTAAAGCAGTATTGTAGAGGAGATGATGGTGGTGCTATACTGTGCTGTTCTCGTGGCATACTTAAAAGTTCATAACAAATTAAATATTTTCACAGCAATGAAAAAAAGGAATTATAATAATAAAAAATTTCTGCAAACACTAGTTAATAAAGCAGGAATGAGCGTGTGTGAATGTAACACTCTCCACTCCATCCACATCACAACAACACACATTCATTAAATTAAAACATTAAAGGTAAAAGTGGAACGAGTGAGCCAAGCAATGAAAGTGCTATAAATAATACGAGTATTAACTAGATTTTTATAAAAAAAAATTAATTTTGGGTCATTTAACGTCCCAGCGAATTAAGTAGAATTAAATTGTAGGGAATTGCATTAAGAAATATTTTACTATTATAGTTTACTTATTAAGGGTCGTATGCAAAAAAAGAATTGTTAAACTTAAAGTTGGTTTAACAAACGAATTTTGTATGGCAAAACCGGTTTTAACACATGATTTAACTTTAACCAACGTTTTTGCATAAGAGTGTAAGTGTGTATATCATTATCTTAATATACAAAGGACCTAAATCATTATTGATTTGAAATCGACTTTTTGTATATTTAGATACAAGAACATCTCATATATCGAAAAGTGAAAAAATTTCGATTTCAAAAAATATAATGAGTTAGGACATTTCTATATTAAGGTAACGATATACGAATCGGTTGACATTAGTGTCCTGCACAAGACATCTTATAAGAACTTTCAAGACATGAGGGATTTTTCAAATGCTTTACTACAGTGAAATCTTATAAAACAAACGTTAACAACATTGTTTGCAAGAAATTTTTTTGAGTATTGTAGGTATAAGAGTAAAGAAGGAAACACTTCGTGACGGAAGAATTTGTGATACTTGCTTCTTTCTACACATGAGCGCGCGTGCAAACGTCATGCATGTATGTTTGTATGATCTTTTATTTTTCTGCGCACATGCAAAGGCACACACATGCATTATCATTAGTTGTATGCGGTTAATCACATAATAGCTTACCATCTACATATTACACACACACTCAAACGTACAATATGAAAAATAACAAGCATACACTAATCAAGTGTTTGTTACAAACAAGCTGTCTTGGCGTCATCGATTGTTAACACTGATATACACGTACACCAATACATCCATCGTGCTTCGCTTATAGTACGACAGCATTTATTATTGGTTTAGTATAATACATGCGACGTGAATACATTTAAAAATCATGACGTATTTACATTTAAAGACTGTTTACGCAGGTCTCTAGTTGACATTACATGCCATTCCTGAAAATTCCCGCCAGTTTTTAACTCCAAAAATATTAGTGAGTCTCCAACGAAAATGGATTTGGCAATGTATAACAATAAAGTTTTTGTAAGTAACCTGCAAGAAACTCTTGGTATCCTACACATAAATGAAGGCAGGAGAGGAGATTTTCTAAAAATACCAAAAAATATTTTCTAACAAAATTTTTCCCAATAAAAAAAATTGTATAAAATTATATATTGGGAAATTTAGTTCAATAGTATGCATTTAGCTTTACAAACCGAAAAAAAATTATTCTAATACCTTCAATACTAGTTAAATTCAATCGGTTCACTAGTTCAAAAGTTGCGGACTTTTTACCACTTTTTTTTTATTTCACGCCACTGTGCGCTGTAAAGATTTTATTCATTTATAACTCTTAATTTCTTAGTGCATACATTTCTATTTACACAATGATGACATTAAACAATTAGATGGATAATTTTTCTTCGTTGCAAATTATTTTTATTTTTATAATGTTTCATTCAACTTTTTAAATTATGATGATAATAAACTATGAATACAATAAAATAAAAACAATAACAACATTGGTTCGTATGTATGTATGTCTCTAAGAAGTTAAGTAAACACTATTTTCCAAGAGTAGAATTTATTTTTAAAATAGATACAAAAAACAATTTAGTAAAGAGCAGAAAGAAAGTGGATATAAAAATTAATAATAAAAGTTTCATTTAGAAGTATATGTATAACTTATTGTTGTTTTTTAATTAAATAACAATAATAATAAAAAAAACAGTAGCAGCAATAAGAACTCAGCATTTAATTAACTTGTTTTATCATTTCTTTTATGGAGAATACATAAGTACATTATTTTACTGCGATAGTTACATATGTGCAGTGTATTTATCAGCATATGTTCTAGGGGATTTAAAAATATGCATACATAAATATGTATTAAAGTCCTGCACAAGACCACTTACAAAAACTTTTAAGACATGAAGGATTTTTCAAATGCTTTACTACAGAGAAATATTCTAACAGAAACGTTAAACAACACTGTTAGCAAGACATTTGTTTCAGTTATTGCAGGTATAGGAGTAAAGAAGAAAATACTTCGTGACGGAAAAATCTGTAATGCTTGCTTCTTGATACGCATGGGCGCAGGGATGATAAATGAGATTTACAAATTTTACTATTTTTCAAGAATAGTTGTACTTTTTTCACTATTATTGTACCGAAAATTTCTTATTTTAATTTTTTTATACTTTTTTTCTAATTACAAAAACGCATGTAAAATTCATTTGTACTTAATATGTATATGTGACGCGCAAAATAGAAAGGGATCTAAGGGTAAAAACCGGTTTTGTTCAGGAGAGCCATTTTAAAGATTTAAATATGTACGTGTATCTTTCTTTGGTGTACTATCACATCATAAAACGCGCATATCTCTGGAAGGGAACACTTTTGGGGCATGTGATCGGTCTCATTCGATGCTCAGATATTGTCCACATCAAAAAAAAAAACAAAAAAAGTGAAAATTGTTTTTTTTTACCCTTAGGTCCCTTTCTCAATGCGCTGTCACATATGTATTTAAAAACTTAACAATGAACAAAAAGCACTTTGAAGTTCAATTGTGTTAAATTATTAATTAATATTATTAATGAATATTAATCTTTAATTTCAGAAGGTACACACAAGACTATTAGATGTTGAGATCTGAATATAAAACTAACATTTAGGATATACTTTTCGATCCTTTATTTTGATTCGATTAGAGACAGTCGAAGTAAACAGTGTGTTTCTTTGGTAAGAAAATACCATTTCCACATTTGGAGATGCATTTATAAGCGATAAAGTTCCTCTAGCAATTCTTGAAATTTCGGAAAATATCGCTTCATTTAGTTAATTTTTTGTTTCTAACACCTTCGAGCAAAATGTACATATGCTTTCGTTTCTTAAGGACTTAGTAACTTCTACATCAACCAACGCTCGAAACTGGTTATTTATAGTTTAAATGTATATATTTTTTTGAAATTTTTGGCATTTAATATAATAGGAAAATATGTTCAATAGTGCTAAATTGGCCTTAGTGCTAATTGGCCATTACTTTTGATATTCAAATAGTGCTGCAAAAAGTTCAATTGTACCAACTTTTCCATCCCTGCATGGGCGTCATGAATGTACATTAATACATACACACAAAAGTTGTGTGCATAATCTTTTATTTTTCTGCGCACATGCAAACGCACACATGCATTGACATTAGTTGTGTGCGCTTGCTTTAAAAAACCACCCTTAAAGACATAATAACTTACCATCTACATCTTACACACACACGCACTCAAACATACAATATGCAAATTAACAAGCATACACGCATCAACACTACTTCTTTTGATTGTTGGTTACGAACAAGAAGTATTCGCGACATCGATTCTTAACTCTCATATACACGAACACCAATGCATCCATCCAGTAGAGCTGCAAAACTATCGATAGTACTATCGATAGTATCGATAGTTTTGTTGTAAATGAAATATCGATAGTTTTTTCCACTATCGATACTATCGGCAAAAAAAACAAGTAATTAAGAGAGTAAAAATAATCGAAGTCAGTAAACAGTAGCCAGCAGCTTTGAAGCAAATTAGTAGTTGATTTAAGCTTTTTTACAGCGATGGAAAAGTTGGTACAATTGTATAATTTTAGCGCTATTTGAATGCCAAAAGTACCGTAGCACCGCAATGACCCATTTAGCCCTACTGGAATCTCTTTATATTATATTACATGCCAAAATTGCATTAAAATATATTAACCCCCTTATGCAAAAATAATCCGTGCTTGAAGTGTACATTAAAAAAAATTTCCATAGAAAAACCGGTTTTAACGTTCACTTATTTTTTTGCACAAGGGGGTTAATCTTTAGCTCGAAGGTATTAGAAAATTAAGTAAATCAAACGATGTTTTCCGGTACTTAAAGAATTGCTGGAGGAATGTTATTTATTCCAAATTCATCAGCAAATGTGGAAATTTTATTTTCGTACCAAGGAGAGAAGCCGACTATTTGCATCGACTGTGAACAATCGAATAAAAAAATGTTATAAACGTAGTATATCGTAAATGTTACTTTTATATTCAGATCCCAGCAATTAATATTCTGTGTGCACCTTCTGGCGTTTTGTTAATTGATTTTTAGTTAATTAAAAAGTACAAGTATTAAAAATATATAAATAAAGAATTAGGTACAATCGTACTGAAAAAATTAAAATTTTTTTGAAAGTTAGTACAATTTGTAAATATGACATCGCATCCCTGCTTCTGTATACACAAGTACTTAAATATAGGGTGTTTTTTTAAGAGGTATAGAACTTCTTCGGGCATGTGGCCGCCGCGGCTGGCTCGAATAAAGCCAATTCTACAGGTCCAATTTGTAACCACTTTTTCGAGCATATGGGGCCGTATGTTGGCAATAACGCCACGAATGTTGGCTTCCAAGTCCCCTAACGTTTCTGGTTTGTTGGCGTAGACGAGCGACTTCACATATCCCCAAAGAAAATAATCCAATGGTGTCAAATCACACGATCTTGGTGGCCAATTGACAGGTCCATTCCGCGAAATTATGCGCTCATCGAATGTTTCCTTCAATAAATCGATTGTGACGTGCGCTGTGTGGCATGTAGCGCCGTCTTGTTGGAACCACAACTCATCCACATTCATGCCATCCAATTCGGGAACAAAATAGTCGGTTAGTCGGCTCCAATTGCTGTGCACGGTGGCGAATCGATTCATTCGGGTCCTCTTCAACACTTTGCTCTACAGCGGCAATTGTGTCTTCGGTGCGCACTGTTCGACGTCTCTGCGGATGCGTATTATCACATAGAGTAAACGTAGTGCGAAAACGATCCATGGTTAACCGAATTAATTGCTCTGATGGACGATTATGTCGACCATAAAATGGACGGAGCTTGCGGTAAACTTCGCGAACTGAACCATTATTTTCGAAATAAATTTGCACGATTTGCAAGCGTTGTTCTTTTGTCAACCTGTTCATGATGAAATGGCAAACCAAACTAAATATTAATCACTTGACAGCTGACAAAATGGCCGCCAGTTAAAAAAGTGATGCCAACTTAAAGTTCTATACCTCAATAAAAAACACCCTTTACATATGTATGTATATGAATTTATTTATAAATCCAAGTCTTATTCGACAAATAGTAGTCACAAGTATCTTAATAAATTCAACATCGTCGACACAAAGATAAATTTTGGTGGTACTGATATCGTGACGGCCGCCAATCGTCTCTTACGATAAAACTTTACAGTTAGTGTCTTAAAAGTTATCAACAATTTTCGCATTTTGATAATTCTAAACCATGGGTAGGCCCATACAATTTTAAGTTCAATAAAAAAGTATATTTTCGATAATATGCCCAGCTTACAATAAAATCGAAAAAAGGCTTGATATATTTTTATATACTAATGAAAATGGATTTTTTTCGAGTCAAATGTAGTTTATGTGGCAACTTTTATAAAACTATTCGATACTATCGATAGTATCGATAGTTTTACATAAAACTATCGAAACTATCGAGTGGAGCGACTATCGATAGTTTTGCAGCTGTACCATCCAGCTTCGCTTATTAAACGACAGCATTTATTACTGGTTTAGTATACTACATGCCACGAGAATACATTTAATAAACAAGACGTATTTACCTTTCAAGACTTTTTACGCAGCCCTCTAATATGCATGTGGGTATGTACATATGTACGTAAGTATGTAGAAACAAAAGAAATATAAATATGATGGGAGACTTGTTATGGACTTAGTAGTATAAAGATATTTAATAATGAAAATAATACATCACAGTGCATTTAAATTAGTTTATCTCTATAATACTGACATCATTGGCATTTTCATCTTAATCAACATCATTATCACCAACATCTCTTGCAAAAACAAAATAATTCATAAAAATGTTAATAATGCAGCTTGTCTGTTTGCTTATTGCTATTTTTATATTTTAATTAAGTTTTTCTTTCATTATATGCATGTTATTGACAAATAACACACTGTAACAAGAGCAAAAACTTCAGCAAAATTAATTTATGTATTTACAAATTTAAATTTTAATACATCCCTCTTTATGCAGTTTGCTTCCACATTGCATGCCTCAAGTCTTAAAAAAAACACTCGACACTATTTGAATCCGCAATTGCGGAATTGAAACAATAGAAGCCTTTTTAATAGTTTATTATCAGTATCATCGGCCAATTAAATTTTTAGTCAGACTAACAAAAACAAAAAAAAAAAAAAAGCAGGCAAACATTGTGTGAAGTATTTAAATTTTCACATTTTAATTTATTTTTTTAATGGCAAACAGATGGTCGGTCAAACAAACATACTTCTAACACACTTTTTGTGAATGGCTCACATACAGACATACATACACACACATACATACATAGATATAAACAAATCGCAATCTGAAGACGATCGTTCAAATCGTAATATCGTAAGGAAAAAGTGCTTAATACCCTTTTCACACTTACTCACATCTTTGAGGAATGCGTGGAATATGTTGAAAATTGAAAAAAACCTGTTCACATTACAACATCTTTCATCTTTCATCTGTCATGTACTATAATACTGTTTTTACGAGTGTGAGCAACTAATAATTAAATAATAAAATGCAATTTAAAAATTCAGTAGAAATTGATTTAATTGCTGGCTCCTGAGGAGCAGAAACAAATAATGCTAGAAATTATGTAGAAATTATGCCAGCGGACAGTGATGATGAAGAAATATTAAAAATTTTATACGCAAAGATTTTGCGCAGACACTTACAACTATTTTTATGTAATTTATTTCGATTTGGAAAAATATATAACAGATTTTATTATATGCATACATATACATACATATGTATATAATAAAATCTTAGAGCAATTACGGATCTTTTTTTGGGAAAGATATTCCAAAATGTAGCTTTGAATGTATGTACACATGTACATGCATATGTAGATATACATACATACAAACATCTGTATACATTTTTATAGTATGTCAGTGTTGCCATATTTATTTGATCAAAAATCTTCAAGTCGAGAATGAGTTAAAATTTAATTTGTTTCTTGTGAACTATTAAAAATAAAGCCAAATAACACAAAATATTTAATATATAGAATGTGTGTAAGATCATTATGAAGCAAATCAGAAAATTTGTAAGTAGTTTGGTCAAAAAATCCCTCAATAATATATTAAAAGTAATAAAAGTAAAATTTTTAAAAATCTTATTTTAAGATAAAAAATCTTTTTTGTCGTTTTAACTTGTCTAAAAACTTCAAAAATAAGATAAATCTTCACATATGGTAACACTGTAGTATGTATGCATGCATGTATATAGTTGTATACATTTTTTCTAGTGATGACACTAAAATAATCGAAAGATGTTGAATGGAACAAAGTAAGATAGGAACATCTTTTGAAGATGTTGAAAGATGTTAAACGTTCAGCCCTGTATAATGCTTATGTAAAGATGTTATCATCTTGCCAAATTGATGAAAGATGAAAGATGTGAGTAAGTGTGAAAAGGCTATAAGTCATATTTTACTGTTTTGCAGTAGAGCACTTTTAAACTTTGAAGTTAATTTTCAGAAATCTACATCTTTTATAGTTAAATTAGGAAATTCGGTATTCTATTAAATTTCGTTTAGAAAATTTCGTTCTTTACATTATAAATAATACATTTGATTTGATATACAGTAGACCGCAAAACTGGCGACACACCACCATATAATTAAAGTTTCTCAGATGTTTTTTTTTTATTTCAAAAACTAAGCAACAAAAAACGACTAAACACACAAGAGCAAAGCATAATTAATAAATTAACTCGAAAAGTTATGAACTTAACTTCGCAAGTGTAGAAAAATAAAAAAAATATTAGAGAACCATCGTAAGCTCGAGCCGCAAAAGTAAGGACATGGGAATTAACTTCAAAAAATTACAAATTACACTTTTTAAATACTTGGCTGGTGGTATTTGATTGTGTAAAGCACTCATTTAGTCACTCATTTATTGTTTTTTGTCGTCTGGTCTCTAATTTTAATCCCATATATCCAAGAAAATCGGTTTTACTTAAGATTTGCTTCCGATTACGCGCTTTCTAGTTTTGTGTTTGTTTAACAAGCTCAAATGGTCGTTTTGAACGAAATGTGGACTTTGAGGAGTTCTTATTTGCTATACAGTGCCTTGAAAAAGACAAAATTTTAAATTTAAATTTGCTTAGTTTTTGAAATAAAAAGAAAAATCTAAGAAACGTTAATTATATGGTAGTGTGTCATCAGCAGTGATGTCAGAATTCCTTCACCAAAAATGGCTAAATGAAGACAAAAAAAAAGGCTAAATAATGGCTAAAAACTAGCTAAAAATGGCTAAGCGCCATCGAGTGCAAAAATCATGAACTTTAGCAAAAATAAGAAGGTATTTCATATATTATTTTTTTAAAGCAAATCGGAAACTTTTTTAAAGTAAATAAAAACAATAAATTGAAGTAATGAATAATTAAATTTAAGAAATTTATTGTTCGAAATATTGTCATAAGTTTATTTTAATTTGAAATTTATTTGCTGGTGGTTCAGCGTTGTCTATATATTTCATTGTTGCTGTAACAAATCATGAGTAGACTTCAACCACACATTTTGAATAATCACAAACCTCTTATCTTATGCACAGACTTTCAAGAACTATTTGAGAATTCACAAATAATAATATTTTTGAAAATCACAAAAGAAAAATAAGCGTAGTAGGCTTAGAAACTAATACAAAAAACCCAGCAAATAATTTATATTCGATATGAATCTGTTTTATTTTTTGATTTGTTACAGCAACAATGAAATATATAGACAACGCTGAACCACCAGCAAATAAATTTCAAATTAGTAATAAATAAAATTATTTTTATTCAGGCAGTAAAAAAACTGCGCATATAGGGCAAACTTGCAATACTTACAGTACGCCTTCATTCGTTTGTATATTCAGTCTCTAAATTTTTGGGTTACTAATCCATTCCTTGCGAAATTTTTGTTTATACTTTTTATTCGTTTTCTATTTTTCAAACTTTCATTTAAACTTTAATTTATTTTTTATTTTCACTCGTGTAAAACAAAAATGACACTTGTTTGATTGATATCATAAACCACCAATTATACTCGACAACTTATAACACATTGCACCGATTATAAGAACGGAGTAGCAAGTCTTATCGTTACCGATTTAGCCATCTCTTTCATATAAGCGCTTTTAGACTGCTGCAACAAAAATGGCAAATTTGAACCGGGATTAATTGATATTTATTTATTGATATATAAATAACAGCAACAGCTATTTAACAATAGAGTGTTGCCACACAAGTATTTTTCTGACCGGGTGCAGTCAAGTTAATAATTAGTGTTTTTTATGGGAATTGCTACAATTTAAGTTTAAAATTTTTTAAACGCACTAATTATCCCAAATTAATATTTTACTTATTAAGTAAAATATTTTTTGTTAAAAATACATTGAAATTGATTATTGAGGGGCTTAGTTAAACGCACTAATTATCCCAAATTAATATTTTACTTATTAAGTAAAATATTTTTTATTAAAAATACATTGAAATTGATTATTGAGGGGCTTAGTCAATGTATTTTTAATAAAAAAATATTTTATTTAATAAGTAAAATATTAATTTGGGATTATTAGTGCGTTTAAAAAATTTTAAACTTAAATTGTAACAATTCCCATAAAAAAACACTAATTATTAACTTGACTGTACCCGGTCAGAAAAATACTTGTGTGGCAACACTCTATTGTAAAATAGCTGTTGTTGTTATTTACATTTATTTTCTTTTTACATACTCTAACGACTACAATTTGAAGCTGAAAAAAAGTCAGCCAATGTAGCAATGGTAAAGTAAGAAAATAAAAAAACATGTTGATTATTGAGTTCTTGTTTCAACTTTGTTATTTGTTATGAGCTTCTCATTTGTTTAAATGAAAGTTTATAATATAATAACTCTAGTTGTTCTAAGAAGCTTTGGGTAAAGGTTCCCTGATGATCTGCATTAGCAACAGTGAAATGCGCATAGGATCCAGCTAAGCCCCTCAATAATCAATTTCAATGTATTTTTAATAAAAAGATATTTTACTTAATAAGTAAAATATTAATTTGGGATTATTAGTGCGTTTAAAAAATTTTAAACTTAAATACTCTGTTGTGTTTTTTGGTAGTCAACAAGTGTTCCTTTGGGTTTAATAAAATTTATTCTACAGACATTGAACGTCTCGTACGTGAAAAAAGAAGAGCTAGAAGGGAATGGCAACAGCACAGATCACCACAAAATAAAAGCAGATTTAAAGAGTGCACTAAACGACTCCAAGAGTTGCTTGCATCTGAAAAAACTGCATCTCTTAAAAATTATCTGGAAGGTCTTGATGTCACACCAGCGTCTAATTACTCTTTGTGGCGCGCTGCTAGAAAGCTTAAAACACCCTTTGATACGAGTTCAAATGTTATATGAAAAATCACAAATAAATTTCATGTTTGGAAAAATAACTAAAAAATAGCTAGATTAAAATAAAAAATGGCTAAAAAAAACAGCTAATAGCTAAATGCACTTTTCTTCCGGCTAAATGGGGTGAAAAATGGCTAAATTTAGCCAGAAAATGGCTAAATTGGCATCACTGATCCTCAGTTTTGCGGTCTAAGTATAAGCTATATCAAGCTATTATTATTTCATATGAGGTTATAAAACGAAAAAAAGATTAGAAGTAAGCCATTACGCTATAACTTCCTGAAAAAGCGCACAAAATAAATAAAAATGTTCCCAGGGATGCTTTAAAATACAGATATTACAGGGGTACCGTTAACTCAAAAAGAGCGTATCTCGACTCAAGCACTTTTTCCCTTTTGTCACAGATATACATATATGTACGTACATATGTACATATATACAGCTGCAATCAAACAGCACCATCACAAAGTTTTTAGTAAATCTACTTACATCTCTCAAAAGGCAATACAAATTCATGTAACACGAAGAACCGTGCTGAATCAAAGTTATTTGAAGTTGATTTAAAGTAAGGTCACACTTGGCGAAATTATAATTTTGATGGGAATGAAAGCTTTCATACCATCAAAACAAATTCCGATTAAGCCCAGATAAAAACTGTGGTTTAACCAGACATGCAAAAATGCAGTCAGATCTAGAGAGGAAGCATTCAGTTTTTGGCGAAATAATCAAAACGCCCATACTGATTTACTACGCAAAAGGGTGAGATCTTCGTGTGACAAAAGTACTAAGGCATGAAAAAGCTGTTTACGAGCAACGTATGCGTGCTAAATAGTTCTTGCTGCCCCTGGGGGTAGTAAGAACTTCTCGTCATTCATTAAAAGAGTGAAGAATAATGCTAGTTCTCCAATTCCGTTTCTTTTAAAGGATAATCAAGCATTCACTGACGCGGCTGATATATCTAACTTACTAGCTGAAATATATGCAAGTATTTAATTCATACTTGTCGGAAAGCAATCAGCCTCTGCATGTGCTAGAGAGAGTATCCACTTCTATACCTAAGATATTCTTTCGAGCTCGGGCAGTAAAAAGGATTTTGTCGGAACTTAAAATAAACAAGCAGTGCTCTTCGACGCTAACACGTCCATTATCTTACCTCTTCAGCGCGTTTTGTACCATGCTGGTGAGTTTTCAGTGCATTGGAAGGTTGCTAATGTTATGCCAATCCCTAAAAAAAAAAAGGAGAAGCTAATAGCCCTGAAAAGTATCGCCCAATGGCAACATGTTCTGCACCAGAGAACCGCAATGAGTAGTGAAAAAGTGAGTAGAGTTGAATCATGATTTAAGCTTAAATTAGACGTGAGATAGCCATAATGCCATAACCATAACCAAACTAAAATTCAATTGGTTAAATTTTTGTACTTATGCGCACTCATACTTATTGCAATGTTGTCTATGAGTCAAATTCACTCGAAAGTTTGAACTTCTCATTGCACTCATATTAGCAAGATTTATGACGTTGTTGATTTCGACTCTCCTGAACTCAATGTTTATAGACGATACAAAATAATATTGTGTGGCAAAGCCAACTTCGTATACGTACATTAAAATACTTATACCTTATACTGCTGTAGTTGTAGTTGTACTATATGGATAAGTTGAATGAGCTTAATCAATGCAAGTAGTGAAAGTATTTTTCTTAAATTATAAATCAAACTGAGGTGATTTATGAGCGTGAGTGTGGTATGAGTATGATGTCGACGTCGCATTCATATTTATTGCAACCTACACTTATAAATCAATATTATTGTGAGTGTGCGTAAATCAGAGTAGTTGATTTTCAATTATGTCTACCCACTTATATTTAAAATTTTATGAGTCAGTATGAATAGCGAAAACATGATTCACTGCCAATCACTGTTCTGCACATTCTGGAATCCAACAGCTTACTCAATGACCGGCAGTATGGCTTTCGTAGATTCCGCGCTACGGGAGACCTACTTGCCTTTCTCTCGGAGAAATTGTGTGATTAAAACCACTGTTTTGACGGAAGTAAGGTGGTGGCTCTAGATATCTCCAAGGCGTTTGATAGAGTGTGGCATGGTTCACTTTTGTCAAAATGTATTTCCCTTGGTGTCAATGATAACTTCTCTTTATCTCGATTCTTATCGAGTTTCCTCAGGAATCGCACTATAGATGGGATGTTATAGATGGGATCTCATCAAAAAAGTCCAATGTAAATTCAAAGTTCCGTTCTTTCACCAACTATATGCGTTATTTTTCTAAATGACCTTCTATATCAAACTTTCGATCTTATCTATTCATTCGCGAACGACAGCAGCATTTGCCATTATTTCTCATTCAAAAATGGACCAAACCTACCGGTATGAATGATACTTGGAACTATGATTTAACAAAAATTTCTGCATGGCGTCATGCGAATAGGGTCGATTTTAGCGCTCCTAAGACCCAATGTTGTAAGATTACTTACAGACAAATTACCCAAAATGCCGGGAGTATAAATATTAAGGAATTTGATGTTCTTGGCATGAAAATTCAGTGTGATGTTTGATGGGCTGAACACATTTTTCAAGTCTCAAAAAAGCATTCAAGTGAGTAGGATGTTTAAAACGGTGCAAACGATACTTCACCCCATCTGATCTTACTATTTATACCACTTATATCCGAACGAAAATGGAGTACAAGTCTCATGTATGGACCGGTGCTTCAAAGTCTATTTTGGGGCTGCTCGACCTCGTGCAGGAGAGGGCGAAAGTAGGCATCCAACTCTATTGATTCATTGGATCATCAACGTAATGTGGGGTGCATTTCCTTGTTCTATCGTTACTACAATGAAATTAGGGAAGTTGTTCCTGAAACCCACACATTTTTACGCATAACACGTGGTTCATTCAGAGCAGATCCTTTCTACTCGTTTGGCCAATAAATCGCACTACGCATTACAGAGAGAATTCCTTTTTTAGCCGATCTGTTCGTATGTGGAATAAACTACCTGCGGAAGTCTTTCCTATCACTTTCTAAGTGGGACATTACTCCCTCTAAGCTCCTCTCCATAACCTATTTTCCGAGTTCTACCACAATGCATACCCTGAGTGGTGGTCATATTATAAAAAACACTATATAAGACAATATCCGTGAAAAGGGACCTAGTGTGTCAAAAAACGAGTTTGGACTTAAGAGTGGATTCTGGTACCTAAAAGGGTGTACAATAAGATGAAATGAGTTAGATTTCGGATAAAAATTTATTTACACCATAAAAACGTACAGAACGAACTTGGGAAAATCGATAAAAATGTGATAAACATTAAAATTTTATTTTTTTAAGTGCGTTTTTCTCAATACTTCATTTTCACACACTAGGTCCCTTTTCTCGGAGAGGTCACATATGTTCACTGAAGAAAACCATTTTAATTTAGACACAAGTTTATTTCCAATAATGTTGAATTCAATGACATTGTCTGCTAGTTATATTTAAAACTGTTTAACTTATGCCCCTATCACGGTTTTCAACTTTTAAAATAGTTTGGTTGGGATTGATAAATTTGCATTGCCATTCTCCACTAAATTAACAGTTGACTTTTCAATTGTCTTTTGGTACTGTCATTTACAACTCTGCGTAAGTTTGGTTGAGAAACACGTTGAGTATACGCAACTGCTTTTTAGTAGTTGGGTCTGTGGTTGGGCTTTTATAGTTACCGGTTGGCGCGATATAAAAAGCAGAAGAAATGGAAAAATCGTAACTTGAAATATTTATTATGGTTAATAACAAAATTTTCTTAACAGTTTCAGTATCGGCGGTATTCCGGGCACATACAAAGATTTCTTTAGATATGGTTTTAGGTAATCCAACAAATAACAAAACATTTATTTGTTTTGCCGGAAAGAAAACCTTCCATAAAAAGTTCTTAAGGAATTCGTTCCCTATTTTGATTATTCCTTTCCTTGCTTTTTGGGTAGTTCATGAGGGTTAGAATCATCACGAATTTTTCTTTTGATGCGTAGCACATCTATATTTGTGACTTCGTTTTCGTCGCTTTAAAGTAAATCTACATATAGTTGTATCGTATGTGGTATGATTTATTTGAATAAAACACTAAAAATAATAGTTTTTCTAAGACTTTGTGTTTTTTAAATTTTCACAGAAATTAATTGCTTTTTGTCAAACTTGATATTTACGTATCATACGTACATATTTTAAGTTGGCAACGCGATGAAAATTTCAACTAAAAACCAGTTGTGCTCATAATACCAAAACACAGTTTGATCGTGTGTAAATTGGGTCTACTCTTAGACGGCCAAACTGAATTTAGTTGAGAACCGTGATA
Organism: Tachina grossa; assembly: GCA_949987645.1. Lineage (NCBI taxonomy): Eukaryota > Metazoa > Arthropoda > Insecta > Diptera > Tachinidae > Tachina > Tachina grossa. The sequence goes on along the minus strand of OX465274.1, from coordinate 170,563,249 downwards.
GGGGCATTAATAGACATACTCGTATGTTTGCATCAGAACGATTTTCATTATTATTTAGCGTTTACGTTTTTTGGGCAAATATTTGCCAAGTGTGACCTGTTAATCATTTTATTTAATTAATTATTTGACCTACGTGATTCTGTGGATTTAGCATATTGCTTTTCACTATAAATGATAATTTATTTGTGTTTTATTTTAAAAATTTAAAACTTACCATTACGCGAAACATCTAGTTCTACTAGATTTTCAAAGTGTTGTATATCTGGAGGCAAACGTACAATTTCATTATCACTTAAGCCTAACTTTCGCAAGCGATGAAGTCTGAAGAAATTCTACAAAATAATAAAAAGACAAATAGAATTAATACATATGTATGTATGTATAACGTGTTATTTATATATAGGTATATATTTAATATGTATTAAAAAATAAATAGAATAGCTAATGATACTGTTACATTCACGATTTCTTTAAATAGAAGGGATACACTAAACAGTTTTAGACCAAGAAAATAAATTTTAATCTAGTATCAAGTTTATGAACAAAAAATAAATAAAACAAAAAATTCAAATATATACATGAGTAATAAATCCCAAAATTCGCTTAAACACACTCCATAAAAAGCACAACAATAAAAGCAATTTGGTGGAAAAAGTACCTGCCCGCCATTAAGTCTCTAAAAGGCTTTTACATGGTTATCTTTTTTATTTTTTTATTTTTAAGCTAGCTAGCTACGCTTTAGCCGGCTTATTGAGTGGCAATAAATTTGCAATTTCATGCCATTTGTAACAATGAAATATTTAAACTACAATGTTGTTGTTGCCTGCGCAGATGAAGCATAAAAATAGGTTTCAATGCAGTACTATTTACTACGAGAGTGAGAGGAGATGGAAAACGTTAGGGGAATTGGAACTAGGAAAATGTACACTTAACCCGCATTTGCTACATACTCGTATTATTGAGGGTAGATGAAGGAAACGATCATTTTAGCAAATTGTCTGCTGTATTTTAATGGAGCAAAGTAAAAGGTGGGTAATCTGACCCAGCTTTAGTTTTTTTTTTTTTTTGTAATGTTTAACTTTTTACTTTCGCATTAGATTGTTCATGTGCTACGAAAACTTTGTTATTATACTTGGAAGTTTTCCTGAGAAAAATAAAATGAAATTCTGTTAAAGAGAAAGATCAATTTATTTAAATCACGATTTATATTTTAGTCTGCTTTCATTTTAGAAGGAGGAGAAGAATGTCAATGGTTTTCTTTTTCACTACTAAAACACCTAATGATGGCACAAAGATAAACGTAAACAAGTAAATAATTTACTTTTGATGTAAAATCTTAAATATCTCAACAAAAAATTGTGGTTAAATGTGAAATCTGCAAATAAAGTAATTGCGGTAAACTCTCTACGATCGTTGAAGTGATCAAAGATATCAATTAATGAATGAAAGTTTTTAAAATTCGTTTTATAGTTATACAATCGAATTTCTCTATAGTGAACTTCTATAGAATGAACTTCTCCCTATTATGAATTTATTTCATTCATTATAGCGAAGTTCGACTAAATTTATAAAGGCCATGACTCACTATCCTACACAATCGTACGATCTACCAAAAAATACAAACCTGCACACGTATTCTATAACTCGCTAAAGCTAAATTTAAATTCGATCGCTAAAATGCAGAACAAATAGAAAATTTAATATTTTTGGCGATGACATAAAACAGTAAAATTTCGGCGGATTAAATTTTTGAGCCAATGCCTGATTTAGCAGTATGCGTTTGCAAATTGTATTAGTAGCCGAAAATCGAGTTTATAGAATTTTTTTTGTATTTTCTCAAACATCACACGATTGTATCACGGCCTTAAATTGTCTTTCATTAAGCGCTTCCTGTCCTTACATACAATTAAAACAAACTGTGTGTGAGAAATCATCAAAATTTTTTAAGTATTTGAAAAGCCTGCCATTGCGCCGATATGTGCCACATAACATCGTGCAAATGTCCTCCGCGTATTCGTCGAGCTGCGCGCATACGAATTTCTAGTTCACATCACCTGCACGTGAGGTTAACTGTTTGGCATGTAGCTCTTTCTTGGAATTAGCAAAATCATTATTCAACGAATTTTAAAATTCTAATGCTTACTTATGAAAAAATACATACATTTAAAACCTATCCTTATATCTTACATGTAAACGGCATACGATTAACAGAAGTACACATGTATTTAAATTAAAAATGTTTTTCTACTTTTTTTTTCATTTAAACATGAGTGCAATTACAAAAATAACTCTTGTTAAAACGGAAATTGTATCCTGATAATTTTAGCACTCTTCATTTGAGAAAATTGTCAATTACCATTTTATTATTAGAGAATTTTTTTGTTGTATGTGTGTGTGTGTGTCATTGCACACAGTATATTTAGAACAAGTGCAACATGTTTGCTGACCATAACCGAATGTTTTAGAACATATGGAACAGTTAAAAAGGTTTTCAACGAACTCGAAAGAACAATATTGAATAATATTGTTCATTGACTTTAGAAAAGCTACTTACATCTATTTGTAGCTTTGGAATTCTCAATAACTTATTGGGCGTTTTTCTATAAGTATTGGAAGTTTTGTAAGTTTTTCTTTTTTTTTTTTGTTATTGTGATTGAAGTCTACTAAGCCATGCTTAACCAAGAATAAAATAAAATTTTTATTTCAGCAGTAAATATCTACAGCTTTTTCTACTTTGTAAACAGCAAGTTGTAAAGTTGCGCTGGAGACCTCGGGTTAATGAAAAATTCAAACCTGTGCCAAGTTAATGGTTCAGATCTGATAAAACATTTTTTGCAAGGATACTTTCCTTTCCAAGTTGTAAAAAAAGTTTACGGTTCTCCGCTTCCAGTTTATGAAATATTCAAGCAAAAAAAAATATAAACTTTAACTTTCTTACCAAACACGGTCCACTGTTCTGCTAATGATAAGGTTAAATATTCTCCGATTTGAAAAAATAAATTTGTTATATAAACAAAATAAAATGTTTAATATTCGGGGAAACAATTTTATTAAAAAAGGAAAGGAGACTCTTCTTGTTTGAACTTCGCAGCTATAATATTTTTAACTAATTCAAGCGGTATAGCGAAGGAGCGAAATCAGCTCTCTTGAGAATATTTAAACAATTTTGAATCGAGTAAGTTTTCGAAAAAAAAAATATGATACAAAAACTTTCAAACTTTTGTGCATTTGTGCATTTGCAAATACTGTAGTGCAAGATCAAATGCGCAAGATTGTGAATATGGCTACTATTCAGTTTATAATTTATTACAAAAGAAAAGTTTATTTATTAAAATCAGATTTAAATCATTCCAAGTGGTTAAGAATTTTTTAAAGTCAATTTCCATGTAAAATATTATCACATCCTTGTTAAAGGTTATGTAATTCAAAATTGTTTGAGTGTTATTAGGAGAGCTGTCGATTATTTTACTCAACACTGTTTGAAACTTCTAAATCATTGCAAAATTTAATTAAATAATAATATACAGCCTTATTTATAAAACTTATTAAAGCTTTATAAAGGCTTTTTAGAACAAATTTTTTAATTTTTATAAATAACGCTGATATACTATATAACCAAACAACATAATCATATTAGCCCAATTCACAATCTTGTGCAAATGGTCTTGCATCGTTGCATTTGCAAAATGGTATAGTATATTGAAACTCACCCCTTAACAATTCTTAGTGGTGAGTATAAATATACCTTACCATTTTGCACATGCAACGATGTAAGACCATTTGCACAAGATTGTGAATTGGACTATTATATTTTATAAATAAATAATACAATAAGCGGTATTTACTGATAAAATGGCTTTTACACACGCAAAGTTTACTTTGCAGTCTTGAGCTTGCAGGAGAAAAAAGAAAAAGAGAATGGGAGCTATGTTCTCTTCTCTCCTACAAACTCAAGACTGCAAAGTAAACTTTACGTGTGTAAAGGCCGTCTAACTTTAATTTTTTTTTTTTTTTGGTGTAAACGAATTTTTAAATAGAACAAAAATCTTTCTTACTTTTTTCAATGTAACAAATACCTGATTTACATTAAGCATTTTCTCTTGAAATAAGTTGCATGAAAATTTTTTCATTTGTCAATAGCAGGCTTGCAGAAGTAAATCACATTTAAAAAAAGTGCCAGAAATGCTTCAGAGATTCATGATACATCATTTTTACCTACGAGTATCACTCTCTTCTATAGCGATGATATCAGCAAAAAAAAATTGTTGCGTGCAACAAATTTCATGAAATTTCATGAAAAATGCTTAATGTAAATCAGGTATAAATATAATTTTCGATATTTTTATAGCTATGTTCTTTATGTCAGACACAAGATCTGGGACGTGATTTTCATAACAAAAATAATCGACACTATCACAATTATAATTTTTTTTTGTTCTGATTGCTTTGCTTATATTTTTTAGCTTTCGTTTGCTTTATTTTTCCCTGTTCGTGAAGAAGAAGATGCCAGCGGTGCTACGTCTGCGTTTACATATGCGAAATGTCCACACATGCAAATATTTGTGGCGGATTTATTTTGTTTTATAAATAATAATAAAATTAATCAATTTTATGAATATTAAATAGTTTTATAAATACGAATAATTTTATTACATTGTTATTTAACACATGAAATTTATTTGCAGCATAGCTCTAACCGGGTGTCCTAAGACACCTCTCTACTTTTTTATTTGCTATTGTGACACACTTTTTTAAGTGTCGAACAATTCTTGAAACAGTAGGTAAGTTTGGAGAATATCGTCCCAAGGTCGGTAAATTATTAATTTTTTATTCGCTATGCACGGTCCTATTAAACCCCATTAAAAGGTTCGTGTGCGAATGCAAAACTATTTCAGCAGAACATTTTAAAATGTTGAGTGAGCAACTAAAATTGCTGTGAACTCAGTCATAGCAAAATTATTTTTTTAATTCGAAAAGAAGCAATTTTATATTCCTTTTAGACGCGCAAATTTTACTTTGCAAAGTCTTAATTCAGCTGTGTGAAAGACAGAGGTAAGAATACTTTCTCTTTCTGTCTTTCTCCCAGCTGAATAAAGACTTTGCAAAGTAAACTTTGCGTGTTCAAAAGGGGTGTTACTTTTCGAAAAACGCTGCTTTTGCTTTCGATGAGAGAAAAAATTATCCCATATAATAACTTACACAGTCATCATTTTGCCCACTGTGCAAATACATACAAATGTAGATGCAATCTTAAATGAAACACATGCAATTTTAAATATACATAAGTATATTAAATTCATTTATGCAAAGATAAAGAAAGAATAAATAGAATATGTAAATAGAATATGTATGAACAACAACAACAACAACAACACCAACACCAACAACAACAACAACAAGAACTAGACAAATGACACTTCACCATCTTGTTTCAATTCTTTGCTATAGAACGTCATCAATTCTTTTGTTTTTGCTGATTTTTTCTTTCTAGGTTGTCGGTTGATGGGTTGTTGGTTGGTATGGGCAAAAGATACGAACCACAGCAACCAGATAAAACAGAGTGAATGGCTTTTTGTTATCCATATGTATGTACTAGTCTCCTGCATAAGACATCTTAAGCGGCCCATACACTACAACACCATGCCCGCACAATCAAGCGATTGAGCATTCATGCTCGAACCACACAACATACCAGCAAGCTGGTACAATATTCATTTCTTACAACATTTCGGGAAGGGTGGTTATGAATAGTGACACATATTTTGTTGCAATTATTATTGGTATGTTGTTAAAATTAGCAGCTATGTATAACTAAAGTTCTTAAATTCTGTTTACCATTGAAACAAATTATATTTCAATAAATTATATTACTTAAATGCATGTTTGCTACATGACAAAATTGCTCAACTGATCTAATTTCACCATATACCACACCAGCGAGCTGGTACCATCAGCAAAATATCAAACTCTACTTGACATCGCTACAGCAAACCGTACAATCGCACCAAATGCCCATACACGACCAAACCGCTGGCACAAACACTTGATTGCGCATGCATGCTGTTGTAGTGTATGGGTCCCTTTATAAGAACTTTCAAGACATGAGGGATTTTTCAAATGTTCTACTACAGCGAAATCTTATAAAACAAACGTTAAGAACACTGTTTGCAAGAAGTTTGTTTGAGTATTGTAGGTATAAGAGTAAAGAAGAAAACACTTCGTGACGGAAGAATTTGTGATACTTGCATGAGCGCGTGTACAAACGTCATACATGTATGTGTGTATGATCTTTTATTTTTCTGCGCACATGCAAAGACACACACATGCATTAACACTAGTTGTATGCGGTTAATCACATAATAGCTTACCATCTACATATTACACACACACTCAAACTTAGAATATGAAAAATAACAAGCATACACTAATCAACAGTACTTCTTTTGAGTGTTTGTTATAAACAAGCTGTCTTGCACAGGGTGACCGATGACATTTTTCAAAAAGTGGCACCAAATAGGGGATTTATCAAAAAAAGGGGCAAAATTAAAAAAAAACGAGAAAACTACACTAAACTTTTTATACTTAAGCTATTTTCACATAACTAACCCTAAAAAAAATGGGAACAAAAAGTGGCAAGGCAGTCAAAAAAGGGGAAAGGCAGTCGAAAAAGTAGCAATTTGCCACTTTAGTCGGTCAAACGGTCACGCTGGTCTTGCAACATCGCTTGTTACAACTGATATATACATACACCAATACATCCATCGTGCTTCGCTTATAGTACGACAGCATTTATTATTGGTTTAGTATAATACATGCGACGTGAATACATTTAAAAATCATGACGTTTTTACATTTCAAGACTGTTTACGCAGCTCTTTAGTATGTACGTTAATGGATGTTTTGTGAATATACATATGTATATTCTTTATACACATATTAAACAATAAAACACAACAACGACCAATATGTTGTTGCTGTTGCTCATGTTGATGGTGTTTTTTGTCTTCCTTCTTCTCTATTTTGTTTATAGCCCTGATGGGTTGGTTGGTTGCATGCCTGCTTGTTCTTCTTCTACTTGTTTAGATTTTTAGTTTGTGTTTAGAAAAATGAAGATGAGCTGAACGTAACAGGCGCACAGAAAATCTAGAATCATGATGGTTTAGCGTTAAAATCATGAAATAAATAAATGGATGCAACCAACATAAGATACACCGGTAAAAAAGCATTATAACAATACACATGAATGCGAAAAAGACGGTTCGTGCAAAATATGTATTATATACAAGTAGTAACGTTGGTAGCATTGGTCTGAGGATTATTCTAGGTGTGAATTGTTTAGTGTTCGTACGTATGTACATATGTACATACGAGTATTTTAATATCAATACAATCAAATTGTTTTTGGATTATATTTATGTGAGTGGAAAAGTTCCTTTTTGGCTCGTTTATGGATGGCAATAGAACTGCATTGCCAGTTGAGAACATATTATTACGTATGGCAACTGACTTTTAGCAGCTGGAAATTTACAATTATCAGATCTGTTCTGAAAGTCACAGTTATTAAAAAAATTTTTTTTAAAATTTCAAATACAAACATCTAAGTTAGATGCACTATTTCGGCGAAGAATTGTTATAAGAAATAAAAAAAGTATGTATTCCAAAATTTTGAAACTTTGTTCCAGTTTTACAGCAATTTTTCAGTATATTCTTTAAACATGAATTTGCGTTTAGACGAGATGTAATTTTTCTTTTACAAAGTTTTTCCAGGTATGCTCTAATATTACTCCAATGTTGATTTAACGAATAAGAGAATTAGGGCTAATAAATCAGTCAATGATTATATGTACATATTTTATTTTTAAATCTTATTTAAACAAAAAAAAAATTGTTTTTCATCGCACAATTAAATCAAACTTAAATCGCCATCATTGTGCATTTAAGTGTTGTTTAAGTTTTACAAACATACCATATGTTTTGTGAATGTGTGTGTGTTTTTGAAAGCATGTACATGAACATCATGTGATCGTATTAAAAAGAATTTCGTTTAATTTTCACAAATATACAACAAATGTAAAACTTATTTTCATATCATGAAATGTATAAATAGAAAAATGCATTCTGATGCTCTTTTTGTATCATAAAATGTGTTTTTCGCTATTTAATTTTTTTGCAAATTGATATATCAACTTTCTTATTTATATTGAACAGCTGTTCTTTGGAAAGCTTTCCATATTATTTGGAAATCTTGTAGTGCTACCGTACTTTTAGCGTAATTTGATAATAACTTTAATTAGCCACTGAAAAAATTAAAGTGTATTTAAATACATTTTAATTTTCTATGAAAATTAACTTAAGCAATATTTAAATATTCACTGATTTATTAGCCATTAAAAGTATTGGAAGTATGCGTATGTGTACCCTCTGTCTTTTTTATTTCTTTCTTTCTTACAGCCATCCCTAAACAAGGACGGAAAGCGGAACGTTTTTTTCCGCCGAGCATTAACGCTGAAATGCCATACCTAAACAAAAGCGTCAGCGTTATGTCAAAAACAGGGTTATCAAACAAATAAATAAAACAACCCTGATTATTTTAACTGCTGCACGGACGACATTGTTGTTTGTGATTTCGTTATTAAAATTTTGTTACTTCAATTAAAATAAAATAATTAAAGTTTGAAAAATTTAGTTATTTATAAAGCTATGTACAGACGGTTGTCAGATCTTACAATATTGCCAGTAAAATGTGCTAAAAATTTCTTACAACCGTGTGAACTGGCAATTTTTGCCAGACGCCGTTGCTAGAAAAAGCATTGTCAGTCCATTGCAAGACTAGCAACTGACAACATATTGTCAGACATCTTACAATCGTGTGAACACATTGTAAAATTATTGCCAGATATTTGTCAGACATTTTAATATTGTCAGATGTGCGAAGTTCATGCATCTGACAATGGCGTCATTGTAAGATAATTCTTTCTATGGGCAACACTGCACACGCTTGATTTTAAAGAAAAAGTTTATAATAAAATATATGCAGACAAAATCATTGCAATTGCTTCTTTATGGTCCATAATTATTTATATTTTCACTTTTTACATTTAACACAAACACAAACGATAAATATTTAACAATTTCAAACAAATGGTTTAAGTCTGGCAACGCATTACAACAGATCTAACAATTTGTGCATATGACAACCGTGTGAACTGACAATTTTTCTACTGACGATTTTGTCAGATGAATTTATTGGCATACAACCGCCTGGCAATAAATTGTAAGATTTTCTGACAACCGTGTGAACTGACAAGGAATATTGTGCTGGCAATTTTCGATTGCCAGTACATTGTCAGCACATTGCCAGATCTGACAATATTGTAAGATCTGACAATCGTCTGTACATAGCTTAAGATTTGAATAACTTGCTTGTGTTAAGGATGATGGCCAGTGTTGCCATATTTTCTTCTCAAAATTCTTCAAGTCGGACAAAAATTAAAAATCTTTTTTTTTAGTGATTTTACTCAAAATATATTAATATGCATTGATTTTACTGAATTCGAATTCAAAAAAAAAAATTATTTTGTTTCAAATGAAATAACTACATGAATCATCAATTGATCGGAAGTCATGCAGGATATATTCATCATTGCGCAGAACAAAGTTGCTATCACATTATTAAGGGGAAAATGAAAAATGTGATGGAAACTCTTGTGTACGTGTGATGTTGCATCTCTCTATAACTAATGAATATAATATTTAGTCGAACTGCTCACGAGTGCTTTTTACTAATCAATGATAGCATAAATATTAATCAAGTTTGACTGATCATAATTGACTAGTATATCTCCCACAATTGAGCTATCATGCATGATTGATATACTGGCAAAAAATATAATTTTTATTATATTAATTGTTTTTATTTTAAAAAGTAAATTCAAAATATGCAAGTAAATAAAATATTTAAAATTAAAGATAGAAATAAGCAAAATCAGAATAACCTAGGCGGTATCCAGCCCTCTTCACATCTTTTCACCGCCAACGCATCTTGTTTTTTACAAATATCTACAACTTTGAAAAGAAATATCTACATACATATATATTAAATTAAATTTTTTAAATTTCTGTTATTCACTATTGTTCTTACTTATCTTTTAAACTTTAACACTTATAAATTTTAATTTTCACAGACAGAATGATTTGTATTTCTTGTAATAAAACTCGATTTTTAAAAGTTTATATTAGATGCCCTACTCTAACATACATACATACATATATGCTAGAGTGGAGCAACTATAATTAAATGACCAGCCAATTGACTCTAACTATTGAATTCAGTGTAAAATTGCTGAAAATGTGATAGTGAAAAAATTCTGTTTGTGTTAGTTTCAGTCATTCATTTCTTGTAGGGAACAAACGTAAAGGTAAATAACACAAAATATTTTCGTAATAGAACATGTAAGATAATAAGACATATAAGATAAATATATGTATGCACATAATTCATACTTTTAATGAAGGAAAGAAGAAAATATGTCAATACTTTAGTCAAAAGGACATTAAATGATATATTAAAAGTATTAAATATCATATTCTTAAAAATCTTATTTTTAACAAAGATATTTTTTTGTAATTTTAACATCCTGAAAAACTTCGAATATAAGATAAATCTTCACATATGGTAACACTCATGATGGCAAACAGAAGGCAATTGTTTTCTTTTGCAACTAACTTCATTGTGAAACGCGATGTCAAAATCGGATTTTCTAATAGCAAAGCGTTGCCGATGCGTTGCCGCCCCGCTATTTCGGTATGCTCCATACAAAATGTATGGACATGAGAACTTTTGACAGCTAAAAAACACTTGCCGCTTTTGTTTAGGGATGGCTGTTACTTTCTTGTCAACAAAGTAAGACTTTCGGCAAAAAAAAGTTCATCATTTGGAGAGATGTTTATACAAAAAATCAAAAAACCCGACTGCGACCAACAATTATTTATACTAAAAAAACCCGACTGTGACCAACTTGGAACCGTTAAATATCTTAAATGTCATCCAAAATGAAAAGTCATGAGAGAAACCTAAAGATGATTTTAAAATAACTGTCGAATGATACAGTTCGCCTACTTTTTATTTTTTCGTATTTACAAAATGGCGTCTGTTCGCCGCCATATTGAATTTTGACAACTAACATATCTTTAGTGACACTCCCGGGATTAAGACAAATCGATTCCGTAAGAATCATCAAAATCGGAACACACATACATACATACATACATATGTACATAGAGTGATAAACACAATACCCTTCTTTGCGTTGCGCAGTCGGGTAAAAAGGCTAAGGGCCTAAATTTTTTTTTTTAATTCGACATGTTTTTCTTGCTAATCTACATAAATATATTTTTCTAAAACGATTCTCGTTGTGGCCAACTTCTCTGACTCAATTTTTTTTCTAATTTAAATGAACCGTTTTATTTTTAACTTTTTTTATATTTCTTTGAGATTGTTATAATCATCAGCATCTAAAAGCAACTTATAGCAAAATTTTTATTTCAACAAGAGGTTCTCTGCAATCGTAGGTTGTAAGTAGTATTTCGTAGTTGGTAGTCTATCTCAACGTAGATGAGTGAAGTGTAGTCAGTTAAAGTGAAGTAGTCGTGTTGGAAAAATATGTTTCGCTGCCTGACTACTTTGTACTTAAATAGTTGTTGTTGTTGGCTTATTTTTTCGTTGATTTTTAAGCAGATGTGCATGTAATGCGCCAGTTAATTCGTTTATATTTATTAAATAAAGATTTTATCACTAATTAATACGACTTGGAAATTAAATCATAAATAAGATTTTGTAATTTATTATGAAATTTGTATATACTTAAAAAAATTATTATAAGATTGAACGTGTTGGCAAAGTAACAAAAAAGTTGTTGGTATTCAATGATGACATTTAAGGATGATACATAAATGTATATATGTATATATATATATTTTTTTTTTAATGCAAGTAATGCAATTTAACACAAATTGCTTTTTAGAATAGAAACTTAAGATCATTTTCATTAAACTATTTTTGCACTGATTTCTCTATAAATCTAAAATAGATAAACTGAATCAAAAAAGCTTGTCAAATTAGGTAGATAATTGCCAGATGAAAAATTTAAATTAAATTTTATAAAATTTTATTTAAGTGCAATTACAAAAGAATGTTTCTTTTAATCAGCTGGAAAAGGATCGGCATTTCATGATGAAATTAAAACTCTGTTAAAGGCACACAGAAAAAAAATTTGTATCCAACTAAAAATACAAATAATTAAATAAAAATGTAATAGTTAGTCTATTAAACTTTTATTTGTAGATTTAAATGATTAAAAGTTTAATTGTGTCAGTTAAACATTTGTTTAAACATTTACCCCCTTATGCAAAAAAATATTTTACTTTAGCTTTAAAGTTCATATTAGTTGCCAAGCACTTTAAGGCTAACATAGCTTTGTTAAGAAATCATATGCAAAAGACAACTTTAATAATTTTGTTATCTAATAATGAATACTGGTAACACCACCGTGTTCAACAACCACTTCACAGCTTATGATGTACAAAATCGAATACAATTTCATTCGGGTATTCAAATAATTTTTTATTTTATTAAATAAATTTTTATTATGTTGAAGTAAAGCAACCTAATTTAAAAAATATGTGCTTCTGACATAGTAGGAAAACAGATAAACACAACTATGAAGTAAAAGTAAAAAAATGTGAAAAATTATCACAATTTGTTTTATTCGAAACGAGTGTTTGAATATTCAGCTTTTTCGATTTGTTTTGATTGTATGTACATCACTAAAACATTTTTGTATAATTGTATTTATTTTAATATTTTTTTATGGATTTTGCTATGTATTTCGAAGCAGTTGGATAATTTGGCGATGTTTCCCATTACATGACAGAAATAATAAATTTAAGATAAGAGTAGGCACTTCTAGCTTCATTTTCAGATGTAACATGAATCAGTATGTGCTATATTAATAAAAATATTTGAGGTACAAAACACACATTTTGGAAATATCAACTTAAAGTAGTCTTAACAAACGTGGGTGCCTACTTTAGAATTTTTATACAATAATTTTTTTAGAATACAACTTTACTTAACATTGCTTGGCAAGCTTTATTAAGTTTTTTGCATAAGACCCTTAATTAATTAAATATTTTAATTGACACAATTAAATTTTTAAGTCATCCGTATCGTTAATAACAAGTGGATTTTTTCCCCGTGGAAAATATTATTCATGATAAGGGGAATCAAAAAAAGGAAACATTTCTAGGGAAAATTTATTCACGATTGCAATTTTGTGAAAAGGAGAAATATTTCAAGGGAAAAAATGTTCGCTACATTTGTTTTTGTTCAATTGAAAGTGTTGGTTGCAGCAATATTTTTTTTTTTTTTTTTTTTTTTTTTGTGTAAGGTGAAGGTTGCATAAAATTGGCAAAAAGTTGTTTCATTAAAAACATAAGCTATGCCATTAAAAAAGCGTCTTGAGCAGAAAAAAATTAGTTATAACTAGTGAAAGGATTTGCATGCATTTAAGATCACGTTTTATATACATAAAATATGCAGTAAAAATATAAAAATATGTATTTAAAACTGATAAAATATGCATTTATCAACTCTTTTTTCAACATTTAATAACATTAAAAACTTAAAAAACATAAAAAGCTCGGCTTCAATGCCTTCTTAATAAATATTTTGTCAAATCATATGGAATGCAAAATAAAGTTCAGTCTAACTTTTATTTACGTACCTGAATGAATAAATATTTTTTTTAACTGTCAAAGATTTATCTTTTCTGAAAAAAATTTTATGAAATAAAAATGAATGTTAAATGCTGCTATTTCGTTTGTTTGAACATTCAGTTTCTAAACTTTCCTTCTTTAGAATTATAAACTATTGATCCAATTTGTTGCATATATTTTAAGTCCATAATTTTTTTGTTAACTATTTCTAATTATTCTGCCTTTCAGAGCACACTTTTTTTTATCAATTAGGCAGAAGACTGTCGGATACTATATTTCTATTAATAAAATTAAAGAAAATTTAAGTCAAAAAACTTGCACGCATATACAAAAAATAACTTGTGCAGAGCGCTGAAAAAATTACACAAAAATTTTTGGGTTTTTAATTTTTTTTAATTTTCAATGGTATTGCTATTCTTGACTTAAGCCAAGGTACTGAACTTTTCAAATGAGTTGAAGGAGTCATACTGTGTTTTTCAATATCGAAGAATATCACCAAAAATGCGATCGTAAATTTTTCTCGTTTTCCTCTTTTTTGTGCTTACACAGCCGTAAAAACTGCAGCTTTTAAATAATTTACATGTAATAAAAAAACCAATATTAGATTTGTACCATAAAAAATATTAAAAAATTTATTAAAAATATACATTTACAATGAAATATGCAAAAATATGTATTTATTAAAAAAAATGCAAAAATATGCACTAACAAATCGATGCCATTTTGTAGCAAATTTGTTGATTCGCAAATATATTTTATTTACGTTGATCTACGACCAGCGACAGAAAACATGTATTTACATGAAAATCCTTTCCCTAGTTATAACATTTATTAAACTACATACCTACAGAATAATATTCGAAAGACTCAAGTTTTTCCTATTGAACTTGGGCGTTGTTAAAACAAATTCCTGGCGCGTCAAGGCGCTTTAAAATCTTTGGTCAACTATGGACAAACAAAAATTAATTTAAAGCCTCAAATCATGTTTCAACTTTATACATATAAAGCTTTAGGGTCGTATTCAAAAAAACTTAGCAAAGCTTTGAAAAGCAATGCTAAGTAAAGTTGTATTCAAAAAAAATTATTATATAAAAATTCTAAAGTATGCACGGCACCTACGTTTGTTAAGGCTACTTTAAGTTGATATTTCCAAAATGTGTATTTTCTACCTTATTTTTTGTTAATATAGCACATATTGATTCATGTTACCTCTGAAAATGAAGCTAGTAGTGCTAGCTCTTATTTTAAATTTATTATTTTTGTCATGTGATGGAAAACATCACTTAATTATCCAACTGATTCGAAATACATAGCAAAATCCATAAAAAAAATATTAAAATAAATACAATTATACAAAAATGTTTTAGTGATGTACATTCAAACAAAACAAATCGAAAAAAGCTGGATATTCAAATAATCATTTCGTTCGAATAAAATAAATTGAGATAATTTTTCTATGTTCATCATATTTTTTTACTTTTACTTCATAAAAATGTTTACCTATTTTGCTTCCATGTCAGAAGCTCATATTTTTTAAATTAGGTTGCTTAACTTCAAGATAACAAAAATTTATTTAATAAAATAAAAAATTATTTGAATACTCGAATGAAATTGTATTCGATGTTGTACATCATAAGCTGTGAAATAGTTGTTGAACACGGTGGTGTTACCAGAATTTATTATTAAATCATAAAATAATTAAAGTTGTCTTTTGAATACAATTTGTGAACAAAGCAATGTCAGCCTTAAAATGCTTGGTAACTACTACGAACTTTAAAGCTCAAGTAAAATATTTTTTTGAATAAGGGGGTTAAAGTTTTTTTAAACTACACAGAGAAAAAACTGCCTCATAGAATCAATAAGATTTTCTCTATGAAACGTTTTTAGGCTAAGGGGTATCCCAGCAGAAAGAAGCGAAGATTTTTTCATAGAGATTCGTTATTGTTTTTATGTGGTAAATCTTATTAATTTTATCAAGAACAAAACCACATAAAATCAAGAAGAAATCTTATTATTCACAACTTTTTTTACTCAATTTCCGTTATTTTTGGCACCAAAAAAACAATCCATAGAGAAAAACATCTTGATTCTATTAGGTTTTCTTATAAATTGTAAACTATATGGATTTCTTATTGATTTTATTAGGTTGCCTTATTGATTTTTTTTAAAAAGGTTTTCTTCTTGATTTTATTAGGCTATCTTATTGATTTTTTCAATAAGGTTTTCTTCTTGATTTTATTAGGTTCCTATATGATTATGTGTAAAGCATCTTATTGATTTTTTTAATAAGGAAATCTTCTTGATTTTATGAGGTGTCTTGTTATTTCATATCTATAAATAGACACAGACAATTTTTTTTCATGATCTTTTTCGTTTTTGTATAGGCATATTTGCAAAATTATTTCAATGGTTATTCAGACTGCTTGTTAGCATATTGGTTAGAGTGTTTGTCTATCAGTCAGAAGTTTGCTGGTTCAATACTTGTCTCCTTTCAAGTAATAATATGTATGTATGGTGAGTTAATTAATTAAGAATACAATATAATATGTATGTATCTATGTAAGTATGTATAGTATAAATAAAAAACATCAACATATACTACATATGTACATACATAAGTATATGGTACAGAATTTAAATGAAAATACATAAGCAAATCACAAAGAATAAAGAAAGACATATTTTTTTATTTTATGAGGTGGACTCATAAAATCAAGAAGAAAACCTTATTAAAAAAATCAATAAGATAACCTCATAAAAACTACAAGATTTCTTCTTGATTTTTTCAAAAAGGTTTTCTCTATGAAATTAATAAGATTTCCTTACTGAAAAAAAACCATAGAGATTTCTTATTAATTTTGTTCTATTTTATGAGGTATTTATTAGGCACTGTTTTCTCTGTGTAATTTAACAACACAGAAAACCAGCTGTTTTTTACCAGTTTTACATTAAGGGTTTTGCTTCTGCTATAATTATAGCATTTTCTTCTGATGTGGGGCTTCCTTTTGATAATTAATCGGCTGCTAGTTCTTAATTATTCGTTTGATGCAGTGCTGCCGTAAATATAATTTTCTGTAAGTTGGCAAGACAAGAGAAAACATGACAGTGAGGAATATGTAAACAAAAAAAGTCAATTTGTAACTGTCACAATTAATTTTATATGCTACAATTTTTTTTGACACATTATCCTAAGCGGTGTAGATGCTACTACCAGTAGCGGAAGCTACTTCCAACTTGAAACCTGTTTTATTTTTAATTATATTTGAAGAGCTTTTAATAACATAGTCGCTTCACTATATCTTCTTCATTCAGTATCATTTAACTAAAAGGAAGTAATATATGTGTATTGTTGATATACATATATATATATTATTGCCTAAGTGCTACTGCTGTTTATAACAAACAAGTTTTATGTTGATTATTATGGACTTTTATATTTAATGTTATTTAAATTGGCAAAACCCGAAGTGCAATAATTAACATTCAAACAAATAGCAATCAATCAGAGGGCGATGAAAATTTTGTTCCCATGGTAAAAGGAATCAATATAGAGCCCTTATTAGTCATTACGCCTTCGAGCTTATGCAAGCAGAAATCTAATTAATTTACAAATTCATTTAATGTATTTTTGCGTTGTTGTTAAAAATATCCCAATAAAGCATTGAGTACATGTAATAAATACAAAACGGAAATAATATTAGTGTTAGTAAACAAATCAAAATAATATCGCCATAACTACGTACTACTATAGTCCAGCTGCCTTTTTAAATACTAAAACGAGTGTACGAGCTCAATTTTAAAAGTATATTTCATGTGTCTTAAAATAAAAGTTATTTTTAATACAGAAACAGAAAACTTCTACTCTGCCGATAATTGTTGGTCCTTCTGGTGGCGATGTCGATGAAGCTGATACAACAGCGTATGTAAGTATTAGTTATGTCAAGATTCATCTCAAAAAACTAATTGCTCAAGCAACTCAAATTGAACAATAACGCGACTGCTTATATGGCAAACAGAATGACTCCAGAGTGATGAAGCTGAAACTGATTTCCAGCTAATCTGTTTTGTCTAAAATAAAATTGACATAAACTGTTTTTCAAAAAAATGTCCCTTACACCCATTAACTTGTCTCATCGACGAGCTCAGTATTTTGGAGTCGGTTGGACCACTTTGCAGCGTATTTCGAGAGATGCAGTGCAATTGAGTCGAAGAATTATCGTCTGCAAAACAACCGATTAGTCGCTCGTATGGTTGAGGTAGGCCCTGATTTTTGGACATTTTTATGAACGACTCTATGGCGTCGTTAAAAAGAAAAAAATGCCAGCATTTGGCGAACAGTGAATTAACAAGACATCCAGAAAATATAATTGTCTGACAAAAAATTTACTGATTGGGGCAGCAATTGTGCCATTGCCTAATTTTTGTTCAAAGAATGCAAGGCTGACGATACGGAATCGATATCCGAAGATGTTGACTCATTATGAAATTTTCAAGTTAGCGTATTTTTCTGCAGATTGCACCAATTTGCACTGAAATTTAAAAAATCAAAACTAAAAGGTATTCTTTCAATTAATGTAATTATGACTATGTAATTTTGACATCTTGCTGTATCTTGGAAACCGTAAGAGGCAAACTCTCGAAATTTTCAAAAACGCTAAAACTAAAAAAACCTCCAAATTAAATAAATTCTCTTTATGCTGGCTGGTTATCTATTATGAATTGTTAATTAAGATTTTCAATAAAAACCCGAAAAGAAGACACTTGCGATCATTCCAAAAAACCGACGGTACGTTTTACTTTATAGACCGAAATAGTATATTATATCAAAACCTTTTTTTTCCTGATTTAAATATTTGGTAAATTACCCATGCTCCACCTAATTACTTTCGAAACGAAAAACTGCCAAAATGAAAAAAAGCTTATATGAAAAATATCACCAATACTAAATGGAATCGATAAATGGAAAAAAATATCACCAAAAGTAAAAAAGCCACAAAACCTAAAAAATCGTCAAAAACTGAATAATCATAAAACTAAAAAAATTGCTAAAACTAAAAGTATCAGGCCTGTTCTGAAAATCACGGTGATTTCAAATCACGTGATTTCAAAAGTAAACTAATAATAGCTGACTTGATAGTGGGTTTTTATTGTATTTTAAGTTTTTGTCATTTATAATACAATATTTTCTTCTAACTTCCAAACATATAAATCTTGCAATTTACAAAAGCTTTGATTTAGCTTTCATTAATTTCTTCAAATGTAATGTAAAAAGAACAAAAAAAAACAAAAAAACCCCAAAACTAAAAGAGTCAATAGTAAAAAATCGCCAAAAATCTAAAAAATCCCAAATCAGAAAGAAAAATACGCAAAACTAAACATAAGCGTCAAAACAAAAAAAAATTGCCAAAAACCTAAAAATAATAGCCAAAAAGAAACGAGCGAGTCATGGTCGCATTTTACTGAATTTATTCTTTAATTCGCTTTTATACGTAATCCCACTTATCCTTCAACTTTTACTATTTTCACACATAAACTCAATATTAAAAAAATCTACGGTAAAAGTTCCTCATTTGTAAGTAAAAATTTCTTTGAAAATTTTAAAAGACTTTTCAGTACGTTTCGTTTCAATCATACAGTTAAACCTCGATTAGGCGGGCCTCTATTAGTCGGTTACATCTATTAACCGACATGCGGTTCTTTTTATTTTTCCCCTCTATTATACGTGCTTTATTACCTCTATTATCCGTGCTTTAGATTTATACCTCTATTAACCGTGCTTTACATCTATTATCCGTGAAGCATTCATATGTTTTTTTTATTATGTAAATCCCCTTTTTAAGTTTAAGCCATACATACCATACATAGCCACATACATACATATTTCAGTTTGCATTCTTTATGACAATTTATATGTTTTGTATAAAAATATGTGGTATATTTGAATATGTAGTTACATAAATCGAATGTTAAAATAAAAATAAATAAAATAAATAAATTTCTATATATTTTAATATAACCTCTATTAACCGTGTATTTCGATTATCCGTGCTGGTGCCGGTCCCACGAGAGCCGGATAATCGAGGTTTAACTGTAATTCGATTCCACTTTGTTGTGGCTTAAAAACATTTGTTTGCTACATAGCTCAAAGATTTATTTCATTTCAGTCAATACAAGTTTTTACTTACAAATATAACAGACAAATATATCTATTTATATACACAAATATATGTGTTTGTGTATATTCATAGTCGTAAGTGCGGAATGTAAGTAGAAGATATAAACAAAAATTTTGCTAAAAGACAGGTGATATTTCCAAACGAATGTACATATGTACATGTGTACATGTGTACGAATGTATAGGTATCTACATTGATTTATATTTCATACATGAGTCGTGCTCTACTCGTATACTACATGAATATGCAGGCATTATTGCATCTGTATTTACACCGCAGGCTAGTTGCCTCACCATTTGACTATTTCCTTATAATGTTCATCGAGAACAATGACAATAATCGTAGTAAGCGAATGCAAAATGCGCATACGACTGAGACTGACTGTTGGATGACTTTTAAATTTTATGGTCTCCCAGCGAAAAACTACATAATGTAAGTTTGTAATGGTAAACTAGAAAAATAAATGTTGAATCAGAGACAGACACATAATTATTACATATGTAATGAACACAAGTTTGTGATTATTATTACGAGTATTATTGTGCATACACTTAGAGAAAAATTTATAAAGTCTAAAATTGCATTAGTTAAACAAGGCTTTAAATTTTTAAGTTTGTTAATTGGCTTTATATGTTTCTTTTTATATACGGTGGAGTTCGCTTGTAACGAACTCAGAGGAACAAGCGAAGTTCGTTTTAACCGGAGTAGTGTTAGAATTGATAGCATGTTGATGCTTATTGAAAATGTGTTGGCAACTTTTGCTACATAAAAATCTATAGAAAATAAATTTTTAAATAGCAAACATCAACTTCTGGCTTACATACATACATACACATACACGTATAAAGCAAAGTAGCAGCTGAAACTTTCGCTGGCAGCCTCACGTTTTGTCTAACTAATATAATGACTTAAACGATACGACAACTTCAAAAGTAAGACGATACGATTTGACTAACGAAGCCACAAATGATTTCCACAAATAAAAGAAAGTAACTAAACATAAACCAAAGTAATGCAATTTATAATAAAAAATCGTTCACTAATTTTAAGAAAGTAATAAAAATTTGACTAGCCCCACTGCCATATAATTAAAAACAAAATTATTTTCGAGCCAAGATGTTTTGAAAGGACGTAGTTGACAGGTTCGATAGCATAAATAAAAAAATAAAATCAATTTTTTTACTTTTTCTGCTGCCGTTTTGGGTTATTGAAATTAGTTCGTCATTCTCTTTTGATATTGCTAGCGAACCTTCGCAATCGTTTTTTTTTTAAATAAAACTGAGCGATAGGTAAAGTTTTTTCGATTCATAGATGTTCGAGATATATTCGAAATCGATCTAGGCGCACAGCAGTGCGCCAGGCCAAGTTCTGGCCAATGCATGCAGTGTGTATATTTACAGGAAGCCATTCGAGCTGTTTTTTACCCCCTCATAACTTTGTTCCCCGCAATAGTAAAATTATAAAATTTAAATCATAATTAGAATAAATTAATTTTACCTCATATGCAAAGTTTGAAAGTTTTACAATGAAAGGTTCCGGAGATATGGAGGTGCAAAAAGTGCATATTTTAAGACATACTCACTGACTCACTCATCAATATTATGAAGCACTTGCGCTATAGCTAGAGATCTGAAATTTGGTACACAAGTAGATCTAGGTGAGCGATGAACTAGAAAAATCTGAAAACTCGGAAAATTTTACCAGGGGACCGGGCTACCCCCATAAAAATTAAAATTTTTGCTATTGAGCTGAAATTCGATACAGAACTAGGTCTAGGAGAGAAATAAAATAAAAAATCTGAAAATCCGGAAATTTTAGCCAGGAGGGCGGGGCTACGCCCATAAAGGTCAGAATTAAAAATGCTAATCTAAGGCGCTTCATGGAAGCTATTTTATTGAAATTCGGCTCAGCATATTTAGATATACTATTTATCTAGCTATTATTATCCGTTTGTAGCGAAACTAGACACGAATAATAAGCATTGACACAAAAAAATTTTGACTTTGAGAAAGTGGGCAGGGTTACGCCCATAGATTTTAAAAATTAAAAGTTGCGCTAGGGAGCTGAAATTTCATATACAAGTAGGTCTAGGTGAGAAACCAACTAGAAAAATCTAAAAACCCGAAAATTTTAGTAAGAGGGGCGGGGCTGCGCCCATAAAAATTAAAAGTTGCGCTAAGGAGCTAAAATTTGATACACAAGTAGGTCTAAGTGAGAAATAAACTAGAAAAATTTTAAAAACCAAAAAATGTTTTCAGAATGGGCGGGGCCACGCTAATATTATTTTGAACTAAATACTTAATATACAGCTTTTAATTCAAGCCAATTTAGTGAAATCTTGCATCACCTTAAAAATTGGGCGTAATCACTCCCATAAAATGTTAGCCTTGTGTTTAATCTACATCGGTCTAGCATATTTTAGAAGAAAATTAGCATAAATTATAAGCGCTGCTTACAACAAAATTTTGAGTTAGGAATAGTGGGGAGAGGTATAAAATCTAAAGATATAATTCGCGCTAGTGAGCTGACATTTTATACACTAGTAAGTGTAGCTGCGCAAGCCAATGGGAAAATCTTAAAACCAAAAAGTTTTACCCGGTATAAGGGGCCACGACGTTAAAACTCCAATTCGCAGTAGCGAGCATAAATTTGATACACAAATAAATCTAGACAAGACATCACTAAGAAAAATCTGAAAACCCAGAAGTTGCTATCAGAGGGCAGAAACAAGCACTTCAAATTCAAAATTAACATACATTTTATTAAAACTTTTCATATACATTGCACTTATCCCAAAAAAAATTTCCTATTTTAAAAAGTAGCCGTGACTTCACCCATAAATCTTAGATTTTTCGTTCAGGTACTTCGGCTTAGTAGTTTTTAATTTAATACTCAGGTATTTCTTATTAACTTTTTAATACCAAACTTTGCATGAACCATAAGCACTAGCAGATATAAAAGTCAGCTGGGCTAGGCTCATGAAAATTTTACGTAATATTATACTATAGAGAGCTGACATTTTCTACACAAATAGTAATTGATTTACTCAATCGGAAAATCGAAAGATTAAAACTTTGCATATACATTGGGCATATCCTTTTGATTTATGTAGTTCGGCTAAGCAGACTTTAATATGTAAATATATTGAGAAAATTGGCGGGGTCATGCCCAGTAAAATTTACGCTGTATTTTACATGTTTCTTCCAGTCGACTCTTACCAAATTGCATACACACTGGCGACCTGTTGTAATGACACAATAGTGCATTTTTAAGGTCAACAATTCAACAGCCATCACACTCTTACCCATTATTTTATGTAACTCTGCCATTTTCAACTGGCACAGTGATCATGAATAGAAATAAAATACACTAGAAACTTTAAGTTTAAAAAGTGTTATTATAGAAATCTTTACAAAAAGTAATCAGATACTCACAAAAACATAAATGTGAAAAATGGCCAAGTTCCTATCCAAAATTTCGGACATTAAAAGTTGTGAGATATAAATTTCGACCAAGTTCTTGTTTGGTACAATACCTAACACAGAAATATCTTATGTATGATATAAATTTGTAATCGTAAGGGTGTCATATAATTTCCAGATAATCTGTTAACTTGGCAATATTTTTACCTTTCCAAAAAAGGAGAAAATAATGTATAAATGTTCATTTCTAGATTATCTAGAAATTGTATGAAAACCTTACGATGACAAATTTATATCATACATAACATATTTCTGTGTTAGGTATTGTACCAAACAAGAATTTGGTCAAAATTTATATCTCACAACTTTTAATGGCCGAAATTTTGGATAGGAACTTGGCCATTTTTGACATTTATGTTTTTTTGAGGATATCATTTACGCCAAGTATATAGAATTGAACTTAAGGTGTTATTGTGCAATAATTAATATTACACAATAAAATTGCCTGTGAAATAGTTTTTTGTAATTTGTTGACAACATCGTATAATATATATTCCCAGATAATTCACGAAATATTCGGCCCTGTTCTGTAAACCGAATCCGAGTAAATTTTTCGTTTTCAAAAAATTAATAATGGTCCTGCAGACGTGTTTAAAATCATACACGATAATTTTCTTTCAGATATGATATCTAAGACTATCGGATATGTTCTGCATTCCACGAGAAATTAAAACGAGTGGAATTGCCATACAATTGTTACTGGAAATAGGTAATTATAACAACAATGCTATGGCAATTCCACTCCTTTTAATTCCACGTGGAATGCAGAACATACCCGTATATAATAAAAAATTAAAAAAAAATCCAAAAAAATGTTTCTATTGTCGAAGTTAGTTTTCTAAAATCGTACGGTTTCAAATCGATAGGTTTACAGAACAGAGCCGATTATTATTCTTTTTTTTTAAATTAATTCATTAATAATTATTTAATTTTTTTAGGTTTTGTATCTATAACTAAAAATCAATTTTAAAATTTCTTAAACGCACATGTAAACACATATCGTACCATAACCGCCAAAAAAGCTTAAGGGACATTATTGTCGAACATATATTTTTTTTTGTGACGACAATCGATTATTTAATAATAATAATTTAATAATTCGTCAAAAATTGGTGTTCAAAAATAATGTTGCTTAACCTTTTTTAGACGATAATGGCACGAGATATTGTAAGAAAAATTGCACCATATATTTTTTTTGTTTAATATTGTGCAATTTATTGAATAGTGTGGAGTAAAACGACAAATATAACAGCAATAAAATACTCAATAATATTGCATAGTCTAATATATAAATATGTATATACATTTTTTTTATACCGTCGATATATAACTGGTCATAAAAGGACTAGCGCGGAATTACAGGAACATTTCCAGCTATAACCGCTGGACCTCTTTTTTGACGAAAATCGATTATTTATGATCATATATAATCCAATTTGGTAAAAAAAAATTAAGTTTGAAAATTATGTCGCTGAAGCCTTTTTTGGCGGTTATGGCATGATATACCCATCGAAATTTTAAAATATATATGTACATACATGTATGGAAACTTAACTGAAAAATTTGGAAATTTTGTTCCATAACTTAGGTATTTAATTCTTAAGTAATTGCACAAAAAGCAATATAATCACGATGCGTAGAGATTTAAAGTCACAAACAGACAGATTGATACGCGCCAGACTTCCTGTGGATTTTAATGAAAAGGTTTGCTAACGTTTTTATTTTTTCAGTCTTTGCAAACTTTTAAACCCATTTGCGCCATTACATGTTGATATTACCAATGAATTTTAATTTTAATAATAATAACCACAATATATTGAAGCCTCAAATAGAAACACTACAATACTAAAACAGAACACGATGATTAACACTTGCATTTATAAGTAATTTTTGTTTGGCTGAATTCTTTACCACAATATCAGCAACACTATTTTCAGAATATCAACATTTGGTTAGAACACAAATCGAGCGATTGAGCAGGAAATTGACAAGCAACTGGTGGAAAACCCCCTTTGGAAAGCAAATGTTTTTAAAACACTTTGCCACATACATATGTGCATACGAACAAAAATGTCATAAAAAAAAACTGCTTGCGCACAAACTTAGGGAAATTGTTATGGCAGTAATGTAGAAGAACTCAAGCCATCCATGCTCCATCACTTTTTAGAACAAAACAAAAATGTGTATAAACAAATAACTTGGGGTACGCCGTAGGAATTTAACAAAATTTAGGGTGAACTCTCACTAATCAAACCCAACGGCCGCAACGTCATGAACACCGGAAACTGATGTGTGCATGGTTGAGAAAATTATAATAAATATTTTAGCATTGAATTCATGAATCCACTAACTGCAATATTTAACTTAAGAGTATATTTATTTTAATACTCTTGTTCTTAATTGTGGTTGTTAAATAACGATGCCGCTGCTGCTGCTGCTGCTGCTGCTGCTGCTGCTGTTGCTGTTGCTGCCTCTTGATGAGAATGATAAGCACATGGCACAAGCACGTTCTGATTTTTCAGCTTCAATATTTATATGTATGTATGTATGTATGTAAATTATTTTCATGAATGCACATTCCCAGCAAACTGATGCATTCAGTTATTTTATTTTTTTCTTTTCTGTCGCAGTTGCCGTGACTGCGGCTGTTGCTACTTGCCGCCGCCACTGCTAGTTTCTGGTTTGTGTTTTCATAGTTTTTCTACTCACTTCATATGTTTAATTTTTTATATTTAATAGTCGTATATTGTTTTTGCTCCTCTTCATTTTGCTGGCATTTTAAACAATATTTCACTTTTATCTAAAAATCACGGTGCGTAACATCAGTATGTTACGTGAGCATCCAGCACCGTCATTTCCACTTTACTTGTCTATTTCAGAACAACGCCTGGCCTGTGAACTAGACTTAAGCTTTGCATTTACTTTGTTGGCTGGTTTACCAATAGTGAGTTGCAGAGTATGCATAATAGGTTTGATATAAAAATTTGCAATTTAAAATGTTGTTAAATTTAACCAAGCGATGCGTTGTTACAAATTTATTTGTTACTTAAAGAACAACAATAAATGCTCTGATGATTGTTGTTAAAGTTATTATCATGTTTCAGATTTTGAAAAATCAGAAAACATAATCTTGGTTGATCTGATAAATCTATTATCATAAATCATTATTTGTTCTCTAGGCAGCGCTTCATCTACACAAGTAAAAATTTAAAAAATGGTCATTTGAAATGAAAAATTATGAGAGAAACCTGAAGATGATTTTCAAATACCTTTCGAATGATACCCATTTTGATAAAGTTCGCCGACTCTTTTTCGTATTCGCAAAATGGCGTGGCGGCCAGGCCATATTTAATTTTGACAATCCCGGGATTAAGACAAAACGATTGAAGTAAGAGTCATCACACTCGGATCATGCTGTCGGGTTATATACGTATACATACAAACATAGACTGATAAACACAATACCCTTTTTTGCGTCACGCAGTCGGGTAAAAGGAAGCACTACTGGTGCGTGTTATAAGCCAGTGGAATGATTAGTACAGGGTGGGCCAAAAGAAACCAAGGGGTGTAAAAGTTTAAAAACTTTTTTGTTTATTAATTTTTTTTTTATTTTTTCTTTCAGATTATATAGACAACACTTGGAGAATTTATAATGAATGAAAATAATAAATGAAAATCAGAAAATAAGGAATGAATAAATGAAATCAACTTTATTGAAAATTTGATTATGAGTGATGAAGCTAATTTTCATTTGAATGGCTTTGTTAATAAGCAGAACTGTAGGTTCTGGGGTTCTCAGAATCCAAGAGCCATTCATCAACGCCAATTGCACCCCATCAGGGGTGCATAAACCGGTATCGGTTTATGATAGAAAATTTTTTCCGTCCTGCTCTTGAAAAGTGACCTGGTATGTGGTTTCAGCAGGACGGAGCCACTGCCCATACTGCCCGGGACACAATGGCACTTTTAAGTCAAATTTTTGGAGAGCGAATAATTTCTCGAAATTCGGAAATTATTTGGCCAGCGCGATCGCCAGATTTGACAGCACCCGACTATTTTCTTTGGGATTTTTTGAAGGAGCGATTGTATGTGAACAAGCCAGAGACAATCCTTGAACTCAAGGCAAACATTGTTGCAGAAATTCGAACGCTACAGCCACAAGTTTTGAAAGACGTTATGGAAAATGCTCTAAAAAGAGCCCATCAGTGCGAAGCTGAAAATGGTGGTCATTTAAGAGACATCATTTTTCATACTTAGTGAAAGAAAAAATAATAAAAAGTTAATAAACAAAAAAGTTATTAAACTTTTACACCCCTTGGTTTCTTTTGGCCCACCCTGTACTACCAAAACCGAGCGATATAAAGCCACAATTTGGAACGCTATATGACGACATACATACCACATTAACTGCCTGTCCCACGATGTCACTCGCAAACGTTCGAATGACAATTTATATTGAAAACAACCACAAATTTTCTAACGTTATTGTTGTTTGCCATACAAGTTGTCATTCGAACGTTTGCGAGTGACATAGTGGGACAGGCAGTAAGTTACAAAAAATATTTAGCCAAAATATTATTTCTTCTTCATTGGCTATTCAAATATTACGTAACGCTATTTTCCGAGTTATTATACCCCCTACCCACCGCTAAAGTAACGCTTTTTACAAAATTTTCAGTATGCATTTTTTAACCCCCCGCCCTTTTCGAGCGTTACATAATATTTGAATAGCCCTTAATATTCCAATCGATCGGTCACCAAAATTTATTTATTTATTTATTTACAGATGAAGTAATTATTTTACGCAAGTCTTGGTAGAGTCGTTAGACAACATGTTGTAAAAAAAAGGATAAGTTTACCGATAAAACCACATATACTTCATAGAGCTAAGTACAAATCCTAGATATTTGGTTTTACAAAACCCGTGGAGGCGGGGTTTTATTACAATATATTTCCTAGCAAATGAAGTGGGCTGCGCGATGAATAATCATTAGCGTTCCCTCTAGCCTGGTCCACATGCCAATTTGCCACACTGATAGTGATGGCTTCAGCAGCGCTACTTTGAAAAAGAAGCAATTAAGAAGAAGTTAAGAAGTGTACAGATAAACAGAAACTAGTCGAAAAATATCGATATTGACGACGTTGGCTTTCATTATGAAGGAAGATTTAAAATTCCGAAATATAAAAATAATTATGGGAAAAATACACTTACAATACAAAAAAGCTTTCAGCAAATTGAAATACGATGAATCAAAACAATTCACATATTCCCTTTGCAATAATGCTAAGTATATAAAGCAGAAATCTACATCAACTGACACCACACACAGTGGACCAAACACAAAAGAGCGATGATGATGAAGGTTTAGTGGCGTTCGAAAACGGCTGGCTGTTCCGTTCAACTATGTGTTGTCAGAATATTTACAACTAACTTTGGTGTTATTTGTTCATTAATAATTATCACATGTAATTTGGCTTAAAAAGCGATACGAACTTTAGCCTGTTAAAATCATAAATATAGACACTTGCTGTTGTTCTACCAACAATTTTAATATGATGACACCAGAAATCCTAAGCAGTTCTTCAAGTTACCACAAAAGAAAACAAATATTTAAAAAAAATTTTATGAATTTGCCATAAAATTTAAAAAGAAATTAAAATTAAAAAAAAATTATTCTGTAAATTAATTTTTAATAATTTTGTCAATATTAATATTATATTATTATATTTATACTAGAATTGTGAATTATAACGTTTAAACTTTCAATTTGTATAATTGTGCCAGCAGACAAACCATAATGGTTTCGCAAAGGCCACTATATATTATTGTTTCAAACGTATATCTTCAATAAATAAATAAATAAAATAAAAAATAAAACTAAAAAAAAATCGTCTGTTTTCATGTTTGTTAATAACTCCGTAACTTTTACACCGATTTTACAAATTGTTTTCTTTTTGTCTCATAGAGTATAGCTTCCATTTTGTCGCATTGTAAAAAAAGCGGGCGCACCCAAATCTTAGGACACACTTTGGGCGTTCGTAATGACACAATTTCGAAGTGGAAAAAATGGGCGGGGTTACGCCCATTAACATTCATTATTATATTTCACGTGCTTTTTTACCGATTTTTACGAAACTTGGCACACTCGCGGAGCTCTAAAAAAACACAAAATTGCATTAGAAAAAGTGGGCGGACCACCACACCCATTAAATTTAAATAGTATATTTTACCTAATTGTACTAAACCGTATGAAACTTGGCTCGCATTTAGAGCTCTTAAGAGGACACAATCTGACATTCAAAAAAGTGGGCGGAGCTACGACCATTAAAATTTCATATTATATTTCACGTCTTGAGCTCTGAAAAAGGTTTAATCTTGTGTTCAAAAAAGTGGGAAGGACCACGCCAATGGCAGTTTAGTATTAAATTATACTCGTACTTCTACTTATCCGATTCCCACGAAACTTGGCAAAACGTTTCGTCTTTTAGAATAAAATAATCCCCCTATTGTGAATGGCGTCGTCGACGTCACATTAAGACGACACTAAAAATTGTCACTTGTATACTCTTTGTCGAAAAAAAATTGACTACTATTAACATGCTCCATTAATTTACAAAGACTTAGAGATTAGTAAGAGATTGTCAATATGATCTAATTTTCGCCGGTAAAGAGTATACAAGTGACAAAATTTGCTTAAAAAAGTGGGCGTGAATATGCTCAATAAAGCTTTATATAATGTCATTCCTTAAGAATTATTTTCAAGTTCACCCACTATCGTTTTTTACAAAAATTGTTTCACACCAGCAAAAACACAGGCTCCATTGTCATTAAATAGAGCTCATGGCTGACTAAGGCCTAATAAATCAGTCAAAGTTTAAACGCTGGTTTAATTAAACTAAACCATAATTTATTTGTAGTTTAAACTAAACAGGAGTAAATCAGTGAACCATGCTTTATGTGTAGTTAAAAAAATAATATTGTGGCAGCACTAGAATAAATGTCAAAAAACAACTGTTTTGCAGCAGGCTATCAATTCTTTGTACAATCAAAAAGACAAAAAAGTTAAGAAAATTTCAATTATATTTCGCCAAATTGTACCAAGAAAGGAATTATGTTTATGATTGGCGAAGTAGAATAGTATAAAAGAATACTAGAGTGTAAGAAAACAGGTCGAACAAGATCTGAAGAAAAAGTGGAGGCTGGGAAAAAAGTTGAAAGCTCGTTCAATGCAAAACATATGGTCTGTAAGTAATAAAATCATATGGCCTGTATTGGTAGTTTAAACGCCCAATTTTATGCGTTTACAGATGGTTTAAATACTGTATTGATTTATAGGTTTGCTAGTTTAATCACATTTTAAACCAAAAATGGAGATTAACTTGCACTCATTTATTAGCCCTAAGAGAGTTAATAATGATCGAAGCGCCTATACGCTAAAAATACGAATTATTACAAAATATTTAGAACAACTCTATTTACAATTAGTGATACAAAAATAGTTAATATGGAAAATAATTTAGCATTACGAATTCGAAAATTCTTGCATACGTCTACTCCAAGTTTTATGCACACTGGCAAAAGCGTAAACGTACAATGCCAACGATATCAGCTAGATTGTGAACGATGCAGTTGTTTATTAAGATTGCAAGAAAACAAAAACGAAGATTGCGATTTACATTTTTGTAACTGCCTTATATTCTATATTAAGCCAAGTAATAATTGTAAAGGCCAACTCTCAGTCTGTCATAAAACGTAGCAAAAACTGCAACAACTGCAACAATATGCAGCTTTAAGAGCAGCGACAGAGAAAAAGCTTAAATGTGCATTAAGAAGAGGTGACTATTTTTGCCAATCGCATTGGTTTGCCATTTTGTTGTCCATATTTCTGTACGCCTGATCCAAATAGATACAATAGTAAAAAATTTGTCTATCTGTAAACTAGGCGTTCGTTGTATGCATCATGAGAAGAACAACTGACAAAGCAAGTGATGGGAGCTGGTTTCTGTACGTAACTAATACGTAAGCATGCATGAAAGAGTGGCTGGCTGGCTGTTGATGTACAAGTATGTATCTTTCTATACTTTGTATCTATTGCATGCAGAGTATTTAATATCCATATATAAATATATCTATTCTGTTAAATAGAATTGTATGAGTGTATAGTCGTTTATAAGCACATACAAATAAATGGCTTTGCCAACGCATTTGGTTAAAGTTTCTTGGTGGATTTTTTGGTTTTATTTTGGAGTTAAGTTTTTTTTAAATCAAACAGTAAACGTGCACATAAAGCGAACAGGAAAAATTGTATGAGTTGTTGGTGAAAAAAAGAGAAACAGGTAAAAATGCCGGCCGGCCGGTAATACTAGATTTATTTTTCTTTGTTTAGTTTCTATACTTTTTTTTCCTTTTGCCAGTTCTTTAATGATCTAAAGAAAAAATATTTCTGAGTTCAATTGTATGTTTAGTTGCGACTTTTGTTGATTGTATTTTTATTTTAAAGGTGGCAAATGAGTTTGGAAGGGAAATGTAGGAAATAAAAAATTGTTTATAGTGGAATGCATATATGTGTGTATGTTTTTTTTTTTTGGATTTTTCAACTTAATTCAACGTGTCACATCAAAAGCTATCAGATAGGGAATAGAAAAATAGTGGCTTGATTTCATGCAGTGTTGCCGGAATCGAAATTAAATTTTACTCAGACGAACCTTCAAAATTATCCAAAATGTTATAAATTAAACAAAACAAATTTTGTGTTTGGTAATAAGTAGAGATGTGCAAATTTCGTGATTTTATCGTGTCACGCATAAGTCACGCGTGATTCGTGATCAAATATTATAACTAATCACGCGTGAGTGCGTGAGCGTGACTGAAAAAAATTTACTTGTGCGTGATCGTGCGTGAGCTTTTTTTAATAATCACGCACGAATTCTCACGCTCTCACGAGATAACATTCCTGCAATTATTATTATTTTATAATAATAATTGCATATATGTATGTATAGTAATATGTATGGTAGTGTGAGCTTACAAACATGTCGTTACGAATTCGTACCGACTTATCGTAATGAATTCGTACCGACATATCGTTACGAAGTCGTGTCAACCATTTCATACATACGGTGCCGAAATCGGTAGATTTTGTCGACCAATCGTTACGAATTCTTTACGAATTCGGAGCATTTTGTTTGATGGGTACATACAGCTTTGTAAGTATGTATGTATGTATGTTTCTTAGATACCCTGTAGGAAGTATCAATTGAGAAACACTACTGATTCAACAGTGCCTTTGTCAACAATACTACTGAGGAATTATACCGCAGAAAATGTTTTTTCTCTAGGTGTCGTCCATATATTACGTAACGCTGTAGGGGGGAGGGGTGGGGTTCGAGTTTTGTTATGATTTGTTATGGTGTGGGTGGGGGGGGGGGAGTCTTTGAAAATATTACGTAGCAGAAAAATTTTAGAAATTTGTATGTTTTCTCACATATGCTTTTCTCATTTATTTGATTATCATTTATTTAATTGATCATACGTCTTACCTTCACATTTATATTATGTATGTATACATACATACATGTGCGGAATGTCAATTTTTGATATACGAGAATTCGAATTCGAATATTTAAAATGATATCCGCGAATACGAATATTTCAAACGATATTAAATTAACTTTGCTTTATTTTAATTTACATTGTAAATTTTACAAAAACACGAGCATACATACATATATACATAGATATGTATGTACATATGCATATGTAAGAACCTATTTTTCAACCCAAAAAACATGCAAATTATATTATAAATATACTTTTTCGTGAGCGTGCGTGATCGTGATAAGTTGTAAACCACTCGTGCGTGATTAAAAACATTTTATTCGTGAGCGTGCGTGATCGTGAAAATGTTCAAAATCATTCGTGCGTGAAAGTGCGTGAGTAAAATATTTTTCTGCGTGAGCGTGCGTGTCGTGAGTCAGAAAACACTCACGTGCACATCTCTAGTAATAAGTAATGCTTTTTATATAAGAATATGTATTTAGTGATTTTTTTTTTACTATTTGTATTTTCAGTGTGATTTTTTTCAGTGCAAAAAAGGATTCGTAACTTGTGGCAATTCCAAAAATGCTTAGTAAGGTTTGCCATTTCACCATTAATACACTAAAAAACGAACAACAATTTCAAATCATGGAATTTTATTATCAAAATTCGTGCTTTGTGAGAAATGTGTTTTGTAAATGATGTCCACTTTATGTTTTCACTTTTTTGAACATTAATCCACCAATACGTATGCAAAGAATGCGCACTGAGGGAAATATTGCTTTTATATCGGCCAGTGTCAATAAAGATAGCGATATGTCAACAACGAAACTTTTTTTTCGGTAAATTGTAGCGCTATATAAGAGAGTGATTTGTAAAAAATAATGTGACATGAATCTCTGAAGGATTTTCAGCAACTTGTGTTTATCTGACTTGTTTTTCCGGCCTCCTCTTAACAAATGAAAAAAGTTTTCATGCAAATAATGTTGTGAAAAAAAATCTTAATGTAAATTAGGTATTACTGTATGCAATATATTGCAATTTTTAATTCCAATATTTCATTTTCAACATATATTTGGTTGATTCAAAATGGTCCGCTCAATATTGTCCCATACCTCCATATGCAAAAATATTGACACGATGGTACCAGACAACAACTTATTCTTCATGTAAGTTTTTGCTTAATTTTAATTTGCTGGAAAATTTTTCTACTGAACAGTTTAAAAATAAGAGATTAATATCATCTCCAAGACAAGTATACATAGCTAAACAAAAACGTAAAGTCGGGTGGTTACTGGTTTGCCGCACAGAATGTTAAGAATACATTATTATCGCAGCAAACGAATAACCACACGACGATAAAAAGATTATAAAAATGTTTACTATTTATTATGAAAAGAAGATCCTTAATTAAATAATTTACTTGGTATAATGTTGGGGCGAAATTACAAAAACAAAAATTATGGTCCCAAAATAGTTCAAGAAAAAATTTGTTGTCCCATTTTTGCATAATTACATAGAAATCGGCAACGCTGATTTCGTGTTAGAGTGAGAGAGAGAGAGATACACAGGGCATTTACTTTCTACAATACTTAAGAAGTGAATGAATAACACACTTTTAGCTATCACGTTTAATATTATAAAGGTAGAATTAGTAAAATCGTATCTTTCTACTTTACCGTATCGTTCAACATTGTGCACAAGTTATAGAAAATGTAACAGTTTGCACAGCACATTTTTTTTTTGTCTGGCATTAAATGCGGCATTTTTGACATTCGCTACAGAAAAATCTGTTTTCTGCATATTCCTACGTCAGCAGTGCTACCACCACATATTTTATAACTAGTAACATGCATTGTATATGGTACTGTTTTTGTCAGCTGACACGCAACATCACGATACGATTTTACTAATTCTACCTTAAGGTTTTTATTGTATCGACTTTGTTCTTTTGCTTGCACATCTATCTTTCTCAAACTGTTCAGGAAAATCGTATAAGAATTATATAGTCGGCACTGCAGAATTTGACGACTAAAACTATGTAAAGATATGAATCTTATGGATACACATATGCCAAGACAAGGCCAACATTGTTATCAACTACGACTTTTATCCTTGTTTATTGATTAACATGACTCCCTAAGGAAGGCAAAAAAGCTAAAAATTGGCATAACTGGGATATACGCCGAGTTTTTCTATCTTCTTGGCCAGAAAGTAGTTGTTATCATCAGTTTTTTAACATTAATTTTTAGTGTAATGGAATATGAGAAGTGGTTTTATTGTTTAGGTAAGAATCTACTACAAATTATTATTAAGTTAAAAAAAAACAAAGATGATAATAGTCAAAAGTTTAAGAAAGAAAAATAAATTAAGCAAATTGAATTTTTTAATAAGCAATGATCCAGCAATGACAACAATTTATTATTTTTTAATTTTTTATTTCATATGTTATGTACTATGATTGAGTTACATAGTTGTTTTGCAACAAGCTTATAAGGAAATCATGTTAAACCATTGAACTGAATATTTGAAAGGTTTCTTTTCGTTTCGTGTAGCAACAACTTTCTTTAAATACTCAAATGCACAATAAGAAAAGGAGATAAGTCAGTAGATGCAATAATATGCACAAAATCTTTCAATGCTTTAATCCATAAGAGGATTGCAATTTTACATGAACTAAGTAATACTTTTAAGTAGAGATGTGCAAATGTCGTGATTTTATCGTGTCACGCGTGAATCACGCGTGATTCACGCATGATCATGCTCAAATTTATAATTAATCACGCGTGAGTGAGTGAGCGTGGCTGTAAAAAAAATTACTCGTGCGTGATCGTGCGTGAGCTATTTTTAATAATCACGCACGAATTCTCACGCTCTCACGAGATATAATTCCTGCATAGGTGAGTATAATATACTATACTATTCATTTTGCGCACATTACGATGCAAGACCACTTGCGCAAGATTGAATTGGGCTATTGTTATAATTTTTTAGGCGTAGTAAACTGGCTCATATGAAATTCAAAAATACCAACATAGAAAAATTAAATTATTTTAATATATTTTTTTTATGGTACACAACTATATTTTCCCTATATTTCATATATATTTTTTCCTAAAATCAGCGCGTATATCCGCATTTATGAAAACGCACTTTTAAATTTTAGTTAAAAATGTTTAAAACTATCTACATAAAAATATGTTATAGTTGAAATTTTCAAAATCTACCGTCACAACTTTTTATAACCGCTTAAACACAAAAAATATTTTTAAAATTTACTATTTTAGGACATTGCTGAATGTAGGGTACATGTCCAAAATACAAAATAATTCTTATGATTTTAACAGGCTAAAGTTCGTATCGCTTTTTAAGCCAAATTACATGTGATAATTATTAATGAACAAATAACACCAAAGTTAGTTGTAAATATTCTGACAACACATAGTTGAACGGAACAGCCAGCCGTTTTCGAAGGCCACTAAACCTTCATCATCAGCGTTCTTTTGTGTTTGGTCCACTGTGTGTGGTGTCAGTTATACATTCTTAGTGTATTGCGTTTAGCGTTATGTGCTTACAAAAACATATAACTTTTTCAGACATATTTTAAATTTTGATTTTTTAGCCTTTTCCGGATTTCATGAATGGAGATAATAAATTTTTTCCAATTTTTATTTAAAATTTTGTCAAAAATTTAATGACAGCATTAATAAATTTATTAATTTAATCCAACACTAAACAAAAAAGTAATAAGACGAAATACTAAAAAAAGTTAAGGCAAACAATTTTTTTTAATCGTGAGTAAAATATCTTATGAGATATACGGAAACACATTTTGGGAAATTATTTCTTAAGAATTTCAAGTTTATGTCAAAATACTTTATCAGGTAAAAATCAGATAATTTTTAAAAAAGTTACAAGCATCAGTTTTTTTGAGTCCCAGGTAGTCAACTTTGGCCCACTGTAACTCCTGTCCAACTCGAGCCAGCAGGCTGTCATAACATGTGTTGTATATAAAGTATAGAAGTTACAGATTTATTGCCATTTACTTTGTAAAACTTCCCACTGTGCAATGTAAATTTTACATATACACGTGCATACAAATGTACATACATATATACTTATGTACATATGTATGTGTAAAAACCTATTTTTCAACCAAAAAAAATATACAAATTGGATTACATACTTTTTCGTGAGCGTGCGTGATCGTGATAAGTTGTAAACCACTCGTGCGTGATTAGGAATATTTTATTGGTGAGCGTGCGTGATCGTGAACATTTTCAATATCATTCGTGCGTGAAAGTGCGTGAGTAAAATATTTGTCTGCGTGAGCGTGCGTGTCGTGAGTCAAAAAACGCTCACGTGCACATCTCTACTTTTAAGTTTGAGGTCAACGCATTTTGTGTTAAGAGATTCAAATGAACCTGAAAAACGTTGAGACAGACACACTTTTTCCCGTTTTTTTAATATTTGGAAATCTATGTATATTTATTTATGAGGAGAAAAGTTGGGATTGTGAAGTTTTTATTGAACTGTTGAAAACATGTATTTGT
This sequence comes from Tachina grossa, assembly GCA_949987645.1. Classification (NCBI taxonomy): domain Eukaryota; kingdom Metazoa; phylum Arthropoda; class Insecta; order Diptera; family Tachinidae; genus Tachina; species Tachina grossa. The sequence goes on along the minus strand of OX465274.1, from coordinate 170,525,724 downwards.
ATTTTTTATATCCCATGCGATAAAATTATTTGTTATATATATGCAATATTTTTTGTTTGTGTTTTAGACTTTTTCTATGAGATAAGATTGCAAACGAATGGGAGCAAAAATTCTTTGGAAAATAAAATTTTCTTTTCTACGATAATCTTTGGTTTACTTACCAGCAAAGAGAAATTTTTGGCAAAATCTCTTCTATTCATTGTATTGTGTATTGCTGCCGTAATTTAGTTATGGATATGGATTCCTGTACTTTAAATATAAGATTAATTCTTGTTGTATAGGACTTCAACATACAAATAAATAAATAAATAATAAATAAATAAATAAATTAGTTGTTTAGTAGTTCATTAGAAGCCAAAACTGCAACTTTAGCTGCTGCTACCGTAATGCCATGAGAAATTTGCATAAACAACTATACGTATGTAAGTTCACTTTTACTACGTTTATACGCGCACTATTTGCAAATAAATTAACTCACTTTTTATACGGCATAGCAAAATTATACAAACTTGGTAGCACTTCTATAGAAAAATTACTTGTGTTGGCAAAAAAGAAAATAGTGTTAATGCAAAAAATATCAAATAATTGTTTTAATTGTCATTATTTGCTTCTATCAATGTTGTTTGTGCAATATTTATCGATTTATTGTTTTTTGTTATCAGCGTGGCAACTCCAAGCATTTTATTTGCGAATTGTGCGTTAATTAGAAATTGTTTTTGTATGTTAGATATTTGCAAATAAAAAATTAATTCGCCGTTTATGCGGCAAGATTCTCTATTTGCAATATTTTTATTTGCGAATAAATCGCCCGTATAAACGTAGTATTTGACAAACCAGTAAAACCAACAGTAAAACAACAAATCCAATCACAAATTTCAAGAACACAAAACCACAAAATGTTTTACAAAGACGTCGTGTATTTTTTTTATCACTCATTTTAACTTTGTAGTCAGCCATCAGTCAATTGTACACTGACCATTATACAACAATAGTACAATGCAATACATGTGTTGCATGTCATCAAATAAATTGTATTTCCTTGACTAGTTCCACAAGTAATTTTTTGGTTGTTTTCTTGGCATCGTATTTTCTGTTGGAGGTAATCAATGCAAACTAGTGATGTAACAAATATTCGTATTCATGTTCTAATTCGCGAATACTCGGCTTTTTCGTGGCATTCGAATTTGTGTTTGTATCAAGTTTTTGTTAGCCTACATAAATCAAAATCAGATTTAATTTATCCTATCCCGATCATTATGTCCGTTTCACACGACCAAACTGATTTGATTTGAGAACGACAATAGGAACATAAGGTTAATCTATTTTGCGATTCCGCTATTGTGCGTTCGGTAGTAACTTTTAAGCTCATCGTTGCAGCGCCTCTGGTGTTAAGTAGACTCATTAGTTTACGATATTCATACATTCCAGGGAAACCGCAAATATGTAATTGCATGTTTTTTCTTGTATGACGTATTAATGCGGAGACAAGATATTTATCCGTTTTATAACTTTTTATGAATATTGGTGTAGATTTGTTAGTGCATATTTTTGCATATTTTACCCTTTAAAGCATGTTTTTGCATATATAAGTCTTACATGCATATTTTTAGCATATTTTCGAATTTTTAGAGCATAATTTAAGCTTTTAGGACATATTTTGATATTTATAGATTTTTTTATTTTAATATGCTTACGACCTTATGTGTTGGTCAAAATTTTTATTTTTATTTCTCGCCATCTAAATCTCATATCCAATGTTCCATATAGTGTATACATTTCTTAATATATTAGGTATTTATTACGGACGTTAGTTTCAACAAAAACTGGGTTTTGCTATTTGTGTGTAGATGTTGAAGGAATATTGTCAATGCATAAAATTTTATTTAGATGTGACAGGCAGCGATTTTAATTTGAAAATCTAGTCCAATATTTTTTTTTTTTTTTTTTTGCAATAAAAATTATAAATAAAAATCTTGTCTTATTTATCCAAAATACAGTACCAACGTTTTAATTCTGATATCGTGATCTCTTTTGAAATTCAAGTTAAATTTTTACGAGAGTATATTATTTGCTTTAGTCAAAATTTTTATGGTAATTTTGTTTTAACATGCACTTTAAACCCACATTATTTTTTTGCGAGTAACACGACAGTTAGTCTTTTGTTAATTTTTATTAAAGTTTATAATTTATTATTTATATGCAAATTTTGTTGAATTTTTTAATTAAAAATATATTTTCATTTAAAAGTAAACCAATTTATTTTATTTTTAAGAGCATATTTTCGAGTTTTTAGTGCATCTTTTCTAATTTTTAGTGCATATTGAATGCGCATAAAACACTTTTTTAGAGCATATTTCTGGTTTCCCTGCTTATTTCACTTAGCCCACGATTCATTGCTAGAATTATCTACGAAGTATGATGCTGTGATCGACATTAATTCATATTAATTCAGAAAATCTATGATATCGATATGACTGAGCCTGGCCAGGGATCGACTTCGAGCTGTGAAAGATAATAAGCACTAACTAACAACAGCAGACATTCAGTATCTTCATTTTGCAGATGTTTAACTCGAACCATAGAAAAATGCAAATGCAAATTTTGAATTTAATATTAGGATTCCTATTCGCAAATATTTTCTCAGTTATTCGTATTCGCGAATATCTTAAAATTGACATTCATCAACATCACTAATGGAAACGCTCAAAGTCATCATAATTAACGCTTCTTAGTTTTTTTACTAATGACAACGAAGATGACATTAAAGACCGAGTACAAGAACAATATGATTTGTAAATTTGTTTTTTTTTTTTTTTTTTTGGTAAATTCGAAAAAAAATTATTAATCATTGAGAATCATCATTGTTGCAAAAATAGCTTCTGGTGGTGTTTTTTTTATATTTAATTCAAGAAACAAAATAAAAAACTTTTTCCAAATTGTATTAACAACAACCATATAGTGGGTGACAAAACAACATGATTTTTGCAAGAATTGCATTTTACAAACGTCACAAAATATGTTAAGAAATATATGTACTCGTATATTAATGTATTTATTGAAAATTCGTTGTTGATAAGAAAAACAATTTATTTATTGCTAGTTAAATGGCGAAAGAAATTACAAACCCTTTGATTAATTAATCAGGAAAGTTTCAGCGAATATTACGATAAAACAAAGTGGGATAAAAAACAGTGTTGTAACAGTTCGCTTTTTTTTGCAGAAATAAGTTTAATCTACTTGTGTTTAATACTTATTTAATAAGTTGTAGGGATTGAAGTGGTAGGTCCAGTTTTGCATCACTTTTTTGAGGCATTATATACATATGTGTTAAGTTGGAGAATGTTTTTTGTCATGTGGCTTATGGGCGTAGGCAGACCATGGACTTCAGATAGACCACCAGCAAATAGTCTTTATGCAGCAATGGCATCTCCCATGGTACAACTATACTAGGTACATGCACGACTACAACAAAATTACTACACCAAAAAACACATTCATTTTGTTGGTATAAACAAACGAATAACTGTCAGAAACAGATGCCTTTTGTTTTTAAAAATAACAATTACAGGGTAACTAAAGTACAATTGCAGACGCAGCATTCCTGCATGATTATAGTTATTCAGTGTTGCCAATCTGTGTGTAGTTAGACAGTGTGTAATTTCTACTCACATGTGTAGGCCATGTTATTAAATTCTTGTATAATCTGTGTGTAATTCTACTTTGGGTTCTATTTTTATTTATTTTTGTTTTAATTTTAACATACACAGAAGATGTGTAGTGTAATTTTCTTCGATGTGTAATTGGAGACACAACGATGTGTAAATTCATTGGCAACACTGTAATCATTTTATTCACACACATACACTAACATTTTCGCAGCTTGTAAACAAAGTTTGACAACTATTTGCATTGTATACATTAACAGGCTGGGCTTGTGCATGTACCTGTTATAATTGTATCATGGCATCTTCGTTGCGCACAAGATTTCTGTACAGTGTTGTTTTCTTTTTGCGCAAGGAAAAAATTTGATTCTTCGTCATTCGGCGGAGTAAGAATTAGAAATAAATCTGTTGCAGAGTGCACTGCGAATAGCGAATTTCGACCGACGCCATGATTGTGTGTATTTGAATATACATACACTAGAGAATGACAGAAGTATGGTTTTAAGTACCTTTGAGTATAGGCCATCAAACATATACATATAAATGCGTACAGCTAAAAATAAAAAATACACGCATTAATTTTAAACCGAATGCGTATAACTATAAACATTCAACAACTATTTTTAAACACACTTTTTTTGAATTGCGCAGCACAAACCACAACAATTAGAATTAACAGACTGTGTTAGCTACTATCATACGGATGAGTATAAAAATACTCTGACTGTTAATCAGCTACACATGCATATATTCAAGACTATTTTATTTACAAATACACATAAGGCATATTTTCAAACAGCCTCACACACACGCGCATTTTCCATTTCATTTTATATACACAAATGTATGTATACTTTGGCGAATGATGAATAAATATCCCGAGTATCATGCGTTTATTTTTTTTCCGATTACATACACATAGCCTAAGTATAAGTATAAGAGAGTCAATGCGCTTGATGCGCATGTGCCGTTTTATTTATAGTTGTAGCGTATTTTAATTTTTCGCATAAGCTAAGTAGATGATGGTTATGTTGGAATCGGCTATAGTCATAGTTGCTGGAGAGAAAGTATCGGAGCGTACGAATTGTTTGCGTAAACATATTTAGTAAAATTACGACCATTTACTTATGCATATTTTTTTAGTACTCGTCACTCGCTAGTATATACAAATATGTGTTATTTTTGGCGGCATATATTCGCTCCCAAACATTTGTCGCTCGTCCCAGTTTTTTCCCTAGAATAACATGTTGAACAAATTCTTGAATAAATTACCCGAGTGCCGAGAAGGGTTGTGTTTTTTCTTTATATTTTCTCATTTCAATTCGTTTTATATTTTCTTATTAGTTTATGCCGAATAAATGAATATAATCTAATAATGTATGTATGTAAGTAGACGTACAAGTTTTCATTTCACTGTACCAATTTTTTAATGTTATTCAAATTATAATAAAAGAAATTCCAGCTAATTTTGAAAAAGATTGCTCATCATGGTTTGTTAGGAATTATTAGAACATGAATAAATATAAAACACTGTTGGTTGCAACTTTTTTTGTTTGTGGTTTAGTTAAACCAGCTCTTTATTTTTTACATACAGCAAAAAAAGCTATTAAAAGATTAATTTCTTTGTTTATGTTTTTGCATTAATAAGATCAGTTTTCTGCTTACAAATCGCTTGCATTTCATAGAACTTTGAAAATAACATGCCAAATCATGTTGTATAAAATTTCTAGCTTTCATTTTTAGTAACTTTTTTAATGGGCATACATACATATCGCCCCTTTACTAAAACAACGTTATAACTCGAAAAAAAAACTAGTTTGCCAGACATCTAGTTTGAAATTTTCAATTTACACACAACTTATTGGAAAAAGAAATTTTATTTTCTTCAAGATATTTGTATAAAATTTTTCACAATATGAATAATGATTGAATATTAATTCAGCATTATTAATTCAAAAATTCCATTTTCTGAGTTATGACATTCTTTGAGTAAATGAGCGATATGTTAAGTATTAAGCTTAAAAAAAAGTGTGTCAATTGTAACACGAACACGGAAGAATAGCAAAAATAATAGTTTAAACCACCTTCTAAATGATATTTAATTCATAAAAAACTCAAGTCAAAAAGAACTTTTTATAAAAGTTGTAATTGAAGATGACTCTGCAAAAATTTTGGCTACATAATACCGAAAACTGGAGTACATTTGTGTATATAAATACAACTTCCGTACAAAAACAGCGACTGTCATTTGAACGAACTCATGTGACCAGTGCACAGTGGTTCAGAAGGTTTTTCATTAGCCAAAACTCTATAGTTTTTGAACTTATCAAGACTTTTCGGTAATTCTTTTTTTGTGGATATATAACATCTTAAGCTTTTATCCAGATTTTATACAGTTTCATTAGAATATCAGTACAATGGTTGTTGAGTAATTCTAGGTTAAAATTGAACTTTAGATTTTTTTTAATTTTGCATAGAAATGCGCCGACTTCAATGCAGATATTATATAACCTATTACAAAATTCTCTACAAATTTTCGAGAAAAAAAAGTTATGGGATCGTACTGCAGACAAACCCTTTCAAACAAAAAAAGTAAATTCGCAAATCGCTTTAAATGGGGTAGAAAATTTTCCGCTCCACTTTCGAAAACAAAAATTAAGGAAACCAACTGCTCACAAACCCTTTCAAACATAAAAAGAAATTTTGCAAATCGTGTCACAAATGGCACGGTTATATGTACAGAAGGGGAGAAAATTTCCCCATATAAATTTCAAAAGAAAAATTAACGCATCTAACTGCAGGCAAGACCTTTCAGTCGAAAAAAAAATTTTGAAAATCTTTAATAATAAAATGAATTTTGGTGAAATTTTTTTTATTTTTTTAGTATTTTTATACCCTTTACCAAAAAATGGTAAAAGGGTATATATAGGTTTGTCATTCCGTTTGTAATTTCTAGAATATTAATAAGCGAGTCATAAAGTATATATATATTCTGGATCCTTATGCATAGGGAAGACGAATAAGCGATGTCCGTCTGTCTGTACGTCTGTCTGTACGTGAAATCGGTTTTCCGAAGCTCACAGAAAAGCTAGAGACTTCGTTCTTGGACTGGTGTGTCAGAAATGGTCGAAATAAGATTGGTATTGAAAATCAGCAAAATCGAGCAGGCGGTTTCAGAGCTGGCAAGCTTAAACTTCATTTTGCCATACAAAATAGCTACCGAAAACTAGTTATTATTATTTTTTTTTTATTAAATAAACTTATTTTATACTTCAGTATGAATAAAATTAATATTTCTTAATAAAAAATAAATTAAAAAAATTAAAAAAATTAAATATACGTTTCCAGGTTGGAAAACTTTAACTTTTTTATACAAAATTATACAAAATTAATTTACTAAAAGAAATTTTTACTTTTTTCTATTAATTAAATATATCTTATATTCTAAGGAGAAAGAGATTGGGTTAAAAAATCAGAAAAATCAAAAAGGATAATTCCAGGGTTGGGAAACTTAAAATTTTTGTGATATAAAAAATTAACTACCGTAAACTAATTTTTATATGTTTTTATTAAATTAACTTATTTTATACTTCAGTACAAATTAAATTGGTATTTTAAATTAAAAAAGAAAGTTAAAAAAATTAAAAAGACGTTTCCGGGGTTGGAACACTTAAATTTTTTTTTCTTATACAAAAGTAGCTTACTAACACAAATTTTTTCTTTTTCTCTATAAATTAAACATATCTTAGATTCTTAAAAGAAAGAGATTGGCGTAACAAATCAGAAAAATCAAAAAGGTTGATTCCAGGGTTGGAAAACTTACACTTTTTGTAATATATAAAAGTAACTAGGTCTTACTATTTTTTTTTATTTTTTAATTAAATTAACTTATTTTATACTGCAGTACACATTAAATTGATTTTAAAAATTAAAAAAAAAGTTTTATACATGAAAAAGACGTTTCCAAGGTTGGAAAACTTTAACTTTTTTCTTATACAAAAGTAACTTACTAAAACAAATTTTTTCTTTTTCTCTATATATTAAACATAGCTTATACTCTTAAAAGGAACATATTGGTGTACGAAATCTGAAAAATCAAAAAGAACGGTACCAGGGCTGGAAAACTTACACTTTTTGTGATATATAAAATTAACTACCGAAAACTAATTTTTATTTTTTTTTATAAAATTAACTTATTTTATACTTCAGTACGAATGAATTTGGTATTTCAAATTAAAAAAAAAATTAAAACAACGTTTCCAGGGTTGGAAAACCTTATTTTTTATACAAAAGTAACTTACTAAAACAAATTTTTCCTTTTTTTACTATAAATTAAACATATCTTACATTCTTAAAAAAATATTGTTTTTAAGAATACAGAAAAATCAAAAAGGGGGATCCAGGGTTGGGAAACTTACACTCTTTGTGATATAAAAAATTAACTACCGAAAATTAATTTTTATTTTTTTTATTAAATAAACTTATTTTATGCTAGAGTACGAATAAAATTGGTATTTAAAATATAAAAAAACCATTAAAAAAATTAAAAAGACTTAACTTAACTTAACTTTTTTTGTACAAAAGTAACTTACTAAAACAAATTTTTCCTTATTTCTATAAATTAAACATATCTTAAATTCTTAAAAGAAAAAAATTGGTGTAAGAAATAAGAAAAATCAAAAAGAATGAAAGAAAAATCAAAAAGAATGATCTCAGGGTTGTGAAACTTACACTTTTTGTGATATATAAAAGTAACTAAGTCTAATTAATTTTTATCTTTTCCTTTATAAATTATATATATTTTACGTTTTAGAAATAAAACTTTTTTGTAGAAAATTGTAAAAACAAAAACCACAGCTCCAGAGCTGGAAACTTTGAAATTTTTTTCTGGATATTAAAGTAACTAAATAAAAAATTTTTTTTTAATTTCCGTTTTTCTTTTTTTTACTTAACACACTTTCTATATTTTTTTAAGAACTACTAGATTGATATAAGAAATCAGAAAAATCTAATATAATGATTCTAGGATTTGTAAATTTATATTTTTTTGTAGATAAAAGTAACTAGGTCAAATTATTTTTTTCTTTTTGTTTATACTTTATGTATATGCTTATATATGTATCTCTATACTCCATAAAAACACTTTGGTAAAGGGTATATAAGATTCGGCACAGCCGAATATAGCACTCTTACTTGTTATTAAAATAAAAAATTGTTTTACAGGCAGGTTGTGGCGACTGCAAAAGTATATATGGGCTTAAAGAAGACACTTTGGTTTTTCTTTGGATGGTTTCGTTTTTCGAAAGTTATGCACTACTAAACTTCAAATAAGGGGGTTTAAAATTTATTACATAGGACCTTAACTACAAATTATACGGGGTCTGCACATACCATTCAATAAAAACAAAAGTTTACCCAATATAACAAGAACAAAAACCACAGTCCGTTATCGATACTAGCTTTTTAGAAAATATATATTATTTCAGATAAAATATGGAAAAAACAAAATTTTTTTTTGATTAACATAAGTTTTTTGTGTATAGCAGCATGCCACGCCCACTACAGCCAATAATTTTATATTTGGATACCTTAGTTTTAATATGTTTCCTTTCTGTTGTAAAAATCTTTTCCAAAAGGAAAAAAAATAGTTTTTGGCTAATGAAAATTGATTCTGAACACCGTGCGCCCCACTGTGGGGTGAAATCCTTCACAAGTGGCGATTAATTCAAAAGATGAACTTTAACTTTCACAGCCGTATTTGGTACCATATGGAAGTAGATAAAATTCTACATCACTAACTGCAAAAATAGAAGTTCTTGGTAGTTTACTTTATTTGCAGTGTTTGTCCAAAGTTCAATAATTTTAGTTATTTTTGCGCGCATTGATTAAAAGCGAAAATTTTGATATTTCAAGTGATTATAGTTTTTGTTAAGACTTCTATCAGTAAAAGTTTTATAATGGAACCGCCAACTTCAGATAAATGAGCATTTAAAAAGTTATTTTTTGTTTCGATAAATGTTTTAGAAATATTAAAAAAATTAATAAATTGCTCTAAAAATGTGGTATTTTTTATATATACATTGAGTTTCAACAACTTTGCGGCGGAGTGCAGGGAAAATGCTTTTATGCTCTTAAAATATAAGATTTTAGCTAATAAATCCCAGAATACCTACTTGCGCATTTGTGTGATTTTTGAGTTATGAAGGTTTTTGTGATAGAATTCCAGTTGCTAAAAATCAATGTGAAAAATACATATTAAATAAATATTTATTTTTATTTAAACAAAAAAAATGTTTTTTTTAAGGCATGCTCTAATTTATTTAAATTTAATTTACTTATTTATCTTTTTTCATTCCAAAGTTACAGCAAAAAATAGTCAAAAAGACCATTTTCTCCAAAATACAAAAAAGCCCATAAAAGGTTAATTTTTTTTTCAAAAAAAAATTTTTAATGCAGGATTTTTATGTATTTAATAATATTCATCAATAAAAAATAACAACACTTTAAAAATACGACTTCTATGAATTAATCGCCACTTTCTCTAACATTCACCCCACCGTGCGCCGCCACTAAAATATCTACGTGATAGAAGCATTCAACTGTTTACTCATTTGTTCAAATTTATGTAAATTAATACAACTACAATTTAAGTTTTAATTGCATTTTAAGAATTAATGTATGACTTACGATTTTGCTGATATTTTTTCTTTCGGTCCGATACAAATCGAATGCACCTAATATAGAAAGGTCCTAACTCATTACTTTTTTTAATGGAGTTTTTGGCATTTTTTGACACATTAGATGTTCTTGTATGCAAAAAACTCGATTTCAAAAAATATGAGTTAGGGCTTTTCTATATCAAGGTAGCGTTTTTATTAACATGTTTTCTAACTTAATCATTCATTATATCGACATATTTTTATGAATCACATTTGAGTTTGAAGAGTGATTGTAAACAAATGTGTATCAGATTAATTTGAGCACCTGTGTTTACGGCCTAATATCCGGGTGAAGGTGAGGTGTCCAACTATCGCCCTCATGTACCCTTAGAAAGCACCATGTGACTTACCAAGAACACATAGGTTGCAATCTTTGAACATAGTTATCCCTGTACTGAACAAGTACCTTGCTGAGGTACTTGGAGCTATCTAAACTCCTGCTGCTAAGACCGTAGCCAAAACAGCTTCTGTTGTGTGGCGTAAGATTCTCCGTCATCACCCGCTGCAAGCAGGGTTGTCAGATTTTTTCCGGCATTAATGACTATAATTAATAAAAGAAAAATCGTCAAAATCAAACTGTTTTAACTTCTTGCAGACGACTTTTGATAGGATTTATTTTTGAAACTACTCCTTCAACAAACTAATTTTCCTAAATTAGAAACACTTTGAAGTTCAATTTTGTTTAAAAAAATAGCCATAATAATCGCCAACAAATTTATTTATTGCCAGAAAAATAGTCAATAAATTTATTTATCGCTAGAAAAATCGCCATGTCGCCAAACCAAAAATTTGGACGCCAAACAAGTTGAAAAATCGCCACGTTGAGAAGTCGCCATATCTGACAGCCCTGGCTGCAAGTGCGGTTGCTCACACCCAAGAGAACTCCTCATCAATTAACAGCACAGCTAAACAACTCGTGTTGGAGCCAGACAATTGCGCGAGTCGGACAAAATCCAGTACCTACTTAGGCTGATAAACATCATTTATTAAACTCAGCGGGATTAGACGAAATCTATCTTTTAGTAAACACTTTACATCCATCCAACTCCTATGGCAGCTTGGTTGTCGGGTCACCGGCATCCGTTGTACTAGTTTTAAGCCACTGGTTAGACCTCGAAGTTCCACCCCGATAAGCTGTTCCTCTGTTTCCAGAGATTGGTAAGTAACGCGTAAGTTCTATGGGTAAAAAGACGAAGGTACGCCGAGAGGAAAAATCCAATTTAAACCGGAATTGCCACACCCATAATCTCGCAAGAGATACCCCTGAGGGGGTGCTTCTAAACTATAATATTTGCTTTAATATCTGACTCCCGAAGCGTTATGCAAAACTTGTTAAAGAGCAACATACATATTTCCATCGAATAAGACGACTGCTGCCACCTTGGCTACTTGTCACAACTGTATTGAAGTGAAATTTTTCTAGTATTATATTTTACTCCACGACTTTAACACGAATTCTGTTAGTAATTCAGAAAGTAGAATGAGACAAAACAATAACAACATTTCTAATCTCTTTATCTCTCTCCTGCTTTGCTCTAATTTTATTAAACAGACCTAATTGTTTGTTCAAGGTATTTATTCTTTTAAGAGAGTTGTTTGCACTGCGTACTGTGCATGCATTTGCATGCACTATGCATATGTGTAGTACATACGAGGACGGTCCCCAAACTAGCTTATCTGACGTATAGATGGCGGCAACAATGTGAAACAAATTTTTAGGTGAAAAGTGGAAACTTTAAAAAACATGTGATTCAAGTTTCAAGGCGCCACGTTGTTTAGTTTTTTTTTTTTTTAATCGAAAATAAATTATCTTTTTTATTTAATTTTATACCTTCATTTGAAAGGTCTGAGTATAACCAGTACTAAATCCGTGCTGGATTCTTTATTGGGGGAGTCTGTCTCTTCGTTTACGAATAAAACATGGGGCGGCAGAGTTTAAACGATGTCTGTTGTTGTTTTATCAAGACAATGCGCTAGTTCATAAGTCCACTATTGCGATGCCGAAAATTAATGAATTAAAGTTCCAATTGCTTCATCACGCTCATTTTTTAGCAATTTAGCTCTGTATCGCTGGGAAAAGTTTATCGAGCTAAAAGAAGATTATATAGAGAATTAAAAAAAATGTTCCCCAAATTGTTTGAGTTTTCTAGACGGCTAGTTTTGGCATCTCCCTCGTATGTATGTCTAATATATATGAACCTGTACATTGTGGCACATAAGAACAATATTTTATATTAACTGTTTTTGTTTCTTGCATGACTTTGTTAATATATCAGTTGGCATCATTTTTATAAATATAGTAGATGGGAAAAGTAACCACAGCAAAGCAATAACAATGTTTTCCAACAAAGACAACAACTGCAAATGGGGTCACCACTATTAGATTATCGACAGCAGCAAAGTAACATAATGTGTTTCTTGCTATACGTTTCTCTACATCTTTAACTAAATACATAAATCAATAGCTTTATAGGGAGAGACTTTAAGAAAAATCTTTGTCTATTAAAAGCTGTGGGCCTTCCTCATTCACTTAAAAACCAGGCAGGCGAATCCCAGCTACCTGTACAATCCATTACTTACTCAGGTTCGATATCACCACTATCATCATCATCATTGCCGACATTGTCAGCAGCAACATTTCATTGATTTTCAAACATCCTTTTGTCGTTTAGAAAAATAATATAATAAAATAAAACTACATACTGTCTCAAAAAAAAACAAGCATAAAACACGATTTAGGTTGTGTTTAAAACTTTGTAAAGTTTTGTTTGCTTATTTATTGTTGTTTTCCTCTTTTGTGTCGAATGTACATTATTAATGTAAATTTACACCAGTATCATCTTCTTTTCATCGCAAACATCAACAACTACCTATACCGTTACTTAGCCCAGTGTGGTGAAAAAAGTTGTTCTCACCGCACCACCACTTACTTACACATATACATAGATGTATGTATATATGTATGAATATTTTTGTATATATTGTAAAGTGCAAAAGTGCACTGAAAAAAATGTGTTATACTATTTAGGATATAAAAAACCCTATTGATTCAGACACGCGTTTCTTAAAACTATTGGAAACTGTTTAACTTAATAACATATGTCAGAATCGAAAAGTTTTTCATTAGTATTCAGGTGTTACGCTTTTTTGGGGAAATGTTTGTCTAACTGTGACCGTACCTTAAGTATACTTACCTCTTATAAGAGATAATTTAAATATGCCTCATCCGAATTTGGACTCAAAACAGAATTTCAAACGAAAAGATTTCGGCATTAAGGTTTTTTGACCAAATAAACATATACAGGCGTTGGCTGAAGTAGTTAGGACGTTTACTACAAAACCGAAAGTCTTGGATTTGAGCCCGGTTCTGACAGTCATTATATAAGAACAACACATATTTTTCTGATTTGCATTTGTGTCTCTTTGTATAGGTTGTTGTAGGAAAGTTCAAATAGTGAAGGCATAGTCACTGGTCACTGAACTACTTCTGCTGCAACGGATACTAATACTAATGTAACATTAGAGTGCCCTCGTTCGTCGGTATTGTGTATCAAAATTAAAGGCGAAGTAAAATAACCAATAAAATGGCTACTTAGCACAGCTTTGAAAATTAAATACGCCTCATTGACACCAGAGGCGCTGCAACACTGCATTATTAAAAACGTGCAAAGAGTATAGTTGTAAACAAATTAAGCTTTCCTCTATTTAGTTCTTCATCACCTGCCTGCGCTGTACCATACCTTTTCTAACAGAAGGTAACACCTAGTAATAGTAGTAGGCGTTCATTGCCTGAATGTTATTTCTCTTTATAAAAATAATAAAAAAATTACAATCATCAGGCAAAAGTTTTAATTGTTTATTTGCTTTGTCCACTCAGGGAAAAGCTGCAGCTTAAAAATAAGAACGCGTCACATTAATTCAATAATTTTCAATACAATAGGAAATGTATATTCAGATACTTAAAAATAAATAAAAATAATAAATTAATACTGTAAATTAATATTTTTCCATTTTGAAATAAGAAATTTCAACATGACTAGGCTTCCGTTAATATTTCCTATTAATGGTTTTTATTGATTTTAAGCTGTTTTTCTCTGGGTGTACAATACACTCTTGTGCTTAGTTGTTGTTTGGTTTGATTTTTTTGCTGCTGGCTAGTAGGCGGTGTACTAGTCTTGTTGGCGATGGGTTGCAGGTTCAAATCCTTCAGACCACCCAAAATAGGTTGACAGCTTGTATTTTTTTAATCTTATAACTTTAATTTCAAATATATATTTTGTTAAATAATCAACTAAAGTATGTTGAATTCAAATTTAATTCATGATGGTATTTATTTATTATGTATCTGAGGAATATTTAAGGCTGTTGTGGCTGCAGCGGTAAGCGTGTTGACTACCACGCAATGAGTTCGAGTTGAAATCTTGTCCGGGTAGGCCAATAGTAATTACAACACGCACACAGATGTTCCTGATGCATTTGTCTATATACGTAAGTTAAATAATTTATAAAATAATATTTAATATTGACTACATTTTACTGAATTCATGTTGTTTCCACTTAAAATAACATTGATTCAACTTGATTCTTCGTGTTAATTTAGCATCAAATTCACTTTGATTCAGCATGAGTTTTCATTTTGATTTAAGAATACTGGAATGTAGATCAACATGAAAACAGTTATTTCAAAAGGAAAAATTTTATTTGAACGTTACGAGTATTCTAAATCATGTTGAATTAACATGAAACACATATAAGCAAAAATCATTGACAAAAAATGTTTAATCGACTTTGTTTTCGTAGATTTTAATATAAAATTTTTTTGTGTGTAAAAACGCTGACGATGACGATGTGGCAGCCTTCGAAAACATCAGTTTGTTCCATGATGTAAGTGTTTGCGATAATAATTTAGAATTGACTTTAGTGTTCCTTAAAAATCATCACTTTAGCCTAATCGAATCATATACAAAGAATAAAAGTACGGTCACACTTGTCTAACATTTGCCCAAAAAAGCGTAACCACTAAATGCCAATGAAAAATCGTTCAATTCAGACAAATGTTTGTCAAGTTAAAGAGTACCCAGTAATGTTGGATTCTATGACATTGTCTATTAGTTGTGTTCGAAACTGTTTAATTTTTGATAAACAAGTGTCTGGATTAGTGATGAGCGATAGCGTGATTTTTTAATAATGTTGCTCCTTGTGAACGTGATTTCTAAATCGCTGTTCTTTTAAACTGTGACTGTGATCACAGTTTAGCAATATTTTGTTTGTAGCATTTCTGTTATTTTGAGAAAATCTAATACGAAGAACAGCAGTGAAATTAAACAGTGACTGTGATCACGATTTAACACATTTCTTCTGCTTTAAACGTATTTATTAGTATTGGTGTCTTGATAAATACTAAAGGGTGTTTTTTATTGAGGTATAGAACTTTAAGTTGGCATCACTTTTTTAACTGGCGGCCATTTTGTCAGCTGTCAAGTGATTAATATTTAGTTTGGATTGCCATTTCATCATGAACAGGTTGACAAAAGAACAACGCTTGCAAATCGTGCAAATTTATTTCGAAAATAATGGTTCAGTTCGCGAAGTTTACCGCAAGCTCCGTCCATTTTATGGTCGACATAATCGTCCATCAGAGCAATTAATTCGGTTAACCATGGATCGTTTTCGCACTACGTTTACTGCCGCTGTAGAGCAAAGTGTTGAAGAGGACCCGAATGAATCGATTCGCCACCGTGCACAGCAATTGGAGCCGACTAACCGACTATTTTGTTCCCGAATTGGATGGCATGAATGTGGATGAGTTGTGGTTCCAACAAGACGGCGCTACATGCCACACAGCGCACGTCACAATCGATTTATTGAAGGAAACATTCGATGAGCGCATAATTTCGCGGAATGGACCTGTCAATTGGCCACCAAGATCGTGTGATTTGACACCATTGGATTATTTTCTTTGGGGATATGTGAAGTCGCTCGTCTACGCCAACAAACCAGAAACGTTAGGGGACTTGGAAGCCAACATTCGTGGCGTTATTGCCAACATACGGCCCCATATGCTCGAAAAAGTGGTTGAAAATTGGACCTGTAGAATTGGCTTTATTCGAGCCAGCCGCGGCGGCCACATGCCCGACATCATATTTAAACATTAATGGCATAAAATTATCCTTCCAATAAAGCCAAATTAATGGACATTAAAACGATGTTCTTGTGTTTTATTTCAATTCGAAGTTCTATACCTCTGAAAAAAACACCCTATAATAAGAAGAGCGACAAGAACAAACAATTAGCAATCAACCCCATCAGGGTGACCAATGACATTTTTCAAAAAGTGGCACCAAATAGGGGATTTATCAGAAAAAAGGGGGCAAAATTAAAAAAAAAACGCGGAAACTACACTAGACTTTTTATTTTTAAAGTATTTTCATATAACTCACAGGGGGACAAAAAGTGGCAAGGCAGTTGAAAAAGGGGAAAAGCAGTTAAAAAAGTGGCAATTTGCCACTTTAGTCGGTCAAACGGTCACGCTGAACCCCATCCATACATTGAGAGTTGTCGTATAACAGGCAGAGAGACAATAAAATTGCAAATATAAAAATGTGAGCTGTACAAAGTTGCCAGAAAAGACGATTTGACACGATTCGACGATTTTTTTCTTGGCAAAAGCTGAATGTATAAAAAAAATTAATGTGGTAGCTTCATTTACTGTAAAGTAAGCATACAAGAACATTCACAGTTTGTATGAAAGAACTATATTTCCAAAACCTGTTACTTGATAAATTCAGTCACAGTTGTGATATGTGATTTTTCAATCGCTGTGAAAAAGTAACAGGTTTCCAAATATCGCTCAACTCTAGTCTGGATCAAATCTTTTTGCATTAGTGTTTGTTGGTTACGCTTTTTTGGGCAAATGCTTGACAAGTGTGACCGTACCTTAAAGATTTTGTTTTTTTTATGGATTTCTGCAAGTTATCATAGTATATTGATATTCTCGGCATTCAGATTTAAATAATCATTTGTTGAACTCCCAAAATTAGTTTTCTTTTATTTGACCTCAGGAATTGTGGACTATCAACGACCACAGGAGATTTTTGCTATAAGTCACCAGTGGCTCAGGTGATTTATTTTTATTGCAGCGGGATTTTTTTTTTAATTTGTACCGATTTTCAACAATCGTCTTTGGCACACAAATTACAATATTTGAACAACTAGCTAATTTTTTTAGTGCATACCCATGTGACTATGTACATAAATGTAGGTGGTCGCTAGTTGGAGTCAACCAGCTAACCACTTGTTGAATGTTTCAAAAAAAAATACAAAAAGCAATAATCACGAAGGGAGAATCAACAGCATATTGCAAAAGAACAAGAAAAAACCATTATTGAATGTACAATTGAGGAAGTTTGCAAACATAAAACTTCGACCACAGAAAGAATAAAGCGGTTAAAAAAACAAGAAAACAAAGCCCGTTTATATGATGTATCATTTCATGTATTCCCTGTACTAAATGTCTTTATGTAGGTTGAGCGAATGAATGAATGAATAGATTAATGTTCCGAGATAATGTTTTCTAATACCCTTCACCACAAGTGAAAATGTGATAAATAAGTTTTACATTTTGTTTGTGTTTTGTATAAATATTTATGTCCTAGTATTTATTTCTTTGGCGAAAAATAAGTTCTTATTTTATTCGTTACGGGACAGTTATTATTATGCACGTTACATTGTAAGCCATTAAAAGAGTACTACGCATTACAAAATTTCGTAACGTTTTAGCTGAGAATCATAAGAATGGTATTAATTTAACCTTGATGTACTTCAAATCGATAATCAGTTGGTGTCTAGCTTGGACCAAGATCAACAAACTCTCAAGCAAGAAAATTGAGAATCAATGCTTGCCATGTTTTGTTCTATACATGCAAAATTATGTCGTTGAAATACATAAAAGAAGTACCTATTATTAGAAGAGCCTAAATTGAGTACAAATACCTCATAAGAATCGACTAGATAGAAGTACGTGAATGATTACTTTAAATTGTAATGGCCCCGCCCAGGTTTCTAAGTATGTACCAAACGACAGCTATACAGCGTCTCAGTGAAAAATAATATTTTTTTAAATCTCTTAACAAATCAGGTAGTTCCGAAATAGCAAAAGCAAAAAAGCACCAACCGAATTCAGAAGATCTCACTTTTTTAAAGTCGGCTAAAATAAGAAAAGCTCTTGCTTTATGTCTGGGTGATGGGTATATACTCGTAAATTGCGTCACAGTCTACCATTTATTTTTCATTTGGCTGTTCACTTTAGCGGACTGTAACTGTCAAGCATGGGAAAACAATGCAACGGATGCAAATATTTGCAAAATCTTTTTTAAAAAATGTCTTTTAAAAGCAAACAACGTTATACCAATTTTATTTTAAACTTTACAAAACAATTACACATTTCTGTGGGTTGATAGAGTGAGTGAGTGAATGAATTTTTCAGGTGTGTGTGCTTATGTTATACTCTCTTTGGATATTTAATTATCTAGCGGTAAAATTTAATCCAATCCCAGCCTGGTTGTTTAAAACTTTTTCAATTGGAATTTAGAGCTTTTAGAAGAAAAAAAAAAACTATTAAACTTTTTTATGGCAAATAAAATTACGTGGGAATAAATAATTGAATGTGAAATGAAGTTTTTAGCTGTTTTTTTTTTGTTCTCTCTTGCTTTCTTTCTTTCACAAAGGAATAATTTTATCTGCAGTTTATGCAAAAGAAAGAAGTTTTTTAATTGAAAAACTCGATTTTTTTAAATCTTTGAAGCTGCCTCGCTGTAAAGGTTTAAAATTGTATTCTTTGTTAAAGATACATGGTATGTTTTGAGTACTTTTTTCAATAATTATCGTACAAATTTAATTGGATTTTAATTAATTTGTAGTTTGTGGACGCACACACACATACACATACTTTAATTTGTTAAAAATCATGATCATCCATACATTTTTATGAATAAATAAATGTATTTTTTTTTTGAAGTTTTTTATTTGAAGTTTAATTGGATCGCACAATGGTAATGCATACATACATTAATTTTTGTGAGAAAACACAAAACAACGATTTTGTTTGTCCTCGTCACAGCCTGGACGAGGACTAATAGAATACAAACAAACGATTCTTATAAAATATAAACAAACAAATGAGAAAAAAAATAAAACAAATAATTATTCCCTGAAAAAAAATTAACAAAAACAAAAATCTATTAATTTGGTTCCCGGAAAGAAAGCATCTTGGGATCAGTCTAGTCACTAAAAAAAGTCACTAGACTCTAGTGACTTTTACTCAGCTTATTCAAGGAAAAAATTTTAATCATTTACTATTGAGTTTATTAAGTAACATGTGACATAATACTAATTTTTCTTTTTTTTTTTTTGTTACTTTCTGTTTTATTTAATTTTATATTTTTTTTTCATTTCTATCATTGTTGTTATAATTATTTTTATAATTTTGTTCACAAGCAATTGTTATTGTCAGATAGCATGCACAAATAAATACATATATTTCGTACACAGTGTGTGTGAACTGAAACATACATTCTTCATCCATATCAAAAATAACTTAGTGAAAATATTTGCAACAATAACAACAAGAATTAGGTGAAGTTCAAAATTATTTCGCTTGGAAAACTATCAACTACAAAAACAACAAATAAAGAAGAAGAAACTTGTAAGCAATACACAGTGTTGCCAGTTTAGAGGATTTGTCCCCGAATTGGGGATTTTTTCGCGATTGAGGATAAAAATTTCGTGTCGGGGATCTGGGTATTTGTTGGTAACCAAATTAGGAAATTTTTTGGCGACTTTTTTTCATAACTGATGGTAACAAAAATGATTTTTGAGCTAAGAAATGTGCGTCTGGCAAGTCTAGCAATATGTGTTATTATTCATAGTGAATGGTTTCGAATAAACAAGAAGTATCAAAGCAGATTAACCAATAATGGACACTATCAAAACAAAAATATGTAGTAACAAAATGCAATATGACTTGTTGGAAGCACTTCTTAGAAGAAACACAAACTTTAAAAATAATTCAATTCGTTGTGACAAATTTAATCTTTCTTGCTGAAATATTAGAGCTTTTTAATACAAGTGCAGTTTTCCCTCAATTTATCAGTTCTTCTAAGCATTGAGCAGTTTTTAAGTTTTTTGCTTAAAAAATAAGTTTTTCTTTTTAATTTCAATTTTGGTTTTTTAATTCCGATATTTGAAGCCATAGTTTTACCCATTGCTTAATATAACAGTGTTAAACTTTATTAGTACTTTCTCAAGCAGCAAGAGGGAATTCACATGAAAGTTGTGTTTTTCTATACATTACCCTTCGTCTACATTTGATATATTTTTATCATGATAGCAATTAAGGAAAAACAGCTAAAATTATTAAGTCATGATAAAAATATATTAGGTATAGACGTAGGGTTAAGACCAAACCGCACCCTCCCCCTCATTGACTCAAAATATATAAAAATTCCAACGAATTTTTTTATGTGCAGCTTTTTCACCTGAAAATCAGTTTTTTTCTTCTAAATTTAGTTTTTCCAAAAAAAAAAAAAAAAACACATGGAAACAAATTTCTGCACTCAGGGAAAACTGCAACTTAAAAATAAGAACGCATCACATTAATTAAATAATTTTCAATATAATAGAAAATGTATATTGAGATATTTAAAAAATAAATAAAATTAATAAATTAATACTGTAAATTAATAGTTTTCCAAATTGAAATAAGAAATTTTAACATGACTAGACTTTCGTTAATGTTTCTTATTAATTCAATGTGGTTTTTATTGATTTTAAGCTGTTTTTCTCTGGGTGTGACGCTGATGAATCAGAAGATTTCGATTCTTAAGTTTTTGAAATGGTAAACATTGGTTAAAAATTTTTTTATACCACTTGTGCATATTAAAATATGTGTAATATTTTCCTTAAAAGTCTACAAGTAAAAATTAAATTAATCAGCCCAATCATGAACAAAAATTCCGCGTGAGTTTTTTCACTTTTCCCTTTTCTACTACTATGAATTTGTTTTTCCCTTTGTTTACCAAATGCGGGAATAATAAAAAAACTCCCCGGGAAAAAGGGGTATCATGAACGCAGTTGAACTTGCTTTTTTCACTAAAAATCTTTCACTTGCAAAACAGAAGGGAGTCTACATAAAAATACACTTAATACTCCATTAAACAAGAATTTATATACATAAACTTGTATTTTATAGTTCTTGTGTGTGCAAAAATACAAATAGTGCCCAAATAAATCATTTATAAACTTATTTTTGCATATTTTTACAAGTTGGTGAATTTTCATAATTTTGTTTACTCTCTCAATAAAAAAAAATGGAGAAACAAAATGTCAACAAACAAGCAAAACAACGAGCTTCGTACTGCGGTGATGCCACGTATTGCTCTTTTTGTTCGCAAGGAATTTATGATTGGAGGAATTTTTTCTCAAGAAAATTATTTTCCGTGAGAAATGGATTCCGAGGGAATATTCATGTTTGGGCTGAATATGAATGTAAATATAGCTATCGATCTAAATTAATATTATTAAATAAAAATGTTTTTTTTTTGTCAATAATTTTTTAGATAAAATTAAAATATTTTATTTTTCACAAAAACTCAATTTGGAGATTTTTGAGGATAACAAATCAAAAATTGGAGATAAGGTCTAAAAAAAACTGGCAACACTGCCAATACAGACAGTTGTTAGTCATGAGAATGAGTTTATAAATTAAGATGCTGCTATAGATAAATATGTAGACATATACATAGATCTTAAAAAATACTGATCTTATTCGTATGAGATGAGTTTCGTTGGAATAAATTTATTCGTATCATAAAAGGCACACCTTTAATTTATAATAATAACAAGTGTTTTCTATATATACATGCATAATTGCTCATACAAGTGGTCTAGTTGAAAAGTTATCGAAACAGCAAACCATATTGTGAGCTCTCATTTGTTTCATTTCAACACAGGTAATATATGCTCGTACAATTATGAATTTCACCAACAAAATTTAGCTATCTTCGGGGTTAAGCTAACGGATAACTCAGTTAACAAAACTACAGCCAAAATATAATATAAGTTAAACTAATTAATTCCATTTGTTAATAAAAGGGCATTTATATTGTCTCTAAATCTAGTATTTACGAGATTTCTAGCTACATAAGTCTAGCTGACTTTCACTAGATTTCGCATACAAAACTAAATCTATTTCGTCTATTCTGTCTATCTACTGACAGATTTGTTGGAAATCGACTCAAAATCTAATATTTTTATTTACTTTTTACTACCATGTGCAACATATTTATAAAAAAAAAGATGAGGTCTGCTTAAAAAGGTGTGTGAATTGGCTACACAGAAAAAAATATCATTGAAATGCAACCAACAAAACAAAATGTTAATATTTAATTTAAAAATTAACAATCATCATTGCTGATGTAACAAATTTAAATTTTTGTAGTCAATTAAACTACTCAACAAAATTATTTGTTAAATTATATTATTATTTGATGCGCACATGTATAAGAAACAAAAAATCATGTTTTGTGTGTATTCATTATTTGCTTTTCTAATAAAGTGTTGCTCTTTAGTTGAGAGGTAAGTAAGTTAGTTTATTAGTCCTGAGGTTGCCGGTTCAACTCCGCCCAAAGACATTCAGTGTTTTTCGCAGACAAGCAAAAATCGTTTCGAGGATTGTGATTGTGTATAAAAAGCTTATTAATAAAACAATTATGATACGGAAATTCAACAATTCACATTGTTAATATAACAATAACTTTAATTGAAATAACTTTGAAATCTAACAAAAATAAATGTTGGAAAAAATAATAAATTTCAACAAATTATTTGTTGATATATTTAATTGAAAATATTTTTAAGATTTTCCTCTAACTTACAGTTTCGTTAATTGTATTTACAAAAATCGTGGTAGGTTCAAAATCAATTAATTATTTAATTGATATAACAAAAAAATTAATTGTATTTACAAATCATTTTTTTCTGTGCTACATTGCAGTGTTTATAGTTTTGGAAATTTTTCAGTTAATGGGTTTTGTTTTGTTTAAATAATAATTTTGATAAATGTCAAAAATAAATGTCAAATATAAACGGTATAGATTCTCATAAAGATTTTAATTTAAATTTGCTTTATTTTGTGCAGGTGTAAATAACATATAAGGGAATATATTTCAAATAAGATTAAATTAATAGTTAAAGCTTTCGAAATGAAATATAAAAAGGTAAGTCATTAAAAATGTTATGTGAATTATGTGATCTCAAAACGCAAACCACCTTAATGACTTATAAGGTTACAACTGCTGTATTAGGTTTTAGTTATGAAAATCACTGTTTAGATCTATAATATAAATCACTTTTATTATAATTTAAAAAGTTTGCAACAACTATCTCCTCTAACATTAAGTTACAAATCAAAAAAAAACGCACAATAATGTGGAGAGGTGTGTCATTTATTTCTAACTCTTTTTATATTGTACTTTATTAACATAATTATTCTTTTTTACGTCTATAAAAAATTTTATCTAAGAGTTCAGCGACCAAAAAATGTCATGACTGAGTAGAACTTTTATTAAGAGAATGGCAAACGACAAAAGAATGCGTGTATTGTTAATGTTTATGATGCGTATGAATGTGAATGAAGAGGAAATTACATGATCATTTTTATTTTATTTTGCATTGTATAAACTCATCAACATTTCCTGAATGGAGATAAATTAAAAGAATATAAAAAAGAAAGAATGTTGAAAGAACTTTTCTTATCCGTACAGTAGCGGGTATTTTTGAAAGTTACCGTCCGTCATCGACTCAAAATAATTTTAAAGTCAAGAGATCATATAGAAAGTTCAATTAACCGAGAGTTCAAAATAGTGGGAGTTCAAATAATTGATTTAATTAAAACACTTAAACATTGATAATTATAATGTCATTGTAGTTATACGCCAACTTCTGTGTCACACAGTCAATAAATCTCTGAAAGCCGGCAAAATCTGGGGCAAAATTTAAAAACAACAGATTAACATATAAGCGGAAATTACTCTTTGTAGTATATCTGCAACAGGATGGGATATATGCAATATATGTCTGCTACAAAGCATGAATACTGCTTTTAAACGTTTAAGAAAACTTAATGTAAGTTGGTTTTAACGTTAAAACCAACTGTTAAAACCTGGTTTTACCACACAAATTGTTTTTGTTAAAATCAACTTAAAACCATTTTTGAATTCGTTTTAAGTTGGTTTTATGAAATGCAACCTTGTTTTCGCTGTGCTAAATTCAGTGCTACCAAGTTAAAATGACCGGAAGCAGCTGATAATGTTTATGCCAGTGAATATCAATAGATGTCGCTTGAAAGATTTTCAACTTAAAAATGGATGCAGCAATAGCTGCAAAAAAAATTATGGAAAAAGAGTTTTTTTTTGAAGGAAAACAACGAAAATATTTTCATTGAACTCTGGGAAGTGAAAATAGACAATATAACTGACATCGATCCACCGACAAAACAGTTTTATTTTGTGATGTATTTGTGCATTTTTAATATACATTAACTTGATTTCCAAGCACTTCTTCACTTTGTATACTAGCCCCATAATTTTAAAATATTTATTTACAAAATATAAAATAATTTTCATTTTACAACGCATTGTAAAATTTCCGATTTTTTCATACAAACAAAAACAGCAGAAAAAATACAACAACAAATACGTTCATTTCTGCAGTAGATTTATTTTATTTTTGAGCAAAGTTATTAGACTGCATGTCAGCTAAAACCTGGATTTAACAAAGACTGCAAGTGTGAATTCAAAATGAGCTGTTTATGGTTTTAACGTTAAAACCAGGTTTTAACTTTCAGTGTGAAAACACTATTAGGTTAGCAGGCGGCTGGTTAAATTTAGAGCCCAGCTCACTTGGCTCAAACACAATGATCCGTTTGTACTACCTGTGAGTTGATGAGAAGATAGTGAGAAGACAGGTGTTGGTGAAGGAGGAGATGGAAGAAAGCTTCATTATTTTACACCTCTGCTTTTCTGCAAGTTTTTAATAATGCAGTGTTGCAGCGCCTCTGGTGTCAATGAGGTTTATTAAATTCTTCAAAGCTGTGTTTATTACCCATTTTATTATTTAGTAGTTATTTTACTCCTCCGATTCTAGATACTACACAATGCCAACGAAGAAGGGCGCTCTGATGTTACATTAGGATTAGTATCAGTATAGTTCAGTGACCAGTGTTTATGCCTTCATCACTATAACTTTTCCTACAACAATTGATACAAAAGGGGTGCTAAAACATATCAGAAAAAATGTGTGGTGTTGTTATGTAATGACTGTCGAAGACCGGACTCGAACCTTGTACCTTCGATTTTGTAGTCAACGTGGTAATTGTTTCAGCCGACGCAATAGCAGATAATATGTTCAACGGTTTCTACTTCCTCTACTCTTCAACCTTACCTAACCTAACCTTTTTGCAACTGTAGAATATACTTAATCCGGTTATAATTAACTTCAGCTTTAACGAGCAAAATTACCAAGCACCTCGGTGTTCGTTATAACCATACTTCACTGTGTATTAAAATACGAAATACATATATGGATGTCGTTAATATGATTATTTTCCTCCTCAGTAGCTCAAACCTTCGCGTTGACTTTGTTGATTGCGTTTCTATACGATTATTTTGTTTGTAAACTAAACGATATTATAAGGGACAACTATTTTCTTATCCAGAATGATTCATAAAAACGCTTTTCAATATGTAAAATAACAAAATCCCGTGATAGATATAAACATGCATTTGTCTATGTATTTATTTGAGTCTAACAATTATGAATTTTGTGATTTTATCATTTTGTCTTGAAAGACTAATGGCCTGAAGTCTCAGTTTGAACATGTTGTTGTATACTTAATTCCCATATTTGGAATAATGCCTTTTTAGACTTGTTGTTTTTACAACAGTTGCTTAAAATAAAATACTCCATAGTTGTTTGTCGTAAATTAATTCAATTTAGTTAATCTTTTTTTTAAACTCTAACTGCCATTCAGAGTGTTATGTATGACATTTTTAATTAATTTAAAATTTTCCAACATTTTAAAACAGTTTATTATTTATTATTGGCTTTAAATAAGTATTTTCTTTTTATTTAAAAAAAAACTCGGTATGCCAGTTTAAATGGAAATAGAAAAGGAAGAGAGAAAAACAAATTAATTACAAGATTTTCAATTAAAAATGCCGCAAGCTGCCAGCATGCATGCATTTATCATTCAGTATTAAATTGATGTTATATATATTCATACATACATACATACATATATTCATACGTATGTATATATTTGTAAGCATACATACATATGTATGTATGTATGCAGATCTCGAGCTTTAGTTATATATAGTCTAGTAGAGTAAATGTGTAGTAGATGTGATTGCAGTAAATGTTTAAATAAATATTTTGTGATGTGTCGGAGGCTTCGTGGTTGGTGCTTTGACTTGAATAACAACACTGATTGCATACTTTCGCCTGCAGTTAAGACAATATTTTAATTGAGCATTTCCGTTTAGCAATAGTGTGTTTAAGTATTATCGCTTTAAAATCTAAAGTGAAGCCATGAAAATAAACGTTTTGAAGTTTTAAAATGTGTCTTAACAAGAAAAACATGCAATTAGAAGTCTTCGAGGAATTTGCATTAATTAGTCCTAGTTTACATTATGCAAGTGTTATTGCTAAGTTGATTAGCTTGAGGGAGAGAGTGAGACGAGGAGAACAGCAACGTTTCTTTTCCCACGTCTCTCTCTCCTAACAAGCTAATGAGTTTAGTAATAAGAGTTGCATAGTCTAAACTGGGACTCAGGGATGGTGTAGCTAAAATGTATATTGGAAAGAGTCGCAATATTTTAGTTTATTCATTTTCAATGACATGACACATTTATTTGAATTTGGTCTAAATTGAACTACAAGCACATATTTAGAGCGCAAATGTCGCCTTTGACCTTATTTTTTTTAAGTGTCAACACTCAACTTGAAAATTTAAAATTAATTAAATTCTTGAAACTTAAAAATTGTTCTGCTAAGATATTTTTCATTAGAATTAATTTATTTTAAAAAGACAATGAATGCATTTAACTATAACGAAACCAGACGGAGCACCCGAAGGCATTCTATAACAAATATGTGTAAAAAAAATGTTTGTGACATACTTTTGAAAATAGTTTCTCTAATTTAGAATAAAATTGTATAACAAATTATTAAAAAATTACTTGTTTATTTTTTTGCTACACAAATTTAACGTTCTACATAATATATGCAAAAATTAATTATTAAAACAAGACTGATATTGATGTTTTATAAGAAGCTTTCTTTTCGTCTATTTTCCGAATTTCTTTCTTTAAAGTACATTAGTTTAAAACAAATTCTTACTTATAGTGCGTTCGCATTTGCCAAAATCTATTACTTACGAGATTTCGGGCAAAATCCACTAAATTTCCCATACAAAACAAAATATACTTCGTTACTAGATTTTGCTAAGATCTACTTAAAATCTATTAGAACTTTTTTTTTTTTTTTTTAATTTGTACTAAAAAGTCAGACTGTGTACATACATAATAAATTCAGTAAAGTGCGACTCTAACTGGCGCACGAAGGGTTCCATACGAACACTAGATATGTAATTTAATACAAACTTCATCCTATATAATAAATAGTTTTGACACTTTATTTTCTTGTTTTGGCGATTTTTTCGGTTTTTGACGTTTTATTATTTTGGCGATTTTTTTTATTTTTGGCGATTTTTTTCATTTTTGCGATTTTATTTTTGTATAAAAATGTTTTTTAGTTTTGGCGACATTTTCGCGTTTTGGCGATTTTTTTCGATTTTTGGGGATTTTTTTCATTTTGGCGTCTTTTTTTTCATTTTGGCGATTTTTTCGAATTTGGCGATTTATTTTAGTGTTAGAAATTTTTTTTAATTTTGGCGATTTTTTTCGTTTTGGTGATTTTTTTTTTGGTTTGGCGATTTTATAATTTTCGGTTTTTTTAGTTTTACCGTTTTTGAAAATTTCAAGTGTTTGCATCTTACGGTTTCCAAGATATAGCAAATTGTCAAAATTACATAGTCAAAATTGCATTAACTGATGGACCACCCTTTAATTTAAATTTTTTTAAATTTTAGTCTTAATTGTTGTAGTCTGTATGAAAATACACTAATTTTACAAAATTCAAGTTTCAATATACATATGTTCATACAATTGCATGTATATTACATGGGATTTTAACATTTTTCGTTGCTCGTTTTGGAACACCCTTTAATTTTTAATTCTCATGTATTTGTTGTTGTAGCGGCCAAGGTTCTACATACTCTGTCCAAATTTCAGGTCCGTAGCTCTTGCGGTTCCTGAGAAAATACCGTGTGACGGACAGACGGACAGACGGACAGCGTAGCGAAAACAATAGGGTTCCTTTTCACCTTTGGTGCACGGAACCCTAAAAAGGTGTTTGAATTTGCTACACTGTAGTTGTTTGGTTGTAGTTTTGGACAATTTTCAGTTATTGGGGCATTTACACCTGCACAAAATCTAGCAGATTTTAATTAAAATCTTCATGAAAATCTATACCATTTACATCATGTTTTTTGACATTTATCAAGATTTTTTTATCCAAAACAAAACCCATTAACTGAAAAATTTCCAAAACTATAACCAAGCACCTTCAATGTAAGCAATTCACACACTTTTTAAGCAGACTGTAGCTAATTCGCTCATCTTTTTTATAAATATATTGTACAGGGTTGTAAAAAATAAATAAAAATATTAGATTTTGATTAGATTTCCTACAAATTTACTCACAAAATAGATTTTGTTTTGTATGGGAAATTTAGTAGAAAGAAGCAAGATTTAGCTAGAAATCTCGTAAGTACTAGATTTCGGGACAGTTTAAATGCACTAATAATGAATTTTGTTCGGGATAAAAAATCTTGATAAATTTAAAAAAAAACAAACTTTTGAAATAAGTCATAGATTTTCATAAATATTTCAACTTAAATCTGCTAGTTTTTGTGCAGGCGTAAATGCCCTATTATAATACAAATAATAAACAAAATATTTCTGATTCTACAAATAAAACTTAACAAAAGAGTTGCACAAATGTTATGTTGAGGGCTCCATTCTAAAAAATGCTAAGTAAAAAGAAAAACTAGTTTTGAGAGATAAACGCCTTCAAAGTTTATTGATGATATCTCGGGAATGTAATGAGATAGAAACTTGAGACTTTTATTTAATCATATAATAATTGCAATAGAATTTTTTTAGTTTATTTGAACTTTATAAATTTGTTGTAGATCATTGTTAAAAAAGACTTGGAATACTTAAGATTGTCTTCTAAGTAGACTTAGCATCTATCTGTGGTCCGTTCTCATCTACAATGGTCATCATAGTACATATAGCATGTTTAAGTTTGTAGAAAAATTTAAATTGATTTTTTTTTTACTACTTAATTCCAAACTAAATCATGCTAAGTGTACTTAAAACATTTAAAAAGGGAGTTTTTTTTTAAATTGACAAATTATGCTAAGTACATTTCTGCTCATAACTTTTGATAGAATAGTCCAATTACTATCAAAATTTTACAGAATCTAATTTAATAAACGATGAATTAAGAAATGCTATTCCCAGCATAACATGTTATGTCCACTTAGCATGTTTTGAAATGGGACCGTCGATGTATGTGTGTATGTATAAGCGTAGAAAAAATTTGTTATTCCGAAATTAATTGCCATTTTCGCTATACCGAAAGAAAGCTTTCGACTGAAAATTTATATTGAAAACTAGAACAAATTTCTTTATTTTATTGTTATTTATTTACTGCCTTATTCATACAAAAATATTTCAGGTTTATTAAGCGCTTATTTGACATATTTCTATGGGAAATTTGTCAAATAAACCTGCAATAAACCTAAAATATTTTTTACGAATTAGACCGTTACTGCCGTGTTCATAAAAAATATTTCAGCTTTATTACAGGCTTATTTCACAAATTTCCCATAGGAATCACCCTTATCGGGAATAAAAGTTCACGTGAAAAGTGTTCCCTTTCCCTAAAATTGTGATCGCCAATGTTTGCGTTGTTGTTGTGTTAATATACTATTTTCTTATTTTGTTCACGGGAAATATTTCACGTGAAAAAACTGTTCGCCTTTTATTCCCGATAAGGGTGAATATGTCAAATAAGACTTTAACAAACCTAAAATAATTTTTATGAATACGGCGGTTAAAATATAAATTTTCAGTTGAAAGTTTTCTGTCGATATCGTGAATCAGGTCATAAATATGGAGTTTATAGGTTCCATCGTAAAAAATATATTTGTATAAATTTCCTATCTACCCTCTTTTATAAGTTTTTCTGCCCACTCTCTTGATATGAATAAATTGGCATACATTTCCTTTTATACATATATACATATATACTACACATATTTTTAAGTTATGCTCAACATAAAATTTTAGTACAAGATAAAATACGATGCCATATGCTTCATAATTTATTGTATATCGATCGCACTTTCATAGATTATATCAAGGCGAATTGAAAGCAAGGTTGATCTCAGTGGACATGAAAATTTAATTTTATTGATTTCGATTATAATACCAAGAAATCAAAATTTGGAGTTCTTCCACAATGATAATCTTAAAGCAAACGACGAACAATATAGAGACATGATTATCTGATATTTGACATAACAGAGACAGATGCTATACAATTTTTTGTTGATAGTCAATATATTTTAGAATATTGCTTCCAAGGCACCTTCACACCAGGTAATAGCGGAAACACAGCTGAGCTTTTTTTTAAATTAAAGTTCATCTGAAACTTCAAAAAATTTTTACGAAAGAAAAAATTAAAGAAAAATATTAAAAAAATTTCAATATGAAAAATATTTTATTGAAAATATTCTGTGAAAACAAATTTAAAAATTGTGAAAACACTATTAAAAAATTGTGAAAAGTGCTAAACGTTGCAAATTTAATTAGTGGTAGCTGCAGTGTAGAAATTTTTTAAAATTTTTGTGAATAATTTTCATTATTATTATGTTAAAAAAAATTATATTTTTGACATTTTGGATAAACTAAAAGCTATGTTGTTTTTTTCATTGTTTTTGTAATCCTGATATTACCTGGAAATGAATGTGCCTTGATTGCTTCAATGTAGAATATTTAAACTTAAAAAACACAACAAATATGAATGTAACCTGAAATATTTCCATTGTATGGATAACTTCACGGAGTCACTGCACATTAAATAAAATTTAAATTGACAATCCAAAAAAAAGAATTTATGAAAATACTAAATCCTTTGAAGAAGTAGAAGACGAAAAATACGAGACAAACATACATACACACACATACATATGTATGTAAGTATGTATATGTGATAAAAGATAATTGTATAATGAATTTATAAGACTTCCTAACCAAACCTTTATGTTATTTTCATAAAAATAAACATGAAAGAGAGTGTACATAAATAAAAAAAAACACATTGAAAACATAAGTTTATGTTTTATCCTTGAAACATTGCACGGTGGAATAATAAATACACAAGTTACTTGATTTGTCTGAATAAAGTTTTATGCCTAATGCTACTCCATGTTATAAAAGCTAACGAAAGATTAAACATTATAGTTGCTAAAATTTATTTACATATAAGGAATTCACGGGCTGTAATATATCTGTCACGAATTATACCCCTTTTCCACACGCAAAGTTTAATTTGCAAAGTCTTAGGACCTGTTCATTTAAATGCGAATGATAGATGCGATCGAAAATTTCTATTAGAAACAAAAACCAAAAACTGACATTTGTTTTTGTTTTCAATATAAATATTCGATCGAATACATACATATATCGA
Organism: Tachina grossa; assembly: GCA_949987645.1. Taxonomy (NCBI): domain Eukaryota; kingdom Metazoa; phylum Arthropoda; class Insecta; order Diptera; family Tachinidae; genus Tachina; species Tachina grossa. The sequence continues at coordinate 170,493,404 of OX465274.1, read as the reverse complement.
GACTGTACTAGTAGCGCTGTCTTTCACACAGCTGAATTAAGATTTTGCAAAGTAACCCAGGAAAAAATTACACATTACCATCGGAACTACTTGCCATATAACGACTTATTCTTTTGATTACCAATTTCATTACTCGCTTATAATTCACATTACCTAAAATTTAAAAAAAATTATGTCCAAGTTGCTAAATGAGGAGAATGATTCTTTTAGATTAAATAGATTACGTGAAAAAGTTGCCGAATAAAAAAAAAATAAGTACTTCTCAAGAATCGATTATTTTAGTTTCAAGCTTTGTTAAAATAATTAAAGGTACCAACAGACGACATGTTTTTTACATGTGTTTTTTAAGTTTTCGACTCGTATGTTTTTCTTTATGCTTGTCAATATTGGTTAATTTACATAAGGTTTATAATTTTTGGTCACAAACGTACATGTTGTATCACTTCTTCTTTTTCAGTACATAAATATCCACGTAGTTTGTTTTATAAATGGCTTGCAGCCGTCGAAATATTTTTGGTTCCGTCGCTGTAGTACTGGCGACGCAAATTTGCTTTTTTAATTTTTTCCTTTTTAAACAAGACGTTGAGGTTGCATCTAAAAATCTATACATTTTTGGACTTATTTTAATAAAACGACAACGTTAAATTAAAAAAATATATATATAATTAATTTGTCTTGCAAAATACTTCATTCAGACGGCTAATGATAGTGCACATAATCAACCGCCGACGAATTTGTTCGCATGACATAAACACTTGGAGCTGTATGTTTAACATAAGAAAATATAGCACGCTCTATTTCAAATAATGTCTTATGTTTTTTGTCATGTTTTTTACACAAGCAATGTTTTAAAGGTAACACACGACATGTTTTCGTTTACATATGTAAATTCTGGCACATACAATGTGAAAAACATGTCGTCTGTTGGTACCTTAAGTTGGATTACCAACTTAATTAGGGAAGAGCTTACACCAAAAATGCTTAATTCCAAACTCGATTATCTTTTTTGAAATTTTTTGCTAGGAAACTTTGCGTGTGGAAAAGTGGTATTAGTTTTCCATGCTGTGTTATTTTTAATGGTAATGTTATATTTTCATAAATAGATAATGTTTAATTCAACTTTTCAATTCAATTTCAATTTATTATCCAACTTTAAGTAACTGAGCCCAATGGGTCATAAATAGTTAACAAAGTGTCTACATAATATAATACTACATATAACAAAACTTCATAATAAAATATCTGGTGAAAATCTTAAAAAATAATGTAGACTATTATAATAAATGTAACATATGTATATAAATAATATTTATCAATATATCACAAAAATATTTGTATAGGAGAGAGTTAGGACAGGTATTGTATATTGTAGAAAAGCAAATAAATTAACAATTGCGTTTGTATTGTAAGAGAGCATAAGACATGTAAGTATGTATGTACGAATTTCATATATAAATATGCAACTATAAGTTATTCGCCCAATTCACAATCTTGTGCAAATGGTCTTGCATCGTAGCATGTGCAAAATGGTATAGTATATTGATACTCACCACTAAGAATTGTTAAGTGGTGAGTTTCAATTTTGCACATGCTACGATGCAAGATCATTTGCACAAGATTGTGAATTGGGCTATTGTGTTCAAGATATGAAAATACTTTATTTTTATAAGTTTGATGTGAAGAAAGAAAAGATTTAAGGCTGTCTGTCAGGCAGATTATTAAAAATTCTTGCAACTGTAGTATGAAATGATCGTTCCAAAACTGAAGTTAGCCTTGGAATGTGTATTTGACGATTTCGTTGAGACCGACAGAAGGTAAAAAATGAAATTGTACGCAATATTTTCCCATCTTTGTATGTTTTATAAAAGAATAGTATTAGTCTTAATTTCAAGTAGTTAACGAATGAACATCCTAAAAATCTACATACATAATTCGACATATGAGTGCGTCTTCTAAGACTATACAGAAAACGTAGAACTCTATTGAATAATTTCGTAAGTTTACTAATGTTGTAACCCAAAGTGAGACTATAAACTTCAACCCCCTACAAAAATATGGGCATAATTAAAGTGTGAACAAGCTTTATTTTTAAATAAATAATATAAAGTTTAACGACCGTATTCTAAAATAATTAACTTGCATTTCAAGTGTTCTTGTAATTGTAATTGTAATTGTATAATGGGTATTGTAGGTTAGGTTAGGTTAGGTTAGTAGGCTGCTGGTAGGAAAATGGTAAAAAAAAAGACAGAATCCAGCTCACTTGGATCCAATATGATGATCCCTTTGTGCTACCTGTAAGTTAAAAGAAGAGAGGGAGAGAGAGAAACAAGAGGAGAGTGAGAAGGGTAGAATTAGAAAGATGAGAAATGAGAGTGAGAAATGGGAGTGGGTTGAGAACAGTAATGCCAACTTAGCCCTTTTCGGGCTAGATATAGCCCGTTTTCAGTCCCTCAAAACGCGAAAAAAAATTTTTGGCCCCAAATTAAAAAACGCGTAAATCTACACTTTTTACAATTACCTTTCAGCCCTTTTAGCCCTTTTTTAGTTTTTGCTCAATATGGCTACATTTTAATCTTTGTGAACTTTTTCTTCCTTAAATATACTAATTTTATTTTGCTAGTTTGCTGTACAGATTTAAAAAAGAAGAATATAGAATAATCTTCTATTTCTTCCAAATTTTCTGCGCTTTGAAAGATATTCAGTATAGCATAAAAACAGATAATGTATGTTTTTGGAAGAACGAGAAATCGAAATTTTATTTAATAACGACGAATTTTAAATGTATGTCCTTATGTAAACATGCATACATATATAGATATGTATATATACTATTATTATACATACATATACGTATGTACATATATACTATTTAATCTACGTATGTACCTTATTGAAATGTAATATGAAATGTAAATGAAATACATATGTACCGTATTGAAGTGTTATATCTCAAGCTATGTACATATACATATGTTCTTCTCATGATAGTTATTTATTTTCTAAGAAATTACTTTACAAAAATTAGTTTGTTGCTTTAATTTTCGACAGAAACGTTTTAAAACTAGCCTCTTTTCGCACATTTACGAAAAAGTTTACTTTATTTTGCGCTTTAAGTATACTGTTTTCAATTTAGCCCTTTTTAACCCTTTTTTCTAAAAATTGTACGCGTTTTAAGTCTCAAAAGTCGGCATCACTGGTTAAGAAATTTGGAAGGGGGGGGGGGGGGGGGGGGGGGGGTCAGCGATTATATCAACCACTATTCCTGATATAGAGGGTCAGATTTTTGAGCCCGATTTCCGATAACTCGGATAAGCTTCTGAATGATGTTCTGCAGGTGCAGACGGAGATTCTGCAGAGCGGGACAAAGACACAGGAAATGCAGGATACTTTCTTCCTCGTCATTGCAACTGTAGCAGTAGTCAATATACGGGAGACCCATACGTTTAGCATGGGTTCCGAAGGTACAGTGACCGGGTATTGTAAAATTTCAATATTATTATCGCAATTTTTCATTAAAATAATTATTGTTTTTTAATCAGTTCAATTATAATTAATTTTAAAATGAATCTCGTATATTAATTGGTTCTTAAGACTACATTGAAATTAATTGTTGAAGGTGCGCATTTCACTATTGCTAATGTATATAATCAGGAAACCTTTAGCCAAAAATTGCTTAGAACATCCAGAGATATCATGCTGAACTTTAATTTAAACAAATTAGTAAGAAGCTCCATTAATATCATAGTTAAAACAAAAACTCAATAATCAACGCCAAAATTTCTAAAGTCAACGTCTCACACAAACAGTATGTTAATAAATTTTTTGAGTTTTTTATTTGAAAATCATCAAAAAAAATGAAGTCATCGAAATTTCAAATATTTAAACAAAAGTTGTATGTATTATTGGTGGGGTAGCGACCTAAAGTAACCCTGCGTTTACACATGCAAGTACCTTGCATGCAAGCTCTGTGTACGTATTATCAACGAAAACTTCATACAAATGCCCGACTGTCTTGCAACTTGCATGTTTGCCTTTTATTGCAGAGTTGTCCATAACATAAAAAAGTTTAATTTTGAAGGAACCAGATAGTATTGCACTTAATTCGTGTTATTTTAATGTTATTTATGTCAAAAAAAAATTCATTAACCGCTTGATATATGAATATTTAAGAAAATAAATATTAAATTAGCTTTTAAATGTTTTTAAAATTAGTAAAAACTCATATAACATTACACTGAGATCCAGTTAATTTCTAGTAAAGTGTTAATAGGGCAACACTGTTAGCTAACTTTCCATATACTTGCTGCAAGTGAAACAAGTCACTGTCTTGTAAAATTCCTTGGCAGTTGAGTTGGAAGTAGACTGCAAGTGCCGAAAGTGTAGTTGTGTTAGTAAAAGAGTTTGAGTGTACTGAGTTTCTCGAACTTGCACTTGCACGTGTAAACCCTACGTAAGGTAAATTTTCATTTAAATAATATTACAATTAATACGAGTACATTGAAATTTGTTTAGCTTCATTCGCTCTGACGGAATAAAATATTTAAAGAACATCTTAACATTGTGAACGTTAACTCGAAAAGTTTTATCTTTTGTTAAGTTATATATTGTTACTACCCACTGTGCAGTGCTAAATCTGACTATGTACATTTCTAAAAGCATAGAATCTCATAAGAGATTTTATGTTAGTGCCTTTTGTAGGACAATGATCTCAAAACATACACGTCAGTAGAAAAAGAAAAAAATATTTAAACATATTACCATACTCGTATTGTATAGATTTGTGGAATGATATTACGTTTGAGTCGAAGATTAAAACAACTTTAAAAAACATGTGAAAGGAACTGAAGATGTTAAAATTTTCCTTGATATTTAAGACGAGCTAAATTTTAGGAAACACAAGAAAATTATTCATGGCAACGGGTAAACGTAGTGCGCAGTTAAATTTTTATCAATTTTCAGGTATATTTGAAGATAGAATTTTTTTTAATTTATTTTTTTTTTTTGTCATTACGGGGATGTTGCAAAAATAAGTGGAAGCTTTTTTCAGTCTATTCGAACAGGAATTAATTTCCACAAAATTTTTTCATGATCTAGTTTTTGACATCTGACATTTTGCAAGTCTTGTGATTAATTTTTAATGAGTTTACGTTTTAAATTTCTGGCCACTCATCCAGTAGCTATTTTAGAGAAGTAATAAAATGGGTTTTAAGAAGACCGTCAGTCGCCGATGAGTAATTCTGAGAATAGCCAGACTCCCAAAGAGTAAATGAAGCCTAAACATGTCCAAATTAATAACCAGGTCTCTTGATAACAAATTTGTGTATATTACAATGATATTGTGAATTTAGTTTTAAATCAATTTTAATAAGTGTATTGTTAGAACATTTTAAATATTTTGAGTTGACCCGTCTGGACAAACAAGTGCGATATGTGAAATTCGAGCATGATTGCATCTTTTTTTTAATTTTACAATTTGTTTAATTTTTTATTCATGCTTCAAAGCAATAAATGTGAAGCCTTAAAGGCCAAACTTACGAATTATTTTGTTGTGACGTCCATTTTCACGCAAATATTTTAATTAGAAATATATAAAATTGATTGATTAACACTTACCTTTGGCAAATCTCGTATATGATTTGCATCCAAAAATAATTCCTCTAGCGTACGTGAATAACGTAGAATTTCTTCTGGAACACTTGGTAGTGAACAATGACGTTTGTCTACAAACTCTACTTGGCGATTACAGCCCTTAAATATTGGAATGCACTTAAACATATTGAAGATGAAGGCGGAAATGACGGCAACGACAACAGATCGATCGCGAATACACGAAAAATAAACTAACGCACGATTTCACTTTCTAAACGGTTTTTAAACGCGATACAGCAAAACGGCACTCCAACATAAAATTGCATGGAATTAATTTTTTTTTGTATTTCTTCACTTTAATTATTTTTTTTTCTTTTTCACTAAATAGTAAAGTGCTTGTAATATACTTTAAGAAATAGTTTACATTCGTTATTATTATATTATTATTTTTTATCATTCATTTATTATAAAGGTCTATAAGAAAGAACTTATTTTTTTGTATATTACTCGAAACGTTTATTGTGCAACAAAATATATCAATTAACTTTCATTTTTAAATAAAACAGCAAACTTAACAAATTATCTGAAAATAGAAAAATGTTTAATAATATTTAGTAACGTTTGTAAAATTATTGATAAGCGCGCAGTTTTAAATAAAATCCATCAATTTCAAGGCATTGTACTTTACATTTTTTTTTCATATTTTCTAAATTTTTCTCGAAATGCTCTTTATAGTTTTATAGTTCATTTACATTTGAGGAAAATCTAAAACCAACTCCGTCACTAGACTTTGTCGAAATCTACTTAAAACCTAGTAAAACGTATTGATTGGTTTTTTTCACTAACAAATAAAGAACGCTACTGAAAAAGGTGCGCGACTTAGCTTTATGGCAGTTGTTTGGTTGTATCTTAGGGAAAATTTTAGTCAATATGGTTTTTCGTTTCGATACGAAATCTTGATAAATATTCAAAACATAATAATGTATAATAATAATAATATAATAACGGTCTAATTCATAAATGATTATTAACAGTTCAATAACACATTAATAGTCAAAAATCGCTAAATGTGTATTCATAAATGATTAATAGCCTATTAGACGTTTAATAAATAAACGTTTCATAACTCAGAGATTTTTAATGTAGCCTGTATGCTACTTTAAGCGTTTGATAAACAATTATAAATAATATTTTCTTGATTTTTTTTATCCCTTATGTGAGATTTTCTGTGGTTTCTCACTTTTATGTTTCTTGTTTATTCTTATGCATGTCTCCTGAATAATGTTCTTGGGCAAATCAAAGTTGGTACATGTACGTATGTATGCATAATTGTACAAAAAGAAAAATACATAAATATAAACATCGTTGAAAATTAAAGAAATCCCATTCATTGGCAAAAAGAAAAATAGAATTATAAACATAAGGGCATATGTAAGTATAGGGTGTTTTTTTGAGGGGTATAGAACTTCGAATTGAAATAAAACACAAGAAAATCGTTTTAATGTCCATCAATTTGGCTTTATTGGAAGGATAATTTTATGCCATTAATGTTTAAATATGATTTCGGGCATGTGGCCGCCGCGGCTGGCTCGAATAAAGCTAATTCTATAGGTCCAATTTTCAACCACTTTTTCGAGCATATGGGGCCGTATGTTGGCAATAACGGCACGAATGTTGGCTTCCAAGTCCCCTAACGTTTCTGGTTTGTTGGCGTAGACGAGCGGCTTCACATATCCCCAAACAAAATAATCCAATGGTGTCAAATCACACGATCTTGGTGGCCAATTGACAGGTCCATTCCGCGAAATTATGCGCTCATCGAATGTTTCCTTCAATAAATCGATTGTGACGTGCGCTGTGTGGCATGTAGCGGCGTCTTCTTGGAACCACAACTCATCCACATTCATGCCATCCAATTCGGGAACAAAATAGTCGGTTAGTCGGCTCCAATTGCTGTGCACGGTGGCGAATCGATTAATTCGGGTCCTCTTCAACACTTTGCTCTACAGCGGCAATTGTTTCTTCGGTGCGCACTGTTCGACATCTCTGCGGATGCATATTATCATATAGAGTAAACGTAGTGCGAAAACGATCCATGGTTAACCGAATTAATTGCTCTGATGGACGATTATGTCGACCATAAAATGGACGGAGCTTGCGGTAAACTTCGCGAACTGAACCATTATTTTCGAAATAAATTTGCACGATTTGCAAGCGTTGTTCTTTTGTCAACCTGTTCATGATGAAATGGCAAACCAAACTAAATATTAATCACTTCACAGCTGACAAAATGGACGCCAGTTAAAAAAGTGATGCCAACTTAAAGTTCTATACCTCAATAAAAAACACCCTTTACAATCATACGTATGTTTGTATGGTACTGCATGCTTACATATGTATGTATGTATGTACAATAACATTTTAAAATTAAAACAAAATAGTGATGCATAATCGACCGCTATAAAATGGGTATTTGCCTACCTCTGTACTCAGCCGAATATAAATGTGTTTAAATACAATTTTTTGTAAAATAACTTTTTTTTTTGGTGAAAAGTGAAAAGCCTACTTTTTAAGTTATTTTTTAATAACATTATGCGTAATGATTTACCTTTTTTTCGACTCAAAGAGACTACCTAGATAATCGATTCTTCGTTGTATGCATCACTAAACATAAAATGAGAGCGAAAGTAGCATGATGTTGCCAACATAAAATTACAAAAGAAGCAAAATCATTTAATAGTTAATTCACTGAGGTAGTTTAGACGAGAACAATTTTTAAGCCGCACAGTTTTTGTTCTTTTCCAAATTACACGAGACTAATTCATCTGGCACAAAATGTATTCGTATACACAGCTGTGTGTGTGTTAGTGTTTTTAGTATTCATTTAACATTTGCTGTTTTTTAAGTTGTATGTGTATTGGTTTTATGCTGCTAATGCGGGGTTGAAGCTGGTTGAAAAGTTATGCCAACCGCAAAACCACTCTCTTTGCCTCTCTCACCTACAAACTGGCATGTTATGCCAGCACAATTATGCCCGTGTAAATCAGCGCACTGATATTAATCAGTTATGAATTATAGCATTGCACAGATACATCTGTATGCACTAGTTTTGCGTGTTTTTTGGTTCTGGTATGAACAAATATGTTATTTATCGTTTTCTGTTACTAGGTGTAAATGTTGATTTTTTAAGCAATTATTATATGGTTGGGCAATGAGCAAATGAAAACAACACATTTATTTTTTTTTTGTTTTTCTAAGGTAAATAAGATATATAAAACTGCTTTTACCATAAGTGATGTGTTGAGAAAAAATGTAATTGGCTGATGAATGAATGAATGAAAGCAAAATTGCACATACATATGTAAGTAAATCAATGCTGCCCACAGAGAGAAAGCCGAGAGAATGTATAAGCGTATGTGCATTCATTTGTACAAAAAGCCGATTGATGTTCGGCACTCTGGCGCTTCTCTGGCCAGCACTGAAGTAAATGATACATGTACATGAAACACAAGCATTTGTAATTACTCTCAGAGCAAAATTGTCTCTTTCTCTCTCTATACTTTGGGTGCGCCACAAAATAACATAACGAACGTCTGCACATACATCTGCACATCATGTATTTGTTTCAATAGTAGTTTTTTCATATATTTGTATTACAATATGAATTTTTTGAGCAAAAACAGGTCAAACAGTTGTTCAGCAGCAATACAATAAGCAATTGTTATATGTTTTCAATTGTATTTTAATTTGGAAAAGCACGCACACACAATAACTCTTATACTAGTTCTGTCGCTCACACAATTATATGGTACATACCATGGTATATTTGTTTTGGCTATATTAGAGCTTAATAAAGCAAAATCTGTTTCATAAGTCCCAAATCACACTACGCAAGTCTTATTGCTAAACTGATTCGTTTCAGGGAGAGAGAGACGAGGGGAACAGCAACGTTTCTTTTTCCCCCGTCTCTTTCCTCTAACAAACTAATCAGCTTAGCAATAAGACTTGCATAGTGTAAATTGGGACTAAGTAATGTACAGATTAAAGCTGAAATAAGGAATTTTTATGAATTAGACCGTAATAATATAATGTAAACGGTATAGATTTATATGAAAATTTTAATTGAAATCGGCTAGATTTCGTGCCTCAGTTAGTACGTCCTCATTTATAAAAAAATATTTTGTTTTATAAAGGGATTCTAAAATTAATTTTGCATAAAAAACTGTTTTATACACCTCTTACAAATCAAACATATGTTTTATAAATACTTAAGGCCTTTATAATATGAATAGAAATTCCCTAAATTTTTAATTTTCTACATAAAAATTATATGTCGTATTAACTTTTCCATCTTTGATATATATACATACATATTAGAGAGCTGCGTAAACAGTCTTGAAATGTAAAAACGTCATGATTTTTAAATGTATTCACGTCGCATGTATTATACTAAACCAATAATAAATGCTGTCGTACTATAAGCGAAGCACGATGGATGTATTGGTGTATGTATATATCAGTTGTAACAAGCGATGTTGCAAGACAGCTTGTTTGTAACAAACACTCAAAAGAAGTACTGTTGATTAGTGTATGCTTGTTATTTTTCATATTGTATATTTGAGTGTGTGTGTGTGTATTATGTAGATGGTAAGCTATTATGTGATTAACCGCATACAACTAATGTTAATGCAGGTGTGTGCCTTTGCATGTGCGCAGAAAAATAAAAAATCATACACACATACATGCATGACGTTTGTACACGCGCTCATGCGTAGAAAGAAGCAAGATCACAAATTCTTCCGTCACGAAGTGTTTTCTTCTTTACTCTTATACCTACAATACTCCAAAAAATTTCTTGGAAACAGTATTGTTAACGTTTGTTTTATAAGATTTCGCTGCAGTAGAACATTTGAAAAATCCCTCATGTCTTGAAAGTTCTTATAAGATGTCTTATGCAGGAGACTAATACATATGTAACAATCATATATATGTATGTATGTAGATATGATACATATCATCGGCTTAGAGTGTAAACCTGTTAAATACAGTTTTTATAACATATAACATCCCAGCAAAAAAATACACATTGCCATCAGAACTACTTGCATTATAATGACTTGCTTTTCTGATTGCCAAATTTCATTACTCGCTTACAAATCACATTACATAAAACCTTAAACAACAAATGGCTGTACAAGTTGATAAATGAGGAGAATGATTCTTTTAGATTTAATAGATTATGTGTACGTGTTTCCAAATAAAAAAGTAAGTACTTCTCAAGAATCGATTATTTTAGTATCACGCCTTGTTAAAATCATTAAGTTGGTAATCCATTAGGGAAGAGCTTCCATCAAAAATGCTTAATTGCAAACCCGATACATTTTTTGAAATTTTTTGCTGGGGTTTTAATGCCGTTCAAAAGACGCCATATCGACTGGCTAAACTATTTATTTTGATTACAATTGCAATTTCTTTAACTATATATAGAATATTTTAACCGTTATTTTTGCTCTACTGTAAAATTTGGTTGAAATGAGTTAGCATGTTTGCACTCTAAGCCGACGATATGTACATTATATTACCGATTTTCTTTAATGTACAAACAAACAAAAAATAATCTCTAGTGTACTTTTAAATAAAAGAACGAGTTTAGGAATCTTGAGAAATAATAGTTTACGGCAGACAAATAAAAACAAGTGGAATATTAAGAAAAAGAGAAATACAAAAACAATGGTAGAATCTTTGGGACACAACACTAGTAACAGCAATAGCAAGCAACTGGGCTGAAATCATTCAGCCAGTAAGAAAAAACCAAAGGGAACTATAATAAATATGAACAGCAAAGCGGAATTTTTGAAGGCAACAACAAAAATAATGCCTCAACAAAAAATCAACAATAATAGGTGTAATCAAGCAAGATATGACGTAGTCATCGGCTTACGACCACACTGCTAAGGTATGCATCGAAATACATACTGCATACACACATTCATACATACATATGTATGTATGTATGTATATAATCCCAGTCACCATGTGGAAGATTGTTTCACCAAACTGAGTCTCTTTCGACTGCCTTAAATGATCAAAAACTGATTAATCAGTTATGCGCTTAAAATATGATTCGAAAATGAATCCCAGAAACACTTAGAAAGTGATTTGTTTAAAAAACAAAAACAAACAGCAAGCTCGTGCAATAAAATCAAGAAAATATAAAAATATAAAAATTTAAAACAAAAAAAAAACTGAATGTAAATACTCACAAAATGCCTCGAAAGTGAATCGAAATTGATCAAAAATACGAGTCATAAAAGACTCTTTTAGAAGACTCGCAGCTAAGGTACCATTTTCTCCCGAATGAACAGTCATTTTCGACTCGAAAACGAGCGCATAAATGCTTATTTTAATCGTGCGGAGGAGTCGAAAAAGACTCGAATATGATCATTAATTTCATAAAATGCTGACTGGGATAACTTAACAAAGTTACATACCTTGGCAGGTATACATACATACATATGTATATACATATACAGGGTGGGCAAAAGAAACCAAGGGGTGTAAAAGTTTAATAACTTTTTTGTTTATTAACTTTTTTTTATTTTTTCTTTCAGATTATATAATATACAAAATGGAAACTTTTTTACACTAAGTATGAAAAATGATGTCTCTTAAATGACCACCGTTTTCAGCTTCGCACTGATGGGCTCTTTTTAGAGCATTTTCCATAACATCTTTCAAGACTTGTGGCTGTAGCGTTCGAATTTCTGCAACAATGTTTGCCTTGAGTTTAAGGATTGTCTCTGGCTTGTTCACATACACTCGCTCCTTCAAAAAACCCAAAGAAAATAGTCGGGTGCTGTCAAATCTGGCGATCGCGCTGGCCAAATAATTTCCGAATTTCGAGAAATTATTCGCTCTCCAAAAATTTGACTTAAAAGTGCCATTGTGTCTCGGGCAGTATGGGCAGTGGCTCCGTCCTGCTGAAACCACATACCAGGTCTGTTTTCAAGAGCAGGACGTAAAAAATTTTCTATCATAAACCGATACCGCTCTACATTTACGGGTACAGCACTTCCATCTTCATTCCCGAAGAAGTAGGGCCCAATGACATTTTCAGATGTGATCCCACACCATACTGTACACCTGATGGAGTGCAATTGGCGTTGATGAATGGCTCTTGGATTTTGAGAACCCCAGAACCTACAGTTCTGCTTATTAACAAAGCCATTCAAATGAAAATGAGCTTCATCACTCATAATCAAATTTTCATCTCTGGTTTAAATAATAAAATTCTATTGTTCTGGTTCTCTGTTCAGTTGTGAACCTCTCCATTATAAATTCTTCAAGTGTTGTCTATATAATCCGAAAGAAAAAATAAAAAAATTAATAAACAAAAAAGTTATTAAACTTTTACACCCCTTGGTTTCTTTTGGCCCACCCTGTACAAGAGATGAACCGGTCACGAGAACTCATGGTATATTTTTTATACTTAATCCATGGCTGAGTCTGAATAATAAAAATAATAATATGTAGTAAATAAACATAGTATGTAAGTACGTTACGTTTTTTGGAGATGTAGCCTATTTTTCAAAGAAAAAATTATATTTCATATGCCCCTTTTTTGGATGTTGGATTAGAGCGTAATTAGCTCTTCATTTAGTAAAATATAGGAAAAAATCGAGAGCCATATACAAACCTAAATGCTTGGTGACGCCACGTGACGAAAGCTGGACCCCTCTGTTGGAATGCCCATATATCAAAGTGGACTAAAATACTAACGGCCTTATGTATAATCAAAAATTTGCATGAAGTTAGCATAAGTGGTAAAATTGAACATGGTCTTAACGTGTTTTGACATACAATTTTACATTAAAAATTATGGTAGGATGCAATCGTGTGTTACAACTACGTTATGCAGCGATTTTTATTGTCAAATTGTATAGAGGAACTTGCCAACATGTAGTTCAATTTTGACACTTATGCTAACTTCATGCCAATTTTTGATTATACATAATGCCGTATGGATTTAATTTTTGTCTTATTGGATCACATGATTGGGACAATGTACCAATTTTCGTCGGCTCACTGCAATAAAGTCATAAGTAATAAGCCAAAATGACATTATTACTTGATTAATTCTTGAATAAGTCTATATGGCTTTATTACTAATGCAGTGTGGTGCAGTAATATATGTAATTCTATTTCAATTAGTTGAGAAATAAGGCGAATTTACCTTGTTACTTATGAATTTATTTCAGTGAGCCGACGAAAATTGGTACATTGCGCCAATTGTGTGATCCCAGCTTTACTTTGCCCCAAATTTCTTAATAAAATATCTTTCATCCAGCAAAACTGGATACATTGGTAATTAGAAAATTTGCCGCTCTGACCTTATTCACTCACACTCATCAAGTTTTCTTGATCAATTTTTTATTTTATACTGAGAAATAAAAATAGAGCTATACAACTGCATAGGTATATAACTTTCTCATCTCTCCCATACAGTGATGCCAATTTAGCCATTTTCTGGCTAAATTTAGCAATTTTTCATCCCATTTAGCCGGAAGAAAAGTGAGTTTAGCTATTAGCTATTTTTTAGCCAAAAAATTTAAACTCGGAACATGGGAACATTAATTAACTACCAAAAAAAACACAACAGAGTAATATGTTATTGTTTTCGCATTAATATCTATAAATCCCGGTTCAAAATTGCCATTTTTGTTGCAGCAGTCTAAAAGCGCTTATATGAAAGAGATGGCTGAATTGGTAACAATAAGATTTGCTACTGCATTCTTATAATCGTTGCAAGGTGTTTATAAGTTGTCGGGTCTACAGTGAAACCTCTCATAACGGACAGCTCCTATAACCGGACACCTCTAATAACCCTACAATTTTTGTAGATCCAACACGTTCATTAGTTTTTCCATACAAAATGCACTCCCATAACCGGACACTCTCATAAAAGCACAGAAGCGGTAAAACGCGGCAACAAGAATTGCATTTAAATCGTAGGTCTGGTCTTGCTTTATTCAACTCTGATTCATATTTATATTAGCGTCAATGATATTGCTGGTTCCCTGGTTAACGCTTATGTAAATACTGATGCGTTGGAGACGCAAAGAAATTGCTGTTTATATGAAGAAGTTGTTTGCTTAGCTGGTGTCCCAAAATGGCAGTGAAAAAATTGTTTTTATCCATTACAGAAAAAAAATTATATTTTAAACGAGTTTCAAAAACGAAAATATTCGGTGCACGAACTTGTGAAGATATAAGGTTTCTTGTGTATTTTAACAATTCATATTGCTACATTTCTTATACAAACTGCCTTTAACAATTCATATTGCTACATTTATTATACAAACCCAAATGCTGAAACTATACAAATCTAATTTGAAGAAGTCTACTCTTAAAATAATTTTTCAACTACAATGAAGTCAAAAAAATGTGTAACTCTCTCACAAGCGGACACCGCTAATAAACAGACAAAAACAGGGCGACCATGAGTGTCCTGTTATGAGAGATTTCACTGTAATTGATGGTTTATGATATTAATCAAACAAGGGTAATATTTGTTTTAAACGAGTGAAAATATCAAGAAAAATCAAAGCAAATCAAAAAATGAAAGTTTATGAAATAGAAAGTTAATAAAAAGTATAAACAAAAATTTCGCAAGGAATGGATTAGTATCCCAAAAATTTAAAGACTTAATAGCAGAATGTACAAATGAATAGAAGGCGTAATGCATGTATTGTAAGTTTGCAATATATGCGCAGTTTTTTTATTAACTGAAGAAAAATTATTTTATTTATTATTATTGTTTTTATTTAATTTAAAAAGTTAGCGATTTGCCTTACAAAAAGAATATATGAAATACCTTCTTGTTTTTGCTAAAGTTCATAATTTTTGCATTCGATTTTGCTTAGCAATTTTTTAGCTAGTTTTTAGCCATTTTTTGGTTTACATTTAGCCATTTTTGGTGGAGGAATTCTGGCAACACTGCTCCCATACAAATTTATTTATTTATTTATTTAAAAAATTTACAAACATAATAAATTATGCAAATAAAAAGAGGGCGGGGAAGGGGGGGGGGGGGGTCAGGTGCTAACAACAAAGGTTTTCGACCTTCCTCCCATACAAAATCAAAACTTAAAACTTGTTGCGTATGAAACAAATCTTTGGTTATAAATTTGTAGAAATCGTATATTCCGCCTGCTCAAAAATTGGGGACTCTATATCTATGAACGGGGTACAAGCAGCTGCTACAGCAGCAACAGGAGATCGTCTTAGATCATATCTTCGCTGAAGGATAGCTCTTGCCTTATCACAATAACTAACTGTATTGTTTAAAATAAATGTTCGAAATTTTCCAATACTACGAACAAACGTGATTAATGAGGTTTGGTCTGATTGAGACGGTAGTAAATCTCGAAAGCTGCTAGAGGCAGCTGCTACACATGGAGTCAGAATATGATGTCAACCAGATGAGCTTGATGATCACTTTACACCTTAAAAAATCTTTTCTGCGATCGGTGTTATTTATGGTTTTTAATTTGTAACAATTTGTATTGGCGAAAACTTTTAACTTTTTGCAGGTATTAATGACAGTAATAATTCTTACCTTAAAACATATAAAAACACTTTAGTCAATAAAAACAAGCGTCTATTAAAAACATAATAAGAATTACGAAAAACTCAATATTCTTAGATACAAAATGCTTTTGGTTTCAGCAAAGAAAAAGACATTTTTTGAAGCTTTAGAAAAAAAACGCGGGAAAAAGAACAAAATTGTGGCAGCACAATTCTTCTTTTTTTATAGACTGTTTTACTTTTAACCAACATTGTTATATCATTGACTATTCTCAAGTTTCCATTTGTTTAATTCGTATGTTGTTAGAATATTTGTTGTATTAGTAGTGGTGCCTCACAGTGTTATCGGCAAAAGGAATTTTGTGCGCAAACAATATTCTATTGTCTAGTGTAATTCGGGTATTTTTTTTTTGTTTTCTTTTTATTCAGACAAGGTGTATGGCCAACTGGGAAATTAAAGGAAATGAAGAAATTAAGATTGAGGTGACTGAATTTTTAACAATTTCTTGGACCATACAATATTATACTAGTTTATACGGATAAATATACTCAAAAGTACATAAAGAGCGTCACTTGACAGAAATATTTGTTAAACATTTTAACAAATAGATATGTGAGTATGGTAATTATTGACACACCCAAAACTTTATTGAAGACAATTTTAACTTTGATATTTTACAATATTTTTCAGAGTTTATAACATACACATGATTTATCCTTGAAATTTTATACTGGTTAGTGTATTTACTTGAGTTTAGTAAAATGCAGAGCGGCATTTACTTGGTTATGTTATTTTCTTACTTGGGCTCAGTTCAGTCCCAGCCATTTATACTTTGCACTTGAAATTTTTGTTTCATTTATTCCCGATTTCAATGCTTCTTCTGATATGCAACAAAATGTATTATTGTATAAAACACTGTTAAAATTGTTGGTTTTTATTATACCTGTTTTACTTCAACATCTACTGAAACTCTACCAACATCTATCTTCATTATCATAATTGTCGTAATGATTTATTTAACACATACTCAACAAAAAACAAAAGCAGTATAGACAGAATCGAAATTTTTATACTTAAAAATGCATTTCTATTTAAACTCTTTGCTCACTTCGCTTTTTTCTTTCCAATTGTTTATTTATTTTTATACAACTTAACCGCGTCTTGATTCGCTCGGGTTTTTTAATTGTTTTACTTTTTTCTTGTTAAGAAAACTATATAAAATTTTTAACCAAAACTTAATAACGAAACTATGATAAATTTTCCGCTTTTTCCAATTAAACAACAACACCTCTCGACGAAGAAACACAAACTAAACGGAATTTGCAAGAACGTACATGTCTTTTGTTATTCCTCTTTTAGACCTCATTTGCTAGTTGTTAAGCAGCACTGCCAGATATAAATGCTTTGGACATTCTTGCAGTGTTGTATGAAATTTGTCGTAGGGGTTCCCTTAAGAAACTTAGTATAGAATTTTGAAATGTTAAACATCAGCTTATTACATATACATACCATATTTTAAATTTTTATAAATACGAAAAGATTTCAGTACAAGTAAATCGTTTAAATGAATGCAAATGAGTTGCTAAATGGAACAATAAAAGGTTTATGTAACTTCTTTAGTCAACCCACTTCCACGTGCGCCTAGGAGCACATATAATTGCATCAATGAAGTAGGGGTGAGTTGCAATTGTCATGATACATTAGAAAGCAGTAAGGCTTGGTATATTTACATATAATAGAAAAGAGCTCACAATACGACATGTTTTAAGGCTTACATAGATGATTTTAGTAGGAGCCTATATACAAACAAGTTTCATTTGCTTAAGGTAAATATTAACTGAGTGGGTCCTCGAGATTGACTATTATGTACTATTCCATTAACGTTCTAAGTCCAAACTGGGGGAAAAGAGCATTTAACACAAATGTCTTGTAAACTAAACTGTTGTGACACAACAGTTCATTTTCTTATTAAGTTGTATCTTGTAAACTAAACTCTTCAGACACAAAATTTTCTTTTCTTATTAAGTTGGGTGTAAATTCAAAACTTTAAATTCAATTTTTGTCAAAATATTTATGAATTAAATGAGCAATGTGTATGTAAATATCTCTCGGAATGCGTAAAGCTTTTTTTGTTTCCGTATGCACTTATGTTTATATATCATGTTGTGCGCTCTTGAAGAAAGTTTATTTTTTGTAAGTTTTCAACTTAAGAACATAGATCCAATACATCGATCGCATTACGCAGATAAAACAAGTAAATAAAATATCAATTATAGCTGTACATGTTCATTCAATTATAATTAAGAAGGATTTTAGAGATACATTTAAAAATAAAACGAACTAAAACCTTGCATGCTCATTAAATTATAGCTTGAAATTATTTTTTAAGTACAAACGTTATTATGCATGTATATATTCCTCGTAAACTTAATGTTGTGCCAGCAAAAGAACAGGTAAAACTGCTGTCTTGGATACTAGAATCCAAGCTTTCATTCATGGTACACGTAAATATATATATACATACTTACATATATACCTATTCAAGGCTTTTGTAGATTTTCTTATTTTGAATACATACTCAAAGTTTGAAGTAAAGCATACCTTATAAGTTGGCGAAATCGGTTATGTGAAGTTCCTTGTTGGCTTTATCAATTTTTAATCCATACTAAAGTTTTAGAATGGGCCCATTTGTAAGGCTCCGTCATACAAAAATAATATCCTCGGAGATTTTTTACTGCACGTTGCTGATACTTTTAAGATTTTGTGAAGGTGTAAATGCCCTATCACGGCCCTTTTTTCTTAACCAAAAATTAACTAATTACAGGTTGTTTAACAGAAATCAAGACTTATTGATTTCCATTCACAAAAACATACATTCAGTAAAAAATATGACCATTTTTAGAAATTTACAGAAATGCATATTTAAGTCAACAACCAACGTATTTGGTTGTAGACTTTGATATTCTGAATGCTTATCTAAAATTCACATTTGCAAATAGTATACAAATAGTATGTTAACCGACAAATTTTGTTCCGTTAAATGGTGGCTGTTAAAAATTAATAATGCATTTTAAAAAGTACTGAAGCCTGACTTCCGTTTTAGGTTTATGTTATTTTTAATCAGACATTGTGAAAAGGGCAGTTATAAGGAAAAATCACAACTTTTTTCAACGAGAAAATGACGCGAGAAAACCGATCATTGTTGACACATCACAAAATATGCTTTGTGGCCAGACTCGAATTAAAACAAAAGTATTCACATATATCACGATATATCTTACCAGTATTAATACTTTTAATCAATGTTTTCCCCAATGTTTTTTAAAGAGTACATTGTTGTTCGACAATGTTTTTTATAGAATGACAAAATATACCTTGATTGTGAAATCACGGAAAAAATTTCTTCCTCCGCGTTTTTCCCTTGATCCTTTATTGGAGTTTAACCTTTTACTTTTAAGTAGAATCGTAAATCCGCTTATTTTTAGGACTAGCATTCGAAGTTTTTAAAATTTCTATCCACACGTATACATACATAGTACGTTTGTACACATTTTCAAAGCTAGTTCTTTTATGTAGTAACAATTAAAACCGCAAAATTGTCTTATTAATCTAATTATATACGAAAGATGAACGAAAGATACTCATGCATTTTTATAAATGGCTAGTACAAAACAATTATTAAAGCTTAGTACATTTTCAAGTTTACATCGTTTTGAAATATTAATATAAAGAAGCAAAAACAATGGCGGAAAGAAATAATCGAGGACATTGCATTCAGCCAGAAAGCTCCCAAATTATACAAACAAATCGGTTTTCTAATAAATCTACGGACAATAATAAGAAACTATTGACGAGAACATGGCGCCGATATCAGGCGCTTCCATGGAGTGACAAAGTTAATAACAAGGATATGGACGATAGTGACACTGATGATGATTCATATGAGAGTGACATGGATGAAAGTTATAATAGTGACATGGATGAAGATAAAGTGATTAATATTCGCAATAAGAAATGAAATTTAAGTTTATTTAAATGCCGTAATTAGAATTAATAGTAAATAAATAATGTATATCGTTACATTAAATAAAAATCTACATTACTTTTAGTTGATTATGATGTAAGTTACAAAAAATCATCCATTTAATAGTCTGAAGCTATTTTATAATTATAATAATAAGTGTTAAATTTTAAGTGGTTTGACAGTTATTAATAATTTTTTTAAGCTGTTTGTTCCTTTTCGTGTTTTACAGATTATTATCCTTAAATATTAATTTTCAAACAACTTTAAATGATGGTAGCAATCGAACTTAGTTAAACTATTAATTTTGCAATTCATTCATCATCTCAACATATGAGTCAGTGACTTACGTTAACGTCTGATTTAATTTTTTATAATTGCTTATGATTGATGATAAAATTATAAATAGCATACAAGAAATCTTACATACATAAATATGTTTGTAGGTATATAAACATTTTAATATGCAATTCGCCGATAATGAAATAAGTATTGCTTAGTAGCATTTCAATAAAGTTTGGAGTAAAGACGCATTACGGATTTTGTGACTTATTATGGAGAAAATAATCTATCGGCGTTCAGAACTTGAAGAGTTGCGATATCAAGCTGGCCAAATAACCGATGAGTCATTAGAGAGTACACGTCGTATGTTGAACATGATGGAAGAAAGTGAAGAGGCTGGTAGGCGCACCATTGAAGGTCTCGAAATTCAAACTGAACAGCTGAAACGTATAGAAGATGGAACGGATCATATTAATGCTGATATGACCAGAGCCGAAAGAAGCTTAAGCAGTCTAAAACGCTGCTGTAATATATGTGCTGCTGTTCCCTGGAAGAAAGTTCCCTCTAATGATGAGTCAGAAATGCATCACAAAAATGAAACAATTAAAAATAGTAAAATTATCGTAGAGCAACCACAAGGTTTTAATGGCATACAACGTACAAGCAATAGCATACCTACAAATGCTTCAAATGGTTATATAAAACGAATAACGAACGATGCTCGCGAGGATGAAATGGAGTCGAATTTGTGTCAAGTTGATTCGATTCTAGGCAATCTTCGAAATATGGCTGTAGATATGAATTCTGAATTGAGTAGACACAACGAGCAAATTGAACGGATTAATAGAAAAGGCGATACAAACAACATGCGTTTGGAACAGGCCAACATTTCAGCAAACGATTTGCTTAACAGTTGAAATGAGCTTTGAGGATCTGAATTCAAAATTAAGGCTTACCTATTTAATAAAATTTTTATATGCTTTCTTACATACTTGATGACATTTTTAGTGTTAAATTTATTATAAAATCAGATAAATTTAAAATTGTTTATCGTTTCATAAAATTTTCTTGGGTTTTCATAATTTTATATGAAATATGTACATACATATATAATTGTTGTCAATTATGTATACATTCTAACGAAGTTTAATCCAACATAAATCGAATAACAAACTTAGGGCATTTATATTGTAAAACGTAACGCCTAGCGTTGACAAATTTCATATGAAGAAAATATTTAAATTACAAAAACAAAACATATACGCATAACAATATCTACTTTATTATTTATAAATAATTATAACTCACCACATAAAGATGGATATGAACCTGTAAATTACTTCCTGCTGAACTTTGTTATCTTATAATAAATTGCTAATGCAGTGTTTTCCTCTTCTTATTGGTAACATTATGTACAACCCTGTTGCATCGTGACAGTTCACAGCTGCTTAAGGAGAGGAAGGTAAAAGTTTTTGCAATTTGCTTCTGCAATTTTTAAAATAAATAACTTGGTCTCAAATTATTTATTAATTACAGTAATTTAGGACATTTGAACGAACCAAACGATTAAAAAGCAATAATATGGCTCTGTTGGCTAAAACATTTGGACGCACATTTTTGCAGGTAAGTCGGAGAAAATTAAGTCTAATGCGGCGCAACCAAATGCTTACATAAACATTTTTTTTTGCCTCAATGGAATACAAATTGTCTCTAATTACAAGAACAATAACTTATATTAAGCTTTTGAGGTTATAATCCTTTAGTAATTGTTTAATTTAATGCAATAGAAAGTGATATATATTTGTGTGATAAATTCTAGGGTCTGCAAACCTCTGCTGCTCGTTCCATTCATACCACCGTTGCTGTCAATAGTGTAAGTAATTCCTTTGACTTGCATCTGGCAGACTAAAATATATTTTAAAATCGTTTGGTTTAGGACCCTGGTGTACATGGTGGAAATCGCACCACTTGCACTTTGATTCCTGGGGATGGTGTTGGTCCCGAATTGGTTTATGCCTTGCAAGAGATTTTCAAGGTGAGTATTTTTCATTAATAGAGTAAAACAAAATTAAAAAGTTTTGTTCGCTTTGTCTATCAAGGCTGCTGATGTTCCTGTTGATTTTGAATCTTATTTCCTTTCCGAAGTCAATCCAGTTTTAAGTGCCAAATTGGAAGATGTAGTTGCATCAATTCAAAAGAATAAAGTTTGCATTAAGGTAATTATAAATATATCTAAAATATTGACCTGTAACAAACATTTACAGTTTGTTTTGAGAAAACACTTTCGTTACCCTCTATGGAACTCATCACTAGATTTCAACCCATCAAGACTTAATGTCAAATAAATATACTTCGGCATTTCTTACATTGCAATAGTACTATAATATATCGTTTTTTTACAAATTTCTAGAATTTGTTTAAGAGTTCGCGAGTGCCTATCAAATCCGTTCAGGCACAAATGACGCTTGTAGCGAACGTAATCGTGAGGAAGATATAACTTTTTTTTATAAGTTTCGATATTTTAATTAAACATTGAATAAAAAAAGCGTGGTTTAGTTAAATGTAATTTAAAAAAATTTGTAATTTACATCAGGATGCATGAATATACAATAGTTATTGTTTAATAATTTTAAATGAAAAAGGAAAGTAACACAAATAATTAAAAACATGTATCACAAATAAATTAAATATATATTCCACCAGTCGTAAAGCAGCTCTGGGTTGAGGAACATCTCTCGCGTCATCGTAATTATTTCTTAAGTGCGGTCAGGCTTGTGCATGTTGTTTGGCTTTCGAGAGTTTTTCGTCTCGCTTGCACTGGTTGACTGATCTGCCACGGATAACCATATAATCTTGCGGTTTTTTGTGGAATTTCTTTAACAACCACGGTGCTACTTCCTATTATAGCATTGCACAGATACATCTGTTTGCACTAGTTTTGCGTGTTTTTTGGTTCTGGTATGAACAAATATGTTATTTATCGTTTTCTGTTACTAGGTGTAAATGTTGATTTTTTAAGCAATTATTGTATGGTTGGGCAATGAGCAAATGAAAGCAACGCATTTATTTTTTTTTGTTTTTCTAAGGTAAATAAGATACATAAAACTGCTTTTACCGTAAGTGCCTTAAGCTGAAGGTCCATACCATCCGTTCAATGCGTAGTTGCGTTTTATGCATGTGCCAAAAAGTAGAATCAAGGTAATTGTATGTGGCAAGTTACAGAACAAAACGCAAAGAATGTACAAACGCATAAGATGGAAAAAGTAGGTTTACTTTCTACTTTTGTATCCGTCGCATGCATCATGCTCTCTTTTATAGCCAAATGTTCGTGTGGTGAATTTAAATATTCTCTCTTTTTGCATTAAAACAACAAAAATACTTGCGCATAAAGCTGAAAGTCCATACCATCCGTTCTTTGCATATGCGTTGTATGCGTTTCTGTACGTTCTCTCCGATTCTTAATTCAAGTTACATGCAATACGTCTCATGCGCAAGTATTTTTGTTGTTTTAATGCAAAAAGAGAGAATATTTAAATTCACCACACGAACATTTGGCTATAAAAGAGAGCATGATGCAAGCGACGGATACAAAAGTAGAAAGTAAACCTACTTTATCCATCCTATGCGTCTACACGTTCTTTGCGTTTTGTTCTGTAACTTGCCACATACAATTACCTTGATTCTACTTTTTGAAACATGCATAAAACGCAACTACGCATTGAACGGATGGTATGGACCTTCAGCTTAAGACGTATTGCATGTAACTTGAATTTAGAATCGGAGAGAACGTAAAGAAATGCATACAACGCATATGCAAAGAACGGATGGTATGGACTTTCAGCTTTATGAGGTGTTGAGAAAAAATGTAATTGGCTGATGAATGAATGAATGAAAGCAAAATTGCACATACATATGTAAGTAAATGATACATGTTCATGAAACACATGCATTTGTAATTACTCTCAGAGCAAAATTGTCTCTTTCTCTCTCTATACTTTGGCTGCGCCACAAAATAACATAACGAACGTCTGCACATACATCTGCACATCATGTATTTGTTTCAATAGTAGTTTTTTCATATATTTGTATTACAATATGTATTTTTTGAGCAAAAACAGATCACACAGTTGCTCAGCAGCAATACAATAAGCAATTGTTATTTGTTTTCAATTGTATTTTAATTTGGAAAAGCACGCACACACAATAACTCTTATACTAGTTCTGTCGCTCACACTACAATTATATGGTACATACCATGGTATATTTGTTTTGGCTATACAAACGAGTATACAAATGCAATCCTTTACTTCCTATGTGAAGTCACAAAACCTTTTAAAATACTGTTAATACCATCTTGGGCATATGGTCTAGTTACCCCGTCCATATTTGTGCAACACCATATTATGCAAATTTACTTTGTATAATATGTATAATAAATAAATAAATAAATATTCCACAGCTCATATGATAAAACTCATACATGTTATTATTTTAACGACTAAACGGTTGAATTAACTTCAACAACTCGTTTTTTTTTCTTTGATCCTTCTTTTAGGGTATCTTGGCAACTCCTGACTATAGTGTGGCTGGTGAATTACAAACTCTTAATATGAAACTACGTAACGAATTGGACTTGTATGCCAACGTTGTACATGTTCGCAGTCTACCCGGTGTTAAGACACGCCATAAGGACATCGATACTGTGATTATTCGTGAGCAAACCGAAGGCGAATATTCGGCCCTGGAACATGAATCTGTGAAGGGTATTGTTGAATGCCTGAAGATTATCACTGCCAAAAAATCCATGCGCATCGCCAAGTTTGCTTTTGATTATGCTACTAAGAATAACCGCAAGAAGGTGACTGCTGTGCACAAAGCCAACATCAT
Source organism: Tachina grossa (assembly GCA_949987645.1). Taxonomy (NCBI): domain Eukaryota; kingdom Metazoa; phylum Arthropoda; class Insecta; order Diptera; family Tachinidae; genus Tachina; species Tachina grossa. Next base: position 170,468,037 of record OX465274.1, on the reverse strand, counting down.
GAAATTGGGCGATGGCTTGTTTTTAAGGTGCTGCGAAGAGATGTCTAAATTATACCCACGCATACAATTTGAGAAGATGATTGTTGACAATACTACTATGCAAATGGTATCACATCCTCATCAAGTAGGTGTTTTGAATGTTTTTTATTTTTTATATACTTTTTTATATCTTAAACTTAATCAATTAAGCTTTCATTATTTGCTTTTTTTTATTTTGTATAAAATATTGTTATTTTTGCCAAATTAGTTTGATGTTATGGTTACACCCAATCTGTATGGCAACATCATTGACAACCTGGCCACTGGGTTGGTGGGTGGTGCTGGTGTTGTAGCTGGAGCTTCTTATTCAGCGGAAACTGTAGTATTTGAGCCTGTAAATTTTCTAGTTTTTTATATATATTTTTTTGCAATATCAAATATATTTTATAAATTTAGGGCGCACGTCACACCTTCGCCGAAGCCGTAGGCAAAAATATTGCCAATCCCACTGCTATGTTCTTGTGCGGCACCAAATTGTTGCGCCACATTAATTTGCCTTCGTACAGTGACTTGATTCAAAACTCTCTTAACCGTGTGCTTAAGGATGGAAAAGTAAGAACCAAGGATGTGGGTGGACAAGCGACAACTCAAGATTTTACTCGCGCTGTTATTGCTAACATTCATTAAATAGCGTTTTCCTGGAAAACACTATATAAAATTTCTAAAATTACCTTGGCTTACTTTCTTTTTTTTGGACCGACGGCTCACAAATCGTAATACCAAAAATTAAATTAATGCAGTTGTGTAACAAGTGTTACAATTTGTCAGAAAAATTTTTTATGACAAACTGAATGAATCAAAAAAAAAAGATTATTGTTTTATTTTATGATGTTGATGCTTATTACCTAAAATTTTAGTTTAACTAATATAAATCTCTTGAGTATTAATTTGGCGAATATCTTATGTAAATCAATAATTTTTACATTAAGTTTAATTAATTTTGTATTCTACTCTCTGTTCACCTTTAATGTATTGTTTATTTTTTTTAATTCTCTTTGAATCCCTATCCTGAAATCCCGTCCCTGAAATCCTCATAGAGTTTTATTTAGTTCTTTATGAAGAACATATGTAATTGTAAAAGTGCGTATATACATACATACTTATATTTAATTCTATATTATTTTTAATAACACGTGCTTTAGTCATACATGCACACCAGTGTCTCAATTTTTTTTTTGCGAACTCTACATTGTGTTCGTTGTACCAACTGTAATGAGAAAATATTTCAGCCACAAAATATTAAAAGGCAATAAAATATATTAAAAGTTTGTTTAATTGGTTTTAATGTGTCAGGCAATAATATGCAACTATGTAAATATATCTTTTTAAATTACATTGAATGTTGATGTTCTTCAGAAGATGTGACTTAAAATTCGTTTTTGCACAGAGCATAACAGCAAAGTAATAGAGCAATTAAATAAATGGTTACGCCACTTTTTAGCTGATAGCCTCATATAGGGTGCAATTAAATCAGAATCAGCTTATCTAAAAATATCATAAAATCAGTGCAAGTACTCTGCAGAATCGAGTTTAATACATTCGACGTTATTGTAAACGCTTCGACAAGCAATTTATTTAATACAACTGATTGATATTTGTCCACAAGTCTATGTGGAGTAAAGTTGAATATCTCTATTTGAAACCCTATCAATTGTTATTGAGAACGTTTGGAATTAAAACGATTTTTTATTTCTTTCATCACTATTAAAAAATTATAATGTCATAAAACTTCCACAAAATTTTTCATATCCTAGTTTTGAATTGAAAAAATTTTAGCTCAAAATTTATTGTTAAAAAAGAAGGAAAAAAAATCATAAAAAAATATAAAAATGTGGCTCAAAGAAGTCGAATCTGACTGTTGTATAGACCATGAACCACTTCCTGCAAACATTCAATCTATGACTCCTCATATTTGCCAGGAATTTGCTCGCTTGTTTCGGCTTCATTGTCGGGCATTTGTGAAAAATCCCCGTATAATGCAACTGGCTGAAGCAAAATCAATGGCACGTGTACAACGCCACATAAATCGTTGTCCCTGTTTCTTTAAGAAAAATATAGAAATTATACGTTTAGGTCAGAGAGTAAATACTAGAATGGAACAATTGGCTTATCCAAGAGTGAGGTAAAATATAAATTTAAAACATTTGTAAAAGTATTTATTTTCACATTTAATTATTTCAGACATTTGCTTTTGCTTAAGCAACAAATACGAAAGGTGTTTCCTCGCGATCGCATTTTAAACATAAACCGTTTAATACGTAAAAGTCTATTTTCATTATACAGCCGTTTGGGTAATGTTCAACCGCCCATCGAAATGTAACTTTTAATATAGTTTTTCTCTTTAAGCTTTGATTAAACTTGAAATTTTTGCAGTAAGACTGTTAAAAAATGGGGCAAATCGGATTGGGAAAAACATAATAAAATACTGAAGAAATTGGCCAAGCATAAAAAAGTCCGAAAGCCACGGCAAATGGTTAGTTTAAGTATTCCATTTCTTACATACAATGTTAACTAATTAACCTTGTTTGCTTCTTACTTACAGCCTGGAAAAAGGAGGCCTTTAAGTGAAATGAAACGTTATAAATATCTGGCTAAACCTAAAAAGTGTCTTGTAATAGAAAGGGCCGGTTGGGTGTTTACCCAGGAAATTCGCAATCACAGAGCTTCAGAAAGAACTAAAAATCTAGCTAGACCAGTGATAAGAGATACAACCTTGTTGCACCAGGATTTGCCTGTAAAAATAAAACCGGGAGTACTTCAACACAAAGGTTTCTTTCTAAACGACTTTTTTTTATCAATTCATTGTATAAATATAATTAATTTGTATTCTCAGCTTCCGAACGTCTCAATGAATTGTCAAAACCAAATGCGCGCAAGTCGCAATCGAAACCATCCGATTTGAAAGAAAATCCCTTTGCCATATCACCAAAGGCCCTTAAAGCCAAAGCTTCTAAGCGTACAACAGAATTGGCTGCCCCGAGGGAATATGAAAATGTACATATACGCGCTGATCCCTATGCTATTTCAAAGGCGGCACTCAAGGCTAAGGCCAAGCCGCGTACCATCGAATTGGCCAAGCCTAGGAAAGCTTAAGAAATAGTATGTACATACACACATATGAATATATATGCACGTACATATTTTTCTGTGCAAATTACTCTAGTAATATATTATTAAAAATACAATTATACTGGTTAATTAGCTTTGAAAACGACTAAGAATAATTTGGAATTAAAAATACAACAATTTTCATTTCAAACATCGTTTCTATTTTGATTTCTGTTTTGCTTTTAAATTTTCCGTTTGCATACAATTGGGGTTGCCAGCGCATAATCCGACTTGAAAGTAACAGGGTACTTTAACATTGAGGCCACCCTGTGAAAATCTCTATGCACAGAGATGTAAAAGAAAAAAGTGGTTGTATCGAATAAGAACTGGCTAAACATTTTAAAACATTTGATTGCAGGATATAAAATTTTGTTAAAGAATTAAATTTAAGAAATTTACATAAGCGTTGTTGGCGGTTTCATTGCATGATTTACAAGGGCGAGTGTTTTGTTAATATGTAAATGCATGCAAAAGCATTGAATATATATTATTGCTTTGAAATTTCCGAAGTGCGCTTTGAATAATTAACACAATTGTATTTGCAAACAGTTTTAAGCAGTTTTAAGCGTTCAAGTTGATTTTCAGACATTTATTTCTCCTGGAGTTACGTTGGGAAATTCTCTGCTATTCTTTACTTTTTTAAAAGCGTTATATATACTATAAGTAATACATTTAAGTTGAAATATCCCAAAGTATAACCTAAATTAAGCTATCATGCCAAATGATCTCATAGAAGTCCAAAAAATATAAGTCACAAGTAATAGTGAAACAAGAAAAATCACACAAATTAATTAAAATTTTGACCAGAGATACCTTCGAATATGCAGATTACGGAGGTACCATTAACTCAGAATCAGCTTATATCGACTAAAGCACTTTTTCCTTTTGGCCACAAAAATTAACCTGTTAATCAGTGCATACATATATACATATGATTGACGTATGCTTGTCGCTTAAAATGAGACTTACAAATTAATACGTCAATCACTTTTTAGCATTCGTATTAAAGCATATCGTCATCGTATTTTTTTTTGTTTTTAGCGGCAATTGCAGTGTTGTATAAACAATATACAAAAAACTGGACGAAATCTTGTTAAAAATTTTTTAAATATACTGGAATAAATCTGGTAACAGCCCTTTTTCTCAATGTACAATTAAAAGCTCACAGGGACTTTAACGGCAAGTTTTGTATGAAGAACAGTCAGTTAAAGTTCACGTAAACTCTTAATCACATATTGTGAAAAGAGACGTAAGCAAAGGTAATTTTGGATTAAATGCAAAATACATTTTCTTCGTCCGCACTCTTCTCCATATATATGTACATATGTGCATATATGTACATATACATATTTGTAAACATATTTTTATATAATTCTTACCTATGTAAATACTCTACTGGGAATCATAATGTGTCAACTCAGTAAATGCAAAAATGCTACTATGTAGTAGATATTTGTTTTTATATGAATTACTCGATTTACAAGCCTTGTTGTATTGCTTCGCATTGTATTTTAAATCCGGATGTCTCAAAGCAAAAACAAATTACATATTTCCATTTTTTAAAAGATTTTGTTTGAAATAGTCTCTTAAAATACACGTTCAAATGATGCAACATAGCTTGTGAGAGAAGTAAATATATTTTGAACACCACAAGAGCATTAAAATAAAAAAATACAACTCAAAACTGTTTTACATACATAATATGATATATAAGTAGTTAACGCTATTTAAAATTTATTAATCAACTATCTTACATGAGCCCGGTAAACGTTGTCTTACCTTCAATTATTTAATTTTCTTAACTAAAAACTATTCCACACAGTGGTCAGTTGTTGGGTCAAAAATACAAGAGAAACCTAACGGATGTTGACCCGAACCAGTGTTGAAAATTTCAGCTCCGCTCCTCTTATAGGTCCAGAGATCATGCATTACTAACAAACTCACACAACGGTTTTATGTACACAAATATGTATAATTAATAATTAATACGATAAAACTTTTATTAAATATTTTTTTTCATTTATAAATTTTTTGTAAAAAAATATCTATCAAAATATTTTATAACCATTTCCCATAAAATCTAATTATTTCCGTTTCCCTCACAATATACAAATTATACCTAATAGAATAAACACTGGCAACCCTACATTTACTCTCTGCTGTTATCTTTAGTTTCTTTTATTCTTTTCAACCGTGCGTGCGTAACTTAATGTATACTCCCTGGAAATTCATTTTAAATGTATTAAAAAGTCGGTATTTTCGCTAAATTGTTTTATAAAATTATTAAAAAGTGCTTAATTAACAAGTGTTTTATATAATTTCGTTAAAAAGTTTCAAGAAAATATCAATAAATTAGTGTAAATCCAATTGGAAAAAATCCAATTTTTTCATGAAACACATGCGGCGTCGGCCTACAGCAAAATGGTCGTCATTGTTCATAAAAATGTGTATTGCATTTCGGTGTGCGTGTGTACGTGTATGTGCTGTAAGTTAGTGCGAAAATGAGTCTCAAAATATTTAAATGATGGGACACCTAATTTTAAGGTTAAGGTTGATAAATTTGGTAGTTATGCTTGCTTATGTAAAAAGAAAAAAAGGTTTAAAGTAAAAGGTGATCATTTGTATGCGTGTATAAATAAATAAATAAATACATAAGTGCAACAAAATAGGCCCTTTCAATTAAGTTAAAAAATAAAATTTATCTCTTAATAAAAGGTATCTAATAAAGTGAAGTAAAATAAAATAAATAGAGTAAATTAGGTAAAAGGCAATAAATAAAACATAGAAAGTAAATTAGGTAAAAGGCAATAAATAAATGCATTTCAATTAAATTAAAATGAAATAGAATGAAATATGAAAATAAAATTCATGTTTATTTAATAAAATTTAATAAATTGAAGTGATATAAAAGTAAATAATTTTAAATAAAATAAATAAGGCAAAAGGTAATAAATAAAATAATAGGCGCTACAAAGTTAAAAAAAATAAAGAGTGGTTGTATGTAATGTAATTAAATAAAAAATTAAATATGAAATATGTATACTATATGCAATGAAATATAATTAAGTAAAATATAAAAAATTAAAGTGAAATATTTTAGCAAAGCAATAAATGAAAAATCACATGGAATATAAAGTCTAAAAAAGTTGTAGAAATTAAATAATATAATTAAAAATGGCAAAAAATGAAAATAAAATGATATCAAATAATATAAATTAAAATTAAATTATATAAAATAAAATAAAATATATTGAATTGAGTTATGCTATATTCAATAAAATAAATGAAATAATGTGAAATGATAAAAATTAATGTGTTATACATACATTTAATAAAGTATGTAAAATGCAATATTTAAATAAAAGAGTGCTTAAAAGTTTATGATGTAGTTTCCACATTATAAACAACTTGTCTAGAAAATTTATATAAGTACATATTATAAAAATGATAAAGATGAGTTGGCTGCTTGTAATGTAGAAACTACACCTTAATACTTAAAACCTATTGAAGTAAAAAATTAATACCTATGTTTAAAAACTGTTTACTCATGTCATCAAAGCAAATACAAAATTATAAAAACATACTCCGAAATATGCTTCACTTGCAGAACTTTAGCCTCCCATTTAAAGGTGAGTTTCACACTATCTGTCATATACAATATAAAAATCTAACACTGTCATATAAGGAGTTTTCGTAATATTGCCTAAAATCAAACAGAAAATAATTAAAAGCTTCGGTTGGGGATTTATACTAAAACAACAAAAAATATGTGCATACATATTTGTGCACTCAAAATTGGCCAAGCTTAAGAAATATGTATGTACATATTTTTCTGTGCAAATTGTCCCAGCTACAATGGATCTAACATTTATTATATTATTAAAAATACAACGATACTGGTTGACTTAGTTTTAAAATCAACTAAGAATAATTTGGAATGTTATTTAAAATACAATTTTCATTTCAAACATCGTTTCTATTTTGATTTTTGTTTTGCTTTTAAGTTTTCCGTTTTTGGGGTTGCCAAGGCATAATCCAACTTGCAAGCAACAGTGTACTTTAACATTGTAGTCACCCTGTGATAATCTCTATGTACAGAGATGTGCAAGAAAAGTGTATATATCGAATAAGAACTGGCTAAACATTCTAAAGCATTTGATTGCAGGATATAAATTTTTTTTTAAAGAATAAAATTTAAGAAATATACATAAGCGTTGTTGGCGGTGTTATTGCATGATTCGCAAGGGCGAGTGTTTTGTTAATGCAAATGCATGCAAAAGTATTGAATATATATTATTGCTTTTAAATTTTCCGAAGTGCATTTTGAATAATTAACACAATTGTATTTTGTAAAATAGTGAATATAGTGAAAAGCGAAATTTGTATATACATATATAAACGTATTCTAAAATACGATTTTCTCACCTAGTCTTACACATATTTAAGTAACTGAAGTGATTTATTTCATCCTAAATACTTTTTATCATGGACGAATTCATTGTGATTGTGATATTTCATGAATTATTGAAGAAAACACTTTTCTATCCGATGACGGCAAAGATTTTGTTATCTAGCAGAAACATAAATCTTTGATAATAACATCTCTTATTACATACATCCAAATTCATAGCACGCATTTGTTATGTTTAACTGCTTATAACGAATGCAGACTATCATCAAATAAACTTGTCAATAAGTGCATATGTGCCCTTAATTATGAAAGTGGTCTAAGTCATTTGCATTTCTGCTTCGAAATATCAAATAAATCTTTGAAAAACCTCAATAAATATTTAAAAAATATTAAATAAACTCTGTGTTGAAAATTTCAGCTCCACACTTCTTATAGTTCCAGAGAACAAGCGTTACTAACAAACGATTACACAACGATTTTATGTATACAGATACATATGTATATTAATAATTAATACGATAAAACTTTTATTGAATTATTAAATTTTTTGTAAAAAAAAATCTATAAAATTTTTTTATAACCATTTCCCATAAAATCTAATTATTTCCGTTTCCCTCACAATATACAAATTATACCTAATAGAATAAACACTGGCAACTCTACATTTACTCTCTGCTGTCATCTTTAGTTTCTTTTATTCTTTTCAACCGTGCGTGCGTAACTTAATGTATACTCCGTGGAAATTCATTTTAAATGTATTAAAAAGTCGGTATTTTCGCTAAATTGTTTTATAAAATTATTAAAAAGTGGTTAATTAACAAGTGTTTTATATAATTTCGTTAAAAAGTTTCACGAAAATATCAATAAATTAGTGTAAATCCAATTGGAAAAAAATCCAATTTCTTTAATGGTCAATGGTCCTCATTGTTAAAAAAAAATAAAATAAAATGATATCAAATAATACAAATTAAAATTAAATTATCGGTATGTTCTGCATTCCACGTGAAATTAAAACGAGTGGAATTGTCATAAAATTGTTGGAAATATGTAATTATAACAACAATGATATGGCCATTCGACTCGTTTTAATTTCAAGTGGACTGCAGAAAATAAAATAAAATAAAATAAAATAAATCATATTAAAGGTTTTCATGAGAACGTTCAAAAGTATCGCAAACTTTGCAATTGTGCTTTTTTACACTCTCGTAAATAAACTGTCAAAAATTGTTTGGAAATTTATTTATACAAACATAGTAAATTTCCCCAATAATTTTAACTCGTAAGCTTAAGCTGTGCAATTATTAAACAACAATTTTTTTGAATAATCTCAAGTGTGTTGCTGCACAGAAAAATATCGGTATTTCCCCCAGCTTAAAAGTCTAATTTAATTTTTCTTCTCTTCTTTAGAAACTCACATTAATTAATAAAAATATTTCATTCAACAAGAAATGAAATTACTGAACTTAAGCCCGAATAAGAAATTATTTCTGATTAATCTCAGGAACTTAGTAATTTAAATTTCTTAAGACACTTTTTTTCACACAATTTATACTTTAAACACATTCACCACAGCAAGCTACCGACTACCAAATGTCAAGGATAGAATACACATGTTTATATGAGAATAATTATTTTGAAGACAGCAAGGCAACATGGCGGCAGGTTGTTGTCTATGCTGATTTTGTCGTTGTAGTCCAATTAAACTAATTTCTATTTCTTTGGCTACAATGAGAAAATTCAGTGTTGCCAGTACAATACAAAATGTTGAATGAATGATTTTGTACAATTATTTCATATTATTTTACAGAAATAATATCCAAAAATTGATTTTAGGAATAAATTGATTCATTTTTGTACTTTTACGTGAAATATGTACATTTTAAAAGAGTAATTAATTTTTATAAATGCAAAACATATAAAAGTGGTAATACTGAACTATGTATTTGTATTTAAATATCAACTGCAGATGGTGCTGCTGCCGTCTCCAAAATAATTAAGTAGCCGGCTACGAGGCGACAAATGCTACTAGCGGCATTTGAAGTGGTGTCTTCGTGTAGCCTGCTGTGGTGAATGTGTTTAATGCATTACACTTTTTATATGTAAGTAGATATTTATGTATGAATTAAAAAATTTCTTCCAAGTTTTTTATTTTATTTTTATTAAACGAAGTTTTTGATGTTTATTTAAAATTTATAATACTGTTTGGGCAAAAGTTGAAAAGGTATTTCATGAAACACACCCAGTTTGCCCAATTGCACAAATGTCAATTTTAAAAATTCTCACGAAAAACCTTATTGAAATAAGTTAAGCTATATTCAATAAAATGAATGAAATAAAGTGAAATGATAGAAATTAATGTGATATACATACATACTTAAACGTTTATGGTGTAGTTTCCCCATTATAAGCAACTTGTCTAGAGAATGTATATAAGGACATATTATACAAAATGATATAGATGTGTTGACTGCTTGCAATGTCGAAACTACACCTTAATACTTAAAATCTATTAAAGTAAAAAATCAATACCTATAGTTAATAAAATGTCAACTCATGTCATCAAAAGCAAATACAAAATTATAAAAACATGTGACGAAATATTGAATATATTGAGCCTCCCATTTAAAGGTGAGTTTCACACTATCTGTCACATACAATATAAAAAATTAGCACTGCCATACAAGGAATTTTCGTAATATTGGCTAACGTTAAAGAGGAAATAATTAAAAGTGTACCCAAAACTGCTTTTACTTCAATACAAATTTCCAAATGACATTATTGTTGATCTAATTTACAAAAACTGGGATGATGTTATGTTAATTTTTTATAAAATTTTATTTTCGTTAAATTATCTCCACTTTTCTAGCAACAAAAATATTTCGTTCTTAGTTAGGTCAAGCCTCTACTAATAAATGTAATATTTTTCATAACTAAGTCACAATCCTTTGTAACCAAGTTCTTGTCTTTACTAAAATTTTCAAATACACGAACCATTAATGAATTGATGATGGCCAGCCCCGAGTTATATAGAAGGTAGATTGTTAGATTAACTAAACATTGTGAAAAGTGTTTTTTATTTTTTGGTCGGTGATTTATTTTATTATGCTCACAAAATCACCTCAAATTTGGTTTGGAAAAAAAGCAGAGATTGGAATAATTTTTTTACTTTAACTGCCTCTTCCACTATTTCGAAAGAAGGTCTTCATTCGCATTCTAAGCGAAAGAAAACTGATTTCCATTTCTCTATCTTACTTCTGAACGAACATTGTCTCGAACGACAAGTCGCAAGAAAACGTAAGTGTTTTCATACAGATTTTCATACCACTAATTCGAATGAGTAGTTAACAAAGCGAACACTATGTCAAAATCACTCACTTGCTATTTTGCTTTCGTGTAGTAAAATTTATTTGCAAATAATTCAGTAAAGTTTGTAAAATTATTATTTATATATTTATCAAAATATTATTGAACACTTTAGTTTTGATCATGATACAATAATATAAAGGTACAACCACATTTGACGTATAAAATTAATTCTGACTTTTGCCCCAATTATTTGGTTACTGTTTTTTTTGTAAACAGAGAGGAAAGCGTTGCCACACGTATATAATGGCAACTTTTATTTAGGAATGCTTCTTGAAATGTGTAATTTGAGTTTAGAAATTGTAGTTAACACGTATTTTTTTTAATGTTAATTGAACATGAGAATAACGAAATCTGTGTGTAATAAGACCTACAAAAGCAAATATTTGATTAATTATTTAATTAAATCACGGCTTGGGATGCTACTTCGTTCTTAAAAACATCGATATAAAGATACGGCGTTTCTTAGAAGCGATACATCGATCTTTTATTAGCGGAATTCACGGTTGTTTCATACACATAATACACATTTGCATATACTTCGTGTGCAAATTTATTGCTGGTTTACATCAAGCACAACACACATACTGTGACATTTGCATTTAAGGTAAACACCTTTCAAAGCTCTTAAATTTGTTCTTGTTTCTTTGCAAAGTAACAGTAAGCATTGTTGTCGCCGAGATCTGGTTGGATGTTCTGCTCTCGTCGGTGTCAAAATACAAAAAGCTCTTTATAAAAGTTTGCAAATTGTGCATATGGCTTGGACGTAGCTGAACAAGAGTTAATGCTTTGTTGATATATACAACAAACACTGTTCTTCATTTTTGTTTGCTAAGGACATGGCCTATGATTGGACTAGGAACATGTAATTATCAGATTTCTCCTTAAAATGGACCACGTGGTCTAATAATATCCGTAAGGATGCTACAACCCGTTAACAATTTCATCCAAATAATGTAAGGCAGTTACGTCTAAGCACACATACTCTAATACAGGGTGGGCCAAAAGAAACCAAGGGGTGTAAAAGTTTAATAACTTTTTTGTTTATTAATTTTTTTTTATTTTTTCTTTCAGATTATATAGACAACACTTGGAGAATTTATAATGGAGAGGTTCACAACTGAACAGAGAACCAGAACAATAGAATTTTATGAAATCAACTTTATTGAAAATTTGATTATGAGTGATGAAGCTCATTTTCATTTGAATGGCTTTGTTAATAAGCAGAACTGTAGGTTCTGGGGTTCTCAAAATCCAAGGGCCATTCATCAACGCCAATTGCACCCCATCAGGTGTACAGTATGGTGTGGGATCACATCTGAAAATGTCATTGGGCCCTACTTCTTCGAGAATGAAGATGGAAGTGCTGTAACCGTAAATGGAGAGCGGTATCGGTTTATGATAGAAAATTTTTTACGTCCTGCTCTTGAAAACAGACCTGGTATGTGGTTTCAGCAGGACGGAGCCACTGCCCATACTGCCCGAGACACAATGGCACTTTTAAGTCAAATTTTTGGAGAGCGAATAATTTCTCGAAATTCGGAAATTATTTGGCCAGCGCGATCGCCAGGTTTGACAGCACCCGGCTATTTTCTTTGGGGTTTTTTGAAGGAGCGAGTGTATGTAAACAAGCCAGAGACAATCCTTAAACTCAAGGCAAACATTGTTGCAGAAATTCGAAAGCTACAGCCACAAGTTTTGAAAGATGTCAGTGCGAAGCTGAAAACGGTGGTCATTTAAGAGACATCATTTTTCATACTTAGTGTAAAAAAATTTCCATTTTTTATATTATATAATCTGAAATAAAAACTAAAAAAAAGTTAATAAACAAAAAAGTTATTAAACTTTTACACCCCTTGGTTTCTTTTGGCCCACCCAGTATATGTATTTCAGTTAAACAGCTTTGTTATTGTTTATTTTCAAAGACCAAAGATGTCGCCGAGATCTGGCGGCAAATCGCGGCACTCGGTATCGAATTACGAAATATTTCCATATAAATTCTATTGAAATATTTCGTAATTACTTAATTTGCCCCCTGCTTATATGTTGTGCTCTCGTCAGTGTGAAAACACAAAAGGTCTTTTGTAAAACTTTGTACATAGTGCGTATAGCTTGGACGCAGTTGATGTAAGGCAATACACCAGAGAGTATAAAGACAAAGTTCCGCCTTGATTCATTTGTAAATTTCCTTTCTGTTGTATCTTGCTTGCTGCCGTTGTTGGTGCTGCTGTAACTTTTTTGCTGTTTATTTTTTATAAATTTATGAAATAATTAAAATATTTTCCATTATTTTTAATTTAATAAACAAGAACGTCAAAAAAATAAAAAAAAACTCGGATTTCATAAATTAATAAGGTAGCATTAATTTTGAGAGTAAAAAATAATCGGGACAAACGTCAGAAGGTTAATATGGCGACGAAAAGAGAGAACGGTTTTACCTTTATATTATTGTATCATGGTTTTGATTATTGTTTTATGTTCATTATAAAAAGTACTCGCTCATTTTAAACAAAACGAATGTAGTTGTAAAGCAAAACAGTAATAACATTCTGTTGTTGTGCGACTATTTTGTTGAATTCTTTTTCGTTATTCAATATGGTTGTATTTATTTTCATATAAATGTTAGTAAGTTTAAGAAAATCGCTAGAAATAATTGAAATATACAAATTAACACTATTTTAATTTATAAACACGTAAAACAAAAAAATGACATACGTAATCACAAGCGAAAGAAAGCTGTCGACATTGTGGAATGAAAATGTATTAGAATTCGAGCGACTAGGTTTCTTTCGCATAGTTTTTCTTTCGACATAGTGGAAGTGGCAGTAAATACATTTTACTAAAAATATTGGTATGTAATTCATAAAATTTTATTAATGTTTGAAAATTAAACAAAAGTAGTATTGTCCAGACTTGAAATTTTTTTTTTACACTGAATATTTTTAATATACAATAATCATGCATTTTGGTTCAACCCGATTACTAATATCAAAAATTATAGTACATATGTATATTGAATTCTAGTTTCTAATTCTATAGTTTCAACATGAAATCTAATTCTGATTGTAACATAAATTAGGTTTATTTACGTAGATGTAGATTTTATTTCGTCAGAGGTTGCACTTGTTCCTGTTGCAACATCATTAAATGTGACATACGAGTGTTAGGATCAACATAATAATGAATAAACTTATCAAATTCACGTGTATGATGCACATTTTTTAAATGATGTGTCAAACTGTTTCTAGAAAAAAATCTTTATCACAAATTTTGCATTTCGTTTGAGGTTGATTCAGGTGGACAGCTTTATGTTCTCTCCAACCAATAGTTGAAATATTTTTATTTTTTATTTATTTATTTATTTATAACAATAAACAACCGAGCCCATAGGGCCATATATAGTTGGTGGACTACAAGAATTTTTGTTGCAGAAATTTTTGAGTTTATGGGTAAGAGAAGTGAGAAGGTTGGAGAGGGGTAAACAGTTTCATTTGCTCTGCAATTCTTTTTTGTTCTTGAATTAGTACTTGTTAATTTAAATTCGGTAAATGTATTTGATGTTTTATTTTATTTTATTACTTCACTTGTAAGAAAAACACAAAAATAACAAAAAAATAATATAATTGCTAATTTTTCGCGGAAATTTGTAGTATAATGGAATTTTTTAATTCATAATTGCAAAACTAGAATTTCATAATGCGGATTCTAATGCAATTTCATCAATTGTATCGACAAAAATTTCAAGTTTAAACGACGACTTAGCACATGTAAATTAAATGATGATAATTTTTTCGAGAAAAATTTAATAAGTTAAGACTTAGAATAAATGTGGCTTTGTAGGACTTTAGTTGTGGTATTGACATAATTTTTTTTAATACATTTCAAATGTTTGTCCATATTTTAACATGTGAATCATATCTACGGTTTAATACTCGTATCAAATCTCACATCTCTTGAATACCAAAGCTAGTTATATAATTTTATTTAGTTTCAATCCAAAATCCAAAAAATTTTTTGGACAAAAATAAATGAATTAAAAAGAATAATTTTAAATTATTGTTATTTGTAGTTGTTTTTTACTTACTTTTTCCTTAACAGCCGACTTAAATTCAATTAAAAACATGTGCATACATTTTAAATTTTTATTTTTCAAATAATAGCAGTATTCATAAAAAATACTGAAAGAGTTTATGCTCCATGTTCACATTTTGTTTATTTATTTTATTTATTAGTTTATTATTATTTTTTAATTAAATATTATTATTATTATTTTTTATACAATAGGTAAAGTACATTTTTGTTTGTTTGTTTCATTTGTTGGTTTTTGTCTTTGCTATTTTTCAATTGATTTCCATTTAAATTTCAGTTATTTTACAGTGTTGTTCATTTCTTGTTGTTCTTTTTTATGTGGGGAGTTATTATTTTTCTCTTTGTTAATAATTTTTTTATACACACTTTTACTTCACTTTTATTTATTTTTTGCTATCTGTTATGCGAAAAATCCCTCTTTTTTACATGAAACATGAAATGAATATTTTTAACAAATAATTGGTTTTTGTCATAAAAATTTGTGTTCTTGCCTTTAAAATATAAAGCTAAACAATAAATACAAATACAATATAGTTTTTAAATAGCACACATAATACACAATAATAATAATGATACGCAAATTTTTAATTAAGCTTTTTCTTATCAGTTTTCCTAGGCAAAACTTAATTAAGTTCAAAATTATTATGTGCCGTAATTTTTCAAAAATTTTGCTAATATGTAATGTAATTTTTTTATTTGTAAGATTTTAATAATAATAACTTGTGTATTATATAAATTATATGCATTTTTTTTAAATGTAAACTTTCTATTAATATAATTTGTTTAGATTTAAATACAATTTTGTTGACTTTTACAAATTTTGAGTTTGACTTTTGGGAAACCCACTTAAAATGCAATGATTTTGTAAAGAGTTTTATTTTTGTGTTCAATTACCTTTTTATGCACATCAAGTTAAAAATGATAATGCTTTTTTGTGTGTATTGTATATCTTCTTTCAAAATTTAATTTGCCTAAATTTTCTTATAATTTTCCTAAAATTTTAATCGTATACGCCTGAAAATTTATTATTTATTATTATTTTTTTTACATATCTTACAACATTTACTTTAATTAATTTATAATCTGTTTTAAGTTTATCCAAAAATGTGTTTATGTATAAGAAACTTTTTTTAGAAAAAGTTTTTTAATTTTTCCCAAAAATTTTTATATACAAAAGTTTTTTTTTTTTTGTTAAGTTAATTTTTGTCAAGTTTTTCCTTATTCTTTCTTAGGCCGTGGTATACATTTGTATGTATGTTTCTAATTTTGTGATTTTGATTTTCGAGATATGAATTTAATTTAGCTTCAGCATTACATTTTTGTGTTTAAGTCCTGGGGGCAAATTACGGCACTCGTTATCGAACGAAATTACGAAACATTTCCATATAAACTCTATTGAAATATTTCGCAATTTCGTTCGATAACGAGTGCCGTAATTTGCCCCCTGGTTGTTAAAAGTTCTTTTTATGGTGACTATTTCAAAAAAAAAAAAAAAATTATTTTTTATTCTTAATATTTCTTACTTTTGGTCCCTGAATAATAAGTGTTTTTTTTTGTTATTTATGTTTTTTTTTGTCAAAAATAAATCCTATTATTTTGTTTGTTTGTTAAACTATGCTTTATTGTTCAAAATCTTACAGTCATTTCAGTTAATATGATTAAAAAAGTACTTTTAAAGAAAATTCACAAATTAGACAGGTCACGGAACTTAAGCTTAATTTTTAGTAAAATCAAATAAAATATGATATTAAGTTTTTTTTCATTTATGATTTTTAACTTTTAGTCATCTGGACACTTAATAATACGGTGACAAAACATCGATTCTGTAGAGAAAATAAATACTTGAACAATTTTATAAAATTAATGAATTAAATGTTTTTTTTTTAAATTTGCACCACAAAAGAAATTAATAATATCAATTAATTAATTAATTAATTTTAAAAATTTAATTGTATCAATTTAATTTTTGATTTAAAATATTTAATGAATAGTTTTTTTGTGTAGTACACAATAAAAGAAACAAAAAAAAAAATTGTAGAACATTAAATATAACAAACATTATCATATAGAATTTTTATATGTCTGACTCTGGAAGCATCAGTAAAAAATACTTTCTAAACTTTTAAAAGAAAATAGTTATTTATATATTCTTAAAAAACGCAGTCAGTACAATATGATAATATAACAGCATAGAACACATTTTGAATTGCTAAATGTATTTAAATTTTAAATTAATTGTAAGCCTTTTATTGAGCTGCAAAACCCATAGACTTCTCAAACTTGAAAACATCCCAGTAAAAAAAAAATGGAAGTCATTCTGAAGGAACCACATTTTCATTGCTTCCAAGAAAATCGATATTTTTAATTTGCCGATAGTTAGCAGAAAACCAAGTAGAAGTTTATTTTAATCACACAAAACCTTGTAGTTTTTCCATAGTTTTAGTAAATACTCACCGAAATGTTCAAAAAATCGATTTTTTTAAAGAAATTTATGAACTAATTTTCGACTAAAATTTAGAAGTTATTTGCTTAAATTTACATGAAAACACTCTTTCGCGTTTAAATTCGTATAAAAAGAAACGAATTGTTAAAATATGTAAATTTTTAAAATTTTTCCTAGATGTAAATATTACCATAGAACACAATAAAGGAAATTTTTCTTAAAATCGCTTCTAATTTGGCGACTAGGCATCGAAAAAGAGAACTTCTTGCAATGACAACCCTATGTAAAAACCATTAGATTGGATCGAAATTTGAACTACTTTCAGACTGCAAACTCTACATTTTCATGACTTCTTTGGAGTGTCTTTTTTTACTGGGATAATAAGGCTTGCGTGAAATACACAGATGTGTTCAAAAAAATACATGCTTTATCCAGAAAAAAAAAAAAAATGTGCAACAGCTTATAAAGTATTTGTATTCCGTGAAGTTCCCTTGTCAAGTAATAAAATTGAACAAGAAATTTAATATCATATTTTATTAGAAATATTGTTTTTAAATCTCTAGCATCATTAGAATTAGTTTTTATAAAATTTAATTTCCTGTCAAATTTATTGATTTTCCTTAAGGTTTTTAGTGGTTTTTGTGTTGAGTTTTATTTTATAAATTAAAATGTATCAAAAGCATTAAGTGGGTTATTGTTTTTTATTTAAAAATTAGTTTTTTTTTAGTTTCAAAAAGTTGTTATTTTATTTATTTGTTTTTAAAAAGTTATTAAAAATATCATCAAAAAATATGTGTGTGTGTGTAGATTTTAACAAAAAAAAAAAAAAAACAAACAAAAGAAAATTTAAAAAAGTTAAGGTTCAAAGGAAACAAAAAACATATGTAGATATTTTTAAAATGTTTGCCAATATTTTATTTGTTGTTGCAATTTCTGTTTTGGTTGTAAAATTTCAATTCTATTTCAATGCTTTGTCTATTGTATTTGTTGTTATATATTTTGTAGTATATAAGTTCTTATTGCTGTTGTTGTTGCTGTTGTTTTATTGTTTACGAGCCAATTATATTTATGTGAATATGGAGCAAATAGTGACAGTGTTAATGTGTGACGTAGTAATTTTAAATTTTAAACCATTTTTTTTATTTTTTCAACAGGTCTGACCATGTTAATAAAACTTTTTATTCATTGATGCCCCTTTTAGAATGTATACATACATATGAAAGAACGACTAAGTAGTTTTCTAATATTTCACTGCTGTTGTTGAATCTAATATTTATGACTTATTAGTTTGATTAGCCTGAGCTAGATTACCGCTGATACGAGTACATGAATTCTGTGTTCGTTTTACACTAAAACCTATAATCACACAAAATTATTATTTTCTGTTAACGTCCAAACTATTTGCCCTCCCACTTAACCATGATTTTCTATGACATTCGTTGTGTAATGTCGAGCTGTTGCCAATTTTTATTGGGTTTATACACTCTAGACTTTGCTAAGTGAAATTATATCTATTTTGTGCTTGTTTCTAGTTTATCAAAATTGGAAAATATGCAAAAAGCCCAAATCTTCGTTTTTTATGTTCCTTTTTATATCAGAGTTAAATATGCAATTTTCCAAAATTGATCTTTCAAAATATAGGTTGGGTTATTTAAAGAAGTCTCATGTCCGAATATATTCGAGTAAATATACTTAAATCCTTGTCTCAGTTTGTTGCTTATTTCCACTATACAAAAACAAAAAACATCTTCACAAAACATTTACGTACCTTTCCACAATATATGGTTAAAAGATAACATGGACTTTAACGGCACATGGATGTTCGGCTAATTCTGTCTTTTGCTATATACAATCAGATTTTTAAAGTGTTAGTATGTGGGAATTGGGTTTGTTTTTTTTGTTTTTGGTTCTGCAGTCAGAAACAAAAGTGTTACTGTCCGCGTAAAAAATTACCCCTTTCTTTTCTCAGTGTATATTAGCAAAACGCATCTGGTTAAATTGCACACAAGTAAGTATTGTCAATTCAATAACGATAGCGTGATTGATTTTTACACGTTCCAAAAAATCTTTACTAATATTATGAACAGCTTGTATGTTTGTTTGAGTATTAGTAGTCCCACTAAATTGCTTAGCGAAAAGTCCACTAATATTTCGTTTATAGGTTTTTCTAACCTGCTCAGAACTAATTATTATGTCTTGTTGAGAGAGAAATAGATAAATTTTTAAAAATTTTCAAACTTTCTTCAAAACCAATATACAAAATATTTTTAAAGGTCGACTGGCAACGGGCCACCCAGATTGTTGTTAATCGTTAAATATGACACTAACACCGCCAATATTTACTTTGGTCTATTGTTTATTTAGTTTGAATAATATATATGTACGTATTTGTAATTATTTTCATTAAATATTTATTTATATATAATTTTTAAAAATTTTTATTTTGTTTTTGTTTCTGTTAAACTGTATTGTTGTTGTATTGATATGGTTGAGAAAAGAAAAATGTTCTTTGTTCAAAGTGGCTAAAATGCAAATCAAAAATTTTGTTGGGTGGGTGAATAATGTACAGTTGTGAGAGTGTGTGTGAGTGTGCGTGCGTGGCACACGAGCTTCTCGTGTATAATTAATTAAAAAAGAAAGCATAACTGATAAAGTGTTTTTGTTGTTGAAGGTTAATATGGATGGGAGACTGAGGGCCTGTCCCATGATAATGAAAGAAAACCACCGATCGATTACATATGTACTTGTATAGAACACACATTTTTTTTGCTTTCTTTGTTGTTAGGACATATTGTCGATCGAACATTTCATGTCGACATCGTGGGACAGGCGGTTAAAATTTATGCATGGTTTTGATCAAAATGTAACCCAATACTATTTATGTTCACACTTATGTTTTTCAACATGTTTAAGACGAGTTTTCTAAAAACTAAACACAACCGTTCACATTATATTTCAGATATTTAAGGTTGACGTTTTGTCAAAAAATTATTGTGTCAATGTATGATAAAACATCTCAAAACTGTCGTGTTTAAACTCTTAAACACGAATGAGACGTCAAACACATAAGTATGAACATAGTATAAGTATGTGTCTAAATTAAAAGAAAACAAAATTTATAATTTTTTATTTTTATTTTTTTGTAACTAATTTATTTATTAATAAAAAATTATGCGAATATAATTTTGTAAATTTTTAAGAATTATATTGTAAAAAATAATAAAAGTTAACGAAAAAGATTAAAAATTAATAAAAATAATTATATATATATATATATGTATATATCATAATATTTATAAAATAATAAACACAAACATCCAGTTTCTTCCATTTTTATTATTTTTTGCTTTCTCTTGACAACTTATGAAATAAATTTTATTTGTTTACTTTACTTTTGTTGTTGTTTTTTCTTTATGATAATTATAATAATTTTAAAAGTACAGATATTTAAAAGTAAAGGTATAAATCTTAAAAAAACTTGTATAAGGTTTCTTTTTCATTTCTTTCTCTTACATTGATTATAAACTTAAACAATTAAAAGTTCTAATTTTATATATAGTTATGTATATATTTTTCAACTACTTTGTTTTAAAAATAAAATAATTATAAGGTTGTAGCATAATATTTTACATATATAACTATTTAAAAAGTTAACATAGAATTAGACAAAAAAAAACTTTAAAGTTGGGTGGAAAACATTAACAAAAATTAAGAAAAAAAAATAATAATAATAATATATAAAGTTTTTCATTAAAATTAGAGTATAATATATAAATTAACACAGTTTATTAATTTGATTCTTTTAATTTTTTTTTTGTAGAATTTTTAGAATTCTTTTCTTTGTTTTGACAAGAAAGATCTGTTTGTGTTTGCTTAAAAACAAAAGAGAAAATAAAATTAGTAAAATTTATAACATTGATTGCTGGAAAAATATTTATATTTTTGTAGCTTGTTTGTTTTTTGTTGGAACGTGTTTTTTTTACTTAATTTTTTTTATATGGTAAAAGTGAAAATTTATTTAAAAAAAAGAATAGTTTTTCCCAAATAATAATATTAAAAAACGAAAGTCTAAGGGCCATTTTCACAACTTGCCTTTAGTTAAAGGTAGGATTTTGTCTGCCTGATAAATATCTTTGCATTATTGCATCTTAACTTTTTTATTGTTATTATTACCAATAATAATAATATTTAATGGATAAAAAAATAATAAATGAAGGTTTTATAATGCAAAGCCATTTGTCAGGCAGACAAAATCCTAACTTTAACTAAAGGCAAGTTGTGAAAATGGCCCTAAAAGTTGTACTTTTTTCAGTTAATTATTTTTTTTTTAGATTTTTGACTTTTCTATCTTTTGTTTTGAAATCATAAATTATTTTTAAAATATATTTTGTTTTTTTTTAGGTTAAAAACGAGAAACATTTCTGTTATTGTTTTGTTTTTGTTGTATTTAAAGTGTATTTGTTGTTGTTGTTGTTGTTGTTCTTGCTGTGTTTGTTTTACTATTGTAGTTTTCGTTCTATTTATATAATTTTTGTATATGTATTAATTTAAAATCTATTGTAATTATATGATTTGTTTTTGAGTTTAGTTGAAGCTTACTTACTATTGGTTTTACTTTTTTATTCTGTTCTATTGTAGGTTTGTATTTTGCAAATTAATTAAGAATTCTTATGTTGTTTTACGATAATTATTTAAATTTTTTGTTATATGATGTATTCTTAACTATTGTTACAGATTTCAGTTTTGGGTTTAGAATGTTAAAGGAAACAAATTTCAGTTCAAGGACAGGTTATAGTTTAATTAGGAGAAATACTTATGTCCATTATGATAGTCTGTATAAATTTTACTAGAATGCCTTTCTATCATAAAGAAACAAATTAGAAAATGCTGTAAAGATCCATGTTTTTTTTTTTTTGTTAGCAAATAGGTTTTCTATAGACATGTAAAGTTTTTTTTATAGCTTTTTTTTAAGAATGAATAGTTTTGTAGAAGAACTTGTTAAATATATTTTGCGCATGTCCTTAATTTAAGAAAACAAAATATTTCTAGAAACCTGTCTTTGATAATATATGTAATTTTTTTTTGCTTTTGCTTTGCTTTTAACATAAAATATTTCCTCGAAATATGAATAAATTATTAACTTTTGGTTGTATAACAGTTCGGTGATTTGCATAACAGTCAAGAAGTGTTTATATTAAAAAGAAAATTAAAAACAAAGGAAAATTATTTAAAATGAAGAATGAGAAAAGAACTAGAATTGCTAAATTTTTTGTTCTATTGTTATTGCATTACTGACTATTGTTTGGATTTAATTATTAACTCCGGTATAAATAAACGATTATTAAAGTTAATGTTGGCTTAAGAAAACTGGTTTAAAGAATACTTTGACTTTAACAATCGTTTATGAATACTGGTGTGGGGTTTTATTTTTCAATTTATTTTAAGATAAAAACTATGGTTTAATTGTTTATATGTAATTAATTTAATGTTGCTGGATATTACTATTGTTGTTGGATATAACTATTGTTGTTGGATATAACTATTGTTGTTGGATATAACTATTGTTGTTGTAGTGGTTGTTGGTATTTGTTTAAGGACTAAGGGGATTACTGTAAGGGGAAGGTGTGGGGTTTTCCTTTGTCAATTTGCATCAATTATTAAAAATCTATTGTTAATTATGGTAAGTTGTAGTGATTTAGTACTATTGTAGGTTAATTCTGGTTGGTTGTTCTATTTTAAATTTATATTATAATTTAATTTTTGTATATGCAATGTCTATAGTTTAGGTTAATTAATTATTTTGTTATTCTTTTTTTTTGGTAATTAATTGAAAAAAAACCAAAATATTGGTTGGACAATTTCAACAAAAAAAAAAAAAAAAACTTTAAACAAAAAAATCAACAATCGACTGTTTTGTTTTATTGTTTGTTTTTCTTTCATATTTTACTCATAGGCGCACTGCTGCTTGTTAAAATATTGTAACTGTTATATTTATGAGAAAGAGAACGAAAGACTTTTATATTATCTTTCCTCCTCGATCTCTGTTTTGTTTCTTGGTTTGTTTGTTATTTTTGCTTGTAATCAAAAAGTAACCGGGCTATTTTGTTTGTTATTATAATTAAGTGGTAAAAAAATGTTCATCTTATTTATTGGTACAAAAAACTGGGATGTTTAGAGCAAATGATTTCCCTTTTTTGAGAACTTGTAAAAAAACACCTGCCTGATAATTGTTATACAAATTTATATATGTACTTAACCATTTTGTTAAGTTATTTAAATTTTTTATATTCCAAGGACATTATATGCCAAAGACATCCTAAAAAATTCCTAAAAGCGTTTAATGGGTAGATAAATTTTCTTTAGTGATAATTAAAAGTTTAGCATTATTCTTAAGGAATGGCTTAAACATGACTTGCACAGGATCTATAAATGCATGTGTTCGACTTTTTGTGGAGTCATATTAAAAACCTTCAAGCGTGAAATAAGAAGCGCGCTTGCTATCGCGTATTGCACTTACTGTGTATAATAATGTATAATATAATTCACAATTAGTTCGCATTGAAATAAGTATAAGTATGTATTTAAAGTTTACAGACAGTTTTTTAACGTTTAATACAAGACTTTATTTTACACGTGATAAAATCTGAAGAAATGTTTCAGTACTGCAAAATTTTTACGTATTTCAGTTAAAAGCAGTTTTTTTACTTTTTCTTTTTTGAGTTTCAATATTGTTAAGTAAAATAATTTTTTCCCTTGTTCTTTTTAAGAATAATTCTTGACTTGGGTCGAACTCGTTCATTAGTATATTTTTAACAAAAACTTATGATCGAATTTATTTAAATTGCATGGGTTTTGTTAGAAGTTTGTGTTAAAAATGAGACAGTGAACGAGTTCCACCTAAGTCTGAATAATTCCATTTAGGTCATTGCATCAAAATCCCAGTGTTTGTACAATTTACTGTTGTTTTATTTCAAGTGCTTTGGGCTATTGTTGTTGTTGTTGTTTACTGTGGATACTAAAATTTAAATATTACTATTACTGTTGTTGTTACTCAAGTTTTATTTGATTTTTGTTGTTTTGAAATGTATGGTTCTATTGCTGGTCTTGTTTCTCGGTATTAAAGTATTATAACAGATATTTCAAGTGATAAAATTTAAGATAAACAATTTTGGAGTTGTTTTTAATAGTTTAAAACAAAAATATTTGACTAAACTAAACGGTTGTTAAGGTTAATAATGGTTTATTATGAATTTTGTATGAAAAAAACTGTTTTAAAGAATACCGTAGCCTTAACAATTGTTTATGAAAATTGGTGTAAGTTTTTAAGCAACTTGTCCATGTTATTTGAAAACTTTTCGCCAACAAATGCTTTAAGAGAAATATAAAACTTTGTTATTAAATCTGGCTATATTCCTTTGAAAAATTCGCAATACAGCATATATCTGTTATAAACTTCAATTCCATATAATTATTGTTGTTGTTTTCTGATAATAAATTTATTCAATATTCTTGGTATATTTCTTTCAGGTCCATCTATTGAACATAAATTTAGAAAACATTATTAAAATTTTGTTAAGCAAAAATTTGTTTAATTTCAATTGTTTTTTGTAGCCAAAAAAATATGTTTGCATTGCTGTAATTTTTTTTAAAGAAATATGTACTTAGAGAAATGAATAGATTGTTTGCTTCTGGTTTACAAAATAATAATATTATGTTTCTCGTTTTTGGTTTAGAAATGTTATATTATTAAAAATTATTTAAAATATCAAACTACATAGTTTCTCTTAAATAAGACTGCTTGTAGTTTGAAAAACCGAATCAATTTAGACGTTATTTCAAAATATAAAAAGTCTTATTATAAGTCGTTTTGTTATCTTGATTGTGAAGTATGTATGTATATAAATTCTTTTTTAATTAAATTTTCTTGTTAATACATTTGGTTAAAGCAAGGTCGTCATTGCAACTAAATATTTTTTTTAGTTTGTTTAAAAAATAATTAATTAAAAATAGGTTTAGGATTTTCTTTCACTAAATAAAAAGTGTTTCTAACATATTATGCATGTATATACTATATAATTTTAATGTTTTGATTTTAACTTTGGGTTTATATTATTAATTAAATTAAAAAAAAAAATATTTAATATTTTAGGGTAAAACTAAAGTTTTTTTTTCTCAATTTTTTCAATCTGTTTCAATTTTAATTATTAAATATAAACCATTAAACAATTGCACTATATAAATTTAATATTAATTGATAATTTTTGTTGTTCTTCTTCCATTTATCCATCTATCATTTCTAATGTTTTTCTTTTTGCTTACACTTTTTTAATTATATGTACAAAGTAATAAAATTATAAAAGAAAGACCTTAGGCCTTAACTACTATTTGATGGAATAATTCTCAACTTGAAGAAAACAACACAATCATACACAAACAAAAATCGTATTTTTGAAGAAATATATAAAATAAAATTTTTTTTCTAATATACATGAATAATCAATCTTTTTCTCTCCCTTGCTAATAGAACATATACCTGAGGGACCTTTTCTATTTACTTGGTAACAGATCTTATATGAAGTTTGCTCCAAGTTTGTTTTTAAACGTTTCGAAATTCCCCTATTTCTCTAGTTAAAATGTTTTACATTTCATTAACGAATCTTCTCTCGTTTCTTTACACACAATTATTTAAATTTACAAACAAGTAAATTTTCTCGTAAATGGCTTAATAATAAAGTAAATGTTGCATTAATTGTCCCTCCTATTTTTTAGTTTATGCTTTCATATTTTGTTTTTTGGTATTATTTTTATTGACATTAAAGCAAAAATATTTTGCGCGTTTAAGGAGACTGAGACTGATTTTAATATCTTTTAAAGTTATTTTATTTAAAATTTGACTGATATTTTCTTAAATTTACTTTTTGAAAAGAAAGTTCAAATTTTAATTTTCCAAAAGGGCACTTGGTGGTTCTTTTTGAAAAATACTTCTTTAAAAGTTTTTTTTTTCAAAAATAAATTTTTTAGAAGTTGCAAGGCAAATTTTTCGAAGAAATAATTTCTTAAAGGGTACTTTTTTGAAAAAGTACCTTTTTTAAAGTGCACTTTCTTAAAAGGTGCTTTTTTAAAAGATACTTTTTTTAAAAGGCACTTTTTAAGAGCTATTTTTGAAAAAGTTAATTTTTGAATGGTTTTTTTTTTCAAAACTCCTCTTTTTTCCAAAAAGTACTTTTTTTTTTTTTTAGAAAGTAAGTAAGGTAGCTACATTTTTAAAAAGTAATTTTACAAAAACTTTGAAATTTATTTTTTAAAAAATACTTCTTTAAAAGGCATTTTTCACAATGAAATTCTTTATAAGATGCATTTTTAAAAGGGATCTTTTTAAAAAGTAACATCTTTGAAATGTACTTTTTAACTTTTATTGGAGAAATTAGTTTTTAGCAGATAATTTAAAAAAACACTTATTTTAAACGTAGCTTTTTAAAAGATAATTTCTTAAAGGTACTTTTTAAAAAATAATTTTTAAAAACGTACTCTTTCAGAAAGAACATTTTGAAAAGGATTAATTTTTAAAAGGTAAATTTTCAAACGGTACTTTTCTAAAAGAGCGATTTTAATTGATACTATTTTAGAAGCTACTTTTTCAAATGGTCCTTTTTTAAGAGGTACTTTGTAATAAATGCACTTTTTTTAAAAGATACTTTTGAAAGATGCCTTTTTAACACGGTTCTCTTTAAACACTTTTAAACAAACTTCGTAAAAGAATACATATCCGCTTGAAGCATGTTGAAGATGAGTTACCTTCTTGAAAACATTTTTTCAAAAGCAAAATTTTCGTTTATCCCTTATTGCGCAATAGTTTCTCTTCTTATGTCAATAAATATTTGCACTTAAATTGAAATACATAAATTATTCCAATTCATTATCTATTGTATGAACCAAATATTGTATTAACATATTTCCCTACAAATGTTTATATAGAAATTATCAAGGACAACAGCAACATGAAACTCATACAATAGATTCCAAATTGAACAATAGACTTATAACTTCCAAAGATTGCTTGTTTCTTCTTCTTATTGCCGAATATTTCTTTCAGATTAAAAAAAAAAAAAGAATTGATCTTAAATTGAATTTAATAGATTCGAAACCAATTATTTAATATTTTAAAAAAAGAACAAAAAAGAATCATTTGACAATGTTTGCAATACTAACCAATATTTGCTTTTGTTTTGATTTTGTATTTGTTTTATATTTAAATGAATGCAAACATTAATTTTTTTATTTATAAATTTCACTTCTTTAATCAATTATCAATTATTTTAAGATTTTAGTTTCAATTTTCTTTCAATTTAACTGTGTTTTTCAACTTTTACCATAAAACAGTTTTTTTTATATATTTTCACCAAGTTTCTTGTTTAAATAATTATTTTCTGTTATTTATCATTAAAGTAATAAGTTTTATTTTTTTTAAATATTTTTAAAAATATTCCACATAATTGCACTTTTAATATTGTTGGTTTTCAATTTATTTATTCATTATTTAAATATTTAAAATTAATATTATTCGTGTTGAACATTTTTTGCTTTTATTATTGATTTTCCTTTTAAGAGTAAAAGTAAAATGTTTATTTTCAATTTCTCCGGTTGATGTTGTTTGTGGCTGGTCTTATGTATTTAAAAAAAATTTTAATTTTTATCAAAGTTTTATGACAAGGCCAACCAAGCTTAGCTTAACATGGCATTGGTTTAATTGTTTATACAAATTTATACTCTTTGTTTTTGTATATATTTAAAATAAAATATAATGCTTAAATACATCCAAAATATAGCAAATATTTTGTAGATTTATTGTGTTACTTTAATAATATGTATTTGATTTAAAGAGTTTTAAAGAGTTGTAATAAGCTTCAGTGATTTATACCATGTTCACACTTATGGTCTTAAACGTGTTTAAGGCAAGTGTTTTAAAAAACTAAACACTACCGTTCACATTACATTTGAGATGTTTAAGGTTGACGTTTTGTCAGTGAATTATTGTATTTGTAAGAAATTACGAGCAATTATGCTTTTTTATTGGTTTATTATTTTCAAACCACAAATGTTCTTGTAAATATTTTAGTATTCTTTAACTAATTACTTGTTTACCAAATAATTTTTGACGTGACGCCATTTAATAACAACACAAAGTTGTGTTTAAGGAAGTGTTTTAATCTTAAACACTTCATTTGAGATGTTTAACATAACAAGTCAATGTATGGTAAAACAACTCAAAATCGTCGTGTTTAAGCTCTTAAACACGAATGAGGCGTTAAACACTTTTAAAACCATAAGTGTGAACATAGTAAAGGGTGTTTTTTATTGACGTATAGAACTTTAAGTTGGCATCACTTTTTTAACTGGCGGCCATTTTGTCAGCTGTCAAGTGATTAATATTTAGTTTGGTTTGCCATTTCATCATGAACAGGTTGACAAAAGAACAACGCTTGCAAATCGTGCAAATTTATTTCGAAAATAATGGTTCAGTTCGCGAAGTTTACCGCAAGCTCCGTCCATTTTATGGTCGACATAATCGTCCATCAGAGCAATTAATTCGGTTAACCATGGATCGTTTTCGCACTACGTTTACTCTATGTGATAATACGCATCCGCAGAGACGTCGAACAGTGCGCACCGAAGAAACAATTGCCGCTGTAGAGCAAAGTGTTGAAGAGGACCCGAATGAATCGATTCGCCACCGTGCACAGCAATTGGAGCCGACTAACCGACTATTTTGTTCCCGAATTGGATGGCATGAATGTGGATGAGTTGTGGTTCCAACAAGACGGCGCTACATGCCACACAGCGCACGCCACAATCGATTTATTGAAGGAAACATTCGATGACCGCATAATTTCGCGGAATGGACCTGTCAATTGGCCACCAAGATCGTGTGATTTGACACCATTGGATTATTTTCTTTGGGGATATGTGAAGTCGCTCGTCTACGCCAACAAACCAGAAACGTTAGCGGACTTGGAAGCCAACATTCGTGGCGTTATTGCCAACATACGGCCCCATATGCTCGAAAAAGTGGTTGAAAATTGGACCTGTAGAATTAGCTTTATTCGAGCCAGCCGCGGCGGCCACATGCCCGAAATCATATTTAAACATTAATGGCATAAAATTATCCTTCCAATAAAGCCAAATTCATGGACATTAAAACGATTTTCTTGTGTTTTATTTCAATTCGAAGTTCTATACCCCTCAAAAAAACACCCTATATTAATAAGAAACATTGCAGCAAACATGTTCACATCATGCAGGTAATATACATACATACACGTATACATACGTATATACTATTAAGTCCCGGTTCACACACGGCAATTTTAGTTGAGCAACTTTTTAGTTTATGGGAGATAGAGAGGAAAAAATGGAAAAAGCTTAAAAGTTGCTTAACTAAAATTGCCTTGTGTAAATAGAATTTTAAAATATTTGTTTAATACTTCTTTACTCACACTGAGTAATTTTTGTTGAGCAACTTTTGAGTTTATGTGCGAGAGAGAGGAGAAAATAATGCAGAGAAGTGCCGTTAAATTTTCCTCTCTCGCACCATAAACCATAAAGTTGCTCAACAAAAATTGCTGTGTGTGAACCAAAAATTGCTGTGTGTGTAGTCATTGAGACAAAAACTTTGACACATTTACACAATTCACAACCCAATCTTGAGATGCAATTAGACGTGACATGGTTTCTATGGTAATGGCAATGGCGTTATGTCGAATCATCTATAATCGAATACAGTGTTGCCCATTAGTTTGGTTCGAAAGGCTGTTTTCTATGGTTATGGTTATGTTACGTCTGATTGGACCTTTAGAGTTGTAGATTTGTTTATATAGAAGTAAACATCAACTTACGGCCTTTACAATAAGTTGAGAGTTAATTTAGGAATTAATTTAAAAAGAATAATGGAACAAACTTCAAGATAAATATCTTAATAAAACTTCTGCAATGTTTTTATTATGTTTTCGGTAATAAGGGAACAAGACGCTGTGCATGTTTTTTTTAGTAAATCACTGAAGTAAATTTTTTACACTCAAATACTTTTAAAAGAATTCATTTGAAAAATTAATTTTTCTTGTTTTTTGTTAAAAGCAGTTTGTTTTTCTTCCTAGTATACATAATTTATTTTGCTCTTGTATATTTTATATATATTTTGTTATATAATCCGATCGTTATTTATTGTTATTATTAATGGTTTCCCTTTTTTGCTGTTGTATATTATCATTCATACTAATAATTGTGATAAATTATTAACTAAAGTTCAGTTTTATTCCTTAATTATTCCTTTTGTGTCCTTTACTTCCTTGCATTTTTTTAATATATTATTCTTTTTATATATTTTTTAATATATTATTTTCTTATATATTTTATTTAGAAAATTTTCATCAAAAAATTTTGGATTAAAAATCACAGATAGTGTCTAATGTGTATATAATAAATATTTTTTTTTGTTATTTGTTTAATATTTTTTTATTTGCCAAAATACCATTAAATTAGCAATAATAAATATGATTTTTTTTGTTTTTTTATTTGTTTAATTTTTTATATAATTATAATAAATTAATTAAATTTTATTTATAACTTTACCAAATACTTTTTGTTTAATATGACCACGACATTTATAATTTAGATTCAATTACTTTTTTTTTATTGGTTGGGGACTTTTGTATGATAATATTTTTGATATAAATTTGTTGATAATTTTGTTATTTGTTTTAAGACCTAAATTTACATAATGATTTATTATATAGATGTATGCCAAAAGATTATTATAATTTATTTTTGTATCATACTATCCAACGCTGGGCGGGGCAAGAGGGAAGGAAGAATATCTGTTGGGAAAAATTTTATTTATTTATTTTATTTTTTTGAACCAATGTTACTAGTGGATTAGATTTGAATTGAGGTTGCGTAAAGAGGGTGACAAAATTTTGGTTTACTTACTCAAAACGAAGGCATGTAAAAAAACTGTGAGAGAAGCCTGGTACTTTGTTTGAAATTTCACTTGAAATCCTGCCAAATTATGCATAAATATATGTTTATTATATTCGGCGTGTGATGTTGTGCTAAAAAATATGAACACATTTTGCCTATTTGTTGAAAAAAAAACCAAATGTTGCTTATTAGCAAGGATTTTCCCAATAATCATTTTGTTTCAGAAGGTACATTTTTGTCCCACTGTAAAAATTACATATATCCTTATAAATTCTTTATTAAACGAGGATCTTTATAATGAATTTTTTTTACAATATTAAATATGTATTTGTAAAAAAAAATTAGCAAAAAGAAATTGCTTTAATCCTTTTAAGTTTAATTTCTGGTCTTATTGCTTTCGAGGATAAATGGGGCACAAAAAAGTACCAGAACTCGGCGTTATCCCCTTAAAAGTACAAAAATCAGAAAGTACCAGACCGAGACCGATTTTACCCTTTTTAAAATTTTAGTTATAGCCCATTCAGGCTGACACGAAATTAAGTAATTTAAAGCTCAAATTAAGAACGAAATCAAAAGTGTGCATGCAGGTACTGAATGACATTTGAGTTGATTTCGCAAATATCTTATTCATTGCGGCAGACATTGAAGTACTTTTTCAGTTGAATAAATTGTTTGTTACACTTGTACATTTTTTTTTTTTGCAAAAATCGCCATAAATGTAATAATTTTCAATCTTTTTTTAATTTTGTATTCAATTTAAAAATTTTTATTTATTTTATTTGTTGTTTCTCATAGTTGTAAATTTATTCATATTTGAAAAACGAAGTAGTTTTAGTACAAAAACATTATTGTATATTGTAATTTCTGGTTTATTTCATCGAAATTAAGTAAAATAACTTAATTTGGAAAATGTCAAAATATATGGGAAATTACTTAATTTCTACTTGATTTCGACCGAAATCAGGAAATTACTTAATTTGGGGTCAGCCTGAATGGGCTTTTAATGGATTTACATACAAAACTTCTAAACAAACAAATTCGAAAAATTTCAAATATTCAAAATCAGAAAATAGTTTTGTATGGGAAAATTCCAAAATCTTCACTAGGTTTGAAGGGCATGTGAAATATCTTCACAAAATTATATTTTTAATGAAACCGGAAAAGGCAGATACATTATTTGTGTTTTAGATGTGTAGATAGATAACTATGTTTTTACAATATATTTATGAAGAGGAGCTGCAACTCTATTCTGTGAATTATATGTGGAATATATTTAGGTACATTCCTTACAAACTGTTAAACAATTGTCCATTAGATTCATATTTTATAAAAGTTGTTGCCTGTTTATTCGTTTTTATAACGTGCTTAGAAACGAATTATCATCAATATTTATACAACACTTGCTATATGATGCGAATTTGGCAACTTTGAATGAAGGTTACTTTATATGAAATTTGAAATAGCTGACCAACTATGGAATATCGCTAGAACGAACTCCAAGCGACCTGCAATGTTAGTTTATCACCAAGAAACCATCTTAAAATTTACACTTTTACAGTTTAAACATTATGATTTATTAAAATAGTAATGTTTGTCACCCTGGTTTTGTTTAAATCAAATTCGAATATATTTAAATATTGTGCTTATGCTTTTCAATTAAAAAAATGTTTGAATTTTTTTCTGCTTCTTAAGATATGGCACATTTTAAGTTGGATAGTATTTACATATATATATTTTTCAAATAAATTTTTGTTTCATGTATTTTATATGAGTTTCGTGCCACAAAACATTAAAATTTGGATTAAATTATCTTATGGGGTTTATTAACTAATTTTGTTTTTCTTTTTTGATTTCATTCTTCACTTTGAATTTTTTTTAAATATATAATTTTGTTTGTTTGATTTGTTTATACATATTATTTTTGACACTTACTAAACTAGCACACAAAATATTTTTTAAGGTACATTTAATTTGAAAAATTTTTCTTTAATATATTAATTTTTAGAGTTTTGATTTTTCTTTCTAACAAAAATAAAAGAATTTTGATAGTTTTTAGTGGTTTGAATTACTGGTCTAAAAAATGTGGGAGAAAGAGAGGTGTTAAAGGTTGGATATTATTCGCTTGTCTTAAAGGAAATTATATATATATATATATATATATATATATATATATATATATATATATATATATATATATATATTATATAATATCAATAATATTTGAGGTATACGCGATAATAAAGACACACACATATATTTATAAATTTTATATACTTTTTGTTTTGTCTAAGTCTAAACATTTTATTAAAGTTAATTTTCTTTTACAATAATTAATGCCAAAGTATGTTTTTTCTTTGTTTATTTAATAATTTATATTCAAGCCAAACATTAGTTTTTCTTTACATGTACATATGTATTTCTTTTTTTTTTTTGAATTTTTTTTTGCCAAAATTGTGCTTTACTTTTGTTTTAGTTCCAAAAAAGTGTCATAAAGAAAAAAGTCTTCAAATCATATAAAATATAAATTTCTTACCAGGATAGAGACTAATTTGGAATTTCTTTTGATTTTTTGTTCATATTTTGTGTGCTTTTTTATTATTTTTGTTTCTGAATAGAATTATTTTGTTTTAGTTCTTGTGTTTATTTTAATATTTAATTATTAATTTTTTTTTGTAAAATTTGAAGGCAGCTTTGTTTATTGATTTCCGTTTCCGTTTTCTTGTTGAAAATTAAAAAAAATATGTATTAATTTTTAATTTTTTAAAAATCATAGTTTTTTGCCTTAAAGCAAAAGAGAACAGAAATTGAAAAGAAAAAATTAAAACTGAATTTTGTTATCTGCTTTGAATTTTGGGTTTTGAATTTTGATTTTGTTGTTGTTTTCTTTTTGAGGGGTTTTGGTTATTATTTTTTTTATTTTTGCTATTATTGGTTGTTGTATTATTTATATATATATATTTATATATAAATTTGATCGGATATTGTTGTTGTTGTTGTAGTTGCTGGTAATAATTATGTAACTATTGTAAAT
Organism: Tachina grossa; assembly: GCA_949987645.1. Classification (NCBI taxonomy): domain Eukaryota; kingdom Metazoa; phylum Arthropoda; class Insecta; order Diptera; family Tachinidae; genus Tachina; species Tachina grossa. The sequence continues at coordinate 170,433,579 of OX465274.1, read as the reverse complement.
AAGTTATATAACAGATAAACGAAATTGATTGAGAGAATGTTTTTGAAAAAATCAAAAAGCATGTAAGTGAGTTTGCTGAACATTTCAAATAGACTTTAGGAATTTGAAATTCATGTAAAATTTTACATGCATCTAAGAATTGATTGCATAAAAAGTATTGCAGTATTCAATTTGCAACTGTAGCGCTAACATTTTTTTTGTTCTTTTAAACATGTTTCTTCGTTCATTGCGCTTTAGAGGAGTTTATGGCAACATGTTTACGCAGCATACTATTTCAAGAGAAGTTTAGGGCGATAATGATATTCCTTCATTTCAAATACACGTGTATAATGAAAAAAAAAAAATTACTGAAGTATTATTTAACTTTAATTTAAATAAATATATTTTTGCACATAATATATGTACGCATTCATCACAACATGTTGCTGCAACGAAAAACTGTGTTTGTTGGGAAATGTAGCCCATTTTAATACGAATACAATTTTGATACAATCACAAGCAAACATTTTTAAAGGTATTTTTTTTCTTTCTTCAAATGCCAAATTCAATGAGTAAAATCAGCAAATAAATATTGCATGAAAATAAACTTCATTCAATTCTTAAGCGGTAACATGTTGATTCAACATGAATCTAGATAAAACATTACGGTGCTGCAGTAAAATTAATGTTTTTTTTTTGTACATATAATCAATCCATTGGATATTATTTTTAAACAGTTTGATAAGAAATTCTGCTAAAAAGCAAAAATTAATTTCTTGATATTTTATTAATTTATCAGAAGTTTTGGAGGAACTTTGGAATGCCGTGTGTTCTATGACAATTTTTCTCGCAGAAATCATCACACAGATGACATGCGGCAATTTTCTTCTGGTTATATTCTTGAAAATGACAGCACGAAGGTGCACATTAAAATTTTTTAAATTTTCTTAATAGACGAATATGTTTGTATTTATTTTTTCATGCTAAAAAAATGTTGCACATAAAATATTGCGACATAGATATCGAATAGATTGCCAGGCATATTAGGCTTTGTTGCACATAATTAATCGTTTTGGAATAAAAATTTTGCTTACAGGCAATATTGTTCAAGAAAAAAAGTTTTGTCTTAAGTCTTGCATTCTGTTCAAGATTTCACGAGGAATGCTGTCAAAATGCACATAAAAAATTGGCATGAATTGCTTATGAAAAAAATGTTGCCGAAGTGGTATTCTGTTCATCTTGGGAAAATGATATAAAATGTACATATATTCAACATCTGAAGCTTTCATGCGAAATACTGGTAATATGAGCGGCACGTGTTTCGTATGATGTTCAAAACAAACACGTGCGTGTTTTCAAACGTAAGAAATTGTAGCATAGTTTCAAGGGCTAGTTAATGTTAGCCCAATTCACAATGCTGTGCAAATGGACTTGCATCAATTGGTCAATTGGGCTATTCTTTATATATCAATTTTCGTACGATATAATCAATGTTGCTCAATATTTTTCACTCATTTGAACCAGAGAACAGAAATGAGTAGTGAAAAAGTGAGTAGAGTTGAATCATGACTGATACTGCCAGTTTATATAAGCCATGTAAAAATGCTCGGCTGTCTATTTATAATGAAAACAAAAACAAATTTTGAGTGCTTTGTTTTTGTTTTCAATATAAATAGGCAGACGAAAGTTTTCACATGGCTTCTATGAACTGGCATATAATTTCTTGTACTTATTCGCACTCATACTTATTGCAATGTTGTCTAGGAATCATATTCACTCGAAAGTTTGAAGTGCGCATCGAACTCATGCTTAGGAACATTTGTGACGTTGTTGATTTCGACTCTCATTAACTCAATGCCTATGGACGATGCAAAATAAATATGATTAACATTACAGTTCTCATTATGAGATTATCTGCCAGTTTATAGAAGCCATGTGAAAATTCTCGTCTGCCTATTTGCATTGAAAATAAAAACAAAGCACTCAAATTTGTTTTTGTTTTCAATATAAATAGACAGACGAGAATTTTTACGTGGCTTGTATAAACTGGCAGTATGTGTTTCTCTGATGCTTTTTTTTTTTTTTTGTTTTTGCAGGAATTGAATAACAACCCTATTTAGTACTATTGTATACTACTTGCAAAATGTTTAATTACTAAATTTTTAAGTAACCATACATGCATGAGTTGAGTGAGCTGAATCAATGTGAATAGTATGAGTATTTTCCTAAAATTAGAAACCAAACTTAGGTGATTTGAGAGTGTGAGTGTGGTATGACTATGATGTAGATGTCGCATTCATATTTATTTAAATCTATAATTATAAATCAATGTGAGTATGCATAAATCAGAGTAGTTGAATTTAAATGATGTCTTATATGTCACTTATATTTAAAATTTCACGAGTCAGTATGAATAGCGAAAAAGCGATTCATTTCCGATCACTGATTTGAACAAAGTACTGGGCTTTAAAAAAGTCCAACATGTATAGAAAAAAATGTATCTCTGCATGTTGCTTAGAAAAATAGAGGATAAAGTTTTTAGGGTTTTTCTTCTTCTAAAGTTTTCATACAGTACTTTTGAATGATATCTAAAGAATACTCCCAGCAAACATTTTATAACAAAATTCTCGTCTTAAATATTTAAAAAACTCCTTAACACAATTTCGTTTAACTGTTATATACTCGAACGTAGGAATATTGCTATTTTACAGTTTATTTTGCAGTTGTTGTTTTAAAATGTAATAATATTTTGTGTCTGTTGAAGAATTGTTGGTTGTTCAATGCGCTATTGTTTTTTTTTTTAGCTGGTTTATGTCTTGGCTTATTTATTGCTTTGAAGTTTTGACTATTTTGTTGCTTTTATTTCTGTTTAATTTGTTTTTTTAAATTTTATTTGATTCAATTGTTTTCTCATTTTATTGAATGAATGAATTTATTCTCATATTAAAATAAAAACTATATGATGATTAATTATTTTTGTTTTGTTGAAGTAGAAAACGAAATTTTGTTTGTGTTAATGAAATATTAATTTAATTTAAACCAATTTATGTTTACTAATATATGTATGTATATTATTGTTCTGTTTTAGTTTATTACTATATTGTTTGTTGTTATTTTATTACAATAATATTGTGTATAGATTTGTATTTTGATTAGATTTTTGTCACTGTATTTATAAAACAATATTTCATATTGTGTTTGCTGTTTGTTGTTTATTATTTGCTTTTTAAATATTTATTTAAAAAGATTTTGTACAAGTGCCTATTTTTTTTGCTGTTTTCTTCTTACATTTTATTTGATTTAATTATGTTGTTTAATTGTTTTGTTTTGTCGATTGTCAAAAAACCAAATGATATATATATATATATATATAAAAGAGAGAATTGTAGAAAATCGAAGAGAAATTTCAATAAATATAAAAAGGAATTATAAACATACAATAACAAAAACAAATAGTAGAATTATTTATATATTATTAATATATAGATGTTTGTTGCTATGCATGTGTATACATGTGTATAGTTATTAAACAAAAACAATAATCATTTCTAATTTACATATAATATATGTAAATATACATATATTCGTAATTATTATTTATTTTTATAAAAGGAGAATTATATTTTTACTGTTTCTGTTTTAGTTGCTGTTATTTTCATTACCTAAAGTAGGTGGGCATCTCAAGTAAAAGTTCATTTATCTTCCAAATTGAGAACTTTAATTGAAAAAAAACATATAATCTATGAAAAATTTAATTGATTAAATGTTTAATTAAAAATTTAATTTAATTAATTAAACTTTTGCCTAAAAATTTTAACTAACTAAAAAGTTTAATTGATCAAATAAATATTTAATTATTTCTATTAATTCTTCAATTAACGATGTAAATAGCAGGAAAACTTTTTGTGGGCCGTGACAATCTTGAAATCAATTATTGCATAAATTTACTAATTTTGTCATTCACAGACAACAGCGGACTATTGAATAACAAATATTTGCAATACTTAAAAGGTTCACCAGACCAGCTGCTTAGTTTTCATAATGAATATTAAAAAATATTTAAAAACTACCAGCCTTATTTATAAAACTTATTAAGGCTTTAAAAAAGTGATTTTAAAACAAATTTTCATACAAAATTTTTCTTAAAAAGGCTTTATAAAGCCTTAATAATTTTTATAAATAAGGCTGTATAAATTTATCAGGCAATATTTTTGTTTGAGTATGCAAGACGTTTTTTTGTTATTTGCAAATATAACTGACCTTATCACTTTGATGCGCACACCTTGTTTCGGTAATGGTCTTGGGCTTAAAAAGGATTTTTTTACAAACACTTGCTCTTATTTGTTCGTTTCAATCCCTTTAACTTTCTCTCTTATTTCCTTCAAACTTTCTTTTGCTCCTTATTAATTTACTTTATTTGTGTAAGTATGTGTATGTTTGTATTATTTTTTATATTTTTTTTTTCTTAAATTTTCTTTTAAATCTATATACGTTTTTGTGTTTTTTTTGTTTGTTATTGGGTTTTTGTTGCTTATAATTTATATATGTATGTATATAAAAAAATAAACAAAAAATTTTGACTAATTCCTTTTAACTGCTTCTTGCTTGCTTGCTTTTGTTTTAAGAAGTTTGTAATAAAAAGTAGTATGTATGTATGTATGTTCGCTCTTCAATTTTACTTGTTGTTTAACACTTAATTTCACTAAAATTTAATTTCTTGTCTAAAATATTTTCTATGCATTTGGTTGTGAAAATATTTTATTATATTCAGTAACTGTAATAGTTATTAGCTAATGTATCGTCGCCACTTTGGCCGGGGGCCAGGGCACCACTGCCCATCCCAGCATACCAAGCATGGTTAGGAGTTTGATGTTGGTGGTGTGGTTGAGGCTCATACCAAGATTGATGGTGTTGAGCATGAAGATGATGATGCTGATGCTGATGATGATGTTGATGTTGATGTTGATGGTGGGGCTGGTAAAAGTGTTGGCCTACATAATTGTGTGGTGGCATAAGATCTATGTCTTCTATGCCTATTCCACCTACTCCCATACCTGCTAATACATATGGCATTCGCTTCTATAAATTCTCTTCACTTTCTTGCTGTTCGGCCTTGATTTGTGATAGTTTCTCTTGTAGTATAGAGGTGCCCGTTTCGAGGTTAGGAATTTCGGTTTTAATATTAACACTACTGCTACCCACACCACCTCCACCATTTATATCCAGCATATTAATAACATTGTTGCCATTATTGTGCTGTCCCTGCAGTTGATGATGGTGATTACTCATTGAGTGTAGTTCACTTTTCAAACTGCTGTTGTCCGTTTCGGAGTTTGAGTCGTGCGAACCTAAGCGACTACGTTGCGTCAATGACGGTTTGAGACCTCCATTGCCACTTTTGTTGTTATTACTTTCATAGCTCTCATCTATACCACTTTGGGAGGTTTCTTCGTCATCGTCACTGTCGCCCCCACTTTGTGGTGAAGTGCGTTCTCTTTTGATGGAGGTGCCACCAAGGGAGAGAGGACTCGCGGAACGCTTGAGGACTCCTAGGTGTGAGGGAGACAGTGAATTGTACTCATTGCTACGATTGTTGGTGAACGGCAGAGGTGTTTTCTTCATCAGCAGTTGATCCAGCAGTACACCACCCGAACTGCTGGTGCTAGCGGCGTTAACTTCATTACTCTTGCGATCGAGGGTTTTACGTATTATGCCATCAAGGAATGAGGCTCCGTTGGCTGCATTGCTTTCGTACAGCTCGCGTGCTCTATTGATATCTTGACCAGATAATATGGGACTTGATACTGGGCTGGGGCCGTTAGATGAGTTTGTTGTGGTATTACCACCTACACTACTAGCTCCTCCACCGCCCCCTCCCCCCGCCATGTCTTGATACCTCTGCATGTGACTCTTAAGTATGTCACTGCTGACTTCGCTGGGTGAGGAGGCTGAGGGTGCTGTACTATTTCGATTGAAATCCATTTGAAGCTGACTGAAGGCCGCCGCTTGATTGTGTTGCCAAAAAAGTGGGGATGCATAGGGCAAGTGAGCTAAGGCGGGATCGAATATTGGCAGTTTCATTCCATTTGCGGCATTGCCTGGAAAGGCGCTTGTTCCTGTACCTCCATTGTTTTTCAAACCTGCTCCACCTAGTTTCATATTGGCATTGGTACTTCCACTTCCGGGCTTAAGCTTATCCAGACCAGTTAGTCCTGCAGGAATGTTGGCATTTGTCTTTGAACTATTGCTACTGCCATCTAGGCCCGGTTGGGGCTTAGGCTCTCGTTTGCGCGGCCTCATCAGATGACGCTCTTTTACCTTGTACTCTAGTGTTGAATGTGGAACTCCATAATAGCTACCGGCTCGATGTACCGACATCTCACCACGCTGCACAGCTTTTACAGCTTCGACGAGACTATCGCGATCATAATTGCGATATTTGCCACGCTTTGGGCGCGTTCCTTTGCCGGCAGCTAAGGCAGCTGCTTCTTGTCGACTGAGATGATGATGGGCATGTTGCAAGTGAGCAGAGTGATGGTGATGTTGCACCAAATCGGCGGCCAGCAGGTTTGGAGCTGCACCGAAACGTGAAGTATCCGTTCCGCCTATGTTTTTTACTACTGATATGGTCGGCTTCTTGTAATCCCCAGATGCTGCCATTGCCGCCACATTACTGCGTTCAGAGTTTGCCCCATAGCCGAGCAAGGACACTGAACCACCAGCATGCATGGCCTCTTTATTAGCTTGCTCATTCATGGTGCGATGAATGCTATTGGCTATAACGTCACTCATTCTCAAAGGCTGAGGTGGTTGGCTATCGACTCCAGCATGCAGTAGAGGTGGTGTTACGGAAAGGTTTTTACTGCTTAATTGCTTTTGAGCGGCATTAACAGCAGCCGCCAGCAGCAGGGGACCAGGACTATCACCATTACGGTTTGAATTGCTGTTGTTGTTGTGACACATTAGTGCTGGGGAGCCACGAGTGCTGCCGGGACCCATGGAGTTGGAAGGCCCTGCCACTGGAGTATAGGACGGAATTTTCAATATGGCCGATGGATCATCGCAGGCCTCGCTCGGGTCGAGTGAAGAATTTGTTTCGGGTGTATCAGACTTTGGTAAGCGACGGCCGCTAGCGAATGATGTGGGTTGCTGTTGCTGTTGTTGTTGCTGGTGTTGCTGCTGCAATAGTAACTGCAAAAGTGGACGGTAGTCTTGCTGTTGGTTTCCATTATTGAGACTACTGTTATCATTACCACTGGCTGCAGCAGTATTAGCAGCTGTAGTTGCACCCAACAAAATATCTTTCAAATTATTGGTGGAATTGAGAAGCAGTGCACTGAAAACATCTCTTAAGTTTTTATCGGATAGCAAGAGAGTTTGCAGTAAAAGGGGTAAAGCGGCGTCCAAGGCTGTTATTTGGGATTGTGTATTATGTTCAGGTATTCCCTCTGTGGTCTGAGGTTTTGAGGATTCAGTATGAGCTGGCTTAGGTAAGGCATGCAATAGGGTGGACTGATCACTTGCTTCTGTGCCTTCTCCATTATTGATGCTTAGTTTTTTAAGCAGATTAGGTGTTGAAATACGTGTAATGGCTGCATCATCTGGTTGCGGTGTTGAGGCATTACTCTCTACTTCTGCGTCTTCGTCGCCGGACATATCTTTTTCTAGTTCTTGCTGGAGCTGCAACAGTTCTGGTGAGGCTTGTTCGTTGTTACGTTTCGCCTCTAGCGTCAGCTTGTAGATCTTGTTGCGCAGTGTCGAACGTGGTACATTAAACTGTACAGCCGCTTTGCGAGTACCTAATCTACCGGAGAGGATTTCTTGCAGAGCATTATTCAAATCATCTTCACTGTAAGTGCGACGTGTAGAAGGAACAGGTGTAGCACGTGATGATTTTATTCTGGAAGTGTAGTAAAGAGAAAAAAATTATCGACTGAAATTTAATTAAGTGTAAATTTTGGCTTTAAAAAAAGACTATTGATTTTTCGATGTTTTACAAATGAACTTTTAATGCCTTGATAATGTATTGATGTGTTCTTAAATTTCTTTTATCAGCTTTTTTTTTTCTTAGTGTATTGTAAAAAATACATAAGAGTGCATACAATATGCTGAAATGTCGCAATTATATTATCACAATTTGAAAATAAAATATTTTTTTTGTTGTATATTTTGTACCTTCGTATTGTGCAACGTAGTGTTGTTGCTCCATTTCTCGTGCAATTTAATTTTTGTTTTTGTTTTACGTTGTGAAAAAATTGATTGTATTGATTGACGAAATTCGAGCTGATAAATGAAATTGAAGGCAATAAGTATTAAGAAATTTAATTTCGTTGCTGCAGTTTGCTATCATTTTTAATGCAATTTAACAGATATTTTTCACATATTGTGTCATGGTTGTTTTATTTTTTTTTGAAGTTGTGATAAGGATTTTTGTTGTTGCCTTTGTTTTCATTGATTTTGTTTATTTACGAAAAGCGAAATGTGAAAATAAAATTTTATTTTAATAATGTAAAATATGTTGATTCACAAAAATAAATGATTTACCCGGTTATGCAAAAAAATATTAGTACAAATTTACTTGTACTTCAAGTGTGCTTTAGGCCGGGTTTACATCTGTGTGTCATGTGCCAAAGAAAACGTAAAACTTATTCAGACATGTAGCAACAGCAGTACGAGTATCACAACAGCTGCTATTCACAAAGCAACCAAACTAAAATATCATATATCGTGTCATAACCGCGAAAATAGCTTAAGTGACATAATTTTCAAATTAAAATTTTTCACCAAAATCGTTCATTTGCGATCGTAAATAGTCGATTTTCGTCAAAAAACGAAGTCCAAAAAACGTGTCGCTTAAGATATTTTAGCAGCTATGGCTCGATATAATGATATCAAGAATGTGATACTATCGCTTTTGTTGTTGTTGGCACTCAAATACCAATACGTCAAGGGAGGAGAGATATTGTGAATCAATATTAGATTATGGTAGCTGCACCAATTTTTATATTATTAAGTTTTATTAAATAAATACCATCAAGTATTCCTGTATATTATGAGTATGAGTATCTTCGTTAGTCAAATAGTATCGCGCTGTTGTGCACCAGCTGGCAAAATCCGTATATTTAATAAACATGTTGATGCTTATTAATAATGGATTTGGCAACGTTTACTACGTAAAAATCTACAGAAATTAGATTTTTATGTGGCAAAAGCTGACACATTCACTGGCAGACTCACGTTTTTACTATCATTCAAATACAAAAGATACAACAACTTCAAAAGTAAGACGATACGATTTGGTAACGAAGCCATAAACTTTTGGCATGACCAATTACAATTTGTTGTTATTTGTTGCCTGCTACACAGTGAATTTTATGCTTGTTGCTTGATAAAGTAATCACATTTATAATTTATATGATTCTTGTCAAAACTATTTTTATTGGTTGATGCAACCAATATTTAATTGTTCAACTTACAAATTCAGTAGTATGGTTTATGGTTAAGAAAAAAAAATATATTTGCTTCTGCGTTTGGGAGCAGACATATTTTTTGTATTATTATTTTATTTTATCTTTGAAAGTCTGAAATTGAAATTGACATTTATTTGGTTTGAACACATGCATATAAACCAGGTATGGGAACTTTAATTTGGTGCGAATTGGTTATGAGTTTTTCTCTAGAAGTAGTTTTGATTAAAAAATTTGTATTTGGTCACTGATGACTGAACTATACCGACTTCAGCAGATACTAATCCTAATGTAACATCAGAGCGTCCTGCTTCGTTTGTATGTAGCAGAATCATTGCGAAGTAAAACAACCAATAAAATGGCTACTAGCCACAACTTCACAAAAAAAAAATTAACACGCCTCATTGACACCAGAAGCGCATTATTAAAACAGGCAGAATTACAAAAGAATGAAGCTTTCCTCTGTCTCTGCCTTCACCGCCTGTCTTCTCTAATTCGTAACTATACCTTTCCTAAAGAAGGTAACATCTAGTAACAGTAGTAGGCATTCATTGCCTGAGTTTTACTTCTCTTAAAAAAGTGTTCCCAGACTTGGCTTCAATACAACTATTTGAAAAACATATAAAATTCAATAGTATAATTAGAACACACTTTTGTATGAAAATTATTAACAACAAAAATGCATACGACATTAATGCGAGCTTGTATATTGAACAAATATTTTATTATTGTACGTAGTCAGCAAAATTTGTTGTAATTTTAAGTATAAATGATGAGTTAAGAAATAACTAGGGATAGAGTAAAAAGAAAGAAGCAATTTCTACTTCGATTCTCTAGGCTCAATAATAAGAAGTTAAAAAATAAAAGATATGATGCATTTCCTATGTTGACGCTTAAGAACATAAAGTAAAACTAAATAAATCTCTTTTTTAATTTGACTAAGTTTGTCATTGTTGAGGACCTCAACACAGACAAACCAACGGGCCTAGCACTCTATCTAAGAGGGTACAAATTCTCATTTTACCCACAACTTATCACACAATAAAGCTAATAGTTCAGGTTAAGAATGAAAAAAGGCTAATAAACTACATTTTCCGAAAATTTTTCATTAAATTAGATAACTATCTTGTTTTTAATGAAGTCTGTCAGTAAAGCAGGTCCTCAAGGTCTACAGCGAGATCATACTGTGAAAACTTTTTCTGTAGAGATTCGGCGGCAATGGAATCATAGTATTCAAGTCAAATGGTTGAGTATGTATATTATTATCAGGAAAACCAGAAATATGCTCTAAATAAAGTGTTTTATGCGCATTCAATATGCACTAAAAACTTGAAAATATGCACTAAAAACTCAAAAATGCTCTTAAAAATAAAATAAATAAATGAAAATATATTTTTAATTCAAAAATTCAACAATACTTTCATATAAAATAAGCAAAAGAAATGAAACAATAAAAAAATTAACAAAGAATAACCGCTGTATTATAAACAATAATTTGGGTTTGAAAGGCACGTTAAAGCAAAATTGCCACACACAAAATTTTGACTAAAGTACATATATAGTATAAATTATTATTATTTGTTGATATTAGTGAAAATTTAACTTCGATTTCAAAAGAGATCACGATATCAGAATTCAAACTTTGTGACTGTATTTTGGATAAATAAGACAAGATTTTTATTTAAAATTTTTATTGCAATAAACAACAAAGTATTGACCTATCTTTTCAAATAAAAATCGTTGCCTGCTACATCTAAGTAATCTTTTATACATTGAAAATGTTCCTTCAACGTCTAGTCGGGGCAGGGTCCGTCACAACTAGCAAACCAAATTTTTATTTAAACTAACGTCCATAATAACTGCGTAATATATTTAAATATAAGAAAAATGTATATACACATGGAACAATGGAAATGAGATTTAGATGGTGAAATATAGAAATAAAAATGTTGACCAACAGATAAGCTTGAAGGCATATTAAAATAAAAAAATCTATAAAGTATAAAAATATGACCTAAAAGCGTAAATTATGCTCTACAAATTGAAAAATATACTAAAAATATGCCTGTAAGACTGATATATGCAAAAATATGCTTTAAAGGGTGAAATATGCAAAAATATTGTTACGTTTTTCTCTCTATAAAAACGCTTTTCCGTAGATCCGAAGATTTGCAAATGAATACAAGAGCCGAGTGTAGTAATTAGGGTTAAGAATGATACAAGTTTTATTTACAAATACACTTAAACTAAATTAATCAAGAGCTTATATAAACTAATACAACTTAAACTAATAAATTACACACAAATATTCACAACTGGTTACCACTGCGCCTTCCTCGCTGTAGTTTACGCACGTTTCTTAGCTGGCTGCGCAAGTATTCACGTGACACCTCTTTGTCTGCTGCCGTCACTTACGAGACTCTCTCTGCCGTCACTCACAGTTGATACACCAATACCTCTTTGTCTGCTGCTTGTCACACACGGCACTCACTCTGCCGACACTCACAGTTGATACACCAATAAAGACTCACTGGCTTTACTTACACCCTTATACACGTCTATTCGCTGCGCTGTTCCCTTTACTCCAGTCGACACGATAGACTCCACAATAATCTCAATTCCACGATAGACTATTATTAATTCACAACTTAATTATCAACTGTCTAACGAGTTCTTAACTTCACTACTTTCTGATTAGCACTAACTATAACTGTTCGCGACTGACTTACAACTGCAACTAACTCTGCCGTTGGATGCGTCACCTCTATTTATATTTCAGAGAAATTCCACTAGAAGTTTCAAGCAATGTCTAGACGATCATTATTATCTTATATGCTGCCTAATTAAGTTCGTGTGGTAACTATGTACATACATGTGTATATGCGTACGTGTGTACATCATTAACTAAGCAACACACGGTGGTTGTTTATCTTTTGCTTTTCGTTTGAATTTGGCATGTATGTATGTGTACAAATATGTGAATCTTCTTAATAAGCAGACGCTTTTTTTTGTTGTTGTTGCTTTTGCTTGTTTAATCAAGCTAGGCATGCTTATTTAGTTGTTGGCTACTTTCTAGACTATTCTTTGCTTTGACCCTGTAGGAATATTTTCGCGTAGCATTTACATTAACCCTGCTGGAATATTTTTGTGTAATGCTGCTTAATATTGTTGACGGCTATTTTCGTAACAATATGCACTAATAAATCGATGCCAAAATTCACAAAAAGTTCTGAAACGGATAGATATCTTGTCCCCGCATTAGTACGTCATACAAGAAAAACATGCAATTGCATATTTGCGGTTTCCCTGATTATTATATATTGTTACTTTAATAAAGAAAGACCCTAACTAATTTTTGATATCGAAAGTTTTTGCATTTTTCGATGTTCTTCTATCGAAATATACAAGAAACTCAAATTCAAAACAATAATAAGTTAGTGCCTTTCTATATTAAAGTAACGATATATTTAGTATATTATTGCTATTCGAAATGCCGTCAATAAATAACTAAAGGTCAGTATTGGTATTAGTAGTTTAAAAAATAAATTTAGATGAAGTCTTTACACTCAAAACCTTCATATTAGAATAATATTTGCAATTATGTATATTTGCAACATTTAGTATATAAAAATATATATAAAACTGCAACCTTTATGATTTATTAAAGTACTTTAAACAAATAAGCCTTACTGCATAAACTGACAAAAAATATCAATTATCGTTTTTTGAAGATTGATTTTGACAGTTATTTCAGTTATTTTCCCTTTTGCTACTGTGTTGAGTCTATTTCTTTTTTTAATATTTTCTTCAAACATATCAAAAGAGATTTGAAGTGACTTCTTTATAAAAAGATAATAAGTAGTCGACTTCATTTCAACAATTCTTTTTAGATTTTCTCTGTACTTTGTTTTTTTTTTTTTTTTTTTTTTTTGGCTGGAAGTCCCTGCTGGTTTTTTGGGGAAAGAGCCATTATACTTGCAAAGACAAAACCGAATAAAAGCAAAAATTTTTTGTTGCTACAGTTATTGGACAGGCTGCAGGAGTAAAAAACTTCCTTTGGTGAATGCATGAATTTGTGATTTTTTTTTTTGGGAGAAGAGATAAAGCATTTTTGATGGAAATAATGCATGATATGACGACGAAAATAATGACTATGACAATGTTCATTATGAGCTTGATTATAATGATGGTTGATGGGTCATAGAGACATAAAGATGACAAGTGTTGTTTTCAAAATAAGAAGACATCTAACATCTTTTTTTTATTTTGAAGTTCATTAAACGTCAACTTTCTTTTTTTTTGTTAGCTGCTTGCTGTACAACTGTTTTTCATTTGCACTTGAAACTTTAAAAGAGAGTTGGAAAAATCAAAATCAACTGCTGATGCATGTGCTAAGCAAAAAAACAACAACATTTTTAGGTACCATAAAAGTAGAAATAAAATTAAATTTTTTTTGTGTCTCCTTTATATACATATAAACAAATGATGAAAAGGATATTTTCTGTGTGTGTATGTGTTCTTGTAAAAAAATACCAAAAGTAACAAGCAAACAAATCGTAACGGAAACTCAACATCTTTATACAGCAGTATACCGGAAAGTGACTACGTTTAGGTGTATGTTTATTGCTGTTTCTCTTTCATAAGTTTCGTTTGTGAAATGTTTGACAAAACTCGTAAAATAATATACAAAACAAAAAAATGTCTGCCAAATAAACAAAAAGAATAAAAAATAGAAGAGAAAACAAAATCTTTTGCTAGAAAATGAAGGTTACACAAAAGATGTTGGAGATGTAGAAAAAAAAGCAAACAACATAATTTTTGACAGACTTTTTCACACACACTTACACACACACATACACACACACACACACGTAGTAAGAAAAATTAAATGCAAGGGAGCCAAGGAAACCCAAAGGTTGACTGACTGGTTGCATAAAGATTTACCATTCCGTTGATGTTGCAATTTACATGCAGTCTTATGAGCAGCTTCAGACAGGTGAGGAAGCGCTTGCTTAAACCATAACGAATTTGCAAGTCCTTAACATTTTGTCACAGACAAATAATTGTGCATGTTTATTGCGTTTTTCATTATGCATAGCCAAAGTGCAGAGGTTCTCAATATGCAATAAATTTTGAAAATATAAAAAATTTTCAGAGGCTCTTAAGATAAATACATATCGCTGATTTCCTACAACAACATCATAACTAAAAAGAAAATTAATAGACTACGAGTTTAAAGTTTTCAATTTACATACAACTTCATGGAGAAATAATTTTTTTTTTGACAAAAATTTAACTTTTTAAGCTATAACGTTATTGAAGTAAATAAGTGATATGTAAACGTGGATTATAAAGTGAAATCAATCTTCTTAAAAGAAATGGTAATATTTGGTTGCCCATTCTTATAAAAAAGGGAATTAGTGTGAACATTTTTTGTAAAAAGAGTGGCCATCTGTGAATATAACTTAATTATATTCAGACTGTTTTATAATGTTTTGGTGGGAATAGGAACCCTATTGATTTCGCTACGATATCCATCTGTCTGTCTATCTGTCTGTCACAGGCTGTTTTCTCAAGAGCTACCTACGTATATAAAATTTTCACAGCATACGTAAAATTTTGGCCGCTACAACAAAAAATGTATGAGAGATAAAAATTAAAGGGTATTCTAAAGCGAGCAAGGAAACATTTTGAAATCTTAATATAATATACAGACAATTCTTTATAGAAACTTTAAATTTCCAATGTTACTGTATTTTTATGCAGACTACACCAATTAACACTAAAATTTAAAAAAAAAATCCAAATTAAAGGGTATTCCATCAAGTAAAGTAAAGTAAAGTAATTTTGGGAACATGCTGTATCTTGGAAACTTTAAGAGACAAACTTTTGAAATTTTCAAAAACGTTAAAAAAGCGACACAATAAAAAAACCACAAAAATAAAAAATCGCCAAAAACCGAAAAAAGTCGCCAAAACGAAAAAAGCGACACAACTAAAAAATCGCCAAAACTAAGAAAATCGCCAAAACTAAAAAAATCACCCTGCCTAGTAGAATTTTTGACCCAACAGATACATTTTTGACAAGCAGCAAATAAGAAGGATGGTATTATAAAATTTAAAACCATTGCCGTCGCTTCGAACTGTTGCCTAATCTATAGATTTTTATGTTCTTTAAATGTAATTAGACATTTAAATTGTTTATCTAATTTTTCGACCTTTTTTTATAAAAATATATAAAATTTACTGACCTAAAGACTGTGAAAAAATCATTATTTATTTTAATTTGCGAAAAATGTTGCATCACTTATATAATTTTTTGCTACAAGAATATTGTTTTATATAAAAATGTCCTTTTAAAAATTTTTTGGTAGCCGACGGCTTGTAGGCAAAGGTTTTGCTTCACCGCCACAGCAATTTTTCCATCAGCTTCTTTCTATGCTAAAGCGAATTTGTCAAAATTTTACATTGTCAAAAAAGATATCATTGGGCACAGCAGAAAAATGAAATTTTTCCTCCACAGGCAAATATTTTTTTACTATAGTACTTTTCTACCGTTTGACACATGCGCAAATCGCTAAAAATCGAAAAAATCGCCAAAAGCAAAAAAAAAAAAAAAAAAAAATAATAAACAAAAGCTCCAAATAAAAAAAAATTGCTAAAAACCCGAAAAAAGTTTAAACCGGTACTTAACATTTTTAAAGAAATTTCTACTTCAGCTAAGATATTTGATTATATAGGCTTAAGTTCGTATATTATTACAGATGTATTTTCCGTACAGAACCCTTAAGGCTCAGTTAGCTGACTGTAATATAATGTAACTGCAACAGTAAGAAACAACTGATCGATTTTGTTATGTGAAAAGTAATGAAAATGGTTATAGAGATGTAATGTAACGTAGCCTACTTTTCATATAAAAATATCGATCAGCTGTTTTCTACCTTACAGTTACATTACATTACAGTCGGCTAACTGAGCCTTTACTGAGCGAGTTTACTGAATTTATTTTTCATTTGCATTAAATTAATAATATTGCAAGAGGTTTGCAGATCTCTGTATTAAAATCTATACGCAAAGCAGTTAAATCAGAATGCATTCATTGCATTCAATATTTTTGTATAAAAAAAATTATTTTTTTTGCAGCATTTAAATGCAAACAAGCAGCAGAAACAGAGGCCAGAGGTTTGGGGCATTAAATGTGTAAAAACCATTTGGATTTTTGTCATTAAATACATTTATAATTTTTTTACCATATTCTTTTTTGGGTTTGTAATTTGGTGAAATTGACTGTCGTTGTTGTTGTTGTTGCCTACCTATAGCCAACCATGCTCTTGTCATTAAAGACCCCCTCTCTTGCGTGTCTGCTTAAAAAATTGCAACAGCAACAACGAAAAAAGGTTGCAAGAGAAGAGTGAAAAAGTGAAAAAGTATGTATGTTCTACAAAAAAAAAACTGTTCTAGGGAAAAAACAGAAAAATTCAGTGTCGTTTGCGTGTGTCGTCTACCTTTTCATCATCATCATCATCATCATACTCATGCACAGACACACTTTTAAATTGCAATTGCTGCAGTTCTTTTTTTGTTGCTTTTGTTTTTGTTTTTTGTTTGTTCCCATTTGTTTGTGTGAATTGTGTGCTCCGTTGCAGTTGCAATTGCAGTTGTAACTGCTTTTGTTGTTTTGTGTGTTTTGTTCATTTTGCTTGTTGTTGTTGTTGAAGTTTTTTCTTATTTTCAGTTCATAATAAACGTACACGCATGTAATAGAATTGTATGCAAACATGCAACACACACACACACAAACATACACATTTACTCATACTCACGTGTAACATGCTCAAGCACTTTTTCTTCTAACTTTTTTGTTGTTGTTACTTTTTGGGGGTTTTTGTATCTAGATTTGGTTTTTTTTAGTTCATTTGTGTGCGTGTTTCCAACTTTTTTTAATGAATTTTTTTTTGTTTGCATTTTATACAATTCGTTTGCTTGATTTTAATACTTTTTTATTTAACAAAATTTCGCTGCAATTTGTGGCAAAAAGGGTTGAATTTTTTTCCCTTTTTTTTGGCGTTTTTGCGAATGCATTTTTCGTTGCATCCCACACTCAGTAGTGTGTGACGGTTGCAATTTGTTGGTATGAAGAGTGAATGCAGTTTTAATTTTTTCATGTTTTTTTTTTTTGTTAATTTATTGTATGTTCTAAGGATTTTATACCGTAAAGGTATGGTGAATTTGTTTATTGTACAAATATAAATGAGTGTAATTGACAAAAACTAGGTGCAAGGGTTTTGGTTTCATATTATGGCAGAACTTGAAAAGTGCATTGAAAATTAGTCATAGCTGCTTTTGTTTAAAATTAATTTCTAAAATGTACTTAATGCATGTTATAAATATAATAATTGAGGGGCTAAAAACCAAAGGAGTACACACAGCTGCCATATTGCCGATTGATTTGTATATTTAAAAATTTTTAAGACGATTTTATTGCACTGAATCCATTTGAATTTTATATCACTGACGGTCCTACATTAGCAATATTATGTCTTTTACATTTGATTTTTGAAACAAACAGGAAATTTCTTTAAAACAATATGAATATAAATTAAGAACTTACTGGTCTGGTAACCATGTCCACTGTTTTACAGGGCAATAAGAACACTGTCGATTTATAAGGGGCGTAAAGTGCCATGCCTTGCACAATTGGTGAGGGTGATTTATTTTTTTTTAATTAAACATACATACATATGTATATCCCTTCCGTCAGAAAAAATTTTTTTAAGAAACGAACACCAAATTGTACTTTTTAGATGGAAAACAGCATTAAACTTTTTGCGCATAGGGTGCAGCTTCGCGTCATCTTCTCAACAACATGCGTAGATGAAAAAATATTTTATTCCTCTAGAATGCAACATTGAATCGGTAGAAGGGATCAGCTCAAGAGTTGAAGACAGAAAATCTTGGCAAAGCGAAAATATTAGGGGATTCTTCTGAATGTATTTTTGCACCAGTTCGAGAGATGAGAAACAATTTTGCGAGAAATTTAATTTCTTTTATATGAGAATTTCCTAGTGGACAGTAGGTGGGTATGGTCGGAGACAGATCAAGTGGATCGGTTTGATATTATAACTTTCCAGAGCAATTGCAAGATAGCTTTAAGGCTCTTTACGAATTGTTATCCTTTTACCACCACTTTTATCTTTGAATAGGAGCCATATATCCTTACACAACTTCCCTAGTTATTGACTCATGTATTTTTTATTCAAACCTCAAAAAATTTTTATAATCAAATGAAAGTATTTTGCAATATACAAAGGCTTATATATAGTTATATATATGTATATATATATATATATATATATATATATATATATATATATATATATATATATATATATTTTAACGTTAATTTTATCATTAAATTTCATATTATGAAAACTAAACGTGATAGTTTTCAGATAGAGCGAAAAACAAATAGATTAAAAGAAATTGAAAGATGCAAAAGCAAACATGCGAGAAGAGACATTTGGCATTGGCATTTATTTAGTTTAGGAGTTGTTTTTTCGGTTTTGCCGATTTATTTTAGTTTAAGCGATTTTTTAGTTTTGGCACTTTTTTAATTTTGGCGATTTTTTTCGTTTTGGCGATTTTTTTGTTTTTTGGCGATTTTTTCGGTTTGGAGATTATATAATTTTGGCAATTTTTTAGTTTAAGTGTCTTTGAAAATTTCGATAGTCTTTATCTTACGGTTTCCAAAACACAGCAAGTTGTAAACATTACATTAACTGATAGCACACCCTTAATTTTTATTTTGTTTTTTTAAATTTTAGTGGTAATTGTTGTAGTCTGTATAAAAATACACCTACTTTGCAAATTTTAAGTTTCTGTATATAATTGTATGGACCTATATTAAATTGGATTTTAAAATTTTTCGTTGCTCGTTTTGGAAAACCCTTTAACTTTTAACTGTCATATATTTGTTGTTGTAGCGGCCAAAGTTCTACATATTCTGTTGAAATTTCAGGTCCGTAGCTCTTACGGTAGCTTGTGACGGCCAACGTAGCGAATACAATATGGTTCCTTTTCACCTCTAAAAAGAACGATTTAGTGTTCCAGACATCATTGAAGATTTGATATGGTATGATGGAAAATTCATCCTTCAATAAATTTTTGAGAAAACTATAATATTCACATAAATATATTAAACTATAATGCACCACTTTTAGGCACGCAAAGTTTACTTTGTAAAGTCTTAATTCAGCTGTGTGAAAGACAGAGGCATGAATATTATCTCTTTCTGTCTTTCTCCCAGCTGAATTAATACTTTCCATTTTGTATTTACTTTGCAAAGTCTTAATTCAGCTGTGTGCAAGACAGAGGAGGAAATACTTTCTCTTTCTGTCTGTCACCCAGCTGAATTAAGACTTTGCAAAGTAAACTTTGCGTGTATAAAAGGGCTAAAACTTTTAGGTTTAAAAAAATGTAAACTCTTTCTTTAGCGTAGGTGGCTTCTTAAATACACATGTAAAACATAATATAAGAATCTAAAAAAAATAAATTTTCAAAAACTTTGACAAATTGCATTTATTCAAACGCTTTAAAATACAAATTTTTGTTACCACTCAGACAAACAAAAGTTAATACAAACAAAACAGACTAAAAAACACACCTGCAATGTTCTACTCACACCAATACATACATATGTATTTATGTATGTATGTATGTGTGTATATAAAATAACCGTAAAAAGTGTGTGCATTTTAAACGGCACTCATATATGTATGTGTATGCGTATTTAAAAAGTGTGTTTGTTTAGAGAAGGAAGGACATTTTTAGTGTAGTTTTTTTGCTTTCTTTAAAATATTTTAATGTTGGTCGGTTTGACATTTGGGTCGTCGGACTCTATAAAAATACAGCAACATCAACAGCAGCAATAGCAACAACACAAGCAGTTAGACAGACAGTGACATAGACAAATCATACTTATAGAAAACGATTTTAGTGCACATTTTATTTTATTTTTTCTTATTTCTTTTTCTTTTTTTTTTTGTATATAAAATATAAAGACCCTCCGAAAGACACTATAAAAATAATAAAGAATCACATTATGGTTTGAAAATAGATTAAAAAAGAAAATACCAAAAACCAAATAAAAAAAACTTCTTACGAATTATGAGAGCAAAAAATAACACAAAAAATATAAGAATTAAAAAAAAATACATAAACGATCGATATGATGTACTCATTTCTGTCTGGTGCGCAGTGTGAAGTGCACGGCATCCAATGCTTTCATTTCATACGGTAGGGATACAAAAACGCACAGACATAAACGCTGAAACGAACAAACATACACACACACACACAAATACATATCTCAATTATTTACACACAAAAATTATTCAGAGCTATGAAATAAAAATTCAACATAAACTGACACCAGATGATGTTGACGACGACGACAACAACGTAGCTGATGAGGGAAATGAAAATGATACCAGCTAAACTGCTGTTGCTTCCACAAGGGGAAAACTATAATGAGTGTAGTCGTAGTAGTAGAAGTATCGAATATGAGAGGTCCATAATAGGTGCCTTAGATATGTGAGCAAAAAGAAGAAAAAAAAAATCATCACCACAATAAAGTGAAAGAATGTAGAAATCTTGTAATAATGCAAAATAATAATAAAAAAAAAAAAATAATAAGCGTTCAAAAAATCAAAAATTTTTGCAACGTCAGACTGTTTTCTTGAAGTGGTTCTTAATTGTATTGTCCTCGTGGGTGTGTGTGTGTATGGAACATGGATACTCAGACATGTTTGAAATTCTACAAAAAAACATCTTAATTTTCTTCTTGCATTTGGATGTATTTGTGTAAGTTTTTAACGTATGTCATGATGAATGATTTTACATACAAATTCTACATACTTGGCATCTTTAGATGGAAAGAAATCACATACACACGTTGATCAGTTTTAAAATACATATTCGTACGTATGTGTGCACGTTAGGGGTGTTTATGAACTTGTTTTGTTGTGGGTTTTGTCTTCACAAGACAGAGCTCTAAAAAATGAAATAACAGCTGATTGCAAAAGCCTGTTGTTGTTTTATTTTAATTTTTTACTAAACATGAAGATTGTTTTTTACATAAGAGTATGTATTTAAATGCAAATAAAAAATATGAAATTACTAATTTCAACCTGGTTTTCTTCTTATACAAACGAACATACGCGAATAAATTTCTCTCGCGTTTATGTAGAAACAGAATAAAGTCTGCAACTTCAGGAAAATCGCTGACAAATTAATCAAGCCCATAATAACATCGACGGCAGTAACTTCAAATGCTCTCTAATTTTTGTTTTATTTTCTTTTGTGCTTATTTTTCTTTGTAGTTTTGTTTACAAAATGTATGAAATTTATTGAAAGTATGGTAACATTTTTGTGAGAATGAACATTGATATGTGAGAGTATAAGAAAAAACGCTCTCAAAATAAAATAGATTCTATCTCACGACCGTTTTCTGCGGCTGTTTTTTTGAGTCAATTAGTATGGAAAATGTGTTGAAGCCGGTATTCTGTTTAATCATTTTCTCTCAATGGCCACCTCCAGTGTTGTCAGAACGTGGCGACGAAAATTTGTTTTTTGGCGATGAAAATTTTGAAATGGCGATTGGCGATTTACTTGGCGATATTTGAACTCCTTCGCGATATTTTTGGCTATATTTTTACGATTTCAATAAAAAAGAATATAAAATATTTTTTTCAGAAATTTTTCTACAACATAAAATATTTCGTGCCAAAAATTCTAAATGTTCCCAGTTGGCCACGTCTTTAAGACATCTTTGACGACGGGTACAAGACAATGGTAAGTCGTAGAAGACATATTAAAGACAACTCCATACAAATCGTTGACGAAATTTTCATACAAATGGCGGCGAGGTCACACAAGACCAGATGAGCGACATTGTCGCTTAGATTGTCCTCAACAATGCTTTATTGAAGACAAAACGTGTGACACTGTCGCTCAGATTGTCATCAACAAGGCTTTATTGAAGACATAACGAGGGACATTGTCGCTCATATTGTCGTCAACAATGCTTTATTGAAGACACAACGAGGGACATTGTCGCTCAGATTGTCCTCGACAAGGCTTTATTGAAGACAAAACGTATGACACTGTCGCTCAGATGGTCCCCAAGAAATTTTTATTGAAGAGAAAACGTGTGACATTGTCGTTCAGATAGTCATGAACGCCGATTTCTTTTAAATTGTCGATTAGAAAACTTAATCTACAGACGACATGTCGTATATGAATCGTCGAAGACAATGTCGTCTAGGACGATTTGGACAACTGGGTTGTGACTCTTTATCTCTAACAAAATTTTCTGAAATTCAAGAAGTTTAAACAAAGAATATGAACCAAAAAAAATCTCATTTGGTGTTTATGAAACATAGTGAGGAAAACTTTCTTTTATAAGTTAGAACCAACGTTTTGATAATGAAGCACCAAAAATTCTATACGAGTTCTCGCCTAGAGTGTATGAATACGACGATGCTGCTGCTACTTATCATATCAAGGATATGATATGTGTACTTAAACACACATTTAAGTAAATGTTAATTCAGTTGATATCACAAGAATTAAATAATAATTTCTATAATTTCTATTTAAGTACTTTTTGTACGCCAGTATTTATATGTGAATGTAAACACTTTTCTTAATTTTTCTAAACTTTTGTTAAAAGGTACTTTTATCAAAAGGTACTTTTATCAAAAGATACTTTAATCAAAATGTACTTTTATCGGAACGTATTTTTATCAAAAGGTACTGTTAAAAAACGGTACTCTTTTAAAATGTTACTTTTATCAAAAAGTACTTCTATAAGAGGTACTTTTATTAAAAGGTACTTCCATCAAAAGTTACTTTTATCAAAATGCACTTTTATCAAAAGGTATTTTTATCAAGAGGTACTTTTACCAAAAGGTGGCTGCAGTATTTCCCC
The DNA here is from genome assembly GCA_949987645.1 of Tachina grossa. Taxonomy (NCBI): domain Eukaryota; kingdom Metazoa; phylum Arthropoda; class Insecta; order Diptera; family Tachinidae; genus Tachina; species Tachina grossa. The sequence continues at coordinate 170,410,144 of OX465274.1, read as the reverse complement.
CAGCTAATAAAGTCTAGTTTAACTTTTTTCTTCTCTTCTTTAGAAACTCACATAAATTAATAGAGATATTTTATTCAATAAAATCTAAAAATGTCTTACTTAAAAGGTGCTCCCATCAAAAGGTACTTTTATTAAAATTAACTTTTATCTAAAAGTTTCTGATTTAAAAGATAAAATAGTTTTATAATTTTTTAGCAGGGAACTTTTCTTTTCTTTTTTTTAGTTTATCAAAACGTGCTTGTTTTAAGGATAATTTTTATCGAAAGTTACTTTTGTCAACACTTAAGGCAGAATAAGTTTTTACTTTCTGTTCTGTTACGAATCAGCTGACTCCATTTTATTTATAGAAATATGATACAAGTCGTTAGTTTTTATGTTTCGTTCTATTCTGTTTCGGTTCAACCTATGAAAATCAAAAAATTATAAGTTGTTAGCGACAACATAAATTAAATAATAATATTTTGAAATAAATTGCGATTGTGCTTTATAAAATATAAAATTGAATTGAAACCTAACAACATACGATAAAAAACTTATCGCTTTAGTGGAAAACTGCGACGCTTCTAGTCAGAAACAGCTGATAAGTTACTACAGAAAAAGTAAGTACTTAAATTTAGAAGCAGAACGGCACAGCACAGAATAGCAACAGCAACAGAAAGCAAAAACTAATGAAGCCTTTAACCTTCTGAAGGTACTTTTGCAAAGAGATACTTACATTAGTACCTTTTTTTTCATCAAAGCATACTTGCGCACATAATAATAACAAAATTTATTTTTGTATGAAGAAGTACTTTTTTTTCGAAATGTAACTTTTACTAAAACGGAAATGCGTATATGTCTGTACGTATATATTAAATTGGTTTATCAAATAAAAGAGCTTTTGTTAAAAGGTACTTTTATCCAAAGGGTTTTAATCAAACTTTACTTTTGTCAAACTTTGCTTTTCTAACTACATAAATAATTTTATTAAGAGGTACTCTTATTCAAATATACTTTTTCCCGAAGAGACTTTTAACAAAGCAATGTTTTCATCAAAGCCTTATTTTTTATAAAAAATATTTTTTAGTTTTTACAAATTAATTATGCTAAAAATATGCTTTTGTCAGAAATGTACTCTTCTTCAGCAAGTGATTTTCAAAAAAAAAAAAAAAAAAAAAAATATTTCTCATAAAACAGTTCGTACAAGCATATAGTTCCTTTAATATGATATTTTAAAAACATAACTTTGTGACGATTATTTTTATAAAAAATACTATAACATTTTTTGGCCAGACTATATTTTTCTCTAAACAGGCAGTTGTTTATAAAAAAAATAAAACTTTTATCCCCATATTCATAAAAAATAAAATTAATTTGAAATCCATTTTGGGAAAGTTTTGTATGAAAAATTTTAAATAAAATAAATTTCAAATTCATTTGAAATTTTATGAAATATATCAGTTTTTTTAGAAAAGCTTATTTTTAACCCCCGACTAAAAAAAGGGTTGTTATAAGTTTGTAGTGTGTGTCTGTGTATCTGTGCATCTGTGTGTCTGTCCGTGTCCACGTACAGGCCAAACGGCTGGACCGATTTTCATTTAATTTTTTCCGTTTGAAAGATGACTCAATCGAGAGGGTTCTAAGCTATGTTTGAAGAAAATGGGTCCAGCCGTTTAGAAGATATAACATATTTTCTGAAAAAAGTCGGTGGTTTTTAAAATTTTTAATTTTTGTTATTTTAATGTAATCTTGAAAAATTTAATTAATAGCTGGTTACTACTTTGTAATTCTCACATATACATATATGCTTATGTATATACATACATATATATTTCTCAATAACTGTACATTGAAACTTGTGTTGCTAAATTTGATTTTTATTGTATCCCTTTAATTGGCTTGCTCCTTACTAGATTTCCATTAATACTAATGAGAATCTGCTAGAGCAGATTTTTACTTCGTTTTGCTCTAAAATTATATTATTGAGGTTTTATAAAGGGGTTTTCAAACAAATTTTCATAATTAAAAGTGTTTCTTATTAAGCCTTTATTCATAATCTTTTATAAATAACACGCAAAGAAAAGATATGGTTGTAGAATGGTTGAGAAAACAATATTATGTTCTCTGAAACAAATATGTGGTCGTGGAAAACTAGTTATTGTTATTTTAAACATTTATTTAGTTACGATAAACAGAGTAATGTTTGAATTTAAAAATTACATTATCACATCCATAAAAAAGTGTGATATGGTTAGAGTTTAACAATACAGTTTTGTTAAAAAATTATGACTACAACATAATTTGTATTATTATTTAAAAATAATATGATGTAAATAACAATATAATGTTTTCCAAAACCATACTATGTTAAGTTTAAAAAAAATTTTTTTTTCAGAAACATCTGTCAGTTCAGTATTTCGTTTGTAAGCTATCGGTAGTGTTAAATAAATGAATAAATAAATAAAGTATAAACAAAAGGGTAGATCAATAAAAATATATAAACATTTGTGTATCTTTTTATACAGACATGGCTGTATGTCGTGTAAGTATATATTTATATATACAATTTATTTCAACAATATTAATTTATTTTTATTTCGAATTTAACGCACAGCTGTTTCTACAATAAATATATGATTAAAAAATAAAATAGTACTGTTATATTAAATAATACTATGGTCCTATTTAACAATATTAATATAATATTAGAACATAGTATGGTGAGTCTCAATTATATTTTAGTCACATCTAACAATAGTGTTGTCAGATTTACAATACTAAGATTATAATATAATTAACTCAGACAATATTATAATTAACTCAGATAATATTATAATTAACTCAGATAATAATATTGTTAAAGTTTTTTTTTCTATTAACAATAATATGACTTGACTGCAACCACATAATTCAATCATAGTATGTTACTATTTGGTTATGGTTACCTCAACCATATTTTTTCTTTGCGTGAAGCCTGTTAATTTTTAAATCAAATTTAACAAATCGAGTTCAAACTGATTTATGAATGCTTTCTTAACCGACTCTGTCTAAAGGTGCACCGTTGGTGTAAAAAGAGTTTGAGTTGCTCTTCCCTACATTTTCCTTGTACACATACATACATACATACTTATGTTGTTGTGAATGTGTTTGTGTGCACACACACATGTATGCAAGTTTATTTGTACTAAAACGTGTCTTTGAAGTAATTTGGCGGGTGATTTTATTTCAATAATTTTTCTTAAAGTATGTTTGTAGATAAAAATATTATGTAGTTATGTATGTATGTATGTATATATGTAGAACATGCATGTGCAGACAATTGTACCCATTTTATTTTGTTGTTGTTATTACACACGGTTATGAAAGTGAGTGAGGGAGTGTTTGTGTGCAAGCCAGTCTATTTGTTGTTGTTGTTGTTGTTTTACTATATAATAGACAAGTGTTAATAGAAAACTAGTGTTTATTGATTTTAGTTCAATGTTGTTTAAAAGAAATTAAATACTTTTTTCAATGCATGCCAAATAAAAAATAAAATATGTATTGTAAAATTGAATTTTTTTTTTGAACTATTATTCAGTTTTGGGTTTCTTTACAGAGAACTACTACATATAATAAAAATAATAATAAACACTGTATTCTTTCTTGGGTTTGTTGTTCAACTATTTTAAACAACTTCTTTATTGTTTCGTTTTGCTCTTTTTATATCGACATTTAATTTTAGTGACTCATTTTTGAAATAATTTAATATAAGAAAAAACTTATTATTAAGATAAGAGAAAAAAGTTGAGGTTTATTATTTGTGATTCATTTAATTTAAAAAGCTTTTATTTTTCGATTTGAGAAATTCCAAAAGGTTTAGCAATGTGGTAATGGGTTTTAACCCTGCACACATAACCCTCGAACATACCCCTCTAAACCTAACCATTCGTCGTTTCGACGAGCACATTTTGGGGCGTATAATATCGGTTCTAAACATATATATTTATGTACTTGCAACACATACATACCTTTAGCAAGTACCTTGTTAGTAAATACAACTATATATTTCTATTCTGTTACAAGGATATTTATTATAATCCATTTTTCCAAAAAGCACTATTTTTTTTTTGAGATCACATAGTTATAAAATTTATATAAACAAACAAAAAAAAAGGCCTTTTTCTCTTTGGCAAAACTTAACTATAACACTGTCATTAAAAAATATATATATAGAATTAATTTTTTAAAGCGCATTGTGTGCAGAAATCAACTTTATACTCGCCACCACTTGTCGAAGCGACGAACAAGTTTGTCATATCTCAAGAATTACGTGCTTACGCGCCGAGTTCGGTTGTCTCCTGCAAAATCTCAGCGAAAACTAGGTTGGCAAGAAATTTAGCGGCGATCGGTGCACGTGTTAAAAAGAAATAGCTATTTTTTCGTCCGGTGTTCATCGTTTCGACGAAGGTTATGTGTCTAGGGTTAAATGAGAAATGTTGTTTGTTTTGTTCTTTTATATAGAAATATTACGAGCCAAAGCTAATTGCTGCAATTTGTTTTTTTTTCTAGAGGGTCAAGTCACTTAATCTATACACCGATCAAATAATATTTGAAAAGTGGAAAAAATTTCTTTTGATATTGATAAAGTTGGTGATATGACAAACTCGAAATATATAATATCTAAAAGAAGTTTTTTCAAACTGCCATATAATTTAATCGATGAAATATTTAGTATATTAGAAAATATAATTCTATATTATCTAACATAGGCACAGGTATTCAACTTTTTGTAGCGTGCGACACCAAACAGATATATTTGTTTTTTTTTTTCAAAGAAATCGAATTTTTTCTTGTTTTTTTCTGTTTTTTTTTCTTGTACATTTGTGTAGGCCGTCAGCAGCTCTACATTAGGTAAAATTTTAAGAAAAACTGAAACACATTTATCTGAAATACAAGCTTAATTCTCTGCTGTCGAACGTGACCAAAATGGACTTTATTACCTGCCAAGCCTAATGAAAAGATAAGCCAAACGTGCAACACTGCTTGTACACACATTCAGAAGAATATGACAAAGGGAGAGGAAAATGTAAATGAAGAAATGTGAACGTCTTACATTAATTTCTCTTCGTGATTCAATATCTAAATCTCCTAGAATGCATTGTCATAGGGGACAAGTCCCTAAAAGTAAATGCTTTCTAATATTAGGGAAAATATTTTTTTCTTGTTCAGACTTTTGTTCAAAATGCTCCTTAATTAATATTCAGTAATGTATGTTGCTTCCCATGGCTTTTGCTTTATATGCAGATTTATAAAAGAATTTCGTTTCTAAACGTTTCAAATTTATATGAAAAATAACAAAATTTAAAAATTTTAAAAAAGATGTTATATCTTCTAAACGGCTGCACCGATTTTCTTCAAACAACCCAATCGATCAAGTCGTCTTTCAAACAGAAAAAACTAAATGAAAATCGGTCTAGCCGTTTGGCCTGTACGTGGACACGGACAGACACACAGATACACAGATCCACAGACACACACTACAAACTTATAACACCCCTTTTTTTAGTCGGGGGTTAATAAGGAAAATTCGTTTCAAAAAATATTTTTTATTCATAGTCACAAAATATGCTCTTTAGCTTGGAACGATTCAAGATAACAGATGATGGGCACGTGTTGCTTTTTTTTCGTGACTCAAACATGCACGACTCTGCACGAATTGTTCGTGACAGAAAATCTTAGAAAATCGACACGAAAATAAACGAAACGATTTTAGGTGTAAAATACGAGTATGTATGCATAATTTTCCAATAAAAAATTTCATATTTCGTATCGTCAAACATGCATTAGCAGCAAATTTGTTGATAGTGTATGCGTCTTTATGCTTAAAGTTCTAAAATTACATAAATATGTGCATTTATTTGAATATAATTTGTTTTGCTTTCAATTTGATTTCGTACGTATTGTGTTGTTTCGTGTTGGGAAAATTATTCGCGTGCGTGTTGGACATCTTGGTATTCGTGTTAGGGTTGTATGGTAAAGGAAATATTCGACACGCGCCCATCTCTAATGTGAACGTTAGCTAATTTTCGCTAAGAATTGCTTTTAATTTAAAAAAAAATTTTTTTTATAAGATTTTTCCATCATATAACGAATATGATATGAATATGAATATTTTGTGCTATTTATTAAAATTCTCATTAACACAACTATTTTTGAAAATCTAATTTCTTCAACCTGAAATCTGGTAATTTGAAATGGTTAAAAAATAGTCGCTAACTTGACTGAAACTATTGACGCTCTCGCTTTGGATTTTTGTGTAACACAAATTGTTTATATTGATTGAAATTTACAATATAAATTTTATACCTTACAAAAAAATCGAACATAATTTTCTTCATACCACTCTCTCTATCTCCTAGCCTCGTAAAAATTAAACATTTTAATGAGTTGAGTTAAAACAGAGTTGATGTCAAAAAAAAAAAAAAATAAAACATACATTTTGTTTTTGAAGGCGAAGGGAGAGAACAACGGTTTCACAAAATGTTAATTCACATGAAATGCACCAAATTAAAAAAAAATGCATAAAAAATTGAAAATACTAATTGCGCAAATGCAAAAAAAGTAAAAAAGAATCCAAAAATGGGGAAAAATAATCGTTAATTTTTTTTATAGATGTGTATGTGTATATAAATTTATAATAAAAAAATCTAGCAGTTTACGAAACGGGAAGGTGGCCGAAAACATTTTAAAAATCAAGCTAAAGTTAATTTTTGTAAACAGCCAGCAAGTGGGTGGCATTTTTGTTTTGTGCAACGACCACAAAGGCAATGATTACAACAGCAGCACAGCAGCAGCAGCAACAGCAACAACAACAACAACAACAATTGCAATGACAATAATAAAAATGCAACTGACACTGTCCTTTAAATGGCAGAAAAGCCAGCAGCAGCTACAGAAAAGAAATCCAACGAAAATAATGACTACAACATTAAAAACAATAACAACAATAACGAAAATTATAATAAGTAGAGGACAGAGTAGACCGACCCAACGATAACAGAAACGCGAAAAAATAATAATTTGGGGAAAAAATAAAACACAGTGTGTCAGTTTGATAAAAAAATAAACATTTAGTTTGTGGAACAAGTTTTTTTAAGTTCACTTTAATTTTTGATTTTTAAAATTTTACAAAAGAGCTAAAAAAATTTAAGAAATGACAAGAATATTTATTTTATAAAAATAATAAAATCAATTTTCTTTCCAAAATAACAAGCTTCTTATAAAATTATAATTTTATTTGGGTGGTGACTTTCATTAGTAATATTAAAATAGATAACTACAGGAAATTTTGCAAATTTAAATAATTATAGGGACCAAAACATTGCCCACCCAAAAAGAATGAACTTTCTGCGCCTATATGTCTATTATCCTGCATTAAATTTAACTTATAAACATAGCGGTTTCAGCTACGTCTCACCTTGAGCGTACTAATCCACTCCTGCACATTGCAAGAGTCCAACCTAAATTAGGGCGTTAAGGGTTGCGTTAGCAGCAGGGTACGTATTTTCAATACATTTAACGTATAAAATATTATAATTTAGGTTGGACTCTAAGGCTGAATCAGCACAGAAAACCATGAAAATCTGAGCTTTTATGTAAAATATATGTTAAATAGTTTTATTTAGAGTCTTACTAGGAACATTCTTGTGACACATTACAACCCTTTAACTCTTCTTTGTGAGGATATTTTTGTATCTTACACTGCAAAATTTTTTCTTCAATAAACACCTTTAATTGAAAAAAAAGTGCAAATAATCAATTCCAAATTTAATTGAGTTAACTAAACTTTCCTTTAAAAATATAATAGATTAAAAGTTTAATTAAAAATTTAAATGAGTCAATCAAACTTTTGTTCAAAAATGTAATTCATTTATAGTTTAATTTAGAATTTAATTTAATTAAATTAGTTTTTTGTTTGTTTAAAAATTAACCAATCAAAAAATTTAATTGACATAATTAAATTTTTATTTAAATTTTGGTTTTTATAGCAATTAAAGTGGTTGATTAGAAATAAGCTGTTGTTGAGAAATATATTTCTGATTTTTTAAAGAGGCATTTTCTTTTGAAGCTACATACAAGACAATATCTTGGGCAATAGCGCACAATCTATTCAAGACCGCAAAAATGTAAATTATGAAGTTATAAAAAAGACATAGTCTCCTCTTTACAGGAACGTAATGATTTCGCTTGAAAAAAATTCGTATTTTGGGCGTGTGTCAAACGGTAGAAAAGTACTATGGTAAAAAAATATTTGCTGTGGGGAAAAAATTTAATTTTTCTGCTGTGCCAAATGATATCTTTTTTGACAATGTAAAATTTTGACAAATTCGCTTGAGCATAGAAATAAGCGATGAAACAATTGCTGCGGCGGCGGTTTTGCTTCGCCTGACTACAAGCCGCCGGCTACCAACAAATTTTTAAGAGGACATTTTTATATAAAACAATATTCTTGTAGCAATAAATTATATAATATTATTTATATGATGCAACATTTTTCGCAAACTAAAATAAACAATGATTTTTTCACAGTCTAATTAAATTTAAAAGACGTAAAAATCTTTGTATTGGGCGACGGTTCGAAGCGACGGCGGTGGATTTAAATTTTATGATACCATGCCTTTTATTGCAGCTTGTCAAAAATTTACCTGTTGTGTCAAAATTTCTAATAGCCCCCAGGGCTAGTGAAATTTTATTCACATCAGAAGTGTCAAAAATTTACTTACGCTAATACTTTGCTACCGTTTGGCACAGGCCCTTTGTATATAAAAATTAAACTTCATATTACAGGGTCTATATTTGGAACGAATTACATAGAAAAAAATGATTTGTAAATACAATTAATTTTTTTGTTATATCAATTAAATAATTAATTGATTTTGAACCTACAACGATTTTTGTAAATACAATTAACGAAATGGTAAGTTAAAGCAAAATCTGAAAAATATTTTCAATTAAATTTATCAACAAATATTTTGTTGAAATTTATTTATTTTTTCAACATTAATTTTTGTTAGATTTCAAAGTTATTTCAATTAAAGTTATTGTTATATTAACAATGCGAATTGTTGAGTTTTTGTGCAAATTTTGATTATTATAATTGTTATATTAACAATGTTTCTTATACACAATCACAATCCTCGAAACGATTTTTGCTTGTCTGCGAAAAACACTAAATGTCTTTGGGCGGAGTTGAACCGGCAACCTCAAAACTAATAAACCAACTTACTTACCTCTCAGCTAGAGAGCAACACTTTATTAGATACGCTAATAATGAATACACACAAAATATGATTTCTTCTTTCTTCTACATGTGCGCATTCCATTATGATGTAATTCAATAAATAATTTTGTTAAGTAATTTAATTGACTACAAAAATTAAAATTTGTTATATCAACAATGATCATTGTTAATTTTTAAATTAAATATTAACAATTTGTTTTGTTGGTTACAATTCGATGATATTTTTTTCTGTGTATAATATGTGAATATACATACATATGTATATGAATAATAATGTGGGAAAATTTTCATTGAGAATTTTGAAAAACAAAAAATATTTAATTCAGGCTTTTGCTAAAATCCGGCCCACTATTCAGCACTGAATTAAATATTTAGTTAGGGAGTGAGTGCGAATGTGCAACGATAATAGAAGTATGCATTTTGTTAAATATACACTAATTCACATGTACATATATTGTTTGCTTTTGTTGTTGTGTTGTTACTGCTGTTGGATGTGTTAAAAAAAGCTTTTAACATTTTAGGACTCAAATTTCATGTGTTTCTTTTTTTAAATTTTTTTTGGTTCACAAGTACATGTTAGAGTTTTTCTATATTTATTTTAAAAATTTTGTATATTCTAAAAAGCAACAACAGCAGCAACGACAACAGCAACGACAACAGCAACGACAACAGCAACGACAACAGCAAGCACAATATTTCAATTGTTTAGCAGTGCAGCAGCAATGCTGTTGATGATGCATGTCGCTGTTGTTGTTTAGCACCTATTCATGTTCAAGTCTAGTCTATTATAAATTGCTTGCTTGCTAAAACCCCTTCACTGGAAGTGCTTGCTACAAATTTTCCCTCTACATTTTGTTTAATTTTTTTCTGTTTTTTTTTTGTTATTTGGCAAGGTTCATATTTTTTGTGTTTTGCATTTCACAAAAATATATTTTAGTCATGTTTAATGCAGATTTTTTTTTAATCACACCTTCGTCTGCCTTCTCTATGTAAAATGTATGTAGTTACTTGTGTATGTAAGAGCTTGTGTGTAGTGCTTGCAACACCTTTCAATATATCACCACCTCCCCATACCGCACAACTGAGTGCATCTTTTGCTTAATTGTTGTTGCTGCTACTATTGCATTTCCCAAATGTCTGAAAATACGCGCTATTACACAGACGAGCAAACAAACAAACAAAATGTGCTTTTCACCAATGTACAAAATTGAGAAGCAAAAAGTATATAGACAAAAATTTTATAAAAATTTCAATGTTGTCGCGACATGTTCTTGCATTATTTTTGCAACTTTTAATTGCTGTATTGATGTCGAATGTTGTTATTGTTACTGTTTGTTGCACACAGACAAATTTGAAAGAAATTACACACTTGCAATCATTGCTTTATTTTTTACAACGTCATAAATTTAAAGAAAATGGAGTTCTTTTAGTATCACTTAATGTTTAACACTTTATATATATTTAAAAGCTTTATTTTAGCATTCTTAAATTTAAGAAAGAGTCCTCAATCACAAAAGTATGTAACTCAGAAAAACTTCAATCAATGTGGAAGGAGAACTGATTGTTAACTGAAGGCACATATATGTAATTTTTAGGGTTCCGTACACCAAAGGTGAAAAGGAACCCTATTGTTTTCGCTACGCTGTCCGTCTGTCCGTCTGTTCGTCTGTTCGTATGTCCGTCTGTCCGTCTGTCCGTCTGTCCGTCTGTCCGTCACACGTTATTTTCTCAGGAACCGTAAGAGCTACGGACCTGAAATTTGGACACAGTATGTAGAACCTTGGCCGCTACAACAACAAATACATGGAATTAAAAATTAAAGGGTGTTCCAAAACGAGCAATGAAATATGTTAAAATCCCATGTAATATACATACAATTGTATGTACAATTGTATATTGAGGCTTGAAATTTGTAAAATTAGTGTATTTTTATACAGACTACAACAATTAACACTAAAATTAAAAAAAATTAAATTTAAAGGGTGGTCCATCAGTTAATGCAATTTTGACTATGTAATTTTGACTATGTAATTTTGACAATTTGCTATATCTTGGAAACCGCAAGAGGCAAACACTTGAAATTTTCAAAAACGGTAAAACTAAAAAAAACGAAAATTATAAAATTGCCAAACAAAAAAAAAAAAAAAAAAAATCGCCAAAAATTTAAAAAAAAATCGCCAAAACGAAAAAAATCGCCAAAATTAAAAAAAAATTTCTAACACTAAAATAAATCGCCAAATTCGAACAAATCGCCAAAACGAAAAAAACGCCAAAATGAAAAAAAACGCCAAAAATCTAACAAAATCGCCAAAACGCGAAAATGTCACCAAAACTAAAAAAAATCGCAAAAATTAAAAAAAATCGCCAAAAATAAAAAAAATCGTCAAAATGAAAAAACGCCAAGAACCGAAAAAATCGCCAAAACAAGAAAATAAAGTGTAAAAACTAAAAAAGGAGCCAAAACTTAAAAAAATCGCCAAAAACTTGAAATTTTCAAAAACGGTAAAACTAAAAAAAACCAAAATTATAAAATCGCCAAACCAAAAAAAAAATCGCCAAAACGAAAAAAATCGCCAAAATTAAAAGAAAATTTCTAACACTAAAATGAAGATCCAAATTCGAAAAAATCGCCAAAATGAAAAAAGCGCCAAAATTAAAAAAAAACGCCAAAATCGAAAAAAAACGCTAAAATGTCACCAAAACTAAAAAAAAAATTAAAAAAAAAAAATCGCAAAAATGAAAAAAATCGCCAAAATGAAAAAACGCCAAAAACTTAAAAACGTCGCTAAAACAAAAAAACTGAAAAGATCACAAAAACGAAAAAAAATGCCAAAACTATATATTATATAGGATGAAGTTTGTATTAAACTACATATCTAGTGTTCGTACGGAACCCTTCGTGCGCGAGTCAGAGTCGCACTTTACTGAATTTATTTAATTTGGTAAATTTTTTTGTCATAAGACTTTTCTATTTGACTTTCAAGTGCGAATTTTTAAAGTCTGGCAACACTAGTGATATTTCTATGTCCAATTTTTCTTAAAGCAAGATGTGTTCGAAATTTTGTGGGAATCGCTTTGGAAGAAATGCATTAAGCCTGGTGCTCTGTTCAAAGTTGTGAAAAATTTTCAGCACCATTCGTTATTTCGCGTGAAAAATTTGACATGTACTAAATGTAGCCCAACTCGCGGTTTTTTTTATAAATTTCTTGCTTTTGTTGCTTGAAATTGCATACTTTTTATTGTTAAAATTCCGTGCAAAAAAAGCACTGATCATGTTATTTCGCAGCTAAACTAAGATGATGCCAGACTAATTTAGCATGAAAATACATGATTTTACGTGTATTTCACAACAAGAACAGACCCAGCAAAAAATTTCAAAAAAGTTAATCGAGTTGGGAACTAAGCATTTTTGGTGGAAGCTGGATTACCAACTTAATGATTTTAACAAGGCGTGAGACTAAAATAATCGATTCTTGAGAAGTAGTTATGTTGTTTATTGTAGGAATTCATTATATTTTCCGTTGTGGGAAATAGTTATTTTTTCTTGATTGAACTACTTTTTTTTAAATATGCCGTTGTTTAAGTAAATAGAAGGTCTTGGTTAAAAACTCAGTTTGATGAAATATACATATAATAACTTTTAAGAAAAATTTAAATAATTTAAAAAAACGTATTGTTTTACTACGAAATACACCATTTTGTAAAATTTCTTTTATAAACTCAATTGAAGTGGGTTATATGTTATTCGTATCAGTGCCCCTATTGTTACTTATAAATACTATATTTAGAAAAATTTCAATTGCTTTCATTGATGAACTTTTATTAAAACCATAAATGAAAAAAAAATTATTTAGAACTACTTATATTTAAATAATTATTTTCCAAAATGTAAGTACTTATTTTTTAAATTAAAATAAATAAGTAGGCAATTTAGAAATATTTATAATTTATTTAAAATAACTACTTATTTTGGTAATATTTTCACGTCTTCTTTTAAAACCCAAAGAATATGTTCAACTTCTGTTTCCTATTTTTAAAATTTTGCGTAATGTGTTTTGTAAGCGAGTACTTCAATTTGGCAATATAAAAAGTAAGTCATTATATGGCAAGTAGTTCAGATTGTAATGTCTAATTTTTTGCTGGGGAGTACTACTTTTGAGAATTTATTTCGCAAATATTTCATACCAAATACTTTTTATATGTAGTTTGACATCATTTTGCACGAAATTGTGAACAGAGTACCAGGCTTTAGATATTGTTTAAATTAAGATAAATTAAATTATTAAATTTTGAGCCTAAAGGGGGCGCTGTAGTCGATGTATTTTTTTTTATTTCTACAACTATTTTCAATTATTTTTTCTTGAGGATATTTAAATTGTTATAGCTGAAAGATGTTCGGATAATGTAAATGATGATGCTGGTTTTATAGCTGAGACTAAAATTTAATATATAAACTAAACTTACCTAACACTCTTCAAATCACCACTAATTGATGAATTTGGAGAGGGCTTGGAACTTAAATCTAAAGGCTGTTCACCGGTGGCATCACTGGGACTTGGTGAAACCTTTAGAGAGGGACTTATTGCGGCGGCTGATGTATCTGAGGTAGTTGGTGTAACCGGATCTGGTTGATTTTGTTGCTGTTGTTGATTCATCCAATTAAAATCTAAAATAAAAAAATAAAAAAACAAACACCCAGCATACAGTCACCGAAGGTTAGAGTATAGCAGGAGAAGATGATTTTTTGTTTGCTCTTACTTGGTAGTATCGATTGTATGGCGGCAAATTGTGCTGCCACTGAATCCATGGATGCCATTTTTTGTGTAAGTAACTTATTTAACGTTACTCGATTGTTATCCGTCAATGGCCCAGCACCAGTCATTAATGGTAAATTACCATTCGCATTGGTGGCAGCGGCAGCAGATGAAGATTCGTTTGAATCACTTTCGCAATCCAACTGTGGATAAAAAATTATGTTGAAAAATTTTTTTTTTTTAGAAAAATTAAAACAAATGATTTTTAATGATAAAATAATATGATAAAAATTATGAATAACACATTTTTTTTTTCTAAAAAAATTAATGCCCTAATTCTATTCGACGATTGCATCGTCTTGTCTATGAACGAAAAAAGCCGCAGTAGCGATTCTTTACAACAATTATTATTTATTGTATATGCTGGAAGGTTCGTGTATTTGCTTTATGATTTTATTGCCAACATTATATCCAACACATATTTTTTAATATATTTTTCAAACTATTGTATTTTTATTTTTCATTATCAAAGACAACAAGCATTTTTGAAGAAAATAATTTAGAGAATTCAAAAACAAGAACTCAAAAGTATTTTCAAACAAAAACGTCATAAGTCTTCTTACTGAATTAGGGCATAAGTCAAATGAATTGTGCCATTTGTATATAAAAAAAATGCATGGAAAACCTTTTTAACTAAAGCTTATAAAATTGTCTTGAAGGCTTTCATATTATTTATTGTGGCTTTGCTTCCAGTGTTGCCATTTTAGCATTTTCACTGCTAGATTTAGCATATTCTTTCGTAAAAAAACATTAAAGTTTTTAAAAAATCTGCAAAAAACCCATATAAATTTAAAATCTAAGAAAAATTAAATTTACTTTTGTAGAACATTTTAGCAAATACTTTAGACCGATTTAGCGTTCTCTCATCCTATTATTCTAACAACACTATTTGCTACAGTATTACATATATAAATATAACTTATGTTAGGTTAGAAAAGGTTAGCACTCAAAATCCCGGACTTGATTACATGCTTCTGCTCACTTTGATACTCTGCTTAAGCTGAATCCTTATCGTCAAACTAAATAAAACTCAATATAAAGCTAATATCATGTGGAAGTTCTACCCTGGCAACGTCAGAAAGCTCCCTAAACTAAAAAGTGGCGTTGGCTGAAGTAATTATCTCGTTGACTACAAAACCGAAGGTACTGGGTTCGAGCCAGGCTACCGACAAAGTGATTAAATAATAACACTACGCATTTTTCAACTCTACATTAGTTTCCTTTGTGTCAGTTGTTGTAGGAAAGTGCAGGTGATGAAGGCATATGCCCTGGTCAAGTAAAATAACCAATAAAGTGGCTACTAAACACAGTTTTGAAAATTAAATGCGCCTCATTGACACCAGAGGCGCTGCAACACTTCATTATTAAAAAAAAAATGTGCTAAAAGCAGAGTTGTAAAAAATGAAGGTTTCCTCTATCTCTTTTTTCACCACCTGTCTTCTCTATCACTATCCCTTTCCTAAAGAAGGTAACACTTATTAATAGTACCATGTGACCATGTTGGCCACTCTCTTTCTTGATGACCCAGCATGGCAATGATCCGTTGGCAGTTTTTGGTTCTTTTCTTCATTAATATTTTGACAACTGCTGGAAAAGTTAGTGTAGTCAACTCTTAATATTTGTGCATGTCGAAACCTGACAACTTATAAATTCTAGATCTTGCAAATACATCAGCCCCAGAGCTTTTTTTAAAGTCTCTATGCCTCGATATGCATGTGATTCTAATATTAAACTGTTCTGCCGCTCCTTTATAAACGATTGCGGTTGAAGGGCAGTTGTTGTTCTTAGAAGTGGGGGCAACAGAGTTTTTAATAGTTTATTGGTCCCTTTACATCAGAGTTGCCACAGAGAGAAAACCGAGAGAAATGTATAAGCGTATGTGTATTCAGTTGTATAAAAACCGATTGATGTTCGACACTCTGGTGCCAGTTTGAACAGCCTGGCTATACATACATATATAAAAAGCATTTTTTCATTCAACAGAGTTTGTCCCATTATGGCAGCCTTAACCTTAATTTTAAAGCAACTCATCAATACACCTCAATCACAATTAATAAACGCTTACAAGAACCCAATGTCTATAGACAGTACTACCAGCAAAATATTTGGTCAATTCATAACCTATTGTAGGAGTAGTAGTTCGTACAAACGTTGTTGTTAATTTCTATATAAACAATGTTTTTATTGAAATTATCAACAACTCATGTATGAATTAAGACTCTAACTATAGGTTGTGAATACGTATCGCGCCTTGTGATTTTCATTACTTTTCATAAAGCTAAGAATCACTTTAATTTGCTGGAACTCAAATCCAAAAAAAAACTCTATTTCAAGCACACTTAGGACATATGAAACAAAATTTTGCAATACTTACTCTGTGTATGTGGTCCGTTTCAGACCCGGTTGGGCCAGATTCGGCCACTAGTTCACCTTTAGCGTTCACTGTGAGTAATTTGCCGTTAATACAAAAATGACACTTATCATTCGGTTTCCAATCGATGGGATCTGGTGGCGGCGATGGTGATTGCGATTTTGATGGACTCTCTTCAAGTGATGGTAAATCTTTAACTGTGATGTTTGTTGTATTATTTAACACACTTTTAAGTGACGAATTATTATTATTATTATTATTGTTATTATTACTACTAATAACAATTTCTGCACTTAGGATTTGTGATGCTAATAATTATTATAAAAATAATTTATAAAATTATTTAGAAAATGGGTGCCAATTTGCTTTTGAAAAATATTACCTGTTTTGTTATCTTCTATATACTTTTTATTTGCTTCAGTTTCTTGGCTATTTGCTACGGTCAAGTGATGCTTATTTTCTTGAGTTATTTCCTTATATGCTATACGTTGATCTTCAATGCTTTCGCTCTCTTGCTCTCTTTGCTGCTGTTGTGTTGTAAGTTTCTCTTTATGCTTGAGGTGGTGGTTCTCTTCGTAATTTGAGTAATTTTCTATTATTGTTGGTGCTGTTTCACTGATTTCTATAAATTCACCGTCTTTAAATTTATCCAGCTCGTTCTTCAGTTCGATATTGTTGTCTTCGATTGATGCAACAAATTGGTCGGAATTTAAATGGGTTCGCATTAATGTTTCTTGGTATTGCTTCCATTTCCTGCGCCCCATTAGCTCCTCAGCGACCCGTTCTAAGCCTAAGAAAAGAAAAAATTATAGTTACATTTTTATATTACATATTTATAATTCTACTTATAAGATTTTAATAACTAAATAATTATATAAATTATTTTAAGCATTTACAAAGTTCGTTTTTCTAAAAACTACACATATTGTTCATTTTTCCTTTAAAAAAGAAATGGTCTCAAAATCTTGAGTGTATTCCCTCCCAATGAACTTTCACTTCCTACTGGGCATTAAATTTATTCCCTTCTCTTTGAAAAATTTAAAATGTTGAACTCATTTGTAGAAAAGGATACGCCATTTAACACAGCTTACGGGAGCAGATTTTTAAAGTTTGATAGATATATTTATTTCTATATTATGTTGTTTTAAATAATTTTATTCATTATACTCCAGTATAAAATAACTAATTTTTGAAATAATAGTAGAAATAAATTTCTTTTGGTGTCTTAATACCTTCAAATAGCTGCTTGTGTATGTAAATATTTATGAGTATATAGTTCTTTGCATATTCGTGTCACTTATTGTGGTTTCCGTTTAAATATATGTTTTTATTTGTAAAATTTCTTTAATATTTATGAACATTTTTCATTATAATTTTATTGACTAGGGTCTGTGTGGAAAAAAGCTTTTATCATCTAAAAAAATTTGGCCAAAATTGTTACAATTTATTCCTAGTATAAATTGTTATAAAAATATTATGCTATAGAGTATGTTTAATAGTTAACTCATTTAAAATTAATTTTAGAGATCTAATGGTTGTAAGTGAATTCATTGTAAGAAAAAAATGAAGGTATCCACGATTTTAATTGTTCCACAACTAAAAGTTATTTGTATTATTAACTGAAATATCAATTTGCTGATATATGAAATTCGAAAATCTAAAAAAAACTAAATTATAGACATCTGACTTTGTTTTCAAATCGATATCGCAATTTTGTTAAGGTCGTGCGAACAAAAACTAAACGTTTAGGATAAATTTTTTCAAAGCGTATTTATCCTCGATATACATACTAGTATTTCTTTCCATATAAATGACTTGCAAAAAAAAAAAAAAAAAAAAATACGAGACACTTGCATTTCATCACAAGGTTTTGTGAAATTTTGTGTTTTGGCCAAAGCAAAAAAAACCTCTAAGGAAACATTTCAAAATTTCCATTAAAAATGTTGTTTGATCAAATATCTAAATTTAATTAAGTTTTTAATCAAAGAAATATATGAATTTTTTTATTTTCTAAATAAATCAATTTAATTTAATGAAATGCGTTCTATTTAGAGACACCCTTTATGTTGACATTTCTTTTTGTTCATTTCATGTCTAGGCGTACGGTGACGTTTTCACAGGATTTGTCATACATATTTATTATTTTCTAATTTCCTTTGTTGTATGCAGAAACCACAAGTTAATTATAGTAATTTTGCTTTAGCGTGTATAAAAATGTTAAAATTTGTTGCGCCTTCTTGTGGAAAGCATTTGAAAGCGGTTTATTATTTATTAAGATATTCGCCCCGCAAATTAAAAAAAAATACTTTCAATTTGGGAAAATCTACTTTTTTTCTAACGTACTTGTGAGAAAAATGGCAAAAATTCTTAGAGTTTAAAATTGACAATTAAATTTATTATCTAAATAGGCTGGAATATTTTAAGAAAACAACAAATGTGGTAGTGTAAAAAACAACTTGGGTTTGAAGTGTACGTTAAAGCAAAGTTTCCATAAAAATATTGACTTAAGGGTAAATTTTTTATAAGCACACGATTATTTCGTTTTGAAATTTTGTGTGCAAAAAAATATGCAACGGATTTTCATTATTTTACATACAGAATTGAAATTTTTCGAAAAGAAATTTTTGAAAAAATCTGCCTTTAA
The DNA here is from genome assembly GCA_949987645.1 of Tachina grossa. Classification (NCBI taxonomy): domain Eukaryota; kingdom Metazoa; phylum Arthropoda; class Insecta; order Diptera; family Tachinidae; genus Tachina; species Tachina grossa. The sequence goes on along the minus strand of OX465274.1, from coordinate 170,391,056 downwards.
AGCAGAATACGACCGTAAACAATTGAAGAGTTTAGAATAGTTTGTCCTCAAATAAATTTATTGAACTTATTCATAATAAACTTAAAATTTTATCGATCCATGTGACCAAATTGTTATTAATACGTGTAATACAATAATATAAAATTATAAAATACAGTAAGTGAAAGATTAAAGGAAGAATAAAAATTATTATTAAAAAAAGCAATGTGAGTCCGATCACAGAGGAGATGTGTAAACATCTAGTAATGGAAATTTTTTTTAAGTTGGAAGTACTTATGCTTTTAGTATCTTTTTGTAAATTAATTAATTAAAAGTATCAAAAGTTTCAATATTGTAAATACATATGAATTTGTTGGTTTTTGTTTGTTTTATTAAACTTATTTGGTTAGTAAATGGGCACACTGCAGTATATGTATATGTACTGCATTCAAAATTGCAGAAAGCAGTAAATTTACTGATTACTAAAATAATTCAGTAAATTTTTACTGCTAAAGAAATTTAATTTGCATTACCAGTAAAATCGTAGGGCCGTAAATCATAATAAAATTGTAGCAAGTGGCAAAGTTTTTTCATTCAAATTTTGAAACTTTTGTATGAAAAACATTTAGCCAATTGGAAGAATTTCATTATGAATACAAGCATTACTGATTACTGAAAATTCAATGCACCTTATCATATAATAAATAATTTTGGCACGTTATAAAAATTGTAGAAAAAAATTTAAGTAATCAGTAAAAATTTACTTGTTAAAATTTTTTTATTATTTTTACTGAAACTTTAGTGGTACTGCAGTGCTCATCTATGGTAAATGCTTTTACTTTTACTTTTGAATTTTTAATTCCTGTTGTTAATCGTTTAGTTGTTGCTGTTCTTGTTGTTGTGTACGCATTGCAATAAAAATAAATTCAGTAAAGTGCGACTTTGACTCGCGCACATTCGGTTTTGATCATTTCTTTTTTATTTAGTTTTCTTCCTTTTTTAAGTTTTTTTAGTTTAAACGATTTTTTTTTCAGTTTTATCGCTTTTTTCTCGTTCTGGCGTTTTTTTTTCTTTTTGGGTTTTTTTAATTTTCGCAATTTTTTTTTTATTTTGGCGATTTTTTCATTTTGGCGATTTTTTTCTGTTTTTGGGGTTTTTTTATTTAGGCGATTTTTTCATTTTGGCGATTTTTTCATTTTGGCGATTTTTTCATATTGGCGATTTTTTTGTTTAAGAATTTTTTTTCATTTTGTCGCTTTTTCCGGTTTTTCGCGATTTATTTTAGTCCTAGAGATTTTTTTTAATTTGGTGCTTTTTTCCGTTTTGGCGATTTTTTTTTTTGGTTTTACCGGTTTTGAAAATTTCAAGAGTTTTGCTCTTACGGTTTCCAAGATGCAGCAAGTTCTCAAAATTATAAAGTCAAAATTGCATTAACTGATGGAACACCCATTGATTTAAATTTTTTAAATTTAGTGCTAGTTGTTGTAGTCTGTATGAAAATACACTAACTTTTAAAACTTCAAGTGTATATACATATGTACATACAATTGTATGTACAGGGTGGGCCAAAAGAAACCAAGGGGTGTAAAAGTTTCATAACTTTTTTGTTTATTAATTTTTTTTTATTTTTTCTTTCAGATTATATAGACAACACTTGGAGAATTTATAATGGAGAGGTTCACAACTGAACAGAGAACCAGAACAATAGAATTTTATTATTTAAACCAGAGATCAATTATTTTAACGCAAAGAGCATATCGTCGACATTTTAACGTCAGAATTTCGCCCTCTGAAGCGATGGTTCTGGGGTTCTCAAAATCCAAGAGCCATTCATCAACGCCAATTGCACCCCATCAGGTGTACAGTATGGTGTGGCATCACATCTGAAAATGTCATTGGGCCCTACTTCTTCGAGAATGAAGATGGAAGTGCTGTAACCGTAAATGGAGAGCGGTATCGGTTTATGATAGAAAATTTTTTATGTCCTGCTCTTGAAAACAGACCTGGTATGTGGTTTCAGCAGGACGCAGCCACTGCCCATACTGCCCGAGACCCAATGGCACTTTTAAGTCAAATTTTTGGAGAGCGAATCATTTCTCGAAATTCGGAAATTACTTGGCCAGCGCGATCGCCAGATTTGACAGCACCCGACTATTTTCTTTGGGGTTTTTTGAAGGAGCGAGTGTATGTGAACAAGCCAGAGACAATCCTTGAACTCAAGGCAAACATTGTTGCAGAAATTCGAGCGCTACAGCCACAAGTTTTGAAAGATGTTATGGAAACTGCTCTAAAAAGAGCATCAGTGCGAAGCTGAAAACGGTGGTCATTTAAGAGACATAATTTTTCATACTTAGTATAAAAAAATTTCCATTTTGTATATTATATAATCTGAAAGAAAAAATAAAAAAGAGTTAATAAACAAAAAAGTTATTAAACTTTCACACCCCTTGGTTTCTTTTGGCCCACCCTGTATATTACATGGGATTTTAACATTTTGCGTTGCTCGTTTTGGGACACCCTTTAGTTTTAACTCTTATGTATTTCTTGTTGTAGTGGCCAAATGTCTACATATTGTGTTTAAATTTCAAGTCCGTAGCTCTTACGGTTCATTTTCACCTTTGGTGTACGGAAATATACAGAAAAGTAACCGGCGGCGGCGCACCGTAGGCTTCGAGTCGGTCGACTTGTTTCTCTGCCTGGTATTGCTTCTTTCAAACACTAATACACTCATATATAGCTCACACCGATTTGACAATGCAAAGAAATCTCACCAAAGAAATCAAAGTGAAAAGATTTTTACCTCCTAGCGTATAGATGTTTACACATCAAAAAAACTATTAAGAAAATTACAAGATTGGTATAAGTAATCAGAAAAATCTAAAATGATGATTCTAGGGTTTAAAAATTATTATTTTTTTTCTTTGTACATAAAAGTAAATATGTGCTTATGTATGTATCTCTGTACTATATAAACACACTTTGGTAAAGGGTATATAAGATTCGGCACAGGCGAATATAGCATTCTTACTTGTTTAATTTTCAATGGTATTGGTATTCTTGACTTAATCCAAGGTATATCGAATAATATCACAAAAAATACGATCGTACATTTTTCTCGTTTTCCTCTTTTTTTGTTCTTACACAGTCGTAAAAACTGCAGCTTTTAAATACTTTACAACTAATAAAAAAAACCAAAATTAGATTTATAACATGAAAAAACTAAAAAAATGTATTAAAAATATACATTTATAATAAAATATGCAAAAATATGTTTTTATTATAAAATATGCAAATATATGCACTAACAAATCGATGCCATTTTGTCACAAATTTTTTGATTCGCAAAGATATTTTATTTACGTTGATCTAAGATCAACGACAGAAAACCTTTATATACTTGAAAATCCTTTCCCTATTCATATACAAAAAATAAGCTAAAATATGCAACTTTAATTTAATGATTTTTAAATTGTTACAGCAAATTACATTGTCATGACACGACAAAATATGCGTTTCTATTTATTTCGCTACTAAATCAAATATGCAATCGTTCCATGCCCTAATTATACAATACGCGTAAATTAGAAGGATAATGTGAAAAAATCTAATATATCATATAATTAAAACTAAAACAGTAAAAACGACTGACTGTTCAAACCAAAGTTATTTCAGAATCCTAAAACTTAAACCAACCATAAAAATGCAAATGGTGCTCAAATCACACACATGCTTTTTATAATTGCAACACAAAATGAAACTCTAAACAAACAAAGCTAAATAACATAAAATTAAACATAAATTTGTGGAAGAAAAAAAAAATTCAAAAAAAAAATTCTCATGCAAGGCAAATAAAGCGAAAAATTATACAAAAAAAAAACGAAACAAGGAATAAAATTTTACGCATCAACAAAATTTCAAAGCTTGTGTTTTTCTACAAACAACCAGCTGAATCAGCACACCATCCATACACACACATACGTGCACCTTAAGCAAAACTTTAAGGACGAAGCAAACGCACGCACGCACGTACGCAGGCACGCATAAAAATATACTCAAATTTTCTTTTTGTTTTTGCATTAAAAGTCTTTCAACTCTCACCCACTCTCATAGTTTTTCGTTATTTCATTCTCTTTGACCCTCTTAATGAAGGTTTGCTGGGATGAATGTGTGCGTAGCAGTGTGTGTGTGTGTGTGTGTTTGCGTGTAAGTATTTACATATGATATTTGCTTAGAGGAGATATAAAATTTGATTTTGTTTTAAACCGGAAACTAATAATAGCATACACGAGTATGGAAACACGTTGCAAAAGGCGCCCTTTAGGGTTTCTAAAGCAAAATTGATCAACTCTTTGGTTAAAAATTTTAAATTCTATAAAATATTAATTTACTATTAAAGCCGAGCCGGTTGCATTAGCAAGAAAATTTTGTGAATAATAATAAAACACAGCATTAGGTCCATACGGTGCATTTGTGAAGCCAAATTAAATTTCAAATATTTTTTTAAATTTTTATTTCTTGAAATGTTGTATGTAGGCACCCTCTCCCGATGTTTAGATTCACTAAGAAGAGATTTTATAAAATTCGAATTTTAAAGGAGTAAAAATGGTATTGGTATATTATCTGATAAAAAGGGTCTTAACCCTTTAGGGCGCCATGTTGCCATGGCTTATAAAATCCCATTAATTACAGGCAATTGTTTATTGTTTTATTATAATCCAAAGCCTTTGGTACAATATCTTATTTCAAGCTGTATAATTTGTTACTAATAAAAAATTTTACCTGTTACTTCACAACAGATTTAAATTAACCCTGAGCTTTTATTAAATCAGTGTCATCGTAGTGCAGTTTTTTAAAAATTTATTATGCCAGCGTTTTACACAATTAAATAAATTTTGTGAATGTCTAAGGACTTGTAAGTAAAAATAGAACTTTTTAGCAATTGCCCATTTTATAAAAAATAGAATAAAAATATTACGTTTCCAAGCAGTCTCTTTTCAAAAAGTAGGTGTGCCAAAATACATTTCAAGAAATAAGAAGATTTCTTTAAAAAAAACCCCCCCTTTGGAAAAGTGCCTCTCAAACAAGTATGTAGATATTAAAGAATCACCTTCTGAAAAACTATTTTTCAAAAAAGTACCATTTAGAAAAGTAGATTTTAAAATATAAGGTATTTTATACTTCATAAAGTAGATATTAGAAAAATAGCTTTTGTTTAAAAAAATACCTTTTAAAATAGTACCTTTTCGAAAAATACATTTTTAAAAATTACCTTTTAAAAAGTACCTTTAAAAAATATTTGTTAAAAAGAACCTTTCAAAAAGTACCTTTCAGAAAAGTATATTAAAAAAGAGTTATTTAAATAAAGACCTATTAAGGAACCTTCCTTAAAAAGGTACATTTAAAAAGAGTATCTTTTAATAAATACCTTTTAGAAAAGTCCTTTTAAAAGTACATCTTAAAAAATACATTTTGAAAAAGTCAATTTAATGGAAGAGTTCATTTTAAAATAGTATTTTTTAAAAAAGTACCTTTAAAAAAGTACTTTTTAAAAAAGAACCTTTTAAAAAAGTAGCTTTAAAAAAGTATCTTTTAAAAAAGGACTTATTAAAAAAGTACCTTTTGAAAAAGTATTTTTTAAAACACTACCTTTAAAAAAAGGACCTTTAAAAAGTTCCTTTAAAAAGGAATCTTTTAAAAAAGTACCTTTTAAAAAAGTACCTTCAAAAAATGTACCTCTCAATAATACATTTAGAAAAAGTAGATTTTAAGGAATTGTTTTTTACAAAAGTGCCTACTAATAAAGTACCTCTGCAAATAATACCTTTATAATAGGTAACTTTAAAAAAGTGTATCTTTTTAGATGTATAGATGTTTTTAAATGTATAGCTTTTGAAAAAGTACCTTAAAAACGTACCTGGCCTTTTAAATAAATAGTATCTTTTTATCTCTTGCAAAAGAGTATTTCGAAATTTTGGAATTTAAGAAAAAAGTTCCCGTTAAAGCGCCTTATTTGAAAGATAAATTTTTTTTTGTAAATTTTTGAAATTATGTATATGATATGTGCCAGAATTACCAATTCACAACAAAAAATTTGCAATACAGGCAAAAGCTTTACCCAAAGCTATTATTATCTATAATTATTATACAATAATTGTTTCAAAAATATAGCTCTTTTTGTTGTTTTGTCTTGAACTCTAAAATTGTAGACCACTGTGCAATATTTCATGTAAGAATCAACTATAAAATTCAGGTTTCCAATACGCTTTCAGCATGACGGCCACCTAGAAAAATGAGCCAAGGAAGGAGGAGGCACAAAAATTCTGTGAAATATTATACTTAGCCCAACCAACCAAAGTTTCTGTTAAATTTTCTTTTGCTCAATATGCCTTTTAATTTTAATGTTGCTTCAACTTTTCAAAAACAAATATACTTCCTTTTTGTTTTCCAGCAATAACTACATACATACATACATATAAACATGTATGTAAGAATGTGTAAACTAAATGTGAGTGCTTAATTTAGGACGCTAAGCTGTCGATATGACGTCTGAACTAGCGTGACACAACAACGTGTGTTTTGTTTTAGTTTTTGACTTTTTTTTGCACTTTTTTATTCGTTTCCTCCACATGTCGTTGCATGCGTATGTGCGTGTAGATTTGGCCAACTTAGTACAACAGAAAAGAAAAAAATTAGTTTTAAATTTAGACAATAATGAAAATACATACAGAACTTTTTTAAACAATTGTTTTGTAAATGGCTGGAGAGTATGAAATTGTTTGCAAATATGTAAAAAGGGTTACGAAGACATGGCGCCATTTTTTGCTTGCAGGACTTGAAGTATACTAAATTGCGAAGTAAGGTTATTTTTTTTTGTTGACAAAAAATTGTTATTACGAACTATTTTTTTATATCTTTTACCTGAGGTGGAAATTGAGTTTACATATATGCAGTATATTGTTACCTTAATATAGAAAGGCCCTAACTCATTATTTAATTGAAATCGAGTTTTTTTTGTGTATTTCGATAGAAGAACATCTAATGTATTGATTACATAATTTTTATATGCATTATTTTTATTCGTATAATGTTTGTTTGAAGAATTTTTTTCGAATAATTTTTATTTGAATAATTTTTATTCGATTAATTTTTATTTGAATAATTTTTATTCGAATAATTTTTTTTATTTAGCTTTAGTTTAGATTATTATTTAATAATTTAATTTTATAAATATTTAATTTTGTATCTTATTTCGCTTGAATAACTTTTGTTCGAGTCAAACTTAGTCGAACAATATCTATTCGAATAATTTTTATTCAAATATTTTTTTCATATCACTTTTATTCTAATAATTTTTATTATCTTAATTTTTATTCGAATAAATTATGTTCGAACATTTTTTTCGAATAATTTTTTTTTCGATTAATTTTTATCTGATTGATTTTTATGCGAATAATTTTTCTTATTTAGTTTTAGTTGAGTTTATTATTTATATTTTTTAGTTTTATTTGGCTTGAAAAACTTTTATTCGAGTAAAACTTAATCGAACAATATCTCTTCGAATAATTTTTATAAAAATATTTTTTTTCTTATCACTTTTATTGTAATAATTCTTATTCGAACAATTTTTTGAACAGTTTTTATTCTATAAATTTTTATTCGAAAATTTTTTATTCGAATAATTTTTATTCGAAAAATTTTTTGTTCGAGCTACTTTTACAATTTAAAAAATTTATTTTAATACAATTAAAACGAAATAAATACATAGAAAATAAAAATTTTTGGGCTGAAAAAATTCATTTACCTTTCTCTTGACATTTTATAACTATCACTTATTAAACTACTTAATTTGCTATGTTGTACTCGTATATGCATATGGATATGTATAAACATACATAATAATACTTATACAAATGTATATACACATGTATTAGTGTACAATTTTGCATTGGGCCTCATTTTCTATACAATGCAGCTCAAAAAGGTTAATGTCCTCCAAAGGCTTAAAAATTCAAACTTTTTATACACTTGCTGTTTGTTGGTTTGTTGGAAAATAAAACCAGAATATTTTTTTTGTGTGTTAAAATGCAAACATTTTTTTTCACGTTTAAAAACGCATAAAATGCAAACGCATTTTATGTTTGCAGAATTTTTTTTTTAAAGTAGGGTTGATACGACAACTTTTTGTATAGCAAACTAACTAACACACTTACACGTAATAACCCAAAACACTGACATACTCACACGCATATGTATTTGCACTATGGCACACATGCCAGTGTATGTATGTATTTAACATACGTGTACAATATATGTTACAGCACCAGCACATCAAAGTTTGTTTTTTTTATTTTTGTTGTTGTTTAAAAATAATTTTTCTTTTTTCGTTCGTTCTTTAGTTCATCGTTCATACATAAATTAATGTGTTATTTTTTTTTTTGTAACTATCTACTGCACATGCACTTTTTCAACTTCCCATCTCTGGCATGAACGTCAAAGCCATCGTCACCCCTACCAAAAAATTTTAAACATCCTTCTCCAGCCCCTCCAAATTTACTCACAATCCCTCTTCCTCCCGTTGCGAAAAGTAAGCAATGCGTTGATACGAGCAAGGTTTGAAAAATGTTTTGGAAACAGAATTTAAACGAGAAGGAGATAGAGAGAGAAAGAGACAGAATGTATTAATCAATATTTTAATATTATTTGTGTTACAAAAAAGTCTATAAAACTTTGATTAAACTTTAAAAAAAAACTTCAATTTTAGTTATTGATAAAAAGACTGATTAAAAGTTCAGGATTTATATATCGTCACCTAAAATCCAAAAGGCCGTAAGTACACTTTTTACTATTTTACAGGCGAAGCAAAAAACTTTATAAACTTAATACTATTTATATGTTAGGTGCCAAATTGAATAATGAATAAAATCGGTATTTTTGAACATATGTGAGTAAAATTTTGGGAAAAAATGTATTTTGGTTAATCACATCATAATCAATCAAAAAGTCTATATTGAATTTTTTGGTTGTTATGGCCTTTTGGACTTTAGGTGATGATATGTAAGTGTCACTGTATATTGATTTAAAATTTTGAAGGAAGAGGAAACATATTATATTTCATGTATTTTATGGCTCTAAAGCACTTTTTATTATGCACTTCGTTAATAAGTATACGCATGCAATTGCAGCGTAAAATTGCGTATGATGAAACAAAGGAATGTGAAAACGAAACGAAAAGAGAAATTAATTTGAAAAATATAAAAAACAGCAAAAATAAGTTTAAATCAAAAGCTTGTCTACATGCACATAAATATTTAAAGAAAAAAAAAAATCATATCTACACACTTGCATGCACGTGTGTGCAGGCATATGTATGTAGTACATATGTGTGTGTGTGCTTAATGATATAGACATATAAACTTCATTGCCACCTCTCACCAAAACCATTAAAATTTATGATTTTTTTGTTTTTCTTGCCAGCTTGCACACGCACTAGCATAGTTAGTTGTGTGTACACATTTGTGTGTCAGTGTGTGTGTGCGTGTGTGCGTGTGTGTATTTCCTGTAGCTTATAACATTAGATTTAAGGAGATTCCTTAAAACTAGAGTCACAGGGATAATGAGAGAGTAGTCAGTGCATAAAAAGCTAAATAGAATTTCTTTTTATATCATCATCATCATCGTCGTCGTTATCGTTGCCGTAGTCGTTTGTTGTTGTTGTTTTTTGTACACAAAGTTCTTTAGCTAGAGGTTAACTGTAAGAGCTTTATGTCTGCTTATATTTTTGTATATGTGTAATTTTGAGTACATACGCACACATATTTTGTTGTCTATATCTAGGAGCAATTTTTATATGTACGTACGTATGTGTATGTGTGTTTGACTTGTATCTTTACTGTCCCACTTGCTAACTTTTGTCACATTTTTTTTTGTTTAATATTATATTTTTCCTTTTTCTTTTATTAAAAATAAGTTTTTAAATTTGCCACGCAAATTTCTTCGGGTATTTTCTTGTATGCACAATACTTAATCTTGCGTTAGTAATTATTGCAACACATACTTTAATAATTTTTAAAGGAGTGTCAAAAGGGAACATTAAGGCGCAAACTTTCGTTAGCTTAGGTTTAAGTTAAAATATTGTATATTTTTTAAAGTTATTTATTAATAAGCTAAAAATATACTAAACAGCGTAATATTTATTTAATATTAATATTTAATAACTACATACAAAAAAATATTTCTCCAATCAAGCGAAAAATTAATTTAAAATTTTATTGTATTAATTAAACTTTAGAATTAATCAAATTTTGACCTAAAAGCTTATCTAAATCAATTAAATTTTTAATAAAGCTTTTAATAAATTAACTGCCTTATTCATAATAAATGTTTCAGGTTTATTAAGCGCTTATTTGACATATTTCTATGGGAAATTTGTCAAATAAGCCTGTAATAAACCCAAAATATTTTTTTGAATTAGACCGTAAGTATTTAAGCAACAGTTTGAACTGTTATTGCTTACTTGTATTTTTTGCAATTAAAGGTGTTACTCACGGAAAATTTTTTTCTCTGTTATTATTTAGTGAAAATAAAATTTTCCATTACCACACAGAATAAAATATTTTACCAATCATTAATCAATTAAAAAATAAAATAATTCAGAAATAATTAAGAAATAATTAAGAAAATTCACTATAGCCCAGCAAAAGATTACACATTACCATTAGAACTACTTGCCATATAATGACTTACTCTTCTGATTGCCAATTTTCATTACTCGCTTACAAATCACATTACCTAAAATTTAAAAGAAATGACGTGCAAGTTGCTAAATGAAGAAAATGATTTTTTTAGACGAAATAGATTACGTGAAATGTTGACAAATAAAAAAAATTTAAGTACTTCTCAAGAATCGATTATTTTAGTCTCACGCCTTGTTAAAATCATTAAGAGTTGGTAATCCAGTAGGGAAGTGCTTCCACCAAAAATGCTTAATTCCAAACTCGATTACCTTTTTTGAAATTTTTTGCTGGGAGTTCAATTAAATTTAAAATGTCTCACTTAAAATAATTTGAATTAAACTTTTTAATTAATTAAATTTTTAAACAAAAACTTAAGTTCACTGAATTAAACTTTTAATCTTATTAGTTCTTAAACAAAAGTTTGATTGACTTAATAAATTTTTAGTTGATTATTTTAATTTTTTTCAATCACTGCTCTGATTGGAGAAAATTATTTTGTGTGTCTGTATTTATGTACAATTAAAAATCTATTTTGAGTAAAAGTTGAAATGTATCAATGAAACTTTTAATTAAAGGTTAATCAATTAAATTTTTTAATTTAAATACCATAAAAAATAATATTTCAGCAACTACAAATCAATTAAACATTCAATTATATCAATTCAACTTTTTAATTAAATAATTTTCAAAGAAAAGTTTAGTTAATTCAATTAAATTTTTAACTCAACTTTAAGCAATTAAGATTTTGTTTTATACAATAGAGTTACATCATTGTGCAATTAAAAATCAATTAAAAATTCAATTACATCAATTAAACTTTTTAATTAATTGAACTTTAAACAAAGTTTAATTAACTTAAAAATTTTTAATTGATTAGTTGTATTTTTTTTCAATTCAAGGGTTTTTATTTGAGAACATTATTGTGTGTGTATAGTAGGGTTGGAAATAGGTTTGCTTGGTTCGTTAAAGATTAAAATATTATGCTTATTGGAAAAAGTGAGACTTTTTTGATTTATTTTATGTTTTTAATTATATTATTATATTATATTATTATAATAAAGTTTTAATGAAATATTCTAACGCTCTTGCCTATTCATTTTTGTGGTAAAAATAGCTTTTTTCGTATAAGCAAAAATACATAGAAAAACTGAAAGCTCTTTTTTGTCACTCACCCTTACAAAAACGTAAACGTGTGTTCGTTCATTATTTCTAAAAACAAGCTGATTGTAAAATATAAAAAAAAATACATGTCTCGCTTATTTCGCCAAATAATTATCACGTCTAACATAACCTCAAAAAACTTGTTTACATTTTTACTTGCAACACGTATATTATGCATAATTTACATATTGTAAGTATTTGAAAAAGAAATATTTGCTGTTTATTTCTTGTATTTTTCTTTTGCATTTTGGGTACCAAAAATAACATTTAGTTTGTTTCTATAAAACCTAAGAGTTGCTTGCCCTCTCTCTTAGTGTTAAGCAGTTGATAGTTCTTGCAATAAACATTTATTGTACGTGTACTTTGTTCACCCCAACAATAATCGTTAACGCATACGAAAATATTTGGTGACAGAATTTCTTCACTCAAAAAATGCAACGAGCACCACGAGCTTGAAGTAGAAAAATGTTTAAGAGCAGAACAACAGCAGTTAAGTTTTGAAAAAAAAGTGTGCATGAGTGCGTATGTGTGTATGTGTTGACTTGTAGGTGCAGTTTGGTTTTGAAAAGCTTAATCGAAAAAAACAAGAACAAATAAAAATGAATAGTACGAAGGAAAACCAAAATGCAATGTGTCGCACAGTGGCACGAATCTCATATCTAGCTGGACAAAATTATTTTATGATCAGCCTATATGGTTTAGAGTCTGCTGAATGCGAAAAAAATAGTTAATAAATTCTATCTAATTTATTTTGGGAAATACCAGAGAGTTTCGCTACTGCGAACTTCCATTTGCGTAGTATTAATTTTTCATATAGTTAGTACTTAAAAAGCTCTTCATGTTTTAGTTATTTTTGAATATGGAAAATTATTGAAAAATTTTTATATCATTTAAACAGCAGTGAAGTTCAGGTATTGCGAATTTTTGTTCAAGAATGACGTCTTGCATTAACTCTACATTATTGGGTAAGTAAACTTATCTTAACTTTTGAGTACCTGCTGAGTTTTTGATACAGTTATATTCAGAATATAATGTTAGCTGCAATGTCCTACAGAACGCTATTCATGAAAGGCAATCAAAATAATACTGCCTTTTCTGTACTAACTTGTTGACATTTGTTTAGGCCTTCGCGACAACAATTGATTGCTACTGATAGTCTTCCCTCCTTTAAAATGGATGTCTAGGAGAAGCTTGAATCAGAGTGAAAGTATGAAAAAATATATTGATTGCCCTGGGGAATACTTTGAACAATGGATACAGAAGAAATTTATTCTTAAAAAAAGTATAATTGTGTTGTATAAATTTTTCGCTATATATAAATAGCAGACTTCATAACAAGATTATGTAACCAAACATTTTGTTGGTCTTTAATATGCATTTATTTTGATTGCGAAATTTCTACATGACTGTCAGAAAATTTTTAGGGTTTGAGAGTCAACGAAAATATGCATAAACAAAAAAAAAAAAAAAAAAAAAAAACAGAATTAACTAGAATAAATACTGTACTTGGGATTTTGTACAGCGAACACAAAGACTCGTCATACATATTAAAATGCGTTTTTTTTTGTAACGATTTCGAACACTTCTATACATGTATACTGGGTAAATAAATATTGCAGTTTTGTATATGCACACACACACACACATACACAGCCACACGTACTTATAGGTGTGCGTAAAATTTACACACGCACATACATACTTGTAGGCCTATGGACGAATATAAATGAATACACATACTTATATACACACATACTTAAATTAAGCACATTTTTATATGGACTAAAAAAAATTAAAATAAAAAATTTTCACATTTTAATTTCACAATTTCATTTTTAAATTTTTTTCTATTAAATTAAAGTTTGTTAAGGGAAATACGGGAAGAAATATTTATTTTATACTTTTGGTATATAATAACAATTTATATTTATATACGCAATGTGTACATTATATAATAATTTAAATAAAAAAACAATGGCCTGCACTGACATGTTTCGTTGGGTGTATGTATATATTAAGTTCTTTTTTTAAATATATTTTGGTTAATATATGCTTATTTGCTGTGATGTTTATATATACAAAGTATATAAATATACATATATATATTTTTTTTTTTTGTTTCTGTTAAATTGGTGAATTAAATTTTTTGTTGCATTGTGAACAAAATGTCATGTCAGCAGGACCATGTTTACGAAACGAAAGGACATCGTTATTCACTGTTATAGCATTAAAGTTAATAATGTCGAAATATGTACATACGTAAGTATGTATGTGTGTATATGAGATATTAACTTTTGAAAAAAAAAAATAATAAAACAGACAAAACATGGCAGATATTGTTATGCAGTGGAGGCCTTAATCAAGGAACGAGAGCCATATTGTATAAAGTATTTTTGCTTAAAATAAATAAAAACAATAAAATTTTTTTTTTTGGAAAAGGGAGGACGGAATGTATCTGTAATATGTGTCATTTTAATAAATATTTATCAGACTGCAATAAACGGTGCAGGATAAGGCTAATTTCTTTATATAAAAATTTTGGAAATATAATTTATATTTGTTTTAAGTAAAACAAAAATAAAATACGTGTGCATAATTAGTACAAAACAAAATTAAAATAGCAAGACTCTTGTAAATTCATAGATGGTAAAATTGAGCTTTCACTACAAAAAAAAAAGCTTTTGGCAAATTATAATAGATGAATCTAAACAATTCACATACTCCATTTGCAATAAAAGCTGAGTATATAAAGCAGAAATCGACTTATACCACACACAGTGGAGCAAACACAAAAAACGCTGATGATGAAGACGTAGTTGCTTCGAAAATAGCTAATTGTTCCCTTCTACTAAATACTTGTCAGAATATTTACATCTAAATTTGGTGTTATTTGTTCATTAATAATTACCACATACAATTTTGCTTACAAAGCGATACGAACTTTATTTATCCTAATCAAATCATTGAGAATTATTAAATATCGAAAATTAGCAAACGAAAAAATGATTTCACAAAAACTGCTAAATTTTTAGCATGAATAAATTTATATTTTCATTGAATAAAAATCAATCAAAATGTTGATTGATTAATAGTGCGTTTGATGATTGTGGGCAAAATTTAGTAGATTTCCCATACAAAATAAAATCTACTTCGTCACTACACCATTTCCAGTTGTATTTCAGAAGTTTCCAATTGTTTTTCAGAAATTTCTAAATATGTTTCAGAAGTTTCTAATTATTCTAATTAATTTTTGGTCAAAATTTATTTAAAATCTATTAGAAACTAGTAAAGCAACTATGTCTTTTTTTAAATTTGTACTAAAATTTCTGAATATACTTAAAATGTGTGTGGATTATCTTTATTACGGGCTAAATGGTAGAGATTTTCATAAAGATTTTAACTAAAATCTGCTGGTGTAAATGTCTTATAAACCAAATTTTGTTGTGGGAAGATAAATTAGAATTTTTAATAGCAGAGACAGAAAGAGAGAATTTGTAACACAATATATTTTACACATAACAGAACACTGTTAGTTGCTTAACAGTAGTGGCGTAATGGATTAGTTGTTCAAAACCTTGGTAGAAGGAAGAGATTAATAAAAAAATCACATATTCCATTTGCACTGACAAATAAGTGTATACAGTTAAAATTTTCATCAACTAGCACCATACACAGTAGACCATATTGTTCCGTTCTGCTAATGTTTGTTGGCATATTTACAATTAACTTTGGTCTTACTTGTTCCATAAAAACGAACTTGAGATTAATCGAATCGTAAATATAAAAAATGTACTCAATAGATTCTGCTTTTGGCGTATAGTTTCACTACTGAAAGATTAATTTTTTTGGCCGCTTAGATTGTCTTCCGTAAGCCTCTTGCTTATAGTCAGGGATAACGATATTCGAAAATTGTAGCCGATATATACTGTTACTAAAACAAACGTGAACTGACCTAAGATAAATGTTTTTTATTAAATATTTATATATAATAAGAATAATTCGCATATTATTAGCTTAAGAGCAAAATACATAAGTACACAAACATGCAAAATGATTAGGAAGTAATTATTCAGACAATAACAACAACTATAATGTTATACAAATAAGAAATATACATGCATACAAACATATAAGCCTATGCAGACGATAGACACAAGTAACAGCAACTATAATGCGTGAACAGCATCATTGTATTAAAACAAAGACAACGAATTATAACACGAACTAATAACGTGATCGCAAGCTAATATTGAGAAGGTGTTAAATGTGTTATAACTTTGTTGAAGTTTTATTTTGTTAAAATTCTTCTGGAAGTCTAAAATATAAAAAATGCATCGTGCATTTGCTAAGCGTACAGTCTTGTGTAGAAACAATAGAAGCTAACATCGTGGTATTCCAATAGTGAATAACTTAACATTGTGCATTTAAAAGATCTTAATATAAGTGTTGAGTAAATAAAGTATTCTTATTTGATAAAAATGGTACATTGGTGACTTTTTATATAATTGAAAATATTCTAATCTGCAAAAATAAAATATTTTAAAAGGTAAAATTTTAATAATAATAACTTGCAGCTCATAAAAGGCTAAAAGCTTAATGTGATAAACATATAAATTACCTACTACATGATAATCTTAGGGCCTGTCCCACGATGTCACCAACGTTCAACTTGTCGCACAAATACATTAGAAACAACAACAAAATTTTAAAATTTGTTTTGTTTGTTCGATTAAACATATTGCTTATTTTTTTTTTAATTTTTTGACTTAAGACACTTTCGAAATAATGGTTATATATTCATGTATGTTTATATACGTAGTATAAAGTATGGCTTGCGTGTGTGTGTGAGAGAGGGTGAAATGCACATACAAAATCAATAAATATATTTTAATTCCAATAGACTTTTTGTAAAAAAAATTATATTAACATTTTTGTACATAATGTTTTTTTAAATCGAAAAAGGTAAATAAGAAGTTATGTATTTTAGTATATATTCAGCACATACATACATATGTATATATATGTATATATCATGTATATTAATTTGCAAACTGTTGAAATAAGAAATAACTTGCAATTATTTCATACATCTATCTGCACTAATTGTAGCTACTTAAGCCTGTTTATAGTTCTTTTAATCTATTTTTAATTAAATGAGTATGTGTATTTTTTGTGGCACTTTTTTTCAACTTAATCTTGAAGATTTTCTGTTAATAATATTAATTTATTGTATTGTTTAATATAAGTAGTTATGCGTTTTTTTAAGCATAATTTGGAATATATTATTTTGCAATTTTGAACAAGTTTTAATAAAATAATAAATTTCACAAGCAGGGAACGAGTTCTAAGTACTGTCACACCTTGATTGCAAAAATTTTATTCAGATACATATTAACATGTATTCAATTTTTGTATATTCAATAATTTTAATAAATTGTATGCTTTTATTCCTTTTCTTTGCAGGTATGTTAACAAAGATCTTTGACAGTAAAGCTATTGCATAATTTAGTAAGTAATATTTCTTAGCACCAAATATGTACATATGGGTGTTTTTTTTGAAGGTATAGAACTTCGAATTGAAATAAAACACAAGAAAATCGTTTTAATGTCTATCAATTTGGCTTTATTGGAAGGATAATTTTATGCCATTATTGTTTAAATATGATTTTGGGCATGTGGCCGCCGCGGCTGGCTCGAATAAAGCCAATTCTACAGGTCCAATTTTCAACCACTTTTTCGAGCATATGGGGCCGTATGTTGGCAATAACGCCACGAATGTTGGCTTCCAAGTCCCCTAACGTTTCTGGTTTGTTGGCGTAGACGAGCGACTTCACATATCCCCAAAGAAAATAATCCAATGGTGTGAAATCACACGATCTTGGTGGCCAATTGACAGGTCCATTCCGCGAAATTATGCGCTCATCGAATGTTTCCTTCAATAAATCGATTGTGACGTGCGCTGTGTGGCATGTAGCGCAGTCTTGTTGGAACCACAGCTCATCCACATTCATGCCATCCAATTCGGGAACAAAATAGTCGGTTATCATGGCTCTATAACGGTCTCCATTAACGGTAACTGACTCTCCAGCATTATTTCGGAAGAAGTATGGCCCAATGACTCCACCAGCCCATAGAGCACACCAAACAGTCAGTTTTTGTGGATGTAATGGCGTCTCAAGGGTCTCATGTGGATTCTCTTCACTCCAAATGCGGCAATTTTGCTTGTTGACGTAGCCATTCAACCAAAAATGAGCCTCATCACAGAACAAAATTTTGCGATGAAAATCAGCATCGAGATCAATCTCATTTTCGGCCCATACACCAAAATCACGACGCATTGCATGGTCTCGCGGCTTTAATTCTTGCACAAGCTGGATCTTGTAAGGTCGCAAGCCAAGATCTTTGCGCAAAATCTTCCATAAAGTTGATGGACAAAGCTCCAATTGCTGTGCACGGTGGCGAAACGATTCATTCGGGTCCTCTTCAACACTTTGCTCTACAGCGGCAATTGTTTCTTCGGTGCGCACTGTTCGACGTCTCTGCGGATGCGTATTATCACATAGAGTAAACGTAGTGCGAAAACGATCCATGGTTAACCGAATTAATTGCTCTGATGGACGATTATGTCGACCATAAAATGGACGGAGCTTGCGGTAAACTTCGCGAACTGAACCATTATTTTCGAAATAAATTTGCACGATTTGCAAGCGTTGTTCTTTTGTCAACCTGTTTATGATGAAATGACAAACCAAACTAAATATTAATCACTTGACAACTGACAAAATGGCCGCCAGTTAAAAAAGTGATGCCAACTTAAAGTTCTATACCTCAATAAAAAACAACCTTATATGTTCCCCTTTAATATTATAAATACAAAATTAAGTAGCAGAGACAAAAACCAAAACATTTTGCAGACCCCATTTTTCCGATAACAGCGTACTGTTAATCAGTAAAATTAATGAATATTATTGCATTGGCGAAATCCAGGAACGGGAAGTCGGATTATATTGAACAATTGAAGGTTAGCCGCGAATAACGTTGTAAGTGACAAAATAATAATTTTTCAGGAGAGCAAAAAAACGTATTTTAAAGCAATATTGTTTTTTCATTTAATTTTTTTCAGCCTATCGAAAATAATGATAATTAGCATTAACGTTTCTCTTTGTGTCTCTTTTATATTTATCAATTATTTTCGACTATTTCGTTTCATGATTTTGTCAGTTTCTTACAAAGTTCTTTCACTGACTGACTGCTTGTAATTGTATTTTGACGGCGATAAGATGTGAAAAAACTGGTTTTGTAAAAATTGTCTTTTACAACGTTATTCGCGGCTATGCTTCAATTAATGGAAAGTATGGCTTGGGATCTGGTAAATGAAATTATACCACTTGAATATACTTCAGATATATAAATAATACATAAACTTAATTTTAAAGAAGGTGCTATTTTGTTAGGATATAAGAGAATGCAACATGCATCGCACTACATCAAAATAGTGCTACTGATGGTTCCCTAAAGAGCAGCCTTTTAGTAGTGTTGCTGAAATCATCTTGGAACTTTCGAAAAATTAATTTGAAAAAAGTCATATTTTAAGCAAAATTTCAAGAGATTTGTAGTAATTATGGAAAAAAAGGAGAATAATCATCTGAAAGCCAATCGAATCCAACTCTCACGAAACAAAAAAATTTTTTTTAGCATCATGAATTACAAAAAAATTTTCTTTTTCTTTAATACTAATATATATTTATTGTAGCTTCAAAAATGAACTAACAATAAGTATTCAAATAGTAAATCTAGTTTTTAAATCTAGATTTTTAATTGAAATTTTTATTTCTTTCTAATAGGCCATTTACACATGCCCGAAATCTAGCATACTTCAATTAAAACCTTTATTAAAATTTATCGTTTACACCAAGTTTTTTTTTAACATTCATCAAGATTCTTTATCCAAAACAAACACTATTGATTGAAATTTTTCCTAAACTACAACCAAACAAATACAATATAGCTAATTCACACACCTTTATAATCACAGCGGCTTATTTTTAACCGACTTCAAAAAAAGGAGGAGGTTATCAATTTGTCTCCAATTTTTTTTGGCGGTGTCTCTTCATAATTATGAACATTTTAGACCGATTATATATTTTTTTATTTGAAATGGTATGTATAGCTTCCAATTGGTTCCATTGTAAAAAAATGGGCGGGGTTAAGCCCAAAAATTTTTTTTAAAATAATTTTGTGATATTCTACTTATTTGATTGTTGCGAAACCTAGCACAAACCTTTGGTTCTTGTAATCTTAGAATTTTAAAGTTGAAAAAATGGGCGGGGTTACGTTCATTAAAATTTATTATAATATTTCACGCGGTTCCACTTAATTGATTTTTACGAAACTTACCAAAAACCTTGAGCTCTAAAATAGGCACAATCCTCCATTTACAAATATGGGCGGAGTTACGCCCATTAAAATTTAAAATTTTTACATGCACGCTGAGCTTTGAAAAACACACAATCTGGCATTTAAAAAATTGACGGAGGTACACCCATTAAACTAAAATTTTATATTTCACGTACTTCTTATCTTCTATTAAATCTTTGCATTGAAGTCGCTTTTTTTTGGCAGAATTATTTAATACAATTTTAAAAAATATAACAAATTTGCATCACTTAGTTCTGATTAAATTCAGAAAGGTATAAATTGACCCTTAGTTCCACCCTTTCTTGGTTCTACTTAAACAAAAAATATATATATAACAGATGCGACCTTCTAGACGCAGATGGGTCAGTGTGTTGAATTTCATAAATATATTTAGATTGAATTTTTTCAGGGAGGAAGACATTTCCACTGGCCCCTCATGGTTCTATTAAAAAAAAAATATAGCCACCATGTTCTTTTCACGAAGATATTTCTATATTTTGAATTTCATAGGTTAAATAGTTTTGAAGGGCAGGTATTGCCCCTTGCCCTCCTATTTGGCCCACTTTTTAAAAAATATACGCTGCTTTATCTATATATGTTTAAAGTTTGATCAAACCCATTTAGCCGATAAAATGTAACAAAACAACCAAAATTATTTTTGATTGTTTGACGGTCTGGAGGTCCGACAGACGGACTGGAGGTCAGACAAACGGTAATATGTAATTTATAAAATTGTTATCTCAAAGACGCTTCTTGTTTACCGGGAGTACGAAAATCAGTTCTTTGTTGTTGTTCGTAGTTCTAATCATAAAAGACACTAAAAAAATTATAATCCTAAATCGATTGTATGTGTATGTACGAGTATAATTAATATAAAGCACCTGAATTGGTTTACATACCAACACACTTAAACAACAAGGTCTCTTGGTAAAAAAAAATTAGCATGTAAAGAAAAAAAATCTATTAAAAATAAAGACATCAACTTGTGCGTTTTAAATACAAGTGTGTATACAAACTAAGATTATACATACTACATGCATTTAAATAAATTTACATGTATGAAAGTATATATACTTACATGTATGTATATACATATTTTATAAATGCATGTATGTATGCTTTGAAAAATGGTTTCTATCATTATTTGTTGATATCAAGAAAAAAGTGCGTAAACTTCTAACCTCCTATTTCTAATACTATTTTACTCATTACATTTCCCTTATGTATGCGTATACCAAACGTTGAAACGTTTGTGTGAGTTTTTAAATTTGCATACTTTTATACTCGTGTGTGAGTAGTTGAGTTAGATTGGTTATTTGTCGCAAAGACATTGGAAACAACAATAGGGAAAGAAAGTTTCCATATTCTTTTAACTCATTATGTGACATTGCATATTTATAGTGAATTTTTTTGTTTGCATTTCAATAAGTGTGGTCGTGCAAAAAAGGCAGGTGTTCTATGGTGTAAAATCTTTTGCGGACTATTTTGTCTCAAAAAAAAAAAAAAAAAAAAAATGTGTTTGAAAAAATGCCCTCCATGTTTCTTACATAAAAATCTATAAAATTTTGTAAATTTCCTAAATAAATTTCTCTTCAGTAATATGGCTGCAGTGTTGCCAGAAAATGATGATGAGAGAATGCTAAATCGGTCAAAAAATTCTGCTAAAATGTTCTACAAAAGAAAAGTATAATGCCATATTTAAATGAAGAAAATTATTCAAATAGCTTTGAATTTCATGTTTATACAAACTTATTAGTATTTACAGATATTTTTATAGCACATACAAACATAAAATATCATTTTTGGATATGTTACAATTACGTTTAAAATTTTTTTAACGCACTAATAATCTCAAAATATTATTTTACTTCTTCATTAAAATATTTTTTTTTATTAAAAATACATTGAAATTGATTATAGAGGGGTTCTCTGGATCCTATGCGCATTTAACTGTTGCTAGTGCAGATCATCAGGGAACCTTTAGTGTGGGTCGGTCATACATTTTGACTCGATTGAGGAACTCGAAATAGGTCAAAGTGAGATTTTTCAAAATTTGACACTTCGGATCAAAAGTCGGAACATCAAAAGTCGGGACATCAAAAGTCGCGACATCAAAAGTCGGAACATCAAAAGTCGGGACATCAAGATACATTTTAGAGGTATGGTTGCTTCGGCAAAGTTTCTTATTATGATCCCTAGAATACGATTTTCCTTGTAATTTGAGCGATTTTTTTGCCTCCATACAAATCGACCCGCTCTAATATACATTTATGAGAAAAATCTTATATGCAGTATAATATTTTTAATAAATTAAAATTTTTATTATTGAGCTTCTCATTTGTTTAAATGAAAGTTTATAATATAAAAACTCTAGTTGTTCTAAGAAGCTTTGGGTAAAGGTTCCCTGATGATCTGCATTAGCAACAGTGAAATGCGCATAGGATCCAGCTAAACCCCTCAATAATCAATTTCAATGTATTTTTAATAAAAAAATATTTTACTTAATAAGTAAAATATTAATTTGGGATTATTAGTGCGTTTAAAAATTTTAAACTTAAATTGTAACAATTCCCATAAAAAACACTAATTATTAACTTGACTGCACCCGGTCAAAAAAATACTTGTGTGGCAACACTCTATTGTTAAATAACTGTTGTTGTTATTTACATTTATTTTCTTTCACATACTCTTACGACTACAATTTCAAGCTGAAAAAAAGTCAGCCAATGTAGCAATGGTAAAGTAAGAAAATAAAAAACATGTTGATTATTGAGTTCTTGTTTCAACTTTGTTATTTGTTATGAGCTTCTCATTTGTTTAAATGAAAGTTTATAATATAAAAACTCTAGTTGTTCTAAGAAGCTTTAGGTAAAGGTTCCCTGATGATCTGCATTAGCAACAGTTAAATGCGCATAGGATCCAGCTAAACCCCTCAATAATCAATTTCAATGTATTTTTAATAAAAAAATATTTTACTTAATAAGTAAAATATTAATTTGGGATTATTAGTGCGTTTAAAAATTTTAAACTTAAATTGTAACAATTCCCATAAAAAACACTAATTAAAATTTTTTATTGTCAACAAATTCTGCCAGAAAGCATTTAGCAGAATTTTTTGAAAGTTGAATGCTTTTTAACTAATGAAAATGCCAGATCTGGCAGTGAAAATGCTAATATGGCAACAATGTATGGCTGTATTTTGTATTTTTAATGACAAAAGAAGAACAAGCTACATGCAAATTCTCTCAGAGCGTCTCTCTCTCTAAATACAAAATTTTAAAAACATGTGAAATAAAAGTGTAATAGTGTAGTACATTTTTGTATTAAGTTATTGTATTTAATATGATAATACAATCTGTACAAGGATACAAGAGGTTTTGTGAATTAAGCGTGTTTGTTGATTAGGATTAAATAAAAATAGGGCTCGATATGTTGTGAAATTTTTTAAATTTTATGGCAACAAAAACCAATTTTTTTAATTAATATCTTTATGATAGTTTTTCCAAAATGAATATTTTATTTATTCAGTAAAAATATATTTTTTTAAATTCATTGATGATAAGCTATGGAACGTCTATTGTCAACTTACATACTAGAGCCCTGCATAAGACCATTTAAAAGAAATTTCCAGACATGAGGGATTTTACAAATACTGTACTCTAGCGAAGTGTTCACAGCCCATATCTAAGATTCCCAAAACATAAGCTAAAAATTCTCAAAATTCCAGGAGTTCCCCGGCACTTTCCTAGAAAATTACGGCAACGCTGAAAATCTAAAAAATTCGCTGTGGCAATATCATCATGTTATGTAGTTGTTACCAGTATTTGTAACCAGGTGAAGATGCCACTCTTTCTTGTGGTATTTGGAGTGTTCGTTACGAACAAGAAGTGTTCGCAAAATCACTTGTAAGCACTCATTAGCATGAACATCACTATATCCATCACGCATTTCTTATTATACGACAGCATTGTGGGTTTATTATAATACATGACACGGCAATACATTTAAAAAGCAAGACTTATTAACATTTCAAGAATGGTTACGCATTGCTCTATTACATACACACAAACCAATAATAACGAATTGCGACTTGAACTAATGAATGTGATCGAAAATCTGACACTAAGGAGTCTTTTTAGAGGTGCTAAGACTTTTTCTAGAAGCTTTACGACTAAAAAGGCGACGCAACCGATAAATAGTCAGTCTACTTTTGTGTAAAGTGCAAAAAGTTAACATCATGGTATTTTAGCAGTGAATTAATTTAACATTGTACTCTTAGAAGCTATTAATAGCAATGTTGAGTGTACAAATTGTTTTGGTTTGATAAGTATTTTTCACTGGGGACTTTTTATTTAATTGCAAATATTTGATCACGCAAAATAAACGTTTTAAAAGAATATTAATTAACATGTTAGTGTGAAAAGTTAGGCCTCGGTTCTGGTTGGGCCGATTCGCCATCTATCTATGACTTTGGTCTAAAAGAAGTCACTTCTGTAGACGATATTCTTTTTACTTTTTTCTTATTGTGAATTTAATAAGAGTATCTTTAAAAATAAAGTGATGCTGGCCGTTTTCTGATCTATATGCGTTATTAAGTTTAACAGCTTTAAGTTAAAAAAAATATAAACGACAATATCACGAAATAATACTTGCTTTTTATTATTAAAACTTCCTACAAATAAATCTGTGGCAATAAGGAAAAAGTGCTTGAGTCATATTTTACTGTTTTTCAGGAGAGCACTTTTAAGCGTTCAAGTCGATTTTCAGAAATTTTTTTCTTTTACAGTTAAATTCTGAAATTCTCTTTTTAACTTTATTTTTTTAAGCAAACGTCGTCCTACACACTATAATTAATACATTTTAGTTGAAATATATACCAAAGTATAATCTCAATTGAGCTATTATTCCAAATAAGATTATAAGTCTAAAAAAGATAAGTCGCAAGTCATAGTGTTATAACTTCCTGCAAAATCACACAAATTAATTGAGATTTTGACCAGGTATACTTTCGAATATGCAGATTACGGAGGTACCATTAACTCAAAATCAGCTTATCTCGACTTAAGCACTTTTTTCTTTTTGCCACAGAAATATTTTAGCCAGCTTGTTACATAATTACATAATACATACAAATGTAAATAAAAATCTGTAAAAAATACCGAAGTATATTACGCAGGCTTATTTATCATAAATGAAGTTTAACATTGAAATTTCCAAACGTGTGAACAATTCGTATCAAAAAAACTTCATACGATTACAAAATATTTTGACAGTTTATGAAGAAAATTATCCGCAAAGATTTGTATGTTGGATAAAGTGGAAATATATAAATTTTTAATTTTATTGGAATTGATGATATGAAAATAAGAGACATGTGAAGGAAAAATTTTATTCGGAAATTTTTATATGTGGAATTCAATCATGTTAACTCTGCAATCTATTAAAATAAAGAATGGCCTCAGAATTTAGTAGATAAGCTTGTTGTGAACATTTTTTATTTGAAGCTTTTTATCTTATTATGTTTGTGTAATTCCCAATAACACTTCGAGAGCATTTCTTTTTTTTAGCATTTCTAAAGAAATTTTCAGTTAAAGGATACTGAAGAGTTTCTCAAGCTGAAATGAAATTTACACATATATTTCTGAACAAAACAGAAATAAAAGTTCATTTAAATTATTTTCTTTAAAGTAAGAGTTTAGGAATAAGATTATAAGTTATATGCAGTTTTGCTTCGAAATATTAAATAAATCTAAAAAAAACTTCAATAAATATTAAACAAATTTTAACTAATCGAAACTACATAATATAACTCAAAATTAAAATATTGCATAATATAAAAATATTTTTTGATTCGTTTTAATGTACTCGTAATCTCGACAAAAGAAATATATGAACTCGACCACTTTTATAATTATGGGCACATAAAGCTATTTATCATAATATAATATCGCGTTCATTCAATTCATTCTACTATTTACTTTGTTAGCAATAAAACATATTATGCGATTTACAAATTGCAACTTAAAAATATTTAAATTTTTTCAATCATTAAAATAAAACAAAGTTAATGAAAAAAAAACATTTCTTAAATTCTATTTGTTGTTTGTTTAGTTTTTGCTAAATTTCATTTAGATTCCTTTTAAGTGCTCTTATGCACTCACACACACACAGACAAATAATCAAGCCAAGAGTGTGGGTGTGTTTCTAAAATATTTTTGGTAGGGGTGAGTTTTGTTTTTGTTTTTCTTTGAAATGTGCATTATTGTTGGCTTTCGTTAAATCACTTATACATACATGCACACACAGTCTCACACCAAACACATGCACAAACAGTTACACACACACACACACACACACAAATTTACAGTTCATGGAAAACAAATACACAAAATACTCGTACCACAACAACTACAATAACAAAAACTATCACTGGCATGCTATCTCTTTCCTCAATATTTTAGGCTTATTTTCCAGCTTTATGATTGGCCAAAAAATTTATATAAATGCAACTATATTTTAGCTTATTGCCTTTTTTGTTGTTTTCAGTTGCAGTGTTATTTTGTGTGTTTTGCATTATTTTGGTTGTTACAAGGATTGGGTTAGTAGATTTGAATTTTTTGTTGTTAATTTGTTTTTCTTTTCGTTGTGTTTTTTTTTTTTGGGTAGAAACTATTGCAAGGTTTTATTGTTATAACATTTGCAAAAAAAAAACTTATTTGTATGGGATCTTATAATAATGAACCAATGATGCTTAATGAGGTGTAATTAATGCTTGAAAATAATTATTATTTATGTGAAAGGAAAATAAACAAATAGAATTTTCTCACATTTGATTTTGTTGTTGTTATAAGTAGTGGAAATTTTAAATAGTGTAGTCTTAAAGCTTATGTTTTTTTTGTCAATTTTTTAACTTTGGGATATCGTTAACATTTAAGGAAAACAAGTATTGCAAAATTTAATGTCCAGATTACGATTTACAACAGAAATAGGTTGATTCTTTGTTTAGAGGTCAATAAATCATCGCGGTATTTCAAAGAGAAATCCATCGATTTCGATCAAAATTTCTGCTTCGATATTGTTTTTATGAGTTTAAGAGATGATTAGAGTTTGGTCTCGATAAGCTTAGTAGTTAACATATCTTTTTTGAAAATTCTATTTGAAAACTTTATTTTTGTAAATTTTTGAAGCCGGTCGAAGTTGATATTGAAGTGAGTTCAATGTCTTTAGGATGCCTCAAATCGTGTAGATGTGATGAAAAATTGTGTTTGTGAAAAACGGAGTGAAATCAGTTAGTTGCTATTTTTCACAGCGAGAAGTAAAAAAAATTCAAGAAGTGTGGGTGTATTATGTTTAAAATGAAACTATGTTAGTTTTTCTATAAAAATATAGTTAATTTCATATTAAAAATATGAGTAAAATTGTTATAAGCAGGGCTCGGGCTTACGTGCAAATGCATGCTTTTTTTTGGTAATAAATATATAAAATGGTTTAACTGCATATATTTCCGAATTATTAAATTTTAAATAATTTGGCATCCATTTGCCAAAAAACCTTGCAAAAACTTTAAATTTAATTTCTATAAAAATCGTTATCTTAAATATATTCAAATTTAATTTTTTTTTAAGTGAAGCTGCAAAGAGCTGCAAGCATTCAATTTATTTAGTAAACAAGTAAATGCCACTGAAGAAAGTATTAGAAAATCTTACAATGTAGAAGGTCAAAATGCAGAAGAAATAAAAAAGTTATCTAATATCGTACACGCAAAGAAAAGATATGGTTGTAGAATGGTTGAGAAAACAATGTTATGTTCTCTGAAACAAATGTGTGGTCGTTGAAAACTAGTTGTTGTTATTTTAAACATTTATTTCGTTACGATAAACAGAGTAATGTTTGAATTTAATAATTATATTATCACATCCATAAAAAAGTGTGATATGGTTAGAGTTTAACAATATAGTTTTGTTAAAAATTTATGACTACGACTTAATTTGTATTATTATTTAAAAATAATATGATGTAAGTAACAATATAATGTTATCCAAAACCATACTATGTAGAGTTTAAAAAATCTTTTTCAGAAACATCTGTCAGTTCAGTATTTCGTTTGTAAGCTATCGGTAGTGTTAAATAAAGGAATAAATAAATAAAGTATAAACAAAAGTGTAGATCAATAAAAATATATAACAATTTGTGTATCTCTTTATACAGACATGTCAGTATGTCGTGTAAGTATACATTTCTATATATATACATTTTATTTGAACAATATTAAATTATTTTTATTCAAATTTTGACGCACAGCTGTTTCTACAATAAATATATGATTAAAAAATAAAAT
Source organism: Tachina grossa (assembly GCA_949987645.1). NCBI lineage: Eukaryota > Metazoa > Arthropoda > Insecta > Diptera > Tachinidae > Tachina > Tachina grossa. The sequence goes on along the minus strand of OX465274.1, from coordinate 170,362,427 downwards.
AGTATTATTATATTAAATAATACTGTGGTCGTATTTAACAATATTAATATAATATTAGATCATGGTGTGGTGAGTCTCAATTATATTTTAGTCACATCTAAGTTTAGGTGTAACAAAGTTCATTGTTTTTGTAGATAATATTATTATTAACTCAGATAATAATATTATTAAAGTTTGCTTTTCTATTAACAATAATATGATTTGACTGCAACCATATAATTTAATCATAGTATGTTGCTGTTTGATTATGGTTACCTCAACCATTTTTTTTTGCATGTAGAGAAAAGGACACTTGAACCAGCTTTATATATGTAGTTTAAAAGTCTAGCTTTCATCGAGGGAAATATCATTTAAATACGCTTCCTTAATTTCGAATTACAATAATTTCATATGTCCTAACAGAGTTATGCCGGGTTTACATCTGTGTGTCATGTGCCAAAGAAATCCTAACCACTAATTACTAATGAAAACCTATTTGATTCAGACATGTGTTTATTGATTTAAACAGTTTCCAATCATGTTGGATTCTATAAAACTGCCTATTAGTTATATATGAAACTGTTTAACTTATCAAATACGTGTCTGAATCAAATAGTTTTTCAATAGTAATTAGTGGTTACGCTTTCGTTGGCACATGACACACATGAAATGCCAGATGTAAACTCACCCTTGGTTTTAGTTTTGAAAATATAATTTTTTATGTCTTTATGTAACTAGAAGTTTGTGTGACTTTTTTGTGTAAACATTTCAATGTCTTATGTTTAAAAAAATTTTTTAAATTTATTAAAAAAATATTATTTAAAAAATTCATTTGTTTTTGCGTTTCGTTGCTGTTTAGAAACACACCAGTAGAATTCAAGCACAATTCAAAAAATTTTACAAAACCTCAATGCTGATAGAGAGACAAGCGTTAAAAAAAAATAAAACATTAAAATAAACATTTCCATATTGTTTTGTTTTTGGTGCTTGTTGTTGCTCATAGTTGTTATTTCTATGTGCATTTATTAAGCGGTTAAAAACAATTTTTAGTTAAATGAAAGTTAAAGCCCTGGTTATGAGTGTTAAGCGGCCCATCCATTATAAAATATTATTGCATATGTTGTTATACAATAAATGGCAAAATAATTGAGAATAATATTGCCCAAATTTCCTGACAGTGAAAAAGTAAACAACATTGAACAATGTTGCCACCACATTACACAATTGTCTTGATTGTACAATAAAAGTAAAAAATCTTTTGATACTTGCCAATATATTGTGCCACCTTCGAATATGACATACACATTTACGATATTATTGTACAATATGAAAAATTGCATGGTTATATTGCAAGTGGGTGGGACGCTCTGTGTTAAGCATTTATTACCTCTGATAGCATAAACCAGAGCGTATACGTAATAAAAAAATGTATAATTTCATATCACGTATACGCCTATAATTACATGTAAATGTTAGTGGCATGACCACAAAAAGAGCTTAATCCTTCCTTATCGAACTGATCAGGTAAAATTGTAAGTTTTTAATCTTTAGAATTTATTGTGTTTCTCTTCTTCCATATACAAGACTTACTTGCAATATTCCGATATCTTTAAACTTTTAATCATGTCCTTATTTTTGAAATTTCAAAATAAAAATTCAACGTCTTCTCCGTGAAAAAGAGCCCCAACTAACTTAAAAATAATTACGGTTTGATTATCAACTGAAAAAATGGGCATAAGGCGTGAAAAAGAGCCTCAACTATTTTACACGCCTTATGCCCATTTTTTCAGTTGATAATCAAACCGTAATTATTTTTAAGTTCTAATTAAATACGAAATTGTGTTTTTGAGTGCTTATTTAAATAATAATTAAATGCCCAACCTTGCGAAATTAAACACTACTTAAGTTTTATGATTGTACCATATGTTTTTATGCGTGTGTGTGTTTACTGAAAACATTCAAATGAGCATCATGCGGTTGTATTAAAAAGAATTTCGTTTAAATTTCATAAATATATAAAATATACAGTGCAAAGTTTCATATCATGGAATAAAGTAATATAAAAAGGCATTATGATGTTATTTTGGTCACATAAAATGAGTTTTTATGCAATTTAATTTTCTACATGTTGATAACCTAACTTTTTTGTTTACGTTAAACAGCTGCTGTTTGAAAAGCCTTCAATAATACTGGGAAATTTTGCAGTGCTACCGTACTTTCAACGTAATTTAATAAGAACTTTAATTAATCACTGAAAAAATGAAATCGTATTTAATTACAACTTAATTTTAAATAAAAATTAGCTAATTACGTACTTAATTTTTAAGTTAAAAACTGGGGGTTAAAGACTATACAGGTACAATTGTACCTTCATAGACTTTGTATGAAGAAAAAGTAATAACAAAATTAAAAAAATGAAACTGGGAGCAAATTACGGCATTCGATACGACTCGTAATTTAGAAATATTTCGTATCGAATGCAGTAATTTGCCCTCTGTTCTGTTAAACATTCACCCTCTTTATTGAAAGATGCGAATAAATATAGATAGATAGATATATAGATAGACAAAAATATATTCATTGCATTCGCTTTTGAGAAATACAGCGCTCAATACAAAGAGAGACAGTGTTTATGCATTTCATAAATTACTTTCATCAATTTTATAAATTTATTTTGTTTTGATAGGGAAATATTTAGTTTTAAATCTACTTTGAAAATAAAATTATTCATTTAAACGAATTGTTTTCTCGATTTGTAGATGTAAGTAAAATTTATTAAAAAAAACTTAAGAATCTATAATGAGAGTTACACTTAACATTTTATACTATACGAATCAACTACTTGCCATATAATGACTTACTTTTTAGATTGCCAAATTGAAGTACTCGCTTACAAAACACATTACGCAAAATTTTAAAAATAGGAAGCAGATCTTGAACATATTCTTTGGGTTTTAAAAGAAGACGTGAAAATATTGCCAAAATAAGTAGTTATTTTAAATAAATTATAAATATTTTTAAATTGCCTACTTATTTATTTTAATTTAAAAAATAAGTACTTACATTTTGGAAAATAATTATTTAAATATAAGTAGTTCTAAATAATTTTTTTTTTATTTATGGTTTTAATAAAAGTTCATCAATGAAAGCAATTGAAATTTTTCTAAATATAGTATTTATAAGTAACAATAGAGGCACTGATACGAATAAAATATAACCCACTTCAATTGAGTTTATAAAAGAAATTTTACAAAATGGTGTATTTCGTAGTAAAACAATAAGTTTTTTTTTAATTATTTAAATTTTTCTTAAAAGTTATTATATGTATATTTAATCAAACTGAGCTTTTAACCAAGACCTTCTATTTACTTAAACACGGCATATTTTAAAAAAAAGTAGTTCAATCAAGAAAAAATAACTATTTCCCACAACGGAAAATATAATTAATCCCTACAATAAACAACATAACTACTTCTCAAGAATCGATTATTTTAGTCTCACGCCTTGTTAAAATCATTAAGTTGGTAATTGAGTAAGGAACAGCTTCCACCAAAAATGTTTAATTCCAAACTCGATTACCTTTTTTGAAATTTTTTGCTGGGAATTAAGAGAATGCAATACAAATAAATTAAAAAAAAGAAAAGAGGTATCTTAGGACACCTGGTCAGAGCTATGGTGATTAGCTCTATAAAATAAATTTCATGTGTTACAAACCAATGCAATAAAATTATGTTATATATTTCAAAACGCTTTCATTTAATTCGTATTATTTTCTTTCCTAGCTGAGTACAATTAAGTTAATGTATTGTTTGAGCTGATGTGCAAATAGAATATAAAAACAAATTGAGCAATCCTTCTCATTGTTTCACTCACTTCGAAGAACGATAGAAAATAAAATCAAAAATATTGTTCCGTTTGTTTTCATACTCTGGTTTTAAGTACAAAGAAATCAAAACAAAATTAATTTTATAATTGTAATAGTGTGGATTATATTTGTTACGAAAATCACGTCTCAGCTCCTGTGTCGTGGCACAGAGAGCATAGCTCTAAAAAATTTGAAAATCCAGATTCATAGTAGAATTCAGTCGCTGACTGAAACTTATATATTTACATCCTTATTTATAAAAATGATTAATGCTTTATACAGGCTTTATATGAATTTTTTTATTAAAATCTGTTTTGTAAACCTTTTATAAGAATTTAATAATTTTTATAAGTAAGTTTTTTTTAATAATAGGTGCCCTTCTGCATGAGTAAAATTACCCTTTGACAACGTCTTTTAAATTTTCTTTTGAATTTTGTTTTGCTTCTAAACATGCAAACTTTGCCTTCACATATCTATATATATATAAAAAATCGTAGTGTGTGTTTGTTCCTAACGCATGATCTCTGAAACTATAAGCGCTGTGGGGCAGACATTTTTAGCACAAGTTCGGGTCAATACCCTGTACGTTTTTGTTTTGTTTCTGACCCAACAAGTGACCACTGTGTGGAGTAATTTGTAGTTGAAAAAAATTTAACATAATTGAGGGTAATACAACGTTTATCGAGCTCAGCTAGTTTTCTATAAAGCACGGAGTAATTATTCAAACGAAAAAGAAAATAACAGAGGAACTAAACGAGGAAAACAGCAATTTGGGAGGTAAATAAAAGTATGTACTAACTTCCAACTCTTTTCCCCTCTCAAACTCAAAACTTTGCAAAGTATGCTTTGCCTATACAAAAACCTAATGCGCATCTTACGAATTTAGAACTTTTTCAATAACGTTCATAATTTCTTTTTTCCAAAATTTAAAATGATTAGACAACTTTAAGAAACTACAAAATCAACTACTTAATACTCACATATTCTTCACAAATCTTCTTAACTAGTCCATCCCATTTACCACCACAACCTGCCAAAGCATAATTTCCCTTCTTAAAAAACTCGCAACATTCAAAAAGTAAAAGAAAAAAAAACAATGTACAAACTAAACTTTGAGTGGAGCTTATGGCTTTTATATGTTGCTTCTAGGATGCATTTGAAAGTTAAAGAATAAGTAAAAATAAATAGTTTTGTTTGCCACTTGTTGATTCAACAATTCTACAAAATTTCAGTTAAAATTGCTTTTGTACAGATATAAAACGGCAATAATAACAACAAAGACAACAATAACAACAACAGCAACAACAACAACAACAACAACAGCAACAATGATGCTAGAAAGTAACGATTCTGATGTTGACGAAAGATTGCGCTGCTGCACAATGGTCGTGTACGATTGTTGCTGCATGCCATAAAATCGGCAGTCTGCCAAAAACCACAGTTGAATTAAGAACTCTTTGGTAAATACAGTGCTGGTACATGCTTCATAAGAATTTGCCATAGTGTCAGAAATACCATTAAATTTTATTAAGCAATTTACTAAGATGCCTCGTTAAAGTAATTTGAAAAACTTTGAAGGAAAATACGATTCGTTTTGCAAATATTATGTCATGTCAACAAAGCATGGTGGTTTTTTTATTTGATAAGTTTTTTTTTGTGTGAGAGTTATTGGTGAGTAGAAAATGTTTTTTATCTATTGGAAATTCAAATTAAAACAATCAGGTCTATTCGGGAAGTCACTTTCACCACAAATACGCGCATCTTTCACTTTTTGCTATTCTAAAATACTACGTTGGAGATGAGTGATAGAAAACATATGTTTTCTTTCACTTTGGAGGTATTCTAAAATACTTCGTCACCATGATCAATGTCATATTCGTTCGACGCCAATTTTAGCGCGTTAAGTTTAAATAAATAAAGAAAAAAGAGCTACGAAGTGTTTATATGGTGTCTACCACTGTTAATTAAGCTTTAATGGCGTTCGGCCAGGCTCTAAAAGACAATTAAGTTTTCTTAAATTCTTCAAAGATGTAAACACGTTTTTAAAACAAATAAAAAAAGTAACTAATTTTACTTTTACTGTTTATTGTTTTTTTTATGTTACTTAGCACTTGTACTGTTAAGTTTTTTATTAATTATTTCTTAAATTTACTTCTTAAATCCCTTTTTGTTTTCAACTTTTTCTGCATACAAGTCAGCTGTTTTCAATGTTGTTGATGTTTTTATAAGATATAACATAATATCGATTAGTGAAAACGATATTTCTTCGCACGTATTTTAGAATCTGTTGACGTCGAACTGTCGAAAGTGCACGTTAGACGATGAAGAAGTGAAGCGCGTATTCTCGAATAGACCTGAATAGCTTCCAATAAACTATGTAATAATAGAAATTGTGCAGCAAGAAGGGCCCAAAATAAAAACTAATCGCAATAATATAATAACATTTTTTGAGTCTTCATTTGAAAATTCGAGTAATTAGCTAAAGAAAATATTTGGTCACACCCGTCACAACAACGTAATAAAGCAATTCATATTGACATGCTCATTTCACTGATGCTAATGCAGATCAGTAAGGGACCTTTACCCAAAAATTTATTAGAACAACTAGCGATATTATGTAAAACTTTCATTTAAACAAATGAGAAGTTCAACAAATATCAAAGTTTGAAACAATAACTCAACAATCAACTTTACTACATTGGCTGACTTATTTCAACTGGAAATGTAATTGTAGGAATAATATAAAGAAAATAAATGTAAAAATAAAAGCAACTAATCATTATTTTGGCAGGAATAGAGTGCCGCCACACCAAGTATTTTTGGACCGGATGCAACCAAGTTAATAATTGATGTCTTCTTACTGAATAAGTACAATAATAATTTGGGATTATTAGCGCGTTAACAAATGGTAAACTTTATAATATTTTTTTTTCTTAATTGTTGTTCATTCAATAAAAAAAAACTCAATTAAAAAATATCAAAATTTATTGTTAATGCGACAATAATTTTAGTTACATTTACAATTATACAATTATATTTACAATTATAAATAATTAGGTGAAAGTTCGTATCGCTCTGTAAGACAAATTACATGTAATAATTATGCACGGACAAATAACACCAAAGTTAATTGTAAATATTCTGACAAACACTTAGTAGAACGGAACAACTAGCTGTTTTTAAAGGCCACTGAACTTTCAAAATCAGCGTTCTTTATATTTGGTACAACGTTGATATAGACTTCTGCTTTATATACTCAGCTTTTCAGTGTAAATAGAATATGTGAATTGTTTAGAGTCATCGTATTGCAATTTGCCGTAAGCTTTTTTTTTTTTTGTAATAAAAGCTCAATTTTATCATCTCTAAATCTACAACAGTCTTGCCATTGTCGCTTTTCTTTACTAACTATGCACAGGTTAGTTAATTTGCTTATTTTTGTTCTACTTAAGATAGACTTTTTTAATTTGTTACTATTATGTATATATTTATTTAGTTTTTACCACATGTCCATTGCTATTAATTTAAGTTAGTTTCAATTGTCATTTCTTTTAATTTAAGTTATATATTTTTTTTTATTAAAATGTAACAAAGTTTTTGGTTTAATTAAATTAAAAAATTGTGGAATTTTTTGTTATCAATACAACAAGTTTGTTTAATTAAGAAATGCATCATAGTTGAAAAAACCAACTTGTCAAAGATATTTATTTTTTTCTTAACAACTCGATAGTTAATAGAACAACAAATAAAAGAAAAAAAAATGGTGTCGATAGTATTTCCTTAAACAAAAATTTTAATTGATTTAAATGATTTTTTTAGTTTGATTTTTAATCAATTGAATTTTTCCACAAAGGTTTAATTGACTCAATTCACTATTTAATGGATTATTTATATATTTTTTAAAATTGAAGTTGTTAAGTGTAAAAATTTTTTTCTGTGTAGATTTTATTGCAAATAGCTATAGATTTATTTTTGCTCTCAAACTTTAGTATGGAACATATAAAATATATATATTTGGTTGTTAAAAATTAACAATAACAATCTCTATTGGACAAATTAAAAAATTAAATAAAAAAATAATTAAATTAACTAAATTAATAGTCATTGGCTTGTGACAAAAAATTAACAGCCAAACCCACGATATCGAACGTTGTCGTTCGCAATCATTTTTAACGATAAACAGCTGATTTGGGACCCACTAAACTTGTTCAGCACGACAAGTCGATCGACAATGCATGCGAACGATGACGTAACCATTTCCATACAAATTTGGTACCCACTATGAAAATTCAAACGACAACAAATGTCAAAATCAGTCACTTGGTTTGTGCTTGTCGACAAAACAAAGAAGTACACATAAATACCAAATTTCTAAAAAAATTTAAGTTTATGAAGATCAAAAATAAAAATGTTAATTTTTTTTGCGTTTATTTTATTTATTTAACTCGCAAACATGCATTTTTGTCACATAATTCTTTTTGAATTACATACATACATACATACATATATATGTATGTATGAATGTGTATACGTGCAATTTATCTAACCAATTCTAAACACTCAATTAGGCACATTACTCTTTCCACTTCAATAGATTGCTTGTCCCATTGGTGCTACTCCCGTCCATTCTTCATTACAATCCGCTTGCATTATTTTAGAAGTATCTACGCATTTCAACTTATATATTTATTTATATTTCACACACAAAATTTTGAAAATAACTTTTTAATTTTTTTGTATTGTCTTATGTTTATCATTGTTGTTATTTTTATTATTTATTTGTAGAAACTTCAAGTAGCATAGAGTTGCATTTTTTATGGAATACTTTTCACATTTCAGCGCTTTTTATTTGTAAAGTAGCGTTTTATTTGTGAAATTTTTGATCTGGCAATATGCTAATTTGACAATGAGTAAATGTATTACGTTAACAACGTAAAGCCTGACGACCGACAAGTCGATAGTTAGTGGGTCGCTCAAACGAACTATAATGAGTGACTTGGCGTCAGTCGATCGAGTTGTTGATCGACATCGTGGGTTAGGCTGTAAATAAATATACTTAATAGTAACAAACCAAAAAAGTTTGTTTTAAGTAGAACAAAAATAAGCAAATTAACTAACATGTGCATAATTAGTAAAGAACAAACGACAATGGTAAGACTGTTCTAAATTTAGAGATGGTAAGGTGAGCTTTCATTGCAAAACAGCTTTCAGCAAATTGAAATTCCGTTTGCAAAAAAGTTTCGTATATAAAGCAGAAATCTACATCAACTGACACCACACACAGTGGACCAAACACACACAGAAAAAATTTTAGCCAAAATGATTCCAATTAAATCAATTAATGCTGTTTCAAACAATTTTATAATTGTTCCAATTAAATTTTGTTGGTTGAAAACAAAAAAGTTTAATATTTTTAAACGCACTAATAATCCCAAATTAATATTTTACTTATTAAGTAAAATATTTTTTTTATTAAAAATACATTGAAATTTATTATTGAGGGGTTTAGCTGGATCCTATGCGCATTTCACTGTTGCTTATGCAGATCATCAAGGAACCTTTACCCAAAGCTTCTTAGAACAACTAGAGTTATTATATTATAAACTTTCATTTAAACAACTGAGAAGCTCAATAACAAATAACAAAGTTGAAACAAGAACTCAATAATCAACATGTTTTTTTTATTTTCTTACTTTACCATTGCTACATTGGCTGACTTTTTTTCAGCTTCAAATTGTAGTCGTAAGAGTATGTGAAAGAAAATAAATGTAAATAACAACAACAGCTATTTAAGAATAGAGTGTTGCCACACAAGTATTTTTTTTTGACCGGGTGCAGTCAAGTTAATAATTAGTGTTTTTTATGGGAATTGTTACAATTTCAGTTTAAAATTTTTAAACGCACTAATAATCCCAACTTAATATTTTACTTATTAAGTAAAATATTTTTTTATTATTATTTTATGGAGATTATTAGTGCGTTTAAAAATTTTAAACTTAAATTGTAGCAATTCCCATAGAAAACACTAAAAAGTTTAATGTTTGTATGGATGTTAGCAAATATGCAAACATGCAGACGGATATTAAACTTTTGTACGCATTATTAAAAATTCAACCAATTTTTTGATTGTTTGAATTAACTTTGTTTAATGAAAAAAAAAATATTTTTGTTTGTGTTTATGCTTGTTCATGTTTTCATGGAAGTGTGTCAGCCTGTTATTCTAGAAGTACCAAGTTCGAAGCATGACAGCACTGTAAGTTAAAAAATAAAATAAGAACACACACCTACATATGTGCAATAATTGAATGGAAAATAATTTGCCACGATAGCCTAGTGGATGTACCATGTTCAAAGCCTGCAGCGTAAGTTACGGAATTAAACAAATAAATAAAATACGTAAGTTAAAATAAATAAATAAAAAAAATTACTTTTTATTTAAAATTTTTTTACTTTTATTTTTTAAAATTTTATACAATTGAATTACTTTTATTAATTCATTCAATGAACAATTTAATTGTTTAAAATCTCTAAATTCAATTATTAATTTAATTGGGCTAATTAATCATTTGTTTAAAATAAGCGCGTACTTTCAATTAACTCTATTAATTGATCTCAAACAGCAAGAAAACCTCATTTTTACAAATTCATTAATTGATATTATCAATTTGTTTGCAGGACGAAAATCAGTACTGGATTTAATTAATGGTACAAATTTCTAACTAAAATATTAATTAAAGTTGACTTTAAATTTTTTTTTGTGCAGAAGAACGCCGAAAACGGCTAGCTGTTCCATTCAACTAAGTGTTGTCAGAATATTTACAACTAACTTTGGTGTTATTTGTTCATTAATAATTATTACATGTAATTTGGCTTAAAAAGCGATACGAACTTTAGCCTGTTCAAATCATAAATATAAAAACAAACGAAGTTCGAAAAATAATAATTAAATTAACTTAAAAATAAACGGTCTCAATTGAAGTTTGTTGTCCATGTCTGTATTTAAGCATATTTTATTTTATACTACATACATATATGTTATTGAATTTTTCAATTGTTTAATTTCCTAAATCCTATTTACATATTCTATACATTCTATAACACCCTAAAACAACTCTTACTCTAAGCCAACAAATTCCTGTATCACATGATCAAATATTTATCTGTCGGCACTTGTTGAAGACAACAAATGCTATGAAGTATGCTGTGGAAATATACATACACACATACATATATACATATATACATACAACGATTACTTTCAGTAATATATATAAAAAAAATTGCTTACTCTGTTGGCAAAGCTTGTTGCATGCACCAATAGCAATAACAATAAAATGGAAGAGCCAACAAAACTAAACAAAAATTTTATGAATGAAATTTGTCTATGTACAAAAAAAAAGTATCTATAGCATTGCTTATACATTTATATAAACATGTGCATATATGTATGTATCCCTATTTTGTGTATCTAAATATTTCAAATAAAATTTTTTAGTAAATAGAATTTAGTTTATTTACCGGTTTATATCTATATGTATTTTTACATATAGCCTATATCAACATACATATGTATGCAATTGTGTGTATGGATGTATATTGTAAGCCAAATACATTTTCTATTACAGATTGTGCAACAGGCATTTGTTTTAGGCATACATAGATACTTCTATGCATATGTTCACATACACATACATATATCCGCAGATTGCTAAATGTATGTTTGGATAAATTTGCAGAATGTCTAGGCTTGCATGCAACACCCGAAAAGAAATAATTTAAATAAACGTTATTGTTGTAGTTACAATGAAAACACTAAAAGCAAACAGCAGCAGCAACAACAAATTTTTTTTCTTCGGCGTGCAACTAAGCATTTGTAGGAAGGACGACGAGAAAGTTCTTAGCAAATTATTTATTTTTACTAATAGAATTAATACCTCAAATTTATTATCACAATTATATTCAATGTTATTCATGTTCTGTCTGCATTACACGCTACAATCTTGATATTTTATAGCAAATTTGATTTTTTGTTATACAATGCTGATTTTAGACAATAGAGGCCTGCGCAAACAGTCTTGCAATGTATATTCACCTATTTTCAAATGTATTTTCGTGACATGTATTATACTAAACCAATAATAAATGATGTTGTTTTATAAGCGAAGCACTATGCATGTATTAGGGTACACCCAGAAAAAAGATTGGTTGGAAAACGGTTAGTACAATAAAATATCATTTGCATTAACTATATTTCAGTTCACGCTATCAATTTTCTGTTAATCCAAAAAACAATCCATATTCATTGCCATAAGGGCATAATTGTAACAAATATATGATTGTGACAATACTTAAATTGATTGCATCAACCGAGCGTATGCTTTTGTCATGACTAATTAACTGATTGATTAGCACAACCGAATAAAATATTACGAATTGGATTTTACTACCAACTTTTGGTATTAGCAACTAAAAACTTGTCGTTCTATATTAAAAGTAAAATAAAAACTTTCAATCAGTTGCTGCAACTAACTAGAGGTTGTGTTTACTATCATAGTTTACAGCAGCAAATTAAAAAATAACTTTTGTGACTTTCAAAGGTATTATGATTTGTGGATTCTCAAATGGTTTTTGAAAGTCTGTGCATAAGATAACAGGTTTGTGGCTTTTCAAAATGTGTAGTTGAAGAAATGTATATAGACATGCTTCACCATTAGGAAATAAATTTCAATTAAAATAAACTTATGACAATACGTCAAATAATAAATTTCTTAAATTGTGTATTTTTATTTGCGTTTATTGTTTATTTTCATTTCAGCAAGGAAGGCCAAATTTTCTTTTACAGGTACCAATTATGATATTGTTTTAATTATATTAACCAAATTTTTGGGTAGCAAGAATAACATTTATTTCAAATTCCATACTGTCAACGAATTTTTTCGGTTGCTGCAACTATTGGGTTGAGGGTTATAATTAAAATATAGTGGTATCACAAGAAAATTGCAGTCGTTATACCAGAATTCTATGATAGTTGCTGCAACCGCCAAAATTCAATTGGCAACAAATTCGGTTGTCGCAAGGAATCTGTTTTCTTTGTGTACGTGTATAATATCGGTGTCTACAAGCGATGTTGCGAAGACTTCTTGTTCACTCAAAAGAAGTAGTGTTGATGCCTGTATACTTTTAACATAAAACTGAGCTGATTTGGGGGGCCCCCAAACGCGGCCATGCGTATGAAGAATCAGGCATCACAAATTTTTCCGTCACGAAGTATTTTCTTCTTTACTCCTATACCTGTTTTAGAAGCTTTCGCTGTAGTAAAGCATTTGAAAAATCCCTCATGTTTTAAAAGTTCTTGTAAGTGGTCTTTTGCAGGGGTTTATTACACAAGCCCATTGTAAATTTCACCTTTTATTTTTATTAATCCCCCACTAAAAAAAGGGGTGTTATAAGTTTGTAGTGTGTGTCTGTGTGTCTGTGTGTCTGTGTGGCTGTGTGTCTGTGTATCTGTGTATGTGTGTACACGTACCGACCAAACGGCTGAACCGACATTGATGTAGTTTTTTCTGTTTGAAAGGTGACTTGGCCATGTTTTAAGAAAATCGGTCCAGCCGTTTAGAAGATATTGCATCTTCTGTAGATATATTCGGGGTTTTTAAAATTTTTAATTTTTTTTATATTTTTAGCATATGCAAGCAATTATTTTCAAAAGGATTTTTACGTACATCTTCGTATATCAGGCTATAGTGTCTGTGATTATCTGTAACCATCCTAATCATCCCGTTTTTAGTGGAATATTTTTGTGTGTTGTTGGCTTGCAGCATGCTTAGAAAGACGACTCCACTCACTCTTAGTACGTCTAAATGACTGTTTGTTTGCCTAAGCGTGCAGCCAGCCATTTATTATTTTGTTGTTTGAAAGCACTAAACTTTATATGTGTTTGTTTGCTGGTATTGTGTTGTAGTGTTAAATGTTTAGATGGGTATTAAAATAACAACACATTCTCCTGGTTGAAGCTAACTTTCATAGTTTTTGTTGTTGCTGCTGCTGCTGCTTCACCTAAATTGAATTTCCGAATTCAATAAATGAATGAATGAATGAATGAATGAACGAATGAATGAATATAAACGTTTTTAAACTACTGAATGAAATTGTAAATAGTTGTTGATATTAGATTTTAATAGTTTTTCTTTATTATTATTATTTTTTTTTTTTGCTTTTATTGTTAAAGCCATAGATGTTGCAATAAATTTTATTTATTTTAGTTTAGCAATTTCAGCCACGAGAGCTGCAAAATAGCAGTGTAAGCTTAGAGAAAAATATATTTGGTTTTAGGATTTTTAGCCTGTTGCATTTACAATTCAATTTTATTTTTTACACAAAGGAGAGTTTTATGGGATTTTGGTTACACCTTTTCTATAGCAGTGTAATAAATTGTTTTTTTTTTATTTTTTATTTTATTTCTTTTACTCGTATTTCTTATTTTATTATACTAACCATGACAGTAAATGTTCGTTTAGTTTGTAGTATATTATTTTGTAAAATTTTATTCATTTTATATACAACTTTTTGTTTGTATTTATTTTGAAACATTAGACATTTTTACAGGAAATTGAATTTTCTATTTCACCACATACGAGTACCTACATAAGTATGTATGTATGTACGTGTATGTATTTGTTTTAAAGTGTCTGTACTAGTATTTTAATGTCTTGTTGCAATTTATGTCAATTTAAAATGTATTTTATGCCAAAAAGAGGGTAAAATTCTTTAACGTATGACTGCTTTTGAATTTATCTTAAAAAAACACATAAAGCAAGGTATTTTAAGTACGATATGGGACCGTTAAAACTAATGTCATAAAATTTGTGTATTTTATGCTCAGAATTGGAAGATTTAAAAAAATGGTAATCTGCTGAAAAAATATTTATTGAGAAATAATTTGCTTCTAAGCAATTTGTGAGTAACGTTTTGTTCGTGAAATTTATAAAAATTTCCCCAAGTAGAAATAGTTTCTTAATCGGGAAATTTTTGTGTCTCAAAGTGCTTGCAAACCATTTCTTGCAACTGGAAGTCTTTTTTTTACAAATCTATAAATTTAGAAAATTTCCCCATGTAAAAAGGATGTCCCTTTGCAAAGAAGCTTTAGTTTTGAAATGTATAAGAACATTCTTAAACAACATTTCTTAAAAAATATAACTTAAAATGAAGTAATTTCCTAATTAAAAAATTTCACTTTTTGGGAAATTTTTATTTTAATTAACTAAATTCTTGCGGTGAAATGCTTAAGCCTGTTGGAGCATGCGGCGTTGAAAAATGTATTTAGAAGTGTTAAATTTCCCCTAAAATATTAATTGACCTATTGAAGATTTTTTTTCGCGATTTGGGGAATTTTTTTTTTAATTAATAGAAAATATAGTTTTGTTTCCATTTTATTTTAAATAAAATATAAATTTTTATGGTCAACAAAATGCTAAGAACTTTAGGCAAAATTTTTAAAAATTTCCTTAAATAAAAAAAAAAAAATTCCCATTTTTGGGATATTTATATTTCAGTTAACTTAATTCTTGTAATGAAATGCTTAAGCCTATTGGAGTATCCAGCGTTGAAAAATGTACTTAGAAGTCTAAAATTTTCTGATTTAATTTTTCTTACTAGATTTTAATTGCCTTAGCGAAGATTTCTTCGGGATTTGCGAAAATTTTTATTTTATATAATATCATACACAAAACTTTAAGGTAAAAATTTTACAAAATTCCCTCGAAAAAAATTTCCCAGAAAATAAATTTATTTCATTTTCATTTTTTATGGAGGGGCGGCTTTATTAAATATACAAAATTTTTGCATAGATTTAGAAAATTAACCCACGTTAAAAAATTTCCATTGTAAAAGAGGGTTTAGTTTCAAAATGTATCAAAATATACTTAACGAACATTTCTTGCAAAATATATCAGTTAACATTTTTTAATTTCCTTCCGTGAGTAAAGAAAGCTATATTGCAGGGAAATTTTCATTTCAGTTAACAAAGTTTTGGCAGGGAAAACCTTAAGCCTGTGGGAGTATGCAGCAATGAAAATTGTATTAAGAAATTCAAAATTTTCTGAAAAATCAAAACTATAATCTTCTTCTCTAAATTTCCCTAAAATGTCAATTGCCCTAGCGAAGATTTTTTCGGGATTTTGGGAAAATTTTATTTTATATTATATAAAATATAAATTTTTCATGGTAAGCAAACTGTTTTTACTAAAATTTAAAAATTTCCATTCATAAAAAAATTTCCCTTTTTGGGGAATTTTTTCATAAGTTTCATTTCATTTAAGGAGACTTTTTACGAACACAAATTTTTGTTTAATTATAAGAAATCCTTATATTAAAAATGTCCCTTGTTAAAAAGCTTTAGTTTCAAACTGTATTAAAACATACTTGAGGAACACTTTTTTGCAATATATATATATATATATATATAAGCTAAAATTTAATAATTAAAAAACATACTTTACAGGGAAAGTTTCGTTCCTAGTTAAGTAAGTTTTTGAAGTGAAATTTTGAAGCATAAAAATATCTAAGTATCTGCTTGATTGAATTTGTTTTAAATTTCCCAACAATTTTCATTGCCATAACGAAGATTTCTTAAGGATTTTTGTTAAACGTTTTTAATGTTTAAGTTTAAAACTTGTATAAGTTTATCATAAAGGTAGGTAAAAATAATGTTTTTGTTAAATTTTAAAAAATTTCCCTTTTTTGGGAAATTTTTCTTGTTTGAATTTTTTTAAATTTTTTCTTACAAATAGCTTAACTCAAAAAATTTTTCAAGTTTTTCGCAAATGGAAAGAATTTCCCTGTAATAAATATAAATTTCCCATATAGAAAAATTTCGGTTTCAGACAGTTTGCATCATAGCATATTTATTCCAAAATTTTGTGGTGTAACACTAGCAAATTGTTATATCGTTATAGTAAATTTCCTTTATGGGGAAAATTTTTATAATAATTAAAATAATTTATATATATTATATAATTAACGTATGACATATTTACTTAAATTCATAACCTTTAACAAATTTAATTTTGGTAACAACGAATTCCCAAATAACCAATTAAAATTCATTGAAAGCAATCTATTTAACCGAAAAATACCACATAAAAAATTTTAAAATCCACACAATAAAGTCCTTATATAATTTGGCAATTTTGTTGCAAACAAAAAACAGCACCTTTGAAAACCAGTTAAAACCTACAAAAGAGCACTTGATAACTGCATTTGCAGGAAAAAAATCTACATATGTATTCGTCAAAAATAAAAAAAAATCACCCAAAATTGTTTAAAAATCAGCAGTAAAAGTAGACAGATAGATTGCACAACAAATTCCGAAAAAAATAAAACAAAAATCTCTATGAAAGATGGAGTGAATAAATGAATAAATATGCAAACAACATGTACGTGATGCCGTTGATGGCTGGCTGCAGTGAGTTTAAAATCACATACATATATGCTACAATTTCAACATATCCCTGTATGTACAAAAACACTTGAAACGAAATTTTTTTCATGAGCAATTACGAAAAAGCGCCTAAAAACAGACAATATGTTTCACCATATTTTGGTTTGAGTATGTGTGTGTGTGTGTGTGTGTGAGAGAGAGAGAGAGTGAGTGTGAATGCGATTTTTGAGGCAATTTCCGGCAGATTTTTTGAGGATTTTCATTGTAACTCTTTTTTTTTCTTGCTGTAATGTACTAAAGGCCGTACAAATGTATAAATGTTTTATATTTTGGATGCATGAAGTTTTTTGTGGCGCATATCAGTTACTTGGTGGTAAGTAAAACTAATTTCTGGTGACACTATTACATTACTAAAAATGCAGAAAATTGAATATTTTTAAACTTTTATTCTTATTGCATTGTTTTTGTATTTCAGCATTCAATAGCTAATTTTTTAAATGTTTTTTTTTTATCTTTTCTCCACCAAAAAATCATTAAGATTGACTAACATTTACAAATAGGGCAAATTCCGGAAATTTTTCAGACTATTATGAATTTCTGAGCTACCTTGCCTTGCAACAGGGTGTCTTCAAATATAACACTTCTTCTATTCAAAACACTTGGCTTTTCATCGAAATGAGTTAATTAGTTCTTTACATTTATTTTGAATTTTAAGCCACTGTGCAGCGGCGATATTTTCTTCAGTACGTACTAGAGCTGAGCACAAACCCTTGGTTTTTTTAATCTTTATGATATTTATTAGGTGGCGATTTTTCAACTTGTTTGGATTTTAAAATTTTTCATTTGACGACTTGTCGATTTTTATGGCTATTTTTTTTTAAATTGAACTTAAAAATTTTTTTATTCAGGAAAGTTCCCAATAAGCAATTTTGCTTGAAATCAAGTGTAAAACAAGTCTTATTCAAGCCACACAATCAATTGTCAAGGGTTGAATTATGCTTGATTTACACTTTATTTCAGTAGCATTCTCCAGTGAAAAGGGAACTTGAATTCAATTCGAAGAATTCAGTTGCAGTACAGTTTAATTCAAGCCTTGAATTATACTGTAATTCAACCTTGTATTACAATTAAATTCAAGTATATTTCAAGCTTCAAAAATAATGCTTTTTAAATAGAAAGGAAAATGCAATTCATTTGTTTTTTAATAATAATTTTCTGCATTCTCTATTCTTTTCACGATGTTAATCACCTTTTGTTATTTAAAATTCACTTTTTTATTTATCTTTGATATTTTTCACAATTTCAATTTTATTAATATATAAATTATGTATTTGACAAGGCTTGAACCAATATGTATATTGTTTGATGTATTATTTCAAAATATTTTCAAGCTTGAAAATTACTTGAAAAATGCTTGAATTCAACTTTGTTTCCAGTTAAATTTCAAGTGCTTGCATTTTAATTTTTTGAGTGCTTATTGGGGTTAGTTTCAAAAATAAATCCCATGAAAACTCGTTAGCAAGAACTTAAAACAATTTGATTTTTATAATTTTTCTTTTATTAATTATAGTAACTAATGCGTTTCGAATTTGGATGAGAATAATTTACAAGAAATAATTTTTGGCGATTTTATTTCTACTTTTGGCGATTTTTGCTAAATTTTATACGATTATTTGAATAAAAATGTTTGCATAAAAAGCGCTATATATAAACAAATTTATTATTAAATATATACTAGTGTTGTCATTCGAACAAAAATTATTCGAATATTCGAAAAACTTTTTATCATATTTGTTCGAACGAACAAAAATTTTCAATTTAGAATAAAAAATTATTCGAATCATTTTTGTCGAATATTCGAATATTCGAAGAATTTCCTTAACTACTTGTATAAACAGATTTTTTGGTTTATCTGCGGTTTTTAAATGATTTTTCCAAAAAAATTAATAACATTAAAAATGTTTGTAAATGTGTATAAATAACTATGCTTTTTAACTAATTTCGTTTCAGTTTTTAACTCCCGACAAAAAAGGGGTGTTATAAGTTTGTATATAGTTTGTGTCTGTGTATCTATTTGTACAGGGTGGGCCAAAAGAAACCAAGGGGTGTAAAAGTTTAATAACTTTTTTGTTTATTAATTTTTTTTTTATTTTTTCTTTCAGATTATATAGACAACACTTGGAGAATTTATAATGGAGAGGTTCACAACTGAACAGAGAACCAGAACAATAGAATTTTATTATTTAAACCAGAGATCAATTATTTTAACGCAAAGAGCATATCGTCGACATTTTAACGTCAGAATTTCGCCCTCTGAAGCGATGATTCGTTGCTTAGTTAATCGTCATCACCAACATGGCAGCGTAAGAGATTTGCCTCGAACCGGTAGACCACGTTTAAGTCGCACTGCGGAAAATATTGAACGAGTACAGCCCTACTTCTTCGAGAATGAAGATGGAAGTGCTGTAACCGTAAATGGAGAGCGGTATCGGTTTATGATAGAAAATTTTTTACGTCCTGCTCTTGAAAACAGACCTGGTATGTGGTTTCAGCAGGACGGAGCCACTGCCCATACTGCCCGAGACACAATGGCACTTTTAAGTCAAATTTTTGGAGAGCGAATAATTTCTCGAAATTCGGAAATTATTTCTCCAGCGCGATCGCCAGATTTGACAGCACCCGACTATTTTCTTTGGGGTTTTTTGAAGGAGCGAGTGTATGTGAACAAGCCAGAGACAATCCTTGAACTCAAGGCAAACATTGTTGCAGAAATTCGAACGCTACAGCCACAAGTTTTGAAAGATGTTATGGAAAATGCTCTAAAAAGAGCCCATCAGTGCGAAGCTGAAAACGGTGGTCATTTAAGAGACATCATTTTTCATACTTAGTGTAAAAAAATTTCCATTTTGTATATTATATAATCTGAAAGAAAAAATAAAAAAAAGTTAATAAACAAAAAAGTTATTAAACTTTTACACCCCTTGGTTTCTTTTGGCCCACCCTGTATGTACGAGTCGACGTACAGAGCCAAACGGTTGGACCGATTTTGATTTAGTTTTCCTGTTTGAGGGTGGCATTGGCTGAAGAAGTTGGCACGTTGACTACAAAACCGAAGGTTTTAGGATCGAGCCCGCTATCTGACAGTCATTAAATAACAACACCACGCATTTTTCTGATGTGAATTACTGTGCCTTTCTTTCAGTTGTTGTAGAAAAGTTCAAGTGATGAATGCATAGTCACTGGTCACTGAACTATAAAGACTTCAAGAGATACTAATCCGAATGTAAAAAAATGAGGCAATTCTCTTCACCACCTATCTTTTCTGTTACTATCCCTTTCCTTATAATAGTAGTAGGCATTCATTGCCTGATTGTTACTTGTCCTTAAAAATAAAATAAAAAGTGACTTGTTCGAGATTGTTCTTAGCTATGTTTAAAGAAAATCTATCTAGCCGTTTAGAATATATCACATTTTGTAGATATATTCTGTTGATCTGCGTGTCTTTGACGCCGTACCTCCCCAACGTCGTGACCGATTTCAATTTTGCTTTGTTTTCGTTTGAATGGTGACATGATCGTTTTATCTTCTAATTTATACTTGAAGAAAATCGGTCTAGTCGAGTGGAAGTTATCATAATTTTTTTATTTAATCTTTTATTTTTTTGCGATTCTGTTACTTCAATAGTGTAAGTGAAACATAGAGTTCTTATCTATGCCACAGCGTCAACTGCAGCAAAGGTTCTTAAAATTTTAAAGTTTTGTTATTAATATTCCTAAATTTGTTATTGAAATTATTTGTTTTTCTTGTGTAATGAAATATTTTTCGTTTGTTAATAAAAAAATTAATCTAATTCACATACGTGTCGTTTTTTTGCAAACTTTTTTAAGATTATTCGAATATATTTTTTTATTCTTTGTTCGTTCGAATATTCGAACAAAAGTTCAAAATTATTCGTCTGTTCGAACAAGAAAAAAATTATGAAATTTCATTCGAACAAACATAAAAGGCGAATAATTAACAACACTAAGAAAAACTACATAAATTTAATTTGGCGACTTTTTACGATTTTTAAAATCAATTTTGCGTAATTGGTAAAAAAAAATTTGTGAGTAATTTTTGTTAAGCAAACTTAACATTTTCGAATTTACCTTCGCTCTTACCCAATATCAACTGTTTTTTTTTTAGCCAGACAGAATATTCATGCAAGGCGCGTAAATTGCCCAATTCTGATTTCGTGGCTGTTTTTTTCTTCTGTTGTTACTGCATATTGTATGTGTGCGATGCACCAGCGAATTAACGCCAGTTTTGATCAATGCTCTGGTATCGTTTTTACGACACAAAAAAAAAAAAAATAGAAAATACATTTGCAGCTTTTCTCGTATATTTTTGGGGAAATAAAAGGCCAAGTGTGGCTGAAAAAGTAAAAAAAAAATATATATAAAACAGAGAATTAAGTTGATCTCTGTGTGCAATAAAAATTTACTTGTTATCCTATCAGTGCCGTAATAATTTTAAATTTTTGTAACATTATTTTGACTGCAGACGGACGTGCAAAGAGAGTAGACGATTGCAGTCATAAGTTCTGAGACTCTAAGTGGTCTTTAAAACTGTTACACATACGTTAAAGTGTATAATGCATGTATGCACATGTATCATGGGCATAGATGGAATTGTAATGTGCTTTTAAGGATGATGCTGGTGGTGATGATGCTCATGCTAATAATGATGACGTTGATGCTTTCGGGCCGTTTGTTGTGCAATTTGTTTTTATATGCATTTTCCACTGTCTTTTTTGGCCACACTTGACTTTGGCAACTTTTTCTTTCAGTTGTGGTTTGTTTTTGTTTTTGTTTTATTTTTGGCAACACCACTTATGTGTGAATGTACACAAATACACACACACACGCACATACATACACAGGGTTGTGAGAGTAAAAGCACTTGTTGCACTATAATCTGACTTATACACACACACGTTTGCACTCAAGCAATAGAGTTGAAAATCATATAAGTGGAGTTGTTGATAAAGTAAAAGACTATCTAAATAGTAGATGTGGTTGGTATTATATACAAATTTATGTATATAGTGATGTCAGCATGCAGATATGTGTGTATCTGTGTGTGTGAGTGTTAATATTTTTTGGTTGGGGTATTAAATAGAGAATCTGTGTTATTTGTTGTCTGGAGTGATATTTTTGTTTTTTTTTTTTTTTTTTGTTTGCTATAAGATTTAGTTACCAACTTGCTAGCCTTTTTATAGCAATTATTGTGAATTTTTGTTGTTAACCTTAATTGTAGAAACCAAAGTTGCTGTATGTGGTTAAAAAGTACAAGTGTTTTTGTTGATGACTTAAGTGTTCTATTAAGGGCTGTTAATAGTGTATTCATTGCATTTTGGAGTTAAAAAATATTGTAGAATAGGTAAATTATATGACGGTGATTAAAATCTTAGTGTGTTAGTGAGTACTTAATTTGTAGAGTTTTTTAACTTATCAGGACTAATTGAAGCAAAACTAATAAAATTTTTGTGGTATAACACTTGATTTATAAGGACGTTAATCACCTTTTCCGTAAGGATTGAAATCATCATTATAAATTATCAAAATATTTCACTATCTTTTGAAGTGTTTTCAACACAAATAAATTCACAAGCAAATTCTAATAAATCTACATCAGAGCGCCCTCCTTCGTAGGCGTAAAATAACCAATCAAATGGCTACTAAGCACAGCTTTGAAAATTTTATACGCCTCATTGACACCAGAGGCGCTGCAACACTGCATTATTCAAAGCGTGCAAGAGAAAACAAAGTTGTAAAAGAATGAAGCTTTTCTCTATCTCTTCCTTCACCAGCTGTCTTCTCTATCACTATCCCTTTCCTTAAGAAGCCAACACCTAGTAATACGACTAACCATTGATAATGAGTGTTTCTTCTCTTTTTTGATATAAAATATCTTATTGGTATAACACATGATAAAAGGCCATTCAGGCTGACACGAAATTAAGTAATTTCAAGCTCAAATTACGAACGAAATCAAAAGTGTTCATACAGACATTGATTAACATTTGAGTTGATTGCGCCAGGCATTGAAATACTTTTTTCAGTTGAATAAATTCTTTGTTACTTACACTTATACAATTTTTTCTTGGAAAAATCGTCTGAAATATAATACCCCAATTCACAATCTTGTGAAAATGGTCCTGTGTCGCAGCATGTGCAAAATTCTATACTATATTGATACTCACCACTAAGAATTGTTAAGTGGTGAGTATAAATATACTATACCATTTGCCACATGCTACGATGCAAGACCATTTGCACAAGATTGTGAATTGGGCTAATAATTTTCAATATGTTTTTAATTTCATATTGAATTAAAAATATTTCTCTTTGTAGTTTCTCATAGTTTTGGTACAACGACAGCTTGTCTGTTGTAATTTCATGTTAATTTCGTCAAAATTAAGTAAAATAACTTACAGCCTGGCCCACGATGTTGACAAGAAATTATCTGTCGATTAGTTATATTGAAAACAAAAATAAAAACTGAAACAAAATAAGAATTTTCTTTTTCTTGTCGACATCGTGGGCCAGGCCGTTAATATGGAGAATGTCGAAATGTATGGGAAATTACTTAACTCGACCGAAATCACGAAATTACTTAATTTCAGTGTAAGCGTAAATGGGCGGGCTATAAGGCTGATTATTTTAAAATTTAAATGCATTTGAAACTCCATAATGAATGATATCATACCTGACGGTTTTTCTAATTTTCGGTCAAATTATAATTGTTACAAATACCTAAGTAAACACTTAATCTTAGTCACCTTAGGTGTGTTGTTGAATTTTATAAAAACTCTTTTTTTTTTTGTTTTTTGCTTGTCGCGTTTATTAATTTTTGCAGCCTCTTAAACTCTCTTTAAATTCAATACACTGACATTTAAATACTTTAAATAAATAATGAAACATTTCGACTAAAGTCTATATTTTGCAAAATTTGCCATTTACTTACAACAAGTCACGAAATATTCCTTTTATTATGAGAGGAAAAATAAAGTCGAAATAAAAACTACGTCATTTAAAAAGTTGATTAAGAGGCAACAACCACAAAAAAATAAACTTGGGATTGTCATTTTCCATTTAAGTAAACAAAACACAGCTAAATATACACAGAACTAGTTAAACAAAAACAAAATATTTACATATATTAATTTTTTGTATTTTAGAAAAATATATGTATTGCAAAAAATTTTTTTTTCAAAAATGTTAAATAAATATATATGTAACTACTGCAAGCCAAAGCAAACGCCAATTGCATATGATACGAGTATGTATTTAGATACATACATACCCTCTAGTCAGCCTAGAACCATATGTCTCTATGTCAATACTCTTTCTCCAGCGACAATTGCACTAGTTAAAATATCTACAACTTTCCTTTTATGCAAGAGTAGAGATACGTTACAGACAACCGTTGTAGTGTATTTCTATTAATATTGTCAATGAACGCGTCAATAGTTTGTTTTTCTTTTTTATTGTGCTATGCAATAATATTAAATAAATATATGTAGACGAGCTTCACTAAAACCTACTAGTGAATCTTTGGTTCAAATATCTCAATATCGTCATAAAAGAACTACCTTCTCAAAAGTGCTAAAGTCTACTGGTAGATTTTCAATGACAACCCTATGTTATATGTCAATAGGCGATTACATTGGCTGGGGTACACCTAGTCAGTAGCACTATTGACAATGTCAATAGAAAATCAATATAATTTTACTATTGACAACTAGCGAAGAAAAATTTGTATTGTAGACTAGAGCCCCTAAAATTTACTAGTGAATCTTTGGTGCCAATGTCTCCATGTGGTACCAAAAGAACTACTTAGTTAGTAGTGCTACAGTCTAGTGGTGGATTTTCAATGACAAGCTAATGCTAAATGTCAATAAGCGATTACATTGGCTGGGGTACGCCTGGTCAGTAGTACTACTGACAACGTCACTAGTAAATCACCACAATTTCAGTATTCGCACTTTCTGCAGGGTAGATACATATACATGCATATGTACGATTAGGTATGTGTTTTAATTTGTTGTAATTTTTTGGAATTAGAAAAAAATTTAAATAATAGAAAACTCTATAGGGAAGCTAAAACAATTGCTGTCATTTTCAATAAAAAAATATAGTACAAAAAAAAAAAAAAATTAGTCAATAAAAAATGTGTACCATATACAATTTTAATTTTTATTAGTTTGGGGAAAAATAAAATACTCCATAGATATTTTCGTAACTTGTGTTTATAGGACATATCGCCCAAAAAAAACTAGTTTTAAGGAAAATGTGCTTAACCCTAATCATACTGACATAAAAACTTACAAATCTTACTAACATGTGTCTCTAAGACACATATAAAAAAACTTACGAAAAAATTATTAAACTTTTTTAATTTTTTATTTATTACATTATTTACATAAAAGAATTTTCACAGCATGTTCATTGCAGAAATTACTATTACATTTTTGGCAGCATTGCTTAATAATACGGCTTATTTTGGGATTGCATAAATAGCAATGGGTATTAGTAGGTGCAATTCTTTCTTGAAGGACTTCTTCCATTAGTTGAACGATAGGTCGTTGCAATTTATTCTTCGATGTTTGGTGTATTTGGGGTGTAACAAGCCCTTCAGTGACTTTTCGTAAAAAGAGTTTTCGAGCTTTCTTTGCATGTATGTGTCTCTGAGACACATGTCAGTATTTACTGCTACATTCTTATGTTTTGGCATATAAAAGATGTAAGAAGGCAATACCTAAATTTTTTTTTTATTAAATTATACAAAACATATGTCAAATAAAAGTCATGAAGTTTGGTTGCGATATGTTATATATTTCTGTAGTTAAATTTAATGGAACATCCAAATGTGTCTCACAGACACATGTTAGTACGATTAGGGTTAAAGTTTTCTAACTATTTTTTTATACACAACTTAATAGCAAAATAATTTTTTTAATGAAATTTTTTTCACAATAACTTAATTCACAGTCTTGTGCAAATTGTCTAGCATCGTAGTGTGTGCAAAATGGTATAGTATATTGATACTCACCACATAATAATTCTTAGTTGTGAGTATCAACATGCTTGCGGTCACGACTGCCAGATTTGACGATTTATCGTCATTTGGACGATTTTTGGTGCCGAAAACAGCAAAGATTTGACAACTTTTTCCTTAAAATTGACGATTTTTTAAAAGTTACAATTTTTATTATAAGATTTTGGTGTAATTTTGCCCACTCTTAATTTTATGTTGGTATCTGTGTAAATTAATATTCTCAAAACACATAAAAAAGCCAAGTTTCTATCAAAAATTTTGGCCATCAAAGTACTGAGACCAAAACTTGGCAATATTTTTCATAATGTTACCACTAAGGGAAACAAAGTTATAAGGGGTTAAAATAGGACAATGGTTTCAATTTCCCAATAAACGTTAAAAAAATTAATTTTGATTTGACCGATTTTTCCGACGATTTTTCAAGTATAAAATGACAATTATTTTATAGGTTATCGGGGTTTCGACGATTTTTCGATAATTTTATCTGGCATGGTCATGCGTAAGTGTAAATGCAAAATGTCGGAGCTTTTATTTTATTTGATTTATTAAAAATATTTTGCATGTAAACTTACATTTGCATCGAACACCGAATACAGCCACTATACCATTTTGCACATGCTACGGTGTTAGACCATTTGCACAAGATTATGAATTGGGCTAATGTGCATAGCGATATGAGGATTAATTTTGCATTAATAAAATCTAATCTAATCTAATCTAATCTAATCTAATCTAATCTAATCTAATCTAATCTAATCTAATCTAATCTAATCTAATCTAATCTAATCTAATCTAATCTAATCTAATCTAATCTAATCTAATCTAATCTCATCTAATCTAATCTAATCTAATCTAATCTAATCTAATCTAATCTAATCTAATCTAATCTAATCTAATCTAATCTAATCTAATCTAATCTAATCTAATCTAATCTAATCTAATCTAATCTAATCTAATCTAATCTAATCTAATCTAATCTAATCTAATCTAATCTAATCTAATCTAATCTAATCTAATCTAATCTAATCTAATCTAATCTAATCTAATCTAATCTAATCTAATCTAATCTAATCTAATCTAATCTAATCTAATCTAATCTAATCTAATCTAATCTAATCTAATCTAATCTAATCTAATCTAATCTAATCTAATCTAATCTAATCTAATCTAATCTAATCTAATCTAATCTAATCTAATCTAATCTAATCTAATCTAATCTAATCTAATCTAATCTAATCTAATCTAATCTAATCTAATCTAATCTAATCTAATCTAATCTAATCTAATCTAATCTAATCTAATCTAATCTAATCTAATCTAATCTAATCTAATCTAATCTAATCTAATCTAATCTAATCTAATCTAATCTAATCTAATCTAATCTAATCTAATCTAATCTAATCTAATCTAATCTAATCTAATCTAATCTAATCTAATCTAATCTAATCTAATCTAATCTAATCTAATCTAATCTAATCTAATCTAATCTAATCTAATCTAATCTAATCTAATCTAATCTAATCTAATCTAATCTAATCTAATCTAATCTAATCTAATCTAATCTAATCTAATCTAATCTAATCTAATCTAATCTAATCTAATCTAATCTAATCTAATCTAATCTAATCTAATCTAATCTAATCTAATCTAATCTAATCTAATCTAATCTAATCTAATCTAATCTAATCTAATCTAATCTAATCTAATCTAATCTAATCTAATCTAATCTAATCTAATCTAATCTAATCTAATCTAATCTAATCTAATCTAATCTAATCTAATCTAATCTAATCTAATCTAATCTAATCTAATCTAATCTAATCTAATCTAATCTAATCTAATCTAATCTAATCTAATCTAATCTAATCTAATCTAATCTAATCTAATCTAATCTAATCTAATCTAATCTAATCTAATCTAATCTAATCTAATCTAATCTAATCTAATCTAATCTAATCTAATCTAATCTAATCTAATCTAATCTAATCTAATCTAATCTAATCTAATCTAATCTAATCTAATCTAATCTAATCTAATCTAATCTAATCTAATCTAATCTAATCTAATCTAATCTAATCTAATCTAATCTAATCTAATCTAATCTAATCTAATCAAAAATCAAATGTTTTTGCAGTATGGCATTATTCAAGTCAGTGAGCGATATGTACAATGTATAAAATGTCATTAAAATAAACTAAAACACATTTAAAAAGTGTCTGCTATCCTTAAAATATGTTCTCTTAAAATCCACTTATCTAAAAGGTACTTATTTGAAAAATACGTTTTTTAAATGTTGTATTTTAAAATTTCAAAAGGGGCCATTTTAAAAGGTCCTTTTCAAAAAGTTAAATTATGAAAAGGCGTTTTCTTAAAAAAAAAAAATCTTAAAGGTTGTAGTACTTTTTTAATAGGAGCTGATGTAAAAAATTTAGACTTTTAAAGGTACATGTTTTAAAGGTACACTTTTAATAGAAATTTTATAAACATACGTACTTTTTTAAATATGTATTAATGTTTTAAAATGTTAACAAAAAGGATTTTTTTCAATAGGTGCAAATAGGTTATTGTTATAGGTACTTTTTCAAAGGCCCTTTTTCGTAGCTACAATATTAAAAGTCGCTTTTTAAAGTTACTTTTTTAAAAGCTAGTTTCCTAAAAAGTATTTTTTTAATAGGTGTTTGTTTAAAAAGAGTACTTTTCAAAGGTAAACATTTTTATTTTTAAAAGTAATTTTCCCAAAACGTCCTTTTTGCATTGTTTTTAATATTTTTTTAAAAACTACTTTTTTAATAAGTACTTTTTAAAAGCTACTATTTAATAGGTACTTGCTTTGAAAGTAGCTTTTCTTAAATGTACTTATTTACAAGGTAGTTCTTAAAAAGTTTTTCTTAATAGGTCATATTATAAAAAAGGTATTTCTGAAAGGCACTTTTTTCTAAGGTAAAATTTTAAAGGTGCTTTTTTCAAAAGGTTATTTTTTAAAAGTTTGTTTTTAAAGTACTTTTCCAGCAGGTAGTTTTCATAAAGGAACATTTTTAAAAAGGTACTTATTTTCTAAAAGTAGCTTTAATTTAAGAAAGGTACTTTAACGGCCCTTTTTGGAATGTCCTATCAAATGCTAACAGGGATTTTGACGGCAAGTTTTGTACTTAAAATTTAAAATTTACTTATTATAAAAAAGTAGTTTTTTAAAACTAACTTTTTATAAAAAAAAATACTTTTAAAAATGAACCTTTTATTAAAAAATTTAGTTTTAATAGGTATGTAGCAGTTTTTAAAATTTACTTTTTGTAAATACTTTACTTTTTATAAAAAAGTAATTTTTAAAAATTGACTTAAAAAAATACTTTTTAAAGCTTCCTTTTTATAAAAAGTAATTTTTAAAATTTACGTTTTATAAAAAGGTACTTTTCTTAAATTTACTTTTTGTAAAAAAGTACTTTTCTAAAATTTACTTTTTGTAAAAAAGTACTTTCTTAAAATTTACTTTTTGTAAAAAAGTACTTTTTTAAATTCACTTTTTTTTATAAAAAAGTACTTTTTTAAAAACTTACTTTTTATAAAAAAGTACTTTTTTAAAAGTGCATTTTTTTATAAAAAAGTATACTTTTTTAAAATCTTACTTTTTATAAAAAATACTTTTTTAAAATTTACTTTTTATAAAAAGTACTTTTTTATAATTTACTTTTTATAAAAAAGTACTTTTTTAAAATTCACTTTTTATGAAAGAGGACTTTTTTATATTGGAACAAATTGGCTGCCTGTGCATTACAATTTTTAAAATTAAACTGATTTTATCAAACTAAATTTGCCACTAGACTATTTCTTTACAATAACTTTTTATTTTCCTCCACACCATGCACAAAATATAAACAAATTCATAACCGAACAAACGACGAGCTTTTACGATAAGGAAAGAATTTAAATTCTAAAACCGACAAGCGAAAAACCTTGAAATTGAAAGCAATTGATTTTGTTTTTGTTTTTTTTATTTTGTTTCAGATTGCAGTCGTTTTCAGTTTGTATAGGAAGAAAACAAAAAAAGAATTCAATACAAAAAAAAAAAAATTCTATAAGATTGAATTTTTTAATTTAACCCAACCTCTTGCAGCGCCTTGTTGTTATGCCAGCACCATAACCATAAATGGAGAGTTGTTGTATTTCATCGTTTGATTTTAAAAACAACAACAACATCATTTCGCTACCGAGAGACAGACTTGACTTGTAATGATTTCTAATGTTTCTAAAATGTTGAATTTAATTTTAGTTTTTTTTTTGATTTTTTTTTTGCTAAAAATCAATTCCGCATACGTAAGTAAGTAAGACTGTTTGTTTTTGTGGTTGGGCTGAGTGAAAACGATGGCCGAACGGTTTGGCATTTGTGTGCGACCGCCAAAATGACAAAAAACTAGGAGGGGAAAATAATAATATTTTTTAATTGTCAGTGCGATAGATCAACACGTCTTGTAAAAAAAAATACAAATGAAAGAAAATTTACAAATTATCAAATTTCTTGTTGAGATCATAAATATAAATATATTTAGCAAAAACTTTTAATGCATAATCAAAATTAAATGACATAATCTCCAAAGCTTATTGCTTGTTATTAGAGATTTGATAAGAATGTTTGAAAATTTTATGCCAATTTCTAATCTGAGGTCTAATCGTTGCTTTTGATAACGAGCTGATTCGATCAGGTTTTTTTAGTTTAAGATTATGGCATTCAATATCGTAGCATATTATTATATTATTCGATAGCGAATGCCATAATCTCAAACTGAAAAAACGTGATTCAATCAGCTGGTTGTCAAAAGCGACGTTTAGACTTCTATAGTGCGATTCAGAAACTTTTAACTTTTCGATAATCGCAATTTTTGTCTATACATTTTGTCGGTTGCTTTTGATAACGAGCTGATTCGATCAGGTTTTCTTAGTTTAAGATTATGGCATTCAATATCGTAACATATTATTATATTATTCGATAGCGAATGCCATAATCTCAAACTGAAAAAACGTGATTCAATCAGCTGGTTGTCAAAAGCGACGTTTAGACTTCTATAGTGCGATTCAGAAACTTTTAACTTTTCGATAATCGCAATTTTTGTCTATACATTTTGTCGGTTGCTTTTGATAACGAACTGATTCGATCAGGTTTTCTTAGTTTAAGATTATGGCATTCAATATCGTAACATATTATTATATTATTCGATAGCGAATGCCATAATCTCAAACTGGAAAAACGTGATTCAATCAGCTGGTTGTTTAGGCGACGTTTAGACTTCTATAGTGCGATCCAGAAACTTTTAACTTTTCGATAATCGTAATTTTTGTCTATACATTTTGTCGGTTGCTTTTGATAACGAGCTGATTCGATCAGGTTTTCTTAGTTTAAGATTATGGCATTCAATATCGTAACATATTATTATATTATTCGATAGCGAATGCCATAATCTCAAACTGGAAAAACGTGATTCAATCAGCTGGTTGTCAAAAGCGACGTTTAGACTTCTATAGTGCGATCCAGAAACTTTTAACTTTTCGATAATCGCAATTTTTGTCTATACATTTTGTCGGTTGCTTTTGATAACGAGCTGATTCGATCAGGTTTTCTTAGTTTAAGATTATGGCATTCAATATCGTAACATATTATTATATTATTCGATAGCGAATGACATAATCTCAAACTGAAAAAACGTGATTCAATCAGCTGGTTGTCAAAAGCGGCGTTTAGACCTCTATAGTGCGATTCAAAAACTTTTAACTTTTCGATAATCGCAATTTTTGTCTATACATTTTGTCGGTTGATTCTGTAATTTCTGTTTAACGATAGTACACAGCTGATATTTTCTGTTGATTTTTGTCAATAAAATTAACTGCACATAAATTATTGTCGCTTAATTAACGACAAAACTGACATTAACCTACAGCGAATATCGTTAAAAATGTTACTGAATAGTAAATTCGATATATTTTCGTTATAATTGTTTTAACGATGCGATTATCGCTAAAAAAAGTTAGTTAATCGCACTACTGGTCTTTTTCGCAAATTGCAGACATGATGTTGACTCTTTATTTGTTTTACTCGATTTTGAACAGTAAGAAAAAATTTTTCTAAAAAAATTTATATATCTACATTTCTTGACTTCTCCTTGCATTTACTTTTCAATACAATTAATTTTCTTATATAAATGAACACGAAACAAAAGTTCAATTTCAATTTCATACCAATAGCCCCCCCACCTTTTTATTTCCTCACACTTCTAAAATACAACAAATGAAATAGATTATTTAAATTAGTTTTAATTGCCAGTTTGTTTGCTTTTTTTTTGTACGTTTTAGGAAATTTAAGTTTCAGTTTTGTTTTTGTTAATAATTTCATTTAAAAATTCTAATCTAAAACAGGTTTGATAAATAGAATTAATAAATGTTTTTTTTATTCTGGCTTTATGGTTGTTTTTTGTTACAAAAAAAATGTGTTTAAATCTTAATTAAATACAAATAGACACATGCAAAAAAAAACAACATTAGAAAAGAAAACACAATCACCATCGTCTAAAACATTTAATAACTTGGCTAATTGACGTGGTTCTCATACACACGGCCTTTTAATTTAAATACGAAGTTGTTGCCAATTTTCTTAATTCAGACGTGTTAAAACTCAACAATTAGAAAGAGACAGAGAGAGAGAGAGAGAGAGAGAGAGATAGAAAACTGCTTTACTTCCTTATTCATGACCTTTAGATATTTGTTCTCCGCAGTTTGAATGCAAGATTTTATAATTATTAATTAATTATCAAATTAAGTTTTGTTTTACATTAAATAAATTGAAGTGAGTACAGTAAATCGGAAAACAATTTAATTGAAATAATTAACCGGTTGTATTAAAAGTGTTTTGTTGGATGTGTGTAAGTGTGTTTATCTGTATCTAATTTATATAGTTTACATTAATATATTTAAAGCTTTTTTTTCTAATTTTTTTTTTAAATATAATTAGTTACAAAAGAATATGACTTTTTTATGCTAATTAAAATTTAATATCATTTGTAATCTAACCATCATCAATCACGTTGTATTAAAACAACTTAAGTAGTTTTTAAACACTTATTGAAACTTAATAAAAATTCTTACAATTTTAATTCAAATTGCATTTAAACTTTTTATTAATTAGCATATGTATTTTATAACTTCCATTTCATCTAACTTATGTGACTGCTAAGAACATGTACTTAACACAATCTGATACTATTAGCATAAAAGACAAGAAAACTTGTATACAATATTAAAAAGATTAGATTTTCTTATCCTATTGCAATAATGTCGGAGCAAAATCTTTACTTACTAGTTCGCAAAAAAGTTTACCAGCATTTCAAATGCTTGGAGACGATCAAATAAACCCATCAATCACATGGTTGCGTGAGTGAAGTCTTGTGTTTTTAGCTTCATATAGGAGTTGCCAAAAAGGTTTTTAACCCCCGACTAAAAAAAGGGGTGTTATAAGTTTGTAGTGTGTGTCTGTGTGTCTGTGTATCTGTGTGTCTGTCTGTGTCAACGTACAGGCCAAACGGCTGGACCGATTTTCAGTTAGTTTTTTTTATTTGAAAGATGAATTGATCGAGAGGGTTCTTAGCTATGTTTGAAAGAAATCGGTCCAGCCGTTTAGAAGATATAACATCTTTTCTGAAAAAAGTCGGGGGTTTTTAAAATTTTTAATTTTTGTTATTATTGTTTTATTTGACGGCTGATTATTTTATCGTCTCCAAAACTGATTTCTTTTTTTTTATGATTAAAAAGTGCGCGGAAAAACCAAAGTATATGTTGAGCTAAGAAGTCAAAATGGGTGGCGTTGGCTGAAGTAATTAGCACGCTGCCCGGTTCTGACAACTATTAAATAACAACACTACGCATTTTTCTGATGTGATCAGTTGTAGGAAAGCTCAAGTGATGAACTGGTCACTCAACTACTCCTGCTTCAGCGGATACTAATCCTAATATAACATGAGAGCGTCTTCCTTCGTCGGTATTGTGTAGCAGAATCATCCACGAAGTAATGTAATCAATAAAATGGCTACTAAGCACAGCTTTGAAAATTTAATACGACTCATTGACATCAGAAGCGCTGCAACACTGCATTATCAAAAACGTGCAAAGAGCAGAGTTGCAAAATAATAATGCTTTCCTCTATCTCTTTCTTCCCCACATGTATTCTCTATCACTATCTTTTTCTTAAAGAAGGTAGGTCTGAAGAAGAAGGTCTGAAGCTACGGTCAGACTTGTCAAACATTTGCCCAAAAAAGCGTAACCCACAAAAACTAATGAAAAAAGTTCTGATCCAGACACTTGTTTATCATATTAAACAGTTTCGAAAACAACTAATGGACAATGTCACAGAATCCAACAATATTGGCTTATCTTTAAATTGACAAACTTTTGTCTAAATTGAAAGATTTTTGATTAGCATTTAGTGGTTACGTTTTTTGGGCAAATGTTTGACAAGTGTGGCCGTATATTGAGGGTTACTTCTCTTTATAAAAAAAATGGTAATTGACGTAATTATTTTTGGGTCTGCTTTAAAGCGACAAGCAAACGATACTCAAACATGCACAATGTTTGGCATTTTTATTTGATCGTCTCCAGGGCATTTAAGTCGTAACTAGTTGCAATTTGATTCATAGACCGTTTCAACCAAAATGTTTGTTTATATATTCTGTTCCTCTGTCCATATTCCTGTACTTTTGTTTAAATCAGGTTTTCGCAGCCCCTATAAAAGTTATAGATCTCGGTGTTGGACTGATGCCAAAAAGACAAAGTGGGCTCAAATAGTTTTAAAATAAATTTATATATATTTACGAAAAAATTTTTAAATACTGAATCAACTCACTGGCCACTCAGCTACAGGGGCTATATTATATTTTTATATGTATTTTTTAATATAAGCTAATTCTATTTTTTGGACTTTTTAATCAAACACCAAAAGTTAAAAGGGCTCCTATTGTTTTCGCTACGATTCGCGTCTGTCCGTCTGGCAAAAAATCCCCAAAAGAAAAAAAGTTGCAAAAAATCTAAAAAAGTCGCAAAATTTAAAAAAAAGAGCCAGTAATAAAAAAGCACCAACACTAAAAAATCGCTAAAAATAAAAATATATATTGCAAAAAAAATTCACCGATAGCCTTTGCTGCTAGTGCTTTGTAGTTAAAGATTTTTTATAATTTGAATTGTAAAAATATCTAAGTGTAATAAAATAAATAAAAGTCGCCAAAAGCTGTAAAACACGCTTAAATCGAAAAATCGCCAAAACAAAAAAAAAAAAAAAAAAATAAAAAAAAAAATAAGAAGAGAGGTGTCTTAGGACATCCGGTTATAACTATGCTGCTTAGCTTTATAAAAAACAAACTTTATGTGTTAAATAACAATGCCATAAAATTATATTATATAATGATGTCAAGTTCGCCGCATATATTTCCAAACGTTTCCATATATCGTCGCTGTTTTAACTAACTGACCTAACTAACATTTCAAAAATTTAACAGGAGAGCAGCTTTTATGGTTTTTTTATACATTCATTCTTATGGCTGCCTCAGATATCTTTTTACTCATATAGGCACCAAAGTAATGCTTATAGTCGTGAAAATTGTAGACAATCCCCCATATTCATAAAAAAATAAAATGAATTTGAAATTCATTTTAGGAAAATTTTGTATGGAAAATTTCAAATAAAATAAATTTCAAATTCGTTCAAAATTTTATGAATATGGGGGAATGTGTATTATGACTTATAAAGTCTAGTAAAAGACTTAACTCATTTTTCAAAAAAAAAAAAAAAAAAAAAAAAAAAAAAAATCAGTTAGGCCGATTAGTTAAAACAGCGACGATATTTCCCATTATTTTCTTTCTTAGCGGCGTACGATTAAATTAATGTATTGCTTGTGGCCATTGGCGGTGGTTAGCCGGCTCTGTTCTTTGGTTTGTACTCATGTGCAAAATAAAAAAACAAAAACCAATTGAGCAATCGTTCTCATTGTTTTTGTTTCCGTCCCTTCAAAGATCGAATCAAAGCAAAATCAAAAATTTCTTTCGTTTATTTTCGTTCTCCGCTTTTAAGTACAAAAAACTCAAAACAAAAATAAATTTATAACTGTAATAGTGTCGACTATCTTTGTTACAAAAATCACGTGCTAGCTTCTGTGTCACGACATAAATAGCCTAGCTTTAAAATACCTCAATACAAAAAAAAAAAAAACCTCGAAAATTCAAAAAAATCACCAAAAACCGAAAATATCGCTTTAAAAAAATCAAAGGCCATACTAGATTTGTTGTTACTACTACATAAACGTGGTTTTATAGTAAGCCAGGGATGGAAAATTGTTTTTTTTTTTAAATAATTTAATCAGACTAAAATTAACTGCCGTATTCAGAAAAAATAATTTAGGTTTCCTAAAGGTTTACGAAACAAATTTTGTATGGAAATTTGTTTGTTAAACATTCAGTAAACATAAATTGTTTTTTCTGAATAAGGCCTTAATTGTTTTCCCGATAAAATATGCTATAAAAGCATAAGTGTAATCCAAAATTTATTCGATCAATATTGATTGCAATAAGGTTGAAAACCTTATTGCTTGTTGATACACAGGAAATTTAATAAAAAAAATCGTTTTGCATCTTACTTACTATTACAATGGCAAATTAAGAGTCAATTAATGTTAACACTCACCTAAAAAGAAATAAAAAAATATTAATTGCATTAATTATTATGTATTATAAAAATATTAAAAATAAAAGGAAATTAATTTATAAATAAATTCGCCAATTACAGACTATTTAATCTTAAATATTAAGATAAATACAACAATTTTATTTATACAATTATACTTCGACGTTAAAATGCCACTAATAATACATAAATTTATTCGAAGTCTTATCCTTACCACTCTTCATGCAAATAAAAAAAAAAATGACATAAAAAAGCAGTATCAAGGAAATATGAATAATTCTCGTGTCTGTTCGTGTCCACGTACAGACCAAACGGCTTGACCGATTTTGATTTAGTTTTTTTTTTTGGTTTGTTTAAAAGGTGACTTGATCGAGAGGATTCTTAGTTAGTTTTGAGAAAGTCGGTCTAGCCGTTTAGAAGATATCACGTCTTCTCTAGATCTATTCTGGGGTTTTTACAATTTTTAATTTTTGTTATTTTAATATCATTGAAGATTCGCTTATCGCTTTCATAAACCATAGGCCATTGGGACTTGAACGCTTTTTAAAAAGAAAACCTTGGAAAGCTAGAACTCGCACAAGAGTCCCAAATGCTGTGAAATAATAATATTTCAATCCAAGTGGTCCTGTGGGGCAATGGATAACGCGTCTGACTACGGATCAGAAGATTCCAGGTTCGACCGCTGGCAGGATCGTAGTTTTTTTTATTAGGTACCATTTTTATATACAAATTTATTTATTTATTTAATTTAATAGTTAATGTTTAGTAAAAAAAATATTTATACGCCCCCGGGTGGGCTCGAACCACCAACCTTTCGGTTAACAGCCGAACGCGCTAGCCATTGCGCCACGGAGGCCCTGTACTTTTAACAATATTTTCCCTTATTTATTATATCGCCAAGTATTTATAGAAATTTTAATATCGAGCCATATCCGCCAAAAAACTTAACCGACATATTTTTTGGGCCATGTTATTTTTTCCGAAAATCGTTTATCTACGCTAGCAAATAATCGATTTTGGTGAAAAAATTAAGTTCGTAAATTAAGTTATGGCACGTTATAATATTTGGTGCCAGACAAATCCACACTAGGTGGTCTCAACTGCTAACATGACTGTTTTCTCGACTTGTAATATGAATATACGAGTACGTTAGATGTCAGTTAGTGTTGTAAAAGTATTGAGTATTTGAGTACTGAGTACTCAATACCGGGAGTTTTTTCCGGTACTCAATACACAAAAGTAACTACTCAATACTTTCAGGGTTGCATTTTGTAGTATTCAAGCGAAAGTCTTCCTTTAAAATGCATCAGAATTATACAACTATGTGAGTTTGCTACAGACAAATATGACTCTGAACCTCATGGAGTTAGTGTAACAAATACCAATTCAGGTAGGAATTATTTTGATACGAAAACAGCCACTAAAAAAGTACTACAAAATGCATTATTAAACTACTTCAGTTATTAACAAATACCGAAAAAGTGACCCTTTAGAATAGTGGAAGGAAAGCACGTGATATAATATAACCAGCAAGTCAGGTACTCACAAACATGATAAATATTTTAAATTCTTTCAATGTCGTTAAGATTTTATTTCTACATTTTAACAATGACTAAGTAATAACATCAATTGTGAGAAAAAAATGTTCATTAAAAAATATTTAGAAGATAATTTAAGAGATTAATGCACTAGAAGTGTTAAGAGTACGATAAAAAATTTTTATGTACAAAAACAAATCTCCAAACGTATTTATTTTCATTTGTTATAAATTTATTTAAATATACTTGTATTTTATCTTTGTTTTTCCATATTGCATTATCAATAAAATAATATAAATAATAATTTTTAACTTCCCATATACATACATACATATAAAAAGTATTGAGTAGTATCGAGTACCCAATTGAAAAAGTATCAAGTAGTACTGAGTATTCAAAAGTAGCCGCTTTTTACAACACTAATGTCAGTACACATTTTGCAGTGCGTTTTTTTTTTCAAATTAAAAATATAAATTTCTTAAAGCGAATTGAGCCGAATTGTGCTTACAAAAACTTCACAACAGACATATTTAACAACCTTCTTACAATTGGTTGCCACACTAATACAACAACATTTTTCTATTGCACAACTTTTTTCTTTTCATCACTCTTCGGAATTTTTTAAATTCTGCTAAAAATTTTCAAATTATAATACAGTATTTGCTTGCCATCACAAAAGTTTTGCTAATTAAATATTCGTACATATAGTCGCAATAGTGCAATATTTATTTAAATGTGTTAATTATTTAACCTAAGCACTATTAGGTGTTTTTTATTTGCCTGAAACACAAACAATAATTAAAAAATTTTTAGTTTAATACAAATACATGTGTCTGAAAGCATATTCATATATAATTATATTGATCAGAGAAGGGAACATATAGTATTTGGTCTAATTATGAGAAGTGTAAGCTTTAATTAAACGTACCATAACTATAACCATGCAAAACAGCTGTTCCAACCAAATTTGTGGGGCAACACTGTATTTGATTATATAGTTGACTCGCCATAAAGCTTAAATTAGACGTGCCCCAGCCATAACCAAACCAAAATTCAATAGTTTTCTATGGTAATGGCTATGGCGTTATGGCGAGTCGCCCATAATTAAATACAGTATTTCCAATAAGTTTGGCTCGAACAGCTGTTTTCTATGATTATGGTTATGGCACGTCTGATTGAGCCTTATACACCCAGACAAAAAACAGCTTAAAATCAATAAAAACCATATTCAATTAATAAGAAACATTAACGAAAGTCTAGTAGTCATATTGAAATTTCTTATTTCAATATAGAAAAATATTAAATTACAGTATTAATTTATTAGTTTTATTTATTTTTAAGTATTTCAATATACATTTTCTATTATATTGAAAAATATTAAATTAATGTGATGCGATCTTATTTTTAAGTTGCTGGTTTTCCCTGAGTGTAGCCATAGTCATAACCATAACTATAGAAACCAGCTGAATTTCAATTTTAAAATTTTTTTAAACGCACTAATAATCCCAAATTAATATTTTACTTGTTAAGTAAAATATTTTTTTTTTTATTAAAAATACATTGAAATTGATTATTGAGGGGCTTAGCTGGATCCTATGCGCATTTCACTGTTGCTAATGCAGATCATCAGGGAACCTTTACCCAAAGTTTCTTAGAACAACTACAGTTATTATGTTATAAACTTTCATTTAAGCAAATGAGAAGCTCAACAACAAATAACAAAGTTGAAACAAGAACTCAATAATCAACATGTTTTTTTATTTTCTTACTTCTTTCTTATTTTTTCAAATTGTATTTGTAAGAGTATGTAAAAAGAAAATAAATGTAAATAACAACAACAGCTATTTAATACTTGTGTGACAACACTCTATACGAGACTTAAAAAGCTGTTGTTGTTATTTACATTTATTTTCTTTTTACATACTCTTACAAATACAATTTGAAGCTGAAAAAAGTCAGCCAATGTATTAATGGTAAAGTAGGAAAATAAAAAAACATGTTGATTATTGAGTTCTTGTTTCAACTTTGTTATTTGTTGTTGAGCTTCTCATTTGCTTAAATGAAAGTTTATAACATAATAACTCTAGTTGTTCTAAGAAACTTTGGGTAAAGGTTCCCTGATGATCTGCATTAGCAACAGTGAAATGCGCATAGGATCCAGCTAAGCCCCTCAATAACCAATTTCAATGTATTTTTAATAAAAAATAAATATTTTACTTAACAAGTAAAATATTGATTTGGGATTATTAGTGCGTTTAAAAAAATTTTAAACTTAAATTTCAACAATTCCCATAAAAAAACACTGAATGTCGGTTTTTTGCTATAACCATAAACCAGGAATTAATACAAGAACTTCTCAGTAATTTTCTGAATATTAAGATTTAGTCGTGCGGAATTTGAATTAAAATGTTTGCCAAAAGGATTCTCTAAAAGGAAGAAAATTTAAGCTGGAAATTTTTTGGCAAGCAAGGAAAGTCTTATTCCTTGCAAACGATTAAAATTTTAGGCTGGAGTGTAAGTCATTCTAATGTAGAAGCACATTATGTGGAATAAAGAAAGAACTTAAGATATAACACTACTACTCAGTATTTTTAACCGACTTCAAAAAAAGGAGGAGGTTAACAATTCGTCTCTATTTTTTTAACCTCCGATTAAAAAAGGGGTTGTTATAAGTTTGTAGTATGTGTCTGTGTATCTGTGTACACGTACAGACTAGTCTCCTGCACAAGACATCTTATAAGAACTTTCAAGACATGAGGGATTTTTCAAATGCTTTACTACAGCGAAATCTTATAAAACAAACGTTAACAACAATGTTTGCAAGAAATTTGTTTGAATATTGTAGGTATAAGAGTAAAGAAGAAAACACTTCGTGACGGAAGAATTTGTAATACTAGCTTCTTTCTACGCATAAGCGCGTGTACAAACGTCATGCATATATGTGTGTATGATCGTTTATTTTTCTGCGCACATGCAAAGGCACACACATGCATTAACATTAGTTGTATGCGGTTAATCACATAATAGCTTACCATCCACATATTACACACACACTCAAAAATAACAAGCATACACTAATCAACAGTACTTCTTTTGAGTGTTTGTTACAAACAAGGTGTCTTGCGACATCGCTTCCCTCTAGTCAGCCTAGAACCATATGTCTCGATGTCAATACTCTTTCTCCAGCGACAATTGCACTAGTTAAAATGTCGACAACTTTCCTTTTTTTGCGCGAGTAGAGATACGATAGCGACAACAGTTCTAGTGTATATCTGGTAATATTGTCAATGAAAGCGTCAATATATTGTTTTTCTTTTTTATTTATAATATTAAATAAATATATATAACCGAGGGTCAGCAAAACATACTAGTGAATCTTTGGTTCAAATATCTCCATATGGTCGTAAAAGACCTACCTTGTCAATAGCGCTAAAGTCTACTGGTAGATTTTCAATGACAACCCTATGTTATATGTCAATAGGCGATTACATTGGCTGGGGTACATCTAGTCAGTAGCACTATTGACCATGTCACTAGAAAATCACTATAATTTTACTATTGACAACGAGCGAGGAAATATCGATATTGTGGACTAGAGCCCCTAAAATTTACTACTGAATCTTTGGTGTCAATGTCTCCATGTGGTCCCAAAAAAAAAACTACTTAGTCAGCAGTTCTATAGTCTAATGGTGGATTTTCAATGACAAGCTAATGTTAAATGTCAATAGATGATTACATTGGCTGGGGTACACCTGGTCAGTAGTAGTACTATTGACAATGTCACAAGTAAATCACTACAATTTCACTATTCGCACTTTCTGCAGGGTTGTTACAACTGATACACCAACACATACACCAATACATCCATAGTGCTTCGTTTATAGTACGACAGCAGTGCTGCCAGAATGATGATTTTATCATATTTTTGATGATTTTTGGACCAAAATATGATTTCAAGATTTTTTTTCTCGCATTATGATTTTCAATTTTGCAAATTACAATTTTTACTTTCAATACATATGTATGTAAAATTTTCTTTGTTGTTCTACAATGTTTATCAATAGCTATATACTTATAAGAAAAACAGTTTTGTGCCAGCGAAAAGATTCGTCTACCTGGAAACAAGTTGATAAAGGAGACGAATGAGACAACTCTTTCTCCTCCTCTGGGGATTTTGGAAGGAAAAAAAGTAAACGTCACTTTACAAGCAAAAATAAAAAGAAAAAAGTCATCTTAGAGAAAAGGAAAAAAATCGGTCCGGAATATACTCAAATCTTGGACAAATCTATACCATATCGTTTAAAAGAAGTCATTCGTCGCCAAGGAAAAGCAATTTGCTTCTTACACAACTGTACATACTTTATGTGATAGGAATATTAGCAATGCCGAACACTTTTTTTGTTTGAATTTCTTAACTAATTTTTTTTTTTTAATGAAATTTTTATATTAGTTACTTTATTTTGCTTTTTTATTGAATACAATTTGAAGTTCCTCAATAAAACGCTTTCTAAGTTCTTTTTGTAAAAAAAGACAGTAAATAGTTTTTTATAGATGAAAACAAAATAACGTTGGTGTATGTCGAATAGTTTTTTTGTCCACTGAAAATATGTCAATTGTTGTTACTTTTTTATTTGAAAAAATTCGACTTGTGATGATTAATTACTTCAAAATATGATTTTCTTTTCCGACAAATGATGATTTTCTTCGCAAGGCTTCTGGCAGCCCTGACAGACCAAACGGTTGGACCGATTTTGATTTTGATTTAGTTTTTTTTTTTTTGTTTTTTTTTTTGTTTGAAAGGTGACTTGATCGAGATGTTTTAATAAAATCTGTTTAGCCGCTTAGAAGATATCACATCTTTTCTAGAAATATTCGGGTGTTTTTAAAATTTTTAATTTTTGTTATTTTAGGTGTGTATCTTCATAACTCAGTACATTTTAAACCGATTGTAAATTTTTTTTTGTTGTCTGAGAGGTTAAGCTTCCCATTGTTCTCATTGTTAAAAAAAGTGGGCTGGGACAAGCCCACAATTTTTTTTATATAATTTAATGATATTCTACTTATTTGATTGCTGCGAAAAATATATAAAACACCTTTGGCTCTTGTCACTACACAATTTGAAAGTTGAAAAAATGGGCGGGGTTACACCCATTAATTTTTTAATTGGTTCTACTAAAACGATTTTTACGAAACACACACCTTGAGCTCTAAAATAT
Organism: Tachina grossa; assembly: GCA_949987645.1. Classification (NCBI taxonomy): domain Eukaryota; kingdom Metazoa; phylum Arthropoda; class Insecta; order Diptera; family Tachinidae; genus Tachina; species Tachina grossa. The sequence goes on along the minus strand of OX465274.1, from coordinate 170,318,584 downwards.
ACACAATAAAATTTAATATTTTGTTTTAAGTGATTCTACTTGACCGATTTTTGAAAGACTTAACATGCACACTGAGCTCTGAAAAGCACACAATCCTGGGCGCAGTCACGCCCACTAAAATTTAATTTTATATTTTACGTACTTCTTCTTATCTTTTTATAGCAGATGTTTGCATTGAAGTCGTTTTTTTTTTGGCAGAAAGAATTATTTTAATACTAAATGGTATATTAATCTTAATATTCATTGTTCTGATCTTGGCGGGAAATGAGAGCAGCTTCACGATTGAAGTTTGAAAAAAAAGGAATAAAAATAAAATGTAATTGGGGCATTATTGCTGAACTTTCAAGGGAGATTCTGTTTAAACAAAAACCTAAAAGCAAACAACTCAAGTGTAATTAAATAGAAGAATTTGATTTTGTGTTAAACAGGTTTTGCATGATAGCATATTTATGTTTTTTTTTATTGGTACATAAGCAATAATTGGGGTAGCAGAGCATAATTATTGTTGCTTCCATTGTCGTTGTTGTTGTTGTTGTTGTTGTTGTTGTCATAGCTTTTACCTGTAGTTCTTTCTAGTTTCTTTTTTATTCATCATATTCATAGGAAAATAATTAGATGCAACTAATAATTTTTATTTGGCCTATGAGAAACTAAAAGGTACACAAACACAGATGCATGCAACTAAAACTATTTAGTGTTGGTGTTTATTTGTGTGAATGTTGTTTTGTTTGTGGCAATTAACTAAGCACTTTGCATTAAATGCAATGCTGCAGCTAATTGCCTCTGTCTACATTGTTGCATATTTTCCATAATATTATGTTGCTGCTGCTGCTGCTGCCACTGCAGCTGTGCTCGGGTTGTTATTTGTTAGTTGTTAGTTGCTGTGTTACGGTTACTCCATGTTATTTTGCCTGTGGGCTAGTCAGTTGGTTGTTGGCTCTTTATAATTCGCTGATGGTGTTGTTACCTATTTATAAAATGCAATTGTTGTTTTTTTTTTCTCTAACTAAATTAAATGCCTAGAAAAATATCAAGTACAAACTCATTTTGTTGTATGTGTGTGTATAATAAATATTTTTCATATTTAGAATTGAATTTTTTGTTTTTTTTTTATTTTTTATTTTCTATTAAACATGCGAGTACATTAGTTGTTTGTTTTGCTTTTAGTTGTTTATTTAGTTTTCTTATTTGCTCCTCCATTGCACTTCTCTTGTTATTTTATTAATATTCTTTTTATTGTGGAATATAATTTTTTTTATGGCACTTTTTCATTTTCATCATTGTTCTTATTTTTTTTTTGTTGCTGTTTAATAATTATGTAAAAAAACGTCTTTGCTTAATGTAAATTAATAACGTTTTTAATTTAATTCCCTTTTCTGATTATGATTCTGTTTGTTTGTTAGAGGAGGCATAAGTGCAACCAATAACACGCATTCTATAATAAAGTGCCGGGAAAAAAATTTAAGTCTGTTCTACTTAGTTGTAGGCCCATTTTGTATTTGTGTACAAAGAGTAGAAAAAGGTAAGAATACTAATTGTTGTAATAAACAATATTAACTTTTCATGTTGCACTAAGTAGTATCTACTTATGCAAACACTTTCTTAATTAGTCAAACATATCGGAACATTTGGCATTTCAGTCACTCTTTCACCGGAAGTGACAACAACAAGAAAACAAAAATTATATTATTTTAATGTGGTGCAGACCTAAAAGCTTTTAATATTTATTTTTATCATAAATTTAAGTGGGGGGGGGGGGCTTGTTACTGAAAATCGAAATGCAAACAACTAAAGTAATAAAGTTTCATATGGGCAAAATTGTTTTAATTGTTGAAGCACTTTTAAAGTGTTTCTTATCTAAAAGAGTTTTGTTTTCTGGGCAAGGTGTCTTAACTTCCATGAATATAGAAATAAATTTTTAATTCAGAATTTTTTAAAGATCACAAAAAATATCTATCCTAAGACTATATTTTTCCAATTTTTTTTTTCGAAAGTATTTTTATAAGCAAAATATTATAATTATGTTCCTTCAAAAGTACCTTATTCATATTAATACTTTAGAGGCACAAGGTCCTTTTTAAATCTTTATAACTAAAGGCTTTTTTATAGTACGTTTCCACTATGAGCAAAACAAGTTGTTTTTCTCAGAACACTTGGAAGTGTTTCCATTATGCTTTTTTGTGTTTTGGTTAAACGTGTTTTGGAAATCAATTTGATTTTATTATCACGGCAGCAAACCTTATTATTTAGATTAGTAAATTTTTCACTTATTTACATATAAAAAGCATATAAATACAACTGATCTGGTTTGTGCAATTGCTTAAAATATTTAATATTCTATATTAGTGCCATCTTTTGTCAGAATATTGCGGCTTATTTTTGAAGTTTCAGCCAGCAACGCAGTGTTGCACTAACAAATTCGTTCATGTTTTGGAGGAAAACAACTTATTTGAGGTGTTTTGCTGATGTGAAATATGTATGGGAAAACATGAAGCAAAACATTGGTTTTTGAGCAAAACTAGTTTTCTGCTCCAAAACACGTATATGGAAACGTACTATTAAAAGCTACTTTTTGAATAGAACCCCTTGAAAGCTTTTTTATTAAGAAGACATATAAATACTTTAGAAATATACCTTTTCAAATGTACTTTTTAAAAGATATTTTTTAAAATATAATTTTTTTAGAGGTACGTTCTTGAGAGGTACTCTTTTAAAATATAATTTTTTTAATTTTTACATTTAAACAGAGTCTTTTGTAATTGATTTTTTTAATGTTTGAAAAGAAATTATATATAAAGGAACTTTTATCATCGGTAGTTTTTTTAAACTTTCAAGAGATACTTTTTAAAAAGGAACTTCTTAAAAAGGTGCTTTGTTAAAGAGTATTTTTCTAAAGGTACTTTTTTGAAGGTACTTTTTTACATGTACTTTTTTGTAAAAGTACATTTTTAAAAATTACTCTTTAAAAAATGTAGTTTTTTTAAAATATAATTATTCAAAAAGTACTTTTTTTTAAAAGATACTTATTTCAAGGGTGCTTTTTTAAAAGGTACTTTTTTTGAACTTCTTTTTTTAAAAGGTACTTTTTTTAAAGGTGCTTTTTAAAAGGCACTTTTTTAAAGATATCTTTTTTAAAAGGAAAATTTTTAAAAGGTACCTCTTGAAAAGAAACTTTCTAAAACGTACTTTTTTCGAATGTGCTTTTTGAAAAGGTACTTTTTTAAAACATACTTTTTTCGAAGGAGCTTTTTGAAAAGGTTAATTATTGAAAAAGTACTTTTTTAAAAGGTACCTTTTGGAAAGCTACTTTTTTAAAACATTCTTTTTGAAAAGGTACTTTTTAAAAGGTACTTTTTTAAGAGGTAATTTTTTAAAAGTTATTGTTTTAAAACGTCCTTTTTTAAAAAGTACTTTTATAAAAGGTACTAGTTAAATATTTACTTTTTTAAAACGTTCTTGTTTAATATTTACTTTTTTTAAAACGTACTTTTTTGGCCGGTATTTTTTTAAGGTACCTTTTCCAGTGATACTTTTTTATGCCATTTTTTTTGAGTGGTACATTTCGAAATTATTAATTTTTTAAAGCTCTTGTTATAAGTAATTTTTCAAAAGGTATTTAAAAAAAATTGTTTTAAAATTTTTTTTCGAAAAATACGTTGTTTAAACATTAATTAAACTAATTAAAAGATATTTTTTGGCAGCTACTCTTTTTAAAGGAACGTTTTTAAGTAGGGCCTTTGAATCCAGCTTCGTTTTTTTGAAATATTATTTTTTCTAAAGTATTTCTTGATTTTTAGTTTTTCAAAGATTAGTTATTGAATTAGTTAATTTTTCAAGAGTACTTTTAACATGGTACTTTAATAATTTATTTACTTAAAAAGTCCTTTTTAGGCCATTAGTATTTTAAAATATTCTATATACATATGTATGTAAATCTTTCAAAAATAAAACAATTTTTATGATTAACTAACTATGTTTTCTTTGATCTTGTGTTTAAAATAAATTTTGCAAGTTAATATAATTTTAATTTATATTAAAATTTATTTTTGTGAAAGAGATTTGAAAGAATAATTTATGGCCTTCTTTTGCAAAATGCAACACATTTAATATGGAAAAAATTATAAATTACACAAAGTACATAAAAAATTTGTCAACGGTTAGCGTTAGGTTTTACCACATGAGCCCTTAAGTGTAGTGTGTGTTTTCAAAGAAGCTTATTTAGAAAATTTTGATTAAAAAAACTTCTTCTAAAATCATTCTCAAACGCACTTCTTTAAAAGTTATCTTACTTGAAATGCATAAACTATTCCATAACTACAGTAGTTTTCCGATTTAACGAACATTCGATTTAGTGAACATCGCATTTAACGAACATTAAATTTTTTTCTACTGACTACCTTATATAACGAACAAAAATTTTATTTTATACTCGGTATAACGAACAAATGTAAAATTAAATAAGAAACACAATTGCTTCTTCTTTTAATGATTTTGTTTGATATCATTTGAGAGCCAGTTGTATGAACTAATTTGTACAATCCCAAAATCAAAGGAAAATCTTTTATGGAATTTTAAAGCAATTATTTTGAGTATTGCTATAGTAGAGCTATAAAGCAAGGTGAGTTCCCGAGAATGGAAAACAAACTTTTTTTTAATGGTTCTTCATGCAACGCAATTGCCATTTTGCAATACAAAGTCAAAGAAATTCACAACGAAATTTATGGACGAGAGTTTAATTTAATGCAAGACATGATTAGATGAACAGATTAAAAAAAAAAAATTATGCAAAGTGGAATAGATGAATTGAAAATAGCTCTTGACCCGTAGATGAAGACATACCAGATGAAAAAAACGAAAGTGAAGAAGAGCTGGATGGAACTGAAATTCAAGACCCATAAATAAAACACGGAGATGTCATTAAGCATTTTAAAATTTGTATTAAATGGGCTCAAGAAAAAGCTTCAAAAAGATTCCATTAAGAGAAAGATATCAATTCAAAAAAAATAAAGACTGTGTTTTAACCAGTTGTTTAAATAAATTATTTTTGTATTATAGTACTTTATGAATTGTTCTTTTCATTCAATTTTAACAAGATATGTATGTTCTTTTAATAAAACATTAAAAATATTACGGGAGCATACATATGCTTTAAGTTTTTAATAAAATAGAGGACGCTTTTCCTTTTTAACTTCATACTGGATATAACGAACAATTCACTTTAACGAACATGCCTGACAACAATTAGGTTCGTTAAATCGGAAAACTACTGTATTACTTTTCTAGCTTAAATGTGTCTCATTTTCTTCTTTTTTGTGCCTCTAAAAGATCTTGTCTATGGCAATAATGTTTGCAGAAATTAATAAATGTATTAATCATTATAATTAATACTGGATCTGTAAGAATATTCTACCAATCATGTTAAATCAGCAACTCACACGCAATACTGCAATAGCAAACACTAAAAGACACACACACACACAGAGACCAGATGGATGAAAGATGGATAAGACTGCTAAATAGACAGGAAAATATTAAATATAATTGTATCTAACAAATGAAATGTACATACATATGTAGTATAAATACATACGAGTATTTAAAGCTAGATTAATTGTGTATTTTTAAATTGGAAGTGGTGATGAGAGGTGTTTGCTTAAAGAAACAACGCTGTAAATTACTTGTACACTGCAAAAACCTCCTGCTGTTTCTACTGTTGTTTACTTGCCAAACATTTCAGCAGCAGCAGCCAAATCATGAGATGGCATTAGATTAAAAAAATAAGCAAAAAAAAAAAAAAAAAAGTGGGGAAAAAGAAAACCCTGTTCGGTTGAGCCAAAAGCCAATATATTGTTATAGACTGCCGTGCAACGTTTGTATGCACATAATTTGGCTTAATGCATAAACAACATATTTAATGACTACTTACCACTGAAATGAAATTGTGGTGGCGAGTAGGCATCAATTTTATCGTAATTTTTTGTTTCTTAACTCACTAATTATAATTTTAACACATGTGCTGCTTCTTGTTCTTGTTGTTGTTCTTTAAAACAACAAGCATCGTGTTTAGGCGTTTTTTTGTTTTTGGTGGATTTGCTTGTTAATAGAATATTTTTTTTTAAATTGTTTGATTATATTTATTAATGTATTGTTTTAATATGGGACGTTGTTGTTTTATTCTAAGGAGAAACAGTTTATTTTTCATTTAACACTTTTTATTTACTACAAAAGAAAAGGGAGTATAATTTGTTCGAGATTCGGAATAATGGGACAATAATCTTAATGTAACCGTCAAGAAACATATTTGTGTGTATGTGTCTGTGGTGTTACTTTCATTCGAAAAGTAGTTAAGCAGTAAGGGCAGCTGAAAAAGTATTAAATTATTAAGCCTAAGGCGTTTTGCAACTGCGCTTTTGCGCCTTTTGTTAATTTTAAAGCATCCTTGCAGAGCCTCTGGTGTTAAATATTTGCACTACTTTAAGCTATTCAGCTGTTTTTTAGGGTTCCGTACACCAAAGGTGAAAAGGAACCCTACTGTTTTCGCTACGATGTCCGTCTGTCCGTCTGTCCGTCTGTCCGTCACACGGTATTTTCTCAGGAACCGTAAGAGATACGGACCTGAAATTTGGACAGAGTATGTAGAACCCTAGAACAACAAATACATGAGCATTAAAAATTAAAGGGTGTTCCAAAACGAGCAACGAAAAATGTTAAAATCCCATGTAATATACATACAATTGTATGAACATATGTATATTGAAACTTGAAATTTGTAAAATTAGTGTATTTTTCTACAGACTACAACAATTAACACTAAAATTAAAAAAAAAAATTAAATTAAAGGGGGGTCCATCAGTTAATGCAATTTTGACTATGTAATTTTGACAACTTGCTATATCTTGGAAACCGTAAGTGGCACACACTTGAAATTTTCAAAAACGGTAAAACTAAAAAAAATCGAAAATTATAAGATCGCCAAACCAAAAAAAAAATCGCCAAAAATTAAAAAAAAACGCCAAAACGAAAAAAATCGCCAAAATTAAAAAAAAAAATTTCTAACACTAAAATAAATCGCCAAATTCGAAAAAATCACCAAAATGAAAAAAAACGCCAAAATGAAAAAAACGCCAAAAATCAAAAAAAAAAAATCGCCAAAACGCGAAAATGTCGCCAAAACTAAAAAAAATTTATATAAAAAAAATCGTAAAAATTAAAAAAATCGCCAAAAATAAAAAAATAGCCAAAATGAAAAAACGCCAAAAACCGAAAAAAATATCTAAAACAAGAAAATAAAGTGTCAAAACTAAAAACAGAGCCAAAACTTAGAAAAATCGCCAAAACCGAAAAACGCCGAAACAAAAAAACCGAAAAGATCCCAAAAACGAAAAAAATTCCAAAACTATATATTAAATAGCATGAAGTTTGTATTAAATTACATATCTAGTGTTCGTACGGAACCCTTCGTGCGCGAGTCAGAGTCGCACTTTACTGAATTTATTTTTATGTTATTATACTTTGGCCATGATTGATGGCTACAAATATCAACGAAGGAGAGCGCTGTTATATTCATTAGCATAGACACTAATCAGAAATAATTCCGCTAAAAAAAACCGAATACAATGCAAAGATCTGATAAAGCAATTAAAAAAAAAAAAAATTGACGGGACCAAAATGGAAAGTCTTTCAAACAAAAAAAAATTTTTTCAAATCCCTTGGTATGCGAAATATAAAATTGAATTTTAAGGGGCGTGTCTCCTCCCATTTGTTTATATTCAAGAATGTGTGTTTTTAGAGCTGGGAGTGTTAAAATTTTTAAAAATGGGTAAAGTAGAACACCTAAAAATAAGATATTAAATTTTAATGGGCGTAGACCCACCCAGTTTTTAAACTTCAAAATTATGCAATTACAAGAAACAAAGGAGTTTGCTAGGTTTCGCAGCAATCAAATAATCAGAATATTATAAAACAAAATAAAAAAAGAAGAAAAGTCGTTAAGCATCTCTGGGTTGGAGAACATCTTTCGCGTCATCGTAATTATTTTTTAAGTGCGGTCAGGCTTGTGTGTGTTGTTTAGCCTTAGAGAGTTTTTCGTCTCGCTCGCACTGGTTGAATGATCTGCCATGGATAACCGTATAATCTTGCGGTTTTTTATGGAATTTTTTTAACAACCACGTTGCTACTTCCTATGTATAGGTCGTGTACAGTCAGTCACAAAACCTTTTAAAATACTGTTAATATTATCTTGGGCATATGGTCTAGTTACTCCGCCCATATTTGTGCAACACTATATTATACAAATTTACTTTGCATAATATATACAAATTAATAAATAAATAAAAAAGAAGGGGAGAGGTTTCCCAGGACACCCGGTTATAGCTTTTCTGCTTAGTTATATAAAACAAATTTCATGTGTGAAATAACAATGCAATAAAATATTTCAAAAGATTTCCATTTATATCCTATTATTTTTTTTCTAGCGGCGTACGATTAAATTAATATACGAGTACATATTGTTTGTGGGCGGTGACGGCTGTAAGCCGGCTTGCAGTCGATCGGCAGTGTTCCCTGGTTTGTGCTCATGTGTAAAAAAAACCAAACTGAGCAAGCTTTCTCATAGAATAGAAGAATAGGGGGAAGATCTGGTCCAAAGACCGGCACTGCGACACCTGAATCGTTCTCATTGTTTTGTTTTGTTTTTGTTTCACTGACTTCAAAGAACGAAATAAAACAAAATAAAACAATTTGCTTCGTTTATTTTCGTACTCTGCTTTTAAGGACAAAGAAATAAAAACAAACAAAAATTATAACTGTAATAGTGTCGATTGTTTTTGTTACGAAAATTACGCGAAATAAATAGAAAAGCTGTAAAATTGTTGGGCGTGTCCCCGCCCACCTTTTTTTTAACAATGTGATTTATTGAAATCATACCATCGCAGACAAAAGTAACAATGTAAAAAGAGATGTAATTATATAGTAGATGAATTGATAACCTACCCCTTTTTTTGAAGTCGGTTAAGAAAAGTGAAAATGTCTTTCCTATTAACTCTTTGAATTGAAAAAACTTACTTTAATCTACTGGTTTTTAGGGGTCTACTTAATCCTCGGCTAAATAATAAATAAGTGTTTCATAATTCGCTTCGGCCAATCATTATTTCTCACCTAGTTTTAGAATGCAACTTTTAAAAGCTCACTTTTGCTCTATTTAAGTATTGCTTATCTAGTTTTTGTAAGATAAACGGCCACACGTAAGCGTTTTTGTTTTCTTTTTTTCGTTCGTTTTTTTTACATGTTTGGCATTTTACTTTTTAGAGCGTTTTATGTACATCTATACACTGTTCTTAAAGTTATTTATTTCTTCTTCTACATTGCATATTATTTTCTCTTTATTGGATTTTATGCAATCTAAACGCATCATGTTACGCATGCAATAATGCTCATTACTGGAAATAAAAAAAGAAAGAAAAAGAACGTGGCTTCATATGTATAGATATGTTTGTTTGTACCTAGAAAAGTTCATTATAGCAGCAGTTCATAGTAGCAGCAGCGTGGCTTTCTTCTATATGAATGGATTGTCATAATTTTAATTTTGTTATGATATATTGAAGATTTTGATGCATATTTTAGTTATATTAAAATATTATACTTATGTCAGTGTAAGATGACTTGAAATGGGTCACAACGAGCGAAATATAAAAATTAAATTAATATATGAATATAATATATGTATGAGAAAAATATATGAGTCTAGTCTAGGGATTGAAGTCTGGCTCCGGAAGGCCTTCATTTGATTTGTATCCAATGCACTAATCCAGTGTCCACCATCCCATTGCCTTGAGGGCTCTGCTAGAATTCTGCTTTGCATACCTACACAGCACAACTACTAACAGAAATTTAAAGCAAGAGCATAAAACACACAAAAAGAGCAGAATTCTTTTGCATTTTTTATGAAAAAAGTACACCGAGAGTATTCAAACACTACCAAAATGATTTCATCTATTTTTTTCTATATTATTTATAAAAATAGATTATCTAACAGAGAAATAAGTCGTCTTAAAAAATCGGCGGCGGCGGCTTATGAAAAAATAGTCGGCGGTGGCTCATAAGCCGGCTTGAGCCGGCTGACATTGACAGCCGCTATTTATAAGTTTTTTAAACACATTTCTATAAAAAAAATTCAAACACCTGATGTCTTCCATTTAACTTGTAAGATGTCGTACAAATTTGCAACTACAGAAAACAATTAGCCTCATGCATCGGCGGCGGCTTGAAGTTGAATTAAAAGTCGGCGGCGACTCCTAAGCCGGCTGTGAGCCGATCGGCTTATTTCTCTGTTACCTAATTTAAATCTTTTTATAAAGCACTTTTTATTTCTATAAAAAAGAAAAAAATATGTGGAATATAGAGTTGAAAACTAAGTTTTTATTTGCGCAAATGATGACAATTACTATACGGTTCGAAGGACCATAAATAACATGCAACTGATAATCTAAGACCTTAATGACACGTTTTTTTTATATTTTAAAACAAAGTTTAACAGTTTAATAAATATACATATAAGATTCATTAGCTTACAAAAACAAGTATACGAGGGCTACTTTTGAGGTCATGCGATGGAGTGCTTCTGCACAACTTAAAATATTTTTAAAGTAAATTGATAAAAGTAAAGGTATATGACCTCTTGTGAGATGAAAATTAGTTTCACTACTGTTTATTCAATATTGAATAAACATTTTGCTGTCAAAAATATTTTTTCTAGTTGGATCTTACATAACTCAATTACTTGTATCTAAAAAAAATGTTCGCGTTAAGTGTGCAACTGCACTCCTACACGACTTATTTATTCTTTAACTTTTTATTACTCAAATTAAGTAATAAATTCTTAAAATCTGTAGTTTAAATATCTTAGTAATAATCTACTTATTACCCTGTTTGAAAATGCTGTTCTTTTATAATTAATATACCTTAGCCTGATTTTATTTGTACTTTGTTTAAAGTTTTACATATTTATTATTATTATGAATTATATTTAACTTACATGTAATACTGAATTTCAATTATTATACAAATAATATTTATTACTTTAGTACACCACGAACTAAGTTCAGAAAATTAATTCTACTGAATTAAAGAAAACATCAGCAGGTGGAAGAGAAAAATTATTAAAATCTAAAAGAATTTTTTTTTAGCCCTAATTAAGTAGTATGGTTGTGATATTTAAACTTTTAAGTGGATCAGACACTTGTAACGGAAATTTTTAGAAATATATTCCATTGTCAGCTTAACGTAATGGGTTTTCAACACGACTTTAAAACTAGCAAAGAATAAGGTCAGTTAATTTGTTAAAAAAAAATAAAAGATTTATTGTGTAATATGAAACCTTAAAAGGGGAAAAGATTTTAAAAGCTGTAGGGTCTGAGAAAATTTTACAAAAAAAAAAAAAAAAAAAAAAATAAACTCAATTTATAACTTTCATTCCCTACACGCAAACCAATAAAAAAAACTATGGTAACAATGATTATAATCTTAGAATAGAAAATTATTATAGAAATTCATGATAGGAATCAAATTAAATTTTTGTAATTTATTATTTTGAGATCTTAGTTAAAAACAATATCACACACATAAACATTTTACAAAGCCCGTGGCCGTTTTTGAGCAGATAAATCTACAGAGGGTTAAAATATTTATTATTAATATTTTTGTTTTATATGTATTTGTAATTTTTTATATGTTTTTGATTTTGTCTGTCTTTAGTCTAGAATATGGCGTGGTAGTAAAAAACAGGGCTACAGAAATGTAGCCCTTACAGATCCATGAACACCGGTATATAAAATGTTATGATCGCACTAAAAATGGCGACACAGTGAACAAAATACAAAAGGGCGGTATTTGCAGGCGTGGCAAAAAAAAAAGCGCGTCTTTGGAATTATTTTTACATTATATTTAATCCTAGTGGCACAACTTTTTTCTAACCACTCTATTATACTCTTCCACAAAAATATTGTTTAATTTTATTTAATATTAAAAAAAAATTTTTTTTCTTGACATTTTCCAGATGCTTTTCACTGAAACCTTTAACACAGAAAAAAATACCAATGTAAGATCACCATGCCAAAAGGTTGATTCAACTTCATTAAAATCACATTAATTTTACAAGAAATAATATGTTGTTTGAGTGTGTTGGTGTTTATTTGCTTTGTTCATAGCTGCAATACACTTTTGTGCTTGGTTGTGTAGGTTGTTTTTCTATTGTTCTTGTTTTTTTATGTTTGTAAACAGCCAACAAAATGCTGCTGGTGGCTGGTAGGCAGTGTAATAGTCTGGCATATGGAGGATCGCAGGTTCGAATCCTGGAGTCAAGTCAAAGTATTTTGTATTTTTTTTTAAACTAAAACTTTTCAAGTCAAAGCATTTTGTTTTTTTTTTCAACTCAAACTAAAACTTTTCAAATAAATTGTATGTTAAATGATAAGAAATAATCTTAAATTATAATATAATTCAAGATGGTACATATTTAATGTTATCTAAAGAATATCTAAAAATGTTGTGGCTGCAGTGGTAAGCACGTTGACTACCACGCGATGAGTTCCGAGTTCAAATCTTGGCCGGGGAAGCCAATTTAATTTAATTTATATAAAAAAATTTTTCTGATGTCTATGTCAACCACACGTAACTTAAATAATTAATAAAATACAGTTTACTACATTAAATGAAATTCATGTTGATCTAACTTTAAATAACCTTGATTCAACATGATTCTTCATTTTGATTTTAACAGTACGTAAATATTAATTCAACGTAAAATAAAGTTATTTCAAAAGGAAAAATTTTCTTTGACAATTACTATAAATCATGTTAAATTAACATGAAACACATATAAAGCAAAATCATTGCCTTGCTTTAGTAGATTTTAAGTTAAAATTTGTGTTTATATTAAACAAATTTTTAATTAACCATAAGACGGACAAAATTTTATTTGTTTTAAATACACCGGTAAATTTGTAAATTTTTTAAGTGTTTTCCATTGCACATAGAAAATATTTAGATTTATTTTTTTTCAAATCTCAAAAAAAAATATTGTGAATTTAAATATTTTTGCCCAAACAAGACGCAATTAAATATACAAAAAAAAAAAAAAAAATAACTAATACAGTAAAACTATCTTGAACACAAAGAGAAAAAAAAATATTAAAAATTTATTAAATAAAAGAACAATAAATTATGAGTTTTTTTTTCTTAATAATGCAAAAAAAAAAATTATTCTATAATATAAAAAGAACGAAGTAACATTTAGAAAAAATACAAAAAAAAATAATTATTTTATTCACATGTTGAAAATTTATAAAAATAAATATATACAAAAAAAGAGGGGGAGCGCCAACGAAACGAAAAACAACAACTTTGTTATAAAATAAAAAAAAAAACAACAACACAAAACATCTCACGCGTACCATGATTGTACGCTAAAAAATACGTTGACTATTTTGCCATTTACAAAGAGACAACAACAACAACAACAACAACAAGAACAAGAACAAGAACAACAACAACAATGATGATGATGATGATGACTGTAACGCCAACGTTAACGGCAGCAACTACCACAACGACGACCGTCGCCTTGTCGCAAATCCATGAACTGGAAAACCTTGAAAATTTCAGCTGCATTTTTTTTTATACGGGTTTGTTTTTTTTTGTATTGTTTGTTGCATTTTGCAGTTGTTGTTTTTTTATCTAATGTTGTTGTAGTTGTTGGTTGGTGCTTTTGTTGATTGCTTTAACAGCTACAATGTTTTTACAATCGAGATACTATTACTACATAGAAGTGCTAAAAATTTTAGACAAAATTTTAGTTTTGCTTAAAAAGTTTGCAATGAATCCACAGAGCTGTGACAGTTTTTCTCACCATTTGAACGCTCAACTATTGTGTAATTCTTTAAAGATAAAGTTTTAAGAGAAACCATTTTCCATGTTAGCAAATAGCAATTTGATTTGTTATATACAAATTTATTTAATATCGCAACGTGTTTTTAACGAAGGGTAGTATAAAATAGATTGAATTGATTTTGTGAGTAAAATATTGAAATTATAGACCATTTAAACGCCTTCGTTTCTTTTGGGCCGCTGTATATTTATGTGCTTTTCACTTTAAAAGTGAGGCAAATTAATTCATGCGAAAATTAAAATAATACTACACATGTATATATAGATCAGAGAACAGCAATGAGTAGTGAAAAAGTGAGTAGAGTTGAATTATGACTTATAATTTCTTGTTAGAGCTGCGTTCTATGAATCATATTTACTCGAAAGTTTGAAGTACGCATCAAACTCATACTTAGCAACATTTATGACGTTGTTTATTTCGACTCTCCTTAACTCAATGCCTATGGACGATGCAAAATAAGTAATGATTCAAAATGAGAGCTTCGCATACTAACATTAAAGTTCTCATAATGTATTTGTGTGTTTCTTTGTTGCTTTTTTACAGGAGTTGTAAAACAATCATATTTACTACTATTGTATACTACTTGCAAATTTTTAAACTTTTAAAAAGACATACATGCATGAGTTAAGTAAGCTGAATCAATGTAAATAGTATAAGTATTTTTTTGAAATTAAAAATTAGACTGAGGTCATTTAAGAGTGTGAGTGTGGTATGACTATAATGTCGACGTCGCATTCATATTTATTTCGACCTATATGTATAAATCAATGTCAACGTGAGTATGCGTAAATCAGAGTAGTTTAGTTTAAATGATGTCTACTCACTTACATTTAAAACTTCATGAGTCAGTATGAATAGCGGAAAAAATGATTCATTGCCGATCACTGATATATATATTAAACAAAAATTTACTAAGATTAAATACATTTTAGGAATGAACGGCTCTTTATTACTTACTTTATTAAGTTGAAATGTGGCCACCTAAATTTAAGACTCTTTAATTTCTACTTTAGTAGTTCAACTATTAAATACCAAGAGCTTGAAAAAAACTCCAGTTATTAATATTAAAATAATTGAAAATGAAAAGAATTAGGGCAAGTAAATAACAAGAACTGTATAACCAATTAAAAAAAAACGGTTAACCCAATTGGAAGTGTTTTAGTTACGTCTTTATTATGCGTTAAATGGAGACCAATCAAAGTTCTTACACTTCCTATGGAGCGGACCAATCAGTTTTAAATGGGGATAACTTAGGATGGCATTACATGATAATTTGACGTGTCACTGAACTATGTTACGGGGACCTGGTCGTTGTAGAATAATATAAATTAAATATCTGTGATCACAAGTCCTAACGGCGTAAGTCGAAAAACATAGTTTCGAAAAAAAACACTTTTAACGTATGAACGTCTCTTCTTTTTTTTTTTTTTTGAAAAAAGAAAATAATTTTTTAAACTAAAGCTTATTGTATAAAAGAATGTACCCAAGTTTGTTTTTGTTTATATCTTTAAAATAAACGTCGTTAGAGACAAGATAATTTGCAGATTTTTGTAGCATATGTATGTTACTCAATTTTGTTATCGCTATCTTTCAGATAGTTAAATAATTTAATTCTTATTTTTTTAATATCACAAATGAAATTATATTTTATCTTTAAGTAGAAATTTTTTGGGGATTCGAACCCACAACCTCTGGCATCACAGGCGAACTCTTTGCACGGCTGACTACGAGGCCACTCATATTTAAAAAGTATAAATACCAGTTAAGCTAAAGTTAATATCTAAATAAAGTTATTTTTTTAACTTTTGAGCTCACTAGGAATTCAAAATTAACTTTAAGTTTGGAACTTATATCTAGAAAAAATGCAGACAGCCGTTAAAAAAGGGTATGATTTGTGTTATGATCAGCTAACTCTGGACACAATGGAAGCAAAAGACTATTTTTCTCATTAGCCATTCAACAGGTCTGAGTCCCTGTTTCTTAAAAAAAAGTATCCAACAATGAATTGAAATGTACCAGAGTGTCCTGCATTTAATTCCTGACTTCAACCATTTTGTTTTGGTACACTCAAAAAAAAAAAAAAAAGACATATACTGTTATTAAAGAAAAAAAATCTACATTTGAATAAAAAAATTTTCTAAGTTTAAGTATTTTTTCCAAGTTTAAGTAAATTTTTACAAAAATCTAGTAAAAACTACTTAATATGATTAAAAAATAAAAAGTTTATATTCGTAAAAATAGTTCATAAAAATACAAAGAAAAATTCTCACATTCAAGGACAAGTTTACTCGCTTAAAGGAAATATTCACCAAGAATTGGAAAATGTTTTAAAAGCTTAGGAAAATGGTATCGTAAGAACTAGTCAATCTCGTTTTAAGTCAATAAATAAATTTTAGGAAATGACTTACTCCTGATTAATTCATCAAATTTGACTTACTTAAAAGATATAAAAAGGTATTCTAAATTTTAGAAAAATATTTATCTTTTATTTCCATTAAGCAAAAAATCTAAGTAAATTTTTCATATTTCCGAGGAACTTGAACTTGAACTTGAAATACATTTTTTTTGAAAATAAAATAAAATTTTAAAACTCAAATATTTCAATGCTGTTAGGCGATTGGTTAGAGTGCTTGCTTAGCAGTCAGAAGGTTGTTGCTTCAATACTTGTCTACTCTCAAGGAATTAATATGTGTGTATGATGTACTAATTAGGAATAAAATATGAAGATATAATAAGAATCATACCATGTGATATAGAATTTTATTAAAAATAAATATAAGTACCAGAATTAAAGACTTAAAAAAACTTTGAAAAATTTACTAACTTTGAGATAAAAAAAGATAAAAAAGATTTTTTGCAAAGCTTCGAATTTTATGGGAAAATTTTACTTAATTTTAGAAAAATTTTACTTAAATATAAAATTATAATTACTATAAACCAGCTCATTAATGAACTAGAATTTTAGTAAATATTTTCTTAATTTCAAGTAAAAAACAACTTTTTTTACTCAAATTTACAAAATTTTCCAAAGTTTTAGTTAGTTTGTTTTTTGAGTATAAGGGACTGTAACGAAATGTTACGTAGGGATATTTTTTGGTTTTGTGTAAGATAATTAATACCTAGGCAATTAATATACCTACCAGCCTACATACATATCGTTACCTTAATATAGAAAAGACCTTATTCATAATATTTTTTTTTTGAAATAGAAATTTTTGCATTTTTCGATCCATTAGATGTTCTTCAATCAAAATATAAAAAGAACTCAATTAAAAAAATAGTAAGTTAGGTCCTTTATATATTAGGTTGACAATATGTATGAGTGCTAACGTCTTTTTGAAGGAGATCGTGCAGACAGGAACGATGTTGAAGCATTAAATTATAAAAATTTAAATTGTCTCACATCTGCTATTGTGGGTTTTGTTAATTTATATTAGAGACCTGCGTAAACAGTCTTGAAATGTAAATACGTCTTGTTTTTTAAATGTATGTAGTAAAGCTTAGAAGCTTTCGCTATAGTAAAGCATTTGAAAAAAGCCTCATGTCTTAAAAGTTTTTATAAGTGGTCTTGTGCAGGACTTTAATTCGTGGCGCCCCTGGTGTTAAGTAGGCGTATGATTTTAAGCTATATAGCTATATTCCATTAGTTATTTCACTTCGCTGCCAATTCCTTGCTATAAATTTTGACGAAAGAGGGCGCAATAATATACATTAGTGTAGAACCTAATGCAGATCAGAAAAAATCTATGATGTGTACACTCTAAAACATTAGCTCAAATTTAGGATCATATTTTGTCTAAATTGTTGTTGAAATATTCTTATTGTCTAAATTTATATCGATTGTGTAGTTATTTGTATCAAAAAAACAATATTTGTCTTATTTTATACAAAAATATAAATCTGCTTTTAGATGTGTTTATTTTTAAACAAAGTGTGCTTAAAAAACAGCTAGATATGCCTAAATAACGTTAAAATGTTGAAAACTAAACATATGTGCGTAAAGCAGCAGAAATATGTTTAACAAGAAGAAAGAAGAAAGAAGATGCTCAAAAGTACACATGTTCCAACAGAAGCACGCCTTATATAAAATTAATTAAAATTAAAATAAAGCTATTTCTAAATAATAATTGTGTATTTTATATAAATAGTGATAAGTTAATATTGTAAATAATGAGTAAAAAAATTATTAAATTAAAGCTTTGAGTTAAGACAGTATTGTTAAACAAGTGCGATATGTATACATACTTATGTAAGAAACAAAATTATTCAAATTTTAGAAATTTATTTTTAATTTTAATTCGAATTCTAAAAATTATATGTAAAATTTAAAGCAAAACGTGAATTTTTTATGTTAATTCAGTAACCCTTTTATGAATAAATTTAATTAAACACATGTATTAAATGCATTTTTATTTAAAAAAAAAACATATTTTAAATTTAAACACAAGGGGGAAACTAAACACAAATTGCGTAAAATTGTTGAACATATTTTGTTCAAAATTAAACATATAGTACTCAAAAATCAACAAAACGTTGAAAAAATATAGCTGTGTAATTTTAGGTCGAAAGTAGTCTGTAAAGTGTTGCCTACTATTATCGACGTAATTTTCAACAAAGGTGTTTTAGAGTGCATGTAATTGAGTCTTGTCAGGGTTTGAACTCGAGCTCTCGAAGACCATCACTTAACTTGTGAATGACGTACAAAATACTAGTTAATATGACAATTTTACAGTTGCTTCTATAGATCTATTTACTTTGTATCTTAAGACTTATGTATTTTGTATTTGTGCATTATTGCCGTCAAGCTACAATTTCCAATTGGTAGTATTTTTAATGAAAAAAAAAAAAAGTTGATGGAATTCATAAATTGTTTAAACTAATTTAATACCAGGTAACAAGTTTCGATGTCATAAAATGAAATTTATTATTAAATTTCATGCGTTTTCCTTCTCATTTTTTTATATTTATATACTTTATCATACTAAGAAAGTAAATACATATTTATGGGTACCCTGCAGGAGAACGAACTAGTGTTTAACTAGTATTTTTCTAGTACAGAAATCACCACCACTAGTTCCCAACTGTAAACTTTCCTATACTATCTTAATGCTCAAATTAGCATTGAGTGTGTTTAGAAAACTACTAGTACCATTGGTACTAGTTTAGGACTAGTTTATTACCAATTCATTTGTAAACAAAAGTTCTATAAAATTGGTGGTTTATTCCTTTGTTACCCAGTGACAACTTCTACTTAAAATTCGCAATTATTTATCAAAAATTCAGAAATACAAAAAGGTAATAATAATTATTTAATTATAATTATTTTTTTTTATCAAGCTAAAATTTTACTAATTATATGATACCAATTTTGATACAGTGCAAGGGCTCTGTTAGACAGTCAAAATTTATTTTGCAATGTGTTGCCTTGTAACTACTACATATAAAGGGTGTTTTTTATTGAGGTATAGAACTTTAAGTTGGCATCACTTTTTTAACTGGCGGCCATTTTGTCAGCTGTCAAGTGATTAATATTTAGTTTGGTTTTCCATTTCATCATGAATAGGTTGACAAAAGAACAACGCTTGCAAATCGTGCAAATTTATTTCGAAAATAATGGTTCAGTTCGCGAAGTTTACCGCAAGCTCCGTCCATTTTATGGTCGACATAATCGTTCATCAGAGCAATTAATTCGGTTAACCATGGATCGTTTTCGCACTACGTTTACTCTATGTGATAATACGCATCCGCAGAGACGTCGAACAGTGCGCACCGAAGAAACAATTGCCGCTGTAGAGCAAAGTGTTGAAGAGGACCCGAATGAATCGATTCGCCACCGTGCACAGCAATTGGAGCCGACTAACCGACTATTTTGTTCCCGAATTGGATGGCATGAATGTGGATGAGTTGTGGTTCGAACAAGACGGTGCTACATGCCACACAGCGCACGTCACAATCGATTTATTGAAGGAAACATTCGATGAGCACATAATTTCGCGGAATGGACCTGTCAATTGGCCACCAAGATCGTGTGATTTGACACCATTGGATTATTTTCTTTGGGGATATGTGAAGTCGCTCGTCTACGCCAACAAACCAGAAACGTTAGGGGACTTGGAAGCCAACATTCGTGGCGTTATTGCCAACATACGGCCCCATATGCTCGAAAAAGTGGTTGAAAATTGGACCTGTAGAATTGGCTTTATTCGAGTCAGCCGCGGCGGCCACATGCCCGAAATCATATTTAAACATTAATGGCATAAAATTATCCTTCCAATAAAGCCAAATTGATGGACATTAAAACGATTTTCTTGTGTTTTATTTCAATTCAAAGTTCTATACCCCTTAAAAAAACACCCTATACTAGTGCTCATCAGCACTAGTAATTTTACACAACAACTTTAACCCTTTTTGCACTAGTTCTTCTTATTCTAGTAATTATACTAGTAGCTTTTAGACAATTATCGCCTATTCTCCTGCAGGGTATCTATGTGCAACTCAGTAAGTGTATTAGTTTCTGTGTGTGTGTGTGTGTGTGTGTGTGTTTGTTTGTTTATGTAGAGTGCCTATTTGACTAATAATTCTTCTTAGAGACTTAAACACTAATTTCCCATTTAATTGTTGGTTGTTTTAATTGCCACGTAAATGCACTTTCATGTTTTGTCTACGAGTTTTATTTGCTATTTTTTTTTCTTTTAAAAATATTTTTATTTTGTGGTTGATGTTGTTGGTCTGTGTTGTTGTTGTTGCTTACATTTTTTATAGATTCATTACTTATTTTTGTGTGTGTAGATTTACCAGTTTATTTATTTATTTATTTTTTTCTTGCAACTTGCAAGATTTTTATCTTAATCGAAATATGTTCTCATATTTTGAAATTGATACTTCAATAATTTTAGTTGTTCACTAAGAGTCTGCGCAACTTTGACTACTGGGTTTTTTTATGTGTTGAGTTCCAGTTAATAGAAATGTATGGAGGCTTAATTGAAAGAACAAAGCTGCATAAATTTTAAACAGAGTTGTTAGAGAAAAGTAAAGAAAAAAAGCATATTTGCAGTTGGTATGAAATTTTCGATTGAAAATAATAGTTTAGTATTAAATGTGATATTAATTATATGATAAATATGCTGGTGAAAAATGTAGACAAATTAGAAAAATTTAGATATAAAAGTGATTTTAAAATTCAGTCCCTTTCAAGGGCTCCCTGCAATGAAGTCAATCAAATGAAAAACATGTTTGCTACATATGAAAATTAAATTAAAGTAGTTAAAATATAACATTAGTAAAATAGTTAAACTATTGTTATTTTTTTTTTAAATTCCCCAATTAGCTCCAAGTTGGTTGTTTAAGTTTACTTATTATTGTTATTTAATTCATATGTATGTATCTTGACTTTAAGCACACAATTGTAGTTTTAGTAAGGCTGTACTTTACTATGATCATAATTAATAATAGTCTTGTTCGATATATTAGAATTTCATTGTCAAAATAATCAATTTTTGCATTTTTGACATATAACTAACTTGGCTTTTATAATTACACCAACAATATTAGATTAATAAAGTTAAGAAAAAGGAAACAAAGCTAGTTCTAACAAAAATTACAACTATAAATAAAAACAACTTTTAAAAATAAATATTTCTTAACTACAAGTAGTTTCTCTCAGTGTATATAATTGTTGTTTGAAACGAAACAAAACAAAAAACGCCAAAATGTTAATTATAGCTAAACTTTGTTTATTTGTAAAATACACTTTAAAAACGAAACATAGTTATTAATTATTACATCGTTACTAACTGACATTGCAAAATGCAATTTCAACAGAGCAGAACACTTACAACTACAAACCAAAAAATATATTAATGAATTAATAAATAAATAACTATAAAGATAACAGAGCTAAAGATGCAATAATTATTATTTGAATACAAAAAAAAAGAAAAAAAAAATAATTGTAATAACAAAAAAACCCTATAATCGTTCTATTTATTTTCTATGTTATTTGAGAGCATCATGCAATATTGCCTTAGTCATTAGATAATTTGAAAATGAGAGAATTAAAAAAACTATTTACAATTCCTGGTAAATCTGAAATAGTGTCAAGGCTTATTTAAGCGAATAAATTATTTGTAAATATTTTTTCAAATGAAGAAAAAAAATATAATACATCTGTCTCGGTATTCGTTTGAAGTCGAGATTTTTCGATTAAATGGGGGATATTTGATTAAAATGGGAAATTTTGTTATACAAAAAAAAAAAAAAAAAAAAAAAAAAAACTGAAGTATTGACAATTTTTTGCTTAATTCTTGGTCTAATCGAATTAGGGTAAGGCACTATTCAAGTTTTTTAAAACTAACTGAAAATGTAATGAATGAAAAATTGTATTTGTAACAAAGGAAATGTTTAGATAGAAAATTTCATTTAATGAATCCTCTTGGCAGTCATGTTAATTATAAAAATTTTATAGTTTTCCTATCTTTTTAGGGGCTAGATACGTTTGTTTCTTCTAACTTCATTTTAAAAGTAATGGCATTTTGAGCAGCAATATAATTTTTAATAATTATTATAATATTATATTATTATTATATATATTATATTATATAATAATTATAGCAATAATTTGTCACATTAATTTCAGGCGTGGCGTATCCCATCATATCATTATATGAAGGACTTTTGTATTAAAAAAATGTAACCTCTGTTTTTGATGAATTTTCCTCGCAAAACTTTCATTGACTTCTAAAAGCTTCGCTGCTTTTCATTAATTTTTTCGCTGACAATGTTTGCTTATTAAAATTAAATCAAATTTTTAATAGACATGGGCATACTGCAGTTAATATTTACAGCAGTAAAAAAGCAGTAAGCAGTAAAATTTTACTGCTTACTGAAAAATTTGCAGTATTCAGTAAAATTTTACTGAATACTGAAAAAAAGCAGTAACCAGTAAATTTTTACTGAAATGAAATTTTGTTGCAGTATTTTACTGGTTACTGAAAAAAATAGCAGTAACCAGTAAATGTTTAAATACTGGAAGTGACTCTTATAGAGTTATTATACTTCGAAGCAACCAACAGCACAAATACACGCTTTGCTTAAATTGTAACAAATACCAAAAAAGAACAATATCAAACAAATTCCGTGATCTTCCTTAAAATGTTAGTTATATACTTATATAGATTCATTGAAGGTGCGTCGATCAAGGAGCATATAGGCCTTAGAGGAAACCCCTTTCTATGAATTTTAGGCAGTCCATATATAAAATTTTACTGAAAACTGCAATTTTTTCAGTAACCAGTAAAATACTGCAACAAAATTTCATTATCAGTAAAATATTGTAAAAAAATTTCATTATCAGTAAAATACTGTAAAAAAAATTTCATTTTCAATAAAAATTTACTGGTTACTGCTTTTAATTAAATTTAAATTTTACTGAATACTTCAAATTTTTTCAGTAACCAATAAAATTTTACTGCATACTGCAAATTTTTTCAGTAACCAGTAAAAAAGGATTTTTTACTGCAGTAATTATTTACTGCAGTATGCCCATGTCTGATTTTTGATTGCTTCAGTTATTCGTTTTTAGGGTTCTGTACACCAATGCTGAAAAGGAACCCTATTGTTTTCGTTACGCTGTCCGTCTGTCCGTCTGTCCGTCACACGGTATTTTCTCAGGAACCGTAAGAGATACGGACCTGAAATTTGGACAGAGTATGTAGAACCTTGGCCGCTACAACAACAAATACATGAGAATTAAAAATTAAAGGGTGTTCCAAAACGAGCAACGAAAAATGTTAAAATTCCAAGTAATATACATACAATTGTATGAACTTATGTATATTGAAACTTGAAATTTGTAAAATTAGTGTATTTTTATACAGACTACAACAATTAACACTAAAATTTAAAAAAATTTAAATTAAAGGGTGGTCCATCAGTTAATGCAATTTTGACTATGTAATTTTGACAATTTGCTATATCTTGGAAACCGTAACAGGCAAACACTTGAAATTTTCAAAAACGGTTAAACTAAAAAAAACCAAAAATTTTAAAATCGCCAAACCAAAAATAAATCGCCAAAAATTAAACAAAATTCGCCAAAACGAAAAAAATCGCCAAAATTAAAAAAAATTCTAACACTAAAATAAATCGCCAAATTGGAAAAAATCGCCCAAATGAAAAAATCGTCAAAATGAAAAAAAAACGCCAAAAAACGAAAAAAATCGCCAAAACGGCGCCAAAACCAAAATAATTGTTTATATAAAAAAAAATCGCAAAAATGAAAAAAATCGTCAAAAATAAAAAAAAAATCGCCAAAATGAAAAAACGCCAAAAACCGAAAAAATCGCCAAAACAAGAAAATAAAGTGTCAAAACTAAAAAAATAGCCAAAACTTAAAAAAATCGTCAAAACTGAAAAAAAACGCGAAAACAAAAAAACCGAAAAGACCCCAACAACAAAAAAAAAAAAAAAAATGCCAAAAGTATATATCATATAGAATGAAGTTTGTATTAAATTACATATCTAGTGTTCGTACGGATCCCTTCGTGCGCGAGTCTTAGTCTCACTTTACTGAATTTATTTAGTTACCAGTTAAATTTTTCAACCGCTACATGCAAAACATGCTGCTTTGTTAAAAAAAATAATAATAAAAAATTTTTAGAAATATTTTTTTTGCCAAGTACAATTTAAGTAATTAAAATTAAAAAAAATATATATATTTATTGTAACAAAAAGCAAATAGGAAAACAATGAAAAAACAATAAAAAAACAATAAAAAAAGAAACACATAACAAGCCACAATACACAAAATGATTAAATTGCAATTAGAAATATTGCTGGTCACAAAGGAGAAAAGGGAATGCAAGAAAAAAAAATTTTTTTTTCTATTCAACAACAATAGACAGTCGAAAATTATCTTGGAGTCTAGAATAGAGCAAAATGTGAATAATTTAAATTAAGATGACAAAAATCAAGAGGAAAAAAATATAAGTAATTATTCAAATAACACTTATCTTTTAGTTATAGCAGTGTAATAAAAGTATATTATGATTAAATGAAATAACTGTTACCGTTTTAAGGTAAATACGTAAATAGATTTTAATTTATTGTTAAAATAAATTATGGAAAAATGCTGGGTTTGCAAAGGAAAAACCTTGTGCCAACAAACCCACTTGCAAAATAATTTTTTTTTTTGTTAATTTATTTGTATTTGTGATGTATTGTTGCACCTGTGTGTGATAAATGTTGTCCTTGCTGTTTCTTCAATAAACTTAACTGAAAAATAACAACAACAATAGCAATAGCAAGATACTAGTATGACGCCAAATCAACAGGATATATGTTCATTTAAAGTAAACACCTCAACAGGAAATTTAATATCATCATTGGAAAAACTTGTTAGACATAAACGCTAGTGATGTGCGAAAAATAAATACGATTTAAAAGGACTATACGATAAGTTTTATTTCTAGCTTATGTTGAGTTGTGAAGAGAGATATTGTTTGACTACTGACTGTTGCAGAAAAAGAAGAGAATTTCGGAGTTATTTTTTGAGTTTTATGCTATTAAAGACTTAGGTTTAAAATACTTATGTGTAATATATGCACAAGTGAAAGTACTCATAGTTCGGGATGATACAATAATAACATAATCGTATGCAGTCGTATTCTTATCATTTGAAAAATTGCTCAGGAGTTTTGCACAAAATACTGCGAGAAATATAATTTTTTCATCCTCCCACTATTTTTTGTATGGCACTTGTTTCCTTCTTTCATAAACGATGATAGATAGATTAAAATATTCGCCATAAGCTTCTACAACTTGAGCTGGAAATTAAACTTAAAGCCCAAGTGCAACCCAAAATTTAAATTAATTTAAAGGATAATTTCATACTTATTTGAAATCCATGCTTAAAACTGTCACTTAATCTATCATGAAACGTAAGTTTGGCTGAAAAAAAAAAAAATATTTTACCTCAAATTTATCCTTAATCGCATATCAGAGAAAGACAAAACTATCGTTTTAATAACAAAAAATAAGTACAGTTAAAAATAAAGTGCATCGTCTTACGCAAATATACTCATCAAGTTCATAAGCATTCATACACATTTTTATATTACAAAAAAACACGACTATAACGAAAATTATTACTATGTATCAGCTAAAATTACTCGAATAGCTATAAAAATACTCTAAGTATTTATTGGACTACACATAACTATGTATACATGAGTGTTTTCTTATCACTTATCAGTGTTCTCAGAAAAGTAAATTGATATAACAGTAGAATTTTAACGGTGTTGAAATGATTGCATGACTCATTGCATTCTCAACTGTGCCAGAAACCTTTCTTATTAAATATATGTATACAAAAAAAAAAAGAAAAAATAATATTAGTTGCTTTAAGGTTAGATTTCTTTTAAATATTACAAATGTTTAATGCTTTAATGTTTTCAAACTGCCAAAGCACATTTCCCATTCTATTTCATACACAGAAATACATACGGGGACGTAAATACTCTGATTATCAACAATTTCTATATAATGTTTCAAACATAATTTCGCCTTCTCAATGGGGAATGATTTATTTAATTTAAGTCAATTTTTCAATTAATCCTTTTTTACTTTAAAAACTGTGAAGCAATTATAAATTTTGTAATTAACCATATGATTACTATTTGATAGATGGTAATGCAACTAAAGTTCAGTTGCCATTTACGATCCAGCCGTTAAGTACTTCAATGTTGCTTGAGCAATATTGTGTTAATTTCTTCTTATACTTATATAAAACTATACATACATGTGTATGTATGTATACATTTGGCTAGTTCTACAGTACATGATACCTTACAGTAACGACCGTTACTTTTTTAACGGTAAAAAGGTATTGAAACTAAATTTTTTATAAAGAATATTGTTTAGTTTTGGACCTAATAAAGTTCAAGCATACACACAAAAAAATATAAGAGGTAACATTAACTAAGCTTGAATAGGTAACTTTTTTTATATGAAAGTAAAAATCTTGGGTTTTATTAACTATGCAGTTAGGTAATTTGTACATTACACTTTACCTAAAATCCAAGTTAATACACCTACTACAATAAGGTATCTTCTTCGAAATTATTTTTATTGAATTGTTTTCTATCTTCTTGTCAAAAGAAAATTTTTGAGCAAAACGGTATGCAACATGAAATTTTAAGTTTTATATTTGTGTAAATTTATTATTTTTTAATTATTATAGATAAACCAGCTAAGCCCGGCAAACGTTGTCTTATTTTTATCTTTGCTGTGTTTGTGTTTGTATGTATACAAATGCAAAAGAAGAAGAAAATTATGCATTTTTGTTATGTAGGAGTAATCAAATAGAAGCGGCTATTAGAGCTGGGGCCAAATCGTTCAGTCGTTCATTTTAGACACAAACCCATGATCAAACCTATATAAATGTTTAAATGTTGTTGGACCAAGATCTAGTGGTTATGGGACGGTATTATTTTAGTATGTGAACATGGTGTTATCAGAGAGACTGTTGTGTTTTTAGACCAAAGTCAAGCAAACACATACATACATATGTATATGTATAATATAAAAGAGAGTAAAATGCATGCTTGTACGAACGCACGTGTAAATAAGAAAATAACTAAGTGCCCACGGGCGGCCGTTTGCTTCTCTCTGTGTAAGACTATCAGATCTTTTAAACGAGTATATATCATCACATCATGCTCACATACCAAATATGACCGTCTAATAGGCGGTTAGGTCAATAACAGATATAAACACTGTTTATATATATGTATATGTACATGCATATAAATATAAATTAATAAATAATAATATATTATTCTCAAATGCAAAAATTCTTTGAATATTATTAGAAAAATTATCGAATTATAAATAGTTATTTTAACTCAAATCCATGATAATTTGCCGCATTATATATGTATAAATTTACTTTGCTACTTAGGTAATTTACCTAGTCGTCAAGGACTTTTAACTAAAATTTTAGTTGATTTTTCGAACATAGAAATCAACCAAAATTTTTTTGAATTATCTAAAAAACTTTGTAAATGCCATTCTACACTTTCACTTAGTTAAAATTATACCACAATTTTAGGAAATATAACATATAAATTTTTTTGTGTATAGGTAGCATCCGAAATAATTCATAAAAATGTAATTTAAATACTTTTTTTGGCTGTTAAAAAGGTTGCGATCGTTACTGTAAGGGGTCCTTTATTCTGAAAGAACCCATATATCAAATTAAAACTTCCACACTCGTATACTTCTTAAACTCATACTGCCTTGTAGAAGCACATGACCACTTTGTTCCTAAATGAATCTTTAAACTTGTTAGAATATATTTTGGTTCCGAACGAACAATAATATATTACTCATTATAAAATATTTTACTGCAAAGCATACACAAAGTAATCATAAAAAAAATATATCAATACAAAGTTTGCAGATAGTTTTAATGCAGCATTTGTGTAAAAGCATCATATGCAGGAGCTTAATTTTGAAGCCTGCGCGCCGCGCCGAGTGGTTTTTGGCGGAGTTTAAAATACTTGTCGACACTGTTTTTATTTTGTGTGTGTGTGCATTGTCAACGTTATGTATTACGGCGCTAAAATACAAAGAAATCGTTTTAAGTCTACCTTAAGGAGTTCAGTAAATTATTAATTAAAAGTTTTAAGTCGTTGCTAAAGAGCTACTTGACTGCTTTTGTGTCATCTAATTCGAAATTAAAGGCCTCTGATTGCTGTCCTAAAAGTTATATTAATTACTTTCAGTCAGAAAATGATTTATTTTAATATTTGCATTTCCTAAATCAGCTATTGTAAGTTTTACGTGAAACTAAATAGACGTCTGAAAGCAGCAAAATTTACTAAAAGCTCTCTGAGCAACAACACACACAGGTGTATCACTTATCTTTATCCTCAAGATATTATTGCTAAAATGTTTTATAATGATCTGAAAGCCTTCATAAAATACAAATCAACTTTGTTATTGATTTTTAAGGCCTCAAAATAGTCAAGACCTTAAACTAAAAGCTGCTTATAACCCAAGACACAAACCAAATATTTTAGCAGATGTATGTTAACCTGGTATTACAGCTAAGTAACATAGCACTGTAAAGTTCTGGTATTTCTGCCTTCTTTTATATACAGTTAAATCAGCAGGGTCTAGCAAAGTTTCAGCATCCATAGATGACAAAAATATGTTTCTAGTACCAAATGACTCGTAATAATAATCAACTATATAAAACCGATTAATCGCTGCTTTTTTTTAATAGTTCATATTTCACTCCCAACTTTATTAGCCTCCTGCGTCTTGTAAAAACATAACGAAAATTCATTTTATTTCTACTTATTTTTGAAACATCACACGGTGTTTTTGTAAGCTACAGTGTTTCTGTCCACCCACTCTACGCTGTACTGCTATCATTATTTTATATTGTTTAATATACAAATGCAATTTTGTAAATTATTTTCCTTTAGTTTTAGCTCGTTTTTTTCTTCTTTCATTTAAAATTTTTTTTTTTGTCTTTGTTAAGTGATTATTAAGGTGTGGTCCATCATAATATTTTGTTCATTTTTATATTACAAAAAAAAAAACAAAAATAGGGAGAAAAATAAAAAGAATAATTATTTTACTCATCGCAACGGGCAATATGCAATACATTTAGTATTAATTTTGAGCGCTAGAAACACCAAGAACTTAGTGAACGTTTAAAGAAGTAAAGGAATTTTGACAATATTTCCTCTTGACAAACAAAACAAAATATTAACAAAAATAGCAAAATATTTTGTTAAACTTATTTGGTTGGCGTTTTTCATTTTCAACTTAGACGTTTTTGTAAAAGATTGAAGACCACCGCATTATTCTTTCTATAAACCCAACAAAAATTTTCAAAAAAGGTAATCGGATTTGGAATTAAGCATTTTAGGTGTAAGCTATTCCTAACTGGATTATTAACTTAATTATTTTAACAAGGCATGAGAGTAAAATAATCGATTCTTAAGAAGTACTTACTTTTTAGGGTTCCGTACAACAATGGTGAAAAGGAACCCTATTGTTTTCGCTACGCTGTCCGTCAGTCCGTCTGTCCGTCACACGGTATTTTCTCAGCAACCGTAAGAGATACGGACCTGAAATTTGGACAGAGTATGTAGAACCTTGGCCGCTACAACAACAAATACATAAGAAATAAAAATTAAAGGGTGTTCCAAAACGAGCAAGGAAAAATGTTAAAATCCCATGTAATATACATACAATTGTATGTACATATGTATATTGAAACTTGAAATTTGTAAAATTAGTGTATTTTTATACACACTACAACAATTAACACTAAAATTTAAAAAATTTTAATTAAAGGGTGGTCCATCAGTTAATGCAATTTTGACTATGTAATTTTGACAATTTGCTATATCTTGGAAACCGTAACAGGCAAACACTTGAAATTTTCAAAAACGGTAAAACTAAAAAAACCGAAAATTATAAAATCGGCAAACCAAAAAAAAAAAAATCGCCAAAAATAAAAAAAAATCGCCAAAACGAAAAAAATCGCCAAAATTAAAAAAAATTTCTAACAGTAAAATAGATCGCGAAATTCGAAAAAATCGTCAAAATGAGAAAAAAAAAGTTCAAGTAAACTTGTATATTTTTTATTTTTGATGTTTTAACAACAACACAACTCGATTGTTAGTAAGTTTATCTTATTATGTATATTATTTTCTATACACTTTTGATGTTAATTTTTTTAAATTTTAATAAAACAGACAAAATCCCCTGAAGAAGTGAACATAAAATTCACGAAACGTCGGGAAAAATATGTAATAAAAATTGAGTTTTTATTGACATAAAACAATATAGTCCTCACCAGCTAAATAATAAAAAGAATTCAATTCACGAAAAAAAACGCCAAAATGAAAAAAACGCCAAAAATCTAAAAAAATCGCCGAAACGCGAAAATGTCGCCAAAACTAAAAAAAAATTTTAAGTAAAAAAAAAATCGCAAAAATTAAAAAAATCGCAAAAAAAAATAAATTGCCAAAATGAAAAAACGCCAAAAACCGGAAAAAATCGCCAAAACAAGAAAATAAAGTGTCAAAACTAAAAAAGAGCCAAAACTTAAAAAAATCGCCAAAACCGAAAAAACGCAAAAAACGCCAAAACAAAAAAAAAAACCGAAAAGACCCCAAAAACGAAAAGCAAAATGCCAAAACTATATAACTATTATATAGGATGAAGTTTGTATTAAATTACATATCTAGTGTTCGTACGTAACCCTTCGTGCGCGAGTCAGAATCTCACTTCACTGATTTTTTTATTATTTGTCAACATATTCACGTAATCTATTAAATCTAAAATAATCATTCTCCTCATTTATCAACTTGTGCAGCATTTTTTTAAGTTTTATGTAATGTGATTTGTAAGCGAGTAATGAAATTTGGTAATCAGAAAAGTAAGCCATTATATGGCAAGTAGTTCTGATGGTAATGTGAAATTTTTTGCTGGGAAATTATATAATGATACAACAAATTTGTCAAATTATAATTTAACTTAAACACAAAATATAATTGAATATAATGAAATATATTGAGGAAACTTTGTTCTTAACTCAATCAAGTTTTAGAGGATTTTATTTTCTTTATTGGTTATTTATCTTCAATCTATATAAAATTATATTTGATATGATATATACAAGTATTTTCTTCAAATCCCATATAAACTCTTCAATATTCTTCATTTTTCCACTTAAGTTCTTTAAACATTGCAGAGCTTCACAGCACATCCTTGTGTGTAACCTTGAATGTAGAAAAGAGTGAAGAAACAATCAAGGCCTTGGTGTTTTATTTCAAATAAACCATCACTTGAACATTAGAAAAATAAACGGTGGTAAGCCTGTAAAATCCATAGTGCGGTCAGTTTGTCAGCTTGTTTATGGTAAATAAACTAAAAATGCTATTTTAACAATTGTTTGTTGTTCATTTTATTTTTGTGTATCTTATATTCTATTGCTGCTGCTTGCTTCTATAAACTAAAGGTTTTTATTGTTTTTAGCCATTTATGAGAATTAAAATTAAATTGTTTTGGTTGTAAAAAATAAAAGAGTTGCATTAAATATTAAAAAGCGCGCATATATTTCATTATTATTTACAGGCAATTTTTTCACTTGAGAGATTATCAAAAGTGATACTTTGCCAAATCATCATTCATTTTGAAATGGAAAAATGCTGCTCTTGTCTATTAAATTGCGTTCATCCATGTCGGTTTTGTTTCTTTCTAAATATTATTTTTGCACATTTGTTGGTTTGGTTTAGTGGCCTAAAGTTATTAAGTATTAAGGAATTAATTAATATATGATAAAAAGTAAGAAACATACATGTGCATATAAATAAATTTATATGTAGGTCGTATTTGCTTTTTCACATCAGAGATGGAAAGTCGATCGAGAGTTAATTAATACTTTGGGGTAATGATATAATCGGAATACTTTTTGTTTCCAGATAGTGAAAAGTTATGATCTCTACTCCACTTAAAATTGCTATAAGAAACATAATTGTTCCAATAAGCTGTAAGCTTTACCCGTTATGGTGAAAAATAGTCGAAACTTAAAAAATGATGAATGTTAATAAGCGATTGTTAAAGTTAAATCATTCTATAAACCGGATTTTTTATACAAACCTCATACGTTAAACCAACATTAACAATCATTAACAGAAACCTTTCTTTTCCTCTTGTTTCTCTCTCCTAACAAACTAATCAGCTTAGCAATAAGACTTGGGTAGTGTAAACTAGGACTTATGAATATGGGCACAGTAAAAAATTTCGATTAATTTTGCTATCAAGCCGTTGTGTATATTTAACAAACCTAAAATAGAATTGAATATATCCCACCATAGTAGGACTATGAAGAGATTGATTGAGAGACACACCATTTTTGTTTGATTTTACAAATGAACTGTTTCGGAATTAATTTCAAATTAAATATCAAATAGTCTACAATTGAAACAGCTGAGTTTAAAAACAACTGAGGGTTTATATCGTTACCTTAATATAGAAAGGCCCTAACTCATTATTTTTTTTAAATTGAGTTTTTTATATAGGTGTGGCAATAAGGAAAAACTGCTTAAGTTATATTTGACCGTTTTGCAGGAGAGCACTTTTAAGCGTTCAAGTCGATTATCAGAAATTTATCTAGGTGCACGGCAGTACGCCAGGCCTCATATGCAAAGTTTCAAAGTTTTACAATGAAAGGTTTCGGAGATATGGAGGTGCAAAAAGTGCATATTTTAAGACATACGAGTACTCACTGACTCACTCATCAATATTATGAAGCACTTGCCCCTGTGGCTGAGTGGTAGCGATGCTAGCCTATCAGTCCAGAGGTCGTGGGTTCGATGCCCACCATAGACCCTGGGTGTTTTTCGCAGACAAGCTAATCGCTTTGCGAGTTGTGGTTGTGTTTGTTAAAAAAAAAAAAAAAAAATAAAAAAATAAAAAAAAAAGCTAGAGATCTGAAATTTGGTACACAAGGAGATCTAGGTTAGCAATGAACTAGAAAAATTTTAAAACTCGGAAAATTTTACCAGAGGGGCGGGGATACGCCCATAAAAATTAAAATTTATTCTATTGAGCTGAAATTCGATACATAGCTAAGTCTAGGAGAGAAATAAAATAAAAAAATTTGAAAATCCGGAAATTTTGGCCAGGAGGGCGGGGCTACGCCCATAAAGATCAGAATTAAAAATGCTAATGTAAGGCGCTTCATGCAAGCTATTTTATTGAAATAATTAAAATTCGGCATATATACTGCGGTAATGCAAGGCTATAAATTTTTCATTAAAAAAGTGGCCGTTGACACGCCCATACAATTTAAACCTCATTTTAATGCCCTGCGGCTCAGCATATTTAGATATACTATTTATCTAGCTATTATTATCCGTTTGTAACGAAACTAGGCACGAATAATAAGCATTGATCCAAAAAAATGTTGACTTTGGAAAAGTGGGCGAGGCTACGCCCATAAAAATTAAAATTTAAAAGTTGCGCTAAGGAGCTGAAATTTGATATACAAGTAGGTCTAGGTGAGAAACCAACTAGAAAAATCTAAAAACCCGAACATTTTAGTAAGAGTGGCAGGGCTACGCCCATAAAAATTAAAAATTAAAAGTTGCGCTAAGGAGCTAAAATTTTATATACAAGTAGGTCTTAGTGAGAAACAAACTAGAAACATTTTAAAACCCAAAAAAATTTTTCAGAATGGGCGGGGCCACGCTAATATTATTTTGAACTAAATACTTAGGGTCTTATGCAAAAAACTTAATAAAGCTTTGCCAAGCAATATTAAGTAAAGTTGTATTCTAAAAAAATTATTGTATAAAAATTCTAAAGTAGGCACCCACGTTTGTTAAGACTACTTTCAGTTGATATTTCCAAAATGTGTGTTTTGTACCTCAAATATTTTTATTAATATAGCACATACTGATTCATGTTACATCTGAAAATGAAGCTAGAAGTGCCTGCTCTTATCTTAAATTTATTATTTCTGTCATGTAATGAGAAACATCACCAAATTATCCAACTGATTCGAAATACATAGCAAAATCCATAAAAAAAATATTAAAATAAATGCAATTATACAAAAATCTTTTAGTGATGTACATACAATCAAAACAAATCGAAAAAAGCTGGATATTCAAATACTCGTTTCATTCGAATAAAACAAATTGTGATAATTTTTCACATTTTTTTACTTTTACTTCATAGTTGTGTTTATCCGTTTTATTACCATGTCATAAGCTCATATTTTTTAAATTAGGTTGCTTTACTTCAAGATAATGAAAATTTATTTAATAAAATAAAAATTTATTTGAATACCCGAATGAAATTGTATTCGATTTTGTACATCATAAGCTATGAAATGGTTGTTGAACACGGTGGTGTTACCAGTATTCATTATTAGATAACAAAATAATTAAAGTTGTCTTTTGCATATGATTTCTTAGCAAAGCTATGTTTACGGTGACCATAATTTTTAAATCAAAATACAGAACAAGGAAATATTTAATAAACAGCAACTTAAGTACAAACAACCTTACATACATATTAAACATATTGAATTTAATGGATTTATTAAATTTTTATTTTTTGACAAACGCAAATTAACAAAAAAAAAAAACATTCAAAAAGTAACATAACAATGTAATCCGCTAATCTACTTATATCAGGCTGTCAACTCTGTAATTCGAAAGGAAAGAAAATGCTTTCGAATTTACACGTTATAAGCATACAAATTCGAAAGTATTTTCTTTCGTTTCAAATTACACAGTAGACCCCCAATACAAAAAATTAATAGCTGCATACATAGTTTTAATTTTGGTATTTTTCTGTGAAATAAATTAGTTTTAACAAGTATTGATTTCCTTTTAAATATTCTTTAAACTCAATACAATTTAAATCATAGTTTAATTTAGTAATTAAAAACGCTTTGATGGTATCCATCTTCATTTAAGTTTTTTCACTGGTACATATATTATTTAAAACAGAAAATACTCTTTCTGTTTGGTGCACTTATGTCTCCTTATTTAAAATGTTTAAACATTTTTACCCATCGCTCTTCTGCAGGTTTGTGATTCTCATTATATTTCTTTAATTTTTCTGAAGAGGTATATCTTTTAACAAGACTTAATTCATCAAATAATTCCGTGTCATTTATGTTTGACTCATTTATTTTATCCATAATGAAAACATAACTGGATTTAGTTAATTTTAATTATTATTCAAACACCATTTGTTTCTATATTTGTGATTTGAACGGGCTAAAGTTCGTATTGCTTTTTAAGCCAAATTACATGTGATAATTATTAATGAACAAATAACAACAAAGTCTGTTGTAAATATTCTGATTAACAACACATAGTTGAACGGAACAGCCAGCCGTTTTCGAAGGCCACTAAACCTTCATCATCAGCGTTCTTTTGTGTTTGGTCCACTGTGTGTGGTGTCAGTAGATGTAGATTTCTGCTTTATATACTTAGCATTATTGCAAATGGAATGTGTGAATTGTTTTGATTCATCTTATTTCAATTTGCTGAAAGCTTTTTTGTAATGAAAGCTCAATTTTACCATCTCTATGTTTACAACAGACTTACCATTGTCGTTTGTTCTTTACTAATTATGCACATGTTAGTTAATTTGCTTATTTTTGTTCTACTTAAGACAAACTGTTTTGGTTTGTTACTATTAAGTATATTTTTTATTTTATAACTGGATTTAATTTCTTGGTAGGCAGTATTCCATTAATTTAAGTATTCAATACAATCTGTATAAAATCCGCTTGCATTAGCTTTAAACTAATCCATATCAATTACATTTTTCTGGCTGAGCTCAATTACGATTTTAAATTTAAGTTCATTAATAATGAGAAAGACCTCAGTCATATATATTTTTGGGACTCAATCTGCGTTATATAATCATGATATAAAGTAGCTTGACAATGAACGAAAAAGCCATTCTCCTGAAGCCGGAACGTCCAAAATAAGCTTTAAAACGTAAGATGTCACTAACACAGGCAAATTTCACATTCACGCTCTCAAGAAAAAAATTAAGGAAACAAAACTCGTGTTCTTTCTGTATTTTTATAGAAATGGGGCATTTGCATAGTTCATATATTAAGCCCTTTTTCAATGTTTATTAAAACAGTATTGTGCAGAAACTGAGTTAATTTTTTAAATGCAGTTTGAGTAATGAAAATACAGAACAAATACTGAACAGTCACTAAAATACAGAACATTTCAACATTATTTCCTAATGAATAATTATACAGAACAGGACTCTCAAATACAGTACTGTTCTGTATAATAAAGATCGGATGGTCACCGTAGCTATGTTAGCCTTAAAGTGCTTGGCAACTAATATGAACTTTAAAGCTAAAGTAAAATATTTTTTTGCATAAGGGGGTTAATATACAGCTTTTAATTCAAGCCAATTTAGTGAAATCTTGCATCACCTTAAAAATTGGGCGTGAACACTCCCATAAAATGTTAGCCTTGTGTTTAATCTACATCGGTCTAGCATATTTTAGACGAAAATTAGCATGAATTATAAGCGCTGCTCACAACAAAATTTTGAGTTAGGAATAGTGGGGTGAGGTAATGCTGATAAAATCTAAAGATATAATTCGCGCTAGAGAGCTGACATTTTATACACTAGTAAGTGTAGCTGCACAAGCCAATGGGAAAATCTTAAAACCAAAAAGTTTTACCCGGTATAAGGGGCCACGACGTTAAAACTCCAATTCGCACTAGCGAGCTTAAATTTGATACACAAATAAATCTAGATAAGACATCACTAAGAAAAATCTGAAAACCCAGAGGTTGCTATCAGAGGGCAGAAACAAGCACTTCAAATTCAAAATTAACATACATTTTATTAAAACTTTTCATACACATTGCACTTATCTCAAAAAAAATTTCCTATTTTAAAAAGTAGCCGTGACTTCACCCATAAATCTTAGCTTTTTCGTTCAGTTACTTCGGCTTAGTAGTTTTTAATTTAATACTCAGGTATTTCTTATTAACTTTTTAATACCAAACCTTGCATGAACCATAAGCACTAGCAGATATAAAAGTCAGCTGGGCTAGGCTCATGAAAATTTTACGTAATATTATACTATAGAGAGCTGACATTTTGTACACAAATAGTAATTGATTTACTCAATCGGAAAATCGAAAAATTAAAAGCAGCAGCTACCCTATTGAAACTTTGCATATACATTGGGCATATCCTTTTGATTTATCTAGTTCGGCTAAGCAGACTTTAATATGTAAATATATTGAGAAAATAGGCGGGGTCATGCCCAGTAAAATTTACGCTGTATTTTACATGTTTCTTCCAGTCGACTCTTACCAAATTGCATACACACTGGCGACCTGTTGTAATGACACAATAGTGCATTTTTAAGGTCAACAATTCAACACCCATCACACTATTACCCATTATTTTATGTAACTCTGCCATTTTCAACGGGCACAGTGATCATGAATAGAAATAAAATACACTAGAAATTTTAAGTTTAAAAAGTGTTATTATAGAAATCTTTTCAAAAAGTAATCAGATCCTCACAAAAACATAAAAGTGAAAAACGGCCAAGTTCCTATCCAAAATTTCGGCCATTAAAAGTTGTGAGATATAAATTTTGACCAAGTTCTTGTTTGGTACAATACCTAACACAGAAATATCTTATGTATGATATAAATTTGTAATCGTAAGGGTGTCATATAATTTCCAGATAATCTGTTAACTTGGCAATATTTTTACCTTTCCAAAAAAGGAGAGAATAATGTATAAATGATCATTTCTTTAAATTGATAAAAATGTTGTCAAGTTGGCAGATTATCTAGAAATTATATGACACCCTTACGAACATGCTAAGAACATATTTCTAGTATTTAGTTCTACATTATATAGCGAATGTTTTGATAAAAGTGTATTCTGTATAACGAACGGCAAAAAAAATATTAAACAAAATCTAGAGCTGCAATGGAAATGCAAAAAAATGTGATACGGTTAGTTTGTATTTGGTAGCTTACTTGAAAAAAATTGCCCTCATTATTTTAATTGTATTGTATCTTGTCTACAATAATAATAGTTAAAATAAGACCTGACAAAAAATTTGCGATATAACGAATTTTTCGGTATATCGAAATTTCCTGACATTGTATCGTTCGTTATACCGCGATTTGCCTGTACATCAATAAAAGAGCGATAGTAACTTAAGTATGTAAATATATGTATGTTTATCGAAAATGCATTATTTTTCAATTTTATTTATTTGCCCTACACTAACAAATTATTTTTAACAACTACTTGTCAAATATTCTGTTTTTATATAGTAAAATACTTTAAAGTCTTAAGATTCTACGAGTATAAATAAAACAGAAGAATAATAAAATTTTGCTCTAAACAATTTCCCTATCAAGAAATGGCAACCGGTTTAGCAATCTTTTTGACATTTAAAAAATTATGACCAATCAAATTTTTTTTCTCATTGGCATTTGTCCATACAAACATACAAATATTATGTTACAGTTTCTTTAGACGAATTTTAGTTTTATTTATTCATTTTTTGTTTGTTTATTTTTTTAAATGAAATCACGGACTAGTAACTATGAGAAAATCTCAATCTCTTACAAATGCATTTAAACAAAAATATAACAATGGCAATAATAATTTGTGAAATTCAATATGTTTTGTCAAAAAGCTTGTTCACTTTTATTTCTGTATGTAGCACTAACCAACCCAGTTGCCAAATTATTGAATTAAATTAATTGAATATCTTCCTTAGTTTTATTTCTCTTCCGTTAATTGGAAGTCTATAGTAAGCAAAAATAGAGAGATTATACACAGTAAGTGAGTAAACCCTAAAGGTGGTGCCGTAACATGAAATATCTTAAGTAATTTTAATATCAACCAAATGAGAATTCTATTATAACTCGCCTTCCATATTTATGCGTATTTATAAATATATACACTCAAATTTAGAAAATTCTAAAAAGCTATAGTTAGTTTTTTTTTAGTGTAAAGACATATTTTAATATTATATTTTTCTTCTTCTTCTTTCAGGTAAGTTCTTTTGAGGTTTTACATTTGCTACAAATAGTTTTGTATTGGTGAGTTTTCTAAAATAATTATATAATTTCAATTTGAAATTTATTTGCTGGTGGTTCAGCGTTGTCTATATATTTCATTGTTGTTGTAACAAATCATGAGTAGACTTCAACCACACATTTTGAATAGTCACAAACCTCTTATCTTATGCACAGACTTTCAAGAACTATTTGAGAATTCACTAATAATAATATTTTTTGAAAATCACAAAAGAAAAATAAGCGTAGTAGGCTTAGAAACTAATACAAAAAAGCCAGCAAATAATTTATATTCGATTTGAATCTATTTTATTTTTCTACACCTTTATACAATTAGAAATCCATTGGATAACAATAAAAGTAATTATAAGGCAATATGAAAAATAAAATCTAAATTTAACATTTAAGAAATTTATTATTCGACATATTGTCAGAAGTTTATTTTAATTTGATTTGTTACAGCAACAATGAATTATATAGACAACGCTGAACCACCAGCAAATAAATTTCAAATTAAAATAAACTTCTGACAATATGTCGAATAATAAATTTCTTAAATAATTATGTAATGTTAGCTGAAATATAAAATAACGTAACTGCACTTTTTTAAATCTTATATTGGGTGATTATTTAAGAGCTTTCGGATTTGCTTAAATAAAAAACACACATACAAATCAGAAAAATGTATAAAATTTTTATTTGAGTCGATAGAACGAACTTTATACTTCAATGTTTAAAGATAATTTTATGTAAATGTTGACAGCTTGTTCCTTATGAGCCTTAACATAGCCCCACTAAAAATAGTCTAATAACGTTAAATTGCACGATCTAAGCTGCCCCAAACGTGAAATAAACTGTTCACCAAACCCGCCTGGCATGATCTTGCTGATCATGTCAGCCAAGTTCAGCAAAAAAAAAAAAAAAAAAAAGTAACAGGGGCTCAATTGCTGCGAATGGCGCCGAATCGATAATTCAAGGTCATCAACAACAGTGGCGGATACAGCTGCGATATTTTCCTCTTTACGCACTCTACGTACACAGAGAAAACAGATTCGTTGTGACAACCGAATTTGTTGCCAATTGAATTTTGGCGGTTGCAGCAACTATCATAGAATTCTGCTATAGCGACTGAAATTTTCTTGTGATACCACTATATTTTAATTATAACCCTCAACCCAATAGTTGCAGCAACAGAAAAAATTGGTTGACAGTATGGAATTTAAAATAAATGTTATTCTTGCTACCGAAAATTTGGTTAATATAATTAAAACAATATCATAATTGAAACCTGCAAAAGAAAAATTGGCCTTCCTTGCTGATATAAAGGGTGTTTTTTATTGAGGTATAGAACTTTAAGTTGGCATCACTTTTTTAACTGGCGGCCATTTTGTCAGCTGTCAAGTGATTAATATTTAGTTTGGTTTGCCATTTTATCATGAACAGTTTGACAAAAGAACAACGCTTGCAAATCGTGCAAATTTATTTCGAAAATAATGGTTCAGTTCGCGAAGTTTACCGCAAGCTCCGTCCATTTTATGGTCGACATAATCGTCCATCAGAGCAATTAATTCGGTTAACCATGGATCGTTTTCGCACTACGTTTACTCTATGTG
Source organism: Tachina grossa (assembly GCA_949987645.1). Classification (NCBI taxonomy): domain Eukaryota; kingdom Metazoa; phylum Arthropoda; class Insecta; order Diptera; family Tachinidae; genus Tachina; species Tachina grossa. Next base: position 170,277,380 of record OX465274.1, on the reverse strand, counting down.
ATAATACGCATCCGCAGAGACGTCGAACAGTGCGCACCGAAGAAACAATTGCCGCTGTAGAGCAAAGTGTTGAAGAGGACCCGAATGAATCGATTCGCCAACGTGCACAGCAATTGGAGCCGACTAACCGACTATTTTGTTCCCGAATTGGATGGCATGAATGTGGATGAGTTGTGGTTCCAACAAGACGGCGCTACATGCCACACAGCGCACGTCACAATCGATTTATTGAAGGAAACATTCGATGAGCGCATAATTTCGCGGAATGGACCTGTCAATTGGCCACCAAGATCGTGTGATTTGACACCATTGGATTATTTTCTTTGGGGATATGTGAAGTCGCTCGTCTACGCCAACAAACCAGAAACGTTAGGGGACTTGGAAGCCAACATTCGTGGCGTTATTGCCAACATACGGCCCCATATGCTCGAAAAAGTGGTTGAAAATTGGACCTGTAGAATTGGCTTTATTCGAGCCAGCTGCGGCAGCCACATGCCCGAAATCATATCCAAACATTAATGGCATAAAATTATCCTTCCAATAAAGCCAAATTGATGGACATTAAAACGATTTTCTTGTGTTTTATTTCAATTCTAAGTTCTATACCTCTGAAAAAAACACCCTATAAAAATAAACAATAAACGCAAACAAAAATACACAATTTATGAAATTTATTATTTGACTTATTGTCATAAGTTTATTTTAATTGAAGTTTATTTCCTAATAGTGAAGCATGTCTATATACATTTCTTCAACCACACATTTTGAACAGCCACAAACCTGTTATCTTATGCACAGACTTTCAAAAACCACTTGAGAATTCAAAAATCATAATATCTTTGAAAGTCACAAAAGTTAATTTTTTAATTTGCTGCTATAAACTATGATAGTAAACACAAACTCTAGTTAGTTGCAGCAACTGATTGAAAGTTTTTATTTTACTTTTAATATAGAACGACAAGTTTTTAGTTGCTAATACCAAAAGTTGGTAGTAAAATTCAATTCGTAATATTTTATTCGGTTGTGCGAATCAATCAGTTAATTAGTCATGACAAAAGCATACGCTCGGTTGATGCAATCAATTTAAGTATTGTCACAATCATATCTTTGTTACAAATATGCTCTTATGGCAATGAACATGGATTCTTTTTTGGATTAACAGAAAATTGATAGCGTGAACTGAAATATAGTTAATGCAAATGATATTTTATTGGACTAACCGTTTTCCAACCAATCTCTCTTCTGTGTGTATGCGTGTTGGTGATTTAAGGCTCAGTTAGCCGACTGTAATGTAATGTATCTGCAACGTATGAAACAGCTGATCGATATTTATATATGAAAAGTAGGTTACGTTACATATCATTTCTATAAACATTTTCATTACTTTTCACATAACAATATCGATCAGCTGTTTACATAACATTGTATTCGGCTAACTGAGCTTTTAATGCTCAATTATGTAATTTTGGTGCGAAATTTAGACGCAAGATTATGAATAGCCGCCTCAGAAGGTCGACCAAACTGGCCATAAAACGGAAGAATTGCACGAATGCACTTCCTTAACCGGGCATGCATTTTGATAATAAAATTTAATAAACTGCAAGCGTTATTCATTTGTAAGTCGATTTATGATCAAATTATAGATCAAACTGAACATGTTTAGTAGTGACATGATACACGAAAATAGTTGAGTTGCCAAAAAGTCACTCTTTAGGAAAGCAAAAAAACGAAACAAAATTATTCAAGTAAAACAAAATTACACGGTGTTACAAAAAAAACCAATTTTTGTCAGAACTTGAAAAGCGACCTAGTTGGACTTGTAGGCCTAGGTCGGGACATATAAGAACCGTTTTCAAAGATTTTGAAACACCCTCGAAAATTCGAGTTATTTTGAAAAAACTGTTTTAGGGTGGGTCGTAGTACTTTAGTACCTCTAGCTCACTCACGTTTTGACCAATTTTAAAATGTTAAACAGTTTTGGAAAGGCAAAGAATTATGTTTTTAAAAAATATATGCATTAATTGTATGTTTCAAGAAATTGGGTAAGTTTTTATCAAACATTTCGATTTTTTTTTATTTTCTTGCGTAAGTTTTGAAAATAAACAATTGTTATTTTAATATATTTGTGATTTGAACGGGCTAAGGTTCGTATTGCTTTTTAAGCCAAATTACATGTGATAATTATTAATGAAGAAATAACACCAAATTCTGTTGTAAATATTCTGACTAACAACACATAGTTGAACGGAACAGCCAGCCGTTTTCGAAGGCCACTAAACCTTCATCATCAGCGTTCTTTTGTGTTTGGTCCACTGTGTGTGGTGTCAGTAGATGTAGATTTCTGCTTTATATACTTAGCATTATTGCAAATGGAATGTTTGAATTGTTTTGATTCATCTTATTTCAATTTGCTGAAAGCTTTTTTTTTTGTAATGAAAGCTCAATTTTATCATCTCTATATTTACAACAGTCTTACCATTGTCGTTTGTTTGTTATTTTAATTTTTATTTTATGAAGACCTATCTATTTTTGCACAGAACTTTTAATTTTATATAGAAAAGAATGAGATATGATTTGTTAGAATCCATTTATATTTGTAAAAGTTATTAAACTTTTTCTAAAGTACAAATATTGCGATTGCAGGCTTTTTTTGGTAAGCTACTTCACACAAATTACAGTCCTCTGCTTTATGGAATATTTGATTATGCCAAATCATTGAGAAATATAATGGTAATGAGGGGCTTATAAACTTTTCAGACTTAATTTTCTTAAGTACACTGGAACAGCTTGTACAAGTACTTTCGGGTTCATACCATTTGCTAGAACGTATATGAGCAGTCAAAATCTCTGTGCGTGGCTGTCCGCTTCGCGCAGGTATTCCAGTAGAATTCCAACCGCAAAAAGCAAATTATTATGCTTATCACACACTGCATGATGATTACAAAATCTACAAACTTACTTATTTTAATTAAAATAAATATTAATCAGTTACAAAATTTTTTACTCTTTTCTAAAAGCAATAACCTTCACAACACTTTGGCATTGTTTTGGTACTCGTATTAAATTCGTTTATTTTATGTGTTTATCCAAATATATTTAGCAGAAAATTACTTATAAAAACATTCTAAACTTTTTTAATAATTGAAAAAATAGGACAAAATAACACTCATTCATCTGTACTATCTTCCAGTTTAATTTTTTCCAATTAAGGACAAATTGACAATTAAAATGAGTGTATTTATTTCTGCATTACTGAATATAATAACTTTACTTATTAACAGCCTTCTACATAACGAGAAACTGGAAAAAGCGACGAAACTGAACACGGTCCCAACAAGTTTCGCCAGACAATTTTACATTACAATTCAGGCTAGGATTTAATAGTGGGTTAAAACTACATCATGCTACGATTTCTAATATCAAATAGTTTGAAACTCGTTAAGACATATAGTCAATTTTGATATTTTATGCTAACTGGAAGGTTTTTGTTATGTATAAGGCATTAGGTATATACAAAAAAAATATAACTGTAAGATTACAAAAAAAAAACAAAAAAATTTGCATTATTAAGTTGATGAATTTGTTTCTTTCGTTTTTATTCAAATTTTTCGCACTGGGGGAGAAAATGCTAAAAAATGGTGTTAATGAAAAGTTTAATAACTTTCACAATTTTTACCCGATTTGAAAAAATTAAAACCATAATTTGCTAAGAACTAAATTTGCTTTATATATTAATATAAACTTTTATAAGCTTTCATATCAAAATAAGCAATGAAAAGCTACGCAAATCAAAAAAGTTGATAAATTTTATTTTTTTTTTTTGGATATTCTTAACAAAAACAATACTCAAAATTTACAAATATATCAAGATATACACATCGTTGTAAAGCGTAAGCAGTTCTTTTTCTAAAAATATTAAAATTTTTTAGATCTAACAAAAACTGACTTAGTTACAGTTCGATAAGTTGACGAACATCACCGAAAACGGTATTTTCAGAATAACTTCTGAATTTGAGGGTGTTTCTGAAATTTTTTGACACAATTTGTAATGCACTCGACAAGATCTACAACTCACGCTAGGTCGTTTTCCAAGTTTTTTTTCACTGTAACACCGTGTTATTAAAGTAAAGTTTCTTTATTTTAATTTTTAATTGTGTCTATTGTTATGATAAACCTAAAGTGAAAATTTGTAGGAACACATGTATCGGTGTAATACCTAATAATTAATTAATAATGCGATTTTGAATTGTTTATTAATTACGTGCATTATCTTGAATTTTAATAATAATAAAGTAGATAAAACGGATTTTCTAAAAATCATTCGGTTTATTTTGCTTATTCTGGGCCTGTTCCAAACGGTAGCAAAGTACTAGTGTAAGTAAATCTTTGACACTGCTGAGGTGAATAAAATTTCACTAGCCCTGGGGGCGAGTAGAAATTTTGACACAGCAGGTAAATTTTTGACAAGCTGCAATAAAAAGCATGGTGTCATAAAATTTAAATCCACCGCCGTCGCTTCGAGCCGTCTCCAAATACAAAGATTTTAACGTCTTGTTTCATTGTTTTTAATCATTGTTTATTTTAGTTTGCGAAAAATTTTGCATCATATATATAATATATAATTTTTTGCTACAAGAATATTGTTTTATATAAAAATGTCCTCTTAAAAATTTGTTGGTAGCCGGCGGCTTGTAGTCAGGCGAAGCAAAACCGCCGCCACAGCAATTGTTTCATCAGCTTCTTTCTATGCTCAAGCGAATTTGTCAAAATTTTACATTGTCAAAAAAGATATCATTTGGCACAGCAGAAAAATTAAATTTTTTTCCCACAGCCAAATATTTTTTTACCATAGTACTTTTTTACGGTTTGGCACACGCCCTCTGTGCAAAAATTAATTTTTACTTGCGGAAAATTTGTGTTCAGAATAAAGTATTTATTTATAAAACGAAGCAAAATATCCCTTTTTATTATAATAATAATTTTTATAACTGTAGTGAGTATTAATTATAACAGTAAAAAAACTGTAATAAACATATAAGTCCGAACATTTGATGATAACGCTTAAGGTACGTTTACACTTAAGAAACATTCTCCCACAAAAAGCCTAACCACTAAATACTAATAAAATATGTTTTAACACTTTCAGCCATGTGTTTCTGAAGTTAAACAATTTAAAATCAGGACAATTATGAATAAAATTCCTCTAGAAATTTCTCCCTTTTCCAATTACAATTTTTCGTTTTTCCTGTTACGGGCTATTAGTTGGAATTGTTCGTCGGTAAAATTTTTTTTCGGAATTTTATTCTACAAACAAACATAATTGCCTTCAATGCCATAGAATCCAACATTATTAAAAACTGTTTATGTTAATAAGCTCGAGTCAGAAACAAAAAGCTTTTTATTAGTACAGTAATTTTGACTTAGCTGCACAATCAACTTTGCACGAATTTTTGTGCAGATAAGTCAAAAATGCTGTTATCTTAAATGCACTTACAAGCCTAAATGTGCAGGTATACAATTGTTGACTTCAGTTTTATACACATACATGGCTGCAAATTTAAGTAGCCACATTTTTTAAATTAATTTAGAACTGCCCAAAAATATGTTAAATGCGCAGGTATACAAAGTGCACTTAAAAACGGATTTTGAACAATAATTGCAGAAAAAATATATTTTATGGGATTTTAAAGAAAAGTGACAGAAATTTATAGTTTTGGGCAGTTAAGTCCAAAGTGCACTTAAACAAAAGGCTGCTAAATCAAAACTACTGTATGTAGTGATTATGTAATGGGTGTTTTTTATTGAGGTATAGAACTTTAAGTTGGCATCACTTTTTTAACTGGCGGCCATTTTGTCAGCTGTCAAGTGATTAATATTTAGTTTGGTTTGCCATTTCATCATGAACAGGTTGACAAAAGAACAACGCTTGCAAATCGTGCAAATTTATTTCGAAAATAATGGTTGAGTTCGCGAAGTTTACCGCAAGCTCCGTCCATTTTATGGTCGACATAATCGTCCATCAGAGCAATTAATTCGGTTAACCATGGATCGTTTTCGCACTACGTTTACTCTATGTGATAATACGCATCCGCAGAGACGTCGAACAGTGCGCACCGAAGAAACAATTGCCGCTGTAGAGAAAAGTGTTGAAGAGGACCCGAATGAATCGATTCGCCACCGTGCACAGCAATTGGAGCTTTGTCCATCAACTTTATGGAAGATTTTGCGCAAAGATCTTGGCTTGCGACCTTACAAGATCCAGCTTGTGCAAGAATTAAAGCCGCGAGACCATGCAATGCGTCGTGATTTTGGTGTATGGGCCGAAAATGAGATTGATCTCGATGCTGATTTTCATCGCAAAATTTTGTTCAGTGATGAGGCTCATTTTTGGTTGAATGGCTACGTCAACAAGCAAAATTGCCGCATTTGGAGTGAAGAGAATCCACATGAGACCCTTGAGACGCCATTACATCCACAAAAACTGACTGTTTGGTGTGCTCTATGGGCTGGTGGAGTCATTGGGCCATACTTCTTCCGAAGTAATGCTGGAGAGTCAGTTACCGTTAATGGAGACCGGTATAGAGCCATGATAACCGACTATTTTGTTCCCGAATTGGATGGCATGAATGTGGATGAGCTGTGGTGCCAACAAGACGGCGCTACATGCCACACAGCGCACGTCACAATCGATTTATTGAAGGAAACATTCGATGAGCGCATAATTTCGCGGAATCGGCCTGTCAATTGGCCACCAAGATCGTGTGATTTGACACCATTGGATTATTTTCTTTGGGGATATGTGAAGTCGCTCGTCTACGCCAACAAACCAGAAACGTTAGGGGACTTGGAAGCCAACATTCGTGGCGTTATTACCAACATACGGCCCCATATGCTCGAAAAAGTGGTTGAAAATTGGACCTGTAGAATTGGCTTTATTCGAGCCAGCCGCGGCGGCCACATGCCCGAAATCATTATTAAACATTAATGGCATAAAATTATCCTTATAATAAAGCCAAATTGATGGACATTAAAACGATTTTCTTGTGTTTTATTTCAATTCGAAGTTCTATACCTCTAAAAAAACACCCGTTATTCTTTCGGCAAATATTTGCCAAGTGTGACCATAACTTTAGTCAAAGATTTTTTTATGCACATTAAGTTATAATTTTTAGTTTACGAATATTAAAGATAAGATTTGTTAAGCTATTACAAATACATACATACGTACATACAATATTGTAAAAAAAATAAAATAATTAACAAACATTTGCTAAATATGATTTGTCATTGGAGTCTAAATGAACGAAAATAACATCATAAAACGAGTAAATGTAATTCAGTTTTTCGTTGTTCCAAAACAAGTGAAATATAAGATAAGCAAAAATTAGATTTCATTTAATTGTTTTATGGTTTAGACGTAGTTTTCCACAAGATAGTTTTCGTACATTTTCTGTTATCTGTGAATTTTAAACATGAGTGAGGGCAAAAAAAAAATAAATAAATAAAAAAAATAGTGTCAAATTTAGTTCGCTTTAATTTCTATTGGTTGGTTTTGTAATTACATTGAATTCATTTTAGAAAAATTTGTAAGACACTTTGTACTTGCTTACATTGGTTCTTATGTTGAATGGCAAAAGGAATACAAAGAAATTTTGATTATGTTTTTAATCTTTTTTTTTTTAATTGCTTAGTAAAATATTTTTTTTTTATTAAGAACACATTGAAGTTAATTATTTTGAGAGAGGGAGAAAATATTGAATATATTTTTGATTAAATATTCAATATTTGATAAAATAGTTAAAAATCAATGCAAGTGAATTCAAAAATTGTTTCGATTTGCTTGGCATTTTCTCGGTCTCTAATGACATTTGTTTGCGAGGCTTTAGTGTAATCACAAATTTTTTGCTTACTTAAATTTCTCATTTAAATTGATCACTTATTATAAAAGCTAAAGAAATTCAAGTACTAAATAATATGGAAACAATGATGCACATTTCCTTTAAATTTAATTTTCTTAACAATTCGCTCTAATAAACAACTAAGGCTGGCCGCTAAAACTTAAGTTCCTACATGAAAGAATAAAATTTAAGTTTTTTTTTATAAAATCCTTAAATAAATATACGGCTAGCAATTCTTATACTTTGCATATATTTTTGCTTCCTTAACTTGCCTTGAAACGGAAATGGAATCTAATCCTTTTTGCATTTAATATCATTTTATTTATTTTATATATCATGGTTTTTTTTTGAAGGTTGCAATTTATTGGTGTCATTGAAGCCGCGCAACAAATGCAATCATTTATGAAATAAAAGACAATTATGAGGGAAAAATATGCACATACACAACGTTACCTTACTATTGAAATGTCCTAACTCGTTATTTTTTAAAATCAGGGTTTTTGTATATTTCGATAGAAGAACATCGAAAATGCAAAAATTTCGATTTAAAAAAAAGAAAAAAAAATGAGTTAGGGCCTTTCTATATTATCCATTTATTATTTCTTAGCCTCTTGACTGGCCAATTAATAACAATTTTGTTGAAAAACAAAAGATTTGTATTAAATTGCAAATAACATGAATGCCGAATTATTCTTTAGCTGACCAGGCACTGTTCAAGCTGTTAAATAAAATGCCAAATCATAACTCACTAGGTCTGAGGTCATTTTTTTCATCGCGTCAACTCCGCAGAGCATAACATTATTACATTTGGACTTATCAAAGAGTTTAATAGTCATGGCTGGTCAGAGACCCACTTATTTTGATGTCAGTAAATAAATATTCATCCACAGTGGGATTTTGGTGCAGAAACCTCATTTTTCTGCCACTCACTTTTAAAGCTCTAATGATGAAATTTTGTGGAGATTCATTTAAATATGAAATAAGCATTCATGTTTTGTTGGAAAACCTGTATTTTATTTTCAAAAATTGAAGCAAGGTCCATGCAATTTTGCTAAGCATTTTTTTCTCAGCGCGTATGTATGTAAGTCCACTTCCAAAACAAAAAAAATTAGAGTAATATAAAGTGGCGTCCATCCGACTAGAATTAGTCCTAACAAGATTTCCAAACAAAACAACTCGTTTTTGTGTTAACAGTTTTTTGCTTAAGAAACTTCTTTTCCCGACTGAAGAACTAAATATGAATTGAAATTTTACAGTTCCCAGTTTTAAAAATAATTTCAAGTTTGTTTGGCTTTAAGGAAGAAAAGATTTTTCTGCATAAGTACCAATAAGAAAGAAAATCACATATTTTAGCAATAAAAGTAATTTAAACCTCTTTTTTATGGTTCTTTATTGGGTAACTTTCAGCAATATCTCTTATTGGCAGTGCAAAGCACTCTTTTAGTGGAGTCCAAAATGGATTGGCTAAGAATTGATTAAGAGGATAATAATTCTAACGTAATATGAGAGCGCCCTCTTTTGTCGGTATTTAGCGCAGAATCATCGAGGAAGTAAAATAACGAATGAAGGTGGCTATTAAGCACAGCTTTTAAAAATTTAATACACCTCATTGACCCCAGGGGCGCTGCAACAAACACTGCATTATTAAAAACGTACAAAAAGCAGAGTTGTAAAAAAATTAAGCTTTTCTCTATCTATCTGGTCCTTCACCACACGTCTTCGCTATCATTATCCTTTTTCTAAGTAGATGACATTTAATATTAATAGTAGGCATTCATTGCCTGAGTGTTACTTCTCTTTAAAAAAAATTAAAAATAAAATATTGATTGCCCCTATTTTCAATTTAACCTTAACTTAGCTATAATTCCTTTCACATCCCGATCAACTTGACTTGATCAAAGAGAAAATTTTTAAAACTTTGCCATAAAATATGCAATCATTAGCGTTTCCTGTTTGTTTGTGAAAACATATGCTTAACGTTTGTCTGTTACTACTAAACATAGATACATAGAGATTTCTTTTCAAAACTGAATCAAAAATTACCAACATGCACACAAATATAAATATCTAGCAAATCACCTCCTGCCAGCAAAGACTCAACAGAAATAAAATTGTAAAAAAGTTAAAAGACTCCTTAAACTATTTGAAAAAAAAAACAGCAACCAAACATGAGTAGTCTCCTTTTCCTGCATCTATTTAGGCAGCAAATAGAGAAAAATAAAAACCAAACAACACAAAACAGTCAATAAAAAACCACTTGTATTAAAGTACGAAAAATGAAATGAATGGATTTGAGAAAGAAAGAAAGAAGAAAAAAAAGTAGTTGCCAAACATTTTCTAAACGGAAGCAACTGTCTAGCATCAAAATGTATTTTTTGTGTTTTATTTTTATTCCCCTCCACCCCCCCCCCCCCCACCCCCACTTAACAAAAAGAACGACGTACAATTGTCAAAATGCCAAAAGGAAGCTGTTACTCTATATTGCAACATAAGCAGCAACAACAACAACAACAACAAAACCAGCATTTTAGATTTACTCTAAATGCTACTTTAAAGCAACTGTAGCAGAAGTATCAGTAGCTATAGCAGCAGCACCAGCAGTCTCCTCCAAAGCAGTTGCTTCAAAGAACAAAAACAAAAGAGAAAGAAAAAAGCCCAAAAACATGAAGGAGGAGTAGCATTTACGTTAAAAGCACATGAATAAACTTGGCTAACAACTTATTTTTTACCTTACTGCCGTTCAGTGTTGCTGCTGAAGAAATAAAAAAAAACAAACAAACACACACACAAAATTTATTTGAGTTTGTATGATTTAACAAACATACAAATGTTTTTCCTTTATACTCCCTGCACTACTCATTTTACATTTTCCTGGCGGCGGCAAATTCAAACTAAACAACTACAACAACAACAATAGCCAGTGCAACTGCCACAAATAGTATGTGGCATAGAAATAGTCAAAAGAATGAAATACGAAAAACGCAAGAAAAATAATCGTGCAATTCACCTGCTCTGACAATAATTGCAATGCAAAAATGCAACTGCAGCTACAACTCACCGCCAGCCTACCAGCCACTCTCACACTCACACCCTGCCACATACTCGTTGCACTCGTGTCTGTTTCAATAGTCAAATGCTGCAAAAGTTTTTACATGCATGTGCTTGAATTTTGTTGCTTTAAAGAAATTTAGTTATTTGCGTTGCCTTAGCATGAATGGCGGCGTTGTAGTACAACTAAAAACAGCAACTGCAACAGCAATCATATGCAACATTATTCTAGTAGAGATATAGATTTACATCTGCAAGTTTGCATGTTGCAGCTGTATTAATTTATTTATTTATTTTTGTTTCTTGTTCTGTTTCATTTTTGGTAGCCAACTAAAATGCCTGCCTAGATATTTTAAGTTCTTTATCTCACTTATAAGTTCTTTCTTGGCTCCTTTCTTTTTTTCTTTTTTTTAACTCATAGTGGTAGACCCACGTTTGTTGCTTTTGGTTTAAGTTTTTCTAGGTTTAGTTTTATTTCTTTAACTATACTGTTGCTGCTTTGAAACATTTATATGCTGTTGTTGACACTGACTCCTTTCCTAACAGCTGCTTGCATTCGTAGCGCTTTTCTTTTCCTTTTTTTTCTCTTCAACTTTTTACAATTTTAGCATCTGCAAAAAAGTACAATATTTTTTCCCTCTAAACCATATTGTATGTAGATATGAGCATTTTTCTGCATTACGATAAAGTGTTTCAGCAACGTATTTTTTCGCTTATTAGTTTGAATCTCTAAGCAAATGAAATGCACTATGGGGGGTGGATTGCAAAAAATCTAAGCTCTAGGATTACTTATAAATTAAGAAAATTTAAAGTATTTTTTAAAGACCCACAATTTCGAATTGAATTTCTAAGCAAATGCACTATGGGCTGGATTTTAAAAAATCTTAGCTCAAACAAAATTTTGTAAATTAATAAAATAAATTTTTTTTTTTTTAAATTTTATAACTTTGACATCAAACTCAGCAAACTAACCCTTGCAACAAAATAAAATCTTTGCAAGCTTTTGAAATACACAATACGATATTTCATCAATTCTTACGAAATAGACTATAAAAAGCTAAAAATTAATAATAGTATTAGTAACTAAACTCATATATGTGACCTTCTCAGCGAAAAGGGGAAAAAATCAAAAAAGTAAAATTTTAATGTTTTTCTCATTTTTAACGATTTTTCCAAGTTCATTTTGTACGTTTTTATGGGGTTAATAAATTTTTATCAGCAATCTAACTCATTTCATCTTATTCTACACCCTTTTAGGTACCAGAATCCACTCTTAAGTCCAAATCCGTTTTTTGACATGCTAGGTCCCTTTTCTCGGAGAATTTCTTAACCTTTTAGGCACCTACTATACGCAACATATTTCAAAATATTTTATTTAACTAATACTCTAATCCAGTAAGAAAATCTTAGATGGTTTTGATAGGAAATATATTTAATAGTTTATTTTTGAATTCCCTATTACTGCATTTACATTGTCTCCAAATCTGGTAAATTTGTTTTGATATGTTTATCGAAATCTATATCTTTTACACTAAGTATTTTTATACCCTTTACCAAAAAATGGTAAAAGGGTATATATAGCTTTGTCATTCCTTTTGTAATTTCCACAATATTAATAAGCGAGCCATAAAGTATATATATATTCTGGATCCTCATGCATAGGGAAGACGAATAAGCGATGTACGTCTGTCCGTCTGTCCGTCTGTCTGTACGTGAAATCGGTTTTCCGAAGCTCGCAGAAAAGCTAGAGACTTCGTTTTTGGACTTGTGTATCAGAAATGTTCTAAATAAGACTGATATTGAAAGTCAGCAAAATCGAGCAGACGGTTTCAGAGCTAGAAAACTTAAACTTTATTTTGCCATACAAAATAAGTACCGAAAACTAGTTATTATATTTTTTTTTTTATTAAATAAACTTATTTTATACTTCAGTATGACCAAAATTGGTACTTCTAATTAAAAAAATTTAAAAATAATTAAAAAATTAAAAAGACGTTTCCAGGGTTGGAAAACTTCAACTTTTTTTTTTCTTATACAAAAGTAATTTATTAAAACAAATTTTTTCTTTTTTTTATAAATTAAATATATCTTATATTCATAAAAGAAGGGGATTGATGTTTGAAATCAAAAAAATCAAAAAGAATTATACCAGGGTAGGAAAACCTACAATTTTTGTGATATATAAAATTAACTAATTTTAAATTTAATTAACTAAATTTTTATTTATTTTTATTAAATAAAATTATCTTATACTTCGCCACGAATAAAATTAGTATTTCAAATTTAAAAAAAAAACTAAAAAAAATTAAAAAGACGTTTCCAGGGTTGGAAAACTTAAACTTTTTTTTTCTTATACAAAAGTAACTTACTAAAACAATTTTTTTTCTGTAAATTAAACATATCTTGTGTTCTTAAAAAAAAAGATTGACGTAAGGAATCAGAAAAACAAAAAGGATGATTCCAAGGATGGGAAACTTACACTTTTAGTAATATAAAAATTAATTACCGAAAACTAATTTTTTTTGTGTTTTTAAATAAACTTATTTTATACTTTAGTACGAATAAAATTGCTATTTTAAATTAAAAAAAAATTAAAAAATTAAAAACACGTTTCCAGGGTTGGAAAACTTTAATTTTTTCTATACAAAAGTAATTTACTCAAACTATTTTTTCCTTTTTTTTATAAATTAAACATATCTTATATTCTGAAAAGTAAGAGATCGGTGTAAGAAATCACAAAAATCAAAAGGGATGATTCCAGGGTTGGAAAACTTACACTTTTTGTGATACAAACAATTAACTACCGTAAACTAATTTTTTATTTATTTTTATTCAATAAACTTATTTTATACTTCATTACGAATAAAATTAGTATCTCAAGTTAAAAAAATTAAAAAGACATTTCCAGGGCTGGAAAACTTTAATTTTTTTTATACAAAAGTAAGCTACTAAAACAAATTCTTCCTTTTTCTCTATAAATTAAACATATCTTATATTCTTAAAATAGATTGGTGTAAGAAATCAGAAAAATCAAAAAGGATGATTCCAGGGTTGGGAAACTTACACTTTTTGTGATATATAAAAGTAACTAAATCTAATTAATTTTTTTCTATTCCTTTGTAAATTATATATATTTAACGTTTTGTAAAGAAAAGTTTGGTGTGGAAAATTATAAAAATAAAAACCACAGCTCCAGAGCTGGAAACTTTGATTTTTTTTCTGGATATTAAAGTAACTAAATCAAACATTAGTTTTTAATTTTCTTTCTTCTTTTTTCACTTAAAACACTTTCTATATTTTTTTAAGAACTACTAGATTGGTATAAGTAGTCAGAAAAATCGAAAATGATGTCTCTGGGTTTTGAAAATTAATTTTTTTTGTACATAAAATAATTATTTTTTCTTTTTGTTTATACTTTATGTATGTGCTTATGTATGTATCTCTATGCTACATAAACGCACTTTGGTAAAGGGTATATAAGATTCGGCATTGCCGAATATAGCACTCTTACTTGTTTAATTTATGAATGCGAGTATTTCGTATCCAAAGCAAAAACCATGGACTAAAATCTTTCCTAAGCAACAACCAAACAACTGTTGTATGGCAATTCACAAACCTTTTTTTTACTACAGTTATTTTTCGATTTAACGAACTATATAATATCAGCCCTGTTCGTTAAATTGAAAAATTCGTTAAACCGAGTACTATTTATGACAAAGTTTGTTTACTCAAAAACTATGGAAATAACAACTCAAAAATTTTTCGAGTATGCCTTTATTATTATTTTAATTATAAACAGAGTAATAAATAAAATATATGCAATTCATATGAATTTGTATTAAGATCTTGCATCAGAATCGTGTTAACAAAGAATAACTAAACAAAAAGTTCATTTTTAATCTAACAAAAAAATAATAATTTTTCAAGCTTATTTTTTTGAGAACTACTACTAATACAAATCTATTTTAAATGGCTTCAACGGAAAAAATTGCCAGAACATCGTTGGGAAATCGCCTTTCTCTATATGTCTATTGCTTTTGCATATTGTTTGCGGAAATCTTTGTATTTGCATCTCATTCTATACTTAAGACTCTAATTTTGTATTTGTTCGTTATATCGAGTACAAAATTATGGTACAAAGTTACGGTGTTCGTAATATAAGGTACTCAATTCAAAATTTTTATGAGTTCGCTAAATCCTGAATTCGTTAAACCGATGGTTCGTTAAATCGGAAAACTACTGTACTTCGGCTAATATTTTAGTTAGTTCTACTTAATTTTAAGTAAATTTTACAAAACCAAGTGATAAAGTAGATTTTGTTGTTTTTTTTTATGGGAAATATACTAGATTTCACGCGAAATCTCGTAAGTGTTAGATTTTTCGCAAATATAAACACACTACTAGAGCTTATTTTTGCATTCGCTTTAGTTTTTTTTATTACAAAATTTCTAATTGTTTTAATTGAAAATTTTTTAATATATAATTTTTCTTTATGCCACCAATTGTAGATAAGAAATTAGCCCATTGTGCAATCGCAAGTGCTTAGTTAAGATGTTTGTGTGTGTCTGTCTGACTGCTTACAATGATTATTTCATTTCATTTTGTTGTTGTGGTTGTAATTTTAAAAAACATATGCATGTGATTTGTTGTAAGTTTGTATTTGAATGTGTGTGTTCAAGTGTAAGTGTGTTTAGAAAGAACAAAAAATAAAAAATAAATAAAATAAATGCACATGTGTATCGTTTCTATGGTTTGCATTTACATCTGTGTACTGTGTTCTTTTTTTTTTTTCTTTCTTTCTATGATAGTAAAAACTACTTATTTACAAGGTGTAGAATGACATTGGTAGCGCCGATTCATTCATGCTGCTTTAAGCTGCAGCAGCTTTAGATATTGCACAAATCAGCTGCTAATGTGTTATAGAGAAGACTAAAAGAAATCATTGTCTCCAAAGAACACTTGTTGTTAGCAACTGCCAGCTCTGTAAGAAAGTCGAAAAAGATTTAAAAAAAAACTTAACACAGCGTGTATTGGACGTTGAATTTTATTAGAAATGCCTGGATTTGCATGAACGTGAACGTGTGTGTACGAGTGTGTTAAATTTTCAATTTAATGTTACAGTTGTAATACATATTCCAATACAAATTTGTTAGATGCTGATAAAGTTGTTTAAAAGTCAGTGATGAGACGACGATCATGATGACAACAAACAGCAAACGACCATGACGATAATGATGGTGATGCTGCTGATGATGTTGTAAACGTTTGTATCATTTGAAATTGATACTTGGTTATTAAGTTGACGCTCGCTGCAGTTTTCAAAAACTTTCCTTTGCTTTTTTATATTTATTTGCGCCTGTTGTTAATGGAGTTTAAGGCAAATTTAAATTGTTTCGTATGATTTTTCCTTGAAAAAAAACTGACCAGGTGATTGGCAAACTAAATTATTAATTTTATGGTTTTAAGTTTGAAAATTGTAGTGCTTGCTTATATATATATATATATATATATTTTTCTATAGATTTTCTGGTTCATAAAAATGTCGAAAATTGTTTTAAATTTCTTATTAAAAGAATTGAAATCTATTTGTGAGTCATTTCTATCAATTTAGTGTTTTTAGCACTGTTCTTGTTCTTCATTCTATGAAACCAATTAAATAAATATTGAAATATTTATGAGTTTGTTTTTCTAAACTGTCAATATTTTTTCATTTTATTTTCTTAATTGTCTATTATTGCAATTTGTTTGTAATTTAAGCTTTCAAATTTATTTATTCAAATGGTTTTTGCGCGAAAATGGAAAAAAAAGAATATACACAAGGTTTTCTAGTAAAAAGAAAAAAAAAATATTTTTTTTTCGCAAATAAAACAAGTATTGCGTAATGAAAAGTTATGGAAATATTGGGAAGTATGTACTTTAAATTATGCAAGATGATGCATATATGTATGTATTGGAAATAAATTTTAATGAGATAGTAATAAAATTATTGAATTTTCGGTGATGATGTTATTTCTGTGCTTGCAATTTTGATAAGCAATAAGTTTACATCAAATAGAGAATTTTGTTGACTTATTTTTCCATATTCCGCAATACAGGTTTTTAAAAGACTTTGGAATATATTTTTCTATGTAGAATTTGATTCAAAGTATTTATTTTCGATATCAGCAATAGTTAATTGAATATTTTGTAGTGCACTTTGCATTTAAGAAACTTTTTAAATAATGAGCCTGATTGTGTAAGGCGTATTTTAAATACGACTACGACTGTTTGTCAATAGATTAAAGAAGACTTCAACGGTTTTTCTTTTATCTATTACCAAACAGTCGTAGTCGTATTTGAAATATGGACCAATAATATTAGCTATTTGTAAAGTAATAATAATATTACCTATTTGTAAAGAGAAATTAAGTAGAGAGCACTTTAACCGACATCAGCCCTTTCTATAGTATTATATATTATTATTATTACCACTATAGAGACAGCGAGAAAGAGAGAGAGAAAATAATGTATGGATTTTATACAGCGTTGTCAACTTTTAAATTTCAAAACGCACAAAAATGGAGAAAAAAGCGCGCCATTTGCAAAAAAACGCACCATGCTTAGAATTTCTGTTTAGTTTAAAATGTTTATTGCATTAATCATGTATAAAAAGTACATTATTTTTTTTGTGTTAAAAATTTAACACTAAAACAGGCTTTTACAGATCAGGGTTAAAAAAATCATACATAAAAAACTTAGCAAATTTGTTTATATTCATTTGAACTGCATATATAATAATTTTTTTTTAATTTCATAAATTCTGTACAAAACTTATCAAAGAGATCCACGATTAATAGAAAGGATTCAAAGCTTATAAAAGTTCATTATTTATAATTTTTAACCTCCAACCAAAAGAAGGGGTGTTATTAACCCCCGACCCAAAAAGGGGTGTTATAAGTTTGTAGTGTGTGTCTCTAGTACAGCTCTAAAATAAACTGTTGCATAGTAAAAAAAAATATTTTTGGATTTGTTCCAATGTAATCTACAAAATGTCTCTACCAAAGAAATATATGACTTATACAACTTTCATAATTAAGGGCACATACATATCTATGCATTACTTTGTACAAGATGGTACATTTTTGTACATTAATTTTTCAAATTCGGCTTAAAACTTTTTAACAGAGATCAAAAATTAATTATTCCAAATTAATAAAGCTAATATTTTCATCATTATTGTTATCATCTGGCCATAAAACAGATTTCATTTCAAATTGTGATACTTTGTAAACATCATTACTATTAATATGGTAATGAAGTTGATACGTTTCACAAGAAGAATTTTGCGGTTTTAACCAATAGTTGTGTTAAATTTGCGTTGGTGCCACCAAAAATTAAAAACGCACCGAAATTTTGAAAAAAGCGCACCACGCACCAACTAAGGAATTTTTCGCGCAAAAAATTTCAAAAAGCACCCAAAATGGTGCGAAACGCACCAAGTTGACAACGCTGATTTTATATATGTGGTTTTTTCTATCTCATTGTGAAATCAAAATTTGAGCTACAAAAATTTAATTTATGCCTGTCAAATCTAACTTAATTTAACAAGAGTTTTTAAAAAAGCAACACGATGGGATGGAAAAGTCAATACTACTGTTTTTTTTTTATTTGATACTCTTAAAATAGTTTTTATTGTTGTACTTGCATACTAACTATGGTAACTTATATCATATATTACATTTACACAAGTCTTCACTTGTGCCCAGCAGAAAGTATAAGTCTCAGGATTTTGTAGCTATGAACATTCCTTAGGGAAATATTTAATGTTATTGCTACTTAGCAAATATTGGTTAAAACTGGGTTGCATGTCGTCAACATATTACCATGATATGAAACTCAAAACCGATATGATGCCGCTTTAAATTTCTTAGTTATACTAAGAGCATAATAAGCAACATAGTACAAGGCTACGTAAAATTAATGAGTGTCCATATTCTACATTATTACTAACGGGTGTTTTTTTAGAGGTATAGAACTTTGAATTGAAATAAAACACAAGAAAATCGTTTTAATGTCCATCAATTTGGCTTTATTGGAAGGATAATTTTATGCCATTAATGTTTAAATATGATTTCGGGCACGTGGCCGCCGCGGCTGGCTCGAATAAAGCCAATTCTACAGGTCCAATTTTCAACCACTTTTTCGAGCATATGGGGCCGTATGTTGGCAATAACGCCACAAATGTTGGCTTCCAAGTCCCCTAACGTTTCTGGTTTGTTGGCGTAGACGAGCGACTTCACATATCCCCAAAGAAAATAATCCAATGGTGTCAAATCACACGATCTTGGTGGCCAATTGACAGGTCCATTCCGCGAAATTATGCGCTCATCGAATGTTTCCTTCAATAAATCGATTGTGACGTGCGCTGTGTGGCATGTAGCGCCGTCTTGTTGGAACCACAACTCATCCACATTCATGCCATCCAATTCGGGAACAAAATAGTCGGTTATCATGGCTCTATACCGGTCTCCATTAACGGTAACTGACTCTCCAGCATTATTTCGGAAGAAGTATGGCCCAATGACTCCACCAGCCCATAGAGCACACCAAACAGTCAGTTTTTGTGGATGTAATGGCGTCTCAAGGGTCTCATGTGGATTCTCTTCTTTCCAAATGTGGCAATTTTGCTTGTTGACGTAGCCATTCAACCAAAAATGAGCCTCATCACTGAACAAAATTTTGCGATGAAAATCAGCATCGAGATCAATATCATTTTCGGCCCATACACCAAAATCACGACGCATTGCATGGTCTCGCGATGGACAAAGCTCCAATTGCTGTGCACGGTGGCGAATCGATTCATTCGGGTCCTCTTCAACAATTTGCTCTACAGCGGCAATTGTTTCTTCGGTGCGCACTGTTCGACGTCTCTGCGGATGCGTATTATCACATAGAGTAAGCGTAGTGCGAAAACGATCCATGGTTAACCGAATTAATTGCTCTGATGGACGATTATGTCGACCATAAAATGGACGGAGCTTGCGGTAAACTTCGCGAACTGAACCATTATTTTCGAAATAAATTTGCACGATTTGCAAGCGTTGTTCTTTTGTCAACCTGTTCATGATGAAATGGCAAACTAAATTAAATATTAATCACTTGACAGCTGACAAAATGGCCACCAGTTAAAAAAGTGATGCCAACTTAAAGTTCTATACCTCAATAAAAAACACCCATTACTATTGTTATTAAATTGTCTTATCAATTTACAAGAAAGATTATAGGGAAAAACTATTTTTATTCAGTATACTTATTATCTTCTTTCTGTTTTTCTTATGGAATTCAGTATCACTTATTGTCAATATTCGTTCTATTAAGTTCTTAGCCCTATTAATTATCATCCACTTTTGATGTTTTGAATAATAAATAATAATCCTACCAGATGAAGTTGGCTTTTCTAACCAGTATATTGACAATTTATCATCTCCCCTTTTTAATACTAATGTGTATAAATACGAAAGCTTTGAGTTATTTTCTATTTCAATTGTAAATTTTTTGTCTGGGTGGAAAGAATTTAATGTTGATAGTATGTAAATCATCAACATATTTCACTATAAATTTTGGTTTAATAGCTAATTTTCTGATACATTCATCTAATAATTTTTCCATCACTATATCGGTTATTATAGGTGAAGCTGGAGATTCCATAGGGAGACCTTTTTGTTGTTATTTTACTAGTTATTATTTTATTGTAATGATTTACAGGTACCCGCAACTAGTTCCAAAGGTAATGAATTAATTATTCTGACACTGTTGTATATATAAAAAATTGTTCTAGACAACCTTTTAAGCGCATTCCACTCAGTTATTTGGATCACTTCCGTCCTATGACAACCATGTGTTAAATTCATTTATGATTAACCAAAAAAGTAACAACTTGGAGATGAGTTCATCAATGGTGTAACTAATAATTTGTATTGTCATATTTTGCTGGGTACTTATGTTCAAATAACAAAATCAAATGAATTAATCACTACTTAGATTTATTTGTTTTACAAAGTCTTTAGTTGATGAATATTGCTGCTTTTAGGTAAAAGCAACAGCCCCGACTCCTTTTCGGTTGAGTAATTCGAGCTCTTACATTTAACATTTTATTTCATTCAAAAATTTCTTTTCAAGTAAATGCCAAAAGCAATTGTCTTGTGTAACTTTTTTAATCGCAATTGTTTAAAATTAAACAACATACAAAATTAAAAATTTTTATACATTTTATGTTACTCATACAAAATTATTAAACAATTGTGCTTATCATTTGTTAATAAAATATGACAAGTATGTAATTATGACCCAAATTATTAAAGATAATATTCTTTTTTTTTTTCAGCTGTAGAACAGCATCCAGCCTCGTTATTGTTGTTGTCGTCAGCGATTTTACATTTCACCAATAATATTTTTGCCAAGTGAAAATTATAAAATATTAAATTGAAAAAAAAATCATAAAAACGATAATTAAAAATATTTGTAACTGCTGTTGTTTTTGTTTGCTCTGATACTGTTTTAAATAATAATTTAAAAAAAAAACGTTGTTTAACAATCTCATATTTTTTGTGTTACTCAAAAATAGCAAATTACAAAAAAAAAAAAAAAAAAAATTAACGGAAATTTCATTTCGTTACATTTTTCTTATCAAAATTGAAATGTAAAACTATATATTATTTTTTTTTGTGCAAAATTAACATTATTTTTTGCAGCTGCGGCTTTTTTTTCAATTAATACAAAACAAGCAATTGGTTTTTTTAAATAATTTGAATTAGTTTAATTTTTTGATGTTTGCTTAGTACATGTTTGGAAACATTTACATTTAGCTATCTTAATGTCTAGGAGCATCAAAATCGTAAGCTTTACCTTTTTTTCCTTAAATGTACCCCCTGTTTCCATAAGCCAAGCAGACGAGTCATCTAGAAAATTTTTATGAAAATGGCTCAAACAAATAAGTAATTTTCATATGCATTTAAAACTCCAGAATATAGTTTTAACCAGAATTAATGTCCTTACTCTGTTCGACGATTGTATCGTCTTGCCTGTGAACGAAAAAAATCCGCAGTTGAGATTCTTTAAAGAAATTATTATTTACTGTCTATGCTAGAAGGTTCATGTATTTGCTTTATGATTTTGTTCCAAACATTAATTCCAACACAGATATTTTTCATATTTTTTTCAAACTTTTGTATAATGCTTTAATTTAATTTTTACGTTTCAAAAACATGGCAATAATATTTTTATTTTTCTCATATCAAAGACAACAACCATTTTTGAAGAAAGTAATTTAGAGAATTCAAACACAAGCACTCAAAAGCATTTTCTTACAAAAACGTCCAAAATCTTCTTACTGAATTAGGGCAGTAAGTCAACCGGATTGAGCGGAATTTTAAATCGAAATCACTGGTGCTGTTTGCTGGGGGAGGGGTAATATTTGATCCATTTAAAAATTTCAAATGGTAAATTTATTTTCTATTTAAAAATGTTTGAGAATTGCCAATCAGTGAAAAGTTATTTATTTAAAAATATTTTTATACCTAAAGTGCTTAAAAATTTTAGTTCATAGATAACTTACGAGTTCAAAAATTTAATAGATTTTCTAAAAAATCCAGTATGATCTACCCAAATTTTTTTCAAATTAAAATTTCGTTTAAATTCCCTGGGTTTTTTCCAATTGGTCATTAATTAGCGTGTACGTTGAAAACCAAGTGCTTTTGTAAGTATTATTAACACAAAAAAAATTGGTACTTTTCCATAAAACTTTTAGGTTTTGTTAATGATTATTAAACAATTATTTCATGCGAAATTTAGTTTTCTAGTTCGATTCGACTAATGACAAACACACACACATGAAATATCAATACACTTACATATTTAACCCTTTGGCGAACGCACCAAGTCAATGAGAATTTTGCAAAATTTTCTACATGATTAGAGAGAACAAAATAAATGTGATTAAATAATTTTAAGATTAATGCCCTTATTCAGTAAGAAGATTTAGGACGTTTTTGTTTTAAAACACTTTTGAGTTCTTGTGTTTGAATTCTCTAAATTATTTGCTTCAAAAATGGTTGTCTTTAAAACATAAAAGTTATATAAATAAATAAATATATAAATAAATAAATAAATAAATAAATAAATAAATAAATAAATAAATAAATAAATAAATAAATAAATAAAAATTAATTTAAAGTATAATACAATAGTTTGAAAAATATATGAAAAAATATGTGTTGGAAATAATGTTTGGAACAAAAATCATAAAGCAAATACACGAACCTTCTAGCGTAGACAATAAATAATAATTGTTTTAAAGAATCACAATAGCGGTGTTTTTCGTTCATAGACAAGAAGATACAATCGTCCAAAAGAATTAGGGCATAAGAATTTATCATTGAGCACAAAATTTTACTCAACATTTTTATTTTTTGATTCTGTTAATTTCTTTATTGACTAAAATAAAAATATGTTTTCAATCAATATTCACACAATTTTGTTTAACAAATATGCAAAAAAATCGTCATCATAGAAAATTCCATAATTTTTTTAATAATTTTTTAATCAATAATTTCCCTTTTCAAATATCAAAATTAGTTTTTTTTTATATAATTAGCACTAACAAAAAACAGCAACCAAACTAACTTTATCAATAGCCAAAGTTCTTAGTTTTATCTTCAAGAAAATTTATTGGAACTTTTTCAAACAAATTTTTTTTTTTCAACTGGGTAAAAATTGTTTATTAAATTTATTATATATAAAAAGTATCAATAGTCCAATTCACAATCTTGTGCAAATGGTCTTGCATCTAACCATGTACAAAATGGTATAGTATATTGATACTCACCACTTAACAATTCTTAGGGCTAATAAATCAGTGCAAGTTAAACTCTATTTTTGGTTTAAAATGTGTTTAAACTAGCAAACCTATAAATCAATACAGTATTTAAACTACCTGTAAACGCATAAAATTGGGCGTTTAAACTACCAATACAGGCCATATGATTTTGTTAATTACAGACCATATGTTTTGCATTGAAAGAGCACACAACTTTTTTCCAAGCTTGTACTTTTTCTTCAGATCTTGTTCGACCTGTTTGCTTACATTCTATTATTCTTTTATACTATTCTACTTCGCCAAGCATAAATATAATTCCTCTCTCAGTACAATTTGGCGACATTTAATTGAATTTTTTTTTAACTTCTTCTTTGCCTTTTTGATTGTACAAAGAATTGATAGCCTGCTGCAAAACAGCTGCTTTTTGGCATTTATTCTAGTGCTGCCACAATATTATTTTTTAAACTACACATAAGGTGTAGTTCACTGATTTACTCCTGTTGCGTTTAAGCCACATATAAATTTGAGTTTAGTTTAACTAAACCAGCGTTTAAACTTTGACTGATTTATTAGCCCTTAGTGGTGAGTATCAATATACTATACCATTTTGCACATGCTACGATGTAAGACCATTTGCACAAGTTTGTGAATTGTTCTATTAAGTTTAGTCCGTGGCCATCATAGTGTTAAGGCATTTAAATGAATTTCAAACACTTGCATTTAATAATTTAGTTGCAACTTTAATCAAATAATTTTGTAGTCTTTTTTTTATTTATTTGCCTTTTGCATTTAATAAATTTTTCGTTTGTTCTTAGAATGTGGAATTTTAGTTCTTATCAGTGCAATTTTTTGTTTATTATTATTATTATTATTATTTATTTTTATTATTCTTTCTTTTTTTTTTTGTTAATTTATTAAGAATATATTTACATTAACTGAATAGTGTCAAATGATAAAAAATAAAAACTAAAACAGGGGTAGGAAAACTTTTTTTTTTTTTAATTTTTACACGAGGATTGAAATTGCAATTTTTGAGTATTATATTCCACGTCAACATTGTTTGAAAAAGACACCAGAAATTAAAAGAGTATAGAAAATGGTACCCAACCGTATCTAGTCTGTGTAGTAGAGGGCTGCGTAATCAGCCTTGAAATGTAAATACGTATTGATTTTTAAATGTATTCTCGTAGCATGTATTACACTAAGAGCTAGTTTTTAACATAAAGATAAACTCTACTTATCGGTTAACTCTAGTTTAAACTTAAAATTTTATTTTTCAGATAAAGATTATCTAGTTAATAATCTAGGTTTAACCGAGCAACATTGCCCAGTTAAACTATAGTTAGAACTGCCAAACAATAAATATATGAAATAAATATTACGCAATTGAACAAAAAAAATTACAGAAAAGTATAATAAATAAATATATTCATACATAAATAAAATGGATGCTTGTTATGACGACAAACATTTTAGTGATTATGAAACCAGAATAACTTGGATAGGACAATTGTGAGAAAAATAAAAGAGATAAAAACACGTCCAAATCATTTTTGTATGCATAATGAATTGGAGTTCTTGCAAAGATTTCGTTTAACAAATGGGTCTGTATGATGATTTTAGAATTAATTGAAAATAAAGTCTATTTCGTTGGGTGCAAAGTTTTATGATCTCTTTTGGTTATATTTTTGGAGCGTCACTATTTTTTAAGTCCACATCATATTTTACAAAAATTCAGAATTCAGTTATCGAAGTTTTTTTTTTAAATAAATTTAAAGAATTGTCACATCGCTTTTTAAGTGTTGCACTATTTACGTAAACTATTTTCAAGAATGCCACATCTATATTGAAAACAAAGTATGGCATTTCTAGCTAAATTGATAACTTTTAATCCATCACTGAAAAACAGCATGGGCGGTTGAATCCCGTTTAACTTTGTTTCTTGGTTAACTCAAACGTATGTTAAACAAAGTTTAACTATTTAGTAAGAAACCAGCCCTAAGCCAGTAATAAATGTTGTCGTTTAATAAGCGAAGCACTATGGATGTATTCGTGTACTTGTATATGAGTGCTAACAATAGATGTCGCGAAGACTTCTTGTTCGTAAAGCGAGTGCAAGACACATCAATATTCAGCTTCAATATATGTAGTTGTGTGCGTTTGTTTACCAAAAATAGTCACACATATACTATTGGTGTGAAAATTTTTTATAAAAAACGCACACAACTACACATATTGAAGCTGAATATTAATGGGTCTAGCACCCGCTTAACAAACACTCAAAAGAACAAGTGAGAGTGCTATATTCGCCTGTGCCGAATCTTATATACCCTTTACCAAAGTGCGTTTATGTAGTATAGAGATACATACATAAGCACATACATAAAGTAATTTCACCTAGTTACTTTTATGTGCAAAAAAAATTAATTTTCAAACCCTGGAATCATCAAATTAGATTTTTCTCATTCCTTTTATCAATATAGTAGTTCTTAAAAAAAATATAGAAAGTGTGTTAAGTGATAAAAAAGGGAATTCCAAAAAAATGTTTTATTTAGTTACTTTAATATCTAGAAAAAAAGTTCAAAGTTTCCAACTCTGGAGATGTGATTTTTATTTTTATAATTTTTCAAACCAAACTTTTTATTCCAAAACGTAAAATATGTATAATTTATAAAGGAAAAGATAAAAATTAATTAGACTTAGTTACTTTAATATATCACAAAAAGTTCCAGTTTCCCAACCCTGGAATCATCCTTTTTGATTTTTCTGATTTCTTACACCAATCTTTTTCTTTTGAGAATGTAAGATATGTTTAATTTATAAAGAAAAGGAAAAATTTGATTTAATAAGTTGCTTTTATATTTATAAGAAAAAAAAAATAAAGTATTCCAGCCCTGGAAACGTCTTTTTAAATTTAAATTTTTTTTTATTTGAAATACCAATTTTATTCGTGGTGAAGTATAAAATAAGTTTATTTAATAAAAATAAATAAAAAATTAGTTTACGGTAGTTAATTTTATATATCACAAAAATTGTAGGTTTTCTTTTTTGATTTTCTGATTTCTTACATCAATCTCTGCACTTTAAGAACATAATATATGTATAATTTGTAGAAAAAAGGAAAAATTAGTTTTAGTAAGTTACTTTTGTATAAGAAAAAAAATCAAAGTTTTCCAACCCTGGAAACTTCCTTTTAATTTTTTTGATTTTTTTTTTAAATCTTTTTTAAGAGTCTAAACACAATGTTTGCGGTGCGGTGTGATTTCTCGTTGCGCGAGAGAAAAATAAACATATATAAACGGAAGACGGCGACGGCAATACTTGTCATTGTTTGTTTAAATTTTTATTAATTTTTTTGTGCATACATTTTTATAAGAAATTTACTCTTTCTGTTAAATATTTTGTAATGGCAGTAACTAAAAACAAAAAATTATTAAAATTTTATACATTCGCAGATATATTTGATAAATTTTTTAAGCTTTTATATTTTATGACAAACATTTTTGAACTTCAAAATCATGTTTTTTGTTGTGAACACCGGCAATTATTCAAAAACTATGGCAACAACAGAAAGAGAAAGAAAGTCGAAAATTGAGAGAATAAGAAAGTCTGCAATGAAAATAAAATAGATTTTAAATTCATGCCGTTCCGCACTGCGGGTTTTTACTTCAAAATCGTATGAAAAACCGCACCGCAATGAATTCTCGTTACATTGTGTTCAGACTCTAAAGTGAAATACTAATTTTATTCATTTTGAAGTATAAAATAAGTTTATTTAATAAAAAAATAATACAAACTACTTTTCAGTAGTTATTTTGTATGGCAAAATCAAGTTTAAGTTTCCCAGCTCTGAAACCGTGTGCTCGATTTTGCTGATTTTCAATACCAATCTTATTTCGACCATTTCTGACCCACCAGTCCAAGAACGAAGTCTCTAGCTTTTCTGGGAGCTTCGGAAAACCGATTTCACGTACAGACAGACGGACAGGCGGACAGACGGACATCGCTTATTCGTCTTCCCTATGCATAAGGATCCAGAATATATATACTTTATGGCTCGCTTATAAATATTTTGGAAATTACAAACGGAATGACAAACCTTTTACCATTTTTTGGTAAAGGGTATAAAAAGAGTTGATGCGTGTATGCTTGTTATTTTGCATATTGTACGTTTGAGTGTGTGTTTGTAAGATGTAATGTAATGGTTGTTTTTTATTGAGGTATAGAACTTTAAGTTGGCATCACTTTTTTAACTGGCGGCCATTTTGTCAGCTGTCAAGTGATTAATATTTAGTTTGGTTTGCCATTTCATCATGAGCAGGTTGACAAAAGAACAACGCTTGCAAATCGTGCAAATTTATTTCGAAAATAATGGTTCAGTTCGCGAAGTTTACCGCAAGCTCCGTCCATTTTATGGTCGACATAATCGTCCATCAGAGCAATTAATTCGGTTAACCATGGATCGTTTCCGCACTACGTTTACTCTATGTGATAATACGCATCCGCAGAGACGTCGAACAGTGCGCACCGAAGAAACAATTGCCGCTGTAGAGCAAAGTGTTGAAGAGGACCCGAATGAATCGATTCGTTAATGGAGACCGGTATAGAGCCATGATAACCGGCTATTTTGTTCCCGAATTGGATGGCATGAATGTGGATGAGTTGTGGTTCCAACAAGACGGCACTACATGCCACACAGCGCACGTCACAATCGATTTATTGAAGGAAACATTCGATGAGCGCTTAATTTCGCGGAATGGACCTGTCAATTGGCCACTAAGATCGTGTGATTTGACACCATTGGATTATTTTCTTTGGGGATATGTGAAGTCGCTCGTCTACGCCAACAAACCAGAAACGATAGGGGACTTGGAAGCCAACATTCGTGGCGTTATTGCCAACATACGGCCCCATATGCTCGAAAAAGTGGTTGAAAATTGGACCTGTAGAATTGGCTTTATTCGAGCCAGCCGCGGCAGCCACATGCCCGAAATCATATTTAAACATTAATGGCATAAAATTATCCTTCCAATAAAGCCAAATTGATGGACATTAAAACGATTTTCTTGTGTTTTATTTCAATTCAAAGTTCTATACCTCTAAAAAAAACACCCGTTAGATGGTTAGCTATTATGTGTTTAAGGGTAGTTTTTTAAAGCAAGCGCACACAACTAATGTCAATGCATGTGTGCGTTTGTTGTGCGCAGAAAAGTACATGCATGACATTTATATAAGCGCCCATGCGTATGAAGAAGCAAGCATCACAAATTCTTCTGTCACGAAGTATTTTCGTCTATACTCCTACACCTGTAATAACTGAAACAAAGGTCTTGCCAACAGTGTTGTTTAGCGTTTGTTTAAGAAGATTTTGCTGTAGTAAAGCGTTTGCAAAAACCCTCATGTCTTAAAAGTTATTGTAATTGGTCTTGGGCAGTGGTCTACTGTGTTCATTGAAATTATTTTGCTAAAAATTGAGGCTATCAGCGCAGAAGTGGCGTAACCCACATTTGTTTTTCGGCTGATGCTCCGATGATAAATGCACTATTTACATTATCAACTACCAAAAAAAGTACAGTAAACCACATTTTGGTATTCTAAAGAAAATTGAACTGAAAAATGGCTTTTACACAAATCATAATATGTATTACAAAGTAATAAATCAATTAAATAATTAAAAAGAGAAATTGTTTAAATATTTAGATGTGGGTTACACCACTTCTGCGCTGATAGCTTCAATTGTAACATTGTTTGGAAATCGTATCAGTATTTTTCGAGTTGCAAGATTTATTTGCTCTTACATGTTATGCACTAGGCACCACTGTGCAGTGTTGATCTTTTTATAAATAAAACAAACATAAAGCTTTGATTTCAATGAAAATTTTATTTTATTATAGTGCTTGAACATATGCCATTACCTCCGAAAAACAATATTATTTAATTGACCACCTCTGGATTTTTTGCATCAGTAGATCCTTTTTGAGGTAGTTTTCGACCAATATCTTCGAGCATTTATGGCGCCATCTTGGTGATAGCTTAACGAATGTTGGTTTTCAAATAGTCCCTCGTTCGGGGAGTATCTGTGTTGGTACAATATTTGCTTCCTGGAAACTTTCCATACAATAAAGCCGACACCAGTTGTTTTATCTTGTTCAAATCATATATTGTCCAACAAATAATTTTAAATCGTAGCACAAAAAATTGGTTATCAGACAGCCAAGTGCGCTGAATTGTTGGCAATGCACAGTGGGCGATTTTGCAAAAAAAAAAAAATTAAAAAAAATTCTGCAGTTGCTAAACGGGCCGTCAAAAAAATATCATAGAGCATTTCAGCAGTTAATACGAAGCTTAAGTTTAAAATTTGTGAAACCACAAAACCCCAAAGTGGGCCTACTCCGATTAATAAAAATATTCAAATCTATGTCAACCTGATGTTCTTAATTTTTTGAAAGTAAAGAGCTAAATAAAGGCTTACTTCATTTATGGGTTTACGCCTAAAGCTTAAGAAATATTCGAGAAAAACATTAATATTTTAAATTTTTTTTACCTATCTTGGCGCACTGTTCTGCTAATGGAGAAGTTAAATGTTGTGCAATTTACAAAATGCATCTTTTTATTGAACTTGAAATAAAATTTTTATTATTTAAAGAAATATTTCATATCAAAAGTGCAATTATATGCAATTGAAATTAAAATAAAAAAAATCGATTTTTCGCTATTTTTTCCCAGAAAAAAGTGTATTAATTATATATATACAGCGGAATCTCTCTTGAGCGGACACCGAAGGGACCATTGAAATGTGTCCGTACAAGGGGACTGTCCGCTCAAGAGAAAGCAATTTCTTTGCTTATGGAGCAGTCGGGACCTGTCAAAAGTTTCCGTCTAAAGGGGGTGTCCGCCTATAGGAAGTGGCCGTTAAGGAAGATTCCACTGTATATGCTTTATATATATTTTGTATATATATTTATAATATATATAACACACCTACTCCATATTTGTACTTATTTAAAAGGTAATATTATGAGAAATTTTTAAAATTTTTTTTATTTTTTTAGTATTTCATATTTTTTAAATTTCATATTTTTGTTATCAACATCGAATTTGAGACTATTTGAGACATACATATGTTTTGAAATATTTCCAGAAATAAGATCTGCCTATGGCGAAAAATAAGTGAAATACAGTAAAAATACTGACAAATCCCATTTTAGGGATTTTGCGAAACTTCTTTGGGAATTGCCGGCCATTTAGAAGCAAATCTATTTTATTTTTATTTTATATGCACTATTTCAGCCTAAAATAGTCAATA
This sequence comes from Tachina grossa, assembly GCA_949987645.1. Classification (NCBI taxonomy): domain Eukaryota; kingdom Metazoa; phylum Arthropoda; class Insecta; order Diptera; family Tachinidae; genus Tachina; species Tachina grossa. Next base: position 170,246,275 of record OX465274.1, on the reverse strand, counting down.
GAATTTTTAAAGCATCATTTTTCCCAAGATAAGACCTCCAGGTTTGAACAGCTAGTTTTTTTTTGTAAGGAAAAGTAACACTCAGGCAATACGAGTACTATTACCAGATAGTGATAGAGGAGACAAGTGGTAAAGGGAGAGATAGAGGAAAGCTTAATTTTTTACAACTCTGTAAGATGTATTATTATCAATGATGCAGTGTTGCAGCGCCTCTGGTGTCAATGAGGCGTATTAAATTTAGGAAGCTATAGTAAGGTTTAAATTTCTACATGTTCCTTGGTTGTTAAACGATGCATATTCGTAAGTAGCTGTCAATTTATTGTTTAAGAAATATTAATATTATTAGTTTGCAAACTATTAGGATGCAAAGCTGCACTATGGGAAACTAGACAATAATATCGAATAAACTTACAAGATTTTTAATATTTATTTTGCTCAATTCACCAAGAAAAGTTTCTGGCCATTACAATATTACATTTTATATCCAACATTTTAATTATTTTTGCTGTAATAATATTTTTTTTTCAAACTGAGCAATGCTATTATTTATCTTTATCAAAATGCCAAAGACTACCAGGTAGCTTATAAATGTTAAAGATTACAACAAAACATAGTTTTTCAGACTTTTTGGCTATATTTGAGGCGTTTTATAAATTACTGCCCTGTTATTTGCTGCTGCACTGGGTCTCTGTTTTCATATTACAGTTCATTACTGCACAATTAACTTAAATATTGTCAGTTGAATTGTATGTAGTCGTATGTATGTGTATCAGTTGGTTATTGAGTCAGTAATTGATTATTATTTTTTCGATTATTTGTAATTGTAACGTTGTGTGTCTTGAAATTATTTTTTGTTTGCTTTTAAGTTTCTTGAACTTGTGTCCTTAAGCTTTTAAATACGTAAATTAAAATCGCTACATACGCGCATTTACACACAAATAAAAACGTATATATGTGTGTGTGTGTGTATGTATATGTGTATATGAGTGCATATACTGAGAAGCATTTAAATTTATTTACACTATTTACTTTACACATGTAATGTATTGTAATACTCATGTAGTTGTTGTTATTGGTGTTGTTGTTGTTGTTGTTGTTGTTGATGATGAAGATGTTGTCTTTTCTGCTTTTGTGCCTGTACTCGGATGTACTTAAGTGTGTGTGCTACTGCAGTTTTTTTTTGTTTGTTTTTGTTGCTGTTGTTTTTACTTGATCTTAAATCATCTTTTGTTGCTATAAAAAAAAATTAACAATATTTTTTCTTCTCTTTTTTTTTTTTTTTGGTTGAAGGACTCTGTATAGTTCAAGGTATTTGATGTTTTTTTTTCTGTTTTCTTAATTTGTATTTATTTTTGTCTGTTTTCATTATGCAGCTTATAAGATTTTTTTTAATTGTTGATCACAACAAGTAAAAAAATGATTGGTAAGTTTTTCTTTATATATGTTTTTAAATGTTAATTAATTATATAAATATTTATTTATAAGATGTTTTTCTTTAATCAAACAGTTTCGCTATTAAGCGTTTTGATTAATTGGTTAGTCTTTATTGATCATTAAATTTCAGGGTTGTTTTTCTTTTATATAGCCAAAAAATAAAAAATAAAGAAATAAGTATAATAAAGAAATAAAAATCTTATTTATATAATTTTTAAGGTAAAGGGTACTAAGCATCAGTTAACTTTACAAAAAAAATTGTTTTTCTTATGAATAATTAAATTCACAAAAGCCTTAGATTTCTTAAGAAGGGGTCACGGTTGCCAGAAATGCAGAATTATCTGGATTTTGCAGATTTTTGCCTTCAAAAAAGACGAAATGCAGATTTGAAGATTTTTGGCCTAAGAACGCAGATTTTTTAACTCCAATTATAGTGCAAATTTTTCGCATTTTTCTTAAAACTGCTACTATATCTTATTTCTTTTATGTGTGAACGACTCATAGTTTCTTGAGTTATAATTTTTGAACTTAGAAGACATCACTAGAGAAAAAGAAGAAGTAACTTTAATATCTGATATATGTATTAAGCCTATAGTACACGGCATGTAAAAGCCACATGCATATGTGGCGATGACGTCACGGACATTTTCATAATGGTTGCATATTTTTAAATTACTAGTAGTGGCTACATGCCGTAAAAATTTGATACAAAACTTTGTTCGAAAATACAAATGTTACACATATAGCCGAGTTGAACACATTTTCGGAGGTAGCAAATTTGTACATGCAAATATTGACAATATTTGCATGTGCATATGTATGTTACTAGTACACGACATGTAGCAAATGTAGCTTTGTGATGACGTCAAAATTACGTCAGAACCACATGCCCATGTGGTTGTTTACATGCCGTGTACTATAGGCTTAAGCTTATTCAAAATGTAATGTCTTTAGCACATTCATTTGCAAATGTCGAAAGAGTTTTCATTCAAGTGAACTTGAGTAAAATAAGACTTCGAAGTCCTTTGGATATTTATGCAACAAATTAAATGACTTTTGGTATAATTTTTTATATATCCGATTTCTTTTCTCAATAATTTTATATTATTTGCACATAACTATAAAGAATTTTTATGTTTTTGTTAGTCATATGTATTTCGTTTTTTCCTAAAGGAAGACGGGGTTTCCACATGCAAAGTTTACTTTGCCAAGTCTTGAGTTTGTTGGAGAGAAGAGAACAGAGATCGTATTCTATATTCCTTTTTCTTCAACAACCTCAAGACTTTGCAAAGTAAACTTCGCGTGTAGAAAAGCCGCCAAACTCATTAGGAGACTTCAACCAATGTGGCAGCTAATTGTAGAAAGCTAATGAGAAAATAACAATGGGTTAAAAATCGAAGATGTTAGCTTGTAAAGATTTTTGCTTGAAGCTTTTAAGCTTATCCTGCCGCATTCATAAAAAATAGCTTTGGTTTACAAAAGGTTTACAACACAAACTTTATATGGAAGTTTGTGTGAAACGTTTTGTAATCCAAAATAATTTTTATGAATAATGCGCCTCATTACGAGTGTCGTACTACGACTTCGACCAGACGATTTTATATTAGATCAAAGAAAAAATGTTGAAATGTTCTTTAGCCTATTAAAAAATCGTCGTAGTCAAAGTCGTAATATGACATTCGTAATAAGGCCCATTAACTATTATGTTTGTGTACGTAATTCTTAATAAAATATTGATAGTCGTTGTATAGACATATGAAGCTTTTTACCTTATTTCAAAAATTTTTTGGTTGAAGTCTGCTGATGAGTTTCTTAAGCAGAAACGAAACGCACATTCTTCATACATTAAAAGCTTATGTTCATAAAAAAATAAAATGTGCTTGAAAGTTATTTTACGAAAGATTTTTCTAAAAAATTTAAATAAAACATATTTTAAGACGAGTTTAAATTTTATGAATATGGGTTAGTGAAAAAATATTTATATAACACATGTTTATGTAAATTTTTTGAATAAAATATAAAAAAACTTTTTTTTTCAGATTTTTTGATGATTTTAAAAATAAAATGCAGATTTTGAAGATTTTTTCGCGAAAAATTTTTAAATTTTATCCTTAGAAATTCTGGCAACACTGGAAGGGGTACGTTACTCCCTCGGTTGTAACTACGATCGACCAAAAAACAAATTTTTCTTATTCTTTTCTTTTTTGTATTGTGTCATGTTTACGATAATAATAATTGAAACAACACCTAAACAAACTTTGAGATATAACGAATTTTTCGGTGTAACGAATGGGCTTGACATTATATCATTCGTTATACCGGAATTTGCCTGTACTTCCATATTTTACACTAAGTTGTTTTTTTTTGTGAATTTTTAATGGCATATCCTTCCTCTCTTTACAATTAAATAAACTATCGATCATTTCGCTTAAAAATGTTCGTATTTTTACAAATCAATATAAGACCTCTTACTAGAAAACCTTTACACATATTTAAGATGAAATAGAATACGAGAAGTGGAGGTTTATTATATTGCAATTGATATTTTGCGGTTGGCAAAAAATTATATTTTTATAATATTTATAATAATAATAATAATTTTTATAAAAATATATTATTTATATTTTTTTTCATTTTATTTTTAGTTTAACAAGAAGTTAGACTTGTATCGAACTCATTCAGTAGCTCCTTGTTGATATAAGCCAATGATCGAATCCGCGTACTATACATAAATAAGTTTGATCATAGGTTTCTGTTAAAAACGAGCTGGATACAAGTCTGCATGAAGTTATAGCACTCTACCCAAGAAATGCTTTTGTAAATTGGTATACAAAAGCGGAATTCACTATGCTACACCATCGCACGACATTTGAAAAGAAAGTTTCCTGATGTAATGAATTCCGATACGAACTTTAGCCTATTCAAATCATAAATATAAAAACAAATGAAGTTCGAAAAATAATAATTAAATTAACTGAATTAATGTTGTGTTTTGAAAATTTTCATAAACTCCATCATATCAGGGTTGTATTTTCTCAAAAGTCGTACGCTTGTGTAGGATAGTGAGTCGTAGCCGGGGAGCTGTTTTGAGCGAACCTACACTGATTAAAATATATAGGTATTTTTTAATATTTATGTGTATGTAAGTATTATTAAATTAAAAAAAAAAAGTATTTTTCTGAAATTATATACATAGATATTAAATAAAAATGGAATGATTCGCATACGTACGTACATGCTTCATAGGCGCTGATGTGCATAGCATCATATTTTTTTATTATTTCCGCAACAAATTTCGTTGAAACATACGATGCAATGCGTTTTTTCCGTTGCCGTTTGGAGTTGTTGTAATTTGTTTTGTGTTTTGTGTTTTTTTTTTTTTTTGCTATACGTTTATATCACTCGCTTTTGGTTTGTAAGTATGGGTGTAAGTATGCTATTGTATTTGACTATACATACATATGTTTATATATACATATTTATGCATAAATTTAAATTAAAGGCTTTATATAAACGTTACTTTTTTTTCTCTCTCTCTCTTAAAAAAATTTATTTATATAATAACGGTGAATCGTAGGCAAACACATAACACAAACTGTTAACAGAACTGTGCGTAAAATATCAAAAGTAAAAAAAGAATTAACGCCAAAAAAAAAACGGATTAACCAACAAACAATAAAAACATTAATTTATTTTTCTTTTTTTTGTGGAGAGTTTTTTCTCTTTTTAACTCGAACAGTATTTTGGTGATTTTCTCTTTTTTCCTCCTTACAAACACTCACGCACAGACAAATGATAACAAAAAAATCGCATAAATATGACGGAATTATGTAGAGGAGTTTAAATGTCTGCATGGACTTTTTCTTTTTTTTTTTTTTTGAACAATTTGTATGTAAATACGCACTTTTCCAAAAATATAAAAAAAATTATTGTAAATAATTATAGTATATATGAGGAATTTTTATATAAAATCATTATATATGTATTTTTTTTTTTAAATAAAATTAAATTGTGATGGCTGGCAGTTTGTGATGGTATTGATGGAGTGGTGCATTTAATGCAGGTGCTGCAGCAGAAGGATACTGGAATGTTGTTGTTGTTGTTGTTACATATACCACAGATGTTAAGTCTGTATGCGAATGCACAATAAACAGCAGTCTTGGTATACATACATATAATATTATCTTCTTTTTGTATAATTTTTATTTATTTTTGTTAAATGACAATATAATTTTCATTTAAAATTACTTATTTTCATTTGCCATTTTCTGTTATTGCTATTACATATACATACATTTTATGTATTTATATGTATATGTTGATATGTTGTTTTAATTGTTAATGTCACAAACAAAAATATTTTGAATTTAAAAAAAAAATAATTCAAAAGTATTTTTTATTATTGGTATGTATCATTTTACTTTTTTAATTATTTTCTGTTTAATTTCGCTTGAAGATTTACTTTATTTTTTTTTTCTAATTTATTCTAATGATTGCACTTTTGTTTTATAGCTGTTGTTTTTATTATTTCCTGTTGATTTTTTTTTTCAACAAAAATTTCAGTTTCTTGAATCAGTTTTTTATTTAACAAAAATTAATTACATAAATTTGGTAACAAAATATGTTGTTGTACAAGTGTAACTTTTTTAACATTTTGTTATGAAGTCTTAAAAAAACCTTTGAAAAGAATAAATGAAAATTTTTTTGGATTATTTAAATTAAATAAAAATAAAAAATGATATACAATTTTCACATTTCTACTAAAAATCACGTTTTTAATTAAAAGTGAAATTAAATTAATTTATATCAAAAATGCGTATTAAAACTATTTTATATATATTGCGTGCGTTTGAGGGTGTTTTTTTTTTAATATTAATTTTAAAGAAAATAACACGTTTAATAATTTTTAGCTAAAAGTCAAAAAACAATATAAAAATGATTTTTTTGGCCTTAAGTTGTTATTTCTTGTAATTATAATATTTATTTTTTCCAAAAATTTATAAAACGTTAAAAAAACAAATTTTTATTAAAATAATTGTTTTTTTAACGTTTTACAAACGATATATATATATATATATATTATGAATAAGACAGTATTTGTATAAAAATATTTCAGCTTTAGCGTTCATCGTTACAAAAGTACGTTCTACATATCTTTTAGCATATGCATGAATTATTGCAATAAAAGGAAAATTTTCCAAATATGGCGAAATGACTCAAAACTTTCATAGGAACCAGTAAACTTTAAGAAAGGTTATAATTGTGATTATAGCTCTTGATAAATGAACGAAGTCAAATCTTTAGCGCACAATTTTCTTGCGGTGTTTTTGGTACTCGAGTATGAAATCCATCGGGTAGATATGCGGTGTACCCGCGCAGGACTCTGATAGGAGCATCATATTGAAACGTGTTAGGAAAATTGAGTTGAGTGGCACTTGGAAAAAGTTCGTGTGCACTTCTTTCGACACTGTGTGTGTATAGAACAAATTTATTTTTTACTTAATATAATTCATTGAAAAATAAGCGTAAAAATAGATGCAAATCTTGAAAACTCTAAGGCAAAAATGTTCTTTATTAAAAACATTTTCAAAAATTACTATATAATTTTCTCAATATATTTTTTAAAATGTACATTTTTGAAAAGTATTTTATAATGATATTAAAAAATATCCAAAAATATCCTACCATATCCTTAAAAGATTATTATTTATTATGGAAAATTTAAAAGCTATGTTATGTAGTCTTCAGTCAACTCAATAAAGTGCCCGGTAAACGATCAACTATCAATCCATCAATCATATATTTGTGTGCACGCGGTCTTGTTTTTTTTTCAGATACAAGTACACGTTGTCGTCAGTGATTGATGATAGTCAAATAGTTTTGATATTTTTATTTGATGGCTGATTATTTGATCGTCTGCAACTCTGCTTGACGAAAAAATTTTGTTTTGGTTTGTAACGGCATTTGCATTTTATGAAATGTTCTTTGTAAAAAATCGTACTATCAAAAGTATACAAACAGTTTTGTTATTATTTATTATTACATTAACACAAAAGAAGAAAAATTAGAGCGGGAGATTGAAAAAATATTATTAAACTCTGTGTATTATTTTCTTAATGTTCCAACGAATACATGCGAATACCGCCCACAAAATTAAAATGCCGTTTGTGGATTTTATTTGGACGTCTCCGAAAAAGCGTCAATTAAACTACACTAATACAATACATACACTGATTGACGCTTTTATTTGATCGTTTCCAGAGCCCATAAAAGGTGCTATGCTGCGCATTAAAATTTATTGTTTGTTTATTTCTTGTGTGTATGGGTCATGAAAGTACTTCATTTATATAAACTTATAACAACATTAAAAAATTCTTCTCAGCCATGTTCGCCTGCATGTGCGTAATTTAATTGGTTAATATCCCCAGGAACCCAAATGTGGGGAAATAAGTTTTACTTTTAAAAAATTAGCAAAAATTTGGATTAATTATTCTTAATACACATGAAAACTATGATGGATGGAAATAAGACGACTACCGACAATAAAATTGTTTTGTTGTTGGTTGAAAACTGAATTGATGTTAATTTTTTTTGGTACCTTGGAATATTGATATCTGAATAAAATATTACAAGCTTAAGTCTAAAATAATCAATATATTTTAGTTAATAAAATCTGCTGCACGTTTTTACTTATTTACTTATCTATCGCGTTACAGCAGGGCTACTTGTACTTAACAGAATTCCAGACTACTGGATTTGTTTCTTATTTGATTTTTTGAGCACATAGAAAATATACTTTTTGAATTAAAAAAAATTATAATCAATTAAAATTTTAATTAAGTCAATTAAAGTTTTGTTTAAATTGAATAACATTTTAATTAAAATTTTAATTACGTTAATTTTTTTTTAAATTTATTCCAGATAATATTTAGTTAAAAATTGAGTTAAGTAAGTTAATTTATTTTTAATATATGCAAGAGGTTTAATTGATAAAATTAAATTTTTAATTAATTACTTGCATTTTTTTCAGATATTACAAATATTTTTTTTTATATAATTTTTATATTTATTTTATTATGGAGTTTGGTTGAAGATTTTATGCTTAATATATCCATTTTGCCGGCTTTAATTATTTTTCTCTTGCGCAAAATGGCATCTGCTCGCAGCCATATTGAATTTTCAATTTTTTCATATCTGAACAATTTCCTGATTTAGACAAATCGGCCCACTTGTTTTAGTCTGTAGTAGCGCAAAGAACATGCTTAAATCTTAGACCCCTGCACAAGACCACTTACAAGAACTTTTAAGATATGAAGGATTTTTCAAATGCTTTACTACAGCGAAATCTTTTTAAGCAAATGGTAATCAACACTGTTGGCAAGACTTTTGTTTTCGTTATTGTAAGTATAGGAGTACAGAAGAAAATACTTCGAGACGAAAAAAATTAGTGACGCTTGCTTCTTCATACCCATGGGCGCGTATACGAACGTCACAAATGCCAACAATAAACGCACATATGCATTGACATAAGTTGTGTTGCGCTTGCTTTAAAAAGTACCCTTAAGCGCATAATAGCTTACCATTTACATCTTGCACACACACTTTAACGTACAATATACAAAATAACAAGCATACACGCATCAACGCTTCGCTATATCGCCTGATAACAATACATCCATCGTGCTTCCTTTGTTATACGACATCATTTGTTATTGGTTTATTATAATACATGCTACGACAATACATTTAAAAAACAAGACGTATTTACATTTCAAGACTGCTTACGCAACCCTCTATTACCTATTATTAATATGAATTTTTACTGAAATGGAATATGAGAAATGATTCTACTGTTTACACAATTATATATGTATATGATTGATGGTATTACTTCCTGCTAATCTGAACATAGAAAATGAATAAAAAAATACGAATTAATAGAAAATGAATAGTAATTCTTACAAATGCATTTACGAATGGTAAATCAACAACTGCCCACACAATATAATCATTTCTCATATTCCATTTCATTAAAAATTTATGTTAAATAGCTGATGTTAACAACAGTCTCTGCATAAGTAGGTAGGCATGGGTGTTGATAAACTGCGTGGCTGCAGAGAAAAATGCAACATTTCCCCCAGCTAAAAGTAAAGTATAATTTTTCTTATCTGCTTTAGAAAAACGCATTAATTAATAAAAATATTTCATTCAAAATGAATTTAAAATACAGAACTTAAGACCGATTGCGATAGTTTTTGTAAATTTATATTCAAAAATATTTTTCTAAAATTTAAAAGTAATTTAAACAAGTAAGAGTGCTATATTCGGCTGTGCCGAATCTTATATACCCTTTACCAAAGTGTTTTTATGTAGTATAGAGATACATACATAAGCACATACATAAAGTATAAACAAAAAGAAAAAAATAATTTGACCTAGTTACTTTTATGTACAAAAAAAAAATTAACTTTCAAACCCTAAAATCATCATTTTAGATTCTTATGATTTCTAACACTAATCTCTTTCTTTTAAGAATATAAGATATCTTTAATTTATAGAGAAAAAAAGAAAAATTTGAAATTTGCTTTAGTAAGTTACTTTTGTATAAAAAAAGTAAAGTTTTCCAACCCTGGAAACATCTTTTTAGTTTTTTGAAGTTGAGTTTTTAATTTGAAATACCAATTTTATTCGTACTGAAACATAAAATAAGTTTATTTATTTAAAAAAATAAAAATTAATTTTCGGTATCATAAAAGGTTTCAGTTTCCCAACCCTGGAATCATCCTTTTTATTTTTTCTGATTTCTGACACCAATCTTTTTCTTTTAAGAATATAAGATATGTTTCATTTATAGAAACAAAGGAAAATTTTGTTTTAGTAAGTTGCTTTTGTATAAGAAAAAAAGTTAAAGTTTTCCAACCCTGGAAACGTCTTTTTAAATTTTTTAATTTTTTAAATCTTTTTTTTTAATTAGAAATACCAACTATATTCATACTGAAGTATAAAATGAGTTTATTTAATAATAAAATACTAATAACTAGTTTTCGGTAGTTATTTTGTATGGCAAAATGAAGTTTAAGCTTCCCAGCTCTGAAACCGTCTGCTCGATTTTGCTGATCTTCAATACCAATCTTATTTAGGCCATTTATGACACACCAGTCTAAGAACGAAGTCTCTAGCTTTTCTGGGAGCTTCGGAAAACCGATTTCACTTACAGACAGACGGACAGACGGACATCGCTTATTCGTCTTCGCTATGCATAAGGATCCAGAATATATATACTTTATGGCTCGCGTATTAATATTCTGGAAATTACAAATGGAATGACAAACCTATATAAACCCTTTTACCATTTTTTGGTAAAGGGTATAAAAATTGACGATAATATATCTGTAGCAATAAGGAAAAAGTGCTTAAGTCATATTTTACTGTTTTGCAATAGAGCACTTTTAAGCGTTTAAGTCGATTTTCAGAAATTTATTTCTTTTACATTTAAATAAGGAAATTCTTAGTTAACCTTAAGTTATTTCAGCAAACATCTTTCTACACAATATAAGTAATACATTCAAGTTGAAATATGTATATCAAAGTATAACCTAAATTAAGCTTTTATTCCAAATGAGATTAGAAGTCTAAAAAGATAATTCTCAAGTCATAGTGCTATATCTCCCTGAAAAATCACACAAATTAATTGAGATTTTGACCAGAGGTACTTTTAAATATGCAGATTACGGAGGTGCCATTAGATCAAAAGCTGCTAATCTTGACTTAAGCACTTTTTCCTTTTTGCGACAGATATGTCGTTAAAGCGATTTTTTTTATTAAAAAAAATCAAGTCTTCAACCTATAACTTAGAGTGTGGTAAGTTTTTTCAAAAAACTTTTGATCATCATTAATAGGATCATTTGTTATGGCGTCCTTCCCAACTATGTACTTATTTTCAATTTAATAAAGTTCTAGTGCAGTGGTATTGTAATGTTAAATTTTTTTATTATTCACTGTTTAAAAAAAAAAAATACTATTCTCAGGACCACTAGTTCAGTGCTTTGTAATGTAACTTTATGTTATTATTCACTGTACAAAAAAAAACTATTCTCAGGACCATCTCCCATTTAAGAGTTTTATGGTCATTAACAAACATAAAAAAAGAAAAGCAAAATTCATTATAAAAAATTTTAAATTTGCTAAAGTGGGATGAAAAATTAAAAAAGCAACCAACAGATTACAGTTTACTTTCTAATAAAGTAAAACTTAAGACTTGGTGTCCATCACAATGAATCCATATGGGTCTCCTTGTGGAGTTTTGTTGCATCACCAATCTTACTAACCTAACGCTTGGTTTTCTGGAAAGCTTGTCAATAATAATTATTTTATTATTGAAACCAAATAGATAAAAAAGTAAGCATTCATGTGCATACTTCGAAACTTAAAAAAGCTGGAAGAAATAGAGAACCAATCTAAGTTTTGGCTTTAAGTCTTACAAAAAATGTCTACCCACTTTCCGGTCACTCTTTAGTAAATTAAAACAACAACAACCGCTCTTTATACATACAGTACACCTTTTTTTTTTTTTTTTGCTTTAATTTCTTTCTTAATATCCTTTATTTTATATTTTTTTCACAAAAAATTTTTTTCGAACGATTTTATTTCCTCCTGATTTTGTGTTAAAAAAATAACAAAAATTCCTTAATTTTTGGGTGTAGAGAGCATGTAATTTTTTTTTAAATATTTTTCTTTGCATTTGTGTGTGTGTGTGTGTGTGTGTTTCTCATAGCAGCCATCATAGTTACGGAAATCCCGACGGCAAAGTTTAGTTAAGAACTCAACTACGTACGTATGAATGAATGAGTGAATGGATGAATGTCGTCGTCGTCGTCGACAAACAACAAAACCTCTAGACAAGGAATTGTTGCAAAAATAATAAAAAAAATAAAAATAAAAAATAAAACAAAATTCAGAAGATGTAGAAAGAAGAGCACTAGCTTTTTTTTTTTTTTTTTTTTTGAATGCTAAACGTTGGCAAATGCTGCTGCTGATGAAAAAAATTAATAATAATAAATTGAAGAAGAAAAAGTAAAAGGTGTATTTTATAAAATGTTAAAAATTAAACTACAAAAAAAGTATTTTGGCTAAAAAAATATTGTTTGTAGTAGAGTACCCAGCTACCAAAAAAAAAAAAAAAGTTGTATAAATATTTTAATTTTCAGCGTTTACATTTTCTGTCAGTTTTTCTTTTAATTTTTTGTTTTTGGGAAACAATTTTTTCTAATTGAAATTTGTTCAAGTCCGCTGTGTTTTTTTTAATATTATTTTTGGCCTTCAGGTTTCAGTTTTTTCAACTGTCTGTAAAGTAAAGTAAATTAAAAAAAAAATTAAAAATAATAGAAAACCTGATAAAGAAAAATAGAGTATTTAAATAAGATAAACTAAATATTAAGCTTAAAGCTTCTGGCCATGGCTGCAATTTAAATGATGAGACGCCTGATAATGGGGGATGATGGGGAGAAGGTAGCAAAATAAGGCTAACTAAGGGCCTAATTGTGTAAAACGCAACGCCAAGCGTTGTCAAATTTTGTATGGAAAAAATCTAAATTACAAAAAACAAAATACATACAAAATTTATCAACGCCAAGCGTTGCGTTTTACAAAATTAGGCCCTAAATTTTATTCTAAAATATTGCAAAGCTTAAGAATAAAAAAATAAAAAGTGTATTAAAAAATTTAAGGAGTAACAGATCATGAAGCAGAAGGTAGTTAACTAACTTCGGATCCTTACGAAGGCTTTTAGTAAAGGCATACCAATGCAAAACCTTCTAGACGCAAATCCATGTTTAATTTTTCTCATATATCACACTACATAATTAATAAAATATTTAATGCTGTAAAAAAAATTAAAAAACACTGATCTTAACCTGTTTAAGAAATTATTTTATTTCCCAAAAACTTTGTTGAGATGATACTATTTTTAATTGGTAAAAATATTTTGTTTTTATTGCCACTGAGACGTTCTTTAAGTAATACTCTAACCCAAGTTTTAAGTAAAATATTAAACTATTACGTTGTGTCACTTTTATAAGCATATCTGTTACACTATTCAGAAAACTGACATACTTTAAATAATTTTTGACTCCAATCAAATGAGAATTGTAGCACAAATAATCGCACAAATTGTATGCAGTATATACAGGGTGGCCCAAAATGGGCGAAGGGGTTTGAATACCTTATAACTTGTGTATTACATTTTTGTTGATGTGTAAACATCTATACGCTAGGGGTAAAAATCTTTTGACTTTGATTTCTTTGCTGAAATTTCTTTGTTGAGATTTCTTTGCTTTTCTTTCACAGCATTGTCAAATCGGTGTGAGCAATGTATGAGTGTATTAGTGTTCGAAAGAAGCAATACCAAGCAGAGAAACAAGTCGACCGGCTCGAAGCCGACGGTGCGCCACCGCCGGTTATTTTTCTGTATATTTCCGTACACCAAAGGCGAAAATGAACCGTAAGAGCTACGGACTTGAAATTTGGACACAATGTGTAGACATTTGGCCACTACAACAACAAATACATGAGAGTTAAAAACTAAAGGGTGTTCCAAAACGAGCAACGAAAAATGTTAAAATCCCATGTAATACACATACAATTGTATGTACATACATACACTTGAAATTTTAAAAGTTAGTGTATTTTTATACAGACTACAACAATTAACACTAAATTTAAAAAATTTAAATCAATGGATGTTCCATCAGTTAATGCAATTTTGACTTTGTAATTTTGACAACTTGCTGTATCTTGGAAATCGTAAGAGCAAAACTCTTGAAATTTTCAAAAACGGTAAAACTAAAAAATCTATAAAATATAAAATCGCCAAATATAAAAAAATCGCAAAAAACAAAAAAAAATCGCCAAAACGAAAAAAGCACCAAATTAAAAAAAATCTCTAGGACTAAAATAAATCGCGAAAAAACGGAAAAATCGCCAAAATAAAAAAAATCCTTAAACAAAAAAATCGCCAATATGAAAAAATCGTCTAAATAAAAAAAACCCCAAAAACAGAAAAAATCGCCAAAATGAAAAAAACCCCAAAAAACAGAAAAAAATCGCCAAAATGAAAAAATCGCCAAAATGAAAGAATTGCGAAAACTAAAAAAACCCAAAACGAGAAAAAAAACGCCAAAACGAGAAAAAAGCGATAAAACTGAAAAAAAATCGTTTAAACTGAAAAACTTAAAAAATTAAGAAAGCTAAATCAAAAAAAAAAAATGATCAAAACCGAATGTGCGCGAGTCAAAGTCGCACTTTACTGAATTTATTTTAATTGCAATGCGTACACAACAACAAAAACAGCAACAACTAAACGATGAACAACAGGAATTTAAAATTAAAAAGTAAAAGTAAAGGCATTTACCATAGATGAGCACTGCAGTACCACTAAAGTTTCAGTAAAAGCAATAAAAAATATTTAACAAGTAAATTTTTACTGATTACTAAAATTTTTTTCTACAATTTTTATAAATTGCCTAAATGATTTATTATATGATGAGGTGCATTTAATTTTCAGTAATCAGTAATGCCCGTATTCATAATGAAATTCTACCAAGTGGCTGAATGTTTTTCATACAAAAGTTTCAAAATTTGAATGAAAAAACTTTGCCACTTGCTTCAATTTTTTTATGATTACGGCCCTAACATTTTACTGGCAGTGCAAATTAAATTTCATTAGCAGTAAAAATTTACTAAATTTTTTTAGTAATCAGTAAATTTACTGCTTACTGCAATTTTGAATGCAGTACATATACATATACTGCAGTGTGCCCATTTACTAACCAAATAAGTTTAATAAACCAAACAAAAACCAACAAATTCATATGTATTTACAACATTGAAAGTTTTGATACTTTTAATTAATTAATTTAAAAAAAGATACTAAAAGCATAAGTACTTCCAACTTAAAAAAAAATTTTCATTACTAGATGTTTACACATCTCCTCTGTGATCGGACTCATATTGCTTTTTTATTTTTCTTTTCAGTATTTGGTAAATAAGACTTAGGGCATTTGTCCAACAATTGAAACCTACAGATTACCAGCAACGACTTGATTATGCTATTTATTTTCGTCAAAAAGCCAAAGAAAATCCTGCTTTTATTCATAATTTAATTATAAGCGTCGAAGCCAAGCCCATTTCCAATTAAATGGGTTCGTTAATAGGCAAAACTGTAGGATATGGACTAAGGAAAATCCCAGAGTAGTTAAAGGGCGAGAATTACACCATCATAAGTGTACCGTTTGGTGCGATTTTTCGTCGGAGAAGATAATATTTTTTTCGAAAATGAACTCGGTATCGCCGTTTTCATCAATGGTGTTAGAATTCGTTGAATTGTGTACTGTTCCAGTTTAAATTCCCCAAGTCTTTTTTACAAAATACTAAAAAAAATAATAAAAAAAAATATAATAAAAAAGTTATAAGAAATTCAAAACCCTTCGCCCATTTTGGGCCACCCTGTACAAGACACATGCTTTTTAATTGAAAGTTTAAAGGTTATAAAATATTAGTTCTTTTAAAATTATATAATCTTGGGGGCAGTTTGAAGAATTTGCGGTTGCACTCGTATGAGATGACGGGTACATTAGTATGATATGACCATAATATGATGATTAATTGCATGTTATTGTAAATAAAATAAAAAACAAATTTTATTTTCGAAATTTTTTTTGTAACAACAGGTTGACCTTGCAGGTCATTCCTAAAGCTTATAGCCAAGCTACAGTTTTTGGTCAAATTTTCGGCATGCGAGACATTTTTTTAAATATATAAAAATCAGTGAATATCTAAAATCAATTTAACTAGGAAATCTGAGTTAGGGCCTGTGCCAAACGGTAGCAAAGTACTAATGTAAGTAAATTTTTGACACTTCTGAGGTGAATAAAATTTCACTAGCCCTGGGGGCTAGTAGAATTTTTGACACAACAGATACACTTTTGACAACCAGCAAATAAGAAGCATGGTAACATAAAGGCAAAACCACCGCCGTCGCTTCGTGCCGTCGCCTTTTATATACATTCTTAGGTCTCAAATGTAGTTAGACTGTGAAAAATGCACTGTTTATTTTAATTTGTGAAAAATTTTGCATCATTTATATAATATTATATAATTTTTTGCTACGAGTATATTGTTTTATAAAAAATTTATTCTTTAAGCAGTCTTTTGGCAGTCGGCGGCTTGTAGTCAAATATTTTGTTTCGCCGCCGCAGGAATTTTTTCATCAGCTTCTTTCTATACTAAAGCGAATTTGTCAAAATTTTACATTGTCAAAAAAGGTATCATTTGGCACAGCAGAAAAATTAAATTTTTTTCCCCACAGGCAAGTTTTATTTTACCATAGTACTTTTCTAAAATTAACTTTTTTTTAGAAATTTTTTGCCAACGACACACAGAAAATCATTTCATTTTATATGTAATTGTTAAATTCAAACAATCAAATAATATTTTTATTGTAATAGGACCTGCCACAAAATTCATAAAATTAAATACCAAAATTTGTAGAAATTCAATAGATTACTATTAAACTTAATAATATTATTTATTTTTTAATACATGTTGTACAAAGTAAATTTTGCTTAATATGGTGTTATACAAATATGGGCGGAGTAACTAAACCATATGCCCAAGATATTATCAACTGTATTTTAAAAAAGTTTTGTGACTGACTGTACACGACCTATTGCCATCACATGGGAAGTAGTAACGTAGTTGTTAAATAAATTCCACAAAAAAAGCTCTAATCGATTATAAGGTTATCCGTGCCAGATCAGTCAACCAGTGCGAGCGAGACGAAAAACTCTCGAAGGTCACACACAAGCCTGACCGTACTTGAGAAATAACTACGATGACGCGAGAGCTGTCTTCTTCAACCCAGAGCTGCTTAATGACTGTTTCAAAAATATATTTGCTAAAAAAACCTGTCACAAATTTAGTCAAGTTTGCAGCATTTCACGTTAAAAGTTCAAAGTTAAGAGCTGATAAAATTTTGTACTTGATCGGCTTAGTAGTTTAGGTTTGTGAAAACTGTATTTCCCAATGTGATTCACTATCTTACGACATCTAAGTGAGCTCAACATCTTTTGAATGAAGCAAGTTTTATTCCGAACCGTTGATCTGGGGTCTAATCGTCGCTTGCGATAATGAGCAGATTCTATCACGGGCAATTCGTGGCACTTGTTATCGAATGAAATTACGAAATATTTCAATAGAGTTTATATGGGAATATTGCGTAATTTCGTTCGATAACGAGTGCAGTGATTTGCCCTTAGGTTTTTTTTCAATTTGAGATTATGGCATTCGATATCCAAACATATTATTACACTGTTCGATAGCGAATGCCATAACCTCAAACTGAATAAATGCGATCAAATCAGCTCGTTATCGAAAGAGACGATTAGAACCCATTGTTTTAGCTATGAGATGTTTACATACATACTTATAGGCCCATATATACATGCACGAAAATTAAAATAATCAAAATAAATTCCAAGGAGATGAAAACATTGAGATATGATAAAATCTCGTCTTGCGAATCTGTGCCTCGTTTCTGCAAAAAATGTGAGAACTTTTCGAGTCGAAAAAACTTTTTATCATCCTGTGAAACTCGGGGTGAGTAAGAAAAAAACTGTATTTGTTGATTTTTTTTAAGTTTTATATATTTTTATGTGGGTAACGCTGTGTAAAATAAGACAAAAAATGTAATTATTTAATTTTTCTCTATGCGAGAACTTCTTACTGAATTCAGAAGGAAAAACTTTTTATTTTAGGCAATGATCACTTTAGTTTTCTCTAATAAAGAAAGAAAGAATGATTTTAGATATTCTCAGCATCGGAAATGGATTATAAGAATATTGAATTATATTTATTTGATATTTAACTAGTCTTTATTATATGGAGAATTTTTGGTTGATTGTTTGTTAACCAACGTAGACTTCAGCCAAGAGAATTATGAAAAAGACTAATCCTGTGTTTCCACAACATGAAAAGCAATAGTTTTTTAAAATAATTTTCATATAAATTTTTTACATGAGTCGCCAGCCTGACTTGTGGAAAGACGGTATAAAAACTTCATATATTTATTTTATAAAAAAAGTAGTAATTAAAAAACCTCTTTTAAAAACAAGCTTTTACAATTATCAAAAAAAAAAAAAAAATTATCCGCCATCATCAGATCAGCTCTATGTCATACTAATATTGCATTGTCATCCGATTTGTACATTAAAGCAAAATTTCAGCTTAATCGGAAATCGGGAAGTGGATAAAACTTAATTTGCAAGATTTGATTACAGACAGACAACGGGACAGGTGAAACTAAATAAAAACTTGTAAAAAAAAACATTATTGCTCAGAGAAGTTTTTTGTGCAAAAATGATAATGATAATGATAATGATATTATACACACACGCAAAATTATTGGCAACAAATTTTAAATAAACACACCAAAAAGTAATATGAATGATTTTGTTATATTAACTAAAATATTTGTAATATGAATTAAAAAATTTATTAAATTTTCACCTATAAGCAATTTGATAATATCAATTAAATTTTTCCACTCAAATTAATAAACACAATTAAAAATTTAATTGAATCAATTAAATTTTTAATTGAAAATATTAATTGGTGAATACTTTTTTCTGTGAAGTTTGTTTAAGATAAATTTTATTTTCGGCCAAATTATTTTACTACTTTCTATTAACTTTTGTCTTAGGTTAGGAAGGGTGGTGCTATAGCGCACCCTGTTGGGTCCATTGTAATATCTTTTGTC
Source organism: Tachina grossa (assembly GCA_949987645.1). Lineage (NCBI taxonomy): Eukaryota > Metazoa > Arthropoda > Insecta > Diptera > Tachinidae > Tachina > Tachina grossa. The sequence continues at coordinate 170,227,029 of OX465274.1, read as the reverse complement.
TTAAATGCTCCAGTAAACTTAACTAAAAAATATTTATTTTATTTTATAAACATTTTACGAAATTTTTATGAGAACTTACAAAATTATTTATAGATCAGCATTCATAAAAAATATCTACTGATTCAAAGAATTTAGTTATTGAAAATGAAATTTTGTTTTTTCTATACTGAAAAGTTATTTACTTGATTTGTTGTTTTTAATTTAAGAAAAAACAGGCTTTTTATGAAACTATTATTTAATTAAAAAAATGATTTTTTTTCCAAAAAAAACGTTTAAAAAATTCTGCAATTAAGTTTACAATATTTCTGAATATTCTTTAAATTGAACAAATTAATATTTGATTAAGATAATAATTGTGTTTGAATTTGAAGATGAATTTTTTCTGTGTGTGATTGCACTAAGATAAATTTTTTTATTTTCATCCAGCTGCATAATATAAAACTGCTTAGAGGCGAAGTGATATATAAGAGTTTATGGTTTCAAAAATTTGGCGGATTTAAATTTTTCTCTTTTTTTCAATGACTATATATAAAATTTTAAACTTGTTTAGAAACGCAGTTCTTTAAATTCTTTCATAAGAACTTTAAAGTTAAGGGAACACAAATGATCATTCTTTGCTTATTAAATTACGGCAAATATTATTAAATGTTTTTAGTCAATATGGAGCCGTAACCCCCAAAAGAGCTTAACAAACACATTTTTTTTTATCTCTTTTTTTACGAAAATCGATTATTTATGATAGCAAATGCTCGAATTTTTTAAAAAAATTAAGTTCGAAAATTATATCACTCAAGCATTTTAGGCGGTTATGGCTCGATATTAAGAACTGATATATTTCGAATAAAAATTTGTACAATAGTTTCCAAATGAGTTTATTGAGACTGGAAGTTGTAGTTTATTAAAAAAAAAATGTTTTTTTGAAATACACTAGAAACTTTTTTATTCTGAGTTTTAATTTTATTATGTATTTCTGTATATACTTTATATTTTCATATATTTTTTTTTATTATCAGTATTTTTAAGGTACACTATGTTTTTTTTTCAATAAAATAAATATTTTTAAAAATTACCGCAAATTACAGTTTTTAATGTTTTATTAACTTGTTTAGAACTTTTAAAGTAATTTAGAATTTTATCAATTCCATCAATTATCAAGTTAGATTCATATATAATTTTTTTACTATTGAATTTTCTCAAAAAAAAATTTTTAAATCATATTTTAAACACAATTATTTTTATCATAATATTTTGATCGAATTTTTTATAAGAATTTTTTAGAGTATAAAACATAGACTTTTTCGCTTTATATTATCCTCTTTGTATTTTTATTTTGTGGTCATTAATATACTTCACTTTTTTATGTTTTTTTATTAAACTTTTTTTTTTATCAAATGAGAAAAAAATTCTTTTTTAATGTTACGTGTTTATGTTTTTTATTATTTTTTATCAAATAAAAAAAAAAAAATATTCTGGAAATTAGATTTTGTCACATCTTATTGCAATCATACACATTTTAAAATTTTGTTTTATATATATTTTTATTCTTGCGTTTTTCATATCAAAAACCTTGATAATAAATTTAAACTTTTTTTTTTTTTTTTTTGTTTCAAGTAAGCAAAAATATAAAAGCTTCCGCATTAAGTAAAAAATCTTATTTCGAACGCACTCACGCAATTTCTAAAATAAGCGCGTACAATTCAAAACTGCACAAAAACTGTTAAAATATTTAAGATAATGCAAGCAAGTTTGCTTAAATATTTTTATAAGAATAAAATATATATATATATATATATATATATATATATATATATATATATATTCTTACTAAATTTTTTTTTTATTAAAAAAAAACAACACACTCTTACTGGCACGCATGCAATATATTAAAAAAAAAGTTTTATTAAATAAAAAAAAAAAATCAATGTAATTTACAAAATAATATAATTCAAGACTTTATGCAAATATTGTAAAGTTGTAAGTTATGTTGTTGTTTGTTTTTTATTTAATTTTTTATTTTGCTATTGTTGTTGTTATTGTTGCTGTATTTGTTGGTTTTGTTAAATTATTACAAGAACGCGTCAATGTTGTTGGAGCGTATTTAGCGGCGAGCAAGTGAGCGCGTAATGCAACGATTGCGAACTAAAATGGAAAACGATGTAAAAAAGAATCATGGCAATAAACGTTAAAACGCGTTAAATTTGACAAATAGCAAAAAAATATAAAACGCAAAAATAATAAAGACAGCAACAACAGCAACAACAACAACAACGAAAGAAAAAAAATTAAAAACTGCACACAAAAAACAGCGCACAGAACTGCACAGAACACAGAATAGTGAACACACACCGCACCAAAAGAAAATTGAAGCATGTAAACGAAAATAATTTAAAAAAAAAAAAAAAAAAAACCGGGAGATATAAAGAAAATTATAAAACAAAAAAAAATATAAAATAACAATAACGACAGCGACAGTTTCAAAACGCAATCATACATACAAACATGCATTAATACATGCATACATACGTACAGATATGCAGGCTTTTAGCTTTATTGTAATATTAACAATAACAACAACAACTACAGCAATAACAAAAAATTTAATAAAACTAAAAAGAAGTGGTTAATAATATTATATTTATATATTTTTTTAAATAAGCACGCACACACACGCACACACACACACACACTCACATACACTCACTAACACCCTTAAACTGCAATAAGCGCTCTGAGTGAAAATTGTATAAATTTTTTTTTTATAAATATTTTGATATGACTAGAACTTTATAATTCTTGTTTTTAATAATACTTCTTGTTTGTTGTTTTTGTTTTTTGTCACAAATATTTATGAAACCTATGGCTTCATTATTATATTGATATGTATTTACTATTATTGTTAGAGGCGATCGAATGCCACTCACTACTTGAATCGTTTCGGACCGGGTCCGAATTCGCGTTTCCGTTGCATAACGTATGTCTGGTTAAATATAAACTAATAAACGATTGGACACAAAAATATCATCATCATCACCCATCACTCACTCTGGCCGCACTAAGAACCCTTCAAAATCATAATAAAACCTCAAAATTTTTCTTTGAACTAAACTGTTCGAAAGCACGGCTGATTCTTATTTTATTTTTTTAAGAACGAAAATAAATTGAAATCGCGGTCGTTTCGAAAGAACACAAAAACTACGTACCGAAAAAAGAAAAAAACTTTGTGTAGTGTGACGTGTTAGCGGCGCAAACGTTGTTGCTGTTGGCTGGCCCGACGTTCTGTTCTTAAAAACCACCACATTATAACTATTCTAAAGAAGAATGGAGCGCAAAGCTGAAAAATCCACAAGCAACATGATACAAAAAACGCACACACACACACACAGACACAAACGCGAAAACATGAGAAAATCCAACAACAGCAACAACATAAAAAAATGCATTTTTGTTGTAAAAAATTTTGCTTCTGTTGAAAGTATAAAAAAAGTCTGCTGCAGCTACAAACACACATGTGCATAAAAAGCTTTTGATGTGTGTATGTGTTTGGCTGCTTGTGTGTGTGTGTGTATATATGAGTGCTAAATGTTTTTTAACCAAATTCTAAATGTATTTGTGCACTTTTTTATAAATAAAATATTTAAATCTACAAAAAAAAGCAACCGCCATTGAGTATAATCATGCCAACTTAAACTCAAAATATCACAAAAAAAAAAAACACAGCAGACCAACATCACACCACATAGTATTGACTAGAAATTACACACACAAACGTTGCATAAATGCAAGGAAGTGTATTTTTATTACTGTATGGGTAAATGCATAAATGCACACACACATACACACATGCATACATACGACTATTATCCATGATAAATAGAAACCACCTCGTTTTTTACTTACTTACATACACCTCACTCACTCATTAATGGAGAGTATATTGAAAAATTCTTTTACACACAAACCCATAAACTCTATATTATTAAGCTCTCTTACGGCTCCCAAGCTCACTTACTCAATATGTAATAATAAAAAAAATAACTAAACACACACACAAGGAAAAATGCCAACCCGAACCCTAAGAAAAATTAACAAACTTGCAAAAACATGCACACGTACATTTAATGCATATATACATACATACGCGCACACAAACAAGAAACAGCATTACAACAAATGAGCAAGAGTGCAGTTTTTTAGCAAAACATTCTCCTAGAACAAACTGTTTTTTTATACAGCCAGAGAACACACAGTCAAAGAATAATAAAAACAACAGCAAGAGCAGCAATGACAGCAACAAAAACCATAGTAGAATGCATTTAAAGGGGGAGTTGCAAAAAAATTAAATAAAAAACATGAGCACAAACACACACACACATACAAAACATTAAAAAACATGACTTTGTTGACACACTGTTTTCTGTGCTGCATAGCCATTAAAAAAAGAAAAAAAAAAGCAATAAATAAATAAAAAACAGTATGATGAAATGGTCGCCTGGTTGTTGGTTGGATTTGTTGGTTTGATGTAATTGGAAGAATGTTTTATTATTGTTTGTTATGAATTCGGCTCCCTCAAGTTGCATGTTGTAAATGAACTATAGTCTCGCTTTGGGATGTTATTTGTTTCTTTTTGCGAGTTTTGTAATGAATCGTAAATAAACATGTGAACTTTCGTACACACGTACACGAATGTTTTGTAAAGAATTTTAACTCAACATTTGAGTGCTTTTTTCGGCAAAAATCATGGCCACAGGTTGTTTGTTTTTGTTTTTCTTTTTTTTGTTGTAATATCATTGTTGACAAGGTAAGAGCGGGTCGCTGGCAGGCAGGATCTCTAATATAATTTACAGATAAAATTTACAAATTGTTGACAATAAAGTAAAATATATTTTTAAATACATACACATGTACATAGCGCTCATTTACTTGAAGAATGTCATAACTATAGTTAGCACTATTTTAATGGTTTAAAAAGTAATGGTGCACCTAGAGAAAAACAACTTATATTCAATCATGAACTGAGTAATAATTCTATTTAAAAAAATTTTTCTTGCAGTGAAATATCAATATTTAAATAAATTTATTATCACTTTTTTTTTAACAGACACCTTAAGCTGAAATACAATTGGTTTATAATAAATAAAACGGTCTAACAAAATATTATTATATCGCGCCATAACCGCCAAAATAGCTTAAGCGACATAATTTTCGAACTTCAATTTTTGACCAAAATTGATTATTTGCGATCGTAAATAGTCGATTTTCGTCAAAAAAACGAAGTCCAAAAAATGTGTCGCTTAACCTTTTTTTTAGCGGTTATGGCTCGATATTAAAAAATAAATAAATAAATAAATTTAACAAAAAAATTAATAGTTTTGTAAAATTTGCATTTTTGAGTTATGATGTTGTACAGTAAATGGGCAATATATATATATATATATATATATATATATATATATATATATATATATATATATATATGTATGTATATATACATATGTACGCATGTATGCAATGTATAAGTGTTTAAGGTGTTAAGTCGATAGTGCCCTTAGGGAACTTCCATATGGAAACTCTACTAAGCTCAAAACAATATGCTTTGAATCGAAATTTATTTATTTAAAAAAAAATTCGTACAATAAAATGACGAGTGAGATTTTTTTTGCCTGTTTCTCTAAAAAAAATTGCATGCATAATTTTGTACATAGGAATAACAATTATTTTCCAATTGTCCTCTTCACTGGACATGCAAAGGACCATAGATAAGCAGCTGGGAATAATTTTTGTTGTGTTGTCTAACAACACCAACAGGAAGCATATTTCGAAATCGAGGTTTCCAAAGCTTTTTTTTGTAAATGTAAAGAAAGAGGTGTGCTTTTCTAGACGATATTTTTCCATTTTTTTTTTCTAGCCATTGTTATTCTTATAAAATAATTAGATAAACAAATACCACTCATTACTAAGAGAGTAGTACCCATTACAAAATCTCGAAAAGGTTTTGCTGAGTTATGTTCGGTTTCAACTTTTTATCCAAATAACATGTGTGTAAATATTTGAATACATTTTAATGATATTTGCATTAAATTTATACTTTAATAGATAAATGGCTACTTACTCGTATATTGAGATAAACGGATTTCTCTGCTAACACTCTTAGTGCCTTATTAAGCACTTTGATATCTATTTATAATAAAAAATATAAGTTCCAGCATCCATTTTCATTTCCCTTTTGCTCTATTTTAATAAAAAGAAAATTTCACAAGAATGACAACTTTTTGTTGCGTGCGACACCAAACAAATATGTTTATTTTCTGTCAAAGAAAGCTAATGTTTTTTTTTACTTCTCTTTGAGGGCCGTCAGCAGCTCTACACTAGGTAAAATTTGAGGAAAAATCGAGTCGCATTGTTGTGAAATATAAACTTAATTGCTTGCTGTTGCACGTGACAAAAGAGTGGGTTTTCTCGTGTTAATGCCCATTTGCAATTATATATGCTGAGTTTGTATTATAAAATAAAAGCTGAATATATTTTCGAACCAAAAAAAAAAACTTATTCTCTAACGTTACATTAACTTCAAAAAATTAGATATATGTAGGTATTATTTTTTCAGATGTACGAGAACTTAAAATGATAATATAAGACAGATAAATTGTTGGAACGAATTTTGTTATCATAATCTGGTAGGTATGATTAAGTGACGGCTACGAGTTACAGTTTACATTCGATAAATCCAATTTTTTACAACTTAAGTTTGGCATTTATAACTTTTTCTAATAAATCTTGCCGAATGCCGAGTCAATGGTGGCTTACATACTGTCTCCTAGTACTTCAACAGTTGCTTATTTATCAGCAAAAGCCATTGATTAACCATAATCTCATACAAAGTAATCCAGAGGCGTTAAATCGCACGTATGGAAATAAAGTTTTCACCAAATTTTGCAATGAATCGATTGTTAATTACGCTGTATAGCAAGTTGTGCCCTCTTATTGGAACCAAATGTCATTGATGCTTAGCAGATTAATTTTTGGAAAAATATATTCAATCATCTTGTCTTGATAGCGCTCACCATTCACCGTAAGCTCAAATCCTTGCTCAATTCGCCGATACTACAGCAGCAATATTCTCTTCGGTATGCATATATCCTTGTCCTGTTGCTAGTTTTGAATCGAGAAGAGTTTAAATTAATGCAAAAATTAGGTGAATTATGTTGACCGTAAAATGGAGGAAGAGATTTAAAGGCTTCGCGAATAGATTTGTTGTGCAAGTAATGAATATATGATATGGTTTTTTATATTTATTTTCTTTACATACTTCTTACGGCTACAGTTCGAGTTGATAAAATCAGCCAATTTAGCAATGGTAAAGAAAGAAAATAACCAACATGTTGATTAATGAGTTCTTGTTTCACCTTTGTTATATGTTGAGCTTCCCATTTGTTTAAATGTAAGTTTAAGATAATAACTCTAGTTGTTCTAAGAAAATTTTTAGATAAGGGTTCCCTAGTTATCTACATTAGAAACAAATTATAATAATCAATTTAAATGTATTTTTAATCAAAATTATTTAAATGAATAACGGTATTTTTCACAATGTACAATTAAAAGCTCGCAAGGACTTTAACGGCAACTTTTGTATGAAGAACTGTCAGTTAAAGTTCACGTTAACTCTTAATCATATGTACATTGCGAAAAGGGACGTAAGTAAAATAATAATTTTAATAAATTTATTAATGCATCCAATAATGTTAAGCTTAGATTTATTTTTCTTTTCACAGTAAATTTTCACAATTTTTTTTTTAATCTGGCCTAAAAGGATTCATGATGGCTTGCCAAACTTTACTGAACAGAAATGTCAACACAGTTTGACATTCTCAGCTGTCATAAAATAGTTATCGATATTGATAATTCTCATACAGATAGAAAAAACACCCGATATGTATATTAAAAAAAAACTGCAAGGACATTCTTATTACAATTTTAAATATTTTTTTAACACAAAATCAAACCAAAAAAAAAACTAAAATTTTGAAAAGTAATGATTATTGTCCTTTTGCCCACAAAGCCCCAATTACAACATCTTGAATTTATTTTTACATCATTAACTCAAAAATCTCTTAAAAAATATTCTTAACAATAAAAAAAAAGTAAATTTTATCATACACATTTAGAGTTAAGTTTCTGGTTTTAAAAATTATAATTCTACATATTTCTCTTGCAATAAGCTCAGAAATGTTTAGCTCTTAATGCACATATGTACATACATATGTGTATTTACATACATACATATACTTATTGAACATGCACACATACTTAAGTATGTTTGTGCAATGCAATTTTCTACTCATTTGTATGACGTCGTCTGTGCTGCTCTCAGTCGTTGGTGACTCTTCAAGTGGCATTAATATTATTTATATTGATGCAGGTTGCATTCGCTTCAGTATGAATTGAACTATCATTCCACCACTTTTCTTAATGTAATTATTGGCAAATTGGGGATATGAATTTAAACGAAATTCTTCAACACATTAATTAGCAGTTAACTTGTTTATTCATTATTTTACCTTAAAACTGTACTGCTACATACATACTTATTTATTTTTATCGAACAACTCAGTTCTTTTTTCATAGTAATTTATACTCCGTTTCCACAACAAAGGCAGTCGACTCGTTTAGAAAATTAGTGATTTTCATATAAATTTTTAACTCATGACGGACCGTCCGTGTTGCGGAAACAGGGGGTTATATAAAAATAAAAATTCTCTAAGAATTTAAACTCAGTCTAAAATGTATAAAATTACGCTCTCTTTTTTTAAGAACATTCTTTATCCACCTCTTGGTGACTGACATGCCAAAAAAAGTGCATTTTAAAGAGAATTTTCTCAAACCTCCCCGAAAAAATTAACCTCTTATGTTAAAATGCAAGCATGTGTGTTGTTCCCTAGTTGACTGTGTTGGGTTAAAATATATTATTCCATACACGTGCACAGTTTTCATGTTTTAAATATTTTTGTTGTTGTTGTTGTGTTTTCTAGTTTCTTTGAATGCAAGTGTTTGAATGTGTGCGAGTATTCTAGAGAGAGAGAAAAAAAGAGTATTTTTCCTACCGCAATGATGTCAATTTAAGTAAGAAAAGCTTGGAAATGGCCACTTATTACAGATTGTAAACATTAAAAGCCTGACGTGGTTTATATCATCCATAACAACTTAACATTATAATAATTAAATGTTCACTGTACACACTTGGCTGAATAGCCATTAAACAGCCGGTAATGGGGAGCTGGTGCTCTGTAATCCGAAACGTCGACAACACTTAAAGGCTCAGATAGCCGACAGTAATGGAACTGCAACGTTAGGAAACAGCTGGTCCATATTGTTATGTGAAAAGTAATGAAAATGATTATAGAAATGTAACGGGAATGTAAGAATCTGTACATTACTTTCTTCTTTTATTGCAGCTGCATCTCTCTAACTATTTTCATTACTTTTTACATAATAATATCGCTCAGCTGTTTCCTACCGTTGCAATTCCATTCCATTGACGATCTTTTCTTCTAGTACAAAAAGTGATTTTAGATGAATGCGCAGCTTACACTGCTCAACAAAATAACAATTGATTCAGATAGAGAAGGTGATTTTATTAGCCTTTAAAGAGCTGAAGAGCTTATCTTGCCTGATCGTAGCATTTGCCTGCTCTTTCACAGATTTAAAAATCTGTTCGGCAGTTTTAAATAAAATCTGGTGAGAAACATTTTTTTTTAACTTTAACCTTTTTATTTTATTGATCTTATCTCCGCATGGCCTTTTTTATAACAAAAAAAAAAGCAACCCGCGAAGAAGCGATTAGCTTGTCTATGGAGAAGACCCAGGATCTATGGCGGGAATCGAACCCACGCGCGCTGTACTCACAGGCTAGCATCGCTAACAGTCAGGCACGGTGTACAAAAAGTGTCATTAAACTGGAACATAAGGCGTTAAAATATTACACATAGTTATATGCCATAAAATTCTATCAGTTTTTGAATATATCGGAGGTAAAAATTTAACTGGAACAACAGAAATAAGACAAAACTTTAAATTTGTTTTAGACTTAATTTACTTCTTATTGGGAATTAATGCTCGATTAGGCTGGATTGGAAGGAGATGAAACTATGCCGACCCAAGCCCATAAGGTATTACACTTAAGCCCAATCTGTGATACTATGCGCTCTACCCTAAAGATGTGATGTACTAGCAAGAAACCTATCTATCCAGTCTATTTTATATATCATTTTAGGTCTCTCGAATTGTAGCCTCTGAGACATTTCAAGTTCAGTACTTTGTCCCTATGAAAAATTTGACGACTAGCCTGACTAAACAAACTAAACTTGACCATGATACATGTTGTATTCTAATGTTTCCTCCTATTCCTGGCATGCTCGCAATGTGAGTTCTGAGTATTGGCCTCTTTATCTCGGAATCTGTTTTGAATTCTCTTGATTGAGATCACCCCATAGAATTCTAGTTAATCTTCCTTTATAAGCATTTTTCCAAACTTTTAAAAGGCCAGTGATCTTTAAAAAGTCAATAGTAATTCAAGGTTTTTGTTATGAAATATTTCCTAAAAATTTAGAGTTACAAAAAATATTAAACAAAGTAACAGCTGGTTTTTCTCAAAACATAAGCTTTTTCTTAAAAAAATATGTCTCGTTTATAAGCACTACCTCCAAGAAATGGATTTTTTTAAATAATCTTGGAACCCTATCACACAAGCCAAGTGTACTTTGCAACGTCTTGAGAGATGAGAGCTTTTTTCCTTCTCTGCCATAAACAAAAGACTTGGTAAATTTCATAGTAGAAAAGACATAAAAGAGCTTTTTCGTATTTATAAACAAAAACACATGTGGAAACAGGGGTTAGAAAAGCCGAAATTGAAATGAAAATTATTCAATGTTACACAAATGGAAAAAGGGTCATTCTTTTTTTCAATAATGTAAACATTTATTTCTTTTTGAAAACAGGATGTAAATTTGATAATTAATGGGTCCAAATATTAAAAAAAAATGTTAATATAAAGTTAAATTTCCATTCCTGATGTTAAAATTTCATTAAAAATTAATAAATTATTGCATTCATTCACTTGTACTACTTTTTATGTCAACCAAATGAGAATTTTTCTTTAACATATTGACACGCAGCATAAAATGCGATTTCTTTTCATTTAAATCTCTAAAAGACGCTGATATAATTTCTTAAAATATCTAATATATACTGGTCTATCCTTTAGCTCGGCTCATAATTATATTTCTATGTATGTATGTATTAAGTTCTCAATTAAACGTTCTTTTAATGAAAGAATTACTAGATTTTCAGATGCGTCTACAGACAGTTACAAATCAAATTAGGCTGAAGCGATAAAGGATCAAGAAAACATCATTGAAATAACATTAACTTACCTTTTGGCTGGTAGGCAATGTTTGAGTTTGTTAGTAATTAAAAAATAAAACTATAATATTATAAGGAAAGTTAAGCTGAATTACCATAATCCTCCCTAAATAATCTTTAAAAAATCATCATCAAAAAATTTCCAAAAAGTTATTTAATTTTGGAATTAAGCATTTCAACTGGATTATCAATATTAATGATTTTAATAAGTCGTGAGACTACACTCAGTAAAAAAATCCTATGAAATTAATAAGAATAATAAGGGTTTTCATGAGAATGTTCAAAAGTCTCGAAAACTGTGCAATTGTGCATTTTTACACTCTCGTAAATAAAATGTCAAGAATTTTACAGAAATTTATTTACACAAACCTGGTAAGTTTGCCCAATTATGTTGACTCGTAAACTTAAGCTGTGCAATTGTGCATTTTGTAAGCAACAACTTCTTGCTTTTTTGGACTTCTTTAGGCATTTTTAGACACACACACACACACGTTTTTATTTTTTATAGAAATATATAAATATGTTTTTAAAATGAAAATTGCTTGAAATTTTCTTATTTTATTTTTAATTAATGAACTTTTTGACGTTTGTTTCCAATTTACATAAACTGTTTGCACAATAGTTCAAAAGGGGCTTCATGAGACTAGTCTCGCAAGTTTGCCCAGTTGCACAAATGGCAATTTTAAGAGTTCTCATGAAAACCCTTAATAATTATTTTAATAGTTTTTTTACTATTGTTTTCAGTCAATGGGATAAATCACTTTCAATTAATAATATTCAAACTATTGAATCAGTAGTCGGTTTCTACTATTATTTTAATACTATTATAGTTTTGAATTAATAGTACACCGAATTATATTTTAATAGTATGTACTATTATATTTAAAGTGAACCGTATAGATTTAATTCGGCTAAGATCATTAGAAACTAATGGGAGCTCCTTTAAAAATAATAAGAAAATCATATTAAAACTCAGCAAAATACTAGTGAAGCCATTATTGTTTTAATAGGATTGTCATATTATATTAAACGTATTATATTATTTATTCTATATTATATCCCGATTAAAGAAATAGTACTTCGCATTAAACTTTAATAGGATGTACAATTATATTTAATAGGATAGAAACATTACTTCAAATGGCGTAAAACATTATTCAATTGGAGCTTGAAATTTTCAAAAACTTTAATAATTGAATCAAACAAACATTTCTTTAACAGAATTATTATATTTATTAAAGTACATTTGATATATAATTTTTTTTAGCCTAAAAGCCCTTTTTCCATATTTTAGAAGATGTAAATGAATTGGAGGACCGTCAAATTCGTCGACATCATGTAAAGTAAATGTATTAATGTGTGTATGTACTATGTATGCTTGATAATGCTTACTAAAGTAGTAAAAAAACTAGCGGTAAAATTATTAGTGATCCTATTGATTTAATAATATACCATATTAAATTAATAGGAATATACTACTTATTAGTTTTTTGAATATACTGTTTACCTCTGATGTGGTTCTGGAAACCTAGAACGCCGGAATGCCGTGCGATGGTTGTGGTGCTAGCTGCTGGCAACGCCGGAAAGCCGTGTGATGGTTGTGGAAAAGCCGGAACGCCGTGCGATGGTTGTGGTGGTGGTTGCTGGGAACTCCGGAAAGCCGTACGATGGTTGTACCTCAATTTTTTTTATTTTTTGGAGCAAAATTCATGCAATAAACACTTAGGTTTTGGAACAACATAAAGTACATAAAATAAACACTTTGTTTTTGGAGCAACACAAAATTCGACTTCACTCTTCGCGTTGAAAATGAGAATGCATAAAAAAAGAAAGTCAAAGACAGACATTTGCAAAAACGCGAAGAAGCATCTGTACACGGCTGGCTGGCGCATAACGTTAACCGCTGGTCACATTATTTTAATAGTTTTTCACATTGATATTTAAACTTCATCTGCCTTATTCACAAAAAATATTTCAGGTTTATTAAGCGCTTATTTGACAAATTTCTATGGGAAATTTGTCAAATAAACCTGTAATAAACCTAAAATATTTTTTATGAATAAGGCAGCATATGTTTAAACTATTAAATCATTGGGATTAACATTGATTTTTGTGTAAACTATTAAAATAATTGTATATCTTATAGAAAATATAATGTGAAATGTCCCATTGAAAATTAATAGGGACACCACATTAATTTAATACTGCGTTTTCGCTGATTTTTAATATGGTGATCACATTACTTTAATAGTTTTTCATGTTGACACATAATAGTTTCAAAATAATTGTTTGAATAGTACAACACTATTAAATTCCTATTGTTTTAATGTGATTTGGAACAAATTTTGTCCCTATTAAATTAATAGGGACCCTTTTGGCGAATTAATAGGATGCTTTTTTCTGAGTGTAAAATATTCCTCTTTATTGCGAATGGCGTTGTCGACGTCACAGTAAAAATTGCCACTTGTCTACTATTTATCGACAACAATTGACTACTATTAACATGCTACATTAATTTACAAAGCCTTAGAGATTATTAAGAGATTGTTAATAAGAGCCAATTGTTGCCGATAAAGTGACAATATTTACTGTCGTCTTGATGTGACGTTGAAGACGCCATTCACAATAAGGGTGATTACTTAGCAACATATTCACGTAATCTATGAAAACTAAAAAAAAAATATTCTTCCCATCCATCAAGTTCTACATTATTATTTTTTATATTTTATGTAATTTGATTTGGAAGCGAGTAATGAAATTTGGCAATGAGAAAAGTAAGTCATTATATGCCAAGTAGATTTGATGGCAATTTGTAATTTTTTGCTCGGTTAACTCATGATATACTTTTTTTTGCACGGTTAGAGTCCAACTGTATTAAGCACGCTAGCTCTATTTGAAAAAATTATTTAAGTATTACTCCATACATTAACTGTAATTGTTTAAACAAGCAACCTATTATAAACTGCCATAGTCCGACTTGGCAAAATCGCTTCTTTGGCAGCACTTAAGTTTGTCTATGTGGCTTTTAAAACTTTTTGGTTATTACTAAAGGGGGGGGGGGAAGAGGAGAGAGTGTCACTTATCTTAAGTAAGTATTAGTTCTTATTTTTTTGTTCTTTTCTTTAATTTACTATGAAAGAAAATTGTTGCTATTGTAATTCGCTTTATCTGCAACAATTCTAATGTAAAGTTTTCTCTTTAGCTTCAAATGAGTGTAAGTTAAGTAAAATGCACAAGTGTACCTGACTGTGTGTGTATGTGTAACTGTGTCTATGGCATCTTGTGTGTGTGTGTGTGTGTGTGTGTGTGCGTTTGTTTGCTTCTTGCAATTCATTTGCAGTGTGCTCATGTGTGTGTGTATGCATGTTTGAATTGGCTTTTTTGTGCACAGTGTTTGTGATTGGCACAAAAAGTTGTAATTTAGATTTTTACCATTTTCATCGTTAGTAATTTATGTGAAGTTTTTCAGTTTAGTTAGTTGCATTGGATTCGTTTGGCTTTTGTTCCTACTTTTGGGTTTTAGTTTCTAAATCTATGCTTTTTGCTGCAAACCGCTTAAATAAATGTTCACGTATGTACATATGGATGTGCTTGAGTGTGAGAGAGAGAGAGTGTGTGTGTGTGTTTGTTAGTTTTTGTCCCCTTGTTTGAAATGAAATTCTGTAGAAAAATACTTTTGTGCAAGTTGTTCGGGTAGTTTTTGTTGAAAAAGATTTGTTTGTTGCTGGTAGAATTTACTATTTATTTAGTATTTTTCTAGCAAATGAATGTTTTGCTGCTGTTTTGTTCTAAATGGTGAGAACAGGAAATGGTCTATAAGAACGCCATCTTGTAAGAATTTGTTAGATACTGTATGGTTTTGTTTTTTTTTATATTTTAATTCTTTTTTTTTTTTTGTTTGTTGATTTTTTTTGCTGTGTTCTTTTTTCCACTATATTTCATTTTATTAACTTTTGTTTTATTTTGTTGTTGTTTGCTTGAATTACATATTTTTCAGTAGCTGGTTGTTTTCTAAAAAGCTTAGAACGAGTAAAATGTGGTTTAAAGAATTTTTCAATGTAATTTCATCATGATTTGTGAAGACAAAGATGTAGTTTAAGAATAATAGGCCGTTTTTGTTGGTTCTTGTTGCTGTAACTTTGTCTTTGTCTATTTGGCTGTTCTAATAGCTGTACTGTAATGTCTAGAATTTCTAATTTAGAAACAAAGATATTTCTTCTTTTTATTATGCTTAAACGCAAAAAAAAATCTTTTTTTAACAAGAAACGAAAAGAAACTTTGAAAAGAGCTGTATTAAAAAATTGTTGAAATGTATTTAAGTATTTATGAGTAGTTTGGCCCTTTTTGCAAATACTGTAAGCCATGTATAGGAAAATTATATTTAGTGTTATAACAAAAGTGGCAGCTTGAGAGTTGAGTCTGCGTTTTTTCTGGCTATTTTTTTTTTCTTAAATTTTTTTTTTTTTGGAATAATTCCATTTAAAATAAGTTTAATTAACAAAAAGTTATTTCAATAAAAACATTGTTTATAAACAAATCTTTACATAGAAAATACCAACAGCAGAACTACAACACCAACAATAGGTTGTGAATTGAACAATTGTTTTAATAAAAATAAGGGCCTAATTTTGTAAAACGCAACATTTAGCGTTAAAAAAATCGTTAGAGATTTTTAATCTCTTAGCGATAGCGTCAAAAGCCATTATTTCATATTGTTGTAGATGTACATACACATGGATGTGTCAGACGCTAAAAGGTCTAACATTTCCACTTTTCTAAAATTTCTAAATTTTTTTATATTATTATCTAATTAGTTGTGAACTCTATGGAAATTATTTTGTTCTTCTATGATTTAGAATATTTTCTATTAAAAACATGAAAAATCGGCTTTGAATATTATTTGAATTTTTTCAAAAGCTACTCCTATTAACGCCACTTTAATTAAACGCATTGGTTTAATCAAGCGAAATTTTCATGTTTAATGAAATTTCATAAAAATAGCCAATGTATCTGTTACACAGGAATCCCCTTTCTCCTCATTTTTTTTTCTATTAAATGTCATAAGAATACTTTGTAGCTTTTAAAGTTTTCATAAATCTTAGAAATCTATTTGCCAAACATTACTAATTTACTAAAATTTTTATTTTGTGGAGTTAGGCCTTTTAGCTTCTGACACATCCATATATACATTTTAATTTTAATATTATAATAAAATTTTAGTCTTGTATATTCAAGGGTTCTGTACGGACATTACATATGTAACACTCTACGAACCTTAGCCTATATAATCGAATATCTCACTTGTAGATATTTTTAATTTTTTTTATAGCTATGCTATTTATTGCGCGATACATTAGTCAGGATATGATTTTTGTAACAAAAATAATCGTCACTATTACAGTTATAAATATATTTTTGTTTTGATTTCTTTGTACTTAAAAGCAGAGTACGAAAATAAATGAAACAACTTGTTTTATTTTGTTTTGTTTCGTTTTTTAAGGTGAGTGCAATAAAAACAAAACAAAAACAATGAGAACGATTGCTCAATTTGCTTTTGTATTGTTTTTGTATATGAGTACAAACCGATCGGCTGTAACAGTTGCCACCGGCCACCGGCCACTTACGTCGCTAGAAAAGAGAATAATGAGAAATAAATGAAAACGTTTTGAAATATTTGCGGAGAACTCGACATCACCATATAATATTATTTTTTGACATTGTTATTAAACACATGAAATTTGTTTTATAGAACTAACCAGCATAGCTATAACCGGATGTCCTAGGACACCTCTCTTCTTCTTTTTTAATTCTAGCGCTTTTTTTTGCTGCTTTTTTCGGTTTTTGGGGTTTTATTTTTCTTCTTGCGATTTTGTTTTAGGTTTGGTGCTTTTATTCGTTTTGGCGAACTTTTTCGGGATTTTGGTTTGAGAGATTTCTTTATATATATGCGATTTTTTTCGTTTTGGCGTTTTTTTTTGTTTTGCTGATCTTTTGACTTTTAGTTTTGGAGCTTTTTTCGCTTTGTTGATTTTTTGCGCCTTGTTGATTTTATTAGATTTTTGCGATTTTTTCATGTGTTTTTTAGTTTGAGCGATTTTTTTGATTTTGGCGTTTTTTTTCGTTTTGTGGATTTCTTTTCGCTCTTTGTCAACTATTTTATTTTTTTTGCGAATTTTTTCTCTTGCTGTTTTTTTGAACTTGAGCGATTTATTTGGTTTTAGGTGATATTTTTCATTTAAGCGGTTTTTAATTTGGGCGATTTTTTGCTTTAGCGTTTTTTTAATTAAAGCGATTTTTTTTTGTTTGAGCATTTTTGAAAATTTCAAAAGTGTACCTCTTACGGTTTTTCCAAGATACAGCAAGTTGTGAAAATAGCATTATCTGAGGGAATACCCTTTAATTTTGATTTTATAAGTTTCAAAGTCAATTAGTGTAATCTTCATAAAAATACAATAACTTTGAAAATTTTAAGCGTCTATATACATATAATTGTCTGTATGTTACATTAGGATTTCAAAATGTTTCGTTGCTCACGTGAGAACACACTTAAATTTTTCACTGTTACATATTTGTATTGTCGTAGCGACCAAAGTTTTTCATATTCTGTAAAAATTTCAGATTCGTTGCCTATACTGTTCTCTAAAAAACAGCATGCGACAGACCGCAGATGAACATAGGGACATCGTAGCGAAAAGAATATCGTTGTTTTTCAACTTTGGTGTATGGAACCTTAAAAAAGATGGCTTGGCATCTGAGAAATATTAAAATTACAAGCCACAAAAATAGTCAGCTGTATTATTGAGACGATCTGGTATGGGCTCGCCTTTTTAATATCATTAATGTTGTGGCAGTAATTTCACATTTAAATATTTCACATTTATACAAATATTTAAAAAGTGATTCTATGTCACGTAAAAAATATACACAGAAAAAAAATATCATCGAATTGTAACCAACAAAACAAATTGTTAATATTTAATTTAAAAATTAACAATCATAATTGTTGATATAACAAATTTAAAATTTTGTAGTCAATTAAATTACTCAACAAAATTATTTGCTAAATTATATCATAATGGAATGCGCACATGTAGAAAAAACAAGAAATCATATTTTGTGTGTATTCATCATTTGCGTATTTAATAAAGTGTTGCTCTTTAGCTGAGAGGTATGTGAGTCAATTTATTAGTATAGATGTTGCCGGTTCAACACCGCCCAAAGACATTTAGTGTTTTTCGCAGACAAGCAAAAATCGTTTCGAGGATTGTGATTGTGTATAAGAAACATTGTTAATATAACAATTATAATAATCAAAATTTGCACAAAAACTCAACAATTCGCATTGTTAATATACCAATAACTTTAATTGAAATAACTTTGAAATCTAACAAAAATAAATGTTGAAAAAAAAGTTAATTTCAACAAATTATTTGTTGATATATTTAATTGAAAATATTTTTAAGATTTTCCTTCAACTTACAATTTCGTTAATTGTATCTACAAAAATCGTTGTAGGTTCAAAATCAATTAATTATTTCATTGATATAACAAAAAAATTAATTGTATTTACAAATCATTTTTATCTGTGTACATAAATATAAACGAATAATTTTTTTTTCTTTATAAGAATTTTTAAATATTCTTACTTTCTATTAAATAATAACCGAATATTTTTAAGATATTATTCATTTCACATTTTGCTTGCAAATGATAGATATTAGCCTAAGTTGACGATGCGTCTAAGTAATCGTTTTTCATATAAACTAGTATATGATATTCATAACAGATTGTAGTCGGTAGCCTGCTGCGTTGTATGTGTTTAATGCATTAAGCAAAATCTCTTTAAGTGTACATTGAAAGATATTTTTAAATTTTTATTTCTTGTCGTTACAAAGTGGAAATTCCTCAGCACCCTTTGCGGTTTTCAAAATTGTTATTTTCGTTCATTATTTTTTTTTTTTATAAAATTATTTTAATTAAAAATTCTTTATGGGGGATTTTTTGCTGTGATTAAATCATGTTCTAAATTTGAAAGTAACAAGGTCAGCGAAAAATCATTTTAACTTTAACTTTAGCCTGTTCAAATCATAAAATATAGAAACAAATGAAGTTCGAAAAATAATAATTAAATTAACTAGAAAAATCATTTTGTTTTATAAATGGAAAAGAACTGTATAAAAGTTCGCACTTTACAATATGTTTTTCTTTTATAGTTAAAAGAAATTTGAAAAAGAAGGCCTGATTACAAATTGACGAAAAAACAATGCCATATCTTAAAGTTCGTTATGAAGAATCTGAAATTACAAAAAGGTCCTGCACGTATAAAATTTTGAGTTACATCAAAAAAAAAAAAAAAAAAAAAATTTTTAGCAAAACTTCAAAAAAAAAATCCAAATATCGCAGTTATTTTGCGAATTCCTTAAAATTTTACCCCAGAATCATAGAACATTTTTACAGATTTGTACTCCAGATAACATTTCCTTTCTTTTGTATGTAGTTTTTTCAAAATGTAATTTTTGAAAATACTGTACTTTTGAGATATGAAAACTTTTCTCAGAGAGATGTTCTTTTTTAGAATGGTACTTTATAGCGATGCACACGAACATTCGTATTCGAATTGCCGAATATGCGGCCATTTTTAAATATTCGTATACGAATGCGAATATTTTTCAAAAAAAAAAAAAAAAATAAATAAATGTAAACGAAATTTAAATAAATGGATAAAAATATTTTTTTTACGAATCCATTAAATTTTTATAAAAGTTTGTGCTTTCTATTATTTTCAAATATTATTTACTGACGATCATTAACATTTTGGATAGTTTTTATTAACTTTATAGCGTAGACAGACGACAGCGTTAATTTGCATTAAAATCTCACTAATGTGAATTAAAAATTTACCCTGACAGACGACAGTATTTGCATTAAGTAAACAAAATCTGTACATCAGTTTCGTGCCACACACTTCGATAATTTTCCGTGGAAATATTAAAATGGAAAAAATGTATATCGATTTAAATATTTATTTGTTCTTTTTCTAAAAACCATTAAAATAACTTATATTTTCTGACCGAATCGCATTTTAATTTTGAAAACCAAAACAATTTCCAACATTTGATTGATTTTTAACGGTGTTACCATATTAGGACTGTGTTATCATATAGCTAAATTCAGTATTAATTCGCTGTCATTTAGTGCATTTACGGATGAGGATAATTAACAAGTTAATTTGCATTAAGACATTTAATGCAAATTAACGCTGTCGTCTGTCTATGCTATTAAAGTGCGCCAACAGGAGTATGAAGTTCTTTTTCATAACGATTTTTTTATAATTCATATTGAAGGTGTAAATAGAACTCTAATTTAATGTCTATTAATTTCACATAAAATATTCGTATTTGTATTCGCGAATATGCTTTCAAATATTCGTATTCGCGAATCTCAAAAATTTACCTTCGTTACATCACTAGTACTTTATAAAAAGATTACTCTTTGAAATAAGTACTTTTGGTAAAAGATATTTACTTAACAATATGCTTTAAGGAAAAGTTGCTCCTTTATTCTTCGTGAAAAGTACTTTTTAAGAAAAGTACTTTAAAAAAATTCTTTTTGAAAAAGTTTTTTTTCAGATGAGATATTTTTTTGAAACTGTTGTTGCAAAAGGTACTTTCTTTAAAAAGTGGTAGTTTTTGAAAAAAGTACTTTTTGAAACAAGTAGTTTTGAGAAAAGGTAATTTTTGTTAAAGATACTCTGTATACATATATAATATTGAAAATAATAGAACGGACGCCCAAAAACGGCCGCTAAACTATCAAATAAATGACAGTTAAAAATTAAAGGGTGTTCCAAAATGAGCAACAAAAAATTTTTAATTCCATGTTATACAATACAGTTATATGCAGGGAAACCGCAAATATGCAATTGCATGTTGTTTCTTGTATGACGTACTAATATACAACATACAAGATACAAGATATTTATCCGTTTCAGAACTTTTTATGAATTTTGGCATCGATTTGTTAGTGTATATTTTTGCATATTTTACCCTTTAAAGCATGATTTTGCATATATCAGTCTTACACGCATATTTTTAGCATATTTTCCAATTTTTAGAGCATAATTTACGCTTTTAGGTCATATTTTTATACTTTATAGATTTTTTTTATTTTAATATGCCTTCAAGCTTATCTGTTGGTCAACATTTTTATTTTTATTTTTCACCATCTAAATCTCATTTCCAATATTCCATGTGTATATACATTTATTATGGACGTTAGTTTGAATAAAAAATCGGTTTGCTAATTGTGACGTCCTCTGCCCCGAGTAGACGTTGAATGAACATTTTCAATGTATAAAAGATTACTTAGATGTGGCAGGCAACGATTTTTATTTGAAAAGCTAGGTCAATACTTTGTTGTTTATTGCAATAAAAAATTTTAATAAAAATCCTGTCTTATTTATCCAAAATACAGTTACAAAGTTTTAATTCTGATATCGTGATCTCTTTTGAAATCGAAGTTTTCAAGAGTATCAAAAAAAAAAAAATAAATTTTTATATTTATTTGCTTTAGTCAAAATTTATGTGGCAATTTTGCTTTAACGTGCCCTTCAAGCCCAAATTATTGTTTAAAATACGGCAGTTATCCTTTGTTAATTTTTTTTTATTGTTTCCTTTCATTTGTTTTGTTTGTTTTCATTTGTTTGTTGTTTTTCTGGAAGAAATATCTTAGTATATATGGATGGTAGTTTATATATGTATATTCCTTTCTTTTATTTATTTTATTTTTATTTATTTATTTTATTTCATTTATTCATAACGTATACCTAGCCTAGCCTATGGGCCATATTCGGTCACATCATACTACTCTATTTTTGTCTTATTTTATAGGAAAATCTTGTTTATTTTTTTAATTAAAAATATATTTTTATTTATTTATGTATTTTGTTTTTAAGAGCATTTTTTTGAGTTTTTAGTGCATATTGAATGCTCATACAACACTTTTTTTTTAGAGCATATTTCTGGTTTCCCTGGTTATATATATGTTTATAGACACTTGTAAAGTTAGTGTATTTTTATACAGACTGCAACAATTAAAACTAAAATAATAAAAAATCGCCAAAATGGAAAAAAGCGCAAAACAAAAAAATATGTCAAATTAAATATAAAAAAATCGTCAAAATGAAAAAAATCGCCAAAATGAAAAAAATACCAAAAGGAAAAAAAACTTAAAAACCGAAAAAAAAACATGAAAACACAAAAAAAAGCACTCAAGCCAAACTAAATCGCCAAACCCAAAAACGCAAAAAATTCCAAAACTAAAAAACACCAAAAAACGACAAAAATACCAATGCTCGTATAGCTTAGCTTACCCAGTGTCCGGACGGAACCCTTCGTGTGCGAGTTTCAGTAGCACTTTGCTGATTTTATTATATTTGAAACCTATCCATGTGGGTTTTTGAATCAAAAGGCTTGCTTACTACATTTAAAAAACCCGCTAAAAAAGTAAAGGTCAATATGTTATTATACAATAAAAAAAAGCAATGTGAGTCCGATCACAGAGGAGATGTGTAAACATCTAGTAATGAAAATTTTTTTTTAAGTTGGAAGTACTAATGCTTTTAGTATATTTTTTTTAAATTATTATGAATACAGCCCTACGATTTTACTGATAATGCAAATTAAATTTCATTATCAGTAAAAATTTACTGATTTTTTTTAGTAATCAGTAAATGTACTACAAACTGCAATTTTGAATGCAGTACATATACATATACTGCAGTGTGCCCATTTACCTACTAACCAAATAAGTTAAATAAAAAAAACAAAAACAAGCAAATTCCTATGTTTTTACAACATTATAAGTTTTGATACCTTCAATTGATTAGTTAATAAAAATATACTAAAAGAAAAAGTACTTCCAACTTAAAACAAATTTTTCATTACTAGATGTTTACACATCTCCCCTGTGATCGGACTCACATTGCTTTTTTATTATTATTTTTACTGAAATTTTAGTGGCACTGCAGTGCTCATCTATGGTAAATGCCTTTACTGTTCATCGTTTAGTTGTTGCTGTTCTTGTTGTTGTGTACGCATTGCAATTAAAATAAATTCAGTAAAGTGCGACTTTGACTCGCGCACATTCGGTTTTGATCATTTCTTTTTTTTTATTTAGCTTTCTTAATTTTTTAAGTATTTTCAGTTTAAACGTTTTTTTTCAGTTGTATCACTTTTTTCTCGTTTTGGCGTTTTTTTTTCTTTTTGGGTTTTTTTAATTTTCGCAATTTTTTTTATTTTTGCGATTTTTTCATTTTGGCGATTTTTTTCATTTTAACGATTTTTGTCTGTTTTTTGGGGTTTTTTCATTTTGGCGATTTTTTTCTGTTTTTGGGGTTTTTTATTTAGGCGATTTTTTCATTTGGCGATTTTTTCATATTGGCGATTTTTTTGCTTAAGGATTTTTTTTAATTTTGGCGATTTTTCGCGATTTATTTTAGTCCTAGAGATTTTTTTTAATTTGGTGCTTTTTTCGTTTTGGCGATTTTTTTATATTTGGCGATTTTATATTTTTTTGATTTTTTAGTTTTACCGTTTTGAAAATTTCAAGAGTTTTGGTCTTACGGTTTCCAAGATACAGCAAGTTGTCAAAATTACAAAGTCAAAATTGCATTAACTGATGGAACACCCATTGATTTAAATTTTTTAAATTTAGTGTTAATTGTTGTAGTCTGTATAAAAATACACTAACTTTTAAAATTTTAAGTGTATGTATGTACATACAATTGTATGTATATTACATGGGATTTTAACATTTTTCGTTGCTCGTTTTGGAACACCCTTTAATTTTTAACTCTCATGTATTTGTTGTTGTTGTGGCCAAATGTCTACATATTGTGTCCAAATTTCAAGTCCGTAGCTCTTGAGTCCGTTCATTTTCACCTTTGGTGTACGGAAATATACAGAAAAATAACCGGCGGCGGCACACCGTCGGCTGCGAGCCGGTCGACTTGTTTCTCTGATTGGTATTGCTTCTTTCAAACACTAATACACTCATACATAGCTCACACCGATTTGACAATGCAAAGCAAAAGCCAAATGCAAAGAAATCTCAGCCAAGAAATCTCAGCAAAGAATCAAAGCCAAAAAATTTTTACCCCCTAGCGTATAGATGTTTACACATCAAAAATATTTTCCTTTCAGTTCAAAAGTTCATTATTGAACCATAAGCCTCCATTTTGTTGAAAAACTTGGGCGCTTTTAAAATGCAGTTCTTTCAATATTTCAAATTTCAAATTAATTAATTGCGGTTGAGTTTTTTTATATAGTTTTTTTTTGTTTTTTTTTTTATTTTTTGCTGAAACTAAACAAAAGAAAATTATACATATAAATAAATAAAAAAAAAATGCATTAATAATGATAAGAGATATTTTTTTAATATTTCTTTGCCCTGCTTATCGTTCACGGTTTTTTCTTGTTGTTTTTATATATTTTTTTTATTTTTAATTTTTTCAGCAATAGCTATCAAATGCAATAACAATAAGACAAAATGATTATTTAAGTTTTGCGATAAATAAATGACTACAGCCAGTGACGCTTTCTTTTAGAAGTACACAAACAACATAGTCGGTCAATCATATTACGAGTGAGTTTTAAAATAAACCACAAAGGCTAAAAGGTGGTTAAGATTGTTGTTGCTATTGTTGTATGATATTTCCATAAGAGATGAGTTGGTAAATAACTTTTCATTCATGCTCAGGCACGCTCACTAGCAAAATAGTTCACTTGTAACCTACAGTGTAGTATGGTTATAACGAGCTCTCCAGGACCTGATAAGTTTGTTTGTTTTAGGCAAAGTTAGTTTTAGGCGATGAATATATTTTCTATAAATTAGTTGAAATAACAAACCATAAAGGCACCAATCTTTTTAGAATATACTTTAATTAAATTGAGGTTATAAATTATAAGTTAAGATTCTGTTGTTTGTTATAAAGCTACAAGAAAAGCTGCTTAAAAATAATAATAAAAAATAATTAAATTTTTAGCATAAGCGTATTAAATTCCATTCAGTTTTGCTTAGAATACTTTAAAAAAAGTTGGTGCCAGGTAAAATTTTTTTATAAAAGTAGTTCTCTATATGCATGTTATGTTGGGATGAAATAATTCATTATGATCGGCGCGCGTTGTAGCCCAACTCCACTGTATTTCTATTTGTATGTGTGTTAACATTTTTCATTTAGAATCATGAGTTTTTATCAGTTTATATGCAAGTAATGGCAACAGATATTTAAGTTAAATACCTTGATAAATCAGGTCGTTGCCATTGTAAAATGAATATATAAACTGAATCATATTCATCAATTGTTTTAATATGCGATAATAATAAAAAAGTTCATTGTTATAAAAATAATTTGTTAAAATTAATTTGGAAATTATTCAACAAAATGTTTGAGATGAGTTCAGCTTAATTTTTTTTAATGGCTGATTAAGAATTATGTTAAGCAAAGAGACTATAATATCGAACAAATATATTTTTTTTTTTCTATATTAGTGTACAGTCATTTGAATAATTAAAATGATGTTATAATGAATAGAACAGCTGAAAGATACAGTATTGTTGAGCGCAATAGCACAAGGCAAAGGAAAGACTTTATATAACTAAAGTCTTAATAAAGTCAAATCCGCTTTAGCGCAACACGCTTTATAAAAAAAAATCGGATTATTGAAAGCGATACAAATCTCCGCACTGATTTTAAACGCAACTAGTCTTATTCACTTCGCTTTAGCGAAACATCGCTTTATTGAAAATATCGTATTACTGAAAACCAAAAGCAAGCCTACAACTACGTTTTGTATGAAATTTACTTGGCTTTAGTGAAAAAATAAACAATGACAAATTTATTTATTAGAAAAAAAAAAAAAAAATTATGCATGTTTTGTCCGTTAAAAAATTAAATGGCAAAATGCATTTGTCCTTTTCGCTCTTACGTACTTTATTGTATTTTTCTATTATATTGTCAATGCAAGTGGCTATACATTTGCTGATTTTAAGCAGTATGCTTAACTGTACAATTTTCAGTAATCCGAACTACGTTTTAGAGAAAAAGTCGGATAACTGAACAAAATTGGGTTATGGTTATTTCCAGCAAAGCGGAGTCGACTGTAGTTATAAATTTATATTTTTCAGTTAAGATATCAATAGCTTTTTCTAACATAAGTTTTGTTATTATTTTAAAAAATTAGCAAAAATCTTAAATTTATTTTTTTTTGCAGTTACTTGATTTTTCACTTTAAGCTTACGAGGATATATCATGTAATAACTGTCAAAAAACCTTAAGTGACTTAATGTTTTTTTACGAAAATAAATTAATTACTATGCCTAATAGTACATTATTGTTCTAACTAAGTTCAAAAATTATGTAACTTATAGAGAGAAAAACTAATTTAAAAACTAAACAAAAATCGTATTCATTATTTTTATCTTCTAAACTTATCTACTGCTATTAATTTGTCCCTCTCTGTGTATTTCCTTAATTAACGTCCAACAGTTTAATGCAAGTGTGCATTTTATTCTAAAGAAGTTTTTTTTTCAAAACTATTTATCTCTCCAAAAAGCAAAGAAACCAACAAAATAAACCCTCCAGATGCACACAGAATGTAAAAACTGCTCATGGAAAGGCAGCAGTAGCAATGACAACTAGAAAATATAAATAAAAAAATAAAGACGAACTAAAAGCTCCTTCAAAAAAAAAAAAATAAAAATGTAATTGACTTGCAATTAATGAAAATTACAAAGTACATGAACTTCGTTAAGGTCAGAAATAATTGCAATTTAGTTGGATGTTTGTAGTTGTTGCTGCTATTGCAGTTGTTGTTGTTGTAAGAAACGAATATCTAACACATTTACACAATGAAGGGAGTTTAAGCGGTTGTTGCTGTTGTTGTAGAGCAGAGCTGACTTACCATGAGAACGGTGTCATATTTGTGTTGTAAATTTCTCTTGGAAATATTAATGTATTGAACAATTTGGGTTTTTGAAGTATTCTTTTTTAAGATACACAAGATTTGGGCTTTGTCAGTGTAAAAAAAAAGTGCTTTCAACAGCAGTGTGAAATGGAAATTTTCGTCTGACGACGTTTGTTACAATTGTCTGTTTATTGTCAGAAAATTGTCAGACTATCTCAGACAATTGTCAGAAAAATGTAAGAAAATTGTCACACAATTGTCAGTGAATTGTCTGACATTTTTTTATTGTTAGATATGCGAAGCCAATTTTTTGAAAATGGCATCTTAGTCCCAGAACTTAAGCTATGTGCAGACGGTTGTCAGATCTTACAATATTGCCAGTAAAATGTGCTCAAAATTTCTTACAACCGTGTGAACTGACAATTTTTGTCAGACGTCGTTGCCAGAAAAAGTATTGTCAGTACATTGACAACATATTGTCAAAAATCTTACAATCGTGTGAACACATTGCAAAATTATTGCCAGGTATTTGTCAGACATTTTAATATTGTCAGATGTGCGAAGTTTATGCATCTGACAATGGCGTCATTGTAAGAGAATTCTTTTTATGGGCAACACTGCACACGCTTGATTTTAAAGAAAAAATTTATAATAAAATATATGCAGAAAAAATCATTTCAATTGCTTCTTTATGGTCCATAATAATTTATACTTTCACTTTTTACATTTAACACAAACACAAACGATAAATATTTAACAATTTCTAACAAATGCTTTAAGTCTGGCAACGTATAACAACAGATCTAACAATGTGTGCATATGACAACCGTGTGAACTGACAATTTTTCTACTGATGATTTTGTCAGATGAATTTATTGTCATACAACTTTCTGGCAAAAAATTGTAAGATTTTCTGACGACCGTGTGAACTGACAATGAATATTTTGCTGGCAATTTTCCATTGCCAGTACGTTGTCAGCACATTGCCAGATCTGACAATATTGTAAGATCTGACAATCGTCTGTACATAGCTTTAGTCTATTGGCGCACACCTTTTTTTTAAAGAAGAAGGAATTAAAAAAATATATTTTCATACAAAACACGATAATAATTACTGTCAAATGCCATTGCCATTGACTCTTATCAGACAATTTTCATAAAATTATCAAACAACTGTCACAAAATTGTCAGATATTTTTTTATGGTTGGTTATGCGAAGCTATTTTATTTGAAAATGGCATCATTGTCCCAGAATTCTTTTTGTTGGCTCACACCTGCTTTTAAGGAAAGAAGAAGTGAAAATATATAATACATAATAACTTTCATTTTCACACAAGCCACTATGATAATTTCTGTCAAATGCCATTGTCAGTTTATTTGCAAGCAGTTGTCAGGCCATTGTCAGACAATTGTCACAAAATTTCAGAAATTTTTTTATTATTGTTAGATATGCGAAGCTGATGTACTTGAAAATGGCATCATTGTCCCAGAATGCTTTTTCTTGGCGCACACCTGTTTTTAAAGAAAATCGAAGTGAAAATATATAACCCATTTTCACACAAGCCACTATGATAATTTCTGTTAAATGTTTTCAGTCTAATATTGGTCAACCAAATATATCTGATGATTTTTTGATTTTGTCATTTGACAACTGACAAATTTTAAACTGACAATGTTGTCAGATAGTATGTAAGCTTTTCTGACAAATGTGATAGAATCGTGTGAACTGACAATCCATTTCATGTTTTCAATTTCTTGTTGTCAATACATTGTCAGCACACTTCCAGATCTGGCAATATGGTAAGAACTGTAAATCATTTATACAGAGCTTAAAGATGAATACATTCATTTTGTCCGGACCGATTTTTTTTTACGTAGTTTGACTTCACTCTTTTTCAGAGAGAGGAAAATATCCGGATATATCTAAGCTTGCATAAAATATATTTTGTGTGAACAAGTGTGAACTAAGTTGCCACTTACTTTCAACATTTTCAGCATGTGCAGTTGGTCTATAATTATTAAGCTTTTGTAAATTTTTTTTTGTATTTTGGTTGAAGTCTACTGATAAGTTGTAGCAACGAAATGCATATACACACGCGCTTAACCAAGAACAAATAATTTTTTTAATATCTCATAGAATGTAAAAGGGATTTCGCACATTTTTTGCATGTTTTTTTAATGTATCGAGCCATAGCCACTAAAAAGCTTAACCAACACATTTTTTTTCTTTTTTTTTTTTTTTGACAAAAATTGTTAATGTGCGATTGCAAATAGTCGACGTTGGTCAAAAGATGAAGTTCGAAAATTTTGTCGTTTCCCCCAAATTGGTGACAATAGGTATAAAAAATATGACCTACAAAATTTCAAGTCAATCGGTTAAGATTAAGGCGTGCCTCAGCCCACTGAATTTCGGGAAAACCATAATATCTCCGAAAATCTGTCTTTAATGTGAAAGATATCAATCTTACATTAAAATTTTGTCAGATAAAATTGGTTGCCAGCATATGTTACTTAAACAGGTTTTCTCCTAGACTCATATTTAAAAACTTAATTGAAGGGAATTGAATTAAATCTTCATGATATCTGTGATAGAAACTCTCGAACTTTCTGTAAAAGAAATCTTTATTATAGAATACATACACATATGTACGTACAATGTTTGTATGTATGTATGCATAGGTGTATTTGTACACACAAAAACTCAAACTTTAGATAGCTAAATGACAAAAAGAAATCCATATAATAAGGGAATTAAATTGAAAAATTTTTGCTTACTCATGTTTTAGACTCGGCAGTTTTTCTTGAAGCAAGTCTGAGTTAATTGTAGAGAGAGAGAGGAAAGAAGAAAGAAGAAGGGTACTGACTTGCTTGTACAGAAAAGTTACTTCAATTCCCTTTTGTTATTGCATTCGCTGCATTAAAACAATAGGAAAATTGAACAAGAAACCGTCTGTGTGTAAACAATCGAGCAGTTTTAAAAGAGAATTGAAGATAATTGCTTCAAGAAAAACTGCCAAGTCTAAAACTTGACTTACTGTCCCATACTCTATCAACAAATTATTGAGGTAGGGTAGGTACAGTTGTCCAAAAATAAAGAGAGAAATGGTTTAAAAAAAAATATTCTTTATTATCGTATGTACATGCAAATGTAGTTCTCTTTTGTTATA
The DNA here is from genome assembly GCA_949987645.1 of Tachina grossa. Taxonomy (NCBI): domain Eukaryota; kingdom Metazoa; phylum Arthropoda; class Insecta; order Diptera; family Tachinidae; genus Tachina; species Tachina grossa. The sequence goes on along the minus strand of OX465274.1, from coordinate 170,196,482 downwards.
TGACATTTTGTGAAGTTGTTGGCTTTTGTTTTTTGTTTGTTTGTTTATTTTTATTTAATCATTATTACTTTATGTACGAAACTTAACTTCGTCGGTACAAGTTCTAGAATATTGTACTAAATGCGACCAAGTGTATTTTATATCCAGTTGCAAAGCAACAAACATTCATTTATTCATTTATTTATACGTTGAAACAGTCATTGTCAGTGTTGCCAGAAAATGATGATGAGAGAATGCTAGATGTGTAAAAAATTCTGCTAAAATGTTCTACCGAACAAATGTATAATGCCAGATTTATATTTAAAAAATTGTTATTGAAATAGCTTTGGATTTCATGTTTATACAAACTTATTAGTATTTACAGGTGTTTTTATTGCACATACATACATACATACATACATATATAAAATGTATATGTTTGATATTATCCATAGATATGAATATTGATGTATTTTCGGACTGGGACCAAGTTTCTTTATGTCAACACATTGTCTACAGTTTTTTTTTCTATTCATCAGTATAAAGGTAAGAGAGAAAACATATGTGGTGGTTTTCTGGTGAATTTTTCAACAACTTGTTAATATACATACATTTGCATGTACGTAAAGTATAGAAATGTACCAGTAAAGTCTGGTTGGTATTTCTCCATGTTGCCATAAGAACTACGTAGTCACTACCTAGTCAACTGTTTTAGTGTTACTAGTAGATTTTCAATGACAAGCACATGCTAGATGTCTATAGCACAAAGTATTTCATGAGGAATAATTAGAGACTAGTACTGGTGACAAAGTCAAAAGCGACCCAGTACATTTTACCGTCGGCATTTCCTTCAGGGTATATACATATAATATATGTATGTATGTCTGTATATTGTGACTTATTTTCGGTTTAATTGTAAGCAAGATGTTGTAAAAAATGGACTTTTGTAATAGTTTAGAATTATCAAAATGTCGAAATGTTTGATATCTTTTAAAATGCAGACTGTAAAATTTGTACTTACGCGACAATCTATGTATGGTAAAATATATTTGGATACTATAAAAACCTGTCTTCTGAAAACCTTAATTTTTGTCGCTTACGTATAATTTAAAATAGAGCTCCACATACATATGTATACAATACATAGCATATAATACATACATATGTAGGTATTAGGGATGTAACGAATGTTCGCATTCGCTTTCGCATTCGCAAATGATTCGCTTACTTTTGCTATTTGCATTCGCTAAACTGTATACGAATATTTCAAGCGAATACTAAAGACAACAAAATTTGTACTTCTTTTACGAAAATAGTTTACGATTCCAAACAAAGCTTTAAAATTTTAGCGGAAAACTTTTCTATAAATGATAATTATCAGAATGAATCCAAAATCTAGCTGTGTTTTGTAGTCTGTTCAAACCTTTGGAAAAATTTTGAGTACCATTCATTACTTCGTACAGAAAATTTTAAATGCTAACAATATTAACCAGTCCTTGTTTGTCGTAAATTTCATGCGAAACAAGTGCCACGCATATTATTTCGCATGAAATCTTAAAATGTTGAAGATATATTTCATATATTCTTTTCCCAAAATGAAAATAGTACTATTTTTCCAAGATTTTTCATGAACAATTCATTCCAATTGTCTTAATATATATTTTGACAGCATTTCAAATGAAATGTTGAACAGGCTTTGATTGATTTGTATTTTTTTTAAATTAATTTCTCAATTTAACTAAAATGCTATATGTAATTGCATCTATTTATATAATAATTACAACTTCATGTTCTTCAAAATATTAAGTTTCATGTGATTTTTATCGTATTTTAAGTATTTGCATTCGCTTTCGCATTTGCTTTCGCAAAAATTCAAATGCATTATTCGTTTTCGCATTTGCATTCGCTAAACTGGTATTCGTTACATCCCTAGTAGGTATTCATTGCATCTACATTACGAAGGAAACATAATTATAAAAAAAATTTACATTTATTAATAGAAATACTCTGTACATTGAAAAAAATTTAACAAATTAACATTTATTATTTTAAGCAAATTCTGCCAAAAAGCATCTGGCAGAATTTTTTAAAAGTTGAATGCTTTTCACATAATGAAAATGCCAGATCTGGCAGTGAAAATGCCAAAATGGCAACAATGGTCACTGTCAACATGAAAGCTTCTCTGAGAAAGCATTTTATATGCGTGTGCTAATGTAAGTATGTGTGTGATAAACACACATTCACATGTACACTCACACGCACACACACACACACACACCACCATTCTTTAGCAAATAAATTGAAGCCATACAAATAACAGAACAATTTACACAAAATAAAAAACAGTTTTTTAAACAAATAATGAAATATATGTATGTATATAAAAAAATGCACAAAAAATATGTATAAACAGCAGCAATAACAACAACAACAACAACAATAGCAGCAACAGAATGAAAAATGTTAAGGTTATTAACCATGAAAACAACAAAAATACATGCTAATGCAACAACATCAAGCAAAATAAAAATTTAAACTAAATGTCTAAAATAACAAGAACATAAGCTGTATTAAAACAAAATTATATGCTGTCATTTCTTTAACCCTCTAAGGACTAAGTGGTGCTATGTAGTACGAGTATATGTAAATATGTACACAGTGGGTAGGTCTACTCTGGAATTTTAGGAAATGAGCGATTCAAGAATTTTTATATATTGTGATATATTTACGAGTATACCGTCACCAAAAATTCAAAAGGCCGTAAGTATACTTTTTACTATTTTACAGGAGAAGCAAAAAACTTCATAAATTTAATACTATTTATATGTTAGGTGCCAAATTGAATAATGAATAAAATCGGTATTTTTGAACATATGTGAGTAAAATTTTAGGAAAATACATATGTATTTTGGTTAATCACATCAAAATCAATCAAATATTCTATTTTGAATTTCTTGGTTGTTACTGCTTTTTGGATTTTAGGTGATTATACATATCTGGTTATTTACAAAGTCATGTTACGTATTTGTCACATTACGTCGCAAAGCAATTATAATTGTTATTTAGAGCCATGTATAACTACGTTATACACCAAAATGCAAAAAATAATATAAGTTATAAGTTTTCCTTTGAAAAGTAAGAGACGTCACCAAAACAACTTAACCTGATAAAAGGTGAAATTTTCTGTGGAAATGCCCACATTTATTTTATTCATATAGACGTATATAAGCTGGCTTAACATGCATAGGCTCTATGTCCAATTTTGAAAATTGAGATTTTAAACAAAAAAGTTTTGAGGCAAAAACAAAATTTTAAAATTAAAAAATGTAAGTGTGCGACAAAGTCGACATGGACAAATCAGCCCCGAATATTTTTTACACAAAAATGATCCCAATTATGGGGTTAATCTCCTCATTTAACGGGGATGTTTATGAAATATGTCACCCTGGTAAGAGTTTGGTTGAAAGCTTCATCTATTTAAAAAAAAAAATAGAATACGAGAGATATAATCATTTTTCAATAATAAAAACCTTATTATAAGTTGCATTCATTGTTTGATCTTTGCTTTCGAAGAATTTATATAGAACCTTAAGTTCGTACTTTGAAATAGAAAATAACACCGAAGTTTTCATTCAGCCTTGAATTTTCTGCTGAACAAGATGTCTCTTTCGATATATTTTTTTAAAAACAAGTAACACTCGAGCAATAATGCCTACACCCCTTTTTCACACCGAAAGTTTACCTTGCAAAGTCTTAATTCGGCTGTGTGAAAGACAGAGGTAAGAATACTTTCTCTTTCCGTCTTTCTCCCTGCTGAACTAAGGCTTTGCAAAGTAATCTTTCTGTGTGTAAAAGAGGTACTACTGCTTCCACAAGGTGTAATGTTTTTAACCTTCATAGGGTCTTTGGGTCAATTTTTACCCATTTCAGGAAAAAACTTTGATTTTTTCTGAAAATTAGTGACTTTTCTGACTTTTATTTAATTTTATATCTTAACAGATATAGTAGGTTTATATATCCGCAAACTTGCCAAAGAAAATTGTATGCAAGATTTTACACTAGAGATCTTCGGGTCAAATTTGACCCGAAGATCGTTAACGTCAACGATTTTAAAGACCCTATGAAGGTTAAAGAAAGCGATACTAAAGACAGGTGGTGAAGGCACTCAAACTTTGATTTCAAACCACTTTTGTTAATTGTTTGTGTGGAACTTACAAGCTTTGGTGCATATTTCAATTAAATAACTTGAGTAATCTACAATACAACTTTCATATGGAAATCAAGAAAGACTCAAACAAGCGAAGAATCACGTTTAAATTCTCTCGCTTCGCAAGGGATTAACCAAACAAATCCATCAGTCAAGTCAGTCAGTCAGCCAGTCTTTTCACGAAATCTCCCAAAATAGGAATAAAAAAAGAGGAAACTGAAAACAATAATGAAGTGAATAACCAGAAAAACAATAAACGACAACAACCAAAACAGAAAAAAACAAAAATGATAAGAATAAACAGGGGAACTAAAAGTATTGACAAATTTTAAATTGTGAATGGTCAAGAAACGAAGACGTACAATTTCCTGTGTTAATTTAAATAATTCTTTTGCTTTTGCTTTATTTTTATTTTTTATTTTGCTGTTGTTTTTTGTCTGTTAATTTTTTTTTTTTTTTTTTAATTTCAAACAAAATAAGATTGCTGAGGCGATATTGAGTAACAAAAATTTTATCCATTTAAATTTTGTTTTTTCTTTGTTGATTTCGGTGTTTTTTTTTAACAACAATGTACGTACGAGTACTATATGATACAGTAGGGGGCAAAAGTGTTTAAAGTGATTTATTTAATATGTGATATAATCACAATCACAACATACGAAAATTGGTTTTATTACATATGTCTTTAATTGTTTTAAATTCTGAATTTTGCTTGCCTGACTCTAATCTGGGCTTCTTAATATCTATGTAATTTTATGAAAATTTAAAATGATTGATAATATGCATACGTGAGTAGGTGAAATATGTACCTACCTTCGTTTTTTGACAAAAATTTATTATTTACGATGATAAAGAATCGATTTTGATAAAAAAAAAATTATGTTCGAAAATTATGTCGCTTAAACTTTTTGGACGATATCTATTGACTTTGTATGTTGAATGTTTATTTTTAGTGAAAATTTAGTAGCACGTGAGATAGATTAAGCTCCAAAGCAGCCTACCGTTAGCTTGGTCCTCGTTACTTCAATTATTATAACAAATACTCCTCCACTCTATCTGCGTTTGGATTCAGTAACTTTTTGCGACACGAAAATCGTGATATTTATCGAGATATTTATTAGAGAGCTGCGTAAACAGTCTTGAAATGTAAAAGCGTCATGATTTTTAAATGTATTCACGTCGCATGTATTATACTAAACCAATAATAAATGCTGTCGTACTATAAGCGAAGCACGATGGATGTATTGGTGTATGTGTATATCAGTTGTAACAAGCGATGTCGCAAGACAGCTTGCTTGTAACAAACACTCAAAAGAAGTACTGTTGATTAGTGTATGCTTGTTATTTTTCATATTGTACGTTTGAGTGTGTGTGTAATATGTAGATGGTATGCTATTATGTGATTAACCGCATACAACTAATGTTAATGCATGTGTGTGCCTTTGCATGTGCCCAGAAAAATAAAAAATCATACACAGAAAAAATTATTCCCAAAAAATTTTCAAGCAAACGTGTGTTTTGAAATATAATTTAGTTTCAGTAAATATTTTTTACTGTTCCAGTAAATTATTTGTTCCAATTTTATTTTACGTAAAAAACTGTATAGAATGAAAATTATCTATATAAAGTAAAATTTGTAAAAAAAAAATTTAGATTTATTTTTTTTTTTATATTTAAATTTGTTATTTTCAGTTAAATTTATTTTTATATACTGTAAAAAAATTTGTCTGATTTTTTTTTAATTTTTTCAGTTAAATTTATTTTTATATACTGTAAAAAAATTTGTCAGATATTTTTTCATTTTTTTTTACAAATTATTTTATAGATATAAAAAAACATTTTATTTTTTTAAAGATTTTTGTTTGCAGTTTTCAAACTTATTATTTTTGTATATTGTGATTCTCAATATAGTATTAAGAGTCTTACTATAAACATACGGAGTTTGTTAGCTAAATTCAAAAATTTTTTGGGTTGAAATCTACTGACGAGTTCCAAAACCGGGAACGAAATGCTTAACCATGAAAACAAGCCAATTTTTTAAAGTAAAAAAAAAAATAGTTGAACCTTTCATTTGATTCAGTTAGTTTTTTCAGATAAAACTTTTAGTAATTTAAAAAAAAAAATTTAAGAATTGTTATTGATTCAGTTAATTTATTTTCTGATAATACGAAAAATTTTAGTGAATGTGTTTGCAAATTATAAAAAAAATTTGCTGAATACAAAAAAATATGCAAAAATGTTTTTCTGTTCCTATTAATAAATTTGACTGAAAATATTTTGAGTTTCAGTTAACTTTTTTCTCTAATGCCATAATAAGTTAACTAAAAATAAAAATTTTTTTCAGTTAAATTTTTACAAAATTGCTATCAGAATCTACAAATTTCTTTGTAGGTCCGCATTCACACAAAAAATTTTCTGATTCAATGAATTTGGTTACTGAAAACGAAATTTAGTTTTTTCTGTGTACACACATTTGATTTTACTTTTTAGATCCATACACCAAAGGAGAAAAGCGACCCTAATGTTTTCGCTACAATTTCTGTCTGTCCGTCTGTCTGTCACAGGCTGTTTTATCGAGAACCGTAAAGGCTACGAACCTGACATTTTCGCAGAATATGTAAAACTTTGGCAGCTACAACAACAAATATAAATGGTGCTCTAACGTGACAAATGAAACGTTTTGACATCCAAATTCATATATGTAGTTGAAATTTTCAAATTTAATTTTATTTATTCAGGCTAAACCAAAATAATGGTGTAATTATACAAATGACTACGTAAGGATTTGTTATATAAAAATATGGCAACTGTGTAAAGAACCGAAGTATGTCAAAAGCACAAAAATAATTGTACCAAAACCAAAACAAAATCGAAGTTTTTGACATTATTTAGCTACAAAGCACACAGAGCAAAAAATTATCAGCTGAAGTAGCGCTGCCCACCTGGTTAAATACAACTTCACTGAAATTTAAAAATTCAAAACTAAAGCTTATTCTATCAGTAAATGTAATTTTGACAATTTGCTGTATCTTGGAAACCGTAAGTACCAAACTCTTGAAATTTTTGAAAACACTAAAGTTTAAAAATACCAAAATTAAAAAAGCATGCTGAAACGAAAAAAAAAGATCTTAACTGAAAAAATATCACCAAAAAATAAAATAAGTCGCACGAATGCAAAAAAAAAATATCACCATAATTAAAAAGGACGCCAAAAAATAAGAAAATCGTCAAAAAATCGCCAAACGAAAAAAAAATCGCCAAAACAAAAAAAAAACGCCAACACTTAAAAGAAACAAAAAAAAAACGCCAAAGACAAAAAAAAGACAAAAAAAAAACGCCAAAATAGGAAAGAGCGACAAACAAACAAAAAACCAAAACGGTAAAATTAAAATTTTTTTCCAAAAATCGAAAAAAATCAGCAAAACGAAAAAAGCTTTAAATCTAAACAAAAACGCCAAAACTCTATTTTAATATCCACATCTGGTAAGATTTTCGATTATATAGGCTAAAGTTCGTATAGAACTATCTGTACGGAACCATTCGCGTACGAATTGCAGTCGAACTTTACTAAATTTATTTTACTTCAACCGACAGAAAAGCTTAAGGCTTTATAAAAAGTTTTTAAAACATGTTTTCATACACAATTTTTATTAAAAACCCTTTATAAAGCCTTAATAATTTTTATAAATAAGGCTGATATATTATAGCGATATGATTATCATAGTAAAACATACTCAATACAGTATCTGCATTTAGTAACTTTTAAAACATGCTAAGTCCAGTACCTGGATAATAAATATAACGAAAAGTTATAGAGTTTGCTATTTTACGATATTTGCTGTGGGTTGAAGTAAAAATGTGAAATAAAAAATTCATATAATAATTCATTTAATTGTTCCTTAATTCTTCTTTGTGCTTTTCGCTTATTTTGACATTTTGTATTCAGGGATGCCACATAATATAAAATTAAGTGTCGAGTAAACTGCAGATTTACACTATCGTAAAATAGAAATTATAGAATCATATTATCGTTACCCCAAACGAATGAATACATCGATAAATATTAAGATTTTCGGTTCGCAAAAAGTTACTGAATCCAGGAACTGCATGACTGTGAGTAGAGAAGAGACTAACGAAACTTTGCTTTGACGTTATGGTGTCTATCGCCCTGTCCCACGATGTCACTAGAAATCGTTCTATCGAATATTGATATTGAAAACACGAACAAATTTTCTAATGTTGTTGTCGTCGACCGAAGAATTTCTGGTGACATCGTGGGACAGGCAGTAATTCCTTCGATTCATTAAAACATTAATGTAATGTGGAATGTACCTCACTATTTCATTAATTTCATAATTTAAAGTAATCGGAAATATAAATGCGTAGTAAGAGAAAAATTTTGAAAAAACTCTAGGCTGAATTTTACCTCGTTACTCTCAGTGTGGAAAATTTTATATTATATATCCCCAATCAAATTTTTATTTCCAAGTATAAAATGTCTCCCATTTTCCGAAGATTGTATGAATAGATGATCTCCCTTGGGTAAGAGTAAGCAATACAGATTAAAAATATGAAATAAGAAATATTTTAGTTCTATATATTTCACTCGCTCTTCTATAAGTACAGCCTTAAAAATTTGAGGTATCTGAATGAGGTCTTGCAGCAAGATAACTAAAATTTTTTTCTTATGAAACACATACATACATACATAGCTAAATATTTATAATTTTTTTGCCTACATTTTCAACATTAGTTTAACCATATTAACATATCAACATAAATTGTATGTACATATACCTACACACACACAAACATGCACATATAATTACCCTCTAGTCAGCCTCGAACCATATGTCTCTATGTCAATACTCTTTCTCCAGCGATAATTGCAGTAGTTAAAATGTCGACAGATTTCCTTTTATGTGCGAGTAGAGATACGTTAGAGACAACAGTTCTAGTGTATTTCTGGTGATATTGTCAATGAACGCGTCAATAGTTTGTTTTTCTTTTTTATTATGTTGTGCAATAATATTAAATAAATATATGTAGACGAGGGTCACTTAAATCTACGAGTGAATCTTTGGTCCAAATATCTCCATATGGTCGTTAAAGGGCCTGTGCCAAACGGTAGCAAAGTACTAGTGTAAGTAAATTTTTGACACTTCTGAGGTGAATAAAATTTCACTAGCCCTGGGGGCTAGTAGAAAGTTTGACACAACAGGTAAATTTTTGACAAGCTGCAATAAAAAGCATGATATCATAAAATTAAAATCCACCGCCGTCGTTTCGAGCCGTCGCCCAATACAAAGATTTTTACGCCCTTTAAGTTTAATTAGACTGTGAAAAAATCATTGTTTATTTTAGTTTGCGAAAAATGTTGCATCATATATATAATATTATATAATTTATTGCTACAGTAATATTGTTTTATATAAAAATATCCTCTTAAAAATTTGTTGGTAGCCGGCGGCTTGTAGTTGGGCGAAGCAAAACAGCCGCCGCAGCAATTGTTTCATCAGTTTCTTTCTATGCTCAAGCGAATCTGTCAAAATTTTACATTGTCAAAAAAGATATCATTTGGCACAGCAGAAAAATGAAATTTTTTCCAAACAGACAAATATTTTTTTACAATAGTACTTTTCTACCGTTTGCACACGCCCAAAGAACTACCTTCTCAATAGTGCTAAAGTCTACTGGCAGATTTTCAATGACAACTCTATGTTATATGTCAATAGGCGATTACATTGGCCGGGGTACACCTAATCAGTAGCACTATTGACTATGTCACTATAAAATCACTATAATTTTACTATTGACTACGAGCGAGGATATATCGATATTGTATACTATAGCCCCTAAATTTTCTAGTGAATCTTTGGTGCCAATGTCTCCATGTGGTCCCAAAAGAACTACTTAGTCAGTAGTGCTACAGTCTACACGCAAAGAAAAAATATGGTTGAGGTAACCATAATCAAGCCGCAACATACTATGATTGAATTATATGGTTGCAGTCAAATCATATTATTGTTAATGGAAAATCAAACTTTAAATAATATTATTATCTGAGTTAATAATAATATTATCTACAAAAACAATGAACTTTGTTATACCTAATCTTGGTATTTTAAATATGACAACACCATTGTTAGATGTGATTAAAATATAATTGAGACTCACCATACCATGTTCTAATATTATATTTATATTGTTTAATACGAACACAGTATTATTTAATATAATAATACTATTTTGGTTTTTAATCATATATTTATTGTAGAAACAGCTGTGCATTAAATTCGAAATAAAAATAAATTAATATTCTTGAAATAAAATGTAGATATAGAAATGTATACTTACACGAAATACAGACATATCTGTATAAAGAGATTCAAAAATATTTATATATTTTTAATCATCTACCTTTTTATTTATTCTTTATTCATTTATTTAACGCCACTCGTGCACTACCGATAGCTTACAAACGAAATACTGAACTGACAGATGTTTCTAAAAAAGATTTTTTTTGAAACTTAACATACTATGGTTTTTGATAACATTATATTGTTATTTACATCATATTATTTTTAAATAATAATACAAATTATGTAGTTGTAATAAATTTTTAACCAAACTATATTGTTAAACTCTAACCATATCACACTTTTTTATGGATGTGATAATGTAATTATTAAATTCAAACACTACTCTCTTTATCGTAACGAAATAAATGTTTAAAATAACAATAATTAGTTTTGCACGAGCACACATTTGAGAACATAATATTGTTTTCTCAACCATTCTACAACCATATCTTTTCTTTGCGTGTAGTGGTGGATTTTCAATGATAAGCTAATATTAAATGTCAATAGGTAATACCATTGGCTGGGGTACACCTGGTCAGTATTAATACTGACAACGTCACTAGTAAAAAACCACAATTTCACTATTCGCACTTTCTGCAGGGTATGTATGTACGTATGTATGTATTTAAAAATATATTTCAAACCCAAATTCTTTAAATAACTTTTGCTACTTAAACTCTCAACACTATTCGTTTCTTTATATTGATTTATCTTCAAAGACATTTTATGACAAGTTGGATGGTTTTATACGCCAGCGAAGTTGATCTGATCAATAAAAATTAATATTTGTCTGTCTGTCTGTCTGTCTGTCTGTTTGGTTGTCTGCAGACATTCATATAATATACGAAATTATAAATAAGTGTCTCAATATGTCCAATTATGTTCATTTTAAAACCGTAATCATAATAAAAATGTAAACTGCCACACGTTGGCCTTGTACATTGACAACGAACAACAAAATAATAATACAATGATTGTTGCTAATGCTGCTGCTGCTGCTGCATGCATGCAGGCGAATGTTTGTACGAGTATTTTGATGTTGGAGAACGAGGTAACAATACGATGACAATACAACTGCAGCTTTTTGCAGCACCAGGCTGCCAGTAGTACAGCTAGCATTTTAGCAACAACAATGATCATTTTTAAAGGCAGCAGTAACAGTCACAAGACCAAAATAAGCAACTTTTCTTGCAGCAACAATTTAAACAGCTGCAACTCAAAACAACAACCACAGGGCGAACAATAACTATTATATTAAAATGCTGTTGGCACCAACAACCACAACAACTACAACTGCTACATCTAAGGCAACAATAGTGGAGCACTAAAACGACAACATCAAGAAATGGCAACTTGTTGACTTGTGCAACATTTACACGGAAGCATTGTTGAAAGTCTATTTCCACTAATATGAAATAATAACTCTACGTTTGTAGCCATGTAAATATAGACATGTGTATGTATGTCTTTATGCGTGTTTGAATGTGTGTAAGCGTTTCTTTACATATTTGCACACATATTTACAATTGTTTACATATAAAATAGTGCATGTTTGTCCACATGTAAAAAATGTATTCAACACGTACAAAAATCACAACACTTGATACTAGTTTTACAGTTTTTTAGTTTTCTTTAATTAAAGGTGGAAAGAAACCCTATCGTTTTCACTACGATGTCCGTCCGTCCGCCTGTCTGTCTGTCTGTCATAGGCTGTTTTCTCGAAAAACGCAAGAGCTAAGAACCTGAAATTTCCACAGAATATGTAAAATTTTGGTCGCTACAAGAACAAATATATCACGATTAAAAATAAAAGTGTTCTCGAAAGCGAGCGATCCTAATGTAATATACCGACAAGTATATATAGAGACGCTTGAAATTTTCAAAGTTGATGTATATTTTATGCAGACTACACCCATTAATACTGAAATTAAAAAACAAACCAAAATTAAAGGGTATTTAATCAGTTAATATCTTCATACAAAAAGTTGTTCACCAATTAATATTTTTAATTCGGAAATGAATTCAATTCAATTAAAGTTTTAATTGCTTAGATTAATTCGAAATGTTCGCAATTATAATTGATGATATCAAATTTTAAATGTGAAATTTTTATTAGTTTTTTAATTGATAGTGCATAGCTTTAATTTATATAAAAAAATTGTTAATAAAAAACCGAGACTTTGCTTAAGCGAACTGTGCGCTCTCGATCCTAAGAGATCTTAATATAAAGCTACCAACACATTGCAGTTCAGTCCTGCAGCGTTTTAAAGTTCTCCTATTTGAAGAATGCCAATGGTAGCAATATTATTTCTCACTAAGTCTATTTTCAGACTATACAAGTTTTAATGATAAACTTATCACTTTTTAGGGTTCCGTACACCAAAGGTGAAAAGAAACCCTATTGTTTTCGCTACGCTGTCCGTCTGTCCGTCACACGGTATTTTCTCAGGAACCGTAAGAGCTATGGACCTGAAATTTGGTCACAGAATGTAGAACCTTGGCTGCTACAACAACAAATACATGAGAATTAAAAATTAAAGGGTGTTCTAAAACGAGCAACGAAAAATGTTAAAATCCCATGTAATATACATGCAATGGTATGTACATATGTATATTGAAACTTGAATTTTGTAAAATTAGTGTATTTTCATACAGACTACAACAATTAACACTAAAATTTAAAAAATTTAAATTAAAGGGTGGTCCATCAGTTAACGCAATTTTGACTATGTAATTTTGACAATTTGCTATATCTTGGAAACCGTAAGAGGCAAATACTTGAAATTTTCAAAAACGGTAAAACTAAAAAAACCGAAAATTATAAAATCGCCAAACCAAAAAAAAAAAAATCGCCAAAAATTAAAAAAAAAATTTCTAACACTAAAATAAATCGCCAAATCCTAAAAAATCGCCAAAATGAAAAAAACGCCAAAAATCGAAAAAAATCGCCAAAACGCGAAAATGTCGCCAAAACTAAAAAAATTTTTAAATTAAAAAAAATCGCAAAAATAAAAAAATCGCCAAAAATATAAAAAAAATCGTCAAGATGAAAAAACGTCAAAAACCGAAAAAACGCCATAACAAGAAAAAACGCAATAACGCCAAAACAAAAAAAACCGAAAAGATCCCAAAAACGAAAAAAATTCCAAAACTGTATGAAGTGGATGAAGTTTGTATTAAATTACACATAAAGTGTTCGTACGGAACCCTTTGTGCGCGAGCCAGAGTCGCACTTTACTGAATTTATTCTTCTTTAAACTTTCATCGGAGTTCACACAATGCATGTCTTATTTTTGAGCACATATTTTTTATGCATAGTTTTTTGTGTATGGTTGTATGCTATTTTAACATTACTAATGAGAAAGCAGAACGTATCGACGTGGATCTCAGCAATCTTAAAAATAAGACTATCATCGTTTGAACATAGACTAAGAGTAATGACATAGAAAATGTTCTAAGTTTCCTTCATCGTTTATATCTTGGCAACTCCGGAAAACGTCAAGCTTTTTTTTCAAACTTTGAACTTTTCGTGTGCCTGCCTAGTTGGCAGTGTCCGGTCAACATGGACACTAAGACCGAGATTTCTTTCCTTTTTCTTGAAATCAAAGAACCCGTCTTTTTCTTATGTAGGTTAGTCCATAACTGACTAGTGATCACAAAGTCGTTTTTTGTGGTCCACCTCCCATTTGTTTCTTTCTCAGTCTTGCGCCTAAGTCTAAAAATAAACATAGGCGTACAGCTTTCATATCCATTGGAACTTGTAAGGTTAACGCAGTTCCTGCAGGTTCATCTACATGTACAGGGTGGGCCAAAAGAAACCAAGGGGTGTAAAAGTTTAATAACTTTTTTGTTTATTAACTTTTTTTTATTTTTTCTTTAAGATTATATAATATACAAAAGGAAAATTTTTTTACACTAAGTATGAAAAATCATGTCTCTTAAATGACCACCGTTTTCAGCTTCGCACTGATGGGCTCTTTTTAGAGCATTTTCCATAACATCTTTCAAAACTTGTGGCTGTAGCGTTCGAATTTCTGCAACAATGTTTGCCTTGAGTTCAAAGATTGTCTCTGGCTTGTTCACATACACTCGCTCCTTCAAAAAACCCCAAAGAAAATAGTCGGGTGCTGTCAAATCTAGCGATCGCGCTGGCCAAATAATTTCCGAATTTCGAGAAATTATTCGCTCTCCAAAAATTTGACTTAAAAGTGCCATTGTGTCTCGGGCAGTATGGGCAGTGGCTCCGTCCTGCTGAAACCACATACCAGGTCTGTTTTCAAGAGCAGGACGTAAAAAATTTTCTATCATAAACCGATACCGCTCTCCATTTACGGTTACAGCACTTCCATCTTCATTCTCGAAGAAGTAGGGCCCAATGACATTTTCAGATGTGATCCCACACCATACTGTTCACCTGATGGGGTGCAATTGGCGTTGATGAATGGCTCTTGGATTTTGAGAACCCCAGAACCTACAGTTCAGAGGGCGAAATTCTGACGTTAAAATGTCGACGATATGCTCTTTGCGTTAAAATAATTGATCTCTGGTTTAAATAATAAAATTCTATTGTTCTGGTTCTCTGTTCAGTTGTGAACCTCTCCATTATAAATTCTCCAAGTGTTGTCTATATAATCTGAAAGAAAAAATAAAAAAAAAAATTAATAAACAAAAAAGTTATTAAACTTTTACACCACTTGGTTTCTTTTGGCCCACCCTGTATAATATAATTTGTAAGCTTGGCTTTGATAATAGATCAAACAAATAGTTGATCTATGTTTAGCTCGTCACAATGGGCTTTAGTGTCTACAGCCATGCGTAAGTTTATTATTTGTTAGCGTCTTACTATGCACAGTGGACCCGATTTAATTTTTTTTCTCTATACATAAATGTATAGAGAAACACAAACTGCAAAGTTATTTGGCTTGCGCGACGGTACACCCAAAATCTCTTGCCGGCAGCGAACACAAGATCTTTCATTGACGCAAAGTTATGACGACATACAAATTTCAAATTTTAATTATGTTCAATACTAAAAATAGAGCTTCAAGGGAAAAGTTAGTTGCTGTTCACATTGACTTATAAATAAACATCAACATCTAAAAAGTATAACAAACATATCTCGAAAACTTAAAAGTAAATTGAAATAAAAGATAAAATATGTAAGCCAATGTTTATACTCTAGTATCATTAATTGCAATTACATACATATGTCTATATATGTGACGCGCAAAATAGAAAGGGACCTAAGGGTAAAAACCTGTTTTGTTCAGGAGAGCCATTTTAAAGATTTAAATACGTGTATCTTTGGTGTACCATCACTGAATAAAATGCGCATATCTCTGGGATGGAACACTTATGGGGCATGGGATCGGTCTCATTCGATGCTTAGATGTTGTCCACATCAAAAAAAAAAAAAAAAGTGAAAATTTATTTTTTTACCCTTAGGTCCCTTTCTCTATGCGCTGTCACATATTAAAGTCGCTCTTTTTATATATTACCAATGTTAACAGATTTCAATAAAAATAATTAACCCTGAAGATGTTGGAAAATCCCAGCGAAACGTGGGATACATTAAAAATGAAATAAAAACATCTTTTATTTACATTTTGAAGAAATTTAATGACCTTGAAAGCCTGAATAGATACAATATCTATAAAACTACTTTAATTAATATTAAAAATAAAGTAGAGAAATTACATACAAATACAACAGGACTTAGTTTATTATATATAAACCTCTACTTTCCAGAGCAGCCTTTGAACATAAAAACTATCAAGGAAGACATGTCAGTGCGAGCAAGGACGAGTTGTGCTTACCATAAAGGGGACATTTATATCATTCGATAGCGAACGAAATTTGAATGAATTTCATTTTTAAATTCCATGCTAATTAAATGATGTAATTTGATCTTAGAATTATATATAATAGGGGTGGGAATGAAACCTAGTAGCCGCTGCAAGTTCAGGATAAAAATCAATAATAACTAAATCTTTAACTAGATAAAGTAACATCAATTAAAATTTTAACTGTCAAATAAACTTGTTATTTAGTTAAATTTGTAACCAACGTATAAATGACTTAATTAAATTTTTAATTTATGTTTTGATTAATTTAATGTTTAAGCAAAAGTTTCAACAAAAAAAAAATGAGTCAACCCAATTAAATTTTTAGTTGATTATTTGTATTTTTGTTTTCCAAATGTTGGGCGGGCGAAAAATCCCTCTTTGATTTAATTCATCAAGGGAGTGAGAGAGAGAGAGAGAGAGAGAGAGACAGAGCGGGATACAAAAGCTGTGTACAGACCAGTGATGGTATTTTGGTGCGTTTCGGGTATTTTTTGGTGCTTTTTGCCTCTTTATAAACGCGAAATTTTGGCAAATACCCTTTTTAAAAAGCGGGTATATACAGTGCTTTTAACAATTTCTTACAGTGCTTTTGGTGATTTTTTTGTTAAATAAAAATATTTTTAATTTACAATACTAAAATACTTTTAAGCGCTAATATCAGCATCTTTTAACTGAGGCTTCTTAAATTGTTTTTAATGACAATAACGTAAACTATGTTAAAAACAATATAGAACACTTTTCATAATTGGGATTAAAAAACTTATTTTTTTTTTTTGCAAAATAGAAAACGGAAGAAACTGGAAAGTACCACATAATTCTCTGCATAATAATTGATTGAAAGTAGTATGTGATAATCATTTTTTAAAGTTTACACGAATATTTAATCGTACTCGAACAATTGAAAGCACGAGGTTGTCAATAGCAGTCAGTTGTTTTAGACAACGGGTAGCCAAGCCCCAATTTTTTTAATATTGTATTGACGTGCTGTCAATGCTGACAAGTGGAATAAGGGTAAATATTGCAAAAACAAAAACTTTTAAGTTACGAGTACTTAAGAAAAAAGTGATGCTTTTAATTCTTAAGCTGTATTCAAATTATATGTATTTGTATTGTGGAATGTCACTTTTTCACATGGTAAATTTGTACATATAGTCTGAACACCTATAAACAATGGCATGTGTTATTTCTATGTGTGTAGTACAAACGACGTTTCTGGTTTAGAGCGTGTTCTATTATCAAGTGACAAAACATCTGACATCAGCTGGTTTAAAATAAATCAAGTGATTGTTTGGTTAAAAATTAAGCAAGATTGTTAGATAAATTAAATTAAAATTGATAATAGTTTAAAAACTAAAAATTAAAGAAAAAATTTAAATGGCATTAACAAAAGTAAGTATTTGACATACACAGGAAATATCGTGTGTATAAAAAAGTGACATTCCATAAGGCAAATACATATAATGTGAACACAGCTTTTATGTGTAAATGACTTTTCAGTAATCTTAACCTAATCCCAAGCTTCAACTACTATTGTATGTATGTATGTATATGTGTAAGAATCTATATTATCCCTGCAGGAGAATGTGCATTAATTGTCTAAAAGGTACTAGTACAATTACTAGATCATCAATAACTAGTGTAAAAAGAGTTAAAGTTATTGTAGAAAATTACTAGTGCTGATAAGTACTAGTATATAAATAGTTCCAAGGCGCCACTTGAAGATTGCTATAATTTTTGTCTAACGGAAAGACACATGTTTTAAGGTAATGGAATCGTTTTGACCCAAGTACAATAGCTCTTAATACTTGTTTTTTTAAATTTATAAATATAAAATATAATAAATAAGTAAACATATAGCTATTACTCAATTTTCTGTATGACAGACAACGTATTTAGTTTGTAATAAAATAGTTTTAAAAAGTGACATTTGTAAAAATATATATTAAAAGGTAATTTTAAAACATTTCAAAATGAACTCTTTGAAAAAATATTTTAAAAGAAAAGTGAAAAAACAAATTTCTGAATATAAAAGTAGAGTATTTAAAAACGCGTTGTTGCATAGCAAAAATTCCAAAGAAGTCCTTGAAGAGTGCGGAATTTTTATAAATAATACTCGTATCGAACCTCAAATGTGTTTGGAAGAAGAAAGCAAACCAGATCACAAACCGAAAAATAATAGCGAAATACCAAAGCTTATCTTGAAGCAGAAGTTAAAAAAGTGGTTAATTAAAACTAAACCTACAAGCAGCTGCGCTGAAGAATTGTTTTCAATTTTGTCTGAGGAGGGCATGGATGTTCCGCCTAATGTAAATTAGGTATAAAACAAACAAAAAATTAATGAGTTTAATATTTGCTTATATGCAGTTACGACGAATGAAATCGTTATTAAAAGGAAATGTTGGACGATACCTAAACGAAATTTTAGGATGCGATATAATTCGCGATTTCAACGTTGATGGTACGCATGGAAAACAGAGTCTTAAACAATTTCAAAACTTTTATTCTGCGTTGCTAGGTAAACTAATTTATAATTGTTTTCGTTGGTCAAGTCCTTTTCGTAACCTTTGTATTTTATTTTTTAGATGCCATTGCTATGTTTGCTGATGAGCCTGATACGTCTTTACGAAAAGCCTTTCAAGTCCAAAAAAAAAAAAGATTATTTAAAGCCAACCGTTTGGGAAAATTAAAGAAAAAAGAAAATGAAGGAACTGATAGTGAAAGCTTTACTTTGGAACGTAATAATCCAGCGAATTTAACAGATTTAAAATTTAAAATTTAATTTAAACCTTGCATCCTTATTTACGTTACTTCCTTATTTCCTAATTTATTTATTTTTTCGTTGTAATAGCTATAACTATTATTTAATTCTACTCTTTCGAAATTTTGTATTTCGATAAATAAAATAAACAAAAAATTAATTTTAACTCCGGAGTTTTTACTGGATAACAAAGCAATAAAGGCACCAATTGCAGAGGCTTCTTTTTTACAAAAGAACTGGTAATAAACTAGTGCTAACTCTTCCAATTGGGTCAAAATGTACTAGTATACATATACAATGAATGAATGGTACTAGTGTTTTTATAAACACACGTAATGCTAATTTGAGCATTAAGATAGTATAGGAAAGTTTACAGTTGGGAACTAGTGGTGGAGATTTATGTACTAGAAAAATACTAGTTGAACACTAGTTCGTTCTCCTGCAGGGATTTGACTCCTGGTTTTTTTATTATTTGTTTTTGCAAACTTATTTCTATTAAATTAATCATGATTTTGTTTTAATTAATATGTTAATAAATTCCGTTATTACATTTAAATACTTTGTTTGTTTAGAAGCAAAAGTTTGAAATTATATTTTGAGCTTTTACACTCTAAACTCTCCTTTTGTAATGTAAAAAAAAATATTTTCGTGCTTTTTTATCCTCTTTTTCGTATTTTTTTGCGCTTTTTACCCTTTTTGCAACATTTTAATGTGCTTTTGCTCTTCGTGGAGATACCAACACTGGTACATACGTTTGTCAGATCTTACAATATTGTTACTAAAATGTGCTAAAAATTTCGTACAACCGTGTGAATAAGTAATTTTTGTCTGATATCGTTGTCAGAAAAAGCGTTGTCAGTCCATTACCAGATATTTGTCAGACATTTTAATATTGCCAGATATGCGAAGTTTATGCATCTGACAGTGGCGTCATTATAAAATAATTTTTTCGATAGGCAACACTGCACACGCTTGCTTTTAAAGAAAAAATTTATAATAAAATATGTATATGCAGGCACAATCATTGCAAAATCATTGTGTGAACTGACAAACTACCTTGTGCTGGCAATTTTTGATTGCCAGTACATTGTCAGCACATTGCCAGATCTGACAATATTGTATAGGTAATATCTGATAATCGTCTGTACATAGCTTAATACGATAAAGGAGGTAAAATTATCGTCTGGCCAAAAATTGTATTTGCTCTGATACTGATGTCTTGGGACGCAGTAGTCTCATAGAATAGACTTCCAAACTTCACATTAAAATAGTTAAACACGGTGCTTTGGCTTAAAACTAAATTATGGAATAATCGAAATATGTTGGTTAAACAGTTGCTATTCGGGATAGATTTAATTTTTGCTATTAAGTATGCGGTAAAGCTCCCATCCGTGTGGCAAACTAGTGTGAGATGGAAGAGGTGCATTTATGCTCCACTTTTAAGACCACCATGAGTTTATAGACTGAAATCTTGGCCAGGTATTGTCTCAATGAAGGTTTACGGAGCGGCATTTAATCGTTAAAGTACCCACTGTGCATAATACGCGTTGTGCGTATGAAACAGTTATATCCATAAGAACTTCATGTGCAAGTATTTATGTACAATTGCATACTTATGCACATACACACATGCATACATTCATATTTATGTATATACACATACATAGATTCTTTCATAGAAGTACGAATATAAATTTAAAGAATAAAACAAATTGAATCTTAACAAGAGCTTAATAAATGTAATAATAACAAGAAACTTATAATAAAAATTACACACACATACACATGTACATATGTATGTACATATGTTTGTATGTTCAAAATCGTAATCATGTACACAATGCATTTTATGCAAACATACACACGTGTATTGAACACACACACGTGTATTGAATACACACACACACACACACACAACAATGCATTCGTTTACGCACAGATGTTGTTTAAAAAAAAATAGTAAAAAGCAGCAACAATCAAACACGATCTCATTTTACAGTGTATTTTTTTTTATTTAACTTAAGATTTCTCTATTTTTTGCAAATTCATGGTGCCATATGATTTTATAAAAAATATATTTTTTATGTATAACAACAGATCAAAAGGTATTGACGAAACATTGTCGTATTCATTGTTTTTGTTGCTGTTGTTTTTGCTGCATTATTTTGATTATTATTATTATTATTATTATTATTGGGCGAGGTAAGTCGTTGTAGACGCAAGTTCAAAGTAAGTCAAGTTTAAGTTAAATGTAAAATATTGTAAACTGCTGTAACCATGAGCAGCAAATGTGCAGTGACAGTCACTTGGGTGAATGAACAAACTTGAATTTGCACGAACGATTGGGACGATGAGGGGTTTTTTTTTGTGCCAATACGGTGACTGACATTAAAAGGTTTTATAATCTATATAAAAAGAAAGAAAAAATACGTGAATAAATTAAGAAAAATAAATAAATATCCTTATTTAAATACATTTATACATAGATTTTAATATAAGGAGTATGTTTGTAATAAACACGTGAGAAAAGTGTTGGCTGCAGTGTGCACACTTAATTTTTTTTTTAATTCGGTAGAATCGACAAAAAAAAATCGGTAGATTTGAATGAAATTCGGTAGAAATTTTTTTTATTTAGAGAAACATAAAAAATAACAATTCAAAGAAACATAAAAAATAACAAAATATATGTACTTATATATAAAGTGTAAGTGCAAGGAGTATCAAACTGAACAGGTTCCAAAAGAGCATTTAAAACTTCAAATGTGATTGAAAATTAAACTGTCATAAACAATGAAGCATTTCCAATAAAAAAAGTGTCATCCCCAGTTATTTGCCCTTACCCTTTATATAGATATGCTATGCATATAGAAAATAATATACAACATAAATAACAAGAATTCAGTTTTTGTACATAGGTTTTATAAAGCTACTAAAATAACTTTTATTTGACAAACATTTGTAACTACGAATATTATATATAAGATCCATTTATGAGTTTAAACTTTTGTGCAAAAATTATTAAATCATTGGTAGGAATAAATATTTCATCACCAAGGCACAATTATTTGGCAAATATTAGGTTACTTATAGTTTCAGTTTTTAACCGATTTCTTTGTTCTGTTTTAATGATTTTCATGGCAGAAAATGAACGCTCTGCGGTCGCACTGCTATGTGGCAAAATAGGCAATTTACACATATATCGACTTAAATTACTAAATAACAAGATTCGGTAGATTTTAGGCCTTGTTCGGTAGAATTGGTAGATTGTTAAATTCACAAACATATTCGGTAGAATCTACCGAATATAGGTAGAAGTGTGCACACTGGTTGGCTGACAGAATAATTAAAAAATGGATTTGTATGTACACCCATAGAAAAAACAACTTAAAGTCAATAAAAACCATATTGAATTAATAAGAAACATTAACGAAAGTCTAGTCATGTTGAAATTTCTTATTTCAATATGGAAAAATATTAATTGGCAGTATTAATTTATTAATTTTATTTATTTTTAAGTATCACAATATACATTTTCTATATAAATATATATATATTGAAAATCATTGAATTAATGTGACGCGTTCTTATTTTTAAGTTGCAGCTTTTCTCTGAGTGTAAGTATGTAGATGCAAAAAACTCAATCTTGACGCTTATATGCTTGACGTTGTAAAATTTTTTGAACCATCCACTAGTGGATATTTATGAAATAATGTATTGCACTCTGTGTGCACATTTTTGTTGATAAACTTCTCATTTGGTTGTTATTGAAATAAGCATAAGATTTCAATTTTACACAAAAGAAATTATTTATTGCATTATCTAAATTTTAAATTCTGATTTTGTCAACTTCAATTGGCCACCAATTCATTATGTAATTTTAATAAAAATTTTATTTATTTTCAAAATACAAGTAGCAAATATTCAAGCTATAAAAATAAATAAATATAACAAAAATTAAAAATTTTAAAAACCCCCGACTTTTTTCAGAAAAGATGTTATATCTTCTAAACGGCTGAACCGATTTTCTTCAAACATAGAACCCTCTCGATCAAGTCATATTTCAAACAGAAAAAACTAAATGAAAATCGGTCCAACCGTTTGGCCTGTACGTGGATACGGACAGACACACAGATACACAGATAAAGAGATACACAAACTTATAACATCCCTTTTTTTAGTCGAGGGTTAAAAATACCTCAATTCATTATCATCACACAGCAAAGATGCTTGACCTGCTGGTCTTATAATTTAATTAGTTGTATAAGCACTTACCTGAAATGAAAGAAAAAAAAGAATAATTTTTTTTTTAAATAAATTTAAATCAAATCAGTTGAAAGCAGATTGTCATAAAATATGTTTAATATGAGTTTTATATTTAACAATAATATTTATCTATGCTTTATTACTTTTCCTGACACATTCTTGTAGCCCTGTGGACATTTTCTTCTATTATTATTTTATAGCCGCACCCAAAAGAAGACATGGCAAAACTCTGACTACCAAATTAGTTTTTTTTTGCATTTTATACATTTCCATTTTTCATAGTTTTGTTATTCTTATTAGTTCCAATTTTGCTCATATTTTGTTATTGTTGTTGTTGGTAAACATTTTCTTTTAGAAAATTTTCTTTTATTACTTCCACACTTCCTCGTACATTCTAATAAATTTTTCATTTAAGTTTCTTTTTTTTTCTATTCTCGGGTTTCTTGAGAGCACAACTCTCAATATTTCAATTTCCTTAAGTCTATCTGGGGTTTTAGTTGTTAAACAGTGAGAGAAAATATGGTAAATTATGCTTTTAAATGTAGTTCAATTTTTATTTTCACAAATTCATTCAAAAGCATATTTTTACAAATATATCTGTAATCAGAAATAATTTTTAGTCAGGCTTAAGTTCAGTAATTTCAATTCTTTTATTGAATGAAATATTTTTATTAATTAATGTGAGTTTCTAAAGAAGAGAAGAGAAATTAAATTAGACTTTTAAGCTGGGGGAAATACCGATATTTTTCTGTGCAGCAACGCACTTCATCAGCACCCTAGTCTATCTACTTGGGTAGAGATTGTTTTTAACATCAGCGATTTAACGTAAATTCTAATGAAATGGAATGTGAGAAATGATTGTTGTGTACAATCATTGATTTACCTTTGGTAAATACATATGTAAGTATCACTATTTATTTCCCCTGTTTTTCCATATTTTCATTTTTCTATTTAGGCTAGCACGAAGTTATATTACTCTACTCACGTATGTTTAACTATTCTTGCTTATCTTTTACGATCATCACATTAATTATTTTTACTTATTCGATGTAGCGTCGGTACATGCATGTAAGTATTATAGTAGTGGATATTATGTTACTTTGTTTTTGCTTCCTACGGTTTATTTGACTTTCCAACATTTGTGATTGCCAAGTGAACAGTGATTGCCAAGTGAACATATTTTTTTCACGTGCCCATGATGAATTAAGTGAGACATTTTTAGATTTTAATTGAACTATAGTGAATCTTTTATCAGAAATAGTTTTTAGTCAGGCTTAAGTTCAGTAATTTCAATTCTTTTATTGAATGAAATATTTTTATTAATTAATGTGAGTTTCTAAAGAAGAGAAGAGAAATTAAATTAGACTTTTAAGCTGGGGGAAATACCGATATTTTTCTGTGCAGCAACGCACTTCATCAGCACCCTAGTCTATCTACTTGGGTAGAGATTGTTTTTAACATCAGCGATTTAACGTAAATTCTAATGAAATGGAATGTGAGAAATGATTGTTGTGTACAATCATTGATTTACCTTTGGTAAATACATATGTAAGTATCACTATTTATTTCCCCTGTTTTTCCATATTTTCATTTTTCTATTTAGGCTAGCACGAAGTTATATTACTCTACTCACGTATGTTTAACTATTCTTGCTTATCTTTTACGATCATCACATTAATTATTTTTACTTATTCGATGTAGCGTCGGTACATGCATGTAAGTATTATAGTAGTGGATATTATGTTACTTTGTTTTTGCTTCCTACGGTTTATTTGACTTTCCAACATTTGTGATTGCCAAGTGAACAGTGATTGCCAAGTGAACATATTTTTTTCACGTGCCCATGATGAATTAAGTGAGACATTTTTAGATTTTAATTGAACTATAGTGAATCTTTTATCAGAAATAGTTTTTAGTCAGGCTTAAGTTCAGTAATTTCAATTCTTTTATTGAATGAAATATTTTTATTAATTAATGTGAGTTTCTAAAGAAGAGAAGAAAAATTAAATTAGACTATAGTTCAATTAAAATCTAAAAATGTGTCACCAAATATATCTGTATAATCCTCATTACAGTGGGTCTTTCATTAAGGATTACGTAATTATTTTTTTTTTTCGTTGTAAAGAGAAGTAACACTATGACAATGAATGCCTAATATTATTACTAGGTGTTGATTTCTTTAGGAAAGGGATAGTAATAGATAAACAAGGTGGCGAAGGAAGAGTTAGAGAAAAGCTTTATTCTTTAACAACTCTGTTTTTTGCTTGTTTTTAATAATGCATTGTTGCAGAGCCTCTAGTGTCAATGAGGCGTACTACAATTTTTAAGCTGTCTTTTTTAACCATTTTACTTAATATTATGCTTTCCCAATAATTCTGCTACACAATACCTATGAAAGAGGGAACTCTGATGTTTCATTTGGCTGAGTATTCGCTGAAGCCGGTGTCTATGCCTTCATAACTTGAACTTTCCTACAATAACGAATACAAAGGGACAGTAATGTATAACAGAAAAATTCCTATAGGATAGCGGGCTCGACCCCATCGGACGCTCTTGTATCTCATCTAAATCTGTACCGTCTGATATTCACAATTCTGTTTGTTGACGAATCATTTAGAAATCATTCTCATTGATTAAGTTTAATTTTCGCTGAAAATTAAGGGTCAGTTTCCTTCCAACTGCTATAGAGCCCACTCGGAGAAAATACCTCGTTGAGTATGGTCGTTTTCCTTCAGATCTGATATAAGTAAAATTTTGTATGGGTGCGTGCTTTAGTGAATACGCAAAATTGTTTTTCACCAATAAAAGGCCATATTATTTTTTCAACTCACTCGAAATAAGAAAGTTATTAATTTATCATTTATATAAATAAAATGTTTTTCTGTGTATTAAAAAAAAATTACAAAAAAAAACAAATTTTTTTTTATACTTTTAGGGTGGTCTCTACCTCTTTTATTTTAATGCATTTTTTAATATTTTTTTTCATTATTTTGCGGCATCGTCATCGTTATTTCTTATTTCCTATTCCTTTATTGAGAAATTGCGGTCAAGAGGGGAATTTAGTCTGCATGTTAAAGCACGCACAAACACACACAAAATCGATTATCTTCTCATTTTGCTTCATCTTATATTCCTTTTTTTGCGATGCAATTTTTATTAGACAAAAATTAATTTCATTGCAAATTAAACACGAATAAAAATAAAGTGATAAAATAGTAAAAAGAAAATGAAATCGAATTTAAGAATTTTTGAAATAATTACACATATTTTAATTTAAAGGATTCACCCTTTAAGGATTCACTCTTTCTTAGAAAACCTAGAGATTTAAAGTAAATTAACTTAAAAGATATCAATTTTATTGCTGCCAATATCAACTAGAAATATGACAGCTTAATGCAGTCATGGTCTTACAAAGATGATGTGTTAATGACGTTCGACTATTCTACACGTATCAAATAGTCCCCTCTAAAGTTTTTCCCTCATCTATCATAATTTGAAAGAAAAACACAATTACCAAAGCTATTTTCTTATTGAAATTACGACGGAATTTTTAAAAAAAAATTCTTATTATGACTTTTGACTATTGGAAGTTATTTTTCCCATTCCGTACAATTAAAATTTTAATTAGAAATTGCCCAAATCTGAATCTTATCTTCGTGATTTAAGGTGTGTTATTTTAATATTTTTGCGGCATGATATTTTGATAAAGGAAGCATAAGGAAAGAGACTGGTTTTTTGGTGTAATTTATTAAAAACATTTTGCAGCAGATCCATTTTATTAACTCACATATCTTTTACAAGGTTTTCTCATTTGGTTCTCCTAACTGTCGACTTTAAGAATATATGACCCTCTGCAATGACTCTGTCAGTACGTAGAAAACTATTGTACTTTAAAAAACTGCGTTCAATATCTTCTCAACTAAATAAAGCCTATTTCAATGATGATAATCTAATCGAAAAAAATTTTTGTTTTTAATTTAGTTAAACCAGAATCAAACTTCTCGGATTTTTGTTCCAAAAAAAAAAAAAAATAAAATAGCTGATACCTTTCTCTTTGGTATTATTTAATTTTTTTATTCCTTCTACATTTTGAAGTTTTATATTGCAAACTCTTATAATATTTTCTACAGCAAAAGATACTTGTTTAGTAGGGATATTAAATTGACGCATTAGTGTAATAAAGGGTGTTTTCGATAGAGTGACGCAAGTTTAAATCATAATAAAACAAGGAAATATGTTTTTAATATCAATGAGGATGTAGAAAGCTATTGTACTTTCAAAAACTGCGTTCAACATCTTCTCAACTAAAGGGAGAGTGTTTCAATGATGATGTTTCTATCGGAGAAATTTCTGTTTTTAAATTCTTTAAACCAGAATCAAGTTTATCGGATTTTTGTTTCAAAAAATGATAGCCGATATTTTTCTCTCTGCTATAATTTATTTTTTTTTATTCCTTCTGTATTTTGAAAATTTATATTGCAAACTAATTATTAGAATACTTTCTACAGCTGAGTTTAACGGTTTAGTAGGGGTATCAAATCGACGCATTAGTGTAATAAATCATAATAAAACAACACAGAAAAAAGTATTCATCAATTAAGATTTCCAATTAAGAATTTAATTGATTCAATAAAATTTTTAATTGTATTAATTAATTTGAGTGAAGGAACTTAATTGATACTATCAAATTGTTTATAGGTGAAAATTTAATTAATTTTTTAATTGATATTACAAATATTTTAATTAATATTACAAAATTATTCATATTTTTTTTTGTGTGAAGGAAATATATTTTTTATATCAATGAAACGGGCTTTATTGGAAATAAAATTTTATGACATTTGTGATTGAATATGACTTCTGCCATGTTGCCGCTACGTAGTAGAAGGCGCAACCTGGAACACCAATTTTAACAACTTTTTGCATTCTGATCGCTATCGTTTTTGAAGACATATGGGCCAACGGCTCTGCCAGCTCATAAAGCGCACCAAACAGTAATTTTCTGTGGATGTAGTGGTGTTTCGACAAAAGCTTGTGAATTCTTCTCACTCCAAATGCAACAATTCTGCTTACTTACTTAGGCATTGAACCAGAAATGGGCTTCAATACGTACGCCATAAAATAGAAGAAGTGCACACGCACAAAAAAGTAACATGAATGATTTTGTTATATTAATTAAAATATTTGTAATATCAATTAAAAATTTAATTAAATTTTCACCTATAAACAATTTGATAATATCAATTAAGTTTTCCCACTCAAATTAATTAACACAATTAAAAATTTAATTGAATCAATTAAATATTTAATTGAAAATATTAATTGGTGAATACTTTTTTCTGTGCAATGCGTTTGACGAATACAACAATTATTTTGAATAAATATTTCAACAATTTGCACGCGTTGTTCTGATATAAGCAACTATCAGCTGTTAAATGTGTGCTTTAATAAAGCAGCAATGCCATTTCAAAGTTTTGACACTCTATAAAAACAACCTATAGTTTAACTTAAAAATATTAAGACTGAATATAAAAAGGTCAACTTATTTTTTATAGAATTTAATTCCATTTTTTTTTAATTTTGAAATATGCATTAAAAATGGTTTAAACTGCAAAAAATGCATTTATTGGCAAAATATGTAAAAATATGCATATGTTTCATATGCAACTACAAATCGATTTCAAGTTACTTAAAATTTTAATATTTGGATAGATAACTAGTAAATAATTTTTTATCTATCACCAAAAAAAACACGCGATTGCATGAAAGTCCTTGGAAATAACATAGTGAAAGTACAATATTAAAATTATTTTAAGAGTATCTGTGTTTGAATATCATATTTTATCACCGAAATTAAGATTGCATTATCTTGTCCATCCCTGCTATAGCTTGTGCTCTTTTTTTATAAAAACCATAGTTAAATAAAGTCAGGTCTCAAGGTGCATTCAGACGTGACATAAACATAAGCCACAGGAAACAGCCGTTCGAACCAAACTAATGGGAAATACTGTGTTTGATTATAGCTGACTCGCCATAACGTCATAGCCATTACCATATAAACCAATGGAATTTCGGTTTGATTATGGCTATAGCATTATTAGCATTAGTGACGTGGCACGTCTAATTGCACGTTTACGTTCGAAAGTCTTGAGTTTACAAAAGACAGACATACAAAATCTATGTATTACATTCTCTCTCTCTCTCTCTCTCTTTCTCTCTTACCAAATCAAATTTTTGTCGCACTAGGAGCCATTTTCGTAAATAATGTGGCCAAAAAAATTTACAAGAATCTTTAAGTACATGACACGTGACACGATTGCATTCAGATATTTTGCAACAGAAAATGGTTTAAGTAGCATTATTATACTTATTTTTATTCAGTTCTTATTTTTATTCAGCATTGTAACGATGCTTTCTCAAGGCTGGGGTATCACTCGCCGGTGTCCAGGTTTCGTCACAAAAATTTATTTGTTTGGACTGTCGTGAGATGAAAGTGAAGCACTCTGCAGGATGTGTTTTTCAGTATTTTATTTATTACAATTCAATGTTCTTATATTACTATATATTTATTTACAACATTACTCAATACTATTACTAAGCGGACGACTAACTTTTCTATACTTAAGTCTAAATGGCTCTCAGCGGCTAACTAATTTTTATTAAACTTGGACTTAGTCTGAGTGGCTCTCAGCGGCTGACTAATTTTTATTAAACTTGGACTTAGTCTGAGTGGCTCTCAGCGGCTGACTAATTTTTATAAAACTTGGACTTAGCCTGAATGGTTAATCAGCGGCTAACCACCAATACCAGAACAGACTAACTAAACTAAAGTACTATCAGCGGCTGACTAATTACTCTTTTGTGTGTACACCCTACACACAAAAAAGTAAAATGAACGATTTTTTAGTATCAATTAAAATATTTGTAGTATAAATTAAAAAATTAATTAAATTTTCAACACATAAACAATTTAATAATATCAATTAAGTTCTTTCAATCAAATTAATTAATACAATTAAAAATTTAATTGATTGAATTAAATTCTTAATTGAAAACATTAATTGGTGAATACTTTTTTCTGTGTATGTATGTCAGTGTATGTAAGGTTCTACCTAATTTACTTTCAGTAGTTTTATATTTTTTATTCGCTTTCAATTTCCTTTAATTAATGTCATTATTTGTCAAAATCTTATCTCTATAAATTCTGTATTTTTGATAAAAACACTTTGAAAAGTCCTTTGTGTCTTTGTTTATGCCTTCAAATATTAAAAATAATTAAAAAATTCTCATGTTTCTTATCTAAATATCCATGTAAATAAAAAACTTTGAAATTAAAAACAAACAAAATATATAATTTCTTACATAAAAGACATAAAAAAGGCTTTTCAAATGCAACAAGTTGAAGGAAGTGTTAAGCATAACATTCGCAGTACAGAGAAAATCTCCAAGAGAAAGTAAAATTTTAACGAATGCGAAACAAAATATCCCAGAATCTGAGAGAAAAAGTGGGGGTGAGCAATATATTTAAGAATGCACTTGTTGCTTCGTATATATACAAATGCATATAAAGGAATACACATACACACATCCATACGTACATTTGTATGTATAAAAACAAATAGTTTCCTGCACTACTAATGGAATATAGGAAAATATTTTGTGTGTATGTATATAACCGGAACATCAAAAAATTATTACTTTACACATACACACACACACACACACACATACACAGTCAAATAGAAATTAAATCTACAGTCAACAGGTGTCAGGAGTTGGTGCATGTACACTATGTCATATAAGTTTACATACATACATATGTACGTGTATGTATGTGCTTTTATGCAACAACATATGTTAGAAAATAACAACAAATCATATTTGCACGCAGGTACATATACAATCATTTATACTTTTATATCAAATTTTGTGTAAAAGGAACAGGGGATTCTTAAGCTGAAAATAGCTTGTTACCAATTTGAAACTATATACAGTGCTTACAAAAAAATTAGTTTTGTGTTTTTGGACCAGATCTTTTTCTTTTCTATTTTAGCTAGTATTTATTAATTTATCGTAGTGTTTCAATAATTGTCTTGGACAGCCACTCAAACATTTTCTAGTTCTAAATAAATATTTGGTATACAATCAAAAGGTTTCTATCTATATACCGATAAAATAATAAAAATGCAATGATATATGTATTTATATAAAAAATTTATGCAGAAAATTTATGTCTCCTATTAACACGATTAAAATAAGTTACAAATAATCTATTTAACATTTAATTATGTCTATTATATTTAAAGTTTTTAACAATAAAACTTTTAGCAATGAAATTTTGGAAGAAAAGTTTAATTGACTCAATTAAGTTTTAAATCGATTAGTTGTGTTTTTTTTTCAATAAAAGGTGATAATCAGGGACAAGGCCTTCATGCATTTAAAAAAAGTACTTTATGCGCCCAAAATATGACATTAAAAATGCAAAATATGTACTAAAAACAATAAAATATGCACATTTTTTAAATTTTTTATTCCAAAAAAAATTTTCAATTTACATACAACTCAAAATATTTTCTTTTCTCAAGAGGTGCGTGTGTACAAGCTTTTTACATTAAATTTTTAGACAACATTAAATATGTATGATATAACCACTTTTTGTTTTTGCATTATTAACTTTAAGAACACATTTTGCGATATAAATTTTTATTGCAGTATAGGAGCGATACGTAGATTGAAAAACAAAAGTGTTGTTATTTATTTATTTTCATTTAAAAATTTTATATTTTTTATATTTTCGAATGTGAAGTTGAAAAAGGTCTTGTAACATCTGTGTATGTAATCGGCTCAAATTTAAATGATCCTTTTTTTTATAATGTTATATATTTATTTTAATCACACAGAAAAAATTTTAGCCAAAATGCTTCCAATTAAATCAAATAATGCTGTTTCAAACAATTTTATAATTGTTCCAATTAAATTTTGTTGATTGAAAACAAAAAAGTTTAATGTTTGTATGGATGTTAGCAAATATGCAAACATACAGACGAATATTAATATTTTGTATGCATTATTAAAATTTCAACTTTTTAAAATTTTATACAATTCAATTACTTTTATTAATTCATTTAACGAACAATTTAATTGCTTAAAATCTCTAAATTCAATTATTAATTTAATTGGGCCAATTAATCATTTGTTTAAAATCTCAACAACAAGAAAATCTCATTTTTACTAATTCATTAATTGATATTATCAATTTATTTGCAGGACGAAAATCAGTACAGTATTTAATTAATAGTACAAATTTCTAACTGAAATATTAATTAAAGTTGATTTTAGATTTTTTCTGTGCACACACCAACCAAATTTAATGGAAATTGTCATTTTGATTATTTCAAGAGGAAATTGTCTGCCGAAATTAATGAAACAGGATTTAAAAAACAAATCTAATATCTTGTATTCAATTCATTGTAATGGTTGCACAGAAAAAACTTTAAGTCAACTTTAATTAATATTTTAGTTAGAAATTTGTACTATTAATTAAATCCTGTACTAATTTTCGTCCTGCAAACAAATTGGTAATATCAATTAATTAATTTGTAAAAATGAGGTTTTCTTGCTGTTTGAGATCAATTAATAGAGTTAATTGAAAGTACGCGTTTATTTTAAACAAATGATTAATTGGCCCAATTAAACTAATAATTAAATTTAGAGATTTTAAACAATGAAATTGTTCGTTAAATGAATTAATAAAAGTAATTGAATTGTAAAAGATTTTAAAAAGTAAAAGTAAAAAAATTTTAAATAAGAAGTAATTTTTTTTATTTATTTATTTTAACTTACTATTTATTTTAACTTTATTTATTTGTTTAATTCCATAACTTACGCTGCAGGCTTTGAACATGGTACCTCCATTCTAACAGGCTAACACACATCCACTAGGCTATCGTGGCAAATTATTTTTCATTCAATTATTGCACATATGTAGGTGTGTGTTCTTATTTTATTTTTTAACTTACAGTGCTTCGAACTTGGTACTTCTAGAATAACAGGCTGACACACTTCCATGAAAACATGAACAAGCACAAACACAAACTAAAATATTTTTTTTTTTCATTAAACAAACTTAATTCAAACAATCAAAAAATTGGTTGAATTTTTAATAATGCGTACAAAAGTTTAATATTCGTCTGCATGTTTGCATATTTGCTAACATCCATACAAACATTTTCTTTTCAATCAACAAAATTTAATTACAATAATTATAAAATTGTTTGAAACAGCATTACTTGATTTAATTGGAAGCATTTTGGCTAACATTTTTTCTGTGTGCTAGTTCTACAATTCTCCAACAATTTAAGCGAATAAATTTGCCAAAAACGGTTTTGCATTAATAATTTATCAACAATAATATTTTTGAATTTTTGCCAAAATATGACACAAAATCATTCATTTATAGCAAAATATAAGGCAAAAATATGCATTTATGACCACATTATAAAAAAATATGTAGTTTCAGCAAAATATGCAAACATATGCACTAACAAATCGATGCCATTTTTACTCAAATTCATTGTTTCGTAAAGACATTTCATTCTTGCCAATACCAGGATTAAGGGAAAAAGCATGCATTTGCATGAAACCCCTGTCTGTTCCTGGTGATTATATACATATATACATATTTAATCTTTGAGAAAATTTTATGTAAATTGTTTGTACACGCGCCAAATTTAGAACTTAAAATATATTTTCTGCAAACCTGGCTTTTTTGAGTTATGCCGCTTGTTGCAATAAAGGAGTAACATATAAAGATTCAATATATGTATTTTGGAGGAGGCGTATGATTAATTTTATATATAAATTGTATAACACTCATACGTCTATTTATGCTAGTGAGTAGAGTTTATACACGGGAAAAATTCCTGGGAAATACCCAAAGTTCCGGGAATTTTATAACTAAAATATTTTATGGGAATGAGAAAAACCCGAGAAGCTAGAAGTGAGTCGTCCATAAATCTTAGGTAGGCTACAACTTTGCAAAAAAAAATTTCGTATAGTTAATCTTAATTTTAAGAGAATTGAACGACAAACTAAACTAAATTTTAGTTAGTTTTATTATTATTATTATTATTCGAACTTGATTTATTTTTATATTTATAATTTGATTGGGCTAAAGTTCGCATTGCTTTGTAAGCCGAATTACATGTGATAATTATTAATGAACAAGTAACACCAAAGTTAATTGTAAATATTCTGATAAAAACGTAGTATAACGGAACGGGTAGGCAGCGTAGCTCTAACCGGGTGTCTTAAGATATCTCTCTCTTTTTTCATCCACGTATATGCCCATGACCTGACAAAGCTAGTGATAATTTTTCATTAATCACAGATGAACGAAATCAAATAATCAGTCGTCAAAATTATCAAAAACTTTTCATTTCCATCAATCATTATATGATCGTCTCCTGGGCACTTTAAAGTTCGCTCAAATTATTATAATATATATATATATATAGAGAGAGAGAGAGAGAGAGAGAGCTAGCCTGTTATTATTTTAAGTGTCCGATCCAGTGTGACCAGATCCAAAAAATTTTTGCGGCTAAATTGACTTCAAAATAAAGCTAAAAAATGCTAAAAAATAATTAAAGTGCTAAAACATAATGCTAAAACTTAATATGTACTTTTTTAAATCAAATTGTTTCTTTTATAGTTGTTATTTTTTAATTTCTGCTTACATTGCCTTACTTATATTTATTTCCTTTGAATGAAACAGAATTTTGTTTTAAATTACAAATTTTTTCTTTAACATAAACTGCATTATGTAAGTGGCAAAATGAAGCATATGCTTATGGATTTTTCGCCTATAGTTTGATTACATTACACTTCACGCTAGGATTTAATAGTCGGTGAAAACTACATGCGTCGATTTTTAATTGTATGGTGCAACTCGTTAAAACTTAAATACGAGTAAATTCGTGACTTCCCAGCAAAAAATTTGATTTGAAGCACTAAAAATTGAAGGAAGCTATGCATTGCTTACTTGATAACAAAAGCTTCGAAAAATTCTTTTGAAAAGCACTAACGTGAGGCAGTCTCTCTAACAAAATAGAAAATTATTACAAAAAATTTTGCAAACCAGCAACTTTTGGATCTGAGTATTACTTCTATGAAGCCCTTTAGTAAGGTAAAAAATTCATGGCTTTTATGAAGCTAAAGGTATAAATTCTAGCTGGCTCATCTCGAACAAAAAAAAAAAAAAAAAAACAAAATAATGCCTTATTCATGCGCAACAGAAAGTGATTCTGTAACATATTACCCCTTACAAATACGCTTCTAGGAAGCAGTAATTTTTGCTGTGTTATGATAACTGCATACCAGTTTTTCACTATACAAAATGCCGAAAAAGTATTTAAGGCAGACTAAAAACATTGCCTTTTCCCACTTACGTTTCATTTATAAACAACGTTTAAAAACTGGTTTTTTAAAAATACTCTAAATCTTTTGTCTATTCTACTTTTACGTAAAAACTTAAAAGTTTGTACAGTCTTCGGATACGGTATTTACTACGTGCACAGATCAGAAGTTGCATAACATTGTAAGTATGAGCACAAACTTTGCAACCGATGCGCTGCTTGATTGTTTGCGGTGTTCTTAATACTTGTCAAGGACGTTTTGAAAGGGTATGCATTGTCAATGTTTTGTTCTGCTGTATTATGAAATACTACACTCTGTTGGAAGGCAAGGCAGTTGACGCTTTGGAACTCAGCCTTTTTTACGTATAACCGAAATTGTTACAAGTTACGTTGATTATATTATGAAAAAATGCTAGAAAATGCTAAATAAATAATTGAAAAATGCTAAAGAAAATGCTAACTGCTAAATCGAAAATTTTGCAGCTAAATCAACAAAAAAAAAATGCTTAATTTATCTGCAAAAATGTTAAATTATGGTCACGCTGGTCCGATCACATGCAAACTTTTATTATTAGGAAATTTCATTGTAAACTATAAACAACTCAAATTGAGTACACACTGTCAAATTGAAGAAGGTGTTTTGTCACATTCTTTAAATTAGATTTTAAGATATGTCTCACATTTATAAAAATAAAAGAAATATTTAAATTTTTTATACTAATGATTTTCTTTTTAATTTATTTCAGGTACGCCACTGAATTCTTAAGGTAAATTATGAGTATATAATATTTGTCGAAAAACTCCTGGACGTTTTAAGCATAAATAAATATGTATGTGATAGAAATATTTAACTTTTCACTTATTTTTATTAAAATTTAGATATATTAATACAACTGTGACTTAGGTTTTAAACTTTAATAAATTTAAACAGTTTTCATATATTTATGATTTTAACAGGCTAAAGTTCGTATCGTTTTGTAAGCCAAATTACATGTGATAATTATTAATGAACAAATAACACCAAAGTCTGTTGTAAATATTCTGACTAACAACACATAGTTGAACGGAACAGCTAGTCGTTTTCGAAGGCCACTAAACCTTCATCATCAGCGTTCTTTTGTGTTTGGTCCACTGTGTGTGGTGTCAGTTGATGTAGATTTCTGCTTTATATACTTAGCATTATTGCAAAGGGAATATGTGAATTGTTTTGATTCATCGTATTTCAATTTGCTGAAAGCTTTTTTGTATTGTAAGCTCAATTTTACCATCTCTATATTTACAACAGTCTTAGTTTTCGTTCGACATTCTCAGATGCGCACATTTAATTTAATTAACAAAACCAAAAACACAGTTGTCTTAGCGTAGCAAGCGTTTGTAATTCTCAGACTACAATGGTTTCTTGTATTGAATGAATATATCAATTAGTGATTTGTTGCTGTTGTAGTGCTGCGCAGTGCTGCCAGAAAAATTTTGACTCTTGTCCCCAATTTAAAACGTCATGTCCCCAAAAAATCCCCATTTCAACAGAAAAATCCTAACTTTTGTCCCCAAAAATATATATTACATATAAAACGATTATTAAGTCCTATGCGCCGGGATGTGAAATAAGATTTTCACAAAGTTACCAGAAAAATTTTACTTTTTTCAGTACAATTGACCAAATTCTTTATTTTTATTTTTTAAATGTTTTTTATTAACTTAAAACGTACATAAAATTCAATTGTACATGCATATATTTACATATGTATGTGTGTAAAAACTTAAGAATTAACAAAAAACAAAAAGGCACTTTCAAGTTTATTTATTATAATATTATTAATTAATACTATCAATTAATATTAATGTTTAATTTTAGAAGGTACATAAAATAGTATTAGTTTTTGAGATCAGAACATAAAACTAAAGTTTAGGAATTAGTTGCTCATCCATTGTTTTGATTCGATTGGAGTCAGTCGAAGTAAACAATCTGAAGAAGATAACAGCAAAAAAATAATCACCCCTATCGTGAACAGTTTTTCCCTCGAAATATTTTCCCTTTTCCCCAAATTTCAATCGTGAATAATTTTTCCCCTGAAATGTGTTCCCTTTCTTGATTCCTCTTATCGTGAATAATATTTTTCACATGGATTTTTTCACTTTTCCCTTCGTTTTTTTTTTCACTTTATTTTTGCAGGCGAACTGAATTAATACACTGCGTAATTT
This sequence comes from Tachina grossa, assembly GCA_949987645.1. Lineage (NCBI taxonomy): Eukaryota > Metazoa > Arthropoda > Insecta > Diptera > Tachinidae > Tachina > Tachina grossa. The sequence continues at coordinate 170,158,452 of OX465274.1, read as the reverse complement.
CAATACTATACTTGCAATTATATATTAAAACTTATAAATAATTATATTTAGGGCAAGATTAATAAATAATGTCTATGATTAATAACAATAATTCCTTGGAACACCTTTTTTCATTGAACATGAATCTTTTAGGTTGACATGCAGTAAATTTTATGGCTGTGATATGCTAAAAAAATTTTGCACGGCGTCTAAAACAATTAAAAATAAAAATAAAAACTAACATTTCATTTTAAACCCGAAATATGTGTATTTCTTATTATTAAACTTAATTTGTTTGATTTTCAATTAATTTTGAAGTTTTACAAGTCTTCTTCCCGTTTTAGTACATTCACTACATGTCGATAGCGGGAACAAACGTTCCCATGAAATTCACAATTGCAAAATTCCCTTCATGGGGAATGAAAATTTCATGGGAACATAAATTTCACATTTTATTCACGATAGGCGTGAATACGAATTTAAGAAGATAATGCTTACATACATACATTTTTGCAATCGAAATATTCTAAATAATTTCCCAATCCAAAACTTCATAGACATCAAGTTCGTTTCCGTCCTCTACAACTCGCTTGTACATATTTTTCGATTTGAACTTTTTTTTTTCTTCAGGAAGCTCAAATTTGTGGCAGCAGATCTTATAAATATTTAAATGTGTTTTTATTTTTATTAAAGATTCTAACATTTCATATTGCAGATTATTCCTTAATTTGGTTTTGGTTTGGTAGTGCTCATGCATGAAAATATTCTCTCCACAAACGCATTACTTATTGGCACTACCAACAGGTTGAACACAGCAGCTACAATTTCATGAAAGAAGTAATTTCCGGCATTATCTTCGTACTGATATACTATTGCCCAAAAGCCAAATATGTCTTTAGGAAAACTTTGCTTTGTTTATTTCCGCCAGTCGATATAAGCAATTTTATTCCATTGGTTGTCTTATACATACGCTCAATGCCACTTTTGGATCTATAACATTTTTCAAAATTCCATACACCGAATCAAATCTATGTTTTGTAATGTGCTTAAATTGCAAATTTTTAAAAAGTTCAAAGTTTTTAATATTTTCTGGGAATCACAAATGCATAGTTTTTTATGCGTGACACAACAACTAAGGTAGAACCGTGCGTAGAACAATTGCACAATCAAAACTTTCAACAGTCATTTTTCTTTTTCAAAAGAAAAACAATTTAACTGACAAAGAGCTAGTTCTGCAGCTGCGAGCACGGTTTTGCCGTGCGGAATTACCATGATGGTATTATCATCTTCATTATAAAGTATGATTGCCACACTACTCTAAGTGACTTTTAAAAACTGAAATGTTACCAGAATTAAAATACGTCAACATCCACGATTACTTATTTTCCTGATACATACATACAAATTGTTAAAGCTCAAAATGAAAAGTCCCCAAATTCCTCCCCATGAAATTCTGTCTCCAAATTAGAGGTCAAATCCCCATTTTGGGGACAAATCCCCTAATCTGGTGGCACTGGTGCCGTGATAGCATAATTATATACTAGAACTGCTACATCAAAAATATTTGCACCAGTACTTTGCAATAAAGAGTTCCAGTACTATTTATTTTTAAAACGCAGTCAAAATAAGATTTTGATCACTCAAATAATTAAAGTAGTGGTAGCATTGAAATTCTGTTAAGAGAATATTTCTTTTTTTAATCGACTTCAAAAATAGGAGGAGGTTAATAATTTGTTTCTATTTTTTAGGGTGTTACTTCATAACTCGCTACACTTTTGACCGATTGTAAAAATTATTTTTTTGTTCCCATTGTAAAAAAGTGGACGAGGGGGGCGACTCGCCCACAATTTTTTTAAATTTAATTTTTTGATATTCTAATTATTTGATTGCTGCGAAACCCATAAAACACCTTTGGTTCTTGTAATTACAGAATTTGAAGTTTAAAAAAATGGGCGGGGTTTCGCCCATAAAAATTTATTATAACATTTCACGTGGTTCTATTTAACCGATTTTTACCAAACTTGCCACATATTTTATTTTAAGTGGTTCTACTTTACCGATTTTTACAAGACTTAACACGCATCCTGTGCTCTGAAAAACTCACAATCTTGCATTTATAAAATGGGTGGAGAAACGCCCATTAAAATTTAATTTTATATATCATGTACTTCTTCTTATCGTCTTTTATCAGATCCTTGCATTGAAGTCGGTGTTTTTTGGCAGAAAGAATTAAGTTTATTGTTTATACGTGTAGAATGCTATTGCTGTATTGTATAATTTTTGAAATATATCGACAAATATTTTTTTTTTGTTAGATTTCAAAGTTTTGAATTTCAGGATAAAATAGAAATTATTAGGAAAAGCACAACTAGAGGATCGCAATCACTGGATATCTCTTGGATGTTTTGAAAAATGATTTCCTTTTGCTGTACATCCTCTATACAATTAACTTTTTAGTTAAAACTAAATAATCGAATATATGATTTTATTAATTACCAACCCCACAAATATCTTTAGTTGCTTATCTACTTAAATTTTTTTTTTAACTTACAGCAAATATCTTCAGAAGTTAATTATTTTTAATTTTTAAATTGTTTCTAAATAAAACACATAGCAGAAATTCCATGTTTAATAGTTTAAATCAATTAACAGCACTTACCTCCTCATAAGATTGTCTTCGGCTTAACGGACATAACAATTTTCTCTATAAAACTTTAAAATTTTTTTCTAGTTTAGTTTCTTATATGATTGCTTTTAATAAGCTGTCGTTAATATTATACAGATTAATTTATAAAATATTTAGATTGATTAAGCATATGTTTGGAGTCATTGTTTACTTTAATAATTTCTTATGTTTATTTAAGTATAATAGACAATAGTTTATTTTGCTGGTTAGAGTTATTAGATGATTAGTTATAGATATACATATATATATATTTTTTTAATATTTTCTTAATGGTATTGTTAATTTTTTTTTTAATATAGAGTTTATAATTATTTTTACAGCGGAAAAGGAAGTGAATTATTAATCTCTGAAATCAGGCTTGTTAGAAAGCCTTTCAAGATATGTTTTTTCTGTTTTGTTTTACTTAAACACCTTAATTGTTGTTTGTTGAAGTTTTATTTTTTTAACACATGCTGACTCACACCAACTTGTTGATGTCGATGTATAAAATATCAAAACACTTGCTTGCTAGTTATTTGCTTAAATACACTTGTTGATTTAAATTGTGAATGTCACTTTTGCTGCCAAGCAGAGAAGAGCAACAGTTTGTTTGCCACAATTGATGCTAATGATATTAATGTCAACACTATGCACTACAACTAATCGTACAACAAACTAACACTATTGTGTGTATATGTATGTGTGTGCGTGTGCATGTGCATGTGTGTATGCCTGTGCTGTGCTGACTTTTCTTTCAAAAAGAAGTTTAAAGTTTAAAGTTTTTGGTTTAGTTTCTTGAAGATGTGCGTGCTTGCCACAAGCCTGTTGCTTTTAAGACTAACAAACAATTATTGTTGACAAAGTCTTTGATGCTGTGTGCAGCCGCAGCTATGCACGGGCAGCAACAACAAAAATAATATAGAAAAAATCCCACTAAAATCTATATACACAATTTAATAGTGTTTGTTGTTGTTGCTGTGGTTGTTGTTCTCTTCAACCCAAATATTCGAACCGAAAGTTTTAAAACTTTTTTTTTGTTTTTTTTTGCCACTTTACTGTAAGAAACACCAATGATGCGCTTAAGTGTCTGCAGGCAAACTTGGTTTAAATGACGTTGCGTACACAAGATTCGGCAGCAGCAAGCTGTTTTAGCGATAAAACGTAAAGGAATTATGACAACAAACTCTAATGGTTGTTGTCCTGATGCCAGCTTTTGCCAAACTCACTTGTTGCACAATGCCAACAGCAATAACAGTCATGCAGTAAAATCGTAACAGCAACAGCAACAGCAGCAAGCAGCCAGCAAAGGAACACTCCTAAAAACTACAATAAAAACCAATACATTGGAAAGAACCTACACACACACACACACGCAAGCTTCCTACCTTGTATTTTATATAAAAAAATCTGGAGCAGAATTTTTGCCAAAAACAAAAAAAAAAAAAAAATAATAATATAAAAAACCATACCCTGCCACTAAGCGGCCAAAAATAGTTTAACTATATTTGCCACCCATCCAAGACTCATTCACCTCCCACAAAAAAAAAAAAAAGTGGTGCACTACTTGCAACCCAACATCAGCAGCAACACCCTTAGCAGCCAATGATGCAGCTAGTCTAATGTAATAATGAAATATCAAAATATTTAACTCACACATCATCCCACCCCACCCCACCCCACCCACTTTAACACAAAAGCAACATAGAAAATTTAGCAGCCGAAAAAAAAATTATCCAAAAGCCCCAACTTCATTCTCACACTAAAACATTTCGTGTATGCTTTGAAAATATTTCACCCATTCCTGCTTTCCCTATCCTTTCTGCTAGAGCATAAAACAGAGCAAAAATGCCATCAAAGAATGAAATAAAAAAAGTAAAAAAAAATAATAAATGAGTTTTTTTTCTATCTGCCATCCTTATTTCGAACAGACGAAACTTTTTTACACAACAGTAAAAATTTTCTATGAACAAAAAAGAAGAAGAAATTGCAGTTTTTATAGTTTTTTTCGCCATTTTGTTTTTTTTAGCAGTTTTCGTCGATGGCGTACAACAACTTGTTGTGCTGTTCTGGATACTCAAACTTTCAACTGTAAATAGGAGCACACACACACACAGACACAAAATCACTATGGCCATATAGTATAGTATATATGTATGTATATACATATACTTATATATATAAAAACACACAAAAAACTATATAAAATAGTTTTTATTTTATACACATACATACATACATACATACATATGTATGTATGTGTATGCAGCTTTTTTGGTAAATTCAAAATACCAACCCTGCCGCCCATCGTAAACGCACACTTCAACACTTGCAAAACTCTGGTTCCCTTAAACGCAATACAATGTGCAATAGTATGAAATGTGTATTAAACAAATATTTCGTATCAGAATATTTTTTCGTTCGTCATTGTTGTTACACTGCATGCAACAGTTACAATTCTACCATATGGTAACCTAAGTTCATTAGAAATGACAAAAACCAATAAAATCCAAAAATCCAATTGAATTGCAAGTAATAGAATTGTATGCATTAATTCCGAAATATCTCTAAACTTGCAAGCAAATTATGATAAGGATATTTCTTTTTAAAATAACTTTAAATTGAGGTGTGTTCTTTAAGGAGTATCTTAAGGATTTAATAAATATGTATATGACCTTATATTAATACACGGAGAAAAATCAATTGGGTAATAATGTGAGTATAATTAAAAAAAAACATGGGTTCTCTAAGAAACATGCTGCTTTTGTTAAAGATGTTATATATAATCTTGAATATAGGAGCGGGTACTGGTGTCTATATCTTATAGACGGACACTCGTAGTTCTTTAAAACTATCGAACGATTTTTATTATTTTCTAAGCTGAGATCTTGGCTGATGCCTAGAAATGTGCATGAAGGCTAAGAGGTAACCTTCTACGTCGAAAGCCAGATGGCGCACAGTGGGTCCAAAGGCCACTTTTTTACAGATCACTTCATATCTCCACAACTAAAATAGTGAGAGTCACTAAATAATCCAACAAAATCTTGAAGATATAGGTGGATACGGGTACTCCTCCCCCTCCCCCTCCCTCCAATATAAAGTTATTATTATTTTTTCTATATTTTCTGAACTTAAGTAGTGAGGTACACTAAACTTAATGTGTATAGATAGCTCTTAGGGCAAACTGTATGTTCTAACAAAATCTTGATGGTATAGGAGGGGCAGACAGGTACCTCCTATACAAAGTAATTACATATTAATTAATTAATAAATTGGAATGGATACGATTGGGACATATTTAGGACCTTCCAGGGTACCACACCTATATGGTGTAGTACATGTGCTCTTCCATATATTATCCAAAGGAGCACTTATCTTCTCAAGAAATTTCACCAAAATTAGCATATTTTTCAAAATCGATTATTTTAATTCCTAAAATGATTTGAGAAACGTAAACACTTGGATCGCATTCAGGACCCTCCAGACTACCACACCTATATGATGTAGTACGTGTGCTCTTCCATATTTTACCAAAATTACCACTTCTTTAAAAAAAAGTACTAAAAAAGTATATGTTTCAAATACGATTATTTCAATTCCCAAAATTATTTGAGAAACGTGACCGATTGGAACATATTTAGGACCCTTCAGAGTACCACAGCTATATGGTGTAGTACGTGTGCTCTTCCATATTTTATCCAAAGGAGCACTTATCTTCTCAAGAAAATAGTGTTTTCTTAAATCTAATTTATTGGCTCTACCAGACATATTTTCACCATGATACTTTTATAATTTCATAAACTACATTTTGGAGCAATTTTTCCAATAAAAAAAAAATTATCTATCTCGATCCAGTTCCAAGGATTTGGAATAATAATGCATTTAGCGACTACTGTTAAATAGCTAACAGTGCTCTGTTATATGCTTAAGATTCTATGTTAGAAATGTTGGTTTCTGTCTCTGCTAGTTAAATTCTAGTTGTTGGGCATTGTTGCGTCCTCTTTTAGCATTTGTAGAATACTCTGACGTAATTCCAGGTCGATGAGAAACTCCTCGAGACTTGACTTTTAAAGAAATAAATCTAACTACATATTTTAGAAGAATTGTCTGCAGAGATTGTCAACTGATGCTAACATGAAAAGAAAAATTTAGAATTGAAACGCTTGAAATGGTCTGGCAGCTGCTGTAGCAGCAATAGTTTCTTAATTTTCATCTATGTGATATGTGTTCTAAAGAATTTGAGCATCTTTGTCATTCTCGGTGAATGCTTTTAATAAGCTAATTATTGTCAACCTGCTGGGAGCTATGCCTCCGAAAGTGCACCAAAAATTCAGTTCGGTTGACTCTAGTGTGTGATAGTACACAAGCCAAATATATACATACATGCTTCAGCATTCCAATATTTAATTTGTACTCGATTAAGATAACGATCTTAAAACTCATTTTATTATAGTATTGAGTTTCATCAGCCACTCTGTATCACGAAAAATAGGATATCAAGCAAATCATTGCTTGATGAAAGATTTAATGTCAATGCCTCGAATTTCTTACAAAACTTCTCACAGAGTTGCTTAAAGAGTCGTCAGATTTTACAAATTTGGATTGTATGTAGGTGAAGAAGTTCTTATTCATTGATTTTAGCAGAAGTTTGTTTCTAAGCTGGACAATCACTTTAATGTAGCAATTTTTAAAATTTCAGCGACAAAATGGACGGTTAATTAGCTAATGTACTTTAAGACAACAACACAAATTTTTGTTTAAGAACGCTGGATATCTCTGAAGATTAGACACTTACCCCTACTTGCACAAACCTCGATGTAATGAATAAAGTATATGGCTTTAATAAGATGTTTGGTACTGGCCAACAGAATATAATAGACAGAATGGCACAATAATACATTCTTAAGAATGACACCATCAAGTGGTACAAGGAGAGTTAAAAAACGGCAAAATATTCAAAAAGACACTACCGAAGAAAACAGCCATCGTTTCGGATAGGAAGGCCCCGAAGGTACTCTAGTATCTGTCAAAAAAGATATAGATTTTTTTGGTCGCAGAGTAATGTAATATCCGTAACAGTTTAAATTTATACAAGTCCCAAAAAGTGGAAAAATTTTTCATTACTACTCAAACTATTTAGTCAAATCATTGAGAGTGGCGTTGGCTGAAGTATTTAGTGCACTTGGTGCAAAACTAGAAAACCTGGTTCTGAGTCAAAAGTTTGACAAAGTCATAAAGTAAACATACTACAAATTTTACTGATGTGCATTAATCTGCCTCTGTATTAGTTTTTGTCGAAAAAATAAGTGACGAAGTCATAGTAATTGGTCCCTGAACAATACCGGCTTCAGTTTAGACTAAAGATAATTTAAAATTAAAGCGTCATGTAATATTAAATAATCAATAAAATGGTTACCGCATGACACCACAACCTGAAATATCAATATCAATATCAAATACACTTTTCCCGAAGAAGCTAATACTTAGCAGTAGCAATAGACAACCATTTCCTTGTATATAGTTGGCAGTACTTAAGGCCAATCGTCATATGCTAGGTAATTAAATTTGCCCTATAATGACTTTTTTAAAGTTTTAGTGGTGGAAAAGACTGGTGGTGGGGAGTGGTGATAATATGGCGTTTTTTATGGGCATCAAGTTTCTCTAAAATTTTGGAAAAGTTATGGAAGTCAGAATAAGAAACACGCATCAAATACTCATATACATCCCGCATTCAGTGTATTCTAACATCGGCATTTATTCATTTCACTTTATTTGATTATTTTTAACTGTTTATAATTCTTTCTTGACTCAATGAACTCTTTAGTCAAATTTCAATCATCTAAAGTTTCCTAAATATCTTAAAAAAGTTTTATTTTCGCCTCTCTTAGGACAACTATCAAATTTGTATTTGTCAAAAGTTTAAAAGGTTTAAGATTATGACTAATTTTTGTGCATAAATTCAGATTAGTGTCCTGCACAAGACTATTTATAAGACCTTTCAAGACATGAGAAATTTTTTCAAATGCTTAACTACAGCGAAATATTCTAAAAGAACACTAAACAACACTGTTGGCAAGACAAACAACCGAAAAAAATGTCTTACCAACAGTGTTGCTTAGCGATTGTTTTAGAATATTATGCTGTAGTAAAGCATTTGAAAAAATCTCTCATGTCTTGAAAGGTCTTATAAATAGTCTTGTGCAGGACACTAATTCAGATTAAGTGGGATTTTTGTTGCCCTTTTTTGTTAGCTTTGGTGATAAAGGGACGTCGATATTAACTGTTTTAACAACTTTCACCCCTTCGAATTTCAAAAGAATAATTTTTGAGTGGTTCTATGATAAGGGGGAACTGCCTACATAAGAAACTTTATATACAAATTTTAAAAATTTTAAAATTGGGTAAAAAAATTAATGCGAAAATCGGCGAGTAAACCTTATGTAGTGTTTTAGGTACATAAAACTATTTTAATAAAATTGCCATTCTAATGAAAGTGGCTAGCAGCACGTCGCACTGTGGGGTGAAAGCCTGCACAAGTGGCGATTAATTCAAAAGATGAACTTTAACTTTCACAATCGTATTTGGTACCATATGAAAGTAGATAAAGTTCTACATCACCAACTGCAAAAATAAAAGTTCTTGGTAGTTTACTTTGTTTGTAGAGTGTTTCTCAAAGTTCAATAATTTTAGTTATTTTTACGCGCATTGATTAACATACCATTTACACATGCCACTATAGTGGCATGCCATTTCGAAAAACTCAATGCACTCACGATTTTTCACTAACACACTAAAATTTTTCGCAATGGCAGCCCCAGTGGCAGCAAGATTTGCATGCGAGTGAAAATTTGGCAGTTGCATGCCATCGAATGTCAAAACGAAGAAAAGTGTTACCCTGTTATACATTTGATGCAAATTTATTGGATTACTGTGAAAATTAAATTAATATTTTAGCTTGTTAAATGTGTTATTATGATTTATAACTTGATTTGTGTATGAAAAACTGGAGTTTGTTAATTATAAAGAACTAATATTATTAAAATAATAATAATAATAATAAGTGTTAATAGTTTCCTCAAGAATGTGCCTTTGTGACGTACTAGGTAACTCTATTCTATAAACAAAAGGAAAAGTAAAAATGGAAGCCAGACTGAGCCAGCTCGCTTCGACGAAATTTTTAAAATGCAGTGGCAATGGCATGTGTAAACAGCAAAGCAAATGGCAAGAGATTCGACTTTTTCGAACAAATTTTCGTCGATAATACGTACACAACACTGGCATGCCACTAGTGGCATGTGTAATTGCAGTGTAAAAGAGAAAATTTTGATATTTCAACTGATTATAGTTTTTGTTAAGACTTCTATAAGTAAAAGTTTCATAAGGGAACCGTCAACTTCTGGTATATGAGCATTTAAAAAAAAATTTTTTGTTTAGATAAATGTGGTATTTTTGATATATACATTGAGTTTCAACAACTCTGCGGATGAGTGCAGGGAAAAATGCTTTTATGCTCTTAAAATATAAGATTTTAGCTAATAAATCCAAGAATACCTATTTGCGCATTTGTGCGATTTTTGAGTTATGAAGGTTTTTGTGAGAGAATTCCAGTTAGTAAAAATCAATGTGAAAAATACATATTAAACATTTATTTATTTTTATTTAAACAAAAAAAAAAAATATTTTTTTAAAGGCACATAAATTATGCTCTAATTTACAATTTAATTTACAAATTTATCTTTTTGCATTCCAAAGTTACAGCAAAAATAGTCAAATAAGATCATTTTCTCCGAAATACCAAAAAGCCTACAAAAGGTTAAACATTTTTTTCAAAAATTTTTTTAAATGCTGGTTTTTTATGTATTTATTAATTAATATTCATCAATAAAAAATAGCAACACTTTAAAATTACGACTTCTATGAATTAATCGCCACTTTGTCTACCATTCACCCCACTGTGCATTGGTTGGATGGTTTCAAACTCTTTAACGGATGATACGTACATATCTTACTACAACTGAGAAAAAAGTTTAAGCAAGCGACACCATTTTCGAATTTCATGTTTTGACGGAAATCGTTTATGTACGGTCTTACATAAAATGAAGTTCAACAAATATGTCGCTTCAGCTTTTTTGGCGGAATGCAGACAAAAATGTTCACTAATTAATATTTTGAATTAAAAATTTAATTGTTTCAATTAAATTTTTAATTTCTTTAGTTAATTAGTGTTGAAAAGCTTAATCGATATTTTCAAATTGTTTACAGTTGAAAATTGATTTATTTTTTTAATCTATATTACAAAATTGTTTATATTCCCCTTTTTGGTTTCGAAGCATATTTTTTGCGTTCGGTATATACACACATATCTGTAGTTGGGAGGTAAACTATAACAAGTCAATTTGTTTTTTGAGTATATGTTCTTTTATTCTGTCGAAATTAGTATTTTTTCTATCAATCGATGGGTTTAGCACAGTTAAGCTTATATTTCAAGGAAGAGTAGTTGAAAAGCAACGTTAATAAGTATGTCATTATTATTATTATATAATGTCATTTTATTAAGGATATCTTGACTATAATAAACCAATATTAGAGTTATATGAGTATAAAAAATTCTGTGTAAGTCAAATCATTTCTGTATTTCAATTACTTTTTGATTTTTCCTGTAAGATTTCCAAAATGTTACTTGCTATAGTTTATCCGCCACTTACAGTTATACATAAATTGATTAAATTTTCAAAAACAAATCAACAACATTAAATTTAATATGCACTTCTTTAAGCAAATTATACAAATATGAGAAAATAATCCTATTATCTTGTTCGTACATATGCTTGCAATTTAATGTAATTTAAGATATCATCTCAATAAAAATTTTCATAGCTAAATAATAAATAATTGAATTTGTGCAAATAAAATAATTCAAGGAATAAATATGTAAAGATCACTTGTAGCTGCTGCTGGAGTTGTTTCATTTTTTTTCTTCAACTTTTCGTTGTTCTCATTGCTGGAAAATATATTTAAAATGGGTTGGGTCTTATTTCGGTTAAAATGAAACGAAAAATAGTTTACGAATAATATTTCCTACTCACACACACACTCGCATACATCTAATTTACGAAAAGTTGGAAGAAAAAAAATTTCATTGAACACTCCCACACTACCGAAAAATTTATATAATTTTTTCCAATTTCATTTTAAGACAGACGCACACGCATACACACACACAACACACACTTGTGCTTTCAAACACTTACATAATGCCAGTTTTTCGTTATACAATTTTATTATATTCAGCTCTAAACTAAACTAAATCCTTTGAATGTACGTATATATATAAACTTACAAGCAAACACACACACACAAGGACTTTAAACCTAACACACACACACACACACACACACTAGTCATTCAGCCAGCCATTCATTTAGTTATGCCGCCTGCAAGCATTCGACTTCTTGCCACTCCTACCACAATGAATTTTTCATTAAACTACTTCGAATATTTCCACCATCCCCAGCACTTCTAGTCACAACAACATGCATACGCTAATGTTTATAAAGGAATCCTTACTTACTAACGTCCTTTCGTTCTTTTATTCCTTGCATTTATATTTTTAAGGTACAAACGAAAAAGAAAAAACACGTGCTCTATTTACTCGTACTCCCAAAACCTCAACACTTTGCTCTCATTGCCATCCACACCCACTTGTAGCTTTATATACTGCTGGCACGTAAATATTTTAAGCAACCAATTTTTTACCATTTTTTTTCCCATTGGGCACATCTTGTTTTTGTATTTTTTTTGTGTGCTAAAATACGGGTCCTTTAACATTTGCTTCCTTTATTGCTTCGTTATTTCTTATACGTTGCATAATGCTGCCAGACACTGGAGCCAGAACCTCCTTTTGGGACACTCTGCCACACCAATAACTCGCCTTCGAACACCCAAGTAAAGTGCTGGGGAGGAAGACAAAAAATACTCTTGAAAAAAATAAATAAATAAATGTAACCTAAAAACCCAAACTGCAAAAAAAAGAACGTTGAAAATTCGCTCACATTTGCTCATAAAAAATGCACTAAAACGAAAAGAAATGGCAAAAAGGATCCGAAATATATATACAGCCAATACAACACAGACTCCTGCCACCGCCACTACGAAAATAAAAATAATCATAATTGTTGGAGATGGCAAGTGTGTTTTGGAAACAAAGGTACCTTTTTGATTTCAAAAGTAATTACTCATGAGCAAGGACAGGGGTTTCATGCAAATGCATGTTTTTTTCCTTAAGCCTGATAGTGGCAAGAACGAAATATCTTTACGAAACATTGAATTTGCGTGAAAATGCCATCGATTTGTTAGTGCATATTTTTGCATATTTTATTGAAAATGCATATTTTTGCATAATTTGGTCATATATGCATATTTTTGTCGCATAATTTGGTATAATTTCATGGTTTTTGTGTCATATTTGCTCAAAAATTAAAATTTCAACAAAAAAAAAATTATTGACAAATTATTAATGCAAAACAATTGGCAAATTCATTAGATTGCATTGTTTTAGAATTGTTGAAGGAATGCACAACCACACACGCATACCAAATAAAATAAACATTGTCATTTTGATGATTTCAAGAGGAAATCGTTTGCTATTAAAGCCGAAAGTAGTTAAACAATTCTGCGGAAACTTGATATTGCTTTTAAAAATTACAGATTTAAAAAAATCTAATAGCTAGAATTCAATCCATTGTAATGGTTGAGTTAACTAAATATGTAACATTATATAAAAAAATTATTTAAATTTGAGCCTTTATTCAATGCACAAAAGCTTTCTAAAAAAAAAACTAGATAGAACTTAACATTCAAAAGTATAAAAAATAAAATTTTTAAAAATTCGTGTTTGGGGCTAATAATGCAGAAATAATCGTTTTATCATTTATAACATGGTGTACAAACTTAATATAAAAGGCATGTACACGCACCTCTTGAGAAAATAAAATATTTTTGTTTCTTTAATTAGTTGTATGTGAATTTAAAACTTTTCTTTTGAACAACAAATTTTTAAAATATGTGCATATTTTATTGTTTTTAGTGCATATTTTGTGTTTTTAATGTCATATTTTAAGCGCCTAAAATACCTTTTTTAAGTGCATGAAGTCCTTGTCCCTGCTCATGAGCTTAAAGTTATAATTTAAAATAAAAATTTGCAATTAAAACCATTGGAAGATAAAAAAGCCCTAAAGAAAAGCTTATGAATCAGGCGTTATAAAAGGTTTTTTTTTGAAATTTAATTCGAAAATTGCTTATGCAAAATTGTTCTGCTAAGAACAATTTTGTTTAAAAAAGTATACAAATAATCAATTAAAAATTTATTTAGTCCAAAAGATCCATTCATTACATATTTGAATAAAAGTTCATTGACTTAATTAAATTTTTTATTAAACTTATTCTTTAAGAAATTTATTATTCGACATATTGTCAGAAGTTTATTTTAATTTGAAATTTATTTGCTGGCGGTTCAGCATTGTCTATATATTTCATTGTTGCTGTAACAAATCATCAGTAGACTTCAACCACACATTTTGAATAGTCACAAACCTCTTACCTTATGCACAGACTTTCAAGAACTATTTGAGAATTCACTTCTTGAAAGTCTGTGCATAAGATAATAGATTTGTGACTATTCAAAATGTGTGGTTGAAGTCTACTGATGATTTGTTACAGCAACAATGAAATATATAGACAACTCTGAACCACCAGCAAATAAATTTCAAATTAAACTTATTCTACATTATTCGTAAAATTAATTTTTGATTTATGAAAGGTTTTTAAAACAAATTTTTTATAGAGATTTGACTTTGATTTGATTTTTATAAAAACAAAATATTTTTTTATGAATAAGGTCATTTATCAGTTAAATTTTACTCAAACTTTCAATTGATTTAATTATATAATTAATTGACAGCGTTGTCAACTCGGTGCTTTTCGCACCGTTTTTAGTGCTTTTTGAAATGTTCGACGCAACAGATTTTGAAGTTAGTGCTCAGTGCTTTTTTAAATTAATTTTCGTTGCTTTTTGTTTCGAGGCGGTGGCACTAAGCCAAAAACTCAAAGGAAAATTTCCTTACCTATTTTTTTTTCGAGGAAGTCTTTCATTCAAAAACATAAGCTCTGAAGTTAAATGGAGCATCTCAAAAAAATCTACTAAAATTTTAAAAGATTTGGTTTAATAAACACGTGTCATATTACCATCAAACCTTAACATTTTAAGCATAATTAATGTAAACAGTGTTTTGCCATACAACAAAGAAGACATAATTCAAGTATTTACTCAAATATAGTCTAATAGCGAAATTTTGTCTAGTATAGACAATGAGTAGAGAATGATCGATTCACTTAATGCAATGGGAAAAATATTGAGTCCACTATTGAGAGATTCAGTTGATATGAAATCGTTTGAATCATTATCAAAACTTGCATTCCCATCAAACTTCTGTTACTTCCATATTGAAACGCAGAAGTCACCATTTTTATTTCGATAAAAATTTATTATCTTTGTCACATATCAGCCGAGAGAATATGTCCACATAATTTCTTGATTTTAAAATATTTTTAACTGCTTAGCCCATCGAGCTCAAAATGTACGAGTAATCGGCTCTTAACCTCAGAAAGACTTGTGGATTACTGCCAATTTGACTAAACCCGAGAGATTCGTTTGTTCATTAACGGAAAAAATTAAAAATTGGTTATAATAATTTGAAAATGCTTCGTCTTATAAAAATAAAATGTGTATTCAAAATACATTATGTCTGCAGCAAATCAATAACCAAACGATGTGTAAATTTTTTTTTTAATAATATAATAAAATTTTAAATTTAGTGATTTTTTACTTAAATTACGCGCTTTTTTTCTTGGTTTCGGTGCTTTTTGAAATTTAAAAGTTGACAACGCTATTAATTGATGTTTTGTATTTTTTTTCAATTGAAGACATTAAGAGGAGCATAAATTTTTCTCTTAATATTTACACAAAAATATCACCGTCAGATTTTTTTCTCAATTACAGCTTTTTTTACTAGTATTTTTTATTGAATATTTGTTTAAGAAGTTATTATTTTTGGCCAATTGAAATTTTATGTTTTGCTGTGTTACATATATAATTCAGCTATTAGGCCTACCATCTTTTATGTAAATAAAAATGCAAATATTTATTCCATATTTCCCGACGTTTCGTGAATTGTATAATCCCGAACGTAACAACAGATCTGAAAACCCTATCACAGACAAACGGTTTTGCAGTATTATATATATACCCGGCCTTACCGACAGCATAAATATAAAAACAACAATAGACAACAAACCAAATAAAATCCTAAACACAATTTTTACTAAAACAAAAACACCAGTAGAAAAACTACAACAAAACAATGTTGTATATGAAATACCTTGCAAAGGCAATGACCAAAATTTATGTAATCTTGTTTACATCGGAACAACAAAGAGAAACCTGGTAACAAGAGTTAATGAACATCAAGCAGATATTAATAAAAACAAGGAGAGCACTGCATTATCACAACATATACTTAATACAAAACACAAACCAGTCTTCAAATCGTTACATACGTGATCGTATCGGCAATCGTACGAAAACAAATTATTAAGTGATACGTCAATCGTATAAGCTGAATGGGATTTCTGTACGTTCACGTATGTCATAATCCAAAAATGGCGTTTTTACTTGACGAGTTGTACGTTCACGGATGTGACGATTTGACCCCAGATTTTGACAATATAAAAATACTGGACAAAGTTAACAACGATAGAAAAAGATACGTGACAGAAAGTTTACGAATTCAACAAAAGATAAACAAAACTATGAACATCAAAGAAGACACTGATAATTTGAGCGCAAATTATAAACTTGTAATAAAACAATCGGTCTAATTGAGAAAAATATGGTTTTCAAAATAAAAATAATTATTATATTTTAAAAATGAATATTAATGTGATATTTATGTTTATACGTGTCAAAAAGAAATGTTAATGTGATATTAGAAGACATAGTAAGTTTCTTTTATGATTGTTAAAAAATTTTTCATGTACATATGTATATTTAGAATATTGTTGTTGTTTTTCTTTATTTAATTAAATAGACGACATCCCTTGAAAAAGTGAACATACAATTCACGAAACGTAGGGAAATATGGAATAAATATTTGCGTTCTTATTTACATAAAAGATGGTAGGCCTAATAGCTGAATTATATAACACAACAACACATAATATTTGTTTAAATCAATCTACTTTTTGATTGACTTTTAAATAATAATGAAAATTAGTTGTTTTTTTTATGGGAATTGTTAAAATTTAAGTTTAAAATTTTTTAAACGCACTAATAATCCCAAATTAATATTTTACTTATTAAGTAAAATCTTTTTTTTTTTTTTAATTTAAAATACATTGAAATTGATTATTGAGGGGTTTAGCTGGATCCTATGCGCATTTAACTGTTGCTAATGCAGATCATCAGGGAACCTTTACCCAAAGTTTCTTAGAACAACTAGAGTTATAATGTTATAAACTTTCATTTAAGCAAATGAGAATCTCAACAACAAATAACAAAGTTGAAACAAGAACTCAATAATCAACATGTTTTTTTTATTTTCTTACTTTACCATTAATACATTGGCTGACTTTTTTTCAGCTTCAAATTGTATTTGTAAGAGTATGTAAAAAGAAAATAAATAATTTAATAATGAAAATTAATAAAAAATATTAAAAGCTAAAAATATTCGATTTATAAGAATTACATAGGTTGTATTTTATGTTGAAGCTCTTCAACTTGTTATGTTTAAATATTTAGTAATTGTAATTAAGACTAATTTCTTAAGGCAGATTTTGTTTTTACCTTTCGTTTTCACAGAAATCTTATACATACAAGTTGTGAGCTTTTGTGTTTTGTGTTTTTGGTCTGTATAAATTCAACCTGTGAAGTAGTTATGAGAGGCAGGGTTGAAATAAACTGTTCTTTTAGGGTTAAAAAAAAATTAATTTTTAGAATCTTATATAATATGAGAAATATAAAATTATATTGAAAGATTGTCAATTTTTTCTTTACTTGTCAGAAACAGCGAATAAAATGTTACAGAAAAACTAACAAAAAAAAAAAACTTCAGCAACGGCACACCACAGAATAAGAACAGAACAGCAACGTTTATGCTCCAGCTTTCCATATCCATGTTTTCCTAGGACTCATGAGACCTTTGCCGGGCTCCAACTCAGCGTTTTCAATGCTTTTAGAATAAAAATATTATATATTAATACAAGAAAAATTCGACTAGACTTTAGCTGGGGAAATGGTAACATTTTTCTGTGCCACCACGCACTGCATCAGCGTTCATGTCTATATACTTGGGCATGTATTATTTGTTAGCACCAGCTATTTAAAATGAATTTTTAATTAAATAAAATAGATAGATATGTAGCTCATTGCAATTTTAAGAAATGGAGTAGTAAGGCTGAGTTTACATCTGGCATTTCTTGTGTGTCATTTGCCAAAAAAAAAACTGTTTGATTCAGACATATATTTATTGATTTAAACAGTTTCAATCATGTTGGATTCTATAAAACTGTCTATTAGTTATGTATGAAACTGTTTAAATTAATAAAAACGTGTCTGAATCAAACTGTTTTTCATTAATAATTAGTGGTTACGCTTTTTTTACGCTTGTTTGGCACATGGCACACAGATGGAAACCCGGCCTAAGTAACTGTGGTTTGTAATGAAAAATAGGCAAATTGCATAGGCGAGATTTCGTATTATAAAAGTTTAAAAATAGCTTCTTAATTTTTACATTTTTAAATTATTTTGTGTTTTGAATAATTTCTGCTAGCTTAATTTCCAACTTCCAAAATCGTCCAATCCATATGATCAAATTTCGAATCCCGCGTTTTATACTACACCCCTATAAATTCCAAATTTAAATTAAATATTTATCCTTTCTTCTCGAAACAGAAAGACACCAAAGCTAAGCGAAATGCCTCCATTAATGCCATCACAGATAAAAATATTCCTGCAATACGCAACTTTTGAAAATAAAATCAGAAATTTATTAAAAATGAATTTAAGTCGATTAAACTTTTTGTTTAAAAAATTTATTTCATTACAAAGTTTAATATACTAAATTATATTTTTAATTGATTTTTGGTTTTATCATCAATTAAAGTTGTTTATTGCAGGAATATTTTTTGCTGTGATTGATGTCATTATACATATTTATATGAAATAAATGTAGGTGCAAAAATATACGTAGTGCTTTCGCTGGTTGGCGCGCATCAGAAATGTCAAGCTCAAATCATCTACACATGAGCCGGCCACGCTCTGTAATCGCTGATGCATAATTTGCTATGTAAAATGAGCTGTTTGTTTTTGGAGGTGCCCAAAAGTTCCTTATGGAAGAGTAAACACCAATACATTAAAAAAAACTAATTTTTGTTTAAAATCTGTTAAACGCACTAATAACTCCAAATTAATATTTTACTTATTAAGTAAAATATTTTTTTTTTATTAAAAATACATTGAAATTGATTATTGAGGGGTTAAGCTAGATCCTATTCGCATTTCACTGTTGCTAATGCAGATCATCAGGGAACCTTTACCCAAAGTTTCTTAGAACAACTAGAGTTATTATGTTATAAACTTTCATTTAAACAAATGAGAAGTTTAAAACAAATAACAAAGTTGAAACGAAAACTCAATAAAAAAATTTTAAAATTAAATTTTAACAATTCCCATAAAAAAATCATTAAAACTAATTTTTATTAAATATAAATATAAATAAAATCTACCAGAAATACATCACATTTCTCTCTTTATTTTATACTGACGAACAGAAGAGAAATTATAGACAATGTAACTACTACTAGAATTTTAGTGTTGACATAAAGACACTTGGCCCCAGTCTGACTGCAGGGTTTGCACTTACGTGTATTTCGTATTGCTAGTGCTGAGTGCTGCATGTGTGTATGTGTATTAGGTATTTTTAGTGCTAAGTGTGTGCTGTGAATATTGAAGCATACAACCTATAGCTAAGCACTTTTATTACAACAAATGAGCACCAAGCGCGTAGGGCTTAGTCATCCTTACTTTAATAAGTGACCCTTGATCATTGAAAGTTGCGCTGAGCATTATACTCGTATTAACTAAATTAAGAAAAAAAAAATATAGCAAAAAAAAAAAAACAACTTCAGTGTACATTTTCCAAAAATTACAACGTTATTTGTAAATAAAGCATGCATGCCCCACCCCTCTAAAATTAAAAAAAAAATATTGCACATCTTTCATATACAAAAAGCATTTTGAAAATTGGTCGAGAAATGACGAAGTTATATGATGATCAATTATTGGGGCGGGTACTTTGATTCTCCACCAATAATTTCCATTAGTGGACCTTCGCCTCAAACTTTAAAAAAAAAATAAGTGGGCCTTTCCATATGCAAAAAAATTTAAAATTGTTCCACAAACGACAAAGCAATTTTACAATAAATTTTTTGGCAGGTACACTTCGCTTCCCTATTAAAAAATATGCTAGACCTCTTCCATATACAAAAAGTATTTTGACAAATGACAATGTTATTTGATACTAAATTATTGGGTACAAAAAATATAATAAATTCAGTAAAGTGCGACTCTGACGCGCGCACGAAGGGTTCCGTACAAACACTAGATATGTAATTTAATACAAACTTCATCCTATATAATATATAGTTTTGGCATTTTTTTTTCGTTTTTGGGGTCTTTTCGGTTTTTTTTTTTTGTTTGGCGGTTTTTGCGTTTTTTCGGTTTTGGCGATTTTTTTAAGTTTTGGCTCTTTTTTTAGTTTTGACACTTTATTTTCTTGTTTTGGCGATTTTTTTCGGTTTTTGGCGTTTTTTTCATTTTGGTGATTTTTTTTTATTTTTGGCGATTTTTGTAATTTTTGCCATTTTTTTTATTTAAAATTTTTTTTTAGTTTTGGCGACATTTTCGCGTTTTGGCGATTTTTTAGATTTTTAGTGTTTTTTCATTTTGGCGTTTTTTTTCATTTTGGCGATTTTTTCGAATTTGGCGATTTATTTTAGTGTTAGAATTTTTTTTTTAATTTTGGCGATTTTTTTTCGTTTTGGCGATTTTTTTTAGTTTTTGGCGATTTTTTTTTTTTGGTTTGGCGATTTTATAATTTTCGGTTTTTTTTAGTTTTACCGTTTTTGAAAATTTCAAGTGTTTGCCTCTTACGGTTTCCAAATTGTCAAAATTACATAATAAAAATTGCATTAACTGATGGACCACCCTTTAATTTTAATTTTTTTAAATTTTAGTGTTAATTATTGTAGTCTGTATAAAAATACACTAATTTTACAAATTTCAAGTTTCAATATACATATGTTCATACAATTGTATGTATATTACATGGGATTTTAACATTTTTCGTTGCTCGTTTTGGAACACCATTTAATATTTAATTCTCATGTATTTGTTGTTGTAGCGGCCAAGGTTCTACACACTGTGTGCAAATTTCAGGTCCGTAGCGCTTACGGTTCCTGAGAAAATACCGTGTGACGGACAGACGGACTGACGGACAGCGTAGCGAAAACAATAGGGTTCCTTTTCACCTTTGGTGTACGGAACCCTAAAAACGTTTTTAAAATAAAAAAATGTTTGTTGAGAATTTTAAATTTGTTTGCTTGAAGATTTTTATCTTATCACGCTTGTGTACGTAATAGAGTTGTGATTTAGTTTTTGATCAACTAAGACATGACATAGTGTATGCAAAAGACTATTTTCGTTCAAAATCATGTTAAGAATTAAAAAAAACATTCGAAAATTTCTCATTAGCCATTCAATCGATCTGAGCCCATATTTCTTAATAAAAAAAGTACCAGAATGTCCTATTTTTAATTCCTGACTTCAACGATTTTGTTTTGGTATTTCTATATACACGACTCTGCTAAAACATTAACATTAAAAAAAGCGACTGCAACAACAACAATAATACAAAAAAGCACATTATCCTGCTCCTTCTCTTTTTGGCTGGAAACACGAAAATGAAAAAAAGCACGAAATAAAATAAGAACTTAAAAAAAATGGAACACACAACTACTTGCACAGCAACTTGTACTACATGCCACCACACTACCACTGCTGCAAGACTTTGGCTTATGAGCGTTGTTGCATTGTGTTTAAGTGGTGGTAGTGAGTTGTTGTAGTTTTTGGTGTTTTGCCTTTAGTTTTTATTTTCGTCTTTGCCATTGTTGTTGTAATAGTTGGTTGCGTTTTAAGTTCGGGCACGAAAAAAGAATTCGTTCACGAGCATGATGATGGTAATGATGATGATGATGATGATGATGTTGAATTCGTATCTTCAATTTTTTTTTCCTTATTTCATATTATTTTTTCGTTATTTTCCGAATTTCGTAGTCCTTGTCGTAGTCTGTTATGCTATCTAGTTCTATTTTATTCGCATATATATATATATATATATATACATATATGTGTGTGTAACTGTGCTTGTGTGTGTATAGTTTATTGCATTTACTTTTTGCTGTTGTTCAAAAATTTCAACGCCAATCGTTTTCGTCGTCTCTGTTCCACTTTTCCATACCCACTTTTTTCCTTAATTTTTTTCTGTCGATTCCTTTTTCTGGCAAAGTCATTATTATTATTATTATTTTCACTCATCCTACTGTCGACTAGCCAAATGTATAGTTTAACAGTAGATATTTTTTTTTAGAAGAAATAGAAGAATAGAAATTCGTGCTAAAACGTTTGCTTGTAGTCATGTACTTTAGTATTATTTTTTTGGCTTGTTGCTTTCCTTTTTCTTTGTTATTGCTGACGTACAACGAAAATATTTGGTTTAAACATGTTTTATTTGGTAAAAGGATTGGTTTGATGAGAAGAGTGAATGTAATAGGAAGATTTCTATCAGGGTCGTAATAATCATTTAGGAGCAAATTAAATTTTCTATTAAAAGCATTTCCTAGAAGTTCTTTTAAATATTAAAAAGGTAAATCATACCAACAAGATAGAGTCATAGCGAGAAAGCGAAAGAGTTAGAGAAAGAGAATGAGAGACATTTTGGTATGTGATGGAAATCGATCAATTTCATAATGCGCGATGTCACAAAAACTAATAATAAACCATTTTTAGCTTCCAAAAAAATCAATAACAAAAACTCTACAATAAGTTATCTTTCAGTGGACTTGTTTTTTTTAACCGACGCGATCGATCGATTTCCATCATATACTAGAGTATTTTTCTGTAAAAATTTCATACAAATATTTTGCACACGAACACTTCAGAGTAAAATGAAATTAGCTTTTTACTTTGTGTGTAAATTGAAAGTTTGATACTCCCTTTCTGCTAAAACAGTTTTTCTTACTTACGACGTTGTTTAATTAAATGGGCGGATATATGTAATATATGTACCTAGTAGTTTTATAATTACTGACACAGTTTAAATCGCCCCCCCCCCCCCCCTCTTAGAAATTCACTGAACTACTCCATTTACTTTGACAGTTTCCTTACAACTGATATCTATACTCCATTTTTGTGTTAAAAGTTTTTGGCGTTTGTTACCTATAATTATGGAATGGGGAGATATTGAAAACCGTATCGTGGTAATTGGACTAAAAAAATGTGGAATGAGAACTGGAGACATATATCGAACGCTGCAGCCGCTCGGGGTAAGTCACAGTTTTGTCTATCGTGCTGTGAAACTGTTTGAGGTTACCGGCGGAGTAGCAGACCGTCCGAGATCTGGCCGTTCGCGCTGTGTGCGAACTCCTAGAGCCGTCAAAGCTGTAGAGAATAGAATTTATAGAAATCCGCTCCGAAAGCAGCAAATATTGTCGCGGGAGATGAATATATCAAAGGTATCAATTTCTCGCATTATTAAATATGATTTGGGACTTCGGAGTTATAAAAGACAGACAGGGCATCTACTTACCGCGGCACTGAGGTAGAAACGCAAGCAAAACTCAAAAGCATTGATTCGCCAGTACCCAAATAATGGCCACAGAAAAATTCTCTTTACCGATGAAAAAATTTTTGCTGTAGAGGAGTCTTTCAACAAATAAAATAATAGAGTCTATGCTCAGTCGTCTTTACAAGCGAATGAATTGGTTCCGAGAGTTCAGAGAGGTCACCATCCTGCTTCTGTAATGGTATGGTGGGGAGTCTCCTATGATGGGGTCACGAAGCTCCATTTCTGCGAGAAAGGTGTTAAAATATCGGCAAAGGTGTACCGATCTGATGTTTTGGAAAAGGTTGTGAAACCATTAAACAGCGCTCTGTTCAAAAACGAGCCGTGGACCTTTCAACAAGACTCTGCCCCAGTCCATAAAGCTAAAACCACTCAAGACTGGTTAAAAAACAATGTACCAAATTTTATTTCTACGGAAGATTGGCCATCGGGTAGTCCAGACCTGAATCCTTTAGACTACAAATTGTGGTCCGTTTTAGAAGGCATAGTCTGTACTACTCACCACAGAAATTTGGAATCTCTTAAGCGTGCACTTATTCGCGCAGTGGACAATTTCCCTCTGGAAGTCGTGCATACTGCAATAGATGATTGGCCTGTCAGACTTCGATCCTGTTGGAGCTCAAATGGCGGCCATTTTGAATAGTTTTTCTTTTGTTATACTCCCAAATATTTAATAAACCAAAATACAACAAATTATTAAAAACTCTCTTGCCGTTTGTTTTTTATCAAAAAAAAAACCTTGTGTCAGAATATATGAAAGTACTAGATATGTATATTCCCTTGGCTTAAAATCATCAGCGGGCGTATACGTAATATGGAATCATATCCATGCTGCTGTAACGTATTCGTAAGTTCTAACCCACACAAAATAACAACCAATAACTATCGCATTTGTGAATATAAATTAAGCAAAAAATTGGAAATATACAAATCCTTCTTTTCAAAATCCACCACTCTGCCTAAAAAAAATTCCTTTAAATATATGTTAAAAAATTATATGGAGGAAAAAACTATTTGATAAAATTATTTTTTTAGCAGCTGACTTCCTTGAAGCTACAAGTGGGTGTTCACACCCAAAACTACTGACAGCAAAATTAATGCTTCCATTGACTCCCATTTACTAGCATCCTTTATCGGCAGCTAGAACTATAACAACAGCATCGTCATTGTCGTCCTTCTATAAGTTCTTGTTGCTGGGTTTTTGTTAATGCAATGTAAAAAAATAATAAATTATAATGTGCAAGAAAAAATTGAAAATAAGCTAACAAGCGCTGTGAACAGTGATGAACTTAGATCGAAATCCGCTAGGCCCACATCTAGTGCTACATAATTTAAAGGGAGCCCATATTTCTTAAGAAATTAAAATTCAAACATTGGTTTGTATAAGTTTTGCTTTAAGTTAAAAAAATAGGACTGAATTAGCTCTATGTGATTTTACTTGGCCAAAAGCTTGAAAAAAATATATTTGAATTTAAAAAACATCGTCTTTACGCTCATACGCCGCTAGTCGATGTAGAGAATGATTAAAACAACAGACATCAAGAATTATAAGAGATTTAAAGAATTTAAAGATTTAAATGATCCCTATTGGCCCACAGGCTCGTCAAGTATAATCAAAGACTATACCTGTGCATAAAAAAATAGCAGAAACGAACAACCTTCTGATGTTTAGTGAGCCAAAATTAAAATCGAATCAGACATTTCCTTCTGACTGAAATTACTTTAGCTTTCGTGTTAAAGGTATTTTTAAAATTAGTTTATTTTAATGAAAAAATCATTATTAAAATTCAATTGACTTTGAAAGTTGAAAGTGTTTTGTATGCACTCAGGTTCAAAAATAAAAGTTCGAAAGCCATTTTCGAATTTTCGAACCTAGCTTCGAAATTAAGTTATGTTCAAATATCATGCACTCAAATTACTTAAATCAGATTTTTAGCACAAAAAGTTAAAAATTTTAAAATTCTAATGTCACAAGGCTCGAAAATATCGACTTTTTTCTGACTGAAATTGCTCTAGCGTCCGTTTAAGCGAACTTTTTAAAAACATTGTTTTTTGAAGAGAAAAACGCTTTAAAAGCGTTTTATATGCGCCCAGATTAAAACATAAAAGTTCGAAAACCATGTTCGAATTTTCGAACATAATTTCGAAATTAAATAAATATCAAATTTCATGCACTAACATTACTTAAATCACACTTTTTATAAAAAAAGTAAGAAACTTAAAATTCTAATGACCCAAGACTCGCAGAATTGATTTTTTGGACTGAAATTAATCTAGAGAAAGTGTTAAACGACTTTTTTAAAAGCATTTTTTTTAATGAAAAGTCATTATTAAAATGCAGTTGACGTTAAAATTGTTTTATATATGCTCCGATTCATAAATAAAAGTTCGAAATCCATATTCGGATTTTCGAACTTAATTTCGAAATTAACTAAAGATCAAATATCATGCACTAACAATACTTAAATAACATTTTTAATACAAAAGTAAAAAAAATAGTTAAAATTCAAGTTTGTTTCAAAATTTCGAGATCAGCTTCGAAACCTTGCGACTGATTTTGAAATGGAAACAATAGTCACTTCTATGTATTGCAGGGATAGCCAAGGACTATGCGGTGGTAAAGAGAAAAGAGGAAGTGATAAAGCATTTAATATACAATGACTCAAAATTCTAAGATATCTAGTCTTTTTTTTTTTTTTGCTGAAATTACTTTAACTTTAATTTTAAAAGCATTTTTATTTAGGAAAAAGTCATTATTCAAATGCAATTGACTTTGAAAGTGTTTTATATGTAATCAAATTCATAAATTAAAGTTCGAAATCCATGTTCGAATTTTCGAACTTTATTTCGCAATTTAATAAAGTTCAAATTTCATGCACTAACATTACTAAAATTACATTTTTAATACAAAAAGTAAAAAATCTTTAAATTCTAATTTATTTTGAAATTTCGAGCTCAGTTTCGAAAATTTGGGCCTATTTGCGAAGCGGCGATAAAAGTTAATACCACTGCAAAAAGCTTACATTTCAAAAAGATGGAGAAAAGCAATTAATTATTTTTCGAATATTGTTAAATATATTCCACCAAACGTTCGAGCGATTTTATTTTTATTATTTACTTCAAAGTTTTTAGCATTTTCGCTAAAGAATAAAAAAACAGACGCCACCTGTAATACTCGAAATATTTTGTGCGCTTATGAATTTTGGCATTCATTTTTTTATTACGAAGAACTTCGTTTCACTTACTTTGAAAGTTTGGGTTTGTCTATATATTTCTTTCTTTTTTTTTTTTCTTAGTTTAGAGGTAAGATTTTACAGCAAATGCAACTTTTTTACTATTTTCCCACCCCAGACTAATATTTTTATGGTTTTAGGTGCTCGAGTACAGTTTCTGTTAGACTTGCCTCAATGCGCTCCATTATCCTGCAATTCCTTGTTCTTAATTTCATAATCGGTATATTAAACTCCTCCCTGGGTTTCGGCAAATTCTTGGTATAGAGAAAAACAACATGTTGCTTCACACAAATGAAAATTTTTTTTCGGTTGCGCAAAAATTCGTTGCTGTTTTGTAAAAAAACTTTTGCAAGCAAACACAGCAACTTGTAGTTGTCGTCATCACTTTTGTGAATTTGAAAGATGTAAAAAAGATGTTATGAATGTTGTTGTTGTCATTGTTATTATTGTTGTTGAATTGTTTTGTTGTAGTTCCAGCTGCAGTATACAATTGTTTGTTTTTCAGAACTTGCAACAGGTTTGGGTCAATTACAAATACTTTCGCAGAAACTCACGCAAAGAATCGTTTACGTAGCCATATGCAGGCAACAAATATTTGTAGATGAAAAAGATGTCGCTGAGTGTGTAAGTGCTTGAGTGTGTATATGTGAGGAAGTAAAATATGTATGTGTGGTGAAGCAAGAAAAATAATTTTTTTTTGGCGTAACAGCAAAACTGTTATGAAAGAAATGAGGACAACTTAAAAAAAATAAATAAAAGTAACAAGGACAATCCGCACAATATGTATGTGTGTTTACTTACACAAGCAAACAAGCCACGGATTTTTGTTGTACTTCTGTGTGTGTTTACAGCCAAATATTGTGTGTTTTGCTGTAAGTACGAGTGCAGTTAGTGTGGCAAGTAACCGTTGAGGTGGCAATAAGGAAGTATTTCAACTGCACACTAAATTGTGGACATGTGTCAAAGACACTTGACACTATAATGTTGGTTTTGTTGTAAATTTTTTGTGAACAAAAAATAAAAGAGAAATGAAGCAGAAATTGTTAATAAGAGAAACATAGGAAATGTAGAAATAATATAAGAAGACATTTTTGTATATAAAAATTCTTATATAGTTACATACATATGTACATATCGTTACCCCAATATCTATAGAAAGGCCCTTACTCATTATTTTTTTGAAATCGAGATTTTTACATTTTCGTTACATGAGATGTTATTCTATCAAAAAATCTCAATAAAAAAATATAATGAGTTAGGGCCTTTCTATATTAAGGTAGCGATATATATGTATGCAGTTAACAGGCGATTAGATAATCTTGTGGAGTATGAAGTCAGGTAGAGTTGAGAAGTTTATAAGAACATTATTTGATCTTGATAGTTGGGTTCTTAGTGCCGCCAACACCGTTGCTTTGGTGTGAGAGGTAATATTTTTCCGTTATTATTTTTTTTTAAATTTTCTTTCTAGACGCTGCACATCTGAAATCTGAATTAATTTTATATATATA
This sequence comes from Tachina grossa, assembly GCA_949987645.1. Classification (NCBI taxonomy): domain Eukaryota; kingdom Metazoa; phylum Arthropoda; class Insecta; order Diptera; family Tachinidae; genus Tachina; species Tachina grossa. Next base: position 170,130,056 of record OX465274.1, on the reverse strand, counting down.
TATTTTTTTGCTATTTCGTCTATAAATTTAAAGGCTTTATTATAAAGAAAAAAAATTTTATTCAGGTTTCGTTCTTGTTACAACATTTTTCTCTACTTTATCCTTTATTATTCTCATATTGCAAATATTAAATCTTTAGCAACAAGTAGCTTGTTATTTTTTAAGGCGCATTAAAATAGTTTCTTTATTTTATATTAAATAATTGATTTAAGTTATACTTAATGCAATACCAAAATAAATTTTTAAACTTTCATCTTAGAATATTTGTAGGTAATTATGCATAAACTGACCTAATGCAAATGTTTTCCATAAAATATTAAGTAAACAAGCAAAATAAATCCAACCTTCTGCTTATTAAGATATATGCAACCACACACACATACACACACACACACATCGTCGCTGTTTTAACTAACTGACCTAACTGGCATTTTTTTGAAAAATGAGTTAAGTCCTCTACTAGACTTTTTAAGTCATAATACACATTGTCTACAATTTTCATGACTGTGAGCATTACTTTTGTGCCTATATAAGTAAAAAGATTTCTGACGTAGCCATAAGAATGAATGTATAAAACAACCATAAAAACTGCTCTTCTGTTAAATTTTTAAAATGTTAGTTAGGTCAGTTAGTTAAAACAGCGACGACATATGAGCCAATGCAGACGGAAAAAACACACAACATTTATATTGATTCTACTTTGCATGTCACTGTTGTTTCATGCATTACAACTAGGGTGATCGACTCGGTTTTGCAACCGGTTTTAAAACCCGGTTTTTTCACAATTCGGTTGTCGGTTTTTTCAAAATGTTGATTTTTCGAATGTCGAATAGTCTGGTTTTTTTTACAATTTAAAAACCGGCTGAGTCGAATACTTTTCGATTTGTACACTTTGCGTATTTTTTTGATTTTCGTAAGTATTTTTTTAGTGTAAAAGCTCTAAGCTCTTTTTGAGATGGCAACATTTACTGAAACATGAAATTTAAGATAAATTATTTTATGAGGTAATAGCAGAGGCGAATTTAATTAGCCTTATGGTGGGCAATAGATGGCAAAATCAGTTGCAAAAAGTGTTTTTTAGTTTTGTTGCCATTTTGCTTCATATTTTATATAGAGGTAGATATCCACCTTGTCCATACATTCATAATGTAACTATATACCATTAAGAAATAAACTCTACATACACCCATTAGTTTTGGGGTTTGAGGAAACTTGGGAAGAAATTCAAAAAATTAATTATGCCAATATTTAGTGTGCTAATAAATATGTTTTTACAAAAAATAAACAATAAAAAATAATTATAATAACAACAACATAAGAGACCACATTTATTGACGGCTTGGTACCAGAAATCAGAGAATTTTCAAACAATTTGACGATATCAAACATTTTGCACGCATTTATTTCATGTATTTTATGTCTGTATGTAGACTTTTTTCCTATGTATTTTGAATATTTTTGCTACTGTAGGTGTTATTATAATTATTTTTTTTTTGTATATTTAATTTTTTGAATTTCTTCCCAAGTTTCCACAAACCTTAAGGAGGGATGATGGTTGTATGTAGATTTTATTCCTCAACTGTATATTATGTATAAATATTTATGTACTATACATAAGTATATGAAGTTAATTTTTATGTAATACCTTTAATTTTTGTATTGTTTTATAGTATTTACATGAACATAAAAATACTATTATTCGACCTTTAATTATTTATTTATAGTTTATTTAAGCTTTAGGTCCCAAATGATAATTTTTATTTTTTCGATATTTCGCTGCAACGTTGTGTAGCTTCTTCAGGAACTATTAACTCTTTTTTTAATAAAGCAATTTAAAATCAAAACTTTTGTATAATAATTTTCTTACTTAAAAAAACCGGTTGACCGGTTTTTCCTAAATTGTAAAAACCGAAACCGGGTTTTTCATAATTTCAAATATTCGAACTGTTCGAAAACCGGTTTCTGGAAAAAGTCGAATAATAGATCACCCTAATGACAACGCACACTGACAAACCAAACATTCTGGTTAACCAAAATAAGAAATTTTCATCACACAAATTTTCTTATTTTCGTGACAACTTTTTGTTCTCTGGCAACGCTGATTCTTAACAGTATGCGATACATACAACTTGTTCTCGACAATTCATGTGTACATAATGTAACAGAAGAGTATATTAAAGGGCGCCCTGCCCTTAATTCGCCGATCACTGCTATACAATGGTGCTCTATTATCCACATACATACACGCAAACCAACATCACAAGTTTAAGCACAAGAGGCTGTCAAATGTGCTGTGGCTTTCTGGATGTTGCCAACATTCTTCTTAAAGCTTTATGTTAAGTCTGTTGGGGGTGATTCATTAACTAAGAGGGCAGTCTTTCTCAACGAACAGTTTATTTAAAATCGAGGTGCTCCAGCAGCGAATAATTTAACATTATGGGATTAAGGGTTTTTTTATATCAATGTTGATTAAATAAATTATTATGATTTGATAAATATTGTGTAGTGTGGAATTTTTATTTAATTGCTAATTTACGGACCTGTAAAAATAACGTATACTTAATAAAAAAATAATCGGAACATTTAAGCCAGATGGAAAATGGTGAATTAGAAAGCAATATTTATTATTCAAAAAAACACATAAAATAAATTGTTCGCTGATTGCCATAGTGGGAAAAGGAGGATTCTTTACCCCGTTTGGGCTAATTCGTACACGCAAAGAAAAAATATGGTTGAGGTAACCATAATAAAACAGCAACATACTATGATTGAATTATATGGTTGCAGTCAAATCATATTATTGTTAATAGAAAAGCAAACTTTAATAATATTATTATCTGAGTTAATAATAATATTATCTACAAAAACAATGAACTTTGTTATACCTAATCTTAGTATTTTAAATATGACAACACCATTGTTAGATGTGATTAAAATATAATTGAGACTCACCATACCATGTTCCAATATTATATTAATATTGTTTAATACGAACACAGTATTATTTAATATAATAATACTATTTTGGTTTTTAATCATATATATATTGTAGAAACAGCTGTGCATTAAATTCGAAATAAAAATAAATTAATATTGTTGAAATAAAATGTACATAAATGAATAAATGTATATATACTCACACGAAATACAGACATGTCTCTCTAAAGAGGTACACAAATGTTTATATATTTTTATTAGTCTAACTTTTTGTTTATACTTTATTTATTTATTAATTTATTTAACACCACCCGTGCAATACCGATAGCTTACAAACGAAATACTGAACTGACAGATGTTTCTGAAAAAGATTTTTTTTAACTCTACATAGTATGGTTTTGGATAACATTATATTGTTACTTACATCATATTATTTTTAAATAATAATACAAATTATGTCGTAGTCATAAATTTTTAACAAAACTATATTGTTAAACTCTAACCATATCACACTTTTTTATGGATGTGATAATATAATTATTAAATTCAAACATTACTCTCTTTATCGTAACGAAATAAATGTTTAAAATAACAATAACTACAGGGTGGGCCAAAAGAAACCAAGGGGTGTAAAAGTTTAATAACTTTTTTGTTTATTAATTTTTTTTATTTTTTCTTTCAGATTATATAGACAACACTTGGAGAATTTATAATGGAGAGGTTCACAACTGAACAGAGAACCAGAACAATAGAATTTTATTATTTAAACCAGAGATCAATTATTTTAACGCAAGGAGCATATCGTCGACATTTTAACGTCAGAATTTCGCCCTCTGAAGCGATGATTCGTTGCTTAGTTAATCGTCATCACCAACATGGCAGCGTAAGAGATTTGCCTCGAACCGGTAGACCACGTTTAAGTCGCACTGCGGAAAATATTGAACGACTACAGCAAAGTGTTAACGAAGCACCAGAAACATCTGGCAGAAGGCGTTCTGCTCAGCTAGAAATGTCTTGTACGTCACTACGGCGCATTTTAAAAAAAGATTTACAGTTATACCCATATAAGGTGCAATTGGTCCAAGAATTAAAACCCGCAGATCATCGGCAACGTCTAAATTTTGCAGTTAAATTTCAAGAGTTGGCCAGAAATGAAATCAACTTTATTGAAAATTTGATTATGAGTGATGAAGCTCATTTTCATTTGAATGGCTTTGTTAATAAGCAGAACTGTAGGTTCTGGGGTTCTCAAAATCCAAGAACCATTCATCAACGCCAATTGCACCCCATCAGGTGTACAGTATGGTATAGGATCACATCTGAAAATGTCATTGGGCCCTACTTCTTCGAGAATGAAGATGGAAGTGCTGTAACCGTAAATGGAGAGCGGTATCGGTTTATGATAGAAAATTTTTTACGTCCTGCTCTTAAAAACAGACCTGGTATGTGGTTTCAGCAGGACGGAGCCACTGCCCATACTGCCCGAGACACAATGGCACTTTTAAGTAAAATGTTTGGAGAGCGAATAATTTCTCGAAATTCGGAAATTATTTGGCCAGCGCGATTGCCAGATTTGACAGCACCCGACTATTTTCTTTGGGGTTTTTTGAAGGAGCGAGTGTATGTGAACAAGCCAGAGACAATCCTTGAACTCAAGGCAAACATTGTTGCAGAAATTCGAACGCTACAGCCACAAGTTTTGAAAGATGTTATGGAAAATGCTCTAAAAAGAGCCCATCCGTGCGAAGCTGAAAACGGTGGTCATTTAAGAGACATCATTTTTCATACTTAGTGAAAAAAATTTCCATTTTGTATATTATATAATCTGAAAGAAAAAATAAAAAAAAGTTAATAAACAAAAAAGTTATTAAACTTTTACACCCCTTGGTTTCTTTTGGCCCACCCTGTAGTTTTCAACGACCACACATTTGTTTCAGACAACATAATATTGTTTTCTCAACCATTCTACAACCATATATTTTCTTTGCGTGTAGATTCTGAGTTGATGACTAATGATCATTGCCGATTACCTCAAGGGCTTTAGTCTGTCGCTACTCTCCAGGCAGTCGGCAGAGATACTTAACAAATTTAAAAAAAAAATTCATTCAAATTCTTCACCTCAAAAAAACGGAAAAAATTGGCTTTCCTGGCCTTTCGTATTTTTTTTGTATGAAAAACTAAAACAAATTTTTATATAAATGAAATGTACATATAAAGGGTGTTTTTTATTGAGGTATAGAACTTTAAGTTGGCATCACTTTTTTAACTGGCGGCCATTTTGTCAGCTGTCAAGTGATTAATATTTAGTTTGGTTTGCCATTTCATCATGAACAGGTTGACAAAAGAACAACGCTTGCAAATCGTGCAAATTTATTTCGAAAATAATGGTTCAGTTCGCGAAGTTTACCGCAAGCTCCGTCCATTTTATGGTCGACATAATCGTCCATCAGAGCAATTAATTCGGTTAACCATGGATCGTTTTCGCACTACGTTTACTCTATGTGATAATACGCATCCGCAGAGACGTCGAACAGTGCGCACCGAAGAAACAATTGCCGCTGTAGAGCAAAGTGTTGAAGAGGACCCGAATGAATCGATTCGCTACCGTGCACAGCAATTGGAGCTTTGTCCATCAAATTTTGTTCCCGAATTGGATGGCATGAATGTGGATGAGTTGTGGTTCCAACAAGACGGCGCTACATGCCACACAGCGCACGTCACAATCGATTTATTGAAGGAAACATTCGATGAGCGCATAATTTCGCGGAATGGACCTGCCAATTGGCCACCAAGATCGTGTGATTTGACACCATTGGATTATTTTCTTTGGGGATATGTGCAGTCGCTCGTCTACGCCAACAAACCAGAAACGTTAGGGGACTTGGAAGCCAACATTCGTGGCGTTATTGCCAACATACGGCCCCATATGCTCGAAAAAGTGGTTGAAAATTGGACCTGTAGAATTGGCTTTATTCGAGCCAGCCGCGGCGGCCACATGCCCGAAATCATATTTAAACATTAATGGCATAAAATTATCCTTCCAATAAAACCAAATTGATGGACATTAAAACGATTTTCTTGTGTTTTATTTCAATTCAAAGTTCTATACCTCTTAAAAAAACACCCTATATATATTTATTTTCATGTAAATATGAACTCGGTGATGTTAATTATACAATTAGGCACATGCCAAATAATAGCGTGCATGATGGGAATTTAGGTTAAGTTAGAATGTACTGACAAGTTGCTGAGAAGATTAAGTAAGTTTTAAGCTTACTTGGGTTCAAATAGCAGCTAGCTAGCTTTAGTAGGTAAAGAAAAGAGTTGCTTAAATCATTTTTCTTTTATATAACTCTGCTATTGTGGGTTTTTGTTAATATTCATAGCATCGTTCCAGCGCGTCTGGTGTTAACTAAGCGCATTATTTTAAGATATATAAATATGCTGAAAATACGAAGAAGTTAGTAGCACTATGCATTAGCATAAACACTAGTGTATATCGGAAAAATTTCTGATGTTGATGTGACTGAGTCTGACCAGGGATTAAACTCTGGCTCTCGGAGGTGGCAATTTATTAAAAAAAAAAAACAGAATAATAGCTGTTTTAAAAGCAATCTTTTATTCAGTCACGAGTCTTATTTTTGACCTACTATACACATCATTAATCCAAGTCGTTGCTAGGATAATGGAGAAAGTTCAGAGGCATATGACAGCATTTGGAAACTATTTCCATCTGAACTCCATGGTTATGGTTGTGGCTTACGTGGCTACCTGTCATCCACAAGTAATCAATTAGAATTGTGAGATTCCAGTTTGATGAATGTCATTCAACTCTCTGAGTACTACCCTATGAAAAATATCTAGATCGGTGAGAACTGGGTCAATGAGAATTCGTACTAAGCACACACCGTTGCGTTGAGGTAACCAATGAGATCATAGGTGACCCTATTCGTTACCATACCTCCAATAGGTCCTCTAGTACATGTTTACCCTGAAGTTTGTGTTGAAGTGAGCAGTGCAGGCCATTTTCAGAGCAGGTGAAAAATTATGACAGAAATATTGTGAGAAAGGCTCAGCATACTACTAAATCTAACTTTCGATCAGTGGCCCATCAATAACGTGACCATACTTCAGATTTCCATTAGATTTTTGCTTTTTTATTTTTGAGTGATTATCACAGAAACGTGGCCATATTTTCTTCGCCACACTATACGAGAATATTGTTCTTAACACTGCCAAATGGATTTGCGACTGACATTACATTAGAGGCATATGGAGTGTATCAATCACTGGCCAACTCGTCTGCCCACGCATTATCCTGAGAACCACACAAGAATATTATCAGACTGACGACTTAATCCAGATAGCACAATTTTGCAAGGTTTGTCTCAGTTTGAGTGTCTTGGGTGTTTCAATAGAATAGTTGTGAAAATTTTCTAATAAGAATTTTTTAAACTCTAAAATGAATAATTTTATATATTTTTCCAGATTAATTATAGTTGTTTAATTCGGCTCTCTGACAGTTAATACTTTTCATATTAAGCTGTTTATGTATGACTTAAATCATGAAAATTTAAACCCAGGAAATACTTAAAATACACAAACACACAGTTTAGAAATCAAAAATTAAAAAAAAAACTTTATAAACTAACTTAAATGTAATCTTCTTAAATACTTATTAAGTTAAAACACACACAAGCGCAGTCTCCAATAAATAGACAAGATTAAAAACTGAACTGAACTGAGCGGATACAACAAAAATATTGAATATATTTGTGCAGTATTAACTTGTATGTATGTACGCATATAATGAAACCACTAATGCAGCATAAAGGATATATAAACTTGGAAAAAGAAGCTCCTATATACTATATACTCGTATACAATAAGGACTATTGCTTTGCAGGATACAAGACAGTCCGCCATTTTGCCACTTAAGCACCACAAAAAAAAATACATACAAATATTCATGTTTAGCATCTAGTCATGGCCATTAATTGTGAGATTTTAATAAATTTCTGTGCTTGTTTTTATTTAGAAGATGAGAGCGAGGATTTTTAAACTTTTTTTTTTACACTGGCAAATATTTTATATTCTCTGCTTTATTTATTACATGTTATTATGTTACAAATGTGAAAATCATTTAAAAAGGAATTAAAGCAATAATCTATGTATAAACATGCATGACCACTTCATATTAAAGTATAATCCGTGATTTCGTCTTCCTAATTTCTATATTTGGAAAAATAGCAATGCACCGCCTGAGATATTTAACTAATAATAAATTGGTTATGAATTTTCATATAATGCGCCTATTTAACACCAGAGGCGCTGTCAAGCATTAAATCCAAACTGTCTGATTCATTATGAAAATAACACACTTCAGTTCCAATATATAAATGAATATTATACTCATTTATCATCCAAACTTCCGATGTATAAAACTGCCTTCAAATCCACATGAATAATGCAAATTTTCAAAGAAATAATTTTACTAGAACTTATTCTTATTGCATAAATTAAATTTGCTAACTCCTTCCTGTCTTGTGCTCCTTGAGTATTAATAAGTTTAGCTAATTTTTAGGGTTCCGTACACCAAAGGTAAAAAGGAACCCTATTGTTTTCGCTACGCTGTCCGTCTGTCCGTCACACGGTATTTTCGCAGGAACCGTAAAACCTGAATTTTGGACAGAGTATGTAGAACCTTGGCCGCTACAACAACAAATACATGAGAATTAAAAATTAAAGGGTGTTCCAAAACGAGCAACGAAAAATGTTAAAATCCCATGTAATATACATACAATTGTATATTGAAACTTGAAATTTGTAAAATTAGTGTATTTTTATACACACTACAACAATTAACACTAAAATTTAAAAAATTTTAATTAAAGGGTGGTCCATCAGTTAATGCAATTTTGACTATGTAATTTTGACAATTTGCTATATCTTGGAAACCGTAAGAGGCAAACACTTGAAATTTTCAAAAACGGTAAAACTAAAAAAAAATTTTAAAATCGCCAAACCAAAAAAAAAAAAAAAAAATCGCCAAAAATTAAAAAAAATCGCCAAAACGAAAAAAATCCCCAATATTAAAAAAAAATTTCTACCACTAAAATAAATCGCCAAATTCGTAAAAATCGCCAAAATGAAAAAAACGCCAAAAATCGAAAAAAATTGCCAAAACGCAAAAAGTTGCCAAAACTAAAAAAAAAATTATATAAAAAAAATCGCAAAAATGAAAAAAATCGCCAAAAATAAAAAAATCGCCAAAATGAAATAACGCCAAAAACCGAAAAAAATCGCCAAAACAAGAAAATAAAGTGTCAAAACTAAAAAAGAGAGCCAAAACTTAAAAAAATCTCAAAAGCCGAAAAAATACAAAAAATCCAAACAAAAAAAAACCGAAAAGACCCCAAAAACAAAAACGGAATAAAAATGCCAAAACTATTTATAATATAGGATGAAGTTTGTATTAAATTACATATCTAGTGTTCGTACGGAACCCTTCGTACGCGAGTCAGAGTCGCACTTTACTGAATTTATTAATTATTACACTTACCAACAATGTGTAGTATATCCTTGGAATGTTTCATTAATTCACGTTTGATCAAACGACGTTCCTGTATACATCTAGGGTAATAACATTCTGCCATTTTGCAATTTTCTTATTGATTTATTTATTTATGTTTAAAAAATTATATTCAGCAATTTGTTTTCAAAATAAATATTTATTTATTTTTTGCGTTAAAAATTATGAAATAATTAAAAATTGCAACCAATTGGAATGTGGTAGTTTAGCTGTAAAGAAAAAAAAAAGAAAGAAACAGTAAGCTAAATTTAGTTAATAATTTTTTTTAAAAATTTCTTAAATTCAACACTGGTATTCATAAACTTTTGGTAAAATAAAAGCATGTTTCAGAGCGGGGTTTCTCATTCCTGCGTTAAACCAACACTAGTTTTAACAATCGCTTAAACTTTTTAAGTATACTTACATGGACAATAAAACTAAAAATGTTGCTTAAAATACTTGTTTGCAAATCAGCAAAATCAAAAATATGGTTTCAGAGCTGGAAAGTTCACCTTTTTTTTGCCCTACAAAAATAACTCGCTGAAGCTAAGTTTTGTTTTTTTTTTAGTTTAAAAATATTTTATATTTTAGTATTATTAAATTGTTATTAGAAATAAAAAAAAACAAATTGACGATTCCAGGAATGGAAAATTGATTTTGTTATCCATAAAAGTCACCTACTAAAACAAGTTGTTTCTTTTGCTCTATAAATTAAATATATTTTATATTTAGAGAGAAATATTTTGCTAGAATAAGTCAGAAAAACTAACAGTATGATTCCAGGGTTGGAAAATTTAATATTTGTTTTGGTATATAAGTCAATTTGATTACTTTTTTTTCTTTTAAAATTAAAAATAATTGATATTTTAGAAAGATAAAAACGGTATGCAAAATTAGAAAAATAAAGCTTCAGAGCTGGAAAACTTAAACTTTTTTGGTAGATAAAAGTAACTAAATATAATAAATTTTTTTTGTTAATTAAATACATACTTTCTGTTTTAAAGAGAGAAGGATAAAAGTATTAAAAATTATAAAAATTAAAAGAAAATATATATTTCCAGGGTTGGAAAATTTAACCTTTTTTTGGCATATAATATAAACAAAATAAAACTATTAGTTTTTTTAAATAAACATATTCTATATTTTAGACAGGTTTTTACTTAATTTTTATATAAAAATCTAATTTAACCATAGAGATTGGCACTCATTAGTCTAACGAAGCTTTGTGATATGTTGCGCATTATGCATAAATGCAGGCGTGTAATTATTTTAATTTGGTTGCAGAGGTTTTAAAATAGACATTTGCTTAAGTACCATTACGAATAGTTATTTAATTGAGTTTTTGCTGTCGGGATCAATATGGTGAAGGCTCGAAAAATTTTAAATTTATATATATATATATATATATATATATATATATATATATACATATATATTTATATCTGCGGATACAAGTTGTTTTAGATGCGGGTGAATAAACTCCCATTAGAAAGTGCTGATTTCTGCTAAAATTGTCTCTAATTAATTTCTCCTCATGCATTTTAAAAACGAAAAATATTTATAGTGTGAAAAAGTACAAAGTGTAGAATAAAATATTCAACTATGGTTCATGCCGAATATAAAATATTTGAATCAAATTCTTTAGTCGTAAAATAACCATAGGTCACTTATTGCACTACAGGAAAAAATAAATCATGTATTTTTCTACTTATTTATGTATGTTTGTATGTATTAAAGACCTGCGTAAACAGTCTTGAAATGTAAATACGCCATGTTTTTTAAATGTATTCACGTCGCATGTATTATACTAAACCAATAATAAATGCTGTTGTACTATAAGCGAAGCACGATGGATGTATTGGTATACGTGTATATCAGTGTTATCAAGCGATGTCGCCAAGACTGCTTGTTTTAAAAAACACTCAAAAGAAGTAGTGTTATTTGTGTATGCTTGTTATATTGCATACTGTACGTTTGAGTGTGTGTGTGTAAGATGTAGATGGTAAGCTATTATGTGATTAACCGCATACAATTAATGTTAATGCATGTGTGTGCGTTTCCATGTGCGCAGAAAAATAAAAGATCATACACACATACATTCATGACGTTTGTATACGCGCTCATGCGCAGAAAGAAGCAAGTATCACAAATTATTCCGTCACGAAGTGTTTTCTTCTTTACCCTTATACTCACAATACTGAAACAAATTTCTTGCAAACAGTGTTATTAACGTTTGTTTTATAAGATTTCGCTGTAGTAAAGCATTTGAAAAATCCCTCATGTCTTAAAAGTTCTTGTAAGATGTCTTGTGCAGGACACTAGTATGTATATACTCCATACGTACCTCGGTAAAGGGTATATAAGATTTGGTACAGCCGATAATGGCACTCTTATGGTTATTTTAAAGGTTGAACAAATGAGCGTCATTTAGAAAAAAATTACGAGTTCAGCTTGCTAATAAAAAGGCTTAACGACTTCTGCTAAAAGTTTTTTCAGTCACGTGTAAGTCACGCGTGAGTCACTAAATTTCTCAGGTCTGTAAAAAATAAATTTTTTAATAATTCATATCCGAAGTCAGTAAATGGCAGGCATTTCATCAGGAGCATGCGTGAACAAAAAAAAAAAAAAAAAAAAAAAAAAAAAACATGACCTGCGATGTTATCGGTTGAACGAGCACTGCAAGTATGGAAAATTCCAGCGACTTCTGTAATAGAGGCCTGCATAAGACAATTTAAAAAAACTTTCAAGATATGATCCATTTTTAAAATGATTTACTGTAACAAAGTCTTCAAAACCAAATGCTGAACAACACTGTTCACAAGAAATTTGTTTCAGTTATTGTAGGTATAAAGGTAAAGAACAAATGCTTCGTAACGAAAAAATTTGTGATGTTTGCTTCTACCTATGCATGGGCACGTCATGCATGTACATACGTACATATACACATAGGTTGCGTGTATGCTCTTTTATTTCTTTGTGTACATACAAACGTACACATGCGTTTACCTTAGTTGTGTCCATTTCCTTAAAAAATCCTGCCTACATCTTACACCAGAGCTGCTCAGAGAGAGAAAACCGAGAGAAATGTAAAAGCGTATGTATATTCATTTGTATAAAAAGGAGGTTGATGTTCGGCACTCTGTTGCCAGTTTGAACAGCCTGGTCTTAGACACACACACTCAAACGTACAATATGCAAAATAACAAGCACGCATACGCATCAAAGGTGAAGACACTACTTCTTCTTGTGGTGTTGGGAGTGTTTGTTATGAGCAATAAGTCTTCGCAACATTGCTTGTAAGCACTTATACACACGAACATTAATACATCGTTTATTATACGACAGCATTTGTTATTGGTTTAGAATAATACATGCCACGACAATACATTTAAAAAACAAGATGTATTTACATTTCAAGAATGCTTATGCAGGCCTCTAGTCTGTAATAGACTTATCTTGCACAAAGCGCTCAGAAAAATGCTTAATTTACCGAGCAAATATAATACGATGACGAAGAAATTCACGTTTTGTTCAAACAATAGAGAGAAAGTTGGTCAAATAAGCAGTAACAATTAATTTTACGTTCTGGAGGTGTGTATTACCGCCTTGCATGTTGACAACTAACTCTCTATATCTACAAGAATATTAATGTAAAAATAGCAGCCAATTCAAATTATGACATTACTTTTGCATCACCTTGTATATGAAAAGACAAAAATTTTCAAAAGCTGTTATGCATTGGACTTTTCTTTTGAAAAACTCAAATTTAGAAGTTTTAAAAATATTGCAAATAAAATTTCAGGGGTTCTTAACATTTATTCTCTTAATTTATTCTTTTTTATTTTGTTTGTTTTTATTCAAAGTTTTCTTAAAGCGCTTCTCGTTTAAAAAAAAAACTAAAATTTTCTTGTCTTAATGCAAATATTTTTGCTTTTGTTGCATTTTTTTAATGCTAATAAATTCCAAATAGTGTCTGTTTAAAAAAAAACTAAAATAATAAAAGAAAAATTAAAAAAAAAATATTATAATTAAACAAGATTTATTCAAGGTAAAATACAGCACAAAAATCCAACAAAACTCGTTGTAATTTCAAGTCGCGTAAATATAATTTTTTTTATTCTAATTCGTTGTTATTGTTGTTTTAGCAGTTTTGCAAATGTTCTAAAGTTCGGTTTGGGTTCTGAAAAAAATGCAATGTAACAACTACAAAAATTAATTCTGTTTATAAAAATGGAGGTATAAAGAAAAAAAATAGACAATTAATATACAAAAACAAAAACGCTATACATACTTATGTACAACAAAAATTGTTTAAATGGAAACAAAATTATTTAGATACAACTGCTCAGACACACACACACACACACACACTCGTTCATTTTTATCCATTTATAAAGTGGTATCTATTAAATACACGTAGACATATGTTAATTTTTTTGGATTGTATGAGTGTACTTCTATGGCTAAATGTAAAAAGTTGTTTTTATTTATTTTAGATACATATATATTTCATTATTATTCTGTTAGTTTCTGGTTTATTTGTTAAAGTATTTATGTATATAATATTTTTTTTCGTTTTTAAAATTCAGCTAACTGCCGCCTTAAGATTTTATTATTTGCTGTTAATTTAATTTGTTTTTGTTTTTGTTTTATTTTGCTGTTACTGTTCTACGAATTTATTATTATATTTATTGTTTGTAATGCATTAATTAAAAATAAAAATAATAGGTTTAAGTGTTTTCATACCCTACATTTAAGTAGAATGAAATGAAACTTTTGAACCTAAAATCGCAATAAAATGGAACACAAATTTTGAATGGCTGTAATCAATTGCTAAAATTTAAATAATTTTGCGTTAAAGTAAGAAATAGCGTTTTAACGAATGCACCCAAGATTTAGTAATATCTGGTTTTTAGTAAATTTTGGCAATTATTGTAAATTTTGTTCTACTTTTTGGATACTTAAGTTAATTATGTTCTTTTTATATCTTCACTATAAACTTTTTTCGAGATATATAAACAAGTAAAAATGCTATATACGGCAGTGACGACTCTTATACACTTTCACTGATGTACGTCAAAGATACATACATAACTACAAACCTACATACTATATTTATTTTGTTCCAGTGCAATTTTTAGTACGTGACCTCTCGGTATTTTTTGACTAAAGAATTTGATTCAAATATTTTATTTTCTACATTAACAATAATTGAGTATTTTACTCTGTACTCTGTATTTAAGAAATATTTTACATTCATCCTTACTCCAGTTGTCAGTATCGACGTCACGTCAATACCATATCAAAGTATTGATATTTAAATTAGATATTCATATAAAAATTGAACAAATAAAAAAATCTTGACTAAAGATCTTCCTGAAATATGCAATATGTTTAACTAAAAAAATTTTGATTAAGTTTCTAACAATTTTTTTTTCAATTTCCAACCCTGGAATCATAATTTAGATTTTTCTAGTTTTTAATGGTTTCATTCTAATATATAAAATATATTAAATTACTCAAGAAATAATTAATTTTACTTATTTAGTTTAGGTTTCCCAGGTCTGGAAGCAATGTTTTTTTATTTTGCTAATTTTTTAAACCAAAGCATTTCTTTCTAAAATATAAAGTATATTTAATTTGTAAGCAAAAAGAAAAAAATTATTTGACCCTAGTAACATTTAAGAAATTTATTATTCTACATATTGTCAGAAGTTTATTTTAATTTGAAATTTATTTGCTGGTGGTTCAGCGTTGTCTATATATTTCATTGTTGCTGTAACAAATCATCAGTAGACTTCAACCACATATTTTGAATAGTCACAAACATCTTATCTTATGCACACACTTTCAAGAACTATTTGAGAATTTACAAATAATAATATTTTTGAAAATCACAAAAGAAAAATAAGCGTAGTAGGCTTAGAAACTAATACAAAATACCCAGCAAATAATTTATATTCGATACAAATCTATTTTATTTTTCTTTTGTGATTTTCAAAAATATTATTATTTGTGAATTCTCAAATAGTTCTTGAAAGTCTGTGCATAAGATAAGATGTTTGTGACTATTCAAAATATGTGGTTGAAGTCTACTGATGATTTGTTACAGCAACAATGAAATATATAGACAACGCTGAACCACCAGCAAATAAATTTCAAATTGACCTGGTAACTTTTATATAAAAAAAATTAATTTTCCAACCCTGGAATCCTCATTTTATATTTTTCTGATTCCTTATTCCAATCTAGTTTCTAAAAAAATTATATATAAAATATTTTAAGTGAAGAAGGAAAAAATTAGTTTTATTTAGTAAAAATTTTCCAGCTCTGGAATGTGGCTTTTATTTTTCGAATTTTCTTGTTTTTCCAAATTTTATAAAATATATATTTAATTTATAAAGAAAAATAAAAAAAAATAATTAGACACGTTACTTTACTCTTGATATCACAAATAGTGTAAGTTTTCCAAGCCTGGAATCATCCTTTTAGATATTTTTAATTTTTTACACCAATATATATATATATATTCCTTTTAAGAAAATTATATTTGTTTTATATATAAAGCAAAAGGAGAAATTAATTTTATTAGTTTACTCTTATATATAAATATTAAGGTTTTCCAACCCTGGAAACGTCGTTTTGTTTTAAATTTTTAATTTCTTTTACTTACCAGTTTAATTTGCATTGAAATATAAAATAAGTTTATTTAAACAAAAATTAGTTTTAGCTTGTTACTTTTATATGGCAAACTAAAGTTTAAGTTTTCCAGCTCTGAAACCGTTTGCTTGATTTTGCTGATTTTCTACAGAAATCTAGTTTGGATCATTTCAGATACCCTAGTCTAAGACCGAAGACTCTAGCTTTTTTGGGAGCTTGGGAAAATTTTTTTCACGTACACCAGACGGACGGACGGACAACGGTGCTAAGAATCATTCATAGTAAGTTCATATATACTAGAAAGTTGTGTACTGAGATGTTTGGTGCATTTTTGTGCTTGAATGTTTCCTTGAATTTTGAAAGGTTTGCTACCTATGGAACTGAAGAGAGGAAAAAAGGTAAAAAAAAATGGATTTTTTTTAAAATTTTTGCGATTTTGATCTCGAAGACGAAGTTTTTTTAATTTTATATTTTTTACAATTTTTATTTTTTATGATAAGAACTACAATTTGCCTCACAGAGTAACTCAAAATTCTGAATGGTTTGCAAGATATGAGCCTGAAAAAATGCAAAAATGAAATCGAGGCGCCAAATATTTGGGGGCCTTAAAAAATGCATGATTTGGGGCAAAACTGGGAGACACGGGTCTTATTTTTGTCTTTTACCACGTAGTGGTGTCCGTATATGGATATATTTCCATGACTTAAAAAATTACACACGGTGTTAAGGAACGCTAAAAAGGAATTTTTATCTAAATATCGAACCCAATTCGATGATTACGAATTGAAAGAGAGAATTTTTCGCAATGACAAGTGTATGTAAAAATAAATAGAAATGATCTAAAATTGCACTACTTCTGGATTGAAAACTCTACATTTACATGAATTCTCTGGAGTCTTTGTTTTTAGTCCAAAGTATTAAGTGGCTTATAATATACTCATGCTTTTGTTATAGTTGTATTACATGTTCGAAGGACCATTTTAAAAATTTGCTTTGCGGCTCCCAACTGAGCTGAACTGAACTCACAACTTTCGCCTTCTAATAAAAATCATCCTACTTCATTTTACATCTTTCCATGTTTCATTAAGAGAATCTGAAATTTTTATTGTATTTATAATTATTAAAAAATGCTACTTTATTTTATTGCATTTAATTTATGCTAAATTGTTATGAGTAAAATAAACGTGTTGGGGTTTTTAGTTTCTAAGCAATTCGTTGAATTTTGTTTAGAATATTTTACTTTAAAAAATTTTATTAAGCTATCTGTAATCGTTTCATTTATGCAATAATTTCAAAATAAATTTTAATTTTTATTTAACAAACAAAAAGTGATACTCAACCTAAAACTAAAAAAAAACAAATAATAATATTTGTAATCTAATTGCTTACAGTGAATTAGTTTAGAGTCGTCGCTGCAGTTCAACAGCAATTGCTGTTGGGGTAAGGGGCGGTGCAAGTAACGAAATTTATTGAATTTCATAAATTTCTATGACTAAAATTGTTTTCCTGGTAAGAAATAATATGAGCAGCAAAGCAACAAAAAATAAATAAAACAAAGCAGTTGAAAACAAGTATTTTGAAGGTTGTCAATGCAAGTTTTTTTTTATGACTAGTTTTGTGAATATTTTAAAGAAATTAATAGTTACTTTCAAACGAAATTTTATTAGGAAAGGGTAACACATGCAAGAGGTGTTTCAATTTTTCAAAAATGCTATTGAAATTTCGACCATTAAGTTGAAGTAGAGCTGAGAGCTAATATATCATCAGTGCAAGTTAATCTCTATTTTTGGTATAAAATGTGTTTCAATCAGCAAACCAACATACCAATACACTGTATTTAAGTTTCTAAGTAATATATAAAATTGGGCGTTTAGGCTACCCAGACAGACCATATTATTGGTCATTTACTAAAACAACGTCATAACTAAAAAAATTAAATTTTTGATTCAATGTCCTCATATTGTTATTTATATTTTGTAAAAATTTAATACCTTCTATACTCAAATTTTGGAAAAAAAAAATTTCGAAATTTTTTTTTGGGTTTTTACGTGAAATTCACTTTTGGGAGAAATTTTATAGGAGTAGGGAGGCTTAAAGTGAATTACCATGTTTAATATAATTCAATATTTTTAGGCAAATATTTTCCCAAAATTTGGTTTAATTTAAGCCATTACGTTTATATAATTTTTGGGACTTTTTTGCCATAATGCCACGTCCTTTAACGATTTAGAGTCATTAGAAGACTCGTTAGATTCCCAATTACTGAGCAAAAAAACTAATTTAAGATGCCAAAAGTAATGAAACTTTAAACACCCCAATGAATATTTAATTCTTGGAAATGAATAGTGGTGAATTGAATTGAAATTAATTTAACGTTGACATTTGCAAAACAACTTCGTCTCATCAACAGCATCAGCAGAAGCAAGCAATTGAGAAATAATTTAAATATCCAGAAGAAGACATTGAGATTGTTGTACATTTAGTAGTTTTTTGTGTCGTCAAGAGCACCACAATGATTGTCAAAACGTGAGACGTGGGTGCGTGGTTTAAATTCAGCAGGGAAGTGTTTTTATTTGTAATACAAAAAAAAACTTTTCTTCGTTTAAGTTTTATATGATTCCTTGTCTTGCACTACACAAATTTTAAAGGTTGTGTTGTTGGTATTGACACATGAAATAGTATATGTATGTCGTTTTTTAACTCGCAAATCAAAGAAAGAAACTTCGAAAGTACATGCTTTTATTTTTTATTTATTTTTATTTATTTGTATGTTAACTATAAAAGAATCCTTGCACTAACATCTTTTCGAGAGAATTGTTGTGTTTACGTGTTATGTGCTAGTATGTATAACAGTCTTACATGTGTATTGGGTAACACCACAACAATTTTCGACAGCAGTTTGCATAAATACCATACACCATCCGTACACAGTTAAAAATTTATTTTTGGAATACTACCAGTATTTTTTTTTATAATTTCTAATAGAAAAGAAAAATCTAATGGAATTCAGAACTTAAATTTAAAAAGAAAATTTTAAATTTAATGCACATTTAATGACAAATAATGACATTAATCAAAGGAAATTGAAAGCGAATAAAAAATATAAAACTACTGAAAGTAAATTAGGTAGAACCTTACATACACTGACATACATACACAGAAAAAAGTATTCACCAATTAATGTTTTCAATTAAGAATTTAATTCAATCAATTAAATTTTTGATTGTATTAATTAATTTGATTGAAAAAACTGAATTGATATTATTAAATTGTTTATGTGTGAAAATTTAATTAATTTTTTAATTGATACTACAAATATTTTAATTGATACTAAAAAATCGTTCATTTTACTTTTTTGTGTATAGGGAGTACACACAAAAGAGTAATTAGTCAGCCGCTGATAGTACTTTAGTTTAGTTAGTCTGTTCTGGTATTGGTGGTTAGCCGCTGATTAACCATTTCAGGCTAAGTTCAAATTTTATAAAAATTAGTCAGCCGCTGAGAGCCACTCAGACTAAGTCCAAGTTTAATAAAAATTAGTCAGCCGCTGAGAGCCACTCAGACTAAGTCCAAGTTTAATAAAAATTAGTTAGCCGCTGAGAGCCATTCAGGCTAAGTCAAAGTTTTATAAAAATTAGTAAGCCGCTGAGAGCCATTCAGGCTAAGTCCAAGTTGTATAAAAATTAGTCAGCTGTTGAGAGCCATTCAGACATAAGTAAAGAAAAGTTAGTCGTCCGCTTAGTAATAGTATTGAGTAATGTTGTAAATAAATATATAGTAATAAAGGGTGTTTTTTATTGAGGTATAGAACTTTAAGTTGGCATCACTTTTTTAACTGGCGGCCATTTTGTCAGCTGTCAAATGATTAATATTTAGTTTGGTTTGCCATTTCATCATGAACAGGTTGACAAAAGAACAACGCTTGCAAATCGTGCAAATTTATTTCGAAAATAATGGTTCAGTTCGCGAAGTTTACCGCAAGCTCCGTCCATTTTATGGTCGACATAATCGTCCATCAGAGCAATTAATTCGGTTAACCATGGATCGTTTTCGCACTACGTTTACTCTATGTGATAATACGCATCCGCAGAGACGTCGAACAGTGCGCACCGAAGAAACAATTGCCGCTGTAGAGCAAACTGTTGAAGAGGACCCGAATGAATCGATTCGCCACCGTGCACAGCAATTGGAGCCGACTAACCGACGATTTTTTTCCCGAATTGGATGGCATGAATGTGGATGAGTTGTGGTTCCAACAAGATGGCGCTACATGCCACACAGCGCACGTCACAATCGATTTATTGAAGGAAACATTCGATGAGCGCATAATTTCGCGGAATGGACCTGTAAATTGGCCACCAAGATCGTGTGATTTGACACCATTGGATTATTTTCTTTGGGGATATGTGAAGTCGCTCGTCTACGCCAACAAACCAGAAACGTTAGGGGACTTGGAAGCCAACATTCGTGGCGTTATTGCCAACATACGGCCCCATATGCTCGAAAAAGTGGTTGAAAATTGGATAAGAACATTGAATTGTAATAAATAATATACTGAAAAACACATCCTGCAGAGTGTTTCACTTTCATCTCACGACAGTCCAAACAAATATATTTTTGTGACGAAACCTGGACACCGGCCACATTATTTACGAAAATGGCTCATAGTGCGACAAAAATTTGATTTGGTAAGAGAGAAAGAGAGAGAGAGTGAATGTAATACATAGATTTTGTATGTCTGTCTTTTGTAAACTCAAGACTTTCGCAACAAGAACTGATGAACGTAAACGTGCAATTAGACGTGCCACGTCACTAATGCTAATAATGCTATAGCCATAATCAAACCGAAATTCCATTGGTTTATGTGGTAATGGCTATGACGTTATGGCGGGTCAGCTATAATCAAACACAGTATTTCCCATTAGTTTGGTTTGAACGGCTGTTTTCTGTGGCTATGGTTATGTCACGTCTGAATGCACCTTGAGACCTGACTTTATTTAACTATGGTTTTTATAAAAAAAGAACACAAGCTATAGCAGGGATGGACAAGATAATGCAATCTTAATTTCGGAGATAAAATATGATATTCAAACACAGATACTCTTAAAATAATTTTAATATTGTACTTTCACTATATTATTTCCAAGGACTTTCATGCAATCGCATGTTTTTTTTGGTGACAGATAAAAAATTATTTACTAGCTATCCATCCGAATATTAAAATTTCAAGTAACTTGAAATAGATTTGTAGTTGCATATGAAACATATGCATATTTTTACATATTTTGCCAATAAATGCACTTTTTTGCAATTTAAACCATTTTTAATGCATATTTCAAAATTAAAAAAAAATGGAATTAAATTCTATAAAAAATAAGTTGACCTTTTTATATTCAGTCTTAATATTTTTAAGTGAAACTATAGGTTGTTTTATATACTTTGAAATGGCATTGCTGCTTTATTAAAGCACACATTTAACAGCTGATAGTTGCTTATATCAGAACAACGCGTGCAGATTGTTGAAATATTTATTCAAAATAATTGTTGTATTCGTCAAACGCATTGCACAGAAAAAAGTATTCACCAATTAATATTTTCAATTAAATATTTAATTGATTCAATTAAATTTTTAATTGCATTAACTAATTTGAGCGGAAAAACTTAATTGACATAATCAAATTGTTTATAGGTGAAAATTTAATAAATTTTTTAATTGATATTACAAATATTGTAATTAATATTACAAAATCATTCATATTACTTTTTTGTGTGCATGAAAAAAACACCATGTGAAAAAACGCTCAAAGCCGAAAATTTCAAAAAAGAAAAAAAATGCCAAAACTATATATTATATAGGCTAAAGTTCGTATAATATTAAATATCTAATTTTTGAACGGAATCATTCATGCGCGAATCAAAGTCGCACTTTACTGAATTTATTATATTTGTTTATACCTTATAGAAAAATAGAAGACTAAATGTCGGGACTCTGAAATGAAATATAAGCTTTTTAATACATCTACATAAGTTTTTTTTTCAACCACGCCCACTTTGTTCAGTTATGTAACTCCTTCTACATAGTTATTTTTTAACAGATTTTATAATATAAAGTAGCATAACTTTGCCGTTTCGAGACCAATTTTCAAAATGAAGTTTGCATATGTAAAGTGTCCACTAATTTTTTTTTTAAACTTTGAAGGTGGAGGTTTTTGCAAATACTTGATTATTAAATAACTTCGCCATTTCTCGAGCAATTTTCAAAATGCTTTTTGCATATGGAATACGTCCAACAATTTGCTTTTGGGAGGGTGTGAAATGAGTCTTCGCCAAAAAAAATGGATTAGAAAATTTCCTTGCCGTTTGTGGACCGATTTAAATTTTTTTTCATGTGGAAAAGGTCCCCTAAATTTTTCTTTTTTGGAAATTATGCTGGGAGGATGGATAGAAAGTACCCTTCCTAAAAATTTATTATCAACTAACTTTGTTGTTTGTGCGCCAATTTTCGATTTTTTTTTTAATTATGGAAAAGGTTCACGATTTTTTTTTTGGGAAATTGTGGGGAGGTGCGAAATTCCCACCCTGAAAATTGATTATGAAATGTTTTAGTAATTCAAAATTCTTTTTTCATGGGGATAGATTCACCAATTTTCTTTTTGGAAATGGATAATTGATTATCAAATAACTTCGTCATTAGTTCACCAATTTTCAAAGTAATTTTTGCATATGGAAGAGATCCACTATTTATTTTTTGAGGAAGGGGGAATGTGCTCGTCAAAAAATTTATTATCACATTACTTTGTCGTTTGTGTAACAATTTTCAAAACTATTTTCGCATATAGAACAGATCCACTAATGGAAATTGTAGGTGGAGAAGCAAAGTTCCTAACACAAAAATTGATTATTAAATAATTTTGTCATTTCTGGACCAATTTACTATGGAAAAGGTTTACTAGAATTGTTTCTTTTTTTTTTGGAAAGTTGGTGGGGGGGGGGCTGTAACAAAGCACATCGGCTGAAGCAAGTATTTTATAAATATCAACGTCCATATGTATAAGAAAAAGTTAGCAAGAAGTTAGCATAAGTTACAAAATTGAATATGATCTTAACGAGTTTCGCCATACAATTTCGCATTAAATATCACCCTAGGATTTAAAAGTGGGTTAAAACTACATTATGTGCCGATTTGTAATGTCAAATTGTATGGAGGAACTCCTTAGCACCTAAATCAATGTCTCCACTTATTCTTACTTCATGCCATTTTTTGTTTATACATAGGGCCGCAAAAATTTCATACATCAGGCTGCTAAGACGATTAACTTCACTTTTTTTTTGACTGTCTTTTATTTCACAACATCTTTTTAGTTAAGCTGAAAAAAAAATTTAACAGGATTTCTCCAAGTGTTTTCTGGCACAAACTGTTGCATGTGATTTTTACCAAAACAATGCTCACATACATGCACAAAATGTGCTTCGATAAAGACAATAGTTTTATTTTTAATTCGTCCATTTTTTTTTTTTTTTTTTTGGAAAGAGTCGAAGTAGATAACATTTCAACAAAATTCATGCAACATACATAGAAAGGGGAATAAGAATGAATATTCCGAATGCTGCTTGAATTTCTTTGTTCTCAAAAAAAAAAAAAAAATAAAAAATACTCATATGTATACGTTCGATGTACTTATTTTGGTATTTGAAAAAGTAACATGAAAAGCAAGAAGAAAATAAAAAAAATATTTAAGTATGTATGTATGTGTGTGTGTGTATAGAGGGGGACCTAAAATGAAAATATTGAAAACAATAAACTGATGCTGTTCAATTTCACTAGTGAAACAGGTTCCGACACTGTTCCTCAACTAGTCTGACACTATTGTAACGGGAAAAGGAAATGTAACACGTACGAACATAAGTATTTGAAAAAAATTCATACACACTCATACAAACTCAAATACTAAAGGAAAACTTTGAGAGCGTTATTCATAATAGTTTTATGTTGTCTGGTGTATTGGGCTGCTATGAAAGTTTGTGTGAGCATTAGAAGTGCAAACAAAGCATTTTTTTCTTCAACACATACACTTGCAACTTCAGCAATTTTTATAATTTTTTTTTTTAATTTTTTGTAGCCAATATATGCCAAAAGGAGCAACACATGGTTCACTTTAACCAGATTGTGTCATACTTTTGGTAAATAGTTGCAAAGACAAAAGCATCATTGGCAAAAAGGATATGGGCAAGGACTGAGAACAGCTGAAGTTATAACACAGTGAAGTAACCATTATTTCAGATGCAAAATTTAATGTGAAAAACTCCCATTTCACTTATTACAGTCCTTTACAATCTATTTAGTTGCCTGGTTTTAAAGTGAGTGCTTGAGTAGAATATTAAAATGATTTCGGTTGTTTTGGTTACTGCAAGTCTTTACAATTTATATTTTTATTTTTTTCTTTACCCAAAAGGAAATTTCTTCTCTTTTGTTACTGAAAACTACTAAAATTTGGTTTTTGTTTTCTCTTTGCGATGGCAATTGCTTTAACAAGTATTTATAGTGAATCTATGCACTTAAACAAAAATACAATCATTTATTTTTGTTGGCACGATCTAAATGTACACGTCCTTATGTGTGTATGTGTGTGTTTGTGTTTGTGTAAATGTTTTTGTGTGTGAGTATTTGTGGTCGTTTCCTGTAGTTGTCGTATGCTTGCAAAACGTTTGTATTGTCTGGGGCAAAAAAAAAACACAAAACAAAAATGGCAGAAAATAAATAGAGTACAAAAAGGAATTGCAAAATTGTAGACATGTATGTATTTGAAAACTTTCGAGGGCAACGACTTGTTGCGCTTCTGCTTTTGTCTTTCCTCTATAGTTTTTTTTTTGGCTATGAGCTTCTTTTGCTCCATTAGGTTGTTTTATTTTAGAGTACATATTATGTAATATTAGGAGAAAAAGAGCAAGGATATCATGTCTGGTTGACAAAGTTAATTATTTCAAATAAAACTTTAATGTAGAAGATATGTACATATGTGTCTATTTAATACAGATATTTAAAAAAAAATAATTTTGTAATTTCCTAAATAGTTTTATTTTCTTACAAAATCATTATTCTATTACGGATATATATTTTTATATACTACGCGGAACAGTTTAAAAAATTATTGTCATCGAGAAATTGCTTAAATAAATCCTTAGAATAAAATAAATGGAATAAAGCAAACTTTTTTCCAATTATTGGAAATTTTATTTTTTATAAAAAAAATTGTTAAAAATTAACCCCCATATTTATAAAAAAAATAAAATGTGTTTGAAATCCATTGTAAGAAAATTTTATATGAAAAATTTTAAATAAAATACATTTCAAACTCATTTTAAATTTGTTAAAAATTGGGGTAAAAATTTTCATTGAAAAAATAAAAAAAAATAATTGAAAATAAAACCAAAATCTATTTTCCCATGATTGAATTAAGAAACTCAATAATTTTTATATAATTTCATCACATACTGAGAAGCCCCAGTGAAAACATTGCCCGTCAAGCTTTAAGATGGAACCCACAAGGCAGCCAACGCCCTGGCTCCCCACCAAAAATATGGCGCAGAACAATAGACTGTGAACTTCTGGCAATAAACTACACCTGGAACGATATCATTGGCATTGCCAATAATGGAGTGAGATACAGAAAAATAGTAGATGCCCTATGCTACAATGGGAGAGAGAGAGAGATAAAAAAAGAAGAAAAAATAAAAATAACCGAACAAATAAAACTTAATAATTTTATTGTAATTTGACCGAAATAAATTTATAATTGTATTAAATAAATAAAGCAGATTGTTTAAAACTCATAGTGAAAACCAATTGCACTCAATTAAATGATAGTATTTCCGTAAATATATACAAAGTAAGAAAAAGCGCAACTTGTTTCATTGGGATATTTCCTTTGCACATTTCGGTTTAATTTGGATATTTCCTTTGCACATTTTGGTTTGATAAACGTTTTAAAACGTCCATTGACTTTTGCTTCCGACAATTTTTCTGAGGGTAAAAAGAGTCAAAAAATAATGCATAAGAAGCTTTGTGATTGCAAGTAATTGCCCATACATGTTTTGATGTCACGTACGACCTTAAACAAGAACATGTGTTATTAGTACGTTCAGGACAAAAGAGATATACTATAGTACAATTGAATAAGAAAAAAACCTTGTTAAAAATATGAAGATTTGTGATCGTGGTACCTATATAAATTTGGTCACGTGCGACATAGAAAATGAAAAATAAAAAAAATTACATTAAAAAATTGTACATACTGTTAAATGATTTAAATTTAGAAGAGGAACATCGAAAAAAAATTAAGAAAAATGCGCACATAAATGAGAAAAATTTATAGAAGATGCCATATAATTTTAAAACAATAAAATAAATACTCAAGACATTTCTGTTAATTTGAAAAATTTTTATTAGACTTGTAAAATTATAACTTCATAAAGCAAGGAAGAGCATCAAAGTAAACATCATGATAGAGAAAAACGTCACGTGCGACAGTTATTAAAATTTAATTTAAAAAAAATATATATAAATCATTTTTGGCTAATATCAGAACCATTTTAAAGACACATCAGGGCACAACGTTGTAAAATTAAAATATTTCTTGAGGCTTTGCTGAATCGGCTTTTTATTTTTGTCACATGTGAATGTCTTGCATTTTTGCAATTATCTATAAAAACAAAAAATTACGTTGAAAATCAAACTAAGCAACAGTTATAGAGATAATTTAGAACTGTCAGTTACGATTATTATGAAAATAAAAAATCCATTTCTTTTTCAACAGTTATTTCACTCTAGATGTGTGCGACGATCACGTTCGACATCATGAAAATGCGCATATATACTAAAAAATAAAAATATTTTGTGGCTATTTGTACAACCCGAAATATGTCTAACCTAAACTCTATAACAAAAACTTCCTTTCTCTTTATTATCTCTCATATATCATCTCATTCAAATTGAATTCGGGGTATGAACATAATTTTTTTCTTCTTAAAAAAATACGCAAAGCCACTTGGAATGTAGCTTAGAACCTTCAACTAGAATTGACACTTCAATCGCTTTTCAAAACTCAAACTTGACTATAAATTTTGTTTAAAAGCCGTTTGTAAGAAACTTCTTCTTTTTCAATAACCTTCAACAAATTATCACAACAACTTGCCACAGCAGCACAACTAATACAATAAAACACGAAAAAACAAATAAAAAAGGCAACAATAACTATTGCAACTCATCAACAACATTAGGGTCAAGTACAAGTTGAAATCTAAGCACAAGAAATCCATGGTAAATATATAAGAAAAAAAAAACTAGCAGCAGCCACCAACAATAAACTATGCAACAACAAATAATATCAAATGGTAACCAAAAATATAAAAACACACATACACACAAACACATGCACCTACACACATACTGTTAATAGAAAAAAAAACAGATTTTAGCCAAAGATAAAATACCTGATGCAATAGAAAAATTATTATAAAGTAGACAAAAAAAAAATCATGCACTTACACAAATTTAAGCCGAATACAAAAAACAACCTGTTGAATGAATTCAACTACATACAAGCCATTTAAACATTGGCAAAATAATCAAGACAACAGCAATAGCAACAACTATGACGACAACGTCAACTATAAAAAAAAAACGGCAACAACAAACACCAGCAACAGCAATAGCAGCAGCATTATGAGCAGCTTTGAATACAACTCCATCAGTTGTAACAGATTTAACAATTGTGGCAGTAGAGCGGCATTAACCAAGTGCCAAGACCAAGTCCAAGTGCATTGTTGTTACAACAGCAGAATTAAGACATACACACACACACACACACTCACATATACACGTGCAGGCATAAACATACACGTACATTCGAATTTTTGCCAGTGTTAAAAACCATAAGCTACACTGAGCATAAATGAATTCTGTAAAATTAAGCCTGTTGTAATTTGTGTTAAATGATATTTTATATTTCTAGGGAATTACATTCCTCCCTTTTTTGAAATTACTTTACAATCCGCTAATGATTACTTCGTCAATAGTTGTAGTTTGGCTGTGAAACATCAGAATTTTACATGTGTAATTTTCTATCCCCTGATTGTCATCCTTTTAATTGACTTAAAGTATTTAATCACGCTGCTTTATAAGTAGAAGGAGTGTTTGTTATATTTTTAGAGTTAGTTTGCAAGATAATCCTTTTTTGTTTTTCTCAGTGTACTTTTGAGTACATTTGAAATAAGCTCCTTAATCGTGTCTCTTGAAAGTTTTTTGTTGGCTGCTACATTTGGATTTGTAGGTGAATTAAACCATGAACGTTGAGTTCAAGATACAAGTAATCAAATCAAACTAAAACTTAACAAAATAAACAACAGCAGCAGCACACAGTGATGCAAGAAGATTATTTTATTGAAAAAAAAAGAAAAACAATTCTTTAGCTCGTGAAGATGTCCTAGTAATAATTTTTTTTAAACTATTTTTAAACAAAAATCAGATATATGCATTTGTGTGTCATTTAAATATTCCATTCTCCTCACGGTTTGGTAGCATAATTTACGAAAACGGCTCATAGTGCACCGTTCTACTTGCAGCTCAAGTTTTAATTTTTTTTTTTAAATTTTGTGTGAAAGAGGGAGAAAGGTAATCCCACAGAATTTATCGATGGGAACAACTTCAGGGAAATGAACTGTAACAAACTCATTATTATTATTTTTTTTGTAGTTGTGAATATTTTTTGCACAGAGAAAAAAGTTTCGTTGGGATAACCGAATATTTTGCCAATCGAATTTTGGCTGATGCTGCAACATCACAGAGCTCGGTTTTGAATATTTAAATTTTTTTTTTATCAAAACTTTCTAGTGCATTTAATCATCATGCAATTACAACAACGGATTAATAGTCGTTATTTTGAAATAAATTTAGAAAGACAATTTTGTTTGTTGCAAATAACAATAACTGGTACTTAAATCTAATTTATAATATTTTAATCAGTTGTTTTCATCACATCTGCTATTTAGTTCTGATAAAAGCATACGATCGGTTGATCTAGTCAATTTAAGAGTTGTCAGAATCATATCATTATTACAATTATACTCTTATGCTAATGAACATGGATTATTTTTTTTTTTTGGATTAATAGAAAATTAATAGCGTGAGCTAAAATAAAGTTTATTCAACTAATATTTTATCCGCCTAACCATTTTTCAATCAACCTTTTTTCTGGGTGTAAAGTTATATACAATATTATTTTTATTTACTAAAAATTTATAGGAAATCAGTTACGCATTGTTGGTGTACGACCATCAATTTATAATAATAATTAACATATCACAATGCCCAGTAAAACTAATGAGTTCCCATGATTTTCACAGCAATCAAAAAGCTTGTAATTGTAGTGTTAAACTAGATTTTGTTTATTAAAAAAAAATCTTGAGTGAAGATCTTACTAAAATATAAAATCTGCTTAATAAATTAAACATAAGAAAACTAAGTTTTGGTTAGTTACTGTTACATTTCAAAAAGAATTAAAATTTCCCAGCCCTGTAACCATGACTTTGATTTTTCTTATTTTCCATGCCAATCTATTTCTTTCTAAAATATGGTATATGTTTAACTTCTAAAGAAACATATACCTATACATAGTTTTGGATAATTGATTTTTTTTTTTACAAAAAAATCTAAAGTTTTCCAGCTCTGATTTTCTATACTAATACTTTTTTTTTTCTTTCAAAATATAGAATATGTTACTTTTATATAGTAAAAATTTATGCATATTCCAACCCTGGAAATGTGTTTTTAATTTTTTTTATTTTCAATATCAATAAAGTTTTTTCCCTAAATATAAAATAGGTTTAAGAAGGAAACAAAAATTAGATTTAGTGTTTTTTTTTTGGGTATTGTTACAATTTAAGTTAAATATTTATTGCCACCATATTATTATTTTACTTATTCAGTAAAATAGTTTTTATTAAAAATACATTAAAATTGATTATTGAGGGACTTAGCTGGATCCTATGCGCATTTCATTCTTTCTAATTAGGAAACTTTTATCCAAATAATTCTAAGAACAACTAGAGTTATTATTATGTTAAATTTTCATAAAAACAAAAATTATATTTAATTAGTTCTTTTTTTGTATACCAAAAAATATTTTAAATTTTCCAGCCCTGGAGAAGCCTCCTTGTTCTGATTTTCAATATTAATAAATTTACGAATATTTCTGATGCGCCAGTCAAAGACCAAAGTTTCTTGGTTTTCTGGGAGTTTCAGGAAATTGATTTCAGTCACATATAAAGGGTCTGCCATCTAACGTTCTTTTTTCAATTAGTGCTTATTTCGTGAATGGTAACACGAAATAACACTTATAATGGTAACACTGCGCTTCGATAAGTGGGCCTGCGATCGGCTTACAGAAGATGCCGATTTTGCCAAAAAAAAATCATCTTTTCAGATGAAGCTCATTTTGATCTTGGCGGTTATGTAAACAACCAAAATTGTCGCATTTCGGGCACAGAAAATTCGCACGCATACATTGAAAAGCCGACGCACCCAAAACGAGTCACTGTTTGGTACGGATTTTGGTCCAGAGGCATAATTGGGCCATTGAGCAAGGAGTGGCCGTTACAGTCAATGGCAATCGTTATTGGGCCATGTTGAACGAATTTTTGTTCACAAAAATTGAAGATGAGGACATTGGCAACATTTGGTTTCAACAGGACAGCGCTACGTGCCACATAGTCGAAGCTTCAGTAGTTTTTTTTATAGCATTTTCAAAAAAAAAAAGTTATCTGGCGGACCCTTTAGATGGAGAGACGACGAGCATCGCTTATGCGATGCTCGATGCTTTTTTTTTTTGAAAAAAAAGTTTATTTTAATCACTCCAAAAGTTTCCTTCGAAGCGATTTTCAGAGTACATATTATTTATTCGGAATGGCATTTCAATTGGTTAAATGTTTCCAGAGATATAATGGTCAAAAACTTTAAAAAAAATTTTTTATCTTTTAAAGTACTATATACTTTAAAAACCTATCGATTTGCCATATCTTTGGGCTTTAAAATGGGCTGGAAATCCCTTTTATATCTTTTTTTAATATTGTTTGAATTAATTAAAGCAAAAAGTTTCTGGCTTACAAATTTTTTTCTTCTAATATTTATGAGTATGTTCATGTCAACCAATTATCAGAAGAAGATATACCCAAAAAAAGTCCATGTTGCACGACAGAGTAAAAATATTGTACAACGGTGTCATTAAATAAATTCAGGAAAATTCGAATTTGTCTTGCACACGAAGGGTTCCGCACGTACACCAGCGATGCCGACTTGGTGCTTTTGGCACTATTTTTAGTGCTTTTTGAAGACTCAAAACGCTAAATTTTTAATTGTTAGTGCCAGACTAAGAAAAAGCATTAAGTAGTAGTTTTTAGAAAAATTGTGTATTTCTTAAAATTATTTTAATAAAAACTTGATGCATTTATTTGTTCAGTGTAAAGCATAAATTTTTCCTCCGATTTATTTCATTAAAGTTGTTGATAATATTGCCGAAATAGAGAATAGCTTATAAAACATTATGAAACTTCATTCATTTTTTACGTTAGTGCTTTTTTATGCTTTCTTTAAAATTCTGATGTGATTTTGCAGCCAAAAAAATTGGCATCACTGACGTACACTACATATCGATGGCTTAATATAAAAAGGGCCTAGCTCGTCAATTTTTTTTCGAAATCGCTTTTTTAATGTTTTCTGGGCGACAACGTATAATTACATCCTTCTTGAAGATCTTACTACGTTACAGTTCAAAATCAAGGACTTATGGCAACTTAAAAAACTATTTCTGCATGTAAATAAATGCTTTATTTTTTCTTCAGTTTTTTGCTTCTCCTGTAAAATATCGAAAATTCGAGTTAGGAATTTTTTATATTAAGCCATCGATATGTAAAATTACACAAGCTTTGTTGTTTAAACGCTCGTTTCTTTTTAACGATTTTTTCAGATTTAGGCCAATTTTCGTGTTTTTAGCGATTTCTGCAGTATTGACGCGTTTTTAATTTTTGGATTTTTTTTTGCTGTTTGGCGGATTTTTCGGTTTTTTTTTTCTTTTTTTTTATACAATACATATTTTAAATCTT
The DNA here is from genome assembly GCA_949987645.1 of Tachina grossa. NCBI lineage: Eukaryota > Metazoa > Arthropoda > Insecta > Diptera > Tachinidae > Tachina > Tachina grossa. The sequence goes on along the minus strand of OX465274.1, from coordinate 170,097,733 downwards.
AGCGATTTTTTAGTTTTGGCGATTTTTTTTTGGCTTTGGCGGGTTTTTATTTATTTTGGCGAACTTTTTTGTATTTCAGCGGCTTATTTTATTTTTTGGTGACTCAAGCGATTTTTTCATTTTGCCGATTTTTCGTTTCGGCATTTTTTTTTTATTTTTTAATTTTGGGATTTTTTTTTGTTTTAGCATTTTTTTTAATTTTCCAGGTTTCCAGGATACAGCAAGATCTCAAATAGACAGACAGAAATACAGACATACGTATATCGTAGCAAAAACAATAAGGTTGCTTTTCATCTTTGGTGTACGGAATCCTAAAAAACTAAAAAACACTATTTTAAACCACTGTGCATAAGCAACTGTAACCAACAACTTCGCTACACAAAAAAAAATTATAAAACTGCTACAAATTGGTGTGAATTTATAACAAAAATAATAAAAAAACCAAGACCTCTATTGATCTTGTACTATAAACAAGTTGGCTCCAAAAAAAAAAAAAAAAAAATACTAACAAACCAATAAAGCTTTTAGATATTTTGAACAACCAAACAACTTAAAAGAATTGTTGCTGGTGGTTGGTTACAAGGCGAGAGTGTGTCTGATTGTGTTGTTTAACAATAGTTTTGTTGGCGCTTATTGACAATAGTTTTTCCCGCTCTAACTTAACTTGGCTTTTAAAGAACGTTTAAAATGTTTTTAAATGAACTTAAAGCATTTTGAGCTTAAGTTAAGGTTTTTCTTGTTAACAACATATTTGATTTTTATTCTTTATTTTTTTTTTAATTGCAGTTAATGATCTTTAGTTTTTGATCAACAACAATATCATTGTCATGTTAATGATGATGTTCATGATCATTATTAAGTATTAATATTATTATTTGCCATTATTTTGCTACCAGCGGCAGCGGTGTTTATATTTAAAATCGTTAAAAAGCTATATAAAATGGAAATAAATACGCTTCGTAAAATGTGTGTTAGTGGATCTTCTAGTGGTATGGCAGCGCATGTGGTTTAGATTTCAATGCCTCTTCCTGTTCGAATGTGTAAATATTGGTTGTTGTTGTTGTTACAAATAGTCAAGTGGGTAAATCTCTTGCATTTAGTTGCCCACATTTTATTGCTGATGGAACTTCTTTTATTTAAAAGTTATTGCGTTATTGGCTGCCTCCAAGGTGCCACTGTTAATGTTTTCTTGGCATCATTGCTTTTAATATCTTGTATAGTTTTTTCTTCTCTCTCTTTCCTCTTTCATTATCTATGTATCTATTCTAATGGTGTGGCGTTTGTTATTTTGAATAGATATAATCATGTAATACAGGCATTACCAATTTTTTTTTTTTTTTGTTATTTTATTTTAATGATATTTGCAAAGCCAATATTGTTACTGTTAATGATCTTGCTAATGCTTATGCATACATACAAACATATATATGTACATGCTTATGAATGAGCTGCTTGGTTTTTGTATTAGATTTATATTAGCATGAATTCTTATTAAAGGGACATTCTTCAAAGTGTTTTGTTTTTCTTGTGTATTTTTGTATTGTATGTAATTTAGAAATTGTGTAATAAATTTTCGTTATGGTAATGAAGTTGCCAATGGCAATTAGATAAACAAAATCTATTAAAAATTTATGTGTTTGAATTGTTTGCCGAAGTGGAGAAATGAAGTGTTATGTGCTGAATGAAGGCCATATACATATTTTATGTTCTCATTAATTAAATAATATAGAGATATTATGATACTTGAAGAACATACATACGTACGTAATTCTTCAATTGATAATATAAAAAATTAGTTGTAAATCATGGGATTTTTGTCTATTTAAAAAATACCGAAGTATATTTCTTTTAATAAATAGAAGTAACACTCAGGCAATGAATGCCTACTACTACACTTAAAAAAAAATCATATGCTATTATTAATATAGAAAGGTCCCATATCATTATTTTTTTGAAATCGAAATTTTTGCATTTTTCGATATATACAAAAAAAAAACTTGATTTAAATAATTCTTCCAAAAAACGGACTTCAATGCAGAGATCTGATAGAAGCAGAAAAGAAGAAGTACGTGCAATATAAACAAAAATTTTAATGGGCGTGCGTCCGCCCATTTTTTAAATGCATTAAATGATTCCGCCCATTTTTTCAATTTTCAAATTCTGTAATTGCAAGAACCAAAGCTGTATGATAGGCTTCGCAGCAATCCAATAAGGGGAATATCCTAAAATTAAATAAAAAAATTTGTGGGCGTATCTCTTCCCACTTTTTTGTAAAATGGGACCAATGGAAAGCTATACAAAAGTAGAATTTTTGCAATCGGTCTAAAATGTACCGAGTTATGAAGTATTACCCCCCCTCCCCGCAAAAAAAGGAGGAATTGATAACCTCCTCCTTTTTTTGAAGTCGGTAAAAAAATGATTAAGGGCCTTTCTATATTAAGGTAGCGATATGTATGTGCTTATAAAGGGTGTTTTCTATTGAGGTATAGAACTTTAAGTTGGCATCACTTTTTTAACTGGCGGCCATTTTGTCAGCTGTCAAGTGATTAATATTTAGTTTGGTTTGCCATTTCATCATGAACAGGTTGACAAAAGAACAACGCTTGCAAATCGTGCAAATTTATTTCGAAAATAATGGTTCAGTTCGCGAAGTTTACCGCAAGCTCCGTCCATTTTATGGTCGACATAATCGTCCATCAGAGCAATTAATTCGGTTAACCATGGATCGTTTTCGCTATACGTTTACTTTATGTGATAATACGCATCCGCAGAGACGTCGAACAGTGCGCACCGAAGAAACAATTGCCGCTGTAGAGCAAAGTGTTGAAGAGGACCCGAATGAATCGATTCGCCACCGTGCACAGCAATTGGAGCCGACTAACCGACTATTTTGTTCCCGAATTGGATGGCATGAATGTGGATGAATTGTGGTTCCAACAAGACGGCGCTACATGCCACACAGCGCACGTCACAATCGATTTATTGAAGGAAACATTCGATGAGCGCATAATTTCGCGGAATGGACCTGTCAATTGGCCACCAAGATCGTGTGATTTGACACCATTGGATTATTTTCTTCGGGGATATGTGAAGTCGCTCGTCTACGCCAACAAACCAGAAACGTTAGGGGACTTGGAAGCCAACATTCGTGGCGTTATTGCCAACATACGGCCCCATATGCTCGAAAAAGTGGTTGAAAATTGGACCTGTAGAATTGGCTTTATTCGAGCCAGCCGCGGTGGTCACATGCCCAAAATCATATTTAAACACTAATGGCATAAAATTATCCTTCCAATAAAGCCAATTTGATGGACATTAAAACGATTTTCTTGTGTTTTATTTCAATTCGAAGTTCTATACCTCTAAAAAAACACCCTCTATATGCACGTTTATATTCTATACATTGGTAAAGGGTATATAAGATGCGGCCCAGCGGAATGCAGTGCTCTTTCTTGTTTTTCTGTCTTCTTACAAAAAATAAACAACTTTATTAAGAACTAGCTGAGCAGACGTTGTCTTACCGTCAATTAATTAAATTTTTTCTGTGTATATTTTATTTACGCTGATCTATTTTTCACTAAAATTTCATAAAAAATTGTTGGATATTTTCAGAGAGACAGTCATTCTCCTTATGTCCCTCTCTTGGTTCTTGGAGGCAAAATGAAGGAAAAACAGCAAACTCACGCTAAAATGGATTTGTTTTTCATTTGAATACAAAAACTATTGCTTTAATATTTTCTGACTATAGGAGGCCTACCGCCTCTAGCCACTTTATTTGAGGTTTTTATAGGCCATGTCCGTTAGGAGGTTCCACTCTTTATTTTAATGAAAACATTTTTAAAATCGGACCGGCATACAATTTGCTGAAAGATTTTTTGTAATAAAAGCTCACTTTACCATCTCTAAACGACAATCGTAAGACTGTTGTAAATTTAGAGATGCTAAAATTGAGCTTTCATTACAAAAAATCTTTCAGCAAATTGAAATACGATGAATCAAAATAATTCACATATTCCATTTGCAAAAAAGTTTCGTATATAAAGCAGAAATTTACATCAACTGACACTACACACAATGAACCAAACATAAAAGAACACTGATGATGAAGATGTAGTGGCCATCGAAAACAGCTGGTTGTTCCGTTCAACTATGTGTTGTCAGAATATTTACAATTAACTTTGGTGTTATTTGTTCATTTATAATTATCACATATAATTTTGCTTAAAAAGCGGTACGAACTTTATTTATCCTGTTCAAATCATAAATATTTAAAAAATATTATTTCACGAAATATTTGCAATGCGCACCCATTTCAGTACTAAAGTTTGTATAAATGTAAATATATACATATAAATATTGACATAAACTATGAAAATAGAAGGAATTATTTAACTTGAAATTGCAGATATTAAAAAAAAAATTTTTTTTTCTTATATATTTCTTTTAAAACTATCTTGCGCTGTTAATTTCATTTATTTGTCAGATTTCACATTTAAAACGGATATAAATTGCTAATCTAACAAAAAAAAAAGTATCATTTCAAGCTCAAAATATCATTTCAAGTTAAATTGAAAAACTAATATAATGCAAAATAAAAAATAAAAAAAATAAAAATACGAAATAACAATTTCAATTTCGATATGCTCCCATAAACATTGCAAGCAAAATATAAAGTTCGAGGTTAAACCAAAATATATAAAAACAAAAAGCAACAAAATAAAATTAAATTTAGAATTCAAGCACAACGAAAATTGCATGCCATTTTTCCAACAACACTAAAACGGTGCTTAGAACGAACCAAGCAACGAAATATCAATGACAACACCTTTGGCAGTTGCAGTTGCAGTTGCTGTTATGAGTACAATTAAGCTTGACTGCGGGCTCAAATACACTTACATATAAGAAACAAAAAGATACCAAATATTATGGACAGTGTTACCAGTTGCTGCTGAAGGTAAAATGTAGAATACGTTAAAAAAAAATAATAAATTCAGTAAAGTACGGACGCTAAATAGGTAATACTATACGAACTTTGGCCTATATAATCGAATATCTTACCTCTACCTGAAGCGCGATTCACTAACTTTTTTTACGATAATCGCATCGTTAAAATAATTATAAGGAAAATATAGCGAATTTGCTATTCAGTAACATTTTTAACAATATTCGCTGTAGGATAATGTCAACTGTGTCGTTATTTAAGCGACCATAATTTATGTGCTGTTTATTTTATCAAAAAAAAATTAACTGAATATATTAACTGCGTACTATCCTTAAAAAGAAGTTACTGAATCACACAATCGTTATTGCAACCGACAAAATGTATAGACAAAAATTGCGATTATCGCATCGTTGAAAGCTACTGAATAGCAGTACTGTACCTGGATTCAGTAACTTTTATTACGATAATCTTATTGCTATAATAAATATAACGAAATTTTATCGAATTTCCTATTCAGTAATATATTTTCAGGATATTCGCTGTCGGTTGGATAAAAATAAAATTAAATCACAAGATCAAATTCATTGAGTTTTTCTTTATTATTCTTTGTGCTTTTCGCTTATTTTTACATCTCCTATACAGAGATACCATGTAATATTGAATTAAATGCTGAGTAAGATCAAGATGGAGTCTATCGTTAAAAAGAAACTACGGAATCACATTATCGCTACCGCAAGCGAGTTAATATGTCGATAAATATTACGATTTTCGGTTCGCAAAAAGTTACGGAATTCAGATACTGGAGTCAATAAGTTTTATTACAATAACCGTATCGTTATAATAAATATATCTTAAGTTTGTCGACTTTGCTATTCAGTAACATATTTTAACGATATTATCTGTCAGTTTTTCTTTATTATTCTATCGTAAAAAAGAAATTACGGAATCACAGTATCGTTACCGTAAGCGAATAAATATATCGATAAATGTTACGATTTTTGTTCCCAAAAAGTTACAGAATCGAAGTACGTTACCTGGATTCAGTAACTTTTTGCAAACCGAAAATCGTAATATTTATCGATATATTTATTCGCTTCCGATAACGATAATGTGATTCTGTAATTTCCTTTTTACGATAGTCTCCCGCTTTATCTTATTCCCCATTTAATTCAATATTATGTGGTAGCTATATACAGAAAATGTAAAAATAAGCGAAAAGCACAAAGAATAATAAAGAAAAACTCCACAAATTTGAAGTTATGATGTGTAAACATCTATACGCTAGGGGGTAAAAATTTTTTGGCTTTGATTCCTTGCTGAGATTTCTTTGCTGAGATTTCTTTGCTTTTTGCTTTTGCTTTGCATTGTCAAATCGGTGTGAGCTATGTATGAGTGTATTAGTGTTTGAAAGAAGCAATACCAAGCAGAGAAACAAGTCGACCGGCTCGAAGCCGACGGTGCGCCGCCGCCGGTTATTTTTCTGTATATTTCCGTACACCAAAGGTGAAAATGAACCGTAAGAGCTACGGACTTGAAATTTGGACACAATATGTAGACATTTGGCCTCTACAACAACAAATACATGAGAGTTAAAAACTAAAGGGTGTTCCAAAACGAGCAACGAAAAATTTTAAAATCCCATGTAATATACATACAATTGTATGTACATATATACACTTGAAATTTGTAAAGTTAGTGTATTTTTATACAGACTACAACAATTAACACTAAATTTAAAAAGTTTAAATTAAAGGGTGTTCCATTAGTTAATGCAATTTTTACTTTGTAATTTTGACAACTTGCTGTATCTTGGAGACCGTAAGACCAAAACTCTTGAAATTTTCATAAACGGTAAAACTAAAAAATCAAAAAAATATAAAATCGCCATATATAAAAAAATCGCCAAAAACAAAAAAATCGCTAAATCGAAAAAAGCACCAAATTAAACAAATTCTCTAGGACTAAAATAAATCGCGAAAAACCGGAAAAATCGACAAAATGAAAAAAATCCTTCAACAAAAAAATCGCCAATATGAAAAAATCGCCAAAATGAAAAAATCACCTAAATAAAAAAAACCACAAAAACAGAAAAAATCGCCAAAATGAAAAAAACCCCAAAAAACAGAAAAAAATCGCCAAAATGAAAAAAAATTTGCGAAAAAAACTCAAAAAAAAAAAAAACGCCAAAACGAGAAAAAAGCGATAAAACTGAAAAAAAAATCGCTTAAACTAAAAAAACTTAAAAAAGGAAGAAAGCTAAATAAAAAAATAAAAAATCAAAACCGAATGTGCGCGAGTCAAAGTCGCACTTTACTGAATTTATTTTAATTGCAATGCGTACACAACAACAAGAACAGCAACAACTATACGATGAACAACAGGAATTAAAAATTAAAAAGTAAAAGTAAAGGCATTTACTAGAGATGAGCGCTGCAGTACCACTAAAGTTTCAGTAAAAACAATTAAAAATGTTTAACAAGTAAATTTTTACTGATTACTAAAATTTTGTTTCTACAATTTTTATAAATTGACTAAATGATTTGTTATATGATGAGGTGCATTGAATTTTCAGTAATCAGTAATGCCCGTATTCATAATGAAATTCTACCAAGTGGCTAAATGTTTTTCATACAAAAGTTTCAAAATTTGAATGTAAAAACTTTGCCACTTGCTACAATTTTATTATGATTACGGATTAAATTTACTGCTTACTGCAATTTTGAATGCAGTACATGTACATATACTGCAGTGTGCCCATTTACTAACCAAATAAGTTTAATAAAACAAACAAACACCAACAAATTCATATGTATTTACAATATTGAAAGTTTTGATACTTTTAATTAATTAATTTTAAAAAAGATACTAAAAACATAAGTACTTCCAACTTAAAAAAAAAATTTCATTACTAGATGTTTACACATCTCCTCTGTGATCGGACTCACATTGCTTTTGTTTTTCCAGCCGACAGCGAATATCGTTAAAATATGTAACTGAATAGTAAAGTTGATAAATTTTCGCTACATTTATTATAACGATACGATTAAGGATATTCGCTATCGGTTGGATAAAAATAAAATTAAATCACAAGATCAAATTCATTGAGTTTTTCTTTATTATTCTTTGTGCTTTTCGTTTATTTTCACATTTTATATACAGAGATACCAAATAATATCCCAGCAAAAAAAGTGGTGAAAAAAAAGTAGAAAAAGCACCACAACTACTAATATGAAGCACTTCGAACTCCGAGCAAAAAGTAGTGAATTTTACATTAGCGTGTCATTGGAGCGAAGTGGTTTGTTTTTGCCAACCCGTGAGTGAATAAGATTTACTTTTTATTTGCTATAGAAACTCTAAAATAAGGTGTGATTTTTTATTGGTGAAGTAAATCCAATATATTTTACATTTGGGATGTGGTTATTAACCACTTTTCTAAAGCACTTAAATCTATGATTTAGGAAGTGGTGTTTATTCACTTATTTACTAATCCAATTTGAAGCTACTTAATTCCTAAAAGTATTCTACTCATTAAAATAATTGTCTCAGAAAAAAAAGAATGAAAATCTGTTCTAGTTTTCGTTCATTTCTGAAGTTGAGGAATTGGTACTTTTAAGCAATTAAATCAATCAGTCAATTTATTAGCTTACGGGCTTGGTCGGTGGTTCGTATCAGTAGTTGTGGTGCTTTTTCTACTTTTTTTCAACACTTTTTTACTGGGTTTATATTTTACAGGATAATAATAATAAAATAGGTGATTTGTCATTACTTTAGATATGTGATTAAAGATAACTTCATTAAACCAGAATAAAATGCATAACCCATTTTGGAAGTAATTTAGAAGTACTTTCTAAAGAAGCACTCATTTTATTTTTTGCTGGGATTGAATTAAATGGTGAGTAAGATAAAGCTGGTGACTATCGTAAAAAAGAAATTACGGAATCACATTATCCTTATCGCAAGCGAATAAATATGTCGATAAATATTACGATTTTCGGCTCGCAAAAAGTTGCAGAATCCAGGTACAGGTAACTGATGTAGACATTTTAAAATATTTTTTTTTTGTTTGTTTTTTCCGTTTTGCCGTTTTTGCCAGTTTTTTTTGCCACTATTTTAGTGATTAGCGATTTTTTTAGTTTCTGCTCCTTTATTTTGTTTTGTAAATTTTTTTTTCGCTTTTACCGATTTTTTCGATTGTTTTTTAGTTTTAGCGATTCCTTTTTGGCGATTTTTTTTCGTTTTTTGGCAATTTTTTTTAGTTTTTCGCTGATCTTTTTACTTTTGATAAGTTTTGTTTGCCTTTTTGGCGATTTATTTTGTTTTATTTTATTTTGATTTATTTTGCTATTTTTCATTTAAGCATTCTAACTGTTTAATTTCTTGCATTTAATTTTAAAATTTTTATAATAATAAATTTTCTAAATAACAATGATTTCAAGGTGATGATCTGGTATTTAGGTATTCAAATTCCAATAGCATTATTGGCAACACTGGTCAGTTGTAATGGAAACCAACCAAAACAAAAACAAAAAATATGCTTTAAAGGCCTCAGCTCCAAAATTTTTTTCATTTGTTTATTAAAAAGCAAAAAAAAGGCAACATAAAATGTTGAGGTCTCTGCCGCAGCTTGTTTAAAAAATATTTTTTTAATTATTTTTTTAATTGTTATTTGAGCCTAAGAGTCAAAAGTCAGTCGTCAAAAACGCTAGATTATTTGTGCAACGTTGCTATTAAAAAGTTTATTAAAATTCTTCAATCTGTTTACACAGATAATATCAATACGTCTATTATTTAAGAGTAATATGTTAAAATTTGCGGTATGCGAATCGAACAAAAAACTTAAATTTAATTAGACTTGGCGGCATGTCGTCGGTTTTGTTTTTATTGGTTTGCTGCAGACATAATATATTTTGAATATACTGTGCCGCAAACCAATAACCAACAGATGATGTGTCTTCAGTTAGAGTTACTTAATATATGTAGATATGTGATAAATATTAATAATATGATTATTAAGCCCGGCTTGAAGAAAAGGGTTTTAATAACCCCTTTTTGTTGCGTGTAAAATTTCAAAGTTTTTTATATGTGGCCCCATAAAGTCTTTATGAATAGGGACCAAATAATCCATTTTGGTATGTCCCAGCAAAGCTAAAGACTTCGGTTTTCCACAGATGTGCTAGAGTTGGTTCTAAATAGATTGACATTGAAAATTTAGGGCTGGACAATTTTAGCTTTTTCTTCGTACATAAAAGTAGCAAACTAAAACTAATTTGTTTTATTGTTATTAGCTAAGCATATTTATACTTTGGAAAGAAAAATATTGGTGTAGAAAACCAGAAAAATTAAAATTATGTTTCCAGGGCTGGAAAATTATTTTGTTTAAACTAAAAACTACATTTTTCTGCATTTATTAAACTTACTTAATATTTGAAAAAGGTCTACAGCCAAGAATTTTTTATGTTTATCCAGTTTTTGTTTTTAATTAGAATATAGTTTACCCATTCAACCATAAACCTTTTTGGCTGCATGTAAAACAAAACATTTAGAATAAGAGGATTTTTTCTTTTGAAAAAATTATTGGGAACAAAAAAAAAAACTCAGAGAGAAAATTGATAAATGGGCTCATTATTTATTTATAATTAACAGCAAGAAAAATTGAACAAGTACAAGTACGCTGCACAGTGGGGTGAATGGTAGAGAAAGTGGCGATTAATTCATAGAGGCCATAATTCTAAAGTGTTGTTATTTTTTATTGCTGAATATTAATAAATACATAAAAAACCAGCATTTAAAAAAAATTTTGAAAAAAAAACATTTTTAACCTTTTGTGGGCTTTTTTGTATTTTGGAGAAAATGGTCTTATTTGACTATTTTTGCTGTAACTTTGGAATGCAAAAAGATAAATTAGTAAATTAAATTGTGAATTAAAGCATACCTTATGTGCCTTTAAAAAAATATTTTTTTTTGTTTAAATAAAAAAATAAATGTTTAATATGTATTTATCACATTGATTTTTAGCAACTAGAATTCTCTCACAAAAACCTTCATAATTCAAAAATTGCACATATACATAAAAAGGTATTCTGGGATTTATTAGCCAAAAATTTTTTATTTTAAAAGCATAAAAGCATTTTTCCCTGCACTCATCCGCAAAGTTGTTGAAACTCAATGTATATATTAAAAATACCACCTTTTTACAGCAATTAATTTTTTTTTTGTAATATTTCTAAAACATTTATCTAAACAAAAAATAATGTTTTAAATGCTCATATACCTGAAGTTTACGGTTCCCTTATAAAACTTTACTTATAGAAGTCTTAACAAAAACTATAATCACTTGAAATATCAAAATTTTATCTTTTAATCAATGCGCGCAAAAATAACTAAAATTATTGAACTTTGAACATACACGGCAAATAAAGTAAACTACCAAGAACTTTTATTTTTGCAGTTAGTGATGTAGAATTTTATATTTTTTCATATGGTACCAAATACGGTTGAGAAAGTTAAAGTTCATCTTTTGAATTAATCGCCACTTGGGAAGGCTTTCACCCCGCTGTGCGCTGTTTTAATTAAAACTACTCTTCCTATTTTATTGAAATATAGGCCATATATGTATATTTTATTGTAATCTTATATTTAATTGTTGAACTTTAGCTAACTTCTATTTAAACAAAACAAAACAAATAAAAAAATCCATACAAACTCAAAATTTTGATTTTAAACTTGAAAATATTCTAATCACAAATTCCGCTTTATTGTAACTGTTTTAGAACAATTTCTATTTTCAAACTTGTTTAAAATAAATTAGAAGAATAAAAGTGTTTAAATAGAAAAGAAACACACAAAAAAAATCTTAAATAAATAATAGACAATAACATTATTTGATTAATATGCACAAATTGTTATAAATATTTTTAAATAAGATAATTGATGATTTCCGCATTCGGCTACTATTCGATAAATAATGCGAATTGAAATTTTATTCCACACACAAAAAAAAAAAAAATAAAAAAATCAAGACAAATCAAATGGAAAACAAAAAGTGGTGGCACATTTCAAAACAAAAAAAAAACATAATAAAATTAATTCATAATAAAACTTTGCTTTAAGTCAAAAAGACTTGAGCAAAAAATTAATACTGAGAATGCAAATAAAATTCTAATAAGTAATAAATAATTAAAACGCATTATAGTTTTATTTAATTATTGTTGTTGTTGTTGTTGTTGTTGTTGTTAGTTTGCATTAGAAAATTAATAAGAATTAATTTGGATTTGAATGAATTAAATGCAAATAAATGTCGCTGCGATTTGGTCGTAATTTTATACAATTTCAATCTTAAGTAATTAAATCATTCTATTATATTAAGATAAGGAAGGAGAGAGTGTTATGGAATGAGCCTTAATTGTTGTTGGTCCAAAATGTTTTCAGGCATTAGAGTGTGATGAGCCACCCAAAAGTGATTGACAATTGTTTTAAGATTAAACTTGTTTAAAAAAAAGGTAATTTTCAGCACTGGCGGTAGTAGTTAGCTAGTTGATTACATAACTGAAGGTCCTGCGTTCGACCCCGGTATCCAACAGTCATAAAATAACAACACCCCTTGTATCAATAGTTTCCCCCAGGGGAGTCTATTTTTGACTACGGGTGTGGCAATCCCGGGGCCCCAGCTAGGGTAATGTGGCTTTTTTCCACTGACGGACCTTTGGTACATTACCCGTAAAACTTATGTGTTACTACCCGATCTCTGGTAAACAGAGCAAAGGATGTGCACATATTTATAAAAGGAAAACAAATATTGTACGCCCGTTGTTGTCAGTTAGGTGCAGCGTCATCTAGAACTGCCGCCGAGTTCAAAAGACGATAGAGGTGAAAACTTGTGGTAGAACTTCGAGGTCTTACCAGAGGCTACTTCTGGTACCACGGGTACCGGTTGCCCGACAGCTGAGCTACATAGAGATAAATGCAAAATGCGGTTGTCAAAATTCTGTGCTGAAATGGTTGTTGGTCCTAAGGGACGTTGCAAATATGTGTCAGATCATATGTGTCATATCTTAGTAGGCACAGGATTTTGGCGGCGAGCTTGCGTTATTCTCGCATGGGTCGTTCTCGCTGCTCTGAAGTTTTGAGTGCATGTAGCGGTCGTCAGTTTCCTTTGCTAAAATGCCGAGTTCGTCCTACCACACGGGGTTAAAGGGGTGATTTTGGTATGTGTGGAGTTCATGCGTTCATTTCGGATGAGTGGTTAGCTGTGCCGGCAATGGTTGAGGATTTCTATTGGGCACCTCGCTATTGGTGTATATACAACATCATAGCGTGGAAGCCGTAGAATTATCGTGTTGGCTGTGGTTGCTACCAAAATCATTGGAAGAATAGTCTTGGCTTCCCAGTGTGAAATCAATGCTAGTGGTTGGTCTGACGCGGTCAGCCAGACACTATTCTAGGTGCTGTTGCCATTCAACAGAGCTGCTATGGGCACGCACATAGCAGCAGAGTTTAGATAGCTCAAGTATCTCAGCAAGGTACTTGAATATAGTACAGGGATAACTATATTCAAAGTTTGCAACCTATGTGCCTTATGGAGTGGGCCATGGTGCATGGGGGCGTTTGTCTGGCGTCTAACCCTCACCCGGTGCTTTGGTACACGTGAGGTTAGGCCGTAATGGCAGGTACTCACGTAAAGCTATTGCACATCTGTGTTAATAGATGTAGGAAAGTTCAAGTGATGAAGGCATAGTCACTGCTCACTGAACTATATCGACTTCAGCAGATACTAATGCTAATGAAACATCAGAGCGCCCTTATTCGTTGTGTAGCAGAATCATCGGCGAAGTAAAATAACCAATCAAATGGCTACTAAGCACAGCTTCAAAAAATTTAATACGCCTAATTGACAACAGAGGCGCTGCAACACTGCATTATTAAGAACGTGCAAAAAAGCAGAGTTGTTAAATAATGCATCTTTCCTCTATCTCTTCCTTTATATCCATTTCCTAAAGTAGGCATTCATTGCCTGAGTGTTACTTCTTAAAAAAAAAAAATATTTTGTTTTTATAAACCTTTTCATAAAGCAAATTATTTATGTAGCTCTATTAAATGCAAATCTGGAGCAAAAAAAAAAATTCAAAAATATATAAATTTGAATTTTATAAAATTGCATGACGATAACACAATTGTGACGGGTGTGACCATAAAGCTCAGGGTGCAGTCATCGAGGATAATAATCTTAAATACATTTAATAATGACAAGAATTAGAAAAAATACAATTTTTGCTCAGAGTGATCATGAGAAGGCTGTGACGGGTGTGACCATGATACTCAGGGTGTGGTTCCGAAGGTTCCCAAGATAATCTTAAAAACATTCAATAACATAAATAATAAGAAAGAACACAATTTCTGTTCAGACTAGGCATTATGATGCATCAAAAGGCTGTGACGAGTGTGACCTTTTAAGTCTCAGTTTTACAGAACTATTATTAACATATATTGATTGAAATAAATATTTACTTACACAAACTTTAAGAAATTGCAATGATATAAGAAAAATTTTACCCAAATTAAATCTAAAACCTACGCGGCGGCATGCGATACAATTTCCTAGATTTACCCTACGAAGCCTAGTGTCAGTAACTGCTGGTTATTTGTAGCTGAGAGCCAAAGGTTTAGACTAACTTATAATGACTTTTTTTTCGAAGTTATCAGAATGAAGGAGAGAACGAAATCGCCAAACATCTCCTCAGTAATATCAGCAGGCTTGGAGACTCAAGAAAAGATGGAAAGAAATTTTTATAATTTAATATGTCATTTCTACAAGTATGAACTTAAATTTAAAAAAATGGTTGGCTTTGTATATTTTATTAAAATTTCTTTTATTCTCGGGGTGTGTGGGAAGAACGTGAATTCTTGCATCGAGTTTGTTTTTTATTTTATATTTGGTTATATTTTATCAATTAAAATATTTATGCTAAATTTTAGTTTTTTACAACAGCTCATTTTATTTATGGCCGCTCGTTATATGAAAACACGACACTGTGTGTCGTCGCCATGTTTTTTATGGAATGATTAATTGTTACTGAAATAGTGTTGCCAGTGAAACAGATAATGACAACTGAAATAAGAGTGATTTTCTTAAACAAACTTGGGTTGCTGGATTATAAAGAAAGGTCGGCTTTTTAGGACAAATTGAAAACTTAAATACCTGGTGACATAATGGGATCTAATACGTAAACTCAAGTGAACTATGTTTCGGGCAGGTTGTCAATTAAACATAACCCAAGACTCAAAATATTACTGAATAGGGAGATATAAATGAAATAGTTTTTATGGCGGTAGAGTTTCATCTTTGCATTTCTTAATGGAAATAAAAGATCTCAAAAATCTCTGATATTAACACAATCTCTGCCTCAATTTAGAAACTGTGATACTACATAGGAAATTAAACTTATATCGCTTGTTAATAAAGTCATTACGAAAATTACTTTATTTGTTTGCATAGAAAATATCGGAAATAATTTTTTAACAACTCGTTGACACACAACTACTACAAAAAAACAAAAAGTTGCTAATTATTAATCACCATTACTGGTTTATAATTCCATAATAAATATTCTACACTTACAACGAAACTAAAAGAGACACAAACTCCAGGTGATGCAAAAAAAAATAAAATAAAAATTAAACAAGATTTCAAGGTTTACAAGGTAAATAGAACTGGTTGTACTTGAAATTTGCACAAAATAATAATTTTCGTTTTGGAAAAATCGTTTTGACAGCAATTAATGCATGCATAACTAAACAATGAATTTGGTATCAATTCAATGACAGACACACACGAACCTGGTGACTGAAGTGGAAAAATGTAATATTACAAGCTCTAAGGTTCTGATAAAATCAACCTTATTTATAATTGTTGTTAATTATAAATGGTGGAAATTTCAAGAAAAGATAACATAAAGGGTCCGCCAGATAACTTTTTTTTTGAAAATGCTATAAAAAAAAACTACTGAAGCTTTGGCTGTGTGGCACGTAGCGCCGTCCTGTTGAAACCAAATGTTGCCAATATCCTCTTCTTCAATTTTTGTGAACAAAAATTCGTTTAACATGGCCCGATAACGATCGCCATTGACTGTAACGGCCACTCCTTGCTCAATGGCCCAATTATGCCTCTGGACCAAAATCTGCACCAAACAGTGCCTCGTCGGCGGGTTTTCTGTGCCCCAAATGCGACAATTTTGCTTGTTTACATACCCGCCAAGATCAAAATGAGCTTCATCTGAAAAGATGATTTTTTTTTGGCAAAATCGGCATCTTCTGTAAGTCGATCGCAGGCCCACGTAGCGAAGCGAAAACGCATTGGAATGTCAGTTGGCTCTTTCAGCGGAAGGATAAAACTAATTATTTATCAATTCAGACATGAGCTAAGTGTTACTATTCACGAAATAAGCACTAGTTGAAAAAAAAACCTTAGATGGCGGACCCTTTACATACATTGCTCTGGTAAAAACTTTAAATTAAATTTTTTTAAATATTGGACACCTAAGTGTTAAGGATTCGATTTTCTAATTATTATTGTTCGAACTTTATTTGCTTCTATATTTATGATTGGATTAAGCTAAACTTGGTATCGCTCTCTTTATGCCAGATTACATGTGATAATTATTGATGAACAAGTTAAATCAATGATAATTGTAAATATACTGACCAACACCAGCAGAACGGAACAACAAGCTATTCTCGCTATAAAGTCGGTTTGTCCGTCTATGTGTCACAGGCTCTTTTTTCCAGAACCGTAAGAGCTACAGACCTTAAATTTTTATAGAATATGTAAAACTTGGCCCTCTACAACATGATACCAGTTGTGGTATTATCATTAATGCTAAATAATGAAGAGAATAGCTATAAAAGTTGCGTCATTCGATTTTGGAAACTGAGTGTTTGAAATATGGGGTTTTTGACACTTAAATCCCACTGTTGAACGTAGACCATTGAATTGTAAAAAACACATGTTTTATAAGATTTCCACTCCCCACCAAAGTCACTTTACTCAAACTACTGGCGCCATCTGCAAGTCAGAATTATCCTCATAAAATCGTTTAGATATTGTAAAAACCGATTGAAACCATGTTACTACTTCAATTACTTCCCTGCCACTTTTATTGAAGGATATAGAAAAATGATTTGTTATTTAAAATATTTTTTAATTATTTACAAAGCAAAAAAAAAAAAAAAAAATGTGGGGCTTATATAAAATATAATTAATTTTATTTTAATAAAATAACCAAACAATAAGAACAAAATACAAACAACTAAAACAGTTTCTATTTTTCACACATACCTACACATAAAATCAGAAAGCAACACAAAAACAAAACAACATAAATAAACTAAATAGAACTCTGATTGAACTAATATATCAAACATTGACTTGGAACAAAATGCATAAAAAGAAAAAAAAAATTTACTACAACAAAAACCAATTTATAAGAATCTATTTTATCGAATAAAATTTTAATTAAAATGATTTTTTCTTTTTCGTTGTCATAGTTGTTGCTGTTGTTCATTGTTGTTTAATAAATATGCCAGTAGCATAAATGTGAAAAAGATACAAACTCAAGATGTAATACAAATTTTAAAATTGAAAATAAAAAAGGGGGGGGGGGGAATATAGTAATAACAAGTAGCTGATGTTGCTGTAGTTATTTGCTGTAATTACTAATAAAATATTTAAGATACAGATACAAGAATTGCATTCACTGCCGTCTAAAAGAATTTTATAGAAAACTAAAACAACTACGAGGAGCAGAAAACTAAATAACTAATAGGCAATTTGTTACACCCTCTCTTTGCTGCAAAAGCCAACATGTATAAATACATACATACATACATATTTAGTTACATGTACATAGAAGCCAGTATTTGGACTGGCATCTTGGTCATTACGGCATGGCGAATATATTGCAAGCACCAGCAGCACAATTGTGTGGTGTGCCAGCATTTAAGAATTCTAGTAATTGTATGTTAAAGTTAAAATTATTTTGAATAAGTTTTTTAATACATCCCAGCAGAGAGGAGTAACTTTGAAGGAATATTCAATAAGTTGTCTTTTGCGCAGTCATATTAAAAATTTTAAGATGCGACAAACAAAAGGCTTGTTTGTGTTTAAGCATTGCACTTACTATTTGGAGTAATGTATGATAGAAGTCTCATTTAGTCATAGTGAAAATTAATACAAGTATTTTAGTCGGCTAGAATTTCATGCAAAACTAAAAAGTTATTACACCAATGGATCAGTCAAATCAATCATTAACCATATAACCTCAGCTTATAGGGCCTTTTTTACCCTTCTAGTAGGAAAATGAATAAACAAGAAAATAATTCTGCCACTTCGAAAAAATATATGAACCAAACTGGAAGTAAACTATTTCAAACCAAAAAAATTTAAAATCTGCTAAGAGGAGGTATGTGAAATATAAAATTAAATTTTATGGGGCATGCCGCCGCCCATTTTTTTATGCAAGATTGTGTACTTTTCAGAGCTCAGGGTGTATCTTAAGTTTTGTAATAATCGATAAAGTAGAACCACTTTAAACAAAAAATTAATTTTTAATGTGTGTGACTCCGCCCATTGTTTTAAATTGAAGATTGTGTCAATTTTAGAGCTAAAGGTGTGTGGTAAGTTTCGTAAAAATCAGTTAAGCATAATTACTTGAGATATAACAATACATTTGATGGGCGTAGCCCCGCCCTTGTCTTAACTTTAAAATTGCATAATTAAAAAAACCAAAGGTGTTTGCTACATTCCGCAGCAATCAAACAAGTACAATATCATAAAATCAAATATTAATAAAATTGTGGTCCTATACCCGCCCACTTTTATACAATGGGATCAATGGAATGCTCTCAACAAAAAAGTATTTTTACAATCACTCTTAAATGTACCGAGTTATGAAGTAAGAATGTCAAAAAAAAAGACGAACTGATACCCTCCTCCTTTTTTGAAGTCGGTTAAAAACTTGCATTCATAATTCTATTTTAAAGTTACTAGAAACTATGATAATTTACCCATTTTAGAACCTAAATTCGAGATCTTATTTATTTTATAAAATTTTGTTTGCTGGGATATTGGATATGAAAGTACATAAAGTGACCATTTCCTTGAAAACAAAGAAGGCAGCTTATATTTTTTAAACATTTGGGTTCTTCAAAATTTCAAACTATTCATACTTAAGGAACAATATAACTATTTCAAAGCAAAGATGAAGATGATTGTTTTCTTATTTATCATTTAAACATTTTTTTTAATTAATTTTAATTGTTTTTTAGAGAAATAAAAATGAAATAGTGTATTCATAATTTCTTAAGCAACTACTTGTTTGAAAATATTTTTAGTACAATTGCAAATTTAAATGAAAAATGCATTCAACCTAGTAGTTTAATTAACAATATTGAGAATATTTAATTAACCAACAAAAATATGCAAAATCTACTGAAATTAAGTTTATCTATGGGAAACTAATGAAAGCGCACAACAGGCCTATACTGGCTTTTGTGTATGTTCCCGGACGTGGGCATAGTGGCTCCTCTTTTCAATCTAATATAACATAACCTAAATAGAATATGTATAACTCTATAGGACCTTAGTCACCGTCATATTCATTATTCTTTTTTTTCTGTATCATCTAGTTTTATTTATTAGAAAACTTTTAAGCACTAACGTTGGAAAATTTCTAGCTTCTGAATTAGTTTCCAGACACACCTGATAAATACTTAAGATAAACACTCATTAAATTGCACGACTTTTGAAAAAATGCAACCCTAATCTAATACTTTTGAAAATTTTTCATAAACTCAATCTTCTGAAAAGCCGTATAATTTTGTAAGTAAAGAACACTGAGGCAAAATTGAAGAAACTTATAATACTACACATATAATATATAAAATTTAATAGTAGATAGCTTAAAATAAATCAATTATAGCATAACGGTCTAATTCATAAAAATTCCTTATTTCGGCTTTAATCTGTACATTACTTGTGAAACAGATTTTGCTTTATCAAGCTCTAATAAAAATTTGTATTCATAACTGATTAATATCAGCTATTAAAAGATTTTGCTTCTTTTGTAATTTTATGTTGGTAACATCATGCTACTTTCGCTCTCATTTTATGTTTAGTGATGCCTACAACGAAGAATCGATTATCTAGTTAGTCTGTTTGAGACGAAAAAAAGTAAATCATTACGCATAATGTTATTAAAAAAATAACTTAAAAAGTAGGCGTTTCACTTTTTATTAATAAATTGACCAAAAAAAAAATTTAATGTTACAAAAAATTGTATTTAAACACATTTATATTCGGCTCAGTACAGGGTAGGCAAGTACCCATTTTTTTGCAGTCGATTATGCATCACTATTTTGTTTTAATTTTAAAATGTTATTGTACATACATACATACATATGTAAGCATGCAGTACCATACAAACGTACATATGCTTGTACTTACATACGCCCTTATGTATATAATTCTATTTTTCTTTTTCCCAATGAATGGGATTTCTTTAATTTTTAACGATGTTTATAATTATGTATGTATTTTTCTTTTTGTACAATTATGCATACATACATATGTACATGTACCGACTTACATAAATTAATAAATTTGCCCAAGAACATTATTCAGGAGACATGCATAAGCATAAAAAAGATACATAAAAGTGAGAAACCACAGAAAATCTCACATAAGGGATAAAAAAATCAAGAAAATATTATTTATAATTGTTTATCAAACGCTTAAAGTAGCATGGAAGCTACATTAAAAATCTCTGAGTTATAAAACGTTTATTAAACGTCTAATAGGCTATTAATAATTTATGAATACACATTAAGCGATTTTTGACTATTAATGTGTTATTGAACTGTTAATAATCATTTATGAATTAGACCGTAAATATATATTTGCCTGGATATAAATAATTATGTCATAATACATTTATGCCTTGATGTAATTATCTCATTATACACTTATGTCTGGACATAATTATGTTTAAATATGTGCATTAGTGTCCCTTTGTATCAGTTGTTGTAGAAAAGTTCAAGTGATGAAGGCATAGTCACTGGTCACTGAACTATATACCGACTTCAGCAGATGCTAATAATAATGTAACATCAGATCGCCCTCCTTCGTGGATATTGTGTAGCAGAATCATCGGCGAAGTAAAATAACCAATAAAATTACTGCTCAACATAGCTTCCAAAAAAAAATTAATTCGATTTATTTAACACCAGAGGTGCTGCAAAACTGTTGTTTTATGATGCTTTCCTCTATATCTGCCTTCACCGCCTATCTACTCCATCACTATCCCTTTCATAAAAAGGTAACACCTAATAATAGTAGTAGGCAATTATTGCCTGAGTGTTACTTCTTAATAAAAAAATAAATGTTACTTGCTGTAGTGTGCATAAAATTACACTAACTTTGAAAATTGCAAGTGTCTATTAGACCCCTGCAAAAGACAACTTACAAGAACTTTTAAGACATGAGGGATTTTTAAATGCTTCATTGAAGCGAAATCTTTTAAAACAAATGCTAAACAACTCTATTTGCAAGGCATTTGTTTCAGTAATTGTATAGGTCGAAGCAAAGGCCGTGGTACAATGAATCCGTCATAGGTTAAACTTCGTCTTTTTTAACTGACGGACTGTGCCCTGCCTTAAAGAAGAAAATACTTCCTGACGGAAAAATGTATGATACTTCCCTTCTTCACACGCATGGGCGCGTATATAAACGTCATAAATGTGCATACATACATACACACATAAGGTGTGTGTATGCTCTTAGATATTTCCGCGCACATACCAACGCACACATCCATTGACATTAGTTGTGTGCGCTTGCTTTAAAAAACCACCCACATGTACACTAATGGCCTATTTCCCACCTGCGAAAAAAAAACGTTCGACTTACAATTTATATTGAAAACAACAATAAAATACGAAAATTTGTTTTTGTTTTCAATGTAAATTGTAAGTCGAACGTTTTCTTTCGCAGGTGGGAAATAGGCCATAACATCAATAAATCCATCGCGCTTCCCTTATTAAACGACATCATTTACTATTGGTTTAGTACAGTCTCCCGCAAAATCAAATATGTTTGTATTGGTGAGATGATAAACTTGCACTTGAAGAAAAGTTTTGTAATTTAAAATATATGATGTGGTTATTAGTTGTTTGAATTTTTCTTGTAAATAAGCAATTTAATAAAAACTTAAGTAAAAATTAAAAATCTAAAACTCCATTCAACAATGAAGTGAGTAAATTCCAAATTAAATTTATTCGCAGCGCTGTGGAAACTATTACAATACCTTTTTAAACTATCTTCCCTACCATTTTTTAATGTTTCATAACATAAAATGCATTGCATATTCTGCTTCTATAATTTTTTAAATATTTTTTTTGCTGTAAAAATTCATTAAATTTTAATTTTAATTTCGTTCGGTGTGCTCAAAAAAAAACTAAACAAAACGCCAGCAAAAAAATTCGTACATGCGTGCATAACTTCATTCTTCGCTTTCACAGTGACGACTAAATGAAAGAGCATAAGCATGTATGTGATTTTCATCCCCACAATTGTGGTATGGCTTGCGGGTTATTGGTTTAGTAGAATACATGCTACGACAATACATTTATAAAACAAGACGTATTTACATTTCAATACTGCTTGCGCAGCCATCTAGTTTCTAAATATAATTATCTGTACACAGAAAAAAGTATTCACCAATTAATATTTTCAATTAAGAATTTAATTAATTCAATTAAATTTTTAATTGTATTAATTAATTTGAGTGGAAAAACTTAATTGATAGTATCAAATTTTTTACAGGTGAAAATTTAATTAATTTTTTAATTGATATTACAAATATCTTAATTAATATTACAAAATCATTCATATTACTTTTTTGTGTGTATATTACATTAGGATTTAATTATTTTTAGTTGTTCGCCTTAGATTATTCTATAATTTTTAACTGTCATAACTGTTTATTGTTGTTTATTGCTTGTTGCAGATCCGTAGAGTTGTTGCGCTATTGCGTTTATGATTGCGAGCAAGCGCATTAACAATCTAGAGGAAAGCTTTCTCATACCCAAGGGATCATTCAAAATTTAAACAACTGAAATGCCTATGACCTCTCCAATCTCCTTGCTTTCAATCTCATATCAGACAACACCATATTGCGAAGTTTTTCAATTGTTTCGCATGTATGCACCTCAAATGGGCATCCAGAACGTTTTTCACCTTCCTTGCCCATACAGTCACAACGAAAATCAGTGCACACGTAACATAAAACTCTACATTTAAGAACTTTAAACATCACATATAATATATATTTTTTCTACCTTTTATGTTATAGAAAAAAAAAATATTTATCTAACAGAACAATTTACTTTCGGAAATTTTTTCTTGTAAATAGAATGCTGCTGGTCACCTCTTTCAACCAAATCAATCGCGACAAAACATTAAATACTTTGAGGAGAAAAAGAAAAAATTTACAAAATTTAAAAAAAAATATAAAAAAAGATTTTAGATTCTAATAAAGATAAAACGAAACTTGTATAAATGTCCGTCCAATCCGTGTGGCTACACAAAAAACTGTCCAACATGTGATGTTGGAAGAGCACAGCTTCATCATTATGGTGCACACACCAAAAATTTAAACCTTCAATAATGCAGACTTGGCTTAAAAATATCTATCGTAGGTTCTTTTTGAGTGATCAGTTTTGTTGTTGCTGCTGTTGTTGTTGTTGCAAGTGTGTTTTTTCGGGTTTTGAAAAATTGCAGTAGTTGTTTTGCAAACTAAATTGGCCTAGACTCCAACTGTCTGTGTCTGCCAGAGGGGCGAATGGAGGAGCAAAAAAAAATTAGTTTTTTGGTGGCCATTATAATCTTATGCCATCTAACTATCGATCTTTCATCGATGGCTGTGGCAACATGGCAGACACTTTCATAGAAGTTATGTTTTCCTTTTTCTGCTCTTTGCAAGCAACATTTTCGCTGCCAACTTAAAACTATCCAGTATGTTGTTGTTGCAGCGAATAGGTTTAAATGGTTGTTGTGTGCCTGTTCGAGTGACGACATGCACTGATGAAAACTGGAAGCTGTTTAACCACTTTTTTCCTTTTTTTTGGTTAATAATTTTTCGTAATTTTGATATGGATGCTGGTTTGGTTTTTTTTTGGCTTATGAGCGCCTTAGAAACAGACAAACACATTTGGAAAAATTTTTAGTTTAGTTTTTATGAAAGTAAAACAATATTGCATGATGATGATGAGGATGCTGATGATAAGTGAGTGAGGCACCTTGAAAATTGCCGCCACATTTTGCTACTGCCACTGCCTAGAGCTGTCTGTCTTCGCTGGTAAATCTTTGAAGGCTGCTACGTATTGTGTAGTTATTATTTGTTGCAGCATTTTGTTGTTCGTTTGGCCTGTTGCATATGGAGGGCGTGTTGGTGATGGCACTCACATCTGAATGTGTGTGTGTGTGTGCGTGTGTTTGCTAGCACAATGTAATTTCTGTTAGAATATTGTTTGGTTCTTGTGCTGTTTTTTTTTTTGCATTAGTGCATCCTCCGCCAGCTGGGCATTGCCACTGACATTGATTATGATGGACGGTGATTTGATGTTACTTGTCTTTTGTTGCAGCTACTGCTACTTTTACCTCAGATACTCACATTGTTTTATTTTTCAAGTTGCTGTTGATATTTTTATGTTGCAAGCTTGAGGAAATTTGTTATTGTAAGCTGCAGCCAATTTAAAAATTTCAGTGATTTTTTTTTAATCTAATTCTAATTCGATCTTAAACGAAATGAAGTATTGCTCATATTTTTCACAGAGTTTGATATATGATATATTTTTAATTTAGCTTAGGAGAAGAATATTTAAAAATTTTTAATTATTTTTTCTTTTTTTGTAACTTGACGAGTGTTTTTAATCAACTTCCAAAAAGGGGGAGATAATCAATTCGTCTGCATTTATAACTCCACCATTTTAAGACTGATAATAATTTTTTTGTCTAATGGGTGTAGGTTCCATCTGGTTCCATTGCCAAAAAAAAATGCAAAAGTAAGACCGTTAAATATTAGCCCAATTCACAATCTTGTGCAAATGATCTTGCATCGTTGCATGTGCAAAGTAGTATAGTATATTGATACTCACCACTTTGAATTGTTAAGTGGTGAGTATCAATATAATATACCATTTTGCACATGCAAGGTCGCAAGACCATTTGCACAAGATTGTGAATTGGGCTATTATATTTTTATTTTATTTCAGAGAAGTAACAGTCAGGCAACGAAACTAAGCACACACCTTGGTCTTTTGTATTGCCACAATTTGAAACTTTTAAAAAATTAGCGGAGTCATGCCCATTAAAATTTGATATAATATATCGCATTTTTCTATCTAGTATATTCTTTAACTTTAAAAATGGCACGATCCTGCATTAAAAAAGTGAGCGGAGCCATGCCTATGAAAGTTAAGTATTAAATTATATGTGTGTTTTATAACTTATCCGATCGCCACGAATCTTGGCAAACAGTTTAGGCTCTTGAAATTGTACGATCACTCATTAAAACTTGGCAAAAAGTTTGAGCTCTTCGAATAGTATGTTTTTGTGCTAGTAATTGATTGTTTCCTTATATTTTGAACGGTTTGCTACCTGTGGACCTGAACTGGGGGGAAAGGTAAAAAATCGAGTTGTTTTCTTAAATTTTTTGTGATTGCGATCTTGAAGATGAACTTTTTTTTATTTTATATGTTCACAATTTCACTGTGAAACAAATTCAGGTCAGCAAAAGTTAGGTCCATTCTGAGAGCGAGGGGTGAAAATAGAGGCTAAATTAGAAGACCCGTATTGCGGCGTTTGTTTATGTTAGTTCGAATTTTTTTTAATCGACCTTCGAACTTTGCAGTCAAATGCCGATTTTCAGCATATTGTTGATATTGTCGACTAATTGATATTTTTTAAATCTGTAAATGCCAAATTATTGCTAGAGACCTGTGCAATAATTAAAATTTAAAAAAAAAATTTATTTAGAAAATTTTTGTGGCGCTTATGAAGCAAAATGTTGGAAAAATTATTTGTTTTTCATGCTTTTTGAAAATATTTTTCACTTTTTTGCTTTCTGTTTGATCTATAATATGCTTCTCAGTTTCTTCAATAAATTTAATTTGAAAAGAAAACAATCATAATACAAAACTTGCGTTTTCTAACTTAATATTAATTTACTTCTCATTTTTTATGTACCAATTTTGTTCAGTGTTGGTTTTGTAGAAACATTGAAAAAGAAATTATAAAAACATGGAAAAAATATAATTTTGAAATATTAGTTAGGAAAAGTTTTAAGTAAAAAAATTAAATAAATTAAATTATTGATTTGGCCAGTTGCCGTTTAGCAGGTGGCTGTGGATCAACATCACTGCTCTCTCTAATATCTTGGTCTTTTTGTTCTTTATGACAAGAGCTACAACCTTGCTTCCGAGAGTAAATCAAAATTACGAACGGTTTGCGAGACATGAGCCTGAGAAAACGCAAAAATGATACCGAGGCCCCAAATCTTATAAAATTATAATTATAAAAATAAATATAAAAACTAAGTATATGACTTGGAGCAAAACTAGGAGACATGGGTCTTTTTTCAATCTTCTATCACGTTGTAGTGTCCGCATATGGTTATATTGCTTGGTGTTGCACTGTGTTACTAATCAATTAAAATTCGTCCCTGAACTATTAAAGGGGGCTTAACCGCGCAAAAGAGAGTGAGTGTCACGAAACAACAACAACAAAAAATCAAAATAAATTTAAAAAAAATATTATTTATTCGATTTCAATAAACCAAAAAGTAGCAAAAAGTATATGCATTTTTTGTTTACATGGAATGTAAAGCAATGAAACAAAATACTAAACGAATCCAATTGCGAATTGAGTGCAACACAATTGGTCGAAAAATGTGACAGCAACAACAAATAACAACTTAAAATAATAAACAATAACAAACAAAAAAAATATACATATATTCACTAAAAAAATTATAGCAAATATAAATAAAATTTTTATTTATTTGCTGTGGAAGAAAAACAGCTGAAAAAATAGTTGACAAAAAACCCAATGAAACGATATAAAATGGAACTTGGTGAGCAGAACGTACGAACGTCAGTATGTTTGTATGTGAAAATAAAACGCGTTGGGCATAGAATTTCTTCCTGTATTATTTAGAGAAAAATATACTGACCGTACATATGTACATACATATGTACATATATACGAGTATCTCGCTGCAACGTGCTGCAATTATGAGTTCTATTTTTTTTTAAATGGAGCTGTGTTTTTCGTAATTTGAATTGCTTTTCGAACGAAATAAGTTGCAGGCTGCCAGCGACATTAAGACTAATACTTTTTTAGTTGATGTTGCGATAGTCAGCAGTGTTGCCATTTTGGCTTTTTAGTGAAATATTTTAGTATTCTATCATTCTTTTAACCCATTAACCGCCAGTGTGAAACCAATGACGGTAATTAACAAAAAAGTTTATCTTTAATTTCATTGTGCTCAAAGTTAACATAAAGTAATGGAAAAATTAAAAAAAAAATAATAAGTGGACGGAGTAAGGAGGGTGTACTCAATTGAGTACAGCGGCGGTTTACAGGTGGTATTTTTCAAAACATGATTTTTCAATACATAGCGTTTTCAAAAATTTTTGCACTGCCAGCGAACTCTTGCATGGCACTCGACACATCTTAGTTGATTTTCTAACTTTTTGGGGTAGTGCCCTATACCATCTAGTGTCAACCCTAGGACCATTGAAGACGAGAGTCGAGCTTTAGTTTGCGTATTTTGCCGTAAATAGTATCTTGCAATGTAACGTCGGAATAAAAGCTGATCCATGTTATCATTATGAGTCATTACATATAACCGCCAAGCGTTTGCAATAGCCATATCTATTATGTAGGTGAACAAGACCCACCACCATTTCTTACCTCGAATGGCAATTCTGTACCTAAACTTTTTTTGCCTGGATCACGTAATCAAATTTAAATCACAATAAACTGTTTCAGAGATGTCAAAATAACATAAGACTTATGGATGATATTTCTTTTCAAGTTGGTAAACATAGCCTCTAAAACAATGGTAACTCACTTCAATACAATCATATTTTTTTGGATTAGGTGTAGAGTTGAATAATGGGCGTTATCGTGATTCGCGTATTTCGACTTCGACTAAAAAAATTTGGTTCTAGATTAAAAAATACTTTGTTTATTTACTTTTATTTTTTGGTAGAAAGAATTCTAATGATATGTTCGTGGATTTACATGATATTTGTATACAAGTATATATGCAGATTTTTTTGCACGAAAATATATTTTCCTCTATCGTCTATATAAACACATCTTACCTTATAAAATAATGAAAATGAATTATAATTATCGCTATCCAATTTTTAGCGAGAGCCGTTGAAAAAAGTCTGTCCGAAAAAACTTAGTTTCATCCCATTAAAAGACTATTAGTGTTTTCACACTGACATGATTTTAATAAAAGTTGGTTTTAACGTTAAAACCAACTGTTAAAATCTTGTTTTTGTTAAAACCAAATTAAAACCATTTTTGAATTGGTTTTAAGTTGTTTTTATGAAATGCAACCTTGTTTTCGCTGTGATAAATGCAGTGCTGCCAAGTTAAAATGACCAACAGCAGCTGATAATGTTATACCAGTGAATAACAATAGACGGCGCTTGAAAAATTTTCAACTTAAAAATGGATGAAGCAGCAACAATAATCAAAAATTATGGGAAAAAAAGAGTTTTTTGGAAGGAAAACAACGAAAATATTTTAAACTCAACTGTGGAAAGTGAAAATAGACAATATTACTGACATTCATCTGCCTATAAAAAAGGTTTATCTTATAATGTATTTGTGCATTTTTATATTATTAGCAATATTTCCAAGCACTTCTTCATTCTGTATAAGAAGTTAAAAACAAAATTTATTTACAAAATATAAAATAATTTCCATTTTAGAGCGCATTGTGAAATATCTCAGTTTTTCATACAAACAAAAACAGTTGAACAGTATGTCCAACAAGTGTTATTAAAAAGCAGAAAAAATGCAACAACAAATACACGCGTTTCGGCAGGAGATTTATTTTATTTTGAGCAAAGTTATTAGACAGCCTGTGAGTTAAAACCTGAATTTAACAAACTTGCAGTGTGAAAGCAAAATCAGCTGTTTGTGGTTTTAACGTTAAAACCAGTACCTGGATTCACTAACTTTTATTACGATAATCGTATCGCTATAATAAATATAACGAAAATTTATCGACTTTGCTATTCAGTAACATATTTTAACGATATTCGCTGTCGGTTGGAGGAAAATAAAATAAAGTCACAAGCTAAAATTTAGTGAGTTTTTATTTATCATTCTTTATGCTTTTCGCTTATTTTTACATTTTCTATACAGAGATACCACAAAATATTGAATTAAATGGCGATTAAGATAATGTTGGAGACTATCGTAAAAAATAAATTACGGAATCACATTATCGTTATCACAAACGAATAAATATGTCGATAAATATTACGATTTTCGGTTCGCAAAAAGTTACAGAATCCAGGTACAAGTTTTAACTTTCAGTGTGAAAACACTATATGATAGACCATATATAGGGAATAATTATATAGAAGAAAGATGTTGCGGTATTCGTTCTAAACAAAAATGGTTATAAAAATTTTTCCGAAAATCGCCGCATTTAAAAGTTATGGTGCCAAAAGTGTTTATAGCCAGGATAGGTTATTTTTTAGGTGAAAAGTGCAATGCGCATGGTCGGTAGATAGGCAAAATATCAGTGCAAGTTTTAGACGGATGTGATTTTTTATGGCTAGTCTATCAGAAACTGCCGGTGCACAGTGTTGCGAAACCGGAATTTTTTGGAAATCATATTGCCTAAACTGTAATTTTAATTGTATCGATGAGAAACTTCTACAGATTGGTGAGAATGAAATCCCAAACAGAATGAGTGAAAAAAAATTTACACCGAAAAAAATTGTTGGGTCAAATTTTCAACAAAAGTCAAAAATAAAAAAAAAATTGTTCGAAAAATTTAAAAAAAAATTTGTTTTAATTCTTCTTTTATTTCTGATAAATACCCTGTGATTAGTTTTTAAAATAAATTATAGGGTGGTCCGAACAAGAATTATAAACGTCAAATTTTCATGATTTTTCGATATTTGTTGAATAACTCTGAAATTTTATATAAAACCAAAATCTATTTCATTTCTTATTTGAAAGGTGGCAATAAAAGGTTTAATTTAATACCGGTTTGAAGTCAATAGCTTCAGTTTTAAGAGAGTTATGCTCATTTTTGTGGAGTGCTAGAATAGATGTAGAATAAAAAAAAAATTTGAAGATACTATTTTATAACACAGGCCTATTTTATTGCATTCTACAGAAAAATTACAAATTATCAGTCATCTACCAATAAGTTCATTGCTTCCTCTGATAATTCCAGGTGTTTGTTCTCCTTCAGTATTCTCCTACTTGTGATTGCGGGATCAGAATTGGCGAGCAGATAATGTAATATGTCTTCACAATTGTCTTTTCAATTTATCTTTTATGTTTGGAAATATTAAACTACTTTTCACTCCATGCTCATGATCAAGCAATTTCAAAACATCCTCCACGTTTCTAGTTGTACTCTGTTGCATCAACTCATGCAGTTCCTGATAGGAAATTTTAATGTATTCCATAATTCTTGACTGTCAAAATTATAATGGAAACCACAGTGAACTTCATTGCACTTTTATATGCATAGTGGAGAAAGATAACGACGTAAAGGCCGCATTCCACCATAAAAACAAAGGGGGAGAGAGAGAGCGAAAGAGAGAGAATAAAATAGTAAAACAACAGAGAGAGAGAAAGGTACCACCACAAGCTAAAAGAAAACACTATATAAAGACGGACACACACGCGGACTAATTAGTGACAAAAAAGAAAACACTGAAGATGGCGATTAGCCGAAACCGGTCTGAAAATAATAAAAATTTGACGTGGGATGACGAAAAGTCACCCGAAAACCAATATGATTAAATTATTCAATAAGTGATTCCGAGAATTTCCGTTCTATTTCTATGGAATAAATACTGAGAGTGATATACTAAAATCGCTATAACTCCCAGGAGGGCAGGTATGGGCAGCTGATTTTTTCACAGTTCGTTGAAAACAAATTATGTAACATTTCTGTAGTGGTTTGGAACTGGGACTCTCTGGGACTTTTTAGATATTGCTTACCTAACCCAAATTTTAAGGAAAAATGGATATTTAGTCGGGTTTTCGCTCTAAAAAAGGTGCATATGAAAATGTCTCAAACAACATTCCTTTTTTTTTACAGAAGATACTTGTCCAAAGGCAGATTTGTTTTCCGAATCAAAATATCTGTCACCAAAATCAAATGAAATCATTTTGAATACAGCCCTGAAATCCCCTCTTTTCGTGAAAATTTTGTATATTTGACTTCTAAAATCAATTAAAAATCAACGGGCCAACATAAAAATAAGCTTTATGTGTTTTTTGTTTACTTTTAATGTCTGTGACAAAATTGCATCATTAAAAACACTGAAAAAAATAATCGGAAAAAAGTTACTTTTCCACTAGCCGCAACACAGTGCGGTGGAGCGAATAATATAAATACTTTGGACAATTTGGGTGGTCTAATGTGTATTCAAGTTTTTTAGATGTGGGTGTGTGTGCTATCAGAATAGGCTGTTTGGCATGTTGAAGTCGTCTGTAGTTAATTATTTTAAAAACAGATATATATTAACAATGCAAAAAATGCAAAATAAATTATTCAACTATTGCTAATATCGAAAATAAAATATTTGAATCGAGTTGGTTAGTCGAAAAATTGCAATAGACCAAAAAATAAGTAAACTATTTTTCTTTTACAAAACAAATATGTATGTATTTAACATTGTTTGTATTCATATACGTCGTCCGATATCGATGAAGGGTATATAAATTCAGCTAATCCGAATATAACACTCTTACTTGCTTTATTTTCAAAAGGAAATTTTAGTTTAAGTAACATGTTGCTGTTACAAAAACTGTAAACAAAAAACAATTGGGGTATTCACAAGGGTGTCCTAAGTGTCATAAAGTCCTAACATTTTAAACCAGTTTAAAACTATTTTTGTTTTCTTTCATATAAAGGGATTACTATATTAATACAATTCTTCACTCTATGTATTTGTTACTGTCATAACTAATTATTTTGCATTTTACTTTTCTTTTTCGACAAAATGTCCATTTACGTTTTTGACGTTTTTCTTAAGCAAATTTCTACTCAAATCATTATATATTGCAAAAAATATAAAAATTCGCAAGGGATTAAAATAATGGAAACAATATCCTAAAGCTAATTATATAGACCGCAAAAAAAAGTAATAACTCGAGTATAGACTTACAGCATATAAATCGCGAAAACTTGCAAAAATGCGAATATGTTCTAAACATTTCCAAAGCCTCAAAAGCTGTAAACGAGCAAACTCAGTAGATTTTATGAATCAAAAATTATCTCACGTGCAAGAAATTTGCGAAAATTCGTGAATAATTTTTTAATTGAAAAAAACTTAAAATTTATTTTAAAAAATGCTTAAATTGCAAGGAATGCAAAAAACTTTTAAAAATCCGCAATTACGAAAATTCGCAAAAACTTGGTGACATCAATAATATATTAAAGTCTGATACTTATTAAAAAAAAAGTTTAAAACTGTTTAAAAAAAAAAAACAAAGAATTGGGAACAATCACTTTTATTGCAAAAATTTGCAACAAATTGCAAAAATTGTAAACAAGCTCCAAAATTACTTAGAAATGCCTAAGGACCTAAGAAATTCCAAAAATCGCAGAAAATTGGCAAAATTATGAAAATTCGCACAAATTGATAGATGTATTAAAAGTCGGTAAAATGGTAAAAAGGCAAGCCCTAAAATAACACATAAATACTTAAAGATATAAGAAATTCCAAAAAATCGGAAAAATTCGCGAAAATGAAAATTTGCAAAAACTTGCTAATACCCAAATGATAGCAAAGTATGATATAAAATAAAAGTCGTCAAATGTGTAAAAAAGGCAAAAACTGCAACAACAAAAATAATTCAATCAGACAATGATGTGGCTTGATTCAATCCTATTTTGTTAAAATTACTCACAAGAGCAATAAGCTTTATCAAAAATTACCTGATCGCAAAACTTAAGAAAATTTGCAAATAAATTCCAAAGCCTTAAAATTTTAAAAGGTCAAATGCTCGAAGAAAATTTGTTTTACATATTGCAAAAATTCGCAAATAATTATCGGAAACAGATAGAAGCCGTTAAATAATTCTCTCATAATTTTGCATATTCGTACCAAATATTATTTAATTTTTGTAATATTTTTTCTCATTTGTTTTGTAACATATTATTTATGTTTCAACTAACACACTAAAATATGAGGAGTTGCTCACAGCAGTCGTATTTTAAACTAGTTTAAAAGTTTAGAACATTATGACGTTATGACTTTAACACTACCGTTTGAATACCCCAAATGTGTACTTAAGCTTAAATTGTTTTTGCTATAAAATTGAAACGGTATATCCTATGGTTCCAAAATTTTGACATTCTACTGCCAATGATAACAAGTTAATGATTTTTATAAAAAAAAACGCATTTCCAAAATCATGTTGGTTAAGCTTTTTTGGCGGTAATGGCTCGATATAATAATTTTTTTTGTTAAATTTCCTTTAATTCACGCTCTTTTGGCAACACTGACAACAACTAATGTTGTTGTTGTGGAAAATATTTTTTTTTTTTTTAAGTTTTTCTATATTAAATATCAAGGCCAAGTTTTTTGCATACAAATTTTATTAGTTACATAAATACAGTGAATTCTCAGTAAGCGCAAGTTCTTGATTATCACAATTTGGCTTCTAAATTTTGTAGTTATTTATCTTTTGATAATAAATAGCAAATTATGATGACACAGAAAAAATATTGAGAAGAATTAGAAATTGTACTGCAATCTTGCACTTTGACTTATAAAATTTTTAATATTTGGTATACATACTATGTACATTTGGGGGATTCAAACGCTAGTCTTTAGTGTCATAGTGTCATAAACTTTTTTCATTATTTTAATATAATTGTTTTCTCTTTCAAACAAAAATTTTAAAACATTATGACACTCTGACAATTAAGACAACCTTTTGAATCCACCAATTGTAAAATTTTCGCTTTATCGTATTTTAGTGCTCAGGAAAAATTTTTAATGCATACATAATATTAGAAGTACACTTTAAAAAATTATGAGAACATATTATTGCCTAATAATATTTCTGTATTTGGGAGACTTGAGCCAGCAGTAAAATCTGCGGGGTCAAAGTTCAAGTTCATAAGTACCTCATAGTTTATTTAAAAGTAAAACAGAAATAGAACTGCAGGATACTATAATAAAACTTATCCTAAAATGAAATAAAAATAAATAAAAAAAAGTAGTTTGTTGCAATAATTCTGAGTCAGTTTGAGCATGATCATAAGATACTTTTTTGTGTGCTCTTTATGCATTTAAAAACAACAACAATAACGAAACGTAAAACAATAATATTTTAACATTGATCATGACCCAAATTTGGCACCAACAGTAGAAAACAAAATGCATCAAAACAGCAATAAAACAAAATATATAATAAATAAGAAATACAAATACAAAGAAAGAAAAAAAAACAAATTAAGATAAAGACAAAAGCAACACAAATTACAGGAAAAACGCAATTAATTTTCCATTTTAGCATCGAGTAGCAGTCAAGTCAAGTCAGCCGCCGTCCGGCCAATAGCTTTTAGGCCTTTAACTTGTTGGCAAAACTGCAGCAGCCACACTAACTTTAACTGAAATAGTATTATTTGTTTTCTATATACCACAACAACAAAAACATAAATCTCCAAGTCTTATATTTATGGCTGTTGCGATGCAACAAAAATATAAGAGTGCAGCAGCAGGAGCAAAATAAAAGTACAGAAAAGATATCAAAGTTTTAATATAATAAACTTTTCAAGCCAGTTCCGTTCTTTTGTGGTGTTAGTCCATTTTGGTGGCAGCTTAGCTGGAGATTTTAGCGAAGCGTCAACAAATTTTTGTGCAACAATTTTAACGAATTTGGCTAAAACCACTTTTGTTGTACATATTATTGTAATTTGTTGTTGTTTTTTCTTGAAAGTGCGGATGTTGGCTGGTGATTTTAATTTTGTTAAGGCCAGTGATTCTCAAACGGGAACTTGGGTTAAAGAAAATCACTGAAAAAAAAAATGATTACTGAGATCAATATTAGTTTACTTTTTATTTAAAATAAAATGCGCTTGTCCTTCTAATAAATAAAAATAATTTTCTTCAAATAAAAAAATAATTACAAAAAATATACAAAAAATCAATTCAAAATTTAATTATTATACAAATTGTGTAAAGATTTTTTTAAGTTTTATTGCTTCAAAGTCATATTAATAATTGAATTGAGTCAATAAAAATTTTGTTTAAAAATTTTATTAATTTAAATGTTCAGTTGACTCAATTAAATATTTAATTGATTTTTGTATATTTTTCTTGAAGGGTGTCGATTGTTAACCCCCACCTAAAAAAGGGGTGTTATAAGTTCGTAGTGTGTGTCTGTGTGTCTGTGTATCTGTGTATCTGTGTGTCTGTCAGTGTCCACGTACAGGCCAAACGGCTGGACCGATTTTCATTTAGTTTTCTGTTTTCTCTTTGAAAGATGACTTAATTGAAAGGGTTTAGAGTTATGTTTGAAGAAAATCGGTCCAGCCGTTTAGAAGATATAACATCTTTTCTGAAAAAAGTCGGGGGTTTTTAAAGTTTTTAATTTTTGTTATGTTTATTGTGAACAGATATAAATATTAGTTAACAATAACCTAAACAGCCTATACCTTTTAATGCACTTCTTGCCTTGGGACTTCTTTCTTTATTTTTCTGCGTTTTCTGAAAATTGTCATGATAAATAAATTTTAAATACCAAGATAGATAATTTGAAAGCAATAATTCAAAATACAGCAAAGCGAAGACAAAATTTACATTAATTCTGAATGAGGTTGTTTGACCAATATATCGAGCCATAACCGCTAAAATAGCTTAAGCGACACATTTTTTGGACTTCGTTTTTTTTGAAAATCGACGTTTTACGATCGCAAATAATCAATTTTGGTCAAAAATTGAAGTTAGAAAATTATGTCGCTTAAGCTATT
Source organism: Tachina grossa (assembly GCA_949987645.1). NCBI lineage: Eukaryota > Metazoa > Arthropoda > Insecta > Diptera > Tachinidae > Tachina > Tachina grossa. The sequence continues at coordinate 170,061,475 of OX465274.1, read as the reverse complement.
TTGGCGGTTATGGCACGATATACCTTTAAACTTAAGATACCCATAGACTATGCAATATCATTGAGTACTTTATTGCTACTATTATTGTCGTTTAGCTTTATAGTATTAAATAAATTGCACAATATACGAAATACCGAAGTATATTTATTTGACCTAAAATCTTTTTTTATTTGAAATTGTTGCTTGTTTAATTTTGATTTCCATAAATTGCACAATATTAAAAAAGAAAATATTGCACAATATTTCTAACAATATACACATGTAAAGGTAAACAATAGCTATGCACACAGGTGCGTTTAAGAAATTTCAAGATCAAATGTTCGTAAAACATACTATATACATACATATAAAACCTTAAGCCAATTAAAGAATTTAATTAATTAAATTAAATTTAATTAACTAATTTATAAAATAGAAAAATAATGTTTAGTGATTTACCTGGAAATAACTATTGCACAGTATTGTCAACGCAATACAAAATATTTCTTGTTGCGCAATATAAATCAAAAGAGAATTGATATTATTAAGTATATTGGAAAAATTTTATTGTACAATATCAATTATTGCACAATAATATTGAAAACATGTTAGTAGCAGGGCTGTCAGATTTGACAATTTTTCGCCAAACGTGGTGATTTTTCAACTTGTTAGGCTTCTAAATTTTGGTGTAGCGACATAAAGATTTTTGTGGCGATAAATAAAATTTTTGGCGATTTTTAACAAAATTGAAATTCAAAATTCTTGTAATTCAGCAAAATTAGTTTGTTGAAGGAGTAGTTAAAAAAATAAATCCTACCAAAACTCATCTGCAAAAAATTAAAACAACTTGATTGTGTTAATTTATTCGTTTTGAATTTGGATGAAAAAAATTTAAAAAAATAATTTTTGGCGACTTTATTTCTACTTTTATCGATTTTCTGTTAAATTTTTATATAATTATTTTATAAAAAATTTATATTAAAAAAAGTTTTATATAAAATCAAATTTATTATCAAATATTTATTAAGAAAAAGTAAACTAAAAGTGATTTTTTTTATTTTATAAAAAATTTATATTAAAAAAGTTTTATATAAAATCAAATTTATTATCAAATATTTATTAAGAAAAAGTAAACTAAAAGTGATTTTGCGACTTTTAGCGATTTTTAAAAACAATTTGGCGAAATGTGTCAGACAAATTTGAGAACCCTGGTAAGTGCCTTGAGTTCATATCGTGAGTTTTGTATCTTGAAATAAGCTTTTCGTAAAAATTAAGGCTTTTTCTACTATCATTTTTATTTTACACAATCGCTCAACTCTTTAAAAAATTAAACCCTAATTTAAAGGAGCTAATTAATATTTTTCGAAGGCAATAACAACTCATCAGATCAGGGTTGCATTTTATCAAAAGTCGAACGATTGTGCAGGATAGTGAGTAAGAGTCTTTTATGAAACTAATGCTCGGCCTTAACACAGTTCATACAATAACTTTTAAAAAACGAGGTCAAAAAAATTTGTTGGTTAGGATATTTTTGGCGGTTATGACTCGATATACATATAAAGATGTTATTTTAATGAAAATACTCTTACAAATGAATTATGATTTCTTAGGGCAGTTGAAAACGTTTGTGAACCGCTGACAGGATTATCTTAATATTTATGTGTTTGTTAAAAAAGCACAAAAGAATCAAGTGCGAAAACTGTTATTTTTCTATTTAGCTTATGTTGTTTTTGTTGTTGTTGTTGTTGACGCTGCTGCTTTTGTGGCTGTTTTTTTTTTGCACTAATATAATCCATTTAATGTGACAAATCAGTAGAAATGACATTTAAACTTAATGGTACAACACAATGAATGGTTGCGCGTTGCGTCTTCGCATCATGTGCGTATCATGATGGAATTTTAAGTACCCCTCGTCGTATTACTCGAATTCAATAGCCAGTATTAAAAACATACGAACACGCGCACACTCACCCAAACACACACATACACAGAAACCATATAATATAAACAAGAAAAGGTCTAGCTACGCAAATTAGCAGCTTTCGCACGTTTGCCTATACTTAAGTGTGCCTTGAAATTTTAATTTCAAAGTATAAGCAACTTTCAACTCATTAATTGATTTCTTTGATTTCTGTTATTTAATTTTCTATCTTTATGATGTGGAATTGATTTTTGCAACTGGTTTCTCTGTAGTTGTCTCATAAATAAAATGTATTTAAGAAATTAGTTGATAAGATGGTGGGATATTTGGTAGTAAATTAGGAAAAACAATAGAAAAATTAATTTATAGATAATAATAATCAGATTGTTATCTAAAATAATTCAATCGATTACAAGTAGCAAACTATATTTTTAAATAGACAAAATCGTATATCTTATAATAAGCCTACAGTCTTACACTAAAAGAAAACACATTCATTAAGCTAAGGAAGTGGCATCATTAATAATTCTTCATTGTATGACTGAAGTTGTTCATTAACTTATTGAAAGCTTTCATTATAATTATTTATTTAGTACAATGAATGCTTACATTAGCTTGCTATTAATGACAAAACTCATTTATCCAATGAAAGTTTTTCTTTCAGTGTAGACACTTACATACCCTGCGTCTTCACGAGCCATCGACTTGAACATGACGTCGGCAGAGAAAATGTTAAAAATTCATCAACTTTCTTTGTTGCGTTGAATTTTTTCTGCCTCTCTCTTTTCTTTACACAGAAAAAATTATTCCCGAAAAATTTTTAAATAAATAGTTGTTTGAAATCAAACTTAGTTTCAGTAAATATTCTGTACTGTTCTTTGTGCCAAAAAAAAACTGTGTAGAGAAGAAACAGGCTACGACGTTTGTCGGCTACTTTTCGGCATTAACATGTATACAACACGATCAATCAAAATAAACAACAACAACCGCACAACAGCACGTTGTTCCTATTAACAAGCATGATAAACACCAACACACTGAAATAACATTTTCTCTCAGCCGAACTATGATTAATTTAAATTTTTACAAAATTTTTACCAGAATTTACAAAATTATTTGTAGGACCGCATTCAAATAAAATATTTACTGATTCAACGAATTTGGTTACTGAAAATGAAATTTAGTTTTTTTCTGTGTAACAAATCGTTACGAATGACGAATCTAAAGGCGAAAAGTAACGCTCAGCCATATGTTTGGGCATCGATGTCAGAGCATGGTCAAAACATGGACATGAGCGGTCTACATTAGCCACATGCGATGTGCGAGATGATGGTCATAACAAGTTCATGGCTAATGGAGACCCCGCTCCCCCTACACCACAAAGTTGCATAGGTATTTCAGAAGAAAACTGATATTTATAAGAAAGTTATTTCTGACGGTATATTTTTTTAACACTTACCGAATTTTCCTGAGAAAGCTGGATATATGGCTACAGAGTCAAAGTGTAGTAACCGTGTGATTCTACCTCAAGTAAAATTATTGCGCAAACTTATAATAGCAAAGGAGTACCCTGTAGCATTAAATTTAAATATTAATGACCTCGAAAAAGCAAAGAACCTAGCAGTACTATAAAAGAATTGATCAGCTTAAATGAATTCAGTGAAATATCTTTAACAGTACAGTATGTAATAACATGCTAATTTAGATGCTAATATGCCTTAGCAACTTATTAGCATGAACATTATTACTAACAAATTGAATATTAAAATAACATTAAAAATTAATTTAAATTCTTATAAAATGCTGCCAACGCTGTTTCTATTTTTGGTACATAGTTTTTGAATAAAAATCCATTTGTTCTCTTCACACATTAATTACTCAATATTAATTTATTAATTTGCGTTTTCTGTGCTACGAGTACAAGTAAACAAAAGTCAATTTAATTATTTGCAAATATATTTATTATTTCATTAATAACCATAAGCATACAAAAACCCAAATAAATTCAGTAAAGTGCGACTCTGACTCGCGCACGAAGGGTTCCGTACGAACACTAGATATGTAATTTAATACAAACTTTATCCTATATAATATATAGTTTTGACATTTTTTTTTCGTTTTTGGTGTTTTTTCGGTTTTTTTTTTTTTGTTTTGGCGGTTTTTGCGTTTTTTTTTTGGCTTTGGCGATTTTTTTAAGTTTTGGCTCTTTTTTTAGTTTTGAAACTTTATTTTTATTTTTTCGGTTTTTGGCTTTTTCCTTTTCGTCGATTTATTTTTTATTTTTGGCGAATTTTTTCATTTTTGCGATTTTTTTTATATAATTTTTTTTTTTAGTTTTGGTGACATTTTCGCGTTTTGGCGATTTTTTCGAATTTGGCGATTTATTTTAGTGTTAGAAATTTTTTTTTAATTTTGGCGATTTTTTTCGTTTTGGCGATTTTTTTTAATTTTTGACGATTTTTTTTTTTTTTTTTTTTGGTTTGGCGATTTTATAATTTTCGGTTTGTTTAGTTTTACCGTTTTTGAAAATTTCAAGTGTTTGCCTCTTACGGTTTCCAAGATATAGCAAATTGTCAAAATTACATAGTCAAAATTGCATTAACTGATGGACCACCCTTTAATTTAAATTATTTTAAATTTTAGTGTTAATTGTGGTAGTCTGTATAAAAATACACTAATTTTACAAATTTCAAGTTTCAATATACATATTTTCATACAATTGTATGTATATTACATGGGATTTTAACATTTTTCGTTGCTCGTTTTGGAACACCATTTAATTTTTAATTCTCATGTATTTGTTGTTGTAGCGGCCAAAGTTCTACATACTCTGTCTAAATTTTAGGTCCGTAGCTCCAACGGTTCCTGAGAAAATATCGTGTGACGGACAGACGGACAGCGTATCGAAAACAATAGGGTTCCTTTTCACCTTTGGTGTACGGAACCCTTAAAAAAAGAAGCATTTAATACAAAACAAAAAGTTCAAAAATAACCCATAAACAGTCATCCCACTTTAGAGGACTTAAATATTCATACAAGTACATGCAATTGCATACAAGTGCTGAATGAGTTAATATTGACGTCGATTGACAACAAATAGAATATCTTTAAAAAACTTCTGCTGGCATCTGGAAACAAAAAACAAAAAACACAAAAACTTTAAAGTAACTCTTTACACAGCTACAGACGATTCATTTTTATGCATATTATTTTTATGCATGGATACACACACACACGCACACACACACAAATAACTTATACATTTCAGCAAATTCTATTTGTTTTGCATGCAATACTAATGCATCGTATCTAACACTTGTTGCATTCAAAGCAATTATTTGCAGCTGTATCAAATAACAATATTTATTACTTTTTGCTCTATTTTTTTTATATTTTTGTGCGGCAAATTTTGCTACTTTTTTGGAAAAAAAAACTTTTCATATATATATTAATTCTCTTGTTTGTTTTTTTAGTGCAGTTTTTTTTTTGCTATCTTCCCGCTAGTTCGTGGAGTGGTTAGTTATTTCCCTTAAGTCTTACTCTTCTTAAGATAATTGGCCCAATTGTGCTGGATGGGGCTTGAGGTTAGAAGGGCTTAGTCTCACAGCTCTCAGATAATTTTGCATAGTTTATTAATTTGAACAATTTTTAAAAAATAATTTGCAAATAGTTTTATTTGTTGTCTTCATTTTCCAAAAATGTGAGGATAAATTGAAATTTAAGTAGCGGAGACAAGAACCGCAATCGTAAGCAGAGCCTACTTAGGGTACATTCTCATGCTATTTTCGGAACGTTCTTTACAAAATGTTCAGTATACATTTTCTAAAGTTTAACAAATCCCCCCCACCCCCCCAACGCCTTTCAAAGCAGCGTTTCGTAATATGTGAACAGCCACTTACTAGTTATCATTGATCATTGATTAGAGATTGGTGACCGATATCATTTTGACCATAAAAATGTGGTGTGAGGTATGATGAAAGAAATCATATGAATGGAATAAATAAAAAAAATGTATCCATTTTCTAAAGTGCGTGAAGATGGATTTTAAAGTTGATAGCACCTTGTGTAACTTTTAAAGTCATAGAAATACAACCATATGCGGACACCGCTAATAAAAGACCAACAAAAAAAAAGACCCGTCTCTTCCAGTTTTCCCCGTAGTCGTGCACTTTTTTATGGGTCCCCAAAGATTTGGAACCTCGCTATCATTTTTGCATATTCTCAGGCTCATATCTTGCATACCGTTCAGAATTTCGATTTACTTTATGAGGCAAAGTTGTAGCTCTTGTCATAAAGAACAAAAATTGTCAACATATAAAATCAAAAAAACTTTATCTTCAAGATCAAAATCGCATAAAACTTAAAAAAAATTAGATTTTTTTTACCTTTTTCCCTCTGTACCAAACTGTTCAAAGTTCAAGGAAACAATTAACTACAAAAATGTACATAGACTACAATAAACAACTTTCTAGAACTTATAAACTTCCTAGGAATGATTCTTAATACCGTTTAGGTAGCCGCAAAAGTGTAAGTTTTCCCAAAATTTTTTTAATTTCATTTGTTTGGAAATTGGATCTTGGGTATATTTTTGTAGTTGATTGTTTCCTTGAATTTTTAACGGTTTGCTACCTATGGATCTGAAGAGGGTAACAAGGTAAAACAAAATCGAATTTCTTAAATTTTTTGCGATTTTGATCTTGAAGATGAATTTTGCTTCAGAGAGTAAATCAAAATTCCGAACGGTTTGCAAGATATGAGCCTGACATTTTCCGATTATTATGAAATTTTCCGATAAAGAATCATCTGATAGGCGTGTCATAGCTAATATGTTCGCTGATTTTTTCGCCTCTACTTATTCCAATGCAATATACGATAGATCACGAAACTATCCATTTGATATACAAGAACAATAACCAATTTTGTTTACTCGTATTAATACATCCACTGTTACATCGTTTTTAAGGAAATTAAAGTTTTCAACATCTAGTGGTCCAGATGGCGTTCCTAATTGTGTTCTGATAAATTGTGCTGCGAACTTGTCGTACCCTCTCACAATTCTTTTCAACATGTCAATTAAGAGTGGATATTTTCCAAGACTTTGGAAAGAGTCATTTATAATACCATTGTTTAAATCAGGCTCTAAGTCGAAGGTAAACAATTACAGAGGTATTGCTAAGCTAAGTTCTATCCCTAAGCTTTTCGAACAATGTATTTGTGAGCATCTTTGTCACCAAATTTCATTTTTATTGACACCATCTCAACATGGGTTTCGTAAAGGACGCTCTACTTCAACTAACCTGCTGCATTTAACTACGATAATTAATATACAGACAGATGTTATTTACACTGACTTTAGTAAGGCATTTGATAGAGTTAATCATGGCCTTTTATTGAAGAAATTACATATAATGGGTTTCTCAAATAGAAGTTTGACTTGGATAGAATCGTATCTAGAAGGTCGACATCAACGTATACGCTTTAATAATGTTCTTTCAAAAAAAATTCATGTTACATCCGGTGTTCCGCAGGGCAGTCGTTTTGGAACTATTTTTTTCCTACTTTTTATCAACGATTTACCGTCCTCAGTACAATTTTCTAACATCCTAATCTATGCCGATGACGTCAAGATATTATTGAATTTAGATAATAAACACAGTCAGTCATATTTACAGCGGGATTTGGACTCATTTTTTGTTTGGTGCAAAGAAAATCTATTGATTTTAAATCTGAAAAAGTGCAAACATATGCATTTTTATAGAAGAGATAACTGTACAAGATGCTTCACTTTAGGAGGTTGCACACTGGAATGCGTCGATGAGCTTCTTGATCTCGGAGTTTTTTTTTTTTTTTTTTTTTTTTTGATCCGAAGCTTCTTTTCATTAACCACATAAATACGTGCATTAATAAGGCCCGTGGTGTATTTGGTTTCGTTAAACGTTGGGCCAAAGAATTTAACGATTCATCAGTAACGAGACAACTCTATACTTCCTTGGTTAGACCTATTCTGGAGTATTGTTCCGTCATCTGGGACCCGTATTATAATATCCACAGTGATCGCTTGGAGTCTGTACAAAAGCAGTTTCTACTCTTTCTATTGCATAATACATATCCTAACCGTGTGTCAAACTTACCATCCTATGAATCTAGATTACAACAAATCAAATTACCTACATTGAAGAGCCCAACGAAAGTTTTAAATATAATATTTATTATTAAACTTATAAACGTTGATATCTGCTCAGAGTTTCTAGTCAACGAGATGACATTTAATATACCGCAACGTCCCTTACGTCAGTTTCATCCACTGGCACTGCAATACTTTCGTCAAAACTATGCTAACGCTGATCCATTCCGTAGAATTTGTCATAACTTTAATGAACTATATAACGTTATTGATATGTCTTTGCATATAACTACTAGTTTAGTTTTATGTTATTTCATGTACGTTTTCTATGCTATATATATTAGTGTCCTGCACAAAAGTATTTATAAGACTTTTCAAGACATGAAAGATTTTTTCCAATGCTTTACTACAGCGAAATATTCTAAAAGAATCGCTAAACAACACTGTTGGCAAGACAAACCACCGAAAAAAATTACTTGCCAACAGTGTTGCTTAGCGATTCTTTTAGAATATTTCGCTGTAGTAAAGCATTTGGAAAAATCTCTCATGTCTTGAAAGGTCTTATAAATAGTCTTGTGCAGGACACTAATATATATGTATGTAGTCTGTAAGGATTTCAATCCATAGACATAAATAAGCAAATAAACAAACAAACAAAGACAAAGTGACACCGAGGCCCAAAATCTTCGGGGGCTCATAAAAAAAGCACATGACCTGGAACAAAACTGGGAGATACGAGTCCTGTTAATTTTTATTTTTATTTTTTTTTTTTTTGTCTTTTATCATGTAGTGGTGTTCGTACGTATATGGTTATATTTTTTCGTGTTGCACTGTATACAAATTGTCGTGTTTAACAGAGCTCTGTTAGCAAAGAATCAAACATCTCTGTTAAATTTCAACAGCCTTATTTTTAAAAATTATTAAGGCTTTTTAAAACAAATTTTCATAAAAAATTTTTCTTGAAGAACCTTAATAAAGTCTTAATAATTTTTATAAATAAGGCTGCAAGAATTCATTTTTTTTTTTCAAAAATTGGGTTGACATTAAATTTTGTGATAAAAATGAAACACAAATTTAGTTCCTTTAAGTAACTCTAAGCAAGTCTATACTTTATGACCTACAGGGGATTTTGTTTTTTTTTTTTTTTTTATTCTTTTTATATTTCTTATCAAATAACCTTTTATGAATTTTTATGGCGACGATAATAAAAACTAAAACATTTCAATAGTTTTCATCATTTACGCATTTCCCTCTTTCAACGGCCAATAAAAAAAAATCGAGAAACTTTTTTTTAAATATATCTTGGCTATTTTGAAACTAAAAAAAAAACTTTATATCAAAATATCTTAGTAAACAGTATTAGAAATTATGTAAAAGCACACTGCAAAATTTCAAAAAGGTGTTGTGAAAAAGGGGCCTGTGACTTGGACTTTTGTCAAGTATCTCGATAGCTCCTGCATATGTCTGTAAGTATGTGTGGCTCAGAAATACAACTGAATGTTTTTCAAAATTGAAGAGCGATCGGTTGGGTTCACAAACTGTTTAATTATTTAGTAGCGAGTTTTACTCATGTAAATTTATTTAAGCTCTCGGCGTTTATGGTTCATCGTAGTTTCCTTGATGGTAAAAAGTCTAGATAAAATACAATAAAAACTTTTTAATATATCTAACTATCGCTCCCTGTGCTTCAGTTATTTTTCAACAGCATTTCAAAAAAAAAAAAATAATAATAACAATAAATGTTGTTGTTTTCCTCGTTTTTCGGTGCAGTGAAAAGCTGTATTCGTTTCTTTTTGTTTTTTATTTTAGTTTATTTTTTTTGCGAGTGTGTCGAAATCAGGGCAAATTCATCATCGCATAAAGATAAGGTTTTATTTCATGTTGTCGCTTTTCGTACATTTAATTTGTTTTATTTTTTATTTAATTTTTTTGTCCAGTTATTTCCTGGCCCCACAGCACAACGGAGCTCTTTCTAGTGCCTCGTCTTTGGGCATAATTTCAGTTTATTTTTTTTTTTGATGTTGTTGTTGTTGCTGTTTTTTATTTATTTTAAGTGTTGTTTGCATTGTGTTGTTAATCATTTTGGTTTATTTTTATTATTGTAATATATTTTTTGTACAATAGTATTTTTTATTTTTTCGTTTTGTTTTTTTTTTTAATAAATACTTTTTTTTTTGATAATGCAAAGGTGACCTCAATTTGATGAAATTATTTTTGCACATAATTTTTTTTTATTATTTTAAATTTTTTGATAAGAATAGACTTTTTTGTGTTGTATATATTTTATTTTTTGTTGTAATCTACAAGGCATTTCGTCTACTGCTTAAATTTTGATTGTAGTTGTACTTACTATTTTACATTGTTGCATGTTGTTGGTATTATTTTAAATTTGTATAAGAGAACGACGAATATAAAGAAATATAGAATAGATTCCCAAGTTGTCTCAAGTTTTAATGAAAACTTCAGCACAATAATATTTGTATTTTTTCAATGGCAGTTCTGTATTAATGATATTCAAGGTCCATAAAAGCTCTATTGATATTGATCAATAACATTGTGTAACACGTAAAATGCGCAACATGGGACAAACCTTCGTTTATACTTAAATTAGATATCTATATAAAAATTGAACAAATATAGAATAAATCTTGAGTAAGGATCTTCCTTAAACATGAAATATATGTTTAATAAAAAAAATTATTTATTGTTATTTTTTACCCAAAAAAAAATTGTTTTCAATTTCCAAACCTGGAACCATATTTAAATTTTTCTGGTTTTTAATATTAACTAACTTATTTCTTTCTAAAATATAGAATATTTTTAGTTACCGAAGAAACAATTAGTTTTATTTAATTAATTTTATATATCACAAAAACTGTAAGTTTCTTAACGCTGGAATCATCATTTTAGATTTTTGTGATTTCTTATACATACTAATCCCTAAAAAATATAAAAAATATGTTAAGTGAACAAAAAAAAAAAAAAGGAAATAAGGAAAAATTCATTTTATTTAGCTACTTTAATATCCAAAAAATTAAAAATTTTCCAGTTCTGGAGCTGTGGTTTTTATTTTTCTAATTTTCAATACCAAAATTTTCTTTCCAAAATATAAATATATTTAATTTATAAATAAAAGAAAAAAATTAATTAGACCTAGTTACTTTTGTATATCACAAAAAGTGAACTTACACAACCCTGGAATTAAACTTTTAGATTTTTCTGATTTTTAAAACCCATATATATATATATATATATATATATATATATATATATATATATATATATATATATATATATATATATATATATATATATATTAAAAATACAAAATATGCTTAATTTAAAGGGGAAAAAATAAATTTTAGTAGGGTACTCTTATATATACCAAAAAAAAATTCAAATTTTCCAACCCTGGAATATATTTTTAGGATTTTTAATACTTATTTTATTTTTACCGAAATATAAAGTAGGCTTATTTAACAAAAAAAAAAAAAAACAACAAAAATTAGGTTAAGCTAGTTATTTTTAAATGGTAGAAAAAAGTTTAAGCTTTCCAACTCTGGAACCGTCATTTTGATTTTAATGATTTTCAATACTAACCTAGTTTAAACCATTTCTGACACACCAGTCTAGCTTTTCTGTAAGGTTCAGAAAAGCAGATGGACAGACGCACGGACGGAGAGACGGACATCGCTTATTCATCTTTCCTATTCATAAGGACCCAGAATATATATTATTTATTATAGAAATTACACATGGAATGACAAACCTATATATACCTATAATAAATAAATATCTGATGTAAATTTTTCTGAGACATTTTCTTATAAAAACAACTCTTAAGCGGCCCATACATTATACAAAATTATTGCATATGCTGTTGTACATATTATTGTCGCTTTGACCTATACTATGCAATGAATGACACAATATTTTCAACGAAAATATTGCCTAATTTTCTGGACAGGGAAAAATTAAACAACATTGAACAATGTTGCCACCACATGACAGAATTGTCTTGATTGTACAATAAAAATCAAAAGTCTTTTGATATTTGCGAATATACGTATGTATTGTGTCAACTTCGAACATGACATAGACATTGGCGATATTATTGTACAATACAAAAAATAGCACAATTATATTGCAAGTGGGTGGGCTGCTTCATGTGGAAATTACTCAAAAGAATTCACTACATATGAGTTGCTTAAGCAGCCACGAAATCCATGTAGACATGCTTAACCAACAAAAAATAAAATTTTTTTCTTATCTTATGAAATTCTCAGTAAAAAAAATTAAATTAAATAATCGAAAATTGTCGCCAATGACCGTCATAAATTGCCAGATTTTTATAAAACTCTCCATCATAACACTAGACGGCCGTCACAGTTGTAGGTCTGCTACCAACAAAGTTTTCTACTAAAGAAATATTTAAAGACATTTATTTATGGTTTAGTTTAAGGGTATAAAAAAAACATTGTAGGAAAAGCAACAGCATAAAACAAATTATATTAAGGAATTCTAACCATGACATTCGCTAAAAGGCAGCAATAACAGCAGCAGCAGTTAGTCAGCTAACACCGTACAAAATTCAGAGACTAAGGAAGTATGCGCAACAACACGATCAAAACAAATATAAACCATGCTCTGGTTACAACTAGCTTTTTTAAATTTAATCCTCTACAAGAAGTGTAGGGTAAGTTATGGAGTAGGTTTCTTTAAAGGTAGAAAGAAGCTGTTGTTGTTGTTGTAATTTCCTTTCTAGAATCTTGTGTTGTTTTCCATTTATTATTTTCCTTTTTTTTGGAATTTAAATGAAACTTTTTTGTAAGTTTGTTGGCATTATTATGTTGCCAAGATATATAGAGGGGAGAAATAATGTGCAGTAAGATAGCAAAATATAGAAGAAAAAAAAATTGCAAAAATATATACAACGGAAGGAAGGATTATAATCATTTTTATGAGATGCTGTTTTCTTAGTATTAAAAAATATGTGTAAGTAAGTGTATGCTGCTGTTGTTATTTGCTACTATCAGCCGTTCGTAGGTATTCTTGTATAAAATACAGATACCCGTTCTGCCTCATTGAAGAAAATTTCGCAGTTTTATAAATTTGGTAGCCTCATATATACACAGAAAAAAATGATTTGTAAATACGATTAATTTTTTTGTTATATCAATTAAATGATTAATTGGTCTTGAGCCTACAACGATTTTTGTAAATACAATTAACGAAATTGTAGGTTAAAGGAAAATCTGAAAAATATTTTCAATTAAATATATCAAAAAATAATTTTTTGAAATTTATTTATTTTTCCAACATTAATTTTTGTTAGATTTCAAAGTTATTTCAATTAAAGTTATTGTTATATTAACAATGCGAACTGTTGAATTTCCACACTAATGTTGATTATCATAATTGTTATGTTAACAATGCTGTTTGTTTATACACAATCACAATCCTCGAAACGATTTTTTGCTTGTCTGCGAAAAACACTAAATGTCTTTGGGCGGAGTTGAACCGGCGACCTCAGGACTAATAAACTAACTCACTTACCTCTCAGCTAAAGAGCAACACTTTATTAGATACACAAATAATGAATACACACAAAACATGATTTCTTATTTTTTCTACATGTGCGCATTCCGTTATGATATAATTTAACAAATAATTTTGTTGAGTAATTTAATTGACTAAAAAAATTTTAATTTGTTGTATCAACAATGATGATTGTTAATATTTAAATTAAATATCAACAATTTTTTTTGTTGGATGCATTTCGACAATATTTTTTTTCTGTGTACTTTAAAGTTAGTGGCATTTTAGTGTCGCTGGCACTTTAAAAATAATACCGTAGCTGGTTCCAGAGCCACAATTGCAGTTAGTGGCATTTGAAGTCGTGTTATCCTGCTGTGTTCGATGTGCTTAATGCATGACTCACTACAACTCCTAAAATTGTGCGTTGTTTAAAATAAAACGTCTTTCAGTATTACCCGGCTATGATAAATTTTTCCAGAAGGCTTTATTTATTCTTTTTACTTCTGCACATAAGAGACTATTTTCTTAGAATCGCCCAGTTGAAAGGAACTCTTCGTTACTACAATTTGTTGACGTGCAACAACTTGCCAAAATGTCTGTATGTGTATGTATGTATCTAAATCTCTATCTGTGTATCTCTTAACTATTGTAACTACGATATTTTGTTATTCTTGTTGCCGTTTTGCGAGCACCTGTTGCAAATTTTCATTCATTCAATGCTGTCCGAATATAAAATAGACACAACAACAACAGCATAAAATCTAAAATAGCAATAATAATAACAACAATAGTATCAACAACAAGCAAGCAAGGAAAGCAACTACGAGTACGTTGATATAAAACACTTGCAACTCCATCATTAAAGGGAAATTGAAAATTGTATATTATTTGGAGACCATAATAATATTATGCAACTTGTTGTTGTATAATTTTTTAATAATTGTTTTTTTTTATATTTTTTTGTTTTTGGCACTCAAATCATTCATTAATCATCGCCAACTAAACGAAAGCTTTATATTATTTAAAAAGTTTAAGGAAATTTAATGAATGTGGGTTGAATGAAACTAATTAGGGGAAATTAGGGTTTAAAAATTAAAAAGAAAAAAATGCAAAAAATGTCGGGCATCTTTTAAAATATTATTAAAAATCTAGAGGCGAAAAAAACAACAAAATATAAAATATTTTTATTCAAACATATAGAAACCTTTTCCATTACAAAACTACGCAGGATTTCTTTTTTTTAATTTTAGATAATGATAATGTTGATAAAAAGAACGCATAAAAATTACAACACTATTGTAAACTAGCGATGGCAAGCTTAAGCTTTTATTATAAAACAGCTTTCAATAACTTTTGCTAGGAACGAATCAAAACAATTCACGTATTCTATTTACATGGAAACATTTGTATATAAACGTCTGAAATTAGTTTTAACTGACACTATGCGTGCACTCTTAATAGCAACCTTCGATAACAGCGTGTTGTTCTGTTCTGCTAGTATTTGTTGTTTCTATTTTCCCTACTTCTGCATTTCGATTTGAGTTGATTTATTTTTTGTTTGAAATCTTATGCATTCTGTGTTCGGTTCAATATCATTTATAGCGACCTTCCATAACAGCATGTTGTTCTGTTCTACTACACAGAAAAAAAATATATAAGATTTATGTTCAACAAACCCATGTTGTTAAATAAAATTTTCAATTTCAATAATATTTGGCATTAACTTAAATATTGTATTTATCAATACTGCGTATTTTAAAATATCATTTAAATTACTTTGTTTGTGTTGGTGTTTATCTTGCTTGTTGATTGACTCAACGTGGTCATGTGCTGATGTTGTTGTTTATTTTGATTGTTGGTGTTGTATACGTGTAAATTCCGACAAGGAGCCGAAAAACGTCGTGGCTTGTTTTTTTTTTTTAATCAACAAATTTATTTTTAGATTATATCAACGAAATGCGCCATGCAGAAGAAACATAATAAATCATGTTCTGCGTGTATTCGTTATTTGCGTACTTAATAACGATTTGCTCTTTAGCTGAGTGGTAAGTACGTTAGTCTATTAGTCAAGAGGTTGCCGGTTCGACTCATCCCAAACGTCTTTAAATTAAAATTTAATAAAAAACCAAATTGTAAAAAAAAAATTAAATAAACAACGAAAAACAACACATTAGAAGAAGAACAAATTCATTAAAAATTTTTGGTTTTTGTTAACAACTCAATTGTAATTGGAAATAATTGAGTTAATTCTTTTTTGTCTGTGTAATGTTTAATGTTTATATTTTTCACTCTTATGGTGCGTTTCGATTTGAATCGAAGTTTTTCTCGTTTGAAAACTTAGGTATTCGGTGTTCGTTTCAACATCATTTCAATTTATTTTTCGATTGTAGGTACTCTGAGAAATTTTTGATCGAAAATCGATTATTTGCGATCGTAAATAACGTTCGAAAATAATGTCGCTTAAAATTTTTTGACGGCGTTGCCTTGATATACTCGTAATAATAAGGCCTGCAGGCAAACCATACTAATGATTTTTTTGTCGTCCGAGTCGAACTATTTGAATACAAACGACTTATGTTTTGAAGATAATGTCAAATGACTCGCAGTTCAGTGGCTACAAGGAGCAGTTTATTTAAATAATTTAGGCAATATTTGGGTGCCGAAAATAAAACATATAATTAATGATATTTTGTCTTGAAGTCAAGCAACGTGACTTGTGCATTCCTTTATCTTCACGCTATAGAGCTTTAATTCGAGCCACTGTGTCAAGCCAAACTTATTTTATTCCTTTAAGAGAAAAAGCCGATTGCTTTCTTTTCGCAAAGAGTTTATCATTTGCAAATAAAATTTGTTGTAAAAAAAAATAAAAAAAACCTGTATGTAAATTCATATTTTGTCTATAAAATTCAATTAATTAATTATACACAAACGGCCACAAAAATTGATTATTGTTTCAGGTTCGTGATATCATATATTTTTTTTATTTAAAATTGTATTTTTTTTACATAATTTTATATTTATGCAAACAACTGTTGCTCTTGTGAATAATTTTAATTTTCGCAATCAAAAATTAAATAAAAATCTACGAAGCACTTGATGTTGTGTTTTTTTCGTTGCCGTTTTTACAAGTTTTATTTTATACAATAAATTAGATAAAATTTTATTAATAAAAAAAAACAAACCTACGAAATATATATGTTGGCGTTATTGCAACGAGTCAAGATAAATATTTTACATGGACCGGAGTTTATTGCTTACAAAAAGTTTCAACAACAATGGCAGACCCGATAACACTCTATAAAGAAATACGAGTAGAAAAGAAAAAGCAAGGGAGAAGGGTTTACAAAATTTAACACATAAAAATATATGGTCCTTCGAGCCGGAGTTAAAAACGCTGGCAAATTTAGATTTCATCTCGTTGATCATAACTGTAACTAGAAGAGAAAAAAGGAACTATGACGAGTAGTTTAAGGATAAAAACATTTTTTTCCATTCTTAAATTCATAAAAAAACTGCAGCTACCGACTGCAAATCATTGTTGGGCTTGCATTAAATACATTTAAGTTGCTCAAATTCACTGCAAAGATATTGAAAATTTTGCAATCACAGCTTGTAAATCTAAGCCTTTTTTGGGTCATCGTGAAATGCATTCTCGGCTATGTAATTTTGAAACTGATGGAAAAATTTGAACTGTAGGAATAAGTTTGTAATATAAAGAATGTAAATTGTTTACCTTCTTTAATAACAACTTAGAATATTGCCCTGTTAGAACATAGTGTTGAGGAAATCTCATGTTTGTAAAGTTCTCGTAGATCTTTGGAATTGGATAATGGTTGATGATTAAGTATGGCGAAAATCGGAAGAACATGCTCTTGCAAGAGAAGCTGTAACAGCCATTTGACTCGTACTATTTTGAACAATTAATGGAATACCCTCCTATTTTTAATTACGTATAAAATTATTCCATGATTTCACTCAAAAACACTAATTTTTTGGGCTTCATTAAAAAAATCGCCCAAAACCAAATCGCTCAAAAATAAAAATGAAAAATCGCCCAAAATTTTGCCATACAAAATTTGGGTGATTTTTCATATGAAAAATCAAAA
The DNA here is from genome assembly GCA_949987645.1 of Tachina grossa. Taxonomy (NCBI): domain Eukaryota; kingdom Metazoa; phylum Arthropoda; class Insecta; order Diptera; family Tachinidae; genus Tachina; species Tachina grossa. The sequence goes on along the minus strand of OX465274.1, from coordinate 170,043,807 downwards.
TGAAAAATATGAAAATATTAAAAATAAAAATCGCCCAAAAATTTTTTCATACAAAATGTTATTAAACAGAAAAACTTTGCAAAGCAGAAAATCTTTATTATTCAGCGCCGTGTCAGGAAACACCATGGTGGAGAAAATCTTTAAGCCCGGCCGAAGATCGGCAGTGCAAGAAAACGTTCTTACGAAGGAAAACTTTGCAAGGCAGAAAACATTTATTAGGCAGCGCAGTATCGGGACACGCCATGGTTCAGAAAATTTTTCTCTATAACTTTTCTATTTTCATTTTAATATAGTAATAATTTTGAATTTTTTTCTGGTGTTTTTTAATTTTGGGCGATATCTAATTTTTTGGGGCGATTTTTCTTTTATTTTTTTTTTGTGATTTTTCATTTTTTTGCGGTGATTTTTCATTTTGAAACTTTGCGTGATTTTTCATTTTATTTTTGGGCGATTTTTCATGGAGCCTTTTTTTCGCTTATCGAACCATTCCATAGTTGTTAAGCTATGTACAGACGATTGTCAGATCTTGCAATACTGTCGGATCTGGCAATGTGCTGGCAGTGTACTGGCAATCGAAACTTGCCAGCACAATATTTCTTGTCATGACTTAATTAAAACTGCAGTTCACACGGTTGTCAGAAAATCTTACAATTTATTGCCAGACTGTTGTATGACAATAAATTCATATGACAAAATCGTCAGTAGAAAAATTGTCAGTTCACACGGTTGTCATATGCACAAATTGTTAGATCTCTTGTTATACGTTGCCAGACTTAAACCATTTGTTGGAAATTGTTAAATATTTATCGTTTGTGTTTGTGTTAAATGTAAAAAGTGAAAGTATAAATTATTATGGACCATAAAGAAGCAATTGCAATGCATATACATAACGGGTGTTTTTTTTAGAGGTATAGAACTTTGAATTGAAATAAAACACAAGAAAATCGTTTTAATGTCCATCAATTTGGCTTTATTGGAAGGATAATTTTATGCCATTATTGTTTAAATATGATTTCGGGCATGTGGCCGCCGCGGCTGGCTCGAATAAAGCCAATTCTACAGGTCCAATTTTCAACCAATTTTTCGAGCATATGGGGCCGTATGTTGGCAATAACGCCACGAATGTTGGCTTCCAAGTCCCCTAACGTTTCTGGTTTGTTGGCGTAGACGAGCGACTTCACATATCCCCAAAGAAAATAATCCAATGGTGTCAAATCACACAATCTTGGTGGCCAATTGACAGGTCCATTCCGCGAAATTATGCGCTCATCGAATGTTTCCTTCAATAAATCGATTGTGACGTGCGCTGTGTGGCATGTAGCGCCGTCTTGTTGGAACCACAACTCATCCACATTCATGCCATCCAATTCGGGAACAAAATAGTCGGCTATCATGGCTCTATATCGGTCTCCATTAATGGTAACTGACTCTCCAGCATTATTTCGGAAGAAGTATGGCCCAATGACTCCACCAGCCCATAGAGCACACCAAACAGTCAATTTTTGTGGATGTAATTGCGTCTTAAGGGTCTCATGTGGATTCTCTTCACTCAAAATGCGGCAATTTTGCTTGTTGACGTAGCCATTCAACAAAAAATGAGCCTCATCACTGAACAAAATTTTGCGATGAAAATCAGCATCGAGATCAATCTCATTTTCGGCCCATACACCAAAATCACGACGCATTGCATGGTCTCGCGGCTTTAATTCTTGCACAAGCTGGATCTTGTAAGGTCGCAAGCCAAGATCTTTGCGCAAAATCTTCCATAAAGTTGATGAACAAAGCTCCAATTGCTGTGCACGGTGGCGAATCGATTCATTCGGGTCCTCTTCAACACTTTGCTCTACAGCGGCAATTGTTTCTTCGGTGCGCACTGTTCAACGTCTCTGCGGATGCGTATTATCACATAGAGTAAACGTAGTGCGAAAACGATCCATGGTTAACCGAATTAATTGCTCTGATGGACGATTATGTCGACCATAAAATAGACGGAGCTTGCGGTAAACTTCGCGAACTGAACCATTATTTTCGAAATAAATTTGCACAATTTGCAAGCGTTGTTCTTTTGTCAACCTGTTCATGATGAAATGGCAAACCAAACTAAATATTAATCACTTGACAGCTGACAAAATGGCCGCCAGTTAAAAAAGTGATGCCAACTTAAAGTTCTATACCTCAATAAAAAAACACCCATTATTTTATTATAAATTTTTTCTTTAAAATGTGGCGTGTGCAGTGTTGCCCATAGAAAGAATTCTCTTACAATGACGCCATTGTCAGATGCATGAACTTCGCACATCTGGCAATATTAAAATGTCTGACAAATATCTGGCAATAATTTTACAATGTGTTCACACGATTGTAAGGTGTCTGACAATTTGTTGTCAGTTGCTAGTCTTGCAATGGACTGAATGCTTTTTCTGGCAATGGCGTCTGACAAAAATTGCCAGTTCACACGGTTGTAAGAAATTTTACTGGCAATATTGTAAGATCTGACAACCGTCTGGACATAGCTTTAGTTTTGAGTTGTGAAAATTTGCATAAGATATCTTCGTTAGTTTGGCAGCCACCTTAAGTATAGCTCAGTTGGGTCCATTAGTTGGTTCTATTGAAATAGGTTTAATAGGGTTGAATTGGCAGCCGCCACTCCCAACTAATATTGAGCTTCAATAGGTCTATTATAAAGGGTAATTCATTACGGTCTGTAAAGGAACTGAAACTAAAAAATTAAACTGTGAAAATGGATTAATAAATAAATATACTTCTCGTTTTCAATTTTGTTAAAAAATATACAAAAATATGAGTCATGAGTTATTACAACTATTATCTTACAAGTTTGTATAGAAACAATAGGGTGCTTGAAAATCCCGTACAATCTCAAATGTCTATGTATTGAACAAAAAACAGTGTAACATGTAGTAATTGCTACATAAACTTTTGTGCTAAAAAATTAAAGTGTTTTAAGAGCTGCAAGGATATGTTGTTAAAAAAAACTTTATTCGCAAATTACAAACCTTTCACTGAATAAGTGAGACACTTCAGATGAGAGATACTTATTTAACAGCTGATAGTCTTGTCAGACCGATGGTTTTAAAGCCACTTAATCAGGGCTTGTCAACGAGAGTCAAATAATCGTGTATCTTTATTCATTTCTGATGTTTTTCGTTGTGTGGTATTGCTTTCCATATAAAAAACATAATGTCAACGATGTTAAACACATTTTGAAAATGTCAAAACAAAATGACAGCACAAGAAAGGCGAGATGTGTACTTGGCATACGAAGCCGATTGAAGTTCGGCACACTGGTGCCACTTTGGCCTGATACGCCGCACTAAATTTGGCAACTTTATACGACATAATATTTCTGCACTTTAGCTCGAAGCAAAGATTGCTGCTTTAATTATTTGTCACACGTTACTCAAATAAAAAATATGATTTTGCTATTTTATCATTAAAATATATTTTGTGACTATTTTTTCGAGTCTTTCATTTAGTTTTTATATATTTTCGTTTGCATTTGGTCATAAACAAAAGCATGCATTGTTCTATCAGCAACTAAATACAATTACAAACTAAAAAAAATTTATATATAAATGAATTTAAACTATTGGAAAAGGGTGGGGAAGGGTGAGGAGGTAAGTAAAAAATTATTCCATATTGCACTTTGGTGGAGGAGGTAAACGACAACAGCACATTGAGCAGCAGGAAGAAAGAACGAAAATCTAAAATTTTGTTGCCAGGGGAGCGAGTAAACGTAGCAGCAACAGTCTGTCTATTTGAGTACATGGATAAGTGTGTGCGTGTGTGTGTGTGTGTGTGTGTGTGTGTGTGTGTGCGAACGTGTAATTGTATATCCATTTCTTATGCGACATTGTGCAGCCATACGCTTGATGAATTTGACTCGGTGTTTATTATATTTTTGCAATTTTTTCTATATTTTTTTTTCAAATTTTCATTATTTTAATTTCATACGAATAAAAAACTGTAAGTTTTTTTTCAAAGCAAAACCGAATATTTGTGCTTTTCTCATCAATTACCAGCGGAGTTGGGGCCCGATGTGTTAGTTGTAAAGACCAGTAGTGGAAGATGTGGAAAAAAGCAAATTTTATAAAAATATCAATATCAAAAAAAAAAAATCTCTACTTTTGTACTCGTTTAGCTGAGAACAAGAAAAATGTGAGCATAAATAACGAGTAACCAAAAAATAAATAAAAAACAAGCTATTAAATATATAGAAAAATTCTACTTTATATATAACCCACATGCGTTGTGGCAGGAAGTATAAAACAGGGAGAAAGAAACTGTTTAAAAAAATATATATGTATATACGGTGTATAAAAATATAAAGGAAACTATGAAAAAATTTAGAAAAATCTACACAAAAAAGTCTTAAGCTAAACAAAAAATGTTGGCATTATATATAGAGTAAAAGGGGTCCTGCTGGATACAACCGAAGGAGGTTGCCAAAGGATGTTGTTGCACATTTCTTACTTGCCTTCTTCGTCATCTACTATTTCAACTCGAAGGCAACAAAACAAACACACACTTAAGCTACTCAGCCTCAGCCTCAGCCACCTTAAGTGGCGACGGTGGTGGCAGGGTGTGAGTGCTAAGATGTTTGCTTCGCAGCAAGTAGATAATGCACCATAGATGAGTTGGAGGTTTTCATATTCTTCTTTTCTGTTCCCAGTTCATATTCCATTAATGTACAAGGACAGCTGGAAAAATAAAAATTTAAAAAGAAACCAGCCAAAAAAATAATAATAAAATAAGGCAAGAAAAAAGCACTAAAATGAAAACGCTTAAAAAACTCACACTTGCGCATTTTCAGGAAAAAAAAATTTGTGGACAAAAAATTCATTTCGCTATTATGTGCAACAGGCAGTTGTATAATACATGCACATATTTACTAGTTTCTTCTTTTCCTTATTTATCAACATTTACTTTAATAGATAAAAAAAAATACTTGTGCACCAAAAAAAAAACCAATTTTTCAATGAACCTTTTGAATTTCTCTTATAGTTACTTTTTTAAAGTGTAAAATATTTAATACATAAGTTGGTGGTACTCGTAAACATGCAATTTTTGTGCAAAATTCAACAGGTTTTTTTAAGAAAAAATATTTTGTAGTTTGTTAATAAATTCTTAAGGGATTGCAGAAATATCTATGAAACTATTTACTAAAATTGAGTGAAATTTTTTTTATAGTGTAGTTCTTTTTTTAAAGAAGATGTTTGAAAGTTTTAAAATTTATCATAAATCTTCAATAATAAATATTATTATTTTTATTTATTATTTTTTTAAAGAGAAGTAACACTTAGTTCATTGTTAATTTATATAGGAAAGGTATAGTGATAGAGAAAATAGGCGGTGAAGGAATAGATAGAGGAAAGCTTCATTCTTTTACAACTCTGCTTCTTGCACATTTTTAATAATGCGGTGTTGCAGCGCCTCTGGTGTCAATGAGAAGTATTAAATTTTTTTGAAGCTGTGCTTACTAGCTATTTTATTGGTTATTTTACTTCGCCGATGGTTCTTCTAGACAATACCGACGACGGAGGGAGCTCTGATGTTATATTAGGATTAGTATTCGCTGAAGCAGGACTAGTTCAGTGACCAGTGTCTACGCCTTCATCACTAATTTAATAACTAAAAATTACAAATTGCTTCAAAATTTATGAAGATGAAAAAAATTTAAATTAAACTTAAAATAAATATTTAACCGACTTAAGAAATAAGCAATAAAAAATTGAAAATAATTTACATTCAGTTCAATAGACTGTTTTTATACATATTATCTATAATGGTATTCGGAGTCGGTACCAATCAGGTTAGCAAATTCTATATTTACTTATATCTATATGCATTTAGCTGTTTTGTTGCTGTTATTGTCACAGATATTGGACTTTATATATTATTATAGATAGGACATATAAAAATATTTTATTTAACTCAATCTAAATTATGTTTAAATTTTTACAGCGTTATTTATAACACTTATTGAGGCTTTATAAAAGGTTTTTTAAAACAAATTTTCATAGAAAATTTTTCTTAAAAAGCCTTTATAAAGCCTTTATAATTTTTTATAAATAAGGCGGTTAGTGTTAATTTTTGAAGTCGGTTTAATTTTTTTTAAGTTTTGTTTTAAAATTCTAAGTGCCAATTGCATATTTTTTAGGGGTGTGGTCATGCCAAGTTTGGCAAATACTAGTGTCAGCCCACTTTTCTAAATTCAACATCGCATCACTTTTAGAGCTCAAGGTGTTGTGTGTCAACTTTCGTAAAAATGGGTCAGGTAAAAGCACATGCATGATAATAGTATTCTTAATGAGCCATATCCCCACCCACTTTTTAAAGTACAAAATTATGTCATTCTAACTGTCAAAACTCTTTTCCAAATTTAATACTAGCCTTTAATGTACGTAGCCCCGCCCACTTTCACTTATAAAGATCAAGCTTTTTTCAGAGTTCGTCGAGATCTGTACCAAGTCTTCTAAACGTAATGGAGTAGAAGCACATGAAATATTATATTATATATATATATAATATATATATATCATCGCCATTTTCTTTAAATGCAAGATTGTATTTATTTAGCTCAGGGTGTGTTGCAAAGTTTCATATAAATCGGTAAAATAGAAAGAAACTTGAAATATAATATTAAGTTTTATTTAGCATGGCTCCGCCCATTTTTTCAACCTCTATATTGTGTCGATAGGTAAGCCCAATGTGTGTATAAATTTCCTAGCAATCATACAAGTAGAACATCATAAGAACTTGTAAAAAAAATTTTGGGTGTGTCCCACCCGATTTTTTTACAATAGGACCAAATGGAAGCTATACCCTCTTAGACAGAAGAATAATTTTTACACTCGGTCTAAAATATACTGAGTTAGCAAGTAACGTAACAAAAAAAAAAATAATAATAATAGACGAATTGATAACCTCCTTCTTTTTCTGGAGTCGGTTAAAAAGATAATTCGTAAATCATTAAAAAAAATTCAATAGATAAATCAAATGGATGTCTTTCTCAATCGGAAATTAAATTAAGGCTTGCGAAAATTTAATTAAATTAGTAGGTTAATAGTAATCAAATTAACAGGATTATTAAGACATTGACGTCTCTTAAATTTCGGGGTATAATAATGATCGATTCGATTTGATAGATTTTGAGAATTGTCGAAAGAAAAGTATTTTTCTTTCGAAAGTATCTTAAGCGACTATGCCGATTGAGTCCTGGAAGATCAACAGTATCTCGGCTTAAGTGCAAATAACTCGAAAAACTAAAATCTTGAATTGCCCAAAAAATCTTGTTAACGAATTGGCTGATTTTTCATCGACTTTGGGTGACTGAACATTTTAAAAATATTTCCTCAAAATATTTAAAAACCCAAAAAAAAATTTTTTTTTGTTATGCGATTATTATTTCTAAATTCGAGCGATTGTACGTAATGAAGAAATACCCAAAATCTTCGGGCGATTATTAATTTTTCACTTTTGGATCATTCTTCACATTTTTGGACGATTGGACACTTTTTTGGGTATTTCTTCACAATGACTAATCACTCAACAATTTTGGGAGTTCCTTCAATAAGCTGCTTTGGGCGATTTGCACTTGAGCGATAATTCGTACTAGTTATATTTTTACCCGACTGCGAAACGCAAAAAAATGGTATTATGCCTAGAGCTGCAAAACTATCGATAGTACTATCGATAGTATCGATAGTGTTGTTGTAAATGAAATATCGATAGTTGTTTCCACTATCGATACTATCGGCAAAAAAAAAACAAGTAATTAAAAGAGTAAAAATAATCGAAGTCAGTAAACAGTAGCCGGCAGCTTTGAAGCAAATTTTCCGCAGTTGATTTATGCTTTTGTACAGCGATGGAAAAGTTGGTACAATTGTAAAATTTTAGCGCTATTTGAAGGCCAAAAGTACCGTAGCACCGCAATGACCCATTTAGCACTACTGGAATCTCTTTATATTACATGCCAAAAATATCATTAAAATATATTAACCCCCTTATGCAAAAACTAATGCGTGCTTGAAGTGTACATTAAAAAAAATTTCCATAGAAAACCCGGTTTTAACGTTCACTTATTTTTTTGCACAAGGGTTAATCTTTAGCTCGAAGGTATTAGAAAATTAAGTACATCAAACGATGTTTTCCGGTACTTAAAGAATTGCTGGAGGAATGTTATTTATTCCAAATTCATCTGCAAATGTGGAAATTTTATTTTCGTACCAAGGAGAGAAGCCGACTATTTGCATCGACTGTGAACAATCGAATAAAAAAAAGGTTATAAACGTAGTATATCGTAAATGTTACTTTTATATTCAGATCCCAGCAACTAATATTCTTTGTGCACCTTCTGGCGTTTTCTTAATTGATTTTTAGTTAATTAAAAAGTACAAGTATTAAAAAAATATAAATAAAGAATTAGGTACAATCGTACTGAAAAAAATAAAATTTGTTTTGAAAGTTAGTACAATTTGTAAATATGACATCGCATCCCTGCTTCTGTATACATAAGTACTTAAATACATACGTATATATATGAATTTACTTATAAATCCAAGTGTTATTCGACAAATAGTAGTCACAAGTATCTTAACAAATTCAACATAGTCGACACAAAGATAAATTTTGGTGGTACTGATATCGCGACGGCCGCCAATCGTCTCTTAAGATAAAACTTTACAGTTAGTGTCTTAAAAGTTATCAACAATTTTCGCATTTTGATAATTCTAAACCATGGGTAGTCCCATAAAATTTTAAGTTCAATAAAAAAGTATATTTTCGGTAATATACCGCTTACGATAAAATCGAAAAAAAGGATTGATATATTTTTATATAATTACTAATGAAAATGTTGAGGACTCTGGATTTTTTTCGAGTCAAATGTAGTTTATGTGGCAGCTTTTATAAAACTCTTCGATACTATCGATAGTATCGATAGTTTTACATAAAACTATCGAAACTATCGAGTGGAGCGACTATCGATAGTTTTGCAGCTCCAATTATGCCTATGAGTCTATGTATGCATACATGTAAGTATGCATGTGTGTTCCTTTGCAGCGTGGACCGATTTTGATAAGCGTCAAGATAGTCAAAACTCAATATTAACGATTCAAAGTTGGTCGAAGTCGGTTTTTGTGATTTTTTTAATTACAACTTGTTTCAATCGTCATTATTATTTTGAAAGAGTTATTCAAACGTTGATTAGCTTAATTCGAATCTTTTATACATTAATACTTAAGAACTTGAAATATGCAGTTATTGCAATTAATGAGACCTTGGAAAACATGACAATGTCATTCTATAAAAATGAATCCAATTCTATTTAGAAGATGTAAGGGATGAGTTTCCGTAATATGTAGGAAATTGAAGAACTTTAATTTCTGACAATTATTTTCGTAATATCTAAGTAAGAGAGTGTTAGAGTATGTGTTATAGTCATTTATCAAAATAAAAAATTCCTAAATAATTTTTCTCTTCAATGGCTCCACAGACCGGTCAACGTCTTATTGTTGCATCAACGTTTTCTTGGCCACACGTGTCATCTAATGTTTTATTTTTATTTTTTTGCTTTCTTACTAGCAAAATTGCATTGATAATTTTGATATTATTCTAGTCTCTTAAAGTAATTATCCATCAGCGATTCCCTATTTCGGAGTAAATTTTCTGTCAAGATTATTTTTCTATTATTTACTTTAAACTTCCAACATCAGAATTTAGCATTGAGTTAAAGTGCAATAAGTTGCACAGTGAAGCATATAAATATAAATATTTGTTAAAAAAAAAACGGAACTTTTAGGGATAGAATTATAAATTCTCATGTAAATGACTGCGGGATCAACTATCGTAATCAAATTAAATTAAATAAATAATATAATATATAATAATATTTTTTAAGAGAAGTTATACTCAGGCACATAAAACACATTTTTCCCATCAACACCTTTAATTAAAAAAAAAAATTAATTAAACACTTAATAGCGTCAATGAATAATTTTAATTAATTTAATTCTTGAGCAAAAATTTATTTGACTCAACTTAAGTTTGAATTAAAATTTTTTAATCAATTTAAGTTTTAAGCAAGAATTTAATTAACTCAATAAAATTTTTTAATCAAACTTTTTAAAATTAAATTTCTAAACAAAATTTTGAATTGATTTTTTGTAATTTTTTTATAAAAGGAGAAAAACTTGATTTTTTAAAGAATATTTAAACCCACATCAAAACATATTTTTTGGTCCACTGTCATCAACACACTTGGCCTTGCATTCTAAATAAATATATTGACTGATGTAAGAAATAGATGGGAGCAAGCTGGCATCTGCCAAGACAAGAAGTCAGACGAACAGTAACTTGATGAGATGTAGACTGAATTACAACAGCACGTCAAATGTAACATGAAACAAAAACTATAAAATGACAACAACAACAAAAACAACAACAAGAGAACATATTATCAGATAGAGTACAACAACCAACAATTGATATAAAGAAACTACAATTTGCATAAAGACAGTCAGACAGATAATCAAAGGAATATGCAGATAAAAAATAACAGGTTCATGGCCTTGACCATTAATGGATTTTCCTGCTGCATATAAGCGCCTAAATACGCTCGCACGAACACTCTCACACACACACACACACACACACACACACATATGTAGACGACACTCATAATTTCTAATTAAAATTTAGTTTTTAATTATTTATGGTTTTTTGTTTTAAAATCATAAGGCCAGTTTAAAAAAAGACTTGTTTGTATCCGGTTCTGCAGCCAACAACTCTTTCTAAAGGTACGGTCACACTTGTCAAACATTTGCCCAAAAAAGCGTAACCACTAAATGCTAATGAAAAATGTTTAAATTCAGACAAAACTTTGTGAAGTTAAAGAGTAGCCAATGTTGTTGGATTCTTTGACATTGGCCATTAGTTGTGTTCGAAACTGTTTAATATGATAAACAAGTGTCTGGATCAAAACTTTTTTCATAAGTGCTTGTTGGTTACGCATTTTTGGGCAAATGTACCTTAAGGAAATTATAAAAAAAAAAATTATAAAAATTGGTTATTGACAATTTTGTTTTATAAGAATTTTCTTTTATATTGTTCAAATATAATTTAGTGGAGAAGAAAAAAATGTTCTATCAATTAATTTAAACAAACGAATATTGTTTTAAATTATTTAAATTCATTGCCTGCTATTTTTTATGACAGTTCAAAATCAAAACAATTGTAACAAAACAATATGAAGCAATAAAAATTTAAAATTTTGTAGCTGACGAGGGCAATCGCACAAATTCAAGCCATACTAGACGCGTCGAGATATTTTGTTAAACAGAGTATAAATATTTAATTTAGTCGAATTAAAGCTGACAAACATTCCGAACAATTTGGTAAAATTTCCACGTAGATTACATGTACTGGCCCATGAGTAATTAAATTGTGACGGGTGTGACCTTGTTCATTTCCTATTGTTTTATTTTGTTTGTTGTCTTTACTTTTTAAGGTAAGGCTGCTTATGAAAATTGGTTATAATAAAATTAAGATTATATTATAAATTCTGCTAAAATAACTTTCCCTATCTGCATAATTCCATTGTAACGGGTGTGACCATGATACTCACATTGTTTGTTTCATACAAAAGCAATAACTTAAAAAAGGTTTCGTTTGCCAAATAAAATAATATTTTTTTTTTGCTGAACCGTGTTTTATTAAACCAGGAAATATGCAGTAAAATCTATTTAATTTCTTTTTTTTTTTTTTTTTAAACAAATGTTAATCCGTTAACAAAACACACATTTTGATTTTGTTATAAATTTTGAAAATATTCTTTTTCTTGACATCGCCATCATGTTCAGTTAGTTAATGTGTTCAGGTTGCTTTTAGCTGCCATTGACAAGGACATGTCACTAAATTATGCATATATGCTTTAAAAATATTTTCAGTTGTTTTTAATTCTTTTTTTCTATAATAATTTTTTTTAATATGTCACTGTGAGATGCGGATAAATCTATTGTGACAGTACAAAGAAAATCTGGAAACTTGTTGTTCTACCATACATATGTATGTACAAACGATTTTTTTATTGTTATAATCCATTTGGATTTATTTATGAATCATGTTATTAAATTAAATGAAAATAAAAATAATAATTTGATTTTAATTAAAATGTAAATTAGAAAACAAAAAAATAAAAAAATAAAAACTTGCAAAATCAGGAAGATATTTATTCAATGACAGACATATGGACATTTAAATTTATAGAGGAAAAGCCTAAAATAATGAGAATTGTAAAAACAAAAATATAATACAAAATTATTACTTGCAAAGCAAGTGCAATATAGCATATGGAACATTAAATTGTGTACGCAATATGACATTTTCACTAAGTCTCTGCAACCAAAATAGCCAAGCAGTTCCAAGTTACTTAAAAATAGCAAATATCTGATTAAAACAACGCAATATTTTTACACTAAGAAAAAAATATTCATTCAACTAATTAAGTAGCATCATTTATAATTTTCCATTGCATAAATGCAATTTTTCATTAGTTTATTGAAAGCTTTCATTATATGAGTGAAATATTCATAACAAACTCAACAAACTTTTTTTCGTTAATGCAATGCACAAAAATTCGTTGATCAAATGACAGCTTTTCTTTCAGTGTAAACAATAAAATCTGATATCAATTTTTGCGTTGCGCAAAAGCATTAATGTAGCAACGTTTGTGTTTTATATTTGGGTGCAAAAGAAAAACAGCAATATTCTGCACTTGCCTTTTTTCAAGACCATTTACTTCGAATGCTGAAACCCCATATTGTTTCTAAGGTTGTGTAAGCTTTGTATACCCATCTCCTTTCTAGTGAAGAGTTTGTAGAACAGCTACGTCCAAACAGACATGCTCTGATATTTGCATTCGAGTGGTGAAATAGTTTTAAAAGCTTTTCCAATTAGTTCTTGTTTCTTTTCAAAGTAAGCAGCAAACATTGTTGTCGTCGATATCTGATTGGCTATTGTGCTATGTTCAGCGTGAAAGCACAAAGCTCTTTTTAAAAGCTCCCATATTGTGCATATGGCTTAGACGAAGCTAGTCTATAGGGATGATTTGAAAAAAGAATAATGCTTTGGAAATTTTAAGACATTTGATTTGAATGAAATTTTGAAGCATTTATATTTGAATGCATGACGTTGTCTGCTGCCTGAGCTTACACCTTCAAATGTTCTATGGAATCCCAGGAAATTTGTAACATAAAATTTTTCTGTTTGAGGGTGCTATTGGCTGAAGTATTTAGTACGTTGACTACAAAGCAAATGAGCTTAATCTTGGACCGAGATCAGTCATATCCAGTGTGACCGTTGAGAAATTTTGAAAAGTTGCACAAAAAGAGTATTTAAGAAATAAAAGGGGATTTTTTTCAAAGAAGGGGCAACTATTTTAGAAACTAAAATTCAAAGTAAAAACACGATTTTGAGTTAGTTTTGTTAATTTTTTCATAGATTATATTTTATTTACAAGTAATAATTGAAAAACATAACAAAAACATTAACAATTTGTAGATAAAAAAAAACTAGTTAACAATTCAGGAATATCTTATATGTAAAAGAAATACCGAAGTATATTTATTTGACGTAGAATGACGAAAATTTTTCCAAATTAAAGAAAACTCCGTCAGAAGAAAAAGCACCACTCATATTCATATTACTGTTTATTATTTAGTTATGAAGTTTTTTAGCTTATTTCAAAAAAGTTTGGGTTGAAATCTCCTGATAATTTTCTTAAGCAGGAAAGAAATCAATATAGACGTTGCTTAATCGAAACAATAAAACAATAACAAATGGAAATTTCTGCATTTTTTCGAACATAATTTTTCTATCGAAATATACAATAAAAAATCGATTAAAAAAAATGAGCTTAGGTCTATCTATATAAAGGTAACGATATGTATGTATAATAATTATAATCAGAAATTGTTGTACTTTAAATAAATAATATATGCAAAATTTTCTGAGGTTTAAATTTTTTGGAAATGGGACTATATGTATATATTTCTTGACAAGATCTTCTGTTGGACTCCAATCTTCCAAATAAACTTCCAACAAATTTAATCATAGACACAGGGTGACCGATGACATTTTTCACAAAGTGGCACCAAATACAGGATTTATCAAAAAAAAGGGCAAAATTAAAAAAAAAACGCGAAAACTACACTAAACTTTTTATTTTTAATGTATTTTCATATAACTCACAGGGGGACAAAAAGTGGCAAGGCAGTTGAAAAAGGGGAAAGGAAGTTGAAAAAGTGCCAATTTGCCACTTTAGTCGATCAAACGGTCACGCTGTATAGACAGTTGCTTATTTCTTCTAATCAACTCAAACTTTGTTACAAAAATGTCAGCTTTCGTATAGGTTTATATAAAAAAATAGTCTGTCATCAGCGTTGTCAATTTCAAAATTTCAAAAAGCACTCAAACCAGGAAAAAACGCGTAATTTAAGTAAAAAAGAAATAAATTAAAATTTAAAAATGTTTATAAAAAAAAAATTAGTATAGAAATCGGTTGACCTTACATTTTATCCATAAAACTTCAAATTTGAAGCATCCGATACACATTTTGATTCTATGAGAATCAGTGAATTCTAAAATCAATTTGATGAAACCTTTTTAAGTTATTATAAAAAATTTAATTTTTTTTTCGTCAACGAAGAAACAAATCACCTGAAATTAGTCAAATTAGCAGCAACTGGCAAGTCTTTTTGACTTGCTGATTAGATTTTGAACTCGATGGGAGTATTAGTTAATTTTTTTTAAATCAAGACTTTTAAAATTTGATTTTTATTAAACAATGCTGTGGAAACAATTTTTCTCAGCAAACGCAATATTAATAACAGCTTATTATTAATAATAACTTAAGTGCTTATGTTTTTTAAATGTTAGACTTCTTCAAAAAAAAAAAAAAAAAAAAAAAAAAAATATATATATATATATATATAAAAAAAAAAAAAAAATATATATATATATATATATATATATATATATATATTTAAGGAAAATTCTTTTTGAATTTTAGGTTTAGTGCCACCGCCAAGAAATAAAAAGCACCAAAAATTTGTTTAAAAAAGCACCGAGCACTAACTTCAAAAATGTTTGCGTCGAAAATTTCAAAAAGCACTAAAAACGGTGCGAAAAGCACCAAGTTGACAACGCCGTCTGTCATAAGAAATAGTACTATTACACAAGCATATTGTTGCGAAAAAATTGAATCAAGTAATGGTATTTCTAAAAAGGGGTAAAAAAAGGTCAAAGCATAACAAAAAGTAGCAGATTTAGCTGATTTTAAAAAAGTGTCACTGAAAGTATCAAAAATGTAATAAAGTAGCAAATTGATACTTTAGTAGCACAAACGGTCGCATTGGTCATAGCAACAGTAATTATTAATTTGCCATGTTTAGTTGGTATTTGCAGCAATGAATCATATCGAGAGTAAAATAACTAATCAAATCTTTACTTATATAAAAGTAACTGCAATAAGTAGTACCCATGTTAAACATAGTAGCAACGAAAGCTTGTGATGGTATGCTTGAAGGAAATATTCAAAAATTTATAACACATTTACTTTCTAAATCATAAAAAATATTTTAGGTTTATTACAGGTTTATTTGACAAATTTCCCATAGAAATATGTCAAATAAGCTCTTAATAAACCTAAAATATTTTTTATGAATAAGGCAGTTAATAAATAAAAAAAAATATTAGTTATAGCTAATTATTTTTATACACAAAAAAATTAAAATTTCCAACCCTGCAACCATCTTTTTAATTTGATTTTTTTTTTTTTTTTTTTTGTACCAATCGGTTTTTTTTAAATATATAAAACATATTAAATTAATAAAGAAAGAAAAATTAGTTATATGTTTTTTATGTAAAAAAAAATTTTCGATGATCCAGCCCTGGAACCGTTTTTTGGAGTCTTAATTTTTTTTTTCTAAACTATAATAAAGAAAAAAATAATAATTTTACATATCAAATAAAATTTTCGTTTCCCAGCCTTGGAAACATTTTTCTGATTTGCTGCTTTTAAATAAAAGCCTATTACGGAACAATTCTGATGTATCTAAAGGGTTATTTTTTTGGTTGTTAATGGGTAAAATAAAATTTTTTTAATAAAGTTATTCTCAGTTATGATATTCTTTCATAATTTGGTTTGTTTTTAATTTCGCACAGAAAAATTTATGTTTTGAGCCATAGTGCATCGGTGCAAGACCGTAGCATCTAGTTAAGTTAGTTAAGGTGGGCTTCGGAAAATCGTTTTCACGTATAAGGAGACGGACCCTGTTTATTCGACTGTTTTATTCATTTATATTTTTGGAATGTCATATGCATTCTGTGGCAATTAGACACTCAATGCCAAACCTGTATATACCCTTACCACTTTTAGTGAAGGACATAAAAAGAACAAATAAATAAATTGAAGAAACTGTGAATAAATAAAAAGTAGAGCAACGACGTTTATGGAATTGCAAACGAAAAAAATAAGCGGGGTGAAATTTCTAACGACTACAATTGCAATTACTCGCATATAATGAAATAACTGCAAGTAAACAAATTGCAAAAAAAAAAAAAAATAGAAAAATATTTCAACAGATATTCGTTTATATGTTGCACACTTAGCCAGACATCTGTAATTGTGAGAGAAGCGCACTACCATCATACGCGTGCATATTGTGTATGGCGAAGTTTATTGTCGCTCTCTATCGCCAAGTTTAGCGACGATACAAGAAAACTTTTACTTGCAAACTTACAATTAAATGCACAGAATCAGTGCCACTCTAATAGTTATAGGGAGAATCTTATCCTAGTTTTTTTTTATGGATGACGTTTAAAGGAGTGCTTTAATTACTTTTATGGACAAGCAAATATTATTATTACATATATATTATATTATATTTTTAGGTTGACTCTGTAAATACAAGATCCAAATTTTCCTGTTAGTTACCACTACTGAATGATAAGTTTCAAGAAAATTTCATTTAATTGCATAACACAATCAATCAATCAACTAAAAAATCTGTTATTTTTATAAACTTCAATTTAGGTTAAATTATGGAGCAACTGTGCAATATTTAAAACTGTTTAAGTAAACCTTTGAATATTGTGCAAATTTATATTAAAAAAAATTCGTGATAGCGAAAACCGAAAGTCCCAACTTAAATCCTTCTAGACGTATTCAATATTCAACATTATTTACTTATTTTACCCAAGAGGTCCAATCAGCGTTACCGTTGTGCGACTAAAGTCGCATTTTGCCCCTTTTTCAACTGCCATGCTACTTTTTATGCCCCTTACTTTTAAATCCCCTTTTAGTATCATTTTCATTATTGTGTGCCCCTTTTTGCTTCTTTTTGTTCAAAGTCAACTTTCGTCTTTATTTTGACAACAAATGTACGCAGATTCGTACAGAATCTGTACTACAGATTCTACCCACATTAAATAAGATTTTATTTCCTATGTTTTAAACTTAAGATAAAAACATACAACTTGGTATGAATCTTTTCATTTATGTGAGGTTTTTAAATATAAATACGAGTATAATTGCACACTCATACTTGATAATTCTAACTTTTTTTTCGACAGCTTTGTGAAAACCAAATTTAATTAAAGTACTTAATTTTAAAAGACTGTTCTGTAAACCGATCAAGTTGGCCAATGCCCAAAATTAAATGATCGAAAAATATCCGAGTTTTTACCACAAAAAATACTTATTTCCGTAGGAAAGTGACTATTGCTGATGAGAAGTTGCAACTACTTGTTTAAGTCAATGAACAAATTGGCCAAATTAAAAGCAAAAATATACCCAGAATCAGCAATTGCAAGGTCGGTGAGTTACACCTTATTTCATCTTGAAAAAAAAAACTTACAAAAAAAACATAAATCGTAAACTTAAATTAGCATTGCTAAAAAGTTTTCGAATAGACTGAAGATAGACACTTGTCTATCCATGCTGTCTGCCTTAAATTTATTTCAAAACGATTTGAAATAATGGATTGCAAGTGAAGAACTTCTTAATAAATGCAGATGTACAATTTCCAATAATTGATATTTAAGGTATTTAATAAGTATGCATTATGCATAAAAAGAATACCATAAATATATATTATCCTCTTCAGAGTCGAAATTTAAGATTTTTTTTCAAAACTTTAAATGTTTAAGCAAATTTTTTGAATTATGTTAGTTTTTAAGTAAAATATGCCCCAAAAATACCAAAAATTTATTTATGTATTTTTTATTTTTTTTTTTGTAAATCTTAAGAACTGGGGCAAATTACGGCATTCAATATAGAATGAACTTTCCATTTATTTTTTCTTGAAATTTCTATCGATATCAAATGCTACATTTTGACCAGTGTTTCATTATTATCATAGATTTTATGACTTTTTTTTAAATTTAGTAGCTATGTATCTATACTACGTTTTAACTCGTCTTATTTGTAAATAAAAACTGTATTTGCAAATACTCAACTAGCCGGTATTATAGAAATATATTCACAGTCGTCATATAAACAATTGTAAGATCAAACATATATTTTTCTAAAGGGTGTTTTTTATTGAGGTATAGAACTTTAAGTTGGCATCACTTTTTTAACTGGCGGCCATTTTGTCAGCTGTCAAGTGATTAATATTTAGTTTGGTTTGCCATTTCATCA
Source organism: Tachina grossa (assembly GCA_949987645.1). Taxonomy (NCBI): domain Eukaryota; kingdom Metazoa; phylum Arthropoda; class Insecta; order Diptera; family Tachinidae; genus Tachina; species Tachina grossa. The sequence continues at coordinate 170,025,086 of OX465274.1, read as the reverse complement.
TGAACAGGTTGACAAAAGAACAACGCTTGCAAATCGTGCAAATTTATTTCGAAAATAATGGTTCAGTTCGCGAAGTTTACCGCAAGCTCCGTCCATTTTATGGTCGACATAATCGTCCATCAGAGCAATTAATTCGGTTAACCATGGATCGTTTGCGCACTACGTTTACTCTATGTGATAATACGCATCCGCAGAGACGTCGAACAGTGTGCACCGAAGAAACAATTGCCGCTGTAGAGCAAAGTGTTGAAGAGGACCCGAATGAATCGATTCGCCACCGTGCACAGCAATTGGAGCCGACTAACCGACTATTTTGTTCCCGAATTGGATGGCATGAATGTGGATGAGTTGTGGTTCCAACAAGACGGCGCTACATGCCACACAGCGCACGTCACTATCGATTTATTGAAGGAAACATTCGATGAGCGCATAATTTCGCGGAATGGACCTGTCAATTGGCCACCAAGATCGTGTGATTTGACACCATTGGATTATTTTCTTTGGCGATATGTGAAGTCGCTCGTCTACGCCAACAAACCAGAAACGTTAGGGGACTTGGAAGCCAACATTCGTGGCATTATTGCCAACATACGGCCCCATATGCTCGAAAAAGTGGTTGAAAATCGGACCTGTAGAATTGGCTTTATTCGAGCCAGCCGCGGCGGCCACATGCCCGAAATCATATTTAAACATTAATGGCATAAAATTATCCTTCCAATAAAGCCAAAGTGATGGACATTAAAGCGATTTTCTTGTGTTTTATTTCAATTCAAAGTTCTATACCTCTTAAAAAAACACCCTATATATACATACATCTCATGCCCAGTAATCAGTAATTAATTGTTCACGTGAGTTAGTACATGCTTCATTATTTTTTTCTTTCTGTTGATGTTCTGTTCTGTGCAGTTCTGTTTCTAAATTTTAATACCCAGCTAAAAAAATTATATATGGTCAATATATTTTTAATATATGAATGTATATAACTATATATGAATATGTATGAATTCATGTATGGAAATGTATTTGATTATACATTGCAAAACTATTATATATGAACTAATATAGGGACTAATATATGAAATGTATTATAATATATGAGCTCATATATGGAAATTTCATAATGAAGCTCTTCATATATGGATCCATATATAGAAATAAGATGTAATATATCGAGCCATATAAGAATGTATGCATACATGATATCTCACATAAGATCGTTTTTGCAATCAAAAAAGCTTGGATTTTATCACTGGTGAATTGGAAATCCATTTGAAAATAGATACGGTATGCAAAGTTAATATGCGTACCCCCAACGTTTAAAAAAGAAAAACTTTCGTAACAAAGAAAAACCATTCTTGTATGATTTTATACATTGTGGATCAAGTAATCAAAAGGATAATCCAGTCATTAATTTTGTAGAAAATAACAGAATTCTCTAGATAAGAAACAAAGTTCATATTACTGCAAAAAAATTATATTGAAAACTATTGTTAGACGGATTATTTTTTCTTTTATAATTAATTGCATTAGTTTTTATTCTGATTTCTTAAATTAAATTTTATGTACGTAGTATATGAGTTTTGTTTTTTTGAAATAATTGATTCACCTTTTGACTTAAAATGAGGAATGAAATGACTTTTAGTTCGTTTTGAATTATTTTTCCAAACAAATGTTTCATTAAACACAACCTCCCTGTTCAAAATCTAAAAAAAGTAATTTTAGTAATTTAATTTATTGCACAGCAGTGCGCTTTTGTGAATCAAGAGAGTATGAATATGAACTTTGCATACTGTATGAAAATATATGAATATATATAATCATATATGCCCATATACCCTCATTTTTCGGATCCGCCCCATATATGGGATATCATATATGCTCCATACATATTTTTTTTAGCTGGATAGTTATATTTTATGTTATAACCTATCACCTGGGGCACAGTTTTCCACTGAAGTGATGAGTTCGTCTATTTTTATGTTTCAAAATAATTTTTTTTTTTTTTTTTTTTGATAAAAACTAAATTTTTTTAAATTTTAAAAGCATACCCAGCTAAAATAATATGTATGGAGCATATATGATATCCCATATATGGTTCGGATCCGAAAAATGAGGGTATATGGACATATATGATAATATATATTCATACATTTTCATACATGTATGTATAAATATTCCCTATACAGTATGCAAAGTTCATATTCATACACTCCTGATTCACAAAAGCGTACTGCTATGCAATAAATTAAATAACTAAAATTACTTTTTTTTGATTTTGAACAGGTAAATTGTATTTAATGAAACATTCGTGTGGGCAAATAATGAAAAATTAACTAAAAGTCATTTAATTCATCATTTTAAGTCAAAAGGTGAATCACTTGCATATTTAAAAAAAAAACTCATATTCGTACATAAAATTTAATTTAAGATATCAGATTAAAAACAAATGTAATTAATTATAAAAGAAAAAATAATCCGTCTAACAATAGTTTTCAATATATATATTGCAGTAATATGAACTTTGTTTCGTATCTAGAGAATTCTGTTATTTTCTATAAAATTAATGACTGGATTATCCTTTTGATTATTTGATATATTAAATGGGGCCACAATGTATAAAATCATACAATTTTTTTTTTTTGTATAAAAAGTTTTTCTTTTTTAAAACGATTTTATGTGAGATAGCATGTATGCATACATTTTTGTATGGCTCCATATATTACATCTTTTTTCTATATATGGATCCACATACGAAGAACTTCATGATTAAATTTCCATATATGAGCTCATATATTATAATACATTTCATATATTAATCCAAATATCAATTCATATATAATACTTTTCGCATGTATAATCCCATACATTTCCATACATGAATTCATACATATTCATATATAGTTACATATGTACATTCATATATTAAAAATATATGGACCATATATAATTTTTTTAGCTGGGTAGTCACAATTTTTATTTTATTTATGCTGTCACTTAGAATTACTTTAAATTTTTTGGATTTTCACTGGTTGAACCGTAACAGAACAGAACGAAACAGAAAAACTAACGACTTGTGTAAGATTTCTAAAAGCAAAAAAGAGTAAGCTGATTCGTAACAGAACAGAAAGTAAAACCTAATTCCGCCACAAGTTAGAATTTTTATTTGCAAATAAAACTTACAAATAAACTTATATGAGTTCTCATAAAATTAATGTTTGTGTACTTTTTATACATGAGAAATTTGTTTTTATTGTTGGTTTTTAATAAAAATAGGTTGATATATATGTTTGTTTCTTTAATTTTCTTTGATTTCAACGGTAACGCTGGGCCCAATGCAGATTTCAAGAGATATTTTTTAGCTGCTCTCTTATGATGTCCCATGGGTTCATATGTCTTCTAAGTTGCATTGCTTTCCAACTTCTAAGAGCTAAATACTAGAGCGTGGCACAAGCCTTAAAAAAAGGCTTACAAGCACTCTCATTAATTTCAAAATGTGTGTGTATATTGCGTCGTTATTTTAAAACAAAACTTTCAAAAGAGATGTGTTTTGCTTCACGATAAGAATACTGCAGTACAGAACAAAACTGCAATAGAACAATGTTGAAGTAAAACCAAGCCTTTCAAAACAAAAATGAAATAGAACATCAAAGTTCACACAGAACATTCAAAACATGCTTGAATGTTCTGATAGCAAAGACAATTTTCCATATAAAAGAAACATTGCGATTCGTTAGGAATATGAAAGCTGAAAAAAGTTTTTATTTACTATGAAATAATATCATACATACTTATGTACATTTATATATAAAAATTTTGTTAATTTTTATTTTCGATATATGTATACATATGTATATACATACATAAACATACATAGTTTGCATGTTTGTGCTCGTGTTCTAGTGCACTCGTTGTTTCTGCTATGATTTAGTGTTGTTTTGTTTCATTCTCGCTTTTCGTTTTGATGTTCTACTTGTTTTGAGAACACAAGCACTAACAAAACTGCAGAGAAAAACTATTCGTATGATGATTGATTGATTTTTAGTGAGAGTCATGTTTTGTTAGTTTTGTTTTGTTATATATGTTTGCACTAAAACAGACTGCTTGGCGGTAGTGTGAAATAGAATACAAAACTTTTAGAACCATTTACGCAGCCCTTTACTAAATACTAACTTTTTATAGTTTGGTGCAAAGTATTTATGTACATATGTACATATGTATGTATAATATAAATACACATAAAATAAATACATTCATATACATTTTATATGCATAAATTAAAGTTTGCAATCACAATGTTTTTCCATGAAAAATTTTTTTCTGGGGATTAAATTCTTTTGAAGTTCTGACTTGAGGTATGATTTTTATTAAAGTAGAAAAACGAAACAGATTTTCTTTCATACTAAATGCTTTATATCTCCCATAATTTTCCTTTTAAGCTTTGCGAGATCAAGGTAGAATGTGTTGGCTGGCAAAAATAAATTAAAGAAAAATATTGTTTTAATGAAAATCATAAAATAACACTGTAAATTTTTAAAAACAGAAAAAAGCTTAATCAAATAGTTGAGCTAAAAATTTTTATTAGTTTTATTTTGCAGAAATCTTTTCTATAACTATTTCTGCTTATAAATGCAGCAGTTGCTAAAATTTAAATTAAATTGTAATTTAAAAGCACTGTTTCAAGTATTCAATTAAATATTTAAATACAATTACCAACTGATAACAAATCTTAAAATATTAAAATGAAAAAGCTATTAAAGCTTTTTGTTATCATGCTGTAAAAACTTTATGGGAGTATTTTTGACAAAGAATTGTTAATATGTGAATATAAAAGGTAGCGCAATACACTCTCTTAAAGCATTAATTAAAATATTATTAAAAGTTATATTACTGATTACAAGATTTGTAGAATTTTTATAAAGGGTGCAAGCCAATTCATAAAACATATATGCAACATGTTGCTCTTTTATAGAAACATATCCATAACTCAAAAAGGAAAATTAGTTTTGTAAAAAGTGAGCTTACACTCACTGAAAACTCAATGAAGTTATGAAAAAATTATCTTCTCTCTAGAATTGAGTATACAAGTTATTTATATGTGTGAAATTTTTACACAAAATACAACACGATATGCTGGAGTATTCTGTATTATAAATTTCAAAAATTAATTTTTCCGAGATATCATAATGTTGCAATAAAGAAGCGATATGATCTTTGTAAAATCTTTAATTTAGATTTTATGCAATGTTAATATCTTATGGTGCTTATTTGTTCTTGAATAAAATTATAGATCATAACTACTTTAAATCATATTTCGGCTTTCTAGAGTTTAAAGACTCTCTGTTCAGCGCATTCAGAATGTCCAATTTTTGCTGATCCTGGCACATAGATCAGGCTGAATTTGACCTAATACAAGAAATATTATAACTGGGTTAAATTGAATGATCCCTCTTGCTAATTTACATCACCTTCACGTGAGATTATCAGCAGGAGCGTGCGATCGAAAAACAATTTATTTATCCTTATTGCGAAAATTGCAGTTTCTTGCCAGCTTTATTTTATTTCAATTCACATAAGGGACTTTCGCCTATAAAACTATTTCGTTTTACCCGTTAATAAATTCTATATTTTTGAGCATATATTTTGTGATCAAAAATAAAATTTTGTATATTTTATGAGCTATGTCTTTTTATACCCTTTACCAAAAATTGTAAGTTTGTCATTTCGTGTATAATTTCCACAACATTCATATGCGACACATAAAGTATATATACTATGTTTCTTTATGAATAGGGAAGACGACTAAGCGATGTCCGTCTATCAGTCTGTCAGCACGTGAAATCGGTTTTTCGAAGGTCCCTGAAAGGCCAAAGACTTCAGAAACTATATAAAACAGTTTAGTATTTAAACTCAACAAAATCAAAATTACTGTTTCAGAGCTGGATGATTAAATTTTTTTTTTTTTGTAAATACAAGTATGTAGCAAAAACTAAGCTTTTTTGTTAATTAAATGTTTTTTTTATTTCAGTAGGAATTCATTAGAAATTATTTATTGTTATTAAAACTCTATAAAAATAAAAAAAAACGGTTCCAAGGTTGGAAAATTAAATTTTTTTGGTATATAAAAGCATCTAGCAAAAATATTTTTTTTTTTTATAAATTTAACATATATTATGTTATAGAAAGAAATGGATTGGTATAAGAATTCAAAAAAATCGAAAAGGATTATTTCAGGGTTGGAAAATTTAAACTTTTTTGTATATAAAAGTAGCTAGTTCAAATTACCTTTTTTTTATAAAATATATATAAATATATTTTATGTTTTAGAAAAAAATGGTTTATTATAAAAAAATTAGAGATATATTAAAAACTGCTCCAGAGCTGGAAAACTTTATTTTTTTTTTTTGTACATAAAAGTTACTATATAAAACTAATTTTTTTTTTGTTAATTAAACATATTTTATATTTAAGAAGGAAATTAATTAGTAGTAAAATTAAAATATCAAAAATATGTATCCAGGGCTAGAAAATTGGAAATTCTTTATTAAAAAAGTAACTTTAAAAAATTTAGGGCCTAATTTTGTAAAACGCGACGCTTTGACAAATTTTATATGTATTTTGTTTTTGTAATTTAAATTGTTTCCACATAAAATTTGTCAACGCTTGGCGTTGCGCCTAACAAAATTAGGCCCTTATTTTATTTACTTCTTTTTAATTAATCAAATTTTATATGGGAAGATATAAATAAGTAGTAAAAAAAATCTTAAAATATAATTACAGGGCTGGAAAGTTGAAAAAAAATTCTAACAAAATAACTATATAAAGATTAGTTAATTTTTTTTAATAAAACATATCGCACACTAAATCATAAGCAGTCACAACATTTACTGCATATAAGGTATTGAGCCAAAAAAATAACGATAAATTGTTTCACAGTACAAATATGTGTGTAAATACTTATGTATGTATACATATATTCAATCCTTAAATTCTTAGGAGGAATATAGGGCCGTTTATTGTGTATGTATGGATCTGTTCTATAAACTTGCATCGCTGAAGGGTATATAAGATTCGGCATAGTGGAATATATCATTCTTACTTGTTTTATTTATTATTTTCTGAATAAAGGATTTATTTTATAAAATTAAATGCTAAGCTTTGACAAATTTTCTGTATATTTTGTTTTAAGTATTTTAATTTTTTCCATATACAATTTTGTCAACGTTTTACAAAACGAGGCCCTTCTTAATAAGTAAAAATTTAAGAAAAATTGTCTGTCCCTTGCTCCTCGGTTTGGACAAAGCGGCTGATAAACTTTTGTACTACATAGAAAACATATGGTACTTATTACTGGTTGTCATGGTATGAGTAAAACGTACTTCTTTACACTTACCTACAAGCATACATATGTACATATGTTGTATGTAAATGCATAAAAAATTAAATGAGAAAATAATATAAAGAGCTGGAAAAAATTTTTAAAAATATATATGTAAAAACTCACCAACACACGAGTAGAAAACTGTTCTCAGTTTTTTCAGTCTACGTTGTTAATTTTTTTTTTTATAATATAAAACTTTGTTTTTGTGCTCAATGTAATGTAAGTGTGGTTGTAATTTTTTTTTTTATTATTTATTTAACACTCAAACAATCTCTGGCAAATTTACCATAATATTCATTTACTGTCGTAGTTATTATATTAATTTTTTCTCATTTAGTTACATGAAAAAATGAGACTCTTTTTTTTTTGTTTTGTTTTGCTCATTCCCGATTTATACATCAATCTTCCATTTATAAATAAATGCACTCACATTTACAACACAACGTTTTAAAAGAAGGACGAAGGGAGAAGGAAGTAGTGCAACAAAAAACTCAACACGATAATGAAATATCAAACCTTCAAACGAACACACAAGAAACCGTTGTTAAGTCGACTTAAACTTTTGCACACACACACACACACACACACACTCACACGCGTGTAACAAAAAACTCTCTTACATTAATGTAAGTATGTTGTGGTAGTGTTACACATTTAAATATTTTTTTACAACAAATTCAACATGAAGTTGCAAGAGAGCGCGAGCAAAGTTTATAAAAATAAACGCAACCGCTGTATTTACAACTTAAACCGCACGCTTTTTTACTTTATATGTGGCATTATTCCGTTTCTAAAGCCAGTAAATACGTTTGTTGTTTTTTTTATTATACTTCCACTAGTCGCAGACGTCCATCATCATCTGTAAATGATGGTGTGAGTTTTTTTTTTAATATTTAATACTTGCTACTGCTACGACCACTACTACTTTTACTATACTGCCGAGTAGTATGACGGAATGACTGCCGGCCGGGCTCTGGATGTTTGTTTAGTTGGTTGGATGATTGTTGGTTGGTTGTATCGTACATACGTTCATTTGTTGTTTGACTCGATGCACTATGACTGACAAGCAAACAAATTCATTCACTCATATTCACGCATACAAAACAAAAAAGCTTACGCAAATTAATCTTTATATGTACCTTTATACATAGTATGTATGTTTGTATGTATGTGTATGTATAAGATCGCGTGTGTGTGTGTGAGAGTACGTCATAAAGATTTTTGTATCTTAGAACTCTTTGGTCGCCTTAGTACATACTATGTAATTGTTATAAAAAGAATCAAATCTTTAAGTTTATTTACGAAACGAAACAAAAGCAAACGTTTAAGAATAACGTATGTATGTACATACAGTTTGATATGGATTACAACAAAAACGGTGTGAAATAATTATAACAACAATAATAATAATAAAAATATTTAATACCAGAACGTAGCTCAACGTGCACGAATGCAACTAAATAGCAAACTGAGCTCGTTTACTCGTTGCACATGCACTTTTCGTTTAATATTTTTTCCCTTTATTGTTGTTGTTGCTGTTGTTGCTTTTAGCTCATACACTATACATATTCTTAATGTTGTTGTAATTTGTTGATTTTTTTCCTCCGCTTCTCAAATTCAATTGGGCGAATTTTTTACAAAAACAAAAAACAAAGTACATACGTTCAAAAAAATAACTAAAGAATCGAGTCTCTTTTATTTTATAAAACAAAACATTACAGAACCAAAAAAAAAGAAAAAAAAATAAACAGAAAAAAAGGACAGAATATTGAGTAAAAAAATTACAAGTTGCCCCTTAAAAAATACAAAAAATTTCCTAAATTACCAACAAATTAGTCAACTTTTGAAAGTGTGTATATAAGCAACAATACTTACATACCTACATAAAATCATAAGCTTGTGTGGGCACAAAATTTCTAAAAAAAATCATTTTAATATTTTTTAATATTTCGGCGCTCTAATATGCGGGTGCATTTCGTTGATTTTAAGTTTTTTTGCAGGGGGTACCTTAATTGTCAGTGGGGCTGGTCGTGGAGAATATGTCGTGTTGTATGCAGGAGGGCAGCAGCAGCGTTGTGAAATAGAATATAGTTTTTCAAAGGCGCGGTATTGTTTGTTTTAAGACTTAATACATTTTTATTGGAATAAAATTTACTTTTTTTTTGCTTGCAATATTAATTGAAACTACTTTACATTGAAGTGGGTCGCAGCAGAAGTGATAAAATATTTTTAAAGTTTTCTTGTTAAAGTAAAATAATAATTAAGAAAATTATCCAGTGGGAAGAAAAGTACATATCGTCACGTTAAATCAAAAACATAACGTACGCATTTGAAGTACTTTACAGGAGAAGTAGAAAACTTTATCAGTCAGTCATGGCATGATTTAGACAAATCATGGTGATTTGAGCAATCATGTTAATTTATATATGATTTACCATATATTTTGTATATGGACAAATCATTTCAAAGAAGTTGATTTATTTTAAATCATTTCGAAAATACAATTTTGTGAACTGGATTTATCTATACAACCCTGCGTTGCTTTTAAAGTTACAAGCTCCATCCCTGGGCCATCTATCAATAGTTATTGACAATTTCGAAAAATGGCATTAAAGAATATTTCATCAATTTTAAATGTCAACTTCATGTAACATTACAAAGTACGTGCATAAATTTAATACGAAAATTCGAACAATAAATCACTCCCAAGCTCGGTGGAAACACTTTGAAGTGATTTACTTAAACCTACTTAAATTAAAGTTGTTGCAAACATGCTATTAGTGTATTTAGTTCTCAGTAGTCTTTTAACATTCGTTAATAAGTGCGTTATTTTTGGTATTATATGCATTAAAATGTTGTAAGTAGTTGGATTGTTTTAATTACATCACATCAATAAAAGAGATGCATTTCAATTTTCTTATAAGTTACGCCTTTTTTGATGTTACATGATAATAAATAATTTATATACAATTTTAAATACGTACTTTAGCAGATGCTAATCCTAATGTAACATCAGAGTGCCCTCTTTTGTCATCGTCGAAGTAAAATAACCAATTAAATGGCTACTAAGTATAGCTTTGTAAATTTAATAAGCCTCATTGACACCAGGGGCGCTGAAACTCTGCATCATTAAAAACATGCAAAATTACAAAAGAATGAAGTTTCCTCTATCTCTTCCTTCACCATCTTTATTCTCTATCACTATGCCTTTCCTAAGGAAGTTAACACCTAATAATAGCAAGAGGCATTCATTGCTTGAATTTTATTTCTCTTCAAAAAAAAAAATTAATTGAAGTATTATGAATTTTTGTCAGAAGCTAGCTCTTCTCCGTGACTTCGTTCACTTTCAGAAAGAACCTGAATAGACAAGAAATGTATTTATACCAATCTTATCAACAACAAAAACAAAATTAATACCAGCAGCACAATTTTTTCCGTTTTACCCTGTTTCGCACCAGGAATGGGGGCATTGGTCCAGCCACTCATGCGTGATGCCGTGACAAAAAAAAGGGATTAGTTTTTATATATATAGAGATAATTTCATATTGGGGCTTAAATAAAGCTTTTTTTAATTTTTTATTAATTAATGTGATTTTTTTACTGAAGAGAAGAATTATTAAACTTGACTTTGGCTGGGAGAAATACCGGCATTTTTCTGCGTCACCACTCTCTTCATCATGAAAAATTCGTAATAAGTTAAATAACTGATGCTAACAACAATTTCTGCCCAAGTACATAGTCATGGGAGCTAATGATATGAGAGATGTATTCATTTCTTTTTGATTAAACAAACATTATTTTAAAAAAATTTACCATGCTCCCTTAATTGAAAAAAAAAAATTATTTTTCCTTCAAGAGTTGAGTAGTTAAACAAGATATTTGTATGAAATTTTTACACAATATAAAGAATGCTATGAGGATTAGTTCTGCATCACAAACTAAAAAAGTTTAATTTTTTAACGTTGAATACGTTTTTTAAGTAAATCAGCGATATGTCTGTATGTGTGTTACCTCTGATAGCACACCTCTGCCCCTGGTTTTAAGAAGGCTCATCACTATAAGCTATATAGCCATTTTATTATATTGCTTTTTTCACTTTCGCCGATGATTCAACGCTACAAATATCGACCTAGGAAGACGCTGTGCTACGTATTAAAGTAGACGCTCATGCATATTAGAAAAATCTTCATATTCATATGAAGCATTACATATCTTGGAAATATAAATGGTAATATTTAACAATACCAAAGCTTATTGATTTTATCAATCATTATAAAAAATGTATATTCTTGGTATGATTGAGTCTGGGCAGGGATTAAATTTGGACTATTTAAGACAGCCATTTGCTTTGGCAGATTTTATATAGTGTTCAGGAACGATTTGATTCGCTCTCGTTTTCCCTTAAAAGACAGCGAGCTTAACGATTTTGGTCTTCTTAGAGAATGTTGAAGATATCAATCTTTGATATAGAAAGCATTGGTGGCAATTGTATAAAATGCTTTAATGTGAGGTTTTTAAATAAATTTTATTGAATAGTTAACCAAACCTTCGCTATATAAATTAATATAAGACATAGCATTGAATCACAGTATTATAGCAATCTTCATCTCCTTCTGTCAATATCTTGCTCGCCATTTAATACGTTTTCTCTGAGAACTATATGTTTCATTAGTTATGCTGTGATTTTAAAAGAGCAAATTGCACTTAAAAAAATTGTAAATTATTATGACATACACTAGGGTAACAGATGAACAGGAATGGTAAAAGTTATAAAATAAAAAAACATGTTGATTATTGAGTTCTTGTTTCAACCATGATATTCCTTGATCTTCTTATTAAATTTAAGTTTAGTTTTTCTTAGACATTTTTGGGTAAAAATTCCCTGATGATATGAATTAGCAAAATGTTTTAGGGAATAAGAAAAATAATAATTTGAGATTATTAGTGCGTTAACAAATCGTGCCATAACCGTGAAAATAGCTTAAGCGACATAATTTTCAACCTTCAATTTTTGATCAAAATCGATCATTTGCGATCGTAAACAGTAAATTTTCGTCAAAAAAAAACTAAGTCCAAAAAATGTGTCGCTTGAGCTATTTCAGCGGTTGTGGCTCGAAATGTTAAACTAACAAATAACCAGAAGGTCATCACACCTTCATTATTAGCATTGGCCTAAAAAGGTCATTCTGATATGCATCCATTCCCCCATACCCCTAGAATAAGTAAAAATTGCATGTTTTTATTTATTTTAATAATACTCATACTGCCTCTCCTAGAAAAAAACTTAGCTATGCCAATGATTATCACCATTCTTGGGCTTGTTTTACTCTATGTGGTGTCAATTGGCGTAAACTTCAGCTCCATATATATATAGATTTTTCAATACAAAAGGAATATGTGAATTGTTTCTGATTCACCTTACTCCAATTTGTTGAAAGCTTTTTATGTAATGAAAGCTCAAATCATAACATTACTAATTTACAACAATCTTGCCATTGTATTGTTTGTTCTTTACTTAATTTGTTTACTTTTGTTCTACTTAAGACAAACTTTTCTGCATTGTTGCTTTAAGTACATCTGTATAATTTTTGGAACAAGCCCATTACTTTGTGATGAGATCTAATCGACTTTGAAATAATTCTAGAAATGACTAGAATTAATTTAAAAAATATGCTTAACAAAAAACATTAATATTAGACGCATTTTTTAATAGAAAAAAATTATAAAAATATTCAAACAAATTAAAAATTTTAGAAAACATAAAAGGTCTTACAACTCCACATAAAAATATTACTTAACAATTTTCCCATAAAGGAATTCACAGAAAATGTCAAACTATTTTCAACTAAAATTTGTTGTGAATACGTACACATGTGTGTATGTGTGTAATCGTATGTGTGGGTTAGGGCGTTTCACCAAAGGTGTTTTTTGCGATTTTTGCAACTCTTGAAGCGGAATATTAAAGCTTGTGATCTAAAAAAATTTCGAACATTTTTTGGGATTTTTTGAAGATAGGTGTGGGGTGGCTGAAATAGATTTTATAAAAAAATGAGGTTATCGAGAAAAAAATTTTATACAACTAAACAATTCTCTTCTTAATGATCCGATCCCATGACAAAAAAATTATTGGTGCGAAAAATTATTATTAATATTCCGCTTCAAGAGTTGCAATTTTTTTTTTGTGAAACGCCCTAGTGTGGGTGTATATCAAAAAGTATTCTTTGTAAGTTGTTACAATATCTGTGGTTTTCAAGAAGTTATGTTGTTGTTCTAGAAAAAAATGATGTACATGCAAGCATACTTTTCAAAATTTTCTTATACCTTTTGAAAAATTATTTGAAATAAAACAATCTGACATCATAAGCTCGAAATGAGAAATATATAACATAGATTGTTATTCCTGCAAACCACAGATATGTTCATTCATTAAATTGCTGTTTCATGTTTTTTTATGTTTAAATATTGTTATCCAAAACTGACCTAAATTTATTAAATGCAGTACTTTCCAGTAACGGAAAAACTCCTTTAAAGTTATTTCTTTTTCTTCTACAATGGGGTAATTTTTCGACACATATTTTTTCGTAATTACAAAATCTTTTCATATATAATATATAAAATCTTGATTTCTTTTGTATTCCTTGCAAGTTTATTCTACCTACAATAAATTATTATTTCGGTTTACTTTTGCTGCAGTTTCTCTTGTCAAGGACATGATTGCATTATTTAAACAAGATAAAAATCAAAGCAGTAGCGCGTATATTAAACCACATTTGCAGTCAAATGCAGCAACAGCAACTGCAGCAAAAATAATATTTTTTACTAAAAAAAAAAAGAAACAGAGAAATATAATGCAAAAATGCACCAAAAATAATAAATTGAAAGCATCCACCCTTTTAGTGCAGTATGGGAAAAGGGTGTCGTAAAAAGAAGTGTTAAGTGAAAATATGGAAATAAGAAAATAGCAAATTATAAAACATAGAAAACATAATTTAGTGTGAATTAAATAAAAATATCACTCAATTACTGCAATAACGTCCTAAGTCAAAAAATTCAATTTTGTTTTTAATAATGTAAAAATAAAAGTAGATTATTCACATCTATTGTACACAAATTTCATACAATTATTTTGTATACAAAAAAAAATTAATGCCCTAATTCTGTTCGACGATTGTATCGTCTTGTCTATGGACGAAAAAAAAGCCGCAGTTATGATTCATTAAAATAATTCTTATTTATTGTCTATGCTAGAAGGTTCGTGTATTTGATTTATGATTTTGTTCTAAACATTATTTCCAACACATATTTTTTAATATTTTTTTCAAACTATTGTATAATACTTTAATTTAATTTTTATGTTTTAAAAACATGACAATAATATTTTTATTTTTCATTATCAGAGACAACACCCATTTTTGAAGAAAATAATTTAGAGAATTCAATCACAAGAACTCAGAAGTATTTTAAAACAAAAACGTCCTAAATCTTCTTACTGAATTAGGGCATAAGAGAAAAATATTATTATTGTTATTTCTTGTGAAATATTAGGTTGTTCTAGTAAGTGAACAATATGTAAAATTATATCGAGTTCATTCTTCATTACCGATAAACTATTGCTTTATATACAACAATTAATTACGAAAAGCTGCATAACTTTTAGTTGGTAAACGTTCGGTCATTATATTATTCAAGTTTCGCTTTGCTTAGATTTATGAACTGATCATAAAGCATTTCAATATCTTTTTTTAAGTGAGAAATTCTTTAAATGTTTCACTTCGATAATAATGAGAAGTTATACAATAAAAATTGTGTGTAAAATAAACACATTTCTCATATTACATGCAAACACTCTCTGCCCTTATAGAAAGATATGTGTGCTGAAAAGATGCATGGTGGCACAGAAAAATGCGACATTTTCCCCAGTCAAAGTCTAGTTTTAACTTTTCTGTCTTCTTCAAGAACTCACATTAATTAAGAAAAATATTTTATTTCATAATAAGAATTGAAAATACTTAACTAGAGTCGAATTAAGGAATTATTGTTGATTAAAATTCTTACATTGCTTTTACGCCACGATTTATAGTTTTGATCCACATCATATGCTTTTCGCTATGGAAAGAGATATATATATATACCTAGCTAAAACTAAGTTCGGATAAATTTTTTAAATTCCAATAGCTTGAATTTCAAATATTTAAACACCCTGTAGCTTTGTTCATAACTTATGAAAATAACTATACAAACTGCATTTAAATTGCATAAAAATGCAACCAAATGCACTTCCGATGATAAAACAAAATACACACATCAAAACTCCGATATCAATGAAAAAAAAACATAAAATAAAAATAAAAATAAAACCAAAAAAACCAGCATCTATATAAATTAAAAAAAAAAAAATAAAGGTTCTACTCAACAGACATGTCAACAGAGATTTCGGTACCTTTTGCCTCTTTTCTGTTCGTACATGGCTTGTTAAAAAATTGAATATGCATTTTTTGGATAAAAAAAAACAAACACGAGGAAACCCAAAATCCTAATAAAGCAAATAAAAAATAAAACTTTTAAAAGATTTATAACAAGGGAGCTGAACAAAAGAAGTGCAAGCTAAAACGCAACAACAGCAAATGATATCATATGCAGAAAAAAAATCCTCAAAAACTGCAGCAAACACAAAATGAAACCCAAAAAAACAACGAGAATAAATATCAAAGCAAAACTGCAAACTGCATTTTGCATCTGAAAAATGCATTCAAATTTTTTGGGCTTCGAAAATAAGCAAGAACAAAGAAACCCTTGACGAGCCTCTGTTCAAAAGAAACACACACAAAAAAGAAAAAGAATTGCAGTAGACTGCAATTTAAAGTGGCTGCAGTCAACTGCAGTTTTAATTTGAATGCAGGCAGCTTAATTTTATTTTCAATCAAAATATTTACGAATTTAAGTTTAAAAATGTGTGTGTGTATGTATTTCTCTGAGTGTGTTTATATGTGGTGAGTTTTATTACTTTTTTACTGCTCTCTTAGGTGACTTTACTTTATTTGTTTTTTTTTAAGTTTTGCTATGTATAATAGTTCTTGTTGTTGTTGTTTTAATTGCAGTTTTACACTTGACTTTAAATCATGAGTAAATGAGCGTTTTGTTTTTCTTCTTTGCTTTGTTCATTGCAATTCAAGCAACTGCACTTTAAATTGAGATGCAAATTTATAAGCACACACATATGTAACTGCAGTGAGTGTGCTCACTGCACTCAAGAGAGACAAGCAAGAGGGCTTTTTGTAAGCGTGTACATGTATGTATATATCAATGTGTGTTGGTGCTTATGTGTTTATTTGTTTGCATGTACAGCGTGTGTTTAAGAAATGAGCTTAAATGCAGTTTAACTCTTAACTATCATTGCAATGTATTAATCCTGAGTTTTTTTTTTGTTATTCTTGCATTTCAAAGTAATTTTATGTTTATGCTCATTTATCTTGCAGTTTTATTTTTGTTATTTGTCTAAAATTTTTTTGCTTTTCAAAAACTTGTCAACTGCCAATTTAGTTTTTATTATGACAGCCATTAAATGCAGTTTGTAAAAGTATACAATCTTTTTTTCTTCTGCAAGTCAGTGTGTACTATAGTGTAATTTTTATTTTTTATTTATTATAGCTTTAATTTAATTTAACTACCTTAATGACTACAAATGTGCAGGTTTTGACGTTTAAACTGGCAACATGTACTATAATTTGCTTAAATAAACAACACTATGTTCTTAATTTTTTGCATCAATGAGTTATTAATAAAGGCATAAAACATACCCAAGTTCTCTTCTTGGTTTTTCATACACTCATCTTTTGTAATTTTTAAAGGACTATACAAATTTTAAGGATGTCCTTTTTATAGTTCTAATACACCAAAAATGAACCCTATTGTTTTAGCTACGATGTCCGTCTGTCTGTTACTGGCTGTGTTCTTAAGTACCGTAAAAACTACGAACCTGAAATTTTCACAGAATATTTAAGACTTTGGCCGCTACAACAAAAAATATAGGAAAAATAAAAATTAAAGGGTGTTCTAAAGCGAGCAATGAAACATGTTGAAATCTTAATACAATATACAGAAAATTATATACAGACACTTGAAATGTTCACAGTTAGTGTTTTTTGTGCAGTCTACACCAATAAATACTGAAATTTAAGAAATCAAAATTAAAGGGTATCCTATCAGTTAATGCAATTTGGACTATGTCATTCTGCAAGAAGCAAACTTTTAAAATAAAAAAAACGTAAATAAAAAATATCGCCAAAAATAAAATAAGTCGCTAATGCAAAAAAAAAAATCAGCCAAAGTAAAAAGTCGACAAAAAATAAAAATCTCCAAAACAAAAAAAAACGCCTATAGACAAATCTCCAAAAAAAAACGAAAAAATCACCAAAACGAAAAAAGTGCTAAAAATAAAAAACAAAAATAACAAAAATTAAAAATTTTAAAAACCCCCGACTTTTTTCAGAAAATATGTTATATCTTCTAAACGGCTTCATAGCTAAGAACCCTCTCGATCAAGTCATCTCTCAAACAGAAAAAACTAAATGAAAATCGGTCCAGCCGTTTGGCCTCTACGTGGACACAGACAGACACACAGATACACCGATACACAGATACACAGAAACACAGACACACACTACAAACTTATAACACCCCGTTTTTTAGTCGGGGGTTAAAAAAATAGGGCCTTACTTTATGAAACTTAACGCTAAGCGTTGAACAATTTTATATAAAAATATTTAAATTGTAAAGCCAAAACACAACCAGAATTTGTTTATGAGTGGGTAGTATTGCGTTTTACATAATGAAGCTCTTAGCGCTATGCGATATAGCCTTGAGCTAACTTTGTAAGAATGCAACATTTTCCACCTCTTTATTTCTTAGTTCAAAGCTGTAATATTTTTTTCTTTGTGCTTTTCTCAATGGAAACATTTTCCTTAATTTGAAGTATATTCAAGCGAATATGCTCAAACAATCACTCCATTTTGATACACAGAAACATTTTTATGATTTGGTCAGAAACATGAATATATCACTACAGTAGCGGACTTAGGCCTGCTGCCGTCCTAAGCACTATTTGATATGCAGAAGTGATTGCAAGAAAAAACAGAAAACGCTCTATGGATAAATTTACTTAAAACAACTAGAGTTATTATGGAAAAGTAAAAAATAAAAAACATGTTGGTTATTGAGTTCTTGTTTCAACTTTGTTATTTGTTGAGCTTCTAAGGAAGTCTAACATAATAACTCTAGTTGTTCTAAGTAAATTTTTGGGTAAAGGTTCCTGAACAGTTAAATGCACATTGGATCCAGCTTAACCCCTCAATAATCAGTTTCAGTAATGTATTTTTAATAAAAAACTATTTTAGTGAATATGGAAAATAATAATTTGTGATCATTAGTGTGTTAATAAATGATGAACTTATTTTTCATTAATTTAATTTTGTATCCTTTTAAAGCAAACCTTAAACAAATACGAGTAACATTTCAAATTTTAATTGCGCTTAAATTATTTTATCTTTAAATTTTTTGCGCCCATCAAATTATGCCGTCCTTAGGCCTCCATCCACCACTGTATCATTACGAAAATTTTGTTTTAGTAACGGCTCCTCTGAAGCACTCAAGCAAATTAAAATTAATAACGAAGCTGATGTTTCATACGCTTATGATTCTGATAAGCTTTTTTCGAAACTTTAAGTAACACATTTTAGCGCTTGTTTTATTAACCGATCCTTATTCATTTCGAAAAAGCACCGAAATTCTCCTCGGAATGCAAATGTTATTGTCTTTTTGATAGGTTTGAAACGCGAAGAGTAAAATTAATGCAAAAACTATAAATAACGGCATAAAGTGCTTGCTCACTAGGCCGGTTATTTAGTAATTAGTGTTTATGGGAATTGTTAAAATTTAAGCTTAAACTTTTTTAAGCGGACTAATAATCCCAAATTCATATTTTACTTATTAAGTAAAATATATATTTTTTTTATTAAAAATACATTGAAATTAATTATTGAGGGGTTATGTTGAGCGTTAAATGGAAGAAGTCCTCTTTAAGAACTTCTCGAGCAGATCTTTTTTTTTCAAAGTAAATTTTTACAATTCGGAAGCTTTTTTCTGACGTTAAACAAATATACGGAGTTAAATAATAATTTTTCTATCTTCAACTATACTTTTGCATCTATTATTATTATTATTATTTATAATAATAATAATTCTAGTTCTTCAAACTATTCTAAAAGAACATACATATTTTTCTTAAAAAAATTTCGAAACATACAAACGATTTTTAATATAAAAAAACAAGACATTGCGTAGTGCGAATAAAAAATAATATGTATGTACATACTCGCATGTATTTGCTTTTTAGTTAAAAATTTGTTTTAAACACAAAATTCACATACATAAAATACACATGTATTTGGGGTTTAAAAAACAATTTTTAAGTAATTTTTTTATTCACACTGCCCATTAAGATTAGAAAAATTAGAGAATATAATATAGTATTTATAATAATCATACAACTGTTTGTAGACTTTTGATTGTTTGGTTTTTTACAAAGATCAATGTTACATTTTCATAAAGTGCAAATTAATTTTTTTCATCCGCGCACTTCTCCATGTCGTCACAGAACAAATAACACAAAGCAAATGACGTTTTTTTCGTCAATCAGGTTTGGAGACGTACAAATAATCAGCCGTCAAATAAAAATATCAAAATTTTTTGATTCTCATCAATCAGTGCCGACAACTTGTACGTGTAGCCGAAAAGAAACGACTGCACGCACACAACTATTTGATTGATAAGTTTTTTTGTACGTCTCCTGGACACTTAAAACATCCTTTAGTAAGCGTAATTCTTTGGGCCTAATTTTTTAAAATGCAACGGCAAGCGTTGACAAATTTTATATGAAAAAAAAATTTAATTTAAAATTTAAAAAATAAATAAATTACAAAAACAAAGCAATTAAAAAAATTTGTCAACGCTAACGTTGCTTTTAACAAAATTAAGCTTCTTATTTAAACTTGATATCACTTTTCTCAGGATATTATATTTTTTATATTTTTGTTTAACAACTTATCTTGCAAAAAGTTATTATAGATTGAAAAATAAGCTGTAAAAATTTAAAGCAAGCAAATATTTCAATCATTAATTTAAAAAAATCTTTGGCAAACGTAAACGTCAAAGTTGAGCTAAAAACTTTTTGTTAATATTTATCTAATCATTAAAAAAAATAATAGTTTTTAAAAGAAAAAAACTTGTCTTTAATTCACTAAACCTAAAATAGCTTACTAAAAATT
Source organism: Tachina grossa (assembly GCA_949987645.1). Classification (NCBI taxonomy): domain Eukaryota; kingdom Metazoa; phylum Arthropoda; class Insecta; order Diptera; family Tachinidae; genus Tachina; species Tachina grossa. The sequence goes on along the minus strand of OX465274.1, from coordinate 170,004,386 downwards.
TTCGTAGAAGAATCAATTCCTAGTCGACTCTGCAGTGCATTTACACTAACGTTTTAACATTTTCCAAAGCTAAGGCCGAGGTTTGGGTTTCTTTTTTTTATGTATGTATTTTTATTTATGTATTTATCATCTGTATATGTACATATGTATGTTTTTGGTTGCTTTTGTATTAAAAATACATAAGTATGTAAATATGTAATTTGCGGGTTTTGGCGAACAATTTACCGGTTTGGAAAAAAAGGTGAACTTTGTTTTGTTTTACAATATTTTTTTTTTCATTAGTCTTATTATTCGCTTTGCGATTTTGTTGGAAAATATTTTTGAACCGTGTTGTTTTTGTTTTTTTTTTAAATTTTTATTTTTCTTATTAAAGTTTATTCAAGCGCGAATTGGGAGCAAGGTTTAGTTTAACTTGGATAAAAAAAAATATTTAATATATTTTTTGTTTTTTTTTTTTGTGTGATTTTCATTCAGTTTTCAATGTTGCACATGAATTCAAATGATTGTGGGCTGCAGCAACATTAATTTGATATTTGTGGCTTTTTTTCATATTCAACGAGAATACAAGTATTTTTGAGTATTAAATAGTTTGATGTTGTTGCTGTTGTTATTGTTTTAAATTCAATGTTTGTAAATTATTTTTAACGTTTTTTATTATTATTATTGTTTTTTGTGTGTTCAACTTTGAAAATTCGTTGGTTATGTTCAAGGTAAAATTTTTTGAAAAATTTTCATTGGTATAAGGTTGTTATAGCTATTGTTGTTGTTGCCGTTGTCTTAGTTTGTCTTCTAAACCTGTTTTTGATTTGAAGTTTATACTTTAATTAATAAATGTGTGTGTGTGTGTGTGTGTGATTTGTTTTTTTGAAAGATTTTAGAATTGGTTCTACATATTTATTTGGTTCTTTTTTTGTAAATTTTCGAAGGCCAAATGCTTTATTTTTGATTTGAAGTTTCGTTTTTGAAGTGACTTAAGCCAAATTTAGAGAAAGTCAGCTATAAATGCTACAATAACACCAGTTATATAATTTTTGGATTGCTCATGTAAAAAATATGATTATTAATTACGGCAATATTTAAAATATTCGCTTAACATTTTGTTTTACTTTTCATAAAGACTATTTAGCCTTCTAAATAAATATCCAGAAAAATTTCGTCGTTCTGTGTATTATTATTATTGGCATTTTGTAGTCTATATCGTTTACGAAATCAAGTTCATAGCATTCATGGTTTGACTAGGTTTACACAGAAAAAATTATAACCAAAAAATTTTTAAACAAATATTTGTTTGAAATCAAACTTAGTTTCAGTAAATATTCTGTACTGTTCCATTAAATTAATTTGTACCAAAAAACTGTGTAGAGAAGAAACAGGCCACGACGTTTGTCGGCTACTTTTCGGCATTTACACGTATACAACACGATCAATCAAAACAAACAGCACGTTGTTCCTACCAACAAGCAGATAAACACCAACACACTGAAATAACATTTTCTCTCAGCCGAACTCTGATTAATTTAAATTTTTACAAAATTTTTATTAGAATTTACAAAATTATTTGTAGGACCGCATTCAAATAAAATATTTACTGATTCAACGAATTTGGTTACTGAAAATTAAATTTAGTTTTTTCTGTGTATACCCTCAGCAATTTTTAGAGCAATTTTCGAGCTTACGAAAAAGAGAGTGGACAAGACTATAAAGAGATGAGACATTATAATTGCATCTTGCTTATACAAACTCAATAGTTGTTCAACAAAAATTTCTGTGTATGAACTCAGCATTATTTTCTAACATAGCGTCTATACCTGATATTAACTCTGATGTAATATGAGAGAGAACGTCGGCAGAATTAGAAAAAAAAATATATTAATATTGATTTTAATATCTATGTAGGGGAAAACGCACTCTTGTAAATATCATAATATTTCATAAATATCAGGCAGCCGTGCAGTAAACATATTCGTTTATTGTAATAGTAATGTGTGTTTCATAAAAATTTTGGTATTTCCTTAATACATCGTGCATAAGTAAAATATATCCGCATTTTTTCTATCAAAAAATATTAATTGTCACTTTAATACACAAAATCCTCTTCACGTATCTATGTATGTGTGCGTTTTTTGACACTTGATATCATAATATTGTTTTCTAAATATATATTATGAAAACAATATTATAATATCTGATATAATATTAATATAATACTAATATTGCAGTCCACACGTAATATAATTCGCTCTGCTATGAAATTTGACGTTTGCTAATAGAAATATATTTGATATTATATCAGGTATAGACGCTATGTAAGATTCAGTTTTTAGCTAAGTGGCAATTAAGAAGGTATTTACTTCTAGGGATTTGCCCTTCAAAAAGTCTAGTACATTTACACGAATAGTATTTTGTAGCAGAATTTTTGATGGTTAAGGTTGCTATTGGTATACAATTAAGTTGACACAGTATTGCCGGAAATAAAATATTCTGCAATATACCAAACGTAACATAAAAATGCGGCAACAGTGCTAAAATAAATTATGAGAAGAACACTAAAGAGAGAAAAATGTAAACGAAGAAGAGTCATTTTGTAACATTGTCATGATCTGTTATGTTTTGAATGCAACTAAATCAAAGAAAAAAGTCACAGTTATCAGTTAATTTTTTAAATATCAAATAATTGTTCCGATAAACATCTTCACTACCTGACTTGAACATGCATGGAAAGAAGCATACCAAATTTAGGGAAACTATGCAAATCTGAAATGATACAGACGAATAAGCTTAAACTTATTATTACTGAAAACATTGAAAAGAATTTTTGGACATAATGTTGAAGAAGAAAATATCACATGATATAATAATATTTAAACAATACGCCTATATTAGAGCCAGTTCTGTTGAGACTGCCCGATAGAAAAATGTGTTTATTGTTGAATGATACGAGTATTTTGAATTAGACATTTTATACCCTACACAAGTTTAAATCATAAAAAATTAAGAAAATTTAATTTAATATCAATAAAACAGGTTATGTTGGAAAGAAAATTTTATGAAATTAAAGTTCAAATATGATTTATGCCATGTGGTCGCCACGGCTAGCATGTAGAAGGCGCAATCTGGAACACCAATTTTCAACACATTTCGCATCATTTGTGGCTTTATTTCGCCGATAACTCTTCGAATGTTGATTTCCCGGTATTCATTTCTTTGTGGTTTACCGACGTAGATACATAAGTGATTTAACATAACCCTAAAAAAAATAATCCAATGGGATTAAATCACACGATCTTGGTGGCCAATTAATATTGTCATTACGTAAAATTATTTTTTCATGAAAAGTTTCTTTTAGTAAATTAATTGTGTCTCCGCTCTTTTGGAATCACATATCAGCCAAATTATTTCGACGTAATTGAGGAGCGAAAAAATTTCGAATTATGTTCTTATACCGTTCACCATTGACAGTAACATTCTAAGCATCGTCGTTTTTGAAGACATATGGATCAATGACTCTGCCAGCACATAAAGCGCACCACACAGTTATTATCTGTGGATGTAGTAAGTTGATTTTCCTCACTACAAATGTGACAATTTTGCTTATTTACGTACCCATTCAACCAGAAATGGGCTTCATCGGAAAATAAAATTTTAAAAATAAAATTTAAGCAAATAAGAATTATTTTGATAAAACATTTCAACAATTTGCACGCATTGCTCTGGTGTTAGTCGATTCATAATCAAATTTCAAAGCAAACTACACAACAAGTATTAATACAAGAAACCCGACTGCTGCCAACTTTGAACTGTTGAATATCCTAAATGATCATTCAAGTTGAAAAATCATAAGAGAAAGCTAAAGATGATTTTAAAATACCTGCCGAATGATACCCATTTTGATATAGTACGCTGACTATTTATTTTTTTGTATTTACAAAATGGCGTCTGTTGGCCGCCATATTGAATTTTGACAACTGAAATACGTATTACTCCCTGGATTAAGACAAATCGATTGACGTAAGAATTATCAAAATCGATTCATGCGGTATATATGGTGCGGCAAAAGAACACACATACATGTATACATACATACATACATACACATATACTACAGAGCTGCGTAAACAGTCTTTAAATGTAAATACATCTTGACTTTTTAATGTATTCTCGTTGCGTGTATTATACTAAACCAATAATAAATGTTGTCGCATTATAAGCGAAGCACGATGAATATATTGGTGTACGTATATATGAGTGTTAACGAGCGATGTCGGCAAGACTTCAAGACTGTTCATAACAAACAATCAAAAGAGGTAGTGTAATTGAGTGTATGATTGTTACTTTTCATATTGTACGTTTGAGTGTGTGTGTAAGATGTAGATGGTAAACTATTAAGTGTTTAAGCGCATACAACTAATGTCAATGCATGTGTGTGCGTTTGCATGGCGCTGAAAAATAAAAGATCATACACACATATGTACATGTATGACGTGACGTTTATATACGTAGAAAGAAGCAAGCATCATAAATTCTTCCGTCACGAAGTATTTTCTTCTGTACTCCTATACCTACAATACTGAAACAAATTTCTTGCAAACAGTGTTGTTAACGTTTGTTTTAGAAGATTTCGCTCTAGTAAAGCATTTGAAAATCCCTCATGTCTTAAAAGTTCTTGTAAGGGGTCTTGTGCAGAAGTCTAATACATACATACATACATACATACATACATATACACATATGCTGATAAACACAATACCCTTCTTTGTGTTGCGCAGTCAGGTAAAAAGCAACTATTTATCAACTGTTAAATGGGTGCTAAAATGAGGCAGGGATGCCAACTCAAGGTTGTGACACTCTAAAAAATAAAATAATTAAATTCGTCTCTCATTAAACCGAATCCTTAATTTAATCGTTGGCAATAGTACTATTGGCTTTTTATTATAAATTATTAAACAAAAACTTAACAGTTAACCTAACTTAACTAACGTAACACACAGTGGACCAAACACAGAAGAACGCTGATGATGAACGTTTAGTGCAACTATGTGTTGTCAGAATATTTACAGCTAACTTTGGTGTCATTTTTTCATTAATAATTATCACATGTAATTTGGCTTAAAAAGCGATACGAACTTTATCCTATTCAAATCATAAATATAGAAACAAATGAAGTTCGAAAAATAATAATTAACTTCACAATTCCCTCTAGTTCAATTGAGTAGTCGAGGCTTTACTAAAATCTTTTACAGCCATGTCCAAAGGCTTTGACGAAGACTTTGAGACGAAAAAAATAATTAAACACACAACGTTATAATACTACATAACAAAAATTAAAAATTTTAAAAACCCCCGACTTTTTTCAGGAAATATGTTATATCTTCTAAACGGCTGGTCCGCTTTTCTTCAAACATAGCTAAGAACCCTCTTGATCAAGTCATCTTTCAAACAGAAAATACTAAATGAAAATCGCTCCAGCCGTTTGGCCTGTTCGTGGACACGGACAGACACACAGATAAACAGACACACAGCCATACACATTACAAACTTATAACACCCCTTTTTAGGGTTCCGTACACCAAAGGTGAAAAGGAGCCCTATTGTTTTCGCTACGCTGTCCGTCTGTCCATCTGTCCGTCACACGGTATTTTCTCAGGAACCGTAAGAGCTACGGACCTGAAATTTGGACAGAGTATGTAGAACTTTGGCGCTACAACAACAAATATATGTATATGTATATTAAAACTTGAAATTTGTAAAATTAGTGTATTTTTATACAGACTACAACAATTAACACTAAAATTTAAAAAAAAAATTAATTAAAGGGTGGTCCATCAGTTAATGCAATTTTGACTATGTAATTTTGACAATTTGCTATATCTTGGAAACCGTTAGAGGCAAACACTTGAAATTTTCAAAAACGGTAAAACCAAAAAAACCGAAAATTATAAAATCGCCAAACCAAAAAAAAATCGCCAAAAATTAAAAAAAAAATCGCCAAAACGAAAAAAATCGCCAAAATTAAAAAAAAATTCTAACACTAAAATAAGCCGCCAAATTCGAAAAAAAATCGCAAAAATTAAAAAAACGCCAAAATGGAAAAAATGCCAAATATCGAAAAAAATCGCCGAAACAAGAAAATAAAGTGTCAAAACTAAAAACAAGAGCTCAAACTTAAAAAAAATCGCCAAAAACGCAAAAAACGCCAAAACAAAAAAACCGAAAAGACCCCAAAAACGAAAAAAATGCCAAAACTATATATTATATATTATGAAGTTTGTGTTAAATTACATATCTAGTGTTTGTACGGAACCCTTCGTGCGCGAGTCAGAGTCGCACTTTACTGTATTTATTTTATTTGGGGGTTAAAACTGTAAATCGGTTTAGCCGTTAATCGAAAAAAAGCCAATTTTAAATTAATGGATCAGTTGATTTATAGTTAACCGCTTAACTGTTAACCGACTGAATATAATATAAGGAATTTTATTCACTCTCCTGTTACTCTCTTTATGCTCTTATTCGTTCAACATACTTCCCCTGTTCTTTGGAATCGTAAAGGTATACAGCCAAAGACAAATAGTTGCTAATATTTAATTTAATTTATATCAATGCTGCTCATAAAATATATGGCAATTGTGCATACAAGACTTTTAAAATCAATTACAAAGTATCTCCTTTAGCAGCTTTAACTCTTTGAAACTCTGCAAGTTAACAATTTTAAAATACAGTTTTCATTAAAACTAAAAGCACTTTAAGACTTCCTGCCACTCAAAAATACAAGAAGAAAAGAAAATAAGGTTTCCTAAAATCAAGAAAACCTGTGCTAAATTATACCGGAAAATCTCTTAGCATTGAGTACAATTAAGTGCAAAACATCAATACGTATGTATAATTTGTTTTTGCCAGCAACAAACATAAATTTGTATTATTATATGTGGCATAATGATATAATACATACTTACGGACATGCCTACATATTAAGAACATTTCCTAAATTATGATTTTGCTATGCAGTGCATGTACGAGTATATGCTGTTGCAGTCTTTAAGTGTGTTTATTGCACAAATAGACAGCAAGACATAAGCACCAACCTGAATACTCGTACATAGAAAACTGGGAATGAACATTTTAGTTTTTTTTTTGCAACTTGAGGCGAATAAAAACCGGAAGTTCTACTTAAAACCGTGAGATTGGTAAGTAAGTTTCTTAAGATTGCGGATATGTAGAAGAATGTGAATATGTGTTAAATTATGTTCTAGTTGGAAGTTTAAGAGAATGCACACGGAATAATTGTTACTTGGAGGGGGGGAGGGGGCTACTGTGAATTCAGCGACAGGTGGAAGAGGAATTTTGGGTCTTGCTATGTTCAAAAAGTTTTTCAAGTTCAACTATTTTTTTTTTTTTTTTTAATTTCTTTGTGCAAAAGACAATGTCAAACTTGTAAAACTTAATTCGGCTGGAGTCTGTAACGCCTCTACAAAATTTAAAGAGGAAGCTTATAAGAAGTTTGGTAACTATTCTAAATAGTTGACCATAGCCAATATGCATCATTACTCTTCATCTTATTTTATGCAAAAAGTTTACTTAATTCGATTTCTTCATTTTCTCATTCAAAACTTTTTACCTTATTTTCATTTGTAATAAAATTTGATAACGTCTGGTTTCATTCATTAAGTTTGGGAATAATGCTGTTAAACTGAACGTTAAAAGAGAAAAATTTCAAGTTTTTCTGCCAGGAAGTTTAAGTGATAAACAAATTGATATTTTTTAAACAGTTGGAAAATAACTGGTTTAAAATTTGTATTTGTTTAAGAAAAAAAAATATACGAAAACGGATGTAAATCACTTTGAGGCATCATATCAAAATACTTCCGTTCTAATCACAGACTAGACTAGTTGCATCTTGGCAAACAGGCATTTTTTGCAGTCTCCGTTGCCAGTAATAAGAAATAATTTATTTGTGGTGTATGTTTAAAAATTAATGGCAACAATTTGGTAAAAAGAAAAAGCAAATTATATCTCTGTGCAATATTTTAAGGAAATTTCCTTCCGTTCGGAAAGAACAGCAAATTAAGTTGCAACTTGTTTGGGTCAAGAGAAAGCAAATTATATCTCTGTGCAATATTTTAAGGAAATTTCCTTCCGTTCGGAAAGAACAGCAAATTAAGTTGCAACTTGTTTGGGTCAAGAGATACAATAATGAATTATTATAAGAACGGAAGTTAAAATTGTAAACTATACTTTTAATATATGTATGTATGGATGCATGCTCAGACATGTGAACAGTAGAGTTAGAAAATTTCTCAAAAACAATTGTGTTTTTTTTGCCTACAAACATTTGTGGGTTGCTGCTTCCTTGTAGACAAGCGCACCGTTAAATTTGTTAGCGTGTGATCACTTACTGTTATACATAACGTTACCAGATGGTGGTTGCAGAAAAAAAAAACGGGACATGATTGAACAAAATGCGGTATTTAGAAGAAAATACCTCCGTTGTAAGATTACAGTACATAACGGGACGCTTACAACAATGTTTGGCTAACGAGGCCTATGCAAAAACTTAAAATCTCGAAACATTTTGCTGGCGCATATGTATGTATGTACATATATTTTTTTTAGTTCATATAACTTTTAGTTAAAATCAGTTAAATATAACAGAAATCTCCTCCACCACTATAACTTGATGACGGCAACATTTCATAAATCTTGACTTTCTTTAATATCATCATCTATCGCCGTATGTTTTTAAATATACTTATATGCCTACAAACAATCAAAATTAATATTTATAATTTTTGTTTTGTCTTAATCATAAAACCGACCTCTGGCATTTAATTTTTGTTTAATAAATACGCACCACAATATTGTTTTATTAAAAAAAAACACTGGAGTGGAAAAAACACACATCACAAATGACTAAAGACCTATTTAAGCTATAGTAACAGCAGCAATGGCTGTCGGTAACCCCAGCTACTCCTCGAGCAACTCAAAAACAAAAAACATCTTTGAAGCACACACCCACACTATAACCCATACATACATATGAATCTATAAGAAGGGGCAAAATTGAAAAAAAAATATTTTATATGTACATATGTATGTTTATGCATAAAAAGAACTGTGACATATCACGCATTCAAAAGTGCGTTAAATGACAGAATTTTTCCTTACAAACACATCCATGAACTCTTGCATAGATACGAGTACAACAGGGTTTGAATGTACGAGTGCGTTATATTAATGTAATTTTGCCAATGGCAATATATCATAAACGCACACGAACACAAACATATTTTGTTTATCTTTATAAAGTTTTATCACACTACGTACCAGCACGTTGTGCACTGTGGAGCATTTAAAAAATAATTTTGCTGGTAACACAAAACTTCCCAGTGCTTATAATTATGAAAGTGTGTTTTTGTTTCGAAATCTATATATATATATATATATATATATATATATATATATATACCCAGCAAAAAATATTCGCCACTTAGAAGCACTAAAAGCTGTTAGAAGCAATGCTTTGCATATTTAAGAACAAACGCTTCCAAAAATGCTACCACAAATGCACTAAAGTAATGTAATGTTTGTTGAAACTCTTATACTTGCAAGCATTAAAATAAAAGAGACTTATGCTGCAAAATAGCACGAACAAATAGACACGAACACTTATTAGGTTTTAACGATAATTTTAATATATAAAAAAGTACTTAAGATTTAACTTTTCTCACTGACGTTAGTGCTTCCAAGAAGCACTAAGGTAAGCGAGACCATTAAAATATGTATGTTCTATATATATTTATATGGAAATACACCTACACTTTTAGTGGATGATTTATTCAATTAAAATACTCATACCAGTGCGTAATTTATCTCCAAACAGTACGGGAGCTTGTTCGGTGAAAATTTTTGTTTTACGTTTATACATAAGTATAAAATTAAAAAAAAGAACAAATAAATTCAGTAAAGTGCGGCTATGACTCGCGCACATAGGGTTCCGTACGAACACTAGGTATGTAATTTAATACAAAGTTCATCCTATATAATATATAGTTTTGGCATTTTTTTCGTTTTTGGGGTCTTTTCGGTTTTTTTGTTTTGTCGTTTTTTTCGGTTTTGTCGATTTTTTTAAGTTTTGGCTCTTTTTTAGTTTAGACACTTTATTTTCTTGTTTTGGCGATTTTTTCGGTTTTTTGGCGTTTTTTTTTTTTTATTTTTGACGATTTTTTTTAATTTTTGCGACTTTTTGTTTATATAAATTTTTTTTAGTTTTGGCGACATTTTCGCGTTTTGGCGATTTTTTTCAATTTTTTGCGTTTTTTTCATTTTGGCGTTTTTTTTTCATTTTGGCGATTTTTTCGAATTTGGCGATTTATTTTAGTGTTAGAATTTTTTTTTTTAATTTTGGCGATTTTTTTCGTTTTAGCGATTTTTTTTAATTTTTGGTGATTTTTTTTTTGGTTTGGCGATTTTATAATTTTCGGTTTTTTTAGTTTTACCGTTTTTGAAAATTTCAAGTGTTTGCCTCTTACGGTTTCCAAGATATACCAAATTGTCAAAATTACATAGTCAAAATTGCATTAACTGATGGACCACCCTTTGATTTAAATTTTTTAAATTTTAGTGTTAATTGTTGTAGTCTGTATAAAAATACACTAATTTTACATAATTCAAGTTTCAATATACATATGTTCATACAATTGTATGTATATTACATGGGATTTTAACATTTTTCGTTGCTCGTTTTGGAACACCCTTTAATTTTTTATTCTCATGTATTTGTTGTTGTAGCGGCCAAGTTTCTACATACCCTGTCCAAATTTCAGGTCCGTAGCTCTTACGATTCCTGAGAAAATACCGTTTGACGGATAGACGGACAGATGGACAGCGTAGCGAAAACAATAGGGTTCCTTTTCACCTTTGGTGTACGGAACCCTAAAAAAGTAAAAGACGCTATTAGTAAAAGTTTGTATACATATTTATTTTATATGTAGATAAGTATTTTATTGTATCTTAGATTTCGAAAAAGTCGTGATACGCCTATTCCAATCACTTCAGTTATTTTTTGTAGTAATTATTTTGTTTGTTCCTTTTATTTTTTAGCTAAGTACGAATATTTATATGACGTTCCTGAATATGATTGGCAAAAGACTGAATTTGCAGCTAAAAGTCTAATATGTATTTATTTTTACGTTGTATGATAAGTCGGGGTTCACAGAATTCAACATTTGTTGATCAACTCGTAAATCAACTGTTAGAAAGACCAAGAAGGAAATACAAACATATCTTTTTTCTATGCAGCTGCTGAATTATGAGTTGATCAACAAAAGTTGAACTGTGTAAGTCCGGACTAACTATTATTTGCTAAAAATATCTTTTCTTGCATTTACGTAGACAATAGTAAATAAAATATTTATTTTTGTCTCAAAAAATGTGTTGTTTATTACAAAATCTGTTATTTTGGAAGGTTTAGCTTTGACTAAAAAAATCTTTTTCCATTAAGAATGCATAATATAATGCATTTTTGTGGCGCATAATATAATGCATATATTTATTTTAATATATTGAGCATTCAAAATGGGATAATATAAGACATTTCTATAATGCATTATATAAGACAAATTAGGATTTATAGATAATGCCATAATTAAATGCGTTATATCACGGCATTTTCAAACGCATTAAATAATAATTTTGTGGATACAGAAACTATTGCTTCTAAGTGGCTCATTGCGAACAAAAATCATGCATTATAAAAGCGCAATTGCAAGTGGTTCCGTTTCGTTGTCTCCCTTACAAAAATGCTCCCAGCAAGCAAAAATTTTTGCTGGGTATATATATATATATATATATATATATATATATATATATATATATATAATATGTTAATATAATATATATATAATATGTTAATATGTCCTATGTCTTATTCTGTTTCCGCAACTTCCTGAAGCCAATTTTATGACATAAGGCGTGTGTCACACGTTAGAAAAGTACTATGGTAAAAAAAAATATTTACCTGTGGGAAAAAAATTTAATTTTTCTGTTGTGCCAAATGATATCTTTTTTGACAATGTAAAATTTTGATAAATTCACTTTAGCATAGAAAGAAGCTGATGAAAAAATTGCTGTGGCGGCGAAGTAAAACCTTTGACTACAATCTGCCGGCTGCCAACATATTTTTAAAAGGACATTTTTATATCAAACAATATTTTTATAACAAAAAATTATATTATATTGTATATGTGATGCAAAATTTTTCGCAAATTAAAATAAATAGTGATTTTTTCACAGTCTAATTACATTTAAAAGACAGAAAAATTTATGTTTTGGGCGACGGCTCGAAGCGATGGTAGTGGTTTTAAATTTTATAATACCTTGCTTCTTATTTGCTGCTTATCAAAAATTTATCTATTGTGTGGTGAAATTGTATTCACCTTAGAAGTGTCAAAAAGTTACTTACACTAGTACTTTGCTACCGTTTGGCACAGGCCCATGGTTAGGTTAGATTAGGGTGGTGCTTTATCGCACCTCCACTCGGAGACCGAATGGGGTTCATTGTGATTCCCATTTGCAGCCAGAAGTGACCCTATTATCCATCACTAAGCCATCGAATTCCCATGATGAAGCCCCTGATGTCCTCTAGTTTACACTTCCCGACATCAGTAATGCTTTCATGGAAATTTCTGCTCAGCCATCTAAGCCTATGACATTGCAGCTTCGGGAAATGGCAGATAATATCTGTGCCAATAAATAATAATGGCTTAAGTCGAAATTTCATGTTTTGAGATATTAAGGGTTTTGTCTAAAATAGTTGTGTTTGGTTTTTATATTAAATTTTTAGCCTCCGATGCACATTTATTTAGAACAAAACTGTTAATTTTATAAAAAAAAAAGAAAACTTTTTATTAGTTAATATTTGTTGTTTTTTAGTTAAGCTATTATGAAAAAATCCATTGTTAGAAAAATAAAAATTAAAGTGTACTTAAGCTATTATATTGAAAGGCAAAATAATTTTTATTGATGGTAAGCCGAGATAAGTGCATTAGGTTAAATTGAAAAATGTGGAAAACCTGAGATAAGATAATTTTTTAAAAGCTTAGTTAAATATAAGTTTTTTTTAGTTAATTTTAATTATTATTCGAACTCCATTTGTTTCTATATTTGTGATTTGAACGGGCTAAAGTTCGTATCGCTTTTTAAGCCAAATTACATGTGATAATTATTAATGAACAAATAACACCAAATTCTGTTGTAAATATTCTGACTAACAACACATAGTTGAACGGAACAGCCAGCCGTTTTCGAAGGCCACTAAACCTTCATCGTCAGCGTTCTTTTGTGTTTGGTCCACTGTGTGTGGTGTCAGTTGATGTAGATTTCTGCTTTATATACTTAGCATTTTATTGCAAATGGAATATGTGAATTGTTTTGATTCGTCGTATTTCAATTTGCTGAAAGCTTTTTTGTATTGTAAGCTCAATTTTACCATCACTATATTAACAACAGTCTTACCATTGTCGTTTTGTTCTTTTTACTAATTATACACTATGTGTTGTTAGTCAGAATATTTACAACAGACTTTGGTGTTATTTGTTCATTAATAATTATCACATGTAATTTGGAAAGCGATACGAACTTTAGCCCGTTCAAATCACAAATATAAGTTTTTTTTTTAATTTGGATGGGATGTTAGTTATTGAACTTAAGTGTATACAAGTTTTTATGCTCAAATATTTTAATATTGATATAGCTACCGAAAAAAAATAAGTTGAGGTATGATGTTATGGCTTACGTATTATTTTCCAAGAAGACTAAGTTAAAATATAAATGCGTATAGTTTTATTTAAATGACATTTTTTAATTGAAATTTAGTTGAGTGATAGATCTTGAAGAAGAGAATAAGAATATGTAATAAAATGAAAAAGCACTTATGTCAACTTAAACCATTATTACTTACTGCCACAGATATGTTCAATGGTTTCTGGTTCCTCTTCATCCCCGCATATCCTATAAATGCTGGTTCTAGCTCTGACCTAGCAGTGACCTGTCAACACGCCTATCATGATTCTCATCACCTTCCTATTCATGTCCGGTAGTAGTTTAGATCTTCCTGAGTCAAGTTTTGGCCAAAAACCTATCGAGACTCTACAATCCTCCCTACTTCGCCATGATCTGTTGGTCCTGCTTTGTACCCAATTACTGAGTTCTTTATAGTATTGACCTACCGATAATTTCACCGATCTGTTCCCTCATCTAACGCCGACCCTATTTTTGCCAGCTCATCGGCAATTTCATTTCACTCAACGCTGCTGTGGCCAGGAACACAACATAACCTGACACTATAGTTATCCGTAACCAAGTTGTGGGCTTTCCTACAGTTACCAACCAGTTTCGATTTGACATTGTGTCCCTTCAAAGCTTTTAGCGCTGTCTGGCTGTCGACGTAGAATGTTACCTTCTCACCTTCAGCTACATTCCTGGCCACCAGCTCCGTGACCCTAAGAATTGCCAAGATCTCAGCCTGGACAACACTACATTCATTAGGCAGTTTGAAAGAACACAGAAAAAAATATCCAAGATTTATGTTCAACAAATCCATGTTGTTAAATAAAATTTTTAATTTCAATAAAATTTGGCATTAACTTAAATATTGTATTTATCAATACTGCGTATTTTAAATTATCGTTTCAATTACTTTGTTTGTGTTGGTGTTTATCTTGCTTGTTAATTGACTCAACGTGGTCATGTGCTGATGTTGTTGTTTATTTTGATTGTTGGTGTTGTATACGTGTTAATTCCGACAAGAAGCCGAAAAACGTCGTGGCTTGTTTTTTTTTAATCAACAAAGTTATTTTTAGATTATTTCAACGAAATTCGCCATGGAGAGGAAACATAAGAAATCATGTTTTGCGTGTATTCATTATTTGCGTACCTAATAACGATTTGCTCTTTAGCTGAGTGGTAAGTACGTTAGTCTATCAGTCAAGAGGTTGCCGGTGGTTCGACTCATCCCAAACGTCTTTAAATTAAAATTTAATAAAAGACCAATTTGTAAAAAAAATTAAACAAACAACGAAAAACAACACATTAACATTTGAAAAACAAATTCATTAAAAATGTTTGTTTTTTGTTAATAACTAAATTGTGAATAACACAATAATTTTAATTGGAAATAATTGAGTTGATTTTGTTTTCTTATGTTACAAATGTGTGTTTGTATTTACAAAAATCGTTGTAGGTGGATTTTTAAATAATATTTTATTTGTATTCACAAATAAATTAGTTGTATTTACAATTCTTTTTTTTTGTGAACTACGAATGTTCGTTCCCAAGATATATACACCAGCCCCTGTGCCTTCCCTCATTTTTGATCCGTCTGTAAAGACTGCACTACCCTAATAAAGCCTATCGGATTTGACCCAATATTATAAGGGTAGTAAGGGTGTTCTACTAAAATTGATCTCAGCGACCTTATAGTTCGTAAGCCCAGGGGTTACGGATTCCTGATCACCAAAACCGATTTTATTTAAGATTGATGTGTGACCTGATATTCCTGTCCTTACCAAAACTATTTCTACGAGTCTAAGGAGACTTCTAGTCACCGTTCCAATCACAAAGTCCTCTATAGGAAGTAGATAAAGAATGACGTCCAAGGCATCCTGAGGTGTGCTGCTCTGAGCAACTGTGATGCCCATCGAGGCACATCTCTGAACCTTAGCGAGTAATCTCCTGCGAGTTTCATTCCTCAATGCCTCCCACCATACCACACAACCATAGGATATAACTGGCCTGACAGCCGATGCGTAAATTCAGTTTACTACCTTCGGTTGCAGACCCCAGCTCCTTCCTATGGAGTTCCTGCATGCGTAGTAGGCATTGAGCCCTTTCTTAAGCCTTTCCCGCGTGTTCATTTTCCAGGAAAGCTATGGGCACAGGCCCATAGAAAGCTAAAGCTATTGACAGAGCCAGATTTTTTATTTTGGGTCTGTGGGCGGAGGGGATGGCTATTGATTTTTGCCTGGCATGGCATGGACAGACTTCTTAGCTGCTCGTATTAAACAAATCTTAAATAAGAATATATATACATATATGAAATAAATTTATTTTAATCCTAAATTAAAATGGTGGATAATAAAGGGTGGCCGAATGCGTGTCAAGTCCTTATAACTTTTAATTATATATATATTTTTTTTCTTTTCAATATTTTGTAAATGAGACTTGGAGAATTTTCAAAATAAATTTTCACATTTTGGAAGCTTGGTTCAGACGTCAGTAAAACTGTTTGATTGATTCAATCAATCTTATGATTAATACCATTTCTTGAATTGTTCTCGAATGTCATATAATATTTCATTTAATAAATAAAATGATTTAAAAATTAAAACTTATTGAAAATTTATTGCTTGCGCCATTTTAGCTCTTGCCTTGTGGATGGAATCTTGAAAGGAAAATTGTCCAGCAAGTTGCGTGTAGCATGAACAGAAGGAAAACAATTTCCTGAATATTACGCTGCATATTTAATTATAAGTAAAATTTATTTGCCGGTGGTTAAGCATTGTTTATATGCATTTCACTATTGCTTTAACAAATCAGCTGCACATAATTATTCTCTGATATTTCCACTGTGCGTTTCATTTTATTGTTTTATTTTTTTATTGTTTTTAATTTGTCAGATTTTTGCCAACGCACAAGATTTGTTTTTATTTTTTATTTTTTTTATTAACATTCTTTGTCTTTAATATTTTTGTATTAATAAATTTTTTTGTTGTTGTTGCTATAAAACCGCGTTTTAGATGATTTCAGTGTAGCAAAGTATGAGTAGTCTTTTGTATTCTTGCCACTGTTTGTTGAGGTTTCTATTTTCTGTAAAGATCTCTTTTATTTTATATGATATAAATAAATCGTTTTTTTTTTAATTTCCACAGATTTGTTGTTATAATTAAAGCTTTTGTTGAGCGTGTAAAATATTAGTAATAAGCGTTTTAATTTTGTTTTTTGTTTAATGTAACACACTACATTGTTTTAAATATTCATCACAGTGAGAAATATGTGTATGGAGTCAGCTAATTTTATTCGAAATAAATTCATATTTGCTTGAATAAATATTGCACCAGGCTGGGAATATTAAAAAATATTTTAATGAGAAATATTTTTATGGCACCAATGCTTAGCATAATAAACAAAAATAAATGTGTTCATACAAGTATATATACTTTTCTATATTTATGATTTGATTAGTCTTAAATTCGTATCGCTTTTTAAGCCAAATTACATGTGATAATTATTAATGAACAACTAACACTAAAGTAAGTTGTAAATATTCTGACAACACATAGGTGAACGGAACAACAAGCTGTTTTTAAAGGTCGCTGTACCTTTATCATCAGCGTTCTTTGTGTTTGGTCCACAGTGTGTGGTGTCAGTTCATGACACGTATGTATGTATAATTTTTCAGTGAAAATGGAATATGTGAATTGTTTTGATTCATCGTATTATAATTTGCTGAAAGCTTTTGTTTGTAATGAAAGCTTAATTTTACCATCTCTAAATTTACAACAGTCTTACCATTGGGTAAAGTGAAGTGCTTTTTGATTTTTTAAACAAATTTTTAAGTCAAAAGCAAATGCTTTTTTTTATTCACTTTGCCCATTGTAATTTTTTCAGTTAATTATAATTAATTAAGAATTATTAATAAGTATACTTTCCTTTTTCAAACTATTATGTTGACTCCATTTAATAATAATATTAGAAAACCTTCACAAATTTTAAGTGTCTCACTAAGTACTGCTCACGTACATTAATCAGTGCCTTTGGACATATTTCTCAGACTGTAAGTACAGTCAAATCCCGATAATTCGTTATCGCAAGGACCGGCCATGTCTTACGAATTATAGGGGTTTTAGATTTAGCGGGGTTTCGAATTAACGGGGTTAAAATAAAATAAATACGAATTAACGGGGTTTTTCAATTTATTTATTAAAACGATAAAAAAAGCATAAAAATTGTTAAAAATAAAATACAAAATAAAAATTTGTTGTTTTTGTAACACCAACAGTGTCTTAGTCGTGCTCACACACAAACAAGCAGAAGCAAAAACCCACGCAAAAAATAGCGATGAACAAAAAATCATTCCTTCATTGTTTTTGTTGTTTTTATTACGAATTATAAGTGGTTGTTAAGGTACGAACAGAAGACATGTTTTTTACATGTGTTTTTTAAGTTTTCGACTCATATGTTTTTCTTTATGCTTGTCAATATTGGTTAATTTACATAAGGTTTATAATTTTTGGTCACAAACGTACATGTAGTATCACTTCCTCTTTTTCAGTATATAAATATCCACATAGTTGGTTTTATAAATGGCTTGCAGCCGTCGAAATATTTTTGGTTCCGTCCCTGTAGTACTGGCGACGCAAATTTGCTTTTTTAATTTTTTTCTTTTATAAACAAGACATTGAGGTTGTTTCTAAAAATCTATACATTTTTGGACTTATTTTAATAAAACGACAACGTTAAATTAAAAAAATATATATATAATTAATTTGTCTTGCAAAATACTTCATTCAGACGGCTAATGATAGTGCACATGATCAACCGCCGACGAATTTGTTCGCATAAAATAGACATTTGGAGCTGTATGTTTAACATAAGAAAATAGATCACGCTCTATTTCAAATAATGTATTATGTTTTTTGTCATGTTTTTTACACAAGCAATGTTTTAAAGGTAACACACGACATGTTTTCGTTTACATATGTAAATTCTGGCACATACAATGTGAAAAAGATGTCGTCTGTGGGGACCAAAATGTATGGAAATTTTACGAATTAACGAGATTTTTTCAAGGGACCGACAGTTTATTACGAATTATCGGGAATTACGATTTATCGGGGTACGAATTATCGGGATTTGACTGTATATAGAATATGGTTTTAGGCTGTTGCAGTATTTAGTAAGCTTTTTTGAAAATAATTCTTTTGATTTGATTTTTAATATCGCGTTTTAATATTGTCTATTTTGTTTTTGTAATCCAGTTTGAAAAAAAATTGCGTGCACTTACAATAAATCGGATTCTATTTGTTTTAAAATAAGCAAAATATATTCTCGTTAATAAGCAGCATTTTTTTAAACATACGACGTTGGTTCAAAAAAAAAAAGACTTATTATTGTATTCTGTATTTATGTTAGTTACGGTATAAAAGTGACTTAATATCATGTGATATTTTCTGGATTTTAAAAGTAACAACATTGAAGCAACTTCTTGGTGTTAGCAGGAGTGAAAGGACACATATTAAAAAAATTAATTCACACACACACAAAAAGTTTTAGCCAGTAAAATAGCCATTAAATTTTTTTTAAACAGACCTCGTATATTCCTTTCTACTCATAAAAATATTTTTAAAATTATTTTGAACAATATGGTTTTGTGGTTACCATATTTACTTGTTAATATATTTCATGCCCATTTTTAGTACAATTGATTTTTTTTTTTATTTTTTATTTGTATTTTATAACAATGATTAATATTCGAGATCGTAATTATACATTTTTGAATCATGCAAATTGTGAATATTTTTTGACATCAAACCGCAATGGCGCATTTCAAATATTTAAGATAAAATTAAATGGTGATTATGTTTTTAATTATTGCACATTTTTACATTTTGTTGGTTGGTTTTTATCATTTTGTTAAGAAATATTTTATTTATTTTTAGGGCAAGTTTTAAAAAGATTTTAATGTAAATTGTTTGCTATTTTCTCAGTTTCTTGCCAAGTCATTTATTAAAATGTTAGAGCCAAATAATCCAAATATAGGACGCCTTTAAATGAAAAATTATTTCAATTCATAATAATATATGAAAAAAATTAATTAACATCCAGAAGAATAAAATTTTATTGTCCTCTTTTAAAGAAATAATTAAAAAATTTTACTTTAAAAATTACGTTTTTGAATTTGGTGCCTTATAGTGACATTCAAAAATTTATAAGGCAAAGAAAATTGTAATAACTGAAGTAGTGATTCGGTTGAAAAATCAATAAAATCAAGAGAACAAAATTACCCCCATTTCGACTAATAAGAACCTTATCCACTAACTCTCGCAATTATTGACCAATTCTAAGAATCTTTAATTGTTTTAAGCAAGTAAAGAAGTGTTTGCATCGTTTATTATATTTTATAGTGTTTTCACACTGAAAACTAAAACCTGGTTTTAACTTTAAGACCATTAACAGCTGATTTTGCATTAACACTGCAACTTTATTAAATTCAGGTTTTAACACACAGACTGTCTAATTAATTTGGTCAAAAATAAAATAAATCTCCTGCAGAAATTCAAGTATTTGTTTTTGTATTTTTTTTCTGCTTTTTATAACACTTATTTGACAAACTGTACAACTATTTTTGTTTATATGAAAAACTCGGAAATTTTACAATGCGTTATAAAATGGAAATTATTTTATATTTTGTAAATAAATATTTTAAAATTATGGAACTATTAATATAAAGTGAAAAAGTGCGTGTAAGACAAGTTATTGTATATTAAAAATGCACAAATACATCGCAAAATAAAATTTCTTTTTGTGGGCTGATCGATTTCAGTCATATAGTCTTTTTTCACTTCCCAAAGGTCAATGAAAATATTTTCGTTGTTTTCATTCTAAAAAAAAACTCTTTTTTTCTATAATTTTTTTTTATTATTGTTGGTGCTGCATCCATTTTTAAGTTGAAAATCTTTCAAGCGACGTCTATTGTTATTCACTGACAAAAACATTAGCAGCTGCTTCCAGTCATTTTAACTTGGCAGCACTGAATTTAGCACAGCGTAAACAAGGTTGCACTTCATAAAACAAACTTAAAACCACCAGGTTTTAGCAGTTGGTTTTAACGTTAAAACCAATTTTTATTAAAACCATGTCAGTGTGAATAGTGTGAAAACAGTAATCGAAAATTATTTAAAGTGTTGCATAATTCTATTATTCTACAATGTTTCATTAAATTGGCTGCAAGTAGTTCTTCCATTTGCTCCTTTTTTCATTTCTATTTACTAAAAAAAACCGGACAACTTTAAATCAATTCTATTTTGTGAATTAATTGATAGCACTAACAATTTCTTGATTTACAAAAAACAATAATGTGAGGCACAATAAATAATATTATGTATGTAAATAGTTATCAGTTAAAATATGTTTCAGCTTTTTCAATAAAAATTTTCATAATTTACATTTGTATTGCCAGCATTCGCATTTGTTGCTTAAGTTTTTACCTACACAGAAAAAAATTTTCTGCTATTTTGATATATTGTTTCTAGCGTGTAGAACAATGTTTTTCTATAATAAAAAATAAAATTAAACACCGAATTTCTAACTTAATTCTAAAAGAAAAAATTTTTTGAAAGCTTAAAAGTGCTCTCCTACAAAACAGCAAAATATGACTTAATCAATTTTTGTTCACAGACAAAAATGTAATACCTCTTTATCCTTCATATCATAAAATAAAAAAAAAATTGTCAGCATTTCAACATGAATAGACAGATTGCGCAAACTTATTTTGAAAATCATGGATGTGCTCAAAGTACGTATTTCGCACTACATTAATTTTATGGTCAACATAATCGTCCATCAGAGCAATTAATTCAATTCCACGTTTAATCTAAATAACAATACGCATCCACAAATACATAGTACATTGCGTACAGAAGAAGTTATTGCTGCTGTAGAGGATAGCGTAGAGAAAGATCCGAATTAGTTTATCCGCCATGATTACTAACTTTTTCGTACATTAATTAAGCAACCATGGTGTGCATAAACTGGTGTCTCAACGGCACAACATATCACACAGTGGCCACATAACATAGCCACAATTAATTTGTTGAAGGAAACTTTTGGTAACCTCATAGTTTCACGTTTCGGAATCGCGAATTGGCCTCCAAGATCGTGCCATTTAACGCCGATAGACTATTTTTCTATGAAAATATGTGAAGTCTGTAGTCTATGCCGATAAGCGTGAAACGATAGACCACTTGGCGGACAACATTCGCCGAGTTATCGAAGTCATCGAAAATTGGACATCCAGATTAGACTACGCCCAAGCCAGTCGTGGCAGTCATTTACCAGAAGTCATATTTAAATTATAATTCTAGAAGTTTATCTATCGAATAAACTAAATGTCATGTCAATTAAAAAAAAAATGCATCTTTGTTTAATTCCATTTTAAAGTTCTATACCTCTATAAAAAAACCCAATATATTTCATAGTGTGGCGTACGAGTAATTTATTACTTAAGGATCATATTCCTCATACTCCTTGTTGTATCATCATACAGAATACCTTATTTTATATTTTCCGGTAATTAATAGTATTCACCCTTATTCCAGTTGCCGACATCGACGTCACTTTAACTTAATACCAACGAATTAGGGCTTGAGTAACCGTTGTCGAAAACAACTGACTCATGTTGACAGGTTTATGCTATTTTCTAGACCTTAGGAAACGGAAATAAATTGTCAGAAGCACAATATTATTCTCGGAAGCCCTAATTTTTTGGTATTTTGTTAAACTGACGTCAGTAATGACAACTGGAGTGATTACATATTAAACAACTCTTCAATGTCTCAGCTCAAATATGCTATTGCTAATATTGCAATAGCATATTCACTTATATCGCAATTTTATTTAAATATTTTATTTCCACATACAATTTGAAATTTGTTCATCAGAAAAGAACAGTTTCAGGGAAATGAATTGAACCTGTCATTTACTTTTATTTGGTAATTATTAATTTTCTTTAGATATATAAGATTATTCTTACGAGTATTTACTAAAAAAAACTAATAAAGTGAGAAAGAAAAACCCATGTTGATTATTCTTTGTGGTTGTTCCTGTTTCAACTGTGATTTTGGTAAACTTTAAAAAAATATTTCTAGTTGTTCTAAGAAATTTTTGTACAAATATTCTCTAATGGTCTTCATTAGCAATAGTGAAATGCTCATAGGATCCAGCTAAGCCACCAATAATCAATTTCAATGTATTTTTAAGAAACAATTAATATTTTACTGAACAAGTTATGTATTTAACTAAAATCTTATTGCAAAATAAAAAAAAAACATTTTATTAAAGCACTAAAACTAATATATAAATGAATTTAGTAAAGTGTGGATCTTTTTCGGATTTTGGCGACTTTTTTTAGTTTTAGCGATTTTTCTTAGTTTTTGCGGTTTTTCGTTTTTTTTTTGGACTTTGCGGTTTTTAACGTTTTTGTAGTTTTAGTGTTTTTCTTTTTTTGTTTGGGCAATTTTTTATTTTTCGCAATCATTAGCGTAGTTAGACATTTTTCAAGGGGGGGGGGGGGGGGGGGCATTATAACTGGTGATTTTTATGAGTAATATAGAAATTTATAATAACATGTACCCAGCAAAAAATCTCAAAAGAGGTCATAGCGTTTGGAATTAAGCATTTTTGGTGGAAGCTTTTCCTTACTGGATTACCAACTTAATGATTTTAACAAGGAGTGAGACTAAAGTAATCGATTCTTGAGAAATACTTACCTTTTGATGTTTAAACATCTATACGCTAGGGGGTAAAAATCTTTTGACTTTGATTTCTTTGCTGAGATTTCTTTGCTTTTTGCTTTTTCTTTGCATTGTCAAATCGGTGTGAGCAATGTATGAGTGTATTAGTGTTCGAAAGAAGCAATACCAAGCAGAGAAACAAGTCGACCGGCTCGAAGCCGACGGTGCGCCACCGCCGGTTATTTTTCTGTATATTTCCGTACACCAAAGGTGAAAATGAACCGTAAGAGCTACGGACTTGAAATTTGGACACAATGTGTAGACATTTGGCCACTACAACAACAAATACATGAGAGTTAAAAACTAAAGGGTGTTCCAAAACGAGCAACGAAAAATGTTAAAATCCCATGTAATATACATACAATTGTATGTACATACATACACTTGAAATTTTAAAAGTTAGTGTATTTTTATACAGACTACAACAATTAACACTAAATTTAAAAAATTTAAATCACTGGGTGTTCCATCAGTTAATACAATTTTGACTTTGTAATTTTGACAACTTGCTGTATCTTGAGAACCGTAAGAGCAAAACTCTTGAAATTTTCAAAAACAGTAAAACTAAAAAATCAAAAAAATATAAAATCGCCAAATATAAAAAAATCGCCAAAAACCAAAAAAAAATCGCCAAATCGAAAAAAAGCACCAAATTAAAAAAAATCTCTAGGACTAAAGTAAATCGCGAAAAACCGGAAAAATCGCCAAAATGAAAAAAAATCTTAAACGAAAAAATCGCCAAATTGAAAAAATCGCCAAAATGAAAAAATCGCCTGAATAAAAAAACCCCCAAAACAGAAAAAAAATCGCCAAAATGAAAAAACACCCCAAAAAACAGAAAAAAATCGCCGAAATGAAAAAATTGCCAAAATGAAAAAAAATGCGAAAATTAAAAAAAAAACCCAAAAATTTATAAAACTGAAAAACAATCGTTTAAACTGAAAAAAGTTACAAAAAGAAGAAAGCTAAATCAAAAAAAAAAAACGATTAAAACCGAATTTGCCCGAGTCAAAGTCGCACTTTACTGAATTTATTTTAATTGCAATGCGTACACAACAACAAGAACAGCAACAACTAAACGATGAACAACAAGAATTAAAAATTAAAAAGTAAAAGTAAAGGGATTTACCATAGATGAGCACTGCAGTACCACTAAAGTTTCAGTAAAAACAATAAAAAATGTTTAACAAGTAAATTTTTACTGATTACTAAAATTTTGTCTCTACAATTTTTATAAATTGCCTAAATGATTTGTTATATGATGAGGTGCATTGAATTTTCAGTAATTAGTAATGCCCGTATTCATAATGAAATTCTCATACAAAAAATTTTCATACAAAAGTTTCAAAATTTGAATGTAAAAACTTTGCCACTTGCTACAATTTTATTATGATTACGGCCCTACGATTTTACTGGTAATGCAAATTAAATTTCATTAGCAGTAAAAATTTACTGAATTTTTTTAGTAATCAGTAAATGTACTACAAATTGCAATTTTGAATGCAGTACATATACATATACTGCAGTGTGCCCATTTACTAACCAAATAAGTTTAATAAAACAAACAAAAACCAACAAATTCATATGTATTTACAATATTGAAAGTTTTGATACTTTTAATTAATTAATTTAAAAAAAGATACTAAAAACATAAGTACTTCCAACTTAAAAAAAATTTTTTCATTACTAGATGTTTACACATCTCCTCTGTGATCGGACTCACATTGCTTTTTTTTATTTGGCAACTTGTTTACGTAACCGATTTAATCTAAATAAATCATTCTCCTCAGATAATGTAATTTGTAAGCGAGTAATGAAATTTGGCAATCAGAAAAGTAAGTCATTATATAGCAAGTAGTTCTGATAGCAATGTGTAATTTTTTGCTGGGTAATTTGTAATAATTCTAGGGGCGTAGTATCGGTTTTTGGGGAAGGGGATAATACAACCCCAGAATGGTATTTTTACGCCTATGTTGGCAATTTATTTTAACAGCCTGTTTTTCGAAAATGAATAAGTGTATACGTTCTTTAAAATAACGAATGAAACCATGTTTTCGTTTTTAAAACATTTATTTATTTTCATGTGTGTGACAACAAAAGAGCTTTCAGTTTTTCACACTCATAAAAATTTTTATGTAAAATTAATTAAGAATCAGTCTACATGTTTTCCATTTGACTTTAACGAAAATGTTATTTAATTTTTAATGTTAGAATGTAAACTTACTTAAAACAATGAAGAACTATTTTTTCCTTTTATTTTTTACTATAAATTACAAAAAGTTAATTAAACGAAAAAATCTTAACGGATTTTTCTATAAGCGGATTGATTTAAATTTCGTAAGAACGCATCTCGACTTCCGTACAAAGCAAAGATGTTTCCCCTGCTTCTCTGAAAGAATCAACACCAAATTTAGTGTAAACAAATAATTTTTGCTTTATATTCCACTATTTAAATGGCAAAAAAATCACGAAAAATTTAAGTATTGAGTCAAAATAAACTAAAGGTTATAGGCAAAAAAATTTATTTCTAATAAACAACGGAAAATACGAAATGCAATGAAAATCTGTTTTAATGGGCACATGGATTTCCAATTGAATGCTAAAATCAATTAAAAATTAAATTGCTTATCCCCTTATTCATAAAATTTAAAATTAATTTGAAATTAATTTAATTTAAAATTTTTCATAGAAAATTTTTTTAATAGCTAATGTTTTTTGTATTCCTTCACACAGAAAAAATTATTCCCAAAAAATTTTCAAACAAACGTGTGTTTTAAAATATAATTTAGTTTCGGTAAATATTTTTTACTGTTCCAGTAAATTATTTGTTCCAATTTTATTTTATGTAAAAAAAAACTGTATAGAATGAAAATTATTTATATATATAAAGTACAATTTGTAAAAAAAAAATTTAGATTTATTTTTTTTTTTATTTAAATTTGTTATTTTTAGTTAAATATATTTTTATATACTTTAAAAAAATTTGTCTGATTTTTTTTAATTTTTTCAGTTAAATTTATTTTTATATACTGTAAAAAAATTTGTCTGATTTTTTTTAATTTTAAAAACATTTTATTTTTAAGATTTTTATATGCGGTTTTCAAACTTGTTATGTTTGTATGTTGTGATTCTCAATATAATATTAAGAGTCTTACTATAAACATACGGAGTTTGTTAACTAAATTAAAAAAATTTTTGGGTTGAAGTCTACTGACGAGTTCCAAAAGCGGTAACGAAATGCTTAACCAAAAAAAAAAAAACAAGCCAATTTTTGAAAGTAAAAAAAATAGTTGAACCTTTCATTTGATTCAGTTATTTTTTTCAGATAAAACTTTTACTAATTTAAAAAAAAATAAGAATTGTTATTGATTCAGTAAATTTATTTTCTGATAATACGAAAAATTTTAGTGAATGTGTTTGTAAATTATAGAAAAAAAAAAATTGCTGAATAATACAAAAAAAATCTGCAAAAATGTTTTTCTGTTCCTATTAATAAATTTGACTAAAAATATTTTGAGTTTCAGTTAACTTTTTTCTCTAATGCCATAATAATTTAACTAAAAATAAAATTTTTTTTCCAGTTAAATTTTTACAAAATTGTTATCAGAATATACAAATTTCTTTGTAGGTCCGCATTCACACAAAAAATTTACTGATTCAATGAATTTGGTTACTGAAAACGAAATTTAGTTTTTTCTGTGCACTGTAATAATTTTGTGAGTGTGAATTTTTGGTTATACCTAAAAAGCTCTTTTTATGTCAAAACGAAAGCTTTAGAATATGTTTTATAAAAATCAAATTTTAAACATTATCGTTTGTAAACGAAACATAAAAACGAAAGGGCTTATGTTTTCTAAAAACAGGCTGTAACTTTAGATATTTTTTTAGTTTGTTCGTTTTTTCTCGTTTTGGCGATATTTTCGGTCTTAGCGATTTTTTTTTCGTTTTGGTGATTTTTAAAATTTTGCTATTTTTAAGTGTGCCGAATCCTAAAAAATTGCAACTATTTTACTTAATAAACTTTACCTCTAAGAATATTGAACTTAGTGTTCTAAAACACTCCATATTAGACGGGACTTAGTGTCATATACTTCTCTATAGATACTCAATCTAATAGTACAATAAACATTTTTTTGAAAAAGTTTTACTTGGTATCATTTACTTCCTATCAACAGATTGAAAATTAAAAAATTGCTTCTTAATGTTTAATAGTTAATTTTTAATATTTATTTAATACACATATGTTAATCTGAACAATATCATTTAAAAAGCAAATTAAAATTAATAAGAATCACTTCAATAGAATCATTTTGCTATTATTCGCTCTTATCATCAACGTTTTCTACTACATACTTACTGATATATTCGATTGTTGCCCGGCATATATTAAATAAGACATAAACAGTTTAATAAACTTTTACTGCAGAATTAATAAACAAATTGGAATTTAAATATTTTACAAAGAGTTTTATTTTTGGTCTGCTTGTGCTTTACTTGTGCATACCCGTTACCCAGCAAATTTTTTAGAAATATGTGCAAGCATTTAGGCGAATCATGAATATTTTTATGGAATGAATCACTCGCGAAAAAAAAATGTTCCTGAAGAAAAATATCATTTATCGCAAGTTATGCGGTAATGAAAAATGAGAGAGCTCAATTAAAATTTTAAACACTTTCGAAATAATGTTTATATATTTCCTTGTAAAAATCACCTTTTTACATGATTTAGCCAAGTAAGCCGTATTATTTCAAAAGTATTAACAAAAATCAGTAGTTTGTTCCTATAATGAATACTTTTTTATACATATAATAGGAACAAATAGAAAAGTGTGAAATATCTCGTTTAATTCTTATAGGTTGGTCTGATACATATATGGGTACATAAACTTCTTTGTAAAACCTTCTTTTCCGCATGCAGGCTATTTTCTTCAGATATAAAATTGATAAAATAACAAGCATGAAAAATTATTTCATGAAAAATTTCGCTGGGTTACTTGTAGAATAAAGGCTGTTAATGGTTGATTGTTGAAGTCAAGGCTTTTTGCAAATATGTATTTATTAATAAAAAAAAAATAATAAAAAATATGAAGAAAAAAAACATCTGAAATTCAATGATTATTTTGTTTGTACCAGAATTTTGTGTGTACAAGTATTGGCTGTTGTTTACGCGAACAAATGCTAAATAAATATAAATTAAGCTGCTGAAAGATGCGAAGCAGCAAAGAAAATACACCAATTTGGTTTTCACAATTTATAAAATATTGGTGTAGTCCCAGTGAGCTGATGTGCTGATTGTTTAGCAGTTGGGTTGGTTGACTGATAACAAATGGAAAAGCAAACAATATGATCACAATGTGATTTAAGAAATTTATGTATATACAATCATCTATATATGGGCATTTCCAGAAAAAGGTCAACCGCGACAGAAATATTAAAAACCGGAAAAAAAAATTTTCTTTTTCAAATTTAATTAGAGAACTGTCTAAATTTTTATAATTTATTAACTTAAAAATATATTTCCATTTTTATTTTAAGTAAATTTGTTTGCAAGATGCATATTTGGTTTTCTTACACTTTGCGTCTCTTTTTGTCATTTTTTCCTTTTGTTATTACTGACTCTTAAGTATCATAACGATTGCACTCTTTTGATGCACTTATTGTATCAACAACAAATAGTTAAAAAAAAAGTAGCAGAGATCCAGTAAATCACAAATAACGGTTAAATTTTAATATTCTTTTACTTGCTTCTCCTCTGTCCCGTTTGCAATCAAAAATAGTCATTTGTTACCAGTTATCCGTGATCATTGATCGAAATAGGTTGTTAAAGAAAATTTAAAGCTAACTTAGTGAGTTCATTAAAAAAATATAAAACACAAAAATTTACAGAGACAATTTTGTTTTTTATTAATTTTCAAAGTGTGTCCCGTGCGCAATCGTAAGTCTTACTTTTTCCAACAAAAACTGATTTTGTGATTAAAGCTAAAATTATCTATGCAGATGGAGAATATAAGTTGTGAAAACAAACAAATTGCCCATAAGAAGTGCAGGGAAAAAACTAAAAGCGATCCAGCCAAGAACAAGAAGTACCTAGAGAAAGCGGTAGAGAGGATGAAAAAATATCGCAAAAAATTCTGACAATTGACAGAGAATAATGAGAAGGTGCGTAGAAACATACGGGAAAAGGAACGTATAAGGAAACAAAAGACCCGCGAAAGAATTAAAAATAAAGCAAATGAAGAAATAATTAGCATCGCGCCCTATAAGACCAAGCAAAGTTTTGGAAAAGCTCTGAAGGATGCAAAAAATGCATTGCCCCAGGCAACTGATAAAAGAGTGCAGTTTGTTAAAGCTTTATTTGAAAAATATGTTCAGCCATTAAATTTTGATGAACCTCTTACTGAAAATGTTGAAGCAAAAACGGCAATAAATGAAGTCAACAATTTTTTTCTCAGTAGTGATATTAGCATTCAGTCTGCTGGCAGAAAGGACACATTAATCATAGATGGAGAAGCTATTTCTAAGCGTTTTATGTTAATAACGGTGGCCGAATCATATGATAAATTTTGAACTACATCTAGCTGAAACGGCAATTTCTTTAAAAATGAAAATTCCGGAATTATCTTAATATTTTATTATATTTAGTTTCTTTTACTTGAAATATGTATATTTTTTATTTATTTTAAATATGTAATAAAAAGAAAACACTAAAAAAATATGTTTTGGAAATTATGTCCCGTTTGCAATGTCCCGTTTGCAATAGTTGTAAATTTTTTTTTTTAATAATAAAATCTATTGTAAAGGAATAACTTTATGAAGCAAGCTTTATTATTCTATTATATTTAAAAAAAATTTGCTCCTAAAAAATACGACTAAATTCGCTAATTTTTGACTTATTCCACATGCTACCAAAAATGACTTCCATTTTTTGTCCCGTTTGCAATGCTATGTTTTTTTAAAGTATTTTGAGAATGTAAGAGTTGTACAATTTGCATTTTGCACTCAAAAATAGTGCTACTGAAATGCAATTAAACCTTTATAAAGAGCTTAAAAATTTTTTATGTTTTCATGCTTTTTTTTAACTTGAATGCGTACGAATGTCCCATCTGGCAATCTTGGAAATGCCCATATATATTTATACATGTACATCTATACATACATACTAACTTTCGTTTGTCCATGGTCTTATATTTTTTATAAAATAATTAATCAGCTTAATTATCTGTGGAAATTTCCCGAAATAGTTTTCTATCGCAAGAATGACTTGTTCACATGACTGCAGTATTTTGTCGCCGATCAAGTCATTTATTGACGCATATTTTTTTACTAATTCTTTTATTTAACACCCAAGATTAATTTTCATAATTAATTCTACTAGAAGTTAGACATATTTATACATTATTTTAAAAAGGCTATTTTTTAAAAGGACAATTTCGCATTTATTTTAATATTTTTTTTAATACAAAGATGATGGTTTTTTAAACTTTTATAAAATAAATAGGAACAAGTAAGAGTGCTATATTCGGCTGTGCCGAATCTTATATACCCTTTACCAAAGTGTTTTTATGTAGTATAGAGATTCATACATAAGCACATATATAAAGTATAAACAAAAAGAAAAAATAATTTGACCTAGTTACTTTTATGTACAAAAATATAAATTTACAAACCCTAGAATCATTAAATTAGATTTTTCTGACTCCTCATATCATATCAATCTAGTAGTTCTAAAAAAAATATAGAAAGTGTGTTAAGTAAAAAAAGAAAAAAGGAAATTAAAAAAAATGTTTGATTTAGTTACTTTAATATCCAGAAAAAAAGGTCAAAGTTTCCAGCTCTGGAGCTGTGGTTTTTATTTTTATAATTTTCTACACCAAACTTTTCTTTCCAAAACGTAAAATATGTATAATCTATAAAGGAAAAGATAAAAATTAATTAGACTTAGTTACTTTTATATATCAGAAAAAGTGTAAGTTTACCAACCCTGAGATCATTTTTTTGATTTTTCTAATTTCTTACACCAATCTCTTTCTTTTAAGAATTTAAGATATGTTTAATTTATAGAAAAAAGGAAAAATTTGTTTAAGTAAGTTACTTTTGTACAAAAAAAGTTAAAGCTTTCCAACCCTGGAATCGTCCTTTTAATTTTGTTAGTTGTTTTTTTTTTATTTTAAATACCAATTTTTTCGTACTTAAGCATAAAGTAAGTTTAATTTTAAGTTTAAGAGTGTAAGTTTCCCAACCCTGGAATCCCCCTTTTTGATTTTTCTGTATTCTTAAAAACAATTTTTTTAAGAATGTAAGATATGTTTAATTTATAGTAAAAAAAGGAAAAATTTGTTTTAGTAAGTTACTTTTGTATAAAAAATAAGGTTTTCCAACCATGGAAACTTCGTTTTAATTTTTTTTTAATCTGAAATGCCGACTTCATTCTTACTGAAGTATAAAATAAGTTTATTTTATTAAAAAAAAAAAATAAAAATTAGTTTTCGGTAGTTAATTTATATATCACAAAAAGTGTAAGTTTTCCAGCCGTGGAACCGTTCTTTTTGATTTTTCAGATTTCGTGCACCAATATGTTCCTTTTAAGAATATAAGCTATGTTTAATATTTATAGAAAATGAAAAAATTTGTTTTAGTAAGTTACTTTTGTATAAGAAAAAAGTTAAAAATTTCCAACCCTGGAAATGTCTTTTTCATGTATTAAACTTTTTTTTAATTTTTAATATCAATTTAATGTGTACTGAAGTATAAAATAAGTTAATTTAATAAAAAAATAAAAAAATAGTAAGACCTAGTTACTTTTTTTATATATTTCAAAAAGTGTAAGTTTCCCAACCCTGGAATCATCCTTTTTGATTTTTCTGATTTGTTACACCAATCTCTTTCTTTTAAGAGTCTAAGATATGTTTAATTTATAGAGAAAAAGAAAAAAAGTTTGTTTTAGTAAGTTACTTTTGTATATGAAAAAAAATTAAAGTTTTCCAGCCCTGGAAACGTCTTTTTAATTTTTTTTAACTTTCTTTATTGATTTGAAATACCAATTTAATTTGTACTGAAGTATAAAATAAGTTAATTTAATAAAAAAAATATATAAAAATTAGTTTACGGTAGTTAATTTTTTATATCAAATACTTTTAAGTTTCCCAACCCTGGAATTATGCTTTTTGATTTTTCTGATTTTTTAACCCAATAATCTCTTTCTTCTTAGAATATAAGATATATATAATTTATAGAAAAAAGGAAAAATTTCTTTTAGTAAATTAATTTTGTATAATTTTGTATAAAAAAGTTAAAGTTTTCCAACCCTGGAAACGTCTATATTTTTTTATTAAGAAATATTAATTTTATTCATACTGAAGTATAAAATAAGTTTATTTAATAAAAAAAAATAACAACTAGTTTTCGGTAGTTAATTTGTATGGCAAAATGAAATTTAAGCTTCCCAGCTCTGAAACCGTCTGCTCGATTTTGCTGATTTTCAATACCAATCTTATTTCGAGCATTTTTGACACACCAGTCCAAGAACGAAGTCTCTAGCTTTCCTGGGAGCTTCGGAAAACCGATTTCACGTACAGACAGACAGACGGACAGACGGACATCGCTTATTCGTCTTCCCTATGCATAAGGATCCAGAATATATATACTTTATGGCTCGCTTATTAATATTCTAGAAATTACAAACGGAATGACAAACCTATATATACCCTTTTACCATTTTTTGGTAAAGGGTATAAAAATGTATATAAAATAATTTATTTTTATTAAAACTTTTTTATTTATTTTGTGTGTTACACCACTTTTCCCGCAAATATTTACATATAGATTGTATTAAATTCTTAAAAATAATTTGGGAAAATCATAGAAAAATGTTTTTGAAATACATAAAGGACCATAAGGAATACATACTGGTTGTTAGTTTAATGGAATGGCAATTGAAGCATAGCCGCGAATAACGTTGTAAAATATAATTTTTACAAAATAGGTTTTTTCACAGACTACCGTTAACATTACTCTCTTGTATTGTTCAAACATCAAACAATCCAAAATTATGCATCTTATCGCCGTCAAAATACAATTACAAGCAGTCAGTCAGTGAAAGAACTTTGTAAGTAAGTGACAAAATCATGAAACGAAATTGTCGAAAATAATTGATAAATGTAACAGAGATACAAAGAGTAACGTTAATGCTAATTATCATTATTTTCGATAAGCTGAAAAAAAATTATATGTAAAAACAATATTATTTTAAAATACGTTTTTTGGCTGTCCTGAAAAATTATTATTTTGTCACTTATAACGTTATTCGCGACTAACCTTCAATTGTCTGACATGGGATAGCCGTTCGTTTAACACAAAAAAATCATAATCACCCTTATCGGGAATAAAAGTTCAGGTGAAAAGTGTTCTCTTTCCCTAAAATTGTGATCGCCAATGTTTGCGTTGTTGTTGTGTTAGTATACTATATATTTTCTAATTTTGTTCACCATTTTTTTGTTCACGGGAAATATTTCACGTGAACAAACTGTTCGCCTTTTATTCCCGATAATAGTGAATATTTCGAGCTCAAGTGAGCCGAACACTTCTGTCTATCTCAGCGACCTGTAAATCCACAATATATGACCTTATAAGGATTATAAAGAAATGCCCTAAATCATTATTATTATTATTTAAATCGAGATTTTTTGTTTAAGAGAAGTAACACTCAGGCAATGAATGTCGACTACTATTACCAGGTGTTACCTTCTTTAGGAAAAGGATAGTGATAGAGAAGACAGACGGTGAAGGAAGAGGCAGAGAAATGCTTAATTCTTTTACAAGTCTGCTTTTTTAGGGTTCCGTACACCAAAGGTGAAAAGGAACCCTATTGTTTTCGCTACGCTGCCCGTCTGTCCGTCACACGGTATTTTCTCAGGAACCGTAAGAGCTACGGACCTGAAATTTGGACACAGTATGTAGAACCTTAGCCGCTACAACAACAAATACATGAGAATTAAAAATTAAAGGGTGTTCCAAAACGAGCAACGAATAATGTTAAAATCCCATGTAATATACATAGTTACAATTGTATATTGAAACATGAAATTTGTAAAATTAGTGTATTTTTATGCAAACTACAACAATTAACACTAAAATTTAAAAAAATTTAAATCAAAGGTTGGTCCAACAGTTAATGCAATTTTACTATGTAATTTGACAATTCGCTATATCTTGGAAACCGTAAGGGGCAAACACTTGAAATTTTCAAAAACGGTACAACTAAAAAAACCGAAAATTATAAAATCGCCAAACCAAAAAAAAATCGCCAAAAATTAAAAAAAAATCGCCAAAACGAAAAAAATCGCCAAAAATTAAAAAAAATTTCTAACACTAAAATAAATCGCCAAATTCGAAAAAATCGCCAAAATTAAAAAAAACGCCAAAAATCGAAAAAAATCTCCAAAACGCGAAAATGTCGCCAAAACTAAAAAAAAAATTTAAATAAATAAAAACCCCAAAAATTAGAAAAATCGCCTAAAATAAAAAAATCACCAAAATGAAAAAACGCCAAAAACCGAAAAAAATCGCCAAAACAAGAAAATAAAGTGTTAAAACTAAAAAAAGAGCCAAAACTTAAAAAAATCGCCAAAACCGAAAAAACGCAAAAACCGCCAAAACAAAAAAACCGAAAAGATCCCAAAAACGAAAAAAAATGCCAAAACTATATATTATATGGGATGAAGTTTGTATTAAATTACATATCTAGTGTTCGTACGGAACCCTTCGCGCGCGAGTCAGAGTCGCACTTTACTGAATTTTTTAATAATGCAGTGTTGCAGTGCCTCGGGTGTTAAATGAGCCGTATTAATTTTTTTTATTATTATTTTTTTTTTTTTTGTAACTGTGGTTAGTAGCCATTTTATCAGTTATGTTACTTCGCCGATGATTCTGTTACACAACGAAAAAAGAGAAAACAGTGCCGAATAATTACCACATAAAATAGAACAAAATTGATAAGAAATCTTTATGGTTTTTTTTTCAATAAGGAAATCTTATTAATTTCATAGAGAAAACCTTTTTGAAAAAATCAAGAAGAAATCTTATAGTTTTTATGAGGTTATCTTATTGATTTTTTTAATAAGGGTTTCTTCTTGATTTTATGAGGCGACCTCATAAAATAAAAAAAAAATTATGTCTTTCTTTATTCTTTGTGCTTTGCTTATATATTTTCATTTAAATTCTATACCATATACTTTGAAGGGAGACAAGTATTGAACCAGCAAACTTCTGACTGATAGATAAACACTCTAACCAATATGCTAAAAAGCAGTCTGAATAACCATTGAAATAATTTTGCAAACATACGAAAAATATCATGAAAAAAAAATTGTCTGTGTCTATTTATAGATATGAAATAACAAGAATATAAAAATCAAGAAGATTTCCATATTAAAAAAATCAATAAGATGCTTTACACATAATCATATAGGAACCTAATAAAATCAAGAAGAAAACCTTTTTAAAAAAATCAATAAGGCAACCTAATAAAATCAATAAGAAATCCATATAGTTTACAATTTATAAGAAAACCTAATAGAATCAAGAAGTTTTTCTCTATGGATTGTTTTTTGGTGCCAAAAATAACGGAAATTGAGTAAAAAAAGTTGGGAATAATAAGATTTCTTCTTAATTTTATGTGGTTTTCTTCTTGATAAAATTAATAAGATTTACCACATAAAAACAATAAGGAATCTTTCTGCTGGGATACCCCTTAGCCTAAAAACATTTCATAGAGAAAATCTTATTGATTCTATGAGGCAGTTTTTTCTCTGCACTGAAAGGAAAATCATTCATTCAGAGAATGAAACGGTTTCATTAAATGTTCTGCATTATATTAATGAAACTTTTCATTAATACAATGAACATTTTCATTGTATGTATGAAATCTTTCAATCTCTGCTCTTCATGTGTTCTTCATAGTTCATTGTATATATGAAAATCGTTACAATGTTTAAACGAATTTTCGTTTTGTGAATTTGGGGCAAATATAAGTAAGTTCCCAGCTAAAAAAATCATATATGGTCCATATATTTTTAATATATGAATGTATATAACTATATATGAGTATGTATGAATTCATGTATGGAAATATATGGGATTATACATGGCAAAACTATTATATATGAACTAATATATGGACTAATATATGAAATGTATTGTAATATATGAGCTTGGAAATTTCATTATGAAGCTCTTCATATGTGGATCCATATATAGAATTAAGATTTAATATATGGAGCCATATAAGAATGTATGCATACATGATACATAAGATCGTTTTTGCAATCAAAAAAGCTTAGATTTTATCACTGGTAAATTGGAAATCCATTAGAAAATACATACGGTATGCAAAGTTTATATACGTACCCCCCACGTTTAAAAAATAAAAATTTTTGTGACGAAAAAAAAACATTCTTGTATGATTTTATACATTGTGGCCCCATTTAATATATCAAATAATCAAAAGGATAATGCAGTCATTAATTTTATAGGAAATAACAAAATTCTCTAGATAAGAAACAAAGTTCATATTGCTTCAAAAAATTATATTGAAAACTATTGTTAGACGGATTATTTTTTCTTTTATTACATTTATTTTTTTACATTTTATTTACATTTATTACATTAGTTTTTAATCTGATTTCTTAAATTATATGTTGTGTACGAATGTGTGTTTTGCGGTTTTTAATTAATTGATCCACCTTTTGACTTAAAATGATGAATGAAATGATTTTTAGTTCGTTTTTCATTATTTTTCCAAACAAATTTTTCATTAAATACAACCTACCTGTTCAAAATCTAAAAAAAGTAATTTTAGTAATTTAGTTTATTGCACAGCAGTGCGCTTTTGTGAATTTAGAGAGCATGAATATGAACTTTGCATACTGTAGAGGGAATACTTACACAAACATGTATGAAAATGTATGAATATATACAATTATATATGCTCATATACCCTCATTTTTCGGATCCGAACCATATATGGGAAATAATATATGCTCAATACATATTTTTTTAGCTGGGTTCCACAAATTTTGTCTTCTTACTATATACAGTTTGTCAAACAGAAATAAATCAAAAGTTATTTTGTTAAAAAATAATTTCTATTTCTTATTTTTCTAATACCTTTCAATTTCAAAGCAGTATGGTCGTCATAAATGCAATGAAATCATTTCATTTATACAATGTAATATTCTTCATTGTATTGCACATAGTCTCTCTCTCTCTCTTTTTTTATCCACTCACGTTCCTCGCCTCTTTTAAACTTATGTTTGTGTATTGTAATTTTCAACAATATATTAAGAGTTTTACTATAAAGATGTAAGTTTTTCGGCTTACTTAAAACATTATTTGGGTTGAACTCTACTGATGAGTTCCTTAAATTTTGAATGTTTTACGTTAATAAATACATACATAAGTATTTTTATATATTAAATAAAAAATCTATATATCTTTTATTAAGTAGGTGGTTTGGAAGGGATATGATTTCATGTTTTTAATAGAAAATTTTCATTATGTACTGCTTGTATTTCATTATATTTATGAAATTTTCTTTATATTAATGAATAAGCAATGAAACAATTACATTAAATTCATGAAAAAGTTTCATTGAACTAATGAAATAATTTCATTCTATTTATGATATAGCCGCCAAAATTAACTTCATATATACAATGAATCATTCTTCATTGATCCAATGAAGGGATTCATTGCCTGACTTTTACTGAAACATTTCATTAATATAATGAAGAATTTCATTGTCTGAATGAAGGTTTTCCTTTCCTTTCCTTTCCTTTTGTGTGAAGGAGGGCGCTCTGATATTATCAGTACCTCCGGTAACCGGTAACCTCCAGATCAAAAATATGAATTTTTAAACGAGAAAAAGTTAATTTTGCTTAAGCATTACATTCATAGTTTTCTCTTTGTTGATATCTCATCTCCCATAATTTGTTCCCTTGTCACAAAGCATTTAATTTTTCTATTTAAGATATTTCCTCTTAATGCAGAATATTCTTAATACTATACATATACATATGTGCCCTTAATTATGAAAGTAGTCTTAGTCATATGTATTTTTGCTTCACAATGTCAAATATGTATATGTATAACAAACTTCAATAAATATGTAATAAATATTAATGTAAATTTTCCACAAGTCCGGCAGACGACTCGTCTAGAAAATTTTTATGAAAACCACTCAAAAAAATTAGTGCTTTCGTTACAAAGTTAATACTCAAGTCGACCGTCGGCACAACTACAACTCCAAATTTAAATGCTGCATAATATAAAAATATTTTTTTGATTTTCTCATATGTAATCTAAGAAATATCTCGACCAAGGAAATGTATGACTTAGACCACTTTCATAATTAAGGGCATATATGTGATTTTTTACCCCAGTTTCCACAACACGAACAGTCAACGGCAGTCGACTTTTCCAGAAAATTTTTATGAAAATTATTCAGAAAGTTAGTGGTTTTCATAAAAATTTTCTAGACGAGTCGCCTGCCTGATTTGTGGAAACAGGGTATTAATTTTTATAATGCAAACTATATATTTATATATGTATTTCAATCATAATATGAAATGATATATTTACATAAAAGATTTTCAAAAAAATATATTAAATGTTTTTATCAAAGATTTTTCATAAAGTTTAACTTTACATTTTCCTTAACTTAAATATATATTTACTTTTTACAAATCACTTTATCTAGCTAGCAATTCTTTTAGTATTTACTTTTCCATAACTTTATTTTTTTACTTGTACTTTTTCTACAAAATCTTAAGTACATTATAAATATTCTTTGGAAAGAAATATTTTAAAAATTACACTCACACTTGTCATTCACCAGTTTTACGCACAGTCCCACCACAAGAGGAGGACCCTCATGCTAAATTTGTTCTGAGTTGCATGTTTGTTACTTTTTTTTTGCGTATTTTTCCTCCCGATAACAAAAATTGCGTTGCTTAAAACCACAAATGCCATAAAAATGCCATAAATTATTATTTTTTTGTTTTATCATTTGGTTTTAGTAAGTGAATGAACGAAAGAAAGAGCGAACAAATTCGCTTTTAATTATTTTAGATAAATGCCCAAGCAGCCAGGCACTTCATTTTGTGTTCTTTATTTGTTTAAGTTATTATATTTTTTTATACCCTTTACCAAAAAATGGTAAAAGGGTATATATAGGTTTTTCATTCCGTTTGTAATTTCTAGAATATTAATAAGCGAGTCATAAAGTATATATATTCTGGATCCTTATGCATAGGGAATGCGAATAAGCGATGTCCGTCTGTCCGTCTGTCTGTACGTGAAATCGGTTTTCCGAAGCTCCCAGAAAAGCTAGAGACTTCGTTCTTAGACTGGTGGGTCAGAATAAGATTGGTATTGAAAATCAGCAAAATCGAGCAGACGGTTTCAGAGCTGGGAGACTTAAACTTCATTTTGTCATACAAAATAACTATCGAAAACTAGCTTTTAATAATTTTTTATTAAATAAACTTATTTTATACTTCAGTATGAATAAAATTAATATTTCTAACTAAAAAAAAATTAAAAAAATTAGAAAGACGTTTCCAGGGTTGGAAACCTTAACTTTTTTTGTTATGCAAAAGTAACTTACTAAAACAGATTCTTAATTTTTTTTTTCTATAAACTAAACATATGAATGTTCTTAAAAGAAGGAGATTGATGTAATAAATCAGAAAAACAAAAGGGATGATTCCAGGGTTGGAAAACCTACGATTTTTGTGATATATAAGATTAACTACCGTAAACTAATTTTTTATTTACGAATAATTTACGAATAAAATTGGTATTTCAAATAAAAAAGATTAAAAAATTTAAAAAGACATTTTCAGGGTTGGAAAACTTTAACTTTTTTTCTTATACAAAAGTAATTTACTAAAACAAATTTTTCCTTTTTTTCTATAAATTAAACATATCTAATGTTATGTTAATGTATGTTAGAAGTCAGAAAAACAAAAAGGATGAATCCAGGGTTGGGAAATTTAAACTTTTTGTGATATAAAAAATTAACTACCGAAAACTAGTTTTAATTTTTTTTAAATAAATAAAATTATTTTATACTTCATTATTTCAATTTAAAAAAGTTTAAAACACGTTTCCAGGGTTGGAAAACTTTACCTTTCTTTATAGAAAAGTAGCGTACTAAAGCAAATTTTCCCTTTTTCTCTATAAATTAAAGATATCTTATATTCTTAAAAGAAAGAGATTAGTATAAGAAATCAGAAAAATCAAAAAGTTTGATTTCAGGGTTGGAAAACCCACACTTTTTGTGATATAAAAAATTAGCTACCGAAAACTAATTTTTATCTTTTTTATAAAATAAGCTTATTTTATACTTCACAACGAATGAATTTGGTATTTCAAAATAAAAAAATATTAAAAAATTAAAACCACGTTTCCAGGGTTGGAAAACCTTATTTTTTATACAAAAGTAACTTACTAAAACAAATTTTTTTTACTATTATTATTATTTATTATTTATTATTTATTATTTATTATTTATTATTTATTATTTATTATTTATTATTATTTACTTATATTCTTGAAAGAGATTGGTTTAAGAAATCAGAAAAAACAAAAAGGGTGATGACAAGGTTGGGAAACTTACACTTTTTTTGATATATAAAAGTAACTAAGTCTAATTAATTTTTATCTTTTCCTTTATAAATTATATATATTTTACGTTTTTCAAAGAAAAATTTGGTATAGAAAATTATAAAAATAGAAACCACAGCTCCAGAGCTGGAAACTTTGAACTTTTTTTCTGGATATTAAAGTAAATAAATAAAACATTTTTTTTTAATTTCCTTTTTTCTTTTTTCACTTAACGCATTTTTTATATTTATTTAGGAACTACTAGATTGGTATCAGGAATCAGAAAAATCGAAAATGATCATTCTAGGTTTTGAAAATTATTTTTTTTTTGTACACAAAATAATTAGGTCAAATATTTTTTTTCTTTTTGTTTATACTTTATGTATGTACTTATGTATGTATGTAAACGCACTTTGGTAAAGGGTATATAAGATTCGGCATAGCCGAATGTAGCTCTCTTACTTGTTTTTAATAAATATATTCTCTCACTTTCAAATCATTAAGTTTCTACATTTTTACTTTTGCAAATGTTGTTATCGAAAAATATGAACTGAAAATAAAATGCCCCTAAAGTGCAAATATTTTGTGTACATTGCACTTAATGGGAAAGAAATTAAACTTAAATAAATAAGGCCTTAGACATAATAACAAGTTTTTACACTATTAAAAAGGGAGTAAATGAGTAAAGTTTTTTTGTTCCCCGAGAGCTCAAAGAGACTCAAAGTAGTAGTAATCATATTTATGTTAACAACAAAAATTTAAGACCAATAATTAACTAACAGCAATATGATCAGTTTGAGCATTTATGGTACCATTTTTGACAATATGGCCGCTATCAACTGTCACTGTTACGAGATCCCTTTTAGAATCTTACAATAGGGACCCCTCTGAATAACACTCGTATGTATATTCTTTTCAAATAAAAAAAATATATTTCATCCAGAGGCAACTTTATTGGCCTAGAGAATTAGAGGACAATAAAAATACATCCGTGATCTTAAAAGGTTAATGGCTTTTAATTTTGTTTAAGTACTTAATATCGAATGCTCTCAGTCGTGCACATCTCTAAAAAAAAAACTTTAATGAATGCTTGAAGTTAACAAGTGAAATTTTATATGCTTTTCATAATGAGTCATTCATATACAAACATATGTAAGTGCCCAGTAAAAAAAAACTGTGGGTCTACTGTGTAATTCGAAACGAAAGAAAGAGCTTTCGAATTTGTATGCTTATAACATGTAAATTCAAAAGCATTATCTTTCGAATCGAATTACAGAGTAGACCCCCTGAACTAGTACTAATACTAATCGCTACAGGTACCGTATTTAATATTCTAAGGCTGTTGTTTATATCAAAAATTGTTCTAGACAACCTTTTAAGCGCATACCATTCAGTTATTTGGATCACTTCCGTCCTATGACAACCCATATGTTAAATTCCATTTCCACCAGAAATGGAACTGAGTTCATCAATGCTGTAACTAATAATTTGTATTGTCACTTTTTTTTTTTTTTTTGCTGGGTATGTGCATATGAACCTTCGAATAAATGAATCACTTGATAAATAATACATAAAATATTTCAGGGAGCCAAAAACAAAACAATTACAAAAACCAACTAATAAAGCCTTGCAACATATGCAAGCAACTAAAAAAAATGATCCAACAGTTACGCAGCAGCAAATATTCCAACAAAAGATTTTATTGTTAGATACATAAAAAAATTTTAAAAACATATGTACGAATTTCTAAAAAAAAAAACACAATCGTGTAAAGGCAACATAATTTTCACAAAAATGCTCGCATGCTAATAACAGCATGAATGTCTGTCTGTCTGTCTGTCTATCCGCCTGTTTGAATTGTCATCTAAAAAAATCATAATGACGATGTTGTTTTTTGCCGTTTTGCCATACGTAGTATGTACGTACAGCCAACATGATTTTGACGTGTTTGCTTGAGTACAATTTAACTGCCATTAGCATGAAAAATTTAAGAATGTGGCGCGACAATATAATAAACTTTCGTCTAGGTCAGGTACAAAACAACAACAACAACAACAACAACAACATCAACAAAATCATAACTACTTACTTTCTTACTCTCTTTCAAGTATGTTTATGGTGAGAGCATGTGGTTTTTGCAAAAAAAAAGAAGCTTAAAAGACCAAAACTTCAAGTAAACCCTGAAAGCATTTTATGAAAAAATTTATCATATTCGAGTCATTTTCGATTCCTCTGCGCGATTAAACTAGGCATATTAGAGCTCATTTTCTGATCATAAATGATTGTTTTCTCGGGAGAAAATGGTACGCTACCCGCGACTCTTCTTGAGGAGTCTTTCATTATCCGCTTTTCTGATCAGTATCGACTCATTTATGACTCATATATTTTAATGATTTGCGAGTCTTTTTCGAGT
This sequence comes from Tachina grossa, assembly GCA_949987645.1. Classification (NCBI taxonomy): domain Eukaryota; kingdom Metazoa; phylum Arthropoda; class Insecta; order Diptera; family Tachinidae; genus Tachina; species Tachina grossa. The sequence goes on along the minus strand of OX465274.1, from coordinate 169,960,748 downwards.
CATTTTTTAGCTGTATTTCTAATCGTTCGCGAATAATTTATGAGTCGTTTTTTAGTAATATTTCTGATCGTTTGCAAGTCTTTTTTAACCCCTTTTTCAGCCATATTTGTAATCGATTGTTTTGCTGACATTACTTTTTTTATTTAAAAAAGGAAAAAGAAAAAAATTAGATATCATAAAAACCAAACATATATATCCTGAAGAAGTTAACCGGAGTTTAACGAAATATTGAAATAATAAATTGAAAATATAAACTGACCAAAAGCTCAAGAAAATAGTTTAATTTAACATATAAAAAAAGGCCGAAAAATTAGATAAAAAAATTGTATTTATTTTTATATACTTTTAGAGATTTTAATATAATATATATAATTCAAACTTCATTATTATTGCTGCATGTTTTGTTATTGTATTTTCAATAAACTACTTTTAAAGCATAAGCACGAATCATTTTCGAGCATTTTTTCAAGCGCGCAAATGTTTAATCAGTTTTTAATCGTCAAAAGTACTCGAGGAAGACTTAGTTAGGTGATTTTTGGTAAAAACAATAATCCAAATGCTAGTAGGGAATGTACCCATCCAGCATTTGGAAGATAGTTTTCTAAAACATCACCTTGCTAAGTCTTTTTAGATCACTATTCGTAATCAAAAACTGATTAATCACTTACACGATCAAAAAAGGACTCGAAAAAGATTCGCGCTAATGGGTAAAAATAGTTCGATTTAAAATATAGTAACAAATTGTATAGCAATCACAAATTAATCATCCAGATGTGTAAAATGTGACTATTATTTCCGTTTGTTATTATCATATTTCGCTTACCTGGAAGACTGAAAAATGCTTAATCAAAAACAAATCATGCAGGTGTTTTAAAAGTGATTATAATTATGTATTTTATGATCATATTTTACGCAGATGGATGATTAAACACTACTTGATATGTTATTTTTAAGTATAACGGGGCAATCTTTACGTACAATGTCAAAAACTTAATATTTTTTTTTTTATAAAAGTTAAATCGAATATGGATTTAGATGATGAAACAGAATAAGTCTACAGCTTCAGAAAAAATCGATTTCAAATTAACAGAGCCCATAATAAAATCAACGGCAGTAACTTCAACTGCTCTCTGGTAGCATAAGAAAAAACGCTGTCAAAATAAAATAGATTCTGTCTCTGGACTGCTTTCTGTAGCTTCCTTTTTGTGTCAATTTGCATGGAAAATGTGTTTGTGCCGTAATTCTACTTGACCATTAAACGTAGGACTCAGAAAGCTGACTAAAAAATACTCGAAGAAAAGTCAAATGCAATTACAAATGAGACTGATAAATGACTCAAATAACAGTCATAAACGACAATAAAAAGACTTATAAACTGACTGATAAATTTCTCAAATATGACTCGTAATCGATTAGAAACATGGCTGAAAGACAATTCGAAATAGAGTAAAAAATGAAGCGAAATAAGACTAATAAATGATCAGAAAACGATTCGAAAAAGACCTTACATACTACTAGAAAAGAGAACGAAAATGACTCTAAACTAATATAGAAAAAGACTCATAAATGATTTATCAAGAAGAGTCGCAGGTAGTCACGTTTTTCTACCGACAAAAGTATAATTTATGATCAGAAAATGAGCGCATATTCTAGCTTTTTAATCGCGCAGAGGAGTCAAAAAAGACTCGAATTCGATTGAAAATTTCAAAAATTGCTGGCTGGTATACATACTACTACATTTTTTTTAACACAAACGTATTAATACGTGTGTATGTGTGTTTATTCCCTGCAGTCAGACTGGGGCCAAGTGTCTCTATGTCAACACTAAAACTCTAGTAGTAGTTACATTGTCTACAATTTCTCTTTTATTTGTCAGTATAAAATAAAGAGAGAAAACAGATGTGGTGTATTTCTGGTGGATTTTGCAACAACTTGTCAATATACATAAATTAAGGTATAGAAATGCACCAGTAAATTTCTGGTTGGTATGTCTCCATGTTCCCATAAGAACTATGAATTCGCTATCTAGTCAATTGTTTTAGTGTTACTAGTAGAATTTCAATGACAAACACATGCTAAATGTCTATAGCATAAAGTATTGTATGGGGAATAATTGTAGAGTAGTACTGGTGACAAAGTCAAAAGCGACTCAGTACATTTACAATATTCGCACTGTGTGAGTATTTTAAAAATTATCTGACATGCTCACAAGCCACTTACGAATCATATGTATATATTTGTGTATCTGTATCTTAGCCAGAATTTGTTTTGACACATCCTTGAAATTAAACTTGTAAAGCCCAAAATCTCGATTAGGATTAAACATTAAATAATGAATGGATTTCCCATGACCGCCTGAGATGGATATCAAGGAAATTTGACAACGCGTCTGAAAAGAAATTAAACTGAGCAGCACATAAAAATTGTAAGACTTTATTATTTATTTATCTTGTTTAGAGAATGAGCATTAATTATAGGAAGATAAATTTCAGCCAACTTTCAATGCATCAAATAATGGCCTATTTCCCAACTGCGAAAGAAAACTTTCGACTTACAATTTATATTGAAAACAAAAACAAATTTTCATATTTTATTGTTGTTTTCAATATAAATTGTAAGTCGAAAGTTTTCTTTCGCAGTTGCGAGATAGGCCATAAATCTGGTTTTTCAAGATATGGAGAGCATTAAAATTCTTCTAATTTTTGGGAATACATATAATATTCCATATGGCAACTCCAATCAACTCCACTCATTCATCCATTCATGCAGACATTCAACATATTTTTTTTTTATCAACGCACCAAAAGAGAAATATTTTTATGCTGAAAATTAACAAAAAATAAACTTGAATTTTTTTTGTTAATAAAAAAAATATGATTACCCAAGGAAACAGTGGGACTAAAAATATAAAAATCCACCCTCAAGACATACTCCAATATTTGCACTTGTTAGATAGAATGGGGTGAAAGATCTGCTCCAAAGATCGATACTGCGACACCTAGTGAATCTTTTGTGTCATAGAAGTGTAAATGAGGAGCTGGCGAACACAACCAGACTAGTCCCGTCAACTGTTTTTTACAGGAGAGTCAAATAGCTGAATTACCTAGATAGAGACTAGCGAGGAAAAGTCAGTTTCGGAGAGCTCGAAAAAAATATAAAAAAAAATTATTTACTGAGGGCATATTTATTTCCATGGTGTAATTATACAGGTGACTGCGTAAGGATTTGTTATACAAAAATACGGCAACCATAACTGTGTAAAGAACCGAAGAATGTCAAAAGCACAAAAATAATTGTACTAAAACCAAAACAAAATCGAAGTTTTTGACATTCTTCAGCTACAAAGCACACAGAGCAAAAAATTATCAGCTGAAGTAGCGCTGCCACCTAGTTAGATACACCTTGTTTATTTCTGTTCGCCAGGGCACAGTGGGGTGAATGGTAGAGAAAGTGGCGATTAATTCATAGAAGTCGTAATTTTAAAGTGTTGTTATTTTTTATTGATGAATATTAATAAATACATAAAAAAAACATAATTAAAAAAACATTTTTTTTGTAATTTTAACCTTATAAAGACTTTTTGTATTTTGGAGAAAATGGTCTTAGTTGTCTATTTTTGCTGTAACTTTAGAATGAAGAAAGATAAATTTAAATTTAAAAAAAAATTAAAAAAATAAATAAATTGCAAATTGGAGCATACTTTGTGTTTTTAAAAAAATTATTTTGTTTTTGTTTAAATAAAAAAAATATTTAATATGTATTTTTCACATTGATTTTTAGCAACTGGAATTCTCTCACAAAAACCATCATAACTCAAAAATCGCACAAATGCGCAAATATGTATTCTGGGATTTATAAGCTAAAATTTTATATTTTAAGAGCATAAAAGCATTTTTCCCTGCACTCATCCGTAAAGTTGTTGAAACTCAATGTATTTATCAGAAATACCACCTTTTTAGAGCAATTAAATTTTTTTTTAAATATTTCTAAAACATTTATCTAAACAAAAAATAAATTTTTAAATGCTTATACATATACCTGAAGTTGACGGTTCCATTATAAAACTTTTACTTATACAAAAACTATAATCACTTGAAATATCAAAATTTTCTCTTTTAATCAATGCGCGCAAAAATAACTAAAACTATTGAACTTTGAACACATACTGCAAATAAAGTAAACTACCAAGAACTTTTATTTTTGCAGTTAGTGATGTAGAATTTTATCTACTTTCATATCGTACCAAATACGATTGTGAAAGTTAAAGTTCATCTTTTGAATTAATCGCCACTTGTGGAGGCTTTCACCCCACAGTGCGTCGATATTAGAACTGCAATAAACAAGCCAGCTTTAAATCTTCTTTTTGATACATAACTGAATTTCTGTATATTTGATATATAATTGAATTTCTGTATATTCATATAAATACGAGTATTTGAAAAAAATTTTTTATATTTGCGACCACTGTACGCATGCTTGCAATTTTATTGTTTGTACTTTTGCTGTAGGGAAAAGGTGTCAAATTTATGATGTGATGTCGTCAACTTGAGTAGCAGTATTAGGTAAGAAGAAGAACCAAAGAAAAAAAACACAAGTTGTTATTGCAATAATACTTAGCACAGGAAACATTTGCTAAATAGACAAGTGAAGGGGAAGGGTGTTCCAAAATAAATGCAAAATTTGGATTTGCAAGTTTTCGGGCAAAGAATAAAAACTGATAAAACAAAATCCGTAAGTTCGGCAATGCTGTCGCTTTGTGATATCTTAGAAGATACAATTATCATTAATCCATAGGCTCCGCACAACATCTTTGTGTCCACATCTACATAGTTATGTAGTGCACTCATGTAATGTGTTTTTTTTTTGTAGTCAAAATTGGTAAGAAAGTTTTGAAAAAAAAGTAATTTGAAATTTGTATTTTCTATTTAATCTGAGTCTTACCTTGATTTCGGTACGCCCTTTATAAGCTTCAAATGTCTAAAACCCATGGCTGTCTCGCTGCCATGTGTTTTTTTTTTTTTTTTTTGCTGCTGACGATGTTGTTGAGTTTATTTCCCTACACGTACATACATAACGTACTTATCATTTTTTCGACTTTAGGGATTTTAATGATTCTCTGTTCTGAGCATGTCTCTGTATGTGTACGTATGTATGGATATGTGAGTATTTTTTCGTTAATTTTTGGTATGAGTTTGACAGACAGGCAGCAGTGAAACCAACAAAAAAAACAAAATTAAAATGCTGCATCAATAAATGTAATGAGCTAAAGTCTCTCTAAATGCAACTTAAAAAGCTGTTACAAAGAAAAAGGGTAAATTTCAAAACATACACAAATTAAATATGCAACTCATACCACATGCTCGTTCATACACACATGCAAGCAAAAGTATCAAAAGAAGTCCCAAATGTACGAGTATAAGAATGTGAATGTACCACAAAAAAAAATTCGTTTTTACTTGCATGCATTTTTGTCTATGTCCGTGCGTGTATGCCACAAAGAAAACTTTTAAAAAGGGACATCTATAGAAAATTTTTTGCAATGAAAAAGTAACATAGAAAAACTACGAATTTTTTAAATTTTTATCTATAAATGCATAATGACTGTTCTGCTCATCTTGTTTCTGGGAAGAACAACCTTGGCAGGTTGCTCGAATAATAAAAAGAATTAAAGAAAATACACACAGAAAAGAAATTCCAATGTAAAATCACCATGCAAAAAGTTTAATTCAAATTCATTCAAATCTTATTAAATTTACAAGAAATAACATGTTGTTGGTGTTTATTTGCTTTGTTCATAGCTGCAATACACCTTTGTGCTCACTTGTGTGAATTGTTTTTGTATTGTTGTTGTTGTTTTTTTATGTTTGTAAACAGCCGACAAACTGCTGCTGGCTGGTAGGCAGTGTACTAGTCTTGCAGTCGGAGGATCACTGGTTCGAATCTTAGAGGCAAATCAAGTATTTTGTATTTTTTTTAACTAAAACTTTTCAAATAAATTGTATGTTAAATGATCAATGCAATAATGTTGAATATAAATTTTGGTACATATTAGGTGTGTTTCTAAAGAATATTTAAAGTTGTTGTGGCTGCAGGATCTAGCACGTTGACTGCCACGCGATGAGTTCCGAGCTCAAGTGTTGGCCGGGAAAGCCAAATTTATATATACACAAAAACAGCTTTCCGATGTCTATGTCGACCACACGTAAATTAAATAATTAATAAAATACAATTACTACATTAAATTAAATCGTGTTGTTCCAACTTGAAATTATTTTGATTCAACATGATTCTTCATTTTGCGTAAATGTTAAATTAACGTGAAATAAAGTTATTTCAGAAGAAAAAATTTTCTTTGACAATTACTATAAATCATGTTAAATTAACATGAAACACATATGAAGCAAAATCATTGCCGAAAAAGATTAAATTAACCTTGTTTACGTAGATTTAAAGTTGAAATTTTTCTGTGTGTATGCACCATTTTCTTAAAAATTATTTCTGATTAAAAATGCACTATAGTTCAATTAAAATCTAAAAATGACACATTTAATTCATCATGGGCATGTGACAAAAATATGTTTACTTGGAAATCACTGTTCACTTGGCAATCACAAATGTTGGAATACCAACTACTATAATACTTACATGCATGTACCGACGCTACATCGAATAAGTAAAAATAATTAATGTGATGATCGTAAAAGATAAGCAAGAATAGTTAAACAGAGTAATATAACTTCGTGCTAATCTAAATAGAAAAATGAAAATATGGAAAAACAGGGGAAATAAATAGTGATACTTACATATGTATTTACCAAAGGTAAATCAATGATTGTACACAACTATCATTTCTCACATTCCGTTTCATTAGAATTTACGTTAAATAGCTGATGTTAAAAACAATCTCTACCCAAGTAGATAGACTAGGGTGCTGATGAAGTGCGTTGCTGCACAGAAAAATATCGGTATTTCCCCCAGCTTAAAAGTCTAATTTAATTTTTCTTCTCTTCTTTAGAAACTCACATTAATTAATAAAAATATTTCATTCAATAAAAAGAATTGAAATTACTGAACTTAAGCCTAAAAAAAAATATTTCTGATTAAAAATTCACTATAGTTCAATTAATATCTAAAAATGACTCATTTCCTTAAAATTTTATTCAGACTATCAGCAACATAAATTCACTAATTTCCTTGAAAAAATATTAAAATATTTTAAGCTTAAAATTTTCTAAAAATAATTTAATTTTTACGAGAGACTCACATGTTGCTTTGCAGTGTTTAAAAAATTCGGGGACTAATCGTCACTTTCGATAACGTGCTGTTTCAATCACGTTTGTTCAGTTTGAGATTATGACATGCGATATCGGACCATATTATTACATTGTTCGATAGCGAATGCCATAATCTCAAACTGGAAAACGTGATCAAATCAGCCCGTTATCAAAAGTGACGATGAGACCCCAGCTTACTTGATAACATAGCAAAAGAAATATACGGCTTAGATGGGTTAGCTTAGAAACATATGGCATTATTGCAGGCGGGGTAATGTATCGTATACACTGCTGATCAATTGTAATGACCTGCTCCAATCTCTGACTGAGAAATTCAGGGCTCTGGCCAAAATTGCGAGCCTCTCTTTGACTCTCAAGATCCAGAACTCTAATTTAAAATTTATGCTCAATAATTTATTTTCCATTGAGCTTTCAAAAAGCTCTGTAAATAAAAACTATATATTTGAGTGGACCATCCTAATGTTCATACTTGTTCATATGTATATACAATAACAGCTCTTGTTCATACCACGGAAGCGTCAAGTGGTTGTAACGTGTCGTTGCTTTTGTTGCCACTTGCCGTCATCGTCATCAGCTTTTATGTTTTATGGCTTCATTGCTAATACTCTCTAACTCTCGTAGACAATTGTGACGTTTTAAGAAAATGAATGAATGACTCAACCAAAATTATAAATAAAAAAAAATTTGTTTAAGCTTTCTTTTTTAATGCAGGCATCATCTATTCATTTTACTGTACAGTTAACCACATTCTCGTTTGCTTATATTCCTTGACAATGTAACATTATGACATTTTGGTTAGTAACAAATTAAAAGAAGAAAAAAATAACACACATGTACAAATGCAAGAATTTTACATTTTATTTGGTCAAAAATTCTATAGACATAACATATATAAAAACATTTGTAAATTCATATGTGTACACACAGAAAATTTTCAACTTAAAATCTACGTAAACAAGGTTAATCATATCTTTTTCGGCAATGCTTTTGTTTCATATATGTTTCATCTTAATCTTACATGATTTATACTAATTTTCAAAGAAAATTTTTCCTGTTGAAATAACTTTATTTCACTTTGAATTAAAATTTACGTACTGTTAAAATGAAAAAATGAAGAATCATGTTTAATGAAAGTTGTTTCAAGTTGGAACATCATGAATTTAATGTAATGTACCATTTGTATTTTATTAATTATTTAACGTGTGGTTGGTACAGGCATCAGAAAAATGTTTTTTTTTTGCATATAAATTGGCATATCAGGCCAAGATTTGAACTAGGAACTCATTGCATGGTAGTCAACATGCTTACCCCTGCAGCCACAACAACTTTAAATTTTCTTTAGATGCACACTAAATATGTACCATGATGAATAAAATTTTAATTTAACATTATTTCATTGATCATTTAACATACAATTTATTTGAAAAGTTTTAGTTAAAAAAATACAAATACAGGATTCGAACCTGCAGTCCTACGACTGCTCGATTACTGCTCAATACTAATCTATTTCGGACCACATATAACACACCACTCCAAGGTAAAAGTCTCTAGCTTTTCTGGAAGCTTTGGAAAACCGATTTCACGTACGTACAGACAGGATCCAGAATACATATACCTTAACCTTTTTAGCATTTTTTGTGAAGGCAACAAGTTTTCTAAAGCTTTAAAATTAATTTGATTACTAAGCAAAGATTTCAAAATTTTCGTTTTTAAATCTTCTCTTTGCAAAGGAAAAAAATCACAAAATTGCTGCATGTGAACAAAAAAGTTCATGATATATAAAACAAGTAAGACTGCTATATTCGGCTGTGCCGAATCTTATATACCCTTCACCAAAGTGCGTATATAAAGTATAGAGATACATTCATAAGCACATCCATACATATGCACATGTTTTGTGAAAAAATTTTTAATGTTTTGCTCTAGTGCAATTTTTAGTAAGTCACCTCTCGGTATTTTCCGATTAAATATTTTTTTTATATTAGCAATAAGTTGAATATTTTATTCTACACTCTGTATTTAAGAAATATTTCACATTCACCCTTATTCCAGTTGTCAAAAATGACGTCACGTCATATAACATCAAAAAATCTAATTAAAAAAATAGTTTTATTTATTGATTTTAATATCCAGAAAAAAAGTTCAAAGTTTCCAGCTCTGGAGCTGTGGTTTTAATTTTTATAATTTTCTATACCAAACTTTTCTTTCCAAAAAGTAACATATATATATATATATATATATATATATATATATATATATATATATATATACATATATATATACATATATATATATACATATATATATATATACATATATATATATACATATATATATATATTTTATTAAGAAAAAGCAAAAAATTAATTAGAACTAGTTATATGGCATATAAAATACTACAAAAAGTGTAAGTTTCCCAACTCTGGAATCATCCTTTTTGATTTTTCTGATTTCTTACACCAATCTCTTTCTTTTTAGAATATAAGATATGTTTAATTTATAGAAAAAAAAGGAAAAATTTGTTTTAGTAAGTTAATTTTGTATAATTTTGTATAAAAAAGTGTTCCAACCCTGAAAACGTCTTTTAAATTTTTTTAGTTTTTTTTATTAGAAATACCAATTTTATTCATACTGAAGTATAAAATAAGTTTAATTAACAAAAAAAATATAATAAAAATTAGTTTTCGATAGTTTCTTTAGTATGGCAAAATAAAGTTTGAGTGTTCCAGCTCTGAAATCGTGTGCTCGATTTTGCTGATTTTTAATACCAATCTTTTTCAGACTATTTCTGACACACCAGTCCCAGCTCTAGCTTTTCTGAGAGCTTTGGAAAACCGATTTCACGTGCAGACAGACGGGCAGATGGACAGACGGACATCGCATATTCGTCTTCCCTATGCATAAGGATCCAGAATATATATATATGTGTGTATATTTTATGGCTTGCTTATTAATATTGTGGAAATTACTAACGGAATGAAAAACCTATATATACCCTTTTTTTGGTAAAAGGTATAAAAAGAAAAATAAATATTTATAGCCTCTAATATTTTATTGGAAAGAACACATTGAAACTACGAGGCAAAAATAAATTGAAGAAAACCAATGGGAAAATGAAAAAATGTTCTGGAAAAGTATGATTCAAGATAAAGTAAAACACACCAATAAAAAATTAATCAAATTTTAAATTTTGGGTTGAATTATTTTTAAAACTTACAAGCCAACAAATACAAATATTAAAGTGGTGCTCATAATTTATTTGTACAACTCGTAATGCCTAAAGCTTTTAGTATCTGCCAGCTGACAATTGGCAAAGCAAGCATTTCTAGTGACATTTCTTCTTACAAACTCCCTATCAACTTGAGACTTCACCCATTTTCCGCCCCTCCCCTCCCCTCCCCACCGATGATTCAACACTTTGGCCAAAAAATATTAACAACTCTCTTTGTCACGTTGAAAGTAAAGTATGCGTTTTTCGTCATTTTTATAATTTTTATACAATTTCCCTTTTTTCGCATTTACTTTAGAAAATGTTTTGAAGGACATTCACCTCGATTGAAGACTTACTCACACATGAAGTTTGTAAGTTTTGTTAAAAAGCAAAAATGTTGTAAATGCAAGGAAAGTGTACATAAATGTTTTTTGTTGTTGTTGTTATTATTGTTTTGTCGTTTGTGCAAATTTGTATATAATTTTGCATTCGTTTTCTATAAATTTTATTTTTATTTTTGGTTGTCGTCTGTTAGTCTGTATGTCCGTCTGTTGTCGTTTGGCCGCTTGTATCTGTTTCGAATGCTACAACTTGACTCGTTTTGACGGAATGCTACTGTTGCTGTTTATGTGGCTGTTGCCGTGCTCGTATGCTCGTATGCTCGTATGTGGTACTTAAGGGCATTCATACAAACGATGATGGTAAATTTGGTGTGGGTGTGCCTGCTTAAGTTTGTCTTGGTTCTCTATTTTTTTTTTTAATATTCCATAGTGGGTTTGGGTTTTTTTCTTCTCTGGTTTTTTTTCGTATGTGTATTTTGTTAATAATTTTTTCATGTTTTTTCCATTTTCAGTTTATTATTTTTTTTGGTTTATTTAACAAAAAAATTTTTTGTTTGTTGTTTCTTTTTCTTTCACTTCACTTGAGTGGCTTATGGTGCATGAACAGATATTCAAACACTTTCAGCTTGTACATGTGTATTTATCTTGTTGCATGTATGTATGATGTATCTACGCCAATTTACAAAGTAACGTTTGCTTGAGTATGTGTATTAAGTTCTAGTAAATTTGTTTTCTATTTCTTTTGCATAAAAATATGTTTAAGAGTTACTTTTTGGTGTCAGTTTTTTTTTTGTCTTCTTTGCACTTCTAGTACTTTTTGAGTGCGGTTCTTTAAATACTGTATACACGAATTTCATCTTTTAAACATGTTCACATAATTCATATTATGCATATTGCAAAAGAATAAAATAAAAAACTGATATGGAAACCCGGACAAGTAAAAAAAGATATAAACGAGATGTTGGGTTAAAGAACTCATTCAATTAACTCATCTCACTCATGGCTACTAGATGAATAGATAGTGAGTGTGGCTTTAATTACCCAGCAATTTAAAAAACAAAAACAAAATTTAAAAACATACTTTAATTCATCTATGATTTTCGAGAATAACAGCATAAGTCTTCAGATAGCTTTTTGCCAAGATTTCTTTAAACATTGAAGGCATTATTTTCGTTTGAATAAGACGCTAAAATTATTCAAAGATTAAACCACTTAGTAAAGAAAACTAAACGACTATTAGGTTAAGTTAGGTTATGTTAGCCTGCTGCTGCTGATAAGGAATGATGAAATTTAGAGTTCAGCTCACTTGGGTCTAATACAATGATCCCTTTGTTTTAACCTGTTGGTTGAAGAGAAGAAAGCGAGAGAGAGTGATAGAGAAGACAGGTGGTGAAGGAAGAGAAAGAGGAAAGCTTCATTCTTTTACAAATCTGCTTTTTGCACGCTTTTTAATAATGCAGTGCTGCAGTGCCCTCTGGTGTCAAATGAGTCATATTAAATTTTTGAAGCTGTGCTTAGTAGCCATTCGACTAGTTATTTTACTTCGCTGAGTATTCCGCTACACGACGGAGGAGGGCGCTCTGATGTTACATTAGGCTTAGTATCTTCTGAAGTCGGTATAATTTAGTGACCAGTGCCTTATGCCTGCATCACTAGAATTAGAATTTTAAATATATTTTTTTAGTTAATTTTAATTATTATTCGAACTCCATTTGTTTCTATATTTGTGATTTGAACGGGCTAAAGTTCGTATCGCTTTTTAAGCCAAATTACATGTGATAATTATTAATGAACAAATATCAACAAAGTCTGTTGTAAATATTCCGACTAACAACACATAGTTGAACGGAACAGCCAGCCGTTTTCGAAGGCCACTAAACCTTCATCATCAGCGTTCTTTTGTGTTTGGTCCACTGTGTGTGGTGTCAGTTGATGTAGATTTCTGCTTTATATAAAGGGTGTTTTTTTAGAGGTATAAAACTTCGAATTGAAATAAAGCACAAGAAAATCGTTTTAATGTCCATCAATTTGACTTTATTGGAAGGATAATTTTATGCCATTAATGTTTAAATATAATTTCGGGCATGTGGCCGCCGCGGCTGGCTCGAATAAAGCCAATTCTACAGGTCCAATTTTCAACCACTTTTTCGAGCATATGGGGCCGTATGTTGGCAATAACGCCACGAATGTTGGCTTCCAAGTCCCCTAACGTTTCTGGTTTGTTGGCGTAGACGAGCGACTTCACATATCCCCAAAGAAAATAATCCAATGTTGTCAAATCACACGATCTTGGTGGCCAATTGACAGGTCCATTCCGCGAAATTATGCGCTCATCGAATGTTTCCTTCAATAAATCGATTGTGACGTGCGCTGTGTGGCATGTAGCGCCGTCTTGTTGGAACCACAACTCATCCACATTCATGCCATCCAATTCGGGAACAAAATAGTCGGTTATCATGGCTCTATACCGGTCTCCATTAACGGTAACTGACTCTCCAGCATTATTTCGGAAGAAGTATGGCCCAATGACTCCACCAGCCCATAGAGCACACCAAACAGTCAGTTTTTGTGGATGTAATGGCGTCTCAAGGGTCTCATGTGGATTCTCTTCACTCCAAATGCGGCAATTTTGCTTGTTGACGTAGCCATTCAACCAAAAATGAGCCTCATCACGGAACAAAATTTTGCGATGAAAATCAGCATCGAGATCAATCTCATTTTCGGCCCATACACCAAAATCACGACGCATTGCATGGTCTCGCGGCTTTAATTCTTGCACAAGCTGGATCTTGTAAGGTCGCAAGCCAAGATCTTTGCGCAAAATCTTCCATAAAGTTGATGGACAAAGCTCCAATTGCTGTGCACGGTGGCGAATCGATTCATTCGGGTCCTCTTCAACACTTTGCTCTACAGCGGCAATTGTTTCTTCGGTGCGCACTGTTCGACGTCTCTGCGGATGCGTATTATCACATAGAGTAAACGTAGTGTGAAAACGATCCATAGTTAACCGAATTAATTGCTCTGATGGACGATTATGTCGACCATAAAATGGACGGAGCTTGCGGTAAACTTCGCGAACTGAACCATTATTTTCGAAATAAATTTGCACGATTTGCAAGCGTTGTTCTTTTGTCAACCTGTTCATGATAAAATGGCAAACCAAACTAAATATTAATCACTTGACAGCTGACAAAATGGCCGCCAGTTAATAAAGTGATGCCAACTTAAAGTTCTATACCTCAATAAAAAACACCCATTACTTAGCATTTTATTGCAAATGGAATATGTGAATTGTTTTGATTCATCGTATTTCAATTTGCTGAAAGCTTTTTTGTATTGTAAGCTCAATTTTCAATTTTACCATCACCATATTTACAACAGTCTTACCATTGTCGTTTTGTTCTTTTTACTAATTATACGCATGTTACTTAATTTGCTTATTTTTTGTTCTACTTAAGACAAACTTTTTTGGTTTGTTACTATTAAGTATATTTTTATTTAATTTTTGCCACAGGCCCATGGCTATTAATTTTTAGTTAATTTTAATTATTATTCGAACTCCATTTGTTTCTATATTTGTGATTTGAACGGGCTAAAGTTCGTATCGCTTTTTAAGCCAAATTTTTTTTATTTAATATGTTCACAATTATTATTTTTTATGTCAAGAGCTACAACTTTTCTTCACAGGTAAATCAATGAATGTTCCGAAAGATTTGCAAGATATGAGCCTGAACAAATGCAAAAATGACACCGAGAATCAAATCTTTAGGGGCCCATAAAAAAAAGTTGTGCCAATCTAGTAGACTCGGGTCTTTTTGTTTTGGTCTTTTATCACGTAGTGGGGTCCATACAGGGTTATGTTTGTTTCATTTTGTGTTTTATGATTTAAATTTTTTTGCACAAACTTTTTTTTTATATAAATATACATTACTAATTTATTGTTTTATTTTTCTTTACAGATGCTGTGTTAGGAAAAGGTAAGTACAGAGTCTTTTATATTATCTACAAAATCCAAAAGTTAATTCCAGCTATTTTCATTCTGGAATACGCATCTGGAATCGCAATGAACGATTTTTTTTAACTTAATCAAATGTAATATTTTATTTAAAATAATAATTGTAATCAAATGGAAAAATTTTAAAAAATTTTAATCGTTTTTAAAAATTGTGAAAAGTTCTTAAGTTTTCCAATGGTTTTAGTGATAGCAGCCGCACTTTGGCTTAGAATCGTTTTTTAATTTTGCATAGAGATGCGCTGACTACAAAGCTGAAAAAACTGGGTGCAATCCCTGTATCCAACAGTCATTAAAAATAACAACAGCACGCATTCTTCTGATGTGCATTAGTGTGCCTTTGTGTCAGTTGTTGTAGGAAAGTTCAAGTCATGAAGGCATAGTCACTGGTCACTGATCTATACCGATTTCAGCAGAAACTAATCCTAATGTATTCTCGGAGCGCCCTCCCTCATTGTGTAACAGAATTATCGGTGAAGTAAAATAACCGATAAAATGGCTACTAACCATAGCTTCAAAAAAACAAATTTTGTATGCCTCATTTAACACCAGAGGTGCTGCAACACGGCATTTTTAAAAAGCGCAAAAAGCAGAGTTTTAAAAGAATGAAGCTTTCCTCTATCTCTGCCTTTGCCATTTGTCTTATCTATCACTTTCCCTTTCCTAAAAAAGGTAACACCTAGTAATAGTAGTAGGCATTGATTGCCTGGGTGTTACTTCTCTTCAAAAAAAGAAAAGTAAAAATATGCTACAAAACTGCGGGCAAACTTCTTCAAACAAAAAATAATAATTTCGAAAATCGATTTTGAAATGAATGAAATTTGTAAAAATCGGTTTACAAATGAGTGAGTTATGACAGGGAGGGAAAATGTCCCCGTGCGATTTGCGAAAAAAATTGGTACCAAACTGCGGGCAAACAAAAAAAAAAAAAAAAAGATTTAGAACATCGGTGGACAAATGACTGAGTTATGCATAAGGGAACAAACTTACCCCTCCGATTTTGAAAAAAAAAAATTTGTTCCAAACATATATATAAAGATAATTTTGTAATTTGGAATACAAATAAAAATAAATAAATTCAGTGAAGTGCGACTTTGATTCCCACACGAAGGGTTCCATACGGACACTAGCTATTCAAAACAATACGAACTTTAGCCTATATAAAATATAAATTTGTAATTTTTTTCATTTCTGGGAATTTTTTCGGTTTTGAACGTTTTGGCGTTTTTTATGTTTTTTCGGTTTTGGTGATTTTTTATAGTTTGTTTTTTTTTAGTTTTGGCGCTTTTTTCTCGTTGTGGCGATTTTTTCGGTTTTTAGCGTTTTTTTTTCATTTTGCCAATTTTTTTCATTTTGGCGATTTTTTTTCATTTTGGAGATTTTTTTATTTTGTCAATTTTTCAATTTTGGGGTTTTTTTGATGAGTTTTTTCATTTTGTCGATTTTTTTATACTAGCGATTTTTTTCATTTTGGCGATTTCTTCAGTTTTTGACGATTTATTTAACTGACATATGCTTCCAATAATCCATTACATCTCATATCGTTTAGTATTCCTAGAAGATTTTACTCAGATTCCATACGAAAAATACAAAAATTCTGCAAATAAAAACATTCCTTGACTCCCCGTGCAGAGAGAGGGTGGCATTTAAAAGCGAAAGTAAATTTAAAATTTTCAATTTTATTATAATAAAAACAAAACAGAAGCTGAAAAAAGAAAATTCTGCCTGTTGATCATCAAGAACATTTTTGGCATCGTGCCAGCACATCTCAACAAAAATATTTCGCTGTATTTGGTTGAAATGCTGCCGGCTGATGACCTTCAAATCGGTCATTTGCACTTTTCATAATGGAAAAGTGTAGAAGGCGTTGGTAGAATGCAGTAGCAGCGTAATAAGAACACATTTTGCGGCTGAGTACAACTATGAGTTTGGGTAATGCACTATGGGACTGAATTATTAAAAATTATAACAGAATTCATAATTTAAGTAAACGTATGGATAACATAATGTCTTTGCAATTTCGAGCTTTATTAAACAAATTGTTTTTTAGCCATATGGGAAAGTGGTGCTGTAAACTTACACAAGGCACATGGGGTAATTTGAGCTACTTTTTAGGCAAAAATTAATTAATTAAAAATTATTTTCTTAACATGTTTTATTAAGGAAAAATAAGGCACTCCAAGGACAATATTACCAAAAGCTTATGCTAAGTTGATATTTATGGAAAAAGTAATTTATTTAAGGTTAAATTTTTTTTTAAAACATTTATTTTTTATCTAAATTGCACGGTTTATGCTGCACTGAACACCTTGCTTGTAAGTGTCAACTTTGACTGCCCATAAATCGCCCGATGTTTGATTTTTACAATAACCAAATATTTAGTTATTTGCTTTGATATATTCTTAATCGAACTTGATTTTAAAAAAAACACAAAAACATTAGTGTTGTTAGTAAAAAAAATTATTTTTGCCCAAGTTTTCGGGTCAAGTCGCCTACTGTGCAACGGTGTGTGTCATTACCCGGAGGATACTTGGTCAAATACCGGAAGTAGTTAGTTGATTGGACAATCAAATAAAGGAATCATTCTGGCCACTCCAAAAATCTGTAACTTTCCACCACTAAGAAGAGTCCCACCACTCCTACAGGGAGTTAAAGGAATATATATGTATGTTACAAGAAGCTAATCAAAGTGAATAAAGTTATCTAGATAAAATTTTTACGGAATTTCTAGGAGTGTTTGATTCGGTCTTGAACATTCCGTAATGTCTGCCAAGTCAAGCGACAAGAAAGTCGCTATCTTTTGAGGGATAACGAAAGCGTATCAAAATATTGATTCCTAGTGGCCAGGAATGTAGTTGAAGGTGGGAAGGTAATAAATAGCCTTTTCACACTTACTCACATCTTTCATCTTTCATCGATTTGGCAAGATGATAACATCTTCCCATAAGAATTATACAGGGCTGAGTATTCAACATATTTCAACATCTTCAAAAGATGTTCCTACCTCACTTTGTTCCGTTCAACATCTTTCGATTATTTTAGTGCCATCACTAGAAAAAATGTATACAACTATATGCATACATGCACACATACTATAAAAATGTATACATATGTATGTATGCATGTATATCTACATATACATGTACATACATATGTACACACATTGAAGGCTACATTTTGGAATATCCTTCCCAAAAAAAGATCCGTAATTACTCTAACCCCCAGTTTTTAACTTAAAAATTAAGTACGTAATTAGCTAATTTTTATTTAAAATTAAGTTGTAATTAAATACGATTTCATTTTTTCAGTGGTTATTTAAAGTTCTTATTAAATTACGTTGAAAGTACGGTAGCACTGCAAAATTTCCCAGTATTATTGAAGGCTTTTCAAACAGCAGCTGTTTAACGTAAGCAAAAAAGTTAGGTTATCAACATGTAGAAAATTAAATTGCATAAAAACTCATTTTATGAGACCAAAAGAACATCATAATGACTTTTTATATTACTTTATTCCAGGATATGAAACTTTGTACTGTATGTGTTATATATTTATGATATTTAAACGAAATTCTTTTTAATACGACCGCATGATGCTCATGTGCATGTTTTCAGTAAACACACACACGCATAAAAACATATGGTACAATCATAAAACTTAAGTAGTGTTTAATTTCGTAAGGTTGGGCATTTAATTATTATTTAAATAAGTACTCAAAAACACAATTTCGTATTTAATTAGAACTTAAAAATAATTACGGTTTGAATACCAACTGAAAAAATGGGCATAAGAATTACTTATAAACATATGTATGTATATGTATGCATATACTAAAATCTGTTGTATATTTTTCCAAATCGAAATAAATTACATAAAAGTAGTTGCAAATGTCTACGCGAAATCTTTGCGGATAAAGTTTGTAATATTTCTTCATCATCATTGTCCGCTGGCATAATTTCTACTAATTCTGCATATTGTAGCATTATTTGTTTCTGCTCCTCAGGAGCCAGCAATTAAATCAATTTGTACTGAATTTTTAAATTGCATTTGATTATTTAATTTTTAGTTGCTCACACTCTTAAAAATAGTATTAAAGGGTGTCCCAACAAGAACGCAAGATTTAAATTTGGCGCCATTCGAAGTGTCATTGTTTGACATTTGAAGAATTGTTATTGTTTGATAGTAGAAGGTACGAGGTTAGTAAAAATGGAGCGCTACACGAATGAAAAACGCATTCTCATTGTGAAATTGTTTTACCAAAATGGTGAAAGTTTTGCGGCTACAGTTCGCAAATTTGCGATCAATTTGGGATCACAATAATGCTCCAAAAGAGTCAACTGTAAAGAGATTAATGGATAAATTTGCCGAAACTGGGTCTGCTATTGATGTAAAGACAACAACGCGCCTTTTGGGCTGGAGGAATCATTGGATCTTTTTTTTATTAAAATGAGGCAGGTCAAGCGCAAACAGTCAATGGTGTTCGGTATCGTGAAATGATAACCAGTTTTTTCGTGCCTAGAATTGAAGAAATGAATGTGGAGGGCATGTGGTTTCAACAAGGCGGCGCCACATATCATACAGCCAGAGAAACAATTCAATTGCTGCATCAGTCATTTCCCGGTCGTGTTATTTCGCGTTTTGGAGAGCAGAATTGGCCGCCTAGATCGTGCGATTTAACACCATTAGCCTTTTTTCTTTGGGATTTTTTGAAGTCGATGGTTTACGCGAAAAAAACCGACGACGACTCAACCCTTAAAAGAGGAAATTGGACGCTGCATTAATGAAATACCGCAGCATTTATGCAAAACGGCCATTGAAAATTTCATTAAAAGATCGCATGTGTGCCAGCAAAGCCGCGGCGGCCATCTGCCTAATTTGTTGTTCCACACATAACCTCATTTTGTCTACTTTACGATATAATAAATTTTCACGATTTTTTTTTTTTTTAATATCTGTGTTTTATTTAAAATTTAAATCTGGCGTTCTTGTTGGGACACCCTTTATAATAAATGACAGATGAAAGATGTTGTAATGTGAACAGCTTTTTTTAATTTTCAACATATCCTACGCATTTCTCAAAGATGTGAGTGAGTGTAAAAAGGGTATAACCTTCTACATCGACAGCCAGGCAGCGTTAAAAGCTTTGAAGGGACACAATGTCAAATCGAAACTTGTTAGTGACTGTAGTAAAGCCCTCAACTTGCTTATGGATAACTATTGTGTCTGACTATGTTGGGTTCCTGGCCACAGCAGTGTTGAGGGAAATTAAATTTCCGATGAGCTGGCAAGAATAGTGTCGGCGTTAGATGAGGGAATGTCGGACAGATCAGTGAAATTACCGGTAGGTCAATACTATAAAGAACTCAGTAATTGGCTAGAAAGCAGGACCAACAGTTCATGGCGAAGCAGGGAGGATTGTAGAGTCTCGAGGAGTTTTTCGACGAAACTAAACTACTACCGGACATGAATAGGAAGGTGATGCGAATCATGATAAGCGTATTGACAGGTCACTGCTCGGTCAGAGCAAAAAGCAGCATTTGCAGGATGTGCGGGGATGAAGAGGAACCAGAAACCATTGAACATATTATCTATCATTGCCCGAAGCTGCAATCTCATAGGCTTAGATGGCTGAGCAGATGTTTCAATGAAAGCATTAATGATGTCGGGAAGTGTAAACTAGAGGACATCAAGGGAGCTTCATCATGGGAATTCCGTGGCTTAGTGATGGATAATACGGTCACTTCTGGCTGCAAATGGGAGGGTAAATATTACTTTTTGGTTAACAGAAGGGAATCACAATGGACCCAATTGGATCTCTGAGTGTAGGTGCGGTAAAGCACCACCCACCACCCTAACCTAACCTTAACTTCTAGGAGTGTTGATATGTGGAATTTAATTGAGAAAACCTCTTGCTTCAAGAATATTTTTCTAATGTCGCTCGAAACTTATTTTTCCTTCTCAAGTATATCATTGCGTGATTGAGACACATTTTGACATTGGATACGTGCCAATATATTTTTAATATTTGTAGGATTGCACACATTGAAAAGCATGTACCCTGACAATCCCTCAAAGATGTGCTAGTCTTAATTTGTGTTTGTACATGTTTACATACACATTTTGACTAAATTATATTCCTTTCATATTTAAACTGAAATATCCCATAGTGCTCTTTGTGGTTTACAATTTTGCTAAGTAAATTAAGTTATTTTTGGCATGATTTGGAGTTGCCTTGTTGCTTGTGTATGTGTGTTGTTTAGATGTTGAAATACATATGTATATGTAAGCATATTTGCGATTGAACTAGAAACCACCCATAAGTCTATGTCAGCCACATCACAGTCATACCACAGCAAAAATCATTTATTAACAAATGTGTATCTATGTTTCAAATTCATACAATTCATTTGATGCTATAGCTGCAGCACACGCATTTTTCTATTACACGCACACTAACTAAGTGTGTTAGACATATACTTTTTTTGTTGTATGTTGCACATTGACATTGGCATTGAATGTTACCGCAAATATGCGCTGCAAAAATTGTGGCAATAAGTTATGGTTGTTGTTGTATTTGTTGCTGCTGTTTTTAGACTATATTTAGAGGATTTGTGTTATTATTGTGGGTTTTTTTTTTGTTTGCTTTTGTGTGTTAGATTTCCGTACACAAAATTTTTGTTCAAATCATTTGTGCATACAACCCAACGAACACACGCATACATGCTTAGATTTAAGTTGTGTGTATGGACAACATGTAGAAAGTGCAAGTGTGTTACGTTTTGTTATTTCTTCATTTTTAGCCACGTGTTGTGTTTTACACCATTAAATTAATCTGCATGATGCCAATCTAAACTGTGCCTTTGTGCCAAGTTTATTGGCAGTCTGTCCATATGTACGTGTGTATGGGTGTGTGTTTCTGGCTTCTCTATGATGCTCGTATTAATTCAAATTCGCCATATACATACATACATATGAATATAAATTTTTGGGCCTGTAGTTCTGTACTTCATCCTACAATCTGTAAAATAGAATTTTCTTGAACAAAACTGTGCATGAACGTGTTGTACGTACGTATGTATGCATGTATGTTTGCATCTAGTATTTGCATGAATCACTTGCACCAGTTGCTGGTTATTGTTAAAGTAGATTTTCTTGTTTATTTGTATCTAACAATAATTTAACTACAAGGTGTATATTTTTTCTACACATTCTCATCTAAGCCAAAGCAAAGCAGCGAACCAACCAAACAACCAGCTAAACAATCAGCCATCCATATACATACACACATACATACCTTCCTTTATATGTTTCTATGGTTATTCTTGTTGAATGGTTGAAATTTTTAGTTGTTGTTCTTGTTGCATTTGTAGAGTTGCATGTATTACAATAATGTGGCAAAGTCAGTGGGTCAACTGGATGTGTGTCACCAATGACAATTACAGTAAAATAAATACAATATCGCAAAGGAAATTGCATCAAGAAAAAGAACGTGGAAATAAAAGTCGGAAGTAATTTAAGACTTTTTACATTAGCAGGCTTTTAAAAACTTGACCTATTGCAAAAGAAGGCATGAGAGTTTTATAATCAATTGTTGTTAGCTATTCTATATAAAGCAAGAAATTGGCTTAAGATACCAAACTAACTGGCCTTAGTAATGATTTCTTTTTTGACAATATGGATGTTATTTAACACATATTTTTTGTGAAAAAAATATCAATTATGAAATGGAGCAAATCCGCTCACAAATGTAAAAAATTTTGCATAGAAAATGATATATTTGGCAAATATATCCTTTGATTCGTTAGATCTAGTACTACCTTGCTAGCTTTTTTAGCCTTTTGATGTTTTCAAATTCTTATTGAAGCACAGAAACTTCCCAAACACAACGGATCTTCCAATATAGATTTTAAAATTTTAACAGTTTATTTCAGCCATATTGTTGAAGCTGCATCTACCAAATTGGCTGCCATTTTTTCAATATGTATTGCCAATCCACTATGGTCAGACGTTCAACAAAATGTGCTAATGATAGAACTATTTTACGAAAATAGTATTTCTCTCCGCTTAACGCTACGCACCCTAGGTACATTTAACTTTCGACATAATCTCCTCATAGAGGGGACCCTTTGCAGTGTGATGGATACATATCGATCAAACAGACACATATCCAATAGATTCAATAAAGAATTAATAAAATAAAAATACCGAAAACGAGTTTGAAATTTTAAATTTGCTTGCTTAATGGGAAAAGAAAATTTCATTGTTTCCTCAAGAGTTGAATATACAAGATATTTTTATAAAAAAATTTTAAACTATATGAGGAATTGTATGACGATTAATTGTGCATTATTAAGCCAGAGTTTATGTTATTTTTTTTACTCATGACTCTATAGCATCAAAGGCCGAATATGAGTCAATTGGTTCAGTAAAAAATCAATTAACTAACATACAAGGACCAAACGCAGGATCTGCCACAGCAAATTTCTGCTGTCCATGATAGTGTGCAGAAAAGTCCTAAGTTATCGATTTCACGTCGCTCGTGATAGCTCTGCCTATAAACGAACACCACTAAGCAAATTCTGATGTTGCGAATTTGGCTGCACCTACACGAAATTCAACTAATCTAACAGCTGAAATTAAGTGATTATAGACAATGATGAATTAGTGTTGGATAGTTGGAAGCTGACCTTCTATGGATGATTGGGTTCGTCAGCATATAAATTTGTCAAACTTGGTGCGACATTAATCTACAAGAGACCCAAGATCTTCCACCGCATCCCGAAAAATGCACTGTCTAGAGTGTATTTTGTGCTGGTGGTGCCATCAATCCATACTTTTTTGAGAGCGACATTGACCAGGGCATCATCGTCAAAGGCAGCGGCTATGGATCGCTGATTACCAACTTAAATCCTGCACAAGACCACTGAGAAAAACTTTTAAGACATGAGGGACTTTTCAAATGCTTCAAAACAGCGAAATCTGCTAAAAGAAACGCTGGAAGAATTTGTGATGCTGGCTTTTGCATATGCATGGGCGCGTATACAAACGTCATGCATGTACATACATACATGACTTGTGTATACATAATCAAACCAACAATATGCAAAATAACAAACATACACGCATCAACACTACTTTTTTTGAGTGTTTGTTACAGACAAAAAGTTTTCGCGACATCGCTTGTTGACACTCATATACACGTACACTAATACATGCATACTGCTTTGCTTAGTCAACGACATCATTTATTATTGGTTTAGTACAATACATGCTACAACAATACATTTACGTATTTACATTTCAAGAGTTTTTACGCAGGTCTCTATTAGCAACTGCTTTCAATGTTATGGAACGACATAAAGTTTTAACAGGATAGTGTTATATGCTACAGGGTCATGAAATTTGACCTGGTTCGACTTTTCTGTGGATTTTTCTTAAATATATGACTCAAAGGGACATAACCTAAACCATCACTCAAACTTAACTTGATTTATGGTCCAGGATAATAGATTATTGAACATTTGGAATGCAGGCTAATCAGAATACCGGCAGCGGACAATTACAGAATATTATATTTCATAATTATGGTATCGAATGGCATTTCAAACTCATAATAAATTTTTATGATGACTCACACACAATTTTTGTTATTGCCCAATATTCAGACTAATCCTAACTATCAGTCAACAAATTTACTGACATATGGTTAACGATTACTCAGTAGATACCAGAATTCGTCTTGTTTGGGTGCTTGCTCGTTATGGCGTAATCTGAAATGAACATGCAAATGAATGAAATGAAAAAAGGTCAGAATGTTACAGACAGTAACTTTACTTTATACAAAGCTTTTCAAGGCACCCAAGATTGAATAATTATGTTCCATGGCGTGATTTGATGAAGAATACAAAACAAGGGACTGTTGACACTAAGCAACCCCGAGCAGGACGATTGACAGTTGTCTTAACAGGTCACTCTAACTTATTTATACCGCATTGGAGCCACAGATAACAATGAATGGAGGGCATGGAGAAAACGGAGCACTTTATTTGCGATTGCCTACCTTTCGCCCAGCTAAAATTCCGTTATTTTAAGCACGATACCTCATCGGATATTACCCACTTTATAGAAATTGCCTGAAAAATTTTGCGAACGATACTGAGTTCCTATAGGAATATAGCTTTTAGTTCTTATGAGAGCGTACGTACAGACCTATGCTAGCTTATGTGTGTTACCCCTGAGATGAGAGTAATGGCTCCTTTCTTCAACCTAATCTAACCTTATCTAATCTAAAAATAGCAAGCAAATGTATGAAATGCCTTTTACTTAGATCTGGATTTTACAGATTTTACATTATAAATCCCTTTAGTTAGCTGGTATACGATAGAAAATGTAATACTGTAAAGAAGAGTTGATGTTTTGAGCGCGCTTTTTGTTTTCTTTTAAAGAAGTAACACTCAGGCAATGAATGCTTACTACTATTACTAGGTATAACCTTTTTTTAATAATGCACTGTTGCACCGCCTCTGGTGTTAAATGAGGCGTATTAAATTTTTTGAAGCTGTAGTTAATAGCCATTTTATCGGTTATTTTGCTTCGTCGATGATTCAGATACACAAAGAAAAAGGGCGCACTGATGCTACGTTAGGATTAGTATCTTCTGAAGTCGGTATAGTTCAGTGACCAGTGAGTGACTGTGCCTTCATCGCCTGAACTTTCTTACAACAACTGACACATAGGAACACTAATGCACATTAGAAAAATGCGTGGTGTTGTTATTTAATGACTGTTTCATACAGAAATTGAACCCAGTACTTTCGGTTTTTGCTAACTTCTTTAGCCAACGCCACCAGCAATGAAAGTTTAGACAAATTTGAAATTAACTTGACAAAAAGGCTTAAACATTTGTTGATGGTTTTTTATGCAATCTTAAATTAGGAAATTTGCTAAAGGAGGTATTGAAGAGAGCAAAAGAAACACCTTCATAACACAAACCATATTTTTTATACATGCATGACATATTCGTGCCATATTGTTAAAACTTCACATGGCAATCACATGGCTGTTATCGAATTTTGGCACAAAGCATGTATTAAGTTCATTATTTAGAATTCAACAAAAAATAAAAGTTTTTTGTTTGCAGATGTACATATATGTATGTATGTATGTATGCATACGCCTATTAAACAAACATAAACACTCGAAAATGCACTTCAGAAATAAAAACCATAAACCAAGTTATTATACAATAGAATAAAATTTCAATACAATTGATTAAATTCAAAAGTCAATACAGTGCATAAAAACTCCATAAAACATTAACAAAAAGAAGACACAAATTTAAAAAAAAATTAATCAAACAACTGGTGGTGACTGACTGTAGCGATTATAGTACAAAAGAAGCTTTTGTTGTTTTTGTTATTCAGTTGAACTCAACAAAAAAAAAATGGCACTCAAAACAAATAATTGGCGAATATTATGAACAATTCCACAAAATTTATTCAACATAAAACGAAAGCAAAATTTTTTAAATACATACACACACACATACATATGTATGTATTTAAGTTCTTTATTTATGCAAGAATCAATATGAGTATTTGTTGTTTTTCAACACCATGTCTGATATTTTACACGAGCTCCTCTTGCCACCAGTAAGTTTGTCCGACCCAAAGTCCAACCAGGCCATTAGCCAAGCAAGCAACCAAAAATGCAAGAAAAAAAAAACAAAATTCAGAAAATTAATAATAAAAAAGAAATACCTAAAAAAGCAGCAAAAGCCTGTCTATGAAGTCAATACACAATATAATCAGCATGTTTATTTTATTTATATGTATGTATGTATGTATTTATGTATGTATGAGTTCTTGTTTTTTGTTATTTTTCTGCTGTTGTTGTTGAAAGTTTAATGGTGTACTTTTTGTTGTTGTTTCTTATTTCTTTTTTTCTAAAGAAATAATAAACGCACACAGTTATACATACACACACATACATACATACGCTCTCTGCCAAACTTAAGTATAAAAATAATTTTATAAAAATAACACACATACTTTCTCAATTACTCAATCACATACACAAACACACACACAGATCCACGCACACTCTTCAACAAGGTCAATGAACCTGGCCCAATGTAATTTCGGTTATCGTAGGTTAAGAAGAATAATGAAAAATAACAAAACAGCAACACAAACAAACATATATGTAAATAAAGAAAGGGAACATTATTATGTGGAGAGTGTATGAGTGATTTAGTGAGCAAAGTGAATGAACGAAAACGCATTATATTGTACGTACAGTAAATGATAAAACAGCACACACAGCATACACACACGCACACACACAAACAGACATTGAAGCTTTTGCAAATAAGACTCTCATACTTGGCAAATTATTTGTCCCCTGTTTAATTTTTTATAATAATACGAAAATATCACTGATATTTGTAATCGTACTTGGGCCACAGTGGAACAAAAAAAAATTTATTATTATAATGAAATTCATAAGCAGGGAAACCGCAAATATGCAATTGCATGTTTTTTCTTGTGTGACGTATTAATGCGGAGGTAAGATATTTATCCGTTTCAGATCTTTTAATGAATTTTGGCATCGATTTGTTATTGCATATTTTTGCATATTTTACCCTTTAAAACATGTTTTTGAATATTTCAGCCTTACAGGCATATTTTTAGCATTTTTCGAATTTTGAGAGCATATTTGACGCTTTTAGGGCATATTTTGATTCTGTATAGAGTTTTTTTATTTTAATATGCTGCAAGCCATTTATCTGTTGTTCAATTTATTAATTTTTTTTTCACCAACTAAATATAATTTTCAATGATATATACATATAAATTATAAATTTTAATAATTTTTTGCGCCGTTATTGCGGACGTTAGTTTCAATAAAAATTTGGTTTTGCTATTTGTGCCGGACTCTGGCCCTATTACATCAATAGACGTTGAAAAAATATTGTCAGTGTATAAAATTTTATTAAAATGTGACAAGCAGCGATTTTTAATTGAAAATATATATAGGTCAGTATTTTATTGTTTATTCCAATAAAAATTATAAATAAGACGCTTGTCTTATTTATCAAAAATATAGTTCCAAAATTTTAATTCTAATATCGTAATCTCCTTTGAAGTTGAAGTTAAATTTTTACGGTCGTATACGATAAAAATTTATTTGTATTATTTGCTTTAGTCAAAATTTGTATGATAATTTAGTTTTAATACAATTCAACCCAAAATTATTTCTTTAATATGGAAGTTATTCTTTGTTAATTTTTTTCTTGAATGCTTTTTTTGGTTTATTTTATTTTCATCTTAGTTTATATGAAAATATTGATGAATTAAAAATATATTTTCATTTACAAATAAACCAATTCATGTTATTTTTAAGTGCATATTTTCAAGTTTTTAGAGCATATTCTCAAATTTTTAGTGCATATTGAATGCGCATAAAACACTTTTTTTAGAGCATATTTCTAGTTTTTCTGTTCATTAGTTATTTTCTTATAATTAATTGGGAAGAAGATAAGAAGCATAATATTCAAAAAAAAAACAGCGGGTGTGGACAATCGGAATCGCTTACAGAGATCTGGAAAAACCTTCTGTCGTTTGAAACACATCTTTGGTTCGTCTTCTTTCTTCCAGTGCGTTAAATTAGCCAAATCCAACTAATGTGTATATGAAGTCTACCCTTCTCTATGGGTGCCCTTCTGTCCAGTCCAGAGGTCGTGGATTTGATTCCCGCCGTAGACAACTTAATCGCTTTGTGGCTTGTGTTTGTTTATAAAATAACAAAAGTGGAACGATGCAGCTAGAGATATGCATAAGATCTTAGTTTTTATATATCAGTGTCTCCGAATTATCTCGAAAATCTTCTGGACAAGCGATTTATCCAATACGAGGCTATGGAAGTGTTCCCATCAACAACTTACAGGCACCGAAATAAAAAAAGTGAAAATATCGGTGGAGAATGCGGTTGCTATCGAGTGGCATCAACAGGGCAATTGATGAAAGTTTCGTCATGCACAAACGTGGAGAATATTGGTTGATGCAGAAATAGCCGCCATAAGTAACAACTGGAGTGAAGTGAAAGCGATGATAAAAGATAGGAAGACGCAACTTCTATGATCGATGGGAACTAGGGCTATCTATGTTTACATAAAAAAAAACTTCAAAGGAAAAGTTACGACACCCCATAATTTTTTTACACCTGCCATTCACATTATGTTTTCAAATTTTTAGGAACTTTTTTTTTAAGAGAAGTAACACTCAGGCACTAAGGGGATAGTGAAAAAGAAGACAGGTAGTGAAGGAATAGATGAAGGAAAGCTTTATTATTTTACAATTCGGCTTTTTGCACTTTTTTTTAATAATGTAGCATTGCAGCGCCTCTGGTGTCAATGAGACTTATTAAATTTTCAAAGCTGTATGCAGTAGCCTTTTGTATTGGTTATTTTACTTTCCCGATGATTTTGCTACGCAATACCGACAAAGGACGGTGCTGCAATGAAACATTAGGATTAGTATCAGCTGAAATCGGTGTAGTGCAGTTACCACTGTCTATGCCTTCATCACTTGAATTTTTCTACAACAATTGACACAAATGAACACTAATGCACATCAAAAAATGTGTGGTGTTGTTATTTAATGACTGCCGGAGACCGGGCCAAATCCACTTATCTTATATATACATATATATATATATATATATATATATATATATATATTTATGTTGGGAGTGCTCATCAACATTGAACTATTTGTTCTTGCAGCAGAATTACAACCCAGTGCGGTAGACAATGAAATAATCCGTCACACCGTTTCTTTATCGGTTAAACATGTTGTCCCGGTAACATGTTGTCTAAATATGCCACTAGTCGATGGCTCAACGACAATTTTACTTGTAACAACCTGTGTCTTTTTTGATAAAGTAACCTTAAAATTATCGTCTTGCTTATATTTCAAATTGGCAGCTACACTCGAAGTACTACTGCAGCTTAAATCACTGAAATTTAAGTATTATGCTTAGTGGCATTTTTTCTTAATTCTTTAGTTCTTTCTTTTCATTTGATAGAACGTTATTTAGTTTTTTCTGGCTTGTTGTAAATCGATTTCATCATGATCATCTTACGCTCACTTTTTTTTGGTCCATGATAAACTCTCTGTTTTCTGCAATTTTGATTGAACTAAAAGCGTTTGCATGTGCGAGGTTTAAAAGTTTGTCAAGCTCTTCTGTAAAAAAAAATGCTCTCTATTCTTCTGTGCTTGCGAATGTCGTGTTTTATTTTTCTCTAAGAGCACCCAGTTTTATGAATTTCTATAAGTTTTGCAACACAGCGAAAAAGGACTTTAGCAGATGCTAATCCTAATGCAACATCAGAGCGCCCTCCTTCGTCGGTATTGTGTAGCAAAAATCATCGGCGAAGTAAAATAACCAATAAAATGGCTACTAAAACACAGCTTCAAAATTAATACGCCTCAATTAACACCAGAAGGTGCTGCAACACTGCAAAAAGCAGAGTTGTAAAAGAATGAAGCTTTCTTCTATCTCTTCCTTCACTACCTGTCTTCTATCACTATCCCTTTCCTAAAGAAGGTAACACCTAGTAATAGTAGTAGGCATTAATTGCCTGAGTGTTACTTCTATATTAAAAAAAAACACAGCGATTTGGCTGCCTGGTAGGAATACCAGATTTAAGACGTCTCTGGTGCTGTTGTTTTGTACCACTTACAGGTAAAATTAGTCAAGTTATAGAATAAAAAAATACCAGATAGTGGAAAATTTTTCAAAATATCATCCCCTGTTAGACCCACTGTACACTAGAATCTATTATATGACAGACTATGACCCAAACAAAAGCAAATTACAATACTTAAAAGCACTAAAACTCACAGTCAACAATAAAATTTAATATAAAAAAATAAAGCGAATGAAAGTAATATTCATGCACGCCAAAATGTCATGGACGTGGACAGGAACTCAGTATGAAATATAAAAATATAAATAAAAAAATTAATAAACAACAAAAAACCAAAAATTGCTCTGCCAGAAAACATTAATAACGACAAACGACATAAGAAATAATAATAATCAGAAACAAAACCAACTGCTTCTTAGATTGACATTTATGATCAAAGAAACATGTATGAATCTGTGTACCTTCAACAGAATTACTGACTGACTTAATTGTTCTTGCTGCAAGTCACATATATACATACTTGCTTATGTACATATAAAATTCCCAATATGCAGATCTTAGTTTTAAAATGATTTGAAGCCGTTCAAAAAATCCATCGCATCTGCAAAAGAAAAAACAATTCTACAATAGCTGTCAACTTTAGAGTAATAAGTGCAGTTTTATATTACATTGTTGTGTATCAGAAGGTTTTCAACCAAACTAACCAGCCAACGAACCAATCAACCGACAACATTCACATGCAGAAAATAAATAATTTTTTTCAAAAATAAAATCACACACACAAAAATCTTATATCTTTTATTTTTCAATAAAATATTATGTATGGTGAACAGGAATGACAAACCTTAACGTCTCATTAATTCTAGAATAACAAACCTATCCCAATACTAATGAAATTGTGCTACAAAATTGTTCCATCACGAAAGGGAATTTTTTGATGAGAGAACGAAATACAATAGCAGGAAGGAGCCTTTTAAGAGGTACACAGAAAAATATATGAAAGTGTTTTACAAACATATTTTTTAAAATCATTTTATATTTTATTATTGCATTTATTTGGATTGATTTTAAGCTCCTTAAATTGAAATCTCTTGATTTTGAAACCTGCTCTAATTCGAACAATCGGTTCCCTCGACTACAAATTATCGGGATTCTACTGCACCAACATTTATAAAAATTTAATAGAATGAAAAACACATTTTTTTTTAAATAATAGTACATTAATGATTCATTCATTAATTTACTATTAGTTTAAGAAATAAAAAAATATGTTTTTCGTTCTTTAAAATTTTTCGGAATTTTGGTACAGTAGAATCCCGATAATATGTAATCGAAACTACCAAGTGCTCCAGGCAGGTTTCAAAATAAATAGATTTTGATGATCCAAATAAATGCAATAATAAAATATAAAAAATGAGTTTAAAAAATATGTTTGTAAAAAAAAAATTATCATTTATTTTTCTCTGTACCTCTTTCTGCACATAAACACTCAGGCTTGTCACAGAAATTAACTTTTTTTATAAAGAGAAGTAGCACTCAGGCAATGAATGCCTATTACTATTACCAGGTGTTACCTTCTTTAGGAAAGGCAGGTGGTGAAGGAGAATATAGGGGAAAGCTTCATTCTTTTACACGTTTTTTTTTTGTTTGTTTTTGCACGTTTTTTTTTCTTAATAAGGTAAAGTTGCAGCGCCTCTGGTGTCAATGAGGCGTATTAAATTTTCAAAGCTATTCTTACTAGCCATTTGATTGGTTATTTTAGTTGGCCAATGATTCTGCTACACAATAGCGAGGAAGGAGGGCCCTCTGATGCATCATTAGGGTTAGTATTCGCTGAAGCCAGTATAGTTCACTGACGACTGCTTATGTCTTCATCACTTGAACTTTCCTACAATAATTGATACAAATGAACAATAATGCAGACATGAAAAATTCGTGGTGTTGTTATTCTTTTAATGGTGGTCGGAACCGGGCTCACACCCAGGAACTTAGGTTTTGTAGTCAACGTGCTAAATTCAGCTAATGCCACCCAAAATCGAAATTGATTTAAATTCTGAAATCAAGCTCAATCTGAAGAAAACGAAAACGAATAATTTTTCGAAATGAATTTGTTTTAAATTTAATGCTCGGAATTGTCATTTTCTGTAAATATATTTCTATTTATATATATATATATTTCGACGATTTTTCTATTTTGAGTTTTTTTTTAGTTTTGGCACTTTTTTAGTTACAGCGATTTTCTTTAGCTTTGGCGCTTTTTTTCGTTTTGAGAATTTTTTTTAATTTTTTAGTGTTTTTATTTGAAATTTGGCGTTTTATTTCGTTTAAGCAATTTTTAGGTTTTTTTGGAGACTTATTTTAGTTAAAACGATTTTTTTTTATATTGACGTTTTTTATTTTGGGTTTTTTAGTTTTAGTGGGTTTTAAGTTTTGGCGCTTTTTCGTTTTGAGAGTTTTTTTTTGTTTTTTTTAGTTTTGACGTTTTTATTTCGCTTTGGCGATTTTTCGATTTCTTAGTTTAAATATTTTTGGAAATGTAAAGAATTTGCACCTTTCGGTTTCCAAGATACAGCAACTGATAGAATACTCTTTAATTTTGATTTTGTTTAATTTCAGTGTTAATTGGTCTAGTCTGCATAAAAATACACCATATTACATATTACATTAGGTTTTCAATATATTTCGTTGCTCGCTTTAAAACACCCTTTAGTTTTAAACTATCATACCATTGCTGTTGCAGCGACCTAAGTTTTAAAAATTTTTTTAAACCTTCAGGTCCGTAACTCTTATGGTTCTCAAGGAAATAGCCTGTGGCACACAGATGGACAGACGGACATCGTAGCGAAAATACATTTATTATATGAAACCTTAAAAATTATACAAAGAAAATTGTCTAAAGTAATTGACAATTATAACAGAGGTACAAATTGATTATCATTGTAATATTTTATAAGCCAAAAAAAAAAAATTAAAAATAAATAATCTCTCCCTTAAAAGAAGTTGTACCTCTCCTTAAAAATGATTATTTTGACACTTACAACTTTAATTGCGGCGAAGTTTCAATTTATTTATTTAAAATTTCTGCTTTACATTTTATCGGTTCTCTTTTTAAGAAAAAATTACCTTAATTAGACAGATCTTTTCGCTTCACTTAGCAGGCGCAAAATATTGGCATTTTCGGGTAAAGTTGTCCTTAAGCATGTGTTAAATTTACCACATGTTTGAAAGAATTATTAAAAAACCACAAAGTGCAAAAGATTTTTTTCTTTCTTACAAAAAAAAAAGTAAACAGAAAAATAGTACAGAAACTGAAAACGAAAATGAATTAAAAATTGATAAAAACAATTATTTATTTTTACATTCAATTGCGGTTTTGTTTTTTAATGTGAATGTCCTTTGATTACAACTGCACCAAGCAGCCAGCTCTTCAATACTTGATTTCTCTAGGAAAGAAACCATTATAGTGCTAACAACGTCATCGTTATTCTTTTAGAGTGCAGGCAAACGTGTCTACTAAATAAATCCATTTACACAATAAAGCTGTCAAATATCAATTGTATTTCACATGCAAATCTAAAGAATGCCGATTGTCAATGGAAATGTCTCAAAATATTAATAAGGCGGCGTAGTAATTTTATAAATTAAATGCCAGTTTACAGAAGACAACTAAAAATTCTTGTCTCTCTATTTATATTGAAAGCAAAAATAAAGCACTCAAATTTGTTTTTGTTTTCATTATAAAAAGACAGACGAAAATTTTTACTTGTCTTCTGTAAACTAGCAGTAAATAAATGTATGCAGTAAATTTCTAAGGTGATATAACGCGAGTGTGTAAAAACTGCAAAAAATAATAAACTTGTTGAATTTTAAGTTCATATAAAATAAAAAAAATCCTTATAATTATTGTTAGTATAAGTTTTTCATACTCCTACACAGAAAAAATATTTCTTCAATCAATTAAAAACTTTTATTAAGTCAATTGAAATTTTTGATTTGTCAAATTTGCTTTAACAAAAACTTAATTAATCAATTAAGATTTTAATCAAACTTTTAATCAATTGAAATTTTGACAAAAGTTTAATTGCATTAAATCAATTTTTTATTGATTAGTTTGTTGCTATTTAAGTTAATTAGCAAAAAAAATTTTTGTGTTTCAGGCAATATATTGAGTCCTTGTACATCAAACAAAACTTTGCAAGTTTCTTTATAAATTAAATGGAAGCATTTTGGAATTTTTTTTTTATATCATGCACAGAA
The DNA here is from genome assembly GCA_949987645.1 of Tachina grossa. NCBI lineage: Eukaryota > Metazoa > Arthropoda > Insecta > Diptera > Tachinidae > Tachina > Tachina grossa. Next base: position 169,925,923 of record OX465274.1, on the reverse strand, counting down.
TTGAATTTCATTACCAAATTAATTCAGTCTAAGATAAGAGAAAATTTTTGATTGTATTTCGCAATGCAAAAGCTAGATTTCAAAAGCAAAATTTAAACTGGACTTTGGCATGCTCTGCAGTTGGTGGTTCTTCAGTCTCTTGTTTCTGAATCCTTTTTTTCAGAAACTGAAACGGATTGCTCGTTTTTTTTATTATTGTAAAGTCCTCGTCTGCCTCATTTTATACTGAAAACAAAACCAAAGCAGTCAAATTTGTTTTCAATCTGAATTACCAGTAAATTCAACAAATTCAGTGAAATGCGACTTTGACTCGCGCACGAAGGACTCTGTACGGATACTAGATATGTAATTCAATGCGAATTAATATATATAATATATAGTTTTGGGATTTTTTTCGTTCTTGGGTTTTTTTCCGGTTTGAGCGTTTTTTTCCTTTTTTCGTTTTTGGTGATTTATTTTTAAGTTTTGGCACTTTTTTCTCGTTTTTGGGGAAATTTTTCGGTTTATGGCGTTTTTTTCATTTTTGAGATTTTTTTTTTATTTTGGCGATTTTTTTGATTTTGGCGACTTTTTTCATTTTCATTTTCATTGTTTCGCCTTTTGGCGATTTTTTCCGATTTTTTGCGTTTTTTGTTCATTTTGGCGATTTTTTTCCATTTTGGCGATTTTTCCGGTTTCGGCGATTTGCTTTAATATCAGATTTTTTTTTTAATTTTGGTGCTTTTTTCGTTTTCGCGATTTTTTTTTTTTGGTTTGGCGATTTTTTAACTTTGGATTTTTTAGTTTTACCGTTTTTGAAAATTTCAAGAGTTTGCCTCTTATGGTTTTCAAGATACAGCAAGTTGTCAAAATTACATCCCCAAGGGGAGTCTATTTTGACTACGGGTGTGGCAACCCCGGGGCCCCAGCTGGGGTGATGTGGCTTTTTCCATTGACGTACCTTTGGTACATCACCCATAGAACTTATGTGTTACTACCCGATCTCTGGCAACAGAGCAAAGGATGTGCACATATTTATAACAAAAGGAAGACAGGTCCTGTTGATGTCAGTTAGGTGCAGCGTCACCTAGAACTGCCCTGAGTTCAAAAGACGATAGAGGTGACGGTCTGACGCGGTCAGCCAGACACTATTCTAGGTGCTGTTGCCATTCCATGCCAATAGCAGCAGAGTTTAGATAGCTCAAATTACCTCAGCAAGGTACTTGAATATGGCACAGGGATAACTAAAGGGTGTTTTTTATTGAGGTATAGAACTTTAAGTTGGCATCACTTTTTTAACTGGCGGCCATTTTGTCAGCTGTCAAGTGATTAATATTTAGTTTGGTTTGCCATTTCATCATGAACAGGTTGACAAAAGAACAACGCTTGCAAATCGTGCAAATTTATTTCGAAAATAATGGTTCAGTTCGCGAAGTTTACCGCAAGCTCCGTCCATTTTATGGTCGACATAATCGTCCATCAGAGCAATTAATTCGGTTAACCATGGATCGTTTTCGCACTACGTTTACTCTATGTGATGATACGCATCCGCAGAGACGTCGAACAGTGCGCACCGAAGAAGCAATTGCCGCTGTAGAGCAAAGTGTTGAAGAGGACCCGAATGAATCGATTCGCCACCGTGCACAGCAATTGGAGCCGACTAACCGACTATTTTGTTCCCGAATTGGATGGCATGAATGTGGATGAGTTGTGGTTCCAACAAGACGGTGCTACATCCCACACAGCGCACGTCACAATCGATTTATTGAAGGAAACATTCGATGAGCGCATAATTTCGCGGAATGGACCTGTCAATTGGCCACCAAGATCGTGTGATTTGACACCATTGGATTATTTTCTTTGGGGATATGTGAAGTCGCTCGTCTACGCCAACAAACCAGAAACGTTAGGGGACTTGGAAGCCAACATTCGTGGCGTTATTGCCAACATACGGCCCCATATGCTCGAAAAAGTGGTTGAAAATTGGACATGTTGAATTGGCTTTATTCGAGCCAGCCGCGGCGGCCACATGCCCGAAATCATATTTAAACATTAATGGCACAAAATTATTCTTCCAATAAAGCCAAATTGATGGACATTAAAACGATTTTCTTGTGTTTTATTTCAATTCAAAGTTCTATACATCTTAAAAAAACACCCTATATATTCAAAGATTGCAACCTATGTGCCTTATGGAGTGGGTCATAGGTTCATTCTAAAAGGGTGCATGGGGGCGTTGGTCTGGCGTCTAACCCACACCCAGTGCTTTGGCACACGTGAGATTAGGCCGTAATGGCAGGTACTCACGTAAAGCAATTGCACATCTGTCAAAATTACATAGTCAAAATGACATTAACTGATAAGAACACCCTTTAGTTTTAATTTTAATGTTAATTGTTGTAGTCTGTATAAATATACAATAACTACAAATTTCAATACTATATGTGTATATATATAGGTATACCTATATATATGTATATATACATATATATGTGTGTGCTTGGAAATCAGTGTTTAGCTTCTAACAAGCTTTTTGATTGCCATCCAAAGATTGCGCCTGAATTTTTTTTTAATCCACTAATAACCAACTCTGCCACAATAAAGCTCAATGCTTTAAAACACTAATTAAAAACACTCAACGAATGTTACACAATATTTCAAAACTTCCATTCACAATAACTAACCTAAGACAACTTCAAAACTTTCATGAATAGAAAAAAAACAAATTCTTCACCTGTCATTGTCACAAGCATAAAATACTTATAAAGGGTGTCCCAACAAGAACGCAAGATTTAAATTTGGCGAAATTCGAAGTGTCATTGTTTGACATTTGAACAATTGTTATTGTTTGCTAGTAGAAGGTACGAGGTTAGTAAAAATGGAGCGCTACACGAATGAAAAACGCATTCTCATTGTGAAATTGTAAAGTTTTGCGGCTACAGTTCGCGAATTTGCGATCAATTTGGGGTCACAATAATGCTCCAAAAGAGTCAACTGTAAAGAGATTAATGGATAAATTTGCCGAAACTGGGTCTGTTAGTGATGTAAAGACAACAACGCGCCTTCGACCAGGTCGATCAACCGAAAATGTCGCAGCTATACGTGATGATCTCGCTCAAACGCAGGTCAAGCACAAACAGTCAATGGTGTTCGGTATCGTGAAATGATAACCAGTTTTTTCGTGCCTAGAATTGAAGAAATGAATGTGGAGGGCATGTGGTTTCAACAAGACGGCGCCACATGTTATACAGCCAGAGAAACAATTCAATTGCTACATCAGTCATTTCCCGGTCGTGTTATTTCGCGTTTTGGAGACCAGAATTGGCCGCCTAGATCGTGCAATTTAACACCATTAGACTTTTTTCTTTGGGGTTTTTGAAGTCGATGGTTCACGCGAATAAGCCGACGACGACTCAAGCCTCAAAAGAGGAAATTGGCCGCTGCATTAATGAAATACCGCAGCATTTATGCAAAACGGCCATAGAAAATTTCATTAAAAGATCGCATGTGTGCCAGCAAAGCCGCGGCGGCCATCTGCCCGATTTGTTGCTCCACACATAACCTCATTTTGTCTACTTTACGATATAATAAAGTTTCACGATTTTTTTTTAAATATCTGTGGTTTATTTAAAATTTAAATCGTGCGTTCTTGTTGGGACACCCTTTACAAGTAATTCGATAACTTAAGTAAATGTTAAAAAAAGCAACAACAAAAAAATCCTATTCAAAGACTTAAACCGACGAGCCGACTTTTGGGGGCTTCTTTTGTACTTAAGTTTTGATGCAAAATGACAAAAAAAAAAAAAACCAAAATAAAACGGACGAACAACGAAAAGGCACCAGCAATGCTTAAGTGGCTTAAAAACATGAGATGGTGTCGTCGATGATGATGATGTAGATGAGAGGAGGACAAAAATGTTGGTGGAATGTATTTATATGGCAAATACAAAAGCTGCTATTTGTTTTATATATGTATTTATTTTAAGCCATTTTTTGTTCTTTTTTTGTGAATCTTATTTTTACCAGCCTTAGTTATTTTTTATTGTTTGCTTTTGCTGTGCGATAGTCTTTCGAGTATTTTGTTTTGTTTCTCCTCCTGCCATAGATAGACAACGGGCCAAAACTTGATGAATTGGGAATTAATTCCTTTGACATCGTTTTTTATGCTAAAATAAACACATGTTGTTTTTGTAAATACATACATACATACACTTGTACTTGTGTATGTATGTGTGTGCAAGCATCACAAATATACTGGGTGTTTTATTTATTTTTTTTCTAACAGGGTCTTTTTTAGGATAGAAGCTGTATTAGTTGCTTTAAGATTGCTATCGGACTAATGATTCAATATTATTATTTTACCTATTCAGTAATACTGAATTTACATTGTCTCGAAATCTAGTAGATATGACTTGAAATTTTTATCGAAATTTATATCGTTAACACTAAACTTTTTTTTTTTGATATTATTCAAGATTTCGTATTCAAGACAAAATTCTTTGTCTAAATTTTTTCACATAAAAAGTGCTGACTTAGCTCATTTACTCACCTACTCGTACAATAGAAAATCTTGTGCAGCCTACAGAGGAATATTTGAGCCAAAAAGGCAAAAACTAATTTAAAGAAATCTGGAAAACTAAGTACAAAGATCGAAACACAGTAAAATTTTACGTCACACTGTAAATTTTGAAGCTATTTTAGTATTAAAACAAAATAACTATCTGAAATATTAATTAATATTGGTTGAAACAATTCTGTTAATAACAAAAATTAAAAATTTCAAAAATTGGCTTTTTTATGGCTAAGCAATTGTCTATATGCATTTCGTTCCCGCTTGTGGAACTCGTCAGTAGACTTCAACCCAAAAATCTAGTAGTAGTTGGTGATCCAACTGTGTTTTGTACTAAAAAGTACTTAAAAAAGGTATCCGATTTAGCTACATTGCAGTTGTTTACTTGTAGACATAGAGAAAATGAAAATTACTTTGGAGATTACCCATCTCCCCCTCCTCTGCCGCCAGGATTTTGTTGCAACGTGTAGTTTGTTATAATAGCCTTCCACATAAAATGTACTGACCCTCACTATTGTAATTGTTGAGATATGAATTGATCCGCGAAAAAAAGGAGTTTGAACCCACTGTGCATCGAGGCAGGCGCTAACCTCAACCATTACCCTACGTGTTATGCAAGTAAGGTTTAGAAATAATTTTTTCGACTGACCTCTTACGAAAGCCCGAAAATTAATAACAAAAATTAAACAAAAAACTTACCAATGCATTGTGTATAATTATAAACACACAAACACACACGCACACTCATTCTCTCTGAAATTGCTTAAGCATCCAAACAAAAGTGATCCATTAGTTTGAACGACACAGGTCCTATTTATCTTTTTCGTTACGAGTACAAACTTGATCACTGTAAAGAGGCAGGCAGGCAAGCAATATCCCCTGGGTAAGGTTGTAACACACAGTACAAATTGCAAGTTGTTCTCGTATCTATTTGTTTTTGTATATTAAAGTATTTTATATCTGATCTGGTGGAATATATTTTTTTTTTTGCTATTTTGGCATTTGATATCTTTGTTAAAATACTGTGATGTGTGTAAAAGAAATTTTTTTATTATTTTATTTTTGTGGCAGACTGTCTGCGTATGGGTTTGTTTAGTTTCCAGCTTTTTTTTTTTTTTTGCTGTTTTTGCAAATTTCTGGTCATTGCACCAACTTCAATGCCAGTCATTGTCATCGGTGATGATGTTGGTAGCAGTAAAGCCACTATAACTCCTCCTGTCTTAACGATTTGAAATTTGTTAAAAGTATGAAAGAGTGAATGGATTTTTTTGTATTTTTTTTTTTTTTTTTTTTTTTTTTTTTTTGTTAAGTCGACAGTTTTTTGTTAAGCAGGTGTTTGACTTTTTGGTTAACAACAATATTTAACCATTAAGAATTTGATATGTGCTTTAGCTCGGGGTATTTAATTATTACAGAGTGATAGGTCAGTTTTTAGTGTGGCCAGTGGCGAAATAAGTTAAAGTTTTGAAAAAATTTTAATTGAAAGAATGAAGTTTATATATAACAACCAGGAAAACCACAAATATGCTCTAAAAAAGTGTTTTATGCGCATTCAATATGCCCTAAAAACTTGAAAGTATGCCCTTAAATTCAAAAAGTATGTATTTTTAATCCAACATACATATGTATATATTTTTATATTTTGCATATAAAATAAAACCAATATAAAATAAATAAAATCCTTACTAATATTTTAAATGTGAAAGTGAGTTTGTTTGTTTGTTTGCTACGCTTTCATGCGCAAACCACTGAACCGATTTTGAAAGTTCTTTCACTATTAAGAAAGCTACATTACCAGCGTCAAACATAGGCTATTTTATTATCCGGTTCTGAACCATTTTTTTTTAATATATTTTATGGATTTTCAAATTTTTGAAAATTTTCTCACCAATAGAAAGCTATATTACCAGAGGCAAGCATCTGCTATTTTTTATCCGGTTCAGAACCGGTTTTCTTATATTTGGTGTGGATTTTCAAATCGTTAAACCGATTTTGACAGTTCTTTCACTAATAGAAAGCTAAATTATTAGCTTCAATAATAGATAGGCTATTTTTATCCGGTTGAAAATCGGTTTTTTTAACATCTGGTACGTGTTTTCAAGCCGCTAAACCGATTTTAAAAATTCTTTCGTCAATGGAAAGCTACATTACCACAAACAAACTTCGTTCATATTTTATCTGGTTCGAAACCGGTTTTTTTAATATTTGGTACAGATTTACAAACCGCTAAACCGATTTTAAAAACTCTTTCGCCAATAGAAAGCTACATTACCGCGGACAAACATCGCTTATTTTTTATCCGGTTCAGAACCGAGTTTTTTTATATAATTCGGTTTTTTCCGAAAAACTGATTTTTGGGCTGGTTAGGGAAATTTTTGCTTCCAGTTTGATTGTTTAAACAGTTTAAAGCTGGTTTTTATTATGTTTTTAATTTTTATCACCTTTTTGTCGGTTTTTATAGTTTTTTTTAACATTAGCAGTGAATATAACAAATAACAAAACATTCATAAATTATAAATATAGTTTCCAAAATACATATCAGATCAACGCGAGCGGAGCAGCGGGTAAAAAGTAGTATTTAATAAAAAACTGAAATTTAACTTTAAATTTTCCATATCAGAATTAAAGCTTTAGGTACTGTATTTTGAATAAATATTCACCCAGGTTTTGAAATAAACTTGTATACATTGAAAATTTTTTTAATTTAATAATGGCTACGTTCGTCACAAATAGCAAGACCTAAATTTTTATTGTAATTAACGTACAATATTTTTATTGGATCGGCAAAAGTTGTTTAAAAGTTGTTGAGTGATTAGTTTTATTCAAAGCAATTATGTTTATTAAAAAATTATTAAAAATAACAAAAATTAAAAATTTTAAAAACCCCCGAATATTTCTAGAAAAGATGTGATATCTTCTAAGTGGATGGACCGATTCGATTAAAGCATAGCTAAGAACCTTTTCGATCAAGTCACCTTTCAAACAGAAAAATCAAAATCGGTCCAGCCGTTTGGTCTGTACGAGTACTTGTACAGAGACACAAATACACAGACACACACTACAAACTTATAACACCCCTTTTTTTAGCCGGAGGTTAAAAATGGCGTAATAAATAAGTCAAATGTCTACATTATGCACTACATGCATAGAACATTGGAAATGAGATTTAGATGGGGAAAATAAAAGTAAAAAATTTTACCAATATATTATTTGACCAAACATATTAAAATTAAAAAAATCTTTTGTATCAAAATATGCCCTAAAGGCGACAAATATGCTCACAAAATCGAAAAAATCATAAAAAATATGCATTTAAGAGCGAAATGTGCAAAAACTTGTTTTAAAGGGTAAAATATGCAAAAATATGCACCAACAAATTAATGCCGAAATTCATAAAAAGTTCTGAAACGGATAGATATCGTAACCCCGCATTAATATGTCACGCAAGATAAAACCTGCAATAACTAAAAAGGCTGTTCTAAAAAGAACTTTCTATTATATCAAATCATTGGCGAAACAATGCTTCTAAGTTATTTTTGTGTATAAATTTTTTTAAAAATTCAAGTATCCTGAAATCATATACGTGTCTGTTTCCGCCATCATATATTTATTCATCCAGCTCACATACCTTAACTTTCTTTTATCATTTCGAATTTATAACCTTACGTAAATTAATTTAAACTCAACATTATAACCATTTTTATTTTCACATTAACTGAATAATACTTTACATCAACACTACACAATATCCCTTACAAACATTTAAAAGAAAAAAATAAATAAAATTCATGCATAAAATAAATAAAAAAAAAATGGAAAGAGAGAAAAACGAGTAAAGTAGCATAATTAAAAATTCATAATTTTCCGCTAAAAAATTCTATTAGACATTGATGGTGCAACAGCAACAGCAACAGCGACAACAGCAAAATCCTAATGGCAACAAAACAATTACAAAACAGAGTCTAACATATAAATTGTACTAATATCAGCATTTATGTCATTGTATTCATAGATTTTTCTAATTAAAATATGATTTACAATTGGTTCATAGACATTCGGTGAAAAGTAAAATAAAATAAAAAATCAGTTGTTTTCTACAATTCTTTTATTTTTATTTTTGCAAACTGGCGGGGCTGAAATTTTTATTCTGTCAACAACTTTTTTTAAACTTTATTTTGTTGCTGCTATTTAGCATAATAAGGCAAAACAACAAAAGCCATGCTAAAACTATAAAATGATGGTTGAATAAAAACAAAAAGAGATTATATGCATTACAAAATTTTATTATCAGTTTAAGGAGACAACAACAGTAATGTACGCTACGCAAATAAAGTTAGAGCCATGGAAAGAATGGGAAAAATATTGGAGGCTTAATAACAACTTATGTTAAGATAACAACTATTTGTAATTAGAAATTGTATGTTCTTTGACGAATTTTGTTAAATAAAAATTTTAATTTTAGTAAAGCTGAATACACACACGAGTCTTAGGAGTAAAACTGAAGTTAAGAAATTTTTTGCTGTAACTAAAATAAATTTAGTAAAGTGCGACTTTCACTCTTTTTTTCGTTTTCACGATTTTTTCGGTTTTCGGCGTGTTTTTAGTTTTAGCGTTTTTTTGGAGTTTCTGCCGTTTTTTTCGGTTTTGGCGATTTATTTTAGTTCTAGAAAATTTTTTTAGTTTTGGTGCTTTTTTTTTTGTTTTGGCGATTTTTTTGATTTTCGGCGTTTATTTTTTCATTTTGGCATTTTTTTCATTTTGCCATTTTTTCATTTTGGCGATTTTTACGGTTTTTGGCGATTTGATTTATATTAGTGTTAAAGTTTTTTTTTTAGTTTGAGGCTTTTTTTAGTTCGGCGATTTTTTCGGTTTTTGGCGTTCTAATTTTTCATTTTGTCATATTTTCATTTTGGTTTTTTCGATTTATTTTAGTTTTAAAGCTTTTTTTAGTTTAGGGCTTTTTCAGTTTGGCGATTTTTTCGGTTTATGGCAATTTTTTCCGGTTTGTCGATTTTATAATTTTGGAATTTTTTGATTTTACCATTTTTGAAAATTTCAAGAGTTTGCCACTTACGGTATCGAAGATACAAAATATCATAGTCAAAATACCATTAACTGTTAGAACACCCATTAATTTTGATTTTCTAAATTTTAGTGCTGATTGTTGTTGATATAGAAATAAAGTAGCTTTGTAAATTTCAAGTGTCTAACATGGGATTTTAATATTTTTCGTTGCTCGTTTTGGAACACCCTTTTATTTTTAATTTTCATGGCCGAAATTCTTCATATTCTGTTCAAATTTCAGGTCCTTAGCTCTTATGCTTCTTGAGAAAACACCCTGTGATGGACAGACCGACAACGTAGCTACAATACGGAACCCTAAAAAGTAACGAATATACCCCAGTCTTTTTTTTTTTTTTTATATGCAAATTTCACCTAAAAAAGATAATCCAAATGTGTTCTATATGAAATTTATTCTTCATAAATTATTTGATTTTCTTAATAATACGAGTAGTACCTGCACCAACTTTGTGCTAAAAAAAAAATAAACACTTACTGTAGGGTGTTCGTATGATTTAAGCAAAAAAATAAATTATTTATGCAACAGCCAAAGAGCATGTTTGTTAGCAATAATGATGAACTAATGTCATTTGTATTATATTTCCTTAACATTTTTTTTTTTAAAACTTTTTTCTCTCTCTTTTTTCCAACAATTATCATAAATTTGTTGTGTTGTATTTAGAGGACTATTGTCAAATATGGCATATGTGCAAATGTTTAACAATATGCCTCACTCACTAACTACATTGCTGAAGTATATACATACATGCAACATTTGCCACAAAGAGAAATTCAAAATAAAAAGACAAACTAAAAATTGTTTACAACAAAATGAGTAAACAAAAAATGCTTAAAACAGAAATACAATAGCTAATCCATCATATGGCAAAAGGATTAATAAAGGCCTTAAACATTTAGGAAAACAAACTTTGCTTACAAATGATCTCACTTATTCAGCCATCGTTTTTATAATAACAGTGTTACGTCACATAGTAAAGCATATTTTCTGTAAGAAAAGTATGTTATCAAATATAAAGTAAGCCAATTTTCTATTAGAAGAGTATGCCATCAAATACCCGATCATCTTTTCTGTAAGAAGAGTCTGCCATTGCATACAAGTCAACCATATTTTCTATCAAAAAAATGTCATCACAAGTTCAACCATGTTTTCTATAAGAAGAGTGAGCCATCATATCCTAGTTAACAATGTTTTCTATTAGAAGTGCGTGTAAAAGTTACCTTTTCTATAAAGAATTGTGTCATAACACAGCCAATCATATTTGAAGTTTTTTCAGTAAAATTTACTTTCTCAAATTTAAGCATAAATTCTTAATTTATAGAATAAATTCTTAAAATTAAGAACGTAGTCTTAATAATATTCTTAAATTTTTAAGAATGTGATCTTAGTTTAAGATTTTTATTAAGAACAAAATCTTGAATTCGATCTTAAAATGAGATTTTATTCAAGATTACAATCTTAAATGCAATGTTTAAAGAAAATAAGATTTTATTCTCGAATCAAGAGTTTTCTTATTAAACAGACTAATCAGCAGTGATGCCAATTTAGCCATTTTCTGGCTAAATTTAGCTATTTTTCATCCCATTTAGCCGGAAGAAAAGTGAGTTTAGCTATTAGCTATTTTTTTAGCCATTTTTATTTTAATCTAGATATTTTTCCAATCATGAAATTTGTTTGTGATTTTTCACAAAAAAATTAAACTCGCAACAAAGGAACATTAATAACTACATTAAAAAAACACAACAGAGTAATATGTTATTGTTTTCGCATTGATGTCTATAAATCCCGGTTTGTCAGGTCTACAGTGAAACCTCTCATAACGGACATCTCCTATAACCAGACACCTCTAATAACCGGACAATTTTTGTAGATCCAACACGTTCAATAGTTTTTCCATACAAAATGCACTCACATAACCGGACTCTCTCATAAACGAACACTCTCATAAACGGAAAGAAGCGGTGAAACACGGCAACAAGAGTTGCATCTAAGTAGTAGGTCTTTCTTTATTCAACTCTGATTCATATATATATTAGTGTCAATGATATTGGTGATTCCCTGGTTAACGCAAATGTAAATTGCTGTTTATTTGAAGAAGTTGTTTGCTTAGGTCGTATCTTAAAATGGCGGAGAAATGATTGTTTTTATCAATTACAGAAAAATTTTATATTTTAAACGAGTTTGAAAAAGGAATTTGTTCGGTGCACGAACTAGTGAGAATGTAAAGTTTCTTGTGTATTTTAAAAATTCATATTGCTATATTGCTTAGACACATTGCCCTTTCAAAGCATTTTTCTAGAGACGACTTTGTTGTATTCCAACAAATAAAATCATTGAAAGTCATTTTGAAACCCAACAGCTGAAATTATCCAATCTAATTTGAAGCAGTCTACTCTTAAAATAATTTTTCAACTACAATAAAATCCAAAAAATGTGTAACTGTCTCATAAGCGGACACCTCTAATAAACAGACAAAAACATGTCGACGGTGAGTGTCCGATTATGAGAGGTTTCACTGTAATTGGTGGCTTATGATATCAATCAAACAAGGGTAATTTTTGTTTTACACGAGGGAAATAAAAAAAATATTAAAAAATAAATGAAAGTTAAACAAAAATAGAAAATTAATAAAAAGTATAAACAAAAATTTCGCAAGAAATGGATTAGTAACCCAAAAATTTAAAAACTGAATAGCAGAATGTACAAATGAATGGAAGGCGTAATGCAAGTATTGTAAGTTTGCACTACATGCGCAGTTTTTACCTAAAGAAAAATTAATTTATCTATAACTTCAATTTATTGTTTTTATTTACTTTAAAAAAGTTCCCGATTTGCTTTAAAAAATAATATATGAAATAGCTTCTGGTTTTTGCTAAAGTTCATGATTTTTGCTATCGATTTCGCTTAGCCATTTTTTAGCTAGTTTTTAACCATTTTTAGCCATTTTTATACCCTTTACCAAAAAATGGTAAAAGGGTATATATAGGTTTGTCATTCCGTTTGTAATTTCCAGAATATTAATAAGCGAGCCATATACATAGGGAAGACGAATCAGCGATGTCCGTCTGTCAGTCTGTCCGTCTGTCCGTCGTGAAATCGGTTTTCCGAAGCTCCCAGAAAAGCTAGACACTTCGTTCTTAAACTGGTGGGTCAGAAATGGAGCGGACGGTTTCAGAGCTGGGAGACTTAAACTTCATTTTGCCATACAAAATAACTACCGAAAACTAGTTTTTAATAATTTCTTATTAAATAAACTTATTTTATACTTCAGTATGAATAAAATTAATATTTCTAACCAAAAAAAATTAAAAAAATTAAAAAGACGTTTCCAGGGTTGGAAAACCTTAACTTTTTTTGTTATGCAAAAGTAACTTACTAAAACAAATTTTTCCTTTTTTTTCTATAAACTAAACATATGTAATGTTCTTAAAAAAAGGAGATTGATGTCAGAAATGAGAAAAACAAAAATGATGCTTCCAGGGTTGGAAAACTTACTCTTTTTGTGATATAAAAAATTAACTACCGAAAATTAATTTTTATTTTTTTTATTAAATGAACTTATTTTATACTTTAGTACGAATAAAATTGATATTTGAAATTAAAAATTAACCTTCAAAAAATTAAAAAGACGTTTCCAGGGTTGGAAAACTTTAACTTTTTTTATACAAAAGTAACTTACTAAAGCAAATTTTTCCTTTTTCTCTATAAATTAAAGATATCTTATATTCTCAAACGAAATAGATTGGTGTAAGAAATCAAACAGATTAAAAAGGATGATTCCAGGGTTGGGAAATTTACTATTTTTGTGATATAAAAAATTAACTACCGAAAATTAATTTTAATTTTTTTTAAATAAATAAAATTATTTTATACTTCAGTACGAATAAAATTGGTATTTCAATTTAAAAAACTTTAAAACACGTTTCCAGGGTTGGAAAACTTTACCTTTTTTTTGTAGAAAAGTGACTTACTAAAGCAAATTTTCCCTTTTTCTCTATAAATTAAAGATATCTTACATTCTTAAAAGAAAGGGCTTAGTATAAGAAATCAGAAAAATCAAAAAGTTTGATTTCAGGGTTGGAAAACCCACACTTTTTGTGATATAAAAAATTTGCTATCGAAAACTAATTTTTATTTTTTTTTATAAAATAAACTTATTTTATACTTGAGTACGAACGAATTTGGTATTTCAAAATAAAAAAAATTAAAAAAATTAAAATGACGTTTCCAGGGTTGGAAACCCTTATTTTTTATACAAAAGTAACTTACTAAAACAAATTTTTTCTTTTTTACTATAAATTAAACATATCTTATATTCTTAAAAAAAGATGGTGTAAGAAATCAAATAAAATCAAAAAGGAGGATTCCAGGGTTGGGAAACTTAAACTTTTTTGATATATAAAAGTAACTTAGTCTTATTAATTTTTATCTTTTCCTTTATAAATTATATATATTTTACGTTTTGGAAAGAAAAGTTTGGTATAAAATTATAAAAATAAAAACCACAGCTCCACAGCTGGTAACTTTGATTTTTTTCTGCACATTAAAGTACCTAAATAAAACTTTTTTTTGAATTTCCTTTTTTCACTTAACACACTTTCTATATTTTTTTAAGAACTACTAGATTGGTATAAGTAATCAGAAAAATCTAAAATGATGACTCTAGGGTTTGAAAATTATTATTTTTTTCTTTGTACATAAAAGTAACTATGTGCTTATGTATGCATCTCTGTACTACATAAACACACTTTGGTAAAGGGTATATAAGATTCGGCACAGGCGAATATGGCACTCTTACTTGTTTTGTCTACATTTAGCCATTTTTGGTGAAGGAATTCTGACATCACTGCTAATCAGATTGAAATGATTTGATTACGGGCGTAAAATGATTTTTGCACGTTTTTTCCCTCAGTGTATGTAATACTATACGAACTTAAGCTTATATAATCGAATATCTTACCTGATGTAGACAATATTTAAAAACAAATTTAAGTAATCTGCAAGCTTTTTTTGGTTTTATGCGTTTTTTTAGTTTTGTTGATGTTTCTAAGCTTTAGAGCTTTTTCGGTTTTTGGAGTTTTTTTTAGCTATGGCGCTTTTTTCGGTCTTGGCGATTTTTCGGTCTTTTAGTTGTAGAGATTTTTTCTATTTGTCGCGATTTATTTGAGTTATAGCGATTTTTTTAGTTCTGACGCTTTTTTTCGTTTTGCGATGTTTTTCGGATTTTGGCGATTTCTCGTTGCGACATTTTTCTTATTTTGAATTTTTTTTATTTTTAGCGTTTTTTTAAATCAACAGTTTTCCTCTTACGATTTGCAAGATACAGGAATTTGTCAAAATTACAAAATGAAAATAAATTTAATTGACGGGATATCATTTAATTTTGATTTTTTAAATTTTAGTTAATTGGTGTAGTCTGCATAAAAATACACTAACTTTGAAAATTCCAAGTTTCTATATATATATATATATATATATATATATATATATATATATATATATATATATATATATATATATATATATCTGTTATTACACTATGCTTTAAAAAATTTTCGATACTCGCTTTGGAACACCCTTTAATTTTTAACTGTCATGTATTTATTGTTGTAGCGGTCCCTAAAAAAACAATATTTTGCCGAATATATGGACAAAAATAATAATTTTCTTATACATTGTAACAATTCTGCAAACAAAATGACCTCCAACTATGTACTTTATTTGCTATTTTTATGTTATATTTGAAAAAAAAATGTAGCAAGAATTAATAATTAATGCAACGCTTATGAAAATTTTTACTCGGTGGTGTTTTAAAAATATTTCATCCTCCCCAGAACCTGCCCACTGCACTTCCGTACTCATTACAAAGAATAGATTAAGAGTTTAAGGCAAAATGTGTCGTGAAACCAAAACATTCATTTACAAAAATTATTGTGCTGCATTAATTTTTTATTTTTATTTATATTTTTTTTTTTTTTGCTTTCTATTTTAATTTATCCTCTAAAACAACAAACAAATGGTTTAGAAACTAATACAGATATGAAAAAATTGCTCTAATATTCAAAATAACAACTCAAAGTATGTCCTGTATGCATTAAATAAACAAACAAACGAACAAAAAAGCCAAATAAATAAAACAAGAACAACTGGCTAAAATTGCACAGGAAATCCACTAACACACACACACACAAACACTCTCTACACAACATTTAATTTTGAATAGAAATACTCGTATGAAATGCTTTTAATGTTGTTGTTGTTAACAACATGATTATTGCTTGTTATAGTTATTTCTCTCTTTATTTTTAGCAAACATTTCCATAAATTTGCACTTTTGGAATTTTTTGATTTTTAATATTTGGATATCATGCAACATTTTGTGGCCACCTTGGATTTGAATTAAACTACACTCATTAGCTGGCCATTTAGGGACCTAAACATTGTCATTGCAAAGATATGAAATGATAAATGTTTTTTTAACATTCAAAAATTTCAAATTTAGACATGCAAAATGTATCTGACTGCTGGATAAAAAAATGCATTACAACATGTTTTAAATATTTTACTAAGCAAAGTTGTTAGTAAATATCGCCACCTAAAATCCAAAAAGTTGTAGGTACACTTACAAATATTTTTTTACACATAGAAAAAAATTTGCTTTAAATAAAAAATTTCAAATAATCAACTAAAAATTTAATTAAGTCAATAAAATTTTATTTAATTTTTTTTTTTTTTGATAAAAAGCTTAATTAAAAATTTAATTGACTCAATTACACTTTTACTTTAAAATTTTAATCAACACAGTTAAAATTTTAAATGATATTTTCAATAAAAGTTGTGCATGAAAAGCACTAAAATTATTAATTTGGACTTTTGTTCATAAAACCGAGTTGTGCCTATAAAATTTTAGAGGAAAATAAATTTTCTTTAATTACATCAAAAGAAAAATTTGCTTTAGTAAGTTACTCTTGTATAAAAAAAAAGTTTTCCAACCCAGGAAATACCTTTTTAATTTTAGAAAATTAATTTTTAATTTTAAATACCAATTTTATTTGTACTAAAGTATAAAATAAGTTCATTTAATAAAAAAAATAAAAATTAATTATCGGTAGTTAATTTTTTATATCACAAAACGTTTCACTTTCCCAACCCTGGAATGATTCTTTTTGATTTTTCTGATTTCTTTCACCAATCTTTTTCTTTTAAGAATATAAGATATGTTTAATTTGTAAAGGAAAGGAAAAATTTATTTACTTTAAAGTTACTTTTGTATAAGAAAAAAAAGTTAAAGTTTTCCAACCCTGGAAACGTCTTATTAATTTTTTGAAGTTTAATTTTTTATTTGAAATACCAATTTTATTCGTGTTGAAGTATGAAATAAGTTTATTTAATAAAAATAAATAAAAAATTAGTTTACGGTAGATAATTGTATATATCACAAAAATCGTAGGTTTTCCAACCCTGGAATCATCCTTTTTATTTTTCGGATTTCTTAAATCAATCTCCTTCTTTTAAGTACATTACATATGTTTAGTTTATAAAAAAAAAGGAAAAATTTGTTTTAGTAAGTTACTTTTGCATAACAAAAAAAATTTCGGTTTTCCAACCCTGGAAATGTGTTTTTAATTTTTTTTATTTTTTTTTAGTTCGAAATACCAATTTTATTCATACTGAAGTATAAAATAAGTTTATTTAATAAAAATTTATTGAAAACTACTTTTCGGTAGTTATTTTGTATGGAATAATGAAGTTTAAGTCTCCCAGCTCTGAAACCGTGAGCTCGATTTTGCTGATTTTCAATGCCTATCTTATTTCGACCATTTCTGACCCACCAGTTTAAGAACGAAGTCTTTAGCTTTTCTGGGAGCTTCGGAAAACCGATTTCACCTACAGACAGACGGACAGGCGGACAGACGGACATCGCTTATTCGTTTTCCCTATGCATAAGGATCCAGAATATATATACTTTATGGCTCGCTTATTAATATTCTGGAAATTACAAACGTAATGACAAACCTATATATACCCTTTTACCATTTTTTGGTAAAGGGTATAAAAACAAGTTGTTATATTATATAATTCAAAACCTGTACATTCGTGAACTTTTTTCAACTTTTAATCCATATGAAATCAGTTCAATAAATGGAGTTTTTCACTCGAATACGGGTACTACAGATGTAATAAATTACGAACTTTAGACTATATATATATATATAATCGATGATGTAGAAATTTTTAAACAATATATTTGTTTTGGAGTTTTTTTTAGTTCTAACACTTTTTTCGTTATGTCGATTTTTTCGGTTTTTGATTATATTTTTTGTTTGTTTTGCCGATGTTTTCGTTTTTGGCGATTTTTTTTTTTTCTTTTTTTTTTTTTTTTGTTTTGGCATTTTTCCAGCTTGGTGATTTTTTCTTCCGTCAACTTTTTTAAATTTGCTGTTTTTTTTTAATTTCGGCGATTTTTTTAAATTTGCTGTATTTTTTCGTTTTGCGATTTTTTTTAATTTTTTGGCGTTTTTTTTAGTCATGCCAATTTTTTCCCTTTTTATTACCGCTTTTTTCGTTTTGACGATATTTTTCTTTTTGGTGTTTTTTCAGTACGGCGATTTTTTCGTTTTGCCAAATTGTTTAAGATTTTGTGTTTATTTTTGCTGCAAATTTTTCAGTTGTGTTTAGTTTAGCGATTTTTTTCTATTGTTTTTTTCTTTTTTGTGTTTTTTTAAGTTTTTGACGACCTCTTTACTTCTGGTGATTTTTGTGTTTTTTTAGTTCTAACGCCTTGTTTCGTTATGCCTATTTTTTCGCCTTTTGGCTACCGTTTTTTGGGGTTTTTTCGGTTTGGCGATTTTTTCGCTTTGCCGTTCGTTTCGGTGATTTTTTCAATTGTTTTTTAGTAACGGGTGTTTTTTTTAGAGGTATAGAACTTCAAATTGAAATAAAACACAAGAAAGTCGCTTTAATGTCCATCAATTTAGCTTTATTGGAAGGATAATTTTATGCCATTTATGTTTAAATATGATTTCGGGCATGTAGCCGCCGCGGCTGGCTCGAATAAAGTCAATTCTACAGGTCCAATTTTCAACCACTAAAGCTAAAGCTTTACGCATATTCTGTGAAAATTTCAGCTTCGTAGCAGACAGACATAAAGGTAAGCATGCATCATAACGAAAACAATAGGGTTCCTTTTTCACCTTTGGTGTGCGGAACCCTTAAAAGGAAATCATGCAGAAACCAAACTGTCGATTTGAATCAAAACCTTTCAAGTCACATTGCCATCTCTATTAAAAATAAAAATAAAAACTTTATCATTAAATCTCAAATTGAACACACAACGCTAATTGTTTTTTTTTTTATTTTACTTGAATTCATGCTATTCAAAGCACTTTCTAACATTTAAAAATTTGCCACAACTACTACTGCTGCTGCTCACTCGCATTACCCTTTTTCAACAATTTTTATTTAAATTCAAATTCCAATTGACAATCAATACTTAGCTAAATCCCTCTGTGGTGATCCATGTGCAAGTGAGTGAGCCAGTGCGTCGCGAAATAAATTTTTGATAAATGCACCGCTGTGTCTGCCGCACAACAATGAATGAACAAAAAAAAAAACAAACAAAACAACAGAAATGCAAGGAATATTTCTGCATTTATGTTTGTTTTTAATCACCTAAAATGCTCGTGGAATACTAAACACAAGCATAAATAATTTTAAAAGCGTTCTTTTCACGAAACGATGGTCAAACGACAGCAAACAAATCGAAACAAAACAAAAAAGAAAGGATTCTTAAAAAAGAAACCGCCAATTTATGGGTGCTTAGAAAACTAAACGTGATTGAATAACTTAAATGCTAAAGGCAGCATAATGACAATAACAATAACGACTTTGTACGAAAGCCACAAACTCTATCAGCAGCAAACACCAACACCAACAGCAACAGCACCAGCACACATCTAACAGCAGTGACATTTCCTTTTGTCAGTGTCAAATGATGTCAAATTATGACTTTTTTTTTTTGAAGAAAATATTACAGTATTATGCAATTTTTGTTTTGCTGCCTTGATCATCCATCACGAAATGGCATTGGATAGACCATAATGTTGGTTTATTAAATTTGTCAAGCGATAAGAGACACTTGATTTTGGAGGGAAATTAATAATAGGACACTTACCAATAGAATGAAATTTAGTAGAATCTAATTGAAATTTTTAACAAAATTTATACCATTTACATATATTTTTTTTTTTGACATTCAAAATTCTAAAAAAAAATTTTATTATAATAACAAAAATTAAAAATTTTAAAAACCCCCGACTTTTTTCAGAAAAGATGTTATATCTTCTAAATGGCTGGACCGATTTTCTTCAAACATAACCAGAAATCCTCTCGATCAAGTCATCTTTTAAACAGAAAAAACTAAATGAAAATCGGTCCAGCCGTTTGGCCTGTACGTGGACACGGACAGACACACAGATACACAGACACACACTACAAACTTATAACACCCCTTTTTTAGTCGGGGGTTAAAAAGCCCACTACCGCAGGCCATACTTAAAGCAATGTTTGATGGATGTTAGAAGCGTAGAAGTTTTTACTAAAAGAAAAACACAATAAGGGTTTTCATGAGAATGATCAAAAGTCTCGCAAAGTGTGCAATTGTGCATTGTTACACTATCGTAAAAAAAAAAATGTCAAAATTGTATGAAAATTTATTTACACAAACCTGTTTAATTTGCCCAACAATTTTTACTTGTAAACTTAAGCTGTGCAATTGTGCATTTTTAGGCACAGACACACTTTTTTTATTTTTATAGAAATATATTTATATGTTTTTAAATTAAAAACTGCTTGAAATTTTATTATTTTATTTTTATTAAATTAATTTTTTTGACATTTCATTCAAATTGACTTAACTGTTTGCGCAATATTTGAAAAGGGCTTCAAGAAACAAGTCTCGCATATTTGCCCAATTGCACAAATGGCAATTTTAAGAGGTCTCATGAAAACCCTTAATATAAAATTTTAAGTCCAAAAATCTGAATAAAAAAAAAGTTTTAAAAACTTACGGCATGTCCCACGATGTCACCAGAAATCGTTCGATGGAATACTTATATTGAAAACAACAACAAATTTTCTAATGTTATTTTTGTTTGCAATACAAGTTGTCGATCGAATGATTTCTAGTGACATCGTGGTACGGGCAGTTAGAATATTTTTTTTTTCTATTTTGTTCTGCAGAAACTGTTTGTTCAATTTGGCCCATTACTCGTATTAAGAATGTTAAGGACAAAAACTAAAAAGTTATTTTTTAAAAAATTATTAAGAACGAATAATCAAAAACATTCCTAAATTAACCATGAAGACTCCTTCGAGGAGTGCTATAAAATATCACAAAAAAAATTGCAAAGTATCCACTTTGGCGTGGAATGCTTTTTTGAAATTTATGGACTCTTTAACCAGTGAAGCCTTCTTTCTTAAATTTTTGCAGAATGTGGAAGAAAGAAAAGGCTTTATAGTGTTTTATTATTTTAAATGGGCGTGGCACCTCCTATTCAGAGAAAATTTTTATTTCAGGTTATTTTTGGCATTAAAGCAGCATATTATCTCATATTGCAATGCCCTCATTTGTGTAGGGTATTATAACAAGTCGATCTAACTGTCCCCTTCATATCACTTGCTTATAAATACATTAGCAAATGTAAATGAAATCCTAAAATAAACTTAAAACTGAGCTTATGCAATAGAATTACAGGAATTAAAAATTTATTTTTAAATATTTAACAAGAAGGCTTTTATTGCAAAAAGTATTCCATGAATAATGAGTTCAACGACACCATTTACCAACACCTTGTAAAAATACATACATACTTTTGATTCTTTTACGAGGAAGAAACTTAAAAATGCAGCAAGACATTAAAATTATTATAAAGAAGTTTTTAAGATTTATTATTAATTCATTTGTCTTTTTTACAATATTTGTACAATTGCAAGAATTGCATAGATATTTTTTTATATAATTGTAAGTTATAAAAGAATAATTCACAAATAATAATATTTTTTGAAAATCACAAAAGAAAAATAAGCGTAGTAGGCCTAGAAACTAATACAAAAAACCCAGCAAATAATTTTAATTCTCAAATAGTTCTTGAAAGTCTGTGCATAAGATAAGAGGTTTGTGACTATTCAAAATGTGTGGTTGAAGTCTACTGATGATTTGTTACAGCAACAATGAAATATATAGACAACGCTGAACAACCAGCAAATAAATTTCAAATTAAAATAAACTTCTGACAATATGTCGAATAATAAATTTCTTAAATGTTGAATTTAGATTTTATTTTTCATTTTGCCTTATAATTACTTTTATTGCTATCCAATGGATTTCTAATTGTATAAAGGTGTAGAAAAATATTATTAGTTTCTAAGCCTACTACGCTTATTTTTCTTTTGTGATTTTCAAAAAATATTATTATTTGTGAATTCTCAAATAGTTCTTGAAAGTCTGTGCATAAGATAAGAGGTTTGTGACTATTCAAAATGTGTGGTTGATGTCTACTGAACCACCAGCAAATAATAATGTCGAATAATAAATTTCTTAAATAATACTGGAATATTTTCTTACATGTTTATTTTTTAGCTGTAATATGGCTATAAGTAAAGTGGTATAGGCTCTTATGCCTCTGAAGCTTTAAATTTTACTTTAAGGATCAACTCTATATACAAAGACGATAGTTAAGCTTGCAGTTGGATTGGTAAGCAAATTCGGTATGACAAAACTCATTTTAACGAATGCGTTAACTTTAACAATCATTTTTGCATATGGCAATAAAGGTTTAAGATGTTTGAGAGGCATTCAGCAGCTAGAAGGAGTACCAATAATGTTTTAAAAAGTAATTTTCCGAAAGAAATTATTACCTTGCATACCACAATTTTTTTTATATAATAAAAATGCATACAAAAAAATTTTAATTACAAAAAAAGGACCAGTTTTATTACTAAAACATTAGATTATATTATTTTTTAGCACATGCTGCTTTGCAGTATTACATTGCAATTCGCTCAAAAATTTAGCATTTAAAAAGATCGTTCACAAAAAGTGTGCAGCCTTCTATGTACTCGTATATGGAAATTACAAAAGCACGGTGGGCAGATACTGAAAATTTCATAAATTGTTTTAATTTGAAACATGATTAATATATATTTGCATATTAAGTATACGTCCGTCCTATTGAATCGTTTTTAATACCCGTCCATTTGTCGTAAATATGCATGTGTCTTAAGTCTTTTGTTTTGTTCAACTTTAACCCTGCAAACACAAAATTACGGATTATTCAACATATCGCTCAACATGTTACTCAAAGAACATCACAACTAAAAAAATTTCATTTTTTTTTACTTAATGTTTTAACGTTCTTCATTGTGTAAAAATTTCATACAAATATTTTGTTTGCTCAAGCTTAACGGCCTGGCCCACGCTTAGTTATATTGAAAACAAAAACAAATCTTCTTGTTTTGTTTTTCTTTACAATATAACTAAACGACAGATAATTTCTTGTCGATACAGTGGGCCAGGCCGTTAGTCTTGATATCCAAATAAAATTTAATTCTTCCATTAAGTTGTATGTAAATTGAAAACTTCGAATAGGAATATAAGTTTGAAGTAAGTTTAGATCAATGGAAATATATATCCAGAAATTGAAAATGCTCTTATTGTTTTCCGAATATACGCAAGTAAACTTTTTGCAACAAATTTTTTCTTTAGAATATACAATTTATATTTTAATATATAACAAATTTATTTGATTATGTAAAATTGTTTAAGTAGATCTCGAGCTTTAGGATAATTTTTAAATACATAACAAAGCTTGTAATAAGCTGGTATGTTATGTTCTGATCCTTATATTCGCATTTATAAATATTTCCGACAGCAAGTAAAAACAAATAGAATTTGCTTTTAAGTTCCCTGCAATTTCAACAAAAATGGAATTTTTTCAGTGTTTTTGCTGTATTTTTCTTATTTTTTGCGGGCGCAGATAATATTTTTCGAAATATTTAAAAACATATTATGTCTTAAGGTGGCATAAAAGCTTTTGATGTGTAAACATCTATACGCTAGGGGGTAAAAATCTTTTGACTTTGATTTCTTTGCTGAGATTTCTTTGCTTTTCTTTCACAGCATTGTCAAATCGGTGTGAGCTATGTATGGGTGTATTAAGGCGACTTTTTGGGTTCGAGATTAAGATTAGTTTATTTCTCCAATTAGCTAATCCGAAAATTAACTTAATCCCAAATTAATTCAGTTTGATATTTTTGAGTGCTAGTTTAAACTTATTATTATGTGTAGTATTACCATACTGAGGAACAAAATAGTGGCAACATTTTCTGTGTAAAAGTCATACATGTTATCAACACACTTTGATTTTTTGTGGGAAGAAGAAGAAACTGCCATGTTTTATTATTTACAAGTAAAATATTGCTCGTGTTAAAGGCAATAGATAAATAATATACAATATATATATTTATTTATGTGTTTTAAAATTATTTTATAATATAATTTTTACAAAAAGTTATATGTTTCACAAGTGTATGTTGTCAATATTAATGCATGATTAAACCACCACGATTGCCCGCTTAAGCTAGCAAGTAAAACCATATAATCGACTACCCAGAAATCACAAATGAAGATTAAGGTTAATTTAATGTCTAATCTTCAACTCAAAAAGTCGCCCTTAGTGTTTGAAAGAAGCAATACCAAGAAGAGAAACAAGTCGACCGGCTCGAAGCCGACGGTGCGCCGCCGCCGGTTATTTTTCTGTATATTTCCGTACACCAAAGGTGAAAATGAACCGTAAGAGCTACGGAATTGAAATTTGGACACAATATGTAGACATTTGGCCACTACAACAACAAATACATGAGAGTTAAAAACTAAAGGGTGTTCCAAAACGAGCAACGAAAAATGTTAAAATCCCATGTAATATACATACAATTGTATGTACATACATATATACACTTGAAATTTTAA
Organism: Tachina grossa; assembly: GCA_949987645.1. Taxonomy (NCBI): domain Eukaryota; kingdom Metazoa; phylum Arthropoda; class Insecta; order Diptera; family Tachinidae; genus Tachina; species Tachina grossa. The sequence continues at coordinate 169,901,266 of OX465274.1, read as the reverse complement.
AAGTTAGTGTATTTTTATACAGACTACAACAATTAGCACTAAATTTAAAAAATTTAAATCAATGGGTGTTCCATCAGTTATTGCAATTTTGACTTTGTAATTTTGACAACTTGCTGTATCTTGGAAACCGTAAGAGCAAAACTCTTGAAATTTTCAAAAACGGTAAAACTAAAAAATCAATAAAATATAAAATCGCCAAATACAAAAAAATCGCAAAAAACAAAAAAAATCGCCAAATCGAAAAAAAGCACCAAATTAAAAAAAATCTCTAGGATTAAAATAAATCGCGAAAAACCGGAAAAATCGCCAAAATGAAAAAATCCTTAAACAAAAACAAATCGCCAATATGAAAAAATCGCCAAATGAAAAAAATCGTCTAAATAAAAAAACCCCGAAAAAACCGCCAAAATGAAAAAACCCCACGAAACAGAAAAAAATCCCCAAAATGAAAAAATTGCGAAAATTAAAAAAAACCCAAAAAGAGAAAAAACGACAAAACGAGAAAAAAAGCGATAAAACTGAAAAAAATCGTTTAAACCGAAAAAACTTAAAAAACGAAGAAAGCTAAATCAAACAAAAACAAATTATAAAAACCGAATGTGCGCGAGTCAAATTCGCACTTTACTGAATTTATTTTAATTGCAATGCGTACACAACAACAAGAACAGCAACAACTAAACGATGAACAACAGGAATTAAAAATTAAAAAGTAAAAGTAAAGGCATTTACCATAGATGAGCACTGCAGTACCACTAAAGTTTCAGTAAAAACAATAAAAAAATTTTTTCTACAATTTTTATAAATTGCCTAAATGATTTGTTATATGATGAGGTGCATTGAATCTCCAGTAATCAGTAATGCCCGTATTCATAATGAAATTCTACCAAGTGGCTAAATGTTTTTCATACAAAAGTTTCAAAATTTGAATGAAAAAGCTTTGCCACTTGCTACATTTTTATTATGATTACGGCCCTACGATTTTACTGGTATTGCAAATTAAACTTCATTAGCAGTAAAAATTTAGTGAATTTTTTTAGTAATCAGTAAATTTACTGATTACTGCCATTTTGAATGCAGTGTGCCCATTTACTAACCAAATAAGTTTAATAAAACAAACAAAAGCCAACAAATTCATATGTATTTACAATATTGAAAGTTTTGATACTTTTAATTAATTAATTTAAAAAAGATACTAAAAGCATAAGTACTTCCAACTTTAAAAAAATTTTTCATTACTAGATGTTTACACATCTCCTCTGTGATCGGACTCACATAGCTTTTTTTTTTGTTCCAGCTTTTTAAAATGAGAAAAAGCAGCCTTAAATTTGATAAGTATAACAAAAATAGGTATATTTCGAAACGATCTGGTTCCTTCAATAATGAAATTTTAGAGCAAAAAATTTATTTGTAATATGGAGAAGGTATTTTTGAAAAATATATATATAAAGGTCAAATAATTAACTCAGAAAATTGAATTTTTCAAAATTTTAATTTAAATTGCGTATAAATTTTGACTCAGTTGTGCTTTTTAAACACTTTGTTCTTAATTCATTATAAGTTTACTTTTTTTTAAATGTAACAAGATTTAACTTCTCCATTACAAGAACAGTTGACCAACGTTGGTAAAAAAAGCCAAAATTTAAATTTTCTTGAATATTTCCTAAACTGTTAGCTAAAGAAAACCCACAAATGTGGTAAACTTTTTTTTTGCCAGGTTTACCAGATCAAAAACATTAGCTCTGCATCTGCTTTAATTTTTCGTTAATCCATGGTTGTCACTTGTGGGACTTTGTGGCTCCACCCTCTTTAAATATATACATATGTCATATAGTTAAAATTACAGTCTTAAATTTTGTAACAGCATTTCAAATGCTGTATGAAATTTCATCACTATCGGAATATTATTTAAATGTTGTCTTGCGAGAAAATACGAAAATATGCACAAAAAAAAACTACAAAACTTCTTCGCTAGACCCCTCAAATATTTTGGGAATAATATACGTATATGTAAATAATACGAGTATATGAAAGTATGTAAAAGTTTTCATTTTTAAAAATTTTGTTATATAAAATATTCTCCAATAAGAATATCCAAAATGCACCAAAAAAAAAAGTACAATTGTATCATGATTTTTATCACTCTTTCTGATATAAATAAAATATTCTTGTAAGTTTTTGCTAGCCAAGCGTTCATTTACTTTTCGTATCTGGAAGAATAATGTTGTAAACTTCTGCTTTACTCTCTCGTTGCAAGTTCCTGCTAGAAAAGTAAATGAACACAACTATTGACTGCTTGCAAAAAAGTTGAAAATAGGGCTTCATGAAATAAGTCTCGCAAATTTTTCCAATTGCACAAATGAAATTTATAAGAGTTCTCATGAATGAAATTTTATTAGATTCATATTATTTCATTGCATTTTATCCATTTTTTTGAAGAGTATTTTACTTTACTCTTACTTCCGTTGAACACAAAAAACAGCAGTTTAACTATTTGCAAACAAAAAAAAAAAAAAGAAAAATGATGAATATATTAAAAAAAGCTTGCTAATATAGTGTTCAACGGAAGTAAAAGTAAAGTAAAATACTCTTCAAAAAAATGGATAAAATGCAATGAAATAATATGAATATAATAAAATTTCATTCATGAGAATTCTTATAAATTTCATTTGTTGCATTAATTGCCATAACTATTGTATTCATCAAATAATTTTGAATAATATTTCTCTTCTACTAATAACGTTTTGAGTTAAAAAGAAGAAAAAGAAATATAAGCATAGAAGTACGAGGGACTCTGGAGAAGTAGATAAAATAAAGCAGAACTAACAGAGCTTTGATTTTATTAGCGGTGTTAGTATTTACGGCATGGCCCACATGTTCATAAAAAACTTTCTATGGATTATTTACATTGAAAACAAGAGTAAATGTTCTTATTATATTGTTGTTTCTAAAACAAGTTGTGGATCGAAAGTTTCTTGATTATATCGTGGCTCAGGAGGTTAATATTAAAAGCTGTTGGCAGTCAGAGTCAATTTTTTTTAAAGAAAAGTGAAGCTAAACTTCACGTTTTTCGTCAGTGATTTTTGTTTATTTGCTTCTTTCCTTTATTATGTGGAATTTGCTTTTTAGCATAAAGAAAATTTAATAAAGAAACTTTAAGCAAAAAGGGAATCATCTATATTCGATTTGAATGCCGTATCCACAAAATTATAATTTTAGCTTGAATTGTACATTAAAATAAAGTTTCTATACAAATTTTAACAAACCTGAACTTGAAGTTCAAATATCTAAGGAAAATAAAAGAAAATTACATGCCTTTGCACAGAAAAAGTCTTAAGTCAGTCACAACTTTTGTTATAACTGAGTTCTGTATTAACTCTTGTGACTCGATCTTAATTTTCTATTCTCATAACATACACCTAATTCACACGAAGACTTTTATGAAGTCTATTTTTCGACGTCATTTTTGGTTTGATAGCGAATGGGGTAGAGAAAAAAGAGGGATAGAAAAAATTACTCGATTTCTGTTTTCTATGGTTTTTTTCATACCCTGTCGGAAATTCGGTTAACATTAAGCTAACTATTTCGCAAATAGTACTGACTTTGGATTACTTTTAATGTAATCAACTGACTATTTTAGCATTGCGTTGTCCTAGGCGGTAGTCAATTGTCTCACTCTGCACTACTTTCAGCTAACTTAAAGTTGAATTTTTTAAATTACCTGGTAGTCAGTAAGTTAAACAATTTTTTCCGGGGTTCGAACATGTATCATCACACGTTGTGTACTCAACGCGCTACCACTCGGCTAAGGTACTATTTAAAATAACAACAGCAAAATGTTAATATAAAACTGAAATGAGTTTCAAAGTAGCTGAGAATAAATTTGTTGGCTCTCATCAAATTTAATTACGTACTTAACTTAAGAATTAATTTTGGGTTTGTTCTGGATGACATTGCAGTTAGATTTTAGTCAGTCTAAGAAAAGTTAAAGATAAGTTAACTATTTTTGTACTCAACAACACATTCTCCGACAGGGTATGTACTGCAAATGTGTGTATAAACTATAAAATCAATAAATATCAAAATCAATAAAAAAAATTAGACATGTAAAAATAATCATCGTATGAACGCAAATAATTTTTGGTAGAAAGGGAATCAAGAAAAATAGACGTCATAAATTTCATCGTCTGAATCCTGTGATAGTCACAAAAAACCAAATTTTATAGTTAACATTCTATGTTAAATGAATATTATGACAGTTAAATATTTAACGAAAATAAATAACATAAAAAGTTAATAAAAAAAATCTAAAAATATAATATTGAAGGGTAAAATGTGCGAGTGTAGTACGTAATGGAAAAAGCTTACTCAGTTTTTAGCACAGCTTATTCTTCGAATGTTTGTGAAGATTTTACCTCACCACCAAATTTAGCTTACATATTGGATATTCCTTGAAGGTGAAGACTGACTAACTGACATCAAATACTCGTAGCTATTTGAAATGGGTTTTTGGTAATCTTACTTATAACGGCATTTGCGTTCTTCTGTCATCAAAGGGTTATAAAATTTCAATTATTCAATGTGGACTATTGTAAAGAAAATTGATTGCTTTTATCACGCAATACATTTATCTCCTTTTTTTCTTTTAATAACTTGATTTCGGTGCTCACAGGTACCACATCTGTTCCTTCTACCTTCTATTTCCAAATTAGTTTCTTTTTTTATACTATTACTTTAAAATGCCTGTCATAATTGCTATGACTATCTACATTCCTAGTCTTTATTTTAAAAATTTATGTTGATAGAATTTTGTTTTGAAAACTGGAAATTTTACTTTCTGTGAATAGGCATATTAAAGTAAATTTAAAGAGTTCTTCAATGTACAATACCAAGCAAGCTTCCGGTAACTAAAAAATATGCAACCAAATTTAATGAAAAGATACTATTAGTCTTAAACTTATCGGTTGCTGTAAAATCTAATTTTACTGTGGGGACTTGCATTAAATTTGAATCATACAATAATTCACGCAAATGAAAAAAAAATATTATTTAGACAAATTTGCAATATGGAAAGAGTTAAAATGTAAATTAGAATCATTTAAATCAATTTCATGTTCATTTGACGTTGAAAAACATTAGTCTCCTGCATAAGACATCTTATAAGAACTTTCAAGACATGAGGGATTTTTCAAATGCTTTACTACAGCGAAATCTTATAAAACAAACGTTAACAATACTGTTTGCAAGAAATTTGTTTGCGTATTGTAGGTATAAGAGTAAAGAAGAAAACACGTGATACTTGCTTCTTTCTACGCACGAGCGCGTGTACAAACGTCATGCATGTATATATGTGTGTATGATTTTTTATTTTTCTGCGCACATGCAAAGGCACACACATGCATTAACATTAGTTGTATGCGCTTAATCACATAATAGCTTACCATCTACATATAACACACATACTCAAACGTACAATATGAAAAATAACAAGCATACACTAATCAACAGTACTTCTTTTGAGTGTTTGTTACAAACAAGCTGTCTTGCGAGATCGCTTGTTAACACTGATATACACGTACACCAATACATCCATCGTGCTTCGCTTATAGTACGACAGCATTTATTATTGGTTTAGTATAATACATGCGACGTGAATACATTTAGAAATCATGACGTATTTACATTTAAAGACCTTTTACGCAGGTCTCTAGAAAACATCAAGCAAAAATACGGCTGGAAGCAGGTTCGAGTTTATGAGGATTCACACCAATAAAATGGTAATTTTTTCTATTTTTGCTGATGTGCAGAAAATATAGTCTTCTTAACTCAAACATGAATTAGTTTCCATTTTACTCATTTAATTCTATGATTTATCAATTCCAGATTAACTATATCATTTGTGATATATTACATAAATTGTGATCATTATATAATCAAAAATAAATTTTCTATTTAGGCCTATTAATGATAATTTGGAAGCAATGAAAATATTATTTCTTACGATTGAAAGGAAAACTTCAACATCTGTAAACCAAAGCTCTATTTAAAATTCTACTACAATATACAAAAAACTACGTTGGAAATTAACCTTTTATATTTCTATTTATGAAAACCATAAAATTTCTTAGGATCATTTTAAATAATGCCTCGTACATTAAATAACTTGTAATTAAGACATCGCTTTAATGTAAATACATCATCAATCAAGCAGCCGTACAAGCAGCCAACAAAAGCAAACAGTAGCAGCATTATTGATGATATATTACTTAAGTGACCAATGGTTAATGTATGTGAGCCATGCAAAAGGTGGCTCTTTGTTTCAGAATTAGTTTTTTAGAGTGCTCCAATAAGAGGTTTAATTTTCATAAGTATGTAAAAAAAAGACTTTTTCAAACAAGATCATCGGGTGTTTTTTTGTATGGTAATGAGGAAAATATGCCATTAACAATGGAAAATAATATCAGTATTTTTGGCTGTTTTGGCCACACTTACTGTATCATGATTTGTTTGATTATTTCTTCCAACAGAAATAATTTATTGATCAAGGGCCATCTTCTGCCTAATGATAATGCTCCTTTGTCTGAAGAAATCAATTTTTTGTAGTTATTAAAAAAATTTAATCCTTATTGCCTTCTTCTACAAGTTCCAAAACTAATAAAAATTATACCAACTAACAATTTAACAGTTGGCTTACCTATACTTGCTAATATTTCAGAAGCTTAAATTGCCTTCCACCAAGTTTAATTTTTTTTAAGATACGAAAACTTTTTAATAAAGAAGCAATACGTGCCAGATAATGACAATGAGTACTCAAGATAAAAAATATACATAAGCAAATAGTCTTAAGCATCATTGTAGCGCAAACAATTCATATGATCACTGATTTTCTCTCAACCAATTATAACTATAGCGAATTTCAATATACAAGAGCATCTCAACAAAAAAATAAAAAAGCACAAAGCACAAATGGCACGCAGCAATCGCATTGACTTGCTCTCATACTTACAGTCTGAGTATGCCTATAATCTGGCTATGGATATTTAATCGACCAAAAGATATATAAGCACGATATTCGGGATATTTATTCATCATTCGCCACCGTAAAAATACGTTTGTGCATATCAAATGAAATGGAAAATGTATGGTTGTGTGTCGCTGTTTAAAAACATGTTTTATGTGTGTGTTAGTAAAAAAGCCCTGTATATACGCATGTGCTGCCGGTTAATAGTAAGAGTATTTTGATACTCATGCGTATGATTCTAGTTCATACATTCTATAAATTTTAGTTATAATTATTTGTGCTGCGTAATTTTAAAAATATTTATAAATATTGTTGTTGTATGTTTTTAGCTAATTAATTTGTGTGTCTGCGTATGAGCGTGTTTTTTATTTCAATGCCCAAAGGTTAATTAAAACGATTATTTTGTCATTCTCTAATATGTTTATAAAGCTATTTAAAATGAATAGTGTGCATAGCTAACCGTATAAAGATAAAAACTGTAGTTCGTCAGGGCTGAGGTCTATCTCTAATACTATTTAGCATACTACTTGTTGTAGTTATGATTCACTCAATAGGCAAACAGTATGGTACTCATATAATTTATGGGCCTTATATTGTCTTATCTTCGATCACTTTTACCACTTTTCGGGCATCAAAGCTAAATCAAGCACTTCGCAAAACGTACGGCCAAAGCTTTTCTATATCTTAACATTAAGATGATGAAATCAATGCGTATAATTTCTATAGGGCGGCCTACTACAGGAACTTTTACTCATTTTTTGGCTATAATTGCAAATTCGATTGAAATTATATTTTTAAATCAAACTTCGGAAGCCTCCTCTTAACGTCCGTTAAGAATTTGTCATAAATTCTCACGAAGAAAAATATTTTGTTACTCACGCTCACATCCTTTCACGTGTGGTAACTTTTGACTTATTTCGACATTAAATAATTTTTTTTTTAATTTTCAATAGCTATAAATTTCATTATGAAAACATTAACTACTCTCAATCGTTATTTGAAATTGCACACAAAGTGACAGTAAATCACAATTGTCCTTAACATTTTTTTTTTTTTGCTTTTTCAATCACATTACCATTAGAACTACTTGCCATATAATGACTTACTTTTCTGATTGCCAATTTTCATTACTCGCTTACAAATCACATTACCTAAAATTTAAAAAAATGACGTGCAAGTTGCTAAATGAAGAGAATGATTTTTTTAGACGAAATAGATTACGTGAAATGTTGACAAATAAAAAAAATGTAAGTACTTCTCAAGAATCGATTATTTTAGTCTCACGCCTTGCTAAAATCATTAAGTTGGTAATCCAGTAGGGAAGTGCTTCCACCAAAAATGCTTAATTCCAAACTCGATTACCTTTTTTGAAATTTTTTGCTGGGTTCTTATGCGTGAAAATTTTTAATCACTTCTTTCTAGACCTTTGAATTTGGTTTAAGTATGCATGTACTGGGAAAAATTTTGTTTTAAAATGGATTAAAGAAAAAATTTATTTCCGATTTCTTCCCCGTACAGAAAATATTTTTATTGTTAGTTACCTAGAAAAATAGGTTTTTGGATAAGACACACAGTGAGAAAACAGCTGCTACTGACAACACCAGACGGTAGTAGGCTTCAAAATTCAAGACGTCAGAAAGACCGGCAGACTGGTGAACAGCTGGAGACGCCAGATAGAAAACCATCTCATGAAAGCAGATATTTTGAATAGTGAAATGTAAAAAACATCAAATGACAAGATCTTACGGAGAGTATTTTTAACGACCTTATGTTCTAAATAGGAATTCAACTAGTAAAGGTAAATATGTGGATGGCTGTATGTATTTGTTTTTCAAAATTTTTATGACACCATAATAACTTTTTAGAATTTCATACATAAATCATATACAGAATCAAACAATAAATTCAAATAGAGCATATCTATTGTTTAGATTTCCTTCACTTTCTCATTTAATTTTTATATTATTTTACGATCTGCCAAAGAAATGTATTTCCTTTGGTAATTCAAAACAAATTGAAGCAATAACAATAATGAAAGCAATGAAAACGAAATGAAAACATTTTGAATGAAATTGCATTAAAACATTCCCAAATACACAAACACACTTAACGCAAACAGGAAAAACACTGGCAACACAGTTTGAGGCGCTGGCTGCACACACACACACACACACACACACACACATGCAGTTCAATGAACGTTTGGCCTTGAGAAACGAAAATTCAATATCAACCAAAAAAATAAAAAAAATTAAAAGTAAAAAAGAAGTGAAACAAGCCACCAAAAAAGTAAAGAGTCGAAACACTAACACACAAAAACTCATAAATTTACAAACAAACAAAAAAAACTGCACTTGAACACTCAGACAAAAATTGCAAAAACACCAAAAAAATATATAATAAACCAGCCAAACTAGACAGACATAGTCGTACAAATAGATCTACACACGCAGTCCCCAAAAGAGCAGAGACTACAGTGCAGCATTTTTTTTATTTTTGTCTTTCTTTTCTGAAACTGCATAAATATTGGTATAATGAAAATCACACAAAATTATGGCAGTGGAGTAAATTTATGGCCTTTTAACCAAAAAACGAAAGAAAGACGAAAAAAATAAGCAACACAAAAACACAGCCACTCACTACTGGCAGCCAAACGCACGGCAGCGCACATTTGGTGTCTTGAAAGAGTAAAAGAAAAACGGGCAAATAAAAAAAACGTCATCACAAAGAAACTCAACCGAAAATAACTGAAACTGATCGAAACTGAAAATGCAATTTTTTTTTTGCAAGGGGGCCTAAAAATAAACAGCGCACAGCAAAGCTGAAATAAAAGCGAAAATAAAATATCAAAAAAAAAAAAAAATTTAAAACAAGAATAAAAATCAACCAAAAATACAAAACGGAAAAAACATTCTTACACAAATGACAGACAAACTATTAGTGTTTGCCTGGGTGAATTTAAAATTAATTGAAAACTACGTGCAGCAGAGAGTTTCAAAGAATTTTATATTAAATACTACAACACAGACATACACAAGTTTAAATATGACACTAAACAGATGCTGTACCTCTAGCCTATTTCTTTTTAAGCGGTCTAGATACTCGTATAATGTAATGTAATGTATGCATTACACCCAATTAAAACAAAAACTGAAAAGTCGTTAGATTGTGCTGTTACTTCGACCTATTTATTTTTTGACTGCCCAATCGCAACCTGTTGTTCATACTTCTGCTACTGAAATTCAAAGAGTCGCAGTAGAAGTTAACACAACAAACGAATAGCTACACGAAACGAAGAGTTTCAGCAGTAGAGCTGGCACACTATCGATAGTCACGACATTCGATATTTTCGATAGTTTGTTTGAAAACTATCAATACTATCGATAGTATCGAATTATTTTACAGTATGTTCACACGGCAACACTAACAGTCGTTTTTAATGTTGATATATGTATATGGATAAAAACAATTAGGTAAAAATTATAAATAATTAATTTTATGTTTGATTTTGTTCTAATTTTTCAATATTAAAAACACATATTAGTTCAGATAAACTAGCAATAATTCGTTTTCAAAAAAAATTCAGCAAAATTCAGAATGAAACAAAATAGTTCGCTCACAAATTTTTTTATATTTCAATCAGTATTCGATCGCGGATCGTGAATGTGAGAGCGAATTCCGATATTTGTTGTCCGTGTGATTATTGTGTTAGGAATGTTGAATTTCATTTTTCAATACATATCGCTCATTTATTCAAACAACGTCACAAGTCAAATAAAACTAGTTTTGAAACAATTTAAATAAGTTTTCAATTAACATACAACTCGCGAATTTTTTGTCTAATGACAAGACAACACAATTGTCTAACAGAATTATGCCATAAGAATTTTCTCTACCATGGTATTTCTCTACACGGCGCAGCCAAATAAAGATTTTCTGCTGTGCAAAGTTTTCTTGCCTAATAACGTTTTCCTGCATTGCCGGGCTTCGGCGGGGCGTAAGGATTTTCTACACCATAGTGTTTTCCGACACGGCACAGCCTAATAAACATTTTCTGTCTTGCAAAGTTGTCTTGCCTAATAACATATTTCTGGTGACCTTCTACACCAGGGTGTTTACGAGTATGCTTCAAAAAATTTTCTTGCATTTACCATTTCATGAAAGATATTGTCAAAAGCTTAAAAATGATACCAATATTGGTCATATTCGTTGGAAAACACCGTATAATCACACTATTGTACTAGAATTTCAGAGGCCCACAACTTGGAAACTAGGCCATATTTTCAAGGCTTGGAGAGGTGCCCCTAAACTTAATTTAAGCCTGAATTTTTTAGACAAGATGAAATATGACATTAATTTACTTTTTGAGTTATGACATTATTTTAGTAAGTGAGCGATTTGTGCTTATGTATTTTCAATAGAAGACAATTAATATGTTAAATTTTATCGAGTTTATTGTCAATTTGGTAATAAATTTTTTCAGCGATAGTATCGCTATCGAGAAAAAACTATCGATAGTCTAATAAAAACAAAACTATCGATACTATCGATAGTTTGCCAGCTCTATTCAGCTGTCGTCAGTTTTCGGTTTGACTGACTGCTGCTTTGAATAAATACGAAGTTAACGGAGCAGAAATATTTGTGAGTGTTTGAATGTTCCCTGCAAATAATATTGGAGTACGTGGTCCAATCTAGATGAAACAGACTAGTTACATCATGGTCCCACGTAATGCAGTCATGGATCATGTCGTTTTCATACAAGCATTCAATGTTGCACGATAAGTGTTCGTATTTAAACGAATATGATCGTTCTTTTTAGGCACTCACAACTTGTATGCGAGTAATCTATAACTGTTCCATATGGAGTAGTTTTGGGGTTAGTCCGATGTAATGCAAAGTTGGACCATGTGGTCCAACCCTAGGAAATCACAGTGTTAAATCGACCACCTTTTTTTCATATATTTGGAGTAGTTTTGTGGTACTCCTACTCCTCTTTGGACTAGTCTTCACATGCATGCATGGACTAGTCGCATTGTTTGCAGGGTTTTTTTCTGTATATACATATACAATAGTAAAACATACAACAACAACAACATATCATCCAGCAAGCGATTAAATTAGACATGACATAGCCATAAAGCCATAGCCATAACCAAACCAAAATTCAATTGGTTTCTATGCTGAGAGTTATGGCGTTATGGCGAGTCACCTATAATAAAATACAGTGTTGCTTATTAGTTTGGTTCGAACGGCTGCTCTCTATGGCTATGGTTATGTAACGTCTGATTGAGCCTTAAATTTAAACTGCAAAATCAAAAGAAAAGAAAAAACACACAACATCTCTACTACGACAACCTCCGAATTTATTTAAAGTATCAGTCAAGCAAACAGAAACCTTTTCGATCATGTCGAGAGCTGAAGGTCTTCGTTTTGTATAGCTATTTGTTTATTATGTTAACTTCCACTTCCACTTTTGAATTTGCGGAAGTAGAACTATAAGCAGAATTAAAAGAAAATACACAAATGGGAAGTTTTTAAACGCTTATTACAACTACGATGATTGATGGAAAATAAAAATATTTTCTGGCATGCTTGATGTCAAATTTTGGTGAGTTTCTCGAGCTTTTTTATCAAGCACAAACACATTTTAAACAAAATTGCAAATTGGGTGGTTATAAAAAATTTAGGCTGAACAAGCTTAGTTTCTTCTTTGAACCACTCTTTCGCCCACAAACGTTTTTCGCTTTAACTACTTTTATTTTCTTTATTGATATTTTTCGATATTGATATTTTTATGATATTGACAATACAAAATGAATTCTCTGCTATTGGAATTCCCATGATGTTGATAGCACAAAATAAAAGTCACAATTAATGCTTGATAGATGATCCAGCATGTCAGTATAGCCAGTTTTTTTCTAGAGTTTATCCCCAATTTTAAATTTGTCATCCCCAAAAATCCCAAAATTGAATTTTTTTTTTAATCAAATTTTTCTTTTCTGAAAAAATAAAATTTTTTAATTTTTTTTAAGTAATGACAAAAATAAGTTATATGAAATGTAACACTAATCCCATCAAGTACCACCTGTTAATAGACTACTATTAAATTTTGAGCAAGTCATTTACTTTGCGTTTAACAGCTGTTCAAAACATACGAGTACAATGTCGTGGAAAAAAGTGAATTTCGTGTGCTCATCAAACATAATTCTTTGCGAAAAAAAAAACCATCAATCAAGCCAAGGAAAACTCGATAAATACTATGGGGATTCTGTACCATCGATTTCAATGGTAAAAAAGTGGTTTACTGACTTTCGTTATGGTCGCACAAGTACAAATGATGCTGACACCCAAAAATGTGGAAAAAAAAAATTCACGATATAATGTTGGCCGATCGAAGGGTAAAAGTGCATGAGATTCTTGATGCCATAGGCATTTCATACGGCAGTGTGGTTTTGATTTTAAATGATCAGCTGGGTTCAAGAAAGTTATCTGCAAAATGGGTACCGCGTTTGCTCTCAGTTGACCATAAACGTGTGACAACTTCAAAGGATTGTTTGGAGTTGTTTAACCGTAATCCGTGGATGAATCCATTACTGGACTCCAGAGATCTAGCAGCAGTTTAAACCTGCTCCGAAGAAGGCCAAATTGAGTTTGTCGGCCAATAAGGTGATGGCAACAGTTTTTTGGGATGCACGCGGCATAACCCACATCGATTACCTTCAAAAGGAAAAAACAATAAACGGCGAATATTATGCCAACTTATTAGACCCATTTAATGAGGACTTAAAAAGAAAACGGTCCCATATAGCCTAAAAATAAGTTCTTTTTCATCAAGATAATGCACGAGTACACACGTGTGCAGTCTCAATGGCCAAACTCTATGAATTGGGCCACGAAGTGGTAACCCATCCGCTTTACTCTCCCTCTCTTTACTACTTTTTATTTCCAAACCTAAAGAAATTGTTCGCTGGAAAGAGATTTAGCTCCAACGATGAAATTATTGACCAAACAAATACATTTTTCAAGGATCTTGCAAATCCTTTTTTCTTGGAAGGGATACAAAAACTGGAGAAACGTTGGACTAAGTGTATTAAGTTAAAAGAGATTATTTTGAAAAACAAATTTTTGGTTTGCAAAAAAAAACTGTGTTTCATTCAAAAAGTCACGGATCTGCTTCGTATTTATTCAATAAAATTCATTTATATTGATATCTATATTTACATTTACACATAGAGAAAACAGATTCGTTATGACAACCGAATTTGTTGCCAACTGAATTTTGGCGGTTGCAGCAACTATCATAGAATTCTGCTATAGCGATTGAAATTTTCTTGTGGTACCACTATATTTTAATCATAGCCCTCAACCCAATAGTTGCAGCAACAGAAAAAATTGGTTGACAGTATGGAATTTGAAATAAATGTTATTCTTGCTATTGAAAATTTGGTTAATATAATTAAAACAATATCATAATTGGTAGTTGTAAAAGAAAAATTGGTCTTCCTTGCTGAAATGAAAATAAATAATAAACGCAAATAAAAATACACAATTTAAGAAATTTATTATTTGACATATTGTCATAAGTTTATTTTAATTGAAGTTTATTTCCTAATGGTGAAGCATGTCTATATATGTACATTTCTTCAACCACACATTTTGAAAAGCCACAAACCTGTTATCTTATGCACAGACTTTCAAAAACCATTTGAGAATTCACAAACCACAATATCCTTGAAAGTCACAAAAGTTAATTTTTTAATTTGCTGCTATAAACTATGATAGTAAACACAACCTCTAGTTAGTTGCAGCAACTGATTGAAAGTTTTTATTTTAATTTTTTAGTTGCTAATACCAAAAGTTGGTAGTAAAATCCAATTCGTAATATTTTATTTGGTTGGGTTAACCAATCAGTTAATTAGTCATGACAAAATCATACGCTCGGTTGATGCAATCAATTTAAGTATTGTCACAATCATATCTTTGTTACAATTATGCCCTTATTGCAATGAGCATGGATCGTTTTTTTGGATTAACAGAAAATTGATAGCGAGAACTGAAATATAGTTAATGCAAATGATATTTTATTGGACTAACCGTTTTCCAACCAATCTTTTTTCTGGGTGCATTAATTTAATTTGTAGTTACAAAACTTGTAAATAAAAAATTACACATAGTTTAATAAACATAAATTTTTAAGCAAAGTTTTCCATTTCAAAAACTTTAGAATCGAAATTTTCTAATTCATCAGCCTCGGAAATTTTTTTGCACATTGTACTTGTATTAAAAAGCTTTAGCATATGAGCAGAATGATTAAATTTGTCACAACAAATTATTTTAAAGTATCAGTTTAAAAGATTAAATTTGTCACAACAAATTATTTTAAAGTGTCAGTTTATTTTACGAAGTGCTTCCAATAATTCATATTCCATTTTGTTACGTATTTTCGTTTTGGTAGTGTTCATTATTGTTTAATCTGCCTCGGTAATTCTTCTTTATTAGAAACCATTGACTATGAATAATAGCAGACATTTTAGACATGCCAGACGCACCTTTCTTAGCTCAAAATTTATTCTTGTTACTAAGAGTTACAAAGAAATCCCAAAAAATCTATTAAAATTTGGTTATTATCCTCAACAAATCTCCAGATCCCCAACACAAAATTTTTATCCCCAATCGCGAAAAAAAATCCCAACTGCCAACTCTGGCCTTCCGTACAATTTGAATTTTTAAGCACTTATAACTGCACCCCCGTTCTTAAAATGAGGACTAACCAAAAAAATAATACTTTCAACATCAATAAAATAAAATTTTCGTAAAGAACGAAAACGAGTGTGTGCAAGCGACATCAATAAATTCACATTAAACAAGTTTTTTTCAACTTTTTTCTCTTGTTTTTTTTTTTTAACCAAAAGACACATGCACATGACACACATCGTAATGCCTGCATAATATTCCCAAAAACTGAGTGTGCAGACTACTGCAGCCGAAAGGAAACAAATAACCAACCTACCACAAGTCAAAATATCTTGAGATAAAAACAGCAAATAAAAATAAGAATAATAAGTCCCAATTTACACTATGCAAGTCTTATTGCTAAGCTGATTAGTTTGTTAGGGGAGAGAGACGGGGGGAAAGGAAACGTTGCTGTTCCCCTCGTCTCTCTCTCCCTGAAACGAATCAGCTTAGCAATAAGACTTGCATAGTGTGACTTGGGACTAAGAAAAACAACATTTCCAAACAATTACGAGTGCATTAATGATGTATGTATGGATCTGTGTTGATGCTTGTGTACTTGAACCTGGCCTAAAAGTGCAACATCAATAATAATAAAAAAAACATTTACAATTATCAAATTTACTCAGGCAATGCAATGAGGTGGTAAAACTGAGGCACGAGTAGCAGTTAAAGTTAAGTTATAAAAATTTATTGTATTTAATATTTTTAGTTTCCGTATTTTTCTGTAGCTTTACGGAATATTAGCTTAAATAGGCTTTAAGAAATTTATATTCAAGTCGGAATTTGTATTGGTTAAAATGTTACATATGAAAATAGAGTATCACACGAAAATAGAGTCATGGATTAGCGCCTTTTAATATCTTACCGGTAAGGCTAAATCTTCCCAAAAAACCACAGCTTTACTCAAGTCAACTTGATTGCCACAGCTTTTATGTGATATCTTTCATTTCATTTGGAAAATGTAAATTTTGTATTATTTTTATAATCAAATACACACGAAGCGATTAGCTTAACTTCGAAAAATACCCTGGGTCTATGGCGGGAATCGAACGCACCATCTTTGGACTGACAGGCTAGTCTCGCTACCACTCAGCAACAGGGGCACCCAAACGACTTTAAAAAGGAGAAATGTATCAATTATTCTATATATTTTTTTAAGTGTATAAAAGGATGACTCCCATTTGTCTGATTGCCAAAAAAAAAAAGTGGGCGTAAAAATTTTTGTAATGACAAAATCTCGAATTTTGAAAAGTGGACAAGGCCATACCCACTAAAATTTAATATCATAGTTCACTATAAGCTTTAAAAAGGCCATGATGTTGCATTTTAAAAAGTGGGCGTCATTACGCCCATTAAAGAAAATATTATATTAGCACTTCTACTTTTACGATCCTTACAAAACTTTGCAAACAATTTTATCTCCTAAAATTATAATATTTAAGCTTTAAAAAGTGGGTGGGGTAACGCCCATTTGACTAAAGTAATTAAATCTGCAATTTTAATAAAACTTGGCAAACAGTTTAATTTCCTAAAATGGTATATTCTTGTGCTTTCGAAATGGGCAGGGGCATGCCCATTGATATCTAATATTATATCGTACATGCTTCTACTTGACCACTTTTTATGAAACTTAATACACAGCTTGAGCTCTGAACGTGTTCGGGACACTAATATTTGCAAAAAATAAAATAAATTTGCACTTAAAATATAATAATAAATATTTTGAAATATAAATGGAGCCAACTTTAAGAATTAGCAGTTAAGTATAAAAAAAGCGTTCACAAAATTTTATATGGAACAAATTTAAATTACAAAAACAAAACAGATACAAAATTTATGAAAGCTAATCGTTGGATTATATAAAATAAGGAACTTAGATTCAGTTTAAAAAAAAATATTTTTATGTGCGTTGTCCATAGCGAATATCGAATTCGAATATCCTTGGAGTATGGATATTTAGTCTGACAAAATAAGTATACGCATGATACTCAGAGTATTTATTCCTCAAACTTACACTTATACATTTGTGTATTTGAAATAAGATAGCTGATGTGTATACTAAAGTGTAGCCGAATAATTACTCAGAGTATGTTTATACTTATGCGTTTGATTGTATATATGGTCGCTTGTGCTGCGTAATTTAATGTGTGTGAAAGTAGTCATTGGTTATTTGTGGTTATGCGTATTCAGTTTAAATTTGATGAGTACGTTTTCGTATGAGTATGGTTTTTATTTAATTTTTCTTATTGGCATAATATTATACAATCGGATTGGTTTCAAATTGTTGTAAATTGCGAACTACTGGGTCAATACAAATAACAATACAAAGAAAAAATTACTCCCGGTTACGTGTGATCGTTCGCTTTACATATTTCTGCAGAAAATGTCGAGCCTTATTTTCGATTTTATTGTGTTATCCAAAATAGACCTTTTATAGAAATTAAAATTCTGTGGGACTGCCCATAGTTTTAGAATTACCAAAATGCCAAAATTGCTGATAACTTTTAAGATACGAGCTGTAAAATTTTATTGCAAGCGACAATTTATGTATGTAAAACATATTTGAATATTATAAAAAAAATAATTCTCCTGAAAAATTTAATTCTTGTCGTTTACGATAAAATAGAAAATAAGGCTCGATATTTTTAAATGAAAAATTAGTAAATTTAAATTCAATTGCTGATATTAATATTAGAAATATAAAATATTATTGTTTTAATAATTTTAAGAATTCTGGGTCTCAAATGAAACACTTTGCGGTTCTATTGGTTTTTCTCCCTTTTTGCAATTATTCAATTAAAGTATAAAACTTTATTAACCCGGCACGCTTAAAAAATAATGTATGCCTCTTGATGTAATATTTTATATGCCACAAAAATAAAAACCAGATTCGATCGAATTTTGTTTATATACCAAACAGAGATATAAATGATTAAAAATTCCAAAATGACAAGAAAAGAAACAGATCTACTCTTTGGCTGTTACTCAAGATGATTCTTACAGAGGATATGGTAATTTCCAAAAAAAAAAAAGCAAAGAAAAAATTAAAAACGACACACAGAAAACAAAACCCACAACAACCAACAATATAAGGAATATAAAATAAACAAATTTTTAAACCAACTCAACTTGATTTCACACACAACCAAAAAATTAAATATCAAAAAAAAATAAAAATAAAAAAAAAATAAAAGGAAAGAAAAAAAAACTAAACCAACAGACAAGACAGCCTGCCATTATTTTGTGTATGTATGTATGTATGTTTTCTCGGTCACTAACCGTCTTCAAGGCTTTTTGTAATTTCGTATAAGTTTGGAGTATTTTTAAAAGTAATAATCGGGACAGACAAGCCAGCAGATCGACGGACACAGGCATTTATGAAGTTAAGAAAAAAAAAATTCAATACTTTATAGGCTGTATGAGTGCGCAAATTACAACAAACACGAACATCCTGAAACTCTACCACTACTGCAGTTTAACACACACAAAAACAATACGGATCGTCCGTCGTACAACAATAATGATCTTTGCAAATGCATACAAAAAAAGGGCAAATTAGTTTGAATGTCTCTCTGGCTCTTTGTTACAATTTTTAAGAGAACTGCAAAACAAACAAAAATAATGCAACGAAATTTTACAACTGACGAATGTCTGCTCACTGCACGTTGCACACATACACACACATACAGTAACACCAATATAAGCTAAATAAAAAAATTTAGGGAAAAAAGTAAATATTCTAGAAATAAAAATGGGGGAATAAAGGCAATTTATATTTTTGTTACTCAATTCTGAATTTTTGTTTGTGTTCTAGAAAAAGTTGCCGCCTGAATGGAATTTTCTGGCTAATTCTTTTTTCTATTATTTCAGAAAATTTTTAAAATGCTGTTACTCTGGGTGAATTAAAATATAAATTGTAGGGGGTGTTAAGATTAAAATTTATTTTTCAACTAACCACATACACATTCATCTAAAAGCGTTTTCTTTGCTAGAAAAAAAATTTACTTGTAATTGGCATTAAAATGAGTTCTTGAAATAAAGAGTTTGACAGAAATAATTATAATAATTATAATTATAATAATGTTGCATTTTTTCTAGAATATAAAACGACATTATTACATATCGCATCCTAAAACAAAAATATACAAGCCGCTAATTATTAAGCCCCACACATACATATAAATGGTGTTTTTTATTGAGGTATAGACCTTTAAGTTGGCATCACTTTTTTAACTGGCGGCCATTTTGTCAGCTGTCAAGTGATTAATATTTAGTTTGGTTTGCCATTTTATCATGAACAGGTTGACAAAAGAACAACGCTTGCAAATCGTGCAAATTTATTTCGAAAATAATGGTTCAGTTCGCGAAGTTTACCGCAAGCTCCGTCCATTTTATGGTCGAACTAATCGTCCATCAGAGCAATTAATTCGGTTAACCATGGATCGTTTTTGCACTACGTTTACTCTATGTGATAATACGCATCCGCAGAGACGTCGAACAGTGCGCACCGAAGAAACAATTGCCGCTGTAGAGCAAAGTGTTGAAGAGGACCCGAATGAATCGATTCGCCACCGTGCACAGCAATTGGAGCCGACTAACCGACTATTTTGTTCCCGAATTGGATGGCATGAATGTGGATGAGTTGTGGTTCCAACAAGACGGCGCTACATGCCATACAGCGCACGTCACAATCGATTTATTGAAGGAAACATTCGATGAGCGCATAATTTCGCGGAATGGACCTGTCAATTGGCCACCAAGATCGTGTGATTTGACACCATTGGATTATTTTCTTTGGGGATATGTGAAGTCGCTCGTCTACGCCAACAAACCAGAAACGTTAGGGGACTTGGAAGCCAACATTCGTGGCGTTATTGCCAACATACGGCCCCATATGCTCGAAAAAGTGGTTGAAAATTGGACCTGTAGAATTGGCTTTATTCGAGCCAGCCGCGGCGGCCACATGCCCGAAATCATATTTAAACATTAATGGCATAAAATTATCCTTCCAATAAAGCCAAATTGATGGACATTAAAACGATTTTCTTGTGTTTTATTTCAATTCGAAGTTCTATACCTCTGAAAAAATACCCTATACATTCACACTTATTTTTGTGTCGGTGCTTCGTTTTTGAGCGTAATATCCCTCTATTCAGCCTAAAACCATGTGTTTCTATGTCAATACTCTTTCTACAGCGACAATTGCACTAGTTAAAATGTCGACAACTTTGCTTTTAGGCGCGAGTAGGGATACCTTAGAGACAACAGTTCAAGTATATTTCTGGTGACACTTTCAATGAACGCGACCTTAGTTGGTTTTTCTTTTTTATTATGCTGTACAATAATGTTAAAAAAATATATGTGTATGTATGTGTTTAAGTTTGTTCCCCCAAGCCTTATAAAATTGGTGACCAGGGTCACTAAAATGTACTATGTAGTGAATTTTTGGATCAAATATCTCCATATGGTCGTAAAATAATAGTGCTAAAGTCTACTGGTAGATTTTGAATGACAACCCTATGTTATGTGTCAATAGGCGATTACATTGGCTGGGGTATACCTAGTCAATAGTACTATTGACAAAATCACTACCATTTTACTATTGACATCGAGCGAGGAAATATCGATATTGTAGACTAGAGCCCCTAAAATTTACTACTGAATCTTTGGTGCCAATGTCTCAATGTGGTCCCAAAAGAATTACTTAATCAGTAGTCACCACTACAGTCTAGTGGTGAATTTTCAATGACAAGCTTATGTTAAATGTCAATAGATGATTACATTGGCTGGGGTACACCTGATCAGTAGTACTACTGACAATGTCACTAGCAAATCGGTACAGGGATATTTTGCTCTTCTTATAGCAGGGCTGCCAAGACATATGTATATGTATATGTATATGTATATGTTATGTATATATTAGTAAAACTCTAATTCGAGGCAATTTCTCGTGTTCAAAAAGAGAACAAACGACAATGACAAGACTGTTGTAAATTATGAGATGGTAAATGATCAAACAGAATAATGGCCTGGCTCCCCTGCATAGGGGAGCTATTTGCCATCGGAAACTCATTTTGACCAAATTTAAGTTGACGTATTTTGAATATAAGCTCTCGACATGTAATTTGGCTTACAAAGCGATATAAACTTTGGCCTGATCAAATCATAAATATAGAAACAAATGAAGTTCGAACGAAAATAATTAAAATTAACCATAATCTACTTCGTCAATAGATGTCGTCAAAATATACTTAAAATTGTACTTACATAGAACTTAATATTGCAAATACAGCCTTTTTTAAACTTGCACTAAAACTCAGCGTGTAAACATAAAGAAGGTGTGTGAATTGGCTAAATTGCAATTGTTTGGTTGTAGTTTGAGAAAATTTTCAGTTTTGGAAAAAACGTTGATATGTATATATTAAGAAGAAGCTTATTGTAAACGGTAGAGATTTTTTATAAAAATTTTAATTGAAATCTTCTAGATTTTGTGCAAGTGTAGAAATGCCCTAAAACAAAAACTTATCATAATTTTTTCCGTGTTGGCATTAGATACATAGTAACTACATACATATATGTATATAAAAAAATGTGTTAAGTCCTTGTGATAACAAAAAATTCATCTTCTAATATCGTTTGCAGGCCAAACGATTTTTGGGAAACAGTGTCAGCTGTTTCTAAGGTCCAACATGTCAATAATTTATCATTTGTGACCTTTGAAGCCCGCTGTTTATAACTCCAAACATTGAAAACAAGAAAAAGATATTGCAAGAAAAAATAAAAAAATAAAATATGCAATTTAATAAATATCTTATTGAAGCAAATGAATGCAACCATATTTAAAGCAACATGATCTTTTCTACAATACTTTTCAGCACTCTATGAAAAGCATTAATATTGACGAAAAAAGACGCAATTATTGGGACTTTTCATTATACAAAAAAAAAACTTAAATTAATGCAAGCCCAAAGAAAACAAAAAAAAACTAGTCAACATGCAACACACAATTACAAAAAGTATGATGTTGCTACTGTTGTTGCTGTTGCTGCTGCTGCTGCTGCTGCTGCTGCTGCTGCTGTTGATGATGATGATGATATGGATGATGGGAAGAATGATGCATTGCAATTATGTTGTCGAAAAAAAATTAAAAACCTAAACGACGCCACCACGTTCAAAATAATGTTTTGCTGCTGATGTTTAGTCTATTGTCGTTCTTGTTGTTGCTATTATTGCAATGCAGCTGCAATTTGTGCATTAAATTCAAAGCTACTACTGACTGCAGCTTGTAGCTAACAAAGAACAAAAAATATGTAAAGGAAAAAGACAGACGAATAAAACGAATGAGCCTAAGACTAGATGCCTAAACAAATGGACGCAAGGAGGGCTACTAAATGAACAGATGAACGGACGTAACAAAGGGACGGACTTATTGAACGTTCAATGACCTCCGTGTACTTCTGCACTGCATCTATGCAATCAACAAACGGCCCATCATCATCAGCAGCCAACAAAAACATCATCATACGTGTAACTATCCCTTCAACCCGGGACAAGTTTTGTAGATTTCTATTTAATTTTTTTTTTTTTTTTTGTTATTGCTTCTTCTTTTTTTGTAAAATTGTTTTTGTTTAAATTTTTATTATTTTTATAAGTATAAAAAAATATACATATGTATTCCAATCCATGTACTCATACTCATTTGCAACATATATGGGTTTTTGTTGCACTTACCCCAAAAAGTAACGATTTGTGAAATAAAAACAAGAAAACGAATTTGCACCAACATGTGAAAATTTCAGTAGAGAACAACAACAAAATAAGAACACAAACTTTCATTCGTCCAGTTCATTCTGTTGGCTGCAAACTGCAGCCTGCTGTTCGTTTGATTATTTGTTGCATGCAACACAATGCATCATCATCGTCAGCATTGAACTCTTTACAAAAGTATGTGAGCACGTGTGTGTGTGTGTGTTGGTTTTGTTGTTTTACCCGCAAAAGAAAGAAAAAGTAAAGTTCACTTTAAAAACTGCCGGGCCAGCGAATAGTAAAACTCCATTGAAGAGTGAGTTGAGTGCGTTGCGTGGCGGAGAGTGGCGCATGCGAATCAAATGGAATTGTTGACGCTACAATATATTGTGTTGTCCATTAATGCAGCTGCTTTTTTCAAATGGTTTTTTTTGGTTTGTTGTTCCTTATTTTCTTCTCGCAAGCAACCAACACATATTGCATCTTCTTCTTTTTTAATTTAAGCGTAGAAATGTTATATTTTCCTACACCAATTGGAAATGTGATGTACCAAATTGTAAGAAATCTGTCTTGTGGATTAGAAAAGAAACCAGGTGTTAGCAGCAATATTTTGCAATTATTCCGCTTATGGCTGATAATTTCTTTTGGAAAAATACATCCTAAAATTGTAAATATTTTATCTCGATTTTAGCTATTGAGCTTTTCACACGAAGCATAATCTTAGAACTAAATATGTATTACAAGAAAGGGCTTAAACTTTTAAAATATTCCATTCCCTATTGGGTCTGTAATTTAACACTGCATCTAGCTTTGTTGGGTTTTTCTTCTCTTTCAGATATTTACGTAAATACCGAAAGGTTTCTGATCTAAGATGTATGGCTGTTGTTGTGCCCCTAAACAACAACAACAACAACAAAATCACACATAAAACAGAAAATTTTATACTGATGGGCTGCAGCACATCAAATAATGTTGGCAAAAAAAAAACGGAGTCCCGGACATAGTAAAAGCAACAGAAGCCGTAAAACAACTAAAATTATTGAAATTCACAAAAAAATGGTTCAAAATAGTTTGTAATGATGATGGTTGGTAGATAGATAAAAGAAAAACAACTTGCACAGCTCTTTCCGCTGTTTCTTTGCACTGCAAGTTGTCTTGTTGTTTGATGATGTTTTTATATACATTTAGATAAATTCAATAGAATAAAAAATTAGAAGTAACTTCACACACGTACGATTTGCCAAATACAAAAAAGGGCTGTACACTAAGAGAAAAGTTTATTAGAAATATAATTATAGAAAGCTTATAATTATCGTTATTACAGTTGTCACCATTGACCTGACGTCAATACAATTCCCAAAAAATAGGGGGTTTTCTTACTTGATTTGCTTATCCACTCTTGCTATTGACTAGTAAAAAAAATACAAAATGAATGCGAACTGAAAAAAGTTTGTGTTTTATTGGTTGGACATATCTAGATGCTTTTTATTGTTTATAATACTTCTAATGATGAGTTGATTAAGTAGCAGCGAAATGCATTTAGACGTATTTAATTAACAACCAGCAAAAACGCTATCTTAAAGAACACTTATACCTGCATGAAATCAAGTAAATTTTGTAATTGGGGTGGCGTTGGCTGAAGTAGTTAGCACGTTTACTACAAAACCGAAGAAACTAGTGTCCAACAGTCATTAGAAATAAAAACACCGCGCATTTTTCTGATTTTTATTAGTGTCTCTTTGTATCAGTTGTTGTAGGAAAGTTCATGTAATAAAGGCATAGTCACTTCTCACAGAACTATACCGACTTCAGCAGATACTAATCCTAATATAACAGCAGAGCGCCATCCTTCGTTGTGTAGCAGAATCAGCGCTTCAAAAAAAATTAATACGCCTCATTTAACACCAGAGGCGCTGCAACACTTCAGTATTTTAAAAAAAAACCTGCAAAAAGCAGAGTTATAAAAAGATAAAGCTTTCCTGTATCTCTTCCTTCACCACTTATCTTCTCTTTCACTATCCCTTTCCCTTCTCTTTCAAAAAAAAAATATAAAAAAAGCTGAAATCTTTTTCAAGTTTCATTCCGTTTACACAAACACATTCAACACAGCAGACCACCGACTACAAAATGTCAAGGATGGAATACACATGTTTATATGAGAGTGATTCTTTTGAAGATAGCAAGGCAACTGGGCGACTGGTTGTTGTCTATGCTAATTTTGTCGTTGCAGTCCAATTAAACTAATTTTTATTTCTTTGGCTACAATGAGAAAATTTAGTGTTGCGAGTAAAATACAAAATTTTGAATGAATGATATCGTACAATTAATTCATATTATTTAACAGAAACAATATCCAAAAATTGATGTAAAGCATAAATTGATTCAAGTTAATTTTAATTATTATTCGAACTCCATTTGTTTCTATATTTGTGATTTGAACGGGCTAAGGTTCGTATTGCTTTTTAAGCCAAATTACATGTGATATTTATTGATGAACAAATAACAACAAAGTCTGTTGTAAATATTCTGACTAACAACACACAGTTGAACGGAACAGCCAGCCGTTTTCATTTTTATACTTTTACATCATATAAATAGATTTCGAAAGTATAATTTAATTTTTATAAATACGAATAATTTGAACGTGACAATACTGAACTATGTATTTATACTTAAGTATGAGGTGCAGATGGTGCCGCTGCAGTATCCAAAATAATTAAGTAGCTGGCTACGAGTCTTGTCTTCTTGTAGCCTGCTATGGTGAATGTGTTTAATGCATAAGTAATCTGGTAAAAAAGGAATTTTTTATTTAAAACCTGGTACTCTGTTCAAAGTTGTGAAAAATTTTCAGCACCATTGATTATTTCGCGTGAAAAATTTGACATGTACTAAATGTAGCCCAACTCGCGATTTTTTTTTATAAATTTCTCGCTTTTATTGCTTGAAAGTATGCAACATTGTTAAAATTCCGTGCGACAAAAGCACTGCTCATGTTGTTTCGCAGCTAAACTAAAATGATGCCAGACTAATTTTGCATGGAAAGACATGATTTTATGTGCTTTTCACAACAAGAACAGAGTACTACTTTTGCGAATTTATTTCGCAAATATTTCATACCAAATACTTTTATATGTAGTTTGACAGCATTTCGCACGAAATTGTAAACAGAGTACCAGGCTTAAATGATAAATCTACTAGATTTTCTCCGAAATTGTTTTCTCTCTCATTTTAAGTTTATGCCGTCTATTTTCAAAAACGTACAAATTTCTTTCCTACAAAATTTTTTTCAAAGTGTATGAACAACATTCTACTTTAAGGTATTGTATTCTCTTCATATGTGTGAATTTTCAAACTTTTCTTTTAGGTCTTCATCATCATCAGCAGCAGCAGCAATGAAGAGCAGCGCTATGTGTTTGTAAATGAAAAAAAGAAACCAGCAAAAAGTAAAAGATAACAAAACTAGTAGCAACATCATTTGTTAACTATTTTTGGTCATGAACATAATTTTTTCTAGGATGCACAAGAGTACTTTTTCATTTTACATATACAATACACATATATATACATACATATATGTTTATATGTATATATGCACATATTTCCGTCCCTGCATGTGGCGGATGCTTTAGGGTAAAAAAGTGTAGTTTAATTTCACTATTTTAAAAAAAAAGGCTCTTGTGATTTTATAGTGAAGTCCAAGCGTTAAATATGGACTTAAAACATGTTAGAAATTCTTTATTTATTAATAAAATTAGTCGTTGTATTAATGAAATGGGTTCAACGAACGGTTTCATTCCTGTTACGAAGTGTTTTTCTTTCAGTGTAAAGTTTAGATTTTACTTGCGATATTACACGCAAAGAAAAAATATGGTTGAGGCAACCATAATCAAACAGCAACATACTATGATTGAATTATATGGTTGGAGTCAAATCATATTATTGTTAATAGAAAAGCAAACTTTAATTATATTATTATCTGAGTTAATAATAATATTATCTACAAGAACAATTGACTTTGTTTTACCTAATCTTATTATTATTAATATGACGACACTATTGTAAGATGTGACTAAAATATAATTAAGACTCACCATACCATGATCTAATATTATATTAATATTGTTAAATACGACCGCAGTATTATTTAATGTAATAATACTATATTGTTTTTTAATCATATTTTTATTGTAGAAACAGCTGTGTATTAAATTCGAAATAAAAATAAATTAATATTATTGACATAAAATGTATATATAGAAATGTATACTTACACGACATACAGACATGTCTGTATAAAGCGATACACAATTGTTTATATATATGTTTATTGGCCAACAATTTTGTTTATACTTTATTTATCTATTAATTTATTTAACACAACCCGAAATACCGAACTGACAGATGTTTCTGAAAAATAATTTTTTTTAAGACTTAACATAGTATGGTTTTGGATAACATTATATTGTTATTTACATCATATTATTTTTAAATAATAATACATTATAATTTGTAGTCATAAATTTTTAACAAAACTGTATTGTTAAAATCTAACCATATCACACCTTTTTATGGATGTGATAATGTAATTATTAAATTAAAACATTACTCTGTTTATCGTAACGAGATAAATGTTTAAAATAACAATAACTAGTTTTCAACGACCACACATTTTTTTCAGAGAACATAATATTGTTTTCTCAACCATTCTACAACCATATCTTTTCTTTGCATGTATGCTGCAGAAAATTTTCGAACAATTGATCCAAACATACTCGTCCTATATAATATCACTATCACATTGAAAAATATGACTTCACCGTTGCACTATAGGAAATTTCCCCCCTTTTTTGGCCAAAATTAATTACAGCCAAACGGGTGGACTGATTTGAACGATTTTTTGGATTTGACTTTTGGTGAACACTTAAGAGAGAGGGAGTGACCGAGAAAGTTTTTCATACACTCAGAAAAAAAGATAAGTAAATTTAACAAAAAAATTTACGAATAATTAGTTCTAAGAAGGGATTATGGGTTATAGGTTCCCGCATCAAAGATTTTTTTAGATCTTTGATAGATGATCTGGTTTTTTAAACTGCTTTTTTGTGAAAAAAAAATTTTGAGTGCACACTAACCTTTCGAATATAACAGTTGAAATTCATTTTACCAGTTTGATGAAGTAACAAACACAGTCATGTTGAAGAATGATTTTATTCAATAATTTGATTTTCGAAACCGTCAACTAAATGTAATATACATGGGTTCAAAATGCCACCACTCTCTATTTCTTCATCTTCCGCAGCTCGTCGTTTTGTTCTTTCAGATTTTTGGCAAAAAGCTATTTGTGGTCGTTCTGGTTTCGATTTAATGGAGGCACACTGCGTTTCACGTTTTCTGATCGAAAACAGCATGATGTTTTTCAAAAACTTTCAAATTTCTGGAACTATTACACCATTTTATATTCATATTTGAACAAAATGAATATAAAATGGTGAATGCTCTTTTAAATACTGTTTAAAGTTTTCGGAACAATCACTCTTAGAAATGTGTGACAAGAAATGGGCATAAATAGCCGCTCTTTTGTCAATTTCGTGTCGTGTTTCTCTAGCCATATATTCAATAATTCTGAATTTGGCGCCCACTTGAAAAAGTTTACTTTGTTTAAACTCGCAAAAAATTCGCAGATGAAATATATTAAATTTGGAAGATAATTGATTGTTCTAGAGAACTATTATAATATTATGTCTAACATATGTTATTATTATTTTGTAAGTCTATATAAAATTCTAATTCATAATTACATTAGTTAATTTTAAGCTCACTTTATTTTTTTATAGATGAGCTTACCAACATTTTGCTATGGAATGTAAAAGTACTTACCATCGGCATTACTTCCCATTTTTTAATTTTTCAAAAATATAAATTTTTGTTGCAAAATCTTTTTTTTTTGGAAGATGTCACAAAATTTAATGCACTTCAAGGTTTTCTAATAACTGATTTAGAAATCGTCATCAAAACAACTGTTTAAGTAACAAAAATTAAATTTTTATGAAAATTTAAGAAGCTATGTTTATTTTGTTATATTTTTTATTATTTAAAGCAAAAAAAGTTAACTTTGCAAAAATTCAAATTTTTACTTTTGGCCAAAAACAAAATGAGTGAAATTTCCTATAGTGCGTTGGTGTGCCGGGTGTGACCAAGTCTTCGCTATAACTAAATATTTGGATATTAAAAGGGAAGTACACAATATTTTATTATATTATGAGTTGCGCTTACTTTGTTATTATTGGAAAGCATCAAGTATGTATTATTTAGATACAGAAAAAAAAATTCACCAATTAATGTTTTCAACTATAAATTTAATTAATATTATTAAATTGGTTACATAAAAAAAACTTTAATTTATATTATACATTATTTCATAATACTTTTTTACTCTATAAATACAATTTTATTAAACTTATTAAATCTATACTGTGACGGGTGTGACCGAAAATTTTAATACTTCAATATCTAGTAAACTCTAACAGCCGTATTCATAAAAGTTTTAAACAGCATTTCAAATATTGTTTAAGCAAAATTCGGTAAAATTGTATTCATAATAGAATTTTAGCTTAAAAAACGTTTTTTAAACCTTGCGTAAATCAGCAAATTTTAAAATTGATTGCACCCATATTTAAACCAATTTTAAGATGACGTTGTTGTAATTTTGCTTCGTTTTTGTTTACATTTTTAACTCTGCCTGTATGTGTGTATGCATGTACTTATGTATGTGTGTATATGCTAGTGATATTTAGAAGAAAACAATGTAATTTATTTTATTGAAACTATTGCCGAAATATCAAATAAACTCCAAAAGAATATTTAAAAGAAAAGGAGCGATTCAGTTTCGATTCCGAGTCATTATTTTCTCATTTTATGTGTTAAAAAAAATATTATAATTGTAGAAAATTAACTAGTGATGTATAAACACTCAGAACAAACAAAATAAAGCTCGTTATTCTAGTGTTTCTTAGTCTACAATAAAATAAATCATATAAAAAGCACTTTTAACAAAGATTTGTTGTGAAATTTTTTTATTTTTTTATGAAATACAAGTTGGAACACATCTTTTATTTTAAAGAAACAATATTTCTCTGAAAAGCGACAAATAAACAAATTTAGACACGAGTACTTTGTGAATTAACAATCGTTGTTTTGCAGAACTAATATGCAAGTGACAAATCAAGGATACAGAGTTGCCACGATATTTAAAAAATAACAAGTTAATTGATTTTTAGTTAAAATACTGATTATGAATACCAATATTTAAAAAACGATATTTAGCCTTAAAATGTTTTTTAACTAATATGAATTTTAAACCTCAATCAACTTTTTTTATGAATACGGCTGTAAGTATAAAGCATACAAATTCTAAACTTCAGCAAAAAGTGATTGTGGTTTTATTAAAGATAAGAAATGTAATAAAAAAAGAGGAAGAGCAGAGTATTCGGTATATTCTAATTTCAAAACGTTTGAAAAATCGGGCAAAATACAAGAATTTATACTTTTTTACTTTATCTCTAATTTTTTTTTTCTCTTGTGGATATCAGTTACACAATTTTGATTAAAAATAACTAAATAAATTTTTCTTCTGTGTAGGATCCTTTTCGGTGGAATTGCCCATGTGTGTTTGCTTCGAAATATTAAATAAATATTAAAAATACTTTTTGACTTATTTTAATGTAATCCATTAAATATTTAGGTTAAGACCACTTTCACATTTATAATATTATATGCATACATATAAGAATATGTGTATGTAAAGTTAATTTCAAAAAGAATTGCTTCCTACTTGTAGCACTTTAGCTGTCGTTTATGTAGTCCGAGCAATCAATTAACTTAGTAAAAAAAATATGCTGCTGAAATAAGCAACGTATAAGTCCATATTTTATTTGAGATTTCTACAAATAATTGGCTAGAACGTTAGACTATCTCTATCAGTATTGGAAAATATTGTAAAATTCCGAATTTTTAAGTTTAAAATTTACTTAGAAAATATCCAGCTACTGTTTACGAGCAACTACAACCGAACTTGCTTGTCTATAAGCGTATACGTGTTTTGCATTTTAAATTATGAGCGTTTTTTTCGCTAAGAAATTCAAAAGGGGAAGGTAAGCTTGTAAAAAATTTAGGAGTTAGAAAGTTCTTGTTTTTTCTTTGCATCAAGTGTACTATAAAATATCAGAAGTCAGATGAGATCTAAAACACAATACAAATTTGTACACATTTTCTTATCGTAAAAAATCTAGTTTATTAAGTATTTGTCTCAGTTTGAAACACGTAAGATAATTTTTTTTCTTCGCTTTAACTGTGTAGATTTCTCTTGGGTTACCCTACATTATGAGCATTTGATAGCTGATGATGTTCGCATTTGCATATTGCATGTGTGCTACAGCAATAAATTGTTAATTTTTTTTGTTAAGTTAAAATTTATTCTATATCATGAAGATATTTTGTTTTAGGTTAAAATAAATAAATATTTTATCAGTTTGATATTTATACAAGTATACAAGTGTGTGTGTGTGTGTGTGTGCAACAAGTTTTGCGGAATTTATTAGTTATAAACAGTGTGCACACTTCTACCGATATTCGGTAGATTCTACCGAATATGTTTGTGAATTTAACAATCTATCAATTCTACCGAACAAGGCCTGAAATCTACCGAATATTGTTATTTAGTAATTTAAGTCGATATATGTGTAAATTGCCTATTTTGCCACATAGCAGTGCGGCCGCAGAGCGGTCATTTTCTGTCATGAAAATCATTAAAACAGAACAAAGAAATCGGTTAAAAACTAAAACTATAAATAACCTTAAGGCCCAACTATAATATGAATAAGCTAGCTTAAGCAACTGTGCGGTTACATATAAAACGCATGTGGCAAACTATAATGTACTTAACAAGCTTTTCGTCAAGTTTCGTCAAATGTCATTTGCTTAAGTAAAGTGCCAAACTGAACGCACATTCCGTAAGGAAACAACTGTTTGTGCACTTTTTAAACTCAAACAAGCAGCAGCAGAAAATATTCATTGATTTTAAATATTTTTTTATTGTTTCTTATTTTAAACTCAGAAAATAAAGCAAAACTTTTATTTTCATTGTTTGTTTTACAATACACATATACACACATACACATGTATTTACTTATGTATATTCACTGTTGTACTTTTTAGTAGGCAAAACAAATAAAACAAGTAATAAGGTGATGGATATATTTATATGTGAATTCTTAATAGATTAGGTCATTCTTTCAAGTTAGTTTGATTTAATTGCATTCATTTAGGAGTTATGAGAAGAAACAAAATTACTACAAAGTTATTGACAATACCTAGATGTGCAGCTGTCGCTAAAGAATACTTAAGTGCATGTAAGTACATTATGGCCACCTAATAGTGGGTACACACTTTGCAACGTGTTTACGCAACACGTTTATATTTCATGTTGTATATTTTGATACAGACTATGCAACCTACAAATGCAACCGCCAATGCAACCTATAAACATCAAAACATTTTGATATTTTCGAAACTTCGAAAGCAACTTCGAATGCAACCATAAACAAGACTACACACTATGCGACCGACAATGCAATCTGCCTGGTTGCATAAACACGTTGTTAAGTCTGTACCTACCATAAAAGTCACATCTGAATTGTTTAAGCATTTGACAGACTTATCGTTCAATTCTGACATTAGCTTAAGCCAGCTTATTCATAGTATAGTTGGGCCTTTACTTGTCGATATTTAAACTCTTTGGAGATATTTTTGTCTATAGTTTTACTATTTCAATAAAATTGAATAATGTTAAAAATATGAAATTTTTTATTTAAGGAATATTTTCTTACAACATAAAATATTTCGTGCAAAAGATTCTAAATGTTGCAAATCTTTATCTCAAAATAAATTTTCCGAAATTCAAGAAATTAAAAAGATTATGGAGCAAAAAATCTCATTATGGCCACCTAAAAGTCACATCTGAATTGTTTAAACATTTGACAGACTTATCGTTCAATTCTGACATTAGCTTAAGCCAGCTTATTCATATTATAGTTGGGCCTTTATATTTGCCAAAGAATTGTGCCTTGGGGATGAAATATTTATTCCTACCAATGATTTAATAATTTTTGCACAAAAGTTTAAATTCATAAATGGATCTTACATATAATCTTTGTAGTTACAAATGTTTGTCAAATAAAAGTTATTTTAGTAGCTTTATAAAACCTATGTACAAGAACTGAATTCCTGTTATTTATGTATATTATTTTATATATGCATAGCATATCTATATAAAGGGTAAGGGCAAATAACTGGGGATGACACTTTTTTTATTGGAAATGCTTTATTGTTTATGGCAGTTTAATTTCCAATCACATGTGAAGTTTTAAATGCACTTTTGGAACTTGTTCAGTTTGATACTCCTTGCACTTATCCTTTATATATAAGTACATATATTTTGTTATTTTTATGTTTCTTTGAATTGCTATTTTTTATGTTTCTAAAAAAATAAAAATAAAAATAAAATAAAAAAAATTCTACCGAATTTCATTCAAATCTACCGATTTTTTTTGTCGATTCTACCGAACTTAAAAAAAATTAAGTGTGCACACTGGTTATAAAACTATTGCTACTCATACAGTTTGCATTTGAGAGAGCAATTTTTCAAATAAACTTCGTTTCAAGTGATGGCAACCGTAATGTTTTAATTTAAAATCCTTCATATGATTAACATAAGTCGGCATGAGGTAGAATTTCTGTTGGAGTATTTTGTATTTAACAAATATAATTCATATTTATATGAGACTATTATGTGCAGTAAATTCTGCTTTCTTCAGTCTGTTCAGTAGGTTTTAATTTTTTTCTCACACAATAATTTATGATTAATTTCTAATAATTCAATTTAAAAACATAGTTCAAAATTACTAAAAATTCTGATAAACATTCATTAACACAATTGTAAAATGAGTATTAGTAAGACCATGAAATAGTATAAGAGTAATAATTCCACTTATACAAAAAAGCAAATGCCTTAAAATATATAAATGTTATTTTATTTTTTTCCTATTTGAAATAAAATATATTGATATACATACATACATCAGTTTAATAATAAATTTTATATTTTATAAGTTTGTACAAAAGAAAATAAATAAAAAATTTTAAATTTATATAATTTATATAATTTATATAACTGACACAAAAGTATTTCTTCGCCAGTTATGTATGCAAGAAAAATATAAAAAAACCTTAAGTTTAGTATTCAGTATTCAGTTTTAATCAATTAAATGAAAAGTATCGCATCCCAGCTAAGAAAAAAATATGTATACATGGAGCATGTATGATATTCTATATATGGCTCAGATTCGAAAAAATGAGAATATATAGATATATAATTATGTACATATATTCATTTATTTGCATATAAATAAACATATATATATATATATATATATATATATATATATGTAAAAAAAATATTTGGTTGTAGAATGGTTGAGAAAACAATATTATGTTCTCTGAAACAAATGTGTGGTCGATGAAAACTAGTTATTGTTATTTTAAACATTTATTTCGTTACAATAAACAGAGTAATGTTTGAATTTAATAATTACATCCATAGAAAAGTGTGATATGGTTAGAGTTTAACAATACAGTTTTGTTAAAAATTTATGACTACAACATAATTTATATTATTATTTAAAAATAATATGATGTAAATAACAATATAATGTTATTCAAAACCATATCATGTTAAGTTTTTTAAAAAAAATATTTTTCCGAAACATCTGTCTGTTCAGTATTTCGTTTGTAAGATATCGGTAGTGCACGAGTGGCGTTAAATAAATGAATAAATAAATAAAGAATAAACAAAAGGGTAGACCAATAAAAATATATAAACATTTGTGTATCTCTTTATACAGACATGTCTGTATGTCGTGTAAGTATACATTTCTATATATACATTTTATGTCAATAATATTAATTTATTTTTATTTCGAATTTAATACACAGCTGTTTCTACAATAAAAAGATGATTAAAAAACAAAATAGTATTATCATATTAAATAATACTGTGGCCGTATTTTACAATATTAATATAATATTAGAACATGGTATGGTGAGTCTCAATTATATTTTAGTCACATCTAACAACAGTGTTGTCATATTTACAATACTAAGATTATAATATAATTAACTCAGATAATATTATAATTAATTTAGATAATAATATTGTTAAAGTTTTTTTTCTATTAACAATAATATGATTTGACTGCAACCATATAATTCAATCATAGTATGTTTTTGTTTGATTATGGTTACCTCAACCATATTTTTTCTTTGCCTGTAGTGATGTAACGAACGTCAATTTTTGATATTCGAGAATATGAATTCGAAGACGAATATTTGAAACGATATTTGCGAATATGAATGCGAACACGAATATAATATATGAAATTTATAGACATTAAATTGGGGTTCTATTTACGCCTGCAATATGAAATATTAAAAAAATTGTTATGAAATAAGAATTAATACTCCTGTTGGCTTACTTTAAAGTTAATAAAAACTGCCCAAATTTTAATGATCGTCAGTAAATCATATTTGAAAGTGCTACAAAGCACAAATTTCTAAAAAAAAAAATTAATGGATTCGTACAAACTAATATTTTTATCCATTTATTTAAATTTAGTTTAGGATTTATGCATTTATTTATTTCATTATTTTGGAAAAATATTCGTATTCGTAATTTCATTAAGAATTTCATATAATGAATTTTCATTACGGAAATGTTCACGAATTTTTTTGCAGCAGCCCAAGACAAGAGAGTTACAGGGAGGAGATGACGCAGCACGAATCTCTGAAATGTTTGTTTGGTGCTTTTTTAATCTGATTTATTTCGTCACTCCTTCTTTTCGATAATAAAATAAGTTTCATGCAACAAATACAAAATCAATCTTAGTTCATTTTATTTTCAACCGACTCCAAATGTGATTATCAATTCATCGTTTTTATATTTAGTTGAACTGTAGTGAATTTTAATCAGAAATAATTTCTTATTCGGTCTTAAGTTCAGTAGTTTCAATTTTTATTGAATGAAATATTTTTATTAATTAATGTGAGTTTCTAAAGAAGAGAAGAAAATAAAAAAATATTTCTGTTAACAATTCGTCTCTATTTTTTTTTTTGTGTTACTTCATAACTCGGCACATTTTAGAGCGATTAAAAAATTTGTTTTTTTTTTTTTTTTTGTCTGAGAGGGTATAGCTGCCAATCAGTCTCATTGTAAAAAAGTGGGCGGGCACACGCACAATTTCCTTTATTTGATTTTATGAGATAATACTTATTTTATTGCTGCGAAACCTATAAAATATCTTTGTTTCTTGTAATTACACAATTTGAAAGTTGAAAAAATGGGCGGCGTTACGCCAATTAAAATTTATTATTATATTTCACACGCTTATGCTTAACCGATTTTTGCGAAACTAACCACATACCTTGAACTCTGAAATAGACACAATCCTCCATTTAAAAAAATGGGCGGAGTCACGCCCATTAAAATTTAATATATTATTTTAAGTGGTTCTACTTAACTTAACACGCACCCTGAGCTCTGAAAAACACGCACTCTTGCATTTAAAAAAGGGGCGGAGGCACGCCCAATAAAATTGAATTTTATAATTTACGTAATTCTTCTTATCTTCTTCTATCAGATCTTTGCATTGAAGGCGGGTTTTTTTTTTTGACAGAAGGAATTATTTTTATGTTACTTCATAACTCGATACGTTTAAGACCGATTTTAAAAATTGTTTATTTTCTGAGAGGGTATAGCTTCTACTTGATCACATATTTAAAAAAGTGTAAAGGACACACCCACTAATTTTTTTATTTGCTTTTATGCTATTTTACTTAATCGATTGATACCAAACTTATCCAACACGTTGAGCTCTCATAACGACATAATTTAGAAGTTTATAAAATAGGCAGAGCCACGCCCAACAAAAGTTTTTATTTATTATACTCCACATGCTGCTATTTGACTTATTTTTACAAAAATTCGTACAAACCCTTAACTGAGAAAAACGACTCTATCTTGCCTTCAAAAGAGTAGGCATGACCATGCCTATTAAATTGTAATATTATAATTCACTTGCTTGTACTTAACCATTTTTTACGAAACTTGGCAAACACCTTGGGAGGGGCCATGCCCTTTAAAATATAATATTATATTTAATATCGTTCTACTCTATCGATTTTTATAAAACTTTGCACACGTGCTGAGCTCTTAAAACTACTTAATCTTGCGTTCGAAAAAGTGGGAGGGGCTACGACCATGAAAGTTTAGTAATATATTGCATGTACTTTTACTTATCCGACTTCCATGAAAAATGAAAAGGAATTACGGTTCTTAGAATGGCATAATTTTAAGCTAAGAAAAGTGGGCGGGGTCATGCAAACTAAAGATTAATATTCTTCTATCTGATTAATTTTTAAGAAAGTTGGCACACACCTTGAGCTCTGAAAGATACGCGATGTTTTATTTCGGAGAAAAGTAGGAGGACCTTGACCACATCCCTAAAAACATCAACTTGATGCTCAAAATTTTAATATAAAACTTTTTAAGAAACATTTAAATAAATTCAAAAATAAGCACTAAACATTGCAAAATAATTTAGATTTAGTTAAGTAGAATATTTTAATGTATTCGTGGGGATTTCCCCAGGCTAATCTTTGGCAAAGTTTTTGTTTTAGATTTTTAATAAAACAATTTTCTTTCTGATGTGTAGTTGCTTTTTACATCTTTATTTGATCGACTTTTTTATATATTTGTAATCATATTCATAAACGGTGACTTTGACTTAAAATCACTCTACTTCCGTATAACAATATCTTGAAAACAAAATCTCTAAAACTACCAAAAATAACACGCAGCTATTGCAAACTATAAATGAAGCATCACACTTGCCAAAAGAAAACAAAACAATTCGAACAATTCAAATTTTTATTAACACATGCCATTCATTGCAACACAACACAACATAAATGTATTACAAAAGTATAACGCTTAAGGAATAATTGGCATTAAAGTCAATATCATTACTATAGATATTTATGTTGCACTCTTTAAAGAAGACATGCAGCACGAGGCACCCATCATATATACAAGCAAATGTGTACGTATGTATGTGTGTGTGTATATCCATCTATCCGCACATGGACAATTGGGTAAATTAACATCTTAAACATGATGTTTTCATGTTACACGGTGGATCAAATGGTATTTGCAAACTGTCCGCCTTCAGCAAATAGTGCCACTCCTCACTTCATTGTTACCGCTGCTTTTTCTTCTTCTTCTTCTTTTCACAATTTCTTTCCATATAAGCTTTTACAACAGCATTTGTGTGTGTGTGTGTGTGTGTTTGTGTATTCATGTTAAATGTTTGTTTGTAAAAAGTGCAACATCAGCATGTGCCACATACTAAGTATTGTATGCAACACGTTGTATTTGTATGATTGTCTGACTATTTGTATGGGCATGTATTAGATGCTGATAACAATAATGATGATGACGACAACATTGATGTTGCAAAAGCCGAACTAAACTACACAAATGTTTAAGTTTATTACCGCACACCAAGCCAGTGAATGAGTGAGTGAGTGAGTTAGTGTCTGTCTGACTAACTGGCAACAAGTGCCGAGTTTAACAATACTACCGATAAATAAATATGTGCATAAATGCATGCAACGGCACAGGCATGGTGGTGGGCGTACATTGAAAAATATTTGGAAAGGGGTTTTGCTTTTACTAATAAAAAAAACGAAACTAGAGATTGAGCTAGTGAAATTTCAATACATATTTTCAAGATAAATTCCAGTTTTAGGATAATACAGTAGTTTCCGCTAAATTAATCCAATTATTTTGCACATTTAATTTATTTGTACAGCATGCAGTTACATTAGTAAATCAATTAACAAAGTATCGTATAAATCACGTACAAGGGTAAAACCACCAAAAAATATGCAATTTTCAAAAATCAATTAAGCGGAAATTACTGTACTAGAATAAATATCACCTTACAATAACGGCAATCATTCTTCTCACTTAGACTTTAAATTAGATTTCGCTTTTTGATCATGCTTGTTTTTATTACATGCGTAATTTAAGAAAACTTTTAAGCGAAATAAAAACCATAGTTCTTTATAAAATTTTTTTGATAATAACCAAACTTACATTATGAATTTTTTTTTATAAAATTAAGTGCATGTTTATGATTTTATTATGCTAAAGTTCGTTTCGATTTGTAAGCCAAATTACATGTCATAACTATTAATGAACAAATAACACAGAAAAAAAATTGTAAATAATTACAACTAATTTATTTGTAAATACAAATAAAATATTATTTAAAAAGGCACCTACAACGATTTTTGTAAATACAAACACACATTTGTAACATAAGAAAACAAAATCAACTCAATTATTTCCAATTAAAATTATTGTGTTATTCACAATTGAGTTGTTAACAAAAAAAAAAAAACAAAAATTTTTAATGAATTTGTTTTTCAAATTCTAATGTGTTATTTTTCGTTGTTTGTTTAATTTTTTTACAAATTGTTTTTTATTAAATTTTAATTTAAAGATGTTCGGGATGAGTCGAACCTCTTGACTTATAGACTAACGTACTTACCACTCAGCTAAAGACCAAATCGTTATTGGGTACGCAAATAATGAATACATGTAAAACATGATTTCTTATGTTTTTTCTGCATGGCGCATTTCGTTAATACAATCTAAAAATAACTTTGTTGATTAAAAAAAAAACTAGCCACGACGTTTTTCGGCTTCTTGTCGGAATTTACACGTATACAACACCAACAATCAAAATAAACAACAACATCAGTACATGACCACGTTGAATCAATCAACAAGCAAGGAAAACACCAACACAAACAAATGAAATTAAATGATATTTTAAAATGCCTGGAATCCATAAATACAATATTCAAGTTAATGACAAATATTATTGAATTTAAAAATTTTATTCAACAACATGGTTTTGTTGAACATAAATCTTGTATATTTTTTTCTGTGAACACCAAAGTTAATTGTAAATATTCTGACAAACACTTAGTAGAACGGAACAACTAGCTGTTTTCGAAGTCCCGTATGTCTTCATCATCAGTATTCTTTTGCGTTTGGTTCACTGTGTGTGGTGTCAGTTGATGTAAATTTCTGCTTTATATACTCAGCTTTCTATTGCAAATGGAATATGTGAATTGTTTTGATTCATCGTATTTCAATTTGCTTAAAGCTTTTTTGTAATGAAAGCTCAATTTCACCATCTCTTAATTTACAACAGTCTTATTTTTAAGTACAAGGTTTTTCCTGAGTGTAATTAACTCGCTGAGTAATTTGCGCGATTCAGTGTCACAATGTGGCAGCTACAATATTTAGAGTAGACTTGGATTTAACTTGTTCATTAGTTCAAACCAAGTCTAATTTAGAGTAGACTTGAAAAGGTTCAGTAAATCAAAACACAAAATGTAATTCTAGAGGCTTAGTTTCTCTCATCGTCTCAGGCATTTCAAACTCTTCTCAACCTCGAGTAATATTCCCTTAAATTAAAGATGGAACTTAAGAATTCCTGCTGGCCTTTTTGGATATATTTAAAATGATAATGCCTACTCCAGCCATTTGTAGATTTAAGCAAATTTAACTTTACAATAAAGCTCATTTTAAAACCATTTATTTCTCTGCTTCAACATAAAAGTTTAACGATTCCAATAAAACTAAAAGTCCCAGCTACAGCTCTGATTTCGTGTAAGATTGTTGTTAATCCAACTAAAGAAAATGAAAAAAAATAAGAATAAGGAAAATTGCGCGGATAAGCCAAACTACCAGCCGGCTGATCAACTTGCTGCTTAAACTTTTGCAAAAAAAAAAAAAAAAAAAAAATACAAAAAGTAATCGTGTGTTTTATGAAATGATTTTTTTTTCATGTGTTTTCACTGCTGCTGGCAGGCTTTAAGGCTGGCTTCCGTTAAATGTATTACAAACTGCAGGTTTATGTGGAAGGAAACTAAGTGCACTCCTATAACGTGTGGCACAATGCGATATTAAACAGTGTAGTGTGGTATGGTCTGGCGTTGTGTGGTGTGGTGTGGTGTGGTTGGGGTATTATATAATCCATGGTCTCACGAGCATGGGTGCTCTGCACATGATAACGATGCTGAGACAATGATGATGACGATGATGATCTTAAGCTGGAGCTTAAACCTATGTTAGCTTATATTTGCCACAAGTACAACAACAATTGTGTTGAGGCTTAGCACTTGCGCTTTAAATACAACAAATAAACAAACGAACGAATAGCATACAGCATTACTTGTAGTGTGACGGACTTACTAGGAAAAAAAGACAGACAGTGTGAGAGACGGACAGATCTGTAGTACCAAGACTGCATTTTGTGTTGGCTACTTCTGATTATTATTGAGACAAAAGGTATAAAGAGGCGCTTGGATCAGACTTAGATTCATTCATTCATGCACCAGCAGTAAAATATACAAGGTTGTGTAGTACAACTCTCCTAAGCAACATAATGTAAATAAGTAGTCGTAAAAATGTTTTAGACCAGCTACTTGATGCTACTGTTTTAATAATGTTTACATGCATATATTCATATCTCAATCAATGCTAGTTGGGCGTCCGGCTGACTGGCTGCCCTGACTGACTACAGCTTCATCCTCCTCATCTTGCAGTGCAGCAGTATCCTTTAGATAGCAGCACCTCACCTTCACGACCTTGCTTTCTTTGGCAAACGGCCAGCCGCAAAAGTATGGCTGGAGAGTGATGACATGGCGTGGCATGAAGTGGTGAAGTGTTGCTGCAATTGTTTAATACTTATTTTGGCCCCGTTAAGCTGGTGGTCAGTTATAAGCTTGCAGTTTACAATTTTAGCAGTTTTATTTTTCAATTTTAGTACTCGTACCTGTAAGTTTGTATGTAGACAAAACAAAAATCTTCTGTCTAAAAGTGAGTACAAATGTTTATTATTTTATATGATTCACTTCGAGTGTCTGTTAGTTTTATGTTCTTACCCGAACCGTTTCTATGTTTGTATGTCTCTCTGTCTGTCGTTATTTCTATACAAGTATATTTATAATGCTGCAGCAACAACACAATTGCTGTTGCCTTTATGTCTACTGAGATATTCTTTTGTGGCTCGTGCCTCAAACAGCATTTGTTATTTAACAATTTGTTAACAATGGCAATAAATCCATTTGTAGTTAGTGCAATTTACCATATTCCATGAAGAGTTATTATCTTGTTTTCCCTCTCTTTCGCTCTTTTATTTTACATTTCAAACAATACAATCCACCGCAAAGAAGAATAAAAGACATCGACAACATATTTCATTCATATCTGTTCGTGTTATAAAAGAAATTATATTCGAAATTTCGGAAATATGGAAACTGAAATTCATTTTAGAATTTTGTGGTCTTTTCTTT
The DNA here is from genome assembly GCA_949987645.1 of Tachina grossa. Classification (NCBI taxonomy): domain Eukaryota; kingdom Metazoa; phylum Arthropoda; class Insecta; order Diptera; family Tachinidae; genus Tachina; species Tachina grossa. The sequence goes on along the minus strand of OX465274.1, from coordinate 169,858,224 downwards.
AGTGAACAAGTCAATTAGGTCGTTTATAGTTATAATACAATGAATTAAGTATGTTTGCATAATTTAAAGAGAATTATTTAGTTTTTTTTTACTTTCAACGAAAAATTAAGCTGATTAAATATAAAAATAATTGAATTAAGATTGGATTAAGCTTAAGTTAATATATGTGTGACAATTTTTAAGAAACATATAATACCAAATAGTTAATTGTAAATATTTTGACAATTACTAGCAGAACGGAACAACTTGCTGTTTTCGAAGGTCGATACACCTTCAAATTTATACTATGTTTAGACGACGAGTTGAATCGCATGCTTCGCTCTCTGAATCTTGTTTTTAAATCTTGCCGTTTGTACGACGCCTTCGTGCTTCGTGTGCAGCGTGCCAATTTAGTGCATTTCGCACTAGATTTAGTGCTTTTTAATTCATAACAGTCCGGAATTTTTCAATTAGGTGCTTTTTTTAAATACCTGAAATTGGTGCTTTTTCAGCTTTGACTTTAGTGCTTTTAGTGCGTTTAACAAATCCACTAAATATAAATTTGTGATAGTATGGTGGCTTTACACAAAACAACAAATATACATTTTCCACTTTTCTGTGTGATTGTCATAAGTAAAAAACGGAATGTGCTACAGTAAGCTTCTTGGTACGCTTTTGTAGAAAATTGAACACTCTATAAAAAAATTTAAAATTAAACTAAATCTGAAATAAAAATATTTTTAATTTTCATTCCATTCACTTATTACAGCTATGGCTAAAATAAATTGAAAAACTTATAAAATTGTTTTATATTTCTCTATTATAACGAAAAACACTTCCTTGGCACTTTTTAAAAGGCCTGTTTGTATTTTGTATGGAACTTGGTAAACATTTTCTAACATAATATTTCTGTTGTTTTCTTGAAAAATCGTATAAATTTAGGGTAAATTTTATTTGGATTGTAAATAACTTTTGATCCAGCTAACTTATCAAAAAATTTTATATAACTTTTTTTATAGAGCGTTTAATTTTCTACAAAAACGTACCAAGAAGTTTACTGTAGAACATTCCGTTATTTACTTATGACAATCAGAATGAATAAAGTCAATTTATACCATGTAAATCGTATGGGAAATTGAAAAGTGCGATGCGCACCATCTCACCATTAATATTATGAGCTGATATTTTAACAGGCCTATTTTTTTACCTAAACTAAAGTTTGAAACCTGGTTCTAAGAAAAACAAAGAATTTTTTTTTCTTTTGAGAACACCCTAATGTACATCCATACATAGTAAGTAGTTTTTGTTAATTCATTGACACATACCTACATATTTATACGCATGTACATATACATAAATAAATACAAATTCTTTCGATTTGTATGCTAAATACACGCAGAATTCAATTTATTTCGATTCTAGTTACAATTACTGGAGTTACAATAACAAATTGATGGACTCGATATCGACCAAAATCCTACATTTCCACATAAATTTTAATCAAGTGTTTTGATATTTCGTCTATACGGAATGATTTAATTTAGGCAGTTATATAAAAGAGTACAAATAAAATTTTAATTGAAATCTTTATCCTGTAAATAAAATTACTTTGTTTCTGAAGTTTAGTTTTATGGATTATATAAGCTTACGAGTTCTACTTTATTTTTCCAAAATTATTATATCAAATATCCCATTACAATTGTTTAATTTGCTTTTGTCCTGAACTTAAATTATTTTCCTACTCATATTCTACTTATAACTGAACAAAATCGAAATATGGCTTTATTGCATTTAGTGCTTTTTGTTCTGAAAAAGTTGGCATCACTGTTCGTGTGGCATCTTTTTATTTATATTCACACATTCATACATATCATACGTACGCATATACATACCCAGTGGGAAAAGGTAATGAATAGTAAATTATAAGGTAATGCACATCATGTATGATTTTTCATTTCTGAATTGATTACTGTTAACACAGAACATGTCCTAGGAAAGTAATGAATTATTTTAATTATGTTTGATCAAATTACCCTATCGCTTCTAAGGGATGCATTGATTTGCTTTGAAAAAATAATACTTCATGTAATTAATGCCTACTTTTCCAGCTGGGTACATACGTATCATATGCACGTATATACATACATACACGTAAGCATACATACTTACATACATTCGACTCATTCAAGATTTAGTTTTTGAATGCATCCCTATATTTTCTTCTTATTTTTCCTTTTTTTACTATTCATAACTTAATTAAATTTATTTATATTAAACTCACATCTATGTTTTTTTGGTTTGATTTTATTTGTTCAAACCCATACATACACATATATACATATGTATACATATTTTGTTTTGATAGCTGGTTCAGCTAAACTGCCGATAAACTGCAATAAAAGTTGGAGAAGATACCAATTTTACGTGCTTCGCAAGTAGATTCATATTGAATCTACTTGATTCGCTCTCATAATTTTGTATGGCGAAGCAAGTTGATTCGGTAATGATTGGGGTGTGAAGCATGAATAGAGAGCGAAGCACGTATCGTGTAAACATACTATTAGCGTTCTTGTGTTTGGTCCACTGTGTTTGGTTTCATTTGATGCAAATTTCAGCTTTATATACATACAGCCTTATTTATAAAGGCTTGATAAATAAATTTTGTATGAAAATATCGAGCCATTACCGCCAAAGAAGCTTAACCAACATGATTTACGAAATTCGTTTCTTTATAAAAATCATTAACTCATTATTATTGGCATTATCTGCCAAAATTGTATAGCCTTACGATAAACAGTTTTAATTTTATAACAAAAACAATTTAAGCTTAAGTTCAAACTAATTTTTGTTTACAGCTTTTGTAACAGCAACTTGTAACTTAAGCTAAAATTTCCTTTTGAAAATAAATCAAATAAGAGGGCTTCATTCGGATTAGCCGAATATTAAATGCCCTTCAGCGACGTCGTATGAAGTACATGCTAGAGACCTGCGTAAACAGTCTTGAAATGTAAATACGCCTTGTTTTTATACCTTTTACCAAACAATGGTAAAAGGGTATATATAGGTTTGTCGTTCCATTTGTAATTTCCACAATATTAATAAGCGAGGCATTAAGTATATATATTCTGGATCCTTATGCATAGGGAAGACGAATAAGCAATGTCCGTCTGCCCGTCTGTCTGTAGATGAAATCGGTTTTCCGAAGCTCCCAGAAAAGCTAGAGACTTCGGTCTTAAATTGGTGTGTTAGAAATAGTCTAAAACAGATTAGTATTAAAAATCAGCAAAATCGAGCAATTTCAGAGCTTGAAAACTCAAAATTTATTTTGCCATATTAAAGTAACTACCGAAAACTAATTTTTATTGTTTTTTTATTAAATAAACTTATTTTATACTCCAGTATGAATAAAATTGGTATTTTTAATTAAAAAAATAATTTAAAAAATTAAAAAGACGTTTTCAGGGTTGGAAAACTTTAGCTCTTTTTATACAAAAGTAACTTACTAAAACAAATGTTTCCCTTTTTTTCTATAAATTAAACATATCTTATATTCTTAAAAGAAAGAGATTGTTGTAAGAAATCAGTAAAATCAAAAAGGATGATTCCAGGGTTGGGAAACTTACGCTATTTGTGGTATTTTATATGCCATATAACTGGGTCTAATTAATTTTTTTCTTTTTCTTTATATATATATATGATTTATATTTTACATTTTGAAAAGAAAAGTTTGGTGTAGAAAATTATAAAAATTAAAACATCGGCCAGGCGAATTTGGTCGCGTGTGTTTGTAGGTAACCAGGGAAGTCATTAGGATTTGCTTTGGGCTCCAAACTTTTTTCTAGACCACCTTAATTTTTGTTTCCTTTTTGGAATCCACTAGGCTGGCATGATATTTTGTTTGTTTGTTGTAGTTGCTGGACCTGCAGATGGGTTGGCAAGAAACACTACAAGACGGCGAGCCCCAGCCGGGAATACACCAGCATGCCCGCACGGCTAATCATCTGGCATGTTACGTTATCGTCACAAAACACAACTACACTACAACAATATTACAAAAATCGAAAAAGAATTCCCTAGAAAGAAGAAAGTAAAATCAAGACAGAAACTGAAAATAATGCAAGTTAAAAGCCTTAGAAACCATCAGTCAAGATAGAGACAAGAACCTCCATCTTATTTAATGATGCTAATACTGAGAATGATGATGACCATGATTTTTACTCACAGACTTCCGATTCCGAAGGCACTTATACCGATTTATCAGTCTTATTATTATAAATTAGATACAAACTATGGTCCACATAAAGATTTCAATAATGAATGGAAACTTGGTGATAATAATAATAATAGTGTTCAAATATGGACTCTAATAGTGGGGTTATTTTTTTTAATGATTCATAAAACATCAAAAAAAAACTATGACAAATTTGAAATTGAAAACTAAATAAAATATATAATTTCTACTAATGCATGTATACAGAATCATCATTTTTTTATATATAGAAATTATACTAAAACTCGTGATCCATTGAATATACCCTAACAAAACTACATACAAATATAGACGATAGAGGAAAACACACTTTCGTCTGAAATACTCGTAAATTTGTTCAAAAAATTTTCGTTGTAAAGCAGCATTATCTTCACAACGTTAACTATACAACTTGGCATGAAACATTCAGTATGTCTTGCGAAATGTTTATAGTTTTATTAAAATTTTATTTTCGAATTTTACCAAAGTTTTTTAGTCTTAAGTTAATTTTTAATATTTAATTTATGCCATTTACTATTCTTTTAACTAACTTCTTAAAAAAAATTCATCTCAACAGCATATTTTATCCGCACAAGATTTCAATGACGTTGATATTTGGAATGAAAATAGTTTCGAAGACACTTTCAAATTCAATTAATACTAGAAAACAACTTAAACTAAACAGTACAACACTCACTTGATCAAAAGTTACAATAATTCATTAAACACATATATGAGTTAAGCCTGAAAAAAACAGTTTTTCTAGATTATAGAACACATCTGCCCATCATCATCATCATCATCCATCATCATCATCATCATATGAATCATTATAACAAATCTCTAGTACACAACATGTGAAAGAATAGGAGCGACCATCTAATTGATATTCAATATATAAAAATTGTTGATTTTATGTGTGCTTAAGAGTATAACTTACTTATTTTCTCTAAAATACGCATTTAACATGGATTAATTGTAAGAAAAACATTTAACGAGCATGTTAAGACATACATATTCATGTTTTAATACCAAATAATTGGCAAAAATTATCGAACAAATACATTTAATTGCTGCATAAAAGGAAGTTTTTGTTGCACCATGTACAACCAGCCAACCCAACACATACCAGACACATTTGTGCGTCTGCATGAACATGCACACAAACACACAGACACATACGCAAACATACTAATGCATACTTTTTTATGCAAGTGCAGCAAATATAATTGATAATGTTAGACCTTGAGATACCTTACTTGAAGTAATAGAGAAGAATTAAGAGCGGCTAGGCATTAAGCACTTTCAGTAAAGAGTACAAGCAACCGAGCTTTTGCTTGTGAATAGTTAATTTTTTCTCTAGCTACATATTGTTAGCTTAATACAGAAAGGCCCTTACTCATTATTTTTTTTGAATTCGAGTTTTTTTTTTGTTTATGTCGATAGAAGGACATCTAACGTATCAAAAAATGCAAAAATCTAGGTTTAAAAAAAAATAATGAGTTAGGGCCTTTCTAAATTAAAGTACCGATGTGTTTCAAATAAAGTACAATTTATGCTTTTGGGCAAAAACACTTCAAAATTGACTGATGCAATCATTGGCCGAAACGCTTCGAGCTTAATTTTAGTTTAAAAATTTTACACTTTTTCCAGAAAAGAAAACCCTATTAAGCGGAATATCCCAACAAAAACTGAATCGAATTAGGGTCAATCGTTAATTTTTGGCAAAACTTGCGAGTTTCGAAACATATTTATAAGTCGAAGGTAGCCATGCTTGGCACACTGCACAGTTGGATTTTAATTTCAAAAACTCAATTTTCCATCACTCAATTTCCAAAAGCCACTGATGAAGTTTTGTAGAGAAATATTTATAAATAAAATAAGCAATAATGGTGGTTTTGGAAAACTTAAGTTGCTAAGTAACAAATTAAATAATTTCATGCAATTCAGTGGTCCGTATACGTAAATGTTATTGATAAATAATTTGACTTTAATAAATTTCAAAAATACAGCATTTGTCCACAAATGAAAAAAGAATTTTGGAGAATCAATGAACCCTTAAAAATATATCGCATAAATAGACACAACACAAAAAATCCCAGATTTTCAGGAGTAGCAAAAGACTGCTGATTCTGTACCATTATTTTATTTATATTGGTCAAGAAGAAGATATGTAAAAACGCAAAACCATTTTGATAATTTTGTGACAATTTATGATTTAATTTATGATGTAATGCCCAAATCAATAATCCTCTAAAAAATAACTTAATTTTCATTTTGAATGGAACAAATTTATAAAGCCCCAATTTTCCTTAACCTGTTTTTTTTTTCAATAAAATGAACCATGGAAAAGTCCTTCGATTAAAAAACTATAATTCTAGAAAACTTCCGGAACAGGAAGAAAAATATAAATTTCTGTTAAAAGTCAGGAAACTTGTCATGAAATTTTTGCAAAAAAAACTATTGCATACTTTTAAGTTAAATATTTCTTTGGGGCAATCATGTTGTTTTACAATAGTTGTTTGAATGATAAAACAAAAGGAAAAACAATTGGAAAAATTAATTTAAAAATTATGACTGCCGTGTGAATGTCCCAAATAAGTGCCTAACCCAAAAGTATGCAATAGTTTCTTAAATATTGAATATCAAAACAATTTATGAACAATTGGTGATGGGGAGCGAAAAAGTCAACGCAGCTAATTAAAAATTACAATAATTGATAATAATCACGTCGTCAATTTTGAATCAACACCACTTTAACACAAGATCAATCATGATCAACGGGAATAAAATTTCAAGTGAAAATTTTTCCTTTCCCTAAAATTTATTTCGCCATTATTTACGTTGTTATTGTGTCAGTATACTATTTTCTAATTTTATTCACCATTTTTTTTTTTTTTTTTTTTTTGTTCACGGACATTTTCATTGGACCCTTTTATATCCAGCTTAAAGGCAGAATTAGTTTGTACGTGCTGTTCTGTTCTGAATCAGCTGTTTTGTTTCTGTTGTGGTTAGTTTTTACTTTTTAGATCCGTTCTTTTGCGGACAAATCAGAGACATGCGCCGAGCGATTTTGTCGGCGGCGGCTGGCTCATAAAAAATCATCGGCGGCGGCTGAAAATCGGCTGTCAGCCGGCTGAAACAACTTCAGGTATAACCATGATACAATTATATGAAGGTAGATAAATTCAAATATAATAGGAAACAATATGATAGAAATAAGATAATAAATAGGAAAGAAGTGAAAATTTCATAGCTTCAAATACTAAAATGAGTGTACTAAATATAGGTTTGTTAATTTACTAAAATTTTTTACGAATTTGTAACAATTGTTACTGGAAAGTGTTCATTAACTCAAAAAGTTTACATGGAGATACAAAAAAGTCCAAATACAAATTACCACTAGTAAAATTTTTATCCAACCACCTGTTGTGTGCTTTGTTGTCAAATTAATTATTTCAAAAATATCTTAAAAAGGGAAAACTGAAAAATGTGCATTTCTTTGTTAAAAAACATCTATGCGTATGTAAAAAGAATGCATGTTTCCTTAATTTATTCTTTTTCTTTTATTAATTTAATATTAATGGCAAATAATTATGTTTGTTTCTAATACATGATCAGAGATGGAAAGTGGCATTTTTGTATTTGTAAATAAATAAAATAAAAAAATTATGAAAAATGCGCAAAAACAGTAAGAATACATGAAACAGTGTAAAGATTTTCATATAAAATGTCGATTTCTAAAAAAAAAATTGCAATTTAAAACATTATCAAACAAAATACATCAGAAAAAGTACAATTGTATCATGATTTCCATCCATGGTTCTGATATGAAGAAAATTTTGTTGCAAGTTTTTACAAGGAAGTCCTCTTCCAGACTTGCAATTTCTTAAAATTCTGCTTTGAAATTGCATAAGTGTCTACATTAGGAAATTCTACTTTTGAAATTCAGTATTCAAAAATGCTATTACACCACAAATTTTCCTAAAAAATTAATAATTCTGTTTACTATTTGTTATATTTTGTATTTTTCATACAAATGAAGAAAGAAAATAAAATAAAACTTCAAATACATTTAAAATAAAAATTGCGAATTTCAAAACAAAAGAGAATTGCCGACCACATGAAATTGTGTACCCCTCCCCAATCTTCTCACCTATCTCACTTATAAACTCAAGAATTGCTTCAACGAAAATTGCAAGTCTGGACAGGGACTAAAGCGTTCATTTACTTTTTCATATTTGGGAGAGTAATATTGTAAGTTTCTGCTTTACTCTCTCGTTGCTAGTTTCTGCTGGGAAACTAAATGAGCAGACCTTATTTCATTCAATTTAAAAACTCAATTTCAATAATATAAGCTAGGGTTTTTTATATTAAGTCAACGATATGTACTTAATGAAAAATTTACAAATTGAATAAATTCAAATCTATAATTATATCCAAGATACACAGAAAACAGTTTTTCAGCCGAAAAAAATATAAATAAATAAATAAATACTAAAAAATAATATCAATCGGCGGCTAATTTCCAGCCGCTAATTAGCCGAAAAAATATCGGCGGCGGTGGCTGGTCAAAAGCTTTCGGCGGCTCGGCTAAGCCGGCTCTCAGCCGATCGCCGCAGGGCTCTGGGACAAATCTGTAGAAAATAGAATTCAACGTTAAGTGACAGCCAAAAGTGTGTATGTATTAGTATGTTGTGATATTTTGTGTGCAAGTGTAATCAATTCAATAGGCTGCCAGCTGATGTTTTTCACAGACAAAGTAATTGCAAAATATTTTATACAGAAAGAAACGGCACAGAACAGCAATAGAAAGTAAAGACTAATGAAGCCTTAAAACATAAACCAGCCAAACAAAATTTGGAAAAAGTTGAATTTGTTGTCAAGAAAATGATGGCTGATGAATAAATAAAAATTTTTGTCGAATGTTATACGAGTACAAAGTACAAACTTAAAAATATCGTATCATTATTTTGTATGGGTTTTATGGTTAGTGGTCGTAGCCCATTTCTTTTGCTTAGATAGGAAAAATGTTGAAAAAATAAAGAATCGATTTGGATTGCATGGGCGGGGAGCGGTATACTTGTCAAATTTTGATAAAATTCCATTTTTTTCATACGATTAATTCAGTTAATATAATACTCGGTGCCAACTTTCAATTATATGGCACCCACCTTTCCTTATAGTTTTTATATAACAATGTACAAAGTCATTCAACTGTGTGCTATAAGTCCTGATGTGTACTGAATGTGTACTGAATACTATTTTGTAGAACATTAAGATCTCTTCTCATAATTCGTTGGTATAATCTTTTTTTTTATCAGATCAGCAAATCTGGAGATATATTAGTATCGGTTTTGTGTTTGGCGCCACTGTGCAACGTAAAAAAATAGACCTTGAATATGATTCCTAAAAGAATGTACTGCTCTCACATTATTTGCTGTAGTAATGGCAATAAATATTATTGGAGTTGGAGGAAGTTTTCATAACTTTATTTCTATTTATTAAAAAATTTACATTTTATAAAACTATTATAAAATGCATATTCTTATAAGGCTATGTAATCCATCCATACCGCCTATATTAGTGTAGTGCAACCAAAAAGTACACTTGTTGCCTGCAGTTAATAAAATGCATCTTATTCAACAAAATACAAGTGAGTACAAGTCCAAACATTCATACAGTGCAGCACATACATACAAGCATACACTAACACGCACACACGAACACATGAACCACATACACACACGCATACGGGCATAAGTTAAGTTAGAATTTCTTGAGAACTCCTAATTATAAATACATTGAACAAGTTGTTAAACTTGAGAATAATTATGAATGTGGTAAGAGGTAAAAATGCACTCGCACTTACATATGTTGTTGAGACTTGGCTGCATTACTATAATTTTCTTTTTGCTGCATTTAAGCCATAACAAGATACAATTTAACATTTCTAGTTGGTCGTCTTAAACAAGCCAAAAGAAACATTTCGTCAAGCCAACAATAACAACACTAATAATAGCAACAACATTATTTGCAATGAAAGTCGCACATTTAAGACTCATTAATGTGGCGACATTTGTTAAATAGGTTTGAAAAAAAAAATTGCCAATAGGTTTTTTGCTTTGCGTCTTTTGTTCATTTTTTGACGATTTACAGACAAATAGTTGTTTATTTGCTACAAAAAAAATAAGAGTTTATATTAAAACAGCAACAGCAGTAAGAAACATACAAGTACATTTGTTGATCTCGGTAGAAAATAGAAACGCACAACGATCTTTAGATCAACACTCAGATGAGCGTTTGAGCATAATGTCTGTTAAAACAAACAACTGCAGATAAAGCAACGAAAAGTTAGGTAGACGACGTTGAACCAAAAAAATAGAATAGGATTTAAAAAAGGCAAAACTACAGAGCATTTTTAGCATTTTTAGTTAATTTTCCAAGAAAATCCATTTTTCAAATGTGCATTAATTTTTCTTTTATTTAAACGTGTTTTTATTGGCAGGAGTTTTTTATTTAAGCTCAGTCTGTAGTGTGCTAACTAACTTTATAAGAAAGATATTAAAATATAATATATTTAAAAAAATGTATTCAATACAGAGAACATTTAAGATATTATAGTTATACAGTAAGTTAAATATGTATACTGACGGCGCACTGTGGGGTGAAGGCCTTCACAAGTGGCGATTAATTCAATAGATGAATTTTAACTTTCACAACCGTATTTGGTACCATATGAAAGTAGATAAAATTCTATATCACTAGCCGCAAAAATAAAAGTTCTTGGTAGTGTACTTTATTTGCAGTGTGTGTTCAAAGTTCAATAATTTTAGTTATTTTTGCGCGCATTTATTAAAAAAGAAAATTTTGATATTTCAAGTGATTATAGTTTTTGTTACGACTTCTATAAGTATAAATTTTATAATGAAACCGTCAACTTCAGGTATATGAGCATTTAAAAATTGTTTTTTGTTGAGATAAATGTTTTAGAAATACGTTAAAAATTAAATTAAATTGCTCTAAAAATGTGGTATTTTTGATATATAACTTGAGTTTCAATAACTTTGCGGATGAGTGCAGGGAAAAATGCTTTTATGCTCTTAAAATGTAAGATTTTAACTAATAAATCCCAGAATACCTATTTGCGCATTTGTGCGGTTTGTGAGTTATGAAGGTTTTTGTGAGAGAATTCCAGTTGCTAAAAATCAATGTGAAAAATACATATTAAATATTTATTTTTCTTATTAAAATAAAAAAGAAAATATTTTTTTTAAAGGCACATAAAGTATGCTCTAATTTACAATTTAATTTACTAATTTATCATTTTTCTTTCCAAAGCTACAGCAAAAATAGTCAAATAATGCCATTTTCTCCAAAAAACAAAAAAGCCCATAAAAGGTTAAAAAAATTTTTAAACAAATTTTTTTTTAAATGCTGATTTTTATGCATTTATTAATATTCATCAATAAAAAATAACAACACTTTAAAACTACGAATTCTATAAATTAATCGCCACTTTCTCTACCATTCACCCCACTGTGCGGCGTATCAATAAATAATGAAATGATAGGCTATTGTCCATAATTCATTATCATAAGTCCAGATAGGCCTTAAAACAGTTTTATAGCTAGTTAATTTATTATTCAGGCTTAATTCCAACTTTGGGCCAATAAGCCAGTACATCTCTCTTGTTTCTAAATCAAGCAGCTTTCCCTAAAATTAAATGGGAGTCTGCATTAGCACTTAAAAATCCTGGAAGTAAAACAAACCATATCAGAATAATACCAAATTAAAGGACTGATTGCTCTTTTTTCTCTCTTTTTTCCTATTAAAATGTGTCTATTATAAGATTGGCATAACTTCCTTAGGATTGACTACTATGTTTTTTTTTTCAAGGATATATAAAACATTTGTCTACAATCGCTAACATTTCAAAAACAAATCTACCATTTATGGATGGCATTTTATTTAGCAGTTTTAAATGTTGCAAAAATATTATTTTTCTTATGGTTTTATTAACTGAAAATTTCTACACAACTCCACTCGCAATTCTTTCTATTTGGCTTGTGTTTTTAGCAGTTTTAAATGCTTTTCGTATCTATTTAGACTCTTTTCTTTATTTACGAGAATTTTATTTATTTATGACATTTTCTTCTTTTCTTTTATTTTTTTTTTGTCCACTCAAGCGTCAATTTATGCTGCAATTACTTGTAGGTTACAGATTTTAAGATTCGTTTTACAAGGAATATTATACGTACAGACATACATACTTACATGAAGATCATTAACGTAATGACGTTGTGCTAATGATAATTATGGGAAATTCGTGATTTAATGTGGTTAAGAGAGTAACCAAAGTCATGTCTCAAAGTCAAAGCCAAATACCATATTAATCAGTGGCAAATAGTATTGCCATCATAAGTAGCAAACTGCTTTTAAGTCTAAGTCTGTATGTAGTAATTTGTATATATACCTACATGTTTGTATGTATATTTGTATATATGTAGGTATGTATGCATGTATGTATGAAGATTGCATCAGCCAAGTAAGCTAAATACTACAGGGTGGCTTAAAACTTTTCCCAATAAGCACTCAAAAGTTTAAAATTCAAGCACTTGAAAATTAATTGGAAACAAAGTTGAATTCAAGCATTTTTTCAAGTAATTTTCAAGTTCGAAAATATTTTTAAGTAAAACATCAAACAATATACATATTGGTTCAAGCCTTGTCAAATACATACTTTATTTATTAATAAAATTTAAATTGTGAAAAATGTTAAAAATAAATAAAAAAAAGTGAATTTTAAATAACAAAAGGTGATTAACATAGTGAAAAGAATAGTGAAGGTAGATATGCAGAAAATTATTATTAAAAAACAAATTAATTGCTTTTTTTCTATTTTAAAAGCATTACTTTTGAAGCTTGAAATATACTTGAATTCAATTGTAATACAAGGTTGAATTACAGTATAATTCAAGGCTCGAATTAAAGTGTACTACAACGGAATTGTTCGAATTGAATTCAAGTTCCCTTTTCACTGGAGAATGCTATTGAATTAAAGTGTAAATCAAGCATAATTCAATCCTTGACAATTGATTGTGCGGCTTGAATAACACTTGTTTTACACTTGATTTCAAGCAAATTTGCTTATTGGGTTTACAAGTAATATAAAATTGTATCATAACCCAATAAGCAATTTTGCTTGAAATCAAGTGTAAAACAAGTGTTATTCAAGCCACACAATCAATTATCAAGGGTTGAATTATGCTTGATTCACACTTTAATTCAATAGCATGCTCCAGTGAAATGGGAACTTGAACTCAATGCGAATAATTCAGTTGTAGTACAGTTTAATTCAAGCCTTGAATTATACTGTAATTCAACCTTGTATTACAGTTGAATTCAAGGGTATTTCAAGCTGCAAAAACAAGGCTTTTAAAATGGAAAGCAAAATACAATTCCTTTTTTTTCTAATAATTATTTTCTGCACACCTGCCTTCGCTATTGTTTTCACGTTTTACTCACCTTTGTTTTCCAAATTCGCTTTTATTTATTTGTTTTTGATATATTCACCACAATTTCGGTTTTAATAATAAATAAATTAGGTATTTGACAAGGTTTGAGCATATATGTATGTTGTTTGATTTTTTATTTAAAAATATTTTCAAATTTGAAAATTACTTGAAAAAATGCTTGAATTCAACTTTGTTTCCAGTTCAATTTCAAGTGCTTGAATTTTAATTTTTTGAGTGCTTATTGGGAACCATTTATATTAACTTAAATATCGTTACCTTATTATAGAAAGGCCCTATTTCATTATTTTTTGAAAATTGACATTTTTAATTTTTTCAATATATTAGATTTTCTTCTATCGAAATAAAAACAAAACTCGATTTCAAAGAAGTAATGGGTTAGGTCCTTTCTATATTAAGGTAACGATATAATCTCACAGATATCTGCTAGTGGTTCTATGAGAACTACATCCAGCAGGGCATTCGTAGACATTCGTATTAGATACGAAGCAACTTTTGCTACAGAACGTCTACAAAACGTGGGGGAATGGATCGGTCCACACCATTAGAACACATGGACGTCACTGACCGGATACAAACAGACTTTGGAAATGTCCAACCTGATACATCGGTTCAGGTTATAACTGAATACGAGACATTGATACCAGAAAGATACTCCTGAGTCAATCGAATCCTAGAACAAACCACCGTGGGAGTTTGCCGATACACGGATGGCTTGGAGCTAGAAGAAAGAACGGGTCAAGGTTTCTTCATAGAAGGACCGGAGACCGAGATTTATTTCCGCTTGCCTGGCCATAACACAGTCTTCCAAGCGGAGGTTCGTGTGACCACGGAGGTTTTAAAATAGATCAGTGTGAATATTAGGTCCACAGAGGTCAATATAAACGATACATTGCAATATTCGTCTTGTATGGGTGGCGGCCCACTAGGGCGTAACCGGAAATGAACGTGCAAATTAACTGGAAAACTTTGATAGACTAAGTAAACGATTCTGAGTTCCTATAAAGGTGCGGTTCATTTGTTAATTTACATGAGAGCGCACAACAGTCCTGGACTGGCTTATGTGGATGTCCCCGGATATGAGCGTACTGCCTCCTCCATTCAACCTAAACTAACTTAACCTACCTGGCACATATTTTCCTTGTTTTCCTTTTATTGTTACATCATCACTCTACTGGCACGTGAAGGTTGTTGGCAGAGAAATTTGACTTCTTATATTTCCACAGAAAATAATATGATTTTATTAAATCATAATATAATACGAGGGCCACAATTTTTTAAAAGAAACAGACAAATAAGTTACAAGGAAGTTAATTAACTGTAACTATCTTATTAGAGCTACATTGTCATGCGCTTGAGTATCATGTGATTTTTGCCTAGGCTGAAGTAGTAGGAGTGTTGAATTCAATACAGGAGGTCGAAGGTTCGAGCTCAGTCTCCTACTTGTTGTAGGAGTGACGAAGGCATACTCAGTGGACAATCAGTAGTACCGATTTCGGCAGATACTAATCCTAATATATATAATATCAGAGAACGCTCCATTATCGGTTTTATGTAGCAGAATCATCGGTGAAGTAAAATAATTAATATGAAATGGCTATTAAGCACAGCTTTTAAAATTTAATGCTGCTTTTTGACATCTGCAAAAAGCAGCGTTCTATCACTATCCAGTATTCAATCTTCAAAGGATGGAAATTTCCCAATTTTTAATAATTTATCATAATTTGTTTAAAAATTTCCCAAAGCCAAAATTTCATATTTTTTTCTTGCTATAATTAATTTATTGTACTACGTACCTCTCAATATTTACTAAGATCAAATAATAATATTTTAGCTTCTCCATTGCTTAACTGAAAGTTGTGGCAAAGTAAAATTTGATTTGAGTTATAGTGCACCCTTTAAGAACAAATAAAATGAATTCTATTTCGCAATGTTGTTACATATTTTGCACTTTGTAAATACATGTAGTCATTTAAAATTTAATAAACTTGAAGAAAACCAAATTAGCTGGCAACGAATTTCATATTGCACACTTCACTTGGCTGAATATCTAATAATCTTCTAATGCATACTTCGCAGCGCGAAGTTGCTAAGGTTTATTACATCTCTATGTAGTAAACTTTATTCGATATTCAATCTACAATGGTTATCCGACATCCAGTATCTTGAGGACGTTCTTGCACTAATTTTTCCCCATTTTCTTTCCGCATCATTAAATTTTTTATATATTGGGCATGAGTTTTAATATCTTATTTATCAATTCAGTAAATAACGCAAAACACTTTCAACCAGTGTTGCCAGAAGTAGATTTTTCGTTAAAAATCGGTTAAAAATATATTTCCAGAGTTGTTTGTGGTTTAAAAAGTTGGTGACACTAATATGTATGTACACATTATTGATGTAACGAATGTCAATTTTTGATATTCGCGAATACGAATACGAGTACGAATATTTGAAACGATATTCGCGAATACGAATACGAATATTATATGCAATATGAAATATTAAAAAATTGTTATGAAAAAGGACTTCACACTCTTGTTGGCGTACTTTAAAGTTAATAAAAAGTACCCAAAATTTTAATGATCGTCGTTAAATCATATTTTAAAATGATACAAAGCACAAATTTCTATAAAAAATTAATGTATTTGTACAAACTAAAATTTTTAGTCCTTTATTTAAATTTCATTTAGGATTTATGCATTTATTTATTTAATTTCTTGGGAAAAATATTCGTATTCGTATTCGCCTGAATTTGGCCGAATATTCGACAATTCGAATATGAATACGAATATTCGTGCATTACTAGATAGTACATATATACCAGGGCGAATTCATATACCAGTTGGTGTTAAGACTGCAACAACAAAATCTGCCTACGACTTTATTCCAATGAAAAATCACAAATCAAGCTTCCTACAAATTTTATTGCAATGAAATTTGACAAGATAAACTTCCTAAAAAAGCAGCTGTTAACTTGGCACCACCTGGTATATGAATTCGCCTTGGTATATGCTTTTTCTAAGATATCATTCAATGTTGAAAGATGACTTCAATTTATCCTTTAAAATTTAATTTGAAAGAACTATTAATATAAATTTTTAAAAAACTTTATGTTGTTCTAATTGGATTTAATTAAAAGAACATATGTATGTTTGTATTAGTCTTTTAGTTGTTTTGCTTATTTTTTTTATCAAAGCTTTAATAAGCATATATATGTTTTTATAACTAATGGTTTTCTTCTATTTTAATGACAAAAATGCGTAGGGATTTTTGTAGGGGAAATTTTTTGAACGTGTAGGGAAAAATCGGATTTTTTTAGGGTGCGTAGGTATTTTTTCGAGAAATCTACTGGCAACACTGCTTTCAACACTTGACTAGGGGCACTCAAGCTTAGTTTCTATCTACATCTATCAAACAATTGGTATTTTTTTTTATTACATATAAGGTAAAATCTGCATACAAAAGTGGTACTTAGAATATACCAGTGAATACAGAATTATATAAGTGGTATAGATTTCATACCACCTCCCCGAAAAGAGTTAATTGTTGAAACCTAATTAATGTCTTGTCAATTTTAGTAAAGGGTCGCTCATATAATACATGTATAAAGACTTTCATCGCACTTTACGACAAAGAAATCTAAAGACATTTGTTTCGACTGTCAAAAAATCTAACGTAAAGTCAAATTTTCTGTTCACATCTCATATTACATTAAAAACATAAGTATGAGGCAAACAGCTGTTGAAGACTAGCACGCCTACATTAATCGTTCATTTTCGGCGGCAGATTAGTTTCATACACGCTGTAGTTCATGCCGGCCTTTGAAAGTAGTCGGCGCATAAATTAGTTGATAGAAATAAGATACAGAAAAAGAAAACATAATAATTTCGTTAGTTTTCAGACATTGCTTACACGAAAAATTATGCAACACGATAAGCATATTCATTATTTTTAGCCGGTTTAAGACGAAGAAATATACCATAAACGACGGCAAGGTATCGGCGTCGAAACAGACGACTTGTTAGTTTGTTTATTGCTTGATTTGGTCAGATAAAAAGTATTATCTGGTGATTTTTTTATGGGAATTGTTAAAACTTAAGTTTAAAATTTTTTAAACGCACTAATTATCCCAAATTAATATTTTACTTATTAAGTAAAATATTTTTTTTTATTAAAAATACATTGAAATTGATTATTGAGGGGTTTAGCTGGATCCTATGCGCATTTCACTGTTGCTAATGCAGATCATCAGGGAACCTTTACCAAAAGTTTCTTAGAACAACTAGAGTTATTATATTATAAACTTTCATTTAAACAAATGAGAAGCTTAAAACAAATAACAAAGTTGAAACAAGAACTCAATAATCAACATGTTTTTTATTTTCTTTACCATTACTACATTACCAGGTTCCCTGATAATCTGCATTAGCAACAGTGAAATGCGCATAGGATCCAGCTAAACCCCTCAATAATCAATTTCAGTGTATTTTTAATTAAAAAAAATATTTTACTTAATAAGTAAAATATTAATTTGGGAAAATTAGTGCCTTTAAAAAATTTTAAAAGAGAAAAGTATTATCGTTTAGAAAAATTTCAAAAAATGGTCAAGTGTTATGGAATGTCAAATTTTTATCACATTATAATGTGAATAAATAATTATTTAACATTCGTTATGACATTTTGCATTCACAATATCGCATTTGCACATATTATTTGAATTTTTGACATGTGTTAATACAAAGTATTATAGTCTGAGTGGTCCTTAAACAATTGCTCGCTTACGTATGAGTATTATTAGCCCAATTCACAATCTTGTGCAAATGGTGTTGCATTGTTGCATGTGCAAAATTGTGTAGTATATTCTACTCACCACTTAAACATTCTTAGTGGTGAGCATCGATATACTATACCATTTTGCAAATGCAACGATGCAAGACCATTTGCACAAGATTGTGAATTGGGCTATTATGTTTAATAATCATACGGCTCGTATATACTCGTAAAATCCTACAAAATATAAATTTCTTTTGGGCTATTACGCAGCGTCCTAGACTTCGACCCAAAAGATTTTAAAATTGAAGATATTTATTATTCGACATATTATCATAAGTACATTTATTAATTTGCAAAATAAATAAATTTCAAATTAATAAATATACTTATGACAATATGACGAATAATAAATTTTTTAAATGCTAAATTTAAATTTTATTTTTCATTTTGCCTTGTAAATACTTATAAATAGATTCATATCGAATATTATAAATTATTTGCTGGGCTTTGTATAAGTTTCTAAGACTACTACGCTTATTTTTGTTTTGTGATTTTCAAAAATATTATTATTTGAGAATTCTCAAATAGTTCTTGGAAGTCTGTGCATAAGACCATAGGTTTGTGACTATTTAAAATGTGTGGTTGAAGTCTACTGCTGATTTTTTACAGCAGCAATAAAATTCATATAGACAAAGCTGAACCACCAGCAAATAAATTTTAGATTTTGAAATTGGCTAAAATTGGTTAGACTGAAATGAGAAGAATGAGAATTACAACATACAAAATACCGGAAATAAATTCAGATTGACAGAAAGAAGTCTTGGTAATTGCCAGTCTTAGATTATTTACTTCATAGTACTTGTCATGGTTTTGCTCAATAGCTCTGTTGCTTATTTCACCATAAGCCGCTTAAACCTCACGGGTTGAAGTAGTGTGCATATCACTAAAAAAAAATTAAATGAAAAAGTCAAGTACATCATAACTACACTAAATAGATATTATAATCATTACTACTGCAGCCACACCAAGATCATCAAGACAAATGCATCTAGCCATCCAATGTCCCAAACAACCATTTATCCATAACAAAACATAAAATTTGGTATATTTACACTCACTCCCTGTCAACTGCGGCATTAGTCGCTTTAGTGCTTAAGACATTGCAACAGACCGACCGAACGGCCGACCCGGCCAACTAACAGCTAAATCTGACTTATGCCCAAATGAAAAAAAAACCTTAAAAATTCACTCTTAAATCTAGTTTAGAAAAATCACGTTTTTATTCTGTTTCGCGCTGGCTTTTCGTTCGCGTACTCTTTAACGTTCCTAAATGTGTTGGTATTTTGTTTTGCTTTATTTTTTTTTATATTTTTTTTTTTTGCACTTGATTTTTAGCACAAAAAAACCAAAACTGGATTTCCTAGAAAACGATTTATTATCGTTGAATATTTGTTGAAAAAATGTTTTTGCTCATTTTGTATTCTCCAGAATATGTGGTCGACGGACCAGCAGCAAGCTACAGTTGCAAACACACTTTGCAATATACGAGATACGCGTACAACTGTTACAAAACACATCTCGTATGTACATTTTAGTATTCCGTATTTGTTTAATTTAAATTCAATAAATGTTTTCATATCAAATTATTTGGTATCGTTTAAGCCATGATTACTACCATCTTTGTCATCAATTGTACACACATTTTCAAATACTCGCATTATATTTATTTATTTATTCAAACATATCGTTATGCTTGTGTTAAAGCATTAACAATTCATAATTTATTACGAAAATTAATTATTACGAGTGTTTTATGTAATTTATTTGAGAGACATTTTAAAATAATTGTGGGAAATATAAATTTTGTTAAGGTAGTGAGTAGTTTTTTTTTTAAGAATTATTGTTTCTAGTGTGCCATGAGCATTTCGGAACTTGAATTGTTTATATTGCACTCACCATGGCTGGTACACAGTGTACAAGTTTTTTAGTCGGAGGATCGCATGTGTAAATCCTGGAAACAAGCCAAACTAGCTTCGTAGTTTATGTTTTTTAACTACAACTTTAATTTTAAATAAATTTTATATTAAATGATAAACTAAATAATGTTGAGCTCAAATTTTTATCTTTTTGGTATATATTTACAGCCTTATTTATAAAACTTAAAAAGGCTTTATAAAGGCTTTTTAAGAAAAATTTTGTATGAAAATTGATTTTAAAAAACCTTTATAAAGACTTTTTAAGTTTTATAAATAAGGCTGTTAGTGTATATCTAAAGAGTCCGCAATGAGTCCATACTTAAATGTTGGCCAGGAAAGGCAATTACAGCAACACACATACATTTTTATAATGCTTGTGCAAATACAAACAATGTTAAAAAAATATAGTGACTACATTAAATTAAATTTATGGTATTTCAATTTGAAGTAATTTTAATTCAACATGATTCTTCATTTTGATTTAACTGTACTGGAATATTAAATCAACATGAAAAAAAGTTGCATCAAAATAAAAAATCATGATCCAGCTAAACCCCTCAATAATCAATTTCAATGTATTTTTAATAAAAAAATATTTTACTTAATAAGTAAAATATTAATTTGGGATTATTAGTGCGTTTAAAAATTTTAAACATAAAAAATTATGTTTGAAATGTTTATCATGTTAAATTAACATGAAACACATATGAAGCAAAATCATTGATGAAAATAGTCAAATTAGCATTGTTTTCTGTACATTCCAACTTGGTTGGCTTTTGCACAGATACCACGTATCATGATTCAAATTGTGTACGTTGTTTGAACAATTTACGGTAAGTTTGGTCTCAGTAACCAGATTGCTGAACGTGGGCAGGTAATTATACTTCTGCATCCCATATTGAATCTGAGGCTGTCAGCATGCTTCCAGGATGGTAAAAGGTGGTTAATATTTTCATTAACCTCTACTGGGGTTATACCGCCTATTGTCGATTGTCGGCGGCATCTCTTTAAATTTCTGCTGAAAGCGTCAAAATTAGGCTGTGTCGGTAATATAACCCAACATATGTGTCATAGTGAACCAACGTGTTCCACACAAAAGAAGAATTTTAATACTACTTAGCTTCCTGCGAACATATATAAACGACGTAGTAGCTGTTATTGCGGGACACTGTCTTTTTGGTACCGATGCTAAAGGGATGGAAATTTCATATAATAACTATTGTTCAGGATGTCTAGATGAAAAAGAGGAAAAGGCAATAACTCACCTCGTATGCATCTGTCCTGCACTTAAAAACCAATTTTTTCATGCTCTAGGAAGGGGATTTTCAGCAACCTTTAGGAACTATCAGTGGTTAACCTTAAAGATCTACTTTCTTTTTTTAGTTACAGTGAGTACATTGACTACTAACTCCACAGTAAGAATTTTTAGTGTACCCATAAGCGGACGTTCTAAATACAAAATTCCTCTTCTCTTATGTTTCCCGTCCTTCCATTCATTTCATTTCATTTATTAGTGCTCTCTCCCTCACAGGTAATATAAAAGGGACCTATCTGGATGCATCGAAGTGAACCCAACATTTTCTCTTACCTTGGCATCCTGTTAACCTAACCTAACCTAACATATCGTCGCCTATGTATGTCATGGCCTCGTTTGCTATAAATACATAGTATATTCCCCATGTAGGTGAGGTTTACATATCAGTGAAAGAGCTATGTATTTGCATCAATCCTCTCCCCTCCTCATCAATTAATATCACAGTTTGTAAAATTACCCTTAAACTTTTACTGAGCTTAACTTTAATTTAATTTAACTTTATTGGCTTACAATATTTATACTGCTTGTAATAATCATAATTTTTAATTATTAACATATACACACAGGCATACATACATATGCATGTACATACATGTATAAAGTATATAACAAGTGTATAAATCAAAAATATAAATATTATTTATTTGTTCAAGTATGCTAATAATTGAGGTGTATGGCCGCCCTTCCTTTCGGACATTTGTTAAAATAAAATGTTTTTCATATACAATTGTGCATATGTATGTACATAAGTACGTACGTGTGTATGTAAGTATGTACGCACATTATTTTTAATTTATTTTATTCGAAATGCATAGTTTTTCAAAATGAGAAACAAATCGGCATAAGACCACTTTTAAAATGCCACAAGTTGAAAATTAAACAATAACAACTACAAATTCAAGTGCAATCTAAAACAACAACAGCAACAACAAAATATCAACAGCAATATCAACAAAATTAATGTTACTAGACAGATTGCATTTAACAGGAAGATAGTCCCCGAAGTTTTGTTATAGAAAAAAAGAGAAAAATGAGAATATTTTAGTTTAGAAATATTGTTTGCTTTGAACAGTATCTATAATGAAGAGTCGTAAAGAAACAAATTGATGTTAAGGATTTTGCTAAAAGCTGGTGCTCATTATCCTACAAAATCGTTAGGTTTTTGAGAAAATATAAACCTAATCCAATGAATTAATATTGTGTTCCGGAATCGGAGCTATATTTTCTCAAAAGTCGTTTCAGCTTGTAAGATAGTGAGCGTTTTTTACTTTTGTCGTTTTTTTTGTTTTTTTTTTTTTTGGTTTTGGCGCTTTTTTAGCTTTGGCACTTTTTTCCCCGTTTTTTCGATTTTTTTCGGTTTTTTTCATTTTGGCGATTTTTTTTTATTTTAGCGATTTTTTTCATTTTAGCTATTTTTTTCATTTTGGCGATTTTTTTTCATATATAGTTTTGGCGTTTTTTTCGCGTTTTTGTGTTTTTCAATTTGGCGATTTCTTTTTTATTTGGCGATTTTTTAGTTTTGGCAGCTTTTTTCGCGTTTTGGCGATTTTTTTATGTTTTTGACGTTTGTTCTTCATTTTGGCGGGAAGTGATGAGAAGCTTTCGGGGTAGTAAAAGTATCACGCACTGGAAATTCAAGCGACAAGTTTAACTCTTTTCTCTCACATATTTTTTTCCCTCATAATTTTTATATGTTATGTACGAGCAGTGTTGCCAGTTAGATCAATTTTTTATAACACGCATTATAAAAATTATAAAGAAATAAAGTAAGGAGAGAAAAGGAATTATGTATTCTATATTTATGATTTTTAACAGGCTAAAGTTCGTATCGCTTTTTAAGCCAAATTACATGTGATAATTATTAATGAACAAATAACACCAAAGTTAGTTGTAAATATTCTGACAACACATAGTTGAACGGAACAGCCAGCCGTTTTCGAAGGCCACTAAACCTTCATCATCAGCGTTCTTTTGCGTTTGGTCCACTGTGTGTGGTGTCAGTTGATGTAGATTTCTGCTTTATATACTTAGCATTATTGCAAATTGAATATGTGAATTGTTTTGATTCATCGTATTTCAAGTTGCTGAAAGCTTTTTTGTAATGTAAGCTCAATTTTACCATCTCTATATTTAGCCTGTTAAAAATCATAAATATAGAAACAAATGGAGTTCGAATAATAATTAAAATTAACTGGAATTATGTATTGTTTTTTGGTAGTAAATTAAAAAAATAATAAAAATATATGGACATATTAATTCTACATTTCCCAAATTAAAAAGTTGTTTCATTATGGCAACACTGCTACGAATGATCGAATAAAAAGCATAGATCAAATTAATATCAAAAAGTCCCCTGACTATTGCGAAAAAAAGGAAACGTAAGCATTGTCGCAGCTAGGCCACACTTCATCTCATACACTCATTTGTAAATCCAAACTCTGATTTCAAAGAGTTCAAAAACTGGGTGTATTGTACCTATTTAAAGTCTAAAATTTTTTTCACAAGCCACGCTTAAAAATAAAGTTTATGTTAGCTCTCATACTTGTAGTCTTGTGTACATATGAAACAAATTTTATCCAACATAAGTGCAGGATAATAGAATAGTAGCAGACTGGCTAAATAAAAAAGGAAAAATTAAAACAAATTGTTGAAATAAAAAATCCCAACACAACAAAAAAATAATAATTTACGCAACGAATTGCAAATTCTCATAAACACAAATATCTACTGCAGCAACAAATACATAAACGGCCATAGAAATATTTTAATTTTTTATCTATTTTTTTAGTTGTTTGTTTATAAATTTGTGAGTCGAGAGAATGTGAAGGAGTATGAATGCACGCACGCATATACATAACATGTGAATGTGTGTGAAAATGTGCTTATGCTTTGCATTTAATTGTCATCAGGATTTGTATGCGTTAGCAAACAGGATAGCAAACGCTAACACAAACACATTTTACTTATGTATGTATATCATTCACATACATTCAACTATGATTGAATGTCAGAGTATTCTGTTTTTTAGCAAATGCGTATGAGTTTATCGCACAGATACACTAACAATTGGCAAACCAAATAATAACGATTTAAAAAAATATTGCAAAGGATAAAAAATGATGCATATTTGCAAGGCGGCTCATCGTCGTTTTACAGTCATTAATGTGAATGTTGACGAGGATAATGATGATGATGATAATGATGAACACACATCATTTTTCGTTGTCATCATCTTCTCTACGCAAATACAAAAATAAACAAACAACAATGAAATAAACAAAATATTTATATGTATGAATGTGTGTGCGCAGCAAAAAGTAAATAGAAGCAAATTCATAAAAATAATGGCACACAATTCAAATATTAAAACTGCGTAAAAAAATGTGCTTGATTGTTGGCTGGTTTCATTTGCTTCGTTTCGTTTTAGTTTGAAATTAAAAATTGGAATTTTTATCTGTCCTAACGTTAATTCACAAACACACACACACGCGCGCAAATTGTTAAGCTTGTATTTGTGTATGTGCATCCATTTGTACGTTTCTTTTGGTTGCCATGGTGCACCACTCACTGTCGTCCATCAAACGTTTTTGAATGCGTGGTTGAATTCAGTTGATGTTGATGTAACTGATACTGAAATTTGATGTAAGAGTACTCAAGATGACGTTGACGATGAGAAGCAGAACACAAGTGTTGGAAAGTACCAATATCGTGCAGGATATGCACACACACACGCATACACATACATACACTGAAAGCCACTAGCGATACTCTTAGTACGACTCTTGTTTAATCCCAGTTCATATTATGAAATTATTCTTTCCGAAAGTCCTACTTTGTAAAAAAGAAAGTATTAGATCCTTATTAGATAACGATCATATCCTGGCAGAAAGTCTTAGTTTGTTGGAGAGAGGGAGAAACAGATAAATAAAGGTGAGTTTAGTTAGGTAACGTTAGGTAAGGTTGAAAAGAGGTTCAACCAATGTCAATCTTGTAACATGTTGTGCCCTCTTAAAAATAAATATGTAGCAGAGTTTCTAATAAAGAAACCTAGTTTCCTCAATATATTTTCTCAAGTGTTTTCAATCAGATAGTGCTTTTACACTCACGTTGTTTTAATTAAAATTAGGTTTAGCATTAGATTGGTTTTACCAATCAAAATTATTTTATTAAAACCAACTTAAAACCTTTCTTGAATTGGTTTTAATTATATTTTATGAAATACAACTTTGTTCTATATGTATTGAATTCAGTGCTACCAAGTTAAAATTACCAAAACCAGCTGATAATGCCTATGCGAGTTAATAAAAATAAATACTGATTGAAATGTTTTCAACATAGCAATAATCATCGATATTGTACAGCAGAATCATCGGCGAAGTAAAATAATCAATTAAATGGAAAATTTTAACGCGTCTCATTAACACCAGAGGCCCTGAAACACTGCATTATTAAAAACATGCAAAAAACAATAAGGAATAAATTCAGTAAAGTGCCACTCTGACTCGCGCACGAAGGGTTCCGTACGAACACTAGATATGTAATTTAATACAAACTTCATCCTATATAATATATAGTTTTGGCATTTTTTTTCGTTTTTGGAATGTTTTCGGTTTTTTTGTTTTGGCGTTTTTTGCGTTTTTTCGGTCTTGGCGATTTTTTTAAGTTTTGGCTCTTTTTTTAGTTTTGACACTTTATTTTCTTGTTTTTGGTGATTTTTTTCGGGTTTTGGCGTTTTTTCATTTTGGCGATTTTTTTTTATTTTTAGCGATTTTTTTTTCATTTTTGGGATTTTTTTTAAACAAAGAATTTTTTTAGTTGTGGCGACATTTTCGTGTTTTGGCAATTTTTTTAGATTTTTGCCGTTTTTTTTATTTTGGCGTTTTTTACATTTTGGCGATTTTTTCGAATATGGCGATTTATTTTAGTGTTAGAATTTTTTTTTAATTTTGGCGATTTTTTTCGTTTTGGAGATTTTTTTTTAATTTTTGGCGATTTTTTTTGGTTTGGCGATTTTATAATTTTCGGTTTTTTTACTTTTACCGTTTTTGAAAATTTCAAGTGTTTGCCTCTTACGGTTTCCAAGATATAGCAAATTGTCAAAATTACATAGTCAAAATTGTATTAACTGATGGACCACCCTTTAATTTAATTTTTTTTTTAATTTTAGTGATAATTGTTATAGTCTGTATAAAAATACACTAATTTTACAAATTTCAAGTTTCAATATACATATGTTCATACAATTGTATGTATATTACATGGGATTTTAACATTTTTCGTTGCTCGTTTTGGAACACCCTTTAATTTTTAATTCTCATGTATTTTGGTGTTGTAGCGGCCAAGGTTCTACATACTCTGTACAAAATTCAGGTCCGTAGCTCTTATGGTTCCTGAGAAAATACCGTGTGACGGACAGGCGGACAGCGTAGCGAAAACAAGAGGGTTCCTTTTCAGCTTTGGTGTACGGAACCCTAAAAAGCAGAGTTCACCACTTTTCTTCCCTATCACTATTCTTTTCCTAAAAAAGGTAATATCCAGTAATAGAAGCCTTCATTGCCTGAGTATTACTTGTCTCTACAAAAAAAATTGCGGACAAAATTTATATTTTGGACGAAAATAAATGATATGACATCCGTCTGCGAATAAAAAGAGGTTTAGCATATAAAGAATTTGTGTATTTATTATATTTAACTTAATTTCCAAGCGCTTCTTCACTTTGACGCAATTTACAATATGCCTTTTCTGCTTCCCCTAGCAGGTTTTAAGTTTGCTGTTGAGAGGTGTTGAGAAGCAAGCGGAGTAAATCAAAAGGCACGAAATGAAAATTCGAGGGGATTTGACATTTTTTTTTAGTTTTTTCGTACTCTCAGCATTAATCGAGTGTATAAACATCAAAAAGCCATAAAGAAATAATTCTTAATGTAAATGTGTGTAACTTTTTGTACGGAGATTGAAAAAATTGGCTAAAAAGACATAATGTGAAAAGTTACTTTGTAAAAGTAATTAGTACTATAATCTTAAAATCTTTATTTACAAAGTATAAAATAATCTCCATCTTGGAGCGCATTGTAAAATTTATGAGTTTTCGATATAAACATGTCAATTAAAGGCGTACCAAGAAGTTTACTGTAGAACATTCCGTTCTTTACTTATGACAATTAGAATGAATAAAATCAATTCATACCATGTAAATCGTATGGGAAATCGAAAAGTGCGATGCGCACCATCTCATCATTAATATTATGAGCTGATATTTTAACAAGTATATTTTTTTACCTAAACAAAATTTTGAAACCTGGTTCTGAGAAAAAGAAACGATTTTTAGAATCACCCTACTATACACCTCTTCGTTTTCAGCGATGCCCTATGTCCCTATTGTCCTGGAAATCATATTAACTCGATGTCTAGATTTGTAGTCTATTATCAATTTCATTAAGTTATTTATTGCCTTCCGTTATAGCCATGATTTTAGTCTAAAAGACTGTATTATGATTCGGCAGCCGAAAGGAATAGAAGTCTCCACATGGCGGTTCACTGATACGTATGATTGATATATTATAACGTATTTATTGTAATGCATTAGATAGAGCCAATCACCCCCTAAGAATGACAACTCCAAAACAACAACAAAAATATTCAACGCTTCAGAATACATTCCCTTCAGTTTTTGGTAATTTTTAGCACGTTCGAGTAATATTGAATAACTAATAATCCCAAATCATTATTTTACTTATTCACTAAAACATTTGTTTTTTAAATGCATTGAAATTGATTGTTCTCCTCGAAATACTAATTTTGCTTGCATGTAATTAATAAATTTTTAATTTTCTTTTTTTGTGAATTTTCTTGTAATCCAAAAACATTCTATAAGTATAAATTTTTGTTTTTCTGTTAAATATTTTTCTAGTTGAAAATGTATTATTAATTGTGCAATATAAGAGTGGGATTGCTCGAGGAATGAGTGGTCACTTCGGTTGGCCGAATGCTTTTGTGTTGACAATTGCCTTCACTCACGAGCTGAGGTAATATATAAAAACAATTTATATAAAATATATTAAAAATCACAGATGAAAAAGTTGAGTTAATAAAAAGTTGTATACGAGTAATAAAGTTTGTTGTCAGCCACAAACAAAATCTCATCATGCGTAAATCGTTATGAGATGATGCGTTTTGGTTTGTTTTAATTTTCTAGACTTTTGCATTTTGAACGCATTTTTATTTTTATTATTTTTTTTTTATTTGAGATGCTATTGTTGGTATATTTTTTATTTGGAATGCACTCAACTTTTTGAGCTGTACAAACTTTTATAAGAGTATTCATATGTACAAAATACAAATACATATGTACGAGGGCATCTTTAAAAGTCCTTTTGTAAAAAATTTATAACAATTTTATTAGTTTATCGATATTTTGCTGCAACGTTGTGTAGCTGCTTCACGAAATAATGAATTTTTTGTTTTATATATAAAATGATTTTTTGAACTTTGGCTACAAAAATTCTGCAGAATTATTGTTTTTGGTTTTTGCTTCCATTTGGAGTATGCAATTAAATTTATATTGTAGTCAACAAAATTTTTTAGATTCTGTCGCACTGTTTTGTTTATCAGCTGCATCAAATCCCTTATTTCTATTTTTGTCCAAATTCTGTGAAGCTTCTGGCTTTAACTAGCTGACGCGTATAGTTTTACAGAAGTCGCATAGTTGATTTGAAGGGAGCAGTGTTGATTTTAAACCAACTACGATATTAGTTCATAAATTTATGTAGCCTTCATACCTACCCTCGTATAGTATGTTTGTAATTATGTTTCTTGTTTTGTATAGATGTCTCTCTGTACTTTGCAAATCATACTAGTGTTTAGGCTTATTTCCCGTACAATTTTTAAATTTGATGATTATGGGATACTTTTTTCCAATACCCGTACTCAGGATAAAAAGTTGAGCGTTACGCACATGCAGCGTATGCACTTGCAGTAGCATGCATACTTACGTACGTATACACATATGTATGTATGTGTGTATATATGTAAGTACGCATTTATGCAGTTTTTTATGAAAAATTCACTTGTTTTTTATGTATGATTAAAGTGTGCAAGTGCAAGCTTATACATACATGCATATATTTACATACACATATGTATGTGCGTATGTATGTATATATGTATGTATATTTGGTAGACAGACATATTTATGTTGATATTGTTGTTGAGTTTTGGTTTTAGTTTGCTTAGGTTTTTTTTGTAGCTGAAGTGGTACATACGGTCTTTTTTTTTAATATATTTAGACCCCTTTTTAATTTATTTTCTCTCACTCTTCTTTCTCTTTTTGAAGGTTTCTGTTTCTATTTTTTCATATTTAGTTTTCTGCATCCAATTTAATCGTTTAAAGTCCAACCATCCATTCATCATTCGCATGTTAGTATGTATGTCTGTATGTCTGTCTACGCGTTTGTCCGTCCAATTCATCAATCTATTTTTTATTTTTATATTTTTTTCTTTATTCAACAAAGAACTCAAACTCTTCTTTTGCTACGCATACGAGTGCTTTGTATTTATGCGTATTTTTTGCAGTTTTTATGCATTTTTCAGATTTTTCTTTTTTTTGCAATCAAACGCATTTTGTTTATAAAACCATTGTTGTGATGTCTGTTGTTGTTTTATCCCTTTTTGGTTTAATTTAAATTTTTTTGTTCATACTTTGATTGAAATTACTTTTTTTTTTTTTTTTTGAAGAACTCATATAAAAAAAACATATTTGTTTCTATGTTCATATTAAAACATTTAGATTTTATTTCTACACATGTTTGCATGCGTAGCTAGATGTATTTATGTATACGTATAGGATTTTGCAAATTAACTATAGTCTTCATGGCTACAAGCTCTCAAATGTGTACGGACAGATACTCGTTATAATGACCTGTTGGGTCTCATGCTTGGTTTCATTCAAAAGATGCCTTTTTTGCTTTCTTTCTTATTAATACTTATATATTTTTATTTATAAATTAAAAGTTTATTTCACAGACTGTAAAATGAATTGATAGAAAATGCTATCCCTGTCCCTGGCTTGAAATTTATATTAAAGTTAACGCAACTTCATGTAAAAAATTAATTAATTTTGGAAATAGCACTAGAGCTCAGGAAGGGCAAACTTCTCAGAGAAGAGATGCATGATTAATAAAAAAAAACAGCTGCTGTGTTGTAATTTTCATGTAAAGAAAGAAAATAATATTCATTTTTAAGCTTAAAAATCTTTTTTGTCTCATTTTGTTGTACAATATCGATTTAAGTAAGAATGAAATTTTCATTCATTAATTTTACGTAAACATTCTTTACATTTATGGAACATGTGACAGTTTTTAAGAAACGAATGGGGAAAGAAAAAATAGAATAATTGCCACAAGAAACATTGGAATCAAAAAATATATGACTTTCGAAGGCCTTTGGTCCACATTATTTATACACAGTGTGTGATTCCAATTCATGTAAATTTTAACCTTAACTACAAATTTCTCAATTAAACTCGAATATACAAGTTGTTTTAATTGAGAGTTTTGTAAATCAAAAACAAAACTAAAATTTACTGTTACTACAGTAGTTTCCACACGATTAATCTTCAGTTAATAAATTGTTCCTTTTAATTAATGCACAAACCATGCAACTGTTTTATTTACTTAATCAATTAGATTTATGAGATTTGCCCGGATAATTTTTTTAAATCAATTAAGCGGAAAGTACTGTAATTACAATAGCCCCGTTCATTGTTTTTTATTTCCCTTTGATCATGCACATGACCGTTGCTTTATTTTATTTGTTCGGGACAAACTTGTTTGGTACGTATACTCAACACGTTAACAGTCCAAGGTAGAGAATGAGGAGTGTCTCGCAGGTCCGTTATTTATTTTTGTTTGGTTTTCTTTTTTGTAAAATCGAAGTATTAAGTCATTTCCTAATTTTTAAAAAAAATATCCATTATTTGACATATTGTCAGAAGTGTACATAAAATAATTGAAATTTATTTGCTGGTAGTTTAGCATGTCTGTATACGTATTTCATTGGCGCTGGAACCAAATCATCAGTAGACTTTAACCACAAATTTTAAACAGTCACAAACTTCTTACTTTATGCAGAGACTTTCAAAAACTATATGAGAATTCATAAAATAATAATACTTTTGAAAATGATGATTTGGTTCAAGCACCAATGAAATACCTATATACATAGACATGCTAAACTACTAGCAAATAAATTTCAATTATTTTATGTCATTTCCTAATATAATATTAATATCTACATCTTTAAATATATGTATTTATAAATATAAATATAATGTAAGTTAAATCTTACCAGGCAAACTCGCCTTAGGATAAACGTGTTTTTTTTTACACCCCATATATGGGCTGTGGACTCCGTGGAGCGAAATCTCTAACAAATCACGTTCAGATTCCACAGACCACATGTGGCCTGTGAATATTTTTAGCTTTTAAAATGCATTTTTTAGCGAAGTTAATAATAAAACTTAAATGTGCATTGGCGCATTTGAATGATGAGTCCAAAGTAGACTTAATTTTAAGTTCTAAAAAGCTACAAAAGGAAAAACTGCTTTTAGTCGAGATAAGTTGATTTTAATTTGTATAAGCACGTCTATAAGAATGATTAGTCCAATGCAGACTTAAAATTAACTTCTCAAAAGCTTCAACAAAGAAACGAAAAAAGTGCTTAAGTCTAGATAAGCTGTTTTGAAATTAATGGCACACCTGTAACCTTCATATCCAATGTTACTTCTGGGCAAAATCTCAAATATTTTTTGTGCTTTTTAATGAAGTTATAGCGCAATGATTTGCTACTTATCTTTTTGGACTTACAATCTCATATGGAATAATGACTTAATTTAGCTAAAACTTTGGTAAATCTCAAGTTCAAAAGATTATTTACAATGTGTCAAACGATATTTTCGTCAAAAAAAAATTTAACTATACACCGAAATTGTCAACCTAACTGCAAAAGAATATGGATCAATTATACGGGATCCGTTGTACAATGTCCACATTGATTACATAAAATCCGTACAAAAGCATTTCCTTATATATTGTTTAAAATATATATCGAGACTTTTTAATTCTTCCCTCTTACTCATCATCATCATTAAAACGCCGAAGAACCATGCTCAATGTATCATTTCTCATGAAACTTATCAATGGTAATATACCATGGGAGTTTATATTAAAGAAGCTGTAGTTCCATATTGCTCAACAGTCACTACAACCTTGTAGCGTGCTTCACGTCACCACTTATCGAACTAACTTTGCAATGAATGATGCTTGAGTTAAGCGTGAAACTCTCGAAAAGCACTAAAGCACTAAGCACTATTTATTTTGCAGAAACTTATGCCAGCCCAAAACCAAATAAATCTTTAAACTTCCCATTGCACTCATTAAAAATGAATATATTTACACCAAAATTTTCAACTTCAATAGAAAACAACCAGTCTCTAATAAATTTCAATTGAATAGAAGTATAAATTAGGCATTAAATTTGTGTGACATTATCTTAATTTGGGATCGCAACAAATTTTACTAACTTTTGTTTTGTTTTAATCGCCTTTTAAACGGCTTTGATTTCCTGTTCCGGTGCGTAAGCTTAAGGTGAAAATCTCTCACACACATACGAAAAAAAAACAATTGAAAGAGAAACAAAACGCACAAAACATCAAACCTACAACTTCATTGTTAAGGCAAACGGATGCGGAAATGTAAAGACATTTGTTATTGAGCGTAAATGAAAAGAGAAAAGAAATATGGAGGTTTAAATATCTACAATAAACGTACGATTTCTTTTTCTTAATTTGTTTTCCTAAACATAAAGCGTATAAAAGACGAAAAATATACTCTTTTTAATTTACATCCCACTTACTTTGGTTTATTACACCTTCAACACATATCTTTCTTTTTTATGTTCAAAAATAATAAAGCAAAGTGGCAAGAAAACGAACAATTTAAATTTACGCACAAATTTAAATATAACCAAAGTGTGTGAGTGAGTTAGGTGAATGAATATAAATTATGGCGGAAAATGGAAAATAGTGCGTAAGTTATAAATTAAATCGTCTTAAATAAAGAAAAGTAGAATGAACAAAATGCATTCACAACAATCAGAGTGTGTACTCGAAAAAAAAGTTTGCAAAAGTATGAAAAACAAAAGCGTACAAAAAATCAACCTCAAACCAAATTTCCTTAACTTGGCTTTTTAGAGCGAATAAAAAAAGGTTTTCTTTCGTTTGTGTTCTTGCAGCTCGTTGCAGCTGTTTTTTTTTTGTACAGTTTGTTGTTTGCTGGTTTATAATAAACTGCATAAGTTTGTGGCACAAAGTGCGTGTGGTTTTTACTATCGTTTATAAAAGTTTGTATATGTATGTGTTTTTATTTTTCAACTCCCTTTCTTAGCATTACGCAAGGCAATTTAACTCAAATATACTTTAATGATGTTGTGTGTATCTTTATACTAAAAAAAAACACCCAAATATACAGTTTTTTTATTAATTTTTTTTTTTACTATTTTGGCTCAGACTTTGCAGGCAAAATATGACTTCTAATACATTGAATATTATGCGTGTGTTGTTATGGTCCGCTGTTAATTTACTGCCATAGAAATTAAATAAAGGGATAATTATTAAAAGTGATCAATTTATTAGGATTGATATTGACAAGCAGCATGTCAAGAAAATAGGAAAAATATTATAGTGTCAGTATAACTGTAATTAAGTAATTAAGCTAAAAAAAAAGTCACTTTACAGACAATTAGCGAAAGCCCTTAAGAGAAATTATAAACGTCACAAAAATTATGAAAAACTCTCAAACTGTTGACACAGACGAATCGATAGAAATTCGAGTAAGAATTTCAAGACTCGGGAATGATTTTTTTAATTATTTTAGAAAAATCGAGTTTTATGGGAATTTAATTAAGAAGCGTTTATGTTTTACGAGCATCACATTAATAGTTAAACATATTTAGGTAGGGTAATATAACTTCATGCTAACCTAAATAGAAAATGAAAAATGGAAAAACTGAAAATGAATAGTGATACTTACAAATGTATTTACCAAAGGTAAATCAATAATTGTATACACATTAATCATTTCTCATATTCCATTTCAATGAAAATTTACGCTACGTTACGTAATCATGGGTGCTGATTAAGTGCGTGGCTGCACAGAAAAATATCGGTATTCCCCCAGCTAATAAATTCTAGCTTAATTTTTCTTCTCTTCTTTAGAAACTCACATTAATTAATAAAAAATATTTCATTCAATAAGTATTGAAATTACTGAACTCAAGTCTGATTAAGAAATTATTTCTAATTAAAATTCACTACACAGAGAAATCAGATTTGTTGTGATAACCGAATTTGTAGCCAATCGAAATTTGTCGGTTCCAACAACTAACACACAATTCTGTTGTAATGAACGAATAAAGCTTTTGTAAGCACCAATTTTTCATTAGCGATGTGTGAATGTATAGAATGAAATGATTATTCGAACAGAAAATTTTAATTGTGACTATAGAAATAATTATTTGATACAACCAATAAATTGGTATTTCTAAAATGATCATTTATAGACATGGCTCATATACATACATACATCCATACATAAAAACAATTTTTGCAGAATAAAAAGCTAAGTACATTATTATATTTATCGCAAACTATTCTTAATTATTTGCTTATATTCTGAAGTAAAAAGTGCACATTTTTAATCCAGGTGGTGCATTGTAACATCCCTTACCGATATTCGTCTTTATTACACAGATACTTTTTCCTTTGAAAAAACTACAAATTATTTGCACAAATAACTTCACTTCAGAATAATATTTTTTTTTTTTTTTTTAAGAAAACACAAACACAATTTGCAAAGCGATTAGCTTGTCTGCAAAAAACACCCAGGGTCTATGGTGGGAATCGAACCCACGACCTCCGGACTGAGAGGCTAGCATCGCTACTACTCAGCCACAGGGGCACCCCATAACACTTCAAATATTTTGCGATATATGTGCATAATAATGTCTTTACCTTTTCTAAAAAATCAGGGATTTGTGTAATTATTCTGCAAAATATATTTTTTATATGACATTTGTTTTTAATTTTTATTTTTTGTTTCTTATATTCAAATTTGTTCCACAAATAAGGAATAAGCAAATGAATATGTTTTTCCTTTTGTATTCCGAATAAAAATTTGTTTGAGTTAATTCTTTATTCGGTTGGGAATATCAATAAAGTATTTTATTTTCTTTTCTTTTATTACAATATAATTTCAGTACGGTGGCAAATGATTAATTCGTTCTAATAACCGAATTTATTTTTTCAAATTAAATATTGTTTACAAGAATACTTTTTTTTAATTTCAAAAGCCAATATTTAGTCACGTTACTTTCTAACTTATATTTAATTCAGTTGTGTCTACCAATACTTTAAAATGGTTATTAGAAATGAACGTAATCAATTGTTATTAATTGTTATTGTTAAATTATTGTAAGAATTCTATATGCATTTTAATTATAGTTTTTTGTTTATAAATATGAAAAGATCGTATATTCGATTGATAATTGGTAGTAAATATGGAACATTGGAATACATAATTAAATATGTGTTTCTACAACAGATTTTTAACCAATCTATTCTCTATGTGTACAGTTCAATTAAATCTAAAAATGTCTCATTTTCTATTATTCATTAAGTTGTGTGTAAATTTGAAATCAAAGACTACTTTTCTTGCAAACTAGTTTTTTTGGGTTATAACGTAAATCAGCGATATATTCTTGAAGAAGCACATTTTGGATATCTAGCTCGGGGCCACTTTTCCGAGTACTACTGGCCGTATGTCACGAATAAAACAACAACCCAGGAAAATTTCTTGCTTCCCAGAAGCATTTTTTAAGGAGACAATGTTACAGAATCACTTGCTGTTGCCCATGAATACGGCTTTTTTTTTGTCCGAGATGAACCAGCTAGAAGCAGTACATTCGGCTTAAACAAAACCATGAATTCTTTGCCTTACCAAAGTGCTTCACAACACTAATACTCAGATGGAGAAGTTACTGGTTTGCAACATTTTCTGGGATAATATTCTAATTTGTTAGAGAACTGGGGATGTTGGCCTTTAAGGTGACAATTGTTGCTGATTTCTCAATTTATCACCATAAGCCAGTGGCTTCAAGTGACCTTAAAGAATATAATTATAAAATGTCACATCTTACTAGCTTGGAGGTCAAGTGATAGATCCATTTCTGGGAAGTAACTCATCATCAAATTTTGATTTGAATAAGTCGGTAGGTGCCGCCGCCATTCTGAAACGATATGTCAACTGAATAAATCTCATCCATGTATGCCATTAAAAAATCATTAATCATTATTCAACAGCCATATTAATTGCTCGTCATACAGAAAAATGCACGTTTTTCTCTAAGCTAAAGTTATATTATATTTTTAAAATATTCCTTACAGCAAAAACATCATAAGCCATAGGGATAAAATTACAAAAAAATTTTATAAAGGGTCCGCCATCTAACGTTTTTTTCAACTAGTGCTTATTTCGTTAATGGTAACACTTAGCTCATGTCTGATTTGACAGATAATTAGTTTTATCCTTCCGCTGAATGAGCCAACTGACCATCCAATGCGTTTTTGCTTCGCTAAGTGGGCCTGCGATCGACTTACAGAAGATGCCGATTTTGCCAAAAAAAAAATCATCTTTTCAGATGAAGCTCATTTTGATCTTGGCGGGTATGTAAACAAGCAAAATTGTCGCATTTGGGGCACAGAAAATCCGCACGCATACATTGAAAAGCCGACGCACCCAAAACGTGTCACTGTTTGGTGCGGATTTTGGTCCAGAGGCATAATTGGGCCATTGAGCAAGGAGTGGCCGTTACAGTCAATGGCGATCATCATTGGGCCATGTTGAACAAATTTTTGTTAAAAAAAATTGAAGAGGAGGATATTGGCAACATTTGGTTTCAACAGGACAGCGCTACGTGCCACACAGCCGAAGACTATCTTGATTTATTTTCAGCGTTCCTTCACAAAAAGTCCTTGCATACTCAGAAATTTATGTGTGATCAAAAAATCAAGACTTATAAGTAAATTCTTCAAAAATTTTAATTAATGCCCTAATTCAGTAAGCAGATTTAGAACGTTTTTGTTTTAAAACACTTTTGAGTTCTTGTGTTTGAAATATCTAAATTATTTTCTTCAAAAATGGTTATTGTGTTTGATAATGAAAAATATAAATATTATTGCCATGTTTTTGAAACACAAAAATTAATTTAAAGTATTATACAATAGTTTGAAAAATATCTGAAAAATATGTGTTGGAAATAATGTTTGGAACAATATCATAAAGCAAATACACAAACCTTCTAGCATAGACAATAAATCATAATTGTTTTAAAGAATCACAACTGCGGCTTTTTTTCATCCAGAGACAAAACGATGCAATCGCCGAACAGAATTAGAGCTTAAGCTATCAAAATTACAAAAAAAAAATTTAAAAAAAAAATTGAAATGTAAAAACTCAATTATCGTCTAAATCCGAAAAATTTTCGAAAATAGCTTAAATCTTTTGAGGGCATATTGGAATGGTTATAATCACGGAAACCAGAAATACGCTCTAAAAAAAGTTTTTATGCGCATTAAATATGCACTAAAAACTTTAAAATATGCATTCAAAACTCAAATATATGCTCTTAAAAATAAAATAAATAAATGAAAATATATTTTTAATTCAAAAACAAACAATTTTTTCATATAAAATAAGACAAAAATAAAATAAACAAAAGAAAGGAAACAATAAAAAAATTAACAAAGAATAACTGCCGTATTATAAACAATATTTTGGGTTTGAAGGGCACATTAAAACAAATTGCCATACAAATTTTAACTAACTAAAGCAAATAATATTAATTTGTTTTTTTTTTTGGATACTCGTGAAAATTTAATTCTATTTCAAAAGAGATCACGTTGTCAGAATTAAAACTTTGTAACTGTATTTTGGATAAATTTTTATTGCCATAAACAGCAAAGTATTGACCTAGCTTTTCAAATAACAATCTTTGCCTGCCACATCAAGAAATCTTTTATACATTGACAATGTTCCTTCAACGTCTACTCGGGGCAGAGTCCGTCACAACTAGCAAACCAAATTTTTATTCAAACTAACATCCATAATAACTGCGTAATATAAATATAAGAAAAATTCATATATATATGGAACATTGGAAATGAGATTTAGATGGTGAAAAATAAAAATAAAAATGTTGACCAACATATAAGCTTGAAGGCATATCAAAATAGAAAATCTATAAAGTGTAAAAATATGTCCTAAAAGCGTAAATTATGCTCTAAAATTGAAAAATATGCTAAAAATATGCGTGTAAGACTGATAAATGCAAAAACATGCTTTAAAGGATAAAATATGCAAAAATATGCAATTACAAATCGATGCCAAAATTCCTAAAAACTTCTGAAATGGATAAATATCTTGTCCCCGCATTAGTACGTCATACAAGAAAAAACATGCATTTGCATATTTGCGGTTTCCCTGGTTATAATCAACAGGAAAAAAACGTAAACCCAGTTTTTAAATTCGGTTGGCTTATGATATTACCACAATAAGCCTTTCATATCGTGCCATAACCGCAGTGATGCCAATTTAGCCATTTTCTGGCTAAATTTAGCTATTTTTCATCCCATTTAGCCGGAAGAAAAGTGAGTTTAGCTATTAGCTATTTTTTAGCCATTTTGATTTTAATCTTGCTATTTTTTAGCTATTTTTCCAAACATGAAACTTGTTTGTGATTTTTCACAAAAAATTTAAACTCGGAACATACGAACATTAATTAAAAATTAAAAATGAAAGAGATGGCTCAATTGGTAACAATAAGATTTGCTACTGCATTCTTATAATCGTTGCAAGGTGTTTATAAGTTGCCGGGTCTACAGTGAAACCTTTCATAACGGACACATACATCCAACACGTTCATTAGTTTTTCCATACAAAATGCACTCCCATAACCGGACACTCTCATAAAAGCACAGAAGCGGTGAAACACGGCAACAAGAGTTGCATTTAAATAGTAGGTCTTTCTTTATTCAACTCTGATTCATATTTATATTAGTGTCAATGATATTTCTGGTTCCCTGGTTAACGCATATGTAAATACTGATTCGTTGGAGACGCAAAAAAATTGCTGTTTATATGAAGAAGTAGTTTGTCCCAAAATGGCAGTGAAAAAATTGTTCTTATCAATTACAGAAAAAAAATTATATTTTAAACGAGTTTGAAAAAGGAAAACGAACTTGTGAAGATATAAAGTTTCTTGTGTATTTTAACAATTCATATTGCTACATTTCTTATACAAACTGCCTTTTCAAAGCATTTTTCTAGAGACTACTTTGTTGTATTCCAACAAATGAAATCATTGAAAGTCATTTGTAACCCAACAGCTGAAATTATACCAATCTAATTCGAAGAAGTCTACTCTTAAAATAATTTTTCAACTACAATGAAATCCAAAAAATGTGTACCTCTCTCATAAGCGGACACCTCTAATAAAAAGACAAAAACAGGGCTACCGTGAGGTTTCACTGTAATTGGTAGTTTATGATATCAATCAAACAAGGGTCATATTTGTTTTACACGCGTGAAAATATCAAAAAAAAAATAAAAGTTTAAATGAAAGTTTAAAAAATAGCAAGTTAATAAAAAGTAAAGGGTGTTTTTTATTGAGGTATAGAACTTTAAGTTGGCATCACTTTTTTAACTGGCGGCCATTTTGTCAGCTGTCAAGTGATTAATATTTAGTTTGGTTTGCCATTTCATCATAAACAGGTTGACAAAAAAACAACGCTTGCAAATCGTGCAAATTTATTTCGAAAATAATGGTTCAGTTCGCGAAGTTTACCGCAAGCTCCGTCCATTTTATGGTCGACATAATCGTCCATCAGAGCAATTAATTCGGTTAACCATGGATCGTTTTCGCACTACGTTTACTCTATGTGATAATACGCATCCGCAGAGACGTCGAACAGTGCGCACCGAAGAAACAATTGCCGCTGTAGAGCAAAGTGTTGAAGAGGACCCGAATGAATCGATTCGCCACCGTGCACAGCAATTGGAGCAGACTAACCGACTATTTTGTTCCCGAATTGGATGGCATGAATGTGGATGAGTTGTGGTTCCAACAAGACGGCGCTACATGCCACACAGCGCACGTCACAATCGATTTATTGAAGGAAACATTCGATGAGCGCATAATTTCGCGGAATGGACCTGTCAATTGGCCACCAAGATCGTGTGATTTGACACCATTGGATTATTTTCTTTGGGGATATGTGAAGTCGCTCGTCTACGCCAACAAACCAGAAACGTTAGGAGACTTGGAAGCCAACATTCGTGGCGTTATTGCCAACATACGGCCCCATATGCTCGAAAAAGTGGTTGAAAATTGGACCTGTAGAATTGGCTTTATTCGAGCCAGCCGCGGCAGCCACATGCCCGAAATCATATTTAAACATTAATGGCATAAAATTATCCTTCCAATAAAGCCAAATTGATGGACATTAAAACGAGTTTCTTGTGTTTTATTTCAATTCGAAGTTCTATACCTCTGAAAAAAACACCCTTTATAAACAAAAATTTCGCAGGGAATGGATAAGTGTCCCAAAAATTTAAAGACTTACTAGCAGAATGTACAAATGAATAGAAGGCGCAATGCAAGTATTGTTAGTTTGCACTATATGCGCAGTTTTTTTTTATTACCTGCAGAAAAATTATTTTATTTATTACTTCAATTTATTGTTTTTATCTACTTTAAAAAACTTCCCGATTTGCCTTAAAAAAACAATATATGAAATACCTTCTTTTTTTTTGCTAAAGTTCCTGATTTTTGCATTCGAATTGGCTTAGCCAATTTTCAGCTGGTTTTTAGCCATTTTTTTGTCTACATTTAGCCATTTTTGGTGGAGGAATTCTGGTATCACTGCATAACCGCCACAAAAAAAAGCTTAACCGACTCAATTTTTGGACCTCGTGCTACCGTAAATAATCGATTTGGGTCAAAAAAAATCTATTTCGAAAATTATGTCCTTAAGTTTTTTGGCGGTTATGGCACTATATGCGTTAAAAAAAAATGCAATTAAAGGGTGTATAAATCACTTGCGTATGATTAATAAATGACTCATACGCCTTATTAACAACAACCCTTTTAAATATTCCTATTGCATTCAAATTAATTAAATATTTATGTATTACAAAAAAAAAAGTAATATTTTTAACATTTTTAAATAAAAAGAATATTTTAAATTTGCCATCGAATGTCTTATTGCTTTTTTTTCAATTTCGTAATTACAGTTATAAAATATGTGAATATTTGAATTACAATCACATATTATTAACGGCTGTCAATAAAAATAATTTGCATACTCAATAAACTCCTTTGGTTGCTCTCACACACACACACACACCCATGCATGAGTGCGTAATATAAGGAAATAGATGCATGTACGTATGTATGTATGTAAGTGCGTTTTATTCACGTGCGTGCTTAAAAACGCCTGCGACTCTGTAACATAAATTTTGTCTAATAGAAAAGTCAATAAAAATGTACGCATAATAATTTATTTATAATGCAAAAAACACACAAAATAATAATAAAATAAAAGGAAAGAAACCTAAAATTATATTTGCAAAATATCAATAATATAATGGTTTCGCAAAATTGTGCTGCAAAAGGTGTTCGTTTGGAAAAAAATTTCCCTATAAAATGCAAATTATTTATACCGGCCTGCTCTGCCACACACATATACACACACTTTTTGTTCAAGCGCCTGCAAATTATTTACGAAATGCACATCTTGTGTCAGTAGGATACATATATGTAAAGGGTGTTTTTTAGAGGTATAGAACTTCGAATTGAAATAAAACACAAGAAAATCGTTTTAATGTCCATCAATTTGGCTTTATTGGAAGGATAATTTTATGCCTTTAATGTTTAAATATGATTTCGGGCATGTGGCCGCCGCGGCTGGCTCGAATAAAGCCAATTCTACAGGACCAATTTTCAACCACTTTTTCGAGCATATGGGGCCGTATGTTGGCAATAACGCCACGAATGTTGGCTTCCAAGTCCCCTAACGTTTCTGGTTTGTTGGCGTAGACGAGCGACTTCACATATCCCCAAAGAAAATAATCCAATGGTGTCAAATCACACGATCTTGGTGGCCAATTGACAGGTCCATTCCGCGAAATTATGCGCTCATCGAATGTTTCCTTCAATAAATCGATTGTGACGTGCGCTGTGTGGCATGTAGCGCCGTCTTGTTGGAACCACAACTCATCCACATTCATGCCATCCAATTCGGGAACAAAATAGTCGGTTATCATGGCCCTATACCGGTCTCCATTAACGGTAACTGACTCTCCAGCATTATTTCGGAAGAAGTATGGCCCAATGACTCCACCAGCCCATAGAGCACACCAAACAGTCAGTTTTTGTGGATGTAATGGCGTCTCAAGGGTCTCATGTGGATTCTCTTCATTCCAAATGCGGCAATTTTGCTTGTTGACGTAGCCATTCAACCAAAAATGAGCCTCATCACTGAACAAAATTTTGCGATGAAAATCAGCATCGAGATCAATCTCATTTTCGGCCCATACACCAAAATCACGACGCATTGCATGGTCTCGCGGCTTTAATTCTTGCACAAGCTGGATCTTGTAAGGTCGCAAGCCAAGATCTTTGCGCAAAATCTTCCATAAAGTTGATGGACAAAGCTCCAATTGCTGTGCACGGTGGCGAATCGATTCATTCGGGTCCTCTTCAACACTTTGCTCTACAGCGGCAATTGTTTCTTCGGTGCGCACTGTTCGACGTCTCTGCGGATGCGTATTATCACATAGAGTAAACGTAGTGCGAAAACGATCCATGGTTAACCGAATTAATTGCTCTGATGGACGATTATGTCGACCATAAAATGGACGGAGCTTGCGGTAAACTTCGCGAACTGAACCATTATTTTCGAAATAAATTTGCACGATTTGCAAGCGTTGTTCTTTTGTCAACC
Source organism: Tachina grossa (assembly GCA_949987645.1). Taxonomy (NCBI): domain Eukaryota; kingdom Metazoa; phylum Arthropoda; class Insecta; order Diptera; family Tachinidae; genus Tachina; species Tachina grossa. The sequence continues at coordinate 169,814,282 of OX465274.1, read as the reverse complement.
TGTTCATGATGAAATGGCAAACCAAACTTAATATTAATCACTTGATAGCTGACAAAATGGCCGCCAGTTAAAAAAGTGATGCCAACTTAAAGTTCTATACCTCAATAAAAAACACCCTTTATAAACTATTTTTATTATTTTCCAATTTTATTATGAGTTGTTGGTGGGAGAAAAAACGGGCGTGATTTTATGAAATGTGTAAAGTCTTTATTGAAAAATTTACTTATTTATAGTATTTTACTCCAGTTCTAGATTTTATATTTCTTTTATCCTTAGAGTTAAGTTTAATAAGAAAAATACTTGAGTCTTATTTTAAAAGAAAACTTAAAATTTTTTAATTTTTTATCTATTTTATTTTGGGTTTCCATATCCCTAGACAAGTTTAATATGTCATGACTGGGCATAATATTTTATATTTAAGGCAACAGCAAAATTAACTTATGCACTACCAATATTTCACTGCAACGCATGTGCGTAAATATAATTTTTTTAGTGGTATTTTTTTTTAAAGGATATCACAAAATGTAAGAAATTTATTGCCATTTTGCAGTTAAAAAAATGTATTTAAATGATTTAAAGTTTCAATATGTCTTTTGGACGGTTAAAAAATAGAAAATATAAGAGCTCAAGGACTAAGTGCCTTAGCGTAGAATGCAGAGCAGATGCTGAAAATCATTCTAAGTTGAGTGATAATATTGATTTTAAATAAAACCAGCAGCTTTCAAAATTCAAACTGAATCTTGTCCTGTGCCTCGTTTCTGTAAGGAATGTGAGGACTTTTCGAGTCGAAAAAATTGTTATCATCCTGTGAAACACAGGATGAGTAAGAAAAAAACTGTATTTGTTGATATTTTTTATAAGTTTATATAAGTATTTATGTGTAAAATAGGACAACCAATACAATTATTTAATTTTTCTCGATGCGAGAACTTTTCACAAGTTACAGAAACGGGGCACTGTTTGCTGAAATGATAACAGCAGCAAGAACTTAATTAAAGTCCAAAAATATTACATTGTCACTAACGATACGAATTAAAAAGAGTGTTACTTCTCTTTATAAAAAAACACGCTTCGAAACATCTGCAAAACATCTGTCACGTGTCATGTATTTAAAGAAGTAACCCGTAAGCCATAGCACAATTGTGCGGATGAAAATCACATACATGCTTATGCTCTTTCATTTAGTCGTCACTGAGCAAGCGACGAATTAAGTTGTGCACGCAGGTATTAATTTTTTCCTGGTTTTTTGTTTAGTTTTTTTGAGCACACGGAACGAAATTAAAGTTCAAATTTCATAAATTTCTACAGACAAAAAATTGATAATATAATTATGGAAGCTTGGAAATATTTCGTGATTAAAAATGCTTTGGCAATATGCAATGCATTTTATGTTATGGAATATTTAAAAATGATAGGGAAAATAGTTTAAAAAGGCATTTTAATAATATCAACAGAGCTGTGAATAAATTTAATTATGAATTTATACACTAAATTGTTGAATGGTTGTTAAATTTTTACTTTTTATTTAAGTTTTTAGTAAATTGCTTATTTACAAAACAAAATTCAAACAACTAATAACCACATCATGTGTTTTATATTACAAAACTTTTCTTCAAGTGCAAAATTATTTTACTCTCATTTTTCTCACCAATACAAACATATTTTATTTTGCGGGACACTGATTTAAAGCAATGGTCACCAAGAAGAGAAAATTCTTAAAAGCAGAACATAACTAATACATGTTTAGTGCTGTTCCACTGAAAAAAATCGCTCTTGTAAATGTTTAATTGGGTATATGAAAAATATTGTTATTGGTTAATTTTATATGAATGAACGTTTGTATGTAGTGGTGCCTAAGACTGTATGTACCAGTTTTTTTCCATTTCTGGATACATACTGGACACTCAGCATCTACAAAAATATTTAAGCCAAATAAAAACTTTTTTTTAATTCCATATTCCACACATTTTGTTTTTTATAGCAATAAAAAGTGCTGTTATAAAAAGATTTAAATTACATAATTTATTTGTAGAAATAATATAGAAAAAAGAAATTAAATCCTTTTTATGGTATTTGAGTATTCTCGGTGTATTTTTTTTTTCAAAAAAAATGCTACAGAAATCTGCTCTTTTTGTGTGTGTTATGCTCTTGCCTTAGATTTTTGTTAGTAGTTGTGCTGTATACGTATGCAAAGCAGAATGCTAGAAGAGCCCTCAGGGCAATGGGATGGTGGCAGCGTTGTCGATTTTGAAATTTCAAAACGCACCAAAATGGAGGAAAAAATGCGCCATTTACAAAAAAACGCACCAATCTTAGAATTTATTTTTTTAGTTTAAAATGTCTATTGAATTCATTTTGCATAAAAGTACATTATTTTTTTGTATTAAAAATTTAACACTAAAACAGGATTTTACAGTTCAGGGTTAAAAAATAAATAAAACCTAAAAAAACTTAGCAAATTTGTTCATATTCATTTGTATTACATAGATAATATTTTTTTTTAATTTCATAAATTCTGTACAAAACTTTTTAAAGAGATCAACGATTAATAGAAAGGATTCAAAACTAATAAAAGTTCTTTATTTATCATTTTATTCAAATATTTTTAAATTTTTTTTATCAGAAGTTTAATGTATCCATATTAAAAAAATAACAATAAAAATAAACGGCCTTTTACAATATATGTACATAATTAAAAAACAACAAAAAAAACTAAACAAATTCGTACATACATAGTGTACATATGAAAGTGGTCTAGGTCATACCATTTTTGATTCGATATAGTACATTTTGATCAGACTAGAACAACTCTAAATTAAATGTAATAAAATGTAATCTACTAAATATCTCTACCAAAGAAATATAAGACTTACACAACTTTCATAATTAAGGGCATTCATTTGTACAAGATGATACATTTTTGTATATTAATTTTATAAATTCGGTTTAAAATTTTTTAAAAAGAGACCAAAAATTAATTATTCCAAATAAATAAAGCTAATATTTTCATCATTATTGTTATCATTGGGCCATAAAACAGATTTCATTTCAAATTGTAATATTTTGAAAACATCATAAGTATTAATATGGTAATTAACACTATCAGGAAATTGGTAAGTTTCAAAACAAGAATTTTTCGGTTTTTAACCCATTGTTGTGTTAAATTTGCGATGGTGCCACCAAAAAATTAAAAACCGCACCGAAATTAAAAAAAAACGCACCACGCACCAACTAAGGAATTTTCCGCACAAAAATTTCAAAAAGCACCCAAAATGGTGCGAAACGCACCAAGTTGACAACGCTGGATGGTGGACTCTGTTTTAAAGATAGCTCTCCATGTTTTGGCCGCAAATTTTACGAAAACGGGTCATAGTGTGCCGTTGTACACGCATTTACATTTTGATTCTGTATGAAATAGAGAGCACGAGAGAGAGGGAGAGAGAGAGAGAGAGAGAAATAAAAATATACGCATTGTATACCTGTCTGCTTTTTTCTCATTATAAAATCAAAATTTGTGCATCAAAAGCTTTGGCTTTCACAAAAAGCAACATAAACTATGGCAGGGATGGAAAAGTTGATACGATCGTAATTTTTTTTTTTTTAATAATGCAGTGTCAAATTTTGAAGCTGTGTTTGATAGCCATTTTATTGGTTATTTTACTTCGCCGATGATTTTTGCTACACAATACCGACGAAGGAGGGCGCTCTGATGTTACTTTAGGATTAGCATCTGCTGAAGTCGAAATAGTTCAGTGACCAGTGACTATGCCTTCATCGCTTGAACTTTTCTACAACAACTGATTCAAAGGGAATCTGTGCACATCAGAAAAATGCGTGGTGTTGTTATTTTGATGACTATCAGATACAGGGATTGAACCCAGGATCTTCTGTTGTGTAGTCAACGTGCTAACTACTTCAGCAAACGCCACCCTTATTGGCAACATATGGCGTCATTAGCTCTTAAAATATTTTAAATAATGTACAAAGATACGGAATAAGATAAATTATTTCATATTTTCTTGCTTTTTAATAAAACTCAATATTAAAAAACTGTTTAATGTCTCAATTTTAACGCCCTGTTTACATAAGTCTGGCAGGCGACTCATCGAAAAAAATTTTCTATAAAAATCACTCAAACAAGTGCTGTTTAGATAAATTTTGTACTCAAGTTCAAACAGTTTCAAGCAAATTAAATGGAATATGTTGATCAGTTTATTTTAAAGCTATTAATGTTATTTCAATTTACTAAAAATAAATAAGAATAATAATTAATTTGAAAAATATTTATTACCAACATATCACAGTGCTTCGTAAAATACAGCAGTGCTCATGTTCAACATAGCAGCAATAAAAGCTCACATAAATAAAAATAAAAAACTATTGAACTAATATAAAACAAATATATAAAATAGGTTTATTTTATTAAGAAAAAGAAAAAAATATTTCAGCTATTTACTTTTATATGCCAAAAAATTTTACATTTTCCATTCCTGGAACCTTCTTGTCCATTTTCTTGATTTTCAATATTAATCCACTTTTTATTAAAACATAAAATATGTTTTGTTAATAAAGAAATGAATTCCTTTTAATTTGTTACTTTTATATGCCAAAAAAAATATTCCAGCCCTGAAACGATTTTTTTGTGTTGTTAAAAAATATAATATGTTTAATTAATAAAGTTAGTTAGTTTTTTTTGCGTACTTAAAAAATAAAGTTTAAATTTTCCAGCCCTGGAACCACCTTTTTTGTTTTTATGATTTCCAATACCAATATTTTACTCTCCAGAAAAATAACAATTATATTTAACTAATAACAAATTAAAGACATTACTTCAAAATAAAAATTGAATTTTTCAATCCTGAAACCATTTTTGATTTTCAATACGAATCTTATTATTCTTAAAATATAAAATAGGTTTAAGTAACCAAAAACAAAAAGTAATATTAGCTAATTACATATTATTTTAATATAAAAAAAAAAATTCAATTTTCCAGCCCTGCAGCCACCTTGTTAATTTAGGTGATTTTAGGAGAAATTCTGATATGTACAGACAGACGGACAGTAGAACAGCGGACACATCCATATATTTATATAGACCCAGAATATATAAACTTTATGGGGTCTCATATGAATATTAAGGAAATTGCAAACGGAATGTCAACCCTAAATATACCCTTAAGATTTTTGGTGACGTGTATAAAATATCCTTACCGATTAGCATTTAATTTTGGAGCACCCTTTACTTATATTTATTATCTGTGGCAAAACATTTCACAATTCTTCTTCTAACTTGTAATTATGTAATTATAACATGTAAAATTTAAAATATAAATAAAATTAAAGTCGGTTCTTTCCTTTTTGCAATGTTGTTGATTTCTTTTTTCGCTTTTTTGCTTCACACAAAAAAAATTAAACACATATAGAAAAGTACAAGGATCTATTTGGTGGTTTGGCTTCACATATGCACATATACGAGCACAGAGACCTTAATTTTGTTTGAAAAAGGAATTGTTTTAAGAAAGAAAAGTGCGTGTGAGTTAATGCATGTGTGTATTTAAGCTTTTTGTAGCGGAAAATGTGCGTTTATGTGGATTTCCACGAAATAAAAATAGTTGGAGAATTAAGAAATTTCCAAGGTGTGCCCCACAACTAGGATTGTTAATTTTATTTAGCTTAAAATTCAAATAATAATTTAAAAAATTTATTAACGTAAGTTTAAGACCTTTAACAGCAAGAAGTATTTTGTTTTTTACTCCTACACCTACAATACTGAAACAAATTTCTTGCAAATAGTGTTGTTTACGTTTGTTTAATAAGATTTCGCTGTGTTAAAGCATTTGAAAAATCCCTCATGTCTTAAAAGTTCTTGTAAGGGGTCTTGTGCAGGACCTTAATACATGTGCATTCAGTCAAAAGTTCCCTTGATGTAAGACGTGTGTAGCTTTTCAGATATGGCTTATACATTTTTGATTTTTGTGGCGATAAATAAATTTTTCGGCAAATTTTGTGGCTATTTTTTAACAAAATTGTGCTTAAAAATTTTTGTAATTGTAATTTAGTTGATGGAGGGTTTCAAAAATAAATCCTATTTAAAGTCGTCTGCAAAAAATTAAAATAATTAGTGATTTTTTTATGGGAATTGTTAAAATTTAAGTTTAAAATTTTGTAAACACACTAATAGTCCCAAGTTAATATTTTACTTATTAAGTAAAATATTTTTTTTTTATTAAAAATACATTGAAATTATTGAGGGGTTTAGCTGGATCCTATGCGCATTTCACTGTTGCTAATGCAGATCATCAGCGAACCTTTAAACTTAAAAATTAAAATAATAGCCTAATTTACAGTGTTATACAAATGGTCTTGCATTTTAGCATGTGCAAAATGGTACAGTATATGCATACTCACTACTAAGAATTGTTTAGTGGTGAGTATCAATGGCGTTATTCGATGTTTGATGCAAATGGTCTTGCGTAAGTGTAAATACAAAATACCGTAGCTTTTCATTAAAATTCAATAACAAAATACACACACAATCCAAAGAGAAGCTACGAATACCGCCAATAAACTATAACATGTTGCACATGCTACGATGCAAGACCATTTGCACAAAAATGTGAATTGGGTTAATTTGAGTTTGATATTTTATCTTATATTAATTATATTATTAGTGCGTTTTGAATTTGGGTGCAAAAAATTTACAATACATAATTTTTGGCAATTTCATTTCTACTTTTGGTGATTTTCTGCTAAATTTTTTTAAGATTATTTTATAACAACACAGAAAAAACTAAATTTCGTTTTCAGTAACCAAATTCATTGAATCAGTAAATTGTTTGTGTGAATACGGACCTACAAAGAAATTTGTAGATTCTGATAACAATTTTGTAAAAATTTAACTGAAAAAAATAATTTTATTTTTAGTTAACTTATTAATATTAATATTTTCAGTCAAATTTATTAATAGGAACAGAAAAACATTTTTGCAGATTTTTTTTTTGTATTATTCAGCAAATTCTTATTTTATAGTTTACAAACACATTCACTACAATTTTTCGTGTTATCAGAAAATAAATTAACTGAATCAATAACAATTCTTAAAATTTTTTTTTTAAAAATTAGTAAAACTTTTATTTGAAAAAATAACTGAATCAAATAAAAGGTTCAACTATTTTTTTTTTACTTTCAAAAATTGGCTTGTATTTATGGTTAAGCATTTCGTTCCCGCTTTTGGAACTCGTCAGTAGACTTGAATCCAAAAAATTTTTGAATTCAGCTAACAAACTCCTTATGTTTATAGTAAGACTCTTTCTTAATAGTACATATATTGAGAATAACAATATACAAACATAATAAGTTTGAAAACCGCAAACAAAATTCTTTAAAAAAATAAAATGTTTTTTATATCTATAAAATAATTGGTAGAAAAAATTAAAAAAAAATCAGACAAATTTTTTTACAGTATATAAAAATAAATTTAACTGAAAATAAGAAATTAAATATAAAAAAAATAAATCTAAAATTTTTTTTGTACAAATTTTACTTTATATAGATAATTTTCATTCTATACAGTTTTTTTTACTTAAAATAAAATTGGAACAAATAGTTTACTGGAACAGTAAAATATATTTACTGAAACTAAATTATATTTCAAAACACACGTTTGTTTGAAAATTTTTTGGGAATAATTTTTTCTGTGAATTTATATTCCAAAAAGTGTTATATAAAAACAAATTTATCATTAAATATATATTAAGAAAAACTACATAAAATTGATTTTGGCGATCTTTTAAGTCAATTTGGCGAAATAGGTCGAAAAATTTGACAAGCCTGGCTGAAACTAGCAACGCGAGATTAAACATATGTACATTTTCATGATCAATCGACTTGAACATGACGCCGGCAGAGCAACTGTGAAAAATTCATCAACTTCTCTGTTGTGATGTCCATGTTCATGATTATCAAAGTATTTTACGGTAGTGCACGAGAGATGGAATATTTGCCAATTATGTTCCGTCTCTTTTCTTTCTATTGCAAATGGTTGCGGACGGTGAATCTTATGGCGAAAACTGATACTCAGCCATATGTTCGGGCAGCGATGTCAGAGCATGGACAAAACACGGACATGAGTGGTCTCCAATAGCCATTTGCGATGTCCGACATGATGCCCATTCCAAGTTCAGTGATAGTTGAGACTCCTAGTAAGGCAGAAATTTACAAAACTACTCTCGCAGATACGAAATCATCACACAATTGTACTTTTCCTGATGTATTTTCGACATTCTACATTCATAAAAATTATTTAAAAATTAATAGTTAATATGAAATACCTTACATAGTTTCATGTATTATTTATTATTTATTATTTTTAGCATTTTTCTTTATTTGTTAATTATATTCTATTAACAAATAGAAAAAAGCCATTTTGCACCAATGATCAGATATGATAAATAAGTTTTCAACAGTTATATTTATGCGGCTTAATCAAAGAAAAATAATATATTAAGAAAATATGCTTTCTTTAAAAATTTATTTTTTTTTAATAAAGAAATAGGAATTTTTCCAGCTTTCTTTTCTTAGACTTCAGCAGATACTAATCCTAATGTAACATCAGCGCGACCTCCTTCGTTGTGTAGCAGAATCATCGGTGAAGTACAATAACCGATAAAATGGCTACTAACCACAGCTTCAAAAAAATAAAAAAAAACTAATATGCCTCATTTGACACCAGAGGCGCTGCCAGCACTGCATTATTAAAAAAACATACAAAAGCAGAGCTGTAAAAGAATGAAATTTTTCTCTGTCTCCTCCTTCACCGCCTGTCTTCTCTATCACTATCCCTTTCCTAAACAAGTTAACACCTAGTAATAGTAGTAAGCATTCATTGCCTGAGTGTTACTTATCTTAAAAAAAAAAAAAAAAAAACAAAGAAAATTTTTGATAATTTTTGCAAGTAAAACCAGTCTATCTCCTACTACAAGAATTTTTTGTCTCTCAATTTTTTATTCTCTTTTGAAGCAAACTTTTTGGGTTAGTTAACACTTTCCAGTAAGAATTTATACAACTTCGCAACATTTTGTAGTAAGCGAACACACCTATTATTTTTCATTTGGAAGAGCTACTAAGCCCCAATGTTTATAGCAAAACTCCCAATAAGTTACTGAGAATTATAAAATGACAAGTAATATTTTATTCCGCAAGTATTGCATATAATTAATAATTTTAATTAGGCATTTTGTACAATTTTCTATTAGAAGTGAAAATGCACATCAGCAGGAGTTGATTTAAAATAAACCTTAAAAGCCACTATGGAAGTGAATTAACTAAGCAAGCCTAAGAAATTTTTTTTTCACACTTGCATCTGAGGCATGTAGTGGCCCATATTTTTCGAAATTTATGATACATATATTATATGCATTTATCGATAATTTATCAAATAAAATTTTCCTATCACGCCACACTACAGTCACTAACGAATCATTGAACTCTCTCATTGCACCTCATACTGCGTAACAAGGGAAGGTCTTTTTAGAATTGCCTTCTTTTAACTTTTTTTTTTTGAAAATGCCAGGTTCATTTTATAATTTGCCCATTTATGTGTGCATTGTGCGTGTGTATGTTTGTGTGTGTGTGTGTTCGTTGTGCGAGTGCATATGTTACTACTTTTTTTTATTCACTTTGCAAAATACGTACACATACATACATACAAAAAAATAATAATAAACATGATTTTCAGTTCGCACACACATTTTCACCTTCCTAATAAAAAACGCACTAAATGCACCAAATCCTTTAAATAAGTTTTACTCACGCACTTTAGCAACCTAAGCCACTCACACCAAAATCTGCACACAAATGCATAATCACACATATGCATACACACATACATACAATTACACATGGCATATACGCACACTGAGTGCAGCAACATGACCTCTCCAACTACTGGAACTTAAGTGTGTAAGTAAGTAGTGTCTGTAGCCTGGTATTTGCCCATTTACTGGCTTTTTAGTTTGTTATTTTTTTTCGTTCTTGCTTTTTTTGTAATTTATGTAAAAGTTTAACTAAATTTACTTACAAATGCAAGTCTGCAGTTAGGGTTGTTATTTTAATCGCTTGGTTTTTAATGAAACGTATTTTGTTGCTGGCTTGCGTAACTCTCGCTCTACCTCTAACTCTCGCTCTCTCTCTTCTCTCTAGCACTACTCATACCGTTGTACAGCCCTCTTGTTTAATATAATTTTAGGGGTTTTGGCGCCTAATGTTATTGGTGTTTTACAAGTTCTGTTGCAAAGCGGTTTGTGTGCGGTTTTTTTTCGCCTTTTATAGATTGATGACTTTAGTTCGAAATAATTTTACGCTTATTTAACTGAAAAGTTTATTATATAAAGAAAAATGTTCTGCTTATTTAGCTTTCAAATATGTACATGCCACTATTTAGGAGGGAGCCAATCAATGTTAAGTGAACGTTTTTAATTTTTGTTTAACTAATCAAAGGCTTGGTGGAAGTTCTTTGGAATTTTTTGTTTGTTTTTTCATAGTTCAATAAAACTGATTTTATTTACTTAAAAAAAAAAAGAATTACTATATGGAAATTTACTCTAAACAAAAAATAGTTCGACGGCTTCATTCTAAAATATGCTAAGTCAAAAAAGCTAGTTTTGAGATAAACGCCTTCAAAGTTTATTGATGATATCTCGGGAATATTATTAGAAAGAAACTTAAGACTTTTTGTAATCATATAATAATTGCAATAGAATTGTTTTAGTTTATTTGAACTTTATAAATTCTATTCTAGTCCTCTAATGGCTAATAAATCAGTGCAAATTAATCTTTGTTTTTGGTTTAAAATGTGTTTAAACCAGCAAACCTATAAATCAGTGCAATATTTAATCCATCTGTAAACGCATAAAATTGGGCGTTTAAACTACCAATACAGGCCATATGATTTTATCACTTACAGACCATATGTTTTGCATTTAAAGAGCACTCAACTTTTTTCCAAGCTTCTACTTTTTCTTCAGATCTTGTTCGATTTGTTTTCTTACACTCTATTGTTATTTTATAATATTCTACTCTGCCAAGAATATATATAGTTTCTTTCTCAGTAAAATTTGGGTACTTCAAATAAATTTTATTAAATTTTTTGCCTTTTTGATTGTGCAAAGAACTGATAGCCTGCTGTAAAACAGCTGCTTTTTGACATTTATTCTAGTGCTGCCGCAATATAATTTTTTAAACTACACATAAACTATGGTTCACTGATTTACTCCTGTTGAGTTTAAACCACATATAAATTAAAGTTTAGTTCAACTAAACCAGCGTTTAAACTTTAACTGATTTATTAGCCCTAAGTAAGATTATTTCTTACCTAAAATGGTCGTCTAAATACACTTAGCATGTTTTAGTTTGGAGAAAAATTTATAATAATTTTTTTGCCTCTTAATTCTAAACTAAATCATGCTTAGTATACTTAAAACATTTAAAAATTCAGGCTTTTTAAACTTGACAAATCATTCTAAGTAGATTTTTGCTCATAACTTTTGATAGAATAGTCCAATTACTATCAGAATATAAGTTAGCAAATGATGAATTCAAAAATGCAACTCCCAACTCCCAATGTTATGTCGAATTAGCATGTTTTGGAATGGGACCGCCGACCGTGATGCTAACTGAAGAATACTTATAGTAACGTTAAGATTAAGAAGAACTGTGTATTCTTAAAAGAATGTGCAGAAGTCAACCAGCTAAGAGTTTTCAAATACTGAGAACTATTCCCCAGCTGTTCAACTCACTTCAACAAAGAAAAAGTTAATTTCTTCTTGTCCTTCTTCTTTTTCTTCCTCTTTTTATTGTGTCACTCCGGTCAGAAGATTACATAACATTATGAAAATTTTTATTTTATATCTAAAGCTTCTAAATTGTTTAATTTCGTTTAAGTTTCTTGAAAGTTCTTTTTAAATAGTCTTTTGCAGGGTTCTATACTGAAGGAGTGGCAGCCTTTAAAAATAGCATGTTGTTTCGTTCTGCTAGTCTTTGCCAGAGTATTTACAATTATGTAACTTTGTTGTTATTTGTTGCTTAAAAAGTATCACATGTAATTTAGCTTACAGATGAACTTTAGCCTAATCTAATCAAATATATAAGAAAATGCAGAGATTCGTATATTCCGTAATTATGCATCCACTAGTATCGTTTTAAGCTCATAAGCAAACACATGCATTAATTTTAAACCGAATACGTATGAATATAAATATCCAGCAACTATGTTAATACATATTCTTAAATTACGCAGCAAAAACGCTTACAACTAAAAATACTCTGACTACTAATTGGCTTCACATGCTTATATGCAGGGCTATTTTATTTACACACGCACATAAAACATGTTTTCAAATAGCCGCAAACACGCACACACATCGCACATTTTAAAATCCATTTTATATACACAAATATATGTATATGGTGGCGAATGATGAATAAATATCCCGATTATCATGTGTATATTTTTTTGGACGATTGAATATCAGTAGTTTGAGTATGGTACAGCGAGTCATAGCACTTGATACGCATGTGCCTTTTTATTTTTACATTTTGCATAAACGAAGTAGAGTTCCTCTTGTTTGTGGGAATCGGTTATAGTCATAGGTGCGTGAGAGAAAATATGTGAGCATACGAATCGTTTGCGATTTAAAATTCTGATTATACACAGTTACCAAAATGAAGACTATTTACTTATATCTAATTTCTTTGAGTACTCATTGGCAAAATGGCAAAATATATTAAAAATTAAAGAATGACACTGTGCTATACGTGTCTAGCTTAAAGAAGACTATGTTGAGAAATAAAACCTTTTTTGTGGATGAAGTTCAATTCCATGCAGAAAGTCACGGAATTATCAAATAGTACTGATAGTAATGTTTTATTTAATTAAATAAGAATATTTTTAACATGTACGCAAAGAATATATTTGATAGCATTTGCCCGAATAGTTAAAAAAATATTATAACAATTTTTAATTTATGCCCTAATTCTGTTCGACGATTGTGTCGTCTTGTCTATGCATGGAAAAAAGCCAAATTTGTGATTCTTTAGGACAATCATTATTTATTGTCTATTATAGGAGGTTTGTACTTATGATTTACACTTTTGTTCCAAACCATTATATCCAAGGTGTATCTAACTAGGTGGCAGTGCTACTTCAGCTGATAATTTTTTGCTCCATGTGCTTTGTAGCTAAATAATGTCAAAAAAATTCGATTTTGTTTTGGTTTTAATACAATTATTTTTGTGCTTTTGACATTCTTCGGTTCTTTACACAGTTATGGTTGCCGTATTTTTGTTTAACAAATCCTAACGCAGTCACCTGTATAATTACACCATGATTATATTCAACACATAAATTTTCATATATTTTTCAAAGTATCGTATAATTATTTAATTTCATTTTTATATTTTTATAAAATATAATATATACATATATATATTGTTTTTTATATAGGTATAAACATGGATTTTTGTTGAAGAAAATGATTAATGCCCAAATTCAGTAAGAAGATTTAGGACGTTTTTGTTTGAAAATACTTTTGAGTTCTATATTCTATTCTATAAATTATTTTCTTCAAAATGCTTGTTGTCCTTAATAATGGAAAATAAAAATATTATTGCCATGTTTTTAAACCATAAAAATTAAATTAAAGTTTGAGTTATTATTAGTTTGAAAAATATATGAAAAATTATGTGTTGGATTTAATGTTTGGAACAAAATCATAAAGCAAATACACGAACCTTCTAGCATATACAATAAATAATATTTATTTTAAAGAATCAAAACTGCGGCTTTTTTTTCATCCATAGACAAGACGATACATTCGTCGAACAGAATCAGGGCATAAGGGAATTCAAACCCAAACACTCAAGAATATTTTCAAATAAAAACTGAGTTAGACAAATAATTTTTGCATAACTTGCAAGATGTAATCTTTGCAATTACAAGTCAAATATTATTAATATTCCTGAGTTTATTTATTTACAACTATTCTGTATAAAATAATCATCAAACAGTTAAGCTACACGTATTTATTTATTTATAGTTTCAATAAATTTTCTAATATGTGTAAAATTTCCATCACTGTTCAAACCAAAAATGCTCTCATTTTCAATAATATTTAAATTCTAATGAACCGCAAACTTATTTGTTCTAAATTCGCTTTCACTGAAATTAAAATTGTTCGCTAAAGTAAATTAAATAATTAAAATTTAAACTCAATTAAAATGTTTAAAATAATTTAAGTACTTGTGTACGAGTGTGTATATGTAAACAAGGAAATAACAACAAAATCCATATTGATATTGATATGCATCTATTGTTGTATACATATACATTTATATACATCCAGGCAGCCCAGAGAAGTGCCGAACATCAATCGGATTTTTGTACAAATTAATACACATACGCTTCAGCGATGCCAACTTGGTGCTTGTGGCACTATTTTTAGTGCTTTTTGAAGACTAAAAACGCCAACTTTTGAGCGTTAGTGCCAAACTAACAAAAAGCACTAAGTAGTGCTTTTAAGAAATTTGTGTACTTTTAAAATTACTTTAATAAAAAACTTGGTGTATTTATTTTTTCTGTGTAAATCATACCTTTTTCGTCTGATATATTTCATTAAAGATGTTGATAATATTGCCGAAATAGAGAATAGCTTAGAAAACATTGTTAAATTGCACTCGTTTTTCACGTTAGTGCTTTTTACGCTTTTTAGATCTCAAAATAACGCTTTTTAGTGCTTTTTTTAAATTCTGAGCCAAAAAAGTTGGCATCATTGATACGCTTATAAATTTCTCTCGGTTTTCTCTTTTTGGGCAGCGTTGATATACATACATTTGTAAGTATAACTACGAAAAAGTATTCATACAAACATACATATATATGTATGTATTTTATGTATAGTTATGTAAATATGTACGTACTTTCGTATACGCATTTGTATGTAGGTACTAGAGAGCTGCGTAAACAGTCTTGAAATGTAAAAACGTCATGATTTTTAAATTTATTCACGTCGCATGTATTATACTAAACCAATAATAAATGCTGTCGTACTATAAGCTAAGCACGATGGATGTATTGGTGTATGTGTATATCAGTTGTAACAAGCGATGTCGCAAGACAGCTTGTTTGTAACAAACACTCAAAAGAAGTACTGTTGATTAGTGTATGCTTGTTATTTTTCATATTGTACGTTTGATTGTGTGTGTTATATGTAGATGGTAAGCTATTATGTGGTTAACCGCATACAACTAATGTTAATGCATGTGTGTGCCTTTGCATGTACGCAGAAAAATAAAAAAGCATACACACATACATGCATGACGTTTGTACACGCTCATGCGTAGAAAGAAGCAAGTATCAGAAATTCTTCCGTCACGAAGTGTTTTCTTCTTTACTCTTATACGTACAATACTTAAACAAATTTCTTGCAAACAATGTTGTTAACGTTTGTTTTATAAGAATTCGCTGTAGTAAAGCATTTGAAAAATCCCTCATGTCTTGAAAGTTCTTATAAGATGTCTTGTGCAGGAGACTAGTAGGTACATACATATGTATAAAATCACGTTTTTGTTACACCGCATAGGATTCGACCCTGAACTAGATTCTAAAATTCATGCTGCGACATTGTTTTCTAATTTCATTCGTACGAGTATGTTCGTGTTATTTTGTGTGTTTTCTATTTGTGTGTTTATTTTCAACGGCAAAATTAAAGCCAACATAGGAACAGCAACATCCTATAACAAACAAACGCACTTGAATTTGGTGTGTCAAATAATTTTTGAATGAATTTAGTTGGTTCACGAAATTGCACATCTCTTAAAAGTGGGAGTACGTACACACTGTTGAACTGTGTGTGAGTATGTCTACACAGTAGTGCCCTACAACAAACTTTGTAATAAATACAGTGTTTCTAATGTCTCCACTCGAACACAAAAAAATTAAGGCCTTTTGATTTTATAAACTGACATTACTTAAAATGTGGAAATTATTTAGACTATTGTCAATGAGTATCTTAAAATTTTAATGTGGCAACATTATGTCATCTTAAAATTTTCATTGTGAGCAGGCAACGATATAAAACACAGTATATTAAAGTATCAAAATAACAAAAATTTTTCAATTAGAAATTATTGTTGGATTCTGCAAAATGCCTAAAGACAGCGCAAAATACAAATATTTTTTCATCAACTACAGCTGCGCTGATAGTCTTAATTTGTTTAGTTTAACATTATCATGTTGCCATATTGAAAATGACATGCTTTTTATACTTTTAAATTTGACATCTAGTAATAAATTTGATTTACACACAATTAAAAACAATACGCTTGCTAGGCCACATTAAAGTATTAAAATTTAAACGTTGCAATATTAAGGCCAAAAAATTAACTTCTCAATTAGTTGTAATATATCTTTAAGGGCCATTATTACAACTTAAAGTTAGTTAAAAGTAGGATTTTGTCGGACGTATAAAAACTTTATAATTTGCAAAATTTTACTTTAACCTAAAGTGAGCGATAAATTACAGGCAACTTTATCCTACCTGGTAAGTTAAATAC
Organism: Tachina grossa; assembly: GCA_949987645.1. NCBI lineage: Eukaryota > Metazoa > Arthropoda > Insecta > Diptera > Tachinidae > Tachina > Tachina grossa. The sequence continues at coordinate 169,797,674 of OX465274.1, read as the reverse complement.
AATTTGCAATAATGGAAAGCTTTTTATACATCCGGTAAAACCCTACTTGTAACTAACTTTAAGTTGTTATAATGGGCCTAAATGTTATTTAAGTATGGAATTCATTTTTTCAGTACAAAGTTGTATGTGTGTGTATTTAAATTATATTTAAGTTTTACGAGCATACCATATGATATTAATTTTGTGTGTGTGTGTTTATTGAAAGCATGTGCATGAACGTCATGCGGTCGTATTAAAAAAAACTTCATTTAATTTCCATAAATATATATAATGTACTGTATCATAGTTTCATATAATGGAAAAATAAGTAGAAAAATGCGTTCTGAAGTCCTTTTTATTTTGTTGTTTTTTATTTACATATATTAAACAGCTGCTCTTTGAAAAGCTTTTCGTAATATTTGGAATTTTTTTAGTGCTGCCGTACTTTCAGCGAAATTTAATAAGAACTTTAATGAACTACTCAAAAATGAGACTACATTTTAGTGCAACTTAAATTTCAGTTGTAATTAACTAAATGACATTTAATTGAGATGTCAATTGTTGGGCCTAAGACACATTTTAAAATGCTATTGTGAGCTCTCAAAATATTTAATTATTTCAATAAAATTCTTTAGTCGAAAAATACGAATATGTCACATAATATTAATTGCACTAGAGTAAAAAATAAATTATCAGGGGGCAAATTACGGCATTCGATGCGACTCGTAATCCAAAAATATTTCAATAGAGTTTATATTTTGGAAATATTTTTAAATTACGAGCCGTATCCAATGCCGTGATTTGCCCCCAGTTTTTTCACAAAACAAATTTTATGTAGTTATGTATGTATGTATGTTTTTTTATTTTCTCTACTCTCACCCTCGAAGGCCAACTTTGAGGGACGGACGCACCCCCTAAAACACAACTTATCGGTATGAAATTTTTTTGTATTTTTTTTACATAAAACTGAACTGATTTGGGGGTTGAGAGTAGAAGAAATCAGAAAAAAAGTCTCCATACAATTAACGGCCACTCTAATACTCCATATGTACGTAGGGTATAAAAGAATCGGCACATTCGCACGAATATAATACTCTTATACCTAATTTACATTAAGCATTTTATTTTCATGAAATTAGTTGCTTGGTGGCCTGAAGAAGCAACTTATATCAAAAAAGTTGCCAAAAAGGCATCAGAGATTCATTTTACGTCCTTTTTATATAACATTCTCTTTTATAGCCCTGCAATTAGCAAATAGAAAAAGTTTCGTGCAACACAATTCATGAAATTTCATGACAAAATGCCTAATTTAAATCAGGTATTACTTGTTTACAATACGGCTTCTATTTCTATTTGTCATATAAAACTTTCATTACTTTCACTCACACTGGCAGTCGGAAGATTAAGATAATTTGAAACCAAATTGGCCGGCTCATTCGGTCTGTAAAGTAGCACAAAGGAACCAACATATAAGAATATGAATAAATAAGGTGTTGAGACCAATACCAAACTTAGCTTCGCTTATTTGGGTCCAACGTATATCGAACCAAATTGACAACCCCGCCTCTGAAGTCTGTTAAAAAGCAAAGGATCATAAAGTTAACTATCAATAGGGAACAGGTAACATAAAAAATTTAATTAAGAGTCTGAAAATCAAAGATGCACGAGTGCAAAATTTAAAAAAAAAAAGCATAATAGTTGCTGAAGATACAGCAATTTAATCTTAATATCAAAAAATTCAGACCAGAATGATGATCTCAGACTGTACTGATTAAAAGTACTGCGCCCTCAGCTAATGATAGTAAATTTAATGTTGTTTTTATAAAAATAACTCTCGTATTCTATTTCATTTCATACTTTATTTATAAAATAGTAGCTTACACAGAACTGCTCGCTCCTAGTCTATTTAAAGGCGCTCCCACTGTTGCCCATCACATACTTAACTCTGCTCACATGCCTAATTGTATCATAGCCTAATTAACGAAATAAATTTATAAAAATTGTTTAAGAGTTCAACATTAAATTGTAATTAAATCAAATGTAAATTATGTTGCTTTAACATGTGCAAGCAAATCTTTTGAGTTGTTTGTGTTGCAAGTTTTGCAGCAAGATTTTTGTTTAGTTTTCATGCTGCTACCTGCATATTTAAATGCAGCTGCTACTGCCGTATAACTATTAAGGCAACATTTGTTTTTCTTTTACTTTTATGCTTCCAACTGAAGACAAAATTCTTGATTCATGATTGTTGAACATTCTTAATTTTTATGTTTAAACAATGAATTGAATATAATTTTATTGTTAAAAGTAAGTAAGTAATTTGAATATTTCTGTCATGCACTTATATATATATTCGTAAATAAAAAATTAAAAAATACTTAAACATACACTCTCACGCTGGGTAGCAATTAGTATTCGACAATTTAACAGCGCCACATAAAGTTGCAAGTACGAATACATAGTCTAGCATTCAAAATCAAATTACATATTCCTTTTTAATCAAATGCATAATTATCGTAATATAAAAGGGGCTGGTTAAATAGATTTAACTGCTGTTTACATCTTTTTATTTTTCTTTTGCTCAATGTAAATGTTGTTCACTTTTGAATTTATGCAAAATATATAACAGTACCTTCTAATATCTTTATTTAGCAAATAATTACTTACAAGTGAGTAATTTATTATAAAAAATAAAAAAGATTACTTCTCAGTTTGACAAGTTCAGTTGGGTTTAATGTGTTTGCATTAATAAAGTTGCCGTAATCTGGAGGAGAAAACATTCGTTGAATATAACTCATGTCAAAATAAACAAAAATATTTTAAATTTACTTTGCAATATATAATTATCTCTAATTGCTATATTTCTTTAACTATATACCAATAACAAACTAAAAATTTATATATTTATATATACATAATTAGGAAACTATAAGCCAATAGAATAATAAAATGCAAAATCAAAAATAAACTAGTTTGCTCTCTAAAGATTTTTGTTTGATGCCTTAAAACTTCTTACTTTTGCATGTTGTAATTCTCAATAATATACTAAGAGTTTTACTTTAAGCATTTAAAAATGTTTAACTTATTTCAAAAATTATTGCCAAACAATTTTAGGCAGATCATCACATGCGTGACTTTTTGAATTGCCCGCCTTAATAGAAATGGCAACACTAGTACTGTCAACAAGCAACTATCAGTTGACTCCTGTTTAAATTTGAACAAGCTACGTCATATAGTTTGTGTTTGGCAGCCGTTGATAGCAGACTAGCGCCTCTGGACGCCTGGTAGAGGTCTCTACACCCGAAACAATTAAAAAAAATTCACAATATGGTCTTAGCCGATCGAACCGATTGAACCGTGAGAGAAATTGTGGAGGCCATAGGCTCTTCACATGGATTAGTGGTTTCAATCAATTTTGAATGATGACGAGGATGTAAGAAAGCTTTCCGCAAGATGGATGCCGCGTCTGCTCACAAACGACCACAAGCTCAATCGTGTAACAATTTTCGAGGAATATTTGGCATTGTTCAACAGCAATATGAACGAGCTTTTGCTCAGTTTCCTAACCGTGGACGAAACGTGGATCCAACACAGCACACCAGGGACCAAACAGTAGTCAAAACCATTTTTTGGGATGCACGCGATATAATCAAAAGTCGAAAAGAATTAATGGCAAATATCATAATATTTTATTGTGTCGATTCAATGAGAAATACAAAGAACTGACCTCATTTGGCCAAGAAAAAGTTCTTTTCCACCAGGAATTAGGATACTAATTGCTCCCTCAGTCACCCTATTCTCGAGGTTTACCCCCGAGTGACTATTTCTTGTTTACAAACTTGAAGGAATGGCTCGGCAGAGAGAACAAGTATCTCACAAACAAATACTAATTTTGATGACCTCGACAAAAATCATATATTTTGGAAGGGATACAAAAATTGGAGAAACGTTGGACTTAGTGTTTAGAATCCAAAGAAGACTATGTTGTTAAATAAAATAGCCCAATTCACAATCTTTACAAATGGTCTTGCATCGTAGCATGTGCAAAATGGTATAGTATATTGATATTCACCACTAAGAATTGCTAAGTGGTGAATTGGGCTTATGTATTTTATTAGCAGAGTTTCAAAAAATAAATAAAAAAATTTGGCACAAAAATTTAGAGATGTGCACGTGAGTGTTTTCTGACTCGCGACACGCACGCTCACGCACGAATGATTTTGAAAATTTTCACGATCACGCACGCTCACGAATAAAATACTTTTAATCACGCACGAGTGGTTTACAACTTATTACGATCACGCACGCTCACGAAAAAGTATATATACATATCTATGTATATATGTATGCTGTTGTGTTTGTAAAATTTACAATGTAAATTAAAATAAAGCAAAGTTAATTTAATATCTATATTTATGATTTGAACAGGCTAAAGTTCGTATCGCTTTTTAAGCCAAATTACATGTGATAATTATTAATGAACAAATAACACCAAAATTAATTGTAAATATTCTGACAACACATAGTTGAACGGAACAGCTAGCCGTTTTCGAAGACCACTAAACTATAAAGCAGAAATCTACATCAACTGACACCACACACAGTTGACCAAACACAAAAGAACGCTGAGGATGAAGGTTTAGTGGCCTTCGAAAACGGCTAGCTGTTCCGCGGATATCATTTTAAATATTCGAATTCGAATTCTCGTATATCAAAAATTGACATTCCGTACGTGTATGTATGTACACATACATAATATAAATGGGAAGGTAAGACGTATGATCAATTAAATAAATGAGAAAAGCATATTAAATAAAAAAACATACAAATTAATAAAATTTTTCTGTTACGTAACATTTTCAAAGACTCTTCCACCCCCACCATAACAAATCATAACAAAACTCGAACCCCATCAGTCCCCCCTACAGTGTTACATAATATATGGACGGCCCCTAAAGCAAAAAACATTTTTTGCGGCACAATTCGTCAGTAGTATTGTTGACAAAGGCACTGCTGAATCAGTAGTGTTTCTCAATTTATACTTCCTACAGGGTATCTAAGAAACATACATACATACTTACAAAGGTGCATGTACCCATCAAACGAAATGCTCCGAATTCGTAAAGAATTCTTCCGATTTCGGCACCGAAATATTACCGAAATCGTAACAATTTTTGTATGAAATGGTTGACACGAATTCGTAACGACATGTAGGTACGATTTCTTTTTGCTTTTATAGCAGAGTACCGCTTTACCGTTATGTTGCTGCTATTGTCGTAATAATTTGCACATACTCACGTTTTTTAATATTTGTTACAATCATTTTTTTATCAACATATACATATTTATTTAAAATAAATTTTCACAGACTTTTACTTATGTACTCAAAAATCAAAGTTTTAATGTTTAAAAAAAAATTGTTCAGAGAAACTACCGAAATGTCTTAGCGAATTCGGTACGACAAGTCTGACTTCAGAAAAAGTCGAAACATTTTGTTTGGGGTATTCATTATGTTTGTAAGCTCATACTACCATACATATTACTGTACATATATGTATGCATTTATTATTATAAAATAATTTATTTCAAATGGCTGAATACAGTTACATATGTGCCTATGCAGGAATGTTATCTCGTGAGAGCGTGAGAATTTGTGCCTGATTATCAAAAAAAGCTCACGCAAGATCACGCACGAGTAAATTTTTTTCAGTCACGCTAACGCACTCACGAGTGATTAGTTATAATATTTGATCACGAATCACGTTAATAACTCGTGACTCACGCGTGACACGATATAATCACGCCCTTTGCACATCTCTACAAAAATTACCTGAAAGTTTGTTAATGGTGCATTTTTTTTATTTTCCGGTAACCTTTCCCTTCAAATTTTTTTACGAAGAAAATTTTAACAAAATTAAAAGATGATGCAATTTAGCATAAACTATTTTTGATTAGTTTATGCTCCCTTTTTATAAATTTTGTTTCAGTCTTTCTTTGCATACAAGTAAATATGATTTTAGCATTTTTTTGTGGTAATTTTGCATAGACATTAACGCATATTTTTTATACAGAAAATTTTTACAGTGTATAATATTTTATTAAGGGCAGTAAAAGATCTTATATTAATGATTCTGTGAGGCTAAAGTTCGTATCATTCTGTTAATTTTTAAAGAACAAGCAGTAGAACGGAACAACATGCTGTTTTTGAAGGCCGTTATAGTTCCACTATCAGCGTTCCTTGTGTTTGGACCATTGTGTTTGTGGTGTCAGTTGATGCAAATTTCAACTTTATATACACAAGTTTCAGTGCAAATGGAATATGTGAATTGTTTTGATTTATCGTACTAAAATTTACTGAATCCATTAAAAGGATTTATATATAAATCTGCTAAAATAAAAAACTTTACATTTCAAATAATCGCTGTACAATTTTTTTTACAATTCAGCAGCCGATTTTGCTATATTATTATATATACGAGTATTACCCAATATTGTAATACAGGACTTGGGCCGGGTTTACATCTGTGCGTCATGTGCCACACAAGCGAAAAAAAAGCGTAAGCACTAATTACTAATGAAAAATAGTTTGATTCAGATAGGTATTTACTAAATTAAACGGTTTCATACATAACTAATAGACAATTTCACAGAATCTAACATGATTGGAAACAGTTTAAATCAATAAATACATGTCTGAATCAAACAGTTTTTCATTAGTAATTAGTGGTTACGCTTTTTTGGGCACAGGGCACAAGAGAAATGCCAGATGTAAAATCAGCTTTATTCTTGTTCTATTGCATTGATCAAATAAATGAAAGAATGAATAAAAAATAAATTATTGTTTTTATGCACAAAAGTATAACCTTCAATAATCTAAATTTGGTATAGCTTGCAAATTATTACACTTGTCGTTTGATTTGATTTTTTGACAAGTCATACTCGTATCATTCAGTATTATAGTGCAAGACCTTTCAACTGAACGAGGAATTAATTGTTTTTTTTAATATATTGGATAATTGAATAATTTAAATTAAACAAAGCTTAAATTTTACAAATTATGATTAATTTTGTTATTTTTTTTTCTATTTTCAGACTAATAATCTTGCGGTAAGTCGTTCAAATCATTTCCGTATCAATTTGTCTTTTTTCACCGATTTCATTTGAATATTAATTCTAATTACACCCTTGCTAAAAATTGTAATTGGTATTGATTTATAATTCCATTTGTAATTTTCACAACATTTATATGCCACTGTAAAAATTATATCCATACATATCAATGGCTTAATATAAGAAAGGCGTAACTCGAGTTTTTGATATTTTAGGAAGCAGGAAAAACTGAATATGAACTGAAATAACTAAAGCATTTACATGTGAGCATAATTTTTTTAGTAGCCATAAATCTTTTATTTTGAACTTATACTTAATTAGTTCTTTAGGGATTATGTTATTATACATTGGCTACTAGAAAACGTTAAAAACACGTTTTCGAAAGAAAAAAATTAGATAAGCCTTTTTTATATTAAGACATCGATATCAGTGATCGGCAATGAATCCTTTTTTCACTATTCTATTCATACTGATTCATGAAATTGTAAATATAAGTGAGTAGACATTATTTAAGCCCAACTACTCTGATTTACGCATACTCATGATGATCTATAAGTATAGATTGAAATAAATATGAATGCGACTTCGACATCATGGTCATACCAAACTCACACTCATAAATGACTTCAGTTTGATTTCTAATTTCAGAAAAATATTTACTTATACTACTCACATTGATTCAGCTCACTCAACTCATGCATGTATGTTTATTTAAAAGTTTAGTCATTAAAAATTTTGAAAGTAATATACAATAGTAGTAAATAGGGTTGTTTTTCCATTCCTGCAAAAAAAAATCAACAGAGAAACACATAACCACATAATAGGAACCTTAATGTTCCTATGCGATGTTTGCATTGTGAATCATACTTATTTTGTACCGTCCATAGGCATTGAGTTAAGGAAAGTCGAAGTCAACAACGTCATAAATGTTGCTAAGTATGAGTTCGATGCGCAATTCAAACTTTCTAGGAAGTATGATTCATAGACAACATTGTAATAAGTATGAATGCTCATAAGTACAAGAAATTATAAGTCATGATTCAAATCTACTCACTTTTTCACTGCTTATTGCTGTTCTCTGATCGATATATTCTTTGTAGTTATAAATAGGGTAGTAAAATGAGCGATGTCCGTCTGTCTGTATTTGCAATCGATTGAAATCGATTTTTTGAAGCTAGAGACTTGCACTTATGTATGTATGTGTCAGCAAAATCAAAATAAAAAATAATCCAGGCCTGGAAAATGCAAATTTAAATTAATGTTTTTTTTTCCTTTTTTTAATATTTTATAATTTAGACAGATATTTATGGCCTGTTTCACAATAACGAAGCGAATCTTTCGACTTACAATTTATATTGAAAACAAAAACAAATTTTCATATTTTATTGTTGTTTTCAATATAAATTTTCAGTCGAAAGTTTCGTTTCAGTTTTCTTTCGTTATTGTGAAACAGGCCATTACTTAAGATTTTTTTTTATATTCGCAAAATTTTTATATTAAAATTTTGCTTAAGCATATAATCGTAGCAGTAACAACTACGTAGAATATGGTTACTCATTAAAATATTCAACCATTGCAAATATCGAGAGTAAAACAAAAGTCGCACCAGTCTTGGAGCCAAATTCAAATTTCGCTGACTTTAGTCCAATTTTTACTAGTATTAAGAATACAAGCAGCATCTCCATGTAAGTTAATGTGGAGTGTTTCTTTTCTATGTTTATCCTTCTTTTTTACATTGTGTGTATGTGTGTGTTTGCGCGCGTTTCTCTTCTTTTTTTCTTTTATTTCTGCCAATTACATCGAGTGGACCCCAGCAATTTTATAACATCCGGCCAAAAGGCAATTTTTGTTATTTTTGCCGATTTGAAACTTTGCAAATAATAACAACAGCAGCAAATAGAAAAAAAAATAAACTCTTTTTGCTAAGATTTTTCGTCAGTAATTTTTTTTTCTCTATAGTTGCGTTTTTTTTTTAGCAATTTCCCTCTTTTGGCAAAGCAAATGAATGCCAACAGATACTCGCGGTTATTGTAGTGGTTAGAAAATAGAACTCGTTTTAGTGGATCAGTAACATGGACGACAGGTGGTGGTGGTTCTATAGATTTCGTTGATGCTGGCGATAAAGTTGGTCTTGTATTGCTGATATTCTTTTGTGAAAAAATGGTGTTTGGAAAAGAGGTTTGTAATCGAACGATCAAAATATGGAACTTTGTATTTGAAAATGATTGAGACATATGGCCAACGCATTTTGGAGGACCAATTTTGGAAAACTTTTGGGAGCATTGCTGCCCGTACTTCCCGAATAACACGAACAATGTTAGTAGCCAATGCGTTATTTGTTTCTGATTTAACAGTAGAACCCAGTGATTGGTTTCACATGGCCTTGGTGGCCAATTTATTAATAGTTCCATTTCTCGAAATCAACTTATTGTGGTCACTGTATATCATGTAGCACCATCCCCGCCCTGCTGAATTTAATCCATATTTTTAAACAAAAAGTCATTGACGATAGTGCGGTAAGGATCTCTATTGAAAGTAAACCGAACTCCGGCTTTATTTTGGAGGAAATAATGTCCAATAATGCCATCAGCGTGGCGTGGGCGAAAAGGATCATCTAGCCGCATGTAAATAATAACGCTTATGGATTTTTTTTTTGTAATATTTTTTAGTTGTAAATAGGTTAAGCTACAATCTTTAATATACAATATTTTTTATATGCATATTGTTACCTGAATATAGAAAGGTGCCAACTGATGATTTTTTTAAATAAAGATTTTTGCATTTTTCGATACATTAGATGTTAGCGTCTTTCCATATTAAGGTAACGATATGTATATTTTTCTTCTGAAAAAATCAAATTTTTTATATTTAAATTCTTCTAGATGAAATGGAGTCTGTAGGGTCATTTGTGGATTGATTTCACTCCGTATGCGGTAATTTTTATTTTATATTTATTTTTTTATTTATTAGCAAACCCTTTGAGCAGAAAATGAGCCTCATTGCTGAACACAATTTTGAGATAACCCATCGGATCAATTTCCAACTACTCTAGAGCCCAATCGGCAATATAATGACACATATGATGATCACGTGGCTTCAGTTCCTTTACCAGCTGTATATTAAGTGAATATAAGCCAAGATATACACATGTGTAAAATCTTCCACATTGAGGACGAACAGAACCTCAATTAGGGCAAGCGACAATGAATCGATAAATTTGGATCTTTCTTTCGCTTACAGCGGCAATATCCTCCTTAGCAAACACATTCCTTGGACTTATTAGTGTTGTTTCATAATGAAGAGAGTATTTTGTATTAAAAATTTATCCACAGTTATACGGATGGCTTGCTTAGATAAACGATTATGAGCGCCATAAAAATTAGGACTGTTGTAAATTTAGAGATGGTAAAATTGAGCTTTCATTACAAATAAAAATCTTTCAGCAAACTGTAATACGATGAATGAAAACAATTCACATATTCCATTTTCACTAAAGGCTGACCCCCATATTCATAAAATTTGAAATGAATTTGAAATGTATTTTATTTCAAATTTTCCATACAAAATTTTCCTAAAATAAATTTCAAATTCATTTTATTTTTTTATAAATATGGGGGTGAGTATATAAAACAGAAATCTACATTAACTGACACCACACACAATGGAGCAAATACAAAGAACGCTGATATTGAAGGTGCGTGCAATGGCCTTCGAAAACAGCTAGTTGTTCCGTTCTACTGACTTTTAACTTTAGCCTAATCAAATCATAAATATAGAAGTTTTAATATTTTTTAAGCAAATATGACTCAAGTAGCAATTAGCTTGTCGTCGGAAAAACACTCAGCGTCTATGGCGGAAATCAAACTTACGACCTCTGAACTGAGAGGTTAAAAAATGTTACTACTCAACCACATGGGCACAGCTTATAAGTTCTGCAATTTGTAGCGTAGTTCAGGCGTCCACTTGTGACTATTTGCCAGAGTATACTATTGGGGAATTCTTTGCAATTGTGATGTTCATTTTCTGCTTCACACATATGTACGTGCTCTTTTTAGCGCGAGAGAGTATACATCTCATATTTTCGATAACTTTTCGCAAAATTTCGGGAGTAATGGCAATGATTTCATTTCGAATGTTGGTTTTTAGTTGGAGTATGGTTCTTGGTTTGTTAACGTACACTCTTTCTTTCAAATACTCCCAAAGAAAACTGTCAGGATCTGTTAAATGTGGTGAATTTGGAGGCCACTTAAAATCGCCTGTGTGCTAATGCATGTAAACACAATAGACTCTTGGTTTGAAAAATAAAATTCAATTATTTTTGTACGTTGTTCAATCGTGTAATGATTCATAATTAATTCTCCAAATATTATTCACAAAATGCTGAAAGAAAAACAATGAAAGAATAATAATTAAAAGATTTATAAAGAATTCAACCCATATAGCTCACTTGAAGTTGAAGTTCCCCTTGTTCCCACAAAATTCTTATACATTCAGTATTCCGGTATATTATGTAAAATCTTACAAAAAAAGTTTTCCTTAATACTATAACCTTCTTACTCTTCTCCGTAAAGAGAGAGTATCTTTAGACGGGGTTATAGCATGCTAAGTTTTTATAATGAAATTCGAACTTTTAGAAGGATTATCAATATTAACATTTATTTTTTAAATACCCGATTCTTCGGAACGTTTCTAAACTCTGCAACAGATTTAACTTTTTGGTTTCCTATCAATTTCCTTGAAGCAGTTAATTTTTAGCAGCAACAAAAAAAATAGAACAAATTTTTGTGGTCTACACAAAATGCAACCAACTAGCCCAGCCCAGTCCGTCCATTCAATCATCTATCCATCCAGGCAAAAAAGCATTTATCAAGCCATCTACCAATTTATTCAATCACACAAACACACAAACGACGCAACGACAACATTTTAACTAACTTGTTTTTTGGGTGTTAAAAAAAAGAAATGAAAAACTAAACTAAAACCAAATCAAAACTAAAGTAATCATATGAACGTCTATCCGTGCAGCCATGCGTCCGTCTGTCCTTCCGTCCATCCGTACATCCATCCATCCATCCACCGCATCCATCCATCCTACCAAAAGCCAGCATACTTTCAACTTAGTAGTTTTATAGTTTTGATAGAGATGAGGTTTGATGATATGCAATCATTTTATTTATTTCAGTTTTTTTTTTGGTTTAGATGTTGTTGTTGTTATTACTGCTGCTAAAATTGCTACTTATCACCATTATTATTTTGTTTTTGAGGCTGCAAATACAAAGCAACAATAACGAACTCAACTTGTCGTCTGATATTTTATAATTTTGGTCTTTAAATAATACATATTTTTTGTTCCTCTTTTCCCTTGATAGCTTTCAGGTCTCCTATTTTACCTTTCTAATGGCATTTTAGAGAAACTTAAACACAGTTGCTGTGCACTTCTTGCCGTTGTTGTGGTTATTACAAATAGAATCTCAATTTCATGTTTAAAAAAAATCTGCTGCAACTAGACAGTTTGCTACTGCCGTTTAATCATAATGACGAGTTTTGATGATAGGTTAGCCGCAAAATGCCTTTTTTTATATAAAAGGAAAAAGTTCCCTGCACCTTTAGAAGTTACTAGTTAAGTTTATGAAAGAAAATTTTATATTTTAGTTTTATATATATTTGGTTTTGTTGTTAAGTCACTAACAAGTACATAAAGATTTATATTTTTTTTTAACCCCCGACTGAAAAAGGGGTGTTATAAGTTTGTAGTGTGTGTCTGTGGATCTGTGTATCTGTGTATCTGTGTGTCTGTCCGTGTCCACGTACAGGCCAAACGGCTGGACCGATTTTTATTTAGTTTTTTCTGTTTGAAAGATGACTTGATCGAGAGGGTTGTTAGCTATGTCTAAAGAAAATCGGTCTAGCCGTTTAGAAGATATAACATCTTTTCTGAAAAAAGTCGGGGTTTCTTAAAATTTTTAATTTTTGTTATTAATTTAATTTTAAGGTTGTTAGGCTGAAGTGCATAAAAATCTGGGTGTCTTAAAAACTATTGCTTTAATTATAAATTTGCTGTACTTTTGCGGTATGCAAGCCAGGGGCCCAATTCCCGCATTCGATTACGAGCTAGTTATTACTCAAACTTTCGATTTTTTTAACTTTTGGAATTTTCTTATTCGAATTTGAAAAAAAACATATCGAAATTTCTAATCACAGCATTCGATAACGAGCAGCCATTCGAATGCGAACGAAAAGGAAAATGTAAGTTCAATAGTTTACTCGTTTATTTATGTCTGTATTTATATATGTATGTACATTAGGGTTGCCGTTATTTTTCTTTTTTTTTTATTTCTTGTACTATCACCCTCCAAATCGGTTCACTTTAATGTAACAAAAATACAAAAAAATTTCATACCGATAAGTTGCATTTTAGGGGGTGCGTCCGGCCTTCAAATTTGGCCCTCAAGCCCATATAGTCAATGCAATTTTTTTTTTGTTTAGTTTTATTTTGACTATATGTATATGTATGAAATAATTTAATATAATATATTACAATTATATTAATTATAATATATATTATATAAGATCTTATTGTACATGCTTAAAATAAAAAATTTCCATATAAATATAATTTTTTTACATAAAATTTTTGGTATTTTGTTGGTTATTTTCCTCATTATTTTCTAAAATATAAATTTTAGCAAAAAACTTTCTTTCAGACTAATGTTGTTGACTTGAAGACGCACAACCTAAGACGCAACTTATCGGTATGAAATTTTTTTGTATTTTTTTTTTTACATAAAACTGAACCGATGTGGGGGGTGAGAGTAGAAGAAATCAAAAAAAGTCTCCATACAATTAACGGCCACTCTAATGCACATATGTACATTAGAGCGTCTCGCCCAACAGGAAACAAAAAAATTGCCCCTTACACCAGCGAATATAAAGTATTGTTCCAAGGACATATAAAAAAAAATTTTTTTTGCCGAACGTAGGGGTCGTCTTTTTAGTTTTTTCGTTATATCTTCCATATTTACAGTCCGATCTTAAAGTTTGATATAGCGAATTTTTTTGTCGCAGGGAGGCCAATATTTTTGCTCTGAGGTACATTGAACTCAAGTGTACCGTTCTAGTACTTAGCCAAATATCATTTCCTACAACCCTAATGTGACACCCTAATGTTAGAAATTTATAGCTCGCGAAAAATCATAAAACTTTTGCAAGGAAAGTATTTCGATAATTACAGCACAACTATTAAAGGAATGCTTTTATAAATTAATTTTTGCAGACCGTAGGGGTCACCTTTTTAAATTTGTCATAGTTTGTCTGTGGCAGACCAATTTTCTATAATTCAAAAGTCTTTGAATCACAATGGACCCAATTGGGTCCCCGAGTGGGGGTGCGGTAAAGCACCACCCTTCCTAACCTATGTATGTATGTATGTGAACTAAGATTGAAAAAAATATTTATTGATTCTTATACAACGAATAGTTGTTCAGTTTTGGTTTTAAGAATTCCGCGTTCTTAAAACCAAAACTGTACAATTGCAATTCGGGATTTTGGATTCTGGTTTTTTATTTCAGGATTCTGAAATTCAGGATTTTAAGTTTCGGGCATATGACCCCGACCTGCCTGTATAATGTTATAATTTTTGCTTATTAAAAATATTTAAACATACAAAAACAAAAGTTTTTAAAAGATAAAAATGTTACAATAGATTCTTGAACTTCTGTTCGAGGTCTCCCATTTTCAAACGCCATAACCACATTGCTGAGTAAGGTGAGGAGTGGTGCATGCAAATTTGAGTTAAAATGTGTTCTGCATAATTTGATTCTTCCCCACTATTTATTCTATGAATATATAGATATATGAATTAAAAGTAGCCTATTGAACTTCGCACAGGTCCCTTAATTTTGTGGCATACATAAATTTTTTTAAAGAAACTTTCAGATCTAATAAGCTTTGTGAAAAATATTAAAAAAATTCCCATCACTTTGATCGAACTTCCGATAAAATGAAGCAGCATAGATTTGCTGATTAGATTTGCTCTATCGGAAAAGCCTCTTTAAGCAAAAGCTCTATATTTGCTACTGGATTGTGAATTACCCCAATTATATTATTTATTTATACAATTAACATGTTGTTTATTTATACAATTTGTATGCAGAAACATGTGTTAGAGAGTCTAGTACGAGTAGTTAATGCAGCATGTGCACCCAATGTTTTTAAACTTAATTTTGACTTGTTGCATCTTACATCTTTTTTTTATTTTAATAACTTTAATTTTGTTGTAATAAAAACAAAGTTAGTATTAAAAAAAAAACGATCTTCAGCATAATTACTTGCGTGAGCAGAAGATAATAATTAATTTTATATTACTTTCTGGTGCAGGAGAAGCATTAGTGCAACCCAACAAATGTTTTGAAGTTGAAACTAGAGTCAGGTAACAGCAGTGAAATTTTAACCTTAGCGAAAAAGTTTCACATGTATAAAAAATAATTCTTTGCTATACACAATATAAACTACGAGTAGCTACAAACAGGGAAATTTAATCGGTACTTTTTAACCCTGTAGGCAGTTTAAAAAATGTCTCAAAAATACTTCAAAGTAACTAGCAAAATTCAGTTCTCATTTATTTTACAAAGGAAAATAAAATAAATACTTGTGTGGCAACACTTTATTCTTGCTAAAGCAATTAACAGCTGTTGCTGTTTTTTACATTTATTTTCTTTGCATACTTCTTACAATTACAATTCGAGCTGAAAAAATGCCAACCAATGTTTGCTACATTGAACTTCTCATTTGTTTAAATTAAAATTTAACTTAATAATTTTAGTTGTTCTAACAAATTTTTGAGTAAAGGTTCCCCAATCATCTGCATTAGCAACAATGAAATGAGCATAAAATCCAGCTAACCTCTCAATAATCAATTTCAATGGATTTTTAATAAAAATAATAATTTACTGAATAAGTAAAATATTAATTTTATTATTAATTTAATTCCCAAAAATAAATACCCATCAATAATCATTTATCTATTAAATGAATTTTCTTGCAAACCAAATTGCTCACTTGGTTATTCTGGCAACAAATCAGTCTCACTTCAACGTTTGAAGTATTTTAACAAGACGTTTGGAAATTTAATAAAAATGTATAGAATTAAAAAGTTTTTCTGTTGTATTTCTTTCAATTTCAAACAACTTTAATTGTTTTTCATATAGAAGAATTTTTACTTTAATTTCATATTTTATTCCATGCACTTTTTGCTTTTGCACTCGGTTGTTATTCAAGGTGGTAAATTTTAATTATAGAGTATATAATTGCTTTTAATTAATTTTTAATAAGCGTATTTGAATGAAACAGGTTGAAGCTATTTTAAAAAGCTTAGTCAAATATACATAGATATCTGTGGCAACAAGAAAAAGTGCTTAATTTCAGATGAGCTAATTTTGAGTTTAGGGGGCTTGCCTATAATTTTTACATTCAAAAGTACTCTTAAGCAATATCTCAATTATTTTTGCGATTTTTCAGAAACAATTTAAGAAATTAGATTCATTATAAAGACCCTAACGAGCTCCTGTTCGAATAAAAATGCAATAAACGATTTGCAACAAAATAAATTTACTCAAGATAAAATAAATTAATTATTTTTTTTTAGTTTTTTTTTTTTAACTTAAATTTGTATATCGTACCTCTTTCTAGTCAATTGCAAATTTTATGACGGCGTTTACATATAAAACATTAAAAAATACTCTATTCACGTTTCATTTTGGCCTTGAAAATAACAAATCTTTATAAAAATGCATTTATTTGATTAATTTAAATAAATAGGAAATTCTAATTTATGTTTTTAGAGAGAGAAAAAAAACCTGCACAAAAAATACTTTACAAAAAAATAAATAAATAAATGTGAAACATACGAAAGAGCATTCAGGTTCGTTTAGTACTCAGACGTGTTTCTTTTATATATTTTTAAGTATATATAAAATTCAAGTTTATTATGCAAATTTTTATATTTTACTCAATAAATTTGTTTAAAATTAATTTAAAATGGATTAGTTAATTGCAGTAAGAACTAACACTTTATTTTATTTGCATTTGGCAAAAAAAAAATTATTTTACCATACCAATAAAAATAAGAAATTTACGGTGATGATTGCGACATAATAGAAAATTTTTCTGTTATACGAACACTGTGCAATATCAGCTTGATTCTTAATGCATGCCACATGCATATAAAGGATGGTTAAATTTTAAGGGCCGATATTGATTTTGAATAAAACACAAATTATTTAGGAAATTATTGTCATTTCCTTTTATTATGATAATATGATACAGTTCAATTATGTATTGAACAAAATATCGGTTAAATGGCTGCCGCGATCTCGGCGGCACACCTCTATGCGATGGTCCAAATTTTCGATGACGCTGAGGCATAATTGAGGTTCTATGCCGTTAATGTGCTGAATTATCTCATCATTTACCTCTTGAATTGTTGCTAGCTTGTCTACGTACTCCTTTTTTATCAAATAACCCCAAAGAAAGAAGTCCAAAGGTGTCAAATCACATGATCTTGGCGGCCAATTGACATCACCACAACGTGAGATAATACGGCCATTGAATTTGTTCAGCAAAAGAGCCATTGTTTCGTTAACTGTGTGGCAAGTGACACCGAAATGTTGAAACCACATATCGTCCACATCCATATCTTCCAAGTTCGTTATCATCTCACGATAGCGAACACCATTCAGCGGCCCTTAAAATTTAACCATCCCTTACATACATAGATACTCTTATTCTGCATTACCTGGAAGCGGTGAGGTCACGACAAAATTTTTTCTCTATTTTAAATATATGTATGTACATACTTACTTGCACTAGTCAATGCCAAAAAAAAAGACAGTATTCTATTGACTGGGTGCTGAAAATATGATTCAATAGACGTATATCAACAGAAAGTATAAAATTGGTAGAACAGTGGTCGCCAAACTTTTTCCTTAAAAGCCACATTTTTCACATACACCATCATCATTCATACACCATCATTTTCTCATTCTGGAGGCTTAAATGCACAGAAAAGGTATAAGTAGAACGCGAAATGCATCATGCAGGTAGCTTTTTAACAAAAAGTCTGCTAATAAAATATTTAATAACTCAGTCAATTTCTAAGGAAATTTAAAAAAAACCCACGAAGTACTCTGAATTATTTATGTTTTATAAGTAAAGTCATAAGCAGTATGGTTCGAGTACATAAATACTGCCTAAGAACGAATCCAAAGTATAAAAGTGACGGAAAAACCCGAAAAAATATATTTGGTGAAAAAACACACACATACATCTGAAATTTACTAAAACAAAATATACATAGTTCAAGAAATGTTAGTCTCTTCTTCCTAAATCCGTTTATAAATCAAAGATCGTTTGATATTTAAGTTAATTAGAGGCTGATAAGTGCATACATATCAGTGATCGGCAATGAATCGTTTTATCGCTATTCATACTGACTCATGAAATTTTAAATATAAGTGCGCTGATTTACACGGGCATAATTGTGCTGGCATAACATGCCAGTTTGTAGGTGAGAGAGGCAAAGAGAGTGGTTTTGCGGTTGGCATAACTTTTCAACCAGCTTCAACCCCGCATTAGCAGCATAAAACCAATACACACACAACTTAAAAAACAGCAAATGTTAAATAAATACTAAGAACACTAACACACACACAGCTATGTATACGAATACATTTTGTGCCAGATGAATTAGTCTCGTGTAATTTGGAAAAGAACAAAAATTGTGCTGCTTAAAAATTGTTCTCGTCTAAACTACCTCAGTGAGTAGACATCATTTAAACCATAGTCCACCATCCCATTGCCCTGAGGGCTCTGCTAGCATTCTGCTTTGCATACGTATACAGCACAACTACTAACAAAAACCTAAAGCAAGAGCATAAAACACACAAAATGAGCGGATTTCTGTCGCATTTTTTATGAAAAAAATACACCGAGAATATTCAAATACCACCAAAATGATTTAATTTCTTTTTTCTATATTATTTATGTAAATAAACTATCTAATTTAAATCTTTTTATAACAGTACTTTTTATTGCTATAAAAAAATAGACAAAATATGTGGAATATAGGGTTAAAAATAAGTTTTTATTGGGCTTAAATATTTTTGTAGGTGCTGAGTGTCGAGTATGTATCCAGAAATTTAAAAAAAAATAGTACATACAGTCTTAGGCACCACTACGTATAAACGTTAAATCATATAAAATTAACCCATAAAAATATTTTTCATACACCCAATTAAACATTTACAAGAGCGATTTTTTTCAGTGGAACAGCACTAAACATGTATTAGTTCTGTTCTGCTTTTAAGAATTTTCTCTTCTTAGTGACCATTGATTTAAACTCAAATACTCTGATTTACGCATACTCACGATGACATTGATTTATAAGTTTAGATTGAAATAAACATGAATGAGACGTCGTCATCATAGTCACACCACACTCACACACACACACACACCTCAGTTTGATTAATAATTTCAGGAAAATACTTAAACTACTCACATTGACAAGGCAAGCTACCGACTACTAAATGTCAAGGATACAATCAGGGTTGCCGTTGAAAATGTTTAAAAAGTATCACAAAAAGGGTATATAAGAAAAAAAGGGTCAATAAAAGGGTATTTTATAGTAAAATAGGGTCAAGTTTTTTTGGGAAGAAAAAAAATAACATTTATTTCAATTTTAAAAAAAAGAAACACGGTTTTTAAAAATTAATTAAATACATTAGACTAAAATAAAATTAATTAACATACATACTTTAATTATAAGTCAATGTTAGCCCTCTAACTGGCCAGATTGTAAAAATTATCGGATGTTAGCTAATATTTTTTTTAAAGCGGATATAGCCAAAAGAACCGTAAGTTCTAACTTACAGATGAAAAAAATATTAGGAACGAACACCAGGTAAAGAATAGTGAAAACCGTCTGTATACAGTCTTGCCGATTTGCAAGTAATGAAAAATCACATTTAAATTTTATTTATGAAAAGATGAAAGTAAGTTAAAATACAAATTTTTTTAGAGCGATACTCCCAGAAATAATTTGCATTTGGAATCAGGGATTTGGGTTTCATACATTTTGCAATATTTTCACCATTTATTGGGGTTTGTATCGACTAAAACAGTAAAATTATAGACGAACAGCACTTTTTCCAATAACTGATATGCTAGACTGTGCTTCGTCCAATTTTTGAGCATATGATTGCCCTACGGCATACATTTTGTTAAAATGATACTAAGTCCGCTTTTACAATTGAGAAATTGAAAGGCAGACATTTTCTTCATTCTCTTTTGAACTTACCTAAACCTTTTACAATTGGGAAATTAACAGACAGACAGAAAATTTATAGTTTGCTTACTTCTTCGCGTTTGCTACTCACGTTCACGTACACATACATAAATATACACATATGCCTTGATACACATCAAGTATGCATACAACCCCTGAAAGGAGAAAAAGCATGTGAAGCAACAAGAATAAATTACGAAAAGTAGAAAAGAGAATTAAAAAATGCCCGGTACAGAGGTTCGTGTACTACTCACTCTACCTCTTCAACCCCTCGCCTACAAACTTCGTCTGTCTGCCTTTCAATTTCGCAATTGTAAAAGGGGACTAAGGGATAAATTAAGAAAAGGGTCATAAAAAGTGTCATTAGCACGAAAAAGGGTCAAAAGTGATACTTTAGTGTCACAACGGCAACGCTGGATAGAATACACATGCTTATATGAGAATGATTCTTTTGAAGACAGCAAGGCAACAGGGCGACATGGTTGTTGTATATGCTGATTTTGTCATTGTAGTCCAATTAAACTAATTTCTATTTCTTTGGCTACAATGAGAAAATTCAGTGTTGCCAGTATAATACAAAATGTTGAATGAATGATTCTGTACAATTATTTCATATTATTTAACAGAAACAATATCCAAAAATTGATGTAAAGAATAAATTGATTCATTTTTGTACTTTTACGTAAAATAAGTACATTTTGAAAAAGTAATTTAATTTGTATAAATTTGAAATATTTGATAGTGACAATACTGAACTATGTATTTATACTTAATTATGAGGTGCAGATGGTGTTGCTGCCGTCTCCAAAATAATTAAGTCGCCGGCTACGAGGCGACAAATGCTGGTGAATGTGTTTAATGCATTCTGAATTTATGTTTATTTAAAAGTTGAGTCATTAAACAGTTTGCAAGCAGGGTTGTCATATTTTTCCGACCTATTTCACCAAATTGATTTTAAAAATCTCCAAAAGTCGCCAAAATTCAGTTTATGTGGCTTTTCTTAGTAAATATTTGATAATAAATTTGTTTTTATATAACACTTTTTTAATATAAATTTTTATATGTAGTGGTCTGACATACGGCAACTCCGGTAATGCAATCCTGTCTTGTTTTTGACATTTTAAGCGAGTGCAACCTTGCCTACACACTCCCGGTAAATGACATTATAAAAATATCTTTGTAAGAAAGAACACGTTTATGCAAGTTGATATAAATAAAGCCCTTATAATAATCAGATGTGGGGTTCAACTTAAAATTAAATTAAAAATAAATAAAAACTACGCAATGGAATTAAGGCCGAATCGCCAAAATCTTTTGGGTGTCTTGGATGCAGCCGGGTTGGAGTATCCACCCACGGCTACATTAAGCCAATTGCGCACATTATGGGAAACAATTCCCAAGGATGCGAATGACCAGGTGCAGCAGAATGACCATGGTAAAGATGCCGAGGAAATAGACACCAAAGTTGCTACAATGCCAACTGGTGGAGCTCAAAATCTATTGTCGTCCGCAATAGAGCCTACAGAAGAGCTCAATACATCCGATGCCCTTAGGCCTGACGTACCTGCTGTACCGATGCCTGACGTACCTGCTGTACCGATGCCTGCCGTAAATAGCGGTGCTGAGAAAGCACTCGCAGAGCAACTTGTTGCCACTAACACTGATGCTACCGCTCCTGCTGTACAAATGATGACGGAACAATATGCCACGATTCGCCCTGGCACTACTGCTGCCGATGCGGCAGCAGACGAAATAAAAAAATTGCAGATGCGGTTGCAGGTACTGCAGTTAAAAGAACAGATTCGTGCTCTGGAAGAGGGTTTTGCTTCCCAACCTCTTGGGCGACGCATTGACTTTATGGAGCTAGACGCAGCAGTTCCCCTCTTTAATGGGGATGACAACCAAGACGTACACTTCCGGTAAATGACATTATAAAAATATCTTTGTAAGAAAGAACACGTTTATGCAAGTTGATATAAATAAAGCCCTTATATATAAAATGATCGTATCAAAATTTATCAGAAAATCGCCAAAATTAGAAATAAAATCATCAAAAATTATTTCTTGTACATTTTTCTCATCCAAATTCAAAACGCATTAATGACTATAACTAAGGCTGAGTTTACATCTGGCATTTCTTGTGTGTCATTTGCACAAAAAAGCGTAACCAACTAATTACTAATGAAAAACTGTTTGATTCAGATTGATTCAGACATATATTTATTGATTTCAACAGTTGCCAATAATGTTGGATTCTATAAAATTGTCTATTGGTTATGTATGAAACTATTTAACTTAATAAATGCGTGTCTTAATCAAAATGTTTTTCATTAGTAATTAGTGGTTACGCTTTTTTTGCGCTTGTGTGGCATTTGGCACACAGATGGAAACCCGGCCTGAGATAAGAAAAATCAACAAAATCAAATTGTTTTAACTTTTAGCAGACGAGTTTTGGTAGGATTTATTTTTTAAACTACCTACTCCTTCAACAAACTAATTTTCCTGAATTTGAAAAAAAATGTTGGAGTTAAATTTTGTAAAAAAAATAGCCAACAAATTTATTTATTGCCAGTAAAATCGCCAGAAAAATCGCCATGTCGCCTAACCAAAAATTTTGACGCCAAACAAGTTGAAAAATCGCCAGGTTTGGCGTGAAATCGCCATATCTGACATCAGTGTTTGCAAGTAGTATACCAATAATAGTAAATAGGGTTGTTTTTCAATTCCTGCAAAAAAAAGCAACAGAGAAACCAGAGATTGGCATAATGCACTATATTATTAGTGCACTAACAATTTCACTACCAGTATTCACTTAGTGGTAGTGCAATTTTTTTTATCACTACCACTAAATGGTTAGTGGTAGTGCCATTTGATGTTTCACTACCACTAATTGGTTAGTAGCACTACCACTAATTATTTAATTTTTAGTGCACTAAAAATCTAGTGCAATATGCCCATACCTGAGAGAAACACATAACCACATAATGAGAACTTTGTGAATCATTGAGTTAAGGAGAGTCAAAATCAACAACATCATAAATGTTGCTAAGTATGACTTCGATGTGCACTTCAAACTTTCTAGGGAATATGATTCATAGACAACATTGCAATAAGTATGAGTGCGTATAAGTACAAGAAATTATAAGTCATGATTCAACTCTACTCACTTTTTTACTACTCATTGCTGTTCTCTGATACGGATCCGAAAACCCGTAACTCAAGATTTTGGGATTTTTGGAAAATTTCAAATACAGATTGTTGTTATGCTGGACAATACCTATCAAAATAATTGTTTTCAATTACGAGTACATTAAAATTTGTCACAAAGTGTCATTCGTTATAATACTAAAAGTTTTATAATCTCTGCCTTATAATACCACTTTCACATGTGCTCTATTATAAGTTATATTTCTACTTTTTTTAGTGGATTAACACGAAAAATATGAAAATCTTAAGCATGTTTTGCTATACGTCTTGCATACACATATTTATTCAATACAAGTCTATTACCATGAAAAATTTATATTGCTTCTGAATTCACAACTATTCTTTGCTGAGGTATTAATGCCACCATGCCACTCTGTTTTAGAATGATTTTTTTTATTATTACGATATCATAATAACATTTTTATTTCAATCATTCAACTTCTCATTAAAGATGGGTAAGTATTTTAGCTACAATAAATTATAACTAGATCATTACGATTGTTGGTTAGTTCAAAACTTCACGAAAACCAACTAAACCAGAATGATCGTTAATATAATGTGTTAACAAAATACATGACACCCCCCACACAGTCAGACATAACTCATTCGTACACTCACTCCGCAAATTGCAAGCAACTAACTATACGCTAACTTAAGCAATAAAATTTCAGTTGTATATTTTGTTAAGTAATAATATACAGCTGATCTACTGTTAATCTTGATGTAAGCAAAAAAAAATGTTCAAGGTGTGGAACATAAATACATACATACATACATATAAAAATAAAAGCAAACACAAAAAAGGATAGTTGCATCGAGGGATGTTGCACTTGTGGCTTAGCATGATGTAGGGGTTGTAAATTAAGGTGTGACTTTTAATTAACACCCTGAAATGAGAGGTTTTAACTTTTAAGAAATATTGCGTTATTTTAATGTATTACGAAGTAAAAGAAGAAAAACATCGTTAACCTGGCTATAAGGCGAGACAATTTAGCAGTATTGCAGAAAGAACAACGTGCTCTGAAAGTAATCAGTACATTTAAAGCAAGTTCTTGATGAGCTGAAAATGCTAGTATTTATGTAATTGAAAAAAATTATTAAAAATTTTAAAAATTCATACATTCTAATCTCTCTCGGCTCTCGTTGGCCGACTTTAACAAAAATGTGGTTCTCAACCATCTTAAACTTTTCTTACATTTTATTTTGTATGTTTGTTCATTATTTGCTAACTAACTTCGAAAATAATTTTTCACTTACTGCTAAAAGGAAGTTACTGATTTTAACTCAATCTTCGAACGGTGCTGTCTGTATATATGTACATATGGATATGTGCATGCATGTGTGTGTGTGTTTGACGTGCATAAAGATTTCATTGGCATATCTCGACGGATAGGAGGAAAATTTGCCGCATTTGAAAGATGTTGAAATCGTTTAGTATTCGTAGATTTTTAGTAAATAAGATTTTCACAAAACTGTTTGTTTTTTTTTTGCAAATTTTAAACTATGAAGTTAAAAATCTAATCAGCACTTTATCTCAAAAAAGCACTTCGATTATTGCCAATTTGACAGAAATCGGCTGATTTCTATTGTAAAATCGATTTTAGATAGACCCTAATTCTTATAGGCTTAAAAAATACGTGGGATTCCACGAATTTTACCAAAATCTGTAGGTTTACGGGAAGTTTCAAGGATGTTCTGCAATTCCCATATTTTTTTCTGTGAAGGTATAACTGTTATTTGATCTCATTGTCAGACAGTGGGCGGGTATATGCACATTAAAATACAGTGACGGTATTCTGTGTTTGATGCAAATGATCTTGCGTAAGTGTAAATGGAAAATATCGTAGCTTTTTCTTAGAATCCACCAACAAAATACACACGCAATCCAAAGAAAAACTAGGATATTTTTATTTTGCACTCATGCAAGACCATTTGCATCAAACATCGAATACCGACAGTATATTTCATATGCTTACGAACCTTGCACATATATTATTGGGCTGTTCTAATTAACTACTTAATCTGGTATTGGAAAAGTGAGCAGGGACACTCCTACTTAAATGTGTGTTGATTCTTACACACATTGTCAGTGATGGCATACATTCCTTCATGTTGTATATTAAAAGACTATAGAAATTTAGCTCTAATGATTACACCTAGGCCTGGGTCGAACTTTTTTAGCCTCTTATCTAAAACACAAACCAACTTATTCAAATGACATGGGTTTGTGGTTAAATGACCAACCGATTAAGTTCGACCTAAGTTTAATTATACTATCTTGAATTTGGATATGCAATCGATGCCAAAACCTATAAAACTGATTTTAATGGCTGCTTGAGCTCTTGAATTAACTCAATCTCGGATTGGGGGAAGTGATAGTAACCACGCCCCTTAAAATTTAACATCAAATTTAGTCTTTTCTGAACCTATTCCTACGAAACTTTTGGCTTTTAGCATGATAAAAATTTGGTTTGAGAAAAAAAAATCATCGGTGTTGCCAGATTTTGTTTTCATATATTTTAATAAGTTTTAATAAGTTAAGTAAAGATTAACGGCCTTATATATAGAACTTATTAAGGCTTTATAAAGGCTTAGTAAGAAAAAATTTTTATGAAAATTTTTCCTAAAAACCCTTTATAAAGCCTTCATAATTTTTATAAATAAGGCTGTAAAATTTTTCAAAACAAGTTAAGCAAGAAATTAAATTTTTTTTAAAGCGGTACTCAAGAGTCAAATATAATTTAACTTCTGTAAAATAATATATGGTATATATATATATGTGTATATGTCTTTCATACAGTGCAACCTACAAACCTTTATATTTCCACATTTGTGCATCTAGTTGTCAACGTTTGTGTCTTCAATTTCGAACAACACTGTAGCTAACACTGGTAGTAGTAAAGGTATTCACTTCAAAAGTTGCACTTACCATTGCAAAGCTTACAAAAAAAAACTCTAACAGCAACCACATAGAATATTGTTACGTAAAAATTCTGCAAAATTATCGAAGTCTATGTAAGTGCAAGATTAGCAGAGTAAATTTTGCAAAATTTTGCAACTTTTATGACATTATCAAGCCAA
The DNA here is from genome assembly GCA_949987645.1 of Tachina grossa. Classification (NCBI taxonomy): domain Eukaryota; kingdom Metazoa; phylum Arthropoda; class Insecta; order Diptera; family Tachinidae; genus Tachina; species Tachina grossa. The sequence goes on along the minus strand of OX465274.1, from coordinate 169,770,958 downwards.
ACAAAAGGGGCAAAATGTACAGGGTGGGCCAAAAGAAACCAAGGGGTGTAAAAGTTTAATAACTTTTTTGTTTATTAACTTTTTTTTATTTTTTCTTTCAGATTATATAATATACAAAATGGAAATTTTTTTACACTAAGTATGAAAAATGATGTCTCTTAAATGACCACCGTTTTCAGCTTCGCACTGATGGGCTCTTTTTAGAGCATTTTCCATAACATCTTTCAAAACTTGTGGCTGTAGCGTTAGAATTTCTGCAACAATGTTTGCCTTGAGTTCAAGGATTGTCTCTGGCTTTTTCACATACACTCGCTCCTTCAAAAAACCCCAAAGAAAATAGTCAGGTGCTGTCAAATCTGGCGATCGCGCTGGCCAAATAATTTCCGAATTTCGAGAAATTATTCGCTCTCCAAAAATTTGACTTAAAAGTGCCATTGTGTCTCGGGCAGTATGGGCAGTGGCTCCGTCCTGCTGAAACCACATACCAGGTCTGTTTTCAAGAGCAGGACGTAAAAAATTTTCTACCATAAACCGATACCGCTCTCCATTTACGGTTACAGCACTTCCATCTTCATTCTCGAAGAAGTAGGGCCCAATGACATTTTCAGATGTGATCCCACACCATACTGTACACCTGATGGGGTGCAATTGGCATTGATGAATGACTCTTGGATTTTGAGAACCCCAGAACCTACAGTTCTGCTTACTAACAAAGCCATTCAAATGAAAATTAGCTTCATCACTCATAATCAAATTTTCATCTCTGGTTTAAATAATAAAATTCTATTGTTCTGGTTCTCTGTTCAGTTGTGAACCTCTCCATTATAAATTCTCCAAGTGTTGTCTATATAATCTGAAAGAAAAAATAAAAAAAAAAGTTAATAAACAAAAAAGTTATTAAACTTTTACACCCCTTGGTTTCTTTTGGCCCACCCTGTACTTATAAAATCAACTCTGCACTGAAAAAGCATACTAAATAAAATATTGTGGACTTATTAAAATTATTGAAATATTTTATTTTCAAAATATCAAATTTGATTTTAGTAAAACAAATAATCCCAAATTGATGCCTCTTGAAATATTGGCGGTATTCGGGGCTTGATGCAAATCCTCTTGCGTCTTGAAGTCTTTTTTTTTTTTTTTTTTTTTTTTTGTTGGGTGTGTATTTTGTTGCGGAATTTTAAGATAAGCTACGATATTTTGTATTTACACTTACGCAATATAATTTGCACTAAACATCGAATACTACGAATGTGTCAGGAGGCATCAATTTGGAATTCTTTAAAAAAAAAAAGATATTTGAACCATAGATCTTTTGAAAATTAAAACATATTATGTTATCTTCAAGTTGAATTTATTGAATAATTACAGAATTAATCAGCGAAGTTTTGACACTTTGCTTCGGCATTTTAACCAATACGTTTAACAATCAAGAAAAATATATTTTGTTTAAGTATTGGCCAAATAAGCAAAATATGTTAATTTCTTAAAAGGTTTCTTGAGAAAAAACTTCACATATATTTTGGGCCTTATTACGCTTATCCAATTTTTCAATACGGCTTCACATCTTGCTTTTTTTATTACAAACTGTTGAAGTCAATCGATAAATGCGACAACTGTAGTAAGCACAATTTTTTTCCACAAACTTTGCTCACAATTTTATTAAGTTTCTGTATATTTAAATATTTTTTTCAGTATTACTTTAATATTTGAAATATTCTGAAATTATTATTATTATATTTTAAATTTGCATGAGAATTACGCGGCAAATTGCGGCTTTCGATATTAATCGAAATTTTAAAATATTTTCGTATAAACTCCATTGAAATATTTATAAATTTTATTCGATATCGAATGACCTAATTTGCCGCTAGATCTATGTCAGAACTTATACGAAAGTGGAAAAAATTTATTAATCAGTTGTTTTTTTATGGGAATTGTTAAAATTTAAGTTTCAAATTTTTTAAACGCAATAAACAAATTAATATTTTACTTATTAAGTAAAATATTTTTTTTATTAAAAATACATTGAAATTGATTATTGATGGGTTTAGCTGGATCCTATGCGCATTTCACTGTTGCTAATGCAGATCATCAGGGAACCTTAACTCAAAGTTTCTTAGAACAACTAGAGTTATTATGTTATAAACTTTCATTTAAACAAATGAGAAGCTAGCTCAACAACAAATAACAACTTTGAAACAAGAACTCAATAATGAACATGTTTTTTTTTATTTTCTTACTTTACCAAAAAAATTTATATTATTCAATTCGCATACGCAACAGCTTCTTCAGTCTGCACAAGCGCTCTACATTACATGTCTAAAGAAACTTTCAATAATTTTCAACACACAATATTAAGAAACCATATATATACATACATACTCGTATGCAATTATTTACAGCTAAAAGTATTATGCTTAAAATATTTATTTCATTTGAATACTTTCAATATACAACACTCATTTTTTAATTAATATCGCAACATGTTTGATTTTTTCGCTTTTTATAAAGACTAATTACGATTTTATTTTAATTTTCGTACGAATTTGATTGCTGTGGCAGCACATCTAATTGCTCTATTGTTGTTTCAACCTAAAGGATTTTTAATTAATCAACTTGCTTATTTTTTTTTTCATTTTCAAAACTCACTATGTTGATGTTAAACATAACCTTAGAACATGCAATTATACCATTTTCAAAAAACACTTTTAACTCCAATTACTGGCTCTATTCAAATAACTTCTCTATATAACATTCTGGGAAACCATAAACATTTACGAAAATATAAAATAGCAAAATTGCCATTTTATTGCCCAGAAACTTGCAAATAAAAATAGAAACATAAATTCATAAAATATTAAAAAGAAAACAAAACAGCATTTGTGCGCATGCGCAGCGACGCAGAAACATATAATCACGTTTGCGTGTTGCTATGTTATAAACTGTAGTTTTTCGTTTCAAAAAAAAATAATTCTCCCCAAAATACTAAAACTGAAAAATACATTAAATAAAATTAAAATAATACAAAATATTCCACCAGAATGAACGACAAAGCTGCTTGCTGGCTGACTGGTGAGGACGATGGCGATGGCGATGATGATGAATAATAAACCTTAACAAAAATCATTCCCATATCTCATAATTTGCTTTGTGAATGTAAAAAAGAAAATGTTTTTGTAAACGTTCGTCACAGTCAGATTCTCAAACTTAAGATGTTCATTATTTGTTTTTTTTTTTTTTTTTTTGTATATTGTGTACTTAAGTTTGGCTCCTCATTTCCCCCTTGTTTTCCGGCCATCAAATTGTGCTAATTTTAAGAGTTTTGTGCTGTTTTTGTTTACATTTATTTTAACATCAATTATTTGGTGGCAGGTAGGGCCAACCTGTCCGTCTGTCGTTGGAGCTAAAATATTAAATATTTTTTTCGCACAGATATTATTAACAAAAGAGACAAAAAATAATAGTCAAAATACCCCCATTCGATTTAACCTACAATATTACCATCACTGGTTTACATACGTCACTTAACAACATTAGGAAATTCTATTTTATTCATACTGAGAAGTGCCGTCAACGTTGAGTTAGGGGACGGAGACGTTCGACTAATTCTATCTCAAGTCACAGTATAATAAATCGACTTTTTTTAAGCAAATTCAAACTATTTAGCCGTTAAAGTTCCAATCAGTTCTAAAAATCAAAAAAGACTCTTTGATTGCTGACGATTTTACTAAGACCGGGTGCTTCGATCGAGAGACATCGTATTTTTTGTAATAAATACGAAAGTCTTCTTCAAATCGATTTATAAATATTCACTGATTTTTATAGACTTAAAAAGTTAATTAGATTCTGTACATTTTACCAAAACCTGTAACTGCGAGAAGTTTCAAGCATGGTCTGAAAGGTCAACGGATTCCCCAGGGTATTATGTTTATTATGAATGTATATATGTATGCATTTATGTATGTATGTATGTATGTGTGTGTGTGTGTTCCTTTGCAGCACTATTTAAACCGAACGCGTGGACCGATTTTCATGATTCTTACGTCAGTCGATTTGTCTTCATCTCGGGAGTGTCAATATTCAATATTGCGGCCAACAGTCGCCATTTTGTGAATACGAAACAAATAAGCAAACTAAATCAAAATCGGTATATCATTCGACATTGTATTTCATGTTAATTAATTTGATTTCACTTTATTTTATTTAATATTATTTTAACAATTTTTTAATCTTATTTCATTTTGTTATATTATATTTTATTTTATTTTATTTCATATTATATTCTTTTATTTTCTTTTATTTTCTTTTATTTTCTTTTATTTTAGTTTATTTAAATTTATTTAATTTTAGTTTAGCTTATTTTATTTTATGCTATATTATTTTTATTCTAATTTATATTATTTTATTATATTTTATTTTGTTTTATCTTATTTCATTTTGTTATATTTTACTTTTTTTATTTATTTTTTTTATATTATTTTATTCCATTTCATTTTAATTCTAATTTATCTTAGTTTATTTGATTTTATTTTTTAATTTTATTTTTATATTTTTTTTTAGTTTGTATTTTATTTTAATTTAATTTATTTCAGTTTATTTTATTTTATTTTATTTTATTTTATTTTAATTTATTTTATTTCATTTTATTTTATTTTATTTTATTTTATATTATTTTATTTTATTATATTATATTTTATTTTATATTATTTTATTCTATTTTATTTTATTTTATTTTATTTTTTGATTTTATTTTTATATTTTTTTAGTTTGTATTTTATTTTATTTTAATTTAATTTAATTTATTTTTTTTATTTTATTTTATTTTATGTTATTTTATTTTATTTTATTTTATTTTATTTTACTTTATTTTATTTTGTTTTATTTTATTTTATTATATTATATTTTATTTCATTCTATTTTATTTTATTTTATTTTATTTTATTTTAATTTATTTTATTTTATTTTATTTTATTTTATTTTATTTTATTTTATTTTATTTTATTTTATTTTATTTTATTTTATTTTATATTATTTTATTTCATTTTATTTTATATTATTTTATTTTATTTTATTTTATTTTATTTTATTTTATATTATTTCATCTTATTTTGTTTTATTTTATTTTATTCTGATTTATTTTATTTTATGTTATTTTATTTTTATCATTTTATTTTATTTTATATATTTATTTTTATTCTTTGTTGTGTATATTTATTATTTTGAAAAAAAATTCCAAGTGGAATGTTCCATTTTGAGGATCTGCATAAAGATAAGTTAATATTAAGGTCGTAAAATAGTTACCCTACTTTACGAAAACAAAATGTAAAGTACATATTGTCGTATTCATTACAACTTAGTTTGGTTGTCTGAGAGTCTACACAACTTTTAATGGTAATGGTAAAGCTTTTAATATCCTTGCGCCATAACATTTTCTTTTTCAATTTTGTTTTGGTTCATAATACTAAAAAGAATTGGGTTGACTCTCAGACGATCAAATTGAGTTAATCGAAAATGGCAATAAATGCTCAAGACAATACGAGCTTATACATCTGTATTAGATTTGAAAGGTTTTGAATGTAGATATTCGATTTTCCGACAATCTCCTATTGAACTAAGAAGCTGAACACCCAGCTTAAAATTAATAAAAACCATATTGAATTAATAAGAAACATTAACGAAAGTCTAGTCATGTTGAAATTTCTTATTTCAGTATGAAAAAATATTAATTTACAGTATTTGTTTATTAATTTTATTTATTTTTAAGTATCTCAACATACATATTCTATTATATTGAAAATTTTTTAATTAATGTGACGCGTTCTTATTTTTAAGTTGCAGCTTTTCCCTGAGTGAAGGTTTTAATACTGTGTTCACCCTTATTTATACCATGTTCACACTTATGGTCTTAAACGTGTTTAAGGCAAGTGTTTTAAAAAAACTAAACACAACCGTTCACATTACACTTGAGATATTTAAGGTTTATGTTGTGTCAAAAAATTATTGTATTTGTAAAAAATTACGAACAACTATAATTTTTTATTGATTTATTATTTTCAAACAACATATGTTTTTGTAAATAATTGAGTAATTTTTAAACAAATTACTTGTTTAACAAATAATTTTTCATGTGACGCCATTTAATAACAACACAAATTTGCCAGAGTTATCAAAAAACGGACTGAACATACTCCATTTACGTGTTTAAGAAAGTGTTTAAATATTAAACACTTCATTTGAGATGTTTAAGAAAACAAGTCAATGTATGGTAAAACATCTCAAAATCGTCGTTTTTAAGCTCTTAAACACGAAAGAAGCATTAAACACGTTTAAAGACATAAGTGTGAACATAGTATAATCCTATTTATAACAATAAAACTAATTTTAAAGCTTCGATTTAATTTAAGTGTTTATGTATGTTTACGTCCGAAAACTTAATAATATGCTTCTATACATGTATATTCGCAAAATTTTGCTGCACTCTCGTCAAAATTATTAGCGAAAAGCAATTTTTGAAATCAAGTATATGTATGCATTTCCTTAGCTTTCTAAAATACTTCTTTATATTTGCATTCATCATTGCCTTTCTATAAAAACATTTTGCTGTACAACATAAAGTTTGGACAACCCATTGCTACAACCAGCCTTGTAGCTCCCTTTTCTTTTCTCAGTTTGGCACTTTTTTGTTAATTTAGCTTTTTTATGAGCAAAACAACAAAAAATAGGAACTTTGTTTGTAATACATATTTACATTTATGTAAGTTGGAATGCAATACATATGTGTAAGACTTTTTTTTGTGGCTGCCATAATAAAGGCGTGTTTATTATAATTTGCACGCGCAAATACTCAAAAAAAAATAAAAATTTATGGGGAACAACAACAGTTTTACTAAAAGTATCGCTAACATTCTGTCAGCAACAAGCAAACAATGATGAAAACAAAAACAAGACGAGCACATGAATGGCAGCACTACAAAAAACCTTGAGAACGGTCAGTGACCACGAAAAATTTTCGTATCTGCTTTTTAGCAATTTCTTCAATTTTGTTAAATGCTAAAATTCCCTCAACATCATCTGAACAGCAGCAACCGATATTTTTAATTTTTTTAATTTTTATTTTATTTTGGTAGGCATATTTTGGACTTGTAATATTTAGTTGTTTGTTTCCCTCTTGCTTTTCCATTTTTTGTTAATTTAATGGATGTAATCATAAATATGCGTGATTTGAATGTTTTGTATATTTATATATTACGGGCCCAATTTACAAAAAAACATTTTGATTTTATAAAAGATTTATTAATCAAATTTCCATAGAAAATTTTTTTATTAACCTCTTATAAGACAGAAATATTTTTTATGAATAAGTACATATTTATGTACAATGTACATACATATATGTATGTGTGAAGACACTTTTGTAGTAGCTTGTGCACTTTACGAACGGATTGTCATATCCTGCAGAAAATTTGGTGACAATTGATTCAAACGTACTCGTCCTATGACTTGAGAAAATGCGAGTGTTATCAAAAGTACGGAGAAGTTTATGGTGAAAAAAAGACATATCGTGTAAATGGTTACATAGGTATTCACCATTTTCGTGATGTATCGTCTTGATCTTGAGCCAATTTAATTTGGAGTCGGTGCAATATTGTAGTAAACGGCACTGAACATGTTCGATGTGGTTGAATATATGGACTTAGCAAATAGTGTAAATATAATGCTAATTTCTCCCTCCAATGTGACTCTGGCACCAGTCCCGTAACTATACTGAGATATTAACCCAAGCTTAAGTGGTATTTATACTTTTGAAACATGAGTGGCGCTGTGGTTGAGTGGGTAGAGTGCAAGCCTGTCATGCGCGAGGTTGTTGTCGGTTCGAATCTCAAAAAGTTTTGTGCTTAAAAATAAATCATAATTTCATTTGTAGCAATAAAAAAAATTATAAGTTTTCATTGTTACAGATAAATGTCGGAATGACATTTATATATAATTTATATTATTCTACACCGAATAGGTCCCTTTGGGATAGTTCTGTGACAAGTCACAAGTTGCATAAAAAGTATCAATTAACCCCATCCTAGGCCATTGCCATGTAAAAGTAACTGGTCCGCTTCATAGGAAGAGTTAGAACTCGGACTAGTCCCTATCACTTGAGGACCGGTCACGTGACTAGTATTGTATCAGTTCAATTTCCTGCAGGGATATTACTGCAAGGCAACATGCGCTTAGCAAGTCAACCTTAACTTGAAATCCATGCAAAATTGTGGCAATACTGGGAAACTATCAAAGTTCTGAAATATACAAGAAACATCTAACAGGTTTGGACTTAAAAATTCACTGCGTCATAAAAAATAAAATATACTAATATTATAAAACAATTTTTATGAAAAAATCCTCATAGGTAAAATTCGTTGTTTTTCACTTTTTTTTTTTTAAATAAAATTCAGCCCCCATGGCTGTTTATACTGTTTATAAAGGCGGAGATTAATTAACAATAATAATAATTAATACCAGATATTAAATTATGAACCTTATAATGACAAGGAATACGAGAAGTTCATGTTTCAACTTGGTTATTGGTTGAGCTTCTCATTTGTTTAAATGAAAATTTATAACATAATAACTCTAGTGGTGCTAAGAAATTTTTGGGTAAATTTTCCCTGATGCAGGGTGACCGATGAAATTTTTCAAAAAGTGGCACCAAGTGGCAAGGCAGTCAAAAAAGTGGCAATTTGCCACTTTAGTCGGTTAAACGGTCACGCTGCTCAAATGATCTGCATTATCAACAATGAAATGCGCATAGGATCGAGCTAAACCCCTAAATAATCAATTTCAATGTATTTTTAATAAAAAAAAAAATATTTTTTAAAAAAAAGTAAAATAATAATTTGTTATTATTAGTGCGTTAACAAATGATAAACTTAACTTATAATAATTCCCATCAAAAAACACTAATACGAGAAATGTCGGTAAATGCATTTACACATATTTATTTCCGCTTCCTTCTTCAAAAATATTCAGGTTAGCACAAAATTATAACGCTCTACCTTATTTCTTCAAATTTCTAGTTTTACAATTAAGTTGGCTGGGTACGTATTTTCAGTACATTAAAATAATTGCTTACGCAACACCTGACGCTCTAATTTAGGTTTTCCTGTAATAGAATTTCGCAATCAAATAATTACATGTGAATAAAAACACTTGCGTTAATTATAAAAAAAATTAGATATTTCAACGTTTTTCTATTAAAACTAATTTTGGTTTTTTTTTCTTTTTTGCGCTTATTATTTTATAACGCTTTGCAAAAAAAATAACATCAGCAAAAAAATAAATAAAAAACGACTTTTAAATTGAACTAAATATTCAATAGCAAATATGAGAATCGCAAATTGAACTTCAAGTGCAATAATTGGGTATGAATGAATACAAAAGCAATTTCATGCGTATCAGTTCTGGTCAGATTGATGAGTTTAGAAGAAGAGATATTGAAAAGTAGTTAAACAAAAGAAGACTATGCAGAATATAGAGATCACTACAAGTACACAATCATATCAAAATAAAAGTTAATTTGATTTTTTTTTTTAATTATCAAAGATTTTATTCACAAAAAATATTTCTGATTTATAAATGGTTTATAAAACAGATTTCCATACAAAATTTATTTTATATAAATAAGGCAGTAAATATTCTGAAAGTCTGAGAAAAAATATTAGTAGCGAAATTTTCTTCTAATTTCGCATGAAGAACCTTTAATTTTTTTTAATTTGAAGTACAAAACTTTTGAGTTTGACAAACTAAAGCAGAAGTTGGTACGGTTTGCTTGCTTCAAAGTTGGCACAAATATTTAGTTACAAAAATATTCATTATTTCTCTCATTTTTAGGGTTCCCTATTGTTTTCGTCTGCCTGTCTGTCTAACAAATGCTGTTTTCTCGAGAACTGTAAGAGCTACTAACCTGAAATTTTCACAGAATATGACCGCTATAACAACAAATATATCACAGTTAAAAGTTAAAAAGTGTTCTAAAGCGAAAAATGTTTAAATCCTAATGTAATATACATTGCAATTTTCAAAGTTAGTGTATTTTTATGCAAAAGGGTATTTTGTCAGTTAATATTTTTGACAATGCCAACTTTTAAAAATGCTAAAACTAAAAAATTCCAAGATAAAGCAAATGCCGAAACCAAAATCCGCCAAATTAAAAAAGTGCTTTAGTGAAAAATATCATCAAAACTAAAATAAAATTCCTAAAATGCAAAAAAAAAAAACAAAAAAAGGTCAGCAAAAGCGCCATAACAAAAAAACGCCAAAACTGAAAAAAATCACTAAAACTAAAAGACAAAAGAAGATCGCCAAAAACCCAAAAATCGCTAAAATGAAAAAAGCGCCATAACGAAAAATTGTTAAAACTAAAAATATGAATTGCAAAAAAAATCATAAAAAATTAAATAAATACAGTGTTCCGTACGGACGCTAGACATGTAATTCAATACGAACTTTAGCCTATATAATAAATAGTTTTGGCTTCTTTTTCGTTTTTGGCGTTTTTTCATTTTGGCGATATTTTATTCATTTTTGCGATTTTTTTAGATTTGGCTGCGTTTTGGCGATTTTTTCGGTTTTTGGCGGTTTTTTTCATTTTGGCGATTTTTTCATTTTGTCGATATTTTCGGCTTTGCCGATTTATTTTAGTGTTAGAAATTTTTTTTAATTTGGTGCTTTTTTTCGTTTTGGCGATTTTTTTTTTGGTTTTCGGCGATTTTTTTTTGGTGATTTTATAATTTTCAGATTTTTTAGTTTTACCGTTTTTGAAAATTTCAAGATTTTGCCTCTTACGGTTTCCAAGATATAGCAAGTTCTCAAAATTACATAATCAAAATTGCATTAACTGATGGACCACTCTGTAATTTAAATTTTTTTAAATTTTAGTATTAATTGTTGTTGTAGTCTGTATAAAAATACACTAATTGTACAAATTTCAAGTGTCAATATACATATGTACATGCAATTGTATGTATATTACATTGGATTTTAACATATTTCGTTGCTCGTTTTGGAACACCCTTTAATTTTTAACTCTCAAGTATTTGTTGTAGCGGCCAAGGTTGTACATACTCTGTCCAAATTTCAGGTACGTACCTCTTACGGTTCCTGATAAAATAGCCTGTGACGGACAGACGGACAGCGTAGCGAAAACAATAGGGTTCCTTTTCACCTTTTGTCTACGGAACCCTAAAAATCGCCAAAACAAAAAGACGCAAAAAAAATCGCCAAAACGAAACAAAAATTCGCCAAAATCACACAAAAATCGCCCTAAGCCAAAATTGACTACATATGTACATGGTAAAGATCTTAAATTAAATTATTAGATCACAAGCTTGCAAGGAATTTTTGAAAACTTTGAAAATTAAAAGAAAAATTAATTTAAAAAAAACATTTGCAGCTGAAAAATACCAACAACATTAAGAATTTCAATGATTTATCGAACAAATTGTGCTTTTGTTATTATTGTGTAAAAAGTATTTGGTACTCGTGTATATATAAATATTTGTGCAAATAATGTTCCATATGGAATTGTTTAATTGACCAAATGCACATGAACAATAAAATGCACTCACACTCTGATTTACAATACGCACACACACACGCACGCATCCATACTCATTTTACGTAGAGTGTTCATTAAGTCTGGTTAAACTTTGCTGCAAGTCAATTTGCTTAAAAATGCGTACGTAAATTCAAGTGCTCAAAAAGTACAAAATAAATTGGTTTTACAAGTACCAAAGGATCCATTAAAATACGTGAACTACTCACAAGTATTTATTGGTATTTGTATTTGCTTGTGCATGTGTATATATATATATATATATATATATATATATATATATATATATATATATGTGTGTGTGTGTGTGTGTATGCATGAGTGTTTTTTAAAAGTGCATGTGGCATGAAAACCAAAAAATGCTCGTTAAATTCATATTTATATATATTGGCTATATATGTATACAACAACAAATAACTAAAGTCCACTTAAAATGAGCAAAAATTATTAATAATTTGATTCGTATTGTTTTTCACAATTCAAATTCGATTGTTCATTCGCTGCGTGAAGAAAAGTTTACAAAAATAACGAAACGCTAAGTAAGTTAAGCACCACTCCAATAACATTTTTGTTAAACTTTTCTTGAGATTATTTTCGAAATTAATTTTGAGTTAAATTCATTATTTCCATGTGCTGAAGTGAGTTGCTAGTTTGAATTGCGGCATAGATCTGGTGCCTGGAGAAGAGTTTTTGATATCCAGATAACCGATAAATTGTTATAAGTTTTAACATTATCAACTCTTGAGCACCATCTTAGCAAAAATTCTTCTCAACAGCATTGGTCTTCTGTAATGCATTAAACACAATTCGCCGCAGCAAGCTACCGACTACAAAATCTCAAGAATAGAATACACATGTTTATATGAGAGTGATTCTTTTGAAGACAGCAGGGCAATAGGGCGGTAAGTTGTTGTCTATGCTGATTTTGTCGTTGTAGTCCAATTAAACTAATTTCTATTTCTTTGGCTACAATAAGAAAGTTCAGTGTTGTCATGAATGATATCGTACAATTAATTCATATTATTTAACAGAAACAATATCCAAAAATTGATGTAAAGCATAAATTGATTTATTTGTATACTTTTACGTCATATACATATGTAAGTACATTTTGAAAGAGTAATTCAATTTTTATAAATGAGAAATATTTGAAGGTGGCAATACTGGACTATGTATTTATACTTAATTATGAGGTGCAGATGGTGCTGCTGCCGTCTCCAAAATAATTAAGTAGCTGGCTACGAGGCGACAAATGCTGCTAGCGGCATTTGAAGTCGTGTATTCGTGTAGCCTGCTGTGGTGAATGTGTTTAATGCATAAGTTTAAATGCAAATAAGCGAGAGAGGATTCACTATAAAAAAAATTATTACATATTTGAGTATAAACAGACGACCAACTTTGTAGCGTTTGTGTAACATTTCGTCATTCGCTTACGTTAATGCATCCTCGTAAGGCAGAGGATGCCTCTCCAAAGCTCTTCTTTTTGCCTTAGTGCTTACTTGTATCAAATTTATTTTTGCTGGGTTATTATAATTCTAACCCCCAGTTTTTAACTTAAAAATTAAGTACGTAATTAACTAACTTTTATTTAAAATTAAGTTGTAATTAAATTCTTATTAAATTACGTTGAAAGAACGGTAGCACTGCAAAATTTCCCAGTATTATGGAAGGCTTTTCAACCAACAGCTGCTTAACATAAATAAGAAAGTTAGGTTATCAAAATGCAGAATATTAAAATTGCATAAAAACACATTTTGTGAAACCAAAGGAACGTCAGAATACATTTTTCTATTTATTTATTCTATGATATGAAACTATGAATTGTATTTGTTACAAATTTATGAAAATTAAACGAAGTTCTTTACAGTACGACCACATGATGTTTTCAACCCGACCACATGATGTTCATGTGTATGTTTTCAATAAACACACACACGCATAAAAACATATGGTACGCTCATAAAACTTAAGTAGTATTTAATTACGCAAGGTTGGGCATTTAATTATTAAATATGCACTCAATAGCACAATTTCGTATTTAATTAGAACTTAAAAATAATTACAGTTTGATTACCAACTGAAAAAATGGGCATAAATCAATTATAAAACTATTAATGTAGTCACTTCATGAAACCTGGTCACCCTTTTATGTAACTCGAAATATTTATTTGTTTGTAGATGCTTTTCTCTTTTTTTATATTTCTTCCTTTTATAGACAAACACTTCATTGATTTTTTTGGTATATTGAAAGGCATCTTTTCTTTTTCATTTAATGTTTAAAAACTAAAAAATATTGAAATTCATGATGAGACATTAAACACCCAACATGAAGCAATACAATACGACGCCATTGTGGTTAGTCAACCCAATCTCTGATCTTTCACTACATCTTGGTTGTAAACCAAAAATAAATAAAAAATTACAACAACATACGAAAAAAACACAAATGAAAAGTAAAATATGCTTGAGAAAAAAGTCTAGTTAACAGCAAAAAAAAAAGTAAAAGATGACAACAAAATAGAAACAGCACTGTGGCAAAGAACCCATCAATACTTTTTAGATCAAACCCATACGCACATTCTTTATTCGGAGTCATCGTATGAACTCAAAGAATGAACATTAAAAACAGTCACTAAGAATTAAGAAATAAAGGTTTTGTTTTTATTTTTATTATTTTTATTTTATTCGTTTTCAATATATGTACTTAGTTACATACATATGTACATATATACTTGCGTATGTATATTCTTCTTTAAGTTTTATGTTGCACATTCAATCGAAGTTATATTATTTTTTTGTGTTCAAAATGAACATCAAAAAATATTGCAACTCCAATAACAATAACAACAGCTGCATTAACCTTTTAACAGAGTTTGCATGAAGTCTAAAAGAGTTGAAACATCTTTTACAATTTTTGATTTTACAGAACGATATTTCAAGTTTATCTCACAGAAACCTATTATGGTCATGAGACAAGGTTTTTCTATCTTTGATGAATCAAAAATCAAGGATATACTATAGTAAAAGTATTTCGGTTCCATAGGCAGACCGGACTTTCTTGGATATACATAAGAAACTAAAAACAATCTAAAGGCCATTATTCAGTATTAGAAATTGCATGTGGGCTAGAAAAGTGTAATAGTGTTGGATAAAAAAAAGTGCATATACATCTTGTTCCTCTAAAGGAGTTCAACTCAAAATTTAAAAATATTCAGTAGAGGCAAATAACTATTTTTATTCTTTTATAATCTTATATCACAAAGAAAAATGTTAATGCATTTTTTGTACCGTTCGTCGCTGAATTATTTTCAACGAACGGCACAGGTTAACGTCGATTAATCGAACTCAAATTTCTGCTATGTCAATATCTGACATTGATTTTATGTTTATGATTTTGATTAGGCTAAAGTTCGTATCGCTTTGTAAGTCAAATTACATGTGATAATTATTAATGAACAAATAACACCAAACAAAGTTAATTGTAAATATTCTGACAAACACGTAGTAGAACGGAACAACCAGCTGTTTTCGAAGGCCACTTCATCATCACTGTGTGTGGACCATTACAATTAACTTTGGTAATATTTGTTCATTAATAATTATTGCATGTAATTTGGATCACAAAGCGATACGAACTTTAGTCAAAATCATAAATATAGAAACAAATGAATTTCGAACCATTATAGTAAAACTAACTAAAACGACATCGATTTTTTGCGGTCACCATAGCCCAGTGCGGGGTGTAACCAAACAAAAGGCATTCTACGAAACGGTATACAAACACTGTAAGGAATTCTGCAATAGTGGGACTATCCGTCATCATCAGAGGCAGCATTTGTTGAATGGCGACAACACGAAGACCAACCACTATTATTGGTCGGATACAACGCATCAAAGACGCTTCTCCCAGTGATTTTGATATCCCTTACGTGCTCTCTCTAAGAAGATCTTGACATTCATTGGATGCAGCGTTAGCCCTCTCACAGGTACTGCTGCCTGATTTGTCGGCATTTTTCGGATTTTTATCCAAAAACATGACAAAATGCGATTTGATGATTTTTGGTCATAAAGTCCCAGTTCACAAGTCTTATTGCTAAGCTTACCGCTAATTCTTCTTTGAACTTTCATCGGCGCAAGTCTTATTTTTCAGCTTATATTCTTTATGCATAGCTTTGTGTATGCATATGTGCTTTTTTAGCATTACCAATGAGAAAGCAAAAGGTATTGACAGTACATAAAGCTGAGTACTCGTTTCTTTCCCCTCGTCTCTCCCACAAAATAATCAGCTTAACAATGAAACTTGCATAGTGTAAAGTAGGACTTTCTAATACATATCAGCTTATTGTGGAGTCACTGCATACCGATCTGCTGTACCTATTAGGTGATAAGAATACCATCAAACTTCTCTATACATAGTTCTTATTAGCTTAGTTGTTTTTAAACGCATAATGAAAGCAGTTAAAAATTACTCCTTATTTTATTTTGGTAACTTCTTCAAGAAAAATTTGAACTTTAGTGACAACGTTTAAAATGAAATTCTTAGAATCATAATTACCCAAATTTTTTTCTTTATCATTACTATCCTCACCACTATTTTCCCTTTCCCTCTATAAACCTAATTTTCACTCTATCATTTCCCAAGCTTTAGTAAAAGAAATCATACCTTTTCGCCTCTGCTCTAAACGCACAATATTGGCTCGGCCGATTCTATTTCCAACATTATTGTTGTTTTGTTTGAAAGAATCAGATTTAGTTTTGAAGAGAAGCGCTACGGCAATAACAAAAAAAAATCTACTAACGAAAAGCGAACAACAAACAAAAGAAAACAAAACAGAATTGGTGTTTCGTTAACCAAGAACTAGAAGCAGAAGCAGAAGAAAATGACTAAAATAGTTTACGACCGACCAAGTTACGTGAAATAATGACTAGTTTGTGTTTTAGTTTTTTCGTCTGTAACCATATAATCGGTCACTGACTTGTCAGCATGGTTGCTTGCAATTTGAGAACTCCCAACTCTTCGCTTTTCATTTGATTTTATGTTTTTGTTGGTTTTTTATATTTTGCTTACTTTTATGCTTCTTCATGTTTTAAGATTTTTGAAACCAAGTATTAACCAAACATTTCTGTGGTTCCACAGTTAGTCTGCCTTGACAATAGCAAATTTTAATGTGTATGAATTGCAGGGATGGGATATTTTATATTGTCAGTAAGTATGTGTGTCCCAGTCTCGGAATTAGTAAGGTATCAAAAAACGCTATGATATTTTGTACATTTTGTTACTTGTGCCAGAAGCAGAGTTCAAAATCAATGACGTATAACCAGTTACTGGTTTTTATCGAAATATTTCCGTCTATACTAACGCTTGCAGAGAAGTAGGGCCGATTTTACATTATGAAAATTTTCATGAAGTTGGTTGAATACAAGAAGAGTAGAGAACCAACGAGTGTAATAAAAAATGGTCACGACACCTGCTTTTTACAAACCCATTCGTTTACAATCATGTATTATTTCTCTACTGCACATATTTAAAAAAAATTAACTGGCCTAGACCAGTGGTGGGAAATGTGGCACAATTGTGCCATTTTGGGTACTATGGGATGTTGGCTGGCACTGTGGCACTCTCGTTTCTTTTTTGGCACTTTTTGTTCATCAAAAATTGCAATAGCAAGTACTATTTATGTACTTTTAATGTTTTTTAGTATTGAAAACTTAGTAGGATTTGTGACTGACAGCCCTTTGGTTCTGATGAGGTAAAGTAAATAATGTTAAATGGAATAAGTAAATTTGTTTGCAACAGAAATTTTCAATTTGTTTCAAACAGAAAACAGTTCAACTATGAAGTTCATGAAATTCTTAAGTATTCTCGAAACCGTTGGTTGCCTTGTCGAGCTGTTGTAAGTAGAGTCCTTGAACAGCGTCAACCCTCGAAATATTCCTTTACATTACCAAATTTTCAGTCCTAATGCAGTGATAAAACATAATTTATATGAAATAGTTTCATGGGTGATATAAGCAGAATTTGTTTTTATTTTTATCGTATGTCCTCAAAATAATAATTGATATTAATGCTAAAATGTAATGTGAAGATGTGAGAGTACATTTAATTGTAAGGAGGATTTCTTTTTTTATTTCGTCTGAAGAAATTTATTGCGGTGGGCCTAATTTTGTAAAATGCAACGCCAAGCGTTGTCAAATTTTATATGGAAAAAATCTAAATTACAAGAACAAAATACACACAAAATTTATCAACGCCAAGCGTTGCGTTTTACAAAATTAGGCGTAAAGACTTTTTAAATTTCTTTTGTGTCGTATTTGACAACTAAGTATAACATCAAGGATTGGTTGGCAAAGTTTGCACCAGAAAATGTTCCTAAGTGGAAACAGAAATAATATTGTTCCTTTTGCTAAACAAATGTCTCCAAACGAAACAAAATACGCTAAAAAAAAATAGAACTGAATACAGATCCATATCAGACTTTGAAGATTTAAAAAAGTTCACGAGCTTATTTGTGAGTAAGTTTTAGAAGGATATCGGAGACGTAAAAAGTAGTTCAAATGAACAATTTTATCGAATCATTCAAGCCATTCTTTCTCTACTCTTCATTTATTGTATAAAATAAGGAATCACGTTTATTCTATTTTCCAACACCAACGTTACGTCAATAATATACTAAAAACTGTCAATAGCAAATAATTCTTCTCGAGAGCAAGATATTTTTTGGTTGGTATTGACATGACGTCGATCGATGTTGACAACAGTTTCAAATTGTAAATGTTGTGAAATCTAAATGAAAATTTTTCATCTTTGATATATGATAAAGACTTTTTGAAGTCTAACAATATGTCTTGCTAGCAATACATATAAAATGTTTAACTAAAAAGCCTTACAAATTCTGCTATATTGACATAATCTTTGTTGGTTTTTTTGATAATCATGGAATTCTCTAGGTATTAACACAATAAAGTATCATTCAAGAAGCATAGTATATTTCGTTACCTTAATATAGACAGGTCCTAACTAATTATTTTTGTGAAATGTAGTTTTTTTATTTTTCGATAGAAGATCATTTAATCTAGCAAAGAATGCAAAATTTGAAATTAAAAAAATGAATTATTGTCTTGCTATTTTAAGGTAATAATATGTGTTTTATGTTTATAAAAAGTTGTTTGGCACTATTCAAGTGATTTTGGCACTATTTAAAAACGGATTTGGCACGAAATCAAGATTTCCAGTTCCCATCACTGGCCTAGACACTATCAAAATGCTTGATTTAAATTTCGTGTGCGTGTGCTGAATATTTTTGTGTCCACATGCTGGATGCTTCATCAAGCATTCATTTAGAGTTTGATTTAGTGCTGGCAACATCATATCAATGCAATAGCAGAGAAAGGTGTTTGAGAAAAATAACAATTAATTAAAAAACTTATTTTGGTGAAAGAATATTTTAAAATGAAACAATTTAAATCTAATATTTCTTTTTTCTTTCATTCGCCATTTTAACCACCGCGCACTTTGCAATCTCATTAAAAATGTGTTCGTGCATGATGAATAAACGATGTATAGCCAATTTTTTCCACAAAAAATAGACGATGTGTAATCCATTTAATTTTTTCCATAAAAATTGACGATGTATAGCCCATTTAACTTTTTTTATGAAAAATTTTCAATGTAAAGCCCATTTAGGGGTTTCAATGAAAAATGTACAATGGTATAGCCCATTGAACTTTTTGTATGAAAAATTTACAATGTATAGCCCATTTAATTTTTTACGCAATATGTTCGATGTATATATAGCCCATTTAATTTTTTTTTACGAAAAATGACCGATGTATAGCCCATTTGATTTTCTTTTTGAAAAATGGAAGATGTATAGCCTATAAAATTTTTTTGTATGAAAAAATTTACAATGCATAGCCCATTTAGGTTTTTGAATGAAAAATGTACAATGTAAACTTAAGTTTTTGCATGAAAAATTTATGACGTATATCCCATTTAAATTTCTTTATGGAAAATGGACAATGTATAGCTCAATTAATTTTTTTGAATAGAATATAAGCTCATTTGGAATTGTTTTAAATATTACTTTATCGATATTATAAAACATCTAATCCCTTGACCTTTCAATTTCTGAATTCATTGAATTCGCAAAAGCTCCGGTATTTGCTTTTTATTTAAAAATTGGTTTTAAAACCCCAAATATGTGTGTATGTGTTTTTGTTTTTTTAACAAATTTTTAAGTAAAAAGCAAATACTTATTTTTATTCATACATCCCATTGCCTCTTTTAAATGAATTTTTATATAAATTCTCATAATTTTATTGTGAAACAATCTTAATGGCATAAAACTTCGATTGTAATTAATTACATTAATATTTCCAAAATATATACCATTTTCCATACCTGGGATGTGTGTATTCATGCAGTTATACTTCTTAAGAAGACAAATACGAAACATAATCTTTTGGTTGACACTGAGATGGCAAAAGTTAGACAAGAAGAATAGAGAATTTGTCAACATACATGTGCGATAGTTTGCGTTAATTTCTAAGTATGTATCAATGTATCTACGTAAGTGTGTGAGTTAAAGAATGTTAAAGAAATTAAAAAAAAAACAAATTATAGAATCCAACATGAAGTTCAAATATTTGAATTAAAACGTTATTCAATTACTTAAGAATTATTAAAAAGAAATTCGGATAAGTAATTTGCAGAAAAATTTAATTAGATTTTAAAGTGATTATGGTGTGCTTAAAAATTAAAAAAAAATGCATACCTATGCATGTACATACATATGTATATATGTAGTTTAGGATAGGTAGACTAAGAAATTTGCGCCAAGAAACCATGGGTCGGTAAATTTCTAATACACTCTTTTAATTTTCTAACAAAACGAGTCAAATTTTGATTTTATTCACAATTAATATTACAGTTAAGTTCGGTTTAAACGAATGCCTAGGGACATGGCAATTTTGTTTGCTATAGGCGAAATTCACTATTAATTCAAAGAAAGTAAAAACAGATAAGCGAAGTAATGCATTTGATCTTAAAAATACAAACCAACTGTTTTAAAACATAATTTGATTAAATATAAAAAATCAATGAAAAATCAACAGCACTAATTTTAGCTACGATTACATAGAAAAAAACAGACAAATACTTGGGAGTTTTTTCTTTTTTTTACTAATTTTCCATGTTCCTTTATTTGTAGACTTTTAAAAGAATTTTGTGTAAAAGGGCGCATACACTACAACAGCATGCATGCGCAATCAAGTCTTTGTGCCTATTTATCATGTGTGGACATTTTGTGTGATTGTACGTTTTGCTGCAGCGATGTCAAAGAGAGTTTAATATTTTGCTGATGTACCAGCTTGCTGGTACGTGCGTGCTGTCGTAGTGAATATATACGATGTAAAAGTAATAATTTATTTAATGAATATAACTAGTGTTCGTTAAAACCGAAATCTACTGTGTTAATTAGTACACAAAGCATACCTTTTGAAATGAAACGAAGTACTGACATTTAGTTGTGAATAAAATCAAGTGGTGTGCACCGAGCTTAATGAAATATACATACATAGCTAGTTCTGTCTAGCAAAAATATGGTAAAAATAAATCGCATACTTATCTTATTAGCCTCTTGAAGAATTGTTTTAAGTAGAAAGTCAATTTAGACAGCGTTGGAATTCCAGAAGACGACCAAAAAAATTGTTATTTTTCTATTTGACGGCTGATTATTTCATGGTCCGACCCCAACTCTGATTGACGGAAAAAAATTTCATTTGCTTTGTGTTATATTTGGATTGTGGAGTCATGGGGAAGAGCGCTGATGAAAAAAAATTTGCATTTTATCGAAAATTACCGTCACTTGGCATCTTTATTTCATTTCAATTCTCGTAAAAAAATTTCGTGTGTAAAACTGTTCCTTCTTTTACACCAATAACAATATTGTCAGAGCCCTAGATTTTTCCTTAAAATATAGAGTTTATACCAGTTTATCTATCAGAATATACATATATTCTTGTTGAACTTTGACAATAGATTTAGTTGCCACTATTAAGAGACCCGTTTCTATAAGCAGAATAAAATCTGAAGGCTTTATATATAAAAAATTTTAAGGATTTCTAAAGGCCGTAAATATATGTACATATGTAAAGGGTGTTTTTTAATGAGGTATAGAACTTTAAGTTGGCATCACTTTTTTAACTGGCGGCCATTTTGTCAGCTGTCAAGTGATTAATATTTAGTTTGGTTTGCCATTTCATCATGAACAGGTTGACAAAAGAACAACGCTTGTAAATCGTGCAAATTTATTTCGAAAATAATGGTTCAGTTCGCGAAGTTTACCGCAAGCTCCGTCCATTTTATGGTCGACATAATCGTCCATCAGAACAATTAATTCGGTTAACCATGGATCGTTTTCGCACTACGTTTACTCTATGTGATAATACGCATCCGCAGAGACGTCGAACAGTGCGCACCGAAGAAACAATTGTCTACGCCAACAAACCAGAAACGTTAGGGGACTTGGAAGCCAACATTCGTGGCGTTATTGCCAACATACGGCCCCATATGCTCGAAAAAGTGGTTGAAAATTGGACCTGTAGAATTGGCTTTATTCGAGCCAGCCGCGGCGGCCACATGCCCGAAATCATATTTAAACATTAATGGCATAAAATTATCCTTCCAATAAAGCCAAATTGATGGACTTTAAAACGATTTTCTTGTGTTTTATTTCAATTCGAAGTTCTGTACCTCTAAAAAAAACACCCTATATATGAAACAACCCAAACAAAACAAGCTGTGGCAGTTGTTGTTTCAGAAATTCGTGTTGCTGCCACTGTCACCCGAAATATTTATGTATATATATATATATATATATATATATATATATATATCATACAGTAATTTCCTCTTATTTGATTAATGACAAATTCATATTTTTTATGCCTTTAACGGGGTGTACCTCATATGCGACATTTTGTTAACTGATTCACTAAAATAACTCCATGTCATTTGAATGAATTAAACGGGTAAAACAATAATTCGGCGATCGTTTAAGTGGAAACTACTGTAAACGTTTTGAAATAGTATGCTACGAGCTACAAGAAGACCACAAAAAGAAAAAAATAAAGCCTCAATGAAAACTATAAACTAAACTGGCAACGCTGGTTAAGATCAATCAAAAATTATTATTTGTTATCTACATCAGTAAAACTAAATTTTTATTTTATTACATAAATAAATCACAAAAAATACAATTTTGTAACATAGCCTCCGTGGCGCAATTGGCTAGCGCGTTCGGCTGTTAACCGAAAGGTTGGTGGTTCGAGCCCACCCGGGGGCGCAGCGCAATTTTTATATTAATTTTTATTTTCATTGAAAATAAGTTTTTACGCCATTTTGGTTTCAAAATTTTTCAAAAATAGTGAGGAAAAACTTCGATCCTGCCAGGAGTCGAACCTGGAATCTTCTGATCCGTAGTCAGACGCGTTATCCATTGCGCCACAGGACCACTTGATGCATCCTAATAAATTCTGTCATATATATATATATATATGTACTTCATATATTTTAATAAATACTTTTGGGAACTTTATTTTCTTTTCATTCATCTTGGCCAAAACTAGATTTACTAATTCAAACTTACTTTGAGTTGAGTGACTACACCGGGATTATATTTATTCTAAAGTAGATTCAATATTGTAACCATCCTCTGCAATAATATCTAATAATATAGCTTGTTTGAAAAGTTTTTTTTTTGCTTTCCCTTAATACTCCTTTTAAATGATGCACCAGAGCATTAGCGGAAGTCTAGGAGCATTAGCCTACTGTGTATGAATTATTTTTGTCTTAATTAGATTTTATGCCACCAAAGCTCCGTACACAACTTCATTTTAGGTTTTTGTGCTTCAGTTGAGTATTTTATTTTTTATATATGTAAGTAAAAAGTTTATACAAGTATATGCATATTTTACATGAGTCAATGGAAACATTTCATAAAGTCAACAGCAATAAAAGTTAAGATGAAATTTTAAATTATTTTTAAAATAAAAATGTCTAAAAATGTCTCTCTGTTATTTTATTATATCAAAAATATTTAATGAATCACAAATAAAAAATAAACAAATAACACAGAAGAAAATAATTAAACAGTCATTCTCATATCAAATGACCAAAGCTCGTACCATATTTGTCATTCAATATTTCATATGCAAGTATTTTCCATGTTTTTATTTTTTTATTATATGCCATCCAAATCGCGACTTCCAAATACTATAGACAGCAGAGGGCTTTGTTTATTGCACTTACAACCCAGCAAAACATTTACCAACCTAAGTATGTTGGAGAGCAGGTAAAATAAGCCCTAAAAATTAAGATAAAAACAAATTAAATAACTATAACTAAATAACAAGCTTGTTTTGCTTTTTTCTTCAGTGACTTGTGGCATATTTAAATCACGATGTAAATTTGAGTTCTTTTATGTAGCATGGAGTAGATGTTTGTTATTAACTGTAAAATTTATTTTGCCTTCATTGAATTTTCTCTATATTTGAAGCTGAAGCAGTGCCCCAAAGCTGGATTCCGTAGCACCACATACATACTCGTATGTAGGTGCTATAGCTACAACTTGGCCAAATATTGTTAGCAAAAAATCAGAAGCACCTGGAAGTTATTCTGAAAAAAGTGAAAAAACTTTTTCTTAATTTTTGCACGAAGAAAATGTTTTTTTTTTTTTTTTTGACATAAGATGTTAACAAGATTTGTTTGTCAGACTCTTAGCTACATTATTGTCATATATAGTTTAGAGCTATCACTAAGTCTGAATAAGCTGTTGGCCAAAAACTGATGACACCATTTTTTGAGGGCTCACTAATTTTCGAAATCTTTGGAGGCCCATATAAAAATTTTGTTGCCAATATCGCCTAAATATAGGGTACTATCGAACCTGTACTGTTTAGTCCGTGCATTTTTCCAAAAGTCTTAATTTGTTGCACAGTGTTATCGATATTTCGCTTCAACTTTTTGTAGGTTCTTCAGGAAATAAATAATTTTTTAGTTGAGTTCAGGGAAAATCGTTGTCAAATTTAGAAGGCCCAGAATAAAATCTGTAGCAGTAACTTCAAATGATCTCTACTTTTTGTTTTATTTCCTTTTGTGCTTATTTTTCTTTGTAGTTTTGAATACAAAATGTATGAAATGTATTGAAAGTATGGTAGCATTGCTGAGAAAATATTTATTTATATGTGAGAGCATAGGAAAAAGCACTGCCAAAATAAAATAGATTCTATCTCTCGACTGCTTTCTGGTGTTACTTTTTTGTGTCAATTTGTATGGAAAATGTGTTTATGCCGCAATTCTGTTTGATCATTTAGTTTTATTATTATTGTTCGAAATTTATTTGTTTCCATATTTTTGATTATGGTTGAGGGTGGCGTTGGCTGAAGTACTTTGTATGCTGACTACAAAACCGCAGGTCCTGGGTTCGAGCCCGGTCTCCGACAGTCATATTAAAAAAATAACAACACCACGCATATTTCTGATATACATTAGTGTCCTTTGTATCAGTTGTTGTGGGAAAAAGTCTAGTGATGCAAGCAATAAGGCAGGCACTGGGTCACTAAACTATACCGACTTCATCAGATACTAATCCTAATGTAACATCGGAGCGCCCTCTTTTCTAAACTTCTTCTTTATATACTCAGTCGTTATTGCAAATGGAATATGTGAATTATTTTCATTCATCGTATTACAATTGGCTGAAAGCTTTTTTGTAATGAAAGCTCAATTTTTAAAGCTTCAGTTAACCCAAGAACTCACACCTACAGACCATCAACAACGTCGATCCGTATGTCATGAAACAGGTATGTATTTAATTTATAACGGTATATACATATATATATCAAGGACTTGAATCAACTAAGCACAAGGAAACCATGTCGGTCAATTGGCGCGGAACAGAATTTTTAGACCTATTGTTTCTAAGCAAAATTTTGTTTTTCGTTTTTCGCTCCCATTCATTTACATATGTATATTTTCGTGATTAGCGAATTCTGCTGGGATATTTTGTCATACATACATACATACATATGCATATTTCATTTTAATATTTTCCAAAACTCAAAGTTCTGCCAATACATTAAATAAAGCGAAAGCGGGAGAATAAAATAGTCCACAAACATTCAGAAATATATACTACATAAATATATTAGATATACCTTGTCGGAAACTAAGTTAACTTTAAACTAACTTTAATCAAACTATTTTGCAACTAGAGCTGACTGACACTTGGACAAATAACTTTCCAATGGAAATAACTAGCTATTTTAACATTGCAATGTCCTAGGCGGTAGTCAATAGTTTCACTCTGAATTGCTTTTCAACTGACTTAAAGTTGATTTTATTTATGTCACCTGGTAGTCAGTAAATTTACAAAAAAACACGTTACTGGTGTTCGAACTATATATCATCACACGTTGTATAGTCAATGCGCTACTACCCAGCTAATGGCGTTTTCTTTTCTGGAAAAAGTGTAACATTTTTTAACTTTTTATTCAAAAAAATACAATTTAGCGTTCGTTTAAAGAAAAAATTTAAGTTTGCAAGGGATGATACAATAATTTCTAATAAAATGTATATTTCAGAAAATCATTTTATTGCGAATTTTCATTGAAAAGTGTAATAAGTGTAACATTTTTTTCCAGAAAAGAAAATGCCATAAGGTACCATCTAAAATAAAAACAGCAAAATGTTAATATAAAATTGGATTGAGTTTCAAAGTAGCTGAGAGTAAATTTGTTGGCTCTCACCAAATCCGATTAACGTCCCTTTTCACAATGTATGGTTAAGAGTTAACGTGAACTTTAACTGCAAGTTCTTCATACAAAACTTGCCGTTAAAGTCACTGTTATCTTTTAACCAGACATTGTGAAAAGGCACGTAAGTACTCAACTTAAGAAGTAGTTTTGGATCAGTTATGGGTGAGATTATACATATGTATTTAGCTTTTAGTTAGTCTAAGAAAATTTAACTATAAGTTGATTATTTTTGTAGTCAACTGCACATTCTCCGACAAGGTATGTACATAAGAATGGACATACAAATGCACATATGTATACATACATATGTATATATGTTTATATATGTGTGTACATACACATTGTTTTTAAAAACAACTGTACGTAACCATACTAAATGGTTTCAGTGATAATACCAAAATACATACATACATACATTCTTTCTGGGAATATGATAATTTTCATGCCTGTATGTGAGTACACACATAAGTACTTAACCTACGACAACCAAAATTACTTTGTGTGTAACTGATACAACAAGTTCATTGCACTAAAATATTTGCTAAAATGAAAAATTAATAAAAACAAACAATAAGTCCCACAAATACTCTAAAAGAAAAGAATTTATTGGAGATAATATCCGAACTACAATGTATGCTTTAAGAGCGAAAATTATTTACATAGTTGGAAGTAACAAATAAAAGAAATTCTCGAGACACTTCGAAAAAAGAATTTAATACCAATTTCATTTTTAAAACAAAACGTTTATAAAATAAAAGAGCACGTTGTAGTTTTAAAACTGCTTCGCTATAAAAATAACAATAACAAAAAAAAATTTTTTTTTTTAAATAATTTTTAAAAATGCTACATCTTTTAAAATGGTAACCCAAAATTCTGGTCTTAGGGTTGTTTATTTTTTTTTTTTTGGTTCAGTGTATATGTACATACATACATATCGTTACCTTAATATAGAAAGATCCTAACGCATTATATTTTGAAATCGAGTTTTTTTTATATATTTCCGTAGAAGAATATCTACTGTATCGAAAAATGTGAAAATCTCAATTTCAAAAAAATAATGAGTTTGGGCCTTTCTATATTTACATACATATCGTTACATGTATGTATAAAATAAATTTTTTCTTCGTACCTTAAGTCCAGCCTACATGTTAGAGGTCATGGGTTCTGAGGATTCAACAACATGAGTCTCAAATAGAGATGAACATTTGTCGTGAGTGAAAAGTTTCTTTCAATATCAACTCATTTCCTCCTTTCTTTTTTTTAACAAATTAAGTCTATACCCTTGAAAGTAGTTCAGAATGAATGTTCTTTAAATAAAGCATTCTTTGTGAGTCGACCAATGCCTGGAGTAGCTCTAAAGAATTCTTTATCTGGTATTCTTTATATCTACTTTTTTATGGAAACAAAAATTTTTTTAAACAGTTTTTTGTTGTTGTATTTATTTATTTATATTATTTATTTGTTGTTTAATTTTTTTTGTATGTGCGTTTGCAAAGCGTTTTTGTCAAAAACTCATTTGGAATTTTAATTTAAAGTCAAACCAGCGTATTCTGCATTTTGTTTTTCTATTATAATTTGTTTAACTTTCTTTAGTACAACAACCCAGTGAAAAAGGCCAGTAAACTTTTCTAATTTGTTTTTGTATAATTTTGTATAAAGATAAGCGACATGACATCAAGTAGTTTGAATATTTATTCTTATAACTATATTATATTAAGAAATAAAATTACAAATTAATTTTAATCAGGAATAATTGCAAATAAATTTTATTCATAAAAAAATTTAAAAATCATTATTCTGCGTTGACCTACATACATAATTAAAATTTTTAATTACTATTTATGCTCTAGTGTATAATATTATTGAGCCTTATTTTAGTTTCAATCGTAAGCGACAAAAATTAAATTTTTAGAAAAAAGTTTTTATAATCAGGGCAATTATGAATAAAATTCCGCGGGAAATTTCTCCCTTTTCCAATCAGAATTTTTTGTTTTCCGTATTAGTTGCTATTAATTGGAATTATTCCCCGGGAAAAACTTCTCGCGGAATTTTGTTCATAATTGCCCTCAATGTGTATTCAAATTTCACTTACGATAAAATTTTACAGCCTGTGTCTTAAAAGTTAACAATAATTTCGGCATTTTGATAATTCTGATAATTCTTTCGCTTACAATAAAATCGAAAATAAGGCTGGGTATAATCAACGAATTGTAAACACATATCGCTCATTTCCTTAAACAACGTCATAACTCAGAAAGTTTTATTTTTGATTTAGTAAGTTAGTGATACAGAATTAATCCTCATATCGTTCCTTATATTGTATTAAAAGTTTAAAATTCTCATTTTAAGATTTCGGACCTCAAAATTTAAATCACCCTATATAAAATACAATGCAAATATATTAGAAAATTTTATAGTTCTTCACTAGAGTTTTTCTTTTCCCGGGAAAGCGGGAACGACTTTCCGTTTTCCTGGGAATTCCCGCCCAATGCAACACAATACAAAATATTTTTTAATTTAATCTATTTCAACAAAAAACAAATTATAATTCATGAGATCGATTAAATACTAACGTTTTATCATGACTTCGAGTGGTTATTGGTTTGCCGCACAGTATATTTAAAATACATTATTACTGCGGCAAAGCAATAACCACCCGACGATTATTCAAAAAAAAAAAAATTACCATTTCAGTTCTATATATAATAGTAATGCATAAATACCAATATTGTATGTAAATGCAAAGTCAAATGCGTTGATTTAACGCAAAAAAAAACAAATTATATTATTAAAATAATTATTACAAAATATTTCTTTGGAAATAGAACTTTACTACAGAATAAGCATTAATAGTATTGTTCTTTTTACCAAAGAGAATCTGTAATTATTTTGCAAGTTTTCTTTTATTTCCTTGCGCATTTCTGTTTTTACTTTAATGAATTGTTGTATAATTAAATTTCGAACGTCGCGTTCCGCTTTTGGCAAATAAAGGCATCTAATACTATGTTCACACTTGTTTTGTCAATAAATTGTTGCATTTGTAAAAAATTACGAACAATTATTCTTTTTATTTGTTTATTATTTTCAAACAACAAATGTTGTTGTAAATATTTGAGTATTTTCTAACTAATTACTTGTTTAACAAATAATTTTTGACGTGACGCCATTTAATAACAACACAAAGTTGCCAGAGCTATCAAAAAACGGACTGAACATACAACATCTGCGTGTTTAAGGAAGTGTTTTAATCTTATACCATGTTCACACTTATGGTCTTAAACATGTTTAAGGCAAGTGTTTTAAAAAAAACCAAACACAACCGTTCACATTACATTTGAGATGTTTAAGGTTGACGTTTTTGTCAATAAATGATCGTCTTTGTAAAAAATTACGAACAATTATGCTTTTTTATTGGTTTATTATTTTCAAACAATAAATGTTTTTGTAAATAATTGAGCATTTTTTAACTAATTACTTGTTTGACAAATAGTTTTTCACGTGACGTCATTTAATAGCAACACAAAGTTGCCAGAGTTATCAAAAAAACGGACTGAACATACTACATTTGCGTGTTTAAGGAAGTGTTTTAATCTTAAACACTTCATTTGAGATGTTTAACAAAACAAGTCAATGTATGGTAAAACATCTCAAAATCGTCGTGTTTAAGCTCTTAAACAGGAATGAGGCGTTAAACACGTTTAAAACCATAAGTGTGAACATAGTATTAAACACTTCATTTGAGATGCTTAACAAAACAAGTCAATGTATGGTAAAACATCACAAAATCGTCTTTTTTAAGCTCTTAAACATGAATGAATGTTAAAAACATAAGTGTGAACATAGTATAAGGTCGGGTTTCCATCTGTGTGACATGTGCCACACAAGCGTAAAAAAGCGTAACCAACTAATTACTAATGAAAAACAGTTTGATTCACACACGTATTTGTTAATTTAAACAGTTTCATGCATAACTAACAGACAATTTTAAAGAATCCAACATGATTGGAAACTGTTTAAATCAATAAATATGTGTCTGAATCAAACAGTTTTTTATTAGTAATTAGTTGGTTACGCTATTTTGGGTAAATGACACACAAGAAATGCCAGATTTAAACTCAGCTTAAGTCTCAGAGCACATATGTGCCAGATGTAAATTAAAAAATGCCGGAAATTCCCGCGCAAATTCCCCGGGATTTCTTTTCCGGGAAATTTTCCTCCGGAAATTCCGTATGAAAAACACTAATCTTCACCCAAGTCAAAGATAAAAATTACGAAACTTAGTAGGAAAAAATTGCACTAATGCACTCTTAGTCCTCGTCCAGACTTGCAATTTTTGTTGCTGTAATTTTTTAAAATTCTGCTTTGGAATTGCATAAGTGTCCACATTAGGAAATTCTAGTTTTGCAATTAAGTACTAAACAAATTCTATTTCACAACAAATTATCCTGAAAAATTAACAATTCTTTTTACTTTTTGTTACATTTTGTGTTTTTCATATAACTGAACAAATAAAATAAAAATAAAACGTCAAATACACCTACAAACTTTAAATTAACAACTGCGAATTTCAAAACAAAAGAGAATTGCCGAGCACATGCAACTGCGTACCCCTTCCCAATCTTCTCAACCCTTTCCCCTATAAACTCAAGAATTGCTGCAACAAAAATTGCAAGTCTGGACGAGGACTTACATGATTATAACAAAAATGTTTGAATGTACGTAATGTACATTGTATATAAATAATAACATTAAAATCAAAATAACCAGACACTAAAAATTCCCCAAAACAATATCAAGCCACAAAAGTTCCTTTGCCTCAATTAAAGCAAGCACCATTTTCCTATTATTCAAATGAATGCACAAGTAATGAAATCCTTTTTGACTACAAACTAATATATAGAAAGAAAATTCTAATTAAAAATATAATTCGAAAATAATATTCACACTTCTATATAGTTGATGGCCTCATAAAACACTTCTTTCTGCTACTAAATAGAAGAATAGTTATTCTGAAACTAAATTACAGACAATTATCTAAAAACAATAAAACTCAACTCGAATTTGAATTGTTTTTTGAAAATGTTTTGTGTGAATAATAGCATAATTTGCTTGTTGTTGTTTAAATAAACCAGATCAAGTCCTTTTGTCTATGAAAATCTAGAGGCGCATAGACATCCAGCAGGACGGACAGACAGACTTGAGAGTAAAACAATGTATTTTGGCAAAAGTACTTAAAACTATTTGTGTTGGCAAATGATGAAATGCATGTTAGACTCTATCTATTACATTCTGGGTAAAATGGTATTAAAACATTTAACTACTCCGTACAACTTCTGATACGAGTAGAAGCAGAAGCATTGAAATATAAATATTTAAATTCTAAAAAAATAAAATAAAAAATTTAGCAACAGGCTTCTTTCTTTCGCTTCTCTACTATATATGGACTAAAGTGAGGAGTGCCATCAGAGATGTGGTAGTGAGTAACTTTTCGTTCACTTGTATGTGTGGGGTAAGGAGCAATAATAATTTATTCATGTGAATTTAATCATGGCTTTGTTTTTCGAAAACTGCTCACCAGCATTAAAACTCATGCTTACTATAACTACAAGTACTTACATATCAAATTTAACTTGATCGTTTCTTTATTTTTGCATTAAAAAGTTATCATACTTCTTCTGCTACGGAAAATATTTATGTGTTCTAGTTTCCTTTAATCTGTTACAAACTTTTTCATACTCAAGACCATGAATCGTTTTTCCAAGTATTCCAATTTCTCTGGCATCAAAGAAGTAATAACTCAAATTCAACAAATTCGACGTGTTTTTTCCATACATATCATGGTTTTTATGGGAGCTACTATGAGGAGCCGAGATAGAGCTTTAACTTATTTAATAGAAACATTGGTTATATAAAATTAATTAGGTTTAGAAATTAACCCCCCAGGGGCATGCGTTAACCCCTTAAGTTCCGAAAACGTATTTCCGCTCAGAACGTCTTTTTGTACAGAAGCCATTTTACATATCGAAGTAGAGTAATGACATACAGGAAACAAAGTTTCATTTTATTGAAATAATGGGGACCCAAGGAACATTTCGATGGTTTACTAAGGCAACCTAGTAACTTAAAAACTACTAATTTTCAGGAGAGACAAAAAATGATTTATAACAAGTATTTAATGAAAATTTACAAGTATTTAATTGAAAATTTAACAAAAATCATCCAAGTAATTAGATTATAAAAAAGCATATATTAAAAATGTTTAAATACTTATTATAAATCTATATATCTAACAAAATTCGAGTCACATCCTAATCCGCTTGCTCGTAATATTTTGAACTTTACTGGACACATCCGCTTAAAAAAGAGAGATACAAGGGCTCTAATACTAAACACTCCAGATGAAGCTGCTTGAAAATACTTTTTTTTGCCTATAACTGCTTATGTATTATTAATAACTATTACTAAGTTATGTCCGACATTGGTCGGGCCTACTAATTATATTTTAGATTTAAGATTTGAATACTTATTGTTAGTTGATATATAAAACATGCATTAAAAAAAAAAAAAATATTGGGCCTTATCACGAATGTCGTATTTCGACTACGACTACGACGTTTTTGTAATTACTAAATTAAAGAAAAAATGTTGCAACGTTCTTTAGTCTAATACAAAATCGTCGTAGTCGAAGTCGTTATTTTGCATGCAAATGTTAAGGCGCTTACGAGGTTTTGGAAATTACTTTAATTCTTTTTCTTCATACAAAGTTAGTCCTAATTTACACAATGTATGTAAGTCTTATTGCTAAGCTGATTAGTTTGTTAGGAGAGTGAGATTAGGGGAAAAGAAACGTCTCTGTTACCCTCGCCTCTCTCTATCTCCTAACAAGGTATTGAATATGTTTAATTTCTGTTTAAGAAGCTTTTCATTCTTATATGAGATCTTATTATATGTTTTTTTTTTTTTTTTTTTTTTTTTGTCAATATTCGAGTCTAAATTTATCTCACAAATATAAATTTTTAATAAAATTTTTGTTCGAAAATAACAAACAAGCAGTTTTAAATATTTAAATATGTTACAGTGCGCTAAATTGTTATTGAATTGATGTTGTTCGCCACTCCTTTGTTTTGGTTTCTTCAGAAAAATATTTTTTGTCTTGTTTGTTTGTTTTTTATAAAAATTGTGAAACAACAATATTATG
Organism: Tachina grossa; assembly: GCA_949987645.1. NCBI lineage: Eukaryota > Metazoa > Arthropoda > Insecta > Diptera > Tachinidae > Tachina > Tachina grossa. Next base: position 169,737,338 of record OX465274.1, on the reverse strand, counting down.
AAAAAATTTGTCACGATTCCATCTCTGATATCAAAATCATCTTATAAAAGAGTACATTCTATAATTTTAAATGAAATCAAGTTTTCTTTTTTTTGGGAGAAATCAAAATAAAGAAGCTATTTAAAAATTTACAATCAACTGTTGCAATTTTACGAGTACATATCTAATCGATTTCATTTTATCACGATCGTATCCATCAAGATTAAGGCACAAATGTCTAATACCGGTTTTTTTGCTGTGGAACTTTTTTTTGCTTTAGGTTAAATCTGCTATCTAGCGATATCATTTGAAAAATTATTTGGACTCAAATTCTTGAATGCTCTCTACTTATAAATTTTTACTTCACAATTAATATCAAATTCACTTCCTTCTCTCTGGAGGCCAAAAAATTTTGCGCTTAGTTTTAGAAAAGAAAATGTCTCTTTTAGTGTGAAGCTGTAACGATCAAACCTCGCACCAGATCAACCATCCGATAATCTCTACTGATCCAGGCTTGTTTAACCAATTATTTTTAAAACACATACAACATGGATTCATGGATTCTGCATGTGATATCCTTTATCAGTCTCATGCAAGCTAGATGAGACCTCAGCTCCATGTGGAAGACTATTATTCTAAACAGTCTCCTGAGTCTTGGTCTTTTAAAGCTTAGAATCGTTTGCAATTTTTTTGATTTGGATTACCCTTTAGGATTTTCACTCTACAGTTGCAACACTCTCATGTTCTCCAATAGCCAATTGAGTGCTGCACTCTTTGGAGTAGAAAGGCTATTCTAAGGAGAGGTTATTCCTCCTTGAATCATTAAAAATTGCCTGTAATTATCATTTTTAATATGACTCCTGAAAATCAACAATATTTCAGCTCCCCCAATCACTGCACTCACTGTCATTCTGTCATTTTCAAATGATGTTTTATTTGGACATTTGAATTTGATAATATTATTTCCCAAAGTCTAACTTCTTACTAAGGAAGTCATAAAAAAGTTATCCCTTAAATATGATTATTTTCTGTGACATCATACGCCCTGACTAGGTGTTCACCGAGCATTCGTGTAGCTTTTGGAAGTCCAATGTAATTAATTTTAAGAAACTCCTCACATATTATGTACAGATGTGGCCAAAAATTTCTAAAAATCATATACAACGGATCATGCTGACATATCAGAATCTTTGTTTGTTGATCTAAGATTCTTGTACAAAAGTTATTACTTTGCCAAGATTTGATTCTCTTTAACTCCTGAAACTATACTTTGCAAACACAATGCTACAACAGGTTGTTGGTTGTAGCAACTTCTTTAGTACATAAACGATGATAATGATGATGATGATGTTGAAGTGGAAGCTTCTGTTGTCGTTAGAGTTTAACTTTTTCGCCCATAATGCTGTTGCATGAATTTTGTTTTTGGCAACTTAACCAACCCACCCAAAAAGTTGACTGCATTTGTGCATAATGCCTGCAAGGTTACACTGTTAAACAGATGATGTACTTTTGTGTGCTTAAGCTTCATGCACAAACACATTCATATAACTTTGCCGTATCCCACTTGACCAAGACTTTCGCTATATATATCGATTTCGAATATATCTTGAACATTTATCGTGTAAAACTATCGAGAGTGACACTCAAAAATGAATCGAAAAAAGCTCATCTGTCGCTCAATTTTGTCCCAAAAAACATTCGATTTTGAAGTTTCGCTAGCAATATCAAAAGAGAGAATATCGAACTAATTTCGATATCCCCAAAAGGCAGCAGAAAAAGTAATTTAATTTTTTATTTATTTATTTTAACTTTTTTATTTTACTTTTTTGTTTTAATACCTTGACCTACGCTGCAGGATTTGAATATGGTACCTCCATTCTAACAGACTAACACACATCCACTAGGCTATCGTGACAATTTTCTTTCTGTTCAATTATTGCACATATCGTCGCTGTTTTAACTAACATTTTAAAAATTTAACAGGAGAGCAGCTTTTATGGTTTTTTTATACATTCGTTCTTATGGCTGCGTCAGAAATCTTTTTACTTATATAGGCACAAAAGTAATGCTCACAGTCATGAAAATTGTATACAATGTGTATTATGACTTATAAATTCTAGTAGAGGACTTAACTAATTTTTCAAAAAAAAATTCAGTTAGGTCGGTTAGTTAAAACAGCGACGATATGTAGGTATGTGTTCTTATTTTACTTTTTAACTTACAGTGCTTTCATGCATCGGGATTGGCATCTCTAGACTAACAGACTAGCACACATCCACTCGGCTACCGTCACACATTCGAAAAACTATTGAGAGAAGTTCGAAGCTCGAAGTTTTAGTGAACATTCGAATTTTCTTAGATTAGCGAAGAAATATGAAAGAATTTTGTTTCGAAATTTCTTCGCTTAAGTGAGCATTCGTTTTTATCGAATCTCAGGTCAAGTGGGATACAGTTTGGCTATGATCTTATAACTTATGCTCGCATGTATGTAAATATGCAAATATATGTATGTATGTAGATATATGTATCTGCTCGTATATTTGTTCAAAAGTTTGTATTTTGTAAAAGTGATTCCTTTAAATTGTTTTGGCAATTTGTTAAGTACCAAAAGCGTATTGTGTAGAATTTTGTAAAGTTAGTCATATCAAATATTTACAAGATATGTATGTGTGTGTGTATGTTTGTATGTGTGTGCATGCATGTATATTATTTCATTTAACAACATGCAACAGGTGATTGTTTAACACTTACAAAGGAATTAAAGGATTTTCATGAATAAATTAAATTTATTAAAGTCTTACAGGTATGAATAGAAACTAGTTAATTGATATAGTTTTGAATTTTTGAAAATGTGTTAAAGGCTTATAATCCCTAGATTTGTAACAAGACAAAATATTTAAGAAAAAAAGAATTACGTATAATAAAAGTTATATTCCTTAAATAAAGCTTGAGTTGGTTTTTCTTAATAGTTATTCCAAGGACTTCATCCGCTTTTAGAGAGAAATGAAAATTGTTTGAATAGTTAAATTCAAGATTTGGGAAAAACGGGTTTCAAAAACAATAACAAGTTCAAATTGGCCTCTAACATAATAGATGCACAATGTAAGTGCAAAGTTTTATAAAACTCTGTCAATCGGAGTTACTTAATATAAAATAAGTAATGTTTGTATTTTCATAGAAATTTTCATATTAAAAATAATAAGATTATATAATAGCAATAACTCAAAAAGAACATTACACACAAGAATTGCTAAAAGGAAGTACATCAAATAAAATGTCATATATGACATTAATTTGATTATCAAGACGTCAAACTTGCTATCTGTTACTTTGTATGGTTAAATGAAAACCTGTCGGGTGCAACGTAGTACATAGGGCTCTTCGAACAATAAATGTCTTCAAGACAAATGTCTTCAAGTCCTTTTCAATTCTGGCAATAAATGTTTGTCTATCAACTTGGGCAGAGATTGTTGTTACTCGTTTCATCAACTACTGAACACAAATTTTTAATTTAAAATTTTTATTTTATTTAGGGCCAAATTTAAAACGTTAAGCGTTGACAAATTTTATTTAAAATAAATTTAAGTTACAAAAATAAAATACATAGAAAATTTGTCAGCGTTGCGTTTTCTAAAATGAGGTCCTTAAAGTCTTGTGTATGAGACATCGAAAAGAAAATATATAAATAAACAAGTAAGAGTGCTATATTTGGCTATGCCGAATCTTTTATACCCTTAAAGGCCGTGATACACTATCATCATAGGCGTAGCTAGGCCTTTCTGGGGGGGGTGGGGTAATGCCCCCCCCCCAGACTTGATTTTTGATTTTTTATTTATTTTAAAATTACTCATGAAAATCACCAGTAATTTTTATAAAAAATTTTCGAATAATCGCTAAATATGCATACTTTTATTAGATAACAAATACCCAAAAGCTATAAGTTTACAGCACTTCAAAACATCACAAATAGTAAACTCCATGCGAATTTATAATGCATGTGTGTAGATATGTATGTGTGTATGTAGCTTTCAACAAATTCTTAATAAAATTGTATTAGTGTACGTAGTTAGTAGCAAGACAAGTTGTTTTAAGATTTTCTACTGTCAAATTGTTTGTAACAATAGTCACCAATTTTTATTTAGAGTAAAATTAAAAAAATAGCGAAAAATTATGATCTGCAAATACCTTGTATATGTATATTCATATACTTGTATACATATGTTTTATTTTTATTAGAAAACAAAACAAAACAATTCATGTTCATATACAAACTTGTGAAAAATATTCCTAGGTCCAAATTTTGGAATCAGTACTTTTGATGACCGAAATTTTTGATATGATATCAACTTACACAGGTCAATATATCGTTGGTCTCAAATGGAAAGGCCCTAACGCAAATAATTGTAACTTTACAGGAGAAAGTAAAACATAATAGAAAGTGTAATATTCAAAATGTAACTTTTTTGTACAACTGCTTGTAAAAGCGCTATTTTTTACACTATTGCAATAAATTTTTGTGATGAGGTGTATTAGTGTGAAATTTATTGAAATCACTGAAAAACTCAACTATCGATATGTATGCATATATATATATATGCGCATAAAATTTTTTTCAATTGAACACGTATACATACATACTTGCATACATATGTTTGTACTTATTTATGTATGTATGTTCATTCATCGCAACAATATAGTATTGATTCAGAACTTCAATATTGGAAGGGTAACCAAATAATAAATGGCAATTTCCTATTTTTATTTATGCACCAACAGATAAATTTTTTTTAAATTAAATAATAAATTATTAAGAAATGAAATCATGAATGATGAATGAAATCATTTCTTGCTTGTATCTTTTCAAAATATTGTATTCAAATATAGTATAAATAAATAAATTAAATAATAATAATAAATAATAATAAATAATTTTTCCATATGAGCATATAAACTTGTTGGAAACGAATATTAATTTTATTATTATTTAGTTTATTATTATTAGATTATTATCAGGGACAAGGACTTCACGCATTTAAAAAAGGTATTTTAGGCGCCTAAAATATGACATTAAAAACGCAAAATATGCACTAAAAACAATAAAATATGCACATATTTTAAAAAAGTTTTGTTCAAAAAAAAAAAAGTTTTAAATTTACATAAACTAATTAGAGATATAAAAATATTTTATTTTCTGAAGAGGTGCGAATACAAGCCTTTTATATTAAATTTGTACACAAGATTTAATATGACAACGATTTCTTTGCATTATTTACTCCAAATAGGCATTTTTCGAGATATGTTTATATTGCAGTAAAGGAGCGATACGTAAATTGAAAAAAAGTGTTATTTATTTATTTTTATTTAAAATTTTTCGAACGTGAAGTTCGAATATGAATATGCACTTACAAATCGATGCCATTTTCACTCAAATTCAATGTTTCGTAAAGATATTTCGTTCTTGCCATTATCAGGTTTAAGGGAAAAAATATACATTTGCATGAAACCCCTGTCCCTGATTATTATTATTATTATTTAGTTTTTTTCTAATACATACTTTACTTTTTGTCTATATATTGTTTTTATTTTGAATGTTTTGTTTTTTTAGTTTTAATTATAACTTAATTTTTGTTATTGAAAAAAAATGTTAAATAAAAAAAATCTGTATAAAATTTTTTAAACGCGCTAATAATCCCAAACCAATATTTTACTTATTAATATTTTACTTATTAAGTAAAATATATTTTTTTAATTTCAAATTTCAATGTATTTTTAATAAAAAATATATATTTAACTTAATAAGTAAAATATTAATTTGGGATTATTAGTGCGTTTAAAAAATTATAAGCTTAAATTTTAACAATTCCCATAAAAAGCACTAATTAAAAAAAATTGTGTTTGCCCCCCCCCCCCCAGAAAAAATGTCTAGCTACGCCAATGACTATCATACAAAGTCGTGCGATCTACGAAAATATACAACCCTGGTGTGATGATGTCTTTTGCAAATTTTCATAAACTCCATCATACCAGCATTGTAATTTTTCGTAGATCGCACGACTTTGTATGATACTGTATCACGGCCTTTACCAAAGTGCGTATATGTAGTATAGAGATACATTCATAAGCACATCCATACATATGCATATGTTTTGTGAAAAAATTTATAATTTTTTGCTCTAGTGCAATTTCTAGTAAGTGACCTCTCGGTATTTTTCGATTAAATATTTTTTTTTTCGATATTAGCAATAAGTTGAATACTTTATTCTACACTCTGTATTTAAGAAATATTTTACATTCACCCTTATTCCAGTTGTCAAAAACGACGTCACGTCATACAATATCAAAAAATCAAATTAAAAAAATAGTTTTATTTAGTATCTTTAATATCCAGAAAAGAAGTTCAAAGCTTCCAGATCTGGAGCTGTGGTTTTATTTTTTATAATTTTTTACACCAAACTTTTTTTCTAAAACGTAAAATATATATAATTTATAAAGAAAGAGAAAAAAATTAATAAGACCTAGTTATATGGCATAAAAAATACCACATAAGTGTAAGTTTCCCAACCCTGGAATAATCCTTTTTGATTTTTCTGATTTTTACACCAATCTCTTTCTTTTAAGAATATAATATATATTTAATTTACAGAAAGAAGGAAAAATTTGAAGTATAAAATAAGTTTATTTAATAAAAAAAATAATAAAAATTAGTTTTCGGTAGTTACTTTAGTATGGCAAAATAAAGTTTGAGTTTTATAGCTCTCAAATCGTCTGCTTGATTTTGCTGATTTTTAATAACAATCTTTTTCAGACCATTTCTGACACACCAGTGCAAGACCGAAGTCTCTAGCTTTTCTGGGAGCTTCGGAAACCCGATTTCACGTACAAACAGGCGGACATCGCTTATTCGTCTTCCCTATTCATAGGGATCGAGAATATATATACTTTATGGCTCGCTTATTAATATTGTGGAAATTACAAACGAAATGACAAACCTACATATATATACCCTTTTAGCATTTTTTGGTAAAGGGTATAAATATAACAATAAGGCAATTTTATTTTAATTTATTGTTATTAGGTGTCTTTCAATACTTTTCTGTTCAATGCTGTGATAAGTTTTACAAATCATAATGAGCGCGTTTTAATTAACAACTATGTTCGCACATACGAGTATCTAAAAATTTACATCTTTTACATGGAAGAAATATACATACATACATATGTATGTATGTATATTATTAAATAATGTAAAAGTTATAGAAGGAATAAAGGCTCAGTTAAGGCTCAGTTAGCCGACTGTAATGTAAAGTAACTGCAACAGTAAGAAACAGCTGATCGATTTTGTTATGTGAAAAGTAATGAAAATGGTTATAGAGATGTAATGTAACGTAACCTAATTTTCATATAAAAATGTCGATCAGCTGTTTTCAACGTTACAGTTACATTACATTACAGTCGGCTAACTGAGCCTTTAGCCGACGGTAATGTAAAGTAACTGCCACGTAGGAAACAGCTGATCGAGATTTTTATATGAAAAGTAGGTTACGTTACATTACATCTCTATAACCATTTTCATTACTTTTCACATAACAATATCGATCAGGTGTTTTCTACTGTTGCAGTTACTTTACATTACAGTCGGCTAACTGAGCCTTAAGTCTCTTTTTATGTATCCTTTCCACCTGTGGTGAAGTACATTCCAGGTTTTTCTTAATTCCCCCTTACAATTTTGTTAGTGGACTCGAAAAGTTTTCTATTTCCATTTTTTAAGATTTAATTTATTTTAAAGTTTGCACGCATCAATTCTGCATACGCAGCAGCCACTACACAAACTATTCATTACATTTTGTATGCCACAAAACCTTTTTTCCAATTTATTTTCTCCAATTTCTTCCTCATTTTTTTTTAATTAACCAAAGTTCATAGAAAGAAATGCTTTTTTACATTATTTATTTGCGTATGCACTTGTATGTTATTTTTTTTAACCATAAACTCTAAAAAAGGCAAATTGTTCAAAAATGCATGAAAAATAGAAATAGAGTATAAGAAGTGCATTGAAAATATATAAACACTTACATATGCTTAAATGCATACATAGAGAGATACATACATACATACATTTCGAAATGACCATCATGATGCAATCATTGAGAATAGATACGAGTACATGAATGTGAATCATTGACCACATTAAATGGGTTTGAAATGGAAGGAATAATGCGTTGCGATTTAGCTTAAATATTTTTATTCGTAAATAAAATTAAGTTAGTGAAATTATCATTTCAAAAATTTGCTGTATTTTCATTCAAGATATTAAAATTTTCAAAATTTCATTTGCAGTTTAAGGAAGTGACAGGTACAAAACTATTTCTTTTAACTTTTAAGCTTAATTTGTGTTTTTTTATCATAAATATGGCTCAAGTGCATGAATTAACTTCAGTTGCAGTTAAAATCTCTTATCTGATTAATAAATATAATTTTTAAGATTTAATTTAAATTATCAAGTTTTGCTAATTTTCAAATATATACATACATAAATATGTATTAGACCCGTGCACATGAGCACTTGCAAGAACTTTTAAGACATGAGGGATTTGTCAAATGCTTTATTTACTACAGCGAAATCTTCTAAAACAAACGCTAAACAACAATGTTTGCAAGAAATTTGTATCAGTTATTGCAGGTATAGGAGTAAAGAATATAAGACTTCGTGACGGAAGAATTTGTGATGCTTGCTTTTTCATGCGCATAGGCGCGTATACAAACTTCATGCATGTACATACGCACACACGTTGTGTGTATGATCTTTTATTTTTTTGCGCACATGCAAACGCACACACATGCATTGACATTAGTTGTGTGGGCTTGCTTTAAAAAACCATCCTTAAACACATAATAAATTACCATATACATTTTACACATACAATCAAAAGTACAATATGCAAAACAACAAGTATACACGCATCAACACTACTTTTTTTTGAGTGTTTGTTACGAACAAGCAGTCTTCATGACATCGCTTAAAAGCACTCATATACACGTACATCAATACATCCATAGTGCTTCGCTTATTAAAAGACATCATTTATTGTTGGTTTAGTAATTATAATGCATGCTACGACAATACATTTAAAAAACAAGACGAATTTACATTTCAAGACTATTTAAGCAGCCCTCTAATATGTATGTATGTACTAGAGATGGGCGGGTGTTCAATTTTTCTAACACGACACGAATACCAAGATGTTCAACACGCACGAAACTGCGGCGTCAAGTTGGCACTTCCAGCAGCTGATAATATATGTTTACGTACAGAAGTTTAAGCTTAAGAGTCCCATAGAGTATCTGTATTTGACGATACAAAATATTAAATTGTTTCTTTACATTAAATTCATTCATACATACACTAAGAGAAAAATTACGATCTAAATTTAAGAACAAAATTCTTGAATTTAATAATTCAATTAATAATTTAATATTTCAATCTTGAAATTTGGTCAGTAAGATTGACGTTCTCAAATTTAAGCATAAATTCTTAATTTGTAGAATGAATTCTTAAAATCAAGAATGTGGTCTTAAACTTTAAGAACGCATTCTTAAAGTCAAGAATGTAATTTTAATTTTAAGATTATATTCTTAAATTTGTAAGAATTTGATCTTAATGTAAGATTTTTATTAAGAACAAAATCTTGAATTCGATCTTAAAATGAGATTTTTTCAAGATTACAATCTTAAATGTGATATTGAAAAAAATTAACAATTTATTCTTGAATCAAGAATTTTCACATTTAACATATGTACTAACAAGATGGAAATGATTTGATTTCGAGCTTAAAATCTTGATTTTAGCACGTTTTTCCCCTTAAAGTATATATTTTACGAACACATAGTGGAGAGTCGTGCGTGTTCGTATCACGAAAAAAACATGACAAGCGCCGATCTATAGTATTTACCTATTTGAAGCCGTCAGTGCTAAAGTGGTGTAACCCTTAGTTTTTTTGTTGCTGTTCTGGTGATAAATACATTCTTTACACTACCAACTATCAAAGAAAGTGCAGTTAGCCAGCTTTTTAGTATTCAAAACAAAATGGCGCTGAAAAATCATTTTTGGACAAAACAAAGTAATAGTTTAATTATATAATTAAATAGAGCAATTAAGCAATCATATAGTTTGGGGCTACACCATGTTTGCTCTGATAGCCTCATTTGTGATGGAGTCCATGATTTGAAGTTTGTGCTTTTTCGACTTAAGCCTAAATATTTGTTGCTTAATTAAGCTCTTTCTTGACTCGTTGGAGAAATAATAATATATTTAAAATATTACGAAATTGACTTTTTCTTTTAATATGTGTTTCGACTATTATACTATTTTTAACTTTTTCTTTTAATACGCGTTTTTATTGAACCATTTTTACATATTTTCCAAAAAAAAAATGCCATTTAATATGAGCTTTTGCATAGAAAATAATTCTAAATGTTAATTTGCATTGATATTAACAATGCAAATGCAAACGCACAAAACTAAATATGTATGTAAGTACGAGTATATACAAACATAATGTGTGCAAATTTACAGTGATCAATTTAATTAAAGGTACACTTACCAGAGCCTTGAAATTCAACAATAATAAGAAGTAAAACTGCTCAACCTTTTTCTCATTTCGCTGAAGAGCAGCTGTGGATGTTATTAATGGAAACCACACACTTGTATGAAGTGTTTCATATATTATTTAATATAAATTGCAACATATCTGGGCTTAAGGATAGGACTTACTATTCTACACAATCGTACGACTTTTGATACTGTAGGTGGATTCTGTAACTTTTTGCGTATCAATAATGTGATTCTGTAATGTTACGAAAGAGTAAATATGTATGTGTCTTACTTATCATTTAATTGTATATCATGTGGCAACTCTATCATACCAATAGTGAGTCCTAGCCCTTGTGAAGACACAAAAAATTTCATTCAACTATGATATTTAATTTAGAGAATTTCCATTAAGAAGGCATAATATTTATTAATTTTGTATGCTTAGACAGAAATAAACTTAAATTTCTTTTCCACGGTGAATGTGTACTTATATTTATTTCGTGCACTTTAAATCTATAAGGATTGTTATTGATTTACCCACTCCTTATCCAGCTTAATCCTCATCATCCTACTCTCATTATCAACAAACCATCTATAACCACGGTTGCCAGAAATGCAGATTTATCTGGATTTTGCAGATTTTTGCCTTCCAAAATATAGTGCAATTATAGTGCAAATTTTTCACATTTTTCCTAAAACTGCTACTATATCTTATTTCTTTTATGTGTGAACGACTCATAGTTTAGAGAATTATAATTTTTGAACTTAGAAGACATCACTAGAGAAAAAGAAGAAGTAACTTTGGCAAGTTTTTGAAAACGAATATCTGATATAAAACGAGCTTATTCTGATAACGATTTTGCAGCCCTAAGCTTATTCAAAATGTAATGTCTTTCATTCATTTGCAAATGTCGAAAGAGTTTTCAGGCAAGTGAACTTGAATAAAACAAAACTTCGAAGTCCTTTAGATATTTATGCAACAAATTAAATGAAATTTTGTATAATTTTTATACCCTTTACCAAAAAATGGTAAAAGGTTATATATAGGTTTATCATTCTGTTTGTAATTTCTAGAATATTAATAAGCGAGCTATAAAGCATATATATTCTGGATCCTTATGTATAGGGAATACGAATAAGCGATGTCCGTCTGTCCGTCTGTCTGTACGTGAAATCGGTTTTCCGAAGCTCCCAGAAAAGCTAGAGACTTCGTTCTTAGACTGGTGGATCAGAAATTGTCGAAATAAGATTGGTATTAAAAATCAGCAAAATCGAGCAGACGGTTTCAGAGCTGGGAGACTTAAATTTCATTTTGCCATACAAAATAACTACCGAAAACTAGTTTTTAATAATTTTTTATTAAATAAACTTATTTTATACTTCAGTATGAATAAAATTGGTATTTCCAACTGAAAAAATATTTAAAAAAAAATTTAAAAAATTAAAAATACTTTTCCAGGGTTGGAAAGCCTTAACTTTTTTGTTATGCAAAAGTAACTTACTAAAACAAATTTTTCCTTTTTTTCTATAAACTAAACATATGTAATGTTTTTAAAAGAAAGAAATTGATGTTAGAAATCAGAAAAATCAAAAAGGATGATTCCAGGGTTGGGAAACTGAAACTTTTTGTGATATAAAAAATTAACTACCGAAAATTAATTTTTATTTTTTTTATTAAATGAACTTATTTTATACTTTAGTACGAATAAAATTGGTATTTCAAATTAAAGATTAACCTTCTAGAATTAAAAAGATGTTTCCAGGGTTGGAAAACTTTAACTTTTTTTATACAAAAGTAACTTACTAAAGCAAAATTTTCCTTTTTCTCTATAAATTAAAGATATCTTGTATTCTTAAAAGAAATAGATTAGTATAAGAAATCAGAAAAATTAAAAAGTTTGATTTCAGCATTGGAAAATCCACACTTTTTGTGATATAAAAAATTAGCTACCGAAAACTAATTTTTTTTATAAAATAAACTTATTTTATACTTCAGTATTTCAAAAAAAAAAAAAATTAAAACGACGTCTCCAGGGTTGGAAAATCTTACTAAAACAATTTTTTTCTTTTTTACTATAAATTAAACATATCTTATATTCTTAAAAAAAATGGTGTAAGAAATAAAAAAAACCAAAAAGGAGGATTCTTTGTGATATAAAAAATTAACTACCGAAAACTAATTTTTATCTATTTTTATTAAATAAAATTATTTTATGCTTGATAACGAATAAAATTGGTATTTCAAATAAAAAAAAACAATTAAAAATTAAAAGGGTTGGAAAACTTTAACTTTTTCTACAAAAATAAGTTACTAAAACAAATTTTTCCTTTTTTTCTATAAATTAAACATTTCTTAAATTCTTAAAAGAAAGAGATTGGTGTAAGAAATCAGAAAAATCAAAAAAGATGAGTTCAGTGTTGGGACACTTACACTTTTTTGATATATAAAAGTAACTAAGTCTAATTAATTTTTATATTTTCCTTTATAATTTATATATCGGGTGTTTTTTATTGAGGTATAGAACTTTAAGTTGGCATCACTTTTTTAACTGGTGGCCATTTTGTCAGCTGTCAAGTGACTAATATTTAGTTTGGTTCGCCATTTCATCATGAACAGGTTGACAAAAGAACAACGCTTGCAAATCGTGCAAATTTATTTCGAAAATAATGGTTCAGTTCGCGAAGTTTACCGCAAGCTCCGTCCATTTTATGGTCGACATAATCGTCCATCAGAGCAATTAATTCGGTTAACCATGGATCGTTTTCGCACTACGCTTACTCTATGTGATAATACGCATCCGCAGAGACGTCGAACAGTGCGCACCGAAGAAACAATTGCCGCTGTAGAGCAAAGTGTTGAAGAGGACCCGAATGAATCGATTCGCCACCGTGCACAGCAATTGGAGCCGACTAACCGACTATTTTGTTCCCGAATTGGATGGCATGAATGTGGATGAGTTGTGGTTCCAACAAGACGGCGCTACATGCCACACAGCGCACGTTACAATCGATTTATTGAAGGAAACATTCGATGAGCGCATAATTTCGCGGAATGGACCTGTCAATTGGCCACCAAGATCGTGTGATTTGACACCATTGGATTATTTTCTTTGGGGATATGTGAAGTCGCTCGTCTACGCCAACAAACCAGAAACGTTAGGGGACTTGGAAGCCAACATTCGTGGTGTTATTGCCAACATACGGCCCCATATGCTCGAAAAAGTGGTTGAAAATTGGACCTGTAGAATTGGCTTTATTCGAGCCAGCCGCGGCGGCCACATGCCCGAAATCATATTTAAACATTAATGGCATAAAATTATCCTTCCAATAAAGCCAAATTGATGGACATTAAAACGATTTTCTTGTGTTTTATTTCAATTCGAAGTTCTATACCTCTAAAAAAAACATCCGTTATATTTTACGTTTTGGAAAGAAAAGTTTGGTATAGAAAATTATAAAAATAAAAGCCATAGCTCCAGAGCTGGAAACTATGATTTTTTTCTAGACATTAAAGTAACTAATTAAAACATTTTTTTTTTAATTTCCTTTTTTTCACTTAACACACTTTCTATATTTTTTTAAGAACTACTAGATTGGTATAAGTAATCAGAAAAATCTAAAATTATGATTCTAGGGTTTGAAAATTATTATTTTTTTCTTTGTACATAAAAGTAAGTATGTGCTTGAGTATGTATCTCTATACTACATAAACGCACTTTGGTAAAGGGTATATAAGATTCGGCACAGCCGAATATAGCACTCTTACTTGTTTATGTATCCGATTTATTTTCTCATTCATTTTATATTATTTGCACATAAAGAATTTTTATGTTTTTATTGGTCATATATATTTCGTTTCTCCCAAAGATAGACGGGGTTCAAACTTTATATGGAAGTTTGTGTGAAATGTTTTGTAATCCAAAATAATTTTTATGAATAATGCGCCTTATTACGAGTGTCGTATTACGACTTCGACCAGACGATTATATATTAGATCAAAATGTTGCAATGTTCTTTAGTCTATTAAAAAATCGTCGTAGTCAAAGTCTTAGTACGGCACTCGTAATAAGGCCCATTACCTATTATGTTTGTGTACGTAATTCTTAATAACATATTGATAGTCGTTCTATAGACATATGAAGCTTTTTACCTTATTTCAAACATTTTTTGGTTGAAGTCTGCTGATGAGTTTCTTAAGCAGAAACGAAACGCACATTCTTCATACATTAAAGGCTTTTGTTCATAAAAAAAATAAAACGTGCTTGAAAGTTATTTTACGAAAATTTTTTCTAAGAAATTGAAATAAAACATATTTTAAGCCGAGTTAAAATTTTATGAATATGGGTTAATGAAGAAATATTTATATAGCACATGTTTATGTAATTTTTTTTAATAAAATATAAAAAAAAAATTGTTTTAAAAATTGCTTTCCAGATTTTTTGAAGATTTTAAAAATAAAAGGCAGATTTTGAAGTTTTTTTCGCAAAAAATTTTTAAATTTTGCAGATATTATTCTTAGAAATTCTGGCAACACTGTCTATAACCATTAATCCATACCCCCAAAAGTGGATTAAATAAAAACAGCAAAAAACGGTGTGCTAAAGAAAAAACAGACTGACTAAACTAAATCCAGCCTTCCTCCCCCCCCCCCAAATAACATACAATAAATTTCAAACATATTTTCAACACATTTCTAAGCTTCATATACAATGTTTATTTTTGCAACTGCCCCCAAACCCTCTCAGGATCTAATTCCAGCTGTAGACCTCCCTCTCCGTTATTTATGTAAATTAAAAAAAAAATAAAAAAGGAAGATGTTGAATGTATGCGTGTGTGCTTCGGTATTAGTGAATGCGTTTTTTGCGCTCAACTTGTATTTATACTTTACTGGGACTGACGACTATTGAAGTGTTATGGCCTGTGGGCCGACCAACCGGCCGACCGACGACGCATGGTATTGTGTCTTTAACAGAGTGCGTATAACGATTTCTTCTTTTTTTTCAAATGAAATTCAAATGCATTCAAAAAGTACATGCACTAGTAGTAGTAGTACTGTGTGCTCATGTGCTTGTTTTATTTATTTGTATATGTCTTATTGTTTGTTGTAAATTTTTTTCCCTATTTGTGCGTTTCGGCTGCAATATTTATGCGTACAAATTTATTTACATGCCAAACAGTGGGATTTCAGATAAAAATTTTTTTACTCGCCATATCGTGCCATAACAGCAAAAAAAGCCTTTAGCAACATAATTTTCGAATTTATTTTATTTTTTTCTTATCTTTTGCCGGGCACAGATAATATAATTATTTGGAAATATTTAAAAACAAATTGTGAATTTTTTGGTTCCAGCCTTGGAATTTGAGAAAAAAAAATGCCTTAAGTTTGATATTTATAACAAAATTAGGTCTATTTCGAAACGATCTGGTTCCTTTAATAACGAAAATTTTGAACAAAAAATTTTAATAATATATATATAATGTTTTTTCAAAATTTTTTAATAGTGGCGAAATAATTAACCCACTTTTTTCTGCGAAAAACGGTGAAAGCGACTAATTTTAATTGTGCTTTTGATAGCAATTTTTTTTATGTTACAAATTTTGTTCTTAATTCATAATAAGTTTCCTTTTCTAAGTTCAACAAGATTTGACTTCTCCAATAGCAGAACAGTGGACCACGGTTGGAACAAAAAATCCAAAATTTTAACTTTTTTTCTCGAATATTTCCTAACCTGTAAGCGAAAACTCATAAATGTTGCAGAATTTTTATTTTTAGCTCTTGGATAGAAAAAAAAATCCACTTGCAAAAAATCTTTTTTATCAGATCAAAAGCATCAGCTTGGTGGCATCGGTTTTAATTTTTCATTAATCCGAGGTTGTGTATTTTGGGGCTTTGTGGCTCCACCCCCTTCAATATATATAGCCTAAATTTGAGACTTAAGCTATGTGATATATTTCATAACAATCGAACAGCCCGTTTAGAAACTGCAGAATTATTTCCATTTTTTTAACGAAATCCCGCACTGTGCATCGTAGGGCAGGCCGTAAAAGTGACTCAGTGCATCTCATTGTTAGTGCTTACATTTTTTGGCATTGATAAAAATAATTTCTCCAAAGATTTAAAACATTAAAATTCTGATATTCAGGAATATCCATTTAGTGGTTTCTAAACCGCCGTTCTAGCAAGGCTTTCAGCTGTTATCTGTCATCTGAAGTGTAACTTATTTAGTTAAAGATTTGCTATTTCTGAATACCGATCGTTTAAAAGACGAAGAACGTGCAAAAATAGTTAAAACTTTCTACGAAAGTGATGGTTCCACTTTTAAAACATTACGATTTGATTATGGTCATCATAATCGACCTACTATGCAAGGAATTGACAAGAATATAAGGAAATTTAAATTAAAAGCGTAAAAGATGTGGTGAGGCCTGTGCATCATCGCAATGTGCGCAATGTGGATTTGCACCTATATACATATACTTGTATTCTGACTGGTGATTCTCATGAGTAATAAGACAATAAATAATTACATGAAATTGTTAATAATTCTAGGAGAGGCAACAGCAATTCTTTGGTGGGAAGAATGGCAGATATGCTGATTAGGTGCTAGAGCAACAAGCAGCTGCAGTTGTTTTTCGAACAAAATTTTCTTTAGCAATAAAGCTCATTTCTCGCTCGGTGGTTACGTAAACAAGCAATTTCATGTGTGTTTTATTTATCCTTACATTTGAAACCGAAAAATGGATAACCCGTCACTCTTACCCTAAAATTAATTATTTTTCCTTTGACTTTATTAAAAGCTGCCGTTTAACATTTCATCAATCGTCCCACTGTGCACCTAATAATGTATCTTTGTGAGTGTGTTTTTGTTGGTGTTTTGTAAAAATGAGTTTAATTAGCAACCCTTTACTTTCTAATGTGCATGCATGGTTCTATGGATGAATGCGAGTTCCTTTTTCGGATTGTGAACACATGCATTTCCTAAAAAAAAATCTACTTTTTCTATGGGTTTTAAAAATTAATTTATGTTCAAGGAGGAGGAGATCAAATGTTAATCGATATACTTAATAGAATTACTACATTTTTTCGTATATAAAGTCGGTATAATCGAAATTTTAAAAGTTGTTTTTTCGTATTAGCTCGACCGATAGTATCTAAGAACAAAAAAATAATAATAATTAATGTGAAAGTGGCAGTACTCGATGACAGCAGAAGAGTCGCTTTGAATCTTTGATCCTGCTATAAACCCAATACTATTACAATGCTTTTTGCACGGCTATGGGCCTTATCCAAAATAATAAAATAATTTGTATTTTAAGTGTTCTTTAGTCAAAATTGTTATGTACATTTCCTTTTAACTTACACTTCAAAATTTTTTATTATGAAATGTGCCAGATGGTATATATGTACACGATATGTAGTGTACGATATCTTAAATGTCATATTTTCATATCTTCTATCTACAATGTAGATTCTACATACATAAATAGTATATAAGAGAGTAAGATTATAGAGTGATTGAACGATTGAAGATTGACAATTGAAATTTGGTAGCCTCCTCTGGATGCCCAGATCCATGGTACAATTATACTAGGTACATGCATGACTACAACAAAATTACAACACCAAAAAACACATTCATTTTGTTGGTATAAACAAACTTATAATTGTCAGAAACAGATGCCTTTTGTTATTAAAAATAACAATTACAGGGTAACTAAAGTACAATTGCAGACGCGGCATTTATGAATGATTATAGTCATTCAGTGTTGCCAATAGATGTATAATTACACAGAGTGTGCAATTACTCCCATATGTAGGCCATGTAATTACATTCATATATAATCTGTGTGTAATTCTACTTTATGTTTTATTTTTATTTATTTTTGTTTTCATTTCAACTTACAAAAAACATTTGTAGTGTAATTTTCTTCAATACGTAATTGGAAACACATCCATGTGTAATTTCATTGGCAACACTGTAATCATTTTATGCACAAACATGCACTAACATTTTTGTAGCTTGTAAACAAAGTTTGACAACTGTAGGTATTGTATACATTAACAGGCTGGGCTTGTACATGTATCATGCCCAGATCTACTAAGAAAGATTTTCTAGAAATGCGAATACTAAGAGGATAAAAGTGATAAAAGTAAAAGGTTGAAAAATGTTCAAGCTATGACATATTAAACCGAAAAATATGCTGAGGGATTTTGGTACTTATTCGATATTTATAGTTTTGATACCTTTTTGTATATTATTTCTTTTTTAAGATATTATTTTGTGTAGTGAAAATCATCTATTAAACTGAAATCACTACAATAAAATAAATTCATAAAATTGGAAATGCATAATTTTAATAATGTACATATTTTAAAATATTATCGAGAGAAACTTAAGGGTAATATTTAAAAATTAGTTCGTACATATTCCATTTTAATGCTACTTTATTAAAAATCTACATATGTATGTAGTTCTTTTGAAACGCATATACTAGTGGACTTGGGTTGCAACGGATACGGGTCAAAGCGAATATTCTCGTATAACTTCTCCAATACCAAGATTTATGCTTTAATACATATATCAGGCAAACTTCAGTTTTAACGATTTTTAACTAACGATAATTTTTTTTATATCTTGCAGGGATAAACTACTTCACTCCATACAGATCTAAATTTAAAAAAAGTCATATTTCCTTATAACCTCTATTCATATATTTTGTAATTTCGCTCGATATATGTATATCGAGTATCGTAATTTGACCCCTGGAAAGAAACCTGCATGGAAGTTTATACTTTTATAATGAACAAAAAATTACTTTACTAGCTCAAAAATAATAAAGTATCTGTTATCATTAATTGCTTTCTTAAATTTAGTAGAAGCATGTTTTAAAAAAAGATTTCTAGTTTTTTAAGATAAAGTGATACTTCGTTGTATCCAAACTGCACTGTAATTATAAAGTTGTTAGATGTATTCGACGTTTTAGATTATTTCTTCAGTTGTATAAGAAACAAGATTTGTGGTGTAATAGAATTTTTTTAATACATAGCTGCAAAGCTAAAATTTCATAAACATTTTCAAAAAGGGATCATCATCCCGATTCTACTTGAATGCCTGCATGAAGAAGGCAGCCATGTAAACCAAACCAAAATTTCAAAATGTGGACACTAATGGAATATCGAAGCAGAATTTTAATAAGTTGCAGTAAAAAAATTTCAATTCTGGACAGGGACTAATTGAGGCCATCAGCGCAAAAGTGGTGTCACCCATATTTTTTGTTATTTCCTCTTCTGGTGTTATATACAATCTTTAAATTGGCATTGAAAAGATGGAGCTGAAAAATCGTCTTTGCGCAGAACATGATAATACAAAGTAGTAGAGCAAACAAATAATCAAATAGAGCAATTAAATAACTAAAAATTTTGGAGTTACATCACTTATGCGCTGATAGTCTCAATTAAAATAAGGCGCGTTTAAAGTATTCCGATTATATCATTAAAATGATTTTCAAAAAACAAGCTATTGTAACGGACAATAACCCCACATTGTGGAGAACTAGGTAAGAATATGGCCAGATCATATTTTCTTTTAAGTATAATAAGGAGCCAGACTTTTTATGTAGCTCAAGGAATTCATAATTAGCACAGATTAGATATTAATATGCATACTATTAGATTTGTGTCCAACAGTTCCTTTTGAACCAGTCACAAGTCCGGTCGGAAACATCAATGTAAACAAAATGAGTTTGGAACACGTTTTGATTCAAACGCTCTCAAAATTAGTTCGAAAGGAGCTGTTTGTTGGACACAAGTCTAATGCATACTCAAGCATGTGAAAAGACACTGCTTGAATTAAACTTATTAAATTAGAATTTCAATATAAATGGGATCTACTTTTCTATTATATATTTATTTTCCTTCATCTTATCTCCTTTTCTGCTCATTATATTCTTATGTAAACTTATACGAATTCATTTGACATCTCGGATTGAAAACATAAAAGTGAAAAAGAAAAGATTTAACTCAGCGAAGTATCACCAGCTGAAAATATAAATATTTTGAAGGAGAAAGTGGTGGCTGTTTTATTCCAATCTTCCCCAACCTGAATTACCGGCATTATTTCGTAATTTCATTCCTCTGGCAGCCTTAAATTTCATGTTGACACATCACAATCAGAACGACCTCAATATGAAAGAAAATAAAACAAGAAACATAAATAAAAGAATAACGTGAAAAAGTCTTGTCAACAACATTTTTTGCATAGATAAAGAAATTTATAAAAAAAGTAATATATACATTCTAGAAAAACAATATTTCATACAATCGCACACGCATTAATAAAAATCTCGTTAAATTTTTCATTCAACTGAAGGTCAATTTTGAGTTCTCGCGTAAACTCTTTTATTTTGATTTTAATTGCTTCACGATTTTTCGACCAATGGATGAATCGGAATTGCTGTTCAATCTATTTTATCTACTCATATGTATGTGCATTATCTATCCACCAGAGGAATTCCAGCGTATAGGACTCACGATTGAACAGCTTTTCTCCCGCTGGTTGGGTGAGGAGCATTTAAACTTTGTTCGCTATCACCAGAAACGTACCTCACTGAATCTATTCATACACAGCTGTCTGCCGGCCACTTATTTTCTCATACATCGATTTAAGTTTACTGTCTTCACTGAATACAATCATGTCGAAGAAGAATCCGAACTGGATCCCGACTTTCCTATGCCACAAGAAGCAGTGGCCTTTAAAACACTTACCTGGAAAGTAGCTCAACGTTTTAGTTTAATGGCTGTTTTGGCGGTACCGGCTTTAATATTTAACTGGTATCAGCAAGATTGGAAAAGACATCCAATAACTCAGACTCTATTGAAATTTTCAAATGTGCCAAATAGTGTAACAAATGTTGTATCAGATATTGGTAATGAATTTAGAAGGTAAATACCTATAATAAGTAATTTTGAAATAGTTGTATAAAATGATTTCTTTGTTTTTCTAGACCAAATGTGTACAAGAAAAAATTAAATTCGATTACAGCCGTAATTGCTACTGAAAATTGGATTATAAAAACATCTCTTTACAATGTCCATTTTGCACATCAAAGTGATACTTCGCTCAGCGTGGCCAAGGTAGGACCAATATATTAATAAAACTTATTTTTATAGAAAAAAAATATTGTACAAAATACATACATATTATGAAACCAGTAGTGCTAGGGATGATTTCTTCTGTTCCATTTCATATTGCTAAACGACAGTATAGCAAATACTAACAACCTTATATATAAGAAGAAACTGTCATTTAGTTAGCATAGGTGATGAAATTTAACTAGGTTTTATCGAGTTTACTTTTCTAAAGAGGTGCGTATAAATTAAATTTTTAGACAAGATTAAATATAATATAATCCAAACACGCATTTTTCGAGATATGTTTATATTGCAGTATAGGAGCAATACGTAAATAGACAAAGAATATTTTGTATTTTTTATATTTTCGAACGTGAAGTTCAATCAATTTGTTCTTAGAAAGCTTTTGCGCATTGAAAATGGACTTTTAACTTCTGTGGATGTAATCGGCTCAAATTTAAATGATATTTTTATATAATGTTATGTGCATATTTTTTTAAATCAACTATTACAATGAATTGAATACTAGCTATTAAATTTGTTTTTAAATCCTTTATAATTTTTAAAAACAAATATCAAGTTCCAGCAGAATTGTTTCACAACTTTCGGCTTTAAAAGCAGATAATTTCCTCTTGAAATCATCAAAATGATAATTTGTATTAAATTTGGTATGTGTGTGTGCTTGTACAATCATTCTAAATTTCTATAACAATTCAAGCCATGATACAATAATATAAAGGTAAAAAACCATTCTCTCTTCGTCGCCATATTAACCTTCTGTATCATGATTCAAGCACATAATAATTTATCAACAATACATATTTTGGAATTTGAATTTATGGCAAAATATGAAATATTGTAAAGATATTTCGTTCTTGCCATTATCCCTGGTTATTACCTTTATTCGATTATGAAAAAAATATAAAATAAAACCAGTGTGATCTTGTGTTTGGTTAATGAAGAATGCATCACAATGCCGATTTTGGATCGTGTTTTCTCAACCGTCACTTAAGCCCTATGGAAGTTAGATGTATCTTCCAGCCGCCCATATCCCAACCGTGGTCATTTCTGTTTCCGTCTTCAATTTTGTTTATGACCCCATTTTTATTCACACCCTCTAAAGGTGAAAAAAGGTGTCGACGGAAATTATTTTTAACAATCGTGAACTTGATTTATTAATATTGTCCTAAAAATAAATATTTATAACTTTTAATACTCAATTCGAAGGAAAATATCATAATTATGCGATGTAATATAGTACAGTTCGCCTGAAAAAATAAAGTGAACAAAACCAAGGGAAAAGTGGAAAAAATCCCCATGACAAATATTATTCATGATAAGGAGAATCAGAAAAGGGAAAACATATCTAGGGAAAAATTATTCACAATTGCAATTTGGCGAAAGGCGCAAATATTTCGAGGACAAAAAATATCCGCGATAGGGGTGATTAACAACTAGTCTATTGTTTGCGTAAAACGAGAAAAATATAATTATCCATATACATACATACGTACATCTTTTTCTTGTAGACTGAAACATATACCGTCTCACAGGATAATAATGATACTCTGCAAATGATTAGCATAGTGGTAAAAACAAATCGTGCGGGTGTTGCCGATTTTCACATACGCATAAACTCGTTAGAATTTCGTAATCTCGAAGAACGCATAACACGACCAATTTTAATACCATCCAACATACAATTTCATCGTAATGTCATCGATCGTTTCATCGATGTGTTCAAAGAACAAGTCAGCCTCAATCCCATTTACAAAGCTGATCGCATGGCGGAAAAATGTTTTGCTTGCATGATCGCAGAGCCAAACATAAAGATACACAAACAGTGTGAAGATATCGATCGCGATGGCAGACCTTTGCCCACCGACCGCTGTTGTACAAATTGCTATTGCCGGCCAATGTGGTGTGTTGAATGTTTGGCCCGCTGGTTTGCAGCCCGTCAAAGTGAACATGAACGTGACGTGTGGTTGGAGCAAAAATGTACGTGCCCCATGTGTCGGGCTAAATTTTGTGTATTGGATGTTAGTTATATTGAAAAGCCAATAACAACTACTCCATTAGATAATGAAAATAATGATATAGCGTGATTAGTACTATGCCTTCCTTATATTTTTCGGTTTTTATGCTTTCTATAGTAACGAACTAAACAAATATTTAAAGAACTGTGTTCACATATTTCACCTTAAGGGTCAATTGAATGTACCATAGCAATTAAAACAGCTTATCGAACCAACCTTATGAAGAAATCTGGGGTCTACTGTGTAATTCGAATCGAAAGAAAATGCTTTCGAATTTGTATTCTTTTTGTTTCGAATTAAATAGTAGACCACACCATAATGCCATTGCCATAACCATAACTGTAACCATAACACGCTGATTGCTGAATAAAATAATATTAGTTGATTTTTTACAAATGATTGCGATTCTATGAAATTAAATAAATAAATTATAAGATAAATAGCAGCAGCTTATAGTAAATAGTTGTCGCAATAATAAAGGAGAATATCAAATATAATTATGGACATGGTTATGGTTGCAGTGTTATGGTAAGACTTAGACCTGTATAAAAAATTATACATCTATTTTTAATTTTCAAAAAGAAAAATATTTCTATTATTTCTGGTGCATAAAGTTATGTTATATATCATTAGCTAAGATGCAAATAGGAGTAACTAACAAATATATAATTTTACAAGAGAAGCAAAAAAACTAAACACAAAAACTTAACAAACTAATTTTTGATCGCAAAAGTGTAAACTTTTGTCAAGATATGCAGTTTCATGGCATTCATTCATTCATTTAATTAAAAACTCGATTTTGAATTTTTTGTTAGTTACGCCTTTTTGCATTTTAGCTAACGATATATATTTTATATATTCAACATTTTAAGGCAATTAAATTTCTTTAAAATGCAAACCGTTTCTATTTCAATTTTTATTGTATCTTTTTGCTTTCGTTGTGGGATTTGGCCACATCTTCAGGGATAATTATTTTCATTGAAATATATTTATCCTTTTTTTTTAGTTTTTATTTACATTTTCGAAATTTATCTTAATACAAAACATGGCATAACAATTAATTGCAAAATAATTCATTTAATTAATAAAGAGTAATTCTTAAGTCTTCTACTGATATCTATTTTACTGTTTAAAATGAAAAGCAAATCGCTATTATTTATAACTTTATTTAAATTTTTATATCTTTATATATTAATTTCTCGTTTATACATATTTAACTAATAATATAGCTATTAATTTATTGTATTTATAATGGTGTCTTTTTCTTGACGATTATAAAGTATTTCTTAACTACTCTAGAAATTATCACGTTTATTTCAAAAATACTTGTAAAGTAACTTTACTTCTTTTTTAATTAACAACAATATAAAATATATGAAATTATATATTGGAAAAAATAATCATAATTTTTGTGATAAATTTAGAAAATAAATTTTAAATTTATTATATTCTCCAACTGTATTGTAGTTTCAGTGTTCTCAGTTTCATATGGAAAGGTTCATAGTAAAATTCCAATTTTTAAGTTTATCCTATTTTCGTTCGACTGATTCTAGTTCTATGTATTAAAATTTATGTAACCACACGGTTATATTCACGTTTGAGAGTCGTTTTAAAACGGGACAGAGGAAGGACAATTTTACATTGAAAATGTACCGTATTACCCGAGCACCGTATTATCATTTTAATGTAAAATCTTCGTTTTTAGGTGTCGTTTTAAAACGATATTCACTAGAATAGGCCCAATTATTTTAAAACGTATCATAGTTCTACTATAATTCGATACCAAAAACATTGGATCAGACTGAAAAACATGCAAAATATTTTATGTTTTATTGAATTTTTCTAAAAATGGAAATATTACGTTTTGTTACGGACATCCCCGTATGTTAAGCCCTTTGCGCCAAGTTATCTTAAACGCAAAAGCATGAAAGTGTCATATGAAAACTAAAAGTACTTATTTGGAAGGCCTATGTAAAGTTATATATCGTCAACTAAAATCCAAAAAGCCGTAAATGTACTTTTTATTTTCTTTACAAAAGAAGCGAAAAACTTAATAAATTTAAGACTACTTATTTCTTAGCAGCTGAATTTTATAATTAAATTGAGAATGTTTATTTCCTACTGGTAGTAAATACGGCCTTTTGGAATCGCTTTTTCTGAAACCAAAAAGCCGTAAGTGCATTGATTTTTTTTAATAAAAGTAACAACAAGATGCATATTTAGTCAAGAAACTAACGTTTCTTACTTAGTATTCCTTTATTTTGCATATAAACTAGACAAAGTTCATTACAATTACTTAAAAAATTAGAGAAAATTGTATTTAATTTGTTTCAAAAAAACCAACAAAAAATCACGTAAAAAACGAGTTCAGCAAACAATTGGGGGACATATTGTTAAGATTTTTTAAATAATTCTAATATAATCCTTTTTTCTTTTGTTTTTTCTTTCAACTAAAAATTTAAAAAATTATAACACTATGATCTTTACGACTACCGTTTGAACCCCCCAAATATGTATGTATTTGATAGTATTATTATAAGTCACCAGTGTTCTATTTTGCTTTAGCTTACGAATTTGTTGACAATGTGGTTACTTTTGAAATCCGTTAATAAAATCGTAATTTTTTAATGTATTCATATAAAATTTTAAGGAAATGTTTAGTTTTATTACTTACGTCATTCTATTTTCAGTTACGGCGTTTTGGATTTTAGGTGACGATATATTATTATTATTTTATGCAAATTTAATTTTTAAGAGGCTCCCAATAGTTACAGAATTTTGCCAAAAATATCGAACCATAACTGTCAAAAAGCTTAAGCGACATATTTTTTTAACTTCGTTTTTTGGCGAAATTTCGATTGTCTACGATCGTTTATAATCGATTTTCGTCAAAAATGGAGCCCGATAATTATGTCGCCTAAGATTTTTTTGGCGGTTATGACACGATATGATAAGTAGATGTAAATATCAAAAAAAAAGTAAAAATTATAAAAAATCCATTATTTGGAAAATAAATGGTAGGACTTTCGTTGATTATACTGAAAAATACAATCGTCCCGACGATGGCAAAGATTTTTATAAAGCGTTTCAAATGCTGGTAATGCGTAAAGGTTCAATCAGACGTGTCAAAACAGCTGTTCGAACCAAACTTATGGGTAACAGTGTATTTGATTATAGGTGACTCTCCATACCGCCATAGCCATTGCCATAGAAACCAATTGAATTTTGGTTTGATTATGGCTATGGCTATGGCACGTCTAATTTAAGCTTAAGACTTTTTACTTTTCAACACCCTTGACAAATCTTTCTTAAAACGGAATATAACGTTCTTAATTGCATTTATTCAATTTTATTCACATTTTGCACTACAAAGCATGTTGAATAATATTAAATATTTTTTAATCAGTTAACTATCAAAGGTGAAGCTGAGACCTATCAGATTATGTGAATTATGCAAATTAACCTTTTTCTATAACAATGCCTTATAAAAGGTATTTTTCATATAAAGTATTAGAACTAGAGTCAGTATCTGTCAAGGATATTACTATATATGTGACGCGCAAAATAGAAAGGGTAAAAACTGGTTTTTTCAGGAGAGCCATTTTAAAGATTTAAATACGTGTATCTTTGGTGTACTTCAATTTCATAAAACGCGCATATCTCTGGGAGGGAACACTTTTTGGGCATGGGATCGGTCTCATTCGATGCTCAGATGTTCTCCACATCAAAAAAAAAAGTGAAAATTGATTTTTTTCCCTTAGGTCCCTTTCTCTATGCGCTGTCACATATTCCGAGATGTTCCAGAAGTCGTTGCGATTTGAAAATGAGTGATTTACGAAATATAATTAATTAATTATAAGATATTTTGCATTTGAAGGAACTTTTTAAGAGCTACTTGAAAATTTGCGATTTCCGAAATATAATAAATTAATTGTAATATTTTGTACATTTAAAAGAACTTTTACAAGAGCCTGAAATATAAAGAAAACATAAAAACTGAAGAGTTTATATCTTGCGATTTCAAATCGCAATGAATTCCAAAACTCCCCTGACAATTGTCTTTCAGTTTATAAATTACATAATAACTTAATACGTAATGATGCAAAAAAATAAAAGAAGAAATTGTTTTCAATTGTTTTATTTTATAAAACCCTCTGCCAAGTGATACGTTACTTTTAGGCTGAAATAATATATGTATAATATTCATAATATGAATCCAACATTCGATTTTCAATGTTCGATACCCAGCGAAGATCGAAAATCGAATGCAACTCATAATAGGGCCTAATAATTTGGGATTATTGGTGCGTTAAAAAATTTTAAACTTAAATTGTAACAATTCTCATAAAAAACACTAATGACATTCTTTGTCATTTGCTCGATTTCTTTTAAAATTTAGCCCCTTATTATGAGCAACTTTTGATCTTCGAATGTAGTCGAAAAAGTTGATCAAACGAATTTTTATTTGGTATTATGACGAGCATTCCAGGTCATTCGACGAAGAATGTCGCTATTGTGACTTTCACTCATTATGATCGTTCAAAATAGGCTGAGTTCCAAAATGTCAATTGATTTGTATTCGAACAAAATGTAGTGTTTCATAACGTCACAGTACAAAACATTCACAATGCACACTTTCAAAACGTTTAAAAACGCCGCAAACATGCAAAGAGTGCATCGGTTTCAAAGTGTATGCACATTGCTACGTTTTCCAACTTTGTTTCTGTACACGATCCAAATACCGCAACCGAAAAGTATACATACTTTGTATTGATACGTTGTCAGATATATTGTATCAGATAAGACTGAAAAAGTAACGCCTTTTCTATTTCAGTATACGTATATTTTTCAATTTGCATCAATTTCAAGATTTTGTGACCTAGAATCATACAGAGTATTGAAAATTAAAATAGGACATGAAATTCGGGATTTTCCTCCATAAGTGAGACCTTTCGAATTGTTTAGTTTTTTCGACACTATATTTATGTATATATTAAATCGAAAAAATAGCTCAAATTTGTGTTTGGATGCCTAAAACTAAATAATAAAAAAACTCAAGCGATTGTTTTAGATTGTCCTCGTTCAGGCTTGCAATTTTTGTTGCAGCAAAGAGGAGAGAATATTGGGGAGGGGTACACAGTTGCATGTGCTCGGCAATTCTCTTGTATTGAAATTCGCACGTTTTAATTTGAAGTTGGTAGATGTATTTCAAGTTTTATTTTATTTAATTTCTTCAATTGCATGAAAAACAAACAAAAATAAATAGAATTGTTCATTTTTTCAGCGTAATTTGTGGTTTAGTAAAATTTTTGTAATACATAATTTCAAAAATACTGGCAACAAGTTTACAATTATGTTCGATAGAAAATTTGTTGCTCAAGACTGGGCTTACACACGGCCATTTTAGTTGAGCAAACTTCTGAGTTTATGGAAGAGAGAGAGAGAGGGGAGAAGTTAATGCAAAAGTGAGACATCATATATTTCTCTCATTCACTCTTTCTCTTTCTCTCTCTCTCTCTCTCTTCTATGAACTAAAAAGTTGCTCAGCTAAAATTGCAGTGTGTGAACCCAGTCCAACGAAATTTTCGATAGTGCTGTTTATACAAATATCAGACTCCAGAAATTTCACAAAATAAAAATTATGTATGAATTTTTTTTATGAATGAATATATCACTTGACATTGTATTATAAAAATTTAGGCCCGCGTGGAAGCGGTATTGAAAAATACAACCTTAAATTCAAAATCTTATTTATGGAACATTGTGGTTTTCATATAAATAGTTCTGTTGGGATTTTATTATTAGTATTAATTAATTGTTTTAATTTTGACAAAAGTCATACTTTTAATTTAAAGCTTTAGCAAAGGAAAATATTCTAGGGCTAACATAAGTACATTTACATATATATTTATGTATAATCAGTTGAAGTTTGAAAATTTCTTAATATAACAAAAATTTTACGGGGTTTCTTACAATTATTAAAGTACATACATATTTGCTTAATTCACAACAATCTTTATCGTGTATTTGTGTGTCAAATACACTTTTGGTTTTTTAATTGTGAACACCCTCCGTGTTGTGTATTAATGTATTTCGTATTTTTAACGAAAAAGAGAAGAACAAGTTACATACAAATTCTCTCAGAGAGCCTCTCTTTGAATACAACATTTTAAAAACATATGAAATAAAAGTGTAATAGTGTATTTCATTTTTATATGAAAATTTCATACAACAAATGTTACACTCTTGTATTTAATATGATAATACAATCGATCCAGAGATACAAGAGGTTTTGTGAATTAAGCAATTATAAAATGTTAACAAAAATTTTTTAATTTTTGTTTGGCTTGATTTATGTTTTAATTTCTTTCTTTTTTTTCGTTGATATAAAAACAATAATAAATAGTCCTTTTATAAATTCGTCTCGTAATAACTTTTAAAGGTTTCCACTTTTTTATCGCGTTGCCTTACATTAGCCGATGTTGCTGGGGATGAGATCGATTTAGTTGTAGCAGTTTGATTTTGATAGGATTTTGTTGAATATGCTGATGAACCATAATGTGATGAGATCTGCCAATAAACAATAAAAAATATAATTAATTTAAGGACGGAATTAAGGTAAATTATTTTAGTTGGCAGACTTTCGAGTTTGCAGCCTTTTAAGAGCCTGTTTTTGTAAGATGTTGAGGTTAGAAATCTTGAAGTTTTTTTTAATAAATTAAAAGAAACAAGTTTTATGTTGCTGTAATTGATTTAATTTAATTAATAGGTGTCATTTAATTTCAATTTCAATTTGGCATTATTAGAAAATCCTTTAATGTCGTTTTAGGACTAAAATTCCTAAGTTTATCAACTAAAGTAGATTTAAATACATATACATATGTATACATATGTACCCTGTCGGAAATTACTTTCCCCCTTATGCAAAAACGTTTGCTAAAGTTAAAGCGTGTGTTAAAACCGGTTTTGCCACACAAAATTCGTTTGTTAAACCAACTTCAAGTTTAACAATCGTTTTTGCATAAGGGGGTTTAACTTTAAACTAACTTTAAGCTAACTATTTCGCAAATAGTACTGACTGACACTTGGATTACTTTTAATGTAATCAACTGACTATTTTAACATTGCCATGTCCTAGGCGGTAGTCAATTGTCTCACTGTGCATTACTTTCAGCTAACTTAAAGTTGA
This sequence comes from Tachina grossa, assembly GCA_949987645.1. NCBI lineage: Eukaryota > Metazoa > Arthropoda > Insecta > Diptera > Tachinidae > Tachina > Tachina grossa. The sequence continues at coordinate 169,706,412 of OX465274.1, read as the reverse complement.
TTTTTTTTTAAATCATGTGGTAATCAGTAAATTAAAAAAAATTCTGGTGTTCGGACATGTATCATCACACGTTGTGTACTCAACGCGTTATCACTCAGCTAAGGTACCATCTAAAATAACAACAGCAAAATGTTAATATAAAACTGAAATGAGTTCCGAAGTAGCTGAGAATAAATTTGTTGGATCTCATCAAATTGAATTACGTACTCAACTTAAGAATTAATTTTGGGTTTGTTCTGGATGAAATTACAGTTAGCTTTTAGTCAGTCTATGAAAAGTTAACTATTTTTATAGTCAACCACACATTCTCCGGCAGGGCATGTACTCGAAAAGTGATAGACTAGTTGGGTGTGGTTAATTTATTTTGATATGAGCAAAAAGAATAACTTTGAATATGATTTTTCATTTAAGAAGACGATATGTCATGAAATAATGAAACATAAAAATAATTAATTTTACGATATTAAACTATTGTGCTTAAAATATTATTTTACTATTACATCCCAAAATGTCGCAAATTCGTGGCTTGTAAACAACAATATAATAAAAAGATATAATAAAAAATATTTTAAATACTTATTAAGCATTTTCCTCAATCTCAAATGTTCATTAAAAAAAATAGGAGCGTTGTATTTATCAACTAATTGTTCATTTGAAGAGACATAAGGTGAAATGATAAATGATAAAAACACTTCCAATAATTAATTGCAAAACACTAAAAATCGATAAAGTAATAAAAAAAGCAAACAAATTTTCCACGAAGGAAAAAAATGGGTAAGTCCCTTTGAAATAATTCAATTTACCTGTAATTTTTTCTTATCTTTGGCACAATTATTATATAAAAAAAAAGTTAAATAAAAGAAAGTGTAGCATTTGCAAAAATAATGTTCAATAAATGTGTCAATAGAAAATGAGATGCTGTTCCAGGGGACTTTTGCATCTGAGTCATGATATTATTATATAAAACTAACAGCAAACGCTTTTTACAAATAATATTACTCTAAATTTTACAACAAATCGCCAAATGATAATATTTTAATACGATAATCTTATCATGTTTACTTTCCTTTAGCCCGGGCCTAAATGGCGCCAAAATTTAAAGGTAAAATAAAATAGGTTAAATTAGCAGGTTGCTGGTAAGGAATGGGTGAAAGATTACAGTCCAGCTAACTTGGGTCCAATACAATGATCATCAAATATGATTACAATAGAATAGATTGTCAGTAGCACAAAATTGTTCTCTAGAGCGACTAAACAAATTCCAATTTTTGGGTATTGTGTTAAAGTTACGTCGATGTCTTCAACAGGAATAAGGGTGATTATATGTGAATTATAAAAATTTATAAAACGTGTTAGCTGATAACATATACATACAAGTTTTATTTAAGCTTTAGGTCCTTTTGTAAATAATTTATAAACGTTTCGCTGCAACGTTGTGTAGCTTCTAAAGGAGCGAAATATGGATAAAATAATAAAATTTTTATAAATTATTTACAAAATTACCTAAAGCCTTAAGTCCCTATTTACACTATGCAAGTCTTATTGCTAAGCTAATTAGTTTATTAGGAGAGAGAGACGGGGGAAAAGAAACGTTGCTGTTCCCCTCGTCTCTCTCCCCCTGAAACTAATCAGCTTAGCAATAAGACTTGCACAGTGTGATTTGGGACTTAATAAAACTTGTATATCGATGGTTTAATATAAAAAAGGCCTGACTCGAACTTGCGATATTTTACAGGAAAAGCAAAAAACTGAAGAAAACATGAAGCATTTACATGCAGAAATAGTTTTTAAAGTTGCCATAAGTCCTTGATTTTGAACTGTAACGTACTAAGATCTTCAAGGAGGATGCAATTATACGTTGTCGCCCAGAAAACATTAAAAACACAATTTCGAACAAAATTGAGTTAGGCACTTTTTATATTAAGCCATCGATATATTATATTAAAAGGTCGAACAAATTATTATAATAGTTAGCTGATAACTTGAGAACGACTTTACTGAATTTTACCAAGCTTTTACGGCACTGTTATATTTATGTATATGGTTTATGTTTAAGTTTGCTGGAATTCGGTCGAGTGGTTCATGAGATATGACAGTTTATGTGTTCCACATGAACAATGTGTATGGTACAAAGTATAAATTTTTATTTCGTTTTGACCTTAGCTTCATACAGCACAGGCCCACCGGCTGGTATACAAACTAAGGATTAGCGATATTTCCATGCCTATTACTTTTCACAGCGATTGAAAAATCACAATTGCGACTGAATTTATTTTTGGAAATAAACAAGTTTGCGAGAAACGAGTTTAAAGTTTCAAATTTACACACAACTTAATGGAAAAAGAAAATTTTATTTTGCTTTCAAGAGTTGATTAAACAAGATATGTATGTGTATGAAATTTTTACACAATATGAAAAATGATATCAGAATTAACTCGAAAATTCCATTTTTTGATTCATGACGCTATTTGAGTAAATGAGCGATATGTGCAAATCTATGTGTTGTTTATAGTATTATTTAGACGATTGACGTTATTTGCTTAATAAAAGTAATTTAAAGAAGAGTTATCTATTTATTCAGCGTTTCTACACGCAAAAGTAAACTTAATATTCACATATATGTATGTACATATGTATATAGAAAAAGTGATACGCCAATGTTTAAAAATAAGTTTATTTTATCTATAAATGTTATAAGATGCTCAAGAAGGTTTCAGGAAAAAAATAACTTAAAAACTTTATTAATAAAAAGAGAAAAATATTAAAAAACAAATAAAAAAACTGTTAATAATAACATGCTAGAATTAAATAAATTTAATCGTTTATAAGCAAAGGAAAAGCAAGGAATTCAAACAAGTACATGTTGCTCATTTACTAAAACAACATCATAACTAAAAAAATTGGATTTTTGAGTTAGTGATGTAGAATTAATCCTCATATTGTTATTCACAATGTGTAAAAATTTCATACAAATATCTTGTATAGTAAAATCTTGAGAGAAAAATAAAATTTTCTTTTGCAAATAAGTTGTGTGTAAATTGAATTCTGGCAAACTAGCTTTTTTGAGTTATGGCGTTGTTTCAGTAAATGAGGAATATGTGGTTACATAAAACACAAGTGATTACAAATGCATGTAAGTGCATTTAAAAAACATAAATATGTACGTATGTATGTATGTACGTCCGTATGTTTATATAAAAACATTTAAATACGTCATAAACTAATTATCAGTCGTTTTTTTTTTAGTTGAGCGCCAGTCGTTGAGTTTTCATATGAAAACATAAATAGTGTGTGTGAGAGAGAGAGAGAGAGAGGGCAAAAAACGGAAGTGAACATTTAACGGAAGTTTTCATGTTGTTACTACATTTTGTTTTGATAAGAACACTAATGTAATGGAAATAAATGAAAAAAATACAATTTAAAGACGTGCCTTTCGAAATAAATTTGAACTATGGACTTAATGGATATTTATAAGTATATAATTAAGATTGTTTGAACACGACAAAATCAAGTTGTAAGTATAAACATGTGATTGAAAATAAAAAATAATAAAAATAAATCACATAATTAATTTCCTATATTAAAATAGGATTGCTTTAGAAATATTTTTGTTTTCTTTAAGCAAAATTAGTTTTAAGTTTCCATAGGTGGTATGTATATAATTCAACACAGCTTTCCTTAGAAGTACATATCTATTTGGCTGCTTTTGATGATCAGCTGATATTTGCTATTTTTTAAAATTCTATCGGGCCTGTTCTGAAAATCACGGTGATTTCAAAAACAAACTATTAATAGCTGACTTGTTAGTGGGTTTTTGTTGTATTTTATGTTTTTGTCATGTATAATAGAATATTTTATTCCAACTCCTATCACTATAAATCGTGAAATTTACAGAAGCAATGATTTGGATTTTATTAATTTATGGAAATCACCGTGATTTGACATGTCGTGATTTGCAGAAAATGGCTGTATGTTTTCGCTTCTATTTAATTGATCTCTGATGCAGGTTTTGTTGATTTTAATCAACAATTCAGTTATTGAAATTTCTTTTTACTCCCCCCTTTCGATTTATTTAATTTCACTAGTACTTCAAACTAGAACTAATCAAAATTCTTCGAAACTGTAAAAGTAAATATGTTCTAGATTCTTCATTCGTTTAAGTACTTAATGAATTGTATAGCAGATACATACCTGCTATATATTTATTTAGATTATCGGACTTTTAATGCACTTTAGATAAGATATTTGTTTTGCAATTGTTTTTAAAAATGTGTCACCTTCATCAATCTTGTTTTCTTTGGCTTTATTTGTCTAAAAAAATATAAAAAAATTAGTTGCTTAAGGTACGGTCAGGTCACACCTGTCAAACATTTGCCCAAAAAAGCGTAACCAACAAACATTACTGAAAAAGTTTTGATCCAGACACTTGTTTATTAAATTAAACAGTTTCGAACACAACTAATAGACAATGTTACAGAATCCAACATTATTGGATGCTCTTTAACTTGAAAAACTTTTGTCTGAATTGAAATATTTTTCATTAGCATTTAGTGGTTACGCTTTTTTGGGCAAATGTTTGACAAATGTGACCGTAGCTTTAGAAAACAAAGAAGTACAATTTTAAAATGAAACTTTACTGATACGAAACACATTTATGCATCGGACTAGCACCATAAAGTTTTATGAAATTTAATTGCAAATAAGAGCGGTAGAGATGAGAGCGGAAAGGAAAAAATCTTATCGTGAATCTTAAAACTTTTATTTACTTTCCTTCTACACCCAAAAAAAAGTTTTAATATAAACGAAGCAACTATGTTTGTATGTTAAAATAAGAATTTTAAATAATAACGCAAAATTTTTAATTTAAGGAAGTTTCTTTCGTTCATTTTCCGTATTCGTTGTCTTATGGGCAAATATGAAAAAATCATTTAACTTATTTCATACTAACTTTGCGTGGTATAAATTAAGTACAAAAACATAAATGTGAAAAGAGGCCAAGCGTCGCCGGCGAACTATGAACTTCCATGATATATAATTCTGATCTTTAACGTTGTGGCACCGCTTCTTTTTTAGGGTTCCGTACACCAAAGGTGAAAAGGAACCCAATTGTTTTCGCTATTCTGCACGTCTGTCTGTCACAGGCTGCTTTCTCGAGAACTTTGGCCGCTACAACAACAAATATATGACAGTTAAAAATTAAAAGCTTTTCCAAAACGAGCAACGAAAAATATTAAAATCTCATATAATATACATACAATTATATATATATAGACTCTTGAAATTTGCAAAGTTAGTGTATTTTTATACATACTAGAAAAATCAACACTTAAATTAAAAAAAAATTAAAGGGTATTCTATCAGTTAATGTAATTTTGACAACTTGCTGTATCTTGGAAACCGTAAGAGGAAAACTCTTGAAATTTTCAAAAAACGCTAAAACTAAAAAATCCCAAAAAACCGAAAAAATGGCCAAAAACGAGAAAAGCGCCAAACTAAAAAAATCTCCAAAACTGAAATAAATCACCAAAAACCGAAAAAATCGCCAAAACTAAAAAAACGTCAAAACTATAAAAAATGCCAAAAACCGAAAAAAATCCTAAGAACGAAAAAAGCGCCAAAAATAAGAAAAACAGCCAAAACTAGAAAAATCGCCAAAACCGAAAAAAGTTTACTGGGTACTAAAATTTACTTAAAAAATTTCTACATCAGTTAAGATATTCCATCATTTACAGTAAAGTTCGAATAGTATTATATATGTAGTGTCCGTACGGAACCCTTCGTATGCGAGTCACACTTTACTAAATTTGTTTAAATTTTCGTGTTTACCGATTTTTTCCCGTTGGTTTCGCATTTAGGCTTATGTGTACCAAATTTCAACTCTCGGCCGTAAAATATCATTTGAATTTTTCACTTTTTCAAATTCGAAATTTATTTGTGGCATGCATGAACAAATACAAAAAAAAAATAATAAAATATTTAGGTTCTATAATTTTTTATGTGTTCTATTAAATGAGCAATAAAATTTTTATTGAATTGCCTAAAAAGTTATAACAATAAATCAATCGTATTTATTTCTGAATACTTTTAACATAATTTAATTTCTACAATTCTGTTCAAATGAAAAATGATTCATGTATTTTCTGATTTGATTTCCGTTTACGTTGAATCACAAAAATTTACTCGTAAATTATAAATAACTATTACTTTTGTTTTCGAATTACATACAGCCAAGAAACAAAGCAGACGCCACTAAATGTTTGCAATACCGGTTTGATTTTGTTTGTAATGGTTACCTGGTACGAATACAATCACTTTTGTTTTTTTTTCTTTTTTTTTTTTTTTTTTTGATTTAACGTGCCATACCATTTAGTATCCTGGTACCTATAATGAGTTTTTACTGGTAGCTGTAACACCCACCAACAGCTGTTCACTGATGAACAGCAAACTTATAAGAATTTTAAGTTAAAAATTCATAACCAAATATATATGTGTGTATGTATGTATGTAAATATGTACATGAGATTTGATAAAGAGCTTTAAAAACGAATTAAATATTTAAATTATTAACCCTGCCGGAAATTTTTTTGCAGTTGTTCTAAGCGCCTTTGTACACCCATTTATGTAAATATTTAGTATAATAAATCATAAATCGTAAAAATATCAAAGAAAAATATCTCCATTCCCATAAATCGAAAATTAGTACTCCACATTTGACAAGAAATTGCTACTAATCCAATACTTTGTCATGGAAAAATATATTATAAAGGATTATAATTTTTCTATTGACGAATTTATTGGAGGAGAGTCAAGAAGACAAATACAGAAGTATAAAGAATTTCGATAAGGGCATGCAAAAGAAAGTGTAGGAGATTACTGAAATAATGACGATATTGTTAACTTAACCTAAAAAATACTATCCTTATTAAGGCTGGTACTCACTATCGCACATAGTCAAAGGACTTTGGAGAAAATACAACCCTGATTTAAAGGAGTTTACTTCAGGTCAAGTTTTGTCCTTCAATTTGCAACACACTAAATTGAAATTGATAACTAAATTGTTTGCAATATCACCTTTCTATTTATCTGGAAAATTGTATCTTCAATTATAACAGCTGGGGGTTTACTCTGTAATACGAAACGAAATCAAATGCTTTTGAATTTAAGTATATTTTGTGTTTTCTTCTCAAAATCCCTTTCATTTTACTCCCATATAATGGGACAAAAGTAGTTGTCCGCTCTTTTTAGCGTCGGACATATTGCATTTGTTTCACTATATTTTTTGTTTCCTTCTCAAAAATCCCTTTTATGTGACACCCATGTAATTGTGAGTAGACAAAAAGAAGTAGTCCGCCATTTTAGGGCGTTCGTCCTAATGTGTTTGATACGATTTCATTATTTTTATACTCTTCTCGAAATTCTCTCCAATTGTCATAATATTTGGGAGGATAAAATTAATAAAAAATTTACATACATATCTTCATATGTCAGCACTTACTTAAAGGTACCAAAAGGCGATAAAATTTTAACTCTAATATGCTCAAATTTCGAAATAGTGAAAAAAACACCTCAAATATTTTCTTAGAGAAAATTATTTGAGAAAAACTGCTTTTATGAGTACCTTTTTCAAAAAGTTCTTTTTTCAAAAAGTACTTTTTCCAACAAGTACAACCATTTAAAGAGAGTATATTTTTTAATACAGTACAGTATCTCATCTGAAAACTACTTTTTTAAATTGTTTTTTTTTTTTTGTTTTTTTTTTTTTTTTTTTTTTTTTTTTTTGTTTAAAACTAATTTTCTTACTTGGGGGCCACACAATTTTTGCCTTTCAATTCGATTCAATTTGCAACAAACTCAACACTTTTTTTACTAACACAATCAAACTTTTTAAATTGAAAACTAAATTGCTTTCAAATTCACCTATCCATTTATATGGCAATTTAATTTTCAATTGGAACAGCTGGTCACAGCACACATCGATTGAAGCTACAAATTGAAGTTGTTTCTTCGTCGGTGGCATTTAAAAATTAAATTGACTATCAATTTGAATCACAGCTATCAATTTCAAGGAATTTTAACACAAAGTATGTGTGATGAAATTGAAAGCGATTTATTGAACGTGTGGCTGCAACGTTAAATAAGTACTCTTTGCACAAGTACCTTTTACAAAAATGAATTTTTCTCAAAGCACCTTTTTAAGTAAATATTTCTTCTTATAAGTACTTTTTTTAAAGAATACTCGTTTTATAAACGACCATTCTGGAAAGGTTCACCTCTCAGAAAGTACCTTATACAATAAATTAAGATTAAAATTAAGATTTTTTTTTTTTTTGAAAAAGTACTTTTTCTAAAAGTACCTTATCTGAAAAGTTATTTTTAAAGGTACCTAATTACTATTAAACGTGCACTTTAAATGCTAATGTATAACTCGGATTTAAAATGTTTCAATTTTATGAATTCTCATGGAATTTAAATTTGTAGCACCGTTTCCCGTATTTAACCTTTTTGTACTTTTTATGCCCTTTTATCTTAGGTTTTATTGAGCGGTATAAGGCCATAGTAAATTATTTTTATATGTACATACATATGTATGTATGCACCTAACTAAGAAAAAATTACCGAAAACGAGTACGATTTTACTCTTTATGAAAGTGCCAAAACTTGTTCCAAATTCTGTCCATATGAAAAGAACGCACCATAAAGCTTTCTGCTATGTTCAATACTTTAGAAGATGTATCGAGTGTAAAAAAGGTAAGAAAATTCAGCTTTTACCCCCTTTGAACGCCTAAAAGTACACATGTCGTACAAGTACCAAACACGTGCGACATGTAGTCAAAAATATACTTTTTTATTGAAATTAAAATTTTATGAGCCTACCCATAGTTTAGAATTAATAAAATGCCAAAATTGTTGATCGTACGATAAATCGTACAAGTATGAAATTAGTAACGTGTATCATGCTGTCGTACTTATGAAGTATACATTGTAGTATGAAAATCAAAAATTTTTGATTTTTGTGGGCGGAGTTTCGATTAGTACGATAATAAGTATTGTGTATCATGCTTTTGTACATCAAAATTAGTTTTATGAGGAAATGATTTAGAAAGCGCAGTGTTTCTGCGACTCAATTTTAAAGTTAGCTTAATGTAGCGGATATTTTATTTAAAAAAATATGATAAAACATTATTATAACCATTCTCTAGAAAATGTCCCGTTTCTTTTTGCATTATTTTTTTTATTATTTTCAACTGCAGTTCACTTGTTGTTAATAAATCCTCCACATTATTCATTTATACGCGTATGTATTGCCTTTAAAATTCTTCTTTCAAATGAATTAGTACGATTTTTAGTAACGTGTATCTTAAAAACCGTACTACAACTCATACTACGCTAAGTACGAAATTAAGTATCGTGTATACCCTGCATTAAGATACGGGCTGTCAAATTTTATTGTAAGCGACAATTTACACATGTAAAATAAATTTGAATATTATTAAAAAACGTTCTCCTGAAAACTTTAATTTCGATCACAGAAAAAACTAAATTTGATTTTCAGTAACCAAATTCGTTGAATCAGTAAATATTTTATTTGAATGCGGTCCTACAAATAATTTTGTAAATTATAATAAAAATTTTGTAAAAATTTAAATTAATCAGAGTTCGGCTGAGAGAAAATGTTATTTCAGTGTGTTGGTGTTTATCTGCTTGTTGATAGGAACAACGTGCTGTTGTGCGGTTGTTGTTGTTGTTTATTTTGATTGATCGTGTTGTATACATGTAAATGCCGAAAAGTAGCCGACAAACGTCGTGGCCTGTTTCTTCTCTACACAGTTTTTTGGTGCAAATTAATTTAATGGAACAGTACAGAATATTTACTGAAACTAACTTTGATTTCAAACAAATATTTGTTTAAAAATTTTTTGGGTATAATTTTTTCTGTGAAAATATGGTTCGATATATTTATACATTTTTCTTTGGGGCTACTAAGGTCTAAGCTGATGGCCCTAGATCGATTCAAGAACTCAAAGATGGAATTTCTGACGCTATGTGCGAATTGGTGATGGAAAATGAAATGAAAATAATATGCTCCTGGGGGCATAGCCATGGCAGCCATTTGGCTAATATCGTTTCCAGTTATTAATGGCATATCCTCCTGTTTACAATTAAATAAAAATCCGATCATTTCGCTTAAAATACTGGGTTTTTACATATTAAAATGAAATCCCTTATTGAAAGGATTTTCATGCAAAAGAGTGATGGTATCGTTGCTTGTGTTTAGTGTTTCGAAAAAGGACTACCATTTTTGTAGTTAATTTTAATGATTTAATTTTTATTAATGGCGTAGTTTTTACTTGTCATCTGTCATGTCAGTAACATGTGGATTCATGACAACAAGCTATTGAAACGTCTTATTGGAAGACCCGATACCCTTAACACACCAAAAAAATTAATAGGTTATATTTCCTAAAATTATGGCATAATTTTAACTAAGTGAAAGGGTAGAATGGCATTTACAAAGTTTTCTAGGCAATTCAAAAAAAATTTAAGATAATTTCTATGTTCGAAAAATCAACTAAAACTTTAGTTAAAACTGCTTAACGACTAGGTAAATTAATTTTTTTTTTGTTTTCTGTGAATTATCTAAATAGTTAACTTAATTTACACATATATAATGCAGCAAATTATCATGGATTTTAATTAAACTATTTATAATTTAATAATTGTCATGGATTTTAGCTATATTCGCGATATCAAATAAAAATAAATGAATTTCTGAATTTTTTAATAATTTATTGGAAAGTATTGTAATATTTATTACATATTTAGGTATGTACATAAATATATTCATAGGAAACAAATGTTTCCGAACTATAAAAAAGAATATTAATGAATTCATTGCCAAAGCTTTTTAATAGACATATTCTTTCCGAACCATTCTGCATAACTTTAGCCACTTCCATTTAAAAATCTTCATACGTAACATGAAGACGCCTCTCACGCAATACATATGTGTCAGCTTCTGTATATAGTATATGTATATACTATATACACCCTTTACCTCAGCACCGGAATATCCTGGCATAAGTTCATCTATTTTACCCCAATTAATACCACGAGTTAAGTTCATTTTACGTGAATGATGCTGGGAATTAAGTTAAACGTTTGGTGGTGGGTATTTAATTAAACGATCAATACGACCAGGATGCAAAAGAGCAGGATCAAAAATATCAATTCAATTTGTGGCCATAATAACTTGAATATTTTTTGAAGCCTCAAAACTATCCAATTTATTCAGTAAATTCAACATTTTACGTTGAACTTCAGAGTCCCCGCCAATTGAATCAATTTAATCCATGAATATAATTGAAAGCTAGTTTATCTATAATATTTAAAAATAAATTTACAGAAATTTAAACATTTATAGAATTTCATGTACATACCTTTTGCTCAAAAATTGTCTTTTGACAATAAAATATAAATTCATTTAAATAAAAATAATTTCGAAGAAGATACCTAATTGTAATAGTTATATTAACATGTAAAGTGTAAAGTACAAATTACCTAACAGCATAGTTAATAAAGCCTAACGCCCATATTCATAAAATTTTAAACGAATTTGAAATGTATTTTATTTCGAATATTCCATACAAAATTTCCTAAAATGAATTTCAAATTCATTTTATTTTTTTTATAAATATGGGGATAAGTTTTTAATTTCATATAAAAAACGTTACCTATGCAAGCTTAGTTAATATTACCTCTTAGATTTTTTTTGTGTGAAAAACAAGAATATAATTTTCTATTATTTTTGCATATTACAATTTTTTGATCGCGCCTTATTACAATGGTTATGTTATCTGAGAATTTTGAACTCAAATAAATAATAACTGCCTTATTCATAAAAAATATGTGAGGTTTATTAAGCGCTTATTTGGCATATGCGACCTTCTCCGAGAAAAGGGACCTAGTGTGTCAAAAAACGGGTTTGGACTTAAGAGTGTAGAATAAGATGAAATGAGTTAGATTTCTGATAAAAATTTAACCATACCAAATCGCATCTCCCAACTGAAGGTGTGTTCAAAGTGATAATGCGTTATGAAACTTTAAATGCGATTTTCTCAAAACTTCATTTTCACACACTAGCTCCCTTTTCTCGGAGAAGGTCACATATTTCTATGGGAAATTTGTCAAATAAACCTGTAATAAACCTAAAATATTTTTTATGAATTAGACCGTAAATATTTAGGGGTTAATAAGACAATAAAGTATTTTGTTACGAACTTTAAACACCATATTGTATTCCATTTCAATGTGTGAGATTTCAAAACAGCTTTTTCATAATCATTACCAGCGATATGGCTTTTATCAGCCGATCACTGCTAGCTATCATTCTTATTATGTCGAAATTCAATAATTCTCGCCAATATTTACTTAAAGTTTATACATACATACAAATGTAAAGGGAGTCCCAACAAGAACGCAAGATTTAAATTTGGCGCCATTGGAAGTGTCATTATTTGACATTTGAACAATTGTTATTGTTTGCTAGTAGAAGGTACGAGGTTAGTAAAAATGAAGCGCTACACGAATGAACAACGCATTCTCATTGTGAAATTGTTTTACCAAAATGGTGAAAGTTTTGCGGCTACAGTTCGCAAATTTGCGATCAATTTGGGGTCACAATAATGCTCCAAAAGAGTCAACTGTAAAGAGATTAATGGATAAATTTGCCGAAACTGGGTCTGTTAGTGATGTAAAGACAACAACGCGCCTTCGACCAGGTCGATCGACCGAAAATGTCGCAGCTGTACGTGATGATGTCGCTCAAACGCAGGTCAAGCGCAAACAGTCAATGGTGTTCGGTATCGTGAAATGATAACCAGTTTTTTCGTGCCTAGAATTGAAGAAATGAATGTGGAGGGCATGTGGTTTCAACAAGACGGCGCCACATGTCATACAGCCAGAGAAACAATTCAATTGCTACATCAGTCATTTCCCGGTCGTGTTATTTCGCGTTTTGGAGACCAGAATTGGCCGCCTAGATCGTGCGATTTAACACAATTAGTCTTTTTTCTTTGGGGTTTTTTGAAGTCGATGGTTTACGCGAATAAGCCGATGACGACCCAAGCCTCAAAAGAGGAAATTGGCCGCTGCATTAATAAAATACCGCAGCTTTTATGCAAAATGGCCATGGAAAATTTCATTAAAAGATCGCGTGTATGCCAGCAAAGCCGCGGCGGCCATCTGCCCGATTTGTTGTCCCACACATAACCTCATTTTGTCTACTTTACGATATAATAAAGTTTTATGATTTTTTTTTAAATATCTGTGTTTTATTTAAAATTTAAATCTTGCGTTCTTGTTGGGACACCCTTTACATATATGATGATTAAGGTGTTTTGTTTAATGTGTTATTAAATATGTATATACATATGCACATGGATACGTACGTACATTCATACGTACATACATATATAACCATCATTTACGAGTACTTTATCATTACTTTATTTCTTTTATTTATAAATTAAATGCTCCAATAAGTACAACTACGTTACAAATATTATTAAAGGTAATTTTAAAATGGGATTTTTCATTTTTGTGTATAAATGTAACAACAGCAACAGCAAAACAAATGAATTAACAAAACAAATATAACTTTTTTTAAAAAATGTTTTTATCTGACTTAAAAATTGCGTTGCAAGGCAATTGCAAAATTAAGATTTTAAGCAAAAAAAAAAATTAAGTTTTTTTATTACTTTATGTGTTTGACTGATACAGAAATAATAAATGAATAAAGGAGGGTAATAAATAAAATCAACAAAAGTCAGAGCAAAAGTGTGCAAACAAAAATCGATAAATGTAATGAATCATAAAAAAGGTACTAATTGGGTTCATTTGTAGTGCAAATTTTAATCGGAAAAATTTTGATTTGTTTAATTGCACCGCTTTAAAAAAAAAATACTTCGTCATGCCAGACAGTTTTTTTAAATCTTTTTAGAAAACTATCAGCCTTATGCATATACCATAGCAGGATAAATAACACAATACGACTTGACTGCTATTGTCGCCATGTAGTTAATGTAGGGAATGACAAAAAATTTATGAGTGGAATTTGTAAAGGATATTTCTTATATTATAGAGATCTAAACTAAGCGTTTTATTTCAATATTATTATTATTATTACTATTGTCCTTATTCTAGAATCTAAATGTAAATATGTAATTTTGTTAGGATTCAAAGAAAATTTATCTAAACGTTATAAAAAATCATTAACCCTGCAAATAATATTGGAGTACGTGGTCCAATCTAGATGAAACAGACTAGTTACATCATGGTCCCATGTAATGCAGTCATGGATCATGTTGTTTTCATACAAGTATTCAATGCTGCACGATAAGTGTTCGTGTTTACACGATTATGATCGTTTTTCTTAGGCACTTACAAATTGTATGTCTATAACTATTCCATATGGGGTAGTTTTGGGGTTAGTCCGATGTGATGCAAAGTTGGACCATGTGGTCCAACCCTAGGACATCGCAATGTTAAATCGACCACCTTTTTTCATATATTTAGAGTTGTTTTTATAGTACTCCAACTCCTCTTTGGACTAGTCCTTACATGCATGTATGGACTAGTCGCATTATCTGCAGGGAAAACACAGCCACACACATACCTACATACATATGCAACCATAATTCAATAATACATGATATTAAAAAAAAAACAAAATCCCTTTAACCAAGCTGATTCAATTTATTCAACTATTTTCCAAGGCGAATTCATAACAGGTGACCTTAACAGTTCAGATGATTATCAGGTGTTCGAAGACTAATTGAACTGCTTTACATCCCGACTGTCAAAATCTCTTCTTTTATCTAATGCTTGTTTACATTTAAATTAAATTAAATTAAATTAAATTAAATTAAAACCCTAGCTCCAGAGCTAGAAACTTTGAATTTTTTTTTTTTTTTGGATATTAAAGTTACTAAATAAAACTATTTTTTTAATTTGATTTTTTGATATTGTATGACGTGACATCGTTTTTGACAAATAATAAGGGTGAATGTAAAATATTTCTTAAATACAGAGTGTAGAATAAAATATTCAACTTATTGCTAATATCGAAAAAAAAATATTTAATCGAAAAATACCGAGGGGTCACTTACTAAAAATTGCACGAGAGCAAAGAATTATAAATGGTTTCACAAAACATATGCATATGTATGGATGTGCTTATTAATGCATCTCTATACTTTATATACGCACTTTGGTGCTATATTCGGCACAGCCGAATATAGCACTCTTACTTTTTTAGACTTGTAATCTCATTTGGAATAATAGCATAATTTAGGTTATACTTTAGTATATTTTAACTTAAATGTATTACTTAAAGTGTGTAGAAATAAATTTCTACAAACTTACTGCAAAACAGTAAAATAAGACTTATTGCCACAGATACATCCCTCTAGTCAACCTAGAACCATATGTCTCTATGTCAATACTCTTTCTCCAGCGACAATTGCACTAGTTAAAATGTCGACAACTTTCCTTTTATGCGGGAGTAGAGATACGTTAGAGACGACAGTTCTAGTGTATTTCTGGTGATATTTCAATAGCTTGTTTTTATTTTTTATTATGTTGTGCAATAATATTAAATAAATATATGTAGACGAGGGTCACTAAAATCTACGAGTGAATCTTCGGTTAAAATATCTCAATATGGACGTAAAAGAACTACCTTCTCAATAGTGCTAAAGTCTACTGATATATTTTGAATGACAACCCTATGTTATTTGTCAATAGGCATTTGCATTGGCTGGCGTACACCTAGTCAGTAGCACTATTGACAATGTCACTAGAAAGTCACTATAAGTTTATATCGATATTGTAGACTAGAGCCCCTAAAATTTACTAGTGAATCTTTGGTGCCAATGTCTCCATGTGGTCCCGAAAGAACTACTAAGTCAGTAGTGCTATAGTCTAGTGGTGGATTTTCAATGACAAGCTAATGTTAAATGTCAATAGATGATTACATTGGCTGGGCCTGGTCAGTAGTGCTACTAACAATGTCACTAGTAAATCACCACAATTTCACTATTCGCACTTTCTGCAGGGATATTAAACAAATTTAATTATATTTGTTTCAAAAATGCATCGTCAAGAATCACAATATTTTCGTTATCTAAATTAAAATGTTTCTAGATCGTTCACTGTACTAAAAATATTTGGTATTATTGATATGAAAATGTTTGATATTGTTTTAAGAAACGGTGAAGACAGTTTGCTGTTCTATTTTGTTATTTTTTACCATATTTATGTATGTACATATGTATTTATCTACATACATACATACATATAAAAATATATTTGCATATGTAGGTCTATTATAATTAGTAATAGTGTCTCCAAACAGTCTTAAAGCAAAAAAAAACATAAAAAAGTAAATAAATATGAGTCAGACTTAAGACGTTGGTGTTGTTTTTTGCAAAAAAAAAATAAATTAAATAAATTATAACAAAAAATATAATTCGGTATATATTCTAACAGAAGCCGTATAAATATGCGTGTGTATTCATAAACTTTTGTTAACTATAAAATTAAATTTGCGCGTGTATGTATGAATTTCATGCATGTTGAGTTTTATTTAAAAAAAAAACTCCCTTTAGTTTTGAAACAAAGAAACCAAACGTACAAACCAAATACAAAAAACTTGAAGAAACAAGTCATCAATTTTATATAACAAATATATTTTTGTATACACTCAACCAAAAGTGGTTGATAATTGCTGAAAATGACAGGTAAATGCATACATAAATATTCAGCAAGATTAAGCAAACAAAGAAAATTTTCCCCCTTTTAACTAACACCATTTTTTAAAAACCGCCAATATTTTATTTTTATATTTCAACAAATATTTAATTACTAACAAAAATTTGTTAAACGGAAGATTATTAAGTTCCCCGTCAATCAGTACATACTGAAAATTTTGTAAAAGGCGTTACAAAGGGGCTTATAAAAACTGCGAAAATAGCAGTACGGAATATGTGAATGGCCCCTAATTCAGCTGCATGTAAGACAGAGGGAAAAATACTTTCTATTTCCTATTCTAAATAGATCGCGCAATCAGCGTTAACATATGTGAAGATTTATCTTATTTTTGAAGTTTTTCTAGATGTTAAAAATATTAAAGAAAGATTTCTTAGCTAAAAATAAGATTTTTGAAAATATGGTAAATGATAATTTTCGCATATGAGTTGAAGTTTAGTCAAAACGGTAAACTACTTCCATATTTTCTTCTTTGCTTCATTAAAAGTATGAAAGACTTAACACGTTGTAACAGTATTTCCTTTGATTCAATTTCAATGGTGTTTTCCTCAATGTACAAGCAGAAAGGAAATAACAAAACCAAACAAAAGTGTAAACATGCAAAAAGCTATATACGTAAGTCTAACCCGTTTTTACTGATCAATCAAAGAGTGCAAATTATGGCATTCGATATCGCTCGAAATTTTCATTGAAGGTTAGGTTAGGTTAGGAAGGGTGGTTCCCAGAAGTGACCCTATTATCCATCATTAAGCCACTGAATTCCCATGATGAAGCGCCTGATATCCTCCAGTTCAGCTTCGGGCAGTGACAGATAATATGTTCAATGGTTTCTGCTTCATCTTTATCCCCGCACAACTTGGAAAAAAATCATCGTACGAATGTAAAATGCTTTTGAAAGAAAATTTTAAATAGAATTGAAAATAAAACAAGATAAAACAACATTTTTAAATTTTTTTTCCGAAATTGTTGCATTAGTTCCCTTCAAAATGTTTAGGGAGAAAAGTCCCAAAAAATTCTATCTCTTCGCCATATTTAGAATACTAATCTTTTCCCCGGGAATTTTTTCCCATGGTAATTGTTATTCATAATGTGTAGGAATGGGAAAAAGGAAAAAAATTCGCAGGGAATTCTTATTCAGAATTGGGCTGATAGAGTTATATGTATTTTATTATGCTCTCGTCAGTGTGAAAGCACAAAAACTATTTCTAAAAGTTTGAACATTGGATGTAGCTAGCATATACATACGTAAAATATACAAGAGCCATGAATTTTTTTATTACTGAAAATATTTTTTGACAAACTGTATGCACACTGAAGTCCCCTTACAAGAACTTTTAAGACATGAGGGATTTTTCAAATGGTCTACTACAGCGAAATCTAAAAGAAACGTTAACAACACTGTTTACGAGAAATTTGTTTCAGTATTGTACAGTATAAATTTGCCTAAAATGAATTTCAAATTCATTTTATTTTTTTATAAATATTGGGGTTAATAGCTTACCATCTACATCTTACACACACACTCAAACGTACAATATGAAACCCTGAAGGAAATGTCGATGGTGAAAATGTACTGAGTCGCTTTTGCCTTCGTCACCAGTACTACTCTGCAATTATTCCCCATACAATACTTTGTGCTGTAGACATTTAGCATGTGCTTGTCATTGAAAATCTACTAGTAAAACTAAAACCAAAGACTATAAATATATATTTATAGTCTTTGCTGAAACAATTGACTAGGTAGCGAATTCACAGTTCTTATGGGAACATGGAGACATGCCAACCAGACAATTACTGGTGCATTTCTATACCTTACGTACATACAAATTTATGTATACACCACATCTGTTTTCTCTATTTCTTTTATACTGGCGAATAGAATAGAAGTTGTAGAAAATGTAACTTCTACTAGAATTTTAGTGTTGACATAGAAACACTTGGCCCCAGTCTGACTGCAGGAAAATAACAAGCATACACTCATCAACACTACTTCTTTTGAGTGTTTGTTACAGACAGATTTCTTCGCGATATCGCTTGTTAACACTCATATACACGTACAGCAATACATCCATAGCTCTTCGCTTATTAAACGACAGCATTTATTATTGGTTGAGTATAATACATGCTACAACAATACATTTAAAAAACAAGACGTATTTACATTTAAAGGCTGTTTACGCAGGTCTCTAATGCAAACTTTACTGATGTTTATATGTATGTACATACATATGGTCTTCCAAAGAAAGTAAACAGACTTAAGGCTCAGTTAGCCGACTGTAATGTAATGTAACTATAACGTAGAAAACAGCTGATCGATATTTTTATATGAAAAGTAGGTTACGTTACATTACATCTCTATAACCATTTTCATTACTTTTCACATAACAATATCGATCAGCTGTTTCCTACTGTTGCAGTTACTTTACATTACAGTCGGCTAACTGAGCCTTTAAACGTATGTAATTTACATTTCAACTTACTTACCTTATCCTTATCTGAAAAAGATGTACTATAAGACGATGATGATGATGCTGCGGTTGCTGCAGATGGTGATGATGATGATGCTGATGTAGTAGATGGTGCTGCCCCTGTTGTATGATCAAACATTTTACCATCGACAGCATTGCGGTGTTTATTTTTTGATTTAAAGCGACCTGAACGTGATATGGTGAAATTGCGCCATTGATGACTGTACTCACAGCGTTTCTCCTCTTCGTTAAGGATGCTATCCAAGTAGTTTATGGGTTCATGAGCGGTCATTGTGTTGCTCATATTTATTTTACTGTTTGCTTTTTTCTTATTTAACTTTTTATTGTTTTTATTTTACATACATAGGAGTATGTATGCACGTCCATAAATACAAAAATTGTTAAAAATGTTTTAAAACGAAAATGAAAAATAAAGTTTTATTTTATAGGTATTCGTTCGTGTTTATTCACTTATTCAAATTATTGGTAATTTTAGTTTGCGAATATTATTTTGTTTGCTATAAAAAAGTATGTATATTTTATAGATTAATAACAATTTCATTTTAACAATTTAAAGAAATAGAAAAAAATATTATATATATATATTTTGAACGTTCTCATAAGATGTCTGTAAAAGATCGATCCCTACCAGGGGCTAATTTAAAAAAAAATCGTTTGTTTCATAAAGGACTTATTAAAAAAAAATTTCAACTAAAATGTTTTTTTTTATAAATGAAGCAGTGAAAATTAAATTTTTCTAATTATTTTTTTAATTATCTGTAAATTTTTAATTTATTTAGTTTTTTGTTGCACTTTAATGTTTGCTTTAAAATAATTTTCTGGTTTCGTTATATAGGTACTTATGTACATTAAAAAAAAACATTTTTACATTCAATTTCTCACAAACTAAGGCCATTATAAATGGAATTTCTAAAACTGGATATTTTGAACAATTTCTTTATACACTTGCAAAAATGATGTTGTTTAACAAAGTGTTTGTTTTATTTTTCAAAATGGAATCTAAATACATAGTCTCATAACTAAATAAATAATAACTGTTATCTTTTATTCAATTAGAAACAAACAAAAAGTGCTTTTTATTATCTTTTTATAATTCCCCATTTAAATAAAAACCACTTGTTTGCTTTCATTAATTTTCTTCTTTAATAAGTAGAAGAAAAAAATAGCAAATTCAAACACAAAATATTCCAAAGCACACTAATTAATACAAAATATGAAAAAGTTCATTTGAATTCATAGAATTGCTTAAGAAGAAAACGTAAAAGTAGTGTGAACAACGTGATGTAAACTGTATCGTATGAAGTAAAGAATATTTATGGATCTTTTTTACAATACAATAGAGGCAGACGATTCCGTTTTAATCCAGTTGGATCTTTAGATATTAATTTCAAATAAAATTTACTGCAGAAAAAAATGTTCTCTTAAATTAAAAAAAATATTTTCATTTAGAAATTTTCTATAAAAAAATTTTATCATCCAGAAACTTCATATAGGAAAATTATTTCAGAAAATTTCTATAGGAATATTTTTTTTTAATTTTCTACAGGATAATTTTTTTAGAAATTTTTTACAGGAAATTTTTTTTTAAATTATTTTGTAATTTTTTTCAGAAATTTTATATAGAAAATTTTTTCAGAATTTTTTTTTAATTTTCTATAGGAAATTTTTTTTTAGAAATTTTCTATATGCTAATTTCACCATATACCACACCAGCAAGCTGGTACCATCACAAAAATATCAAACTCTGCTTGACATCGCTACAGCAAACCGTACCATCGCACAAAATGTCCATACACGACCAAACCACGACTACAACAGCATGCATGCGCAATTAAGTGTTTGTGCCAGCGGTTTGGTCGTGTATGGGCCTTTTGTGCGATTGTACGGTTTGCTGTAGAGATCAGCGTTGTCAACTCGGTGCTTTTCGCACCGTTTTTAGTGCTTTTTGAAATTTTCGACGCGAAAAATTTTGAAGTTAGTGCTCGGTGCTTTTTTAAACTAATTTTTGGTGCTTTTTATTTCTTGGCGGTGGCACTAAACCCAAAATTCAAAAATAATTTTCCTTATATAATATATATATATTTTTTTTGAAGAAGTCTAACATTTAAAGTTAAATGGAACATTTCAAAATATTCTAATAAAATTGTACAAAACTGCTGTTATTAATATTGCGTTTGCTGTGAAAGAATGTTTCCACAGCATTATTTAATAAAAATTAAATTTTGAAAGTCTTGATTTAAAAAAAAATAACTATTACTACCATCGAGTTCAAAATCTAATCAGCAAGTCAAAAAGACTTGCCAATTGCTGCTAATTTGACTAATTTCAGGTGATTTTTTTCTTCGTTGACGAAAAAAAATAAATTTTTTATAACTTAAAAAGGGTTCGTCAAATTGATTTTAAAATTCACTGATTCTCATAGAATCAAAATGTGTATCGGATGCTTCAAATTTGAAGTTTACGGGATAAAATGCAAGGTCAACCGATTTCTATATTTTTTAAATACAAATTTTTTTTTTTTATAAAACAAAAAATTTTAATTAATTTAATTATTATTTTTCGAACTTCATTTGTTTCTATATTTATGATTTGAACAGGCTAAAGTTCCTATCGCTTTTTAAGCCATATTACATGTGATAATTATTAATGAACAAATAACACCAAAGTTAGTTGTAAATAGTTAGTAAAGAACAAACGACAATGGTAAGACTGTTGTAAATTTAGAGATGTTAAGGTGAGCTTTCATTACAAAACATCTTTCAGCAAATTGAAATACGATGAATCAAAACAAATCACATGTTTCATTTGCAAAAAAGTTTCGTATATTAAGCAGAAATCTGCATCAACTGACAGCACACACAGTGGAACAAACACAGAAGAACGCTGATGATGAAGGTTTAGTGGCCTTCGAAAACGGCTACCTGTTCCGTTCAACTATGTGTTGGCAGAATATTTACAACTAACTTTGGTGTTATTTGTTCATTAATAATTATCACATGTAATTTGGCTTAAAAAGCGATACGAACTTTAGCCTGTTCAAATCATAAATAGAGAAAAAAATTTAATTTAGTGCTTTTTTACTTAGATGACGCGTTTTTTCCTGGTTTCAGTGCTTTTTGAAATTTAAAAGTTGACAACGCTGGTAGAGATGTCAAATAGAGTTTGATATTTTGCTGATGGTACCAGCTTGCTGGTGTGGTATTCGGTGAAATCAGCTCAGTTTAGCAAAGTTGTCATGGAGTAAACATGCATTTAAGAAATATAATTTGTTTAAACATAATTTGTTTCAATGGAAAACAGAATTTTAGCACTTTATTATACATAGCTGCTAATTTTAACAACATACCAATAATAATTGCAACAAAAACTGTGTCACTATACATAACCACCCTTCCCGCAATTTTTTAAGAAATGAATATTGTACCAGCTTGCTGGTATGTTGTGTGGTTCGAGTTATTTGTGGGATGCAACATTCTTCGGATTTTCTTGGACGACGTGCTCGAGTTTGACTCTTCAGATCACTTGATTGTCCCAACAGCTAAAATTTTTCCACTATTTTCACAATTACTGACCGAGAAGGTGCTTCGTCACGACTCCAAAATGCTTTAGTTTTTCACCATTTTTGTAGTGAGTTTTACTCGTTTTTGAAACGTATATCGTTTCAAATTTTCTAGTGGTGAAATTTTTTTTATCTTTAGTAGTTACAGCTTTAATCAAAATAACTGTTGAAATGGCGGGCTATCAAATGAAACGTCTTACGCTGGGTTTACATCTGGCATTTTTTGTGTGTCATTTGCCCAAAAAAGCGTAACCAACTAATTACTAAAGAAAAACTGTTTGATTTAGACACATATTAATTGATTTAAACAGTTTCCAATCATGTTAGATTCTTTAAAATTGTCTATTAGTTATGTATGAAACTGTTTAACTTAATAAATATGTGTCTAAATCAAAATGTTTTTCATTAGTAATTAGTTGGTTACGCTTTTTTACGCTTGTGTGGCACATGGCACACAGATGGAAACCCGGCCTTATTGTAACACTCTTTACATAACACAACACACTCTAAACATAACTAATGAACAATACTTTAAACAGAAATCCAAAATTATTTTATGCAATCAATATTATTTTATTTTTCACATCGATTTGACTTTACGTTTAAATTCAAACTTCCTCTAAACGATGGCCTGCCTAACTTTTTTGTCCACATGTCTAAAAACTTCTAATTTTTTTTTTATATACTGAGCTACACACAGTAAGTACAATTTGCAGCACAATCAATCACATACTATAGTCATCTCTACAAACACTGTATTTTTAATTTCTTATTCCTCTACTTATACTTTCAAAAAATATATTAATTTTAATTTAATTTTAAAGTTTACATTGTTTTTCTTCTAACTAATGAAAATTTCTCAAATCAAGAGTTATTGCTAATTTACCACCCACAATAATTAATTGAGGAAACTCATTTTAGTTTTCTACAACAAAATTTCCGTTTTAAATAAATTGCATCTGCCAATAATAGTAACAAGAAAATTTTGTTATTTTTGTTGCTAATGTCGTTGTTGTTGTTGTTGTTTTGGTCGATCTTTGAAAATTGGTTTGTAAGAATCATTTTATAGTCTAAAGTTCACTTCATGCAACGTTTCATTTGTTTGTTGAAGCTTAATCAAATTTACGAGCAAAAAAAGTCCTTCTCACACCGCGCCATATGTTTGTTGGCGTTGTTGTTTATTTTATTATTTATGTGCTTGTTGTCTAATAAAACAAACGATAACAACGATAACAACAGCAAGAGCAAAAAGGCAAACTAACAAAACGTATAAAAATGGTTTATAATACTAACGAAAATACAACATAAAAACAACACTTAAATTGTAAGTTATAAGTCAAGTTAAAGAGTTTAAGCCAGGCCACAGACAACCCAGCCAACCAACCAACCAACCGATCAGATCAACCAACAAGTTTAGTTAGATCACTTTAACTTTGAACAAAAACAAATCATTATTCTCAAATTTTAGTTACTGCTTTATTTTATTTTATTTGTTATATTTCTTTGTTGTTAAAGTGTGTTTTATTTACTTTTTTATTTTTATTTGTTTCTTTTTCTCTCTTTGCAATGTTTGTTTAAAATACGAGTAAGTAACCGTATCCGTTCACAGCAAAGGCACTTTTATGAATGACACCGTCAAACGCCGAAGACCACAATAACTGATTTCTGTTGTTGAGTTGCACTCTAAATGCGAACGGTTTTTCGTTGTGTTGCTGATTGTATTGTTACCTCGTTTTATATTTTATTTCAGCTGTTTTAGTTATTGCTGGTTTGTTTATACAGTAAACACCAAAAAATTACTCACTATACATCTACACAGAAATGATGTCGTGAAGAAATTTCATTTATAAATGAAAAGAGTAAAAAAATAGCAGAAAAAAAGTTATTAATACTATTTGTTGGTCAATAATTTCATAAACTAAATTTACGTTACGCAAATTTTGAAGAAATTAGTTGCGCGCAATATTTTAACTTCTGATTACTGATTTTACTCCAATTTTCTAACATCGAGTTTTCATCACATTTTGACGTTCTGGGATTCGATTCTGACTATCTTCGCATTGATGTCTATATACAAACACTTTATAACTGATTGGAATCAAATTTGCCACATTCGAAAGATGTTGAGCTCCTATAGATGTCTTTAATTCTGAAGATTTCGAAAATTTTCGAAAACAAAATTTTTATAAAAGTATTTAAAACTACTAAATCTATTAAGCTCAAAATCCAATAAGCTCTTACCCAGAAAAAGATTAGATATTACTTTAAGAACTGCTTGCCATATAATGACCTTCTTTTTTGATTGCCAAATTTATTCACTCGCAAAATTTATTTACTGGCTTACAAAACATATTACAACAAACCATAAAAAAAGAATGAGAAGAATGAGGCCCTATGCTCCTTGTAGGAACGACGGGAACTTACATATATATGAAAGAAATAAATACTAATTGAACGCATTTCTTATTTTTAAAGCAATTTAATTGATGCAAAGGAAATTTAAATATAGCTAACTTCGGTGAATATTTATCTCCGACAGGAAACAAAATAACCAGTTCTCAAGAATTGATTATTTCAGTCTCACGACTTGTTAACATCATTAAGTTGGTAATCCAGTTGGGAAGTTCTTTTACCAAAAATGCTTAATTTCAAACTCGATTACCTTTTTTAAATTTTTTTGCTGACTAAAATCGGGTGATTTTTTTAAAGATATCGTTTACGAAAATGTTCGAAAAGTCGTTTATTTTCTAATAATTTCAAAACTCTTAGCCAAATCGATATATTCACTTAATACGGGATCCGATACACTTTGTATCGGATTCCGGAAATTTTACCAAAATAAGGGATTCCAATATTTTTTATTTACCGATAAGAGGCTTGGAGAAGCAGATTACATTTAAAAAAAATTATATTCACTCCTGTAGAAAATAGAAAAAGTTTCATGCAACCAATTTCTTTAGTGAAAATTCATGAATATTTCGTTTTAAGAATTAACTAATCACGTAAAATGTAAATTTCTCTGCTTGCTGGTTGGATACCACATTCATATTTTTATGGAACACTTTTTTAAATCTATCATTTTTCGACGGGACTCAATTCGGGAATGTGTTACATGTATATTTTATTCAGTTTCAATGGGCATATCTTGTGCGATCTGTTCAAATACAATATGAACTGCGGAATATGTCTAAATATTTCATTTCAAATTGCATTTGCTTTAGTGAACATAAGTGCCGATTTTGTCGTTTTGGAGGGAAGGAAATCAAACTGATGTTCCTTAGGAATGGATTGCTGAAGAATTTAAAGCCACGTAATTTCATTTTATTTTAGCAATATTATGCCGAGCAAACACTATGGCATTTTGTGACATCGCAATACTGTATACTGGTGCAATGTTTGTCATTTCCAATATTTTTCGTTTTGAGACATTGATTTCCATACAAAACGAAACATAATGGGAACGGCGTTGCACTATTTTAAAAACGACACCTCAAAATGACAACACAAAAAATGCCAGATGTCTACTCAGCATTAGTCAAATTTATTGACTATTCACTCGTTTTACAATTGACGTATGAGTATTATACTGTTCAACTAATATAATACTCATTCGCCTACTTATAAATACAAACGAATTGCCCAGGATCAAAACAAACAACTCTTCTTACTTTTTTGTTTACATCATTTAGCAATCGGATTAGTAATTCAGAAGATACAGATTTACACCATTATGTTTGCGTTAGGAGAATAGTTGCCAGAAGTAGCGGAAAATCCCTGCATGTAGGTATTTTTGTCACTAATATGAGAGCGTAAGGAGGAAAATCAAATAGATATTTCATTTTGGTATATAAATGTAAGGATTGATATATGTACACATTTTCAAAATATTGTTTGATCCAAAATCGCTTACAAATTTGCGTTTGCTAAAAATTATCCAGACTTTTATGATGTAAGAAAAAATTACATAGAATTTTTTTGGAAGTGATTTAGAAAAATTTTTCAAATGTGGACTTGACAGTGTTCGATTAAAAGAATAAAAATTACAAAGAATGGCGTTGCCGAAATAATATTTCTAATAAAAAAATTTATGTTACGAAAAAACTTAATAAAATCAACCATATGTGACCTTCTCCTATTGAATATCAAAAAAACCAAAAATAAGAAATATCCTGAAGAAGTGAACCGAAGGTTAACGAAATATCGAAGTAATAAATAAAAATATAAACAGACATAAAGCTAAAAAAAAGTTTAATTGAACGTAAAACATTTCTCGACTCCTAAGAAAAAAATTCTCCCTTTTTTCTGTAACTACATACGTGTTAACGTCACTTTAATACAATACCAACAATTTGTCGTTTTCCTACTCCCTCTCGAATAGTATGCTATGAACAGTATATTCCCTATTTTCTAAGGTCTAGAAAATTGCATGAGCCTGTCAATAGCAATCAGTTGCTTTCGACAGCAAACAGACTAGCGTCAATTTCTTGATATTGTATTGAAATGAAGTCGTCAGATAGTTACAGAATGAGGGGGATTAATTCCTAATCAAAAAATTATGAGATACACATTCAATATTAATAGATCATATTTGGTATAGTTACTTTTGTGCTTCACTATACATGTATAAATGTACATTTAAGTATTGTATTTTCTTACTATTTTTCTGTATGTTTTATTTAGTATATGATGATTTTATTTTTATTATTTCGGTGAGACGTTTCTCTTTTTTTATTGTGAATATCATCTTAATGTACATTTACTAACATTTTAGCAAGCAGCCATCCATCCAACCAACGAAATAACTGTTCGTTTGAAATTTGGACGGATTGCACCAAGGCTTATTCATATAAGCCTTTTTCAGTTCAATTAGCTTTGAAAAAATTATACTTTTGATGTAAAAAAAATTATGGAATATATGTGTTGAGAAGGGAAAAGAGCTGTCATTCTGTTTTCACTTTTTTCGTATAAACTCAAGATTTTGCAAAGTAAACTTTCTGATAGACGATTATGACTACCATAAAATGGATAAGTTTGACGACCAGAATCGTTATCCGTAATGAAATAGCAAATCAAATCAACAAAAAGCAAGTATCATATGTTAAATTCGTTATCAAATAAGGCAGCATTACCAGCTGAAATTTCTAAGCTTGCAGGAAAAAAACCCGTTACACTTTTTGTCCATAATAAAGACAATAAGTTAAGTCATATGCTTATTCTTTCAACATATTTTGTAAACTGTGTTTGAATAAATCCAAAAATATTTTTATGTTACGAAACATTTTAATTTATAGTTGAATTATCCTCGATTAATGAAATTTTTTATTTATTCAGTTTTTTCTAAAATATATACGGCCCTGTTCTGTAAACCGAATCAAAAAATTAATAATGGTCCTGCAGACGTGCTTAAAATCACAAATGATAATTTTCTTTCAGATATGATATTTGAGAATCTATATACTCGTACTAAAAAAAAATTTAAAAAATCTAAAAAAATATTTCTATTATCCTAGTTAGTTTTCTAAAATCGTGCAGTTTCAAATCGATCTGTTTAGAGAACAGGACCTATATTTAATATTTCAAAGCAAAACTGGTTATGACTTGGAATACTTTCAGAACTATTGGCGTACATGTCGAGATATTATTTCATAAAGTGACTCAGAAGTTGATTAACTTCTATTTTTTTAGGGATTATCAATCGGCGACATGAAAATCAAATACTTACTGCATTAGTTTTAATATTTATAAGATGAAAGTTCAAGCAGAAAAGACGATATTTGTGCTAATATGAAACCAGTGAAAATGTCGTTCCTTAAGAATAACTTTAGATTTTTTCGAATACATATATTTTGTTCTATAAGACTAATGGAAAATTATCAAGAGCTTAATGCGTCCAAATGTTAAGTGAACACCTTTTTACCAAACATTTGTTTGCGTGTTGGGTCTCAGATACAGTGTATTTATATATTATTAATTCAGTCGCAGTGTGTTCTTTTTCTTTTGCTTTGACTGTTGTACTGAACATTCTTTTTTTTCGTTTCACGATTATCTGCATCTGAAGTTGACTACTCTACTGCGACGACTCCAAATTCGTTAAAAATTATACAAAAAAAATTGCTTTTGTTGTATTGTAAATCGTCTATGCGACGTGTGATCAACAAACATTAAGTACATTCAAAGTGGCCAGCTCAAGTTTTGTTTTGTACCGGAAATTCCAGGAATTTTATGAAATATTAATTATTCTTAATATTAATGTAATAAAAAAGAAATACATACACAAAAAAGGAGTTTAATTAATTAAAAAAAAAGCAAGTGTATTTTAGAATTTTCCATTTTTCGAAATTTTATCAAAATCAAATCAGCTATGTGTTTTTTACTAAGTTTTCAGGAGAGCAAAAAAAATTGTTTTATTTTGAAACCTTTCAATATATTTGCATTTATATACATAAGTATTTCGTAAAATTAATTTTAAATAATAGATTTGGTACATATAGCGAAATTGCGTCAAAAATTACACATAACAAGTCATTTTGTTGTTCAGCTTCAAGAGCATTTCTAATAAAATGATTTTTTTATTTTAACACACAACTGTTTTTGTTGAATATTTTTTGATAAATTAATTAAGATACTTTAAGGTAGAATTAGTAAAATCGTATCGTGATGTTGCGTGTCAGCTGACAAAAACCGTACGATATACAATGCATGTTACTAGTTATAAAATA
Source organism: Tachina grossa (assembly GCA_949987645.1). Taxonomy (NCBI): domain Eukaryota; kingdom Metazoa; phylum Arthropoda; class Insecta; order Diptera; family Tachinidae; genus Tachina; species Tachina grossa. The sequence continues at coordinate 169,676,818 of OX465274.1, read as the reverse complement.
TGTGGTGGTAGCACTGCTGACGTAGGAATCTGCAGAAAACAGATTTTTCTGTAGCGAATGTCAAAAACGCCGTATTTAATGCCAGACAAAAAAAAAATGTGCTGTGCAAACTGTTACATTTTCTATAACTTGTGCACAAAGTTGAACGATACGGCAAGCTGTAAAGTAGAATGATACGATTTTACTAATTCTACCTTTAAAGTTTAAACGATATGGTGGGTGAATGTATAACACATCAAGTATTATAATGGTGAAATAAAGAAATTTCAAAAAGCTATACATACCCGATCACGTCCGAGCAACGGCGATGTGCAATGTTGAAATGAAAATTTTCACAATGAAAATTCATTCTTCATTGCAGAACATTGTACGAGACATATATGGGAATTTACAAGGAAAATTCCTCTTTTGTCACGTTATGATACTTGGTGACATAGCTTGTTTTTCAAAGAAAACTTATGTTTTATATTCTTTTTTGATATCGACTTAGAACGTAGTTAGCTCTATATTTAGTAAGAGATAGAAACAAATCAAACAGCATGGCTCTAAATTACAAGCTTAATTGATTGGTGGCGTAACGTGGCAGTTACGTAACGTAAGTGTGGAAATACCTATATGGCAAAAATTGTTTAACTAAAACTTAATTAACCCCTTGTGTTATAAGTTTGTAGTGTGTGTCTTTGTATCTGTGTATCTTTGTATCTGTAAAAAAATTTATTTTACTCAACTTGTTTTAGAAAATTTAAGTGTCCAATAAACTTATTATAAGAGATAAAAACAAAACCTGCCTTTCTTCTTTATGCAAAGATTGTACAGCAGAATCCCGATAATTCGTACACATTTTGGTTTCCTCGTTAACCATCGTCTTTTTAACCTCTTATATATCGTAATTGGCTGTTGATATCCTATTACAAGTACATAATTTGTAATGCAACGCAAAAACAATCTCACATTGGCGAACTCATACGGCCGTATGTATAGGCAAGAAGTTAGCATAAGTGGCAAAAATTAAATATGATCTTAACGAGTTTTGCCATACAATTTTGCATTAAAAATCACCCTAGGATTTAATAGTGTGTTAAAACTACATTATGCGCCGATTTTTAATGTGAAATTGTGTGGTAGAACTTCCCAGCAAAAAATTTCAAAAAAGGTAATCGAGTTTCGAATTAAGCATTTTTGGGGGAAGCACTTCCCTACTGGATTACCAACTTAATGATTTTAACAAAGCGTGAGACTAAAATAATCGATTCTTGAGAAGTACTAACTTTTGTTATTTGGCAACTTGTTCACATAATCTATTTAATCTAAGAAATCATTCTCCTCATTTAGCAACTTGTACATAATTTTTTTAAATTTTAGGTAATGTGATTTGTAAGCGAGTAATGAAATTTGGTAATCAGAAAACTAATTCATTATATGCCAAGTAGTTCTGATGATAATGTGAAATTTTTTTCTGGGTTGTTAGCACTTTATTCTAACTTAATGCCATTTTTTGCTTATACATAGGGCCGATAGATTCCTAATGAGTAATTTTATCTACTTGTGAACATAAGACCCCTCTTGCACTCGCAGTTAACTTTGCAGATCTTTAATTCAGCTGGTTGAGAGATGTTTTCCCCTTCTGTCTTTCTCGCAGATGAATTAAGACTTTGCAAAGTAAACTTTGCGTGTGGAAAAGGGGTCGAAGTGACGCACAAATAGAAGTCTGCTTTGCAATTATTAAAGATGTTGAAAGACTTTAGAATTTGATTTTTAATTTAAAAAAATATGCTATAGTCGGTCACCTTATACAAAATACACACATGTGTGGATAGTCATACATATATATGTATTATGTACATACATACAGACATATTTAGATTAAAACAAGAAAGCACACAAATCACGAGAAGAAAATAAAGATACAACAATTAAACACCAATAACATCATCTGCAAAAAAAAAGAAACAGTAAAAGCATAAACATAGTAGTAAAAAAAGCACAAAGATTTAATCTTGAAGTCACAGCTAGCAAATGGAGAAGGTTTGGTACTCTCATCGTAACTTGAAAAGAGCAGCGAAATCGTTGTCGTGTTGTTTTTTTTTTCTCGAGATCACTTTGGTTTCGTTTTACTTTCAAAAAAGGAAAAATTACAGTAAGACAACACGAAATACAAAAAACCGGAAATGTTACCCTTTTTCCTAACGGTAACTTTGCTTAGCATGTCGCTTCATTTTTTACGGATGGATATTTGCGAGTGTATGTGTGTTTGTCTGGACATTGTAGGCATCTTATTGGATTTGTATGCATGAATACACACAAGTTCATTTTGAACCACAAAAAAGTCAAAAAATTTTTTTTAATGCTTAATAATTGATTTTTAAAAAGACTTTTACAAAAATTTAATAGTATTTTTCTTTTTATGCCAAAATCATTCATTCATTTTGCAATTGATAAACAGAAAAATATGTACATATGTACATACATAAATACAGGGTGGGCCAAAAGAAACCAAGGGGTGTAAAAGTTTAATAACTTTTTTGTTTATTAATTTTTTTTTATTTTTTCTTTCAGATTATATAGACAACACTTGGAGAATTCATAATGGAGAGCTTCACAACTGAACAGAAAACCAGAACAATAGAATTTTATTATTTAAACCAGCGATCAATTATTTTAAGCTCATTTTCATTTGAATGGCTTTGTTAATAAGCAGAACTGTAGGTTCTGGGGTTCTCAAAATCCAAGAGCCATTCATCAACGCCAATTGCACCCCATCAGGTGTACAGTATGGTGTGGGATCACATCTGAAAATGTCATTGGGCCCTACTTCTTCGAGAATGAAGATGGAAGTGCTGTAACCGTAAATGGAGAGCGGTATTGGTTTATGATAGAAAATTTTTTACGTCCTGCTCTTGAAAACAGACCTGGTATGTGGTTTCAGCAGGACGGAGCCACTGCCCATACTGCCCGAGACACAATGGCACTTTTAAGTCAAATTTTTGGAGAGCGAATAATTTCTCGAAATTCGGAAATTATTTGGCCAGCGCGATCGCCAGATTTGACAGCACCCGACTATTTTCTTTGGGGTTTTTTGAAGGAGCGAGTGTATGTGAACAAGCCAGAGACAATCCTTGAACTCAAGGCAAACATTGTTGCAGAAATTCGAACGCTACAGCCACAAGTTTTGAAAAATGCTCTAAAAAGAGCCCATCAGTGCGAAGCTGAAAACGGTGGTCATTTAAGAGACATCATTTTTCATACTTAGTGTAAAAAAATTTCCATTTTGTATATTATATAATCTGAAAGAAAAAATAAAAAAAAGTTAATAAACAAAAAAGTTATTAAACTTTTACACCCCTTGGTTTCTTTTGGCCCACCCTGTATATAATATATATGTATAGGTATGTACTATACATATATGTGTGTATATAATCCTATATTAAACATATTTTAAAGGATGATCAAAAAATTATAGAGTAATGCAACATAAAGTAAACATAAGAACAGATTACGGCACTTTTCACAAAGTACAATTAAAAGCTAACAGGAACTTTAACTGCAAGTTTTGTATGGAGAACTGTCAGTTAAAGTTCAAGTTAAAATTTAATCACACATTGTGAAAAGGGAAGTTATTTGCTTAAGAAACTCATGAGTAGACTTAAATCAAAAAATTCTGGATAAAATCTAAAACCCTTCATATGTTTATAGAAAAACTCTCAACATGTTACTGAGAATTACGTAGATCTGTAAACATAATAAGCTAAAAAACTAAAACAAACATTTAAATTTGCAACAAACATTTATGTTTGAGTCTTCGCATTGGCCCAAACACACATGTTCTGATGTTTGCATTTCAAGTAAACAGCTTTGAAAGCTCTTAAATTTTTTCTTCTTTCTTTGCAAGAGAGAGAGAGCAAGCATTGTTGTCGCCGAAATCTGATTGGCTGTTTGTGCTCTCGTCGGTGTGAAAGCCAGGGATGATAAAGTTGGTACAATTGTACTTTTTTTTTGTACAATTCAAACCCTAAAAGTACGTTGGTACCCCGTGACTCATTTGGTACTATTTGAAAAATTTTCGAGACTATCCCTTGTTTTTTCACACCAAAAGGAAATGCGGATCATTTAAAGTTTATCCAATTTGAGAGAAAAGTAGCGAATTTGGTTTGTTGTTGAGAGCGACTGCCTTATTAGATATGCATTACACTTGTTTGGTTTTTTATAAAGAACTAAATTCTATCTTTACGAGTGTTTCGTTTTCAATATGATAGCATCGTTTTCATTTATTTTATCTATTGTATTATTATAAAATTTATTATCTTTTGCGAAACTAAATAAAGACAAATTTCATGCCGAAATTTTAACCCGGCTAACGAAATTCACTGCCGAAATTGTTAGTAGTATCGTACCCTTCATATTAAAACATATTCCCGAAAGAAAATGAAAATTATGATAGTATAAATAACAAGTTTAGTGCCTTGAAAAATTAATTGGATAAGCTTTCAAAAGTTATCAGGAGAATATTGCCAATTCTACACTCATCAGCGAATGTGGAAAGAGTATTTTCATAATCAAAACGAAGACTCGAAATTCGAATACAAACAAAAGTTTATTGAAATGCCTTAACACTTATTTTTTACGAAATTGAGTTTTTCAGTGATTCCAGTACATTTCACACAAATACACTTCGCCACAAAAATTAATTGCAATAGTTTAAAAAATAGAGCTTTTACAATCAGTTGTACAGAAATATTACAGAAAAATAAAATAGATTCAAATCGAATATAAATTATTTGCTGGGTTTTTTTGTATTAGTTTCAAAGCCTACTACGCTTATTTTTCTTTTGTGATTTTCAAAAATATTATTATTTGTGAATTCTCAAATAGTTCTTGAAAGTCTTTGCATAAGATAAGAGGTTTGTGACTATTCAAAATGTGTGGTTGAAGTCTACTGATGATTTGATACAGCAACAATGAAATATATAGACAACGCTGAACCACCAGCAAAATAAATTTCAAATTAAAATAAACTTCTGACAATATGTCGAATAATAAATTTCTTACAGAAAGAATATTACAGTTTCTATTGTGCTTTTACCTTCCCCTGTAAAATAACAATTATTTGTGTTAGGGCATTTTTACTTGAAACCAACGATATGTATTTACTGCCTCTTCCACTATCTCTAAATTTAATAATAAATTTTCAGTTTTGAGTTAATGATGCAGATTAATCTGCATATCATTCTTTTTTAAAAACAAACACAAAATTTCCATTTTTCATTAAGCCGTGTGTGTAAATTGAAAACTTTAAATTTGTGTTCCGGCAAACTAGTTTTTTTTGAGTTCGTTATTGGAATAAATGAGCGACATGTTCTAAAAATATAATAAAAAAAAGTAAAAAACACAAAAAAAACGAGTTAAGTACTATTGAGGTCGAAAAAGTACAATTTTAAAAGCTAATTGGTACGAAATTGGTTTTCTCATTTATCATCCCTGGTGAAAGCACAAAAGCTCTTTTGTAAAAGTTTCTTCAATGTGCTTATGTTCCACAGTCACATATTAAAATTCATATTTTGCATAACAATAAAAATACAATATGGCCAACACTTTTTTCAAATCTATTATCGCTATTTTAGTTAGTCCGTTGTATAATATTTATGATTACTAAGAGCTAAATAAGACACACAGTTCTAATTAAATTGTCACGCATGTTTGGATTTAATTGCATAAATTCCAAGTACCAATTTGAACGTTTAAGTACTTAAGTTAACCGGTTTCTTATTTCTAATTATGTTTAGAACAATTTCTTTTTGTAATAAGCGATGCATGTTTCTATGTAATTTATACATACATATGTATGTACATACAGTGAAGAAGACTTAAGAGATCACTTATCCAAAAAGTTTTAAATAATAAATACATACATATGTACATAACGATGGTCTCAAGTAGAAAGGCCCTAACTCGTATTTTTTACGAAATTGAGTTTTTCAGTGATTACAATATATTTCACACAAATACATCTCGTCACAAAAATGTATTTGCAATATTGTAAAAAATAACGCTCTTATGAGCAGTTTTACAAAACAGTTGTAAGGGCACTTGTAGTGCTTGATTTTATGTTTTTACTTTCTCCTGTAAAGTCACAGTTATTTGAGTTAGGGCCTTTCTACTTGTTACCAACTATTTGTACATACATACATATTAGCGCACATAAATATGTACATAGGTAGATATACTTTTGCCAAAATCAAAAATAAATTTCTTATACTTAAATAACAGCTTTTTGTCATGGTTTCAATGCCTGCTTTTTTATTACCTGATATATTTTAGTAAATTTCGTTTTTATTTTTAACCGCTATTAGTTTTGATAAGACTTCAAAAAGTGATACAAATACAGACATACATATGTATATATGAAAATACACACATACATATATTCAAATATATAAAATGAAAATTAAAAATACTTGATTTGTGCGATAATAATTGAAGAACGTAGAAACAAAGAGTTATAATATGGTATATTGTGACTTTTTCATATGCCTTTTTGAGATATGGCGTTAGATATGCGAGAGATACATATGTATAAAGAGGAAAAATCTACTCCAAAATAAAATACTTGACTCTTGTTCTACCCAGCAAGCTTCTCGACATTGTTTAGCTTAAACAACTACCGTATTCATAAAAAATATTTTAGGTTCATTAAGCGCTTATTTGATGCATTTCTGTGGGGAATTTTTCAAATGAACCTGTAATAAACCTAAAATATTTTTTATTGATACGACGGTCAGGGTAAAAGTCATAATATGAATTGCGTGTAAAGGGGCCCATTCACTACAACAGCATGCACGCGCAATCAAGCGACTGAACAATCAAGCTCGAACCATATAACATACCAGCAAGCTAGTACAATATTAATTTCAAAACTAAAATGCGGGAAGATGGATAGTCACATAGTTTTTGGTGCAATTATTATTATCAGCGTGACCGTTTGACCGACTAAAGTGGCAATTTGCCACTTTTTCCACTGCGTTTCCCCTTTTTCGACTGCCTTGCCACTTTTTGACTCCCTTTATTTAGGGTGAGTTATATGAAAATACATTAAAAATAAAAATTTTAGTGCAGTTTTCTCGTTTTTTTTTTAATTTTGCCCCTTTTTTGATAAATCCCCTATTTGGTGCCACTTTTTGAAAAATGTCATCGGTCACCCTGATTATTATGTTGCTCAAAAATTAGCAGCCATCTATAATAAAGAGCTAAAATTCTGTTTTCCATTAAAACAAATTATGCTTCAACAAATTATATTTCTTAAAGGCATGTTTACTCCATTACAACTTTGCTCAACAGAGCTAGTTTCACCATATGTGACGCGCAAAATACAAAGGGACCTAAGGGTAAAAACCGGTTTTGTTCAGGAGATCCATTTTAAAGATTTAAATAATTGTATCTTTTGTGTACCATCACGTCATAAAACGCACATATATCTGGGAGGGAACACTTTTGGGGCATGGGATCGGTCTCATTCGATGCTCAGATGTTGTCCACATCAAAAAAAAAAAGTGAAAATTTATTTTTTTACCCTTAGGTCCCTTTCTCTATGCGCTGTCACATATACTACACCAGCAAGCTGGTACCAGCATCAAAATATCAAACTATATTTGACATCGCTTTCGCATGCATGCTGTTGTAGTGTAAGGGCCCCTTTAAGCACAGATAAGCAGAAGGCCGCCCGTGAGCACTTCGTTGTGGTCTTTTTTACAGGTCCATTCATACAAGCATGCATTTTACTCTCTTTTATATTATATACATTGTATGTGTTTGCCTGTTTAAATAAAACACACATACAGCTATGATTTCGATGAAAAGTTTGTTTCATTACAATGACTTTTACTTAAATGACCGCCTTTGGATTGGTTGGATGGAGTGGTATCTCGGCAAAAACTTGACGAATGGACAACCCTGTATATCAGAGCTCGTCACCGATACCAACACGAGAGAAATGTATTCGCGTATGTGTATTAATTTGTATAAGAAGCCGATTGATTTTCGGGGCGAGCTGCCCATAGAGAAAACCGAGAGAAATTTATAAGCGTATGTGTATTAATTTGCATAAAAAGCCGATTGATGTTCGGCACTCTGGTGCCAGTTTGAACAGCCTGGGACTATAAACATACATATTTTCTCTTTGTGGGCAGCTCTGATATTCATATGTATGTATGTGTATAAACAAGTAAAACCATGAAATCTTTCGATCGATATACGAGGGCGGATCAATAAGTCCGTGACTTTTTGAATGAAACAGTTTTTTTTGCAAAACAAAAATTTTTTTCAACATAATCTCCTTTTAACTCAATACACTTAGTCCAACGTTTCTCCAGTTTTTGTATCCCTTCGAAAAAATAAGATTTTTCGAGGTCCTTAAAATAGGCATTTGTTTGGTCGTTGGAGCTAAATCTCTTTCCACCGAGCCATTTCTTTAGGTTTGGAAATAGGAAGTAGTCACTAGGGGCTAAATCCGGAGAATATGGTGGATGGGGTACCAATTCGTAGCCCAATCCATAGAGTTTTGCCATTGAGGCTGCACACGCGTGCACTCGTGTATTATCTTGATGAAAAAGAACTCTTTCTTTTTAAATCCTCATTAAATCGGTCTAATAAATTGGCATAATACCTTTTGAAGGTAATCGATGTGGATTATCCCGCGTGCATCCCAAAAAACTGTTGTCATCACCTTATTCACCTTGGTCTTCTACGGAGCAGGTACACCCGGAGAAACCCATTGTTTAGACTGCTGCTTGGTCTCGGGGTACAGTAATGGATCCATGTTTCATCCACAGTTACAAAACGCCGCAAAAACTTATTCGGATTGCGATTAAACAACTCCAAGCAATCCTTTGAAGTTGCCACACGCTTACGTTTATGGTCAATTGAGAGCAAACGCCGCACCCATCTTGCAGACAACCCATAGTATTTATCGAGGTTTTATTAACGGTTTTTTTTTCGCAAAAATAATGTTTAATGAGCACTCGAAATTCACTTTTTTCCATTTCTAAAATACACGAGGTTGTATGTGTTGAACAGCTGTTAAATTTAAAGTAAATGACGACACTTGCTCAAAATTTGACAGTAGTCTATTAACAGTCTATTATAATGGAAACACACGTTTTTAATATTAGGTGCGTTTGAGTACTTTTCCAGTCAAATCCAGTAACTGAGAAATTTAAAAAAATTACTCTCAATAAAAAAGTTTGCATCTAAAAGTACGCGAACGAAAAAATTTTAAAATCCAGTAAAAGTATATACAACAGCTGATTGACAATTTGGCGCTAAAAAAAAATTATACATACATATGTATGTATATTGTACTACGTGGTCCAATCTAGATGAAACAGACTAGTTACATCATGGTCCATGTAATGCAGCCATGGATCATGTCGTTTTCACACAAGCATTCAATGCAATATGGAGTAGTTTTTGGGTTAGGCCAATGTAATGCAAATTTGGACCATTTAGTCCAACCCTAGGACATCAACCTCCTTTTTTCACATATTTGGAGTAGTTTTGGCGTATTCCTACTCCTCTTTGGAGTATTTACATACATTATGGAATAGTCGCATTATCTGCAGAGAATATAAATACAAAACTATACATACATACTTATATATTATTGCTTCTGTGAAGCACTTTGGTAAGGCAAAAATTATGGCTTTTTGGAAGCTGAATATATTGCTTCTAGCTGGCTCATCTCGCACAAAAAAATCTCCTTATTCATGCGCAACAGAAGGTGATTCTCTAACATTATCTCCCTTACTCGCGGTCTCCACCTGACATAAAATGGCTAACTTTAACATTAACTTCTAACTTCTAAGAATTGTTAAGTGGTGAGTATCAATATACTATACCATTTTGCACATGCAACGATGCAAGACCATTTGCACAAGATTGTGAATTGGGCTATAGTTTTTATGTACTCAGATGCAAAAGTTACTAGCTTGCAAATTTTTTTTTTTACTTTTTTCTCTATTTTGTTAGAGAGCCTGCCTTATGTTAGTGCTTTTCAGAAGCAGTTTTCGATGCTTTTGTGATCAAGTAAACAATACATTGCTTCCCTCAGTTTTTAGTGCTTCCAAATCAGAATTTTTTGCTGGGTAGTTACTGGCTAGCCGCATGGAAAAATTATGTGGTTTTGAGAAAATCTATGAAGAATGTTTTTTTTAATTTTTCATTATAAAAATACACCATAGTATATTTTCTTTAATAATAAAAGTAATAGATACATATGTTTTTATTTGAACTTACGGGACTGGCCCGCGATGTCGACAAGAAACTTTCTATAGCTGACTTGCCGACATCGCGCGTCAGGCCGTTAAAGTTTCTAAACTTTTTACCCTCGACGTGAATAGTTATTAGGATGTACAGAAAAAGACAAAAATGTTTGTTGCCGCTTATACCAATCATCTCAACAATATTGTTCACTTCCTTTCAAGTAGTTCCAATGAGTGCATTTATTAAGAGAAATATACAAGGGGAAAAGAACTTTATATATCCTAATATATTCAAGATATCGAAAAACTGAAAACAAATTTAAGAAATGTACACATTAATCATATATAATCGATCAATAACTAAAAATAAAAATTTAACTATAAAAATCTATTAACTTTATTCACGTTTAACAACAATCGATTATGTTCTGCATTCCACGTGAAATTACATCGTTCGGAAATTGTTGTTATAAATACATATTTCCAACAATTCTATGAAAATTCCGCACGTTTTAATTTCCCGTGGAATACATAAAACATACCCTGACATCAAACTTAAATAAATGTAATATTGTTTATAACTTAATACATTTGTTTTTTGTTATTTTTAAAATTTCATCAAAAACCAAAAACTTTTGTTTCCCTTTACTTCTGTTTGTTTATATTTAAAAACATATGGTTTCATTTTACTGGATTTTACTGGCAAAAATTTGCATTTACTCAGTAAATTAACTGTCATTTTTCGCTCTCAGTTCGCCCTCTCATTTACTGGATTTTGTGTACTCGAACGGAATCCAGTAAAAAATAGTAAAAATTTGTAAAAATTTTTGAGTTCTCGAACGCACTTATTATTATTACTTACAATAAAATCTTTATTTAATTCAATATATAAAAGTGTTTAATTCCGCGGTCGGCAGCCCATACCATTACAATTTACAATTGTGTGAGTTTTAAGGCTCCGTTACCCGACTGTAGAAATCGCAGATGTAAGGTAAATGTAAACGTTTGAGCGCTTAAGGCTCTGTTAGCCGACTGTAATGTAATGTAAATGTAACAGTAAGAAACAGCTGATCGATTTTGTTATGTGAAAAGTAATGAAAATGGTTATAGAGATGTAACGTAGCGTAACCTACTTTTCATATAAAAATATCAATCAGCTGTTTTCTACGTTACAGTTACATTACATTACAGTCGGCTAACTGAGCCTTTATAGAATACTTAAAAACGTGGCATGTGTTTTCGACAAAAAAAAAACTTCTTTGTGCACACATACATTCATACTAATTGCATTGTGCCCAGCAAACACGCATTTTTTATTTTAAATTGCGAGTTTTTTGAAGTCAAACGCGAAAGTTCATATAAATATGTATAATATTTAAATTCATGAAATTCATTTTGATTGAAATTTACATATGTACATATGTATACGGACATACACACGAGTATGCATTTATGTATTAGAACTTATAAGTAAATAATATATAAAATAGTAATGTTTTAATTAATCCAAGATTTTTTAATAATTTCGCTGAAACTATTTTAATTTACTTTCTTTTGATGGCAAGATTTAGCCTGTTGGAAAAAACTAATTGAGTTTTTGAAATAACACCTTTTAGAACGAAAATGCGCCTAGAGGTTTTGAAAATTATTATTATTATTTTATTTAAATGAACTCAATTATAATAATTTTAATAGCAGCTGTAACGCTCAACCGTAATATTTGTCATTGTACATTACCAGAACAGATTTTGAGCAACTTCATCGGAAAGACGAAGTATTTAGCTCTTTAATTTCCAAGAATGTTTATGCTTGCAGTAGCACCTCAATAAAATCTTTACTTTCTCGTTTTATCCTTTTCTTATTAATGTTCGTACCTATTCATAATAATTTAGTTTTATTTACAAACAATATAAAGATGTATATTTTTTAACAAAAATACATACACATGTACATATACAGGACTTTTTGTTTGCTGGGTGTTTATCAGTATAAAAAAATCATATAAAATGGAAAACAGCTGTTCGAAACATTGATGAGAGTTCAACATCTTCACATTATTTTTGATTGCATTTAAAAAGTGCCAAAACTATTTAAATGGTATCAAATCATTATTTTATACTTACAAACATTGTAATGACTTTGATATTTAGTGAAATTACAATTTAAGCTTCATACACGTATATACATATTTACATTACAACGTATTATAATTATAAAAAATATTTATATTTTTATTATCATTATAATTATTATGATTATACGTACCTATTTTTATTTTTATTGTTATTATTTTTAAATAAAAATAGTTTTTTGTATGCTTGAATGTATGTTTGTACGCACATATGTATGTATATTTTACAAATTCATGTGTGTATGTACATATACATATGTGTATGTATGTATATTAACAAAAAATAAACACATACGATTGGCAAACTCTGGTTAGATTTTATAAAAAAACTTTTTTAGAAAACTAAATTTATTAAATATGCCATCTATGTATACAAATTAACCACTCAAAAGCTTAAATTATTAAAAGAAACAAAAGTACCAAATCAGGGCTATTGTGCCACACTCTCACTCAATATACATACATCCCATCACTGTCTACAAATGTCAAGTAACGTCGTCATGAAATTCTATTTTCTGCAGGTTCAGACGTTACATTTACGTGCCATTTCAGTCAGGTAAGCATTTGCATAGCTTTTCATGCAACAAATTCGATCAGCTGACACATTTACATTTACAGTTCTACATTTACAGTCAGGTAATTCTGCCTTTATACTCTTACCACGAGTCGGTGTTGCAAGTTAAATTTTCGTCTCATTTCCCTAACTTGAAATTTTAAATCTCCAAAACTAAACTTGATTTTATTATAGTCAGGAGAAACACTTAAGTTTCGTTTATGAAGAAATACATCTTCTCTTGTTGCTACGCAAATGTAAAGATGAGTAAAGAGAAAATTTTCTTAAAATAATTTAAATAAATGCTTGAAAATGCCTTTGCATGTCACGTTTTTTCATGCATGGCAACGTACGTTGACAAACCAAATTTTCTGGTTTGCCATAATAATTTTCTGAAAATAAAAAATATAGTACATTCTCACCACACATATTTCCTTATTGTTGGTAAAAAATTGTTCTCTGGCAACGCTGATTCTTAAGAGTATGAGATACACACAAGTTGTTCTCAGTAATGCGTGTGTACACATATGTAATAGAAGAGTATAAGAAAAGGCGCGGCGCCCTCAATTTGCCGATCACAGGTTTAATTAGATATCAATTCACGCCCACTCAGGTTAAAAGCTCAGCCAATAAAATTGTAGTGTTGCATGTTGTTAGAGTCGCAATGCATAAAAAGTGTTGCGTACTCAACAGGTGGTACTTGATGGGAATAGAATTGCATGTTGCATTTCATATAACTACGAAGGAAGTTCGAAAAGTCACGGACTTATTGATACGCCCTCATATATTGATAGAAACAAATTCTCTTATTTTATTGTTGTTTTCAATACAAGTTCCCGATCAAACGTTATTTATAAAATTTTTGTATGAGGTTTTTCCATGTTTTTAATTAACTGAAAACATTTTCACACTAACCAAAATAATTATGAAACCAAATTAGTTCCAATAAAAATTAACAAATAACACTGTACCACAAAAGCAATTTTTTACATCACACTTTAGATTTCATTTGGTTAAAATGAAAATCTTAGTTTGTGAGCTATGCTTGGAAAAAGCTGAATTGGCAACACACATAGTGTGGGAATATCCAGCTCTGGCTATTACATTTAAGCTGAGCTTTAACGCTCACATTTTCCAAAAAAAAAAATTATTAAAAAATAAAATTTCAAAGGGAAATTTTTGACACTAGATTTAAAATCGAAATTCGCGCTCAAACTGTTGTTAAAATTTCAATTGGCGAAAGAATGGCGTCCCAATTGTAGCTACTCGTATATATTGAAGCAGAGGCCTGGCATCTTTGACTTTTTCTAAAATCTTAAATTTTCTGAAAAGAATAAAACCTAGATTTCACAATAAAACAATGCAGTTCTTATGATATTCAAATATATTCCCATTTTATTTAAATTTAGTAATAAAAACTAAAAAAAGTTAACTGCGTACATTGAAGTTTAACAAATATAACATACAATTTAAAATAAAATTAAAATTTGAATTTTTAAACAAAATGGCAATTCCGATTATGTTAAAAAATCTTTACAAATGAAATTATTTTATTTCTTTTGAGAATTTTTAAAGCTTTATATATGACATGATTTATTTATTGTGTTTTCTTTTTTAATTTGTTAATCCTATTCTAAATAAATATAAATCGGTTTTTTTTTTTTGAAGAGATAAGTTAAAAATTTTTTTTTCTATGATTAGTGTTAAAAGGAAAAATGGAATAAATGAAAAAATATGTGGATATGTTGTTGTTTTTAATTCCAGTAAAATAATTTCGCTGAGATCAGGAATATATTTTACTATGTATTCGAGCGGCTTACCGTGTATACAAATGAAAAGCGAGTTTAGGTTTGATGAATGAATGAATGAGGTAGTTTAGACGAGAACAATTTTTAAGCCGCACAATTTTTGTTCTTTTCCAAATTACACGAGACTAATTCATCTGGCACAAAATGTATACGTATACACAGCTTTGTGTGTGTTAGTGTTTTTGGTATGCATTTAACACTTGCTGTTTTTTAATTTGTGTGTGTATTGGTTTTATGCTGCTAATGCGGGGTTGTAGCTGGTTGAAAAGTTATGCCAACCGCAAAACCACTCTCTTTGCCTCTCTCACCTACAAACTGGCATGTTATGCCAGCACAATTATGCCCGTGTAAAGGCCCAACTATAATATGAATAAGCTAGCTTAAGCAACTGTGCGGTTACATATAAAAATGTGGCAAACTATAATGTACTTAACAAACTTTTCGTCAAGTTTCGTCAAATGTCATTTGCTTAAGTAAAGTGCCAAACTGAACGCACATTCCGTAAGGAAACAACTGTTTGTGTATCTTTTAAACTCAAACAAGCAGCAGCAGAAAATATTCATTGATTTTAAATATTTTTTTTATTGTTTCTTATTTCAAACTCGGAAAATAAAGCAAAACTTTTATTTTCATTGTTTGTTTTACAATACATATATACACACATACACATGTATTTACTTATGTATATTCACTGTTGTACTTTTTAGTAGGCAAAACAAATAAAACAAGTAATAAGGTGATGGATATATTTATATGTGAATTTTTAATAGATTAGGACATTCTTTCAAGTTAGTTTAATTGAATTGCATTCATTTAGGAGTTATGAGAAGAAACAAAATTACTACAAAATTATTGAGAATACCTAGATGTGCAGCTGTGGCTAAAGAATACTTAAGTGGATGTAAGTACATTATGGTCACCTAAAAGTCACATCTAAATTGTTTAAGCATTTGACAGACTTATCGTTCAATTCTGACATTAGCTTAAGCCAGCTTATTCATATTATAGTTGGGCCTTAAATCAGCGCATTGAAAGCAAAATTGCACATACATATGTAAGTAAATGATACATGTACGTGAAACACATGCATTTGTAATTACTCTCAGAGCAAAATTGTCTCTTTATCTCTCTATACTTTGGCTGCGCCACAAAATAACATAACGAACGTCCGCACATACATCTGTATGTATTTGTTTCAATAGTGGTTTTTTCACTACAATTATATGGTACATACCATGGTATATTTGTTTTGGCTATACAAACGATTATACAAATGCAACCATTTAGTATGTATATGCACTGCACATTGTAGAAGATTAGTAACTTTAATATGAGAAAACGAAACAATATTTTGTTAGTTGTTAAATTCGAATATTAAGCCCCAATATTTATCTTGACCTTTGCACCGGTTTTGGTCATAATGCAAAGATATGTACATACTTATCGTCGGATTAGAATGTAAATCTGATAAATCCACTTGTTATTACGTATGACATTTGAATGCCGTTCGAAAGAGAAAGAAACGCCAACTCGACTGGCTAGAATATTTATGTTAAAAAACTAATGCGTTACGCTAATTTCTTACTGCCTTATTCATAATAATATTTCAGCTTTATTAAGCGCTTATTTGACATATTTCTATGGGAAATTTGTCAAATAAACCGTTAATCTTTATATACAAGGCAATCATGAATAAAATTCCGCGAGAAATTTCTCCCTTTTCCAATTAAAATTTTTTGTTTTCCCTATTACTTGCTATTGTTTGAAATTGTCCACCTGGAAAAATTACTTGCGGAATTTTATTCATGGTTGAATTCATAGAAAATGTTAACAGTTATTTGTGTCTCCTGTAAAATTTGGTTAAAGTTAGTTAGCATGTTTACACTCTAAGCCGACGATATATAAAAAAAATGTTATCGAATGAAAAGAATCAAACAATAAGTCAAAGTTCTTGAGGGAATAAATTTCGTAAAACTTCCTTCTCCTTCGCTCAGTACGATGTAAAAGTGTTATGAATTTTAATAAAGTAAACCAATGCATATGTGGAAAATGTAAATGGTATTAATATAATCATATTTTTGCTTCTATTGCATTAATTTTTAACAAAGTTCTATTTGTTTTTATTATGAATGTACATACATATGTATGTATATAAAAAATTATTGGTATATATACGACGGAACTTGTTTTAGTATTACTCTTTTATTTATATTTTTCTGTTAATAATTTCTTACCCATTTTTCCTTGAAGAATTGTTGTAATATTCTAAAATATTTAAATTTTTCCTTTACACCATACTATCTCGTGTATTAGCTCTTGGCACATAAGCTTGTTGTTCATGTTGTTGTTGTTGTGGTTGCTGTTGCTGCTGCTGCTGCTGTTGATGTTGCGCTTGTGCTCCGGCAGCAGCAGCTCCATGATTCCTCAACGAAGAATTACGATTTACATAAGTTCGAACGTTTTCTTCGGTATAATCGACTATATGACGTTTCTTTTTACGCGTATATTGTTGTTGCTTCAAATAAATTTTTAGAATGCCTTTGACCGTAATGAAAGTCAAGCCACCTAATAAAGTGCGATGCAAGGTATTTTCAATAGATTCAAATAGCAAACGTCCAACGATTGATGATATTGTTGGCAAGAGCAAGGCCCCACAAAAAACTCTGGTAGCTGAAACGGGATCCGAAAGTGTTGGTGTTGGGGGATTTTGTGCAGTTTGTTCTTCATCTTCTTCGCTGCAAGAAAAAATATAAAATTTATTCAAAAAATTTATGAAAAACGTTTTAAAGATATAAAGTAAAATTAAATACCGTTGTTTTTATCTGATATGCGCGGCGTTGGCAAGTTAAATTAAATACGTAATTTAGAAACGTTATTTTTTTGTAATGTCCTCAAACTGAAAAATTTTTTACTTCATACATATATTTAGAAGAGTTTTAACATAATGAATTTGGAATTAATTTTGTGACACACATCTTATTCCACTGCTACCTTTGTAAAAAATATGTTGATAGAACGAAATTTTGGCAAGTTACATTAAAAATTAGCGCGTTTGCTACCAATTGCAAAATTATGAATATTTTATTTTTCTTATAAGAATAATGAAAAAATTTTGCTGCAATTTTAACATTTTTGTTAAAGCGTTTTAGCTTTCTGTATACATTTTGTACTTCTCAATTTTTTTTAGAGTTTTTGTATAAACTCTTGAAGACAGGCATTAACAACAATAAGCATAAATTCTTCATAATAATTGATTAGAATCAGTCATACTTTGGTATATTTATATTTATATTTCGTTTATTTATTATGAGCTAATGAGATACAGAGTTATGAGATTTTAATTAAAATTAATATAACAATTAAAGCTAATCAGTTATATACTTATTTATAAAAATTATTAAGGCTTTATAAAGCCATAATAAGCAAAATTTTGTATGGAAAACTGCCTTAAAGTCCCTTTATAAAGCCTGAATAATATTTATAAATAAGACCTTTAATAAATACATACTCTATTAATAATACAAACTTTTTCAAGAAAATTTGTCAGAAAAACCTCAAACATACTTTGAAAAAGGTGTAATGAAATTTGATAAAAGAATCAATAGCAAGATTTATTTTAACTATTGTTTAATAAATATTTTATTTTTATTTATTTTCATTAAATAAAAGCATCAGATCATTTGCAAACGTGTTAGCTACATAGCTTAAAATAATGCGCCTACTTAACACCAGAGGCACTGCAAAGATGCTATAAAAATTAACAAAACGCACAATAGCAGAGTTTTAAAAACGGAAAAATTAATTATGATCGTTTCTCTTCTCTATATATGTATGTATGTACATATATCTGTCACTTCAGCATCGCTCTCAGGTAACGCTTTTGACCCAAGTGAATTGAAAACTTAATTTTCTCAGTAACATTTCAAACATGACTTAGTTTAGGTTAGGTTAGGTTAACAGGTTGCTGAGAAGAGAAAGTAAGTTTTCAGCCCACTTGGATCCAAATAACAGGGACCTGAGAGTGGAAAAGGGATAGTGGAAGTACAGTTGATGAAGTTACATACATATATGTAGATAGGGAGAAGCTTATCTAATTAATTTTTTCATTTTAATACTTTATAGCATTGTTTCAGCACCTCTGGTGTTAAGTAGGTGTATTACTTTAAGCTATGTAGTGATTTTATTATTTATTTTTCTTCGTTGGCGATTAATTGTTACAAATATCGACTAATGAGGGTGCTGCGATAATATGTTTGGATCTGTCGAATACACAATACGTACAACATTCCTCCCTATCGTGGTTGGCGTATTTCGACTTCGACGTTTTTGTAATATTTTAAAGATGACTTCAACAGTTTTTGTGTAATCTAATACCGGTGTCGTAGCAGAAGTCGAAATAAGCAGAACTTCTTTTTTAAGTTGAGTTTAGACTAGAGATGGGCGCGTGTCGCGTTTTTTATCGTGACACGAACAGCACGACTCAACACGAACTGATCGTGACAAAAAGTTCTGTACATAAACCAATAGTATCAGCTATGGTGGCAGATAGTAGCACCTGGCAGTGCCAACTTGGTGCCATAGTTTGAAAAGCTGCCCTTGAAAAAAATTAATTAAATTTTCTGATTTTCAATACCATACAAATATTTCGTGCGTGTTGTGCAGTATCTTGTTGACAAAATTTTTCGCATGCGTGCACGTGTTGATGGTATTATTATTCGTGTTAGTGCAGTGTTGGAAGAATTCCACATGCGCTCATCTCTAGTTTAGACCACCCATAACGTATGGGGCACAGATTTAATATATGTACATATATATAATAAATGTTCAAATGTGTATTATTCTTTTCAACAATATAGAAATGTATTTGTACATTTATATCTGACGTAAATATATAAAGTGCAAAGTGTTGATAGTATCACTGACCTCTGTGGTAATTTCGCTAGAAAATTATCCAAATAATACATACACGTACAATGGACGGTTAATAAAAAAAGTTTAATAATTAAACGCAGTGAACTTAAAACATTCCATTGTGCAAAATGTTATGAAACGCTTTTTGAGTATGAAGAAAAATAAGTGTAATATTTGTGCGATTTGGTTTGTTGTTTCCGATGCAATTAATATTAACTTATTAGGTGTATCAGGTATCTA
Organism: Tachina grossa; assembly: GCA_949987645.1. NCBI lineage: Eukaryota > Metazoa > Arthropoda > Insecta > Diptera > Tachinidae > Tachina > Tachina grossa. The sequence goes on along the minus strand of OX465274.1, from coordinate 169,656,925 downwards.
TAAACTCAATATTACTGCCGGTATTGGCTTCAACTTCAAAAAAAATATTAAATAAAATCAGTATAAATCTACTTACGGATATGGTATGATAAAATTCATCAGAGGCAATTTACGAGCTACATTACGACGATTACGTATTAGACGTATGACTGCGTCTTCCCAACGAATCATACGGCCTAGAACCAAAAAGACTGGAATTGCAGGAAGACCAATAAGTAGAATAAGCGGATCTCCATTTTCCATGAGAGCCAAGCCTTTTTTATGTCCCACAATCTAAAAATAATTCTTTCAGCATGTTTTAAAACAGTAAGAAAATATTTCTTTTTACCTGAAGAAAAGTAACAGCACCATATGTTACAGCTGTCCAGTATAAAGAACCAACAAAAATACCAGCTGCCAAAAATGGACTTACACGTTTTATTAGATTATCGAAGGCTTCGAGAATATTAGCTACTTTGCCCATTTGAGGGAAGACTATTAGGTAGTCTGTTTGGCATTGTTGACAGCTAACCGTGCGAAGAGCATTCCCTTTTTGTTTTTCATCTACCCAACGGTATAGGCAGCTCTGGTGTACCCACTTAGTTGAGCCGTGACATTTGCAAGGTTGAACCCAAGCTGCTAATCGATTATCTTCATCAGAAGCAAAACATATCCAACAGTTGCGCTCACTATCTCCACTACCTTGATCCGGCAGCAGTTGGCACTGTTGACTCTGAGACTGACTAAGATCACCATCTTCGTTGCGGCCATTGGATTTAGTTTTCTGAGAGGTCGAGGGCAAAGCAACAACAAATTGATCAATATCTTGATAAACTTGTATGGTTGAACTGCAACATTCATTTGATAATGAACAATTGGGATTTGCGTTATTTATGTCACCGGTAGAAGCATTTTTAGTTTCGGGTGTGGTCAATTCTTTTTTATCCGTCGCTTTATTCGCCACATTTGATTTCCCCGTTATTGAACCTATATTGGACTCAATTTTTGCCCTCGTTGTTATTCTGCTTGAAGTTGGCGAATCACTATTTTCTTCCATCGATAATTGTTTGCAGTGCGTCCGTGACTAACAAAACGTGTTTATTTTAATTGATACAAGTTTATAGTTTGACAAGACTAGAGTGACTTTTTAAATTTTAAAAGAAAAGCAAAGTAAATAAATAAATAACTTTTTACTTCAATTACTCTGCTTTCATTTTTATATCTACGAAATTCAATCACAAAATATAATTCAGTCACTATTCAGCAAAAAAAAAAGATAATATATCAAATTGTGACGTTTTCTTTTCGTATTATCTTTCTTATCAATTTGCCGAGAGTTGTCAAAAGCCTGAATTCAAGGCGTATTAATCATATTAATCCTGCGTCTATACCTGATAAATTTATATCACGACAAAAGTCAAAGTTTGTTGATAAATAATTATGTTAGCTGCAAGTCGTAATTTAGCTTAGCTCTAGCTCTAAATGCAGCCAGGTATTTTGTTGTTGTTTTGCTTTCGAGAACTTCGCGGCTATGGCATATATATATTTCTGAATCAAAAACGCGTTTCAGGAAATTTAGTACGGTTTCTGAAATATAAAATAGTGATTTTACTCCATAAACACTATATTAAGGTTTAATAAGTATTGTCTTGCCACACGCCGCCGTTTGGCGATTGCGTTAAATTCTTCATACTGGGATTTTGATAGCTAGTTCAGATAAATTAGTGATAATATGCTATCAAAACTAGAGATGACATCAATGCCTTGTCGTGTACCTTGCTTGATACATTGTATATAAAATCAGTTGATAGGCATTGTAAATAATTCTAGTATCTTGCGTAATGAGCATTTGTGATGCCGCTTTATAACTGTTGATTGTTCCTAGAAACAATTCCTCCATTGTATTGTTTTGCATAGACTAGAAATTCTATTCTGCATTGTTTAGAAGAATAAAATAAAAAAGGAAAGTTGATAGCAGTTGAATAGTTATTAAAATGGAAAATAAAAAACTCAACGGAAATGATAATTTTTTAAGTTTTATACAACTTCAAAAGGAAATGATTGAATCCTTTAAAATTGGTACTACTACGTATCCATCTGTACTTCATCTCGATGAGCTATTCGAATTTTTCGATAAGCATTTTGAAGAATTTCATCAAAAGGAAAACATTTGTGTTCTACTGACACTTATTCATCGTTGTATTAAAGAATGGATCAGTCGAGGATATTATATGAAAGATGACATCGGGCTGCTTTTGACTAATCTAATTTCGCAAAATTATATGAATGAGGCAAATGTAAATATTGCTTTTCAAATCGTTTACCAAGTTATGAACTCGATTAAAATTTTTGGTGACGATGATGTACCCATATCGGAAAAAGTAAGTTTTTATTTGTATTCTTTACACAAAATGAAAACCCGTCATGGAACCATGTATTAAATACATACGACTTTATGAATAAGCAAAAATTGGCTGAAGTTAGCAAAAGTGACGAAAATGAATTAAGTATGTGTTAACGAACTCGAGTTCTTCTATACAATTTGACATTAAAAATGGTCGCAATACGTAGTTTTAACCCACTACTAAATCCTAGCGTGGTTTTTAATGTGAAGTTTCATTGCAAAACTCTTTAAGATCATGTTCAATGTTGCCACTTATTTATTTATTTATTTCATCCACAGTAATACTAAGCCTTTTAAGCCAAAAAATATGTATGTATTACAAAGCATTTAATATGTACTGAGTAAATACAATACAATAATAATACAAATATATATATATGTATAAACTTAAACGTAAACTATTATAACCATTCAACATTATGATAACTTCATGCTAGTTTTTGCTTATACATATGGCCGACAGTAAGTACATGTCGTCCCGTTTACTTCAACAGCGCCATAACTCAAAAAATGCAATTTTTTAATTAATGATGTAAAATTAATCCTATGATATTCATATTTTGTAAAAAAAATATCTAGAATAATTACTGTGGGCCATTCGTTCTGTATTATACAGAACAGTACTGTATTTGAGAGCCATGTTCTGTATAAATTACATATTCATAAAACGTTGAAATATTCTGTATTTAATTTACTGTTCATTATTTGTTCTGTATATCCATTCATTCATTTCACTCAAAATTAACGTAGTTTCTGCATCAATTATAAAATAGTCGCCATAATCAGTTTTATGCAGTTTTTTTTAGTCCTAGTTTACACTATTCAAGTCTTATTGCTAAGCTGGTTATTTTGAAAGAACAGAAACATTTCTTTTCCCCTCGTCTCTCTCCTAACAAAGTAATCAGCAATAAGACTTTCTGGCACGGTTGCCAGAAATGCATATTTATCTGGATTTTTACAGATTTTTACCCTCCAAAAAGAAGAAATGCAGATTTAATGATTTTTGACCTAAAATCCCAGATTTTTCAACTCCAAATATAGCGAATTTTTTTCCCTAATAATGCTACTACTTCTAGCTTTTTTTATGTTTGAACGACTCACAGTTTAGAGAGTTACTATTTTTGAACTTAGAAGACATCATTAAAGGAAAAGAAGAAGTAACTTTGGCAAGCTTCTGGAAACGAGTATCTGATATAAAACGTGCTTATTCTGATTACGATTTTGCAGCCCTAGGTTTATTCAAATTGTAATGTCTTTACCACATTCATTTGCAAGTGTCGAAAGAATTTTCAGTCAAATAAGCTTGAAGCTTCGAAGTCCTTTGGATATTTATGCAACAAATTAAATTACTTTTTGTATAATTTTTAATATATCGGATTCATATTCTCATTAATTTTATATTATTTGCACATAGGTTAGGAAGAGTTTTGCTATACCGCATCTCCACTCTGAAAATCAATTGGACCAATTGTGATTTATTTCCACATAACTATGAAGAATTTTTTATTTGCTTGATGGTTATATGCATTTTGTTTCTCCTAAAGAAGGACGGGTTTTCACAAGCAAACTTTACCTTGCAATGTCTTGAGTTTCTAGAGAAAAGAAATCTTATTCTATATTCTTTTTTCTTCAACAAACTCGAGGCTTTGCAAAGTAAACTTTGCGTGCGGAAAAGCCGCCAAACTCTTCAGTAGACTTCAACCAATGTGACAGCTAATTGTTAAAAGGTAATTAGAAAGTAATAGTGGATTAAAAATCGAAGATGTTAGCTTGTAAAGATTTTTGCTTGAAGCTTATTCTGCCGTATTCATAAATAGTAATTTTGGTTTACAAAATTTTGTTTTGTTTGTTAAAGGTTTTGTAACCCAAACTAATTTTTATGAATATTACTTATTATGTTTGTGTACGTAATTCTTAACATATTGATAGTCGTCCTAACAAAAAAATTTTGGCTAAAGTCTACTGATGAGTTTCTTAAGCAGAAACGAAATACACATTCTTCATAATAAATAAATAAATAAATAAATAAATAAATAAATAAAGGCTTATATTCATAAACAAACAAAAAAATCGTGCTTGATAGTCATTTTAAGAACATTTGTTCTAAAAAAATTAAATAAAATACATTTTAAATCGAGGTTAAATTGTATGCATATGGGTTAACGAAAAAATATTTATGTTACACATGTTTATCCATATTTATGTTAATTTTTTTAATAAAATATAAAAAAAGATGTTTTAAAAATTGCTTTGAAGATTTTAAAAATAAAATGCAGATTTTGAAGATTTTTTGTGAAAAATTTTTAAATTTTGCAGATTTTGTCCTTAGAAATTCTGCTGGTAAACTAAAGCTTGCATCACACGATTGGCACAATGTACCAATTTTCTTCGGCACAATGAAATAAATTGATAAGTAACAGGGAAAATTTGTCTTATTTCTAAACTAATTGAAATACAATTACATAACTGCACCACACTGCATTGGTAATAAAGCCATATAGACGTATTCAAGAATTAATTAAGTAATAATGTAATTTTTGCTTATTACTTATGACTTTATTGCAGTGAGCCAACGAAATTAGGTACATTGTGACGATCGTGTGATCCAGGCTTAAGACTTAATATATCGCACACTAATAGGCTTTTCACACTTGCCCACATTTTCGTGGAATGTGTGGAAGATGTTGAAAATGTTTCATGTTTCGCTCATTTTTAATAACTTTGTAAATATTTTTTATGTCATTAAATTTAAAAAATTCCAGTGATGCCACTACAATTTTTTGTCATTTATCAGTGATGGCACTAAAATGATCAAAAGATGTTGAGTGGAACAAAAAGAGTTAGGAACATTTTACAAAGATGTTGAAAGATGTGGTTTTTTAGCCCTGTACATTTCTTATGGGAAATTTTCAACATCATCGCAAACTGATGGTAGATGTTAAATGTTGATAAGTGTGAAAAGGCTATAAATCATAAACATTCACAACTCAAAATGGTTTTGCTTTTTTAAAAATCATTTACATGAACAGACCTCTAACGACCGCAATTATTTCTTTTGCAATAAAAATTGCGTTCGCGTATTCAAAAGTTTTTAAAAATTTTTACTGAACTTTACTGCATTTTACTAAATTGCGTTCGTTTACCTAAAATACAGTAATGAGATCACAAATTAAGAGAGTAAAGTGACAGTTCTTGACTGAGTGTTTTGCAAATTTTTACTGCAGAAATTTGTCGTAGTAAAGTTTAGTAAGATAAGAACATATGATTCAAAATGTAAACAAATGAAAAGTAAGCAATTGAAAAGTGTAAAAATTTGAGAAAGGTTAAACAAAAATTGTGAAAGTCATTAAGTAATAATTCATTTATAAATCATAGTAATAATAGCTGTTAATATTCATATTTTGTAATATATTTTATTACACCTTTAGTTTTGCAATTCATTTTAATTACTCAGAGTTGTAAAACTGTAAAGTATCTGGGTACTTAGTATCGCACTTGCTTTTAAAGTAATCAGTAACATTAACAAATAGTCATGTATTTTTTATTAATTTAGCCAACAACAAAACAAGGAAATCAAAAAGAAGTTAATTACAAATATTACATGAAATAAATTACAGAATTTATTCTTAGATTGTCCGTCTTATAAAAATATTGTATCGAGTACTAATAATTAAAAGAGTTGAATAGTCAAAAGGTTATATATTTTTCAACACTATGTGGAGTTAGAGTCAGCTGTTTCTTTAATCTTACTAATTTTTACTATTTTTCCGTTCGCGTACTTTTTTGGCTACCGATCTTTTTGAGAGTAAATTTTAAAATTTTTGCAGTAACTACTCATTTACTGCATTTTACTGCAAAAGTAAACGAACACACTTATTGAAAACAAAAATAAACTTTCTTATTTTGGTGTTGTTTTAAATATATGTCGATAATGAGTTTTCACATTAAAAAAATAAGCGTTTTTTACTTATTTTATTTAAAAAGATGATTTTTCGTCATAAAACAATTTTTTTTTTTTTTCTAATTATTTACATTATATACAAAGATTTAAAACAAAAAAATCAATTTAATTAAAAATTAAGTATCAAGCTAAACAAAATAAATAATCCATTTTTTCGTGTCAAGAAACTCTTTTCACAAATACCTATAACTTTACTTTGCACTAATTTTATTAAATAAAAACAAGGATTTTGAAGCTTTAATAGTTGGTATGGCCACCATTTGTGTCTGCCACGCTCTGCAGTCTTTTTTTCATCGAGTGAATTATCTTCTTTAAGTCGTAATTGTATGCAACTCTTCCAATATTGCGGCCTTTAGAGCTGTTTTGTTGGTCCGTTGACGTTTGGCGAATTTTTTTTTAAACACCCACAAATTTTCAATCGGATTTAAATCCGGACTTGGGGCAGGTGTATCTATGACTTTACGGCATTTGTAAAGCAGCTACATTCTTACAATATGTGATTTGTGTTTCAGGTCATTATCTTGGTAAAAATTTAAATAGTGGTATATTTTCCCTCCCGAACCCGAAATTTCTTGCAGTTGTCGTCAAATTGGTTTTCAAAATATTTAAATATTGCTCAGGATCCATCGTTGTATCAATGAAGGCCAAATATATTACACCTTTGCTCGAAATACAACCCCAAACTATTATCGATAATTTTCAAAATTTTACTGTTGGAATAATGTTTCGATTTTCTAGCGATCTTAATGGCTTTCTTCACACTCTAGATGGACCGTCGTAGTAATACAACATTGTTTTGGTCTTATCGCAGAATATCACATCATCCCAATAGTAAACTGGATGCGAAATATTCTGCATAGCGAAGGAAAATCGTTTCTCTACATTTGCAGCAGATAGTAGTGGTTTTCAGCGTTCTGATCTTGAAAAGTATTTATTACTTGATAAAACTTGCCGAGCAGTTTCATGGGAAACAACAATGCCACACTCTTCTTCAAGCTCCTTTGCAAGTGTCCTGGTGGAAATGTGTGTTTTCTGTACCAGAAACCTCTGACAGCTCCTGAGCACTTGCTCCCAATTGATGGTTGTAATATATCAATTGTATTACATCGGTCGTTAACCGTTTTCCTTTCATTTTTTTTTTAACACAAAAAATCATTAAATAAACTGCGCACTCAAATAATTGTATACCAAATTATTCGTAAAAACACATACAAAATCAAAGCATATCAAAAATAACGGCATTTTATTATTACTCATCAAGAGTTCTGAGAAAAGAGAAAAAATAAACAACTGTTGTGCAAAGAGTTTCTTGACACTAACAAAATTGAGTAGTATTGGTTTTTGTTGAATTTTTTACCTCAACCGTTACCTATACAGAGTAGAAATGTGTATATGAGTTTAAATAAATTCAGTAAAGTGCGACTCTGTCTCGCGCACGAAGGGTTCCGTACGAACACTAGATATGTAATTTAATACAAACTTCATCCTATATAATATATAGTTTTGGCATTTTTTTCGTTTTTGGGGTCTTTTCGGTTTTTTTGTTTTGGAGGTTTTTGCGTTTTTTCGGTTTTGGCGATTTTTTTAAGTTTTGGCTCTTAGTTTTAACACTTTATTTTCTTGTTTTGGCGGTTTTTTTTTCGGTTTTTGGCGTTTGTTCATTTGGCGATTTTTTTCATTTTTGCGATTTTTTTTATTTAAAATTTTTTAGTTTTGGCGACATTTTCGCGTTTTGGCGATTTTTTTTTCGATTTTTGGCGTTTTTTTTTCATTTTGGCGTTTTTTTCATTTTGGCGATTTTTTCGAATTTGGCGATTTATTTTAGTGTTAGAAGTTTTTTTTTTAATTTTGGCGATTTTTTTCGTTTTGGCGATTTTGTTGTTAATGTTTGGAGATTTTTTTTTTTTTTTTGGTTTGGCGATTTTATAATTTTCTGTTTTTTTTTAGTTTTACCGTTTTTGAAAATTTCAAGTGTTTGCCTCTTACGGTTTCCAAGATATAGCAAATTGTCAAAATTACATAGTCAAAATTGCATTAACTGATGGATCACCCCTTAATTTTAATTTTTTTAAATTTTAGTGTTAATTGTTGTAGTCTGTATAAAAATACACTAATTTTACAAATTTCAAGTTTCAATATACAATTGTATGTATATTACATGGGATTTTAATATATTTCGTTGCTCGTTTTGGAACACCCTTTAATTTTTAATTGTCATGTATTTGTTGTTGTAGCGGCCAAGGTTCTATATATTGTGTCCAAATTTCAGGTCCGTAGCTCTCACGGTTCCTGAGAAAATACCGTGTGACGGACAGACGGACAGCGTAGCGAAAACAATAGGGGTCCCTTTCACCTTTGGTGTACGGAACCCTAAAAAGCAGGTAGCAAATAATAGTACAGTTTTTTTTTATTAAAAGAGTTCAAAATGTTTAATTATTTTTAGTGTACAAACTCATGTTGACAGACTGTAATTAAGTAAGCGATAGAAACTTTCTTGTTGACATCGCGAGTCAGGCCGTTAAAGTTTATAAGCTTTTTATCCTGAACGTGAGAAGTTATTAGGATGATATATTCAAGACAACGAAAAACTGGGAAAGAATTTAAAAAAGTACACAAAGTAAATTTTTTAAGTATTCCCTACGCTTTTTTGGGCAAATGTTTGCCAAGTGTGATCGTACCTTAAGAAAAACAGAGATTTGTATTTCCGTCTCCGTCTTTCTTACAGATGAATTACGAGTTGAGCAGCAAAAGTTGAAACGTGTGAACCGGGACTTTATTGGGAGAGAGACAAGGGAAAAATAAACATTTTTTTTCCTCTCGTCTCTCTCTCCCAACAACTTAATCAGCTTAGCAATAAGTGAAATTCGAAACGAAAGAAAATGGTTTCGAATTTAAATGTTATAAACATACAAATTCGAAAGCATTTTCTTTCATTTTTAATTACAGAGTAGACCCCCAAGAATTTCTTATGAGGTAGGCTTTCGAGGTCGGCCACTACGGTGATAAGTAGAGGAGCTTGAAAAGTGCCTATAGTGAATCAGCTTCCTTTCGATTTTTCTAATTTTTTCACATAATATTTTGTTTGTTCAAGTAGCTTTAAAATGATTTTTCTCTCAGCTTCTTTGATTTTCTTCAGTTTATGGATCGCTTTTCAAAACTGGGACTTTTAAAAACAATTTGTTACAATAAACTTGGCGCAAAATGTTTTATAATGACACTTTTCAATATTATACGACAAAAATACGTTGTCATACATATACATATGTATGTGTATTTAGCACTAAAATTATTATTTGTGTGAATACTTTTGTCCACTTAACATTCTACTTTAATTTATAAATATATTTCTTATAATATAACATACGAATATTTTTGTGAATATTTTACACCAAGGGGTGTAAAAGTTTATAACTTTTTTGTTTATTAATTTTTTTTATTTTTTCTTTCAGATTATATAGACAACACTTGGAGAATTTATAATGGAGAGGTTCACAACTGAACAGAGAACCAGAACAATAGAATTTTATTATTTAAACCAGAGATGAAAATTTGATTATGAGTGATGAAGCTCATTTTCATTTGAATGGCTTTGTTAATAAGCAGAACTGTAGGTTCTGGGGTTCTCAAAATCCAAGAGCCATTCATCAACGCCAATTGCACCCCATCAGGTGTACAGTATGGTGTGGGATCACATCTGAAAATGTCATTGGGCCCTACTTCTTCGAGAATGAAGATGGAAGTGCTGTAACCGTAAATGGAGAGCGGTATCGGTTTATGATAGAAAATTTTTTACGTCCTGCTCTTGAAAACAGACGTGGTATGTGGTTTCAGCAGGACGGAGCCACTGCCCATACTGCCCGAGACACAATGGCACTTTTAAGTCAAATTTTTGGAGAGCGAATAATTTCTCGAAATTCGGAAATTATTCGGCCAGCGCGATCGCCAGATTTGACAGCACCCGACTATTTTCTTTGGGGTTTTTTGAAGGAGCGAGTGTATGTGAACAAGCCAGAGACAATCCTTGAACTCAAGGCAAACATTGTTGCAGAAATTCGAACGCTACAGCCACAAGTTTTGAAAGATGTTATGGAAGATGCTCTAAAAAGAGCTCATCAGTGCGAAGCCGAAAACGGTGGTCATTTAAGAGACATAATTTTTCATACTTAGTGTAAAAAAATTTCCATTTTGTATATTATATAATCTGAAAGAAAAAATAAAAAAAAGTTAATAAAAAAAAGTTATTAAACTTTTACACCCCTTGGTTTCTTTTGGCCCACCCTGTACATACATATTTCTGAATGCAAATGGAATTTGAATTCATTCATCATTCACATTCATAGTACTGCAATTTCTTGGATGCTATTTATGTAATGAAAGCTCGAATTTATCATAATTCGCAACAGTCTTGCCATTCTGTTGTTTTTTCTTTACTAATTTTTGTTTGTTGTTGGTTAAGCATATAGTTATATACATACATACATACATACATATATGTTTTTATGTACTGTTTAATTATTATTATTATTTTCTTGTCATTTATATAATTTAGCTGTTAAGAGAATTAATTGCAATTGTGCCTTTAATTAAAAGTAGAGCTTCCGCCTCAAACTGCATTGCTTGCATTCATAAATACATGGAAATGTTTCCCGACCGTTGGAGAAACCTCGGGTCGTTGTGGTCATATTTAAAACATCAATTTGAAATAAATTTGACAAATGGAATTACAAATGAAATTGAAATCGACATTTTAATCCAGTTTATTGATAACTTTAAATTGCTCCAATCTAACTTTCATGATGAACCAATTCTCATCAGTGTCATTCAACATCTCCTCAAGTCTGACCAAAGAAAATTTAGAAAATGTGGTTATTATTTGATGCAGAAACTGTTCTACTATTTTATGGAAAATGTCAACAGCGTAGCCAGAATGTGGATGTCTTCGGATCATAATAAACAAATTGAAAGATCTTGGATAATATATATTACGATTTTGGAAAATCTCGAGGAAGAACAATCACATCTAATTTTGCCTTCACTCGAACATCTTGAAGAATTGGTAAACAGTAGAAATTTACAATCAACTTGGTTGAATATATTGTACGTGAGAATATTAACCCATAATAACAACTTGGTATTGCGTTGGTCTATTGAATTCTTCATGCGAAAGTTTACATGTTCCAATTTAAGCGAAGAAGTATTAAAACATTTATTGCAAGCAACTAATTCCAATTCACTGTTTAACTATGAGGGATATTTCCTCAAAACAGACTATTTTTTTTCATTTTTAAAAGGCGACGTTACAATTTTACTTAGATTGCTGTACGTAATCGAAAACTGGAATTCGGTACCCTTATATATTTGGCTCGAAAATATTAATAAAACACAATTAATATCATCGCTAACTTTTGAAGAAATTTTAAAGATTTCCTCTTGTGTTCGAAAACTTCAAAACTGTACTATTCGTAAAAGGGCAATAATACAGTGCCAAGAACTTTTTGAAAGCTATATAGAAAAAATGACAATGAAGGAATATGTCATGTATATAGAAACTCTATATAATCCTGCTGATAATTATCACTATCATCAAAAAGTATTTTACTCCAAAAAATCATCATTAATTGAATCTGAACCAGGGGACTCTATTTACAAACAACGATTTTATGAAATTTTTACAAACTCATTTTATGTAAATAAGGATCTTCTTTCATTCCTTAACGATGTACCGCTTGGAAAACATGGCTGGCTAAAATTTGCGCCATTTAACTATAAACTTGATGAATGTGATAAACATTGTATAAAAACTTTATATAATTTGGATTTAAATGTTATTCCTGCTTTTGATGTACACCAGGTCATAAACATTTTCAAAAATACATTGCTCGACTCAGCGCCACCTTTTGATAAATATGAGCTGATTGAATGTAAAAAAGCAGCAATTTCGTTTTACATTCATGAAAAGGATAGTTTTCAAATAGAAAACGATGACACATTAAATTTTCTTCTACTTAGTGGAATAAGTCACAATAGAGTAATTTCCGTTTTTGCAGAAAAACTTTTGAAAGACAATGAGCAAGAAAATCATTTATGTTTTATTGAGGATCTTTTAAAATTTAAATGTATAAATGTGTAAGTATAAATTTAGTACAAAAGTAATATAATAAAATGTAATCATTAACCCCCGACTAAAGAAAGGGGTGTTATAAGCTTGTAGTGTGTGTCTGTGTATCTGTGTGTCTGTCCATGTCCACGTACAGACCAAACGGCTGAACCGATTTTGATTTAGTTTTTTTTCTGTTTGAAAGGTGACTTGATCGAGAGGGTTCTTAGCCATGTTTTAAGAAAATCGGTCCAGCCGTTTAGAAGATATCGCATCTTCTCTAGATATATTCGGGGGTTTTTAAAATTTTTAATTTTTGTTATTTGTACATTAATTTGTGTATATTACAGGCATTTTGCTGTTTCCGATTATCTTAACAGGGTTTGTGATGAAAATTCCATAAAAAAATACATAAATAAATTATTATGTATTGATCATTTTGATCTATTATTTGATATATTCAAAGAAATAAATTTCCTCCATTCTGTTGCTGACGAGTGGATCAACAAATTAGCAAGTCAAGGTGATAAAAGGTAAGTTATAAATATGTATGTATATGCCAAGAATATTTATACAATTCTTAAAAAAGTTAAAAGAATAAAAGTAAATTAAGTTTAACTTAAAAAAAACGCAAATGATTTGTAGTTCTATAATCGCCAGAGATTCTTCCTATACATGAGATATTGACATAACTTTCGGTCGGTATGATTTTTATGCACGAAGAGTGTGATTTGTTTAGTGTTTTTTTTTTTAATATATTACATTATTACATCCTCGTAAGGCAGAGGGGATGCACTGTGTGCTTTCCCGCATCTCCGAAGCCTCATTTTTGTCTTAGTACTTGTACTAAATTTATTTTTGCTGCTTTGAACTCGCGACCGTCATTTGCTTTGTAGTTAACACATTAACTACTTCAGCCAATCGCACTCCTTTGAAATACTATGAATTTATTTGTTACACGCTTTTTGCAATAAAAACAAAGAAACGGTTATTATTTAATTAAACTCTTCTTTTGTTTGCTTTAGAATCGAGGAAGCGTTTTCGTTTAATCATTTCGGTTGGATAAATTCGCCCCTACGTCGTTTTTTTCTGTTCCAAATAATAAAATATCACTCGGACGAAAAATTTGTATTGGATTTGTTGAAATATCATAGAGATATTAGCAAGAAAAAGCCGAGGTATTTCGAAAATTCAAATGAACATCGTGCCAAGCTGAGAATTGCTACTTGTATTTATGCATCAACTTTCAAGAAACCAATAGGATCAGATATATTGGATGAGATTTGGAACATATTGTTAAATGAAAATAATCAACTGAATATTATATATATTTATGAGCAAATTCTTGGAACTAACGAAACTAGAGAAAATGTTATAATGACAAAATTAAAAGAGGTAAGTATAAAATACGATATTGATTTTGGTTTTATGAATAAATAAATAAAAATAATAATGGCATACATTGTTCAAGAGTGTTTCTTATAAAAAATTGCTCTAAAATTATCATTATTGCTAAAATTCGTCTTTAAAACGAACATGAAACGACTTTGTTGTTTTGTGATTTTTACACCAACATTTTCTTTAGTTTATCTATAAAATAATAGGTGTCCTCTAGACATAAAAAATAGTTGATAAAAAATTTAAATTCATAACTTTTCGTGCGATCAGAAACAATTTAAAGCAAATTCTCTCGTGTAATAAAGCGGCTATCAAGGCGAATTGATATAAGGTGGTCTTGATTTGCAACTCTGCGTATTCGCCTCGTATATTTGTTTGTGTAAAATTTCCTGCTGTAAAAATATTTCTTAACGTTTTGGTTCATTTGACAGCAGGGAATTTATGTCAGCTGGCGAATTAAGATCACCTTATGTGAATTTGCCTTGGCGGCTATTAAACATCGATCATGCACGAATCCAATAGGGATTGGTAAATCGAATTCGATTCCAATCGAAAACCGATTTTATATTAAAAAAAACCCGGTTTTTTGTAATCGATCTTACGTCTGCGATTTTATACTGAAATCGATTATTGGGCTATAAAAATCGATTTTTTATTATTATCAAAATTTTGGCAATTTTTTAAGTATTACTGAGTGAAGAAGATTGGTTTGATAACTAATATTATTCATCTTTATTCCGTAACTTTTTATCGACATCAATGCCAAGACAATATCGAAAAAAGGACACTTACTTTCTCCAAGGGCTAGAAAATAGCAAGAGTCGGTTAAAAATAATCAATTACTGAGAAAAAATAGTACTTAAGTGCCCTATTTTGACATTGCATGACGTTGATGTTAACAAGAACAAGTAAAGGTGATTAGTTTAAAACATTTAAACTAATAATCCTTAGAAGTAATTTCTGAAATTTATTTTATTTAATATAAAAAATTGCTAAACTAAAGCAAGTATATGTATAATTTTAATTTAAAAATTCAGTATTAATATCTAATATACCTATACCTTACTGAGTATGTACCTTACTGAGTTTAAAGTGTTTCGCTAAATTAACTTTGTGTGTGTTTTTAATGTACATAAATATGTTAACTTTTGTTTTTTTTTTTTTTTTTGTTATTTGAATTTTTATAAATAAAGATTATTTTGTTTATAAACTAGCCAATTTGTCTTAATCGATTTTCACGTACGATTAATCGATTTCAAAAATCGAAATTAAAAAAGTTGATCGAAAATCGATTTTTGAAGATATTTACCAATCCCTAGAATCCAACTGGTTCGTGCTATAGGGTATGCACGCATGTTTTCAAAATTTTTTGATATCTTGTTTCGCAATCGAGCCATCCCTACTTGTATAATGGCCTGGTCATCGAAGACAAAAACTCGCAAGCGGAAGTGTTTAAAATAATAAGTGCCTTCGAGAACTCAAAAATTTGTAGAAATTTTTACTATTTTTTACTGGATTGCGTTCGAGTACACAAAATCCAATAAATAAGAGGGCGAATTGAGAGAGAAAAATGACAGTTCATTTACTGAGTAAATGCAAGTTTTTACTGGACAAATTTTTGCCAGTAAAATCCAGTAAAACGACACCATATGTTTTTAAATGTAAACAAAGGGAAACAAAAATGTTTAGTTTTTGATGAAATTTTTAAAATAACAAAAAACAAATGTATTAAGTTATAAGCATTATAACATTTATTTAAGTTTGATGCTAGAAAAATATTCGGGTATGTTATGTATTCCACGTGAAATGAAAACGTGCGGAATTTCCATAGAATTTTTGGAAATATGTATGCACACATGTATGTATGTATTTATAATAACAATGCTATTGCATTTCCGACCGATTTAATTTCACATGGAATTCAGAACATAACCGATTGTTTTTAAAAGTGAATAAAGTTAATAGATTGTATTGAAATTTTTGTTTATACATATCGTCGGTTCGACGCTTCCTGGTTTGACGTATGGAACATTTAAAAAAAATTACTTTGTGTACTTTTTTTAAATTCTTTCCCAGTTTTTCGTTGTCTTGAATATATCATCCTAATAACTTATCACGTTTAGGGCCTGATCCGCGATGTCGACAAGAAAGTTTCTATCGCTTACTTATATTTAAAACAAAATCAAAATAAGAAAGTTTATTTTTGTTTTCAATATAAGTAAGATATAGAAAGTTTCTTGTCGACATTGTGGACCAGTCAAATAAGTTTAAATAAAAACATATGTCCATATCTATTACTTTTATTATTAAACAAAATATTCTATCGTGTATGTCATATGAATAATTTTTTTTAGCGCCAAAATTGGTAATCAGCTGTTGTATATATTTTACTGGATTTTACAATTTTTCCGTTCGCGTACTTTTAGATGCAAACTTTTTTATTGAGAGTAATTTCTTTAAATTACTCAGTATTTACTCAGTTACTGGATTTTACTGGAAAAGTACTCAAACGCACCTAATGTATTATGTATGTTCCAGATGCATAACGCAACACTCCGAACTTGTACAAAGTTACCCAAAAGCGTTGCAGATAACGATTTTTATGCAATTTTGAGAGCGAATGAGTAGAGTAATTTTTTTCATTTGATGTACAAACTTGCACGAACTTTTTCTTTTGGAAAGTTCGGAAAAGAATTAAATAATCAGCTGTTTTTTGTTTATATATGAAACTGAAAAATTAATCAGAAAATTTACAGAAAAAAGAAAACAAGTTTTTATTTAAAAATATATTAAAAAGCAAAATTGAAGCTTTAGTTTTAAAAAAACTTGAATTTTTAAGTACATTTGTGCATATTTCTCTCTTTCTTTAAAATATTATAGTTATTTTACGGATCAGTTACACGCTTTTGCCAAATGATTAAAATTTTTGTTTTTTGTGATGTTATGTGTTTTAAGCGACTAAAATCACCTAAATTGAATTTAAAAAGTTAGCAGCATTAGGGCCAATTTCACCCTAATGCTTCACTCTATTTAAATATCAATTCATATTTAAATGTCGATTTTGATTAATTTTTTTATGGAAAAATTATTTTTAAATATGAATTGATATTTAAATAAGTTGGTGAAATTGGGCTTTAGTAATTCAAGATGTACAATTATGGCTTTTTGCGTCCCAGCAATTTTGTCACATTCAGATAGTAATTTTCTTTTTACTCTCTTTAGTACGAACTGCACGAAATCTTGTGGAACACGCCTATTAAATTTTATGCTAGTTTGCCCGGGTATTTTCCAATAACTCACTTATAACCAATACAAAATACTGCATCATTTCGATACGTCTTCTTTAAAAATTGATTTATTCTACTGTTTTTTGTTGGAGATAAAACTCGTTTTATGAAAATGTTTCAATGTGATGATTTAATTCGGTTTTTGCATGCCTTTTTTGCTGGGATATAGTTAAAAAATAATTGATATTATCGCCATGTCGCCACGATGTCGACAGAAAACCAAGAAAAATAATCAAATTAGTTTTTGTTTTCAAAATAATACATATTTCAATTTTTCGAAGTTTAAGTATAGCAAAATAATTAAAATTGAAGATGATTTAAAAATTTTTGGAAAATTGCGTTCTCTCAATTTGTAAAAATGGTATGTATTACCAAATCAGTTTTGTGTATTTTTTTACTCAACGTACTTTCTAATCGCAATTTTACTACAATACAATTTCGAACAGATTTCTGTTCGAATCGGAATCACAAATATAATTTCAATAAAGAAATCTTGAAGTTCAACCAACAAACGAAATTCTACATCCAATTATGGAAATGCAAAATCTCATTTATTCGAACTTTCAAAATAATTGTTTTTGATCACACGAATAATTCATATCGTGATGAAATCAATTGAAGTCAATATTAGCTTTTGGTCAAATTTAAACTTAAAAATTTATATAAAACTATCATAACATAACATAATAATTAAATTTTTTGGAAGAAATTATAAATCTCACATATGAAACATAATTGGTAACCCCTGAAATGGAACACCTTTGTCATCTAACGGGAAATTATGCGCAATGCGTAATCTTTAATTCTATCATTCTTGCTTACGACATACTTATAAAAATTACATTATTTTAATTTCAGGCGCACAATTTGACATCTAGCCAACAAGTGTCTATTATTTCGGTGGCTTATAAGTTTTTTGAAGGAATATCTTCAACGCCGGAAATGCAAAATACAGTGGTTTATAATCTTCTTTCACTAGCAATGGGTCCCAATTTCCAAACTCGTCTATTTGCTCAGATGTCGTTGTATCAGCTCTTAAGAAACAAGTTTGGAAAGTATGTATGTACATATGTATTTTAGGAATACAACTAACTACCTTGTGAACAGTACTTGCCTCGCTAAACGCATTTAATCATTTTTAACTGAATGCTAGTATGTATTTAAGATCTATGAATCCCTAAAGTGCTTATACATAAGTAGATACAAATAAAGTTTGTAGCAACTATTCATTTTTATCATTATCCGCGACTTCCGCATGCAGAAAGAAACTGAGTTGACTTTAAACTGCATTTATACCAATCTTACCAAAAACAGAAAAATATCAAAGCACAAATTTTTCCCGTTATACCCTGTTCCCCGCAACTGACAGCCCTTTTACACACGGAAAGTTTACTTTGCAAAGTCTTAATTCATTTATAAGTTAATTTGCATAAAATGAAATGATATACCCCTTTTAGACACGGAAAGTTTAGTTTGCAGAGTTTTAATTCAGCTGGGAGAAAGACAGAAAGAGATAGTATTCCTCCCTATGTCTTTCACACAGCTGAATTAAGACTTTGCAAAGTAAACTTTCCGTGTCTAAAAGGAGTATAAGAAAAGTAAAATTACGTGGTCCTATTATATGAGATAAAGATAAATATCGGTACTTTATTTTTTTTTTTTATTCTGCCGACGTTCTCTCACATATTATGTCAGAGTTAATTGCAGTTGTAGCCAGTGTGGACACTTCTACCGATATTCGGTAGATTCTACCAAATATGTTTGTGAATTTAACAATCTACCAATTCTGCCGAACAAGGCCTGAAATCTACCGAATATTGTTATTTAGTAATTTAAGTCGATATATGTGTAAATTGCCTATTTTGCCACATAGTAGTGAGGCCGCAGAGCGGTCATTTTCTGTCATGAAAATTATTAAAACAGAACAAAGAAATCGGTTAATAACTGAAACTATAAGTAACCTAATATTTGCCAAAGAATTATGCCTTGGGGATGAAATATTTGTTCCTCCCAAGATTTAATAATTTTTGCACAAAAGTCTAAATTCATAAATGGATCTTACATATAATCTTTGTAGTTACAAATATTTGTCAAATAAAAGTTATTTTAGTAGCTTTATAAAACCTATGTACAAAAACTGAATTCCTGTTATTTATGTATATTATTTTATATATGCATAGCATATCTATATAAAGGGTAAGGGCAAATAACTGGGGATGACACTTTTTTTTATTGGAAATGCTTCATTGTTTATGGCAGTTTAATTTCCAATCACATGTAAAGTTTTAAATGCGCTTTTGGAACCTGTTTAAGCTTAAATTAGACGTGACATAGCCATAACGCCATAACCATAACCAAACCAAAATTCAATTGGTTTATATGGTGAGAGTTATGGCGTTATGGCGAGTCACGTATAATCGAATACAGTGTTGCTCATTAGTTTGGTTCGAACGGATGCTCTCTATGGCTATGGTTATGTCACGTCTGATTGAGCCTTTAGTTTGATACTCCTTTCACTTATCCTTTATATATAAGTACATATATTTTATTTTTAATGTTTCTTTGAATTGTTATTTTTTATGTTTCTCTGAATAAAAAAATTTTCTACCGAATTTCATTCAAATCTATTTATTAATTTAATTAATTTATCGATTCTACCGAATTTAAAAAAAATTAAGTGTACACACTGGTTGTAGCCGCTATGATATGTATGTGCAAAAAAAAACTAAAATATCGATATTTCTCGCTTTTTTAAATGGAGCATTTATTGTTAACAAAAATTAAGATCCATTTAGACATGAAAAGTTTACTTTGCAAAGTCAATTCAGCTGGGAGAAAAACAAAGGGAAGAATACTTTCTCTTTCTGTCTCTCTCCCAGCTGAACGAGGACTTTGCAAAATGAACTTTGCGTGTCTAAAAGGGGCGAAACTACATATAAGTGAAGTCTGCTAAAAATGGGCGAATTGAGCTGACATACATTTTTTTTAGGATAGAAGGACGGAAGCTGATAATTCAATCAATTGAAAATGTTATGGGAACAAAGTTGGGAGAATATCTTAATGATGTGCGACTTGTCTTACAAGATGACATGCTGGCAATCGAAATAATTTTGTACATAACAAATGCACCATTTGATGAAACTTCAGAACATTTGGATTCTTTGAAAGAAGGAATAACTGCTAATCTATGGGGAAAAATTGAATGTTGTCGTGCAAGGTACTTAAACAAATTTAAAGGCACAAAAAATGATGACACTACATCGGCAGACGCAATTAACGATCAAATTCAAAGAAAAATGAATCCAGTTGATCTTACCGAATATAAGAATTTAACTGCCTATCCCATTGAAGAAAAGTCGTCAGTGGAGGTATGTAATATGTATATTCAGGGCTATCATGAATAAAATTCCACGTGAAATTTTTCCCGGGGAACAATTCCAACTAATAGCAAGTAATAGGGAAAACAAAATATTCTAATTGGAAAAGCAAGAAATTTCACGCTGAATTTTATTCATGATAGCCCTGATTAATGAGGTTTTATTCGCCTATATACATTTAAAACTAGTGTTGTTATCGCGTAATTTATAAAAAAATACAGCAAAGGGCAAAAATCCGGACATTTTCTTGAAAAAGTAGTACTTGAAAATATATAAGTCGAAATTTATTTTCCCCAGCAATATTACTAACAATAAAAATTTAAAATCATATCGATGGTGTTGCGTAGAAAGGGTCAATCTCGCACCATTTTACATAGAATATTGGATCTTTATACCCAACATTATCGATATGTTTACATTAAGTTATACCTACGTATACACACATTTGATAATCAGGCTTATCATGAATAAAATTCCGCGTGAATTTTTTCCCGGGTAACAATTCCAATTAATAGCAAGTAATAGGGAAAACAAAAAATTTTAATTGGAAAAGGGAGAAATTTCACGCGGAATTTTATTTATGATAGCCCTGAATATTTGCGTACATAAAGACACAGAAATTGCACTTCAAATGTCGTTTAAAATGTTGGAAAAGGTTTATAGTACAAGAGCTCATTAAAAAGTAGTTCTTCGTCAGCTGAGATCCCAAAATCATTTAAAGTTCAACCGATTACACATCAAATACCTCTTACGGTAAGGCTACCGATCTTATATAAACTTTCATTGTTTGGTAAAAAAAATGTCTTATTTGTTCATAAAATGAAGATTTTGAACTCTTGCTTGAAGCAGTGCTATATTGTTTTGGCCCTTTTTACGCAAATCCATATCGATATTTTAAATATAAGTATGGCAAAAATAACAGTGGGAACTAAAAACGCTAATTATTCAGGGCTATCATGAATAAAATTCCGCGTGAAATTTTTCACGGGGAACAATTCTAACTAATAGCAAATAATAGGGAAAACAAAAAATTCTAATTGGAAAAGGGAGAAATTTCACGCGGAATTTTATTCATGATAGCCCTGATTAACTTGACTGCACCCGGTCAGAAAAATACTTGTGTGGCAACACTCTATTCTCAAATAGCTGTTGTTGTTTTTTACATTTACTTTCTTTTACATACTCTTACAACTACAATTTGAAGCTGAAAAAAAGTCAGCCAATGTAGTAGCAATCAAGAATGATAAAATAAAGATTACGCCAGCGCGCATGAATAAAAAAACATTTCTGCGCATGATGGAATTCTGACGTCACTCAGCCTGTGTTCTCATTGGCTATTAAAATTCAACTGTAGAACTATTACACGCACACAAACTCACATTTCATATTTGCTCGTTTTCTTATCTCTTTATTTTTATTTTGTTTTTTTTATTTTTCTTAGTTTTGCAGCCTTTAAACAACAACATGTAATTTTTTTCTTGGAGATCTCTCTGAGTAAATCAATCACAGGGCTGCCAACTACAACAAAATACATAAATTTTTTGCAAAAAATTATAAATTTCACATGTGATACAGACTTGGTAACCTTAGCGAGGGGACTACTACGTCATCAAACGGTAAATCATGCGCAAGGCGTAATCTTTATTTTATCATTATTGGTAGCAATGGTAACCCCCGTCTAGACTGGCAATAAAATCATTAAGTCCTGATTCACACACATCAGGCTTAGCTGATCAGTTTTTGTTCAATTTTCTTTTGAACCTGCATTTACGTTCATACACACCGTCAAGTTTGTTTCATCAAGTCTCATCAATTTGTGTTGTAGTAAAGTATTACGAATGACAAAACAAAAGGAAAAAGCAAACTTGACTGGTACGGTCAAGTCTGTACCCCTTTCCATTCTCTTTTCCTCTCTCTCTCCTAAAAACTCAAGACTTCACGACTCAGACCTGACGTGTGTGAATCAGGACTAACATATGTATATTGCAGCAAATGTCAAATTATTGATATTGCCAATGGAGACAGCTCATTGCCAGTACTTGCAATAATTGTAGTAATAATTGTCAACAGTTTTTCGTTGACAATTATTGCGAACGTAAAACGTCAAACTCGGTGTTAATTTATATTCGACTTTTCTGTATTGCGTTTGGCATTTCGATAATATTATTGAAATTCATAAAATATACATATGTATGTATGTATATTAAAAAAGGAAAATAGTCTCTTAAAAGCGTGTGTAGTGAAATAATTTTTATTATTATAAGTTTTTAAAAATAAAAAATTTTTCGATTAACCAGATATTTACAAGTGAATTATATTTTTATTCTGCACCTTCCCTGTTGAGTTTTTCCATATTGTGGCTACGATTTCCCGTAGCCTTAACATAAGTAAAGCAATAACTCATGTTTTAGACGAGGCAGTTTTTTGAAGCAAGTCTGAGTTTATGGGAGAGAGAGGAAAGAAGAAAGAGGAGGGGTACTGACTTGCTTGTACAGAAAAGTTACTTCAATTCTCTTTTGTTATTTCATTCGCAGCATTAAAACAATAGGAAAATTGAACAAGAAACCGTCTGAGTGTAAACAAACGAGCAGTTTTAAAAGAGAATTGAAGATAATTGCTTCAAGAAAAACTGCTAAGTCTAAAACATGACTAAGCAATATTGTTCCGCTATTCTGCCGGCGTTATTGCTGTATTGCCAACATATTTATTGCCAGTCTAGACGGGGGGTTAAGTAAGGCCGGGTTTCCATATGTGTGCCATGTGCCACACAAGCGTAAAAAAAGCGTAACCCCTAATTACTAATGAAAAACTTTTAGATTCAGACATGTATTTATTAAGTTAAATAGTTTCATATATAACCAATAGACAATTTTATAGAATCCATCATGATTGCAAACAGTTTGAATCAATAAATACATGTCTGAATCAAACAGTTTTTAAGTAAGTAATTAGTTGGTTACGCTTTTCTGGGCAAATGGCACACAAGAAATGCCAGATGTAAACTCAGCCTAAGAAAATAAAAAACATGTTGATTATTGAGTTCTTGTTTCAACTTTGTTATTTGTTGTTGAGCTTCTCATTTGTTTAAATGAAAGTTAATAACATAATCACCCTTATCGGGAATAAAAGGCGAACAGTTTGTTCACGTGAAATATTTCCCGTGAACAAAAATATGGTGAACAAAATTAGAAAATAGTATACTAACACAACAATAACGCAAACATTGGCGATCACAATTTTAGGGAAAGGGAACACTTTTCACATGAACTTTTATTCCCGATAAGGGTGAATAACTCTAGTTGTTCTAAGAAACTTTGGGTAAAGGTTCCCTGATGATCTGCATTAGCAACAGTGGAATGCGCATAGGATCCTGCTAAACACCTCAATAATCAATTTCAATGTATTTTTAATAAAAAATATTTTACTTAATCAGTAAAATATTAATTTGGGATTATTAGTGCGTTTAAAAATTTTAAACTTAAATTGTAACAATTCCTACAAAAAAAAACGCTAATTATTTAAAAAGTTACTTTTGTTATTTGGTTATAAATGCTATTACCTAACGAAAAGCTTCAATTTTGATGCCTCTAGGCGGAAGCTAGGAGTTGATTTTATACCCCTAGTTTCTTAGTGTAATATTCTGAGAATTTTGTGTAGATTTCATTTTTGCTAGACGCATGTAGCTTTTTTCTCACACGAACAAATCTCTAATGTATTTACATACTTATATAACCAGCAAAAAAAAGTGGTGAAAAAAAGTAGAAAAAGCACCACAACTACTAATACGAAGCTCTTCGAAATCCGAGCAAAAAGTAGTGAACTTTACATTAGCGTGCCATTGGAGCGAAGTATTTTGTTTTTAACAACCCGTGAGTGAATAAGATTTATTTTTATTTGCTATAGAAACTCTAAAATAAGGTGTGATTTTTTATTGGTGAAGTAAATCCAATATATTTTACATTTAGGATGTGTTTCTTAACCACTTTTCCAAAGCACTTAAATCTATGATTTAGGAAGTGGTGCTTATTCACTTATTTACTAACCCAATTGGAAGCTACTTAATTCTTAAAAGTATTCTACTCATTAAAATAATTGTCTCAGAAGAAAAAAGAAGGGAAATCTGTTCTAGTTTTCGTTTATTTATGAAGTTGAAGAATTGGTACTTTTAAACAATTAAATCAATCAATCAGTCAATTTATTAGCTTACGGGCTTGCTCGGAGTTTGAAGTGGTTCGTATCAGTAGTTGTGGTGCTTTTTCTACTTTTTTTTTACTGGGTTTTTATTTTAGAGGATAATAATAATAAAATAGGTGATTTGTCATTACTTTAGATATGTGATTAAAGATAACTTCATTAAACCAGAATAAAATGCATAACCTATTTTGGAAGTAATTTAGAAGTACTTTCTAAAGAAGTACTCATTTTATTTTTTGCTGGGTATATATACATATATATATATATATATATATATATATATATATATATATAATGTATATATTATTTGTGGAATGATCGATAATACTAACTTTTAAAAAATATATGGTCATTTTACCAGAATATGTGTAAATAATACTATTGTATTTGAAATAATACATATATCGGCCCATAACCGCCAAAAAACTTAAGCGACATAAACATTTTAAAAAATACGGCGCTTAAGCTTTTTTGGCAGTTGATGTATGGGTTATATTTGTTTAAAATCTGCTTGAACCAAAATTTCAATTCCATATGTAAACAGTACTTTAAATTTATATGTAATTAATTGACTTGTCCAAAGTCGGAATTAAAACGTAATTGAACTTATATGTATATATTTTATGTACATAAAAGGTCTATTAGACACTCATACTTGTCTGCAGACATGCACGATGGCATACTTTTGGTTTGCTATAGACTTGGGTCGAACTCGTTCACTAGTTCATTTTTGCCACAAACCACTGATCAAACCCATTTAAATTACATGGGTTTGATCATTGGTTTGTGGCAAAAATTAACTAGTGAACGAGTTCGACCCAAGTCTAGTTTGCTATTACACTGTGGAACACTGACGGCATACTTCAGTACACAGAAATTTTTGAAACGTAATCATGGCAATGAAGCGGAAAAAATTTTTCTTTTGATTTATTATATCTTTGGTTATGAGGTTGGTTTTTGTTCGTACAAATAGGAAAAACACTGCTGTTAATTATTGTTTGGTTTTACTTCATAACCATTTTATTTTTTAATTAAAATTGATATTAGAACTTAAAACAAAATACTGGATGTAAAAATTTACGTGTTGCCGGCAAAAGTGTTGTAAAGAAAAGAGAAAGGAAAAAATGGTTGATCAATCAGATTTGTTGAAAATGTTAGTAATCGGTACTGCAGCATGGTAGTCGGTAACACGTAGTGATGCCACAATATTCCCCCCCGCTGGGGCGGTCCTATCTGAACCTCAGGGGAATTACGACCCTTCGACCACTTGAAGTGGTTTTGGCTGGTTCTGTTGCGGTTGCCGAAAAAACAGGGCCACTGGAACATGTTGCGTTGGTGACAATATCATCAGAGACTTGTTGTTGCTTACTTATGCTGTCAGGTACGTTTTGTTGTTGCATACTTATGCTGTCAGGTACGTTTTGTTGTTGGATACTTATGCTGTCAGGTACGTTTTGTTGTTGCATGGTGCTATGTTGTGGAGCAGATGACTCTGGAGTTGGTACTTTATTGTGTACATCTTGACTAGAAAAAAATGCTGGTTTCAAACGGTCGATGCTAATATTAGCTTGACGACCTCTAATTTGTATTGTAAAAAACTTTTCGAAACGTTTCAATACAGGATATGGGCCATCATACGGATGCGTAAGGGACGGTCGGACGGAGTCGTTACGGACGAAAACATGAGAAGTCTCTTTCAATTTTTTTGATACAAAAGTCTGTGGCGTTGTGTGGTGCGAGGTATCAGTAGGTTTAATGTTTTGCATTGTTGTTCGAAACTCGGAGACAAAATCGCTGGTGGAATCAGGAATTTTGATTTGTTGAAAGAATTCGCCAGGGATTGTGATATGTGATTAAAGATAACTTCATTAAACCAGAATAAAATGCATAACCTATTTTGGAAGTAATTTAGAAGTACTTTCTAAAGAAGTACTCATTTTATTTTTTGCTGGGTATATATATATATATATATATATATATATATATATATATATATATATATATATATATATATATATATATATATATATATATATATATATATATATATATATATATATATATATATATATATATATATATATATATATATATATATATATATATATATATATATATATATATATATATATATATATATATATATATATATAGGGTGTTTTTTTAAGAGGTATAGAACTTCGAATTGAAATAAAACACAAGAAATCGCTTTAATGTCCATCAATTTGGCTTTATTGGAAGGATAATTTTATGCCATTAATGTTTAAATATGATTTTGGGCATGTGGCCGCCGCGGCTGGCTCGAATAAAGCTAATTCTACAGGTCCAATTTTCAACCACTTTTTCGAGCATATGGGGCCGTATGTTGGCAATAACGCCACGAATGTTGGCTTCCAAGTCCCCTAACGTTTCTGGTTTGTTGGCGTAGACGAGCGACTTCACATATCACCAAAGAAAATAATCCAATGGTGTCAAATCACACGATCTTGGTGGCCAATTGACAGGTCCATTCCGCGAAATTATGCGCTCATCGAATGTTTCCTTCAATAAATCGATTGTGACGTGCGCTGTGTGGCATGTAGCGCCGTCTTGTTGGAACCACAACTCATCCACATTCATGCCATCCAATTCGGGAACAAAATAGTCGGTTAGTCGGCTCCAATTGCTGTGCACGGTGGCGAATCGATTCATTCGGGTCCTCTTCAACACTTTGCTCTACAGCGGCAATTGTTTCTTCGGTGCGCACTGTTCGACGTCTCTGCAGATGCGTATTATCACATAGAGTAAACGTAGTGCGAAAACGATCCATGGTTAACCGAATTAATTGCTCTGATGGACGATTATGTCGACCATAAAATGGACGGAGCTTGCGGTAAACTTCGCGAACTGAACCATTATTTTCGAAATAAATTTGCACGATTTGCAAGCGTTGTTCTTTTGTCAACCTGTTCATGATGAAATGGCAAACCAAACTAAATATTAATCACTTGACAGCTGACAAAATGGCCGCCAGTTAAAAAAGTGATGCCAACTTAAAGTTCTATACCTCAATAAAAAACACCCTTTATATATATATATATATATATACATATATATAATGTATATATTATTTGTGGAATGATCGATAATACTAACTTTTAAAAAATATATGGTCATTTTACCAGAATATGTGTAAATAATACTATTGTATTTGAAATAATACATATATCGGCCCATAACCGCCAAAAAACTTAAGCGACATAAACATTTTAAAAAATACGGCGCTTAAGCTTTTTTGGCAGTTGGTGTATGGGTTATATTTGTTTAAAATCTGCTTGAACCAAAATTTCAATTCCATATGTAAACAGTACTTTAAATTTATGTGTAATTAATTGACTTGTCCAAAGTCGGAATTAAAACGTAATTGAGCTTATATGTATATATTTTATGTACATAAAAGGTCTATTAGACACTCATACTTGTCTGCAGACATGCACGATGGCATACTTTTGGTTTGCTATTACACTGTGGAACACTGACGGCATACTTCAGTACACAGAAATTTTTGAAACGTAATCATGGCAATGAAGCGGAAAAAATTTTTCTTTTGATTTATTATATCCATTATTTTTAAATTTTTTGTTGTGGTACAGGTCTTAATTTTTATTTACCACAATTTTGGTAAGCTTTTATATTCCTCAATGAATTCTTCCTAGAAAATAACATTAGCAAAAGACATTTTTTTCACAAATTTCCGATACGCACTCAGCAGTGTCAACAAGCGAACTGAATTTTTATATGAATTATGACGGACACGCTATTAGACGAGTATGTTGGTATGCGACAGACATCAGAAAATCAAAAATTTTTGAAAACCAAAATACATGTCTAGCATACTCGACATATGTATATGCTATTAGATAGTGAGTTTTGGTATGCCATGGTACATGTCTGCAGACAAGTATGCCTGTCTAATAGCCCTTTAAGAAATCGGTAATTTTAAAATGTAAAAATAGAAAATTAAAAGAAATGCAGTCTAAATGATCAAACAGAATAAGTCCGCAACTTCAAAAAAAAAAATCGTTGTCAAATTAACAAATCCCGTAATAAAATCTACGGCAGTAACTTCAAATACTCTCTAATATTTGTTTTACATATTTTCTTTTGTGCTTATTTTTCTTTGTAGTTTTGTAAATGTCTGGAATTTGTTGAAAGTATGGTGGCATTTTTGAGAGAATATATACATATTTATATGTGAATGCATTAGAAAAAACGCTGTCAAAATAAAATATATTCTATCTCTCGACTGCTTTCTGGAGCTATTTTTTGTGTCAATTTGTATGGAAAATGTGTTTATGCCGCAATTCTGTTTGATCATTAAAACTAAAATCCTAATTTTATTTTATTTACTTTTTATTTATTTATTTAGTTGTTTCAATTCATAATAAGCCTGTTCCGCCATAATATACATATGTATATATTATGGAATTAATATATTATTATATTATATTGTAGAATTGTATTTTTTTTTCTATTTTCGTTATAGATGATAGTTGTTGCAACTCTTATAGATAAACTACCGAACTTGGGAGGTATTGCACGGACATGTGAAGTACTCGGTATAAAAAATCTTGTTATCGACTCGAAAATGATCACAGAAAAAAACGATTTTAAAAATTTAAGGTATGTTTATTTAAAATTTTTTATGAAAATAATTTTAATTATGAAGTAATTAAAACAACGTGAAATTAGTTTTTATTGCCCTTGAACTGTAATAAATTTTTTTAGTAACAATAATTTGCCTTTGGGGTGTGACGAGCTCATATTTATGTGGAAATATTTATAAAAAATATTGTCAAAATTCATAGTCAAGCAACCAAGGCATATCTAATTAGGAGGTAGTCCTATTTCATATGATAACTTGCTTTGTATCTGACAAATGTCAAAAACTTCTTTTTGTTTTGGTTATGATACAGTTATCATTGTGTTTTTGACGTTCCTTGTTTCTTTACACACCACCAAGCAACTACCTGATTTACAGCTGTATTCATAAAAAAAGTTGACTGAGGTTTAAAATTCATATTAGTTAAAAAACGTTTTAAGGCTAAATAACGTTTTTTAAATATTGGTATTCATAATCAGTTTTTTAACTAAAAATCAGTTAACTAGATTTTTAAAAATATCGTAAATATCGCATCGTATCGTATTTGTCACTTGCATATTAGTTCTGCAAAACGACGATTGTTATACCCCTTTTACACACAGAAAGTTTACTTTGCAAAGTCTTAATTCAGCTGTGTGAAAGACAGAGGGAGGAATACTATCTCTTTCTGTCTTTCTCCCAGCTGAATTAAAACTTTGCAAAGTAAACTTTCCGTATCTAAAAGGGGTATTAACTCACAAAGTACTCGTGTCTATATTTGTTTATTTGTCGCTTTTCAGAGAAATATAGTTTCTATAAAATAAAAGATGTGTTCCAACTTGTATTTAATAAAACAATAAAAAAAGTTCACAACAAATCTTTGTTAAAAGTACTTTTTATATGATTTATTTTATTGCATATAAAGAAGCACTAGAATAACGAGCTTTATTTTGTTTGACTGTGAATGGAAACTGGATCACTCCTTTTCTTTTATATATTATTTTGGAGTATATTTGATATTTCGGCAATAGTTTCTATAAAAAAATTACATTAGGTCCGTTTGTTTACTTTTCCAGTAAAATCCAGTAGTTGAGTAAATTTTGTGTTATTTGAAAATTTTACTCTCAAGAATGTCTCTTGCACAAAAAAGTACGCGAACGGAAAAATTCCAAAAATTTTCAGATTAATCAAAACAGCTGATAATATTGTTGTATGTTTTTGTTGTTTTTGAAACCCATCAAATATATATTTTTGGTAATTGATGCATACATTTTTATAATTATAAATTTGTAGCGATATATACATACATATTTCTAAAATAGAAAAAAAAAGAGTGAAAGCTTAAGCTTGTATTTGGGTTTTAGCTTTATTTTTTCTGGGTAAATGGCATAGGAAAATACATAAATATTTGATTTCTGATACTCGGTACCCTGAATAGTATGCAGAAATAAGTATTCACATATACATAAACCTTACATCTCTAAAAAACTAAAGTAAATAACACAATTAAATTAAATTTGAAAACTGATATATTTAACGATATTATTATTCTTTAATTTGTTTCATCTTGAACATAAAAATTTTTACATTTGTTTTGTTAAACTTTTAGTTCAAATTTTCTTCTTTTAAATGTTTTTTATTTAAAAAATTATACTTTGTATTTGCTTACTTTTGTTTATTTTATTGAATCATATGTTTTTCTCGTCTACTGGATTTTACTCTCAAAAATTTGTCCAGTAAAAATTTGCAGACTCTCAGTCAACTGTCAATTTACTCTCAATTGGCACTCTCTTGCAATTGTTGTGTGTAAACGAACGGATTTCAGTAAAATCCAGTACAAATTTGCACAAAATTGCACAAATTTTGGCGTAAACAAACGGACCTATTGTTTTCTTCGAAATAACACTGGCATATGCATACATACATACATACATAAGTACACATATGTACATACAGTTAAAGTTCAAAATGTAAACAAAAACGAAGCAAAATTACAAGAACGTCATCTTAAAATTGGTTTAAACATAGGGGCAGTCAATTTTAAAATTTGCTGATTTACGCAAGGTTTAAAAACTGTTTTTAAGCTAAAATTCTATTATGAATACAATTTTATCGAATTTTGCTTAAACAACATTTGAAACGCTGTTTAAAATTTTTATGAATACGGCTGTTAGAATTTAGATCTATTTTTAATTTATTTAAAAAAAATCAATATTGCAGCCAAATGTCGTTTAGTTTTTATTTCATCGAAATTATTGAGATTAGAGATACCATCACCCGATATATCGGACTCAAAAAATATTAGCCGAATTCACGGTTGGACTTATAGACCTTTTACATTTGTAGCTTTGGTAAATTTTGTTGAATTTAAAGCAAAGCAACAACAATTTACCAAAGCTACAAGATGTAAAAGATCTACAAGGCCAACCGTGAATTCCGCTATTGTATTAATAACTTCCTCAAAAAACTCACCAACTACACCGAAAAGTTTACTTGTCCCTTATGATTGAAGATATTTATAAATTATACACTTACATACATATCGTGACCTTAAATGCAAACGGACGCAACTACACCAAAATTCGAAATCGAGTTTTTGACTGATTATGGTTGATTTTATTAAACTATATACATGCCCACGTAAATATTTAGACCTCTGCGATGAAAAATTACGACTTTACCCAGCAAAAAAAGTGAGGAAAAAGAAGTAGAAAAAGCACCACATATACTGAATCAAACCACTTCAAATTTAGGTAAAAAACCAATGAATTTTACATTGACGTGTCATTGGAAGGAAGTGGTTTGCTTTTAACATTTTTTAAACTCAATAAAAATAATTTTTTTGGTGCTATAAAAATCCGGAATTCGGGAGTGAAAATAATTCACTTCACAAAAGTAGTTAAAAAGTGCTTTTTATTAAGCGATTAAAATCACTTGTGTATGGTTAACTATAACTACTTTAACATCTAGCGTACACAACACTAATAACATCTATTTACAAGAAAATAAATCAACCACCACTAACTTCAGGTTATTTTCTTTTGGCAAAAAACTTGCCTTTGTCTTGAGCCAAACAAGTAATGAATTTGTAGAAAACAAAGTTGTGATTTAAAATGTCATTAGATAAGTATTTAAAAATAACTTCTTTTGCATCTAAAAATATTCATTAGCTACTTTCGAAGTAGTTTAAAAGTGGTCAGTGGTAAGGAAGTACTCGTTTTATTTTTTGCTGGGTATTTATTAAAGAAATTCAAACAGATGTAATTACGAATGCATCTATTTTTTATTATAAAAGCTTAAATATACATACATACATGTTAATGGTTAACAACAAATAAGTATCCATAGTACAAGTAAATTTCGGAGAACACTTTCAAGAATACTTTATTATTATTGAAATTGTAAAGTTTTTTGTTTCTCCTGTAAAAAATATAAAAGTGTAGTTACGTCCGTTTGCATTTAAGGTGACGATATATAAATTTGGTATTAAAATTACTTGCATGATAAGCTCCATTAGAAATTTTGATACAAAACGATGATTAAATTCGAATTTACCGAAACGGTCGGAAGTGTTAAGGATTATACTATATAATCAACGCAATTAAAAAAACTCCAAAGCCTTGATCACAGCTAAAGTGTGATATTTCGATTTAAATCTTGTTTACAAATAAAAAATATATTAACAATAATTATTATAATTAAAAACCTAAATATATTTAAAAAGAGGAAACAATTGTAATTTCTGAAATGTATAACTATAAAAAGGGTCTATATAACATTGTTGTGTTGGGTGGGGCGTTCCAAAATCAAAATAAATAAATAAATAAATTATGATATTTAGCAAAGCACATTTATTTCCAGGTAATATCAGGATTGCAAAAACAATGAAAAAATACAAAAACGAAAAAAACAACATGGTTTGTAGTTTATCCAAAATGTCAAAATAGAATTTGTTTAACATAATAATTATTCGTATAAACATGAAAAAAATTTTCCACGGCAGCTTCCACTAACAAAATTTGCAACGTTTAGCACTTTTCACAATTTTTTAATAGTTTTTTCATATTTTTAAATTTGTTTTCAAAGAATTTTTTTAATAAAATATTCTTCATGTTGAAATTTGTTTAACATTTTTTTTAATTTCCCTTTCGTAAACAATTTTTGAAGTTTCGGATGAACTTTAATTTGAAAAAAATACTTCAGCTGAGTTTCCGCTACTACCTGGTGAATGTGCCTTGATATTTAGAAATAAAAGAGTAAAGTACATATAATAGAATACATATTATTTTTAAAAAAAATTTTATTTTAGTATGACGGCTGAAAAGACTTTAAATATACTTGAAGTTAAAGCAAAAGACTTAAGAGAATTTTTGATTTCAAAAAAATTAGAGGGCTTTACTATTGTCGGCGCTGAACAAACTTGTAAAAGCCAAAACTTTGAAAATTTCAACTTCCCCGAAAAATGTGTTTTGTTGCTGGGGTAAGTATTAAAAACACTATAATATATAATCAACTACTCTGATTTACTCGCACTCACAATAAGATTGATTTATAAGTATAGGTTTCAATAAATACCCTGAAGGAAATGTCAATGGTGAAAATGTACTGAGTCGCTTTTGACTTTGTCACCAGTACTACTCTACAATTATTCCCCATATAATATTTACTTTGTGCTATAGACATTTAGCATATGCTTGTCATTGAAATTCTACTAGTAACACTAAAACAATTGACTAGATAGTGAATTCATAGTTCTTATGGGAACATGGAAACATACCAACCAGAAATTTACTGGTACATTTCCATACCTTAATTTATGTATATTGACAAGTTGTTGCAAAATCCACCAGAAATACACCACATCTGTTTTCTCTCTTTATTTTATACTGACGAATAAAAGAGAAATTGTAGACAATGTAACTACTACTAGAGTTTTAGTGTTGACATAGAGACACTTGGCCCCAGTCTGACTGCAGGGTATGAATGCGACGTCGACATTCATATTCATACCATACTCACACTCATAAATCACCTCATTTTGATTTCTAATTTCAGAAAAATACTATACTACTTACATTGATTCAGCTCACTCAACTCGTCCACTATACATACATACATATGTATATTTAAAAGCGGTGGTTTTGAATTAATACAATACAACAAAAACAATAAATAATCCCCCTTATTGTGAATGGCGTCGTCGACGTCACATCAAGACGACAGTAAATTTTGTCACTTGTATATTCTTTATCGGCAAAAATTGGATCTCTAAGGCCTTGTAAATTAATGGAGCATGTTAATAGTAGTCAATTTTTGTCGAAAAAGAGTACACAAGTGACAATTTTTAGTGTCGTCTTAATGTGACGTTGACGACGCCATTCAAAATAAGGGGGATTAAAAAAAACAACAGAAGAAACACATAATCTCATAATGAGAACTTTAATGGTAGGTACAGACTTAGCAACGTGTTTATGCAACCAGGCAGGTTGCCTTGTCGGTCGCATAGTCTGTAGTCTTGTTTATGGTTGCGTTCGAAGTTCCATTCGAAGTTTCGAAAATATCAAAATGTTTTGATGTTTATGGGTTGCATGGACGGTTGCATAAGCAAGTTACAAAATCTGTACCTACCATAATGTTCATATGCGAAGTGCCCATTGCGAATCATACTTATTTTGCACCGTCCATAGACATTAAAGGTATTCACGTCAACTCTTGCAACTGTGCAAAAATGCATAATTGCACTTTCTGACGTAAGCAACCCATTTTGTTTAATTGTCTATAAAGCAACACAATATGTGCATAGATACATATATTGTACTCGTATGTTTGTTTAAATGCTGAAAAGAAAGTGTTGGAACTTCGCTGATTAATTTTGTAATCAATTCACTAATAAAAATATCAATATTAATAATATTGATATTATTTAACAAAATTCTAATAACTATTTGAGCCATGTCTTTTGAAAATAGATAGAATTGAAGATTTCTTTATAATTTCTAGCTAAGAATTTTTAAATATTTTTTTAATTTTATAATTTTTTAATTAATTTATTTGTATCGAAAATATCTTGTTTTTTCATTTAAAAGAAAAACATTTAGGAATTTCTGCGTTGTAATTTGGTGTATGGTTGATTTTATAAGTACCTACTTTTTGTCCATTTTTTTTTTTTTTTTTTTTTTTTTTTTGATTGGCAATGCCATAAAAAGTTGCACAACTTTGCAAAATTTACCCTGATAATCTTGCACTTACTCAGACCCTGACAATTTTGCATCATTTGTGCAAAATAATTTTCTATGTGGTTGTTGTTATATTTTTTGAAAATTGTTCACTTTTGCTTTTCTGCAACAGTGCAACTTTTGACGTGAATACCTTTATTGATTTAAGGAGAGTCTAAATCAACAACTTCATAAATGTTGCTAAGTATGAGTTCGATGCGTACTTCAAACTTTCCAGTGGATATGATTCATAGGTAACATTGCAATAAGTATGAGTGCACATAAGTACAAGAAATTATGTCATGATTCAACTCTACACTTTTTCACTACTCATTGCTGATCTCTGTTTTGTATTTTCTCTCAAGCGATTTGTTGCTGTTTTAAGGGAAAAACATCAAAATATCTTTTGAAATGACTAGCTTTTGTTTATTTGTCGAAATTCAACTGTTATGATGATGTTCTTCCGCCTTCCGGCTAGAAAAATTCATTTATTTTAAATTTTTTAATCCATATTTGAAAAATTGTATGAATTTTTTGCAATATTTTTTGTAATACAATTGATAAAATTGGACTAAATAGTGCCACAAACTGAAAATAATTGAATTGTATCCACCTGAAAATATACGGCTATCGTTGTTAGAGCTATAGGCAATTTACACTGCATTTTCTCCTTGCCTGTGCAGGCAGGCTTTTTCGTTTATTGGTGAGAGGGGGTGAGAAGCTTGGAAAAACCAAAGGCAAGAAATGAAAATTCTTGGGGATTTATGACATTTCCCTTTGTCTTTTTTGTACTCTCAGCATTAAGCGTATATATAAATGTCAAAAATTTATGAATAAAAAGGCTTAGTGCTAATTCACACGGTGAAATTTAGGACGTCTATTTTTCTTAATTCTCTTTTGAACTTGCTACCAAAAATTCCTTGCATTCATACGATGTTTTTTTGGACGTCTAATTTTACTTCTCTTCACCCATATAGCCAATAAGTTAGAAGAGCAAGATTAAAAGAACAATAAGATAGAAGAGTAACATTAAAACGTAACAACAATAACAACAAGAGCAATGTAATGAGAAATATGAAAAAAAAACCATGGAAAACAGAAACCGAGTCATTTTTTCTACCCCTCTTTCGTGACGTCGAAAAATAGACTTCATAAAATTCTTCGTGTGAATTAGGTGTTAATGTAAATATGCGTGACTTTTCATAGGGGGCTTAAAAGAAAATTGTCAATACAAGGCATGCTAACGCTGCAGCCACACGTTCAATCGCTTTCAATTTCATTACACCTACTGTGTGTCAAAATTCCTTGAAATTGATAGCTGTGACATAAATTGATAATCAATTTCATTTTTTAAGTTCCACCGACGAAGAAACAATTCAAATCTGTAGCTTCAATCAGTGTGGGCTGTGACTAGCTGTTCAAATTGAAAATTAAATTGCCATATAAATGGGTAGGGGAATTTGAAAGCAATCTATTTTTCAATTTAAAACGTTTGATTGTGTTAGTAAAAAGAGTGTGAGTGTATTGCAAATTGAATGGAATTGCAAGGCAAAAATTGAAAGTGTGGCCCCCAAGTTAAGTATCGACAAATAAACATTAAATAACGTTATTTCAAAAGACTTCAAAGCCTAGTCTACAATTCAAGAAATTTATTATTCGACATAAGTTCATTTTAACTTTGTTTAAACTTATTTGCTGCTGATTCATAATTGTCTATATGAATTTCATTGTTGCTGTAACAAATCATCATAACATTTAGCTTATTTTATTCTTAACACATTTGCCTTTACAGACAGACAATGGTCATTATTTTGCACTTTTGATTTATCAGCTTTTAAAAGAACAAAATTGTTAAACTTTTATTTAAAAAAATTTATTTTTCAATTTTATTTTATGAATAACTAAGAAACCATTGATTTTTTTAGCTTACTATATGAAGATGATTTATCTAACCCTACGATATGTACATACATATATAATTATATAAATACATATTTTGCTTTATTTTATCATAGACACGAAAAAGACGGTATACCAGCACCACTACTTGGCGTTTTAGATAACACAGTTGAAGTACCTCAGTTTGGTCAAGTGCGCTCATTGAATGTTCATGTAACTGGTGCCTTATTTATGTGGGAATATTGTAAACAACATCTAATACAAAAATAATATTTAAGCTTTAAACTTTATCACAGTAATAAATATCCATACATACAGTAGCTCTGTCCGACTATTTTGATTTGAATATAAAAAATTTGTTTTGTACAAAGATTTTTAGATTATATGGTAGATAAATGAATACGGTCAGGCATGTGTGTGTTGTTTGGCCTTCGAAAGTTTTTCATCTCGTTCGCACTCGTTGACTGGTCTGCCACGGATAACTGTATACTCCTGCGGTGCATATGTGGAATTCCATGGACAGCCACGTTGTTACTTCTTATGTGATGGCATAGTTCCTGTATAGTCACTCATTAAAACGTTTTTAAGAATTTTGTTATCCCTCGAACCCTACCCATATCGTCGCTGTTTTAACTAACTGACCTAACTAACAACTTAAAAATTTAACAGGAGAGCAGTTTTTATGGTTGTTTTATATGTACATTCATTCTTATGGCTGCGTCAGAAATCTGTTTACTTATATAGGCACAAAAGTAATGATTACAGTCCTGAAAATTTTTGAAAATGTGTATTATGACTTATAAAGTCTAGTAGAGGACTTAACTCATTTTTCAAGAAAAATTTCAGTTAGGTCAGTTAGTTAAAACAGCGACGATATGTAACATTGATTTTTCCTACCTGTTTTTTTTTCATTTGTAATATTTTCAAAAATGGTTGTAAAAATTTATTTTTTTAACAGTTATTTATTCTTTGATTGTTTGTGAAGGAACTTTAAAAAAAATTAACAATATACGCCTTAGACACATTTGGTCTTACTTTTTCTTTCGAGCAGGAACAGAATCTACAGCAGAGAATGACATACGGCGGAACCACATGACCCATCAAAGATTCTAGACATCTTCCGAAAAAGAAACCCGGATCTATCAACCAATGATCGGAAGGTAGTGAATGTTTTCGAACCGGTTGGTCACAGAAGGAAGGCGATCGTGGTCCTCAGCAAGGAGACGTTGTCTCTACTCAGGGAGAAGCAAGAATTGGTGTACTATAGATTCATGGGCATCAGACTGCGCTGATTATAAAAGATGCCAAAGCCAACGCGGAGGCCATAGTTGAACCTGCGGAATCGGTAATTTCGGGGTGCTCCAAGCAGACTTGTCTGATTGGGGATTACATGCAGACAACTTTTCAATGCGGCAAAAACGACAGGTAACTGGATACAAAGCCTCATTAAATAAATTCAAAATCGAAGTCAGGAACGCAAAACTTGGAGAGAATTCTGCAATAATGTTGAATCCTACTCCGAGACTAGCAGACTGCGTAAAATCCTTGCGAAAAAAAACCGTCGATACCCAGCTACATCCAAAATAATGATGGAAACTGGACCACAAATAATACCGAATCTCTAAAGGTTCTAGTAGACACCCATTTTCCGAGCTGTCAACATTACAGTGATACGCAAAAAGTATATACATACCTCTCATGCCAAGGCACATGTAACCATAAACATTACTGTGGAGAAAGTGAAATGGGCCCTTAAAAGCTTCCAACCGTTCGAATCTCCAGGTCCGGATGTTATCATTCCTGCGGATCCACAAATGTGTGCTATGTGATGTTATTTTTATCCCCAAAGGAAGGAAGGCATCATATACCAAGGCGAAGGATGTAAGACAAGTTTAAATTCCTTCCTTAATTATAAAATCCCATCAGAGAGTATAGGATGTGCATATTAAAACAATCATAGATAACTCTCAGCCTCTCAACACGCATATACCAAGGGTAAATCGGGTGAGAACGTCTTAAATGCGCTTGTAAGATATATGGAGAAGCCACTCGAGCATAAAAACTATACCATGGTAGCCTTCATGGACATTGAAGGTTCCTTTAATAATATTGATCAGATGGCAATCATTCAGCGTCTTAGAGATCTGGGGCTTGACCGAGAGATTTATCAGCTAATTCAAAATTTGCTACTACGCAGAATCATCACTTGCATCATAGAAATAGCTATCATCAAAAGGCAGGCCCACAGAGGTACACCTCAGGGTGGTGTGCTATCACCCCTGTTGTGAAATGTGACGTTCAACAATCTGCTCAAAAAAATGGAATCCATGAATATTAAACACTGAACGGAGCCGTATTGGTTTTCACGGACGGTTCAAAATAAGGAATACGTATGTTACGTTACATTCTTATTTAGCAACTCTGAGTGTTTTATCCTTTTATCTGTTGATATTTATGATCAGGCAACACTGCCTGTATATCGTTCTTTCTTATGCCTTGCCATTATTTTTATGATAGTTAATAAATGCAATCAAGAGAAGTAAAACGTATATTCTGATTTAACTCGGTATTTTCATCCTAATAAATACAGAAGTGAGACATGGTCTTCTATGAGGGAAAACGAGGATTGGAAAAAAGTATGTATCGCTAATTCACCCGAAAAGTTTCGTGTCGTAGATTTAAAAAAAGTGTGTCGCAGATTTTAATAAAAGAAAACGTGTGTTGAAAAACTCATTTGTAAAGAAAGTGTGAACAAACGTTTGTCGCTTATTCATAGACACAAGAAGAATAATTGATTAAAAAAAAATTATAATGGAGGCAAAGGTAGTGGATCTCAAGAAAAAACTACAAATTCGAGGATTGAAAACAACAGACAATAAGGCAGAGCTGGTATCCAGATTCCAATAGTTCGAGGCAGAAAATCCAGATTACATTGAAAGAGAGTCAACATCAGAGGAAACTTTGTATGGGTTCGACGAAGGAGCTACTTCCAGTAATATTAACCCTGAAGTATTAGAATCACTAAAGAATATAAATTACCTTCTGGAAGCGGTATCAACAATAGGGACAAAGATTGCGGCTATGGATAGGGAAAAGGAGAGGGCAGAGGTAGTAAGGCAGGAAGTCATACAGCAAGGTCATAAATTGGTCATGGAAATGCACAAACAAGTATTACAACAACAACGGGGAAAACCAGTATAATTTAAATTCGAACGCCAGAGAATGTGAGTATGATAGAAGAAGAGCAGTAAAGATAGAACACAGCAGGGATGGCAAAGTTGGTACAATTGTATCTTTTTCGGTACTATTCAAACTCGGGAAATACAATAGTACACCAATGACTAATTAAGTACATTTAAGGAATTTCCCCAGTTTCACTCCGCATTTATTTTCAACCGATTGCATATGTCAATTTCCACTTTTGAACAATGAAACTCATATTCTGCTCACTTGAAAACAGTCCTGTGAAAGCAAAACGCAGCGAGAAAATAAAAAAAATGTGAACTTGTCATTTTCAAAATATTTTTTTTTTTTTCTAAATTCGGATGCTAGAGAAAATGCTATTAACTTGTATATTTTAAATTTCAACTTAAACAGGTGTAACCATATGCTTTAACATCCCAACTTACAACCAAATTTGTGAAAACGATTCGGTAGTCAGAACAATATGTAATTTGAACTAAAAAAATCTTTTAGTACAATTAAGGTCAAAAAGTAAAATTTTTGAGAGTTGTGAGTACAATTTTAAAATTCTCATAACATATATAATTCTGCATAACATATCGCTAAAAAAAACTACTATGAAATCAAAGAAATTATATTGTAAAAAGTGCAACACAAACGGTCACGAAGCAGATATATAGGTGCACGTCACGATCTGTCAATTTAATAGACAGCCATAATGACTATATGAAAAACTGAAATTGAAACTGAAAAAGAATAAGATATATTTAAAATATATGAAAAAAAAATAAGTATAATGCTTTTATTGACTCCGGAAGGGGTAAATCGCTGATTTCTAAACGTAACATCAAAATGTGAGAGACCGTTCGAAAAATGCAATGAAAAATTATACAGGTTCGCTGGTGGAGAGTATGTGTGCCGCGAAAAATTTAAAACAGTGTTAAAAAATGATGATTTGAATGTAAAAGCGTAATTTTTGTTAGTTGACGATGAAGCAATGCAGTACGATATAGTAATCGGAAGAGAAATTTTATCTAAAAATAGGGTTATCATGGAAAAGGGACAATGTCACGCAATTGCACTTAAAGGTGAGAAACTAGAAGTAAATGAATCCCTAAATGAGAAAGAAAAGTGTAAGTTGTAAAATTTGCTTGAAAAATACTCGCAGTGTTTCGCGGAAAACTTAAATGAGATCCGCAAGTGTAATGTTACTGAACTGAAAATAAAAGTTAATTTCGACGGACCAGTAGCAAGTAAACCGTATAATATCCCCATTCCAAAAAAAAAACGGTCGAAAAGATAACAAATGAATTATTAGAGGTGAATATAATTCGTCCTACCGTATCGTTGTACGCATCACCAATCGTACTTGTAGCAACAAAATGATGAAGACCGCCTATGTGTCGACTATCGCATATTAAATTCGATCACAGAGAAGCAACTTTGGCTTATGCCAACAGTGGAAGGTGTTTTGCAATCGCTATCAGGTAAGAAATATTTCACTGTACTGGACATGATGTCCGGGTATTACCAAATCCCAATTAGCGAAAATTCAGAACAATATACAGCGTTCGTTACACATAATGGGCATTTCGAGTACAATAGAATGCCATTCGGGCTAAGAAATGTCTTATGTACTTTTCAAAAAATGATGTCCGTCATCCTGGAACCAATTAAGGATCGTAAGCTATGTTGATGAAGTAATCGTGGCATCGTTTTGGGTTGATGAAAATTTGCAAAAGCTGGAGAAATTTATGAAAATTATTAATAAACATGGCCTAACCCTTCGACTGTCGAAATGTTCGTTTTTAAAGAACTGCGTCACCTTCTTGGGACACGAATTGAATGAAAATGGTCTGAGGCCGGGAAAAATTAAAACGATGGCAGTAAAGAATTTTCCTGTCCCACAAAACGCGATGGAAATATACGTTTTATTGACTGGATATTTCTGCAAATTTATTTTAAACTACGCATTAATAGCAGCTCCTCCAACTCAGCTAAAACGGAAAAATATAAAATTTGAATGGACTGAGGAATGTGCTGAAGCTTTTGACAAAATTATCAGATTATTAACGAGCGATCCAGTTTTAGACATCTACGGTGTAAACAAAAAGCACGAGCTGCATACCGATGCATGTTCCGTAGGGGTAACTGGTATTTTACTGCAACGGGATGAGCGAGAGCACTTGAAACCTATAGCATACTTTAGCCGATCATGTATCGAAGCCGAAAAGAAATATCACGCGTATGATCTAGAAGTGCTAACTGTAGTCGAAGCGTGACAACGTTTTCGCATATACCTTCTTGGAAAACCGTTTGTCATAGTAACTGATTGTTCTGCCAGCCTGAAGTCCTCAAAACCACTAATACCGAGTCTCAAGGTGGTTTCTGAAACTGATGGAGTATGACTGGTAATAGTAACTGATAACTGATTGTTCTGCCATATCCAGCCTGAAGTCCTCAAAACCACTAATACCGAGAGTTCCAAGGTGGTTCCTGAAACTAATGGAGTATGACTATTCCGTAATACATCGTGAGGGTAGTAAAATGTCGCACGTTGATGCACTTCGTCGAGCTCCAATAAAAGCTGAGGAAATTATGATGATCAAACCATCTACCGATGACTGGGTGTACATCATACAACGTGAGGACGAAGCTCTGAGGGAAATATTTGATATAATGACAGGCCATGCAGAATATAAAAACGAGTACATAATAAAAGAAAATCGTTTGTTCCGAAAATTTTATGGTAATGCGGCTATGTTAGTGGTGCCCAAAGGGTTGAAATGGCGCATAGTTGAAACTG
The DNA here is from genome assembly GCA_949987645.1 of Tachina grossa. Classification (NCBI taxonomy): domain Eukaryota; kingdom Metazoa; phylum Arthropoda; class Insecta; order Diptera; family Tachinidae; genus Tachina; species Tachina grossa. The sequence continues at coordinate 169,613,504 of OX465274.1, read as the reverse complement.
TGTCATGACGACGTAGGTCACCCAGCTTTGGAAAACACTCTGAAAAGGCTACTAAAACATTCTGGTTTCCACGAACAAGAAACTTCGTGAAGAACTATATCAAATCATGTACCGAATGCTGATATTGCTATGGCATGGATATACCTAAAATCTCATTCGAAGTAATGCACATGAATCATCTTGGACCGTTTGTAAAGAGTCGCCGAGGTAATGAACATCTATTAGTAATCATCGACGCGTTGACTCGATGTTATTTTACTGCCCGTGAAGACAACTAAAACAACACCAGTCATAAATGCGTTAGATCAGCTATCGACGTATTTTGGAATGCCAAAAATACTGGTCCATACTGTCGTATCTTAAATCAACAGTCAATGATACTAGAAACTGGGGTTATGAAATGCGAAACCTGTAGTGGACGCTGAACACGAGTATAAATAGCACTACTAAATATGCACCAATTAATTTGGTCTTCGATTTTCTTATCCGAGATGTGAAGGGAAATAAAATTCTAGCAGCAATCCAAGATGCGAGAGATGATTTCGAAGCAACTATTAGTGACAAACGAAAAGATGCCATTCGAAACATTGAAATAGCCAGAACAACGTGGAAGAAAAGATTTGACTCCAAACACAAAAAAAACCTCACAAGTACAATGAAGGAGATATAATCCTACTCGAAAGCGCTATTCCCAGTACTTGCGAATCCAGAAAAGTTGAAGTAAAGTACAAGGGTACGTACGTGGTAGCAAAGGTTCTAAGGTTCGATCGTTATGTCGTAGAGGAGATCGAGGGGGCACAGTGAAATCAAAGAAGATTCTTTACAATTGGCTTTAGCGATAAGATGAAGCCATGGTGTGCCCCATACCCGGATATAGATGATTATTATGCTGATGAAACAGACTAGAATCTAGGAAGGAAGACCTCTAGGACGAGTTGTAATCAGGAAGGGCCGAATTGTTACGTTACATTCATATTTAGCATCTCTGAGTGTTTTATCTGTTGATATTTATGACCAGGCAACACTACCTGTATATCATTCTTTCTTGTGCTTTGTCATTCTTTTTATAATAGTCAGTTAATAAATGCAATCAAGAGAAGTAAAACGAGGTCTGCTTTAACTCGGTATTTTCATCCTAACACGTAATTGAAATGTCCTTCAGACTTCCGGAGAAATGTATATTACAAGAAGATTTATCTATCATTAAAAATTCCATACACGCTCAGGTTACAGGTAGCACAAAGGGATTATTGTAATGGACCCAAGCGAGCTGGACTTTAATTTTTAACTTTTCCTTGCCAGCAGCCTGCTAACCTAAGACTAAAATCTTCAAAAATGTTGATCTTTTTGCTATGTTTTATTTATTTGTTGCTCTACTTAAGCTCAACAAGGGTATTGGGTAGCCCGTAGAGAAGCCGCTCAATCATTGTTACGTTTTTATTCTTTAAAAACGCTTTTAGCACCTGCTACAAAAATGTTTAAAATGTCGTAGTTTTTATGGAATAACGCATTGCTGGGGTTACGAATGGTAACGTTTAATTCACCGTTGATCGCGGATTGAAAATTTTTTTGAAATTGTGTACTTTTTTAATGCATATCTTGTCTTTTGAGGAAATATTTAACAAACATTTTTTTCAGCTAGTCGCTCCAATGTACATACAGGCCTGTTCTGAAAATCACGGAGATTTCAAATATAATAATAGCTAACTTGATAATAGGTTTTTATTGTATTTTAAGTTTTTGTCATTTATAATACAATATTTTCTTCTAACTTCCAACGCTATAAATCGTGCAATTTACAAAAGCATTGATTTAGCTTTCATTAATTTCTTCAAATCACCGTGATTTGACATGTGATTTACAGAGCATGCCGGATATTTAATAGACTAACCGTAGTTTGTTGAACTCTACATATGTACACTCGATCTTTTGTGGTTAGAACGTGCAAGCTTTGGAACACCCTGCCTCCCGTTAAAGAGATTTAATTTGTCAAGATCTACTTTTAAACATCATATTCTCAATTGGTTTGTTAATTTGACTTAATATAAGTTATGTTTCTTGGACCTAAATTAGTCAATCCGTTAATTTTCCCATATTCTTTTTACCACGTTCATACTTTTATCTACATTCATTTATAAGAAGTGTATAATCTATTATTAGTATTTTTAATATTTTTCTATCTGTAAAGAATTTCTTTCAAATCTAATGAATGCAGTGAGCATTAGTGTCCTATTATATTGTATATTAATATCTAGATATATAATTTTACATTTATTTTATAAATATAAATTTAATTATCACAGCAACTCTGGGTTGAGGAACATCTCTCTCGTCATCGTAATTATTTCTTAAGTGCGGTCAGGCTTGTGTGTGTTGTTTGGCCTTCGAGAGTTTTTCGTCTCGCTCGCACTGGTTGACTGATCTAACACGGATAACTGTATAATCTTGGGTTTTTTTGTGGAATTTCTTTAACAACCACGTTGCTACTTCCTATGTGAAGGCATAGGTCGTGTACAGTCAGTCACAAAAACTTTTAAAATACTGTTAATACCATCTTGGGCATATGGTCTAGTTACTCCGCCCATACTTCTGCAACACCATATTATACAAATTTACTTTGTATAATCACCCTTATCGGGAATAAAAGGCGAACGTTTTGTTCACGTGAAATATTTCCCGTTAGCAAAAAAATGCTGAAAAAAAATTTGAAAATAGTATACTGACACAGTAACAACGCAAGCATTGGCGATCACAATTTTTGGGAAAAGGGTACATATTTCACGTGAACTTTTATTCCCGATAAGGGTGAATATGTACTAAATAAATAAATATAATTATTTTTTATTTTAGTTTATTGCGTACTTGAACTCTTTCTACATTCTTATATTGCATTGTATTATACTAAATTAATCATATATGGCCCTGTGGGCCCGATTAATTTATTTTGAATAAATGAAATGACATGAAATTATTTTTTATACCGTCTGCAATCTTGTGTCGGCAACAATTGCTATCCATATTGCTCGTGGGGATACGGGTTTTGGCGCACATGGCAGTGAAGTTTTGACAGTTTTAGTAGTGTCGCTGACAATGAATCAAACCCCACAAGAAATGAATGACTGAAACTAGCACAAACGACAATTTTTCACTAATACATTTGCAATAGGGCTAAACCCACGATGTCGACAATGTTCGACTTGTCGCACACTTACATTCAAAACAAAAGCAAATTTTAATATTTTGTTGTTTCAAATGTTACACTACGACCACACCAGCAATTTGATGTGTTTTAACACAAGCAATAACGCCGACAGAATGATGACGTCTGATTGCTTGTGTTCAACAATGTATTTGGAGGTGGTGAACACGTATATTCAAATATATTTGCTTTTTATTCACATAAATACTTAAATTGTCAGTCATTTTTTTATTTTAAATTGAACTTTTATTGGTTTTATGTAGTTAAAACTTTTGTTTTCTATTTTTACGTTGAAAAAAAATTAACATAATTTGTATTTGACAGCATGTGCTAAGAGATTGTTGCTCAGCAATGTATTTTAAGATTTGTTGCTGAATATATACTTGAACACATATTCATACGGTCCACACGCTAATATCTTGTGTCGGCAATGAATTTGACAGTTGCCACGGCAATAATTGCCAAAATTATTGCTCGTGTAGTCGGCATGTAAGTGTGGGACAAGTCGAACGTTGTCGATATCATGGGTCAGGCCACAATTTTCCATTGAATTTATGACTGCCAGTCAATTGACTGGTGACCGACACATTTATCAATTATAGTTGTTCGTCTCTAACATGTATGTAAGAGTGAAACGTCTAATGTACATACATATGTAAAATTTATACAAGTGCTAAGAAAGTTAAGTGAAGTTAACAACAATACTGCATAAAAGAGATTGAAAAGATTAATTTAATTAATACATTTGTGTATTTCTTTTTAACATTTTAGATATTTACAAAAAGCAAGTGTATTGGAGCTGGAGAAGAGCGTGAAGAAGACTTGAGTGGTACCACCTATGTTATTTTATATATTAAATTATATATAAATATATATATGAATATTACTTATTTCTCTATTTTCTTATAATAAAAAACAAAAAAAAGTTTAAGTTACATTTTACCAGTTTCTACGTATACATTGACTACTAACAGTTGACTAGTCTCTATGTAAATATTGACTAGTCATAGTTTACCAGTGCTTATGTAATCAGTGACTGGCAAACAAGAAGCAGAGTAAGCAGTTCAGATGTATGTGTTTTAATTAAGTGAAATTAATAAGTTAGAGAAGATAAAAAATCACACGTACACAAATGTTTTGGTTATTCCTTTCACCAAGCCCCTAATAAACTAACGGGACTGACTGTCGGCTATCGCTACTAGTAAGTTGACTGGTAGTCTTCTTGTATGGAAGCACATCAATCAGGTACCCGCATTTCTACAACAAAAATTACAACAGCAATAACCACATGTACTTTGTTGGTGTAAAATACCTATCAGGGCTATCAGGAATAAAATTCCGCGTGAAATTTTTCATGGGGAACAATTCCAACTAATAGCAAGTAATAGGGAAAACAAAAAAATCTAATTGGAAAAGGGAGAAATTTCACGCGGAATTTTATTCATGAAGGGCCTGTTTAACTTACTTTTCAAAACAAGGTAGCATCATCAGAGTGTATGTTTCTTATAGGATATGTCAAATACCAAACAAAATAGTTTTACAAAGCAATTGTCAAAAATTTTTGTGCATCAAACAAGGCACAAAAGTAATTGGCAAATGAACTCTTCGTTATAAACGTGTAAACAAAAAATCAGCGGATGATCAATTTGCCTGATGCGTGTACCGGTTTGATATGCCTTGTGTCTGCCTATTTATATTGAAAACAAAAACAAAGCATCCTAATAGTACGTTTCCACTATGAGCAAAACAAATTGTTTTGCTCAGAACACTTGGAAGTGTTTCCATTATGCTGTTTTGTGTTTTGGTTAAACAAGTATTGGAAATCAATTTGATTTTATTATCGAGGTCGCAAACCTTATTATTTAGATTAGTAAATTTTTCACTCATTTACATATAAACAGCATATAAATACAACTGATGTGGTTTGTAAAATTGCTTAAAAAATTGAATATTCCGTATTAGTGCCAGCTTTTGTCAGAATATTGCGGCTTGTTTTTGAAGTTGCAGCCAGCAACGCAGTGTTGCACTTACAAATTTGTTCATGCTTTGGAGGAAATCAACTTATTTGAGGTGTTTTGCTGATATGAAAAATGTATGGGAAAACATATAGCAAAACATTGGTTTTTGAGCAAAACAAGTTTTCTGCTCCAAAACACATATGGAAACGCATTATAACATGTTATTTCATACGGTCTGCAATCTTGTGTCGGCAATAATTGCCAATCATATTGCTCGTGTTGATGCCGGTGGTGGCGCACATGGCAGTCGACAACTTTTGACAGCTTTAGCCAAGTCACTGACAGAATTTTCAGGGCGGCTACTGCCGCCTAATTTAATATTGTAGCGCCTTCGATTTTTAAAACTGTCGTTCTCGGGGTCTGCATAAAAACGAATTATTTCCAATTTTGCTGGAAATTTTCGTTGATAAGTAATCGCAGGCTGTGTGAACAATCATAAAATATTTTTGTTGAGTTAACAGTATATCCTCTGTGGTTAACAGGTAATCGACATGGCTCAAAAAGGTGATGGTAATATACCAGCGGAAGAAAGTGACTTGCTTCTTATCAAACCACTGTAAGTAAAATAGCAATAATTTTAACATGCTGCAAAAATGTACGAATTTTGTTTACTTAAACAGTGGTGCCGGCCAGGAAGTTGGACGTTCATGTATAATGCTGGAATTCAAAGGGAAAAAAATCATGGTATGTTAGTTATGATTGAAAGAATGCATAAACAATTTCAAGGTGTTTTATTTTGTAGTTGGATTGTGGTATACATCCCGGTTTGTCTGGAATGGATGCATTACCTTATGTTGATTTGATTGAAGCTGATGAAGTAGATCTATTGTTCATATCACAGTAAGCTATTATCACGATATTACAGAAAATACGTTTAAATAATTGCTTCTAGTTTTCATTTGGATCATTGCGGAGCATTGCCGTGGTTTTTAATGAAGACAAGTTTTCGTGGTCGGTGTTTCATGACCCATGCAACCAAAGCAATATATAGATGGATGTTGTCGGATTATATAAAAATTAGTAATATTTCAACTGAACAAATGCTGTACACAGAAGCTGACTTAGAAGCATCAATGGAAAAAATTGAAACCATAAATTTCCATGAAGAACGTGATGTTATGGGTGTTCGATTTTGTGCTTATAATGCTGGTCATGTACTCGGAGCTGCAATGTTTATGATAGAGATTGCTGGTATTAAGATACTTTATACTGGCGACTTTTCTCGGCAAGAAGATCGTCATTTGATGGCAGCTGAAATACCCACTATGAAACCAGATGTTTTGATAACAGAGTCGACATATGGAACCCATATACATGAAAAACGCGAGGATAGAGAAAATCGTTTTACATCTTTGGTTCGAAAAATTGTTACTCAAGGAGGGCGTTGTCTGATACCCGTTTTTGCACTTGGGAGAGCGCAGGAGCTACTTTTGATTCTTGACGAATACTGGTCGCAAAATCCCGATCTACATGACATTCCTATATATTACGCATCATCTTTAGCTAAAAAGTGCATGGCCGTGTATCAGACGTACATCAATGCCATGAACGACAAAATCCGCCGACAAATAGCTGTAAACAATCCATTTGTGTTTCGCCATATCTCAAACCTGAAAGGTATTGATCATTTTGATGATATCGGTCCTTGTGTTATTATGGCTTCACCTGGTATGATGCAAAGTGGTTTATCTAGAGAGTTGTTCGAAAATTGGTGCACTGATCCAAAGAATGGTGTTATTATAGCAGGTTATTGCGTCGAGGGAACATTAGCCAAGACTATACTCTCAGAACCGGAAGAAATCACAACACTTGGGGGGCAAAAATTGCCTCTTAATATGTCTGTGGACTACATTTCATTTTCAGCACATACTGATTACCAACAAACGAGTGAATTTATAAGGCTCTTAAAACCGCAACATGTGGTACAAAAACATCTTGTATAAATATATTTTAAATACTGCTTATTTATATATTTCAATTCTTTAGGTCTTAGTTCACGGTGAACAAAATGAAATGTCACGCTTAAAAATGGCATTGCAACGTGAATATGAAGCTGATCCCAATACAGATATTAAATTTTATAATCCTCGTAACACTCATTCTGTCGAATTATACTTCCGTGGCGAAAAAACCGCAAAGGTAATGGGATCGTTAGCTGCCACAAAGCCGGAGGTGGGCAACAAATTATCTGGTGTTTTGGTTAAAAGAGATTTTAATTATCATCTTTTAGCTGCATCGGACTTGTCTAGTAAGCATTGAACAATACATACATATTTAAAGTTAGTATTAATATTTTGAATTTTTTAAAGAATATACTGATATGAGTATGTCGGTGGTGACACAGCGTCAATCAATTCCATGGAGTAGTTCTTTAACTACCCTTCAGTTATTGCTAGATCGTATTGGTGGAGCAGGAACTGTAATCGTCATCGAAGAAGACAAACATTTGCGCGCATTCAGCTGTATTGATTTAACAGTTGAAGGCAAAACTATCATAATGGAGTGGCAAGCTACACCAGTAAATGACATGTTTGCCGATTCTGTTTTGGCTTGCATAATGCAAACAGAATTGGGAGGTACGAATATTAAGGGAACAACTGGTCAAGCAAAATCAGATCGCACGCACTTCAGAGAATGTCTTTTGGAAACCTTACAAGATACCTTTGGGGAAAGTACGGTGCCTAAAATGTTCAAAGGAGACATTTTACCCGTAAATGTGGCTGGCAAAAAAGTGGAAATTAACTTGGAAACGCTGGCAAGTTTCTAGTCAAATTGAAATACACACACAAATTTTATAAAAAATAATTTTTATTATTTTAGGCTGTTACAACGAAAGATGACGAGAACTTGCGACAAATCGTGAATACCACTGTACAAAAATTATATCAAGCTCTGGTAACATTGTAATAGGTCATTGCTGGAAAAATGTCCATGACAATAGGTAAAGAATTTAATTTTGAACTTAAAATAAAAACTTAAAGCAGCAGTTGTCATAATCCAAATCCAGGTGCAAACACTTTTCATAAGATTTTATACTGGTGGAGAACGTAAAAAAATTTGAAGTGGATCTTACGAAGGTATAGGTCGTATGCAGCTCCCAAAGAACATTCCTTCTGTACGTGGGATTATCTGTCTTTGGCATTAAAACAAAATAAATTAATTAAAAATTTCTTATTGCTTTTAATATATTAAAGGGTTTTTTAATTAAGGGTTTGCTATTTTTAAATGTATTTATATAATACAAAGCATAGGAATTTTTTACTCGTTTAAAAAGCTTATCGATTCCGTTAGGTGGCGCGCTCCCGAAATAGCCACGAAGCGCCGTCCTTTTGAAACCACATAACATTGTGTCATTCAATTTTGGCATTTTCTTTCATTTGGAAATACGCAGTATACCCCTGATTTTGCTACGGAAATTGGTACGAGGGCGACATCAATCCTTATCGGGGGAAAAAGTCGCATACAAAATACGTTTTATTTGAACAAACTATTCGCCTTTTATTATTGATATGGGCCAATGTTTGTGGTTTGGGTAATATATGGTCGGGTCCCGTAACATTACAAGCCACGTGCATTTCAATTTCATAGAAACCATGATTTTCAAGACTATTTCTCAGACACATCCCAAGATGTTTTCTGAATCATCGTTGAACAAAACAATTTATATAATCTGATAGTGGTAATAAGAACTTTCGTGTACTGCTTGAATATACAATATATATATACATGCTACATATTTATGTATGTGCATATAGTTAGCTAAAATGCAAAAAGGCGTAAGAAAAAAATTCAAAATTGGGGTTTTTCATGTATTATTATGAATGCCATGAAACTACGTCTTGACAAAATTTTAAACTTTTGCGATCAAAATGCTGCTTTTATTAACAAAAAAAAAAAACAAGGGGACTTAACTGCAAGTTTGTTTAGTTTTTTCTTTTCCTTTAAAATTATATTTTTGTTAGTTACGCCTTTTTGCATTTCAGCTAACGATATGTATTATGAGTTTTTCTTTTTATTTTAACATTCGCAATTTATTTCAGTATTACAAATATAATGAAATACAATTATCGTTGAGTGCTTTTTGCAATTTGCTCCTTAAGCACTAGTATACTTGTCCTTTGTTCTGGAGGAAGCTGAGAAATTTGCTCGTCAGTTAACTGAAGAACTTGCATAATTAATGCTGCCTTTTCTTGGTCTGAAGCATCATTAGGGAGCCCACAGTTGGTTGCCAGACGATTTTGCAACTGCTGTTGAGCCGTTTGTGGAGGCATAGGACCGCTGGGTCCAGCTCCACGCAAACGAGGATCCATAGGCCTCTGGCGTGGGTCACTGGGAAATGAAGGTGGTGTATTCAACTGAGGTTGTGGCACTGGACGCTGATTGCGCGGATCCATGATTGGTGGTGGCACAGGATTAGGAATAGGTCTCATATCCTGGTCCATATTACGAGACATCCGAGGATCCATTTGACGAGGGTCCATCGCTTGCTGCGGAGGAACATTTACGCCAGACATGGCGCGCAAGTCTATATCATTTCCGGAATGGGAATTGAAATTTGGTACTGGAACTGGCAATGGCGGGCCATTCATGCTGGGTGCTGGAGGTATTATCTGAGGTTGTTGCTGCATTGAGCTCAAACTTTGTGCTATAGTTCCGCCTGATAGAGGTTTAGCCCCCAATACCGGAGGCATTTGATTGGCTTTAAATAGCATGCCCTAAAATATAGTTTTTAATTAGATCCTTTATATCTACATTACATAATTATATCATGGAACTTACCAAAGCAGTGGGTGGATCGACGATTCGCATTACAACCATAGATTGCAACAAAGCATATGCAAGTTGCGGATTTAACATGAGCATTTGCCTAGCCTCAGAAGGGTTGTTTTGTATGCATAATTTCATTTGCTTCATTAGTTCAAACATTTGCTCGGGTGGCAAAGATGCTACAGTCTTGGTTATTATTTCAGGTGCTTGATCGGGGTCACAGTGTTCGCCATATGGATTTTCCACCTGTGGGCCTTGCAAAAGTTGCTGCATTTCCATACGTGACTTTTCAGTACATGCGTTGTCAACACGCAAAGTACGGCCACCTATCTCATAACCATTTAAATTACGCATAGCGCTCAATGCAGTCTCCTGATCCTTATATTCGCAAAATCCAAATCCCTTCGGTTTGCCGCTCTCACGATCAAATACAAGTCTGAATAGTATAATGAATGGGAATATGTAAGTACATATTATGTATAATCAAAAAAATATTTACAATATTTCATACTCACTTTAAAGATACAACTGGACCAACTTCACTAAAAATTTCCTTTAGTTTTTCCTCGGTGGCTTCATAGGGAATATTGCCCACTAAAAAAATTGACAGTATTAACAAAGTCGACTAGAATTAAATCTAAATGTTTACCGAAAACCGATCTCATGGATTTATCCATAATACTTTGGTCTGAACTTTTATCAACCATCTTGCGAAATTTCTACTCAGGAACAACTTAATCAATTATGCAAAAATATTTTCAATGTTTTAAAAGTTACTGCCACAACAAAAAACACAATTTAACACAATATGTGAAAATATGGTTTAGTACAAAATTGTCAGGTAAACTCAAAGGAAATGACCAACTTTAATCTCAGATATTATGTCCTCTTTTAACTGTCATACTGCATATTGAAATTTAGCAAGTAGCATTTATGTAAGGAATTTGACAGTTGAATTTTTAACGCTTGTGACCAGGGAACGAAGCCGATACTGATTTGTCAGCGGCGGCGGCTGACAAAAAATATCATCGGCGGCGGCTAAAAGTCGACTTGCGCCGAAGAAATCTCGGCGGCGGCGGCTAAAAAATAAAACCGTCGGCGGCTAGTACAAATCGGCTGAGAGTCGGCTAATGTCAACAATTTGTATAAGCAAACCACTACCACAGAATAGTCTATGCGATCACCTCATATTGTAATTCAAAATAAAGGTACTTTTTTACAGAAAAAAGATATTTTAAGTGAAAATATATATAACACTAACATGCTACTGTTATAATTAGGCAATTCATGATAGGTCTAGGGTTTTAAGAATTATTTTGACGTTTTTCGTGAAACTCAATATAAAAAATCGTTAACAAAAAATTTTTTATGAATCTGTACGTGGAAGATAAGCTACACCAAGCCACATTTTTCTCAAAATACTTTTTTTTAATATTGTTGTTATCAGCATTTTTTCCTTTATCGATAGCTGAAATCCAGTAAGTCCTGTGTTTCAAGGGACATTAGTACTGATCAAAACTATCTAGAAGGTAAAGAACACGAAGTCCATCTTAAAAAGTAACGGTAATATTATATTACGTAATTTTATTACCGAAATATTAGATATAAAACAATATTAGATCTATATAAAATATTTGGGGTAAGTCAAACTGTTAATCCTACCGAGATTGAGCCATTAAGGGTCATTATTACAACTTAAAGATAGTTAAAAGTAGGATTTTATCGGACGTACATATAAAAACTTTATCATTTGTTAAATTTTGCTTTAACCTAAAGTGAGCGATAAATTACTGGCAAGTTTATCCTACCTGGTAAATTAAATCCAATTTGCAATAATGGAAACATTTTTATACGTCCGATAAAATCCTATTTTTAGCTAACTTTAGGTTGCATTAATGGCCCTAAGAGGTCCAGCCACTTGCAATATAATTTAGCAATTTTTCGTATGGTACATTAATGTAGCCAAAGTGGCACAATATATTGGCAAATATCAAAAGACTTGATTTATAACATATGCATTAATGTTGTATAATGAATGGGCTGCTTTAGCCATTTTCCAAATGTTTTAGCAGTCTCCTGCAAAATTTTCAAGATGTGACTTGGTGACCAAATAGAAATAATAAAAAGTAAATTTCATCCGAATCATTAAAATTTTCCAAAATATACATTTCATTTAATTTTTATTTAAATTAAACCGCAAATAATTGGTAAATAAAAAATGGCAAAATGTATTATAAAATAGTTAATAGATTTTTATATACACACCTAGTTATCAGATGTGGCGTGATATCGCCACATCTGGCAGCCCTCCTTCATTTTTCAATGGTGAAGCTACCAAATGCTTTATTTTTCAGTGATATCAAATTCTTTATGATAAAAATCACTATTTTTCAAAGCACAATTAGTTAGTTATCATTACTGACAGAAGCTAACACATAACTTGCAAACAAAAAAAAATAAAAAATTCTGATTAACAGAACGGCTAAGTCGAGGCCGAAAATGAGCCGCATAAGTCGGCGGCGGCTGAGGGTCTTTGAAAATTGCCGGCGGCGGCTGTTAGCCGACTCACAGCCGATCGGCTTCGTTCCTTGCTTGTGACGTATGTGTGCTTGATTTATGACAACCCAACTTAAAATCCCAAGCAAGGCATTTAAAACTGGTACAAGCAGTAAACGTAGACGCAAGTGCTGCCTAGTTTATTGTCAATTGGCACATACAATTGGTACAATCTATTACAATATGATTGTTCTATTATACTTCAAAAATAACCAAACGACAGGGCTGCAAAAAGTGCCGATTTTTTCATTGAGGTAGTTTACACGAGAACAATTTTTAGGCCGCACAATTTTTGTTCTTTTCCAAACCTCACGAGACTAATTCATCTGGCACAAAATGTATACGTATACACAGCTTTGTGTGTTAGTGTTTTTCGTATCTATTTAACATTTGCTGTTTTTAAAGTTGTGGTTGTATTGGTTTCATGCTGCTAATACGGGGTTGTAGCTGGTTGAAAAGTTATGCCAACCACAAAACCACTCTCTTTGCCTCTCTCACCAACAAACTGGCATGTTATGCCAGCATAATTATGCCCGTGCGAATCAGCGCTATCTACAATTTATATTAATTTTAAAAATTATTGAACACCCCTTGGCGCTTACTTCTATGGTAGGTACAGACTTAGCAACGTGTTTATTCAACCAGGCAGGTTGCATTGTCAGTTGCATAGCCTGTAGTCTTGTTTATGGTTGCGTTCGAAGTTGCATTCGAAGTTTCGATAGTATCAAAATGTTTTGATGTTTATGGGTTTCATTGTGGGTTGCAGTGTCTGTATCAAAATATTCGAAAACATGTTTCGTAAGCAAGTTGCAAAGTCTGTACCTACCATTACGTCTCACCATTCACAATTTTTTTCGCCGCATCAATGGTGTTATATCAAGGTTTGAACGTTCTACGTTAAAATTTTTCATGTTTTTTTCATGTGCGTACGTGTATGAGCCAAGGCGTGTTCATACTAGGTGGCCGCAAGGGCTCAAACAAGGCCTATTTATCAGGTCAACGCAATCGTCCTGATGATATTCTGTGTTTTTGTGTTTTAATTGTCAAAAGCTGTTTGCATCATAGAGTTAAGTTCATGTTTGTGTGTCTTTCTGACAACTGAAACACAAAGTTGTTTTTTGTGTTACTGTGTTTTTGTAGAGTTGCATAGACCTAATAAATAGGTCTTGGGCTCAAATGACTATTTTCGTCGTTTGTAATTAAAATATGCCTTGAGTAGAAGAAGAAAAAAAAGAAGACAAATTGCCGTGCTTCAAAGAAGTCTTTTTTGACTTTTTTAGCGGTCTCTGCAGCGGCGAATTTTTTGTGAGACTTTTTTTTTAAGTTGATGAAGGAAAGTCAATGATGTTATGACCATACATTATATGCTGCATATTATTATACATGCGTACAACGATGCATGTTGTATGCATTTTTTCCTTACGTCCTAAGATATTATTATTATATATTAAGATATTTGCAATATAAAGATAGTGAGTGGTAAGCTTAATAATGTTTTGCTAAGAATATTCTTAATTTAAATTATTTTTCTAGTACAAGAAGAAAACGATCATGAATATGAATGTGTTGAGAGGACTGTTGTTATAGCACGTTTCCACATACGTGTTTCGGAGCAGAAAACTTATTTTGCTCAAAACTAATGTTTTCCTACATATTTTCCTTTACATTTCTCATATCAGCAAGACACCTCAAATAAGTTGTTTTCTTTCAAAACATGACAAAATTTGTCAGTGCAATATGTGTTGCTGGCTGAAACTTCGAAAAAAAGCCGCATTATTCTGATAAATGATGGCACTAATACAGAATATTAAATTTTTTAAGCAATTGCACAAACCACACCAGTTGTATTTATACGTTGTTTATATGTAAATGAGTGAACAATTTACTAATCTAAATAATAAGGCTTGCGGCCCTGGTAATTAAATTAAATTTATTTAGAAAGTTCGTAGAACCAAAACACACAAAAGCTTAATGGAAACACTTCGAAGTGTTCTGAGAAAAACAACTAGTTTTGCTCATAGTCGAAACGTACTATTACATCGAGCAGCCACATTTTTAAAATAATTTTTTTGTTTTAATTCAATATATTTATTAATAATTTTTTTTTAAAAAGTTTCTCAGCCAACTATTTTCGAAGTTTTGTAATTCTTGTATTGAGATATTGGGGTTTTGTAAGCTTTTGGAAATTGTGGTTGAAGTCTAAATTTGTTAAATTTTTATTAATTTTGACACAAGTTAATAATTATGTATTATCATTTTATAAAATACCTGAAATTACATATGATTGTTATTTTTGTCTTATGAATAAAAATTAATGAAAAACTCATGCCGATTCTCTTGACGATTTTCGAAATTAATATGCCGAAAATGCCGAGGGTTTTTCAAAAAAGTGCAGATTTTTCAACAGAATCTTCTGGCAGCCCTGCCAGACGACAGAATCATTGTCGTAATTTTTTCCAATTTGTCGTGTGAAAATTTTTCAATTAGTGATTTGCTTGTGAAATGATATAGAAACTTAATTTTGTTTTGTAAAATATTCAAGTGAAACATATGTAGATTATATAATATACACAAAATTATGGATTTATTAAAAATATAGTGTCTAACTCCCAAGTGAAAAAATCTTTTGTGTGGCCTCGTCTTGCATCGCATACAAAGGTGGATATTTTGTTGTTGTTATTATTGTTGTATTTTTTTATATAGAAGTTGGTTTGGGGCAGTAGCAGTAGGTAGGTAGTAGGTGTACAATAAAACATACAGAAAACGAAGACGATTAAAACAAAAAAAGGAATATAAACGCGAAAAGAAAAAATTTCTGTGTGTCATTGAACGAGAACATTGTCAAGCTGAGACTAGTGTTCCAACTCCTAAAATTGATTCAATTGATGATTGTGAGCACAAAGCATTTAATTAACAATTTCTATACGTACTATCGAATACACAGAATTTATTTGTTTTTAAGAAAGCATCTTTAATTTCATTTTTTCTACATATTGGTATGTATGTATTTTTAAATATCTGCCAGTATTTAAAATACGTGAGAATCTTAAAAAAAAATATGCATGAACATGTTTATATGAAAATGTGTTTTACGTTTCAGTGTTGTTTTTGTGCGTTATAACATTATGAAGAAGAAACCAAAAACATTGTTGTAAAGGAATCAGACACTACAACAACAGAGAATAACAACAACCATAATTTATAAGGGCAAATTAAGTGAGTAAAATGAAAACGTTGATAAATATATTGAGACCACAAAAGGGGATACCAAAACGCCTTATTGATACTATGTTGGTATATCAACATAAAGTGAAAATTTCAATATATAAATACATCTTATGAAGGGAATAAATGTCAAATATCTAGATATTTTACATTGCAATTTTAATGCATGCAGCGAAATTTACATTTTTTCATCTATTAACAGTGAATAACAAAAATGTGGTTGAAATTATTGATATGCTATGAATTCACATATTCGAAGGTATGTAGTTGTATATTGTGTAATAGAGAATATTGACAAATCCATAAATATTTCAGATATTGGCAATAGATTATACCTATAAAAAATATACAAAAAAAAAATAAACATATTAAAACCATACATAAATAGAATTGATTAAATTAATAAAAATTTTAAAAGAAATCGAAATTAAATTATAGCACGTCAATACGTGTGAATTGGTGGTGGCGTAATAGTTCTACGAACTGGCCAAATAATCCTTCATCCGCACTCTCGGCAGGTGGAGTAACTGAATAATCAAAAAAAAAAAGAAAAAAATTAATAAAACTATAATGTTCTATAAGGCTGGTTTAATACGACAATTTTTTTTACATCTGACTGACAAGCTAAATGTGACCGACATTGGTTGGTTTTCGTGGCTATCGTCTTTACGCAGGCATTCAAGTAGAAGTGTCAACCTATGCAGCACCGTCTTCAAGTACTCCGACATGGTGATTGGTACTAGATCCAACTCGTCGCATTGAGATACTTATCTGATCGCTTAAACCAATCTTAAAACCTGTTTTTCGAGAGATGCGAAGCTGCTAGCATGTCGCCAATCGTCCAGTACCCAGTCACGACAGATAATACCCGAGATGCCCCTTCGGTTTCGACTTGTTACTTGTCTTGTGCTCATGTAATTGTAGCGAGGCCACATTTTCTTAGAAACCTTGCAAGCGACCATATTGTGCCATCTGTATTCAGCCTTTTGGTTAATGCCTGAAGATGCAGTTTCTAACAGTACCAAACGGCATGGCTACCGATTCGGCATTGGAGGCGAGCTCTAGCTAGCTCGTCCTCTCGTTCTTTAACTGGGAAGTGTCTTTGTGCTGGAACCCAGCAAATTCTCGCACTGCCCAACTAAAATAGGGGAAGAGGTGTATGATCTTAGGATATGATCTTACATCAAATAAATTTGAACGCTTGTGCCCCATTTAGATCCAAACAGGAAAAGTAGGAAACCGTTGCTTTTTCAACCCGGTGTTGAATATTTACTTTCCAGATCGTTTTTGGTCGCGTATAATGTACATATAGTATATATATTTTGCGCTATCTGATAGGGACAGTTCGTGATTTTTCAACCGTGGAAGTCCAAAGTTCTGTAGCTTGTTTTGTTTGGGTGTACTTTTAGACAACATTCTGTAGTCCAGTTGCTATGTATGCCAAAAGCGTTGGATATTATATCCCTTATCACGTTCGTAAACATTCCTGAGACCATTATTACCACATCATCCGCGAATGCTACAACTTTGCCTTCAATCATAAAAAGCCAGAGTAAAGGTGAGGTCATACCACCCGTTGGTGGTCCCTCTGCATGCCCATTTTGACATCTCGCTGTTGTCTAATTTCGCGGTAACGTTTCTTGCCATCAGCATCTAGAAGTGCTTAATCCAAAACAAACAAACTGTTTAAATTTGTATTCATATTGACACACATTAAATAAAAATAAGGAATTACGATAAAACATTTGTCGTTCATATTTTGTGTTGAACATTGCATAACATTTAAAATCTATTTGGTTGGTCGAAAAATAAATTTGAACATTTTAAATTTCAATAATTGAACAACAATACGACCGATCTCAGTAATTTATTGTAAAACCTTCAAAAACATGCTACTTCTATCTACATTATTTTTTCTTAATATCTGCCCTAAACTTTCGTTTTTATTAAATTGTTTTTCTTTTTAGATAAATAAACAAGAAGTCATCATGGAAAACATATTATTTATGGTGAAAATTGTTTTATGATTAGGACAAATATTTTATTAGCCTTAACAAATAAAAACAAAACTAAGTAAACATATATACATACATATAATAAAAGGAATCGAATCAGCAATTAACAATCTAGAAAACAATAAACACAGAAATAACTTTCAAAATGGCGGAAAATGTTCAGTGCCCCGTATGTACTTTATACCTGCATGCTGGTATGAACCTATCAGACCACTTGGAGACACATCCTAAAGAACAAGTAATTCGCGCTCTAGTACAAATGACTATATCTGGAACAGCAGTTGGAAACAGCAACAGTAATATTTTATCATCTGCTTTAGCTGGAGACAGTAATAAAGGCAATGATAACAAAAAGCAATTATCTTATTTTGAAGAAAGCCCATTGTCAAGTAGTAAAGATAATGATTTTGATATTGGTAGCGCGGGCAACAGTTGTAGCGCAGGTTTAAGCACTGCTAGTAGCATTTGTTCATTGTCAAACCAAAGTATTACCAGTAGTCACAATTCAAACAATACTTTAATTACCGACACAAAAATTGACCGGCATAATGAAACTGAACAGGAAAAAATAGTAACATCTCCATCCATTGTCCCTGTCAATACAGTCGTTAAAACGGAAACGGCCAATACACCTAGAATGGTAAAAAATAATGTGAATGGAAGTGGGAATATTAGCCAATGCTTTCCAAACTCAACACCAAATGCAAGTCATTCATATAATGCAACAAATAACATTCATAATAACTTTAACGTTTTTGGGATTAACACACGCTTTGAACAACAACAACGTAATGCTGTTAATATTCAAAATCCACTATCTATTCTACCACATAACATGCCACCGCCGCCACCTCCGGCATCTCCACAGAATCTGCATCACCAGGAAATTGCAGGTCGCGGAATTATGCCAGCTGGATCAAATGGCACATTTCCTTCGCTACAGCAGCAACAGTTGCCACCACCACCACCACCCCCACCTCATATTACTTCTCCGCATTTAGGCAACTCATCCAGTGGTCCCCGTCAGCCTAATATGTATGCTGGAGGCCAACATCAACATCCACCGACAAATTCTCATCATACACAAAGCCTAAAGGTTATATATACACCTAATTTGCCACCACCACCTCCATTGCAGGTATGAAACATCTACATACTCGTACATAAATATGTACATACATATTTATATCTTATAATTTTAAAACACAATATAACGAAGGTCTAAAAACATTTAGATATATATAGGTATAAAACATCTACATACATTTGTGTATATACATATGTATGTATATATAATTTTAAATAAAATGTATACCGTAATTTTAAACGAAATATGATGTAACTACATTTTTTTTAATTTTAAAGACTGAAAATCTTTGTAAAATTTTACTTTGGAGTACTTATGAACTGTATAATATGTCTCATTACTCATTCCGTTCCACGATTGCGGAACCCTTGCTGCGATATTCTTCCGCAGTTGCAACATAGTTTCTACAGCATATATTGGCTCGAAAATGTTCATGTTTGGATTTTTTTGAATAAAAAAAATTTTAATGTCGACAAGAACAAGGTCAGCGCTAGATGAGGGAGCGTGTGACAGATCGTTTGAATTACCAATGCGTCATTACCACAATAAACTCATTGGTGGTGAACAAGACCAACCGGATATTTGACTCTGGAAGATCCAAACTGCCACTGGATATGAATAGGAAGGTGACGGTACTCTTCATAGGCGCGTTTACTGGCGTTGCTAGGTCAGAGCGAGGGCAAGTATTTGGGAAAGCGGCACTATAGATTTCTGTAGGATATGCGAAGAAACCAGAAACAATTTAGCATATTATCTGCTATTGACCGAGGCTGCAACGCCATAGGCTTAGATGGCTGACCAGACGTTTCATGAAAGCATTAGTGATATCTCGCAGTGCAAACTAGAGGATATCAGGGAATTCATTATGGGAAGTCAGTGGCTTGATGTCAGATAATAGCGTTTTTTTCTGGGTCAATGGGCGTTAAATTTTTATTAACGGGTAAAATTAGTAGGAAATTACAACGGACCCGACTGAGTCTCCGAGTGAAGGCGTGTTACAACATCACCCTCCCTAATGTAACCTAGCCGTAAAGGTATAACTTATCATGGTAAATAAACAAGGCAAAACTATCCCTACAAAAATTACAACTATAGAGGAAACTAGAGGTCCCCTCTTTATTAGTGTAAAAATTGTTTGTATGTACATATGTATATCAAAAATATAAAAGAACTAGCTGAGCCCCGCAAACGTCTTATCCGCATGATTTTAACATGACCGAGTCATTGGAGGTCATGCGTTCACATTTAAGTAAACTGCTCGTCATTAAAATTAGTGCTTATAACTTACGAAAACTCGATGATTATATCTAAACCATTTTTGCATGCATGCGTAATATTAATATAAATTAAAAAATTGTGATCTGAACCGGCACTCTTCGGACTTGAAGACACGTTCTCTGCAACTTAGCAATTTCCCACTTATTTTTTATGACCTTAAATTTGTTTAATCTTACTTACCCCTGAAAAACGTGCCAATGTGATGATTTAATTTATTTTTGCATGCCTTTTTCTCTGGATCAACATAAATTTTTTTATAGAAAAACTTGTCTTATACAAAATAATCTCCGTGGTAGGAAAATTATATATTATAAAACATACATATGTATATAATTTAGTTTATTTATAAAAATTGCCATTGAAATTTCTTCTTCAAAAACGCTTCAATAATTTACATTTCGTTGAAAATTCAATAACAACACTTTCAGCTCTTTACTTATCAACCACAAGCACATTTGCAACAGCATCAGAAACCCCCACCGGCCTATGGCGCTGCAATTAGTCAAATACGATCTCAGCATAATCAAACTAAGCACCAAGTTTCAGGGTCATTGGCATCACAAAACCAACATCCAACATTACAGGCACATTCGGTTTTACAACAGCAACAACAGCTGCAACAGCAACAACAGCTGCAACAGCAACATTTGCAGCAACAACAAACGTTGCAAAATAATTTAAGAGCGCAAATACCACCGCCTCCGCCACCACCTCCACTTCCTATACCAACAAAACATGCTTTTTCGGAAAAAAGCAATGATTTACCAAATCATTCAACAACTTCTAAGCATAGCCAATTGCAAGTACACCAGCATCAATCGAAATTAGATTTGTCTCAACGCCAACAGAACCAGACGCAGCAGGAACAGCAGCAATGTCAAGCGAATTCAGAAAATGCACACAATCCAAACAATCACGTTTTAAATTCACATGAAGTTTTGAATAAATCTCCATTAAAGGGAACATCTTCATCAGTCTTGCAAAACTCAAATGCGAATACACCTTCAAGTCCACAACTTTCCATAAGTCCGTCTGCTGCTTCAGCTTCAATGGCAGCTGTAGCAGCATCAACATTGGGAAGACACACCAACTCACCTTTTGCAGCATTATTGGCAGCAGCTGCCGGTTCCCCATCCCCTTCAAATACTTCATCAGTTTTAAGATACGCAGAGTCGCCTGTAGCTCATTATTTAGAAAGAGAAAATGGAGACTTTATTGTGCAAGAAACTCCAAAACATATCGTAGAATGTGTGGAAACAGACAATGGAGAATTTTCTGTTATTGAACGCATATATCAATCACCACCCAGTGTTTTACACATTCATGACGATGACGACGATGAAGATGACGACGACGAAGACGAAGACGATGATGACAATAAAGATAAAGTGCAAATTGAAGGTGAACAGCAAGAACATGCTGATTTAAAGCCTGAGAAGATTAATGCAAATGATGCTGAAAGTGAAAAATGTAAGGATGACTTGAACGAAAAACAAAGAAAAACTTTACCAAAAGACAGCAAGCCGAAAAACAGAACAGAAAGCAGAACTAGCCGCGATGGTTCAACTTCAGTTGATAAAGAGATTGTTGATTTCGTAAGCATTTCTAGTGAGAGTGGGGACGAAGAAGAATTTATATCACAGGAACGAAATGATCACAAAAGTACCACCGAAAAGAATAAAAAAAAAATATCACTATCCACTTGCACCCTCTCAATGGCAACATTGTCTACGCAGTCTTCGCCAAGGCCTTCAATAGTATCGCCTTCATTAGTTACTACGCCAGGTGGCGATCAGTCGATTTCTTCATCTACTTCGTCCTCTTTTTCTTCAGTTGCAACAAATACAACTTTCACACAACAAAACTCCGTGACAAACAGCAGCAACAGTACCAGTAGTCGAAAGAAATCATCAAAAAACACAATCACTGTTTTAAGTGATGTTCAACTGAATTTGAACGAATATTTAGATTTGGTTGGAAATATAATTGCTTCGAGTAAAGTAGCTGCACAGCGTAAAACACTTGCATCGGTTGCTCCCATTCCGCTAGTAAAAATCGAAAAAGAAGAACCGATGGATGAATACACAGCAACAATCCCTACAACGTCGACAATGGCAACGACCTCAACCAATTTCGAAACAACTCCACCCTTACAGGCCAACAAACATGAGACTGAAGAAATAATTGATACCCCTAGCAATAGTTATAGTAAACAAACATCTAATAATCATAATGTAATTTTAACAAATGAACTGGAAATGGATGAAGAAGAAGATAAAAAACCTCAAGTCTTCGTAAATGCATCTGAGAATGGAACAACATCAATTGCAATTTCAAATGCTTCCGCTAGCGTTATGACTATAAATTCCAGTCAAGTTACCAGTGTTATACGTATGGCAACAACTAGTCAGCACCAACAACAAGAACACCTGCTAAACTCCTCGGAAAACAGCAAAAATTCTAACGAAGCTCAGGACTTGTCACGATCACAATATAAAGTTGAACCTACAGCGAACTTAAAAATATCGGCCCATACACCTTTGGCTCGTAAAGGTCCAAAAAAACTAGTTATTAAGCCAAAATCAACAAAGACTGATGTTTTGTCAACCTCAACTTCAAGCGAACCAAACAAAAATGGAACAAATGATGTTAAAGAACTGCCCACCACTTCTGTCAAGGCTCAACAAGAATATTCTAAACCAATATCTACCCAAAACGATCTGCCAAAAACAACAGAAATAAAAGTTAAAAATGAACCCATTGCTTCTATAACATATGAAAGCCTCCAACAGCAACCTCCATATCAACCACATTCAAGGTTCAGTATCTTGGAGCAGCATCTAAGTTTAAAAGAACCCATTCTGGATTTTAAAGAAGAAAAACCTTGTATAACTGAAGCTAGCTTACCGCCAACGTCAATTATAAAGGAAATGAAGATAGAAAACAACGTTAACGATGATGCACGTGTGCTGTACGATTTTGCCAATTCGAAGAAAACACAAAACGAAACACCATCAACTTTTCCATCTTCCACATCACTTTTCTCCAGCAAACAAAATTCCGCAGAGCTAACATCATTCGAAGAGCCACAAGGTCAGCAATTCACTAAAAGCATCATTCATGATAATGATACATCATCTACATCGTCATCGACATATTCTTCACAATCAGTTATGGATGCTTCGACTCCAGCCGAGGAGCAACATGAGAATTCAACAACTGCTTCAGCTGTAACAGCTCATGTACAACATCAAACGAATCAGGCGTATACTGATTTCCATTTCAATTATCTTTATAATAATGCTGGAGGCAACAATATAACGCCGGTTCCCGCTGAACAATCCGACATTAAGAACCATGAGCAATTTTCTTCCTTCTATCAAAATCCTACCAATAACAATAGCACTATGTTACTGGAAGACTCATCTTCTAGTAAACAGTATACAGATTACCAACAATTTCAAAGTAGTCAGCAAAATTTGCAACAAGAGCATCAGACTGCTGGGACGTCAAACGATCATTGGTTTAACAATAATAACTACCACACGTCAGAACATAATGTTACACCAATTACATCAAATCATTCAGTTTCTAATATAAATAGCGGCTTGTCCGTTGACGGCAACACCTCTGCATTAGATGGCAGTGAAACCAGTAAATATTTGGATTTGGATTCATGCAAAAGAGAACAAAACATAGATATTCACATCGGCGATAGAGTGACTGTTTCAGCTCCACCGCCTCCATCATCTTCAACTTCGTGTTCGTTTAATGGTGCAACTGACAACAGTATGGCTGGTATGTGCTCAAGTGCAGTCGCTCTTAATATGCGTACTGATGAGAAAATGCCAGCTAAAGGCGAAATTTCCGAACAGGAAAGTAATTGTGATATTGATAACTCATGGAGCCAACCGGTAAGTAATAAAAAATTAATATTTTACTTTTGTGTGATTAAAATTATTTTAAAGTAAATAAATCTATATGTGTAAAAAATCTATCAACGCATGCCCATTGCTGTCATTAATGGGTACAAGCAAATTTTTTGCTCAACTTGCAGTTGCTAAATGAGTAAAAATATGAGATGGGCATTTTTATTACAAATGAAATTTCATAAACAATTTGTTTTGGCTGATACTGCAATTTCATTTTTAGTAGGGTAAAATTTATACTGATTACTGAAAAAAATGCAGCACTTTTAATGCAAAGTAAAAAAATTAGTGTTTAAAGGCTGGTACGGAGTTCTTACGGAAATTTCAGGTTCCCATGTTCAGGCTGGTAAATTTCATAAAGAAATTTCCCTTTGCTCTAGTACGGACTTTCAAAAGAAAAGTACACAGAATTTTTGAAATTTATTGCATATCTTAGGGATGTTATAACTATAAGTGGAGACTTTTTCATTCATCTGAAACAAACATTAACTGCCTGTCCCACGATGTCACTCGCAAACGTTTGAATGACAACTTATATTGAAAACAGCAACAAATTTTCTAATTTAAGTCCCAAATCACACTGTGCAAGTCTTATTGCTAAGCTGATTAGTTTCAGGGAGAGAGAGACGAGGGGAACAGCAACGTTTCTTTTCCCCCGTCTCTCTCTCCTAATAAAATAATCAGCTTAGCAATAAGACTTGCACAGTGTGATTTGGGACTTATTGTTCTTTGCAATACAAGTTTTCGATCGAACGTTTGCGAGTGACATCGTGGGACAGGCAGTAATTAGGTCCGTTTGTTTACCCCAAAAATTTGTGCAATTTTGTGCAAATTTGTACTAGATTTTACTGAAATGCGTTCGCTTAAAGACAAAAATTGCAAAAGAGAGTGCCAATTGAGAGAGTAAATTGACAGTTGTTGACTGAGAGTCTGCAAATTTTTACTGGACAAATTTTTGCCAGTAAAATCCAGTAGACGAGAAACACATATGATTCAATAAAATAAACAAAAGTAAGCAAATACAAAGTATATTTTTTTTAATAAAAACATTTAAAAGAAGAAAAGTTGAAAAAAAGTTTACCAAAACAAATCTAAAAATTTTTATGTTCAAATTTTATTTTCAAATTTAATTTAATTGTGTTATTTACTTTAGATTTTTAGAGATGTAATGGTAGGTACAGACTTAGCAACGTGTTTATGCAACCAGGCAGGTTGCATTGTCGGTCGCATAGTCTGTAGTCTTGTTTATTGTTGCGTTCGAAGTTGCATTTGAAGTTTTGAAAATATCAAAATGTTTTGATGTTTATGGGTTGCATTGGCAGTTGCATTGTAGGTTGCAAAGTCTGTATCAAAATACGCAACATGTAATATAAACGTGTTGCGTAAACACGTTGCAAAGTGTGTACCCACTATAAGGTTTATTTATATGTGAATACTTATTTCTGCATACTATTTAGGGTACCGAGTATCAGAAATCAAATATTGATGTATTTTCCTATGCCATTTACCCAGAAAAAATAAAACTAAAAACCAAATACAAGCTTAAGCTTTCACACAACTTATATATCGCTTCAAATTTATAATAATAAAAATGTATGCATCAATTACCAAAAATATGTATTTGATGGGTTTCAAAAACAACAAAAACACAACAATATTATCAGCTGTTTTGATTAATCTGCAATTTTTCCGTTCGCGTACTTTTTTGTGCAAGATACATTATTGAGAGTAAAATTTTCAAATTACCCAAAATTTAGTCAACTACTGGATTTTACTGGAAAAGTAAACAAACGGACCTAATAATTACAATTATTTGGTTACGAAATTTTTGACATTTCTTATATTTACCAAATTTATTAATTTTTTGGGTTTTTGTGTGTTGTAAATTCAAAAATAAATGAATTTGTGTTTATTCAAACATAATTATGTACAAAAGGCTACACGATTATTTTTGATTATTGAAACTCTTTTATTAACATTTTATATGTATGTTTATTGAAATTTTTACTGTTCTTGATATGTGTAATATATCAAGCATATATTCAAGCATTTTCGTTTTGTTTGTGTTTGATAGAATTTGTCCGTTTCTTTACTATAAATTGGGCGCCCGTGGGATCCCAATCTTACCAAAATTCGTTACCGTATTCGATAATTGGGTAAATGAGAGGTGTTTTAAGAGAATAATGTTCTGCTTCTTGCATGAAACAGCCCGTACTTTTTCTTCGGGTTAGTTTAGGCACTTAGGCATTTCATGTGTGTCATGTGCCAAAAAAACGTAACCATTAATTTCTAATGGAAAACTGTTTGATACAGATACGTATTTATTAAGTTAAACAGTTTCATACATAACTAATAGACAATTTTATAGAATCGAACATGATTGGAAACTGTTTAAATCAATAAATCCATGTCTGAATTAAAACAGTTTTTCATTATTAATTAGTGTTTACGCCTTCTTTGGCACATAGCACACAGATCTATACCCGGAATTAGACAAGCAATCAGCTGTTTCAAAAATAAACAATAACAAAGAAAAATTAATTTTGCCCAAAAACTAAATAAAAAATAGGAGTTGTATCAAAAATGATTTAGAAACTAATGGTGAACAAAGTTTTCAAATTTTTATATAAAATTAAGACGGAAAACATTCATTATGTGTAAGTAAATACATACGTATGTATGTATGTAGAAGGGTTTGCTCTATTCAGTAAAAAAGAAAAACCAAAATTCGACGACAAAATTATCCTTAAGCCGAGCGAGCATTCTTACTTAATCTGTCCATTAGTTTCGGAGATATCGTAAAATTTTAATCCTAAAACTTGAAATTTTCATAATAAATTTTAAAATTTACATACTAATTTAAAATAATATTATAGTACAAATTTGTAACCGTTTATGGCCTGCATTGGTAATAAATAAATAAATAAAAGAAAAAAAAATAAATAAAAAAATAAATAAAAAAAAAGTTCAACTTATGAACGCACTCAAAAGCTTATCTCCAATTTCAACGAAATTGTGATATATTAAGCCTAAAAATCTTCCATTCTTAAAAACTAACTGCCTTATTCATAAAAAATATTTCAGGTTTATTAAGCGCTTATTTGACATATTTCTATGGGAAATTTGTCAAATAAACCTGTAATAAACCTAAAATATTTTTTATGAATAAGACCGTAACAATGTAAGTTCAAAATAAATTAATAATAAAAACATTTTTAAAACTTTTTTATTTAAATGCTATAAAAACAACAAAATAATAACATTTAATTTACATCAATCTCATTAATGTATTACATCGGGCAATTCATGTGTAATAAACAAAAGCTTGTCGCGAAATTATCCTTTATGAAATATAAACATGTATGTATTCGTATGTACATATGTATATTAATAGTGGCAGAAAAAGTTACAAGAGCTAAATTTGTGATATTTTATTCTATTAATTTTTTTAAATTTAGTTTTTTGACGAGTTTTTTAAAGAGTTAGAAATAATAAGCTCTAATAGTTAAAACTAATTAGATTCAGTTAAAAAAATACATGTTTATATGCGTTAGCTGTAGTGATATTTGAAGTCGGTGCCAATAAAGTTAACAAATTTTACATTTATATATTTATGCTTTTACTTATCATTATTTTTGTCATCGACTTCGTATATGTAACGCATATAAACATCTTTTATTTAACTGAATCTAATTAGTTTTAACTATTAGAGCTTAGTTTTGAAGTCGCTTCAATTTGTTTAAAAAGCTTTGGCGCATATTCATAGTAAAAACAAAGTACAATTTAAAAATTTAAAACCAGTATTACCATACAAAATACTGGTTTTAAACTCTTAGGGTCGGTCGTATGCAAAAAAACTTAACAAAGCTTTGCCAAGCAATGTTAAGTAAAGTTGTATTCTAAAAAAATTATTATATCAAAATAATCAGAAATAATTTTTAGTCAGGCTTAAGTTCAGTAATTTAAATTCTTTTTCTATATTTTTGATTTGAACGGGCTAAAGTTCGTATCGCATTTAAACCAAATTACATGTGATAATTATTAATGAACAAATAACACCAAAGTCTGTTGTAAATATTCTGACTAACAACACATAGTTGAACGGAACAGCCAGCCGTTTTCGAAGGCCACTAAACCTTCATCATCAGCGTTCTTTTGTGTTTGGTCCACTGTGTGTGGCGTCAGTTGATGTAGATTTCTGCTTTATATACTTAGCATTTTATTGCAAATGGAATATGTGAATTGTTTTGATTCATCGTATTTCAATTTGCTGAAAGCTTTTTTGTATTGTAAGCTCAATTTTACCATCACTATATTTACAACAGTCTAACCATTGTCGTTTTTTGTTCTTTTTACTAATTATACACATGTTACTTAATTTGCTTATTTTTTGTTCTACTTAAGACAAACTTTTTTGGTTTGTTACTATTAAGTATATTTTTATTTAATTTTTGCCACAGGCCCATGGCTATTAATTTTTAGTTAATTTTAATTATTATTCGAACTCCATTTGTTTCTATATTTTTGATTTGAACGGGCTAAAGTTCGTATCGCTTTTTAAGCCAAATTACATGTGATAATTATTAATGAACAAATAACACCAAAGTCTGTTGTAAATATTCTGACTAACAACACATAGTTGAACGGAACAGCCAGCCGTTTTCGAAGGCCACTAAACCTTCATCATCAGCGTTCTTTTGTGTTTGGTCCACTGTGTGTGGTGTCAGTTGATGTAGATTTCTGCTTTATATACTTAGCATTTTAGTGGCCTTCGAAAACGGCTGGCTGTTCCGTTCAACTATGTGTTGTTAGTCAGAATATTTACAACAGACTTTGGTGTTATTTGTTCATTAATAATTATCACATGTAATTTGGCTTAAAAAGCGATACGATCTTTAGCCCGTTCAAATCAAAAATATAGAAACAAATGGAGTTCGAATAATAATTAAAATTAATTAAATTCTTTTTATTGAATGAAATATTTTATTAATTAATGTGAGATTCTAAAGAAGAGAAGAAAAATTAAATTAGACTTTTAAGACTATATACATACTTTAAGTTGATATTTCCAAAATGTGTAATTTGTACCTCAAATAGTTTTGTTAATGTAGCACATATTGATTCATGTTACATCTAAAAATGAAGCTAGAAGTGTTACCTCTTATCTTAAATTTATTATTTCTGTCATCTAATGGAAAACATTGCCAAATTATCAAACTGATTCGAAATACATAGCAAAATCCATAAAAAATATTAAAATAAATACAATTATACAAAAATGTTTTAGTGATGTACATACAATCAAAACGAATCGAAAAAATGGATATTCAAATACTCATTTCACTCGAATAAAACAAATTGTGATAATTTTTCATATTTTTTTACTTTTACTTCATAGAAATGTTTATCTGTTTTCCTACCACGTCAGAAGCTCATATTTTTTAAATAGGTTGCTTTACTTTTTTTTTAAGATAATAAAAATTTATTTAAAAAAAAGTTATTTGTATACCCGAATGAAATTGTATTCTATTTTGTGCATCATAAGCTGTGAAATGGTTGTTGAACACGGTGGTGTTACCAGTATTTATTATTAAATCAAAAAATAATTAAAGTTGTCTTTTGCATATGATTTCTTAACAACGCAATGTTAGCCTTAAATTGCTTGGCAGCTTTCCCCTTTTTGCATAAGGGAGTTAAAGTATACTTTGTTTTGACTATGAATGTGCGCCATTTTTATTTGTAAATACATACTTAGTTTCAATTTCGCATTTTAAGGTGCGTGGTCACGCCCACTTTTGCAAATATTAATGATCCCACCCATTTTTCTAAATGCAAGAACTCAGGGTGTGTGTCAAGTTTCTTAAGAATTGGTCAAGTAGATGCGAGTTAAATATATAATTAACTTTTAATGAGCATGGTCCCACTCACTTTTTGCACAAAGTTATGCCATTCCATGATCCCAAACTGTGTGCTAAGTTTCCTGTTAATCGGATAAGTGGAATTGAATATAATTTAATACTAAACTTTGACGGGCTTAGCTCCGAACACTTTTTTAAATGTAAGGTTGTGCCAATTTTATAGCTCAGAGTATATGCCAAATACTCTGATATAAAATTTTAATGGCCATGGCTCTATCAATTTTTTTTTAAGTTTGAGATTGTCCAAAGTTTATACGAAGTCTCGTAACAATCAGATAAGCTAAAGTAAGGAAAATCAAAGAAAAAAATTATTTTTACAAAAAAATTATTTCTTTTATATTAGATAAATTATCTTAATACTGAGCAAATTTAGAAGAAAAAAAAAACAAATATATAAATTCTTCGAAGTTTTGCGTGAAAAGACTTAAGTTTTATTTAAATAATTTCCATTAGATGTATGCCGATATTTCTGCACGTTTCTTTAAGACAACGTTTCCCGGCATATTTCCGCATGACAACGGTTGGAATCACGAAGAGTATTTTGGCGTACAGGATTTGAGCGCATCAACAAGTGGTCTCGCTACTAACAGCAGCAATAGTAGACTGAAAAGGTTAATATTCACAAATTTCCTTTATGTTAATATTATAAAATTTTTGATTTTAATTTAGTTTTGAACAAACCAATAGCAGCACAAACAACAGCAATGGATTGGGGCTATTTTCCCAAAATTCAAATGACAATTGCAATATTGATGTTATGCCATCTACGTCAGCTAAAATACGTAAGAGACGTAAGCGTAGTTCTCAAGACGGCAAACCGTCACAAGCTAATGGAAAACGCACGCAACCCACAGCGACTGTAACCTCTCAACAAATGCTAATTCAACATCAAAATGAGGTACCAGGCATTGAGTTTAATTTCCCACATCATCAGCAGTTGAATTTACAACAACAACAGCATCTGCAGCAACCAAACACATCTACTGCATTCTTGACAGGACCATCAAACGAAGGTACTGATTTAACAACTGGATTCATGTCACAACAACAGCAACAGCAGCAGCAACAACAACAACAACAACAATCACAGCAAAAACAGCGCACAAAAGTCTACGAATGTGGTCATTGCAATGCCAAGTACCCTAAACTTAAAGATCGCAATGCTCATATGATTGATGTTCATAATTACATAAGACAAAATAGAAGATTAGTACATCCTACAAGTGGTCTTGTCACTCTCCTTAACAATGCCGATATGCAAGATGTTGCTCTACCCACAACAAGTGCAGCTAGCAGCTCACTAATGCCTGCTTTACAAAATGTGGAATGTATGGAGGATTCTAAACAGGGTATTGTAAAATTGGAGAATGAAAATCCCCCACGCGATCCGTCTGGAGTAGAACCAATCAACGCCACCTTGAGTGCTAAAACTGAAATTATGGAGGACGATAAACAAAGTCTAGCCCTGGGCGCAAAAGTTGAAGGGATTATGGAATACGACACTAAACCACCAACCAGTAGTTTGCCGTTGTCGCTAACGACGTGCACCAGTAAATTAACAACACTTTATCGTATGCTGGTGTCGTTTAATATGACAACATTAAAACAAAACCAAAACCTTTCGGAATTCGATGAGAATCTTATAAAATCGTCAATATTTTTTTGTTACATTTGTCGTCAGAATTATAATTCAGTAAAATTGTACGATGCTCATTTGACTGAACATCCCGCTGAGTGTTTTACGTGTGGGAAAAAATTTCAGCGGTGGAAAAATTTTTCATTGCATTTGAAGAGACACTTAGGTTGGAAGGAATTTGGTTGTACTGTATGCGATAAGAAGTTTGTTGTTCGTAGTGCTCTCGTTGAACACATGCGAATGCATTCCGGGCTGTCTCCGTTAAAATGCAAAGTTTGTGGTGAGTAAAATATTTTTATTCTTTTTTTTTTATATAATAGTTTTATGCTTTATTACATTTAGAAGTGCATATGCTATTATAATTTTCATATTTTTAATTCACAGGTAAACATTTTAAGCGTTATTCGAATTTAACTCAACATCGGAAGCGGCATACGAAACAAATTATTCGAAGGAAAGAATATGTTTGTTATTGTGGAGAAGTCTTACCATCTAAAGCACGTTTCTTGTGGCATAAAGAAACGCACGACTCAAAACCAAAATGCTGTCCGCATTGTTGTGACCGCTTCGTACATGTCAACTCTTTACGTAGACACATACGTCTAGCTCATTCGGATAAATTTGATTACGCTGAACCGATGGAGTGCCCCATTTGCAAGCAAAGATTTGCTAAAGCTTCTATGAAAGCTCATATAGCAACGCATTCCACAGAAACACAATACGATTGTGCTATTTGCAGCAAGTCTTTCTCAACAAAGTGGAATTTAAAAATACATTCCTGGGTACACGCAAATCGCACTGCTAAACCTTTCAAATGTGAACACTGTCCCAAAGCATTTGTGCGCGAGGTTGACTTTAAGAATCACATGAATTCCCATAAACAAATTAAACCATACACGTGTGAAGTATGTGGTTGTAAGTTTATACGGAAATATAATTATATGCGGCATAGAAGAGAGCACCATGGCAATAAAAAGTATACCTGTGATCTATGTAAAAAGTCGTTCCATCGTCATTACTATCTCATCGAGCACAGACGCATTCACACCGGCGAACGACCTTTTCAATGTTCGATATGTGGCAAAAGTTCAACAACTAAAACTAATCACAACAAACACTTAAAAATACACCATTCGCGTGATCCCTTTACAGTGGAAGTTTAAATGTTAAGCAAGCATTTTTTTTGGGTTTTTCTCTCATATATTCATAAGGGTGAGTACCCTCATTCTATAATTTTTTCTTTTACAATGTAGTTTGTATGAATTTTGTACTAAACTCATTTTGTTGGAAAAATCTCACTCTTCTAATTGGCATGAAAGTAGGATAGAACATTTCTCTTAATATTTATTGTAGTCATAGAAATTATGGAAAAAAACAACTGAAAAATTCGAATCTATAAATGTGTGTATGTTGGTTTGTTAAACAAGATATAATATTGGAACAAAACAAACGAAAATAAATATAAAAAAGTATTAATTAGAACATAGTAATAAAACTTAAACGGAATTTATAACCATATATAATATTGCTACCACAACAAATAATATCACAAGTTGATGTAAAAATATCTACATATGTTTCTGTATCCAAAGATTGTAGAAAAATATTTAATTTGATTTGCAGCATTCTAATGCTAATGTAAGAAATTGTTTTATACTAGATATACCAAACGGACGACACACTCGTCCGTATTCTAGAATCAAAATGTAAATAATTTAAGATTCAAAGAAAATGTATCTAAACTTCATAAAAAATTCATTAAAACACAGCCACACACAAACTTACATACATATGCAAGCATAATTAAATAATACATGAAATTAAAAAAACATAAACAAAATCCCTTTAACCAAGTTAATTCAATTTATTCAACTCTCTCCTTTAAGTATTATGGCTTTCATACAGCAACAAATAAGAGAAAAAAATTGTTAGATCAAGAGAAATACTACAAACCCACACACACACTCGTTTTGTTTCTTTTTTACTTGTAAGCTAATAAATGCGTGTGTAATATGATTGCATGTAGTAGTAGCAACTTTAAACGCTTATAGCTCCCAAAATACTAAACCGATTTCAATAAAATATAGATTCTGCACATCTGTATAAAAAATCCTTTAAAACCATATAAATCTTTTTAAAATCGGTGCAGTGGTACCAGCGTAAAAGGGATTACAAAAAAACATGTTTGCCTATTAATTATATAGATTAAATGCGTCCACGTAGTAATTTTTAAACATTTATTTATGTTTACGTAAACTTTTCCGTCAAAAATCGTTATTGCAATAATAAAAACCAAGGGAAACTCGTAAGAATTTTTTTCGATGAAACAATAGGTCTAAAATCAAATCCTATTCGTCATAAAGACTTTCTGCTCATTTTCTTTAATGAGTGAAAATACACATGTGGTATACAAGGATTTGAACTAGATAAACTGAAAGTTGTTTCTTTAATTTTTATGCGATCATACAAAACTATATTGTTCTAAACGTTACTAAGTAGTTTTAAAAACATTGATTAAGAATGGTGTTTTTTTTTTAAATTTTTATCCCGTACAAATTTTTTAAAATAAAATAGAAAACAAACAAGCAATTTAATTTCTTTTTCCTTAAGCATTTATTTGAATATATCCCCAATAAAACGAGCCATATTTTTGAAATCAGTACTTAAATATACTTAAGAAACAACTTTTAATTCGTCTAGTCCGCGTTTTTTTAACTTTTGGTTAAAAAAATGAAATTACAGGTAATACAAATGTAGTCAAAACGTAATGAATAAAATATAATTTTATAAAATAAAATTTGCTTGGAAAAAGTTGAACTTTTTAATATTTTTGCTCTGCAAATTTCCAATTCTATATACATATACTAAATAATTACAAAGCAATTGTTGTGGTAAAACATACATATTTTTTCCGCGTAAGGAATTTATGTACCAGGCGTACAAAAAGTTACCGATATTTTTTATTACTTTAAATTTAATTTTCAGGGAAAGCAAATACAAGTGCTTTTGCAAGAATTTAGAAATTGTAAATGGCAGCAAATTTTATTATGCTACAAAATATTGCTTGTTTTTTTTTTTTTTTTTTTTTTTTTTTTTTTTTTTTTTGTGTGTTAACATCTATACGCGCGCCTCTAGGGCAGTAAACTATCAGTTTCAATACATACGCAAGTGTTAGGTATGTAAGAGTAAATCATTGTTTGTTTGTTCGCTGCTTGGCAGTCGGTATTGAAAGTGATTATTGGGCGATTTTCATATAATTTTCCCACGCGATTTTCTCCGGAAATTCATAGCCGATTTTATTAATTTTTGGATTAAAAAGCTAGTGCGGGTTTCGACGAAGAGTTTAGGCCAAAAATTAAGGCGATCCGATATCGGCGAGCCGAGATTTAAGTGTTTTAATTTGGAGTATTAATTTGGAGTAATATTAAAAAAGTGTTTTATGTTGATCTTCGGTTTTGTCTTATGCATAGCAAAGAGAATAGTGACGTGGTTATACGTACATATATAAAAATGAGATAGCAAGACAGCAACGTATGTAGCTTATGTACAAACAACAATAAGTGTGTTTGTTTACTTTTGCAGTAAAATGCAGTAAATGAGTAGTTACTGCAAAAATTTTAAAATTTACTCTCAAAAAGAGCGATAGCCAAAAAAAGTACGCGAACGAAAAATAGTAAAAATTAGTAAGATTAAAGAAACAGCTGACTCTAACTCCACATAGTGTTGAAAAATATATAATCTTTGTACTATGCAACTCTTTTAATTATTGGTACTCGATACAATATTTTTATAACACGGACAATATAAGAATAAATTCTGTAATTTATTTCATGTAATATTTGTAATTAATTTCTTATTGATTTCCTTGTTTTGTTGTTGGCTAAATTACTAAAAATTACATGACTATTTGTTAATGTTACTGATTACTTTAAAAGCAAGTGCGATACTAAGTACCCAGATACTTTACAATTTTACAACTCTGAGTAATTAAAATAAATTGCAAATCAAAAGGTTCAATAAAATATGTTACAAAATATGTATATTAAGAGCTATTATTATTATCATTTATAAATTAATTATCTTGTTAATGACTTTCACGATTTCCATTTAAACTTTTTTCAAATTTTTACACTTTTCATTTGCTTACTTTCCATTTGTTTACATTTTGAATCATATGTTTTTATCTTACTAAACTTTACTACGACAAATTTCTGCAGTAAAAATTTGCAAAACACTCAGTCAAGAACTGTCACTTTACTCTCTCAATTTGTGTTCTCATTTACTGTATTTTGGGTAAACGAACGCAATTTAGTAAAATGCAGTAAAGTTCAGTAAAAATTTGTAAAAACTTTTGAGTACGCGAACGCAATTAATGTATGTATGTACATTTGTCTGTTGCTTTGCATTCTCTTTGTTTTTTGTGGGTTTAATATAAAATAAATAAAAAGTATTAAGCAAGAAAATAATGAAATCATTAGCACTTCTGTTTAATTTTTTTCATTTTGAGTGCATCTACTAAATTTATACATATATATATATATATATATATATATATATATATATATATTATATATTAACTGTGCTGAAAACATAACATTAATAAATTATACAAAGTAAAATTAAATTCAATAAACTATTCTTTTTCATTAAATACTTTATATTAACTCTACCTCCGGGTTTGTGGGTCTGTGTTCATAGAAATCGAACAGGTACCGTGTAACAAAAAGGTGTTAACACATCGCCCGTGAGTTCGAACACTCATTGTTTTTTTTGGGGGGAAAACATCATAAGACATTTACATGTTTCAGAATATATTGTACATAAAATAAGAATACAATTTCTTTTCTTTAAGCAAATTTCAATTAAATATTTTATAATGCATGACTTGGCAACAGTTTGCATAAAGACTTCAATTAAAATATTTTTCTGCAATCTTTTGAGCAAATTGTTTTTGCTTAAACTTTATTCTCAGATAAACACAAAACTTCTATATCTTTCCAAAAAAAAGAAAGAAAAAAACTCCATTACTGGAGTAATTGGTAGTAATTTTAAATAATAATGAATTATAGCTGTAAGTTAATTAGTATAACTAAAAACAAATTGACGTCGATTCAAAAAATAAAAAACAAAAAATTAATAACGATGAAATATATAAGCAAGTAAGAGACAAAAGTGCTATCGAGCTTTAATACACAAATAAGTTTTAAATTTTAAAGTTGAACTTTTATTGCTTTTAAGTTATATTTTATTTTTTAACTTTCACCCGCAGTTTCAACTCAGTTACCCAATTAATCATAATCAAAAAATTAATGCCAGTCAGCTAAAATAAAGATTTTATGTCCTGCAGGTATTGCGTTTTCAAATCGAGAATTCTTGCTGCATTATTTATATAAAATTTTTTTTTTACAAATCATAAATACTACTTATTGTGATTGGCGAATTTGCGGTGAAAGCCAGGCGTTTTGTACTAGATTAAAGAAAAATGTTTGTTTTCTTTAATCAACTACAAATAGTCGAATTTGAAGTCGAAAAACGCCAACCGCGATATAAATAAGGAATTTAGTACTAGGCTGCCGAATTTAAAAATTTCAAACTGTCATTTGTGGAAGATGATAATCATCTTTAATAAAGGGTTTACAATATATAGATCCTATTAGTTAATACGCCAAAACAGGAATAATATTTACACATTTCTTCTCTTTATAAGTTTTTTGAGAATCTTGAATATTTTCTTTCACTATTACTATTCTATTGTAGAACACACATTTTTAATCTGTAACTAGCGGTATCCACTCGCCATGAACTTGGTATGGGCATCATGTCGGACATCGTAAATGGCTCATGGAGACCGCTCATGTCCAAGTTTCGTTCATGCTCTGACAGCAATGCCCGAGCATATGTCTGAACAACAATGTTCGACATGATATTCGCCGTCCGCAACCATTTGCAATAGAAAGAAAAGAGACAGAACAAAATTGGTAAATATTCCATCTCTATTGCACTACCGTAAAATACTTTCATATGCCTGAACATGGACATCGCACATGTTCACCACAACAAAGAAGTTGATGAATTTTTCACAGTTAAGGTGAAATTAGACGTGCCATGGCCATAAGCCATAACCAAACCAAAATTCAATTGGTTTCTATGGTAATGGCTATGGCGTTATGGCGAGTCACCTACTTATAATCAAATGCAGTCTTGCCCATAAGTTTGGTTCGAACGGCTGTTTTCTATGGCTATGGTTATGTCACGTTTGATTGCATATTTAAGGTGGAAGTACATAACACGCGTTCAATATGCTAATGCGATACATGCGGCTGTCAAAAAAGTTGAAATAGTGTGTTTTCATAAGGCAAGTTACACAGAGAAGTTCGCGACGCGCGTACCACGCAAAAAGTTGAACATTTTTCAACTTTCACGCGTTAAATACAAAATGACAGCTAGTGTTGCTAGATTTATAAGCTAGCATACACAAAAGTGATTAAAAATTAATTTTTTTTTCAATAATGGATAAAAAATAAAAACGCAAATGCAAGACAAAAAATAGCCGACAAAGAATTTAAATTTTACAACAAAAAAAAAACTTCAAAAGCGTCTTGTGTAACTTTCCATTTGTATAGCGTTAAACGTTTAACAAGCCAGTACTTGTACTTCCACCTTTACTCTGCCGGCGTCATGTCCATGTCATGTTCAAGTCTATGGCTCGTGAGGGTAATAACTTTTAATTTAATCAATAATTCCACTAAAACTGAGATAATGGCGATAACCCAAACAATAAGAATAACAATATTGTATTCTCTTTTCAAAAATATTGCGCTATATTTTTCTTAGCATGAGTGATGGATATTAGAGACCTGCGTAAAAGGTCTTTAAATGTAAATACGTCATGATTTTTTAAATGTATTCACGTCGCATGTATTATACTATGTATGTGTATATCAGTGTTAACAAGCGATGTTGCAAGACAGCTTGTTTGTAACAAACACTCAAAAGAAGTACTGTTGATTAGTGTATGCTTGTTATTTTTCATATTGTACGTTTGAGTGTGTGTGTAATATGTATATGGTAAGCTATTATGTGGTTAACCGCATACAACTAATGTTAATGCATGTGTGTGCCTTTGCATATGCGCAGAAAAATAAAAAATCATACACACATACATGCATGACGTTTGTACACGCGCTCATGCGTAGAAAGAAGCAAGTATCACAAATTCTTCCGTCACGAAGTTTTTTCTTCTTTACTCATACCTACAATACTCAAACAAATTTCTTGCAGTGTTGTTAACGTTTGTTTTATAAGATTTCGCTGTAGTAAAGCATTTGAAAAATCCCTCATGTCTTGAAAGTTCTTATAAGATGTCTTATACAAGACACTAATGGATATGATACGTTACTTTAGGTTTGTTTTTTACTTTTGTAGTAAAATTCAGTAAATGACTATGTACTGCGAAAATTTACTCTCAAAAAGAGCGGCAGACGACAAACAATCTCTGAGAATAAATTTTGTAATTTATTTCATGCAATATTTGTAATTAATTCCTTTTTGATTTCCTTGTTTTGTTGTTGGTTAAATTAATAAAAATTACATGACTATTTGTTAATTTTACTGATTACCTTAAAAGCAAGTGCAATACTAAGTAACCATATACTTTACAGCTCTGAGTATTTAAAATAATTTGAAAAAAAAAACAAAAGGATTAACAAAATAAATTGAAAAATATGTATATTAACAGTTATTATTATTATGCTTTATAAATTAATTATTTTATAATGACTTTCACAATTTTTATTTAACCTTTTCAAAAATGTTTACATTTTTCATTTGGTTACTTTTCATTTGTTTATATTTTGAATCATATGTTTTTATAAGCAGTAAAAATTTGCAAAGCACTCAGTCAAGAACTGTCATTTTAATCTCTCAATTTGTGTTCTTATTTACTATATTTTGGGTAAAAACGTACGCAATTTAGTAGAATGCAGTACAGTTCTGTAAAAAATTATAAAAACTTTTGAGTACGCGAACATAATTTTTGTCTAAGAAAATTATGCAGTTGATTATACGATTTTATTAAATTTTAGTTATAAAGGTTGTACCAAAATTAACGCAAGATTTGAATAAAACAAATAAAAAAAATTTTTAGTCTATTGATTGTTATGTTTTTATTGAATCATAAATTACATAGGATACGGTTATGTGTGCAATAACACATCGGGCAAGTGGCGTCCACGGCTTTGCATGCACATACAAAATCGTTTGTCGAAGTTTTAAATGACCATTTTCCATAAATGTGGCTGAATTTCCTTTATACCGCGTAGAATCTCCTCCTTTAATGCACGGGTGGTTGTTGGCTTGTTAGCATAGACCTGTTATTTCAAATAAGTACATAAAAAGAAATCTAATGGTGTTAAATCATACGATGTAGGCGTCAATTCTCACCACCGGACCGAGGGAGTACACGAGATGGGCGTCAACTCTGTAATTCGAAAAGAAAGAAAATGCTTTCGAATTGTTTATTTAGGTTTGTAACCAACACTTTACTGCACAAATGGCGACAAATTTGAATCATGCGTTAATTTTGGCATCCCTTTTATAACCAAGTTATAACAGATGTTTATAGAACTCTTTACACACACGCATGATGTGATTAATCGTAATAAATAAAAGAAACCTTTACAGCCTCTATCTATGCAATTATTTTAGAACCAATTCTACAATTTTTGATAAGTGTGACTGACCAACTAGCGAAAAATAGTCATATTTTTTACTTTAATTTTATTTTTTCAATGTCTTGTGTTGAAGCACTGTGTATTGTCTCTTACAGTAATATATATTTCAGTAATTGTGCTTTAACTTTGTAATACATATTTTTTAAAAATATTTTTCAATTGTATATACATTTTTTTTTATTTTAATCCATAAACAATCATTTGGGAGGGATATTTATACATTTAGATAATAGATAACACGAAATCTTTAAAATTTCTTTTCTGTTTCAACAATGCTTAAAGATACGCCATTTGTGAAATGAAAGTTAAAATATAAATATATTCGTAATGAAAATATGAATATTTCACTTTCTCCTAAAAAATAGTGCAATACAAATGGGAGTTTAAATTTTAATTAAAATATATCTACATTTTCTTTTTGTAAAATAAAATAAGACAAAATTATACACAACACACACGTAATTAATAAACTCCCTTTTTAGTAAATTGAAATTAGTTAAATTTTGCTTATTTTATATTATTTTCTATATTTTAATACCACTCAAGTTCTATGCTTTAAAAAAATTTATAAATAAGGAGAGATTCGAAGAAAATTTGTTATTGCATTGATTGCAAATGTTTTTCTTTTTTTTCGTGTTTTGACTTTTTGAGAAAATGATACATTATCTTTTTTATTTGTATATTATATTTTTAATTGAATATTTACATATACAATATACATGTGCATATGTATATGTGTATATGTATAGATTTTAATTTTTTAACCCAAATATATTTTATATGTATATTATTTTAAGTTTTATGTCTTGTATTTTACTTAATTTTAATTTAATTTTAATTTTTAGAATAGAACTTCATAAAATTAAAGGGAAAAATATACATAAATTTAAAATTACATTTAATAAAAATAACTTTAATTAATAGTAAAAAACAATTCAATTATGAACTCTATTATATAATTTAATCAATAATATACAATTTACAATGAATTATACATAAAATTAAACAACTTGCAAACAAATTGAAATATAATTACAATCAATTCATTATAAACCATAAAAAACGCTTTTTACTTGTATAGGTACAAGTAGGTTGAACTGCATCCAGAAGTTGTTGCCGCATATACACACATTCATTACTCGATAGGGAACCTAAATTCCTAACGACACAATAATTTGTTTAAAAAGAATACTTTTAGGCACGAATTAAAAAATATTTGAAGCACCTTGTTCGAGTTTTTAAAAACAGTCTGACCCAAATACTTTATTGCGCCCCAATGTATGCTTCATTAAAAAACAATCGCTTGCTGCTTTTTTACGATTCTGTGCTCCTGTTACTGAAAAATCAATTCGTGGCTTGTGCTTTTCAGAAATTTCATTTTGAATGTGACCGTCACACACAGCACAATAGACAATATAGGGTTGCATTTGTATACTCGTTTGTATAGCCAAAACAAATATACCATGGTATGTAACATATAATTGTAGTGTGAGCGACAGAACTAGTATAAGAGTTATTGTGTGTGCGTGCTTTTCCAAATTAAAATACAATTAAAACAAATAACAATTGCTTATTGTATTGCTGCTGAGCAACTGTTTGATCTGTTTTTGCCCAAAAATACATATTGTAATACAATATGAAAAAAACACTATTGAAACAAATACATGATGTGCAGATGTATGTGCGGACGTTCGTTATGTTATTTTGTGGCGCAGCCAAAGTATAGAGAGAGAAAGAGACAATTTTGCTCTGAGAGTAATTACAAATGCATGTGTTTCATGTACATGTATCATTTACTTACATGTGTATGTGAAATTTTACTTTCATTCATTCATTCATCAACCATGGATTTTTTTTCAACACACCATGTGGTACTTATGTTAAAACCAGGGGTCAAATCGTTACATCCGTGAACGTACAACTCGTCACGTAAAAACACAATTTTCGGATTATGACATATGTGAACGTATTGAAATCCCATTCAGTTTATACGATTGACGTATCATTTAATTTGTTTTCGTACGATTGCCGATACGATCACGTATGTAACGATTTGAAGCCAGTTTTATGTATCTTATTTGTTATAGAAAAACAAATGCATACAAACGTGTTTTTCTCATTTGGTAATTGCACAACCATACAATAACTGCTTTAAAAATCAACATTTACAACTAGTAAAAGAAACGCTAAATAACATATTTTTTCATATAAGAACCAAAAAACACGCAAAACTGGTGCAAACAGATGCATCTGTGCAATGCTATAATAGACAAGCAATTAACGACAGACCGCAAGCACAGCTTCTGCTTCTATGAATGTATGTATGTAGTGAGTGGACTGGTACTGGAGATAGGCAAACTGTTACATGTTATAGTCTGGGTGCCTAAGTCATGTTTTAGACTTGGCAGTTTTTCCTGAAGCAGTTATCTTCAATTCTCTTTTAAAACTGCTCGTTTGTTTACACTCAGACGGTTTCTTGTTCAATTTTCCTATTATTTTAATGCTGCGAATGAAATAACAAAAGAGAATTGAAGTAAAGGCCCAACTATAATATGAATAAGCTGGCTTAAGCTAACGTCAGAATTGAACGATAAGTCTGTCAAATGCTTAAACAATTCAGATGTGACTTTTAGGTGGCCACAATGTGCTTACATGCACTTAAATATTCTTTAGCCACAGCTGCACATCTAGGTATTGTCAATAATTTTGTATTAATTTTGTTTCTTCTCATAACTCATAAATGAATGCAATTCAATCAAACTCTTAATGCATAAGATAGATAAACGCTTTTCATACTGTACTTACTTAAATCATCCTCACTGTGTTTGAGTAAAACAGTGAGAACAATTATTAGTATTTTTGTAGCTTATCTCATTTGTAACATTTAGCTATAAGACATTCTTTTAACTTACTTGTGAAATATAATTTGAAGAGAAAGGTGCATATACCGCTAAATAAACTTAGTTAAAATCAAATCTAACCACCGAACTTTTTCATTATTTTTATAATTATTTTTTTGCTTATAATATTCGTCGAGTTCTATACCCCAACATATTTTTTGGTCCAATCGAACCGGATTAATGAACTGCGAATATTTAACAAATAATACAGAAAGTTTCAGCCAAAATCAATTTGTATCCCATTAAACCCCAGTGACATCACTAAACCCCCGTACATCAAATCGAGTTACATATT
Organism: Tachina grossa; assembly: GCA_949987645.1. Lineage (NCBI taxonomy): Eukaryota > Metazoa > Arthropoda > Insecta > Diptera > Tachinidae > Tachina > Tachina grossa. Next base: position 169,569,949 of record OX465274.1, on the reverse strand, counting down.
GGTTTGCTGAAAAAGAACCCCCGGTTTCTATATTTTTAAGCCACTCCAGTTATATATTGGTTTGCTGAAAAACAACCCCCGTCCTCTTGGATCTATAAGCCACTCCAGTGACATACATACATGTCTACATACATACAAAAAAGTGAGTCTTATGTTTCCATCATTTTAATTTAATTACAAGTGCTTTAAATACCTAAATATACATATAAATTCATACATTTATGTATATATATATCGACATACATATATATATGTATACATATATGTACGTACACATGTACATACATACGTATGGTCATTAAACATAAAGAAACGAAAATCAAAAAGTGCATTACAAAAAAAATTTGTATACAGTTACAAGTGTTTTACATATTTGCTAAGTGAAACGAAATCCAAAAAAAAAAATCCAGTAATACCATACGTGTTTTACATCAATCTGTAACTAACATTGTTGTCTAGTGTCTGTTAAGTTAATCCTGTTAAAAATTTATTAACAGTGATCATACCTAAAGTAACAAACTTTAAACATTTAACATAAAGCGTTACATTACAACCAAATTCAACCAAAGGTTTGTGACTAGACTTGGGTCGAACTCGTTCACTAGTTCATTTTTGCCACAAACCAGTGATCAAACCCATGTAATTTAAATGGGTTTGATCAGTGGTTTGTGGCAAAAATGAACTAGTGAACGAGTTCGACCCAAGTCTATTTGTGACCAGATATTAAGCAAGTATAAAAGTTTATGTTCGATCAAACATCACGAAACCTGCTGTGATTAAGCGACAAGTGAATTTTATGTAAACAAATTTAAACAAAGGAAAGCAAAAAAAAACCAAAAAAAACAAACGTTCCAATAAATGCATGCGAACACATAGTTTTATCATTGAAGTATCTTTTTCTTCGCTTATATCTTTTACACTGTTTCAAAAAAAAAAAAAAAAAAAAAAAACTCGTATGAACAAATTTACACTCACATAAAATAAATGAAACTGATTGTATAACCAAAAATTAAAATTTTTTTAATTAAAGCTAAACAACGAATTTAAATTAAGTAATTTTTTTTGATAAAATTAATAAATAAATCAGGTAAAAAAACCATATTTGTATATGTACGTACACATACATACATACATATGTTTAACTATTTTCACAATTTAATATCAGTAACTGTATACTAATTTTTTTTGCACTGACCCCAGACACTTAATGACTAATTAAACAAACAAACACTTTATTATATCAAAAGCAACAAAAGAAAAATAAAATCCTTATTTTTTTTAATTTGATTAATTTAATTAAGTAAATCAAATACTTACGTCCCAGTTCGACTAATTTGGGTACGATAAAAAAAAGTCTACTGTTTGCTTTGTCCTCAAACTTTGAGAAACAAATAAGTGATACTCGGTACATTCATTATGTCTATGTTAGATAAATTTATTAGGGCCCCCGATCGTGTGGTTGAGTTTCAAGCATATTTCGACGCACTTCCAGCTGATAGTCATTCCTTACACTCTTTGGAGGTGCAAAAGGATGAAATCGTCTCTTTGTGGTCGAAGTGGCATGCTACGATGACATCCTCGAGAATTTTGAGAAATTAGAAGAAGAAATTGAGGTTGATACTTTAAAATCACGCTTTTTCTCTACTTTCGAAGCTCACGTCAAGGTTCTTTCAAAATCAAATGAACTTTTAGACGCACTTTGCCACAAGCCGGTTCTTAATCTTGTTAACGAAATTTCAACACCCCCGAATGACCCTACTCCTGGTATTTCGTTGCCACCCTGCGACACTGAAGTTTTTTATGGAGATTATCTGTCTTGGCCAACGTTTCGTGACATGTTCACAGCCTTATATAGGAATAACAACAGACTGTCTCCAGTAGAAAAAATGTGTCATCTTATAAAAAAGACACAGGGAGAAGCTCGTGACCTTTTAAGAACATGTCCGATAACTAACGATGGATTCGAAATGGCATGGACAAATTTGGTGAACCGGTACGAAAATAAAAGAATCCTTATTAACGCTCAATTGAAAACCTTATTTAACATATCCCCTAGCTCTGAAGAAACTGGTAGTAATATTCGGCAACTACAGCGTACGATTAACGATTGTGTCACTAATCTTTCACTCCTTAAAATCAATACAGAAAATTGGGACCCCATATTTGTGTACATTTGCTCGACTTGTCTACCTGAAATAACTCTCAGTCATTGGGAGCAGTCACTTCCTAATGGAAAGGAATTACCAACATGGAAACAAATGGACCTTTTTCTAACGTCTCGTTTTCAAACGCTCGAGTCAATAGCAGACATTCGTACTACCTTTTCTAATTCTAACCCAATAAATAACAGCAAATTCGTTCAATTAAAAAAACCCAATTCCGTTGATAAGAAGCATGTAAAAACTTATAGTACTCATGTTTCTGAAAATAAAACTGGAAAATGTTCCCTGTGTCCCAATGCACATCCATTGAGGCTTTGTCCCTCATTCTTAAAAATGTCTGTAGAAGAAAGATTTTCTGTCGTTAAAAAACAAAATCGCTGCACTAATTGTCTTGGCACTTCTCACGAATTTAAAAAATGTCGAAGTCAATATGTTTGTCACATATGCAAACAGAAACATCATTCCTTGCTACATATAGAGCAAACTGTTGCTAGTACAGTTCAATGTATCAACCCCCAACCAAATTCTCTTACAGTAGCTACAACTACGCAACAGATTTCTGACTTGAATACTGAACCTTCAACTTCCGCTCAGGCCGCAGCCAGAATGAAACAATCATTTTCAACACAAATACAGTCCACTTCGAATTCGACAATTTTACTCGGAACAGCACTAGTCGATATATACTCTAGCGATCTCAAATATACAGTTCGAGCCTTAATTGACTCTGCCTCTGAAGCTAAATTTATTTCCGCGAAACTTAACCAAAAACTTTCCTTAAAACCTCAATATTCGCAAACAGAAGTCCACGGCCTGAATGATGCCTTAACTGCTACTTCAAACCAATTGTGCCACATTCGCATAGGTTCACCCATTGATAAATCGTTTCAAACCTATGCTGATGCCTTTGTAGTAAAGAAACTTACTGGCCACTTACCTTATTGCCCATTGTCCACACTCAAGGATAGCCAGTTTGCAGATTTGAATATGGCAGACGCACAAGTTCACCGAAACTCAGAGGTTGACGTTCTTCTTGGAGGCGATGTATATCCTAAGATAATAAAGAACGGCATGCGTTGGGGCCATGATCAGGCCTTAGTAGCGCAACAAACAGTTTTTGGATGGATTCTTACAGGCAAACTCGTCTCGAAGAACATTCCACATATAGTTTCGTCCTTTTATAATGAAGTTGACTTGAGCAAGCAATTACAAAAGTTCTGGGACCTTGAAGAAGTACCCAAAAAAACTCGTCTCTCAGATGAGGATTTATATTGTGAAAACCTATATAAATCTACTACGTATCGGTCTGAAGATGGTCGGTTTATTGTATCATTACCTTTTAGGCGGGAGTATCCTGAAGGCATGAATATCGGCTCTTCCCGTGCTATAGCTCTTTCACAGTTCCTCCGAAATGAGTCTCGCTTAGTAAAAAATCCCCCCCTTAAGTCCGAGTACGATCGTGTAATTTCTGAATACTCGTCATTGAAGCAAATGACAAAGGTCACCCCATCTAATGATAATTGTACATACTATCTACCGCATCACGCGGTCCTTAAGCCCGACAGTACAACTACTAAGCTCAGGGTAGTTTTTAACGCTTCCAGTCCCTCCTCAAATGGTAATAGCCTAAATGACTTACTCTACCCCGGTCCTACATTGCAGTCTGATCTAACTGTGCTAATTTTACCCTGGAGATTGCTTAGATATGTATTTAACGCCGATATCGAAAAAATGTATCGCCAGATTTTAGTTAACCCGTCTCAAACCCCCTTTCAAAGAATAGTTTTTCGCACCTCGCCTCAAGAAAAGCCCCAAGATTTTGAGTTAAACACAGTTACCTTTGGCGTAAACTGCGCTCCTTATTTGGCGATACGAACTTTGCTCGAATTAGCTAATAGTTGCGAACACTCTAAACCTATTGCCGCTGATATTTTTCGCAATCACATGTACGTTGATGACGTATTAGCTGGCGCTAACACTTTATCATCAGCTCTGTCTGCTAGAGATGAGCTTATGGAAGTTCTGCAGACTGCCGGGTTTTCTCTTCGTAAATGGACATCGAATCATGATTATTTGCTCAATGGCCTTTCTCCCGATCATCTATTAGGTGCAGAATTCCTGAAATTGTCAGACTCATCCACTACTAAAACTCTTGGGTTGCGTTGGAATGCAGGAAGTGATAATTTTTATTTTCGACTCAAAAACTACCCCGATCGAAATTCAGTCACGAAAAGAAGTGTTTTATCTAACATTGCAAAATTATTTGACCCCGCCGGTTGGCTTTCACCCAAAATAATCATGGCTAAAATTATCATGCAACAAATCTGGAAAGATGAAACGAACTGGGACGATAAGCTTCAGCCCTCAACATTAATGCAATGGCAAGCATTTGTGGATGACTACAAAAATATTGAAAATATTAAAATTCCCCGCTACGTTAATTTTGATCCCTCATTTTCCATAGAGCTACATGGGTTTTGCGACGCGTCTGAAAAAGCCTATGCCGCTACGCTGTATCTCCGTGCAGAAAATTCAGAATTCTGTTCATCTTTTAGCCGCAAAAACAAAAGTAGCTCCAGTGAAGTTTGTGTCACTACCCAGAAAGGAACTTTGTGGAGCCGAATTAATGGCTACGATGATTGATTCGATTCAGTCTCATCTGAACCTGAAAAATCAAAAATTGTATTTATGGACTGACTCAACTATTGTTTTAGCATGGTTACAAAAACCCCCTAACCGATGGAAAACTTTCGTTGAAAATAGAGTAACGTCCATTATTGAAAAGGTTGGCAGTCAATCGTGGTTTCATGTTGACTCTAAAAGTAATCCCGCTGATCTGGCTTCTCGTGGACTCACCTTGTCACAACTGATATCGAACGATTTATGGTGGCATGGACCTCCATGGTTACAATAGCCTCAAAATCAATGGCCAAAAAACTCCCCACATTTTGAAACGGCTGAAGAAGCCAAACCGATTTTCGTGCATGTATCTCAACTTCAAAATACTGATATGCTAACAAACTTTTCAAGTTTTCCTAAAGCTATGCGCGTCATATGTTATATATTTCGTTTCTATTACAACTGCAATGCAAAACAACGTCATAAACTAGTGCAGACACGTGAACTTACGGCAGCCGAATTAAATCATGCTAAAACACGTATGTTAATTGCTTGTCAGAAGTTATATTTCGAAAATGAATACACCCTATTATCTCAAGGTCAGGTGATACCTCAAAAAAGCCATATTTTAACTTTTAACCCCTTCATAGATTCAACGGGCATCATGCGAGTCAATGGTCGCCTGGTCAACTCGCCGACTCTAACCTACAACGAGAGATTTCCCGCCTTATTGCCTTATCATGGATGCTATACTCGCCTAATGCTCATCTTTTTACATCAATATACAATTCATGGTCAAAACGCTTTACTTTACAGACTTATGCGACTCAATTATTATGTCCCTAAACTTAAGATCTTGATCAAGGGTATTTTATCAAATTGTTGGTCGTGCGTCATTCAGAAACGTGAAAAAAGCCGGCAAATCATGGCTGCTTTACCCCCCGAAAGAACAACACTTTCCCGCCCATTCACCAACACTGGAGTAGATTTTGCTGGTCCTTTTGACATTAAGACGTATGCAGGTAGGGGATGTAGAATGACAAAAGGTTATGTACTGGTGTTCGTATGTTTTGCTACAAAAGCTATACACCTTGAGGTTACAAGTGAAATTTCCACGGCAGCATTTTTAGCAGCGTTTGGCAGATTTTTTTCTCGTAGAGGCTGCCCCCACACCTTGTACTCCGACAATGGAGCTGCATTTGTTGGCGCATCTAATGTAATAGGTACGGAAAAATCAAAGTTTTTAAAACAGCTTCGCCAAAAGGTAATTGAACACCAGAGCTTTGTTCCCCTAGAATGGCATTTCATTCCCCCCGAAGCTCCGCACATGGGGGGTATCTGGGAGGCAGGCGTTAAGAGTTTCAAAATGCACCTCAAGCGAATCTCTCATAGTCAGAGTTTCACAAACGAAGAATTTTCTACAATGCTGGCTCGAATCGAAGCTTGTCTAAATTCCCGACCATTGAGTCCAATGAACGAAAACCCCGCCGATCTTTGTGCACTTACCCCCGGTCATTTCCTTATTGGTGGACCATTATTATCACCCCCGGAACCTGATCTGTCAGAATATTCATTAAGCTACGTTAATCGTTGGCAAAAACTAAAAATTTTGCACCACCTTTTTGCTCAGAGGTGGAAAGAAGAGTATCTTAAAGAACTCCACAAACGAACTAAGTGGAAATACCCCCAGCGTGATTATGCTATCGGCGATTTCGTCGTCATAAGAAAAGACAAGCTGCCCCCTAATCAGTGGCGCCTTGGGCGCGTCGAAAATGTACGCGGTAAAGACAATCGAGTTCGAGTCGCAGAAATAAGAACTGCTAATGGCCTTGTAACTAGGCCCATTGTTAAATTAGTCTTACTTCCTAACCCCGAGAAAAACTAATAACGTCCTCCTTAACATTTCCTTACAGCAACACCAATGCCCCGTAGCCACCGAAGAAGTCTCTCTCCATTGGAGGAAAAACACCGCTCTCAATCTAATCGCTCTAAAAGGACTTCGCTTTGTCGCCTATGCAATAAAAATCATCCATTGAGAAAATGTTTAAGATTTAAACGGATGAATGTTTCTGAAAAATTAAAGGTCGTCAAACGTCACCGCTACTGCGAGAATTGTTTGGCTCATTCTCATCAAGTCAACCGCTGTCAAAACGCGGACCGATGCCATCACTGTAGAAGCAAACATCACACATTGCTTCATAAACATGAACGCCTACAAACGCACAAGCCTGTAGCACTCAAGTCGTCAAACGTTCTCTGTTCTAACCTGCGTACTACCACACTTTTACCAACCATCATCGTAAAGATAGACTTAGGAGATGAATGGGGAAATATTAGAGGTATCCTCAACCCGTGTGTGGAAAATAGTTCTATTGCAGAATTCTTGGTGGAACGCTACAATTTCTTATCTAAGATGGTTGGTACAGAGCGTTGGTGCAAAATTAAAATACGTCCACGATTTGATGAAGGGCCAATTTTCGTTGTTTCGACCAAAGTTGTAACTGATCTACCATACAAACAGCCAAAGGTTGAGATTGATGATAGAGTAGCGGACCTTTACACCAATCTTCGACTAGCCGATCCTTATTTTTTCAAATTTTCTGACGTGAACATCGTACTTGGAGCAGATTTATATCCCCGCATTATAAAGCCTAATATTCAGCCCGCTTCAGTTGGGACACCAATGGCACAAGATACCGTCTTAGGCTGGACTATCATCGGCCAATTTGGAATATAACTATCATTACTACATTTTTTATACATAAGATTTTGGTCATATGTACATATTTTTTTGCAATGGTCTGACTAGCTAACACCTGCATTTTATTTAATGAATTTATGCTTATGCATGCATATACATTGTTATTGAATTTCTTTAACTTTTCCTTTAAACACATATAATAAGTTTACACAATGCTGTTTCTGGCATTATATTTTATTACATCCGTATGGTGACATATATCTAATTGAATTATATTTTATATATGAATTATTTTATATCATACATATCACTTGTATATTAACTTCCTATTTTTATTATGTATCTCTAGCACATTTTGGTTTCCTAACTTGCATAATAGCAAGGGGGCCGGGATGTTAATGCATAAGATAGATAAACGCTTTTCATACTGTACTTACTTAAATCATCCTCACTGTGTTTGAGTAAAACAGTGAGAACAATTATTAGTATTTTTGTAGCTTATTTCATTTGTAACATTTAGCTATAAGACATTCTTTTAACTTACTTGTGAAATATAATTTGAAGAGAAAGGTGCATATACCGCTAAATAAACTTAGTTAAAATCAAATCTAACCACCGAACTTTTTCATTATTTTTATAATTATTTTTTTGCTTATAATATTCGTCAAGTTCTATACCCCAACACAAACTAACTTGAAAGAATGTCCTAATCTATTAAAAATTCACATATAAATATATCCATCACCTTATTACTTGTTTTATTTGTTTTGGCTACTAAAAAGTACAACAGTGAATATACATAAGTAAATACATGTGTATGTGTGTATATGGGTTTACAATACCCAATACAAACAATGAAAATAAAAGTTTTGCTTTATTTTAAAATAAGAAACAATAAAAAATATTTAAAATCAATGAATATTTTCTGCTGCTGCTTGTTTGAGTTTAAAAAATGCACAAACAGTTGTTTCCTTACGGAATGTGCGTTCAGTTTGGCACTTTACTTAAGCAAATGACATTTGACGAAACTTGACGAAAAGTTTGTTAAGTACATTATAGTTTGCCACATACGTTTTATATGTAACCGCACAGTTGCTTAAGCTAGCTTATTCATATTATAGTTGGGCCTTAACTTTTCTGTACAAGCAAGTCAGTACCCCTCTTCTTTCTTCTTTCCTCTCTCTCCCATACACTCAGACTTGCTTCAAGAAAAACTGCCGAGTCTAAAACATGAGTAAGTAGAATTTTTAGAACATGTAATTCCAAAAAAACTCAACATCTTGTACGGCAAAAATAAATTGAGTTTGACATTTCATTGGATTTGAAAAAAATTATTGCAAAAAATAGTTTCTATAAAAAAATCTGTTCATAAATTGACTTGAACACATTTGTAAATAATTTTTGGTCGAATTTCTTCTCTTCTTCTAGTTAACTTTTTCAGAGTTAATGAAGTATGACTAGTACAAAAATTAATTTCATAAAGTAGAACTAAAATCATGACATCTTTCTAAAACCGTACCTTTTAGAATTGTTTCATTTCTCGTATCATCGAAAATCGATTATTCTAAAATAATAAATAAATATAGTTCGATAAATCGCGGAATGAGTCTGGTTAAATAACACTTTACTTACCTTTTAATACCATTTTCTAAAAATCATTCAAAGTACTAACATACATATATTTCACAATAAATTCCTTTTTTTTTATTAAGGATTATAAAATAAACACAAAGAAGAAATGCATTATACTTTTCAAAAAGTAAAATAATAAAAAAAAAACAAAAATTAAAAATTGTTTCATACATTAGACAATTACAATCGTTTAAAGTAATTCTTTTCAATAAGTGGCTCATAAATGGTTATGCCTTTTAAGGATGCTTCCTTAGATTCATATAAAGCAATTTCTATGAGATCAGTCTCCTTCAATGGATTGCCAAAGACTGTGCTGTTTTTAAGTGGATGTTTCTTGACAACAGCAAAGAGATCTCGCTTGCTTAAAACTTTTTGAAGGGATGAGCATATTTCACGTTCCTTAAAATCAGTATTTACTTCTATGCCATGTAGGCGCACGCGGAAGGTACGTAGGGGCCACCCCAACAAATCTTTAGGACATTGTCGTACATATTTCAAAGGTAGCGTCTCACTATTCAAATAGTCAACATATAAAACATCTACAGTCCTAGCAGTCGGGTTATAAGATCGTACAATGGCACGATACCAGTGTTTATCTTTAGTATAACAAGCCAAACATGCAGTACGTGGTTCGAAATTCGTCAGCGGCGGCAGAGATCGTTTAACAATCTCTTTAATGGATCTTTGTAGTTCAACGTCGCGGTAACGAAACTCGTTGTGCTGGGGAAATATTTGTAATATAATCGGTGTTATAATAGCGGCAACGCGGCATTTGAAATGATGCATAGCGGTTGGTAATTGAGGAGGCTTGAAGTTTTCAATGCCGCTAAAGTGTGAGAATGCTGTTGAAGTCTCGTTTGGATTAAAAGAGTCAAAATCAGACTCCATTTCCTTGAAATAAAATTAATAGAATAACAACATTAGTTTCACAATCATTTATATTATCTATGGCAATCATAAAAATGTTTCTTCGGTCCCTACGTGGACATATAATGTTGGAAATAGAATTTGACAGATGAGAACATAAATATTTACAAGTTTATGGCGCGTTGAGACCCCCAGTTAGAATATAAGCTTTTACATGAATATTTTTGTACTGTTATTCTGCTAATGTTATTGCTTATGTACGGAAATAATTATCCAACTTATAAAAAGCTCCTGCCACTTATCCTATAAAGTTATGTAAATTAATGAAATTAGTGTTTAAGGTGTTTATTTATAAATAATAATTCTTCGCCAATATTTTTCCAGAACATTTTTAACTGCTAAGAGCCCGTTTAGATGAAGGGTGGCGTAGCTGCGACAATGCTTACGTCTCTTTTGGAGTCCCTTCTAAAATCCACGCGCGTTTACATGAAGACTTTTTTGTCGCAATATTCAGGCGACTTTTTGATATTAATTTGATCAAAGCTTTTTATTCGTTCATTCGTAGCAGTGCTGCCGTAAAGGAACTAATTGTTAGTTTGAGAAATGAATAATTAATCTGCCTTATCGTGGTTGGCGTATATCAAATACGACTACGACTGCTTGGTAATAGATTAAAGAAGACTTCAACAGTTTTTCTTTAATATATTACCAAACAGTCGTAGTCGTATTTGAAATACGCCAACCACGATAAGGCAGAATGTGTCCAATGGATTCATTTTTATATTATAACTGTTTATTTAATGCATGTTATAAAAAATTGGTCTAACTGGCAACACTGCTTGTGCATAGCATAAGAAAAATATGAGAGAGAAGAGTTAAAATTGTCGCTTCAATTCCCAGTACGTGCGACTTTTGCTACCCCGCAAGGTTCTCTTCACTTCTCGCCTACAAATACGACCCGCAGGCGACGTTTCGCAGCTAGGCCACCCTTCATTTAAACGGCCTCTAAGGATAGCTTTTTGTTCCCACTTTCGAAAGACAAAAAAATCAGACGTATACCTTCAAAAGGCACGTTTTTAAGGTTAATTTTTTCTTTTTTGGCCTTCTTGGCCAAAATCAGTCGTTAAATCCTTTTGTTACTAACTTTTTCATTTATAATACATATGAATGCTTAACTCACTTTTTGTTGTTCTTATACTCACTTCGTCAAAGGATAAAATTCTTCGTTTCAACTGCTCATTGATTTCATCCTCTTCTTCTTCACGCATATCTTCAAAAGTATTATGCCAATAATTCATGGCGAAGCTTTCACCCAATTCAACCACGTCGTCGTCATCATCATCGTCCTCATTATTGTTGTCATTGTCATTATAATCATGGTCAAAATTTTGTTCGAAATTATCAACGATATCATCATTATCATATACCATCATAACATTCATCATTTTCGTATAATCATTATCGTTAAACATGCGTTTCTTGGCTGGCGGCTTGCTTGTGGCATTCATACCAGTGGATGTTTGGATAGCATTTTTGGCTAATTTCTCCTCCGTATTCGGTTTTTTCGACAAGCGATTTAGCATTTCATTTAGATGATCAAATTGCACACTATCGTCATCATCAACGTCTACACTATTATCGGACAAATTACTCTCCTTATCTACATTTTCCATGGCCGTTTGCAAGTAATTATGATCAATAATCATATCATTACCTTCACTGAAAACCTAAAAATATAAAATATAAAGTGTAAACAAATATCGTTTCGATACTCTTCTCCATTTTAACTCACAGCATAATCATCAACCGCAGGCAAGGGATTGCAACATTTACGTGATTTGACAGAGAATACAGGATTTGTATCAGCTTCTACCTGAGATATGTCATGAAGAGGTTTATAATCGGGTTCGGCTAAACCTCTTTCAATAAAATCATTAGCCACATCTTTTGCACCCAAACGCATGCTGCAACGTTTAACACCTTTCTGAATCTCATTAGCTTGTGTACGCACTGATACAAATTTTGTGACCAGCAAGATATGCATTTGATCCAAATCGTCAATACTAAATTTAGTGACGCCAGCCTTAGGTTTGATACCATCGATTATGTATTTACTGGCCATGGCTGGTAATTTTGGAAATGGAGCGTATGGACGCATATCTTTAGCCTGTACACGTTCAACGTTGCCATAGTCAATAAATTTTACACCCCATTCGTTTTGTGAGTTTATATCTTCTGTTATAATTCCACGATAGTACTTACAGTCGACATGATACTTAACAACACACGCCTGATTGATAGCAAATTGAGAATCGGTGCACGACGATTCTAAGGGGGCATAGGTTTCTGTTAATATTTTTGTAATCTTCTCTAGGAATTTTTTATCGTCAGCCTCATGCAAATAAACTACACAATCAAAGTCAATGTAGGTGGGATATCCAGCGAAAATGGTTTTTTTTATAACTTTGGATGAAAACCAAGCTCGTGGAGCTTCCTGACCGCTGGTGTCTTTAAAGTCAATTTCATTGAGATGCATGCCTAAAGGATGTTCATCAAGATATAACTCATTGTTTTCAATAACATCATCAGCACTTCTGATCAAATGTGGAAGATTTTCATTATTTTCAATTTCTGAAATGTACAAAAAAAATAAATTAAGTTTTTTTTTTAATTGAAATTTTGTATTAAGTTTTTTTTTAAGTGAACAAAATTCTAAGAATATTACCCTAAGAAACTAGGGGTATAAAATCAAAATCTAGCTCCCGCCGAGAGACATCAAAATTTTAAAAATTTTCGCTTCCGATTTTCATGAAATTTTGTAATAATGAATAATATCTTGAATAATTATACGTTCTAGTTTGCGAAATATAGTGACTTCAAAATGGGAAAATTTAACAAACTCTTTACTGGTTGCAATAAATAATCGAACCATATAAGAAAAATAAATCCTTACTAAATAGGAAAAAGTCAACTATCCGTTAAAAAAGCCAATTATGCTTTCTATACAAACTATCCACCATAATTTCCAAAGCTTATTTAGTTTAGTTATGAAAATCATTGTTACATACCTTGCAATAAGATATTGTCCGCAAAAGATTTGAACCATTGTTCTAGGGTTATTTCGCCATTTGCTAGTTCCATTTCTTCAATTTTATCGAACTGCTGCTTAGTATCCAAAGGTTCTACCATGTGAGCCAATCCCTTCTTTACCAAATTACGATTGATGTTTGCATATTTTGTAATACATGGCGCTAAAGGATTCGCCGTTTCCATTTTAGAACTCCATAAAACGACAGCCAACGAATTTCTCTCACGATTTCGTTTACCGTGCAATGAAACTGATAACGCTTCCGCGGTTATAACATAATGGGTAAAACTATCAATAGCTGATTGAGACCAAACTTTACCACCCGCTGGCTCAATACACGCCAAGTGACAACAATAAACTGCATTTGTAACACGATCTAGTTGAGGATCAATCGAGTACAATTGTTGACTATAAATCGAACATATAGTTACACCAATATCTCTTAAGAATACGGAAAATGTCGGTTCTTCCCCGGGAAGATAAGTTATTTTGGTAATGATACCACGGTACCATTCGAATTGCTCAAACAAAGGCCCATCAACGGGTTGTGTGAACTGGAAACTGTGATATTTTGTATAGACAAGACAATGATTATCTTCATACCATTCGCGAGTTTCATAAGGCAGGGGTTGCTTTGTGCCAATCTTTTTAGTCTGAGCCTCTTGTATTTGATGGTGAAAAGTTTTAGTTCCTTGAACTAAACTAGTCAGTTGTATATAGAATTCACCAGGACTTATTACGTGAGTTATTTCAATTAAGGAACGTTTAATTGGTTTGACGGAAGAGGCATTCCCTTTTAAATTACCATCCCTAGTAACTATTGCTAATGATGACTGATTAATTTTGTTTATTTTGGGAGTTTTCAAGATCTCTGATACTTCTGTAGATTCTCCAATAGAAACGCCATGTCTTTGCTTTACCAATGTTCCTCCTATATTAATGTCAAGCTCCTTTTTGCAGATATACAAAACCACTTTATTAGTATTAGGTGCAACTCCAACTACTTCCATTCGCAATTGTGGATTTGTGGTCATTTGTTTGAAATCTTTTATAGCTTCCGATGTATAAACATAATTATTCTCCTGCAATGGTTCGATATCGGCCAGGGTGCAAGGTATAGCGAATTCTCGTTTATTACGAAATGTTTCAATCAAAACAAAAGCTTGTCGCCAATTAATATGTTCTCGTCGCCCCTCATCAACTAAACGTACATTTAACTGACCTTTATCTTTGATTTCCTCTATAATAGCACGATACCAAACATTGCTGACATTTACAGCACAACACATTTGTGCACTTCCCAAATATATAAGCTGCAATTTCGATGAATTGTTATGGTAGTATTGGTTTAATTCTATTTTTAGCTCTTCCTTACTTTCAATCATCTCGCTCTGTTAAAATAAAAATTGTATATAACATTTTATACATACATACATATATGTATGTACATATGTACATACATACATACAAAGTCCCGGTCCAGACTTGCAATTTTTGTTGCAGCAATTCTACAATATGTGGGAGAGTGTTGAAATAGAAATGTATACATTTTGTATTCCACTCTCGCTCTTTCTCACTAAAAAATAAAAAGTTGCTGCAACAAAAATTGCAAGTCTGGACCGGCTCAAAGTAAATAAAAATATTTAAATATCTAGCAAATGTCGTATTTAATTGAAAATAAAACAACATTTTAACTGCATTATGCACAGCATAATAAATAAGACCAAACCGGTTCGTACAACTATTATATAATTAATTTCTAGAAGGTTTATAAATCCAAAAATGAACGGAATTTTTGTGTGTGTTATTCTATTCGAAAAAGAAACATTTTTTAATATAAAATTCGAAAAAATTTCGTTCGATTTGAACTACATATGTACGTGCATAGATATACGTATGTATGTATATCTTTCGCGATGTGGAATAAGCGCTTTCATCGACTTATGTAAATATCGCCTTATTATGCTGTATTATGCCCCAGTTGAAAGTTGGAGTGGTTACAATACTAAATATGCATAGATAAGTAGACTCATGCGTTTATCCTTTTAATATCTTAAGAGGTAGCGCCAAAACTTCCGAAAGAAACTTCTTTGTTTGTCTTTTTAATAACTGCTCAAGTGACTATTTTTGCAGCTTGTAATTTGCACGTATCGCTCATTTACTCAAACAACGGCATAACGCAAAAAACTAGTTTGCCAGAAAACGAGTTTAAAGTTTTTAATTTACACACAACTTAAAGGAAAACGAAAAGTTTATTTTGCTTTCAGGAGTGGATCAAGGAAGACATTTATTTGTATGAAATTTTTACACAATATGAAAAACGATATGCATCATTATGGCGTTCTTTTTTTTCAAAACTCATTTTTAAGTAATTTTTTTTTTGACATGATAAGTATAAATTTTTCAAAGTGAATTTATAGTAGATTATTCTTTAAAATTGTAATTTATTCAGTAACGAGATTAATATAAACTTTATACAAAAATTGTATTTGCTTATTTTTTACGAAAGGGTCCTTAAAAGGACCTTAATATTTTGGGATGAAAGAGCTAATCGAACGAATTTTCATTTGGTATTGTGATGATACATACGCATGTCTTAATGTTTTAGCGGTAATTGTACTTTTATAATTGTATGCTCATACATATCGTGCCATAACCGCCGAAAAAGCTTAAGCGACATAATTTTCGAACTTAATTTTCGTTAAAAAAAAAATGATGTCCAAAAATGTGTCGGCTAAGCTTTTTTTGGCGGTTATGGTACGATATGTAAGTACATAGTATGTATGTATGTATGTATGTATGTATGTATATAAAATAAATATTTATTTTGTGTATATTTATTTACCTTAATAACGAAAAATTCGTCGGGTCCCTCAATTTGCAATACAGTTACTGCTAATATTTCATTATTATTTAGATTTATTTTAGGAATTCGTTCTTCAATTTTCACCATTGGCAAATTTACCTAAAAAATAAAAAATAAAACAATTTTAAGATTTTAAAGTTCAGATATGCTTTCATTTATTTATTTACTTATACAACCTATGTAATGTAAATATTTACAGCCTTATTTATAACGGGAATCGAAGCCACGACCTCTGGACTGAGAGGCTAACATCGCTACCACTCAGCCACAGGGGCACCCTAAATAAAGGCTTAATAAGAAAAATTTTATATAACAATTTGTTTTAAAAACCCTTTATAAAGGCAGAATAATTTTTATAAATAAGGCTGTTAAAATATACATACGTCACAAAAGGATCTGTGTAACCATATCATGTGCCCTTTGATAGACTTTGAACATATGTATGTGTATGTATATGCTCCTCTGAAGAGGGTCAACTCAAAATTTCCAAATTCTCAATAGAAAAAAAGTTATATGAAAACACCGTTTTTTTAGCATAATGTAATACAAAAAGGGATACAAAGTTTTTTTTGCGAAAGAATACAGAGAATGATGTAATATTTTTACAGTGGAAAAGTTCATAATTCGGAGTTGGCCCTTTTTAGAGGAAAAATTATGATATACATACATACAAAAACAAATACGAGTACTAGCGGTTTTCACTCATTACTATAATTTTTCAACGCCAGGTGCTCGTGTTTTTTTTCGTATATATTGCAAGTTAGTAATAAGGTTTTAAGCTAGCCTGCTACGGTATGGTAAATCGATTTCGATTTCAAATAAAAATCTATTTTCTGTTAAAAAAAAATCGATTTTTGGCAATCGATTTTATGTCAGCGATTTTATCCTGACATCGATTATTGGTCTATTATTATTATCAAAATTTTGGTATTTCTAATATTTAATAAAACGCGGTTGTAATTTTAAGTATTAACCGAGGCAGTTTTCAGTGCAAGCGCTCATATATTATCAGGGCAATTATGTAAAAAATTACGCGAGGAATTTCTCCCTTTTCCAATTAGAATTTTTTGTTTTCCCTATCACTTGCTACAAGTTGGAATTGTTCCCTGGGAGAAATTCCTCGCGGAATTTTTTACATAATTGCCCTGTATATCTGTGGCAAAAAGGCAAAAGTGTTTAAGTCGAGATAAGCTGATTTTGAGCTATGGTATCACAAGGAAATATCTGTTGATCCTTGCGACATCAGTGGCTTAAGAAATATTATTTTCTAAGGCTGGCTTCATAGTAACTCAGCAAAGAAACAGGCTAAGCAGTCATCACATAAACCAACAATTTTTTTTTACAAAATATTCGTGAACAAGATTGCTATTCGTCCTTATTCCTAACTTTTTGTCGACATTAACCTCAAGACAATCCCCCTTTCGTGGTTGGGGTATTTCAACTTCGACTACGACGTTTCTGTAATAGAGAATATGAAAAATAGTACACTTACTTTCTCCGAAAACAGCAATAGGCTGTTAAAAATAATCAATTGCTGAACAGAAATATTACATAAGTGCCCTATTTTGATATTGTCTGGATGTTGAAGTCAACAAGTAGCCAGGAAAAAATTACACACTACCATTAGAACTACTTACCATATAATGATTTACTTTTCGGGTTGCCAAATTTCATTCCTCGCTTACAAATCACATTACATAAAACTTAAAAAACTGCTGTACAAGTTGATAAATGAGGAGAATGATTCTTTTAGATTTAAAAGATTACGTGAACATGTTGCCAAATAAAGAAAAGTAAGTATGTACTTCGCAAGAATTGATTATTTTACTCTCACGCCTTGTTAAAATCATTAAGTTGGTTATCCAGCAGGGAATAGCTTCCACCAAAAATGCTTAATTTCAAACCCGATTACCTTTTTTGAACATTTGCGCTAGGTAGTTAAACTAATAATCCTTAGAAATAATTTTTATTTGACCTTCTCTAAAATGTTTACGCTTTTCGTTTGTTTGTTTACTTTATTACGAAAAATTTCTGCAGTAAGAACTTTGGAAATATAAAGTAAAGAGCTGTCCTTTCTTCTCACAACCCAGCAAAAAATAAAAGGAGTACTTCCTTACGAACCACTTTTAAATTACTTCGAAAGTATCTAATGCACACACGTATCAAATAGAATTTTAAATCACTACTTTGTTTTCAGCAAGTCATTGCTTTTTGGCTCAAACCAAATACAAATGTTTAAAATTAAATAATTTAACCTTTTTTCTTTTCAAACCATATACAAGTGAATAAAAAACAATTTTTAACTACTTCTTTGAAGTGAATTATTTTCACTCCCGAATTTCGGATTTTTATAGCATCAAAAACATGATTTTTATTGAAACCATTTTCTTCCAATGACACGTCAATGTAAAATTCATTGGTTTTTTGTCTAAATTTGAAGTGGTTCGGTTCAGTAGATGTGGTGCTTTTTCTACTTCTTTTTCCTCACTTTTTTAGATAGGAATTTACTCGTATGTTTTCATTTACTGTATTTTGGATAAGCGAATGCAATTTAGTAAAATGCAGTAAAAATTTGTAAAAACTTTTGCGTACTCCAACACAGCTAATATGTTTACTTAATTATTTAAAATGTTTACTTGAATTTTTATGAATAAATATTATTTTGTCGTAAACGGGGTTTAAAATCGATTTTAAGGTACGATTAATCGATTTCAAAAATCAAAATTAAAAAAGTTGATAGAAAAATTGATTTTTGAAGATATTTAAAAATCTCTAGTCGCATGACTTAAATCTTGTGGCAAATAGTTAAACAAGTCTCCGATAATAATCGAGTTTCTATTAAATGCAGAGACAAATAAGACTTAATTAAAGCACATGATTTTATTTAAATTTTTATATGTATTTCAGGCAAAAAAAAACCCGCTGGTTTCATTTTAATTCACACCCCAAAATAGAGAATTTGTTTTTTATGTACATAAATAAATACAATAAACAGGCATGTTTGGTTTTTGCCTCCGAGTTTGTCTATAAAATTTAAATTACACTATAGATATCTGTACACCAATAGATATCTAAGGCTAGAAATAACGGGCATTAATTACCCATTTTGTATTATAATTTGTATGGTTTGTCTTGAAACTAACATAATAAAAAATAAGGAGTTCCATATTATAAAGTTTTTAAACATCATTTTTGGCTTGCAAATTTTTATTAGAGTGGTTATATTTTATAGAACACCACCGTTGTTAATATTAATACTCCTCCATTAAATTTTACTATCAAGAGTTAAAGCCGCCATTTCTGCTATAATCGGGTGCACAAGATGATGGACATTTTTTTTCATTTAAGGGAATTTCTAATGATATGATTAGGCTTGGAAAAATGAAGTGTACGTACATACATATTTTTCGCAGCAATGTCTAAAAAGAAAAATATGGTAAATATAATTATCTTACCTTAACTTGTAATTTGAAACTATTTAATCCTGGCCTCTCGCGGGCCAGGCCTGTATATAAAAAAGTATCACGTACGGATTTTGACAAATCAGTGTGCAAATCAATTTTATACATGTCTTTGCTCACTTTCTCGATAATGCTTATACGAGCGGGTTTGCTAAAAATAAAATAAAAAATATGCTTTTAAAATACAATTACAACTAATAGGCAAATAAAAATTTAAGTAAACTTTTATATAATAGTGAAGTTCATACCGCACTCTATAACTGTTTACTCTATAAATTCTTAAAATTCCTCACAAATTTCTGTTTAGTTTAGTTATAATCTTGGGGTCTAATCACCGCTTTCGATAACGAGCCTATTCGATTACATTTTTGCAGTTTGAGATTATGGCATTCACTATCGAACAATGTAATAATATTGTTCAATATCGAATGCCATAATCTCAAACTATAAAACGTAGTCGAATCAGCTCGATATCGAAAGCGGAGATTAATTAGGCCCTGTAACAATTTATAAGGAATTTCACGAGTTTAACGAAACAATACTTTGCACGTAAAAATAAATAGAGTTTCTTTAAAGCAAGGCAAATAAAAAATTGATCCAATTACGAGTTTCGTATTTCGAAATAATTTTTGGACTAAAACAAATTAAATTTGATTTCGTCCTCAAAAAGGACTTGTAAAATGTTGAACTACTGATAGAAAAATCCAACATATGGGGTATAAATTCTTAGAAATTCTAAACAATCTTTGCTACTTTTCTCACTATCACATGATATCGATTTAAATTGTTTTTTCTTAGCACTTGTCTTATCGTTTTTTCATGAAATTGTTTTACAAAATTGTTTTTAATAATTGTAGCAAGTTGTAGAGCAGAGGTAAATTAATCGCTCTTGTAATCTGATTTAAGCAAAAATTTCACCGACTACTTATAATACAAAAATAATCAAAATTATATTATGCATTAAAAACTCAAATTTGTTCAGAAATCTCTAAAAAATTATTAACGCGGTTTCTTTTAAAATTACGGCAAATCGATATCGAAGTAAATTTAAAAAATTTGCATTTAAATTCTAATGATATATTATTAAAATTTCGACCAATATCGAATGTTTTAATTTACACCTGGAAATCTGCTCTGTAATTCGAAACGAAAGGAAATGCTTTCGAATTTGCATGTCATTAACATGCAAATTCGAAAGTATTGTCTTTCGTTTCGAATTACAGAGTATACCTCCTAAATTACCAGTGTTTATATTGGAAAAAATTAGCTTCTGATGCAGTTTAATTTTATGTAATAAATTTTTTACGATAATGAGTACGACTTCAGTGATTCGTGTGCAAATTCTTAATTTTAGAAGTTTAAAATTTATGTAAAATATGTACAAGCTTTCTCGATGTTTTCCATGATTTCTTTTTAAAAACATACTTACTTTTGAACAAGCTCTAATAACAAACTATTTTCCACTTCTGTCCACTTTTTACCTACAGGCATAATATCATAAATAGCACAGCGAATGGCGGCAAAAGGTATTTTTAAGTGTTCTTCTGCAATTTCGCATAGACTAAAAATAAAAATTAAGGACAAAAATTTACCAATGTTAATAAAGATTCTTTTAATTTTTAATTTGTACATACTTATCAGTGGATACTTCCATGCTTAAGCCAAAATCTACCAGAAATATTTTATAAAGATCCTCGGACAAAATTTGCTTGATTATTCCTCGGTACCATTGCTTATCAGTGACATGATAGGCCATATAATAGTATCCTTCGGTTATTGTTTTCGGTATATTATTAGCTAAGGCGTTGCACAAATATGTATGCGACAACTTTCGTATCGGTTGTATGTCATTAACGTTTTGAATGTAAAAATTTTCTGGTGATGTAATATTTGTTATATGAACTAAATTAACTCCATCACAATTGGAATTAGCAGGAGCCGCAGCAGCCATAGAGACATCTTGAACGGAATTGGTATTTTTATTTTTCTGATTTTTAACAGCTTTCTTATTTGTTTTCGGTTTTGGTGTTACGACTTTTTTAGGAAACGTATTTAGAATGGAAGGCATGCTCGCGTCGGTTGTATCCATAATAGATGGATTCGAATCATAAAAAGATGTGTCAATTTTGATTAATAAACTGGGATCCACATATGTACAATTAATGGCGTTTTGTATATCTGTTCTCACGTCATGTTTAATTTCAAAACTAAGTGTAATGCAAAAGGTATAAAGAAGTTAGAATCAAATATGTATAATTTTTCCGTTTTTACATTTGTGCAAAGAACTTACATGAAGGGATTGTTTTGTGGTTTCGTTATTTGTATATTAGATGGTATTTGCTGTATAAGCTGATTATATTTTGGTAAAATGTGACCTAAATAAAAATTTGCTGGCGGTGTGTGTTGATACTGTTCAAGATTGCTGCGTATGGTCTGAAAACATTGAAATGTTTTTAAAATGTATAATTTATTTATTATATAATTTTCTTTTTGGAATATTACACTCTATTTTATATGTGTTTGTATATAGAATAAATAACATACGTTTAAAGTATCCTGAGATTCATTTAGTTTCGTGTTAGCTTCACGTAACCTGAACTGTGGTACTTGACTCATTTCGCTGAACATACCCATGATTCGTTTTTCTTCATTCTGTAAAAAGCTGTGAAGCTGTACGAAATAATTTGATATTTCCTCTAATGTTTTGGTGGCATATTCCTCGAATTGTGTTTCAACAGTTTTTATGTCCTGGAAAAAGAGAGAAAAAATGTGTATATAAAAGAATATAATAGATTGAATGTCCTGTAATAAAATTTGCAAAATTTCTTAAATTATTTGTTTTAGTAAAAAACTTATTGTGTAAAAACTTAAAGCCGATATTATAATATTCACCCTTATTCCAGTTGTCCACCAACTAGACTTCACGTCATTACAATACCAAAAAATTGGGGATTGTCTACCTGCTCTCGATAACTATTTTGTACTACTGACAGTCTATTTCTGTGCTCTAAGGCCTAGAAAATAGCTTGAGCCTGTCAAAAGCTCTCTCTTGTGTTCGGCAACGATTAGATAAGCCGACACAACGTCCATGTTGATAACTGGAATAAGGATGCTTAGCTTGTGCCGCATCGAAGTCAAAGTTCGGCATAAAGGGCTAAAAAAAGTCTCATAACTGCCCCTGAGTCGTTCCTAGAACGATAAAATGTGAGATCGATCACCACTAATTCTTTCTCACAAACATTTGTCAGAATATACCCCTTATCTCTCCTTCTTGATGGCGTTTCCATTAAAATATTATTTTTATAATTTTTTTAACCGTTTCTAACTAAATCGCATTCCCTCATTTATGACGTCATATTCAAATAATTATTTATTGAAAATTTTGAATGACAGTGCTATCAGAAGTGGTCCACCAATCGCACCGGAGAATGTCAAAAGTATCGCTTTAAGTACTCTTTGAGTATTGGCCGTCAAATAACCATGAATGCACACAGCTAAAAATAATATAAAATGCTCATATGCAAATACATGCATTAATTTTAAACCGAATACGTATAGCTATAAGTATCCAACAACTATATGTATGTAAATTTTTTTAAATTACGCAGCACAAATACCTATAACTAAAATTTATAGACTATATGGGCTTCCATCATTCGCATGAGTATCAAAATACTCTGACTATTAATCGGCTATACATGCGCATAAACTGGGCTAATTCATTTACACACACACACACACACATAAAGTATATTTTCAAAGATCCACACAAACACATTTTCCATTCCATTTTATATACATAAATGTATGTATACCGTGGCGAATGATGAATAAATATCCCGAGTATCGTGCGTATATTTTTTCGTCCGTCTAAATATTCATAGCCTGAGTATAAACATACTCAGACTATAAGTATAAGAGAGCGGCAATGCGCTTGATACACATGTGCATTTTTATAGCTAATTTTAGTTTTTTGCATAAGTGAAGTAGAGATATATATTTGTATATTTTTTTGAGGAGTCATTGTCATTCTCTGATTCGCATTTAGACCAAATCAAATAAATGTACATTCGATAAATAGCACCAAAGAAACTACGTGTGCTATAAAGCAATGCATACAATATTTGATAGAAAAAATACGTTAACAACATTTTCAAAGTTCAAGAGATCGTCTTTTCTAATGATGATTACGAAAGCCAAACTCATAATCTGTGATAATATATCAATATTCTAAGAGTTGTATTCTTTTATTAAAAAATAAGTACTTCTTGCATTATTTTTACAGTAAAAGTATGGCGTTTTTTCTACAAAAAAAAAAAAAAAAAAAAAAAAAAAAATGTTACATTGTTTGCACTTTTCAATGAAAGTTTGCAATATAATAATTTTTCGACAAAGTGAATTTATTAGAAATTATAGTATTATTCCTTAATGTCATTATTTATTACAACTTAAAGTTAGTTAAAAGTAGGATTTTATCGGACGTATAAAAAGCTTTCCATTATTGAAAATTAGAAAATTGCTTGTTATTTATCTCTCACTTTTTTTTTTAAAGAGAAGTAACACTCAGGCAATTACTACTATTACTAGGTGTTACCTACTTTCGGAAAGGGATAGTGATAGAAGACAGGTGGTGAAGGAAGAGATAGAAGAAAGCTTCATTCTTTTACAACTCTGCTTTTTGCACGCTTTTTTGTAATAATGCAGTGTTGCAGCGCCTTCTGGTGTCAAATAAGGCGTATTAAATTTTGAAGCTGTGTTTAGTAGCCATTTTATTGGTTATTTTACTTCGCCGATGATTCTGCTACACAATACCGACGAAGGAGGGCGCTCTGATGTTATATTAGGATTAGCATCTGCTGAAGTCGGTATAGTTCAGTGACCAGTGACTATGCCTTCATCAATTGAACTTTCCTACAACAACTGATACAAAGGGACACTAATGCACATCAGCAAAATGCGTAATGTTGTTATTTAATGACTGTCGGATATAGGGATTGAACCCAGGATCTTCGGTTTTGTAGTCAACGTGCTAACTACTTCAGCCAACGACACTTTTAGGTTAAAGTAAAATTTTGCAAATGATAAAGTTTTTATACGTCCAATAAAATCCTACTTTTAACTAACTTTGAGTTGTATAATAATGACCCTTAAGAATTTAAATTTTTGCTATAAAAAATGTTACATTGCTTTTTATATTTATTTAAAAAAAATTTTTAGAACTATTAACATGAATTAAATGATTTTGTTAGCGATTGGTGGAATCGAATAAAAACTAACAGCAAAACGTGAACACAATTAATGTTGCCATCATTATCTTTATAATAATCACTTTCAAAAATTGTTTTAACTGCTCCACTTTTATGTTCATCAATAAGCTGATGTGCCCAAAACTGTTCAAGTTCTTAAGTTGAACTTTTTTTATTTGTTTAATTTCAGCAAGTACAATTCAAAAACGTTGGAATGAATTGGTGAGAGGATGCTTGAATATTATAACTTGTTTTAAATAAATAAAAAAATGACTTGTTAAAATCTGTATGAATGTTTTTAATTTAATTTCAAAAGTGATTGTAAAAAGAAGAACCAAGAAAAATTATATTCCACGGTATAGCAAATATACATATAGTATTAAATAATAATTATTAAATAATTATATATTTGCGATAACAAAAAAACCAAAATTTTTACTACATTACCTTTTTACATAACATTTATTAATGAATATAATGAAAATAAAACTTAACGAGATTAATATCCGAATATCATTTTATCTAATTCATTCCAATGTCACAAAAACGAGTAAGAGCAAGTGATGTAGTGATGTTAAAGTACTCGTATTGAAATTTATCATACTTTAATTTTATCCTCTGTATCCGTCTTATCATCTAATGGAAAACGTCAGATTTAACATTTAAAAGTAAAATTAAATTTAATCAGTTTATTAAGTTAGCTTAGCAGGCTAAGGAAGCGTGAAAATTAGATTCCAGCTCAATTGGGTCAAATACAATGATCGATTTATGCTACCTGTGAGTTGAAGAGAAGATAGTTATAGAGGGTGATAGGGAAGGGATAGTGATAGAGAAGACAGGTGTTGAAGGAAGAGAGAGAGGAAAGCTTGACTCTTTTTTTTAACAACTACTTTTTTGCACGTTTTTAATAGTGCAGTATTGCAGCGCCTCTGGTGCCAATGAGGCGTATTAAATTTAGAAATTGTGTTTAGTAGCCATTTTATTGGTTATTTTACTTCGCCGATGATTCTGCTACATAATACGGACGAAAGAGGGCGCTCTGATGTTACATTAGGATTAGCATCGCTGAAGCAGGTGTAGTTTAGTGACCAGTGACTATGATTTCATCACTTGAACTTTCCTACAACAACTGATAGAAAGGGACACTAATGTACATCAGAAAAATTCGTGGTGTTGTTACTTAATTACTGTTGGATACAGGGCTCGAACTAAGGACCTTCGGTTTTGCAGTCAATGTGCTAACTACTTCAGCCAACGCCACCCACTTTTTTTTAAACTACGTTTTTATTTTTATGTATTAAAGCGTATTTGGAGCAACATGCATTTTTGAAAAATTGAACTTCTCGCTTTTATTTCTTGAAAGTATGCGCAACATTGTTAAAATTGCGTGCGAAAAAAGTACTGCTCATTGTTGCGCAGCTGAAACTAAAATGATGCCAGAGCCATTTTGCATGGAAAAACATGCTGCCAGATAGATTTAAAGTGTTTTTCGCAATAAGAACAGAATAATACTTTTGCAAATTTATTTTGCAAATATTTCATACCAAATACTTTTACATGTAGTTTGACAGCATTTATCCCGAAATTTTGAGCAGAGTACCGGGCTTAAGAGTACAAATTAGACATTACCCTAAGAACTACTTGCCATATGTGACCTCCGAGAAAAGTGAAAACTAAGTTTTGAGAAAAACTCATTTCATCTTATTCTACACCCTTTTAGGTACCAGAATTCACTCTTAAGTCCAAACTCGTTTTTGACACACTAGTCCTTTTCTCGGAGAAGGTCACATATAATGAACTACTTTTGTGATTGCCAAATTTATTTACTAGCTTAAAAAAAATTCCAAATTTATTTACTGGCCTAGCAAACAAATTACACAAAACCATAAAAAAAAGAAAATACTAATTGAACTTATTTTTAATGTTTAAATCAATTCAATTGATGAAAATAAATTTAAATATAGCAAGTTCCAAAGAATATTTATTTCACACATCAAACGAAAGAACCAATTCTCAAGAATTGATTATTTTACTCTCACGCCTTATTAAACTCATTAAGTTGGTAATGAATGCAGTTGGGAAGTTCTTGTACTAAATTCTTAATTTCAAACTTGATTACTTTTTTAAAAATTTTTTGCTACGTATACGCGTAGTTAGTCCAAATTCAGAACTTAAGCTCAACTATACCTCATTACATCCGTTTAGATGCTGCACTTTTTTACGCATAATCTAATGTTGTAGTTCATACTAAATAAAAGGAAATCATTTTGTGAGGCAGCACGCACGATTTGTAAGGAAAAATGCAAATATGTATTATTAAATTATAAGGATAATTTGATGAAACAGTTTTATATAAAATTAAGAGTGTTTTTAAATAGTTATCTATACTTTTGCAAATTTTTTAATCTTTCAAGGTATTTGAAAAGAAAATATGAAGTAACATTATTTAATAGTGTCGGAAAAAGCCTGAAACAGTCAAAACCAATCGTTAAATTCTTTAGTTATTTTGATAATAACTAAAGAATTTAACAATCATAATAAAAAAAGTGTCTCTTAAACACAGCAATATGGTAGCAGATCTCGCCACCAAAAATTGGTTAAATATTTTTGCAAATTTGAAATTTGACATTGTTGATTGATTTGACATTCTTACATGAAATTCTGTATTTATTTCAACAGTTTTAACTAGTTTTACTCTCTGTTTATGTCATTTTTCATTTGCAATATTCTTCTGTTAAATAAAATAAAATCGAAAAAAACAACACATTGATCTTGCTTGATTTTAAGAAGCAGTATTTAAAAAAAACAAGCAAATTCACAAATAAAGAGCACAAAAAACACATTGTACAACTAAAACTCATCATGCTGAGAAAGATGCTGGCTGGGTTGAATAATAACGAATTCACATAAATTGCAAAAAATCATTTCAGTACCTTAACAGGCTGGGGAATTAAAGAAGATGTGAACATAAATTACCATTAACTTTTTTAGCGTCAAGAAAACAACACAGTCAGTAAGTAAGGTGACCTTGCTAAATCGATAATAAGTTAAGTCGGTTAGCAAATGTCTTTAACCTCGTAGTTTACTGCATCGTACAAGGAAATTCAAAAGAATTGGTAAGTATTCTAAAACTTGAATTACATTTAAAATTTAATTTAAATGCAGACATTGTCAATGATTTGCAAGATCTAAGAAAAGTTATCCCATGATTTGTTAAATTTTTTTTTAATTTTTAATTGTATCTTAAGATTAACGAAAGAGTGCGAAGAATAAACAAAATGTTTGTTGTTATCATCACATTTACTAATGTTTCGAAGGTTATTTTAATTTTAATACCATTAAAGAAAATGCCCATTTATACTTCTTAACACATTTCTTATCTTTAGAATTGAAGCTACAATCCATTTTGCACAATTAATGGAACAATATGCAATAGGTACACAATAGCCCAATTCACAATCTTGTGCAAATGGTCTTGCATCGTTGCATGTGCAAAATGGTATAGTATATTGATACTCACCACTTAACAATTCTTAGTGGTGAGTATAAATATACTATACCACTTTGCACATGCAACGATGCAAGACCATTTGCACAAGATTGTGAATTGGGCTAAACATTTTTAATTTATAGCGCACAATTTAAGCATTAAGCTTTAGACGTGCCATAATCATAACCACACAAAACAGCTGTTCGAACCAAGCTAATGGGCAACACTGTGCTATTTTTTCAAGTTGATGATATAATTTTGTGAGAAAAAGGATAAATAAAATATGTATATTTTTGAACACGTTGGCAACATAACGTTTTCACACAAAGTTCATTTATACGTGAAGCAACGTAAGTAGCAAGACAAAATAGTGGCATGTTATATGGACGTTATTTCTTACGTAGTCGTCTAAGTCTATGTATCGGACATGTCCAGTTTTACTAACTGGCTATAGGAATGAAAATAAAGTGTGAAAACCGCTAGTATTTGCTTATGTATGTATGTATGTATATCTTAATTTTTCCTCTAAAGGGGGCCGCCAACTCCAAATTATGCACTTTTAATTTTTCGCAAGAAAACGACATACAGGGTTATCAGATACTTTCCGACCTAATTAGCCAAATTGATTTTAAAAATCTCCAAAAGTCGCCAAAATCAATTTTATGTAGTTTTTCTTAATATATAAATGTATTTGATAACAAAATAGTTTTTATATAACACTTCTTTAATATAAATTTTTATAAAATAATAGTATGAAAATTTAGCAGAAAATCGCCGAAAGTAGAAATAAAATCGCCAAAAATAATTTGGCTTTTTTTTATAGATTTGGCGTTTTTTTTGCGTGTTGCGATTTTTTTTGTTTTTTAAATTTTTTTTAATTTTTGCGATTTTTTTATTTTGGGGATTTTTTTATTTTGAGCATTTTTTTCATTTTGGCGATTTTTCCGGTTTTTGGCGATTTATTTTAGTTTTAGATTTTTTTTTAATTTGGCGCTTTTTTCATTTTGGCAATTTTTTTTCGGTTTAACGATTTTATAATTTTGGGGTTTTTTAGTTTTACCGTTTTTGAAAATTTCAAGAGTTTGCCTGTTCCGGTTTCCATGATACATTAAGTTGTCAAAATTACATAGTCAAAATTACAGTAACTGATAGAACACCCTTTAATTTTGCTATTTTTTTTTTCAATTTTAGTGTATGTATGTACATGGGATTTTAAAATTTTTTGTTGCTCGTTTTGGGCTCGCGGGCAAAGTTCTACATACTCTGTCCAAATTTCAGGTACGTAGCTCATACGGTTCTTGAGAAAATAGACGGACGGACGGACAAGCGTAGCGAAAACAATAGGGTTCCTTTTCACCTTTGGTGTACGGAACACTAAAAAGCGTATTTTTTTGAGCTGAAGAAAAACATAAACCTGATTTATAATAGGTAATGATCCCGTACTTCACATTGGGATCCCGCAGGATCCCAATTTTACCGAAAAATTTTCCCGTACTCAAAGCTTGGGCAAGTAAGGGAGCTTTTGAGAGAGCCCGTAATTTTTCTTTGGACTACTTTGGGCAACCCGAAAAAAATCAGGTGTTTGAAAAATAACAAATAACAAAATAAAATAAAATTGTCCTAAACACTAAAAACATTGAAAAGTTGTATCAAAAAAGTTTACAAATTAGTGGTGAACTCAGTTTTTTGTATTATTGAGAGAAATTATAGCTTGTTCTCATTTTACCGAACTTTGCCCAAAAAGTACGGGATCAAACCTAATTTTGCCCTCAATTTGCCAAATATATCTCCAACGTGTGTATTGAGTTTTTATGTACATTAATATGCATTAAGATGTGTATTTTAGTGTCAGTTTATTGCCTCTATTTTGAAACATTAAAGTTCTATATTAAATATTCTTTGAGCTGATGCACACTCTTACTTAACATATGAAAAAGCTTACAACATTTTATGGCATAACTAAGGGGATGGTCACACTTGGGCAAATATTTGCTCAAAAAACGTAACCACAAAATATTAATGAAAAGGCTTTCAATTCAGATACGTATTTGTTAAGTTAAATAGTTTCCAATAATTTTGGAATCAATGACGTTGTCTATTAGTTGTTTATGAAACTGTTTAACTTAAGAAAAACTTGTCTGAATCAAACGGTTTTTCAAAAAAATTTAGTGGTTACGCTTTTTTGGGCAAATGTTTGCCAAGTGTGACCGTACCTTAAGACACATCAAGTCAACCAAACTATTATTAAATGTTCTATAAATTTAATTTTAAAAAATATACAATACATATTAAACTTTTGGGGGCACGACTTTACACATACACCAATAAGTAAATTTTAGCAGCTTTAATAACAATAAAAATAGAACCAGTTTGGTAGCAACATAAAAATAAGCTTAAATGTATGAAAAGCTCTGCTGTAAGTTTATACAACGTTGTGATGTTGTTGAACAAGACAAGAAAAACAAAACGAAAGACTTAAGACACAAACTCAAAAATTAAAGTAAAAAAAAAACAAACAAAAATCACTTTAAAAATAATAAAAAAACCATGAGAAATACAAAATTTAACGAATTGCTAAAATATCTAAAAAAATTAAGTTTAGTAAGTCGTAGACTTTTGAACAATGAGAAACATTAAAGCGGAAAATTAAATTGAATTAAATAAAAATAAAATTTTAAAACTGAAAAAAAAAACAACTTAATGAATTATCACAAGTTTTAAAATACTCGTAGCAAGAAAAATTTTTTTTTTTTTAAACGAAGAATACTGTTTGTATTGCATGCTTGACACAAATTTTTTTATATGACAGCAGCAAATATTTGAATATACAATATTTTGGGTATGTGTGAGTGTGTTTTACATTTAAGTGGTAAACAACGCCTTTTAGACTGCAACAAGTATTTTGTATAACCCAGTAAAAAGTTTTTGTCTACTTGAAACGGTTACGGTTTTAATTTGTAATCAAAATAATGGTTTGACATTTTAAATCGTGTCTTTTAATAATAATAAAAAAAATAAAATAAATAAATGAAAACCAAGCAGTAAAATAAGATAAAAAACAAGTTTGGAAATATTAAGATGCTATGAAAACATGAGAACTTTTTCTTAGAAACGATGCAATCAGAGTTCTTAATTTATAATAAATGCACTGAAGGATTTTCCTCGAAGAAAAAATTAATTCATTTGATATTTGCACTTAAAAATAACAAATAAGAAAATAAAAGCAAAGAAAAAGATAACAAAATAAATTTTCCAAATCATCTAGATTTTATGAGAAATTAATAAGCTCTTTATAGTTTATTTGCTGCGAACCAGCAGACTATTTCCAATATGTAAAACAAACTCAAAAAATTATTTAAGACTGAATCTAATATAATCCGGGCGTCGAAGTTCCCATCCTTTTTTAAAGAATCGGCATAGAAAACATTGTTACTCTGCTATGGCGAATATTTTTGATGGACATTTGAAAACGTTGTACCGCCGTTTAAGTAACCAAAATAACCCGTACAGTGAAGAGTTAGAATATTAAAATGTTCCTCGTACGATTTTACATGAAAGTGCTGACCACATCCTATATCAAATATGCAAAGATTTGTGGCTCGATTATGGATGGCAACCGAACTTCAGTTGCCGAGTTAACTTGCAATTACTGTTTAATTTTTCAATTTTTTTGCTTTTAAACTATGCAGCAACTAAAAATTTGTGGTTGCCAATATGGCAACTGAAATTACCAGCTGTTAGTTCTCAGTTGCCATCCGTAATACCGTTTGGACAACTAGCAACGCAACCAAAGTTCGGTTGCCATCCATAATCGAGCCATTGATGGTTTCGTATGGCGTACGTTCAACTTTCAAAACGCTGTTACACGTACATTCTTTAGTCTCTTTCGGAAGAGAATCAGTCTTTAAAACCTTATTTTCTTCTGTGCTGCAAACAAATTTGAAAAAGTTCTGAAAATTTAGCATCAATTTTAAATAAAATTGCATCCACCCTCTTTTAGGTATTAAATTCAAACGTAATCTTTCAAAACGCAGTTACACGTAAATTTTTAACTCCTTTCTGTCAGAATCAGTCTTTAAAAAAAATCTTATTTTTGCCCTGGGTTGTACAAAAACCTTTTTTTTTTAAGTTCTCAAGTTCTACAAAGAACTGAAAACATTAATTTTAAATTAAACAAGACGCTGATTTTATAGAAAAAATTAAATATAATTTAATTTAGCGCGTATTGGAAAAAAATCCAATTTAAATTTTCAAAATATAAGCCATGAATTATTATGGACAATTGTAAAGTAATTAACAATTTTTCGTTAGCATAACGACTGTTTTATTGTTTTGAACAAACAACAATTTATAAAATATGTGTATCTAAGCAAAAACTTAATTTAAATCTAAAACGTAATTAAAAATATATATTACGTTTCCGCTGTTTTTATTTAAATGCACAAGTCATGCATTCAATTTGACCATGAAAATTATTGATAAGAGTTGATGCCTTCATCTCAAAGTATAATGGAATCCAATACACAGGTTTTTCCAAAAGTAGAGCAATAAATTTTTTTTTGTAATATTATCGCTTTTATTATCTGACACCGTTTTTCTTTTTATTAAGTCCTCGGTAAAGTAGGAATATTATGGAAATTGCATTTTTATCGAGCAGAACAGAAAAAGTGCGAATCGTATATTTTTTCATCGTATACGACTCTAGTATTATGCTGAGTACACATTTTGCACTTATTTTGTTGTCATTTTCGCAATGTGTGCAATGCCGTTCACATTATGTTTTTTGTTCGCAACGCAATTTCAAACAACGAAAAATATCGGAAATGACAAACGTTGACACTAGTACACACTATTGCGATGTCACAAAATGAGTGCATTATTCTGATATCTTTGATTTTAATGTTTTCTTTTTTGATCTTCTTTCAATCAGTCAGTGAGGTCGCGTCCATAGCGAGTTTCTTTGGGCTCGTATACAGTTGTTAAAATATGTTTTTTGGTATAGCTGGCATTGCAACGAATCGAGATTTTTATCCTATATCTTAAAATCAAAGAAGCTGTATTTTCCTTATTTATATGAGTCCATAATTGCCAGGTGATCACGCACTCATTTCTTGTGGCCCACCTTCTATTTGTTTTCATCTGCCTTGTGCCTAAGTCTGAATTTGCAAGAGAGTAAGGGTAAACCCATACATTCTTATTCCGGTGGAACCTGTAAGCTCCTCAGCCATGGATCGATAAAATCGAAAATAAGGCACGATATATTTCTCAATAGCTTTTTTGGAATTTTTGTATAACCATCTACATACTTTTTTTTAGCTGAAGGCACGGTCACAATTGGCGAACAGTTGTCCAAAAAAGCGTAACCACTAAATACTAATGACAAACATTTTGATTCAGACACGAATTTATTAAGTTAAACGATTTTCAATAATGTTGGATTTTATAACATTGTCAATTAGTTATGTTTGAAATTGTGTAACTTAATAAGCATTGAAATAAAACATTGTTCATTAGTACTTAGTGGTTACGTTTTTTTCCAATGACTGTTATCGAAATGCAGAAAAGTTTTCGTTTGATTTCGTTGATTTTAATCTCCGCTGACGATGAACCTTTATAAAGGTTAGCGGAACAAAAACAACAAAATAATAAACGATCGCTTATTTGGTTCTTCCCTTCTTAATATGCACTCAGAAAAAAGTAATGAACTTAAATCCGATTGTTAAGTAATTATTTCTTAAACACATTTCAGCCAATTTGATTAATTTCCAGCAAGTTTTACTGGGTTGCTTTATTTTGCCAAACGAAATTTGAATGAAAAGAAAAAAAAACAGGAAATTTTAAAATTATACCACAATTTGAATAAGTGGTATAATTATAAATTGTCTTAAAAAATATTCGTACAATTTACTCAAATGTAATAAAATAAAAATTTCGATCGTGTTTATTCATAATTTAGAATTAAATTTTTTAACCTTGCTGAAAACACTTTGAAAGTTTATTTTTAAATAAAAAAAAGAGAAAAAACCCAACTATGAAGTACACACATTCATATGTACATACACACATTACGTATTAAAAAGTTTATTAAAAAGGTCATATGATATAAATTATAAAATTCGTTGCATGTATACACTTACACACTTTATATTCATTTATGATTTAAAAAAAAAGAAAACAAGTTTTGCAAATTCAATAGGACACATAAAGAAAAATCACCAACTTCTTTTTATAAATGCAAACAGAGATCGAAACAATGATACAAACACAAAATGAATGAACAGTGTAGCGAAAGTGCAACATCACACTTTTTTAGATTTTGTGAACTTAGGCGCCATTTGAGTAGAAATTAACTGCCGAAAAATGTTTTCTATCCAAGATCTTACGTAAAAGCTGTGCTCATAATTTTATATGGCGCCAATAAGAGACGAATTTTACAATTACATTAAAATGTGAGGGTGGCGTTGACTGAAGTAGTTAGCACGTTGACTACAAAACCGAAGGTCCTGAGTTCGAGCCCGGTATCCGACAGCCATTATTAGTATCCCTTTGTATCAGTTGTTGTAGGAAAGTTAAAGTGATAAAGGCATAGACTTCAGCAGATAATAATCCTAATGTAACATCAAAGCGCTCTCCTTCGTCGGTATTGTATAGCAGAATCATCGACGAAGTAAAATAACCAATATAGCGGCTTAAAAAATGCAATACCATAATATCAGCCAAATGGCTGCTACGGCTACATTCGCACGACCGTATAATTTTCATAAACTTTTCCACATTTGCGACTGTATGTTTTCGATAACTTCACGAATTCCATCTTTGAGGTTTTGTATCGATTGTGGGCCATTAGCATGGATGTTATGTTGCACGTAGCCTCAAAGAAAATAGTCTAAATCACATGATCTCGTTGGACAATTGTGATCGCCTCTTCGTGAAATTACACCGTCAGGGAACTTTTCATGCGGAAGAGCTACGAAATTATCACACAGTTCACAGATCGCGAAAATTTCACCAACTTTGTAATGAATTTTAACGGCCTTATGTATAATATAAAATTATCATGAAGTTAGCATAAGTGACGAAATTGAATTAGGTGTTAACGAGTTCCCACTACTAAGTCCTAGCTTGATTTTTAATGTGAAGTTTCATGGCAAAACTCTTTAAGATCATGTTCAATTTTGCCACTTATGCTAACTTCATGTCAGTTTTTGCTTATACATATGGACGTAATAAATTAAATGCGTTGTTGAATCATATATCAGACCATTTTTATTAATGGCGTAATTTTTATTTGTCACCTGTCAAATAGTTACAGTTTGAACCATTAAAGCTTTTAAAATGCCGGGATATTAAAAATTAAAAATCTTATTGGAACACACATTATTTGTTTAGCAAACGGTGTGATAGCAATGAATCTGAGAACTGAGTAGCAAGCCGACTTTTCGGCGGCGGTGTCTGAACGGCTTAGCGTTCTTTATAAATGCAACTTTTTCAAAAAACGGTCTCGATAAGCTCAACTTTTTCCCTTTAAGTTAATTTAAAACGCATTTTCCCTGAATTTACTGAATTCAACATTCTTTTCCTCATACTAGATTGTGTTAGAAAAAAAATTTAACATGAGTAGAACTCAAATATTGGGTGTTTTTTATTGAGGTATAGAACTTTAAGTTGGCATCACTTTTTTAACTGGCGGCCATTTTGTCAGCTGTCAAGTGATTAATATTTA
Source organism: Tachina grossa (assembly GCA_949987645.1). Classification (NCBI taxonomy): domain Eukaryota; kingdom Metazoa; phylum Arthropoda; class Insecta; order Diptera; family Tachinidae; genus Tachina; species Tachina grossa. The sequence goes on along the minus strand of OX465274.1, from coordinate 169,534,094 downwards.
GTTTGGTTTGCCATTTCATCATGAACAGGTTGACAAAAGAACAACGCTTGCAAATTGTGCAAATTTATTTCGAAAATAATGGTTTAGTTCGCGAAGTTTACCGCAAGCTCCGTCCATTTTATGGTCGACATAATCGTCCATCAGAGCAATTAATTCGGTTAACCATGGATCGTTTACGCACTACGTTTACTCTATGTGATAATACGCATCCGCAGAGACGTCGAACAGTGCGCACCGAAGAAACAATTGCCGCTGTAGAGCAAAGTGTTGAAGAGGACCCGAATGAATCGATTCGCCACCGTGCACAGCAATTGGAGCTTTGTCCATCAACTTTATGGAAGATTTTGCGCAAAGATCTTGGCTTGCGACCTTACAAGATCCAGCTTGTGCAAGAATTAAAGCCGCGAGACCATGCAATGCGTCGTGATTTTGGTGTATGGGCCGAAAATGAGATTGATCTCGATGCTGATTTTCATCGCAAAATTTTGTTCAGTGATGAGGCTCATTTTTGGTTGAATGGCTACGTCAGCAAGCAAAATTGCCGCATTTGGAGTGAAGAGAATCCACATGAGACCCTTGAGACGCCATTACATCCACAAAAACTGACTGTTTGGTGTGCTCTATGGGCTGGTGGAGTCATTGGGCCATACTTCTTCCGAAATAATGCTGGAGAGTCAGTTACCGTTAATGGAGACCGGTATAGAGCCATGATAACCGACTATTTTGTTCCCGAATTGGATGGCATGAATGTGGATGAGTTGTGGTTCCAACAAGACGGCGCTACATGCCACACAGCGCACGTCACAATCGATTTATTGAAGGAAACATTCGATGAGCGCATAATTTCGCGGAATGGACCTGTCAATTGGCCACCAAGATCGTGTGATTTGACACCATTGGATTATTTTCTTTGGGGATATGTGAAGTCGCTCGTCTACGCCAACAAACCAGAAACGTTAGGGGACTTGGAAGCCAACATTCGTGGCGTTATTGCCAACATACGGCCACATATGCTCGAAAAAGTGGTTGAAAATTGGACCTGTAGAATTGGCTTTATTCGAGCCAGCCGCGGCGGCCACATGCCCGAAATCATATTTAAACATTAATGGCATAAAATTATCCTTCCAATAAAGCCAAATTGATGGACATTAAAACGATTTTCTTGTGTTTTATTTCAATTCGAAGTTCTATACCTCTAAAAAAACACCCGTTATATGGAAATACAAAATATGAAGACTGTTTTTAACTTTCAATTCATGTATAAAATATTATTTTATAACCTTTTTAATCACATGTATGAATTTTATATATTTAACTATTAAACTAAACTATTAAATTATAGATTGGTTTATACGAAGTTTCTAGTTTATTTAAGCTTTCCGATTTGCCTAACTAAAAACTAAATAATTTACTGTGACACTATGGATGAACGAATAAAAAGCATTGATCAAAAAGTCGCCCGACTGCTGCGACAAAAAAGTACATAAACGGCATGGATTTAAAAAGGATGAGGTTGCAGCTACGTCACCATTTATGTAAACAGGCTCTTCCTATGTGGTTTGTAGTCTATGGTATAAGTAACGCAACATAAGCGAAAACAACTAATATATTTAAAGGACGCTCGGTGTCATATTCCATACGATGTATAAATAAAAACTATACGTACTCGTATATTAAGTATTCACATGTCAATCGGTAGCGCCGCTCTTGGGAATTCAGTTGATGATACGGAGAATCTAGCACGTAGAACTTCCACGGTAGAAGACTCTGCAACAGGAGAGGTTTGCACCAATCCAATATCATTCAAAAATGGCTTGAAAAGTTTGAAGAGATCAGCACAAGCACGGATTCAGCCTTAAATTCCCGCGGGCTAGGCGAAATAGTGCTCGACTATCCCAATAGGTGGGACGTGTCATGACCCCGATCATCAAGAACAGTTAAAAACGTGAACACTTTTAATTAGTCTGTTCATGACAATCCTAACCTTCCAATTATTTTATTTTACACAAAAAATAAAGCTGATAAAGGTCTAACTTATTTTTTTAAATTGACTAAATCACCCCTATCGTGAATAACAAGTGGAATATTTGTTCACGTGAAATTTTTATTCCCCTCGAATGGAAAAATGCTATACAGGGCAATTATGAATAAAATTCCGCGAGGAATATCTCCCTTTTCCAATTAGAATTTTTTGTTTTCCCTATTACTTCCTATTAATTGGAATTGTTCCCAGGGAAAAATTTCCCGCGGAATTTTATTCATAATTGCCCTGATAGTGAATCAACCGTGAAATGTTTTCCCCGCTATCACACTCAGTGAATGTAAAAAAGGGAAGAAGATTTGTATGTTTAAAAATTAATTGAAAATCACAAATCAGTTTAATAACAAGAAACACAAAAATTTTAAGTTCCAAATGAAATTTGTTTAACTTTAAAGTTGTGTTTTTTTGTGTGGAAAAAAGTTCTTTATCTTTAGTATACCACAGCGGTGTACTGCCATGCAATTTAGGTGAATAAAGGTGTTGCAGCGAGTTATTGTTAAGAATCATGAACCTTACTTACTAATCTTGTCCTAAAAATAAATATTTATAACTTTTAATAAAGGTTGTTTCTTATTGAGGTATAGAACTTTAAGTTGGCATCACTTTTTTAACTGGCGGCCATTTTGTCAGTTGTCAAGTGATTAATATTTAGTTTGGTTTGCCATTTTATCATAAACAGGTTGACAAAAGAACAACGCTTGCAAATCGTGCAAATTTATTTCGAAAATAATGGTTCAGTTCGCGAAGTTTACCGCAAGCTCCGTCCGTTTATTGAAGGAAACATTCGATGAGCGCATAATTTCGCGGATTGGACCTGTCAATTGGCCACCAAGATCGTGTGATTCGACACCATTGGATTATTTTCTTTGGGGATATGTGAAGTCGCTCGTCTACGCCAACAAACCAGAAACGTTAGGGGACTTGGAAGCCAACATTCGTGGCGTTATTGCCAACATACGGCCCCATATGCTCGAAAAAGTGGTTGAAAATTGGACCTGTAGAATTGGCTTTATTCGAGCCAGCCGCGGCGGCCACATGCCCGAAATCATATTTAAACATCAATGGCATAAAATTATCCTTCCAATAAAGCCAAATTGATGGACATTAAAACGATTTTCTTGTGTTTTATTTCATTCGAAGTTCTATACCTCTAAAAAAACACCCTTTACATACAGGGTGGCTGATGAATTTTGCTACATTAAGAAACTGGCATAACTTTTTTTGTAATGCATGGAATTAATTCAGTGTTTTTTCATTTCAAAGCCCACTGAATTGTATTAGAAGTAATTGAATTACTCTTAAAGACAATTGAATTTAAATGCCCGCCCTGCTCGTTGATGCAGTTGCGGCATCATAACAAAACGTTGTCCATCACTACCCGCAAAGTTGATGTCGGAATTGCACCTATTTTCGTAGTTGAACCATCTTGTTGAAAACAACAGAGTTGAAAGGAATTCTCTTTCGGCGTAGTTCCTGTTAAAAATTCTTTTAGCATGATCAAGTAACGGTCTCCATCAACCGTAATGCTGTGTCCGTTTTGTTCAAAAAAGTATAGATCCACAATACAGCGTGAAGTAACTGCACACAACACTGTGACGCGAATTGGATGAAATTCCCTCTCATGCTGTTGAAACCACTCCATATGCGAGAATTTCGTTGGTTTACATTACCGTTCAGATCAAACTGAGCCTCATCAGACATGAAAACACAATTAAGTTTTCACTTGGTAGCGGCTTTCGTCAGCCACCCTGTATATAATTCAAAGGAAAATATCGAACGTATTCAATGTAATAATTTAGTTCGCCTGCAAAAAAAAAAGAGAAAAAAACTAAGGGAAAAGTGAAAAATATTATTCACGATAAGGGGAATCAAAACAAGGGAAAAAACTTCAAGGGAAATATTATTTACGATTGCAATTTGGTGAGAGGGAAAAATATTCACGATAGGGGTGAATGTAAACTTTTTTTGAAGCACTCTATGAGGGCAATTATGAAAATTCCGCGCGAAATTTTTCCCGAGGAACAATTCCAATTAATAGCAATTAATAGGGAAAACAAAAAATTCTAATTGGAAAAGGGAGAAATTTCTCGCGGAATTTTATTCATAATTGCCCTGTATATTAAAGAATACTCCATCATCGAACTAAAACATTTTGAAAGAGAAAAGTAAGAAAAAACAACAGAAATTGACTCCCCAAATGCAATACATGATTATTTGAATTTTTTTTTCGATATTGCATTTTATTATTTTGTTTCAGATGTATAAATTCATGTATGACAGGTCCTATCTTAACTTGTAAACAAATACAATCAAATAACACAGCATTATATAAAAGCAACAAAAATATAAAACGACAGCTTCAACAATTACAACAACAAAAACGCAATATAAAACATAAACATAAAATTGTTGTAAGCGAAATCAATGAAAGAAAGAAAAAATCTATTAAATTAGTCGTTTAAATCAAACACATTCCTGCACATTCAAACACAGCCTGCATTCGAGCGGAGTGCACATGGAAAACATGTGAAACAGTGAAAAATATTATTCACGATAAGGGGAATCAAAACAAGGGAAAAAACTTCAAGGGAAATATTATTTACGATTGCAATTTGGTGAGAGGGAAAAATATTCACGATAGGGGTGAATGTAAACTTTTTTTGAAGCACTCTATGAGGGCAATTATGAAAATTCCGCGCGAAATTTTTCCCGAGGAACAATTCCAATTAATAGCAATTAATAGGGAAAACAAAAAATTCTAATTGGAAAAGGGAGAAATTTCTCGCGGAATTTTATTCATAATTGCCCTGTATATTAAAGAATACTCCATCATCGAACTAAAACATTTTGAAAGAGAAAAGTAAGAAAAAACAACAGAAATTGACTCCCCAAATGCAATACATGATTATTTGAATTTTTTTTTCGATATTGCATTTTATTATTTTGTTTCAGATGTATAAATTCATGTATGACAGGTCCTATCTTAACTTGTAAACAAATACAATCAAATAACACAGCATTATATAAAAGCAACAAAAATATAAAACGACAGCTTCAACAATTACAACAACAAAAACGCAATATAAAACATAAACATAAAATTGTTGTAAGCGAAATCAATGAAAGAAAGAAAAAATCTATTAAATTAGTCGTTTAAATCAAACACATTCCTGCACATTCAAACACAGCCTGCATTCGAGCGGAGTGCACATGGAAAACAACATTGCTTGCAAAAAAACAAAAAATAAAAAATCATAAAACCAAAAACTGGTGTCTATTAAATTTGAGAAATAATTACATAATTTGAGTAACAAAAAAACATTTTTTATACATACTATCTTTTTTGGATAAATTTGCAAAAAAGTCTTTAAAATATTTTTGTACATATGGTTAAATTATTAAATAAATTTACAAAGAAAATATAGTGTGCTGTGCGGTTTTGCAATTTCCTTCAAATTAAATAAGAATCAATCAACCAACCGCCGCTATCGCTGTTCAATTTGTTTAAACTTTTAAAAACAGTTTCATTTTATCATTATTATGTTGCCGAGAATATCACTGATGTTTTTTATTCTATTTGGATTTCTTTTTATAACTGGTAAGTAAAATTATCTTAATCATAGCATTTAATAGTTCATACTGGAATTCCTTTTAATTATACGAGTTTAACAAACAGAAAATTATGTGCTCATATGTACTGTATATTCACAATAAAGTCCTGTACAAGACGATTTATAAGACCTTTCAAGACATAAGAAATTTTTCAAATGCTTTACTACAGCGAAGTATTCTAAGACAAATGCTAAACAACACGGTTGGCAAGACATTTGTTTCAGTTGTTTGTCTTGCCAACAGTGTTGTTTAGCGTTTTTTTTTAGAATATTTGGCTGTAGTAAAGCATTTGAAAAATCTCTCATGTCTTGAAAGGTCTTGTGCAGGACATTAATTCACAATTAAAATAACTCAAGATTTCAGCAAAACTGTTTTCTTCTAAAAGTACCCAGCAAAAAATTACACATTACCATTAGAACTACTTGCCATATAATGACTTACTTTTTTGATTGCCAAATTTCATTACTCGCTTACAAATCACATTACCTTAAATTAAAAAAAAAAAAAATGACGTACAAGTTGCTAAATGAAGAGAATGATATTTTTAGATTAAATAGATTACGTGAACAAGTTGCCAAATAAAAAAAGTAAGTACTTCTCAAGAATCGATTATTTTAGTCTCACGCCTTGTTAAAATCATTAAGTTGGTAATCCTTACCTTTTACCTTTTTTGAAATTTTTTGCTGGGTATTATTTATATATAGTCAAAAGTGAAATTTTTTTTTCAAACTGTATGTAATTTTCCTCGTAATGAATTTTTTTTAAATGATGATCCACTTTAAACTTTCCTAAAAAGATGTTTCCTTAAAATATTTTATACCTTATCGTGGTTGGGGTTTTTCGACTATTTGTAGTTGATTAAATAAAACAAACTTTATTTTTCTTTATACTAGTACAATACGCCCGACTTTCTCCGCAAAATCGCCAATAGCAATAAGGGGTCATATTTAATCAATCCTTCACCGAATATGTAACATTTATCAGATATAAAACCAATCGCATGATTTTTACCATTTAAAAGCCAGCTACAAGAGTTGAGCCATAGTTATTTAAATTAAAAGTTTAAATGATCAAGTAAATGTTAATTAAACAAGGCTTTTTAAAGTCTTTCAAGCCAAACTTGATAGGTACATGATACAAAATGGGAGAGAGAAAAAAAAACAATACATGTTTACTGAATCTTCTTATCGTTTAAGGTGCGCCACTTGTTCACAAATTTTCACATGTAAATATTGTCTTCTATTATACAAGAGACAAATGAAGGCTCTATATATAACTTATGGGAACCATTTAATTTCCTATAATCATTGCGATAAAGATATAGTGATAAATAATTCTCTCATTTGTTGCATAATCAAATTAACACAACGTAGAATTTTGTACAAGCAACTTTAAATGATTTTAATCATGATTTGAAAAGTATACTTAAAGATTTTGGAATATTTTTGTATTTTTTTTATATCATGTACGGCGAGTGCACATATTTCATATTTCAAAAACATCCAATATTACACACTTCACTCGCCTGGAGTTAGTGGTTATTTTCTTTTTTGTGCAGCAATTTTACTGTAATTTCTCATTAAAATAATACAGGAAATACAAAATCGACTTCAAAGGAATCTTATGCAATTGCTAAAATTTGGCGTATGTGTTTATTTCTTGCTCCCACAGTTACGAACAAAAGTTAACGCACATTCGAAGATTAATAAAATTTTACGAAAAATTAATACATAATAAATCACCCTTATTCTATTTGGCGTCGGCAACATAACACGACGTCGTTTTTAATGTTTTTTTTTATGGCAAATCGGTATTACCGTGTATAGTATTGCCATTTATAGATGACTGTCAACATATGTTTGGTATTCTGTAAGAAAAATTTATTTGATGTTGCCGTTAATTTTGTCGTCAGTGTTTTTGATGTCGTGTTCTGTTGTGTGCATGCCTCAACGAATTTGATAAATAATTTAAATGGTAAAAAAAAGTGAAATATAAAAAATATCAAAGTAGATATAAAAATGTACATATTTATTTGAAAAAATTTCTTTAAAAAAAAGTGAAAAATATAATATGGGCAAAATTAAAATTACCAATCCTAACCAATTTGAAAGGCTTGTGGAAGATTTGAAAAAGAGTCCTTTTGATAGAGGATTCCGCAGGAGTAGCGTTCCTAATTATTTCAAGGTACAGTGGGAAAGTGTTGCGACTGCACTAAATTCCGTCGGCCCACCAATTAGAACTAGTGGTGGATGGCAAAATGTAAGATAGTACTGTATGATAAAATTATTTTTACAGATCTGGCGGGACTTGAGGATTGAATTAAAAAAATGTTGCAAACAGTGCTGAGTGTCCAGAAATTAGACGGGGTATATAAACAATTAGCACTAAGCCCTGATCTGATGGTTGATCTGATCCCTTTTGTTTTAAAAATTAGGTTCTATTGTATCCAATATATGCCTAAATGATGTTTTGTTCAGCCGAAAATAACTTTAAAGTATTAAAAGGATGAACATTCATTATTTTCCAAAAACATGACAGAACTTATCACTTACTTTTCTTTGGGTAACTGGCAAATGCATGACTTTTGTCTGAGAAATCTTATTTTCACTATTAAATTGTTTTATTTTCATCGTCCCAATAGGAAAGAAAAACATTTTATTTTAATTTATTTACAAAGCTTTTACTTATTCAAAAAAACTTTTACCAAAAATAGTAAACAAAATGAATCAGCTGACTCAAATATTGGATATGTGTATTGTATTTATCGATAAACAGGCAACGTCGTCATAACACTATTAGGGAAGACAAAGTTAGCATTGATGTTGTGTTATATTGATGTTGTTTCAAAATTGACGACGATGTTGCCGACGCCAAATAGAATGAGGGTGAATATTTCGACTTCAGGACAAACTATTTCGTATTTTTATTGAAAACCTCTTTAATTAAGTAATTTACAGGTTTATTTGTGTGCCGCTGGTATATAATGATAAATTCAAAGACCTTTGAACTTTGAATTTTCGAAAATGTTAAAAATTATGTATAGTTTGAATATAAAATTTTGATGTCCAGATGATTCTGAAACAAAGTTTAACTTTTAAGCCATTTAGTGGTACGTAATGAAAAGTGAATTAATCTCAAATTATTACTTTAAAAAAAAAAAAAAAAAAAAAAAACAGACATAGAAGCCCCAATTCTGAATCACAGTACATACTTCGACAATTTTTCGCTATTCCTTGTTCGTTTTCTTTAAAAAAATTATTTGCAAATTTTCACGTAATATTAAACAAACAGCCGAATTCAAAACTTTTTAGTTTTCTCGCCGTGTGTTCGTAATATGAGAATTTTAAGGCTTGTTTATCTAAACACGAACGATAGATTCTATAGAACATTTATATTAAAGACAAAAACAAAAAACTTACGGCCTGGCCCACGATGTGAAAAGAAACTATCTATCGCTTACTTATATTGAAAACAAAAACAAATTTTCTTATTTTGTTTTTGTTTTCAATATAACTAAGCGACAGATAATTTCTTGTGGGCCAGGCCGTTAAATTTGTTTTTGTTTCCAATAATGACGTTCGATAGACAACCAGGCCCTAAATCTCGGAAAAATTCAATTAAGGTACCCATGCATTCAGACTTCTTATGGAATCTGATCGCTGCCAGAATCATATACTCATTTTTCAGTGCATATAGAATATGTGAATTGTTTTCATTCATCTTATTACAATTTGCTGAAACATTTTTTGTAATGAAAGCTCAATTTTATCATCTCTAATTTACAACAATCTTGGCATAAAGATATTTTTTTTTTCGCTGAAAAATGTGTATATCGTGACATACCCGCCAAAAAATTTTAAACGACATAATTTTCAAACTTAATGTTTTTACCAAAATCTATTGTAAATAGTCGATTTTCGTCAAAAAAAAAAATTAGGTCCAAAAATTTGTTGGTTTAACTTTTTTTGCGGTTATGGCTCGATATAACGCTGAAATTTGCACCGACTGATACCACATACAGTGGACCAAACACAAGAACGCTAATGATAAAGGTGTGGCGGACTTCGAAAACAGCATGTTGTTCCGTTCTGCTAGTGTTTGTCAGAATATTTACAATTAACTTTGGTGTTATCTGTTCCACAAAAATTGTCACATGTAATTTGGGTTACAGTGCGATACGAGCTTAATCAAATCACAAATACTCGTAGAGAAACATTTTACTTTTCCTGAAATAGTAAAAAGTTTTGTTTTCGCCATTCGTTTACAATTATGTATATACATGTATAGGTTTTTTTGTCAATGTTTTTATTGTACGTTTAATTTTATTGTCAACTGTAAAATGCAAGCGTACTGAACGTATTAAAATCTAATAGAAAGAAAAACCATGGGAGTTGTTAAGTGTTTATTGCATTAAAATGGTTAAAACTGCATTTTTCTTTCTACATTTTTTTAAACGTTCATATATACGAGTACATACATATATACATACAATACATATTTTTGATGTGCGTTTTTTTTTAGTTTAAAAAGCAAAAAGAGACTTATTAATGCGTAGCTGATGAGATTTTGAATTAATATGCAATTATGTAATTTGTTATTGAACAAGGAAGTTTTTCGTTTGAGATTTAAGAATTCTTTAAAGCAGTGAAATTTTTCTTTTTGTCGCGGACCTCTTTTGAAGTCAAGGTTATACATCCTAGGTTTACTAGTAGGTTGGATAAAAAATTCAAGAAAGTTAGACAAAAACACATATTACATAGATTATTTTAATTAAACATTTTATTATATACATAAGTTAAAAAAATTTAAAAAATACGCCGTTTTTTATTTAAATATGTAAAGCCAAATTTTCATTAATCTTCAAAATATTGTTTCTTCTTTGACTTGGTTAAGCTTCATTTCACATTCTATAAAACTAAATGAAATGACAATAATAACAATATCAGCTGTTTTTGACTGGAGGGAGTATTTTGTGTTACGCAAGTGAGGAGTAAAAGTTCCCTCTAATATTTAGTTGTATGTGTTTGAAGATTTCGCAACTGATTAAGATACAAACCATACATATTTATATAAATAAAAGATAAATAAAATAACATATAAAAAAATATGATGAATGAAGATAAAAACGGATCTTATTTTAAAATACACTGTTTGGACTTAACAATACTCGTACGTCTATATGTTTCAAACTTTGCGGTTCCAGGGTGTCAGAACGTTTCCAGAGCAGTCTTTCAAGTTGTTTTATATACACCCAGATAAAAATAGCTTAAAATCTATAAAAAACTATATTGAATTAATAAGAAACATTAACGAAAGTATATTAATGTTGAAATTTCTTATTTCATTTACAGTTGTATTAATTTATTAGGGCCAATTAATTAAATTTAAGTATTTCAATATACATTTTCTATTATATTGAAAATTATTGTATTAATGTGACGCGTTCTTATTTTTAAGATTTTCCCTGAGTGTAGACGTCTTGATTTGATTTGGTTAGTTTTGTTAATTTATTATGAGGAAAATTGCGTCAATGTTTTTGTTTCAATTAGGTTAAGTTAGGTTAGCACGTTGCTGGTGAAACATTAAATCTAGGGCTCCAGCTCACTTGGGTCCATCACGATGATCCCTTTGTGCTACCTGTAAGTTGAAAGTAGTAGAGAAAGTGGGATAGGAAAGAAAGGGGAATATATAGATGAATAGTTACTTGAGGATAAAAGAAAATAAGAGAGAGAAGTAGGTCAGAAAAGGGTGTAGTGTGTAAAAACGCCATAGAAGGCTTCTCATATATAGACTTAAATATTTGAGTCCTATTTCCGATAACTCGGACTGGCTATTGATGGATATTCTGTCAAGGAAGCGCAGATAAGACGGAGGTCCTCCAAAGCGGGTCAAAAGCAGAGGAGATGCGAGATGCTTTCCTAATCTTTTTCATCATTGCAACTGGAGCAGTAATCATTATACAGGAGACCGAAAAGTTCAGTGTGGACGGTCATTGTGGCCAAGAGCTTCCTGGTGAAGCACATGAGGTTTTCGTTTCTGTGCAGGTTTAGGCGAGACCAAAAGGTTCTCGATATAATGCAGGTGCGCTCAATTGCGAAAAGCAGCATCGAAGTGTCTCCAGCAGCATGAGAGCGGGAGCCTACAGAGATTGTCAATATCGACTACTCTGAGTAGGGTTACCCTCTTTGAAAGGTCACCCGCAACTATGTTGCCTGAATTAGTCCCGCGTCCACGCACCCAATACAGGGTGATGGATGAGTGCTGCGCAAGCTTATCTTAGCCAGTGTGTTGCTCTTGCAATGGCGGACAACTCTGCCTGTAATATTCTACAGAAGGACATTTCAATTAAGTTTTATTTAATTCTAGTTCATAAATTGAAAACTTTAATATTTCGTTTCATTTTGTAACTGCAAATTTGCTTCTCGTTCTTTTTTGCCAATTACTTGAAGTCATAAAATGTGTAAACTTTAGTGGAATTAAAAGAAACTTAATTTTAAAATAATTTCACGAAAATTTTAGTTTATAATTAAATAAAAAAGTAGTGATAACCATTCTTCTTAACATTTTGTTTTTAACATTTTCTGTTTAGCCAATTGAAGATTAAGCAAAAACCCCTCATTAATTTTTAAAATAAATATACAATTTATAAATAGAAAAAACTTAAAATTCGAGGCCAAAGAAGAATAATGAAAGGTTTTATTTCATTTAGACAAAAATTACAATCAATTTATTTCTTTTTCCCATGCAATTGCAAAACAAAAAGTCTAGACAAATGGTTCCTTGTACATACATAAACATATGTATGTATATATGTGCATACATATATTTTTTTCTAATTCACGTACAAAACATCATACATTTTGGTGAGTCATGATGGTTCTTCTACCAAATGCATTTAAAAATAAATTCAATTTAAAAAAACATCTACCAAATACATACATATTTATTAGATTTTAATTCAGAATTACTATTACTTTTATATTTTTTTATAGACTTTCAGTTTTTTTCCCACTACACAAACAATGTTTGAAGATCTTGCTAAAAAACTACACATAAAATTTACTTTGGCTTTAGATTTGCCAAAGTGCCATTCAGACAGTATTTTACTTCGATCAGAAAGACAGACATACGATGAATACGTTCGAACTAACATTAAGCGGCGAACATTGTGTATTTAAGCGGATACGTAAATGTTGCGCATCCGCAATTGAATTGTGCTTTGTCTCATATATTACATACGTATATTACATTCCCAGTTGTCCAAATCGTCCTAGACGACATTGTCTTCGACGATTCATGTACCACATGTCGTCTGTAGATTAAGTTTTCTAATCGACAATTTAAAATAAATCGGCGTTCATGACTATCTGAACGACAATGTCACACGTTTTCTCTTCAATAAAACTTTGTTGGGGACCATCTGAGCGACAATGTCCCTCGTTGTGTCTTCAATAAAGCATTGTTGACGACAATATGAGCGACAATGTTCCTCGTTATGTCTTCAATAAAGCCTTGTTGATGACAATCTGAGCGACAGTGTCACACGTTTTGTCTTCAATAAAGCCTTGTTGAGGACAATCTGAGAGACAATGTCGCTCATCTGGTCTTGTGTGACCTCGCCGCCATTTGTATGAAAATTTCGTCAACGATTTGTATGGAGTTGTCTTTAATATGTCTTCTACGACTTACCATTGTCTTGTACCCGTCGTCAAAGATGTCTTAAAGACGTGGCCAACTGGGTTTAATAGACACACACACACACACACACACACCACAATGATTTAGAAGCTTGTGTACGTACTAGAGATGCCAAAACAGCACTTACAGGTGGTACCAGACGGGTTGTAATAAATGTACTTTTTGAATTAAATAAGAATAATAAGAGCAAAACAAGTAAAAATGTATTTATTACATATTTCGTAAACCCAATGTTTTTACTATTAAATTTTTTTAAATAGTATTTTCTATCTCAAGTCGTGAAAACTAAGACCAATTTTTTTTTTGTTTTGCAAATTTAAGATGCATTAAATCTGTGGCAAAAAGAAAAAAGTGCTTAAATTGAGATTATAACCTCATATGGGAACAATAGCTTAATTTAGCTTATAGTTTGATATATTTTACATTGAATCTTTCATTTATAGTTTTGATGACCATTCGTCCTTTTTTACACGATGTCCTTTTAGATTTTTTTTTTCAAAAAGTGTCCTTTTTCTTCAACTGTCCTGAATTGTTCTTTTTTTATTACTAATTTTTCTTCTTCTTTAAACTCCAAAATTGTAAGTTTTATTTTCTCGAAAGCCGAAAATTTCAACATCAATACAATAAAAATTATAATCATCCAAAACTGGAATTACCTGGCAACACTGAAAAAGTTACATATTTTCAATGTGTCGAATTTCTTATCAGCGGCAAATTGAAAATTTAGTGCGACAAAATTATTTATTTCATATGGACTCAATAAATTTTAATAAAACTAGGTACCTCAAGGTTTTTGGAGTCCTTGATTACGAATGTGATGTCAGTTTTTAAAAAATTAAAATTACGGATCCAATATGGCAGACAATTTTTGAAAAATATATCGAATTTGCTTTAAACTCATTACACGGGGTTTTTTGGGGTCGCTGATTACGAATCTTATATTAGTTTTGACAAATTCAAAATGGCGGATCCAATATGGCGTACAAATTTTAAAAAATTTATCGAATTCGCTTAAAACTTATTGCACGAGAATTAGGAGTAATACCTTAGGAAAATATGCTCTATTTATTGAAGGGGGAAACGGGGGGACCACCACTTCACTTTTTTATACTTACAAGTAGTTGTGATTTTTAACTTATAAGGAAAAGTCGTGGAACTGTTTGGAACTTTTTTTATAGCTCCAGCTAAAGTAAATTTTTCAATATATTTCATAATAAAAGTAGTATACGATATCTATGCTATCTATAATTGTTGTTTTAATAATAACTGCAAATTAAATTAGATATATGATGCTTAAAAATATATTTAAAAAACTTTAAACTATAAATTTACAAAAAAATGTCGAGTGAAGCAACAATAAACGCTATAGATGCTGTTGACAGGTATAAGTGCATTTGACAGATAATAATACTTTGCACGCATGTACAGACTAAAGCGATGCGTTAAAAAAATATTTATAAGTTGATTGGGTACTCGTATATATGTAGAACATATTAAGTGCAATAGTGGTTACATTTAACAATATAAAAAATTCCATTTTTGTCGTCCTAATTCGGTCATTTGTACCTTTGTGCAACGCAGAGAATCTGATACCCATAGATGTATAAAACTTTAAGTTGGCAACACTTTTTTTAACATCAATAGACTGACGCCTGAACAACGTTTCCAAATTGTGCAAATTTATTTTGAGAATCATGGTTCTAATGAAGATCACTTTTGTTTGAATACGTGTCCATTCAATAAACAAAACTGCCGCATTTGTAGTGATGATAATCCTCAAGTGTACGTTGAGACACCGTAACATCCAGAAAAAGTACTTGTTTGGTGGAATCATTGGTCAGTACTTCTATAAAAACGATGCTGGTCAGAACGTTAAAGTCAATGTTGACCGCTATAGAGCCATGCTTACTGACTTCTTCGTTCATCAATTGAACGACTATGATGTGCAGGAGATGTGGTTTCAACAAGACGGCGCAACATGTCACACAGCTCTTCACGTGAATTGACCTCCAATAATGTGCAATTTAACCCCGCTAGACTATTGTCTGTGGGAATATGTGAAGTCGCTAGTTTACGCCGATAAGCCCGAAACGATTGATCACTTATTGGACAACATTCGCCGCGTTATTACCGATAAATGAACACAAATGTTGGAAAAAGTAATCGAAAATTGGATCTCCTGAATAGACTACGTTAGAGCCAGCCGTGGCGGTCATATGTCAGAAATCATACTTAAATTATAATGCCAGAAGATTATCTTTCGAATAAAGTAAATTTCATGTCAATTTAAAAAAATTTAACATTTGTTTTATTCCATTTCCTTTATAAAAAAACACCCTTTACAATAATTATCACAACAGCAAAAACCGCTTGAATTTTGGTGGTATAAATTACCATTAGACTTTTCAATACAGGGTAAAATTATCAGAGCGTATACGAATTTTTATTATATTTCATACAATGTTTGGAAACGAAATTTTTACAAAATCTGCCTATAAAACTGCAGAATACATTCTATATACAATTCATTTTAAATCTCAGTACTTTTAATGCCCGAAGTTTTTGGATAGGAACCTTATTTTCACATTCAAGTTTTTGTGGAGATATACCATTGTTGCAGAAAACTAAATACAGTCATTTGTGCCTTTTCTTTAAAATTCGTTGCGTACAACAATAAGAACAACAACCAACCATCACTTCTTCCCCCCCCCCCCCCCCCCCCCCCCTAATTTGTTAATGAACAAATAAATTTATTTCTACGATTCTGTGTATCTGTTAGTCTGTATTATTTATGCAAATAATTTGCAAGTGATGGTTGTACAAAATGTTGTAATCTTTAATTCAGTTGTGTGATTGTTATAAAATTGTCTTAAGCTCGTCGTACATTAGAGCGGAATAATACGCAATTGGTAAGATTCGTATTTTTACTACATTGTACTGCACTTTAATTTTTTCAATTGTGGTATAAAGTCATTTCAACACCATAAAACAAATATTTAAAGCAGCGGCTTTTTTATATTTTTGCCTAGAAAATTATTTCTAGTCATTTATGTGCGTGATCAAAGATTGAGGCTCTTGACTTGATTTTTTCGCGTGTATAAAAAACTTAAAAGCGATAAAATATTCTTTAGTTTTGATAAAATAAAAAAGTAAGTTTTTAATTTTAAACTGGATTCAGTTGAGAGTCTATTTAAGAGTAACATTCTTGGGAATCGCTTATTCAGGCTTTATATTAAAAATTTATTTTAAGAAAAATTTTGTACGAAAATATTTCTTAAAAACCTTTTAGAAAGCTTAAATGAGTTTTATAAATAAAGCTTTTAATATATAAATTTTTAACCCCCGACTAAAAAAAGGGGTGTTATAAGTTTGTAGTGTGTGTCTGTGTGTCTGTCCGTGTCCACGTATAGGCCAAACGGCTGGACCGATTTTCATTTAGTTTTTTCTATTTGAAAGATGACTTGATCGATAGGGTTCTTAGCTATGTTTGAAGAAAATCGGTCCAGCCGTTTAGAAGATATAGCATCTTTTCTGAAAAAAGTTGGGGGTTTTTAAAATTTTTAATTTTTGTTATATATAATAAATTTTATATTTTTTTAACTATAAAAAAAATTAATATCATAGTCACACCCACTACGATGGAATTATCCAGTAACAGTTTAAAACTGTTTAAATGTTTATTACAAAAAAAAATTTCCAAAAACAATTTGACATTTATTATGAGTTAAATTTGATGTTCGATCAGCAAGCATCGATTTTTATATTAATTTTCAATAAAGTTTTAAACTCTACAACAAATATATAGAGATGACACAAACAGGAAATGTAGAAATTAAAGAAAAAAAGGCTTTTTTTCGGTTTGTTTGGGCGATTCTTTTAGTTTTTGACCTTTTTTGGTTTTTGGCGTTTTTTTTGGCGTTATTTTGGTTTTAGCGCTTTTTTCGATTTGCGGATTTTTCGGTTTTCGAAAATTTTTTCGTTTAGGCAATTTTTTTAATTTTGGTATGTTTTAGTTTTAGCACTTTTGAAAATTGCAAGAGTTTGTCTCTTAGGGTTTCCAAAATACAGAAAGTTGTCACAATTACATTAACTGATAGAATACCATTTACTTTATATTTCATTGTTAATTTTGTTGTGTAGTCTGCATAAGAATACACTAGCATTGAAAATTGCAAGTGAGAGAAGTTACCGTGTTGCCCTACAAGGCACTGTATTATCATATTAATGTAAGATTTTCGTTTTTATATATGTACATACTAGAGAGCTGCGTAAACAGTCTTGAAATGTAAAAACGTCATGATTTTTAAACGTATTCACGTCGCATGTATTATACTAAACCAATAATAAATGCTGTCGTACTATAAGCGAAGCACGATGGATGTATTGGTGTATGTGTATATCAGTTGTAACAAGCGATGTCGCAAGACAGCTTGCTTGTAACAAACACTCAAAAGAAGTACTGTTGATTAGTGTATGCTTGTTATTTTTCATATTGTACGTTTGAGTGTGTGTGTAATATGTAGATGGTAAGCTATTATGTGATTAACCGCATACAACTAATGTTAATGCATGTGTGTGCCTTTGCATGTGCGCAGAAAAATAAAAGATCATACACACATACATACATGCATGACGTTTGCACACGCGCTTATGCGTAGAAAGAAGCTAGTATCACAAATTCTTCCGTCACGAAGTGTTTTCTTCTTTACTCCTATACCTACAATACTCAAAAAAAATTCTTGCAAACAATGTTGTTAACGTTTGTTTTATAAGATTTCGCTGTAGTAAAGCATTTGAAAAATCCCTCATGTCTTAAAAGTTCTTATAAGATATCTTGTGCAGGAGACTAATACATACCATTTGAAAACGATTTTGAAACGACGCGTCGTAAACTTTAATTCTTGGAGCTAACGAATCCACGCGCTGAATGAGTGGAATTGACACTATTTCCAGATAAAAATGAATTTTTTCCATTCGATAATTTCCCAGCAAAATATTACACATTACCATAAGAACTACTTGCCATATAATGACTTACTTTTCTGATTGCCAAATTTTATTCCTCGCTTACAAATCACATTCCATAAAACTTAAAAAACTGCTGTACAAGTTGATAAATGAGGAGAATGGTTTTTTAGATTTAATAGATTATGTGAACATGTTGCCAAACAAAAAAGTAAGTACTTGTCAAGAATCGAAGAGCTTCCATCAAAAATGCTTAATTCCAAACCCGATTACCTTTTTTTAAATTTTTTGCTGGGTTTAAGCTCTATTTATAATTTCGCTAAGCCAGATTTTAAATATTTAAAGTTGTGGCTTAAAATTAAGGATTCTAATCTTTATGGAACAACTATGGATTAACATCTACACGCTTTTTTTAGGCGAAGTTTAGAGAAAACCAATATTAAGAACTAAAAATAAAAATTACAAAGGAAAAATTCAAATATTTGAAACTATTTGCAGGTGTTTATTTAACCTGATTTAAATGCTGCCAACACATTAAAAATAAATTTAGCGTTTTGTTTTGTATCCAGTTACGCACCAGCGGTAAAGATTAAAGTTAGCTTTTGTTTTGCAAATTAAACGACGTTGGGAAATTAATTTGAAATATTTTATTGTACAATTTTCGTTTTAGTTGTTTTCAATATGAACAGGCTGCAAGGCCACCAATAACGTAATGATCATAAAATAATATAATTATGGTCATTTCATATTCTGTATGTCAGTTAATAATGCAAACATTTTGATAAGTATCATATTTAATGTTAGAAAAAAAAAATAAAGTAAAACAATACACAATGAACGTGAATTAATAGACATTTCAAATGTTTGACTTTCGGTGGTAAAAATAATAATTTATAAACAAACTAATTAATTAAGCCAATATATTAAGTTTTGAAGTTAATTAAAATGGACGCACGAGTAGTAACATTTGACATAAGGTTAAACTTTTGACATTTAAGTAAAAAAAAAATTAATATAAAAGATCAACAAACGAGCAATTGTAGTTAACATTTATGTTTAAAGTAGAAATTAAATCTGTTTCTTTATTTATATTAAGACAAAAAATCATCCTATTATAATCAGTATACATATGTATGTGCATACTTATTTCCGGGCAATATAGAATAATAGCTTAAGACGAGTTAAGCTACTGCTAAGAGATTGATTTTACTTTCGTATGATTCTTTCTTTGCATACCGTTACCTTAATATAGAAACGACCTAACTTATTTTTTTCAATTAGGATTTTTTGCATATTTCGGTAAATAGTAATCTATCGAAATATGCAAAAGACTTGATATGAAAAATATCAGCCCAGTTAACAATCTTGTGCAAATGGTCTTACATCGTAACATGTGCAAAATTGTATAGTATATTGATACTCACCACTACGAATTGTTAAGTGGTGAGTATCAATATACTAACCATTTTGCACATGCTACGATGCCACACCATTTGCACAAGTTTGTGAATTGGGCTATAATGAGTTAGGACGTTGTAACTGCTACAACTTTTAACTGGAACATAATACAGCATAATAAAAGTAAATTTGCTTAAGTCTATTTAAACAATTATTCCATATTGCCACAGAATTGTCCTACTCATTTGAACAAAATTTAATTTAAAAAAATTTAAGCACATAATGCTCATACGATAAAATCGATTTTTAACTTTGTATCTGAAGAAAAATAGGAATTAAATGTGCTTAAATTAACTGCATAATTACACCTGAAAGTAAGTAAATATTACAATGCGGGAATGCCCGGCTTTTGCTGCCAGCATTAAAATAAATTTTTTTTTAATATTGTGCACTTTTTCATGTCTTGATGTGGTTAAAAAAGCAAAGGCAGTCAAGTCAAGTCAGTAGTATGAGATTTTTTATTGGTTTATGCCAATAAATGCACGCAAAATATGTAACATTTTTTTTCAGCACACATATTTTTGCAGCTCAATTGTTGGAAATAGACACACGTGTTTTAAATTTTAAACCCACATACATATGTATGTACATACCTATTTAAATATAATACATACATATATACATATGTATGTGCACATTTTTTTAATTAAAATAAAAAATCTGATGCAAAATTTAATATTTGCATGAACAACTGAAATATCTCAAGTCCACATGTTTAATGATAAAAAATGCAACAAAAAAAATCATAAATAATTCGTTTCAAAAGTAAAGTGCGAAAATTTGATTATGAAATTTTACATCGAAACGAAAAAAAATTTTGTTTAGTTCTATGTGGTCCATTTTACCAACGAGTAAACAAAATTTTTGCACGTGACGTCGAAAACGGTGTACGTAATAGCGGAGCTTTTTTTTCAAATAAAACTACACCAAATCGAAATTAAACGATGAGTTACAACCATGAAACAAAAATTTTTTTTGCAACTTGACAACACAAAAATATTCATGCTAAGTAAGCCCAAATTAACCCATAAAACAACTTTAACTTTTGTTTGTTTGTAACCGAATGTTGTTGAAACCCAAAATAAATTTGAAAAATTTCAACTTTACTCTAATTTTTGTGTCTAATATTAACTTTTGGCTTTAGGTCTTCATTCATATTTATAGTTTTTATATTCGATATTTCATTAACCCTCGGTTAACTTCTTCAGCAAATCCATTTACAAAAAAATTCAATTATACATAAAAAAAAATCGAAAAATTAGATAAAAAAATTTAATTTGTTTGTAATTTAATATTTGAAATTCTTTAGAAAGAAAACTATTAAATGATGCAGTTCAAATTTAATATACAAACATGTATATTTTGTAATTTGTATTTATTGTAATTTTAACTTATATAAATAACATTTGCATTTAAATTTAACCACTTAGTACAAATCTTTTTAAAGTAATTACTATATTTCGTTTCTTTTTACACGTCGCTTTTTTTTCTTGTTATGAGTGTGTTTGCAATTGATTGATATTTAAATGTCAAGGGTGTTGAAATCATTGTTCTCTCAAACAGAAACAAA
Source organism: Tachina grossa (assembly GCA_949987645.1). NCBI lineage: Eukaryota > Metazoa > Arthropoda > Insecta > Diptera > Tachinidae > Tachina > Tachina grossa. The sequence continues at coordinate 169,512,750 of OX465274.1, read as the reverse complement.
TTTGACAAATTAAATTAATGATTAAAAATAAATTATTATATAATTTTTATCTCGGCGCTATATTAAATTAATGATGATTAAATATAAGAGACTTATTTGAGTTCACGCTGAAAGTCGACATTAATAATGACCATGACAGTGTGGATTTTCAAACAAAAAGTATTAAATATCATAACTGATGGCAAAGTTGCCTTCTAGCGTTAATATAAAATAAAAATATGATTAATTTGATATTTGTATTTAAACGATTTAAACTAATAAAATGATTGATAGAGGCTATACAAAATAGTTTGTATGGAACGTGAACAGTAGAAATAAAGTTGAAGATTACAATTTTCGTTTCATGCATGAGAGGAAAGAAAACCCTTACAATCTTTTTTTTGATACTATAATACCGTAGACAGACGACAGCGTCAATTTGCATTTACTGTCTTAATGCAAATTAACTTGTGAATTATCCTCATCCCAATGCGCATTAGATTTATCGTAAATGCACTAAATGAGAGTGAATTAACACTGAATTTAGCTATATGATAACACCGTTCTAATATGGTAACAACGTCAATAATCAATCAAATGCTGGCAAGTTGTTTTCGTTTTCAAAATTAAAATGTGATTCAGTCAGGAAATATGAGTTTTTTTAATTGTTTTTAGAAAAAAAAAACAAAGAAATATTAAAATTGAGACATATTTTATCCATTTTAATATTTCTACGCTATAAGATAGCTCCAGGTATAGTTATAGGGCTTATTCGTAAAGGAATCATTACTGGAAATTGAAATGTCGTAAATTGTTTCTCTGAAGTAGATAAGACATAAATAAAATGTTAAATCGTCGGGTGGTTACTGGATTGCCGTAATAATAATGCATTCTTGATATTCTGTGCCGCAAACCAGTAACCACCCGACGATATGTGGAGTACAAGGATGGCTACCGCAAAAAAAGATTATCAGTGCACTTTTATTGCATTTTATATAAAAGTTTTGCTCGCATGCATTTGTTATTGCCACAATGATTTCAGTGCTACGGTTTAGAAAATTTATACTGAAAATTTTGTAAACAGCGTTACTAAGGGGGAGGGGTATAAAACTCCAAAATTAGTGTTACGTATATTGTTTTTTTTTTAACAAAATTTGTTTCATGTTAAAATTTTCGTGTTTAATTGTTTTTAAATTCTTTTTCGCAAGGCACATTCTTACATGATATATTCGGCCCAATTCGAAATTTATACTTTTAATGGCAAAAAAATTTTTACTGAAAATGTGTGTTGACATCAGACGTAGTTAGAGAAAATCGAATTGTTTGGTTCAGCTGTTAGTTTGGTTCAGCTGTTCAGATTGGTTATGATTACGTCACGTCTAATTTAAGCTTTTAATGCAAGAATAAGTACGCACAATTATATTCCATTAAATATTTTTATATATTTATAAGTTTTGTTTTTCAATTTTCACTCATAGTGCAAAAACTTGCCAAAAATGGCCCAACTTCAAGAGGTCATAAAAATTAAACTCGGGCTACTTTTCAAAACCCTTTGGCAGTTCTGCTTACTCAATGGTTTACTTTCATTTCCCATTGGAATTGTTGAGACTGGCGGCGATGACCCAAAATTTTTTTATTTTTAGGCAAAGTTGTTCCAAATTTTAAAAAGTCACTTCAAGTGATTTAAGGACATTCTTTGTCGAATGCTCGTCATAATACCAAATGAAAATTCGTTCGATTAGTACTTTCGACTACAGACGAAGGTCGAAAGTTGCTCACAATAAGGGCCTGTATTTGATTATAGGTGATTCGCCATATCGCCATAGCTATAACCATATAAACCAATTGAATTTTGGTTTTGGTTATGGGTATGGTACGTCTAATTTAAGCCTTAATTTTTACTAATTCTGAATTAAATTAAGTTTTTACCAAAGTCAATGCCGGAAATTTTACGACGTAAAATTTTCATTTAGATGCCGCTTTCTAGCGTTTGAGTTAGTCGCTGCCGGCCGTCGCGACGCGTCGATTAAAATCATTATCGTGCTGTTGTGCGCGCGACAACCACATGCACATCATATTGAAACTTTAATGCAAAAATAATTATCTTAAAGATTAAGCTTACTTCACATATATTAAAAACACTTAAAAGTTTATTGACTTAAAACGAAATCGTGACATCGTAGTTACAAAATTTAAAAAAAGGTGCAGATCTTAAGAAGAAGAACTTTGTAGTATTATTCTCGATTAAATATTGTTTTATCAGTTCGCCTTGATTAGAAGTATAAATACAAAAAATGTTTTTACTAGTATTCTAGACAAGCACAGTACATGTATCTATGTATGTATGTATGTAAGTAAATTATGTATGTATGTGTTGTTAAGCGCATTAGCATTTTAAAAGATCAAACACCGCAATTAGTTTAGTCATTGTATTTCGCATCGTGAGATAAAATTATATAATATTTGATAGAGTTTAACCTTAAATAAGTTAAAAAACAATCTTAATTGCCTTAACTTAATTGTTTTAACTCCGATAAAACTTTAAAATCTGAAAACAAAATATTTTTTTATGTTAAAAATATTTAAGTCAAAATAAAAGCAACAAATGTATTAACACTGATAAAATTACTATAAGCTTATTTATAATTTTATCCCTGCTAGTCTGTTTATCAGCATCGTTTCCCACAATCGGAATACGTTAAATATTTTTGTTGACCTGACATAATTTTTGTTTATAATTGCAACAAATTTGTTGCTGTATTTCGTTTAAATACCAGATGAATGTTCTTTGCGGTGCGGTAATGAGCAAACCACCAAGAGGATATAAATAATTATTGTTTTATACATACACAGCAAATAAAGTTCAAGGAAAATCTAACCAATTCCAACGATTGAAATTGCAACAGCAAAGTTTAATAAGCGAATCAATGTGAAGCGTTTAAAAAATAAACTTTAATACAAGAGTTTGTTATTGCGGAATATTTTCTTAAAATTTCAACAATAAAGTGAATATTACTAAGGGAGAGATTTTAACATACAAAACACTAAAGTAACATTTAATTAATAACTGAAATCATTGAAATAACTCAACAAAAATAGTTTGTTTAACCGACAGTAAAACTAACAACTTAAATTGGTTATTTAATCTTATTATTATTCTGGATTTAGTTTTTTCAACTGAGTGTATTCGCTTTATTAATCAAGAGAACAGTAAATTTTATTGCATTTTTTGGTTAAAAACAAATGGGTAATAAGAATTTACATTCCCCCTTATTGTGAATGGCGTAGTCCACGTCACATCAAGACGGCAGTAAATATTGTGACTTGTCTACTTTTTGTGGACAGCAATTCACTAATATTAACATGCTCCATTCATTTGAAAGCCCTTAGAAGTTAGTAAGAGATTGTCAATAAGATCCAATTTTTGCAGATAAGAAGTACTTAAGTGACAATATTTACTGTCGTCTTGATGTGACGTCGACGACTCCATTCACAATAAGGGGGATTGACTCTAATACCTGATTTACATTAAACATTTTTTCATGAAATTTCATGAATTTTGTTGCACTTTTTCTATTTGCTTATTGCAGCGCTATAAAAGAGAATGTTATATAAAAAAATAGCGTAGAATGAATCCCTGATGTATTTTTGACAACTTTTTTGATATAAGTTGCTCCTCCAGGCCTCCTATTGACAAATAAAAAATTTTCATGCAACTAATTTCATGAAAAAAATGCTTAATGTAAATCAGGTATAAATTAAAAACTTGAATTGGTTAGATTAACCAGACAAACAGTTTGATCATATTAATCGCACAAACAACTTTACAGTAAAATTAACAACTTAAATTGGTTATCCTTATTATTTTGTACTTAGTTTTTCTACTCTATTTATTTGTTGAATTAACCAAGAACAGTAATTTATACTAGGTTCAGCTTTAAACAATGAGGTAATTAAATAGTTGCAAAAACAATCTGCCTTATCGTGGTTGGTGTATTTCAAATACGACTACGACTGTTTGGTAATAGATTAAAGATGACTTCAACACTTTTTCTTTAAGGAAGAATAATTAGATATTAAAAATGAATTGGTTTGAAATGCAACATCACCGTAGAAAATAATACGTTACAGTTCAACTCCGTTGTTTGACCTAAAAAATTTGTTCTTTGCAAACAACAATTTACATTATACAATTATCATATACAACTATTTAAAATTAGTAATTTCAACCAGAATAAAAGTTTGTTCATAAGTGCTTTGCACTAAAAATATAATAAAAATTAAGGTATGGTTAGATTAACCAAATGCAAATTGAAATTACAATCACAATTTATATTAATTGTAAACCTGACAACTGAAATTGGTTAGATTAACCGCCTTGAGAAAAACCAACTGACCATAATAAACTGATTTTTTTATAATTAAAGATAATTACGGTTATTTGTTCGATACAACCATCTCCAATTATATTTTACGAACAATAGTTAAAGTGACCATGTAAATAATGACCATGATGATTTTCTGCGTGTATTTGTTTTTATATATGTATATATGTACGTATGTATATGCTGCTGCAATCCAAACGTATGTATGTGTGAGTACAAGTGTGTTAATATTTGTATTATTCACATTAGAGAGCTGCGTAAACAGTCTTGAAATGTAAAAACGTCATGATTTTTAAATGTATTCACGTCGCATGTATTATACTAAACCAATAATAAATGCTGTCGTACTATAAGCGAAGCACGATGGATGTATTGGTGTATGTGTATATCAGTTGTAACAAGCGATGTCGCAAGACAGCTTGTTTGTAACAAACACTCAAAAGAAGTACTGTTGATTAGTGTATGCTTGTTATTTTTCATATTGTACGTTTGAGTGTGTGTGTAATATGTAGATGGTAAGCTATTATGTGGTTAACCGCATACAACTAATGTTAATGCATGTGTGTGCCTTTGCATGTGCGCAGAAAAATAAAAAATCATACACACATACATGAATGACGTTTGAACACGCGCTCATGCGTAGAAAAGAGCAATTATCACAAATTCTTCCGTCACGAAGTGTTTTCTTCTTTACTCTTATACCTACAATACTCAAACAAATTTCTTGCAAACAATGTTGTTAACGTTGGTTTTATAAGATTTCGCTCTAGTAAAGCATTTGAAAAAACCCTCGTCTTGAAAGTTCTTATAAGATGTCTTGTGCAGGAGACTAATTCACATTATGTTTATATGATAAACACACTTAACTACCCACACACACACAGCACTGACAAACATATTCTTGCAACACAACGATCTCATTAATTTCTCTGCATGTTAAGAAGATGTTATTAACGCGAATAAAGTCAGTCGTCCGTATTCAACATTTTACCTTAATTTATGTTTATTAAAATACCATAACTCATTGAAAATTCATTCGATTTTTTTTATTGTGTTTTTTGGCTTTTGCAGTTTATTTATACGACGAATGTTAATTGTTTATAAGTGTCCCATAATGTCAACATATTTTCATATTTTTTTTTTTTGTTAAACTAATTATTATTGGGTCAGAGGCAAGAGAGGCAGAATAAAAAAGATTTATGGGCCTAAACCTGGGCTGAAATCGTCACATACGTGATCGTATCGGCAATCGTACGAAAACGAATTAAGTGATACGTCAATCGTATCAACTGAATAGGATTTGAGTACGTTCACATATGTCATCATCCAAAAATGGTATTTTTACGTGACGAGTTGCACGTTCACGGATGTGACGATTCGACCTCTGTATTCACGAGCAAGAAATTGAGTTAGTTTTTTTTTATACATACATATAGTTCCAGCATATACACGAAGTGTGTATACATTAGGGATGTCAATCCCGAAATTCCCATCCCCAAAATTCCAGGATGTACTGTGCAAACTGTTTCATTTTCTATAACTTGTACACAAAGTTGAACCATACGGCAAGCTGTAAAGTGGAACGATAGGATCTTACTAATTCTACCTTAAGTCATCTGGCATCTCCTTCTTTACGAACAGAGAAAACTAAAGAAAACGAAAACTAAAAAATGTAAACAAAGAAGTCAAAACAAAAATAAATTTATAACTGTAATAGTGTCGATTATTTTTGTTATGAAAATCACGTCCTATCTCGAGTGTGACATAAAAAGCATAGCTCTAATAATATGGGGGAAAACCAAATTAAAAGTGGTCCACAGAGAAAATCAAACACATTTGAAATTTATTGGAAGACCGACCGTCCCTTATTATTGCAATACTTTAAATAGCGCTCACTGTCATTGATAAAACAATGGAAATACAATGAATTAAGAAAATATTAAACTTTTTCAATCATATTTGTCGCAAGATTGATAAATTTAAAATTGAGATTTTCCATTAAGTGTAAAAATTAAATAGTAATAATATTTTCGTTATTGTCCACAAAGCGCTACCAACAAACCGATTTTCTAACAATTACATCTACTGGATCTACTTGGATCTACTATCCAAGATAAGTATGTACTTTTATTTGTCACTATCACTCCAGGTAATTAATTAATGATGGGGCTGAGCTAATTTGTTGTAAGAATTTTTCTTTTCCCCCTTTCCAACAATTGTTGATTTTTAAGAAATACCTTGAAAGATTCATTTTAAAGGAAGTACATATGCATATTTATTTTTTGAAAATTTAAATTTCCATTAAAGTTCATTATTATTTGCACAATTATTTTTATACTTTTCAGTCATATTTATATTATATGCGAGAATAAATATATGTATGTATGTATGGTGTGTGTATTGAGGAAACTTATTCGTTAATAAAGACAAATTATATTGTGCATATTGCCAATATGAAAATTCAAAATTATAATACTCGTAGCTAAAGTTAAATTTATGATGGCACAACAATTTAAGCGTAAAATAATGGAAAATTATTCAGCCAGGAGGTCCTGTTCATATATTATGTAACCCTGTTTTCTTACTTTTTATACGCGCCCCCTCCCCTTCGTAGTGCTTTTTACAACATTTTTAGTCTAATTGATCTAATTTTACATATATGATGTTCTGCAAATTGCTTCTTACATAGTCTCAGTTATTTATTCTCTAACTACATATTTTTTTATAATAAAAACAGCTGATGCCAGAAGGTTTGTCAGAAGAGAATATAGCACGCTCTAATTGAAATTTTGTTAAACGACTCTGCTTCTGGCTTTTACAGAAGAACGGTTTTAAAGATAACACACGACATGCATGTCTTTCGCAGTGGGAAATTTGATAAGTGAAATGTAAAAAACATGTCGTGTATGACAGGCTTTGAAATGAAGGTTGACAGGCAAGAGCTGTATTCGGTAGCCACCCTACAACCCGAACTTAAATCAGAGAATGCTAGCGTTTTAATTTTAAAAATTTAAATACCAGTAAATTTTTAGAATAACATTTATCTTGTGAAAAGTTGATGATTTCAATTAACAATGATCGAAAGATAGATACACTCATAATTATGTGTCTAAAATGCATACATTTCTTCTGCGCATTTGTGTTGTTTTTATTACTTTGAAATAACATTTTATAGGATATAAAATTATATGAAAAAAAAACGTAAAATCTAAATTAAAACTTACATACATATAAAAATATTGCCACATTACGTAACTTAACATGCAACATTTAAAAACCATAAGTTTAAGGAGTTACATATGAAATTGTGTGTGAAAAAAACATTTACAGAAATATACGCACGCAAAAAATGTGTTTAAAGTGAATAACAGTACTTTTATTCATTAAAAAGTGCTTTTATTAAAAAGTTACTTCATGTTGAAGAAAAATAAGCCCAGTATTAACAAATTGATATATGTCAGTAATTAGTAATTAATTCTAATAAAATTAAAAAGAAAACAATATAAATTGCGAGTATTTCATTTCACTATTAAACAAACGGAAAAAATGTATAAAGATATGATCAAAAAGGCTTCAATCTCAATAATCATTGGATCTTAATTTCGCAAAAATCAAACCCTTAAGACAATCAATAGGTCTGAGTGTAGCCGATTCAGTTCATGCTAAAGACTGTGGGCTCTTACCGTGACACTTTGCCTTGAAATATTACAAACCATTTTGTTATTTATAAAAGGTAAAATTATTCAAAATTAATAACGCGGCGCAGGAATATAAAATGCCCAAAAATACCATGACTAAATAATTATCTGAACGTTTTTTATTTTTTAAGAGAGGTAACACTACTTATGCAATTAATGCCTACTATTATTGCTAGGTGCTACCTTCTTTAGGAAAGGGATAATGATAGAAGACAGGTGGTGAAGGAACGGATAGCAGAAAGCTTCATTCTTTTACAACTCTGCTTTTTGCACAGTTTTTAATAATTCAGTGTTGCAGCGCCTTCTGGTGTCAAATGAGGCGTACTAACAACTACAACTGATACAAAGGGACACTAATGCACATCAGAAAAATGTGTGGTGTTGTTATTTAATGACTGTCGGATACAGGGATATCTTACACACACTTTGTTTGTTCCATTTAAATTTAAAGACAGGAAGTGCTTAATGCAAGACCCTTATATGATTTTGCAGTTTACATAACCATTAATGAATTAATTTTTACGTGCACATTTCTGTCACATTAAAAATTTCACTGCAACAACTTTAATAACAGCTTTGCTTTGGCAAAAAAATTAATTATTTCGCTTTTTAAATGGAGGAAAAATAGTGCGGTAATTAATGCACAACCATTGATAGATTCAAAATAAACGTTATAAAGAGAAATTAGAGTAGATACATATATACATATGTATGTACAGAAGTGCTGCAGATTAATGTGGGTACCTGCCATTACGGCCCAATCCCACGGTGCTTTCAACACCGGGTTGCTTTCCTGCGCCAACCAGCGCCCCCATGCATAACAACTCACACAACAAGTCAGAAGACAAGTTGTGTGACAAGTTATGCATGAGTACCGTCCGAGAACATGCATTTGGACATGATCTCGCCCCAGGGTAGGGGCGGAGCATATCTAAAACTCCTTCCTAGATATGGGTCTAGGCACCCGGTCGCAATTCAACTCCACACCGAGCGGACCGCTCTACCCGCGTATATTTGGGCATAACCACAACCACCACGAATCTCCCCGAAGGGCCGACCCAAGTCAGGCAGAAACCGAAGTTTCTGGGGCTCCTGACCCCGTGGTACCAGATTATAGGCTCTGGTCAGACTTCGTAGCCGAAACTACTACCAGTTCCGAACCCCAAACGGTTCCGGGAACTGGTGACCGGTAAAAGAATAAAAAGGAATAAAATAACATAAAAATAAAAATAATAAAAGAAACAAAAAATTAAGGCAAAAAGAAAAATAAAAATGAACTAACGCCATCAATGATGACACACAAAAAAAACAAACAATTAAAAATCACCCTCATGGGTGAGCAAAGGCCGTATATGGCACCAGCAACGGACAACACGAACAAAACAATGACAATGCCGCCCTCACGAGCGACACAATGGGCAGGGTGATGACCCAATAAAACAAAAACAACAATAAAACAAAACAAAAATAAGGCAGCAAGGGAGAAACAGCAAAACAGCAATAACAGCAACATATGTATGTACATACATACATATATACTAAATATAAATAAATATTTTTCATTTCGTTTAGGAATTATCTCATTAAATAAGCCTGTATTATACAATCTCATGACGGTATTTTTTATGTTTTAGTTGAAAAAAAAAAAAAAATTCACCCAATAAGCCTGTTTCCACAAATCGTAAGTAGCCATATAAACTTCAAAGGAAATTTTGAAACCAAAACAAAACAAACTATTTCGTATCTCTGATTGATCACCTTTGAATTGGTTATTTGTGAAGACGAACCTTATATTTATATTTGAGATTCAGCAGGTTCCGGCAACAAGTTTCCTGATTTCATTGTATGTAAAACATTCAATCATGTGGTAAAAAAAACAAATTCAAATGGAGGGATAAAAATAAAAATCTTTTTTAGATAACGGATGCCAAATGTGATAAATTTAAGTGCACTACTTTATCAACTTTCTCTACTCAAGTAGAGAGACTAGGGTGCTGATGAAGTGCGTGGCTGCACAGAAAAATATCGGTATTTCTCCCAGCTAAAAAGTATAGTTTAATTTTTCTTCTCTTCTTTGGAAACTCACATTAATTAATGAAAATATTTCATTCAATAAGAATTGAAATTACTGAACTTAAGCCCGAGTAAGAAATTATTTCTGATTAAAATTCAATTACTTTTGTTATTAATTAATGTGATTTTCCTATGCCCGTAATTCTACAAATATATATCTATGTACTTATTAGTGTACAGTAACCCGTATTGATTTGCGCAAACTAAACAGGCAAAAATGTTCTTGCAGTAAACACGTTTAATTGAAAAAAAAATCAATTAAATATTTTATTGGGTCAATTAAACTTTTAATTAAATTAAATTCTTAACCAAACGTTTAATTGACTCAATTACATTTTTAATTGATTGATTGTTTATTGCAGCAATTTTTTTTAATCTTTTAAATTATACAACCGTATGAAAGCAAAAAATTTTGATTGGGATAATTTGTTTATTTATTGTGCGTCAATTCAGCACAATAAAAAAATTTAAGCATTGCGGTAATCTTGTGATCCCACCTTAAGAATGATATTTTAGACAATTTTATTGAATACTCGTATTTAAACTGATCATAATTACCTACAATAACAACCCTTTAAAAAAATTTACGTTAAAATACGAGATGAAATGCAAACTTGAAACATGCTCCAATTCCGGGAATTTGAAATCAAATTTTTTATTTCTTTAAAAATTTCCCATTCTTCATTGTTCTAGTTTAAAACTGCAATCAGCAAATTATGATATTGGAAGTTGCTTGATCAAAATTCAAACTTACCTGATATCTTGGACAATTATATAAATATTATTGTTTATACAAAATTATTATTAAACATCTTACCTGCAAAAAAGAAACAAAAAGAAAAAAAAGCTTAGTTGTAAAATTTTACATTAGAGAAAAAACAAAGTAATTGTTAAACAAAAGAATAATTATTGCGAAATCTTGGCTAAGAAGACATGTACATATACATATATGTATGTCTGCATGAGCAACGATTTTAACCTTGTAAACAGCAAGCACATTATTACTAACATGCGACTTGTTAGCATGTAGAAATTAAAGTATCTTCTTTGTTAATAATAAAAAAAAATAGTTGAGAAATATTTTTTTATTATAAAAGTTCTCAAAATTCTTAAATACATATAAAACAAAACTGATCAAACAAAGAAAATTTATAATTTGTATCAAACAAAGAAGAATTTGAATAAATCTGTGGTTTTCACAAATAACAGCCCATGTTCAAAAATCAAATTTCTTTCAATAGAGCCAAGAACTTATTTAAAACGACTGTGCCGAATCTTATATACCCTTTACCAAAGTGCGTTTATGTAGTATAGAGATACATACATAAGCACATGGTTACTTTTATGTACAAAAAAAAAAGAAATAATTTTCAAACCCTAGAATCATAATTTTAGATTTTTCTCATTACTTATACCAATCTAGTAGTTCTTAAAAAAATATAGAAAGTGTGTTAAGTGAAAAAAAGGAAATTCAAAAAAAATGTTTTATTTAGATACTTTAATGTCCAGAAAAAAATCATAGTTTCCAGCTCTGGAGCTGTGGTTTTTATTTTTATAATTTTCTATACCAAATTTTACTTTCCAAAACGTAAAATATATATAATTTATAAAGGAAAAGATAAAAATTAATTAGAATTAGTTACTTTTATATATCAAACAAGTGTAAGTGTCCCAACCGTGAACTCATGCTTTTTGATTTTCTGATTTCTTACACCAATCACTTTCTTTTAAGAATTTAGTAAATGTTTAATTTATAAAAAAAGGAAAAATTTGTTTTAGTAACTTACTTTTGTACAAAAAAAGTTAGTTTTCCAACCCTAGTTAGTAAGTTACTTTTGTATAAAAAAAGTTAAAAGTTTTCCAACCCTGGAAACATCTTTTTAATTTTTTGAAGGATAATTTTTAATTTGAAATACCAATTTTATTTGTACTAAAGTATAAAATAAGTTCATTTAATAAAAAAATAAAAATTAATTTTCGGTAGTTAATTTTTTATATCACAAAAAGTTTCAGTTTCCCAACCCTGGAATCATCCTTTTTGATTTTTCTGATTTCTTACATCAATATCTCTCTTTTAAGAACATTAGATGTTTAATTTATAGAAAAAAAAAGGAAAAATTTGTTTTAGTAAGTTACTTTTGTATAAGAAAAAATTAAAGTTTTCCAACCCTGGAAACGTCTTTTTAAATTTTTTAATTTTTTTATTTGAAATACCAATTTTAATTCGTGGTAAAGTATAAAATAAGTTTATTTAATAAAAATAATTAAAAAATTAGTTTACGGTACTTAATTTTATAAATCACAAAAATCGTAGGTTTTCCAACCCTGGAATCATCCTTTTTATTTTTCTGATTTGTTACATCAATTTTGTTCTTTTAAGAACATTACATATGTTTAGTTTATAAAAAAAGGAAAAATTTGTTTTAGTAAGTTACTTTTGTATAAGAAAAAAAGTTAAGGTTTTCCAACCCTGGAAACGTCTTTTTAATTTTTTTAATTTTTTTTTTAAATTTTTTTAGTTAGAAATACCAATTTTATTCATACTGAAGTATAAAATAAGTTTATTTAATAAAAAATTATTAAAAACTAATTTTCGGTAGTTATTTTGTATGGCAAAATGAAGTTTAAGTCTCCCAGCTCTGAAACCGTCTGCTCGATTTTGCTGATTTTCAATACCAATCTCATTTCGACCATTTCTGACCCACCAGTCCAAGAACGAAGTCTCTAGCTTTTCTGGGAGCTTCGGAAAACCGATTTCACGTACAGACAGACGGACATAGCTTATTCGTCTTCCCTATGCATAAGGATCCAGAATATATATACTTTATGGCTCGCTTATTAATATTCTGGAAATTACAAACGGAATGACAAACCTATATATACCCTTTTACCATTTTTTGGTAAAGGGTATAAAAAAATAGAAACTGTGGTGTTTGTTTTAGAAGAAAATTATGTACACATTTTTCAAAAATTTCTTAAGCCTACAGTATACGGCATGTAAAAAACCACATGCACATGTGGTTCTGACGTAATTTTGACGTCATCACGATGCTACATATGCTACATGCTGTGTACTAGCAACATATGTACATGTTGATATTAACATGCTTACAGATGAGCAGCCCAAGAAAATGTCTTCGATACGGGTACATGTGCCACATAACTATTTTGGACCAAACATACTATACAAATTTTACGGCATGTAGCCACTACTAATAATAAAGAAAATCCATTATTTGACATATTGTCAGAAGTGTACATAAAATAATTGAAATTTATTTGCTGGTAGTTTAGCATGTCTATATAGGTATTTCATTGGCGCTTGAACCAAATCATCAGTAGACTTTAACCACAAATTTTAAACAGTCACAAACCTCTTACTTTATGCATAGACTTTCAAAAACTATATGAGAATTCATAAAATAATAATACTTTTGAAAATCACAAAAGAAAAAATAAGCTTAGTAGGCTTTGAAACTGATACAAAACCCAGCAAACAATTTATATCCAGGTGAACTCATTTTATTTTTCTACATCCTTATACAATTAGAAATCCATTGGATAACAATAAAAGTATTTACGAGGCTAAATGAAAAATAAAACATTAATTGAACTTTAAATAAAATTTATTATTTGACATATTGTCAGAAGTGTACATAAAATAATTGAAATTTATTTGCTGGTAGTTTAGCATGTCTATATACGTATTTCATTGGCGCTTGAACCAAATCATCAGTAGACTTTAACCACAAATTTTAAACAGTCACAAACCTCTTACTTTATGCATAGACTTTCAAAAACTATATGAGAATTCATAAAATAATAATACTTTTGAAAATCACAAAAGAAAAAATAAGCTTAGTAGGCTTTGAAACTGATACAAAACCCAGCAAACAATTTATATCCAGGTGAACTCATTTTATTTTTCTACATCCTACTAAGCTTATTTTTTCTTTTGTGATTTTCAAAAGTATTATTATTTTATGAATTCTCATATAGTTTTTGAAAGTCTATGCATAAAGTAAGAGGTTTGTGACTGTTTAAAATTTGTGGTTAAAGTCTACTGATGATTTGGTTCAAGCGCCAATGAAATACGTATATAGACATGCTAAACTACCAGCAAATAAATTTCAATTATTTTATGCACTACTAATAATTTTAAAAAATGCAACGAACATGTTGAAAATTCACGTGACGTCATCGCCACATACGCATGTGGCTTTTTACAAGCCGTGTACTGTAGGCTTTAGTTTTTTTAAAGCATTTAAAATATAACAATTTGACATCATAAACTCCAAATGAGAAATATATGACATAGGTTGTTGTTCATGAAAACCACAGGAAAAGTATTCACTCATTAATGATTGCAATTAAAAATTTAATTGATTACACTAAATTAAAGCAATTCAAGTGTAAAACTTAATTATGTGCAGATTTAATTAATTTTTAATATACTCGCATATTGAAACATTTTTATTATATTTTATTTTTTTCTGTGATTAAAAGAACTCTGGCGAAAAAAATTTACAATCAAGTCAACCAAATCAATTAGACCGTAGCGCTTTACTTTTACCACAATGAGGGCCTTCGTGTTATGTTTTTAAACCCGAAACGTGATTCTCAATTCGGAGATTTTTCGTGGTTAGTCCTAATTTACACTAAGCAAGTATTATTGCTTTCTCTCTCTCTCTCTCTCTCTCCTATCAAACTAATTGGCTTAGCAATAAGACTTGCATAGTGTAAGTTAGGACTTAAGCTTAAATTAGACGTGACATAGCCATAACGCCATAGTCATAACCAAACCAAAATCCAATTGGTTTCAATGGTGAGAGTTATGGCGTTATGGCGAGTCACGTATAATCGAATACAGTGTTGCCCATTAGTTTGGTTCGAACGGCTGCTCTCTATGGCTATGGTTATGCCACGTCTGATTCAGCCTTTAATGTTTTCCAGCATCTTATTATAAAATACATATACATATATGTGTGTGAAGATAAAAACGAATTTAACTAGCAGAGACAGGAAGTAAAATTTCTAACATTAACGCTATGTTAGCCGCTATTCACACTATGCCTTTTTAGCCTGCCTTGTATTGACAATTTTCTTTTGAAACCCCTACGAAAAGTCGTACACATTTACATTAAGCCTTTTTTATTCATGCCCTTTTGGCATTTATATACACGTTTAATGCTGAGAATACGAAAGAGGCAAAGAGAAATGTCATAAATCCCCTCGAATTTTTATTTCGTGCCTTTTGTTCTACACCGCAAGCTTCTCACCCCCTCTCACCAATAAACTAAAAAAGCCTGCCTGCACAGGCAAGCAGAAAAGGCACAGTGTAAATTGCGTCTTAGAAATTCTGGTTCTTGTCTCTGCTAGTTAAATTCGAATTTATCTCCACACACATTTCATATCGCTCATTTACTTCAATAGTAGCACAACTCAAAAAAACCAGTTTTGAAGAAAACGCGTTTTAAGTTTTCAATTTACATACAACTCAATGGAGAAATGAAAAAAAAATTCTTCTCTCCGGAGGTGATAGTACAAGCTATTTATATGAAATTTTTACACAAGATAAAATAAGAAATGCCGCATCTTTGAGCATTATTAACTCAAAAAACTCATTTTTTGAGTTATGCCACTATTGAAGTAAATGAGCGATATGTATATTTATATATACTCGTATTTATATTATTTTTCTTGATTTTTTATCATTTTGATAAACAAACTTGTGAAAATTATTATAAACTTCACCAAATGGATTGTCATTCCGTTTGTAATTTCATCAATTAAACAATGTCCGGAATCGATTTTAATGAAAAATAAAATAAAAATCATTTAAACATTTGATTGAGTTAATTAAACTTTTTAAATAATTACATTGTTAAACAAAAGTTTAATTGGTTTAATTAATTTTTTAATTAAACTTTTAATCAATTTAACTTTTAAACAAATGTTTAAATGACTCAAATCTTTAATTTACTCAATTAACAACTCAAATGAAAAACCAG
Source organism: Tachina grossa (assembly GCA_949987645.1). Lineage (NCBI taxonomy): Eukaryota > Metazoa > Arthropoda > Insecta > Diptera > Tachinidae > Tachina > Tachina grossa. The sequence goes on along the minus strand of OX465274.1, from coordinate 169,496,604 downwards.
GAACTAGTTCCAAAGATTTGCCACTTTCATTGCATAGCAATCACTACAGTTACTGAATTTAATATTCCAAGGTTGTTGTTTATATCAAAAATTGTTCTATAAAACCTTTTATGGCAACCATGTGTTAAATTCAGTGATGTTTCACAAGAGATAAAACTACGCACTGGAAGCACTTTCCTACTGGATTACCAACTTAATGATTTTAACAAGGCATGAGACTAAAATAATCGATTCTTGAGAAGTACTTAATTTTTTTATTTGCCAACATATTCACGTAATCTATTAAATCTAAAAGAATCATTCTACTCATTTATCAACTTGTACAGCATTTTTTTTTTAAGTTTTATGTAATGTGATTTGTTAGCGAGGAATGAAATTTGGCAATCAAAAAAGTAAGTCATTATATGGCAAGTAGTTCTAATGGTAATGTGCAATTTTTTGCTGGGTAATTGGAGCTGAGTTCATCAATGCTGTATGCTAATGATTTTTATGATAATTTTTTGCTAGGAGGTAGAATTCGATTACGAGACCAACTTTTTTTTTACAAAAATCGAGTATAACCCAATTTTGGTTGCTGCTGTGTAAATCACGGGAGCTCATAAATTTTACGACTGCTTCTAATTGACAGAAATACAGATTTATTTTCGATATTTTTATAAATTTTTGGTTGTAACGAACGATTTTTTTTTATAAAATGTCGTATGAATTATCTTTAGTTTATGTTAAACATCTTTGTATAAACTTTATGACATGTGAAGGGCATACAAGCATTATTATTTTTTCTTCTTCATATTATTGTAAAATTTTAATTCTTCGGATGAGTTGTAATTAATTCCTCACTTTATAATAAACTCGTATTTTAAAACGAGAGAATTATTCTTGGTCACGCTATAACATTAAGGGCCAGATTTACAGTCATTAGTTAATTATGAGTAAACTAAAATGATAACTATTGTTTAACTAATACTTATATTCACAGTGCATTGTTTAAGTAAAGTTCTTAATATTAGCAAAAAAAAAATGGTTTGATAACTTTTAAGTTTCAGTATTGGCAGCACTGCCATAGCATATGGCTTTTGTTTACATTTGTTATATTATTTCTTAAAAATAAATAAGACGGTGAACGCTCGTCTAACTAACTTTATTGAATTAGTCCTTAAATTGGTTCGGAAAAAGCAAAATATAATACAAAATAAAATAAAAACAATGGCGCGTAGTAGTCATAAAGAAAGTACACTTTAACGGTCTAATTCATAAATGATTATTAACAGTTAAATAACACATTAATAGTCAAAAATCGCTAAATGTGTATTCATAAAGGCCATGATACACTATCATACAAAGTCGTGCGATCTACGAAAATATACAACCCTGGTGTGATGAATTGTTATTGTCTTTTGAAAATTTTCATAAACTCCATCATACCAGCGATGTACTTTTTCGTAGATCGCACGACTTTGTATGATAGTGTATCACGGCCTTAAATGATTAATAGCCTATTAGAAGTTTCATAACTCAGAGATTTTTAATGTAGCCTCCATGCTACTTTAAGCGTTTGATAAACAATTATAAATAATATTTTCTTGATTTTTTTATCCCTTATGTGAGATTTTCTGTGGTTTCTCACTTTTATGTTTCTTGTTTATTCTTATGCATGTCTCCTAAATAATGTTCTTGGGCAAATGTATTAATTTATGTAGGTTGGTACATGTATGTATGTATGCATAATTGTACAAAAAGAAAAATACATACATATATGTAAACATCGTTGAAAATTAAAGAAATCCCATTCATTGGCAAAAAGAAAAATAGAATTATAAACATAAGGGCATATGTAAGTACAAGCATACGTATGTTTGTATGGTACTGCATGCTTACATATTTATGTATGTATGTACAATAACATTTTAAAATTAAAACAAAATAGTGATGCATAATCGACCGCTATAAAATGGGTATTTGCCTACCTCTGTACTCAGCCGAATATAAATGTGTTTAAATACAATTTTTTGTGACATACAAATTTTTTTGGTTTATTTATTAATAAAAAGTGAAACGCCTACTTTTTAAGTTATTTTTTAATAACATTTTCGCATAATGATTTACTTTTTTTCGACTACCTAGATAATCGATTCTTCGTTGTATGCATCACTAAACATAAAATGAGAGCGAAAGTAGCATGATGTTGCCAACATAAAATTACAAAAGAAGCAAAATCGTTTAGTAGTTAATTCACTGATATTAATCAGTTATGAATACAAATTTTTATTAGAGCTTAATAAAGCAAAATCTGTTTCATAAGTAATGTATAGATTAAAGCTGAAATAAGGAATTTTTATGAATTACACCGTAAGAGTTTAAAACCAGTATTGTCATACAAGATACTGGTTTTAAACTCATAAAGTATACTCTGTTTTGACTATGACTATGCGCCAATGTGTTACAGCTAAATACAAAGAAGATGCTTGACAACGTACGAGTATGTGCTAAATATGTATAAAATTTTTCACAAAACAACAATACTAATAAAGTTTAAAACGAATCAGCTGTTGAATAACTGTTTGTTAACTAATGATATTTTACGGTTTAACTAATGGTAAACAAAGAGCTGTGAATCAAATATTATTGGTTAAACTATTGCTATTAGGTAACTAATCACTGTGAATTTGGGAATAAGACAACAAAAATTATTTAATTCTTTTTTCTTCGTTTTTGTTTTCAATAGAGGGAAGGAAGCAAAACAACAATGGAAGACAGACAATAAATTACACGTACATCTTGCTAATGTATTTTATTTTCAATTTGCAATTATTTTATTTTTTTAAGAAATTCAACAAGGTCAACAACAACCATTAAGTTTCGTAAAAAAGTAAATCGTACAAGTCTCCACAGAAGCTGTTCATGCTCAAAACTTACATCATCACAGTTGTAAAAACGAAAAAAAAAACATAATAAAAAAATTCATTTTAGTTTGGCAATTGTCAACGTCTATGCTATAAAAATATTAACACAAAATATTCACACCCGATATGAAAAGCTTCAAGTACAAACAAAAAAAGGTGCTGGCGGAGTTATTTCCACATAACTTTTATTGCTAATAATGTGATATGAAAAAAATATAGCATTGTTTGTAATATCGCGGCATATTATGAATTAAATAGGGATTAAGATTTTAGTAATATTATGTAATACTTCTTTTTAAATTTTTTTCGAAATATTTTTATTTTTCAGTAGTTATCTGCCATATTTCCGATAGTGCAGTTTCGAAGGTACGTCTTGTAAAATTGAAACATTTTCATTCTAGGTGCTGTCCACAATCCTCCAATTAATGAAGGGGAGGCAATTCTATAATGCCTATATACAAAACAATAGAAACGAAAAATGCTAAATTTTTCTCATTTGGGTTCGAATTCACGTGCGATTTAATAGAATTAAATATTGTTTAAAAAATTTATATTTGTAAATTTCTTTAACAGGTGCCGTCTTCATTTAATACATATCAATCTTGCAAATATAAAATTGAAACGTTTTGGCACCGTTTTGACAACAAAAATGTTGCTCATCTTCGAAGTTCGAGTACTTAAAATAACAATAATTTGTGGTGCATTTTAAGGTGTGTGTATTTTGTATAATGACGATGCTGGTGGTGCCCGTCGTGGCTGGTTGGTTCGATTAACTTGTGGAGAAATAAAATAGTTTGCAATTGCAATTATGTAATTGCATTTAATCTTGACATTAATGCGTGAATGAAACTCATGTATTGTTTTTCATAAAAAACACGTTTAATTTACATATTGCTTTTGTCACCGACTTGATACACAAAACAAACGAACGAAAAGGCTTTTCGTTGTGACAAGCGAAATTATTATAAATCAAAAGATTAACACACACACACACATGAAACATTTAAAGTCAAACCAATAATTAAAAATTAATTATTGCATAATTAAGTTTTCATAACGTTTTTTTTTTAATCTGAATTGAAAAGATTTTTAAACCTCGCTTACATATATGAGCATATATAACTACATAATTTATTTTGGAGGTGATCTGAGTCTGCTCCACTAAAACTCCACTTCTTAAAAAAAATTATAAATTTCAATTGCATAATATTTTCAATATCTCAACATGAATTCATATTATACGATGCCTTTAGCTGTTTACCAATTTCCGTTGTATGTACTTAATAATGAATTGGATGGAGTAGGCTAAAAATAAAATGCTTGAAAAAAGAGTTCAAAATGTTTTGTAAGAATTAAAGGGGGCGACAGTTTTAAAAATGCTTCAAAATATAGAACAACAAAATAAGATATCCATCCGATTTTTTTTCATAACAAGTACAATTCTTACTAGAAGTCCAACGATATCGAAAGAAAATTTTTTTTGACAATTTACATTTAAAACAACACTAAAACATGACTTTTTATATGCAATATAAATTGCCGAGAACGTTGGCTGTATATAATTTTTTTTATTTGCATGCATTCTTGTTAAGTTTTTTAACTATAATACGAATAATGGCTTGATTATGGACGGCAACTCTACTTCAGTTGCGTTGACAACTGGCAATAAAAAAAATTACATCCCGTAAGATGATGAGTTTTTAAAATTTTTCTAAATGATAAAACTTAAGAGTTTAACACTTATTAACGCACTAATAATCCCAAATTATTATTTTACTTATTCAGAAAAACATTTTTTATTAAAAATACATTGAAATTGGTTATTGAAGGGTTTAGCGCTGGACTTTTCATCTAATCAGATTTGCATTTTTACAAAATAGTGGTCTTACACCTGCTCCAAATATTTAAAATGTTTCATCGTTTTGACATATGTAAAAGTTAACGATTTTTTTTTAATTTTACTTTTTGTTCTCATATATCAGCCGATTATTTTAACCCAAATATTTTCAAAGACCGCACGTCCACAGCCTGCATTAAAACTGCTCTGCCGCCGCAAGTCAACGATTAATGTAGACATGTTCACCCCTATCGTGAATATTTTTTCCTAGAAATATTTCCGCTTCTCACCAAATTGCAATTGTGAATAATTTTTCCCATGAAATTTTTTCCCTTGTTTTGGTTCCCCTTATCGTGAATGATATGTTTCAGCTGAATTATTTCACTTTTCTCTTGATTTGTTTCACTTTATTTTTGCAGGCGAACTGAATTAATACGTCGAATAATTTCGATATTTTCCTTCGAATTATATGTATATTAAAAGTTCTAATACCCCTTTTGCGAATGGCGTCGTCGACGTCACATCAAGACGACAGTAAAAATTGTCACTTGTCTACTCTTTGTCTTTAGTATGCAGTCTTCTAATTTCCAAAATTCTACTCTACGAGTCTTTAAGTATCATAAGGTAAAAAGATCATATCGAACTACTCGTAGATGTCGATCCATGCCTTTTCCCAAATTTTTAAGTATTGTTGAGCAGTAAACGAAGCAAATTTCATTTTTTTCAGACACTGTATTATAGCATCTTCACTAGGGTGATCGATTATTCGACTTTTTCCAGAAACCGGTTTTCGAATAGTTCGATTATTTGAAATTATGAAAAACCCGGTTTCGGTTTTTACAATTCAGGAAAAACCGGTCAACCGGTTTTTTTAAGTAAGAAAATTATTATACAAAAGTATTGATTTTGAATTGCTTTATTAAAAAAAAGAGTTAACAGTTCATGTAAATACTATAAAAGAATACAAAAATTAAAGGTAAAACATAAATATTAACTTCATATACTTATGTATAGTAAATAAATATTTATATATAATATACAGTTGAGGAACAAACTCTACATACAACCATCATTTTTAGGGTTTGTGGAAACTTCAAAAAATTAATTATGCCAATATTTGGGGTGCTAATAAATATGTTTATACAAAAAATAAATATAATAACACCTACAGTAGCAAAAATATTCAAAATATATAAGAAAAAAGTCTAAATACAGGCATAAAATACATGAAAAAATACGTGCAAAATGTTTGATGTCATCAACTTATTTAAAAATCCTGTGATTTCCGGTAACAAGCCGTCAACAAATGACATCCAAATATGGTCTAATACGTTGTTATCATAATTATTTTTTAATTTTTTATTTCTTGTAGAAACATATTTATTAGCACCCTAAATTAAATATTGGCATAATTAATTTTTTTAATTTCTTCCCAAGTTTCCTCAAACCCCAAAAATGATGTGTGTATGTAGAGTTTATTCCTTAATGGTATATACATATGAATGTGGATATCTATCCCTACATATATAAAATATGAAACAAAATGTCAACAAAACTAAAACTCACTTTTTGCAATTGGATTTTGACATCCATAAGGCCAATTAAATTCGCCACTGCTGTTACCTCATAAAATAATTTCGCTTAAATTTAATGTTTCAGTAAATGTTGGCATGCTCAAAAAAAGCTTAGAGCTTTTACACTAAATAAATACTTAGGAAAATAAACAAAACACGTTGGTCTAAGTTTTAACATAGTAAAAACTAATTTTATTGCAAAATGTACAAATCGAAAAGTATTCGACTCAGCCGGTTTTTAAATTGTAAAAAAAACCGGACTATTCGACATTCGAAAAATCAACCGTATTGTCAAAAAACCGGGGTTTAAAACCGGTTGAAAAAACGAGTCGATCACCCTAATCTTCACTGAACTTAATTTGGTTGGTTGGTTGACGTGGCTGCCTTCTTCACGTAGCCATTCAACTAGAATCTACGAGTATATAATTCCTTTTTGAAAAACCACTCCATACGTCGGTGTCAACCTATATAGAACCGTATCTAAGTATACGGATACGGTGATAGGTACCTTTTAGATCCAAACCGTAGTGTTGAGATATCTGAAAGGTCGTCTAGTAGATTACTGTATAAAAACTCGAGAGATGCAAAGCTGGACATTCGCAAAGAAAGTGGAAGATTGTCTCTTCTTTGCTTTCTTCTCAAGAAAACGTGAAACGCGCAAAAAATACATAAATATGTACATAATATGCAAAACTTGTTAAGAAAAAACAATTGTTTAAAAACACTTTTATTGTCTAAAAAATTTGTTCTTCTTTCAGATTGCCGTGAGTCCACACGCACCAAACGTGCCAAGAGAGTCAGAGCACCAGAGCCGGTACATTTCGAACCGGAACCACATCAAGATCTAGAAAGTGACGACAGTGGTAGTCAAGAAAAAGATTTACCAGAAATACCCACCAATTTTTTAAGTCCATCGGTTAGAGAATATTTGGAGTTGGGAAAATCAATACCTGGTAAGGAATATATGTATTTATATTGAAATATTTTATATATTTACGGTCAAAGTGAAAATCATTTTTTTGTTTCTAATAATTGATTTAATAAAATAACAACATGAATAGTAGACATCACTTGGACAAAATTTTTTCTTTTGCTTTATAGTTATAAACATACTTAAATATTTTTTTAGCATATGCAAGCAAGTACAGATATGGAAAACTAAGAAAAATATAATTTATTAATAATTGAGCTTTAAAATAAACCCGAAGGCATATGAATGTTGTTTTGAATCCATTTAACTTAATTTCCACAACACATAATTTGTGTGTTTGAAGTGTTGCGTAAATAAAACCAGACCTTTAGGAATTCCACACAATTTGGAGGCGAGAAAAAAAAATTAAAATAAAATTCAATATTTTGTTTATTGATTATTAGTTTTAAATGACAGTCTTATTATTTTAAAGAAAAAAACATAAGGAATTTTTTTAGGTAATTTTAATTGTTATTCGAACTCCATTTGTTTCTATATTTGTGATTTGAACGGGCTAAAGTTCGTATCGCTTTTTAAGCCAAATTACATGTGATAATTATTAATGAACAAATAACACCAAAGTCTGTTGTAAATATTCTGACTAACAACACAGTTGAACGGTACAGCCAGCCGTTTTCGAAGGCCACTAAACCTTCATCATCAGCGTTCTTTTGTGTTTGGTCCACAAATGGAGTTCGAATAACAATTAAAATTAACTAAAAATTAATAGCCATGGGCCTGTGGCAAAAGTTAAATAAAAATATACTTAATAGTAACAAACCAAAAAAGTTTGTCTTAAGTAGAACAAAAAATAAGCAAATTAAGTAACATGTGTATAATTAGTAAAAAAAGAACAAAACGACAATGGTAAGACTGTTGTAAATATAGTGATGGTAAAATTGAGCTTACAATACAAAAAAGCTTTCAGCAAATTGAAATACGATGAATCAAAACAATTCACATATTCCATTTGCAATAAAATGCTAAGTATATAAAGCAGAAATCTACATCAACTGACACCACACATAGTGGACCAAACACAAAATAACGCTGATGATGAAGGTTTAGTGGCCTTCGAAAACGGCTGGCTGTACCGTTCAACTATGTGTTGTTAGTCAGAATATTTACAACAGACTTTGGTGTTATTTGTTCATTAATAATTATCACATGTAATTTGGTTTAAATGCGATACGAACTTTAGCCCGTTCAAATCACAAATATATAAGGAATTTTTGATCATTTTGCACCAACAAGAAAATGTTCAAAATTAGTATTTTATTAAACACTAAATACTGGTCTTCCCTCTGAGGATTTTTTAGTTTACGATGACGATGATTTTGTACTAGATTAGAGAAAAAATTTTGCAATGTTCTTTAGTCTAGTACAAAGTCGTCATAGTAAGGTCCATTATTTTATTTTCCGAATATATTACCACCAAATAAGTCTTATCGGCAATAATGTTGACCGTACACAAATGGTGAAAAGGCATGATGAATTTTCACAGAATATGTAAAACTTTGGAAGCTACAACAAACAAAAATATACGTCGAAACATGTTGAAATCGTAATGTCATATACAGGCAATTATATATACACTTGAATTTTTCAAAGTTAGAGTATTTTTATGCTGACTACTACAATTAATACTGAAATTAAAAAATCAAAATTAAAGGGTTTTCTATCAGTTAATGTAATTTATTTTGACAACCTGATGTATGTATCATGGAAACCGTAAGAGGCAAAATCTTGAAATTTCCAAAAACGCTAAAACTAAAAATAACAAAATTAAAAAATGTCGAAACGAAAAATCGCCAAATAAAAAAATTGCTTAAATGAAAAATATTACAAAAAATAAAATAAATCGTTAAATTCAAAATATACCAAAAGTATAATAATGGTCGCCTAAAAAAAATCGTCAAACCGAAAAAACGCCGAAACGAAAAAAAAACGCTACAACTAAAACAAGGGTCAATACATACGAACAAAATCGCCAAAAAACGAAAATTTTCCAAAAAGAAAAAAGCGCCGTACGGAACTCTTTGTGTGCGATTCAAGGTCGTACTTTACTGCATTTATTTTGGGATGCATTTGGTAAAATCCACATTAACTACATTCAAAAGCGTAAAACAATCAATGCCGAATTTTATGCCAAATTATTGTGTAAATTTAATGACCTGCATATGGGCAAGAAAAAGTTTTTTATCTATCAGGAAAATGCAGCGGTGCACAGTTTCCATGGCAAAAATACATTTATTGGGGTTGTAATCTGATTTGCCCTATTTCCACATTTCGTCCCGAAGGACTATTTCTTGTTACCAAACCTGAAGAAATGGCTCGATGGAAAGAGATTTGATGAAATCATCTTACAAACAAGTCTGTTTGATGACCTTGACAAATTTTACTTTTTGGAAGATATAAAAAAATTGGAAAAGAGTTGGACGTTGAAAAATAAAATTATTTTTTATCCGAATACCTTTGTTTCATTTTAAAAGTCACCGACTTATTGATCCGTCCTCATATTTTATTGAACTGAACTAGTCTCGAGCAAAGTTTCTTCGCCATAGTGAAGGATGCAGTAGTTTTAAGTTATTAAGGCCGTGATACACTATCATACAAATTCGTGCGATCTACGAAAATATACAACCCTGGTATGATGAATTGTTATTGTCTTTTGAAAATTTTCATAAACTCCATCATACCAGCGTTGTACTTTTTCGTAGATCGCACGACTTTGTATGATAGTGTATCATGGCCTTTAGGAATCACCAAGCTAACAAACACGCTTTCGGTAGGCATTCATTCATCTTGGTTGATTTTCAGTTTAGTGAAGAGATAAAGTAATTGTTTAGCTTTACGACGGATTCGACTTCGATTATACTGATGCGAATTTTTCCTTAATTAATAAAGGATGCAATGCAGATTTACCAAACAAAATTAGTTCATATAATCTGACTTTTAGAACTTAATTCCCTACTTTTTCATTTGCATTTTGTTATCGAATCCAAGAGAAAGATAAGTTCAGATACTGGGCCTAATTACGAGTGTCGTATTTCAATTTCGACTGCGGCAATTTTGGACTAGACTAAAGAATATTGCTACATTTTTTCTTTTATCTAGTACAAAATAGTTGTAGTTGAAATCGAAATAAGATACTCAGAATTAGGTCCAATATAAATATCATAAATTTTATACTTAATTCTTGTATACGAGACCAAGAGCAGTTTAGATGATTTATAAATTTCTTCCCAATTGAAATTTGTCTTTAAAATAGAGGCAGTCATATTCCAACTGGCATTTCAGCAAATCTTTTTAACGCGTGTGTGTGTGTTTGCCGTTATAGTCTATTCAATTTGTTAGTGTTTATGTCAACAACATTTAAAAAAATAGTTCTTCTTCTGACTGCAAATTTAACGCAGTTTTTTTTTCATAGCTGAAGTCGTCAGTATTTTTGTTTCTTGCCTGCATTTGGTTATGTCCATTGCAATAGCAAGCGCAAATCAATTCTTTTTAATTTGTAGATTTTCCAGTAAATAAATGCATTTTTCATTTACTCTTGCTCTTCCTCTACACATTCACCAAAGCCTGCACCAACAAGACACAAACAACTACACATAATGAAAATAACAAGGAAAAAATATTGAAAATTTGGCTAAAAATTTTTTACGACCCAATATGAAGTGCATTCATTCGTAAATTCATTTATTAACAGACTTTATGCGACAGCGGCAACAGGCGGCAGGAGCACTCATAAAGCCGGGCAGAGGTATACGTAGAATGAAATCATGTGTGTGCTTGAATTGTTTTAAAGGTGTGTGTGTGTGTGTGTGTGTATGTGTTGGCGGGGTTTGGAGGATATCCATGAGCAGTGGATACATATGATGCTTTTTTGGTTGTTCCAGAAGGTTTTAATTTCGCTTTTAGTTCTTCAATATTTATATCTTTTTTAAACAATAATGGCGCTCACATCGATCTTGTTAAGCAGCGTTACCGTTGAAAAATTTCAAAAAGGGGCACAAAAAGGGGATTTTCAAAAAAAAAGTGGCACAAAAAGGGGATTTCTAAGAAACAAAGGGGCAACTTTAAAATCAAAGAAAATAAAAGAAACAAACACATTTATTAACCTATTTTTATTAAAAACAAACAATAAAAACAAATTTCTCATGTATAAAAAGTACACAAACAATAATTTTATGAGAACTCATCCCAATAAGCACTCAAAAAATTTAAATTCAAGCACTTGAAATTTAACAGGAAACAAAGCTGAATTCAAACATTTTTTCAAGTAATATTCAAGTTTGAAAATATTTTTAAATAAAAAATCAAACAACATACAACATGTTCAAACCTTGTCAAATTAGTAAATTATTTTTTAATAAAATTGAAATTTTGGTGAAAAATATCAAATATAAATAAAAAGGTGATTAAAAAAAAAACAAAAGGTGATTAAAAACACGAAAGCAATAGTGAAGGTAGATATGCAGAAAATAATTGTAAGAAAACTTTTCGATTGCATTTTTCTTTCTATTTTAAAAGCATCGCTTTTGAAGCTTGAAATATACTTGAATTCAGTTGTAATAATTACAAGGTTGAATTGCAGTATAATTCAAGGCTTGACTTGAACTGTAATGCAATTGAAATGCCCGAATTGAATTCAAGTTCCCATTTCACTGGAGAACGCTTCTGAAATAAAATCAAGCATTATTGCACCCTTGACAATTGAATATGTGGCTTGAATAACAATTGTTTTGCAATTGATTTCAAGCAAAATTGCTTATTGGGATATCAGTTTATTCGTACGTTTTATTTTCAAGTAAAAATTCTAACTTGTGGCAGAATTAAGGCTTCATTAGTCTTTACTTTCTGTTGCTGTTCTGTGCTGTTCCGTTCTGCTTCTAAATTTTAGTACTTACTTTTTCTGTTTTAACGTGTCCGCTATTTCTGACCAGAAGGGTCGCAGTTTTCCACTAAAGCCATGAGTTTTGCATCGTCCATTGTTGTTTAAATTTTTCTTGTAAAAATTCATTTTTTTTAATTTAAAAAGCGCAACACAATTTATTTCAATATGTTTTTATTTAATTTATGCTGTCACTTAACATTGTTTTAATTTTCAGACGTTGAACCGAAACAGAACAGAACGAAACAGAAAAAGTAACGACTTGTATTAGATTTCTATAAACAAAAAAGAGTCAGCTGATTCGTAACAGAACAGAAAGTAAATACTAATTCTGGCTTTAGGTTTTATATACTTTCAGTTTTGTTACGAACCAGCTGAGTCTTTTTTGCTTTTAGAACTCTTACACAAGTTGTTAGTTTTTCTGTTTCGTTCTGTTCTGTTACGATTCAACCTGTGAAAATCCAAAAAACTTTAAGTAATTCTAAGTGACAGCATAAATAAAATACAAATTGTGACTATGCCCTTAAAATTTACAAAATTTAATTTTTATCAGAAAAACATAAAAAGATTATTTTGAAACATAAAAATAGACGAACTCATCACTTCAGTGGAAAACTGTGGCCGTTCTGCTCAGAAACAGGTGATAATTTATAACATAAAATGTAACTATTAAAATTTAGAAACAGAACGGCACACCACAGTAACTCACGTGAACAATTACTGGTTACTGGGGATGAGATGTATGTATACAGAAAAAGAAATTTTTGATTTTACAATTGTTTATTTGACGACTGTGTATATATATTTTTATAATACCGGCTAGTTGAGTATTTGCAAATACAGTTTTTATTTGCAAATAAGACGAGTATAAACGTAGTATAGATAGCTACTAAATTTAAAAAAATCACAAAATCTATGATAATAATGAAACACTGGTCAAAATGTGGCATTTGATATTGATCGAAATTCCAATAGAAAATAAATGGAAATTTCGTTCGATATTGAATGCCGTAATTTGCTCCAGTTCTTAAGATTTACAAAAAATTAAAAAATACATTAATAAATTTTTTGGCATCTTTTGGGGCATATCACTTTTTTACTTAAAAACCAGTATAATTCAAAAAATTTACTTAACCATTTAAAGTTTTGATAAAAAATTTTAAACTTCGATTCTGAAGAGGAAAATATATTAATGGTATTCTTTTTATGCATACTTAATAAATACCTTAAATATCAATTCTTTTGAAATTGTACACCTGTATTTATTAATAAGTTCTTCACTTGCAATCCAGCATGGACAGACAAGTGTCTACTTTCAGTCTATTTGAACATTTTTTAGCAATGCTAATTTAGGTTTACGCTTTATGTTTTTTTTTTTTTTTTTTTTTTTTTTTGGTAAAATTTTTTATAAAGATGAAGTAAGGTGTAACTCACCGACTTTGCAACTGCTGAATCTGTGTATATTTTTGCGTTTAATTTGGCCAATTTGTACATTGACTTAACGAGTAGTTGCAACTTATCATCAGCAATAGTCACTTTCCTTCGAAAATAAGTATTTTTTGTGGCAAAAGCTCTGATATTTTTAAATCATTTGCTTTTGGGACTTGGCCAAGTGTTTGGCTGTTTAAGTTTTCTAAAATCGTGCGATTTCAACTCAATCGGTTTACAGAACAGCCTTTTAAAAATATATACTTTAATTAAATTTGACTTTGAACAAAAAGGGACAAAAAGGGGCACAAAATAATGCAAATGATACTAAAAGGACATTTAAAAGTAAGGGACATAAAAAGTGGCAAGGCAGTTGCAAAAGGGGCAAAATGCGACTTTAGCCGCACAACGGTAACGCTGTTGTTAAGTGATTTTTTTGTTTGTTAAATTCACAAAAATATTCAAGCATTTGGTTTTACAAATTTACAAAAGCAAAATATATATGTATTAGAGTGGCATTAGAATGTATGAAAAATATAAGGCCTGTCCCACGATGTCACCAGCACACGTTCGATCGACAACTTGTATTGCAAACAACAATAACATTAGAAAATTTGTTGTGGTTTTAATTTTCAATATAAGTATTCGATGAAACCATTTCTGGTGACATCGTGGGACAGGCCGATAAACTTTGAATTTTCGTAAAAGTCCAGGCGAATTATTGTAACACTTAGGGCCTGACCCACGATGTCGACAACGTTTGACTTGTCGCACAGTTACATTGGAAAAAACAACAAAATTTTAAAATTTGTTTTTGTTCGGAATGTAAGTGTGCGACAAGTCTAACGCTGTCGAAATCGTAGGACAAGCCCTTAGTCAAAAATGTAAATACTGAAAATTTGAGCTAAATCGCATTACTCTAACCCGTGCAACACTGGAGTCAAAGTTTAAAGTAGTCTCCTGCACAAGACATCTTATAAGAACTTTCAAGACATGAGGGATTTTTCAAATGCTTTACTACTGCGAAATCTTATAAAACAAACGTTAACAACATTGTTTGCAAGAAATTTGTTTGAGTATTGTAGGTATAAGAGTAAAGAAGGAAACACTTCGTGACGGAAGAATTTGTGATACTTGCTTCTTTCTACGCATGGGCGCGTGTACAAACGTCATGCATGTATGTGTGTATGATTTTTTATTTTTCTGCGCACATCCTGCAAATAATATTGGAGTACGTGGTCCAATCTAGATGAAACAGGCTAGTTACATCATGGTCCCATGTAATGCAGTCATGGATCATGTCGTTTTCATACAAGCATTCAATGTTGCACGATAAGTGTTCGTATTTAAACGAATATGATCGTTCTTTTTAGGCACTCACAACTTGTATGCGAGTAATCTATAACTGTTCCATATGGAGTAGTTTTGGGGTTAGTCCGATGTAATGCAAAGTTGGACCATGTGGTCCAACCCTAGGACATCGCAATGTTAAATCGACCACCTTTTCTTCATATATTTGGAGTAGTTTTGTGGTACTCCTACTCCTCTTTGGACTAGTCTTTACATGCATGTATGGATTAGTCGCATTATTTGCAGGGCATGCAAAGGCACACGCTTGAATTAACATTAGTTGTATGCGGTTTACCATCTACATATTACACACACACTCAAACGTACAATATGAAAAATAACAAGCATACACTAATCAACAGTATTTCTTTTGAGTGTTTGTTACAAACAAGCTGTCTTGCGACATCCCTTGTTACAACTGATATACACATACACCAATACATCCATCGTGCTTCGCTTATAGTACGACAGCATTTATTATTGGTTTAGTATAATACATGCGACGTGAATACATTTAAAAATCATGACGTTTTTACATTTCAAGACTGTTTACGCAGCTCTCTAGTTTAAAGTTCAAATATTGCAAAATTCGCCCATTTATCCACAATTCACTTGAAAAGCCGCTATTTTACAACTTTTTATTTAATTTCACCTGTCCCATTATCTGTATGTAGTCAAATCTTGCAAATTAAATTTGATCCACTTCCCGTTTTCCGATTAAGCTGCAATTTTGCATGCATGTATAAATCGAATGACAATGCAATATTATGATATATAGCTGATCTAATGATGGCGGATAATTTTTTTTAACAAATATTAAAAGCTTTTTTGCACTGATTCTGCTGAAAATCAGCGAGGGAGCTCTTTTGAATATTTTAACTTTTATTCCAAATTTTTGGTTGAACCTTTTTGCTGTCGTGCGGGTCAAGCATACAGAAATTAAAAAAAAATATATATATCAAAATAATTTTGTTTAATTTTAAATATATTTCGCAAAACAATTGTAAAAATACTTAACGAACGAATATAATAATTCGAAATAATTTTTTTTTATATAATAATTACCCAATCAAAAACATCAAAAGCTTCAATTTTTGCTTAATATTTTTGATTGTGTTATTTTAATCCCAAAATGAAAAAGGGTTAATGTTTTCGTTGACATATTATTTTTAAAGACTTACTTAATAAGGGTTTACCAAATTTCTGGAAAAATAAATTTGAAATATTTGTGAAAAAATAAGTGTAATTTTAACCCACATGACTCACAGGGGTTAATTTTCTAAAAAAAAGGTAAATATATAATTTAGAATATTTATAAGAGCACTCTGTAGATTTTCAGAACAATCGGATTAAAACTGACGAATTCTCTAATTAACTGCTGGTAAATCGGTGAATTTTGGAATATTTGAACTTTGACCTCAGTGGGGCACGGGTTAGAGTAGTCCGATTTAGCTCAAATTTTCACCATTTACGTGTTGCAATAATTCGCCTGGGCTTTTATGAAAATCCAAAGTTGGATTTTCAGTGCCACTCTAATGTGTATGTCAAACTATCAAATATGCAAATTTGTACTTTTCAGAAGAACGCAAAGAACCGTCAATTGTGAAATTAAATCTATCGTCTATGAGAATCTAAAAAAAGAAATTTTTCATATTAGATAGTTTAACATGGTAGGACGATATTATGTAAATATGTGTATATAGAAATTACGAAATCCAGCAGTGAACTGAGTTACTGAGTTCACTGTGAACTCCCCTAATATTCCATTTTGGTATTGGAGTGTGTGTTGTTCTGTCCGATTTATTTTTTTGAGATATTATTCAGTTGATTTTTTCATTACATTTTTTATGCTGGTAAATTTCCACACAATGCAAATGCAGTTGACACTTTTGTGCATCCAACACCAACAAATTAAGGTTTATTAATATGTACGATTCTTACTCTGGGTGCTTCTAGTAGTTGGAAGTGAGTTGATATTTGTTTGCTTGTTTGTGAATTTATTTTTTATATTTTTTTATAAGCCAGCAAAACCAATTATGCCTTCCTAGTGGGGTAAAATTGGTTCATGTACATACATACATACATACTCGTACATACAGACATACACATGTGTATATGTATGTGTGTGCATGAATCTATTTTTTTTAGTGGTTAGTTACTGTGAAGAAAATGGATTTTGAATTTAAATTTATTTTGTACATTATTTTCTATTAAACTATTTCTGAAATAAATATATAAATATGTTTTCTATTTCATTGCTTTTTTAGGACGTCCTGGTGTTGACTATCCCATTCTCTCAGCCATTCCATATACAAATTTTTATTGTGATGAACAGCCATATCCAGGATTTTTTGCCGACATGGAGACGAGATGTCAGGGTATGTAATTTATAATGTTTTAAAAATTATTTAATTTTAGCTGTTCTATTGCTTAAAAAACTTAAAAAAAAATATTAATATTTTTTTCTTTTTTCCTACAGGATGGCACTATTGTGATATTGATGGACGCCAGGCATCATTTCTATGTCCCAATGGCACACAATTTTCTCAGGCTGTTTTCGTTTGTGACTGGTGGTTTAATGTACGTTGTGATCTGTCGCCTCGTCTCTATGCCATCAATGCTCGTTTATATCAACGTCCAAAAGTAAATCCCACCCGACCACATCGTATTATAACAAAACAATTAGTAGATGATATTTTTAATTGAAATTAATAGAAACCCTCTTTTATAAGTGTATAAACACAATTGAACTATTATTATTCTGCATAAAATAAGATAATTGTAATAAAGTTAAAAAATTTAAGAATGAAATATGTGGCATTGATGCGAAACGATCCTTTATATAAAACGGTTAGTTTATGGCTTCAAGACGAAACATTAGTTTAGAAATAATTTTTTAAAGAAACTATTTGAGAAATATGTATTAAAAACTTCAAAATATCTACGTCAGGTTTTACACTCATCAATTTTTGTTGTGCAAGCTTTGATTTCATAAAGAGAAAGAAAAACTTAAGTAGGTACATACGAGTACTACGTTTATACACACGATTTATTTACAAATAAAACAAACTCCCGAAAACTATTCACGATTAACGCATTATTTGCAAATAAAATGGCTGAGGTTGTCAGGCTTACAAATAAATAAATAAATAAGTATTGCACAAAAAACATTGATAGCCGAAAATAATGACAATAAAAACAAACAATTATTTGTTATTTTATACATTTACACTATTTTTTTGTCAACAAATGTAAGTTTTCCATACAAGTGGTACCAAGTTTATGTAATTTTTCTATTCCGTATAAACAGTACGTATAAACCAATAGAGCACGTATAAACGTAGTAACACATTTACTGACATTTGCGTCGTATTAATCTTCATTTAGCAATCAATTTGAGAAATCTGAATGAGATTTATGTATCTTGCTAGATTTTAGTACAAACTTTTTCTTATGATTTTTTTAAAATCCGCATATATATTATTCTTTGCCACCATTACAATTGTGTTAATATGCTTTATAAAATGATAAAATGTAAATAAAAAACGCAACTATTAATTAATTAACATTTAAGAATTCGTTTGAGTATATTAAAAGCTAAAAATTTCATATTAGTGCCGAATCAAAATGATTAATACTCTGTATTTCTTATTAATTTGGTATAAATGTCAAGACTAAAAAGTAGTACACTGGTAATATTCAAAAATTTCCGACAATCCGGTTTTTTTTTGAAGGGTGCTTTCAAGGCAGCTCAATCAAGCACTACCAGAAGTACAGCTGGTTAATCTTTATAAGGACAGAAAAGTTAAAAATTTTGAATAAAGTGCGTTTCTGAGTGTTGTTGTAATTCTGTTGTAGAATTGGTTGTAACTGATTGAGACTGCCTTGGGTGCTGTTTTAGACATTCAAATTTTTGAAGTGGCAGGCACAGCTTTGTTTGACAACCGCTTTGCCAGCTCACAGATAGTTTGTGGTTCCTTTGGGTTGACATTCGGCGAATTATTGGCGAATAAAGTCGAATTTGCATGCTTATCACATGTAAATTCGAAAGCATTTTCTTTCCTTTCGAATTACACAGAAAAAATTATTCCCAAAAAATTTTTAAACAAATATTTGTTTGAAATCAAACTTAGTTTCAGTAAATATTCTGTACTGTTCCACTAAACTAATTTGTACCAAAACACTGTAAAGAGAAGAAACAGGCCACGACGTTTGTCGGCTACATTTCGGCATTTACATGTATACAACACGATCAAACCAAATAAACAACAACTAAACAACAACAACCGCACAACAGCACGTTGTTCCTATCAACAAGCAAGATAAACACCAACACACTGAAATAACATTTTCTCTCAGCCGAACTATGATTAATTTAAATTTTTACAAAATTTTTATCAGAATTTACAAAATTATTTGTAGGACCGCATTCAAATAAAATATTTACTGATTCAACGAATTTGGTTACTGAAAATGAAATTTAGTTTTTTCTGTATACAGAGTAGAACCCCTGTGATTGCTTCCTCAAAGATAAGAACGTCTAAAATACATGAAGTATTTTTTAAGATTGCAAAATAAAAAAAATAAATAAAAATACTTTGACATTCAAGGTAAACACGTTACTCATATTTTTAACCTCTTAAATTGTATGTATGTACACTTTTTTTATAATTTAGTTCTGTCAAGAAATTATTATGATTATTATGTATATGAAATAAATATAAAAATGTATGTTCACCTAAAAAAGTTGTGCTTCTTTTTCAATAAAATAATAAATGAGGCTATAGCTGGAAGTAAAATTTAGTGTTTTTAAATCCCCAACAAAATTAAAGTTATGTATAGACCATGATACAATTGGGGTATTCACAAGGGTGTCTTAAGTGTCCTAAGTGTCATAATGTCTTAACATTTTAACATAGTTTAAAAAAATTGTTGTTGTGGCTCAAACAAAAAGGTCATAAAGTAATAAGACTTTCTCAGCTATGTTTATTGTTTGTCATAACTACATGTAGAAATGCGTGAGAGTTTACCAAAGGAATTGAGAGAGAGAGAGTAAGAAATGTACAAGGTGTTAAAACCAAAATACAAATAAGTACAATATTTATAATTGTAAATTACAAGGGGTTGCTCACAGCAGTCATATATTTTCGTTTTATAACTTTTAAACGTGTTAATTTATGAGTACCATTTGAATACCCCAAATAATATAAAGGTACAACCACATTTGACGTATAAAATTAATTCTGACTTTTGCCCCAATTATTTGTTTACTGTTTTTTTGTAAACAGAGAGGAAAGCGTTTCCACACACATATAATGGCAACTTTTATTTAGGAATGCTTCTTGAAATGTGTAATTTGAGTTTAGAAATTGTAGTTAAACGCGCATTTTTTTTGAATGTTAATTGAACATGAGAATAACGAAATCTGTGTGTAATAAGACCTACAAAAGCAAATATTTGATTAATTATTTAATTCAATAGATAACAAAAAAAGCACAACACACATACTGCGACATTTGCATTTGAGGTAAACACCTTTCAAAGCTCTTAGATTTGTTCTTGTTTCTTTGCAAAGCAACAGCAAGCATTGTTGTCGCCGAGATCTGGTTGGCTGTTCTGCTCTCGTCGGTGTGAAAATACAAAAAGCTCTTTATAAAAGTTTGCACATTGTGCATATGGCTTGGACGTAGCTGAACAAGAGTAAATGCTTTGTTGATATATACAACAAACACTGTTCTTCTTTTTTGTTTGCTAAGGACATGGCCTATGATTGGACTAGGAACATGTAACTATCACATTTATCCTTAAAATGGACCAAGTGGTCTAATAATATCCGTAAGCATGCTACAACCCGTTAACAATTTCATCCGAATAATGTAAGGCAGCTACGTCTAAGCACACATACTCTAATATATGTATTTCAGTTAAACAGCTTTGTTATTGTTTCTTTGCTTAGACCAAAGATGTCGCCGAGATCTGGGGGCAAATCGCGGCACAAGGTATCGAATTACGAAATATTTCCATATAAATTCTATTGAAATATTTCGTAATTACTTAATTTGCACCCTCCTTGGATGTTGTGCTCTCGTCAGTGTGAAAACACAAAAGGTCTTTTGTAAAACTTTGCACATAGTGCGTATAGCTTGGACGCAGTTGATGTAAGGCAATACACCAGAGTATAAAACAAAGTTCCGCCTTGATTCATTTGGAAATTTCGTTCCTCTTGTATCTTGCTTGCTGCCGTTGTTGGTGCTGCTGTAACTTTTTTGCTGTTTATTTTTTATAAATTTATGAAATAATTAAAATATTTTCCATTATTTTTAATTTAATAAACAAGAACGTAAAAAAAATAAAAAAAATCGGATTTCATAAATTAATAAGGTAGCGTTAATTTTGAGAGTAAAAAATAATCGGGACAAACGTCAGAAGGTTAATATGGCGACGAAAAGAGAGAACGGTTTTACCTTTATATTATTGTATCATGGTATAGACGATTGTCAGATCTTACCATATTGCCAGTATTACAGTCAGAGAATTCTCTCAATGGGCAACATTACACACATATGTTCTCAAAGAAAATGGAAAGTGCAAAAATATAATATTATATATATAAAATATTATGTTGGTTAAGGAAATACACAAAAGTTCGTTCTGATCAATTGAAAATAACTGATAATTTATTGAATAATTCATTGGCTTATATCCTAAAAACTAGAAGTTCGCTTTACTATTTTAATGAGTGACTTTTTACAAGTCACTAAATGCAAGCATTAAATAAATTTCCTCTGAATGTGCCAACGAGAATATTAGATATGCGGTCAGAGTTATAAAAGGCATTTTAATACTGTAAATGGATTGTAAGGATTTTGATTATTTGCAGGCTTGCCATTTAAGCATTTTTTCCCTCGTATAGCACTAAATATTTTGAAAATAATGCTAAGTGCTAGTTTAGCACTTTCTTAAAACTATTTGACATTTTTAGCACTTTTTTATTTCATTAAATTTATAAAATTTCCACAGATAATTCCTTAATAGAAATCGCGATCCAATTTATTTTATGTGTTTATCAAATTTAGTTTATTTTATAGAAGTCATATAACTGAACCGCTCTCAGATACATATATGGATACAAATATAATATATTTAAATATATTTATTTAATATTATTAAAGTACACCATTTGAAATACTAAGCTTTATTCTTCTTAATAGCTTAGATTTAATAAGGTTAAGATCAGCTTAGCAAAAAGCACAATGAAAGCTAAAGTGCCCAAGACTTTAGTTGTCGGTTATTCTATAAATATATTTTTACTTAACTACTCTATTTAACACTTTTAAAGATTTTTTTCTTTCTTGGCATTCCATTCGCAGCTGGATTTAAACTTTATAAATTAAACATTTCAAGCGGCCTATACATACAATATTATTAAATGTTATTGTTCACGTCGTTGGGGTTACGTAAAATTTCAAATCTCGCACTATTTACTATGGAATGATGGACAGATGAAAGATTTTTTCAAGAAATATGGCGAAATTTTTCTCACAGTATAAAACTTGACATTATGCTATATAATTATTGCAACTGCTTGGGCCACGTAAGAATTAAGCGAAACTAAAAATATTAACTGATTTTAGAACATTGTGGTGTGTGCTGTATAACATTTTAGCACTTTTATTTCTGCAATCTAGCACTTTTACTCTTACATCTTATGGCAACACTAATTATTTGGAAGGCAATGTTGAATCTATGGGGTTATTATGTAAGCCGAATCGAACGGAAATGTTTTCGAATTATAATGTTAATAACCCCTTGTGTTGAATGATTTTAGTTATTCAGAATATAATTTCAAAAAAGCAATGAGTGTGTTTGTTTACTTTTGCAGTAAAATGCAGTAAATGAGTAAGGCTCTGAAAAGCTTGCCTTAAAGCCATTGCAAGGGATGCTTTGTCAAAGACTGGAAGTAGTTAGTAGCTGCTTGGAAAATTCAACAAAGGAATCGTCCAGACCACTCCAATGTGAGTTGGAAATTTCAAAATTTTTATTTAACTTTTTCTAAAATGTTTACACTTTTCTTTTGCTTATTTTTTTTTTAATTTTTTTTAATTATAAGTTTTTATATCTTACTAAGCTTTACTGTGAAAAATTTCTAAAATACTCAGTCAAAACAGTCAATTTACTCTCTCAAGAAGAAAAACAATCAATTCTATTTACTCATATACACATACATCGACTTTAATTAAAATTTAATTTAATTTATGCCCCTATCACGGTTTTCAACTTTTAAAATAGTTTGGTTGGGATTGATAAATTTGCATTGCCATTCTCCACTAAATTAACAGTTGACTTTTCAGTTGTGTTTTGGTACTGTCATTTACCACTTTGCGTAAGTTTGGTTGGGAAAAGCGTTGAGTATACGCAACTGCTTTTTAGTAGTTGGGTCTGTGGTTGGGTTTTTTTAGTTACTGCTTGGTGCGATATAAAAAACAGAAAAAGTGGAAAAATCGTAATTAGAAATATGTGTTATGTTTAATAACAAATTTTTTTAACAATTTCATTATCGGCGGTATAGCGGGCACATACAAAGATTTCTTTAAATATGGTTTTTGGTGATCCAACAAATAACGAAACGTTTTTTTGTTCTGCCGGAATAACTAAAATCATTCAAAACTTTTTTTAAAAAATTCGATCCCTATTTTGATTATACCTTACCTTGCATTGGGTAGTTCAAGAAGGTTGGAATCATCACGAATTTTTCGTCTGATACGCAGTACATCTACAATTGCGACTTCGTTTCCGTCGTCATAAAATAAATCTACACATATTTGTATCCATTTGGTATGATTTCTTTGAACTAAAACACTAAAAACAATACTTTTTCTAAAACTTTGTGTTTTTTTTCGTGTCAAACTTAATATTTTAAGTTGGCAACGCGATGACAATTTGAACTAAAAAACAGTTGTGGTTCATAATACTAAAACACAGTTTGGTCGTGTGTAAGTTTGGTCTACTCTTAGACGACCAAACTGAATTTAGTTGAGAACCGCGATAGGGGCATTAATTTAGCACTTAGGAAAATAGAGCGGTTTTGACTATAAATAAGTTGACAGTGCTGTAATTTAGGTTTGCAGCGTTTTGGTTAAAAATAGTTGACAGCGCTGTAGGTACACTTGGCTACTCCCAAAGGTATGCTTTGTATTGCATCAGTTAAAAGTATAAAATCAAATTCATTTAGTTTGCATTACATATTTTAAGGCGTCCCATGAAAAAAACTTTTTTTAATTCCCTATTTGCAAAGTATTATTTACCAAAGTTGCCACACAGAACTGTTGGTACATCCTGAAATTTAAAAGCTTGATAATTTTGTTTCTTTGAAAGCAATTTGCACAGTGTTTGTTTTTTTAAATACTTGAATTTTTATTGCCCGATTTTCAAAGCGTATCAATACAAAGTTTTTATAAATTGGTGATCGTGTACAGCTACAAAATTGCCAAACATTGTTAACATGAGCCTCAATCAAAGCGCTGATTGCTTGTTTGCAACGTTCTCAATATTTTGCACTTCATTTTGATCGATGTGGACGTTTTAGAAGCCCACTCTTATATACACAAAATGAAATAATTAAAAAATAAATATGCTAATAAAACTATAAAGCAAATTTATGCTGAGCACACATTATGGCATTTTCTGACATCGAAATAGTGTGCACTAGTCTGTCATTTCTGATATATTCCATACAAAACACATAATGTGAACGGCAAACAACAAAAGGACTGTAATTTGGCTTACAAAGCGATACGAACTTTAGCCTATGGCCTATTACGGTTTACAACTCAACTAAGTTTAGTTGAAATTGTAACAACTTAACCTTAAATCAACTTAACTGCTTTTTGGCAATCTGAATTACAACTAATTGTAGTTGTATTCGACACAATGCTCGAAAAGAAAAGGGGCTCTACTCTGTAAATCGAAACGAAAGAAAATGCTGTCGAATCGTTTCGAATTACAGAGTAGACCCCATGGTTTTTTTATGCCATGTTTTTTGAAACCATTACAAAACATTTTATGTTTTATGAACGTGGCAACAATATTGGTTGACAAATGGGATTGGTTGGCGTCTGGAATAATGAAGCAAAACTAGTACAACACTCGAAATAACAACCAAAATACAATTGATAAAAAGCAGTTGCGTCATGGTGAAACAAGTTGTAATCCATAATAAAAATTTTACAACTACAAATTAACTATCCATTTAGTTGTAAATCATAATAGAGGCCCTAATCAAATTATAAATATGGAATGCCAAATGTTTACTTAGCATTTTTAGAGCTGAAAAGGTTCACACATATGGCACCACCATTGTTTTTTGTTTGTCTTACACATTTTTTGTTTGGTTTATGAAATAAATAGTCGAACACAAGTATACAAAATTAATTTTGTTGTTTAATGTGTAGTTTCCATAATGCAAGCAAGAGACTTGTCAAGAAAATATATATTTTTAAGTGATTCCTATACAATTTTTCTAGACAAGTCGCTTGCTTGCATTGTGGAAACTACACATTAATTGAATTGCATTGGCATAATCAAATTATGCCAAGTGTGAAGAAGCATTAAATGAAAACAAAAAAAAACATTATTTTACTTTAAATAAATTTTTTGCTTCCCACAAGATAAGCGGCTCAATGGTCTAGGGGTATGATTCTCGCTTTGGGTGCGAGAGGTCCCGGGTTCAAATCCCGGTTGAGCCCAATTTTTTTCGTTTTTAATTTCAAATATGCTTTAAAAGTTTAATCAATTAATTGCTGGCAACAATAAAATTTTCTTTAAAGCGAAAAACTGCAAATTTTAATAATTTATAAATCTCAATTATTTTTAAGATTTTGTGATAGAGAAAAAAATTCCATAACGAAAATGCAATCTTTTACTAAGTTTGTAAATATCGATAATTCTACAAACAAAAAACCCATGCAATTCTATACGAAACTTTATTTGTTTGTCTTCGCCCAAGTGGCACTACTCAGAAAATTTTTTATATGAACAGCCTTATTTCAAAATATTGCAAACATTCAATTACAAATGTAAATTCAATTGAGTCAATTAAATTTCAATTTATTTAATTGAAAATTTTAATTGACACAATTAAATTTTTCATTGTTTTTTTTTTTAAAGCGAAGTAGGTGTTACTTGATCTAGGAAAGGGATAGTGATAGCTAAGACAGCTGGTGAAGGAAGAGATAGAGGAAAGCTTCATTATTTTACAACTCTGCTATATTTTATTAAAAGTGTTGATGATTGTAGTGATATGCAGTTTTTTACGTGCTTACATATTCGTTGGCTTTGATCTTCTTTCTACTTAACGTGCTGAGAGTTGTTAGTGACACTTTTATCATCTACAAAGCTTTCAAACGAAAACTGGGCTTATTACAAAAACAGTTTTCATCATGAATGGGATAATTTGCTTTGAAATTATTTTAAATTAAATTAAATTAAAAATTAAAACAAAACCCCGAAAATAAATTTACAACGGCTGCGCCAATTTTCTTTAAGCATGGAGAAAGTCACATTTCAAACAAAATTTGCTAAATTAAAATCGATCGCGCCGTTTGGGAGCTACGGTGTCAAAGACACGCAGATTCAATAGGATGCATTTAGGAAAGATGTAATATCTTCTAAACGGCTGGAATGATTTTTCTTCAAACGTATCTAAGAACAATTTCGATCAAGCCGCCTTTCAAACAAATCAAAATCAGTCCAGCCGCTTGGTCTGTAACCAGTGTTGGTATCTCTACGAAGAGCAAAAGCACATTAGCTGTTGCAAAAAGCGTAAAAAGCGCAAAAAATACGAAAAGAGGGTAAAAAAACACCAAAATATTTTTTTTTAATTTTAATACATTAATGCCCATTTTTTCAGTTGGTAATCAAACCGTAATTATTTTTAAGTTCTAATTAAATACGAAATTATGTTTTTGGGTGCTTATTTAAATAATAATTAAATGCCCAACCTTGCGAAATTAAACACTACTTAAGTTTTATGATTGTACCATATGTTTTTATGCGTGTGTGTGTTTACTGAAAACATGCACATGAGCATCATGCGGTCGTATTAAAAAGAATTTCGTTTAAATTTCATAAGTATATAACATATACAGTACAAAGTTTCATATCATGGAATAAAGTAATATAAAAAGGTATTATGATGTTCTTTTGGTCTCATAAAATGAGTTTTTATGCAATTTAATTTTCTAGATGTTGATAACCTAACTTTTTTGCTTACGTTAAACAGCTGCTGTTTGAAAAGCCTTCAATAATACTGGGAAATTTTGCAGTGCTACCGTACTTTCAACGTAATTTAATAAGAACTTTAAATAACCACTGAAAAAATAAAATCGTATTTAATTACAACTTAATTTTAAATAAAAATTAGCTAATTACGTACTTAATTTTTAAGTTAAAAACTGGAGGTAAGCCATTTAAAAAGGAGAGTTTAGAGTGTAAAAGCTCAAAATATAATTTAAAACTTTTGCTTCGAAATAAACAAAGTATTTGAGATGTAATAACAGAATTTATTAACATATTAATTAAAACAAAATCTTGTTTAATTTAATAAAAATAAGTGTGTGAAAACAAATAATAAAACATATGAGTCAAATAATTGGGTATGTTCTGCATTCCTCGTGAAATTAAAACGTGTGGAATTGCCGTAGAATTGTTGTTGGAAATATCTATTTACAACAATGCTATGGCAATTCCGAACGATTTAATTTCACGTGAAATACAGAACATACCCGAATATAGTAGCATATACTCGCATACATACATACATACAATAGTAGGTGAAGCTTAGGCTTAGATTAAGATATGTATGTTACTGAAAAATCATTTACACATAAAGAATGTAAAAACTTAAGTTTTTGTTTTTGCGATATTCACCCTTATTCCAGTTGTCAACATTGACAGCACGTCAATACGATATGAAAAAAATTGGGGGTTGGTTACGCGTTGTCTAAAAAAACTGACTGCTATTGATAACCTCATGCTTTCAATCGAAATCGGCCCTTAAAATTTAACCAAACTATAGTATGATTATATAGTTGTGTAAGCTTTAACAAATCAATCAATTATTATGCAGAGAATTATGTGGTACTTTCCAGTTACTTCCGTTTTTTATATTCCAAAAAAAATTAAATTTTTTAATCCCAATTATGAAAAGTTTTCTAGATTGTTTTTAACATAGTTTCCGTTATTGTCATTAAAACCAATTTAATAAACCTCAGTTAAAAGATGCTGATATTGGCGCTTAAAAGTATTTTAGTTTTGGAAATTAATAATATTTTTATTTAACAAAAAAGCACTGAAAGAAATTGTTAAAAGCACTGTAAATATCCGCTTTTTAAAAAATGGTATTAGCCAAAATTTCGCGTTATGAAGAGGCAAAAAGCACAAAAAAAAATACCCGAAACGCACCAAAATACCATCACTGTCTGTAACAGACACACACTTCAAATTTATAACACCTCTTTTTTTTTGGTCTGGGGTTAAATATATTCAAAAGATATACAAAAAGAAATTTTTTTTACAAAGCATAGTTTTTATAATTAATTTTTAGTAGAATCACTTGACTCTCCCTTTCATCAGAAAATAATATAAAAAAAAGTTTTGACAGAAACCAGTGCTGTCAAGTTATGTATTTTCTTATGTTAAAATAAAGCAGAGTTGTTCAAATTTCATAATGACGCAGCAGTGGATATTACGAATGTACTATGCAATTTCAATTGAATTTTGTTCTGTAGCATTTGTTTGCTTTTCATTCAGACCTGCTCTGGAAATCACGGGATTTCAAATCACATTCCGTTTTAAAATGACTCGAGTGATTTTTTGGTTCTATAAATCTCACTGTTTTTGTATTTTTTAATGTGATTTAAGTTGTCGAAAGCACAAATGTATATGATTTTTATTTTCACAATGAAAAAAAAAATATTAAATTACAAAAGCAAATAAATTTTCGACTCGTACATATATTTAAGTAATTTATTATAAGTTTCGCCATATAATAGTTGCAAAAATAACCAAATAATTTGAAAACGTTAGAAGACTTAACACTGAACGTCTTCAAATCACAAAATTATGTGCATGAATACATTTTTTGTGGTTTTAAATCACTTTGATGAAATGTGATTTTTAGAACATGCCTGATGTTGTGTATTATAGTAACGAATATTTATTAATAAATAAAATCTATATATGTACATATGAGAATTATAAGTAGACATGTTTTACATATTTGAAGTATAACAACAGTAGACTATTTTATATGTATATAAGTAAAGTGATGTAGATCAATATACAACACCTGACAGATTACCTTGGTATTTTTGTTTTAAAATATGTATATGAAATTTAATTTAATTCCATCAGTTATAAAGTAATAATAAATCTAAGGAAAAAAGATCGCGGAAACTCTCAGGAGGCTCAATGGTCTAGGGGTATGATTCTCGCTTTGGGTGCGAGAGGTCCCGGGTTCAAATCCCGGTTGAGCCCGATGTTTTTTATTTTTGATATTCAGTCTAATTATAACAAAAGCTTTTATTTTTAAACGTCTGTTCCGAGTGAACAGCTTTCATTTACAATAAAATTAACCATTCGTTAGTGTGTTTGTTTTATTTCAAAAAATATTAAAAATTGTTTTATAAAACTCATTGTATTTATAAATAAAAGAACCATTAATATGTTGAAAACATTATGACTGCCCTCTCGCCGCTGCCCACAGCCAACATGGCTAGCGTAGATAAAACAAGATGATGATGTTACAGTTTAATTTTAATAAACAAACAAAAACATTTTTATAGCAGATGCACGCAACTAATCATGGATAATATAAAAAAAAAATAACCAACAAAATACCAATATAACAAAACTACTACTAAGCATGTGCAATAAGAGCTTATCTGCCTTATTCATAAAAAATATTTCTGTTTTATAACAGGTTTATAAAACAAATTTTTTATGGAAATTTGATTAATAAACCTTTTATAAAACCAAATTATTTTTTATGAATTATGCCCTATATCTATTAAATTATTTCATACATATACTACGTTTAGTAAAAAAACTAAAAAAATAAAAATACATTGAATAAATGGGATTGAGGGCCAACTTTGAGTGGCGGACGCACCCCCTAAAACACAACTTATCTCCATGAAATATTTTGACTTTTTTTTACATAAAACTGAACCGATTTGGGGGGGAGAGAATATAAAAATTAAAAAATTCTCCATACAACTAATTAGCTTAGCTTAAATAGTGTAAACTTGGACTAAGTAACTTAAAAATAAGACGGAAAACTTCATGTGTGCGGTTACCTTAATATAGAAACGCCCTAACTCATAATTTTTTGAAATAGAGATTTTTGCATATTTCGATACATTAGATGTTCCTCTATCGAAATATACAAAAAATTCGATTAAAAAAAAACTTTAAGCCAACTACTTCACAACTGGTACTGACGGTGGGTTGACTACAAAAATTGTTAACTTATAGTTAACTTTTCTTAGACTGACTAAAAGCTAACGTAATGTTATCCAGAACAAACCCAAAATTAATTCTTAAGTTGAGTACGTAATTGCATTTGATGAGAGCCAACAAATGTATTCTCAGCTACTTTGAAACTCATTTCAGTTTTATATTAACATTTAGCTGTTGCTATTTTAGATGGTACATTAGCTGAGTGGTACCGCGCTGAGTGCACAACGTGTGAGGGTACATGTTCGAACCTCAGAAAGTTTATTTAATTTACTGACTGCCAGTGAGACAATTGACTACCGCCTAGGACATCGCAATGTTAAAATAGTCAGTTGATTACATTAAAAAGTAATCCAAGTGTCATGTCAGTCAGTACTAGTTGCGAAATAGTTAGCTTGAAGTTAGTTTTAAGTTAACGTAATTTCCGACAGGGCATTTACAGACGATTGTCAGATATTACAATATTTTCAGATCTGGCAATGTGCTGACAATGTACTGGCAATCAAAAATTGTCAGCACAATGTAGATTGTCGGTTCAAACGATTGTATAGGGTGTTTTTTCAGAGGTATAGAACTTCGAATTGAAATAAAACACAAGAAAATCGTTTTAATGTCCATCAATTTGGCTTTATTGGAAGGATAATTTTATGCCATTAATGTTTAAATATGATTTCGGGCATGTGGCTGCCGCGGCTGGCTCGAATAAAGCCAATTCTACAGGTCCAATTTTCAACCACTTTTTCGAGCATATGGGGCCGTATGTTGGCAATAACGCCACGAATGTTGGCTTCCAAGTCCCCTAACGTTTCTGGTTTGTTGGCGTAGACGAGCGACTTCACATATCCCCAAAGAAAATAATCCAATGGTGTCAAATCACACGATCTTGGTGGCCAATTGACAGGTCCATTCCGCGAAATTATGCGCTCATCGAATGTTTCCTTCAATAAATCGATTGTGACGTGCGCTGTGTGGCATGTAGCGCCGTCTTGTTGGAACCACAACTCATCCACATTCATGCCATCCAATTCGGGAACAAAATAGTCGGTTAGTCGGCTCCAATTGCTGTGCACGGTGGCGAATCGATTCATTCGGGTCCTCTTCAACAGTTTGCTCTACAGCGGCAATTGTTTCTTCGGTGCGCACTGTTCGACGTCTCTGCGGATGCGTATTATCACATAGAGTAAACGTAGTGCGAAAACGATCCATGGTTAACCGAATTAATTGCTCTGATGGACGATTATGTCGACCATAAAATGGACGGAGCTTGCGGTAAACTTCGCGAACTGAACCATTATTTTCGAAATAAATTTGCACGATTTGCAAGCGTTGTTCTTTTGTCAACCTGTTCATGATGAAATGGCAAACCAAACTAAATATTAATCATTTGACAGCTGACAAAATGGCCGCCAGTTAAAAAAGTGATGCCAACTTAAAGTTCTATACCTCAATAAAAAACAAAATTTTCTGAAAATTTTACAATTTATTGCCAGACGGTTGTATGACAATAAATTCATATGACAAAATCGTCAGTCGGAAAATTGTCATTTTACACGGTTGTCATATGCGAAAATTGTCAGATCTGTTTTTATGCGCGACCGACCAGACTCATAGCGTTTATTAGAAATTGTTAAATATCAACCGTTTGTGGTTGTGTTAAACGTAAAAAGTGAAAATATAAATTATTATAGACGATAAGTCCCTATTTACACTATGCAAGTCTTATTGCTAAGCTGATTAGTTTATTAGGAGAGAGAGACGGGGGGAAAAGAAACGTTGCTGTTCCCCTCGTCTCTCTCTCCCTGAAACTAATCAGCTTAGCAATAAGACTTGCACAGTGTGATTTGGGACTAAAGAAGCAATTGCAACAATTTTAGCTGAATGTATTTTATTATACGAGTAGTTTTCACTTTCCTTTTTGTTTAAAAATAGGTGTGCGCAATATTGCAAATTGAATGAATTCTCTGACAATGCTTTTTCTGGCAACGTTGTCAGATAAAAAATGCCAGTTCACACGGTTTTAAGAAATGTTCAGCACATTTTACTGACAACATTGTAAGATCTGATAACTGTCAGTGCAGAGCTTAGAATTAACTCCGAAAACTAGCCCTATTAAATAGATAAAATAATATACTACTCACCAATCCATAAAGCAAAGAAATTATTTTTAATTCAAGATATTTTACCTGAAAATATAAAACTTTTTATTAGAAAAAATTAACTATATTTGAGATTTGTAAATAAAGACAAATTTTAATTAATATATACACATATATTTTTTTTCAATCTATAACTATAATGTTGTTGTTGTCGTGGTTGACGTATTTCGACTTTATTTACGGCAGCTTTGTCTTAGACTAAAGTTCAAATATTGTGGTGGTCTTTAATCTATTACAAAAACGTGGTATTAAAAAGTCTAAATACTCCAGTTTCGGTGTGAACTATTTATTTCAATTTAATAGCATCATCGATTTCTCCCATATCCATAAGCAATTGCCAGAGTGATTAAGAGCAAAATGTTAAAATTCGATGGAATATAAGAACTTAAGTCTCAAACTGAAAATCTCAATCAGACCCAATATAAAACATAAAAATCACAAGAAAGCTGAGAGAAAAGAACATTTAAATATTTAATTTCTGTTTTATTTGCCAATTATCCCATTTTTTTTTCAAAGAAATTAAATCTTTGCCTGCGTTAATACTTTTTTTCTTCTTCTGTCCAATGTGTGAAATCAATTTATGGGCAAAAGAGTGTCTGGTACAATATTTAATAAAAATTTATAATCAATGCTATTGCCTTTGACTTTATGGAATACAATTTCCTTTTCTTTTACACTTTTGATGAAAAAAAAAAATATATAAAAATAATTCAGCGCATTTTCTTTATTATATTTCAATTATAAATACGTGCAACAATTTGTTGTGTTGCCTTTTGGAATTCAATAGCATATTTCTGCTGTTGACAACTATTAATAGCAATAAAAATAAATCACAAATAATAATGAAAAAATAACATACTTTTCCATTGAAAAAGGTTAAAATAAAATAAAATATATATTCAAAGGGAAAAGCACTTATTTGAAATTTTTGCGCTATATGGAAACTAGAAAAATTAGCATGAAAAAAAATTTTATATGTTTCTTTTAGTCTTTCAATTTGTATTTATGTACTTATTTATGTATTTATCTACAAACAGATACAAAAACGTCAAAAGCAAAATAATGTGTTATATACATAAATACATATATGGATGGCAATATTTAAATATCATTTCATACAATGAAACATACATAAAACCTTTTGGCGAACACTCCTCCAAATTATTCAGAATATTAACGAAAACGAGAACTTTAGCATTCGTCAAACGCTTAAATCTAATAACTTAACTTTTATGTTAAGAAAATTAATGAAGAAACATGTTTTGTATCACGAGTATTTTATATAATCGTGATTAAATTAAAAATAATCGGCCAAATTATCACTAATGTATTTTTTTATTTTTTTTTCATTTCTTCAAAGTTGTTCCGCAATCGGTGCCGAAAATTAAATTCCGTACATTTGTCCGGAAAAAATATTCGCTCCACAAATGGAAGACGGAACTTAAGAACATAAAGGCGCTGATCAGCAAGGAACGGAACAAATAGACATTCGGTGACGGAAAAAATACAACATGGTGCAGGTTGTTTTCTGTGTTGTACTGTCGCAATGAAATGTTATATTTTTACATGTGATTTCATTGTGTTAAATCAATTATTACAGCATTTATTAAAATCGGTTATTAAAATAATTTTTAACTGATTTAAAAAAAAGTTGGTTTTCAATTCGTCTGTATTTTTATGTTTGTTATTTATTTTTTACCCCATTCCCAAAAAAGTGGGCGGGAACACCCCATTAGATTTGTTTTTGATGTGTAAACATCTATACGCTAGGGGGTAAAATTCTTTTTCACAATACAATCACAAATTTTGCTGAGATTCACACCGCGTTGTCAAATCGGTGTGAGCTACATATGTATGAGTGTATTAGAGTTTGAAAGAACCCTCGATGGTGAAAATGTACTGAGTCGCTTTTGGCTTTGTCACCAGTACTACTCTACAATTATTCCCCATACAATACTTTATGCTACAGACATTTAGCATGTGCTTGTCATTGAAATTCTACTAGTAACACTAAAACAATTGACTAGATAGTGAATTCATAGTTCTTATGGGAACATGGAGACATACCAACCAGAAATTTACTGGTACATTTCTATAACTTAATTTATGTATATTGACAAGTTGTTGCAAAATCCACCAGAAATACACCACATCTGTTTTCTCTCTTTATTTTATACTGACGAATAAAAGAGAAATTTTAGACAATGTAACACTACTAGAGTTTTAGTGTTGTTAGTTGTTGTTGTTGTTTATTTAACTTGATAATTGCTTTATTAGGGTTCCGTACACCAAAGGTGAAAATGAACCGTAAGAGCTACGGACCTGAAATTAGGACACAGTGTGTAGACATTTGGCCACTATAACAACAAATACATGAGAGTTGAAAATTAAAGGGTGTTCCAAAACGAGCAACGAAAAATGTTAAAATCCCATGTAATATACATACAATTGTATGTACATATATGCATTTGAAATTTTAAAAGTTAGTGTATTTTTATACAGACTACAACAATTAACACTAAATTTAAAAAATTTAAATCAATGGGTGTTCCATCAGTTAATGCAATTTTGACTTTGAAATTTTGACAACTTGCTGTATCTTGGAAACCGTAAGAGCAAAACTCTTGAAATTTTCAAAAACGGTAAAAGTAAAAAATCAAAAAAATATAAAATCGCCAAATCTAAAAAATCGCCAAAAACAAAAAAAAAATTGCCAAAACGAAAAAAAAACACCAAATTAAACAAAATTTCTAGGACTAAAATAAATCGCGAAAAACCGGAAAAATCGCCAAAATGAAAAAACACTTAAACAAAAAAATCGCCAAAATGAAAAAAATCGCTAAAATGAAAAAAATCGTCAAAATGAAAAAACCCCAAAAACAGAAAAAAAATCGCCAAAATGAAAAAAAATTGCGAAAATTAAAATAACCCAAAAAGAGAAAAAAACCCAAAACGAGAAAAAGCGATAAAACTGAAAAAATCGTTTTAACTGAAAAAACTTAAAAAAGGAAGAAAGCTAAATCAAAAAAATGCTCAAAACCGAATGTGCGCGAGTCAAAGTCGCACTTTACTGAATTTATTTTAATTGCAATGCGTACACAACAACAAGAACAGCAACAACTAAACGATGAACAACAGGAATTAAAAATTAAAAAGTAAAAGTAAAGGCATTTAACATAAATGAGCCACTAAAGTTTCAGTAAAAATAATAAAAAAATTTTAACAAGTAAACTTTTACTGATTACTAAAATTTTTTTCTACAATTTTTATAAATTGCCTAAGTGATTTGTTATGTGATGAGGTGCATTGAATTTTCAGTAATCAGTAATGCCCGTATTCATAATGAAATTCTACCAAGTGGCTAAATGTTTTTCATACAAAAGTTTCAAAATTTGAATGAAAAAACTTTGCCACTTGCTACAATTTTATTATGATTACGGCCCTACGATTTTACTGGTAATGCAAATTAAATTTCATTAGCAGTAAAAATTTACTAAATTTTTTTAGTAATCAGTAAATTTACTGCTTACTGCAATTTTTAATGCAGTACATATACATATACTGCAGTGTGCCCATTTACTAACCAAATAATTTTAATAAAACAAACAAAAAACCAACAAATTCCTATGTTTTTACAATATTGAAAGTTTTGATACTTTTAATCAATTAATTTAAAAAAATATACTAAAAGCATGAGTACTTCCAACTTAAAAAATTTTTCATTACTAGATGTTTACACATCTCCTCTGTGATAGGACTCACATTGCTTTTTTTCGATTTATGTACACAATTTGAGCTCTCGTAATAACACAATCTCGAATTAAAAAAAAATTTGCGAGGACACGCCCATTAAAATTTAATATTATATTTCACGTGTTTCTACTTAACCGATTCTTATGAAAGTTGGCACACTCTATGCTCTGAAAGTGACACGTATTGCCTTTAATAAAAAAAGCGGTGATACCCCTCCATTCAAGTTTAGTCAACAGTTTGGTATCTGGGGATGACATAATCTTCTGCTAAAAAAAAGTGAGCGTAGCCACGCCCATTAAAACTTAATATTAATTATATTTCACGTGCTTCTAGTTGTTTGATTCTTACGAAATTTGGCACACACCTTTTGAGCTCTGAAAGTGATACGATCTTGAATTTGAAAAAGTGGATGGGGCCTGTAATATCTTCAAAAGTGGGCATGGAAACGCTGCTCATTTCTTCCCATGCGTCTATTACGTTGCGCTTTAATTCTAGTACTGGAGCATTGAGAAAGAAGCTTAGTTTATCTTGAGGAAGTGTTGACTCATTGTCCTTCCTTCTTCGTTTGTGGAATAAAGATTTATGGTGCGCCCATAAATCAAATTCAGCATCACTACAGAAGACGTTTCACTGCCGCTCCCAACGCTGTCATCTATATGAGAAATTTCTATAATTTCATTTCTTACCCGTCTCATGACTTTTGATAAAGCTAAGGGATCATCAAAATGAATTTTTTTAAATCTTGCGTCTAGTAAAGTTGATGCTGCCAGTAGAAATGAATGTTGCATTTCCCTAAAGCGACGGTTAAATTAACGCCGTTAATAACTAGGGTTGCAGTTCTAGGCCTTTCGTAGTCATCCATCAATGCTCAATGAATACGCTTGCCGCCTGGCGCCGAATCTTTTTTGTTCCTGAATGTCTATCGATTATTATTTGAAATAATCGATTAATTCAATTAATCGAAGGAGAATTCACGATACAATTAAATCGTTAATTGAAGGAAAATAATCGATTATTAAAATTTTTTCGATTAATCGTGCCATCACTACTAATGTTATAAATAGAATGAAACTATTTCATTAGTTCAATGAAACCGGGATTAATTTCTTAAAAAAACTTTACATAAAAGGAGCCACAGCCGACGGTCACGGGACTTTAAATTGGAAATATGTATTTCTAATTTCCAAAAAAACTTTTTGAGAACATGCAGAAATACTTAAATAAGCTCAAAGAAATGCATTGTACCTTCTATAAGTTTTAATATATCTCCTAAGATACTAGTATGTATTTCTAGTTTCCCTGGCAGTCAATAACATGAATGGCGATGCTTTCTTCTTACAATTTGTTCCATTGAAATTAATTTTTTTTTTTTTCATTTACTCAGATAAGCAAACAAGCCGCTTAAATAATATTTAAATTTTATTTAAAAAATTTTCTGAGCTGTATATGATAATTAACATAAGTGTTTTTTATATATAAAAAAAAAAGTTTTTTTTTAACAAAGAAAAAAAACTCTTCTTCAATTTGCTTTCTTATTTTAATGACATTGAAAAAAAAAAACAAGTTTGATATATCATTGACTTTTCGAAAAGAAAATACAAAATAACAAGTACAGCCGGTGCATTAAGTAATAAATAATCAACTGGTAAATTTAAGTGACATTCAAAATTAAATAAGAAAAGAGTATGCATTAAACAGGCAAACTTAAGCAAGAGCGGCGGCAAGTGTTTTTTTTTTTAAATTATTTCTTTGCATGAATCAAGCGCTGTCCTGTTTAGGTTTGACAAACCCTTAAGAATTTTAGTTCAGTTAACACAGGAACCCAAACTCACGAGCAAAAGTTGAGGCGAATGGATTGATTGCGCTATCGAACGATGATTAACGACTTTGTGTGGTCGAAATCGGAAGAAATTGATGTGGACGACATTTATTTTCAACAAGACGGCACTACGGCACAAACAACGCTGTTTTGTATGAAAACTTTCCATATCGTATCATTTCTGGGAGACGCGATCACAAATGGCCATCGATATCTTGTGATTTAATACCTTTAGACTTTATTCTATCAAATCGTGCCATAACCGCCAAAAAAATGCTTAAGCGACAAAATTTTCGAACTTAATTTTTCAACCAAAATCGATCATTTGCGATCGTAAATAATCGATTTTCGTCAAAAAAAAAAAAAAAAAAAAAAAAAAAAAAAAAAAAAAAAAGAAGTCCAAAAATTGTGTCGCTTAAGCTATTATGGCGGTTATGGCTCGAAATGGTCCACAATAGATTCAAGTCCTTAAACATGGAATTCGTGAAGTTATTGGGAACAAACAGTCGCAAATGTCCGAATTAGTGATGGAATAGGAAATTTAATGAACAGAATATGGTCTTGCAAGCGTAGCCGTGGCAGTGCCATTTGGCTGATATTGTTTTCCCTTATTAGTGGCATAGCCTCACCTCTCCGATGATCTTTTTAAAAATACCGGGTTTTTACATATCAAGATAAAGCCTTATATTGGAAGATTCTTTAAATAGCGTTGCCGCTCTTACTTACACAGTGTCTACCGATCTTGTTGGGGTTTGTCTGTAAGGCTGTGATCATGGATTATCAATGCATGGAGACGAAACTCATTTGGTCAAAACCATACAGATATACATTACTTACTTATGCCCAACAGCTCTATTTCTTAAGTAATTCATTCACGTTCGCATCAAAAGTTGTTTCAAACCCATTTAATTTACATTGACTTTTTTCCCTGACAGCAACCAACAAACCAACCAACCCAACATCTCAGATTAGTTCATCGGAGGAGTGTAAGTATGCTCGCATTCGTAATATACTCTTATGTTTATTCTTGTTAAACGAAATTTTAAACGAATTTAAACTCTTTCACATCAGTAGCACTATGTGAGATTAATTTTAAGTAGCTTGATTTATTATGAGTGAAATCAACAGAGTTGTTTTAACAAAATAAACACGTTATTACAACAAACAGAGATCACTAGATAACATTTTGTTTTATTTATTTTTAAAAACTGCAAAACAACAAGCAGAAATGTTTATATTTGCAATAGTTATTTTGCTTACACAAGTTGGTTGTATTAAGTATAGTCGTGGCAAATGACACCCAACAGACAAACATTTAACCTCAACATTAACGTCATGGTCAGTCATGCCATGCTCATCATCATAATATTTTTCAATTTAATTAATTAAGATTTTGCGGAAAAAAACCTTGTTTATGCCAGGGAGTTTCAGTCAGCTTAGAAATAAGTTTATAATAAATTAGGGCCCAATCGTTGATAAAATCAATTATTTATAGCCCGTGAATGGGGCTGAATGCTGAAGCATATCTGTTTTCCAGTTCATCATTCAATTTTTCACAGATAGGACCTGTGTATGTAAAATAAAAATGCAGTATTCATTCATAAATAAAGGTGTCGACATTGCGGAATTCGGGCTGGAAATATCCTTCAGACCCCCGGAGAAGTGTAGCATCCTAAAAGAATTATCTGCTATCAAAATATTAACGAATTTGCTAAGGTCTCAAGGTATACACACAAAAAAGTAATACGAATATTTTTGTGGTAGCAATTAAAATATGTGTAATATCAATTAAAAAATTAATTAAATTTTTAACCTACAAACATAATATATAATATAATATCAATTAAATTTTTCGACTCAAATTAATCAATACAATTAAATTTTTAATTGAAAACATTAATTAGTGAATACTTTTTTCTGTGCATCGAAGAGCAATATCAAAATTATAACCAATAGTTAGTCAACCGGCAATCAAGGCCCTCACAAGTGTGCATACCACATCCAATATAGCTCTATAATGCAGCACATCACTAAGCGCGATGGCGAATCATTCAGTCATCACACTCACAAGTTTTCGCCGACATGAGTCCATTTCAGGTAACATCATGGCGGATGATCTGGCTAAAAGGGGTGGTGGGGAGCCCTATTTCAAGATGCGGACATTGAAAATCTCTGCGGTCTTCCACACATAAAGCAAATCAATTTTCCAATTCAAACACAAATTTATATTTCGTATAACATTCTAAAATTTCGCAAAGGGCAAAACAAAAACTTATTTCTCATTTATTCATACAGTTTTCTCTATTTGCGTAACACTACTTTATATTGTGAAGCCATAAGGCAAATAAATGCACATACGAGCTGTTCATAATTTATAAAGCATTTTACTCTGTTAGGATTTGCATGAACATCACAAATAGCATTTCCACAACAACATCTTTCTCATTTATGTATTCGACTTTTTTTTTTGTACATGTACATATTTTACTTTATCTTTAGAGTAAATTAATTAATTCACTGACATGTGTTTCATTCCAAAAATATTTATACAAATTGCATTTTCATTTTATAGCATATTATCCATCCACTGCATTAAATGCAATGTTGCATTCAGCATGCACAAACATGCAACATAAAAGATTTGTTGTTGTTTATGTACAAACTCGGATATACATATTTATTTATAATCATCATTATGTTTGGTTTTCATGAATTTTGTTTCACATGACGAATTGGTGAACTTATTTTAATCACATTTCAACAAAAAGACGCATTTGTGAATGCTATTAGCCTGAGGTCATTAGTTTAGGTCATTTTGTATAAATAATGTTTTGAGCATAAAAAAAATCGTTTCTAATTATTAATTTTGGCAAGAAGGACCATTTAGAAACTCTACCCAACTCAAAGAGAAAGCAGTGTTAATTTATTATGAATTACAAATAAATGTAAGTCAAGTTTTAAGGCTCAGTAGCCGACTGTAATGTAAAGTATCTGTAACGTAGAAAACAGCTGATCCGATATTTTTATATGAAAAGTAGGTTACGTTACATTACATCTCTATAACCATTTTCATTACTTTTCACATTACAAAATCGATCAGCTGTTTCTTACTGTTGCAGTTACATTACATTACAGTCGGCTAACTGAGCCTTTAGACTTGGCAGTTTTTCTTGAAGCAATTATCTTCAATTCTTTTTTAAAACTGCTCGTTTGTTTACACTCGGACGGTTTCTTGTTCAATTTGAATGAAATAACAAAAGAGAATTGAAGTAACTTTTCTGTACAAGCAAGTCAGTACCCCTCTTCTTTCTTCTTTCCTCTCTCTCCCATAAACTCAGACTTGCTTCAAGAAAAACTGTCAAGTCTAAGACATGAAACTTACCAACTTATATATGTATGTGTTAAAGTCCTGCACAAGGCCATTTATGAGACCTTTGAAGACATGAGAGATTTTTCTAAAACAAACGCTAAACAACACTGTTGGCAAGACATTTGTTACGTAACATAAATAATCGACACTATTACAGTTATAAATATATTTTTGTTTTGATTTCTTTGTACTTATAATCAGAGTACGAAAATAAACGAAACAAAATGTTTGATTTTGTTTTGTTTCCTTCTTTGAAGTGAGTAAAATAAAAACAATATAAAAGGATTGCTCATGAACACAAACAATACATTAATTAATTCGTACGCTTCTAGAAAAGAACACAATAAGAATTAAATGGAAACGTTTTGAAATATTTCCGGCGAATTTGACATCACCATATGTAGGGCAATCATGAATAAAATTCCACGAGAAATTTCTCCGTTTTTCAATTAGAACCTTTTGTTTTTGCTATTACGCAAACATTTTTTTGCGTAATTTTATTCATGATTGCTCTCATAATATAATTTTATTGCATTGTTATTTAACAAATGAAATTTGTTTTATATAGCTAAACAGCATAGCTCTAGCCGGGTGTCCTGAGACAGATCTCTTCTTTTGTTTTAACTATGAATTCTCTAATTCCCAATTGAAATTATATTAGGTTAATCTTCTTAAATTTTCTTCTTGACAGTTTTCAGATTTTTTTTTCTTCAATTTGTAAGCTTTCTTTTAAAAACTTCCACAATTTTTGTTTACCCAGCTAAAAAAAAATTATACATGGTCCATATATTTTTAATATATAAGTGTATATAACTATATATGAATATGTATGAATTCATGTATGGAAATGTATGGAATTATACATGGCAAAACTATTATATATGAACTAATATATGGACTAATATATGAAACGTATTATGTATAACATATGAGCTCATATATGGAAATTTAATTATGAAGCTTTGCATATGTGGATCCATATATAGAAATAAGATTTAATATATGTTGCGTTCAAAAAAGCTTGGTATTTTATCACTGGTAAATTGGAAATCCATACATACGGCATGCAAAGTTTATATGCGTACCCTCAACGTTTAAAAAAGAAAAACTTTTGTTACAAAAAAAAACCATTCTTGTTTGATGTTATACATAGTGGATCAAATAATAAAAAGGATAATCCAGTCATTAATTTTATCGAAAGTAAAAGAATTCTCTAGGTAAGAAACAAAGTTCATATTACTGAAAAAATTATATTGATAACTACCCAGCTAAAATAATTATATATGGTCCATATATTTTTAATATATGAATGTATATAACTATATATGAGTATGTATGAATTCATGTATGGAAATATATGGGATTATACATGGCAAAACTATTATATATGAATTGATATATGGACTAATATATGAAATGTATTATAATATATGAGCTCATATATGCGGATCCATATATAGAAATAAGATGTAACATATGGCGCCATATAAAAATGAATGCATACATGATATATTACATAAGATCGCATTTGCAATCAAAAAAGCTTGAATTTTTTCAATTCCATATTTTTCTCTCTTTTTTATCACTGGTGAATTGGAAGTCTATGCAAAGTTTATATGCGTAGAGCCTCAAGGTTTAAAAAATAAAAACTCGTGTAATAAAAAAAATCATTCTTATAGGATTTTACATATTGTGTGCCTATTTAATAAATCAAATAATCAAAAAGACAATTCAGTCATTAAATTATTATTAATTTTATAAAAAGTAACGGAATCCTCAGATATATTAAGAAACAAAGTTCATATAAATGGATTATTTTTTTCTTTTATAATTGCACTAGTTTTTAATCTGATTTTTTAAATTATATGTTGCTTACGAATGTGTGTTTTGTGTTTTTTTAATAATCGACTCATATTTTCTCTTAAAATGTCGAATGAAATGTCTTTTAGTTTGTTTTCAATTATTTTTTTCGAACAAATGTTTCATTAAACACAACCTTTCTCCACGAAATCTTACCAAAAATAACTTTAATAATTTAATTTATTGCACAGCAGTGCGCTTTTTTAATTAATATGAACTTTGCATACTATATAGGGAATACACATTCATGTATCAAAATGTATGAATATATATGATCATATATGTCCATATACCCTCATTTTTCGGATCCGAACCATATATGGGATATCATATATGCTCCATACATATTTTTTTTAGCTGGGTATTGTATTTTTTCTTTTATAATTAACTGCATTAGTTTTTAATCTGATTTCCTAATTAAAATTTATGTACGAATATCAGTTTTGTGTTTTTTAAATAATTGATTCACCTTTTCACTTAAAATGAGGAATGAAATGACTTTTAGTTCGTTTTTCATTATTTGTCCAAACAAATGATTCATTAAATACAACCTCCCTCTTCAAAATCCAAAAAAAAAAAGTAATTTTAGTAATTTAATGTAATGCGATTTTGTGAATCAAGAGAGTATGAATATGAACTTTGCATACTGTAGAGGGAATATTTATACATGCATGTATGCAAATGTGTGAATATACATTATATCATATATATATATTAGCGAATCAAGGCGAATTCTTCGTGCTTCGGCGTGAGGTTAACTAAAATTATACTCTTTGAATCAACTGTTAAGATGTACTTATTCTTCATTAGTTGAAAATCGCTGGTGTTAAATTAAAAAAATATAACTTTAAAAAGCGGGATTTTTAAATCACGCGTACGGCGTGGGACAATCCCGCGAAAAGCTGTACATATGGCAACACTAATAACAATATACTTTAATTTTCTGATTTGCGACCCTGACAGCTTCAGCATTTCTGTAGTGAATTAATAATTTCAACGCGTTATTGAAGCGTATATCATTCCATTTTTTTATTAACGACGCAGTTTTTGTTATTTGTAAAGTAGTTACAGCTTCAGTCATGGCAACTGTTAAAATGGCGGCCTATTCAAAATAAAAATTATTATTGGAATACCTTGTGTAAGTG
The DNA here is from genome assembly GCA_949987645.1 of Tachina grossa. Classification (NCBI taxonomy): domain Eukaryota; kingdom Metazoa; phylum Arthropoda; class Insecta; order Diptera; family Tachinidae; genus Tachina; species Tachina grossa. The sequence continues at coordinate 169,452,029 of OX465274.1, read as the reverse complement.
TAGCATGGCTTCCATAAAAATGTGCAATGGATGGGAAAATTTAATACTCTCGGTTATCTTTCAGAATTTCTTTAATATTATCAACCAGAATCAAATCAAACTTTTCCAAAACAACAAGGTTTACAGAAAAAACAATGATATGATAATTGAGTTTTTGTTTAAAGAAACAAGTTTTCTAAATTGATTTGAATTTTCATTATTTGGTTTAATGAATTTATAGTATTTATAGTATATAGTTTCTTACAACGAAACAAATAAAAAAATCTTATAAAGAATTTTCATTCTGCAGTCTTAAGATTGGATCACACGATTGGCAGGCACAATGTACCAATTTTCGTCGGCTCACTGAAATAAATTCATAAGTCCCAAACCACACTGCACAAGTCTTATTGCTAAGCTGATTAGTTTCAGGGAGAGAGAGACGAGGGGAACAGCAACGTTTCTTTTCCCCCCGTCTCTCTCTCCTAATAAAATAATCAGCTTAGCAATAAGACTTGCATAGTGTAAATAGGGACTAAGTGACAAGTTAAATTTGTCTTATTTCTCAACTAATTGAAATATAATTACATAACTGCACCATTGCATTGGTAATAAATCCATATAGATTTATTCAAGAATTAATTAAGTAATAATGTCATTTTGGCTTATTACTTATGACTTTACTGCCGTGAGCCGACGAAAATTGGTACATTGTGCCGATCAAGTGATCCAGGCTTTATTTATAAGAGCTGTTCCTCTAAATTCAAAGAAACTTTTTGATCGACTATTGATATTGAAAACAAAAAGAAATTTTAGTTTTTTGTTTTTAACAAGCGGAAAGCAATATTATATAAAATTTTGTGGCTTTGTTCTAGGAAGAAAATATCCTTTCTTTTTATGAAAACAGGCATTTGTCTCGTATAATTTTTGCCTTAAAAATTTAGAACTAGCAAGTGTGAGTTTTTTTTTTTTTTTTTGGATGCTCCATCTAAAGAATAGAGTCGAATAAATTTCATTGGACAGCTAATTTGTCATATTTTGTTACATAAACAAAAAAAGGTGAAGAAAGTAATGTTTTCTTTTTATCTGTAATTCAAGGATATGAGCATATCTCAGAAATCGTTTCGGCAATGGATATTATCTAAGTAATGAAAAGACGATAGATAACTTATTTACTATCGTTAAATTATAAAAAGCACTCGACAAATTTTATTCATGTGTATTTATTGCACTAGAGTTTAAAAATGTGTATGAATGATATATTTATTGATAGCGTTCATTTACGTTTATTTAAACGCATTTTAGGTTGTTTTGCAAACGAACTTATATCACTGCTAACATTATTAAGATTAATTTGAATTTTTGAAACAAATATTTGCAATAATTCTACTATTTAATTTGTCACACGCATATAAACCAACACACACTCTCACACATATACACACATATATATGTATGTATGTATGTATATGCATTTACGACAACTAAATGATTAAACAATACAAATCCTGTGAAATATTCCTCTATCTCTAGTTGTTGCATTTATGTCATCAAAGATTGATGGATGAACATGGGAAGCAAAATTGCCACTCGGTTTTTATTTATCTTGTGGTAGGTATTACACAATAAACGTGATCAGGCTTTAATAACCAGGAATAGTAAAAGCAATTAATTTATAATGCTGACGGAAATTTTTAATTTAGATTTAAAATTATATTTACGAGATGACAAAAATATTGACAAGAGGCGAGAAAATTGTGTGATTTTTTTGAGCTAAAATATTTTCAAATGAGACAACCAGGGAAAATATTGATTTAATAAAAAAAATATAAGAAAAAACCAATTTTTGTGGCTACACTTTCGTATATTGACATCGCCCTTTTTTTAATTTATTCTTAATTTTATGCATTTTTTTTTTAAATTTTTTGATTGCCGCACAGAAAAAATCTCTCTTATTAACATTAAAAAAAATATAAGTAATCAATTAAAACTTTAATTGAGCTAATTAAACTATTAGTTAAAAATTTAATTGACTAAAAACCAATTCAACGATGTCGGCAATGTTCGTCGCACACTTACATTTGAAACAACAAACTCCTAAAATTTGTTTTTGTTTTGAATGAGAGTGTGCGACAAATGGAACGCTGTCGGCATCGTGGGATTGACCGTAAAAGTTTAATTAAAAATTATATTGATTCAATTACACTTTTGTTTACAATTTTAGTTAATTAAAAAGTTTAAAAATTGATACAAACTTTTAATTATGATTTGTATTTTTTCTCTCAATTGAAGGTGTTAATACGAAAAAATTGATATTGATATATTGTAAAAAGTTTTATTATATAATTACAGTTTTTGCGCTTCAGCCTTTAATTACATTGTTATTTCAAAATATTATTCTAGTAAGATTCTAGTAAACATTAAGCGCTATGCGTCTAGAACCCCAAAATAATAATAATAATAACAAATAATTTTTTAGACAGGCCCCAGTTCAGTATTTTCTTTACTTAATTTTTTTAGATATGCAATTTTTGTTATTAATTAATAAATTTCTTAAGAAGGCAAGAAAAGCTTAATTGTTTGAGATAATGCCAAATTTTCTTTGACACAACGCGGCACTTCATCAGCACCCATGTCTATGTACTTCGGCGGAGATAAGTTATTAACATCAGCTTTATTTAACTCGAACTTCTAAATGAAATAGAATACGAGAATTGCTTCTATCTATGGGGTTATATTCATACACGAAATCTGGTCTAACTGTAAAATGCGAATATTATTAACACTGGCATTCGTAAGCGGTTGTTAGAGTTACTGCTTGTTTAACGTAAAAACGTTTTAAAGAATTCTTTAACTTTAGCAATATGAATACCGGTGCAAAACTTTAAACAAATGAGCGCTCAACATGATCAGCTAGTATGACAGAAGTATGACAGGCTTACATTTGATAAATTTTATGCAAGTAATTAACCTTTAGATTTAGATTATTTGTAATTAAACATATGTATGTATACAGTTTTTAGCTTGTTGAATAACAACTAACTCTCAGGCTGGAATAACACTGTTATGAACATCTGTTTTAAATAAAAAATAATAATAACGTAGAAAATAATAACGTTGGAAATATCGTATATATTGTTAAATTTGTATTCATATCACAATGTTGCACAAAATGTTACAACAACTCCAACAAAAATTGTAACATTTTGTATTATAAAAGACTTAAAAAGTAACAGAGTTTTAAAGGAGTAAGTTTATCTATCTTCTATATAATTAATAGGCAAACATGTTTTTTGTAATCACTTTTACGCTGGTACCACTGCACCGATTTTAAAAAGATGTATATGGTTTTAAAGGATTTTTTATACAGATGTGCAGAATCTATATTTTATTGAAATCGGTTTAGTATTTTGGGAGCTATAAGCGTTTAAAGTTTCTACTACTACATGCAAAACATATTACACACACATTTATTAGCTTACAAGTAAAAAAGAAACAAAACATGAGTGTGTGTGTGTGTTTGTAGTGTTTGTCTTGATCTAAAATTTTTTTTCTCTTATTTGTTGTATGAAACAGTGATGGGAATTGGAAATCTTGAATTCGTGCCAAATCTGCTTTTAAATAGTGCCAAAATAACTTAAATAGTGCCAAACCACTTTTTATATAATTTTGATGTTGTCACTTGATGTTCATTTAAACTTTGGTTCTAATAATTTATTTTGTTTGTATCTAGTAACATTTACGAATATCACAAAAAACACAGTCTAAAATTAGTTTTATATACACAGTAATACATATCAAGCCCTATTTTCGAATTAATCGTGAGCGACATGTAGTAAAAAAATTAAATTTTTTGTTATCAAAATTGCAAAATTGTTGATAAATTTTAAAATACAGGCTGTAAAATTTATTATAAGCGACAATTTACCTATGTACCCGTAAAACATATTTGAATATTATAAGAAAACTTTCTCCTAAATCGAAAATAATGATCGATATGTATGCATCATATATTAATAATATGTACTTATTTTAATATACTCTCCAGTTGTACAAATTCGTGCACGTTAAAAAAATAATAATAATCGTTAGCTATTTATTTTAATCAAACAAAGATTCTGTCGATATAGTAGAATTTGTATTGCTTTTTTGGTTCATCATTTTATATGTATTACGATTATAACAAGATATATTGTTAGACTTCAAAAATCTTTACCATGTATTAAAGATGCTAAAGTTTATAATTGCAGTCCATTTAACATTTTACTTTTCATCAAATTTTGAACTAAAAATATACTTTCCACGATGAAGAGTAGAGAATAAAAAGAATGACTTGAACGATTCGATAAATATTACTTAAAAATTTTTCATTTAAACTTTTGTTTACGTCTCTATGTCTTTCAAAAACTTACTCATACTTAAGCTCTTGAATTTTTTAAATCTTCAAAGTCTAATATGGATTTGTATTCACTTTGAATTTCTTCAAGTATTTTATTTCGTTTAGAAGCATTTTTTTATCAAAAGGAACAGTATTATTTGTGTCTCCACTTAGAACATATTCTGACTCACACTTTGGAAAGCAATTCAAATAATAGTCCTTGAAGTTATATTTCATTTTCAAATATGTCACAAAAGAAATATAAGAAGACTTTAATTCTACAACTTTATGCTGGGAAAATTAGTTTTTGATTATTAATAGTTTAATTTCAATGCGGTAATAATTTTCTTCCGTAGGAAGATGGTGAGAATTTCAATCCATATTGTCAACATAAAGAGCATCAATATATTTTTTGTTCAAAAAACTTCGACATAAATGACGAAATAAAAAAAGCCATAACTTACATAGCCTAAAAATAAAAATACAATTTGCTTATGTTATCCGTTAAGCTATTTAATATGAATATAGTTCTATCATTGCATTATGACTGAAAATTTTATAATGTGAAGAAATATCTCAATGGATTCCACTGTTCACAGACTTTATCTGCAAAAACTTGGCAGGACAACCAACGGTTTGGGAAATACTTAAGAAAGAATTTCATAAATTTTAGAGTTGAATTATTTCTAAAAATTTATAAAATCATTAATTTTAATAGATCGTCAATTTCTCTGGGCAAACTGTTACTTTTAACTATCAGAACTGAACAGTTGTCAGCCTCAAATGCTGCTAAGTTTTCATTACTTGAAAATGTAAAAAGTACAAGTACTTATTATTTCATAAGAACATTTTCCATATTTAGGTGGCAAAAAGTGCCAGAAAAGGAGCGAGAGTGCCACAGTGCCAGGCAACATCCAATAGTGCCAAAAATGGCACAATTGTGCCACATTTCCCATCACTGGTATGAAAGCCATAACACTTAAAGGAAGAGAGTTGAATAAATTGAATTAACTTGGTTAAAGGGATTTTGTTTATGTTTTTTTAATTTCATGTATTATTTAATTATGCTTGCATATGTATGTAAGTTTGTGTGTGGCTGTGTTTTAATGAATTTTTTATGAAGTTTAGATACATTTTCTTTGAATCTTAAATTATTTACATTTTGATTCTAGAATATGGACGAGTGTGTCGTCCGTTTGGTATATCTAGTATTATTAAATATTCCCCGGATAAGAGAATAATTCTTACTTAAACACAAAAAACTCACATGTAATTTGGCTTACAGAGCATTACGAACTTTACCCTAATCAAATCATATATATAGAAACAAATAAAGTTCGAACAATAACAATAAAACTAACTAAAATTAAAACCTATGGGCTTGTGGCAAAAAAATTAAATAAAAATATACTCAATAGTAAACAAACCAAAAAAGTTTGTCTTAAGTAGAACAAAAATAAGTGAATTAACATGTACATAATTAGCAAAGGACAAACGACAATGGAAAGACTGGTGCAAATATAGAGATGGTAAAATTGAGCTTTCATTACAAAAAAGCTTTCAACAAATTGTAATTACAATGAATCAAAACAACTAAAATATACCCAATAAGCAATTTTGCTTGAAATCAAGTGTAAAACAATTGTTATTCAAATCACATATTCAATTGTCAAGGGTTGAATTGTGCTTAATTTACACTTTATTTCAATAGCATTCTACAGTGAAATGCGAACTTGAATTCAATTCGATCATTTCAATTGCATTACAGTTCAATTCAAGCCTTGAATTATACTGTAATTCAACCTTGTATTACAAGTGAATTCAAGTATATTTCAAGCTTCAAAAACGATGCTCTTTAAAATAGAAAGAAAAATACAATCGAAAAGTTTTCTTACAATTATTTTCTGCTTACATACCTTCACTATTGTTCTCACGATTTTAATCACCTTTTATTTAAAAAAAAATCACTTTTTTATTTATATTTGATATTTTTTCACCACAATTTCAATTTTATTAAAAAATAAATTACTTATTTGACAAGGTTTGAACATGTTGTATGTTGTTTGATTTTTTATTTCAAAATATTTCCAAACTTGAATATTACTTGAAAAAATGTTTGAATTCAACTTTGTTTCCAGTTAAATTTCAAGTGCTTGAATTTTAATTTTTTGAGTGCTTATTGGGTACCATTTGCATTGAAAAATGAGTATATAAAACAGAAATCTACATCAACTGACACTACACAAAGTGGCGATGAAGGTATTGCGACCTTCGATTGTTCCGTTCTGCTAGTGTTTGTCAGAATATTTACAATTAAATTGGGTGTTATTTGTTCCTTAAAAAATTATCACATGTTATTTGGCTTACTGAGCGATACGAACTTTAGCCAAATCAAATCATAAATATGGCTTACATACTGTTTGTGTAAGACATTTACGGTACGAAAACTTGTACAAGTTTTCTTTAATCTATTACAAAAACGCCAATATTCCTATCGTCAACGTCTTATACGAACAAAAACTATTTGTTATGTTTTTGTTTACAAAACCTTTAATAAACAAATTTCTGTATACAAAAAACTATATAGGACAGGCAATTATATTTTAAGACTTTCAAGCAAGTAAGTCATCCGTAGAGTTTTTTCAAGTCTAATAAAATTTTCTAGATCCTATATTAAAAACAAAAAACTGGTATCTGTTGCAATTTGTCTACATGAAAGGTTACTGTAAGCTAATGCAGTCATATGAAAATTAATGGAATGACGTCGTCGCCCACAAAATCAAAAAAAAAATTTCAATATTTTATTTTTACTTAAAGCCTGGTACTCCGTTGGAAGTTCTGAAAAATTTTCAGTAACATTGATTATTTCACGTGAAAAATTTGACATGTACTAAATTGTAGTCCAACTAGTGGTTTTTTTTATAAATTTCTCACTTTTATTGCTTGAAAGTAATGCAAAATTTACCTGATTTACGTTAAGCATTTTTTCATGAAATTTTATGAATTTTGTTGCACGAAACTTTTTCTATTTGCTACTTGCAGCACTATAAAAGAGAATGTTATATAAAAAAGGACGTATAATGAATCTCTGATGAATTTTTGGCAACTTTTTTTATATAAGTTGCTCCTCCAGGCCTCCTATTGGTAAATAAAAATTTTTCATGCAACTAATTTCATGAAAAAAATGCTTAATGTAAATTAGGTAATTGTTAAAATTCCGTGCCTAAACTAAAATGATGGCAGTCATTTTACAAGGAAAAACATGCTGCCAGATATATTTCACGTGTTTTTCGCAATAAGAACAGGACTACTTTTGAGAATTTATTTCGCAAATATTTTATTACCAGGCTTAACGCGTCAAAATTAATACGAATTCAAAAAATTTATTTTTTGTTGCTTTAGCACGTTTAGATACATTTCGTTTGCAGAAGCAAAATAAAAATTTAAAAAATTATTTTTAGATACAATAGCAGTTTTTAAAAATAGACACATGATTGTTAATGCGTCATTTTTGTAAAACTATAAACTAGGTCTGCTGCAACTATTCATTCATTTAAGCTTCTGCCAAGTAAAAATTATAATTATTTTTACAATAAAGTATCGAAAAAATTGAATTTGTATTTAGCTTCCATTGGATTTCCAGCAATCTACTGCTACTACATCATATACAATATAATCGCAAGCAACTTTATACAACTTTTAAGCGTTAATTGTTGCAAAAAAAAATATATAGAAGAAGAAAAACTTCAATTGCAACGTTTTGCTTAAATAATAATAATAAAAAAAATTTGAGCAAGCGGCCATATATTAAAAAATTCATACACATGCACATATCTATGCATTCAAGACTAAAACATTGGACAATAATTTACGATGGTTTTCGACAAGAAAAATATCAAACCACCAAGAAATGCGAAAGGAATATGCGGCGGTGGTATAAAGTTAACAAAATTCAAAAGAAAAAAACAAATTAAAACAATTAACAAAATAAACAAATAGTCTGTCTATTTGTTTGTGGCATGAAAGAAATACATACATACACGCATACATCTGTAAATTTATTAACATATGACTTAAAAGATTAAAAATATTAAGACCCGAAAAGGTTACCTATTTAATATAAAAACAAAAACATAAAACTTTGGTGGTATGTATGTATGTATGTATGTATATCGAAAATATCGATGGAAAAATATCGATAGAGATATTATGCAGTTTCGAGAAGCTGAGGTGTTATAAAATTTTTTTAACTGACAGCACAATTTTTCAAAAACTGTCACCTAAAATAACGTTCATAGATACATATCGTCACCTTAAATGCAAACGGACGTAACTATTTTTTTTATAATCAGAAATAATTTTTAGTCAGGCTTAAGTTCAGTAATTTCAATTCTTTTTTTTTTTTATTGAATGAAATATTTTATTAATTAATGTGAGTTTCTAAAGAAGAGAAAAAAAATTAAATTAGACTTTTAAGCTGGGGGAAATACCGATATTTTTCTGTGCAGCAACGCACTTCATCAGCACCCTAGTCTATCTACTTGGGTAGAGATTGTTATTAACATCAGCTATTTAACGTAAATTCTAATGAAACGGAATATGAGAAATGATTGTTGTGTACAATTATTGATTTACCTTTGGTAAATACATATGTAAGTATCACTATTTATTTATATTTATATTTTTACAGGAGAAACAAAAAACGTTTCAATGCCAATAATAAGAAAGTGCTCTTGAAAATTTTCTTCGATATTTACTTGAAGTATGGATACTTATATGTTTTTAACCATTTATTTCTTTTTTATATACACTTAAGCTTTTATGTTAGTTACATTCTTTGCAATAAAAAAATAGATGCATTCGTAATTACGACCGTTTGAATTTCTTTAATAAAGTCGTCATTTTTGATCACAGAGGTCTAAGGGCCAAACCCACGATATCGACAACGTTCGACTTGTCGCACACTTGCATTCAAAACAAAAACAAATTTTAATATTTTGTTGTTGTTTCAAATGTAAGTGTGCGACAAGTCGAACGTTGTCGATATCGTGGTTCAGGCTGTAAATATTTGCGTGAACATGTAGTTTGATAAAATGAAGCATAATCAATCAAAAACTCTATTTTTAATTTTTGTGTAGTTACGTCCGTTTGCATTTAAGGTGACGATATGTACATACATATTAAAATAAACATAAGACTATATACTTTCAATAAAGTGATAAACAATTTTGCATTTTGTGACATCGCAATAGTGTGTCCTAGTGGCAACGTACAAAATAGATTTGTGAATTATATGATACAACTAAAAAGAACTAATTGTCCGATTTACACAAAAGAATATTCTAAAACATTAAAAATTTAATTATACATATAAAAACTACAAATTAAATTATTAATAATCCGTGGCATCACACATTTTTATGATTTACATTTGTGCCGTATGTTATGGAGATTTGCATTTCGACAATCTTATAGATTCAGAGTTGCCACCATTTATATTTAAGGAGGTCTGCACAATGATGCATTTTCGACTATCCAATATCTTTGTTCTTGTCGAACTTTTTCAATATAAATATAAAGAAGTTGCGTAGTTTTAATAAGAAAAAAAACCAATATCTAAAATTCCTATTCTGATGTAAAAAAATTTATTTTCGAGCTAAGCGGTTATTCATACAAACCTCAGAACTTCAAATAAAACGTTTCAAATTTGCTATAAAAATCGTCATAAATCGCTTAAAAAAATATGAAAAAGAAAAGGAAACTCATGGAACGTAACAAGCACCAAACTTTCTTTTGAATAACAAATATTTTAACATTTACTTTTTTCAACAATGAAATGCATATAGACAGCGCTGAACCACAAGCAAATAAATTTCAAATTACAATTTACTTCTTTCGACAAAATTTAGCACGGCCCAATTTGTACTCTTAAATAAAGAAATCAACATTTAATGCCAAAACTATTTTTCAAATTTTAATCGATTCTGATGCTGTTCCGATAATTTCGTCTTATTTAGAAATTTTTAACAAATTGCTTTTTCCATTACAATATTTTTCACATAATGTTCTTACCCACCAGTAGCGTTTAAGGTTTTAAAACTATTTATCAAAAGCATACTCACCACCACAAATCATCTTCGGCGAATATTGTTCATTTATTTAATTAACATAAATCAAGCATTAATTTTGAATTATTTCTTTTTAGTTAACAAATCTCATACCAACTTTTTAAAAAGATTATTAAATTCATTTATAAGCACTTTAAATCCAACATAATAATCATTAAAATAAATTTGTTTTCCCAGTTTGAGCTTTTTCTTTTCTCTAAAAAAAAAAATTAAATAAAAAAAAAGAAAATCACAGCCAGCCTTAGTGTTGAAGATGTTCAATGTGCACTTAATTGTGAAAACATATTTATATTTACCTTTTAGCGCACAAGTCAAGACAAACAACCGGCCTTTAATACCCGTATTCAATGTAAACGGTTTGTTAAATTCAATGTAAAGCGTGTTAATAAACATGTTTGGCTGCTTGTGTTAAAATTGAAGGGGTGGCAATAAATTTTCGAGGTGCATATGATTCCAACTAAGCTGTGTACAATAATAAAATTTTAAGGTTTTTATGGATTTGACTTAAGGCCACGACATTTAATTATAAAAAAATTTGTGGATATTTTCAAGGATATGGAAGGATATTTTTCAAAAGGACATCTTTTCATATTTTTGCTCAGGGGAAGTGAAGCAAGAATTTTTATGAAATTCTACAGAATTTTCCCTTCTCTTTGATACCAATACTGCTTTACAAATACTTTATCTTAATGTGGAAAAATAAGTTTTTAGAAAAGGCGTCCTTAAGATATGTTAAGTCTTTTACAAAGGCAAGAGCTGAGGAAACGAAAGCCCAGTTTTAATATATTTTGTGCCTGGATTAATGGATATAATTGTAGCGTACGACTGTCAAAAAATTTTTAAAGAAAACCATTTCAATACATTTTGAATGTATCTATCACACATGTCATATAGTCAGCAACAAATAATAAATTAAAATCACTTAAAATTCACTTTTCATAAAGACGTTCAACAATTCAAGAAATATGTTATTTTTTGTTCGTATTTATCACACAAAAATTTTACGACCGTCTAATTTCTATACGCATTTTTTTTTCGACATATTATTCATTATTTTAGTGCGAAACCCTCTTTATGAGTAAAAAAAATAACATCATAACATGACATACGACACACAAACCTAACATGACCTACGACACACAAACCTAAAAAGTTATTATAACATATTTTGTAAGAAACCACCTACACCTTCTTCACCATACCTCTCCCCCTATAACATTAATTTTAATGTAAACAATATTACGAGAGTACCAACACGTGGTGTAAAGTAAATGTAAACAGAGCAAAACCCAGCCGGCTTTTTAATCCAAGAGAGTTTTTTTTCAAGTGAATTTTTTTCATGTTGAAAATTCAAGTCGATAATGCAGTCAATTCATGTGAGATTGATTTTCTTTGTTTTGAACTAGTTTTATTAACAATTTTCTCTTTTTTTTAATTTTTGTATTTAATAAACATACTGTTGCTTTTTCACAATAACTTTAGTTTATTGGCATCCAAGTTTAAGCCAAGATTTCTTTGTGTCTTGTCCTCAAGCGCATTAAAATTTATCAAGCGCTTTTGTTTAAACGTCAGTCTTTGGCCGTACGTTGAGTTGTTTAAACCGTTATTTTAAAGTGAAGCGTAAAAAAGCGGGCAAATATTATTTACATATAAGTACATATGTATATGATTGAATATAATTAATGTGTGGTGATTTAAAAAAATAATCAGATATGCATACATACAAACATATATCTTGAGCAAATGCGATGAAAATATAATTTAAAAATATGAGATGCAGTTTCATATGATATGCTTGAAACATAATACATACTCGTAATAAATGAATTCGAAAAATATATCAGAATTTTTATTAATTAAAACTGTTATCAAATATAATTATAAATACAAATATGTAGCTTTAAAAAAAATTCATGTTACTGTGTTCCTCTACGTATAATGCTACGAAAAATTTTCAGTTTTTATTTTTTTTTATAAATTATCAATAGTTATCTCGAAGCAAAATGATAGTAAAATTTACTTTTTGAAATGCATAGTTAGTTTGACTGCTCTGTTGAATTGACGAAACAATAACTTGATCTAAATTTTATAACTTAAACTAAAAGTTTTATTTGTGTGTTTGAGCTTCATAAAATAGAATTTTTTTTAAAACACAAAAAAAATTAATTTCTATGATTCATGCAAACAAATAACAGAAATTACAGGTGCTCGTAATTAAAAAGAATAACAAAAAAAAAAAAAAAAAAAAAAAAAAAAAAAGATTTAGGTAAAAAATAATGACTTTTAACTGAAATGAGTCGTTTTCAAGAACCCTATTTCTTTTGATGGGTAAATGTTTACTAAACACACCCAGCGTTCGCCGAGAACAATGACTTTTTTTCAAGTTATTGATGAAGGAAAAAAATTTCTCACCGATTTTCCCAATCTATGAACAAATATATTTTAAATGGTATGTTTAATTTAATTATGGTCAATAAATGTAGTAACTGTAGAAAATTCAGTTGAAAAGTTCAAAATTTTCGAAGATGGGCACTTCCACAGTAGAGTCTACTTTTTGTCACGTTACTTTACTTGGTGACATAGCTTGTTTTTTAAAGAAAAAAATGTATGTTTTATAAACTTTTTTTGATATTGGTTTAGAACGTAGTTAGCTCTACATTTAGTAAAAGATTTAACAAATCGAACAGCATTGCTCTAAACTACAAGCTTAATTGTTTGGTAACGTGAAAATTACGTTACGCATTTAGATTTTGTTTAAAAATTATACCATTTAGCATTTTGTGTAATACAAAAAAAAAAAAAAAAAACATTCTTCATATACTATTTATGATTCGATTAGGCTAAAGTTAGTATCGCTGTGTTTATTTTGTTTCGCTCATTCATCAGGTAACGGCGCATCAGTGTTTTTCGATGTATACTGCTGCCATTTGTAGTCAAAGGCTGCTTCGTTTTGTATAAAAATAATGGCAAAACCAAAATTTTTTGTAATTTAATAATTTATATAAGTACATATTTCTTTTATTAAAACCAAATTGAAAATGCTACTATAATATTTTTTGAATTCTACATACTTTTATTTGTCTGAATAATTATGTGCCATACAGTAAGGATTGAGCAAAAATCAATTAATGTTAAGCATGACTTGTCGTTGTTGTTTTTCCACACAACACAGATGATTCAGTTTTTCATTTTATTATATAATTATAAATGAAGGACACTTGCATATCACATACATTTTATTATTGAATTAAAATTTTTATTTTATTTTTCACATAAAATCTACTTTTCAGCATTGCACAAAAAGTAAAACAAATATATAAAAATAAATTGCAAATTCAGTTGTGACATGATCTTAAATCATAGGAAAAAATATGTAAAGTTGTCAAAAAAAAACTTCTAAAATGAATAGAATTCTTTATGTTTTGACAGCTCGTTTTCTATAACAAAATATTGGCTGTTTTATCAACGCCTATTCCGAGTTACATGTCTTCCTCAACACATAAACGAAAATAGGAGTACTCCTGCTTAATGCTCATGTTTTTACATTAAACTATCTATCGATTTTGCTTTTTGACCGACTGTATGACATGTTTTTTCACGTATCCAGAATTATTGTTCATTGAGGAAAGTAAAAAAAGTTTTCGCTTCGCGTAAGCATTGACTTGAGTTTTGCCATAAGAATTCAAACAACAAGCTTTTTAAGCTTCTTTTTCTACATATTTATATGAGTTACTAAAATTTACTCTGACACCATTAAATTCGAAATACCGTTGATAGAATCAAATTAAATAGAATTTAAAAGCGAAAACAAGTTTTCTGATTTAATCACTATAAACAACTTTAATATTATCAAATTAACGCATATAAAAAAAATTTACAAAAACATGAATTCTTAGAGAAAAAGTTCACTTTCTAAACAGAGCTATAACAGAGAAATAAAAAGAAACTGAAAACAAAAAACTAATATAAAAAAATATCTCAGCTCAATTCAATAAAACGTCGTTTAAATTATTATTTATTTTTACCATAAACAAATAAACGTGGTTAGGCCGTAATATACATGCAACGTAAAAACTATTATATGCATAAAAGTTAAAAAAAGATGCCTATTTTATTAAGTAATAAAAAAAATTAAATTAATAAAAAATAAAAATTTTCGCTTTTTTTGAACTTTGCAGTAATCATGTTCTCTTCCAAATGTCAAATATATTTATATTACAACGAATATATCCGTTAAAAAATATAAAAAAAATATAATTAAACACGAAAACAAAACACAAGAGTATTTTCGCAAAAAACGGCAACACTGCAATTTATAGCAACTAACAGCCTTATTTATAAAACTTAAAAAGTCTTTATAAAGATTTTTTAAAACAAATTTTCATACAAAATTTTTCTTAAAAAGCCTTTATAAAGCCTTTTTATGTTTTATAAACAAGGCTGTAAAATAATAACAGAGAATTGATTATTTTTAAAAGTAAGAAGCAGAATTAGAAAAAGAAAACAAAAACAAACAAACCGTCTGAATTGGTAACGCACGCACACACCCCACACCTTCGAATACCATTTACAAAGAAGTATGATGGCTGCGGTCAATTGGTTTTGTTTGGTGTTGGCATTCGGTAAGTAAAATAAAACAAAAAACATCTTATTAAATTAAATTACATGCAATTAAAAAAATTAAGAAACAAATGTTTGGATCTAACTAAATATTGCAATAGAACGAGAATTACAACAACATGACTTAAAAGCCAAAAAAGTGAATATTTAGCGCTCATTAATCAATTAAATCATTTACTTCAATATAGAAAAGAAGTTAGGCGTGGTAGTTATAAAACGTGGATCGTAAATGTCTACATACATTCCACATACATTTTTATTTGAAAAGAAACAAAAACCTGTTCTCCTTAGATTTATATTTATTAATGACAAATCACCTTTCTAGTTTTTAATAAACAACATTATTTCATTATTTCTGTGAGTCGGAAAACATACATATTTTCGAGGAAAACCATTTTTAACGTATGAACGTTAAACTAAACTAAACTTTTTATTAAAACATACTTTTTGGTATAATTTGGGGCTAATTAACATTTTTGTTTTCAATTAAATTTTAGTCTTTACAAATCTTCTTCTCTTTTTTACATTCACTGGGGACAGTAAGTGGTAGAATCACGATATTGTTTTTCCTTCGAGGGGAATAAAAGTTTTAGGGGATCAAAAATAACATTAAAATTTCCATAGCCAACCCCACAGATTATGGCAAAAGGTATTTTGCTTAAGAGAAGTTCTAAAAATATGTGTAATATTTTCATACATAAACTCTCTTGAAATTTCATTTCAGTTGCCATTACAAATTTTTTATTTTATTAACCTATTTGTTTTATTAAATAAAAATAATTATTTTTGCATATTCAAAAATGTTTCGTATTTCTGTCAATAAAACATTTCTGTCCGAAGACTTTGCAAATGCACTGTAGCAACTTAATCTAGTTTATAAATGTTGTATGTTGAATTATGGTAGAATCTCCAAACAACTATCAGTTTGATTTGGTAATTTGAATTTTGACATTTGATTTCTGTAAGAACCAATTCGCTATTTTTTATATTAATTTTGCGTTTTCTTTAACAACGCCAATGGATTTTTATTTTATTAAATCTTCAAATGAATAAAATTAATTTTGTGCAAAAAGTTCAATTAAAATTTTAATTTAAAAAACAAAGATTTGCCAAAAATTGTTTAACGAACTTCCTTAAATGTTTATGAGCAATTTAATTAATTAGAACAAAAATTAAAAATTTTAAAAACCCCCGACTTTTTTCAGAAAAGATGTTATATCTTCTAAACCGCTGGACCGATTTTCTTCAAACATAGCTAAGAACCCTCTCGATCAAGTCATCTTTCAAAGAGACAAAACTAAATGAAAATCGGTCCGGCCTCTACGTGGACACGGACAGACACACAGACACACACTACAAACTTATAACACCCCTTTTTTTAGTCGGGGGTTAAAAATGATTTTCTTTAAACCAATCGTATTTGTTACAAAAAACTATTTCTAGTAATTTAAAATTATATTTCGTTCCTGTAAACTATTTGGCGATACAAGTCAATTTCTCACCAGCAATGGGTGCATAATAAACTAAAGAACTAAAAGTTTACATTTTTTTCAAGTTTTACTAAATATTCAACAAATAGCTAATAAAATTGTTTAAGGCGTTTATAAAACACACATTAACAAATTAAAAAAAAAAAAAAAAAAAAAACAGCAACAATAAAATGGGAGATAAAAATTTATGTGGTTTTGTCCAAATTTTGATTTTTTCTGTCATTTGGACTTAAAAGGTATATGGAACGTTAAATTAAATACGAAGACATATGGCGACCAGCAAAGTTGTTTCTTTTCTAAACTATTTGATTTGTGTTTAAGGTGATTGGAAAAAATTCCAAGTTTTACCATAAAAGTTTGCCCAACCGAATATGAAATTTTAACACAATTTCATTACCTTTGTACATACATACTAGGGTGATCGACTCGGTTTTTCAACCGGTTTTTTCACAATACGGTTGTCGGTTTTTTCAAAATGTTGATTTTTCGAATGTCGAATAGTCCGGTTTTTTTTACAATTTAAAAACCGGCTGAGTCGAATACTTTATGATTTGTATATTTTGCAATAAAATTAGTTTTTACTATGTTAAAACTTAGACCAACGTGTTCTGTTGATTTTCCGAAGTTTTTTTTTCAGTATAAATGTTCTAAGCGTTTTTGAGTATGGCAACACTTACGGAAGCATAAAATTTAAGCGAAATTATTTAATGAGGTGGTATCAGAGGCGATTTAAATTGACCTTATGGTGTGCAATGGATGTTAAAATCCATTTGCAAAAAGTGTTCTTTAGTTTTTTTTTAACATTTTGCTTCATATTTTATATTGAGGTCAGCGTGAACATATTAGCTTATTTTGCGCTAAATATAGCTTATTTTTTTTTTTTTTTTTTTGATTTAGCTTCAAAATTTTCATTTAGCTCTTAGCTTATTTTTTAGCTTTTTCTAAAAATTCATAAAAAAGTTATAAGAATGGTAATTTTTTACTGCCTTATTCATAAAAAATATTTCAGGTTTATTAAGCGCTTATTTGACATATTGCTATGGGATATGTGAACTATTTTTTCTAATAAAGCAATTTTAAATCAAAACTTTTGTATAATAATTTTCTTACTTAGAAAACCGGTTGACCGGTTTTTCCTGAATTGTAGGAACCGAAACCGGGGTTTCCATAATTTCAAATATTCGAACTATTCGAAAACCGGTTTCTGGAAAAAGTCGAATAATCGATCACCCTAATACATACATACACACTTCTTTAAGGTAATTAATGTATGGACTTCACCCGAAATGGAGGCTTCGCCGTGATTATGTGTTCATGGCAGGTAACCATATTAATCTTGGCCACATGTTCCTTGATATCAAGTAAAGTAAATCTTTGTAATTTTTCGTTATTATATTTAGTTATAACAGATATACATACATACATACATATGGGCATTTCCACCGAAATGTCCAGCGACACCAAAAATAAAAAAAAGTTCTTGAAAATAGTTTATTTTATCAGAGATATTTGAGAGCAACTTTTTTTCAATTTGATATTTCTTTTGCTTTTTTTGTTTTGATAAACGTTCTTGAAGAGAGGCATTATTCATTGACTTTTGCTGAGTGTACAGAGAGTTAAAAAAGAATGTACAAGAAAATATGAGATTGCAAATAACTGTAAATTTTTTGCTTTGCAAAATCGAATATTTCGATGTCACGTGCGACATTGGCAAATAACATTTGTTATTAGCGCGTCGAAACCACGTATAGAGAAGAAAACAGAGATATGTAATACAATTAAAATATTAAAAAAATTATTGAAATATATAAAGACTTGGTACCTATTTAAAGTTGGACACGTGAGACATAATAAGTGTTATATTAAAAAAAAAAAAAAAAAAATACATACATATATACGAAAAAAAATTATTGTTGTTATTATGTTAAAATAATGGTTTTGCTTTTGTTATATATGATTTATATATCTTTTTAGTTCAATTATAATCATAGTCGCACGTGACAATTATTTTTATCAGGAAATTTATATTGTTTATACTGCCAGCGACTGTTTCTCATGTTAGATGCGGCTGAAAGCGGGTGCAAACATTTCTAAGCCAATACGCCATGCTGCCAGTCCCAGTTCTAGGATCAGATGCGGAAGACAAATCAACTTCTTATCTTAAACCAATTGATTACCGAAACCCCAATAAGATTGTATTTACTACTTTGCGCATATTGTAAAATAAAAACCCGTTCGACATCATGGAAATGCCCACATGTGTATTCTTTTTAAGTTAATTAACAAATTAAAATATATAAAATAATTTTCTCAACATGTATGTATTTAATATGTGCCCTTAATTATGAAAGTGGTCTAAGTCATATATTTCTCTGGTCGAGATATTTAGTATATTACATATGAACAAATGAAAAATTATGGAACATGTTAATTTAGAGTTCTTCTAGTCTCGATTAATATAAATTTATTTAATATTTTTTAAATATTTATTAAAAGTTTTTTTAAGATTTATTTAATATTTCGCAGCAAAAATGCATATGACGTAGACCATTTTCATAATTAAGGGCATATATGTATTACTAAATCTGTCTCTGTTTCGTTTGTTTTAAATAACTAAGAAGACAAAAAGAAAAACAAAACAAAAAACAAAAGAAAAAAATAATAAAGAAAATAATAAAATAGAAATCGAGAAACAAAATTTTCTTTTACTGCTAAATTTCATTTGCAAACGGTCTGAGATACTCGCATAATAAAAAAAAGATAGAAATGCAATGCCACATAGTTTTTGTTGTTTGTTATTACTGCTTTTAAGTCATTTGTTACGAGAATTCTTTTTTTTTACTATTTCTTGCCTTCACCCGTGTTTTTGGTTTAAATCATATTGTGCAAAGTTCGTTTTATTGCGGTTTGCCCGAAGGATCTGTCAAAATCTAGAGCAGATTTTGTAATTTCTTTGTGTGTACAGTTTAATTTAATACATATCAGGAAAGCAATTTATAACTGAGATTTTATCACCTCAGGCTATTTTTAACAACAAACAGGCTATTGCGAAGTAGAGTTGATTTTTTTTGCGGATTTATCGACAAAAGTTCAATGGAAATCGTACAAAGTTGTAAAAAAAAATACAAAAATAAACGAACTTTTAGCAGTAACTGTTAAATTGACCTTTAAAAATGTAAAAAGAGACGGCAGTGTTAATTTTTATACAGCCCCTATTACAGAGGAAATATGCATTTTTGATAGAAATGCTACATATTAAAAAAAAATAATAATAATAAAAATACTGATTTCCGAATTTTTGTATATCGAGCCTTATTTTCGATTTTATCGTAAGCGACAAAAATTTAATTTTTCAGGAGAAGGTTTTTTTTAAAATATTCAAACTTGCTTTTGTACGTAAATTGTCGATTACGATAGAATTGTAAAAGTTATCAACAACATTGCCGTTTTGATAATTCTAAACCATGGGTAGGCCTATCAAATTTTAATTTCAATAAAAAAGTACAGTACATGTTATCGAACATGTCGCTTCCCAGCAAAAAATTACACATTACCATTAGAACTACTTGCCATATAATGACTTACTTTTCTGATTGCCAATTTTCATTACTCGCTTACAAATCACATTACCTAAAATTACAAAAAATGACGTGCAAGTTGCTAAATGAATAGAATGATTTTTTTAGACGAAATAGATTACGTGAAATGTTGACAAATAAAAAAAAAATGTAAGTACTTCTCAAGAAACGATTATTTTAGTCTCACGCCTTGTTAAAATCATTAAGTTGGTAATCCACTAGGGAAGTGCTTCCACCAAAAATGCTTAATTCCAAACTCGATTACCTTTTTTGAAATTTTTTGCTGGGTTACGATAAAATCGAAAAAAGGCTCGATATGTAGTTTGGTGTTTCTCTTCTCGAGAGAGAAAAAAACAGAGAACTAATTCTGTTCGGAACATTTTCAGCTTGAATTGGTTCAACTTTAATTTTTGTCCGGACAAAATTGAACTGTACTGCCAGCTATTTTAATTTAACAGACAAAGTTGAACTGAGATGCCACATCGCATTATTTTTATGTACAGCACAGGCTATAATTTTATTATTTTTTTTTTAACTTATAATCTGTTTATTAAACAATTAAAAATATGTGTGTGACAGCAGCAAATTATAATCATCTGCCACTGTGCTGTCACACTGTAAAATTAAATCGCTTCGTTTAATACGTATTTCACACGGCAGCTTAGATTTTCCCAATAGTTTGTACGAAAAGGTAGAAATCCTGCTTTAAAAAACGTAATATTAGTTGCTTCTAAAGTACTAATAAGCGCACCTTTTTCTTATTAAATTACTCCTATTAAAAAACTTTACTGCATCATGATATAAATATATTTTGGCAGAATGGAACTCACCTCTGCGATTCGCAAAGAAGGGTATTGTGTGTTCCTTTGGGATGCCACCTATATAAATCTAATTCGTGGACTGATTCTTACGACAATCGATTTGTCTTAATCACAGGGTGTCCCTGTGGCTGAGTGGTAGCGATGCTAGCCTCTCAGTCTAGAGGTCGTGGGTTCGATTCCCACCAGAGACCCTGGGTGTATTCCGCAGACAAGCTAATAGCTTCGCAGGTCGTGTTTGTTTAAAAAGTAGTCAAGTGAATACGAAAAAATAAAAAGTCGGCGAACTACATATGTATATGAAAATGGGTTTGATTCTTCGACATGTATTTTAAAATCATCTTTAGGTTGCTTTTATGGTTTTTTCATTCTGAATGGTGATTTAGTCGGGTTTTTTATTTTTCATCGGTCAATAACAAACATTATAAAAATTCTACAAAATTAATTTGAACACGTGGAGAAATTTGAACACGTGAGAATTGCAGTTTGAATAACCAAATCAACCAATGAATGTTAAATACTTTTATTTGCTTTAAATTTATTTTATTTAAATTTGTTGTTACTAATCAACTGGTAAAATAGTAAAAGTCATTGACTTTTTAACTGGTCTTGCCTCATTGGTAAATTGTTGTTTTGTTGTAGTTTGTCTTTTTTTTTGTTAATTTTATTTAAAACGTTTGATCATGATTTTCATTAAACGTAAACCTCTAATTAATGGACTTAGCTTTTGGCTTTTATTATTTCTTTATTCCTTATTTTGTTAAAAAATTTGCTTATGTTTTAGGCTCTTGCTATAACTTACTTTACAAACCCAATTAATTAATAAATTCATGTTAACATGATTAAAAATAAATAATGGGCGTTTGACGTTTATGTCCAAAAATTTATTTTATATTTTGAAATTGCTTGTTTAAGTACGACCGTTATTTACAATCAATAAGACAATTTCCCTCCCGCTTAAGGTGAACAAAAAAAACGACTCTTGTTGCAAAGCCGTTGAGTTGAGTTGGCTTGCGTCAACAACTAGACATTAACATTAACATAACTTTTAGTAATTTAATTGATTGCGTTAAACTGCTTTTCCTAACAAGTGGAACTTGTTGTTGTGTTACACTTTTACTTTGTTTTTCTTCTTGTTTTTTTTTTGCTTAAGCTTTTCATTTTTGGCTTCTGCTGAAGAAAAAAAAATTTAATAAATGTTGTCTCCTCAATGTTCAGCTTGGCGGCAACTTGTTTTAGAAACTATAACGAGATTATTATAAGTTTCTTTGAAAATGCCACCTTGTCTTTTATCAACATTTTTTTTTTTTCATAAACTTGCCTGGATGGAAATATAAATTTCATACATATGTATGTACATACAATTATTTTTCTTGTGTCTGTTATTTTCTTTGACGATTTATCTTTTTTTTTAATTTTTCTTAAACTCCTTTCAGTTTTCTTTCTTTTGATTTCAAGATCAATGTTAATTGCACAAAAAAAAGTGAAATGAAAATGGAAAATACTAAAACTTTCCTATTAAGGCGGCAACTGGAACTGCTCTGCGAGGCTTTTACCATTGATTATTTTAATTCAATAATTATATAACATGACGTAGGTGAAAAAATTCAATTTCAGCTTTGTAATTGCAAACCACAACAAATTTAGTCTGCTGGTGTAATAATGAGAGAGTGTCATAAGAATAGGAAGACTTTTTAGCATAAATTACCAATATGTTTCTTTCAATACGTTTGGTTTGTTTCCTCATCGAACAGACAGACATTTGCAGCTATGCAAGTTTCTGGAGATTTCAGCAACTCTAATACTTTTTTAGGAATACATAGATACACAAGACAAGTGCACAGTTGACAATAATAAAAAATTATTTATATGATCATTAGCTCTCTTATGGCTTTGTTTACAAAATTTTATTGCTCATGTAATGTAATTATTAATCCGTAGTTTATACAATAATTTTGTGCACATTCACTTGCTCATGACAACAGCGTCATTATTTTCAAAATATAAAAGCTGTGGCAACATTGTAACCGTAAACATGACTATTTTTGTGGAATCGAAATTATTATACAGTAGATAATCGATAATTTGAAACCATAGGCTACAGAGACCAGCAGTTCATTAAAATTTTTGTGGATTTTCTATTTCGAACCTTCACAAAAACAACAATTTCTCAAATCAACATCAAAACCAAAAATCAATTAAAAATTTAACTGTGTCAATCAATCTTTTTGATTAACTAAATTTTTTAACAAAACTGTAATTGATTCAATTCAATTTTTAATTAAAAATCAATTTGGCTTAAAAAGCGATACGAACTTTAGCCTGTTAAAAATCATAAATATAGAAACAAATGGAGTTCGAATAATAATTAAAATAAACTAAAATTAATAGCCATGGGCCTGTGGCAAAAATTAAATAAAAATATACTTAATAGTAACAAACCAAAAAAGTTTGTCTTAAGTAGAACAAAAAATAAGCAAATTAACTAACATGTGTATAATTAGTAAAAGAACAAAACGACATTGGTAAGACTGTTGTAAATATAGAGATGGTAAAATTGAGCTTACAATACAAAAAAAAGCTTTCAGCAAATTGAGATACGATGAATCAAAACAATTCACATATTCCATTTGCAATAATGCTAAGTATATAAAGCAGAAATCTACATCAACTGACACCACACACAGTGGACCAAACACAAAAGAACGCTGATGATGAAGGTTTAGTGGCCTTCGAAAACGGCTGGCTGTTCCGTTCAACTATGTGTTGTCAGAATATTTACAACTAACTTTGGTGTTATTTGTTCATTAATAATTATCACATGTAATTTGGCTTAAAAAGCGATACGAACTTTAGCCTGTTAAAAATCATAAATATAAAAATCAATTAAATTTTTAAACAAAAGTTTATTAATTGATTCAATTAAAATTTTAATTAATTATATGTATTTTTTTAAGTAAAGGTGTTAATTGTAAACAAAATTTTTCAGTATTTGTCGAAAAATGGCATTGCGTTAAAACTTCCTGAAACATCAGAAAAAATTAATGAAATTTTGGACTAACTCAAAATTAGCTTATCTTGACTTAAGCACTTTTCCTTTTTTTGTCATAGAATTTATAGAAACTAATACAAATCGCCTTTTTTTAACTCGAACACAAGCAGATGAAAAAAAGTTTTTGAGAAATTAAAATTATCAAGTAAGTGCATTAGTATTATTGACAGTAGACTGTATAATTTTTTATTTCAATTAAATTTGTTTACATTAAAATATAAAAATCTGGTTTTGAACAAAATATATATGTATATAAATTTAATGCACTTTAAATTTCAGGCAAATAAAAAATTAAAACTTAATTTCATACAAAATTGTTGTATTATATTCATTGCACCATTATTTTGCAGTGAACACCCAATTTAGCTACGTCCAGTCCAATAAAGTATGCTTGAAACGGCAGCGCAGTCTTCATTTCAAATTTTTGTTTAAAACGAATTGAAATTTTCTATAAAAATCCAGGCTTGTTTCTTTTAATAAACATCTTTTTTTATTATAAGCTAATAAAGAAATTTCAATTGTTTCACTCTGTTACATTTTTATAAAACATAAATTTTGCTACTGGAAATCTTGCAAAGAAAATAACTAAAGTATAATTTGCAACAATTAAAAATTAGAAATTTTGTAATTTATGAGCGCATTTTTACACAATAATAAAAAGCAAAAGTGATATTTTATTTACAGAATACATTTTTAACCCCCGACTAAAAACAGGGGTGTTATAAGTTTGTAGTGTGTCTGTCCGTGTCCACGTACAGCCCAAACGGCTGGACCGATTTTCATTTAGTGTTTTCTGTTTGAAAGATGACTTGATCGAGGGGGTTCTTAGCTATGTTTGAAGAAAATGGGTCCAGCCGTTTAGAAGATGTAACATCTTTTCTGAAGAAATTCGGGAGTTTTTTAAAATTTTTAATTTTTGTTATTATTTAATACATTAAACACATTCACTACAGCAGGCTACATGGCTGCACGACTACATGTTTACATTCACTGGGATTGATAGCGGGGAAAAATTTCACGGGAGATTCATGATAGTATTTGTCCCTTTTGGGGTGGAATGAAAATTATATGGGAACGAAAATTTCACTTGTTATTCACCATAGGGGTGAATAACTCTCTGCAACACCTTTTTGGATGGAGTATGAACTTCTTTGCAGCATATATTTATATTTAAAAACTCCTCTGTATACTTAAAAACATTTAATTTGAGACCCAAAATTTGTTTTTCTTTATTATTAATCTTCCTTTTTTACATTCAGTAGGGACTGACAGCGAGAAAAGATAACGGGAGATTTAGTATGGAATTTTTCCCTTAGAGGGGAATAAAAATTTATTGGGAATTAAAAGTGCACTTTTTATTCAGGATAAGGTTGAATATTTTCTTTTTCGCCAAATGCGGACTTTTTCCTTGATTTCATCAGCTAAAAACATTGCAATAAGTTAGCATAATACTAGCCGTTCCTTTTTTTTTAAGATAATCAATCAAATTTGTCTCACATCCCAAAACAACAGACAAATTACCCTTGCCTGCAGAATGCACTGTCTTCGTCTTCTTTGGACACAATTCTCCCATTCCAGACCACTGGTGGTTTGACTGTTTCTTAGTCTCAGGTGTGAAGTGGTGAACTCATATCTCATCCATGATTATAAATCGATGCAAAAACTCGGCTTGCATGCGATGAAACATCGCTAAACACTCTAGTGAAACATCTTTACGATGCACAGTGGAGGATTTTGGAAAAAAAAATTGGAAATAATTCTGCAGTTTCTAAACAGGTTGTCCGATTGATATGAAATTTCATACAGCATTTGAGGAAGTGTGGCAAATCTTAAATCTGGAATTTGGACTATATATCTTTAAAGGGGACGGAGCCACAATGCCCCAAAGTGGGCAACCTCGGGTTAATGATAAATGCGAACCGATGCCTATTTTTAATCTGGTAATAACAAAAATTAAAAATTTTAAAAACCCCCGACTTTTTTCAGAAAAGATGTTATATCTTCTAAACGGCTGGACCGATTTTCTTCAAACATAGCTAAGAACCCTCTCGATCAAGTCATATTTCAAACAGAAAAAACTAAATGAAAATCGGTCCAGCCGTTTGGCCTGTACGTGGACACCGACAGATACACAGAAACACAGACACACACTACAAACTTATAACACCCCTTTTTTTAGTCGGGGGTTAAAAAAGAAATTTTTGCTAGTAGATTTTCCTATCCAAGAGCTAAAAGAAAGTATGCTACATGTATGGGTTTTCACTTACAGTTTAGGAAATATTCTGGAAATAAAATAAAAAATTTAGCTTTTTTCCAATCTTGGTCCACTATTCTGCAAAAGAGAAGTCAAATCTTATCCGATTTGAAAAAAGAAACTTATTTTAAATTTAATACAAAATATTTATTATTTAAAAAAAATGTTTAACAAAAACAAAATTAAGTCAAAAGTTTTACGCAAAATAAATTAAAATTTTGAAAAAAAAAGTCGATTCTTCAGTTTTTTTTTTTGCAGAAAAAAGTGTGTTAATTATTTCGCTATTATAAAATTTTTTTTTGCAAAAATACCAATTCCATATTTATACTTATTTAAAAGGTAATTATAAGAAATATTACTGATAAATTTTTTGTTCAAAAATTTCGTTACTGAAGGAATCAGATCGTTTCGAAAGATACCTATTTTTGCTATAAATATCAAATGTAAGGACTATTTTCTCGAATTCAAAAGCTGGAACCAAAAAATTTGTCATGCTGCCTTAAGACACTACATGTTTTTAAGTATTTCTAAAAATATTATCTGCGCCCGGAGAAAGATAACCCAGATACAGCAAAAATACTGAAAAAATCCTGTTTTTTGGGATTTGCGATTTTTTTGGGAATTACTGGCAACTCAAAACAAATTCGTAATATTTTTTTTTTCTGTGTATTAATTGCATCATTTTCCACCTAAAGCCTGGTATTCTGTTCACAATTTCGTGCGAAATGCTGTCAAACTACATATAAAAGTATTTGGTATGAAATATTTGCGAAATAAATTCGCAAAAGTAGTATTCTGTTCTTGTTGTGAAAAGCACGTAAAATCATGTCTTTCCATGCAAAATTAGTCTGGCATCATTTTAGTTTAGCTGCGAAACAACATGAGCAGTGCTTTTCTCGCACAGAATTTTAACAATGTTGCATACTTTCAAGCAATAAAAGCGAGAAATTTATACAGGGCTATCATGAATAAAATTCTGCGTGAAATTTTTCCCGGGGAACAATTCCAATTAATAGCAAGTAATAGGGAAAACAAAAAATTCTAATTGGAAAAGGGGGAAATTTCACGCGGAATTTTATTCATGATAGCAATGATAAAAAACCGCGAGTTGGGCTACATTTAGTATATGTCAAATTTTTCACGCGAAACAATCAATGGTGCTGAAAATTGTTCACAACTTTGAACAGAGTACCAGGCTTAAGGTGAAATTTTCAGCCGAAAATATTCATAAATACGAATTTTATAGCATTCCTTTGTGTAAGACCACTGTCTTTAAGGGAACTCTTCTTCATATATTGTAAGCAGATGCAGGTAATTAAAAGAAAATTAATACATATTTCATTTTTTATTATTCCAGCTAACTTGGATCACTTATATTTATATATAACAATAGAATTATGTATGTACATATGTCTTAACTAACAAAACTGACAATTAAATGTTAACATTTGTATTGTTAAATTTTTTTTTTGGCTTTTTTATTATTATTAAAGAACTAAATTACAGTTAACTTAAAAATAATCCCAACTAATCATAAGAATTGATGGTTGTTTGGTGGTTTTCTAAATACTGTTTGTGTTTTTTCATTCCATTTGTTGACAATTCATATTTTTTCAAGGTAGTTCACAAATTGTTTTGAAGAAACTTAATGCAAAATAAGATATTTATGCAGATGCTCTTTTAAGGTTCAGAGATATAAGTTACATTAACATTAAAATATTGATAAGTGGTTAATAAACATACACATATTGATTCATGAAAAATAGTTTTGAGATCAAGCAATTCAAAGAATTTATAACATTTAGTTACAAAGTAAACACAAAGTTCTAGTTTTTTTTTTAATGCAAATAAATCAAAAACTTTATAGTTCTTTTACCGATAAATATAAATACTACTTCAGTGTACGTTTTAATTTCTAATAATTTGATATGTGTAAATGCAAAAATGTATGCCAGTTGGCAAATCAGTTTATTTTTATACAAGCACAGCTGAAAATGTTTTAACTTTCTGTGGTAATAAGGAAAAAGTGCTCAAGTCATATTTTAATGTTTTACAGGAGAGCACTTTGAAGCTTTCAAGTCGATTTTTAGAAATTTATTTCTTTTATTTGCCTGTGTGTCTGTGTATCTGTGTGTCTGTCCGTGTCCGTGTCCATGTACAGGCCAAACGGCTGGACCGATTTTCATTTAGTTTTTTCTGTTTGAAAGATGACTTGATCGAGAGGGTTCTTAGCTATGTTTGAAGAAAATCGGTCCAGCCGTTTAGAAGATATAACATATTTTCTGAAAAAAATCGGGGGTTTTTAAAATTTTTAATTTTTGTTATTTTTAGCAAACATCGTTCTACGCACTGTAAATAATAAATTCAAGTTGAAATATACCAAAGTAAATATAACCTATTATTCCAAATTAGATTGGAAGTCTAAAGCCTGGATGATCACACGATCGTAACAATGTACAAAATTTTCGTCGGCTTACTGCAATAAAGTCATCGATACTAGGTACGCTTTTTTTATAACACTCTTTTCTCTAGCGTTGCTATTAGCAGCTAGAAAAAGTTTGGTACGACAAATTTCTGAAACAGCGAACTTTGATTGCGCTCCCATAAACTGAAATCTTTCTCATCTAACTCTTAACTTATATTAGATATAAGCAATTAAATTGAAATGCAAGTAATTAATACTACCACTAATGAAAACAAAAGTTAAATGTAGCAATAGGTTTTCTTAATATTTAAAACCATATGTAACGCCACCTTCTTGCGAGTTATTGCCAAAACAAAACTAAATAAAATATAAAACGAAAAATTCGATACAAGAAAGTGATATGGAAGAGACATATTTTGAATTGAAAATTCCAAACGGCATCTAAAGAAGCCGACCAACAACAAACAACCTGCCAAGCCAAACGAACGTCAGGCACGCTGACACACATTTCGAAAAAAAAAGACTCTGCAAAATAGAGGCACGAAAATTTAGAAAAGTATGTAAGTGAAATAAATTATATGTATTTCTGTGAGCAGTAAGTATGAATAGTACGAGTAAAAAGGGTACGTACCAGACGACGACATATTGTTGTCTAACATGCTGATTATTAAGATGATGTTTATTATGGTCACAATGACTTCTCATGCGTATCTATTGTTAAGCCTTTCAACAAATTTCTATAACTCATTCACTCTATACATATTTTAGTTAATTGTTGCAAATATGTATGTATATAGATTTACAAAAAGAGGGACGGACGGGCTGATATGCCGATATGTAGATATATTTTGCATTACACATGTATACGAGTATTTTTGTAGGTGATATAAGAAATATCATAAAAATAGCAACGAATACAACAAATACAGTTTTATGTCATAATTACTAAAAAATATAAGCAACAACTTGTAGTAACTATGTATATTGAATTACAACAAATAAATTAATATTAAGAAAGAAACTGATATTTCCCTGAGAAAGATTTCAATACACAAAATAGAATGTGTGTGACACTAAATTCACTAAATTCACATAGAAGAGAAGTTTAATAATTGCAACAGAGAAATTTTGTCTTGGCCACAAGTAAAATTTCATTTTAATAGATTTATGTTTAAAATGCAGACGAGTATTTTTTCTTTTCATTATAATAAGTCAAAACCACTCACAACTAAAAAAAAATCGCAAATTTTTAGGAAAACGAATCAAACCTAATCAAAAATAAAGACAACCATCCTGAACAAATATAACTAAGTGAAAAAAAATCTAGTTCTATGAGGGAAATGCCCACATATCGATTTGGCCTCCGAAATACGAGGGTGGAACATTAACTCAGTGTCTTTTTGAATTTTCCGCCTCTTGATTGAAATGACAACACTGCTCCTGTCAAGAGGCAACTGTCAGTTGACTGCTGTCTAAATTTGAACATTTAATTTGTGTTTGGCAGCCGTTGATAACAGACTACCTCGTCTTTTGAAAAGAAAATGGAAAAAGTGAATTTCGTGTGCTCACTAAACATTATTTTTTGCTAAAAAAAAACCGTCCATCAAACCAAGGAAAAGCTCGATAAATACTATGGGGACTCTGCACCATCGATTTCAATGATAAAAAAATGGTTTACTGACTTTCGTTGTGGTTGCACAAGTACAAATGACGCTGAACGTTCTGGACAGCCATTTGAAGTCAGTAAACCCGAAAATATTAAAAGAATCCACGATTTGGTGTTGACCGATCGAATAGTAAAAGTACGTGAGATTGTTGATGCCATAGACATTTTATATGGCAGTATGGTTACGATTTTAAATGATCAGCTGGGTTTAAGAAAGTTGTCTACAGCATGAGTGCAGCGTTTGTTCTCAATTGACCATAAACGTAAACGTGTGACAACTTCAAAATATTGTTTGGAGTTGTTTAACCGCAATTCGAATGACTTTTTGCGGCGTTTTGTAACTGTGGATGAAATATGGATCCACTACTATACTCCGGAGACCAAGCAGCAATCTAAACCTGCTCCGCAGAAGGGCAAGGTGAGTTTGTCAATCAATAAGGTGATGGCAACAGTTTTTTTTGGGATGCACGCGCCATAATCCACATCGATTATCTTCAAAAGGAAAAAACAATAAACCGCGAATATTATGTATGCCAACTTATTAGACCGAATTAATGAGCATTTAAAAAGAAAACGACCCCATATGACAAAAAAAAAATTCTTTTTCATCAAGATAATGCGCGAGTGCACACGTGTGCAGTCTCAGTGGCAATCCTCTATGAATTGGGCTACGAATTGGTACCCCATCCGCCATATTATCCGGATTTAGGGCCTAGTGACTACTTCCTATTTCCAAACCTAAAGAAATGGCTCGGTGGAAAGAGATTTAGCTCCAACAATGAAATTATTGCCTATTTTAAGGAGATCGAAAAATCCTATTTTTTTGAAGGGATACAAAAACCGGAGAAACGTTGTAGTAAGTGTATGGAGTTAAAAGGAGATTATGTTGAAAAATAATTTTTTTGTTTTGCAAAAAATAACTGTGTTTCGTTCAAAAAGTCACGGCCACAAAAATGCCTTTTTTTAATTTAATAATGCAAAATAATTCGGCATTTTGTATTTTATCTTGTGTAAAAATTTCATATAAATAGTTTTTTGAGTTGTGACACTTTTGAAGCAAATGAGCAATATATACTTGTATGTAGTCTGATAACCACAATACCATTTCCCTTCTTGACTTCTTGGCATCGTACAGTCAGGTAAATATAGTTCGGGAACAGAAATAAAACAACTTTGGATGTCTTGGACATACAAAACTCCCAAGTATTCAATCTTCTTTTGAGCGATATTTTTAAAAACTCATTATTGACGAGCGTGCGTAGTAAAATAATCGGTTGTAATGTCAAAGTCAAAGTAATGTAAATTTTTTTTAAATTAGCATTTCAAATTAAGGTACATATATTGATTTTCACCTTTAATTTTACCTGCACAAATAATTGGATGGACTTGTTACAAAAAGAGCGGCTTACCATATTTTTTTTTATATGTTCACTGTCTATTTTATTACAATATTATTAACTCTTTCAAGAGATTTATGTTTATATTGTTTGCAATTTAATTTTTATAAATCAAAACAAATAAAATAAAATAATATAAGAAATCAGCCACACTGCACGAAATACTTGGCAAGTACTTGTTCAGCTAAGCATAACTACTTTGATTTTGTTCATCAAAATATAAAAATAGATTCACATTCATTCATAACTATATATTTAGAAATATAAATACAACACTTGTTAGTTCATTAGGAAGGTTCTGAAAAAAATTGTTTTAATTGGTATTTCCAACTAACACAAAAGTTGTGTGAAAGTGAAAATGTGTATAGCAAATAAAAAATAAAAAAAATAAAAATAAAAAAAATTGGAAATTATAGACATACATTATATAGATTTATAGAAAATCGTTTTCGATTTAAAATCTACTGAAAATCGTACATAAAAAATAGTGATGATTCTAGAATGTAGCCGATCGGCTAAAGTCAGCCGCCGACTAGTACTGAATATAGATAGTCGCCGCCGATGTGACCAATTTCTTCCGCGACTCTTCTATCGTTTTAATAATTTTTTTTCTTTATTAATTGCAATATATCTAATGATAATAAGCAATATTTTTAACATTTTTATCAAAAATATATTCATTTTACGTTAAGTACATTACATCAGCATGTAATGTCACTACATGTTTTAAGAATAATGGCCTATTTCCCAACTGCGAAAGAAAGCTTTCGACTTACAATTTATATTGAAAACAAAAACCAATTTTCATATTTTATTGATGTTTTCAATATAAATTGTAAGTCGAAAGTTTTCTTTCGCAGTTGGGAAATAGGCCATAAGTGTTTTCAATATAAAACTAGGCATTTAAAATTCAGAAAAGAATACCATTTATTACATTTGCTTCAGAAACAATTTTTTTTATTATTTTTGGTCCACCCTTATGTTTGAAATTCCACTTGAACGTTTTTCCAAACACGTTGCATTTACAAAAAAAAATATTTATACAATTATGTGATAATAATTTTCTTACATTTATTTTGTACTTTTACTTTTGCTGTTTTTTTTTGTGAAAATTGAAAAAAAAAGATATTGTAAAATTAACTAACAACTTTGATGTGCGTACGTACATTTTGTTTTGTATACAAGCAATTTGACTTCCATTTATTTGATGTTTTTACTTTTAATTTTTGTTGCTTTCAGTATTATTTTTTTTATGAAATGAAAAGCCAAATACTTCAAGACTTTATGTAATTGGTATCATTAAAAAATAATACAAACACTGGTTGGTATGTTTAATTATATTTTTGCTCAGTTAAACACAAAGAATGTTGCAAAGAAATACATACATACATACATAATATTTATTAAATTGTATTTCGGGAGTAGAATTATTTGAAATAGATTTAAAATTTATTGAATGTAATCTTTGGCTTACACTATTTGTTGAAATATGCAATAAATCGATACATTCTTGATCTTACAGGACATGAATTGATTTCCTTTCCATTCAGAATGAATCTAAGACAGTTCCACAAAAGCCTACTTAGAATCCAAAGTATTAATCAAATTTTAACAAAACTCCTCACTAAAAATGACAAAAACTTTGCCAAAAGAACCGGAAGCTTCTTTACGGCGTGACAAAATGCTTGATGCCAAATTCGTGTACGTGTGCTGGATGTTTTGATGTACACTTACAAAAGAAACAATTTTTTTTCATCCGTCATTTTTAACAACCGCTCAACTTAAAACCTCGTTTATAATCACCATTATTCTAGTTGTCGACATGGACATCACTTTAACACAATACCAAAAAAATGGAGCTTGTTTACTCGCTCTCGAGAACAATTCTATGCTACTTAGGGCCAATTTCACCAACTTATTTAAATATCAATTCATATTTAAAAGTAATTTTTCCATACAAAAATTTATGAAAATCGACATTTAAATATAAATTGATATTTAAATAGAGTTGGTGAAATTGGCCCTTACAATCTATTTCCGTTCTCTAGTCTAAAAAGTAGCATAAACTTGTCTTTTTCGCAGATAAAGGCCCTTATTATGAGCAACTTTCGATCTTCGACGGTAGTCGAAAGTACTGATCGAACGAATTTTTATTTGGTATTATGACGAGCATTCGACAACGAGCTTCGTTATTGTGAATAAAATTGACAAAAAACAGCTTAAAATTTGTGTTGTTTACTTAAAAATAAAAGTTGTTCTACTCTTAGATTTCTTAACAATTTTGCATATTAAAATACTTCAACGAAAGCTAAATTCTGTTCGATAGAAAATTCGTTGCTCAACGAAATTTTCGATGCTCATAATATGAATTTAACATTCGATTTTCGATGTTCGATGCCCAGCGAAGATCGAAAATCGAATGCAACTCATAATAGGGCCTAAATTAATATTTCTACAACTAAAATAGTGACTGTCACTAAATTTTATATGAAGTCTTAGAAAAAACTACATACTACAACAAAGTCTTGACGGTATAGGAGGGGGGAGACGGGTACTCCTCCATACAAAGCAATTATTATTTTTCCCATATCTTCAGAACTGCAAGAGTGAGGCACACTAAATTGGATGTGGACAACTCTTAGAACAAACTACATGTTCCACCAAAATCTTGGGGGTATAGGAGAGGGAAGACGGGTGGCCCCATACAAAGTAATTCCTAATTATATAATAAACATAATTTTTTTTAATATTAGAAATACCGAAGCAGGAATAAAAAGCATATAAACGATGTTTAAACAACAAAACAAGCAAATATTTATGATTTTTTTTTACTCACGCACGCTCCTGATGAACTTCGGATACAAATTATCCAAAAATAGATGTTTTAACAAGCTTAAGAAAGTGAGCTAAGATCACAAGTTATTTTTTCAAATCATTATTATATACATATAAATACTACCACGATCACACGTGACTCATGCGTGACTAACACGTGACTAATGCATCACTCACACGTAGCAAATCATGTCATTTGTGAGGTTTGGTAAACGCACATAAAACAATGATAAAAACAACAGCATTAAAAGTGTTAGCAGGAGTTGTTAAGCTCTCATTATTGGTAAACTCGACACGTGAGGCTATTATGCTCTTTAGCAAGTATGTACCTTAATTTTTCAAGCTACTTAAAATTTATTTTTTTAAATAATGCGGGAAATCACTGTCTTTGTCCCCTATGTTGGCCGGCGTTAGCATTCATATATTAGCTGACTTGTTAATGAGTTTTAATGTATTTTAAGTTTTTGTCACGTTTAGAAGAATATTTTATTGCAGCTTCCATCGCTATAAATCGTAAAATTTATAAAGCATTGATTTAGCTTTCATTAATTTTTTTTAAATCGCCGTGATTTGACATGCAGTGAGTGATTTGCAAAACAGGCCCGACAGACAGATAATTTCACTAATTAAAAAAAATAGTGTTTTGTGATAACAATTAATTTTGCTTTACCATTCACTGAGGTGAGCTTACATGAGCGAGAGTGAAGTCCTGCATGAATCAAAATTTTCTTATTGTCATGGTGCATCTTAAAATGTTTTAATAATCATAAGAAGAAAGGCAAATTAACATAATTCAAACACAATACATAGTTTCAAACGGTTACTATTGTTCAGTGTATAAAACATTTCATTTTTTTTATCGCGCAATATAGCTTAATTTATTTATTATGGCCTCCAATTATTATCTAATTGATTCCCGTCTAATACTTAAGATAGCCAACCATGAAGGAATAAGAGGAAATTTAATGTAAAATCAATTAAGTATCATGTAAATCCAAACATATGATACGAAGGTTAAGCATTAAAGGTAATATTAAATCAACGTTTGCTTAATATTAAATTAAATGAGCAAGATATATTATTAGATTTAAAAGGGTTTATTTTTCATTCATATTTTCTCACACCGCAAGCGTATTATAATCTATAAAGCGATTGTTTGCTTTTTGCTTTCTACTTTTATTAAACCATTTTATAATGCCCAATTTAAATTAAACACCAAGTATAATTTAAAATACAATAGAGCAAGAAACATTTTAAAATTTCCAAGATAAGGTGGATGTAAAAGAAAATCTAATATGTGATCATAAATTTACTTCGAAATCAGCTGATTAAAATGTTTTTGGGATAATTTTTCTTCATGCAAAAAAAAACATCAATTGCTACTTTTTAGTCCGTTATAAAAAATTATAATACATAGATAGATATACATTAGAGTGGCCGTTAGTTGTGTAAAGATTTTTTTTATTTCTTATATTCTCTCCCCCCAAATCGGTTCACCCTTATGTAAAAAAAAATACAAAAAAATTTCATAGCGATAAGTTGTGTTTTAGGGGGTGCGTCCGTCCCTCAAAGTTGGCCCTCAATCGTTTAACATACATACATTTCGCACTCGATCACCAAGAGGTTTTCAAATCGAAATTTTTAAAATTTCGCTTTTTGCAAGAAATCAATCACCCTTATTCCAGTTGTGGGCATCGACGTCACTTTAACACAATACCAAAAAATTGAGGCTTGTGTAACCGTTGCGGAAAACAACTGACTCCAGTTGGCAGGTTTTTGCTTTTTCCTAGACCTTAGGGAACAGAAATAGATTGTCAGGTGCACAAAATTGTTCTCGAGATCGAGTAAACAAACCGCAAGTTTTTGATATTGTGTTTAAGTGACGTCAATGTCGACAAATGGAATAAGGGTGATTATATATCTACTGTAAACGTATTCCGATTACTCCTTCATTTCTAAAACCACATTAGAGAAAATTTTTGTGATAGTGTAGTGAGCATGTTTATATCACCAAAAAGGTATTATTTTGCGTTCATACAGAAGTGGATATAGAAATGTATCATCGTATGTTTTAATAAAAAATGTATTATTTTGATTTGATCCTTTATTCACGTTAAAAATTATCAAAATGTTAATGTTACCACAAACTGAAAATTTTAAATTGCATAAGTGTGATATCTTCTACATATCTTCCCTACCACGTCAAATTATCCAATATGCAAATTTGAACTTTTCAGAAGAGCGCGAAGACCCGTTAATTATGAATTTAAAGTCACCGTATTCCTAAAAGTCCCAGGCTTAAGGTATTTCTTATTGAGTTATCTATCGGCCGTGTGAATTTCAGCATTCTTAAACGAGGCATATCGTTTAAATTAGAGTACCAAGATAACGAATCAAAAAAACCAATTTTGCATATTGGATAGTTTGACGTAGTAGGGATGATATATATACATATATTAGGGAGGGTCTATTTGTATGGAGGCAAAAAGATCGCTCAAATTACAAGGAAATTTGTATTTTAGGGATCAAAATAAGAAACTTTGTCTAAGGAACCATACCTCTAAAATGTATTTTGATGTCCCGACTTTTGGTCCGAAGGGTCAAATTTTTTTTATTTTCTTTTCTATTACTAAGTAAAATTAATTTTTTCATTTCATTCCGACTAAATAAATTTCTAAAGAGATAAATAAACTCCAAAAATAAAAATACATAGCCATTTCGCTGATTTTTTCTTGTAAACTTCCAAAAATTGTGATTTTTTGAAATGTTTGTATGGGTAAACCACCCCAGTGGTGATTCCAGGGGTGTGCCAGCCACTGGCATAGGCGGGCCGGCTCTCCAAAACTAGTGGGGGTCGGTCATACATTTGGACTCGATGAGGAATTCTAAATGGGTCAAAGTGAGATTTTACAAAAATTTACCCTTCGGATCAAAAGTCGGGACATCAAAATACATTTTAGAGGTACGGTTAATCTGCAAAGTTTCTTATTTTGATCCCTAGAATACGATTTTCCTTGTAATTTGAGCGATTTTTAAATCGACCTGCCCTAATATACTATCCCCCATATTTATAAAAAATAAAATGAATTTGAAATTCATTTTAGGAAAATTTTGTAT
This sequence comes from Tachina grossa, assembly GCA_949987645.1. NCBI lineage: Eukaryota > Metazoa > Arthropoda > Insecta > Diptera > Tachinidae > Tachina > Tachina grossa. The sequence goes on along the minus strand of OX465274.1, from coordinate 169,414,292 downwards.
GGAAAATTTGAAATAAAATACATTTCAAATTCGTTTAAAATTTTATGAATATGGGGGTATATATATAAAATCGTAGTTTGTTTGTTCCTAAGGCATTATCTCTGGGACTATAAGAGCTGTGGAGCTGAGGTTCGATTCAATACCCGGTAGGTTTTTGGTTTGTTTTTAAGCCAATAAGAGACCACAGGGTGGAGTAACCGGGTCAGCTAGCTAGTATGTATATAAATGTTATATTTGTTGAATAATGTTATGTGGGACATTTTTAAATAGAATTAAATAAACTTCCTTCAAAATCAGACAATTTCTTTTTTTTTTAGACTATAAAACACTGCAACGAATACCCTTGCTATGCGACGGCGTTGCCATATCATACTACACAAAATGCAACTCTTCTGTCTAAGTAAATTTTTCCCTCTAGATTTGGCAACGCAACATGTTATTAATTAATTGAAAGTATTAACTAACAATTCAAATAATCTGACATTTAAGGTATAAACATTTTAAAATCCAACTAAAACAAATGACATTTTCACACAATATTTAAAAAATAGAAAAAATTAATTCAAAAGCAATCACATTAGAAGCAAAACAAACTAAGGTGGAGGAGATTGGTAAACAATATGGAGGTTATGATCTTGGAATCAAAAACAATCGAAGTTTTCATAAATTTTTTGTTATAACGAACATAAGATCTTGGTGGGAACAACCGCTTCTAGTTGTCGATTTAAAAATAAATTAAAAAATAATATATTGCATGGACAATGTTTTTGCATTGTTGCAGAGAGGAATTAGAAGTAACTTGTTGTTTACTGCATGCATGCATTTTTCTTTTAAGTAATTAATTTCGAATATATGAGTGAATTATTTATATTTGTATTGCGAGTGATATTAAATATATTGCAACATAAATAACTATTCAACATAATCCCATAATCTCAACACTAGACAACATAATTCTTTCTGCCAAAAAACAACCGACTTCAATGCAAAGATCTGATAGAAGAAGATAAGAAGAAGTACGTGAAATACAAAATTAAATTTTAATGGACGTGCGTACGCCCATTTTTTGAATGCAAGATTGTGTGTTTTCAGAGCTAAGGGTACTTGTTAAGTCTTGCAAATTCGGTAAAGTAGAATCACTTAAAATAAAATATTAAATTTTAATGGACGTGATTCTGCCCATTTTTTAAATGGAAGATTGTATCTATTTTAGAGCTTAAGGTGTGTGGTAAGTTTCAAAAAAATCGGTTAAGTAGAACCGCGTGAAATACTATAATAAATTCTAATGGGCGTTAGCCCGCCCATTTTTTCAACTTTCAAAATTGTGTAATTACAAGAACCAAAGGGTTTTATAGGGTTCACAGCAATCAAATAAGTAGAATATCTATATTTATAATTTGAACAGGCTAAAGTTCGTATCGCTTTTTAAGCCAAATTACATGTAATAATTATTAATGAACAAGTAACACCGAAGTTAGTTGTAAATATTCTGACAACACATAGTTGAACGGAACAGCCAGCCGTTTTCGTAGGCCACTAAACCTTTATCTTCAGCGTTTTTTTGTGTTTGGTCCACTGTGTGTGGTATCGGTTGATGTAGAATATCATTAAATTAAATTTAAGAAATTTGTGGGCGTGTCCCCGCCCAGGCAAAAAAGAATTTTTACAATCGGTCTAAAATGTACCAAGTTATGAAGTAAGAATATAGAGACAAATTGTTAACCTCCTCCTTTTTTGAAATCGGTTAAAATTTTAACTTTTTCCAACACAACATGGGTCTAACAACTGATTCTAGTAGAGGAGAGTAACAAATTTAGATATTTTTGCGCATTAAACGTTTACGTCTGAGACCTTTTTAAAAAGCCTTCGAAGTTCGTCCAACCCTTATTGCACATTTCTATTGCTGAGTACACATTATGACATTTTGTGGCATCGCAATAGTGCGTACACAGAAAAAAATATTCCTGCAATAAACAATTGTCATTGATTTTTTGTTTTATTTCCAATTAAAGTCGTTCATTGCAAAAATAATTAATTTTTAAGCAAAAGTTTAATTGACTTAAATAATTGATTTTTAGTTTTAATTTCAACTAAAATTTTTTATTGCAGGAATATTTTTTTCTGTGCACCAGTCATGTAACTATGTAATACTCAACGAAAAATTAAAAATAAAATGCCAGTTATTTTTCCAATTTGAATTTAATGCTTTCACAGGAAATTTAATAAAAAATTGTCCCAGATGTAGGGCGTGTCTTTTCCCCAGAATTTCGTTTCTCAAACATTAAACTTCATACATATCTATGTATGCACACAAGCGTGTATCTTAAAATAAAGGTTTCACTTATTTTGTAATTTAAATTTGTAATAAATACAGCAAAAAAGTTTGCATGTCTAAATGAAATTTGTAAATATTACTAAATATGTATAATCAAGAAAACAAAAAAGTGTACAGCATTTGATAACAATGTGTTATGAAATCTATACATACATAGATACATATATATGTATTTATGTATGTATATAATACGAGCAATATTCGTTGCTTGCAATATTTAATAACAATATAAATTATTGCAATACTAAAAGTGTGAAAATTATATTTTCATGAAAATAGTTTTTTTTTTCTTTTTATGTGCCATTTTCATACTTCAATACAAAACGAATTTAAAGTGTTACGGCCAATCATGTTGTAGGACAAACCTTGGCCAAGTTAATAAAAGATATAAGATTTGAAAATATCGTTCGAATATCAATAAAAATTATAAATAAATATTCAGATAATTGCGGCTTACCTTAAAGCGAATTGGTCGTTACAAATCAAGGATTAATAATAGAACAAACAAAGACTTACCTGGAAAGATAAAAGTTTTAGAAAATAATTAATATCGTGTATTGAACATTTGAATCAAAATTAAGATTTAAGTTTATAATAATATTAGTTTTAAAGATTTTAATCACTGAAATCAATTCTTTAATGATCAAGAAAAAGTGAACGAATGAAGTAAATGTTTGACTAAGTATTTTTTCAGGTAAAATGTATCAATGGCTTGTACACAGCTGTTGCAAATTAAAATTAAAAATGTGCACTGAGAAAAAATTACCACAATTCGATGCTAAGGTTTAGCTTAGGTAAGAAAGAATTCTAGCCTATTGAAATATTATAAAAATAAATTTCTCTCACTTGGTTTGAAATCAAAATTCATGTCGTTGGTTTTGCCATTTAAAATTACTATAGGTAGTTTTATTTACTGACTACCCAGCCACAATCTTGAAAAAGTTTGTTAACACAATGTGTGTAGATGAAAACCAAAAAACATAATTGAGAATGACAATATACAAATATAGCAAACTAATAAGTTTGAACAAAACTAGCAATTTTCGCCGAATATTTATTTAACGTAGTTAATTTAAGAAATTGTTAATTAACTACGAGTAGTTTTAACATTACCTACTGTTTGAGAAATTTATTATTCGACATATTGTCAGAAGTTTATTTTAATTTGAAATTTATTTGCTGGTGGTGTAGAAAAATAAAATAGATTCAAATCGAATATAAATTATTTGCTGGCCTTTTTGTCTCAGTTTCTAAGCCTACTACGCTTATTTTTCTTGTGATTTTCAAAAATATTATTATTTGTGAATTCTCAAATAGTTCTTGAAAGTCTGTGCATAAGATAAGAGGTTTGTGACTACTCAAAATGTGTGGTTGAAGTCTACTGATGATTTGTTACAGCAACAATGAAATGCATATAGACAACGCTGAACCACCAGCAAATAAATTTCAAATTAAAATTACCTACTGTTATAAATTTGATTTTATCATGAATAATTTATTTTTGTTTGCAGTTTTATTTTAACCAAATGAATTCCTAGACTTTTAGTTAAATTATTTTTAAACATTTTGCCATACTAACAATGTCTTCTTAGGATATTTTGTTACGTTTTTACTTTTTAAAAGTTATGTTTTGTAAGTTCGAAAATTTGCAATCATACTCGTATAAAAAGTCACCAGTGTACAATTCTTATTAAATTACAATGCAGACGCTAGACAAAAATAACAATTATAATGCTTCCACGATGATGTTCTATTGTCAACGTACATACACATAAAGTAATAGAACGAATTGGAACACGAACTAATAACGTGATCAAAAGGTTGTAGTATTGAAATTCTGTTCAATGTGCTGTGACTTTCTGGATATTGCTAACATTCTTCTGGAAGCTTTATATCATGTACAAAAAGGGCGAAGCCTCCGCTAAGTAGACAGCATAACATTATAGTAGTTGTTGTTATGCTTTGAATGTTAACTTCAACATCGTCTCGTGTGTTTATGTGCGGAATAAAAGTTCACCTCAACACACTCGACCTGAGATTCGATAGAAGCGAATGCTCACTAAAGCGAAGAAATTTCGAAACAAAATTCTTCGATATTTGTTCGCTTATCTAAGAAAATTCAAATGTTCGCTAAAACTTCGAGCTTCGAAATTCTCTCGATAGTTTTTCGAATGTGTTACGATATCGAGATCGAATGTTTTTGGGACCAAACTGAGCGACAGGTGAACTTTTTCGATTCATTTTTTAGTGTCACTCTCGATAGTTTTACACATTAAATGTTCGAGATATATTCGAAATCTATAAAGAAATCGTCAATTGTTGCATTGTTGTTTGTGTTAGTGCACTATTTTCTAATTGTGTTCACCATTTTTGGTTCATGGGAAATATTTCACGTGAACACAATGCTCGCTTTTTTCCCGATAAGGGTGAATATTATTATATTAGGTTTGTTCACGTACATTTTCGTAACAATATTCACAAAATATTTTGTTAAATTATTATTTAGTATTAACAATGAGCTTATTAGTTATAAACATTTTAAGCCACTACATCTTTAATTAAGAATGTTTGTTAACCCTGCTTTACGAAAGGCATGTGAGATAGAAGGTTAAAATATTCAAAAAAATATTTATCGTACACTAAGGGAAAAACGCACTAAAATCAAGATTTTACGCTCGAAATCAAATCATTTCAATATTAATAGTCAGTTAAATACGAAAATTCTTGATTCAACAATAAGATCGATTTAAGATTATAACGTTGAATAAAATCTCATTTTAAGATCGAATTCAAGATTTTGTTCTTAATAATAATCTTAAATTAATATCATATTCTTAAAAATTTAAGAATATAATCTTATAATAAATCAGTGCAAGTTAATCTCCATTTTTGGTTTAAAATGTGTTTAAACTAGCAAACCTATAAATCAATACAGTATTTAAACCATATGTAAACGCATAAAATTGGGCGTTTAAACTACCAATACAGGCCATATGGTTTTGTTATTTACAGACCATATGTTTTCCATTGAAAGAGCTTTCAACTTTTTTCCAAGTCTCCACTTTTTCTTCAGATCTTGTTCGACCTGTTTTCTTACACTCTAGTATTCTTTTATACTATTCTACTTCGCCAAGCATATACAAAATTCCTTTCTTGGTACAATTTGGCGACATATAATTGAAATTTTCTTAACTTTTTTGTCTTTTTGATTGTGCAAAGAATTGATGGCCTGCTGCAAAACAGCTGTTTTTTGGCATTTATTCTAGTTGCTGAATGGTTGCTGAATTTGAAAAAAATAAAACAAGCTTCTACACATACCAGCTTAAGAGCGCTAAAGGCATGCAGATCGTATTGAAGGGCATAGATTCTTATGTTGTTCCCGAAAAAATAAAAGATGCACTCGTCCTCCAGGGGTTTAAGGTAAAAAATGTGTCCAATATAATAAACAGAGAGAAGATTCCCCAACCCCTATTTCGTGTTGAACTTGAGCCTAATGATATAAAATTGAAAAAAAAATGAGACGCATCCAATTTATAATTTGAAATACCTCTTGTACCGAAAAATCACAGTTGAAGAGCCACATAAGCGTTCAGGTCCTGTACAGTGCCATAATTGCCAAGAATATGGCCATACAAAAACATACTGCAATTTACCCTCTGTTTGTGTTGTGTGCGGCGAATTACACGGCACTGCTAGTTGCAATAAGCCAAAAGATCAAAGTGATAAAAAATGCAGTAATTGTGGAGGTAATCACACCGCTAACTACAGAGGTTGTCCTGTGTACTCTTTCGTAAAGAAGACTATGGTGCAAAAACCTAAATTAGCTCCAGCTCAATCAGCAAACGCTTACTCTGCCACTTTTGCGCAAATGAGCCAACCAGTTACTTCCCGTGTATCGTATGCAGATGCTGCTAAGACAAATTCAATTCCCACACAAAATGTTTCCCCGCCAAATAATTCAAAAAATACTGACGCAAGCTTTAATTTTAATCGCCTTGAAGCTACTATTGAAAATCTGGTGCAAACTATAAACAATTTTACAACAAATATGACTAGCATGATGCAAGAAATGCTGCGAATGCAGAATACTCTGCTTCAAGCATTAATTAATAAGCCATGAACACGTTAACAATATGTTTCTGGAACGCAAACGGCATTCGCCAACATAAAAATGAACTTGAGCACTTCCTCACGGAAAAAAATATTGATGTTATGTTAGTATCTGAGACTCATTTGACTTCGAGAAGTCTTTTTAAAATTTATGGCTACACTATATATGATACAAAGGACCCTAGAGGAAGGGCTTGCGGTGGATCAGCAATTCTAATAAAGTCAAGACTCAAGCACTATGTTCTTGATAACATTTGTGAAGAACACCTACAAGCAACAAATATTGGCATTGAAAGTTTTTGTACAAATTTTGTTATATCATCAATTTACTCCCCTCCCAGATTTTCAATCACTGAGAATCAATATGAGGATTTCTACAAATCTCTTGGACCTTGTTTTGTAGCAGCTGGCGACTACAATGCTAAGCATACGTTCTGGGGTTCGCGTCTTATTACCCCCAGAGGTCGAGCATTGTTCAACACTATTTCAAAAATGGGCTTGGATGTCATTTCGAGTGGGGAGCCCACTTATTGGCCTACTGACATACAAAAAATTCCGGATGTTATAGATGTTGGCGTCATAAAAAATATCTCTAGGGATTTAATTCAAGTTCAAGCTTCTCTTGATCTTTCGTCCGATCACTCTCCGACGATCATTACAATTTGTAGTCCCTTAAGAAGTAACTTACCTGACCCATATGTGAAGATGATCAATCGTGTTAATTGGCTGGGGTTCAAAAAATATCTCAGTAGTCATTGTACGGAAAACATTACGCTTAGAACATCCGATGATATTGAATCTAACATTGCCAATCTCAGCGAGAATATTAAATAGGCTGCTGAACATGCCATTATCTCCCATCCGCAGACTGGGTTTAATAAAATTTATTCTACAGACATTGAACGTCTCGTACGTGAAAAAAGAAGAGCTAGAAGGGAATGGCAACAGCACAGATCACCACAAAATAAAATCAGATTTAAAGAGTGCACTAAACGACTCCAAGAGTTGCTTGCGTCTGAAAAAACTGCATCTCTTAAAAATTATCTGGAAGGTCTTGATGTCACACCAGCGTCTAATTACTCTTTGTGGCGCGCTGCTAGAAAGCTTAAAACACCCATTGAGTATAAGCCACCTCTACGCACATCTACCGGAAGTTGGGCAAGAAGCGATACTGAAAAAGGTAAAATATTTGCTGAGCACTTAAAATCCGTTTTTACGCCAAACATATATACTGGTGTTGCTGATTTGCCGAATGTAGTCGCTCTACCCCCTCAACACATAAAGTTTAAGACGCGTGATTTACAAAAATTAATTGCCGAGCTCAACCCGAAGAAAGCTCCGGGTATTGATGGAATTAGTAACCAGATGCTTATGAACTTGCCTCGTATTGCAATGAGAATCCTATTATTCATATTTAATGCCATTTTACGACTGGAGTATTATCCACACAGCTGGAAGCTTGCCAAGGTTAAAATGATTCAAAAGCCGGGCAAAGATCTAACCAAGGCTGAGTCATATAGGCCAATAAGTCTACTATCAACTATGTCAAAGCTTTTCGAAAAACTGCTCAAAACAAAATTGTCCCCAATTCTAATTAGTAGTGGGTGCATACCAGACCATCAATTTGGTTTTAGAAGTCAGCATAGCACCATTGAACAAATTCACAGACTGGTTCAATTTATAAGAAGAACTTTTGAGGAAAAAAAGTATTGTTCTGCGCTCTTTATTGACGTTTCCCAGGCATTTGATAAAGTGTGGCATGAAGGCCTAATTTTAAAATTGAAGACTTACTTACCAATAAACATTTTAAACATTTTGGAAAGTTACATTATTTCCCGTAAGTTCACTGTTGTGGAAGGAGACTTTACGAGTAGGCCTGAAACTATTTCATCCGGTGTGCCACAGGGGAGCATACTGGGACCCGTTTTATACTTGATTTATACTTGCGATATGCCTGTGAGCAGTAGTATCCATACTTCCACATTTGCCGACGATACAGCCTGCCTTAGTATGCACGAAAACCCTGATGAGGCATCCCGCAAACTCCAGGAACACATTAGCCAGATGGAGCTTTGGTTAAACTTATGGAGAATTAAAGTCAATGAACAAAAGTGTGTCCATATAACGTTCACCCTAAGAAGAGATACTTGCTCCCCCATTCGGATTAACAATCAAGTTGTTCCTCAACATTCACATGTGAAATATCTTGGTTTACACCTTGATCGACGACTTACATGGAAACATCACATTGACTCTAAGTTAACTCAAATGAAACTTAAATTAACTCAGGTACATTGGCTGATTGGTAGAAATTCAACACTTAGCCTAGACTGCAAACTTTTAATATACAAGTCGCTTTTAAAGCCAATATGGTGTTACGGAATTCAACTATGGGGCACTGCTTCAGCTTCAAATGTAGAGAAAATTCAACGAAGGCAAAATAAAATTTTACGCATGATAACATCGGCTCCATGGTACATCAAAAATTCAAATATACATCGCGATTTGAATATGCCACTAGTGACTGAAGAAATTGTAAAATACGCAGGCAAATATCTAACAAAACTCGAGTCACATCCTAATCCGCTTGCTCGTAATATTTTGAACTTTACTGGGCACATCCGCTTAAAAAAGAGAGATACACGGGCTCTAATATTCAACACTCTAGATGATGAAGCTGCTTGAAAACACTTTTTTCTTTTTGTTGCTTATCACTACTTATGTATTATTAATAACTATCACTAAGCTTATGTCCGACATTGGTCGGGCCTAATAATTTTTTTATAGACTTAAGATTTGAATACTTATTGTTAGTTCATATTTGAAGATACAATAAATAAAAAAAAACATGCATTAAAAAAAAAAAAAAAAAAAAATTTATTCTAGTTCTGCCACAATATTATTTTTTTAACTACACATAAAGTATGGTTCACCAATTTACTCCTGTTTAGTTTAAACTACAAATAAATTTGAGTTTAGTTTATCTAAACCAGCGTTTAAACTTTGACTGATTTATTAGGCCTAAGAATGCATTCTTGATTTTTAGAATTCATTCTATAAATTAAGAATTTTTGCTTAAATATGAGACATTTTCTGAACACTCACTTTGGTTTAGAAGGTTGACAAAACTAATTTTGTGATGGAAATTTGTTTATTTAACATTTTTCTAAATAAGGCCTATAAACTTTCAAAACCCGGATATACGTATGTCTTTTTTATTCTAGTAGCATTAAGTATTAGCACCTTGTTAATAAGTTTCCTTTACACACAACTACAAACAGTGGCGGCATTCGGTGTTTGATGCAAATGGTCTTGCGTCAGTGTAAATGCAAAATATCGTAGCTTTTATTTAAAATCCAACAACAAAATACACACACAATCCAAAGAAAAGCTGCGTTATTTTGCATTTGCACTAACGCAAGAACATTTGCATCAAACATCGAGTACCGCCAGTGTTATAATAATTGCAATTATTTTTCTCCGTGTACTAATTCTTCAACTTTAAACACTTCAATGGAAAAGCAACCAGCAACAACCATATTTCTAGCAAATTATAACAAATCCAAAAACTAACTATTAAAAATCAAAAGACAGACACGGCAAGGTCGTTGCTGCAAATGTAAGTATGTAGTATGCTCGTAAACTTCTCAAACGAATGTTTCAAACTATCAAAGCTCATAGTACGAATGAGCAGACAGACCATTGCAATGGAAAGTACGAGTGGCTAATAAAGCAAAAGCCAGATTATTACCCAGTCTTAATGTTGTTGTAGTAATAACTACGAAAATGTTTCTTTCAACTTCCAACAGCAGGAAATCAAAACTTCATACAAAAACAGGTTAGAATTTTGTTTAAAGAAATAAATGGCAATAAACGACACAAAGCAGTAAGAAACAGATCATTTCGTGAATAAGAGGCGGGGGAATATGGCAGAAGCACATTTAGATGGCAGTGGTTTAGACGAACGGACAATGTATGGAGAAACATTAAATTAATTTTTAAAACACAATTGCAATATTCTTATTTTCATTTGTGTTTATTGTCGTTATTATTTGTGGTCATCAAAATTACGTTTTATTCAAATAAAATTTGAGCTGATCGGTGTTGTACTAAATAAAATTGTATAAGAAATTTCAAATCACGACATATTCGTCACGGAATTCTTTATTTAAAGTATTTTTTTTATAACACTTGTAAATAGAAATAAATTTAAGTCTTTTTAATTATGTAATAGAAATAAAATGTTAGTTTTGTTTTAGAAAATACCCAGTGAAACAAATTTGAAGTAATTACTTGCATCAATAAACACTAGGACTCCTTATACTGCACAATCGCACGGCTTTTGGGAAAATATAACGCTGATCAAATGCATTTTTTACGTATTTTCAAAATGTTCATAAACTCCATCAGCAAGTGATTATTAATTACGAATTTAGAAATTAAATCCTGACTTTTTAGCAAATGAAAATCAAGTGACGGTATTATAGACTAACATCATTTCACTTTTATTTGAATAGATAATACACATATTTCTTGCGAGGTACAAAATGCTCGGTATATGGAATCGGATGTGGTACTTACATTAAAAAGAAAATACTCTTTTATATACAGCCCAATTATGAATTTTCTCTTATCTATCATTTATTTCCGGGGTATAATTCTCCTATCCTAAATAGCTGGAAAATAAGCAAATACGGGAGAGAATAAAATTTGGATCAGCTGTTTAATGTTTACATTTTATTCTGCACCAACGCAAGAGTTCAGTAATACAAATTTAATTAAAAAAAATTTATGTTTTCATTGCCAATAAGAATGTGTATTAATATAAATATATTTTTTGCTTGAATAAAAAATAAAATAAACAGCGTAACCATTCAAATGAAATTGTAAATTTTATAAAGTTTGTCTTATCGATCTTGTTACTTAAGCTACGGTCACACTTGTCAAACATTTGCCCAAAAAAGCGTAATGAAAATACGCTAATGAATGCTAATGAAAAATCTTTCAATTCAGACAAAAGTTTGTCAACCCAGCGAAAAATTTCAAAAAAGGTAATCGGGTTTGGAATTAAGCATTTTTGGTGGAAGCTATTCCTTACTGGATTACCAACTTAATGATTTTAACAAGGCGTGAGACTAAAATAATCGTTTCTTGAGAAGTACTTACCTTTTTTATTTGGAAACTTGTTCATGTAATCGATTTAATCTAAAAAAATTTTTGACAGCGGCCGCCGACAATTATTCTTCAGCTAAAATAAGCCGCCGCCATGATTATTAGTATTTTTTTATTTGATAAGTAAAGTTGGCATCACTCAATCTAACGGTTCACAACAGAAAGAAAAAGCACACAAAATTAAAAACCATTTTAAAGAAAACTATTTCAAATGATTTTCTTCAATCAAATTCAAATATAGAATCCAGTTCGGATATGGATATCAGTAAATTCAAGCCATGTTTTTGTATGAGTCGCCGAGAATATTATAGTTAACCCGCCGCCGGTCAAAATGCTCGGCTCAGTGCTTTTGTTGTAATACATGAAAAACTTAATTTTTTTTTGTGTTCCTTACACATCGCAGTGATTTTTTCTCAACATATTTAAATTTACACCCTTTCATATTGTTCTATTGCAGCTATGTAAATGTGTCACTTAATTTCCCATAAAAATAAAATTTATTACACAAACAAAAGGTAGTAGGTGAGGCCATGGCAGAATAATCTTTTAATTTGAGTCCAGGCTACAATAGTCATAGGAAATGGTGACTGTGGCCGCAAAGTAAATAAATTGAGTCACGTTTGAATGTGAATTACGAATGCTACTATTTCATGTGCAACTGCACAAACAAACAACACAAGACATAGTAAAACCTCTACAAAAAGTATCAGTAAATTGTAATTATTTGTCAAAGTTTTTTTGTTCGCAATAAAATCGTTGACAGTTCAGAGAGAAAACCAAACACAACACGAACGAAAACAATTTGAAAAACAGCAAAGACACATACTGTTTTGTTTGTTGGCAAACTTTTTAAAATTGTTACCAACTAAACACGGGCTTTAGAAACGAAACCCAACAGGTAACCAGACAGCCGGGCTGCCAAGCAATGAATGAATGCAGCAGAGCCAAAAACAAAACCAACTAAAGATTTCTTTCGAGATGGACACAACAATTGGCATGTTAGTCAGAGTCAGGGGATTTAAGAGTTCAATACTCGTATATGTACATATGTATGTATGTATGTATGTATGCAACTTTTTGTTAAAGTTGAATTACAAAACATACTTTTTGTAGTTTTAAGCATTTGCAATACATTCACTTTTTAAGTTGCTGAATAATTTTTTTTTTTTAGTTTTTATTTTCTTTAAGCTCTTTATGCCAATAAATGTGATTTGGAATATTTTGTGCTTTCAATTTACTTAAGTGTGCTGGAAAATTCATCCATATGCAGTAATTTTAACGAAACAATTTAAAGAAATATTACAAATATGGAAAACTTCTTTTTTTAAGAAAATATTCTGTTGTAATTATTTTTCGATTAAAAATAAATAAACAACCGGATGCTTCAAAACTGTTAACACAAATAAATACGACTTTGTAGATATTTGCATAAAAACCCACACTTTTTTTATTTTTGTAAAATCTCACGTTTGACGCATTGACAGCTTAACAGATCAGATCATACTCGTATCCTGCTATCGCATGCGAGTTGTTAATGACGGACGGTGTTTGTTGTGTACTCGTATTCGAGCAAAATATTTTCTACACCTGTTCGTGATTTCAAAAACCAATTTTGCATCCGTTTTGCAACTTCACAGAAGCAGTAGGTCAAGATTCGATGCATCGATTATTTCTACCAAATGTATTTTTGCAGACGCATGGTTACAGTTATTAGAAAAAAAAATATACAAATAAACATTATGCGAAAGAATATAGAAACGTGCATACACGACGATTTAACGAATCCCTATATTAGTGAATTAAGTAATTGTAATACAAGGCTAAAGGTCTTTTATTCAAAGTATTAAAAAAAAGTAACAAAATCACACATTTTTCTGATGTGCGTTAGTGTGCCTTTGTGCCAGTTGTTGTACGAAATTTCAAGTGAAGAAGTCTTAATAACTGAACAATACCGAACACAAATCCTAATTTAACATCAGAGCGCCATCCTTCTTCGGTGTATCAGAATCATCGGAGAAGTAAAATAAGCAACAAAAAGGCTGCTAAGCTTTGACAAATTTAGTGGGACTCCTTTAGAGGTTGAAAACTATCGATAGTATCACTATCGAAATTTTTCGATATATCGATACATCGATTCAAGACTATCGAACGTTAGAAAAACTATCGATATATGTATGGTTCTCGTATAATGTGAACATTTATTTACACTAAAAATTCAAAAAAAAAAATAAATATTTTTTCAAACAAAAGAAAATACTCAGAAGTATTTTCTTCTTTACCTCTATACCGCAATAACTGAAACAAATGTCTTGCCAACTGTGTTGTTTAGCGTTTCCTTTAGAAGATTTCGCTGTAGTAAAGCATATGAAAAATCCTTCATGTTTTAAAAGTTCTTATAAGTGGTGTTGTGCAGGACTTTAATTTCTAATGATTTTTACATAGGGTTGCCATTGCAAGAAGTTCTATTTTTTTACACCTGTTCAGTGAATACAAAGGCAATTTCGTGATGTTAAGGAAATCTTAGTTTTTGTATGTTCTTTTTTATAAGTGCAAAGAAACTAATTTTTCATTACTTTTATAGTGAGGAAAAACTCACCACCAACACCAACGAAGTGCATCTAGATGTGCTTAACGACAAAAAATAAACTTTTAAAATTATTATTAATGAAGGCGTAACACTTCATAGATTTAATTTGCCTGAAAAAAATCGAGATATACCTTCTTAGTTGATTACCTGGGTTAAAAATATCACTCATACAGAAATAGGCTTTATTAGATATTCAATATTCACACAATATTCATATTCAGTATTCACATTCGAAAAATATTAAAATGGAGTTTTATACATTTCTATTTATATTGAATATAGATCAGTTATCAACTCTTCCGGAAAATACTTAAGAAACAAGTCCGTATTTTTGTGTGTCGCCGATTTGTTTGGAGTGTAGCAATCAAATTGAATTCGAAACACCTACAATTAGACTCTATTAAAAGTATATAATGACTTATTGCAAGCCCCTTTAATTATTCTTAGATATAAAAAAAAAACTCAATACTCTTAGCAAATCAATGTGATGTAGAGTTATTTGAGAATTTCTTGAAACTTAATTAAATATTCATTTTTTATTGGTATGATGGGAAAATAAATTTATATATTATGTACACACAAATATACATACATAATATGTATATATGTATGTATATGTTATAAAACAAAAACTAAAGTTAATAATTTAAATAATTCAAATTAAACAGAAAAAGTAAGATCAAAATAATAATAACTCGTATATATTGTTGGTCGAACAAGTTTAGGTTTTCTATTCATCATATATTTAGCAACAAAATCATGTTACTTGAACTGCAATGACTCTGTTCAGCATAATATAATTATTTAATAAAATACTTGTATTTAAGCATTTTTTGGTTGCCAATAACACAACTTGTGTTATTTAAATAATTTCATTTAGGGAAATTTGTTAAACAAGTGATGATTAAAAATAAAATAAATTAAAAGAAATTTACGGAATTTTTAGTTTTACCGTTTTTGAAAATTTCAAGATGGGCCGGGTTTACATCTATGTGCCATGTGCCAAAGAAAGCGTAACCACTAATTACTAATGAAAAACTGTTTGATTCAGATACATATGTATTTATTCATTTAAACAGTTTCCAATCGTGTTGGATTCTATAAAGTTGAATATTAGTTATGTATGAAACTGTTTAACTTAATAAATAGGTGTGTGAATCAAACGGATTTTCACAAGTAATTAGTGGTTACACTTTTTTGTGCACATGGCACACATGAAATGCCAGATGTAAACTCAGCCATACAGCGAGTTGTCAACATTACAGAGTCAAAACTACATTAAGTGATAGAACATCCTTTAATTAAAATTTTTTTAAATTTTAGTTTTAATTAACAAATTTCAAGTTTCTATATACATATCGTGCCATAACCTTCAAAAAAGCTTAAGCGACATAATTTTCGAACTTGATTTTTTGACCAAATCGATCATTTGCGATCGTAAATAATCGATTTTCATCAACAAAAAAACAGGACCCTAAAAATGTGTCGGTTAAGCTATTTTGGCGGTTATGGCTCGATATATTTGTATGTATATTACATGGGATTTTAATATTTTTCGTTGTTCATTTTGCAACACCCTTTAATTTTTAACTCACATGTATTTGTTGTTGTGGCGACCAAAGTTCTACATACGCTGTCAAAATTTTAAGTCCGTAGCTTTTACGGTTCTCGAGAAAATTGCCTGTGATGGACAGACGTTTAGCGTAGCGAAAACAATAGGGTTCCTTTTAACCTTTGGTGTACGGAACCATAAAAAAGAGTGACGCTGTGTCTGGTAATGACGCGCGGCGAGTTTGAGCAACCATTACGTTGTCACGAAGAAGCTTTCTTTGAAACTACTGAACGTGTTTATACTTAGGTCAAACTCATTCTGTTGGTCGTCTTTAAATTACACGTGTTTGTTCATTGGTTTGTGCCAAAACCGACTGAATTAGTTCGACCCTAGTCTAAAGTCTATGTTGATCGAAAAAAATAAAATCATAAAAAATCAAAGCAAATGGTAGAGTACACTCGAAAATTTACTTCCGTATCCAAGTTTATTCCTCAAACTTATCGTATTTAATCACACATTTTACTTTCATTACCGTTAATATAATTTTGATCTCACTGCTTTTGCAAGCTTTTTTTCTCGTTATTATTATTTTTGCATAAATAACGTGCGAAAAAAAACTCAAGATGTTTATTTTTTTCTATGAGTGGTTAGACTTTATAACAAGCCACTGATAAAAAGTAGCAGAAATTATTTATGGTATTAACACGACTTCGAAACGTATTTAACAACACACTGAAATACACAAAGTCAAAGGTTTAAATTGAAAAAAAAAAAAATATTATATTGCATAAGTATACATATGTATATATATTATATCTAGATTAAGAGACTAATAAATATTTCTTGTATAATAAATAATGTAGAAAAAAACAGTAGTTTGATTTATATTAAAAGATTTAACTTAGATTGATTAGAATTGAAAATCAATAGAGAATGAGATATTTAACAATTGGAGATACGATACGGTCCGTACGACACTGGCTGTCTCAGAAACATTTTATATAGACGCTCATATAGCTTTATATAGTTCCTATATACCCATAATAACGGAAATAATGTATCTCTTCCCTGTGATGTTGCGCGGCATATACTCATATTACCTTTTATCGTTTGCCTCGCAAGTTGCGAGTCGCAACTTTTCGGCCTTCTTTTAAGCATATAACTTATCCAAGTGGTTATTTCTTGATCTAAGTCAAATATGCTTAGGGATTAGATAATAGTCGAGATCGAAACATTGTTGAAAGCCCCTTCTTAAACAATGAATACAGCTTTATGTATTCTAGCGTTGTCGCTGTCTGGCTGTTACTGAAGAAGGATGCAAGTGAATCGTTTGTTATGTAACTGACAGTCTATGTTTGGAATCTAACCTATCGTAACTCTTTACATATGGCCTGCTGAATATGTGTGGATTTCTTTTTCAATCCAACGCTAAAATTCTTTAACTTCCTTATATGTACTTACATTACATTATTATTAAATTTTGTACAAGCACTATTACACTGCACAACAAAAAAGAGCTTTTTTGTGATGTTTAAATAAAAACGGCCGATCCTTATGCATTTTTATCTCCTGATTGCGATGGCGTCATTAGTTTTATCCTTATCCTTATCAGCTCTAGTTTTAAAGATATAGTGACATTTAGAATTTGCATAATTTACACCACTTTTTGTATTATTCCATTAATATACAAAAATACATAAGCATTAGTTACACTAGATTAAAAAAAGTTATAATCAAAAAAAATTTAAGGACTAAAACACACGATTTTTAACATCCTTACAATAACATCCTTACAATAACAGATATCCTGATATATTCATCAACGTATCTCTATTTACATTCAAGAGATTTTTGTGTAGATTAATAATATTAAAAGTATTTTTAAGTTTGAAGGACCATTCATAAAATATTACCGGAATAATACAAAAAGTGGTGTAAATTATGCAAAATTTTAAAAAAATAATGACATCAATGTAATCAGGAGATAAAAATACATAAGGATCGGCCGTTTTTATTTAAACATCCAAAACACTGTTGTGCAGTGATATTCATTAAATCTTGTATGCGACAGTTAACAAAATTAAGTTTCTAAAACTTAAATCCAAATCATTTATTCAACAGACAATTAAATTTTTCAATAAAGCTGAAAGTTATGCAATACATAAAAGAAAAAATATTGAAAAGCTTTTCATTTGGTATCATTTAAATAGTGTCTGTTTGAAAAAGGGTGGGCGCCAAAAACACACCTTAAGATTTTTAACGGAAATATGCTTGATTTATGAGAACCAAAAACTAAATTATCATTAACGACCTTGTTTTTCCTAAAGCACTTGAATTGTGTTTAAGATTTAAAAATCGTGGAAACTTAATACTTAATATTTTTCTTATTATTAAAAATTATAAAAGACATTTATTTTGATTTTTAATTTAATATGTTACATATCGATGGCTTAATATAAAAAGGGTCTAACTCAATTTTTTTCGAAATCGTGTTCTTAATGTTTTCTGGGTGACAACGTATAATTGCATCTTCCTTGAAGATCTTAGTACGTTACAGTTCAAAATCAAGGACTTATGGCAACTTTAAAAACTATTTCTGCATGTAAATGCTTTATTTTTTCTTCAGTTTTTTGCTTCTCCTGTAAAATATCGAAAATTCGAGTTAGGCCTTTTTTATATTAAGCCATCGATATGTACATATTTTTTCACTTCATATTGAAATTCAAAAACTGCAAAGACCAAAATCCAACGTTACTCTTCAAACGTTGTTTGTTATATTTTTATATTTATGGCCAGCCTGTTTCACAATAACGAAAGAAAACTTTCGACTTAGAATTTATATTGAAAAAAAAATACAAATTTTCATCTTTTACTGTTATTTTCAATATAAATTTTCAGTCGAAAGTTTTCTTTCGTTATTGTGAAACAGGCCATTAATAAATATAAAAATTCATTCAAATTTCGAAAATGTAAAACGTATAATGAAACACGAGTAAAAACAGCAACATTTTTAACATCAACAATAATTAGATTAGATTAGATGTAGCGTAATGAATAATATTCAACAAACTATAAATATTTGAGAATTATCATACCTCTCCGTTCGCCTGGCAGGCAGGCAGCGACTCAATTGTCAAATAATCAGTTTCAAATAAATTCCAATCATTACTCGTCATTTGCATGGATTAAATTTTGTAGATTGTAATTATCATTAGCGCCTCTATGCACTGCTTAATTCCAAATGAAAAGTATTTATTTAACAACAAACAACTGACAAAGTTTTGAGGCAAATGTGAATGATTTATGTCCATATACAAAAAAAAAAAAAAAACAAAAAACCTCCTTTTAATTATCTCCCTGCACTAAATACGAGGGTAAATAAGTCCGGGATTTTTTTTTTTAATTTCCCGTCTCTTAACTGAGAGGACAACACTGCTCCTGTCAACAGGCAACTGTCAATTGACTCCTGTTACAATTTGAACAACATGCGTCATTTAGTTTGTGTTTCATAGCCCTCAATACTAGACTATCGTGTAATTTGAGAAGAAAAAGGAACAAATTGGATTTTGTGTTATCATTAAGTATAATTTTTTGCAGAAAAAACCATCACTCATACCAAGCCAAAGCTTGATATATGTATAGTCCCCATAGTATTAATTCACCATCAAATTTAATTGTAACAAAGTCTTTTACTGAAATTCGTTGTGGCCGCCGCACAAGCACCGAAGATGCCGAACGTTCTGGACGGCCAATTCAGGTCTCAAAACTCACGATGCCCGATCATATATTGAAACTTAAGCAAGCTTACAGAAGTTAAAATTATGTAAGAATTTCATACAAATATCTTGTTTAAACAACTCTTGAGAGCAAACTTAAATTTTATTTTTATAGCTATGCTATTTATTGCGCGATACAGGAGTTAGGATTTGATTTTCGTAACAAAAATAATCGACACGAGTATTACAGTTATAAATTCATTTTTGTTTTGATTTCCTTGTACTTAAAAGCAGGGTACGAAAATAAACGAAACAAATTGTTTGATTATATTTTGTTTCGTTCTTTGAAGTGACTGAAACAAAACAAAAACAATGAGAACGATTACTCAATTTGTTTTTTTTTTTGTTTTTTGTTTGTTTGTTTTTACACATAAGCACAAACCAGAGGACACAGCTGAGCTGTAAGCCGGCTAACAGCCGCTACCGGCCACAAAAAATACATTAATTTAACCGTACGCCGCTAGAAAAGATACTAATGGGAAATAAATGGAAACGTTTTAAGATACTTGCAGAGAATTTGACATCATCATATAATATAATTTTATTGCATTGTTATTTCACACATGAAATTTGTTTTCTTTAACTAAGCACCATAGCTATAACCTGGTGTCCTAAGAAAACTTTAAACTCGTTTTCTGGCAAATTAGTTTTTTTTTTTTTTTAGTTATGACGTTGTTTAAGTAAATGAGCGAAATGCAATCATGTGACAACTTAAGGTACCAACAGACGACATGTTTTTTACGTGTGTTTTTTAAGTTTTCGACTCGTATGTTTTTCTTTATGCTCGTCAATATTGGTTAATTTACATAAGGTTTATAATTTTTGGTCACAAGCATACATGTAGTATCACTTCTTCTTTTTCAGTACATAAATATCCACGTAGTTTGTTTTATAAATGGCTTCCAGCCGTCGAAATATTTTTGGTTCCGTCGCTGTAGTACTGGCGACGCAAATTTGCTTTTATAATTTTTACTTTTTTAAACAAGACGTTGAGGTTGTATCTAAAAATTTATACATTTTTGGACTTATTTTAATAAAACGACAACGTTAAATTAAAAAAAAAATATATAATTAATTTGTCTTGCAAAATACTTCATTCAGACGGCTAATGATAGTGCACATAATCAACCGCCGACGAATTTGTTCGCATGACATAGACATTTGGAGCTTTATGTTTAACATAAGAAAATAGAGCACGCTCTATTTCAAATAATGTCTTATGTTCTTTGTCATGTTTTTTACACAAGCAATGTTTTAAAGGTAACACACGACATGTTTTCGTTTACATATGTAAATTCTGGCACATACAATGTGAAAAACATGTCGTCTGTTGATACCTTTAGTAGGTGCGTTTGGCGTTTTTCAACCACAAAATGGATGAATTATGGCGCCATTTTGTAGCCGTGGACCTATCACAACCCACCCGAGTCAAAACAGTGGGTTTATCGCGGTGAATCAAAGAAGGCCAAGGTGGGTTTGTCAGCCAGTAAAGTTATGGATTGCACGCGGTATAATCCACATTGACTACATTCAAAAGGGTAAAACGAACGCATTTGGCCAAAAAAAAATTTCTTCTCCACTTGCTCCCTCATCCGCTCAATTCTCCGGATTTAGCCCCGAATGAATATTTCTTGTTCAAAAACTTGAAGAAATTGCTCGTTAGAAAGATATTCGACTGCAACGATGAAATCATTTCACAAACAAATAAAAATTTTGTTGACATCGACAAATATTATTTTTTAGAAGGCAATACAAAAAAGAGAATTTTTTTGAGAAATATGTATGATTTTTTATTCACGGAGTTGTAGACCCGCCCTCGTATTTTATTACATCTAAATATACAGGGACAGAGTTTCATTAAAACGTATACTTTTCTCCCTTTTTAACCCTGATAATTACAAAATCTAAATATTTTTACAAAACAATATATTTGCGTAAAAATGGTATCGCTTTTTGGTACATATTTTTGCATATTTTGATCCAAATTGCATATTTTTGCATAATTTCGTGATAAATGCATATTTTTTCATATTTTATTATATGTGACCTTCTCCGGGAAAATGACCTAGTGTGTGAAAAAAAATCTAACTCGTTTCATCTTATTCTACACCCTTTTAGGTACCAGAATCCACTCTTAAGTCCAAATCCGTTTTTTGACACACTAGGTTCATTTTCTCGGAGAAGGAGACATATATTAAAATTTCTATAGAATAATTATTATTGATAAATTATGTTTATTAATCCAAAACTTTTTTTCTAGAATTATTTTATCGTGGTTGGCGTATTTCGACTTTGAGTAAGACATTTTTTTAATAGATGAAAGAACACCGCAACATTTTTTCTTTAAACCAGGACAAAATTGTGGTAGTTATAACTAGGGAAAGGATTTTCATAAAAATATAAAAATATGTACTTAAAACTGATAAAATATGCATTTATCAATTCTTTTTTCAACATTTAATAACATTAAAAACTTTAAAAAATTACCTTCATTGTTTTTTTTCTTAACAAACATTTTGTCATTAACAACTTAACAAACATAAAAAGCTCAGCTTCAATGCCTTCTTAAAAAAATATTTTGTCAAATCATATGCAGCCTGGCCCACGATGTCGACAAGAAACTTGCGATCGAACACTTGTATTGAAAACAACAATAAAATAAGAAAATTTGTTTTTGTTTTCAATATAAACAAGCGATAGAAAGTTTCTTGTCGACATCGTGGGCCAGGCCGATGAGATACAAAATAAGGTTCAGTCGAACTTTTATTAACATACATGAATTAATAAAAAAGATAAACCTTTGGACAATTTTTTCTGAAAAATATTTTATGT
This sequence comes from Tachina grossa, assembly GCA_949987645.1. Lineage (NCBI taxonomy): Eukaryota > Metazoa > Arthropoda > Insecta > Diptera > Tachinidae > Tachina > Tachina grossa. The sequence goes on along the minus strand of OX465274.1, from coordinate 169,391,928 downwards.
AATAAAAACTAACGTTTAATGCTGCTATTTCGTTTGTGGAATATTCAGTTTCTAAATTTTCGTTCTTAGTCGCTATTCACACTATGCCTTTTCAGCCTGCCTTGTATTGACAATTTTCTTTTGAACCCCCTACGAAAAGTCACACACATTTACATTAAGCCTTTTTTATTCATGCGTTTTTGGCATTTATATACACGTTTAATGCTGAGAATACGAAAAAGGCAGAGAAACGTCATAAATCCCCTCTAATTTTCCTTTTGTTCTACACCGCAAGCTTCTCACTCCCTTTCCCAATAAACTAAAAAAGCCTGCCTGCACAGGCAAGCAGAAAAGGCACAGTGTAAATTGCGTTTTAGAGCTATAAACTATTGATCCAATTTGTTGCATATATTTTAAGTCCATTTTTTTTTTTTTTTTTTTTTTTTTGTTAACTATTTCTAATTAATTTGTATGTCCTCATTTATTCTGCCTTTCAGACAGAGCACACTTTTTTTTACCGCATCTTCAGTTAATTCAACTTGAGGTGTTAAAGTAATGAAAGCCTCTAATTGGCCTATAGTGTGAACAAGAAAGCAATCCCACTATGTATGTCTAAATATCAATTAGGCAGAAGGCTGTCGGATACTATATTTCTATTCATAAAATTAAAGAAATTTTAAAGTCAAAAAACTTGCACCCGTATGCAGAAAATAACGTGTACAGAGCGCTGAAAAAAATTACACAAACATTTTTGAGTTTTAAAGGGCTATTATCCCATGCTATTTTTTTTAATTTTCCATGGTATTGGTATTCTTAACTTCAGCAAAGGTACTGAACTTTTCAAATGAGTTGAAGGAGTCATACGGTGTTTATTAGTATCGAATAATATCACCAAAATGCGATCGTAAATTTTTCTCGTTTTCCTCTTTTTTCTTCTTACACAGTCGTAAAAACTGCAGCTTTTAAATAACTAACAACTAATAAAAAAACCAAAATTATATTTATAGCATAAAAAAACTAAAAAATGTATTAAAAATATACATTTACAATGAAATATGCAAAAATATGTATTTATTATAAAATATGCAAAAGTATGCACTAACAAATCGATGCCATTTTGTCACAAATTTGTTGATTCGCAAAGATATTTTATTTACGTTGATCTACGACCAACGACAGAAAACATGTATTTACATGAAAATCCTTTCCCTAATTATAACATTAAACAGAACATCTATATGTATTGTTTAAATAAAATAAGAATAAAATCTATTTATATGTATCTTCATTAAACATTTACAACAACCCTCGTACATAAGCTTCGTATATAAGTTTTTCTTTTAGTTTGCCAAGAGCAAATTACCAAATACTTGCTTATACAATTTATTTGATGAAATAGAGAGCACATCAATAAATTTAGCTGAACACCTGACATTTATTGCGAAACAAAAACCTGCTAATACAAAATTTATTTTCAGGTCTGACAAAACCATTAAATTATGAAGGACCAAGTGCATTAATATTCAGAAAATTTTTCATTAAAAAAAACTTTAGATATACATTAGTGTCCTGCACAAGACTATTTATAAGACCTTTCAAGACATGAGAGATTTTTTCCAATGCTTTACTACAGCGAAATATTCTAAAAGAATCGCTAAGCAACACTGTTGGCAAGTAATTTTTTTCGGTGGTTTGTCTTGCCAACAGTGTTGTTTAGCGATTCTTTTAGAATATTTCGCTGTAGTAAAGCATTGGAAAAAATCTCTCATGTCTTGAAAAGTCTTATAATAAATACTCTTGGGCAGGACACTAATATACATGTATTCTTTTGGGATCCATAACAGGAAAAAAGAGGGCGGATCAATAAGTGACTTTTTTTAACAGTTTTTTTTTTTGCAAAACAAAAATTTATTTTTCAACACAATCTCGTTTTAACTGAATACACTTAGTCCAACGTTTCTCCAGTTTTTGTATCCCTTCCAAAAATAGAATCCTTAAAATAGGCAATAATTTCATCGTTGGAGCTAAATCTCTTTCCACCGAGCTATTTCTTTAGGTTTGGAAATAGGAAGAGTCACTAGGGGCTAAATCCGGAGAATATGGCGGATGGGGAACCAGTTCCTAGCCCAATTCATAGAATTTTGCCATTGAGACTGCACACGTGTGCACTCGTGCATTATCTTGATGAAAAAAAACTTTTTTCTTGGCCATATGGAGTCGTTTTCTTTTTGAATTCTCATTAAATCGGTCTAATAAGTTGGCATAATATTCGCCGTTTATTGCTTTTTCCCTTTTGAAGATAATCCATGTGGATTATCCCGCGTGCATCCCAAAAAACTGTTGCCATCACCTTATTGGCCAATAAACTCACATTGGCCTTCTTCGGAGCAGGTTCACCCGGAGAAACCCATTGTTTAGACTGCTGCTTGGTCTCCGTAGTACAGTAATGGATCCATGTTTTATCCACAGTTACAAAACGCCGCAAAAACTCATTCGAACTGTGGTTAAACAACTTCAAACAATCCCTTGAAGTTGTCAGACGTTTACGTTTATGGTCAATTGAGAGCAAACGCGGCATCCATCTTGCAGACAACTTTCTTGAGCCCAGCTGATCATTTAAAATCGAAACCACACTGCCATATGAAATGCCTATGGCATCAACAATCTCACGAACTTTTACTCTTCGATCGGCCAACACCATATCGTGGATTTTTTTTCAACATTTTCGGATGTACTGACCTCAATAGGCCGTCCAGAACGTTCAGCGTCATTTGTAATTGTGCGACCACAACGAATGTCAGTAAACCACTTTTTTACCATTGAAATCGATGGTGCAGAGTCCCCATAGTATTTATCGAGCTTTTCCTTGGTTTGATTGACAGTTTTTTTTTTTCGCAAAAAATAATATTTAATGAGCAGTCGAAGTTCATTTGTTTCCAATTTTAGACATATACACGAGGTTGTATGTTTTGAACAGCTGTTAAATGCAAAGCAAATGACGACACTTGCTCAAAATTTGACTGTAGTCTATTAACAGGTGGTACTTGATGTGAAAAGTGTTGCATTTCATATAACTGCGAGGTAAGTTTTTCAAACTTCCCGGTCTTATTGATCCGTATATTGTGTTTGCAATTATGATTTCTCATTGTTAATTTTTTTTATTATATTTTTAATGCAAATTAAAAAATTTTTTGTAATTCTGTTGATTGGTAAAATATGCACAAAATTGGAAAAAAATTCATGGATTAAAAAAAATTTTAATATGTTTAAGTGTAGTCATAGCTTTTTCATTTGGAACTCAAAAATTTAATAGAATAGTAAGAAACTTTTCACTCCGATTTACTTCAGTGAAAAAAAAAAAAGTAAAGAAATGGTTCATTGCGCTTTTAATCAATTGGTCGGTCCTACCTGCTAAATGCCCAAAGAGCAGCAATTGTTAAATATTAAAAAAGAATCCAACCTTTATTGTAATTCATAATCGATGTCATTTTATGCGAAGAGAATGAAATAGAATCCATGATGCGGTCGGTATTTATTAGATGTTTTTTGCTATTTTTGCAATAAATGAATTTATTTTTGTTTATAAAGGGTGTTTTTTTCAGAGGTATAGAACTTCGAATTGAAATAAAACACAAGAAAATCGTTTTAATGTCCATGAATTTGGCTTTATTGGAAGGATAATTTTATGCCATTAATGTTTAAATATGATTTCGGGCATGTGGCCGCCGCGGCTGGCTCGAATAAAGCCAATTCTACAGGTCCAATTTTCAACCACTTTTTCGAGCATATGGGGCCGTATGTTGGCAATAACGCCACGAATGTTGGCTTCCAAGTCCCATAACGTTTCTGGTTTGTTGGCGTAGACGAGCGACTTCACATATCCCCAAAGCAAATAATCCAATGGTGTCAAATCACACGATCTTGGTGGCCAATTGACAGGTCCATTCCGCGAAATTATGCGCTCATCGAATGTTTCCTTCAATAAATCGATTGTGACGTGCGCTGTGTGGCATGTAGCGCCGTCTTGTTGGAACCACAACTCATCCACATTCATGCCATCCAATTCGGGAACAAAATAGTCGGTTAGTCGGCTCCAATTGCTGTGCACGGTGGCGAATCGATTCATTCGGGTCCTCTTCAACACTTTGCTCTACAGCGGCAATTGTTTCTTCGGTGCGCACTGTTCAACGTCTCTGCGGATGCGTATTATCACATAGAGTAAACGTAGTGCGAAAACGATTAATTGCTCTGATGGACGATTATGTCGACCATAAAATGGACGGAGCTTGCGGTAAACTTCGCGAACTGAACCATTATTTTCGAAATAAATTTGCACGATTTGCAAGCGTTGTTCTTTTGTCAACCTGTTCATGATGAAATGGCAAACCAAACTAAATATTAATCACTTGACAGCTGACAAAATGGCCGCCAGTTAAAAAAGTGGTGCCAACTTAAAGTTCTATGCCTCAATAAAAAACACCCTATACATATGTACGTATGTACATACATATGTATGTACATATGTGCATTGGTTGTTGCATGCTTCATTGAATAAACCAAATCATAGGCAAACAAATAATAATAACAACAATATTAGAAGAAAAAACGAATCCCACTAGCAAAACTGTATGAATCTAAAACATTCGAAATAAATAAATAAATTGCAGTGATGGTGTCGATGGTGTATCTGTCGGGTTGATCTGACACAAACTCCAAAATAAACACATGCAACAACTGCTTACCAAGAATATAAAACAAGCAACATCATATTTATTTAGCTAAATGCCGAAATAACTTAAATGCGTTTGTTGTCACCAGCATCAGCTAAAATCATCACTAAGGTTTTGTTGCACGTTGTTAGGCAGCCGGGCAGGCAGGCATTGGTGGCAGGCAGTGCTAATGCAAATGGCTGATGACGGTTTATTTCGGTTTCTATGGTAGCAAAACTTCATAAAGTTACTATTGTTTTGGAAAACACAAAAAGAAAAATAAACGCTTGTTGTACATACTAATACATACATATGTACATCTAATGTTGTCCCCAATTTTAAGTGCAGCATACCACATAAATAACTTTTTTTTTTTTGGCAGCATTATAACTTTATGGACACATCTATTTGAATATTTGCATTAGTATGCCCGATGCTGCAGCCACAAACTTGTTTACCAAAAGCAATACAACGTTAAAATGCTTAATCAGAATTTATATTTATTTAGATTTTAAAATAAACTCCTGCTACTCTCAAGTGTTTTTATTTTTTTATGTGCTGCGGCTGGCTTTATTGTCTTGCTTAAATAGAGTGTACGAGGTCATCTATCGACATTATAATGGAACAACTGCACTTTTTTTACAGTGCGATAAAAATCCGAATTTCAGATAAATTTTTCAAAAATCATCCAAAGTTCATATTTTTTGCACAGAAAAAATATTCCTGTGATAAACACGGCTAATTGAAAAAGAAAATCAATGAAAAATTTAATTGCTGCAATTAAACTTTTGTTTAAAAATGTTGTTACAAGTTTAATTGATGACTCAATAAAATTTTTAATTGATTTTTTTTTTCAAATGAGAATGATACTTTTTTGTTTTGTTTCAGAGTTACATTTTTCGAATTAATGATTCGAGCGACCTTTGTGGCTATCTTATTTAATTGAACAATTGTTTTTGTCGCTTAAGCGTTCTCGGCGGCTATGACTCGATGTGTTCGAATAGTAGTGTAATAATTTTTTATTTAAACAAATCTAAATTATTTTTAACTTTTTTCTTAGAAAATGTTTACTCATAGCCGATTCAGGTTGACGCCAAATCAACTAATTTCGTGATTTATTCAAATTAGCGGTATGAAAATCTGTATGAAAACACTTACGTTTTCTTGAGACTTGTCTTTCGAGTCAATGTTCGTACAGAAGCAAGATAGAGAAATGGAAATCTGGGGGCAAATTACGGCACTCGTTATCGAACGAAATTACGAAATATTTCCATATAAACTCTATTGAAATATTTCGTAATTTCGTTCGATAACGAGTGCCGTAATTTGCCCCCAGTTTTCTTTCGCTTAAAATGCGAATGAAGACCTTCTTTCGAAATAGTGGAAGAGGCAGTAACTAATTTCCCATATATTTTGACATTTTTCAAATTAGCTCATTTTACCTAATTTCGACGAAATCAACATAAAATTACACTGGACAACGCTATTTTCGCACTAAAACTACTTTTATTTCAGACACGAAGACATTTACAACTTTTACAAACAAAAAAAATGTCTAATAGAAATATTTTTAATTTCAACATAAAATTAAAAGAAGATTGAAAACCATTATATTTAAAACGATTTTTGTGAGAACAATTTGTATGAGTGTAACAAAGCTTTTATTCAACTGAAAAAAGCACTCCAATATCTTCCGCAATTAATCACATGTTTTCGAAATCAAATCTAATGTCATTGAGTACCAGTATGAACACTTGATTTCAGTCGTAATTTCAACTTGAAATTACTTAATTTCGTGTCAGCCTGAATGGGCTATTAGTAAAATTGTCATGGGTTCAATAGCAGATCAAATTATTGTCTAGTTTATTTACTCATAATAAAAAAATTCCGAAATATGCATACGCAGTAACCCTCGTAAATAAGTCTATTTATTTTCCAAACCACACTTGTTTATAGCAAACAAAAAATACAAAAGAAAACTAAAACTAGTCCATGATGAGGTTGCTGCTCTCTAATGGAAGCTGGTATTAGTATTTTATCATTCATACGTTTAGTCACTCATATAAACTGAGTAGTAGTGCTTAAAAAAGCTTTGTTACACTTTTACGAGTCCATTGGTTATCATTAAAGTTGTTGCGGTGGCGGCTACCGCCACCAACACTTTAACATTTAAAGGAGACAAGTTTTTTTTTTTTTTTTTTTTTTTTTTTTTTTTTTTTTTTTTTTTTTTTAAATCAACCAAATTGTTTATGCAACCTCTTAGACCATATGGAATTTTAGATATAATGTTTTTGTTATACATACTCTTAAGCTTTCGTGGATAAACATAATTTATTTTGAAAAAGTTATGCAAAATTTTAATTTAATTTATTTGTTGGAAAATTACAAATTTCGAATAATTTTAAACTAAATATTTAATTTAGGAGACTATTTTATATATAATTAACACGTATTTTTATATATAATTAACACGTAATCGTTAGTAATCCAATCGCATTCCCCGTTTTTGACATAAAACTGCTCCTCAATGTTTGCATAATATGCAAGCATGTATGTTTTTTTTAATAATTTCTAATGTCAAAGATTAATTTCAAGCTTAGCACGTTGACTACAAAACCGAAGTTCCTGGGTTCGAGCCCAGTCTCCGACAAGACATTAAATAACAACACCACACATTTTTCTGATGTGCATTTGTGTCCCCCCTTTGTATCAGTTCTTGTAGGAAAAGTTTTAGTGATGAAGGCATAGACACTGGTCACTGAACTACATTGGCTTCAGCGGATGCTAATCCTTTAAAATTTAGTACGCCTCAGTGACACCAGAGGCGCTACAACACTGCACTATTAAACAACAAAAAAACAACGAGCGAAAAGCAGAGTTGTAAAAGAATGAAGCTTTCATCTATCTCTTCCTTCACCACCTGTCTTCTCTATCACTATACCTCTACTATCACCCTCTCTCACTATTTTCTCTTGAAGTCACAGTTAGTACAAAGGGACCATTGTGACCCGAGTGAGCTGGACTCTAAATTTCTACTTAACAGCAGCCTGCTAACCAAACCTAACCTAAGCTTTGGTGTATTCAAAGGCTTATGTTAGAATTTTATTGCAAATATTTTCGTAAAACATTCAAAATGTTGATTAGCTCTCTAACTCCATTTGAAAGATTATTTTTTTGCACTTTATAAAAAAAGGAGCGGAGCCGTTTTTTATAAAGTACAAAAAATAGCTTTCCAAATGGAGTTAGAGAGGTTAACTGTTTCCTGTAAAATTTTACACAAAAGTGCTCAAAACATCTTATACCTAGAATGCAGAAATTGTAAACTTTAAAAACGCCGATAAAGATTAAAAAAAATTGTCGCCTCCGCTAAAATCCATCGTTAGTACTTTGAAGTTTGATTTTGTTGCACAGAGTAATATGTAGAGATGTGCAAATGTCGTGATTTTATCGTGTCACGCGTGAATCACGTGATTCGTGATCAAATATTATAACTAATCACGCGTGAGTGCGTGAGCGTGATTGAAAAAAATTTACTCGAGCGTGATCGTGCGTGAGCTTATTTTAATAATCACGCACGAATTCTCACGCTTTCACGAGATAACATTCCTGCATAGGCATATATGTAACTGTATTCAATCATTTGAAATAAATTATTTTATAATAATAAATGCATATATGTATGTATAGTAATATGTATGGTAATATGAGCTTATAAACATAATGAATACCCCCAAACAAAATGTTTCGACTTTTTCTGAAGTCAGACTTGTACCGAATTCGTTAAGACATTTCGATAGTTTCTCTGAACAATTTTTTAAACATTAAAACTTTGATTTTTGAGTACATAAGTAAAAGTATGTGAACATTCTTTTAAATAAATATGTATATGTTGATAAAAAAAAGGATTGTAACAAATATTAAAAAACGTGAGTATGTGCAAATTATTTCGACAATAGCAGCAACAAAACGGTGAAGCGGTACTCTGCTATAAAAGTAAAAAAAAATCGTACCTACATGTCGTTACGAATTCGTACCGACTTATCGTAACGAATTCCTACCGACATATCGTTACGAAGTCGTGTCAACCATTTCATACAAAAATTGTTACGATTTCGGTAATATTTCGGTGCCGAAATCGGAAGATTTTGTCGACCAATCGTTACGAATTCTTTACGAATTCGGAGCATTTTGTTTTGTATACATACATCTTTGTAAGTATGTATGTATGTTTCTTAGATACCCCGTAGGAAGTATCAATTGAGAAACACTACTGATTCAACAGTGCCTTTGTCAACAATACTACTGACGAATTGTACCGCAGAAAATGTTTTTTGCTTTAGGGGCCGTCCATATATTACGTAACGCTGTAGGGGGGAGGGGTGGGGTTCGAGTTTTGTTATGATTTGTTATGGTGGGGGTGGGGGGGTCTCTGAAAATGTTACGTAACAGAAATTTTTTTTAGAAATTTGTATGTTTTCTCATATAATATGCTTTTATCATTTATTTGATTATCATTTATTTAATTTATCATACGTCTTACCTTCACATTTATATTATGTATGACATACATTGATGTGCGGAATGTCAATTTTTGATATACGAGAATTCGAATTCGAATATTTAAAATGATATCTGCGAATACGAATATTTAAAACGATATGAAATTAACTTTGCTTTATTTTAATTTACATTATAAATTTTACAAAAACACGAGCATACATATATACATAGATATGTACCTATTTTCAACCCAAAAAACATGAAAATTATATTATACATATACTTTTTCGTGAGCGTGCGTGATCGGGATAAGTTGTAAACCACTCGTGCGTGATTAAAAATATTTTATTCGTGAGCGTGCATGATCGTGAAAATGTTCAAAATCATTCGTGCGTGAAAGTGGGTGAGTAAAATATTTTTCTACGTGAGAGTGTGTCGTGAGTCAGAAAACACTCACGTGCACATCTCTAGTAATATGTAAATTTTAAAGCCTTTTTGCCAAATACTAATATTTTGAACAATTTTCCACACTACATTTTAAACACATCCACGACAGCAGGCTACACACTACATTTTGTAAATACATATATAATATGGGCCTGTTCGTAAATGCATCACTGCGCTGCAAATGGAAATTGAAATGTCCTAAATTGCTTCACTACAGTAGATAAAACACAAATAAATGTCAAATATGGGGTACAAACATGGCTACTACTGAAAACAATTATCAGCGAACTTGTATTGCGTTTTAAATAAAAGTTTGCTCGCATGATGCAGCTCAGTGATGCATTTACGAACATGCCCTATGTGTGTGTACATGAATATTATTATTTTCACGACTATACAACCATGGTTGTATAATTAAGTGGCTGGCTACAGGGCGACAATTGCAGCTAGCTTCATTTGAAGTCGTGTAGCCTCCTGTAGTCAATGTGTTGAAATAATTTTTCAATAAAATTTTCAAACAAACAGGAAACAGAGGGGAAATATTAAATTAATGCTGTTATCTTTTTCTAGAGAAAGTGCAAAATTTTTTAACTTTTTATTAAGAAAAATTACCATAACCATACTATAATCATACAAAACAGCTGTTCAAAACAAACTCACAAAACATACAGAAGTGTCACGAGACGGAAGATACGAGTATTTTTCAGTTTGTCTCGTTTTCCCTCAAATTTTGTCGTCGGTTTTGTTTTGCTACGTCTTTCTAGTGCAATACATTTTTATTAGCTGTGTTAATTGGTAAGTAGTAATACACTAGAGTATCAAATACACTATGCTTTTCTCTTTCTTCCATGAATTTTAACAAAAAACCTGATTGGAGCTTTTTTTACCTGTCACTTTCTTCACTTCTGTGTATTCTGTGACAAACTTACGTGCAACACTGTATTTCATTATAGGTGAATCGTCATAATGACATACCCATAACCGTAGAAACCAATTGAATTTTCGTTTTTCACTATAACAATAAACAGCTGTTTACTGCTTACACATATTTGTTGTTGCACTTTAGGCCGCCGCCGATGCATGTGGCTTGCCTCGGCTCAAAATTGCACCGGGCTCATTGTTTTTTATAGTTGCCAATTTGTACAAATTATATGGAAGACATCAGCTGTTTGAAATTTTTTTACAGAAATGTGTTTAAAAAACTTATAAATAGCGGCTGCAAATGTCAGCCGGCTCAAGCCGGCTCCGAAAATAGAAATATCGGAAACGAAAAACGTTGCCACTAATACACACTATTGAGATGTCAAAAAATAACATAAGTGTACTCAGCACAACTTGAATATTTTCAAACATTTGTTATTTGTGCAATCCGAAATCTTTCTTATTACTTCTGCAGCATTTTCACACTTAAGCTAATTTTTTCTTACAAACTGTTGCTCAACCACAATAACCATTACCATTATATAAATTATAAAATCCTATAATATTTAATAGATTCGAAAACTCAACAAATTCCCAATGCTGACGAGTACTACAAAGACATAAATGCAACAAAGTTTTTTAATTATGCGACACTTTTACAAATATATAGTGTGTGTTTGTGTGTTTTTAAGCCCGACAAATTCTTAGCACACATTATAAATATGCATCCAGAACAATAATGCCAGGCGTGTCTTCTTTGTGCCTGTATGCCGAAAAATCCCCAAAAGTTTATATTACGTAATAGAGAAAAACTTTCCACATTTCATAAGAAAGCACTATGATGCTCTAAGCAAATATTAAAAGAAAAGAAAACAGAATTAAGAAGTTATATTTTAAATTATTTTATTCAAAACAATTTGTTTGCCACACTTTTACACATGAATGAATAGCTGGAAACATATGGGAACAAATTTATATGTACACATTCTATGCGTAGAAAACTTAAGATATAAATAGCAGATATTGAATACACTTTCGAGAGTCATTGAATATTATGTTTATTTTCCCCCTTAAATAAGCTTCATTGATATTTTAATCCATGAAATGTAACGCAAAACACACTGGAAGCAACACGAAACAATTGGAGGAGTAACATCAACTAGTAAAATCACTACAACAACGATTACAAATTGTGAATAGTATTTAAATCGAAACTTTCGGTTTATTTAAGACTACTTTATAGCGTTCGGGTTCATTACTTTCAATTATTATCACATAATTAAATATTTTATGTAATTAATGCGACTCAGAGAATGCGTAGTGGCAGAGAAAAATGTTGCATGTTTTGTTTGGACAGCTCTACCGCTTATTTTTTTGAAGCGTTATTAAAATCAAGCAGCAAAATTAACTATTATTACAAAAAAGCGAAAAGAGCGCAAGAAATTTGATGAATATAAAAATTGGCCCACGATATTATAATATGATTACCTATGTAGTATGAAGTTCAAACGTTATCAATTTACTTTTCACAATTTCAACGAGCTGAAATGAAATACAAGTCACCATTGCAATGAATTGTGGCCATAAACGGAAACCAAGTGTCATATCCTTATGTTAAGTATGAAACTCCTTGTTTCTAATAAAATTTCCTTCCTTTTCCTTCTGGATATCTTTGTTTATAATTATTATGGGATAACATTAGGGGTATTCAGTTGTCTGACTCTTTTGTGGCATTGACAAATTATTAAATGAGGAGCTGACGAACAAAATCAGACTAGTCCCGTTAACTGTTTTTTACAGGAGAAGCAAATAACTGAACTAATTAGATATAAACTAGCAAGGAAAAGAAATTTTTCTTTATTTTTTTAAAGTAGAATAGAACTGGTTTTGAATACAAATATTTCGTGACATCATAGATGTGTACTTGGAGAACCCGAAAAAATTAAAAACAAAATCATGTACTGAGGGCATGTCTACTTTTGTTCGCCAGCTCCTCGCTTAGCACGAGCAGAATAGTTTGGGTGAAGTTCACAGAACTTTGTTCGTAATATACGAAGTTTTTTTTTTATTATTTTTATGCTCTCTTCGGTTGTTAAAAGATCCATATTCGGAAAATTGCAAACATTTCACTTTATGGGAAAATATGTCTCAACATCGAAAAGAGATCGAAGCATAAAAATTTATCATTTATGGCAAAATCCTCCAAATTGAAAAAATCTTCAAAACGGCAAAAAGAATTGTGAAAGCTGGGGGCAAATCGCGGCACTCGTTATCGAACGCAATTACGAAATATTTCCATATAAACTTTATAGAAATATTTCATAATTTCGATCGATAACGAGTGCCGCGATTTGCCCCCTGGAATTTTTGTGTGACTGTGTGCCTTAATATATAAAGCCTATGTGTACTCTCAGATACACATCTATGTATCTATGTACGTATATTTTAATTGTCATCAAAATCGGTTGGACAGTTTCGCGGGGGCAGAAATTTCCCCCTACCATTCTCTCAATCCTACTTTTGTGCTCTTTTGGAATAATATGTGTTTTAAATTTCATAAAAATCGGTTGGACTGTCTCGGAGGGGCAGAAATCCCCCCTTTAACCCATCTTGGTCCTAGTTTAAAATACATGAAGCCTTTGTGTTCTTTTAGATGCAGATGCATCTATCTTTGGAATTTAATAAAAATCGGTTGAATAATTTTATAGAGCAGAAATTTCCCCCTGCGCCCTCTTCGTTAAATAAAAAAAATTAAAGTGTGTGTCTTCTTAAACGTAGATGTATCTAAATGTTTTGTATTTCATAAAAATCGGTTGAATAATTTCGCAAGACAGAAATTGTTCCCAGACCGTCTTAGTCCACCTTAAAAAAAATTAAGGATTAGTGTCCTCTTAAACGTAGCGGTATCTGCATACATATTTTTTGAATTTCATAAAAGTCAGTTGGATAGCTTCGGAGGATAGCCAGCCCCACTACTGATCCTCCTATTTTTTTTTAAAACATATAACCTATGTTTTTCCAGACACAGATCTATCTACGAGTATGTTTCAAATTTCATCCAAATAGATTCAACCGTTTCGCCGTTAAAGCGTAACAAACAAAATTACTTTTGCGTTCAGTCCGGCGACGGGCGGGGCGCGGCGAGAGACTGACTGGAGGGCGAACAGTGTACTTACATTAATAGGGCTCTGTTTTTCTTTTGCGTACGTAAACATAAAAAAGATATTAATATTTTCTGGCCATGGGAGGGGAGGTCTCCGCTAACACGACCCTATACAAAGCTATTTAAAGGGACAGTAAATACCCTCAGACTTTTGGTAAGCTCCATTCTACATTTTGCTTTAAAAAAATTTTAAATCGGATCGCAAGCGCATCACTTAAAATATTCGAAATCCGCTTTTGAATGCAGCAGTGACTTCAACTTAAGAAAAAAATCTGTTAATTTTAAAAAGAAAACAAAATGTTTGGGTTTTACTCGTATTATTGTATACCAGCTGACCAAATGCTTTCGAATTGTAATATTAATAATATACAAATTCTAAAGAATTTTCTTTCGTTTCGAAATACAAAGTAGACCTCCAGGGGGTTATTTTGCCACATAAATTACTTCAAGGGAATTTCCAGGGTAGAGAATAATAACTAACTCATTGTAAGTGTGTGAGGATGTGGTATATGAGTGATAGAGGTAGGGAGTGCTGTGAACAAACAAAATAGCAAACATTTATCCCATGAAAAAAATTAACATGTGCTTGAAGGGTACGTTAAAACCAATTTTCCTATGGAAATTTCATTTCAAACGCATGTTATTTTTTGCATATGGGCGTTATTTTTTTAAATTTATTATAATTTATACCTACATATATTAACTCTTTTCAAATTAACTCATACAAAATTTTAAGACTTTTGCTGTTATAGATTTCAAGCTATAAGATTATTATTAATTACTGTATATTGGGGTCCCGCTTCCCCCTTCTACCAAAATTTTAAATTACTTCGCACATCGCTCTCAAGAGCCCATACCAAATTTAAGGACTCTTGCTATTATAGCTTTTAAGATATATTATTTTGTATGGGTGAGCCCCTTCCGCCAGTCTAAATTTATATACTCTGACTCCTATAGCTTTCAAGATATTAGATATTTCGTTCGTATGGGCGTGAAACAGGCCACTTAGGGCATGAACAATAGATTACGACCATTTCTCAGATCCACCGAAGGAGGAGTTTAATTGCAAATACTGTGACACGAGAATTTTTTATATGTAATTATGTACATATATAGATTTAAAAACCTTATGTCATCTAAATAACTAGAGACATATTCAATACTAAATTTTTGAGCATTTTCGATAAGACAATTTGCTTTTGAAGTACCGAACGATACATAATTTTAAAATTATTATTATACAACAGAAGTGTCAAAAGTATATCATTTCAGATGAACGTTAAAATGTTTTTGATAAAAGCGTGTAAATTAAGCAAATAGACAATTTAAAATGCAAATATATTAATAAAATGTCAAACAGTTGCAGTTTTTATAACAAATGGCTTTTAATCAAATAAGTTCAATAGTGCCGAAACAAGTTTTAACAAGTATTTTATTTTTGTTAAATTTTGGGTAAAGAAATTACCATTAAAAGTTTTAACTCATGCATAAGTTGACACCTATTGAATTGAATAATCGAAAGATTATAAATTCAAAACATGTGAAATTTTATCACATTACATATATGTACATATGTACGAGTATAAATACAATGAAATGTAGTAGGAAACAAGAGAAAATTTGCATAACCAGGTGTTTAATTTATAAGCAATAAATAAAATAAATATTTAAACATTTAGAGTCTCCTTTTCATTTCAACGGCTGATTGAAGTGAATACCACTATGAATTATATTGTAATCAAGGCAGAAACTAATGAATAGTATTGTAGAAAACAAAACACGTCCTAGTCATGATTTTAATATTATACGAATATTATTTTAATGCAACCTACCATTTAGGTACGTTGGTTGCATACCTTAAAGCTACTTTTTTTTTTTTTTTTTTGTTAAGCTAAAATTGTGTGGCAAACACATGCCATCACCATCACCATCGCTATCACCATTAAACAACATTAGAGTAAAAGCTGGCGGCAACAGCTCTTAAGGCAGTAAACATTAGCAAAGTTGCATGAGTGCATGAGTGAATGAATGAAAATGAGTGTTAAATGTGGGTGCCTCAACTAAAATATCTAGATATGTATGCGTCTAAATGTTACCAAAAATATTTCTTTCTTTTTTAACTTCTTTCAATGCATGTTTTCTTAGACAATAGTTATGTATCTCTCTCTCTTACAAATATGTACATTAAGAATAAGTATAATGAAATGTCTTTTAAAACTTGGGTTAATTGAATTTGCAATTATACGACGATAAGTTGTTGCTTATATTGGATGATAAGATGACTGACTATTAAACCAGATTGTCCTGATGTTGCCCCGAAAAGTGAGTTTCTAATGAATGTTTGCTAAATTGCATGCTTCGACCATTAATCTTGACTATTAAAAAATATTTATAAATGTGAATGCAACCATTTGTGGCAAAACATTAAAATAACCAAACAATTGTGATTCACATTTTAGTCAGTTGGAATAAACTACATTTAAGTTAAGAAAAACTGATGTTAAATTATTATTTTTTCTTTCTTAAATCTTGCATCTTGTTTGTTCGTTTGTCACTTGTGACTATGTGTCTCTATAAAAAAAATGTGTTTTGTGTGTTACCATTTTTGGTAATTTATTAATGATTTCTTATGGGTTTTTCGTAAAGAATTTATGTCTGTGATCTGATGAAAATGTGGAGGAATAGATTAAATAAAAAAAAAAGCATCGCTAATTTATGGTATGTCGACTATTTCTTTTAAATATCTTTTTAGTTTATTATTCATTGGCTTTTGCAGCATTATTTGGAATTCGTTTTGTTGAATGTGATCTCATTTTGTCAGTTTTTTTTTTGAAACTAAAAAAAAATTTTAAAATTGTTTGCTTTGAAAATATGCATATTTTAAATTAATATATGTATGTATGTACGAGGGTGGTTCACTAAGTGCGTATTTTTTTTGCAAAACAAAAATTTATTTTCTAAACACAATCTCCTTTTAACTGAATACACTTAGTCCAACGTTTCTGCAGTTTTTGTATCCCTTCCAAAAAATAGGATTTTTCGAGGTCCTTAAAATAGGCCTTTATTTGTGGAATGATTCGTTGTTGGAGTCGAATCTCTTTCCGACGAGCCATTCACTCAATATAAATTGTAACTCGGGGATAAATCTGAAGAATAGAGCGGATGAGGGAGCAATTCGTAGCCCAATTCATGGATTTTTGTCATGAAAACTGCAAATGTGTTTGTGATCGATTGTGAGCAAATGCGTCACCCATCTTGCAGACAACTTTCTTAAACCCAGCTGATCATTTAAAATCGAAAGCACACTGCCATATGAAATGCCTATGACATTAACAATCTCACGCACTTTTACTCTTCGATCGGCCATCATCATATCGTGGATTTTTTAGACATTTTCGGGGGTGTACTGACCTCAATTGGCCGTCCAGAACGTTCAGCGTCATTTGTACTTGTGCGACCACAACGAATGTCAGTAAACCACTTTTTTACCATTGAAATCGATGGTGCAGAGTCCCCATAGTATTTATCGAGCGTTTCCTTGGTTTGATTGACGGTTTTTTTTTCGCAAGAAATAATGTTTAATGAGAACTTAGAAAAATACCCGAGGTTGTATGCTTTGAACAGCTGTTAAATGCAAAGCAAATGACTGACACTTGCTTAAAATTTGACTGCAGTCTATTAACAGGTGGTTCTTGATGGGAACAGTGTTGCATTTCATATAACTATAAGGGGAAAATTCACGTACTTATTAATCCGCCCTCGTATATGTACGAGACATTTTGCTTTAGAAGCAGCTTAAAACGTATTTATATTTAAATCCTATTAGTAATTGGAGTAAATAGTGTTGTGTTTTTTCATATCACACATGAATCACTTGTGGTCGTGGTAAAACCTAAAATTAGGCACACGTAAGTACGTCAGCATAATTTAAAATAAAATCTTTGATCGTGTTTGAGCACATTTTCAAAATCACGCACATATTCTTAAGCCTACAGTACACGGCATGTAAAAAACGACATGCGCATGTCGTTCTGACGTAATTTTGACGTCATCACGATGCTACATTTGCTACATGCCGCGTACTAGCACTATATGTACATGTAGATATTAACATCCTTACAGATGAGCTGCCCCAGAAAATTTCTTCGATTCGGCCACATGTGCCAATATATATTTTGGAACAAATATACTAACAAAATTTTACGGCATGTAGCCACTACTAGTAATTTTAAAAAATGCAACAAACATGCTGAAAATTCTTGTGACGTCATCGCCACATACGCATGTGGCTTTTTACATGCCGTGTACTGTAGGCTTTACACATTTACGACATGGCTTTCAGGAAATTTTATAAGAACACAGAAAAAAGTACATATTCGCCAATTGTTTTCAATTAAGAATTTAATTGATTAAATGAAATTTTTTAATTGTATTAATTAATTTGAGTGGTAAAACTTAATTGATATTATCAAATTGTTTATAGGTGAAAATTTAATTAATTTTTTAAATGATAAATATTTTAATTGATATTATTGATATTTCATTTGCAATTCCTTAACCTTTTTGAAGTAATTTTTTTAAGTACGAATCTAGAGAACTGAATACTGAGAACGATCAAACTCTTATGGCATACTTCCCAACTATGAAAGAAAACTTTCGACTTACAATTTATATTGAAAACAAAAACATATTTTATTGCTGTTTTCAATATAAATTGTAAGTCGAAAGTTTACTTTCGCAGTTGGGAAATAGGCTATTAATAAATATGTTGTGAAATTTTTTAAAACTGCGCGTCCCTGATTAGAATATGTTTGTTCGTGAGCGTAAGTCAAATACACTCACGAGCAAAATTATATTAATAAAACGAATACTAGTTACATTGCCCCTCTTTTCAACCTAACCTTACCTACCAACATATCGATGGTTTCAAGTAGAAATGCCCTAACTCGTATTTTTTATGAAATTGATATGCAGGATAGGCCCAAATTGTTTGGTATTGTATTGACGTGACGTCGATTTTGACATATGGAATGAGAGTCAATGTTTCGAAATTTGGATCGATATCAGATGTCTCAATTTGCCCGCAGTTTTGGTTTCTATTTATATTCAATCTGTCCGTAAGCCTGTTCATTATAATAACAAGTTTGATATGAAATTAATTATCTTTAGCTCAATGTTGAAATATGATATGACATAGTTTTGAAAATCTCTTTAATAGAAGATACTTTTCTTCTTTGAATTTTATTAAAAAGAATTCCTTGATTTAAAATTTTACATTTGCATTAAGACTTACAAACACAAACTGAAATATGTAAGTAAAAAATAAATAAACAAAAATTTCGTAAATATTTCTTTCACTATAAACTTTCTTGAAAACAATTTTTACCGAACGAACGCATGAACTTATCGTTAAACAAGAAAAATGAACTTATGTCAACCCTTCGTTTTCCTCGTCACGCAGCCAGCTGCAATTTAGAATTTCTTTTAAATTCCAGCGAGCATGAGGTTCTGGCTCCAAAAGAACAGCCACTGTAGCCTTAGCTTGAGCTGATATTTTATCTTGTAATTTTCGACGAAATTCATATTTCTTATTACGTTGAAAGTCCAACAATTTATTCAAATTGCTGTCATCAAACGGCATTTTAGCATTGAGCATAATGAAGAGTATAACACCCAGAGACCAAGCATCGGCCAACTTCGGGTCATAGGGATAGCCGCAAACAACTTCAGGTGAGGCGTAAGCAGCTGAACCACAATAAGTCTCCGATTTCACTTGACGGCCACTTTCATCACAACAATAGCGGGCAAAACCAAAATCGGCCAGTTTTATGTTTAGACGTTTCGATAGCAAGATATTTTCGCACTTTAAGTCGCGATGGGCTATTTCATGGGCGTGCAAGTATTTAAGGGCTTTCGCCATTTGCATAAACCACGCTTTGGCTTGTAACTCTGCGACTGGGCCATTTTTCTTGATATACGTAAGCAGATCTCCGTTCTCAGCATAGCGCATAAATATGAAAATCTTTGGGCCTCTTTGTAAAATACTATGAATTTGTATGATATTGGGATGATCAATTTTAGTTAAAATTTCTAGTTCACGTGGGAAAAATTTGTTCACAAAATCAGCGGGAGCCTTGTACTTATCGATAATCTTGCAGGCCAAATGAACACCACCACGGCTGACATCGTCGGCATATCCGGCTGTTATCACCGTGGCATACGAACCTTCACCAATTTTAGAGCCAATGTTGTAGCCACGCTTAGCCAAAGCGTCAATATCGGAAGCGCATGCACTGAACTGTTGACTATTGGAACCGTTGGAACCGCTGGAAGCTTTTATTGACATTGTCGTTGTTGTTGTTGGAATTTAATATTTATGTATGTAGACGGTTTTCAAAATTTTGTCTAATTGCATCTGAAGATTAGATGGAATATTTGAATTTGCACTCAAAAGCGAAGACCAAAATATTAAGTTACGGTTTTTGTATTAAAACAGAATTACAAAATATATTGCGAAAAATTCTTGGAAATTAAAAAGTCGAAAGAATTTTATTAAAAAAATTAATTTTTCAAAAAATTATATATTAAAAAATTTAGTTTGACAAGTTGACAAGTATATAAGAGAAAAAAACTAAACTACACATAGAAAAAATTCCGGATATTCAAATTACAAACGGCGAAAATACACTATGTATTTCTGAGCAGTTGACCAGCTAATATGAATTCGCCTTATTTTTAACAAAATAATAGAGATGGTAAAATTGAACTTTCATTACAAAAAAAAAAGCTTTCAGCAAATTGTAATATGTATGATGAATCAAAACAATTCACATATTACATTTGCAATAAAAGTTGCATATATAAAGTAATAAATCTGCATCAACTGACACCACACACAGTCGACCAAATACAAAGGAACGCTAATGATGAAAGTGTACTGGCCTTCGAAAACATCTAGTTGTTCCGTTCTACTACATGTTTGTCAGAATATTTACCAATTAATTTTGGCGTTACTTGTTCATTAATAATTATCACTGTAATTTGATGACGTCATCAGAAGCAGAAAATTATTTTGAAAAGCAGAATGCGCCATCTGTGTTTGTTGCTTCATGATTTTGGAACATAGATTTAGATCTATGAATGTATGTACATATGTTTAGTAATAAAACCGTATTTGGTAGAATGCAAAAAATGCTTATAAATTATTGCCCTAAACCACTCGACCATGGTAATCCCAACAGATGATAATTTTCGACTGGAAGTTTTTCTCATTAACTAACTGTACCGTGCAGTCGCTTCTTAAACAAAGTACTTTACTTAATCATAAATGAGTTTTTCGTAACTTCATTGGTTTTAAGTAGAACATTTTTCCAACAGCAAAAGTTTATAGTCTTCCTTTCTTCTTACACTTATTAATTAAAAGTATACCATTTAAAAATCGCTTTTGTTGTACACAAAAATGAAACTTTTTATCAATATTAATATCATTTCTTTTCAGCTTTTATCAAAATTGATGTTTGCATAAAAGTCGATCCAAATGGAATACCAAAGGGAAATTACACAACAACAACAACAACAACAACAACTAGCCTTAATAGCCAGACGATACAGTCATACATAAAATCAGCGACTGTAAGCAATGAGACAGATAATTTCACCCTCTTGGGTGATACCGAGTTGAGTGCATCGGAGCGTACAAGACGTTTAATACCGTACATGGCGTTTTATGTACCCGTTTCCGAATTGCCCATTAACAAACAATATGTCAGCAAGCACAACATACATGCGGTAAGATGATAATTTTCAATTATTTTAACAAGCAACACATTAAATTTAAAGTAAAATGATACGATTATTTATTTACACTGTTGTACATTTATTTCAAATGATAAAGACGAAGCAGCTGGTCAGGCCAAGTGCAACAGGAGGTGGCGGCGGCGCTGGACCATCTGGTAGTCATATACCAATACCACCGCAATATGTTCATGATGCTGTACAATATTTACCGCAAGCACTTCCAGCATCATCATCAGCAGGCGGACAGCAGCATTATCATCCAAATGCAGGCCTGAACATTTATCATACACATGGCTATGGAGCACAACAGCCACAGCAGCAACAACAAAATTTTAATTTAGTGCCACCTACAACAGGACATACACAGCACTTACAAGCTCCTGGTCCACCGGGACCATCGGCATCCGCTTCGCCATCTTTAGTGGGACATGGCAAGGGCATTGGCCACAACGCATTTGTCACTTATAAGAATATTAATCCCTTGCGAGTAAGTATTTTTTTTAAAGAAAATTGCAAACAACTATCGTTGTATAAACTTAACGCCATAAATTATTTTCTTTTTAACGTTTAACACGCAACTATTACTTTGCTTTCTTCTTTGTTCAGCAAAAAACCGTACAATATTTCCCACCACTATCATCAACAGCTTCCTCTGCCTCCTCCCCGTCCTCGTTGTCAGCATCAGCATACGAGAACATCAGGCAAACATCCTCTTTTGCAAGGCAACAGCAAAAAATTCACCATTATGGCAATAGTAATAATGCTGCTGCTGTTGCTCCTACAGCCGATGATGCTGTTGATTACCGTCCACGAGCTAAACAATCAAAAATCAATTTAACACCATTTACACCATCCAATACAGTGCCGGGAAATTTTGTGCCAATTGTTTATACGCCAGTAAACAATAATAACAATGACAATAACATTAACAATATTTTAAATCCTCATAATACGGGTGGAAAAGAAATCGATGATACTTCATTTAACCAAGATGGGAACCAACAATATGACAAACAGCAAATACAACATAATCGTCATCCTCATCATCATCAGCAACCGCAACAAATCGCTTTAGAATATTCTTCTAGCCCCTTACCAGCATCAGGATCCGCCGCACCATCAATACCACTTGATGTGACCCCTCAACATTACGAGTATCACCACAATCAGCACCAGCAACAGCAACAGCAGCATAGTGCAACAACATCACCAGTCAATATTAATTTTGATGCAGGCGGTGGTGTAATTGCTTCTAGAGATTCACTGAATTCAGCTCATCATAATGCAGAAGCAATTAGGTGTGTATACTTAGAAAATAAGACAATGCCGACCGACCGATGCGATAACAGTGTAAATAAATTATTTATTAATGGTTAGATTGTGAAGGAAAGGAAGAAATAAGAGTGTTTGAGTCTTCAAACTAGAGTCTTCAAGAGGTCGAAATCTTATGACAAACGATTTTGCAATTATTCACATAATTATATTAAAAAAACAAATATTCATGTGATATAATAGGTTAACCGGTATTTATGTAAAACTGTACGAACTATAGCCTATACCCTACAAGCAAAGTAATACGAAAATGATTCGAATACGTATTGCTTGGAAGAAAAATATTATTGCGGCAACAATCATATTCGTATTGCGGAAGTTTCCCCCTTCGGGAGAACTTGTGCTAAAAAAGGGGTGTTATAAGTTTGTAGTGTGTGTCTGTGTATCTGTGTGTCTGTCCGTGTCCACGTACAGGCCAAACGGCTGAACTGATTTTGATTTAGTTTTTTCTGTTTGAAAGGTGACTTGCTCGAGAGGGTTCTTAGCCATGTTTTAAGAAAATCGGTCCAGCCGTTTAGAAGATATCGCATCTTCTCCAGATATATTCGGGGGTTTTTTAAATTTTTAATTTTTGTTATTTATCTTCTAGTTAAAAACATATTGATATTATAAATTTATTACGCATGTGATAAAACACCAGGCTGAACAAAATACAACATTTTAATAACACAAAATACCTTGTTAATGCAAAAAAAAAATAAAAAATAAATAGTCAATCCATTTTGAACTCTTCATTCAAAAAGTTTCATTAAAATGAAAATATTTTAATATCAAAAAGGTATTGCTTTTGATGATTTTCTTCCAAATGTTAAAAATAAGATATTGTATTTATGTCTTCTGGGTAAGATATCTTCCAAATGTTTGTAGGGTATAATATATACATACATACATAGTTTTGTATTTTTTTCGTTTTTGGGATTTTTTTGGTTTTGAGCGTTTTTTGATTTTTTTGCGTTTATTCGGTTTTAGCAATTTTTTTAATTTCGGCGATTTTTTTTTTTCATTTTGGCGATTTACTTTAGTTTTATAATTTTTTTTAATATGGCACTTTATTCGTTTTGGCGATTTTATAATTTTGGGATTTTTTAGTTTTACCGTTTTTGAAAATTACGGTTTCCAAGAAGTTTCCAGCAAGTTGTCAAGATTACACAGTCAAAACTACATTAACTGATAGAACACCCTTTAATTTAGATTTTTTTTAAATTTTAGTGTTAATTGCTGTAGTCTGTAACTATACCAATTTAAAATGCCAATATACATATATTTGTGTGTATATTACGTGGGATTTTAATATTTTTAGTTGCTCGTTTTGCAACACCCTTTAATTTTTATATCTCATGTATTTGTTGTTGTAGCGGCCAAAGTTCTACATACTCTGTTCAAATTTCAGATCCGTAGCTCTTACGGTTTTCGAGAAAATAGCCTGTGACGGACAGACAGACAGACGGACAACGTAGCGAAAACAATAGGGTTCTTTTTCACCTTTGGTATACAGAACCCTAAAAACGAATATCAAATTGCACTTCTAAGATAAAAATGTAGCATTTTTTAGTAGCAAAGAAAACATAATTACTTTTGAGTTGTTTTTTTTTTTTTGCTGTGGGTTTTTGATTTTTTTTTATTGTTTTAATTTTTTTGAGAAATTTTTGTTTGGTTGTGTGTTGGAGTTCCTTTTGTAATTATGCAAATCAAAAATTAAATTTTGTGAGATTATAAAAAAAACCTATTTGTTATTAATTTTTTAGTTGATATGAAACATTTTCATCATCTTTAGATGATGAACATTTTCACACAGAAAGTCTTACAGCCTGTTTGTGTAAGACGTTGACATTAGAAATAATAGCGTTTTTTGTAATAGATTAAAAGAAACTTGGAGAAGTTTTCTTTAATCTACTGTAGAAACGTCAAGATTTCCACCGTTAACTTCTTACACAAACACATTGATACTTCGCATCCGAAAGGAGAATGAGGAATGAAAACGGTTACACTTATTTAAGTACATATGTACATATCGCTCATTTACTTCAATAGTGTCACAATTCAAAATAACTAGTTCTGCAGAAAACACGTTTTAAGTTTTCAATTTACATACAACTCAATGAAGATACGGAAAAATATTCTGCTCTCAGGAGGTGACCGTGCAAGCTACTTACATATATGAAATTTTTACACAAGATAAAATACGAAATGCCCAATTATTCTGAATTATTAACTCAAAAAACGCAGTTTTGGAGATATAACACTATTGAAGTAAATGAGTAACATGTACTTGAAATTCATTTCGTATACATACACATCTATACATATAACAAAATTTCTGCAACATTTTTTTGCAAGAAAACTTTCACTGGAATACATTGAAAATTTTCTGAAAGAAATATTAAAAAATAAATTCGGCACTTCGCTAACTTTTGTTATATTAGGTTTGTTCATTTACTAAAAATTGTTAAGAATTTGTATCAATTTTTACTGTAAAGTGTTCATTAACTCAAAAAGTTTGGAAGTAGAGAAAAAAATTGAGAGACAAAAAATTCTTACAAATTATTACTATGGGCGTGTGCCAAACGGTAGAAAAGTACTATGGTAAAAAAATATTTGCCTGTGGGGAAAAAATTTCATTTTTCTGCTGTGCCAAATGATATCTTTTTTGACAATGAAAAATTTTGACAAATTCGCTTTAGCATAGAAAGAAGCTGATGAAAAAATTGCTGCGGCGGCAAAACAAAAAATTTGACTACAAGCCGCCGACTACCATCAATTTTTTTTTAAAGAAAATATTTTTATAAGACAATATTCTCGTAGCAAAAAATTATATAATATTATATAAATGATTCGAAATTTTTCAAAAATTAAAATAAACAATGCATTTTTCACAGTCTAACTACGTAAGAATGTATGTTAAAGGCGACGGCTCGAGGCGACGGAGCACAGTGGCACATTTGAAGAGATGGCGGCCAAAAGTCTTCAAAAAAAATTTTTTTTTGTCACCGATTTAATTTTTTTTTATATAAAAGTAAACACATAGGAACCTCGAAATCCAGAAATTTAAGTTTTTATTTCGATTATTTCTCTTCGAATAGGGTGATAAAAACCCCGCTTTTTTTAAGAGAACCTGAAATTCAAAATATTTTAGAAAATTTTTGAACTTCAAGTGGGCATAACTTTTTTGGTTTTATATATTTTCTTCGCACAATATCATTTCTTAACTTATTAAATACATTAAAAAAATCGTGCCTTACTTTGCTCGAGTCCCAGATTTGGGGATTGTAATAAAGGTCTAAAATATACCCAAATCTCGATGTTCAGTGGTACGCAACTTTTTTTCTGCAAAAAACTTCGTAAAATGACTTATAACGTGTTATAGTACGTACTTTGAGCTGTTATTATATGCTAATTTTTTTTATTTATATTTGCATCTCTAGGAACTACAATGATTTTACTGCTTGCATGTCGAATATTTTAGGTATGGGAGTGCGGTATATCTACATGTGTTTGTGTGTGTATGTTTTTCTTTTTTTCGAAGAAGTTTTATTAATGATAACAAAAATTAAAAATTTTAAAAACCCCCGACTTTTTTCAGAAAAGATGTTATATCTTCTAAACGGCTGGACCGAATTTCTTCAAACATAGCTAAGAAGCCTCTCGATCAAGTCATCTTTCAAACAGAAAAAACTAAATGAAAATCGGTTCAGCCGTTTGGCCTGCACGTGGACACGGACAGACACACAGATACACAGACACACACTACAAACTTATAACACCCCTTTTTTTAGTCGGAGGTTAAAAAGGGTATAATAAAAGACTGTTATTATAATGCATTAAATGCATTTTTGTAATTTAGGCCATTAAAAATGTATAGTTACATATAAGCGGGGGTAGGTACATGAGTTGTTGTATTTGGACTGATATATTCGACCTTTTGTTATAACTTTATTGTGTACCCAGGTAGCTGCTGCTCATATAAAGGTTAAAATACGATAGACACACCAGGTTTTCTTGAAGCAGGTCTCTTTAATTCTCTTTTAAACCTGTCCGGTTGTTTAGACACGCAGTTTGTGTTCAAGTGTTTAATGAGTTTTGAATATGAGAATGAAATAACAAAAGAGAATTGAAGTAACTTGTCGGTACAAGCATGTCTGTACTCCTCTTCTTTCTTCTTTCCTCTCTCTCGTTGAAACACATACCTGCTTCAAGAAAACTTGATGTGTATAAAAACAGACAAAATTAATAAAGACGATCAGTATTGTCAAAACGATGGCTAAGTTCAGTTATACCGATCTTGCTAAAATTTATTTTGAACAAAAAAAACAAAAACGATGTTATATTACACATTTAACGCGATTAAATAAACGGTATAATGAATGTAATAGAAATAAGGAAAAAAAATTTAACTCCAACAAACAATGGCTTACAAGCGAACTTGTATTTGAAAGCCAACCAAAACCAGCAAATGTGGGCCGACCTGCCAGACCAGTTGAGGAGTGTAGTGAAAGGTCCCGAAGACGAAAGCTGCAAAGCATGAATGAAGAATTTTCTCAAGAAATAATTAAAGATACGTTTTTCCATCAACTAGGACCAACAAAAAATAAAACTAAAAAAATTGATATAATAGAAAATGTAATGAAAGCGAGCCCCAAGCGTGTAAAAAGGATTTTAAAGAGCATTCCAACACCAACCGATGATAAAAAATTTACATCTGAAGAAGCATTTTCAATATTTCTGGACTTAAAGCTAACAAAATATCAGTATATGGAATTGCAAAAGCGGACAGTTGGAAAAAATTGCTCCATTTATCCAGAATATAGAGATTTTGTTTTAATTAAAAAAGATTGTTTACCAACACAAAATTCTATAAACATTACAGAAAGTTCAGCAGAGGTGGTATTGCAAGACATATTAAATCATACTGCGAAAAGATTGTTGAATACATTGGACGCAGATAATATTAAAAAGCTTGGTTACTGTAGCCTAACATTAATTTCTAAATGGGGATGCGATGGATCTTCTGGACAAAAGCGATATAAGCAGTATAATGCAGAAAAAATATCAGATTCTGACTTATGATATCTTTTGTTCCGTTAAGACTAAAAACAAATAACATTAATTTTGAGCCATCTACTAGCAAAGAAATCGATATTGACATATGGAAAAACGAAATACCTTCCTCAACAAAATATTGCAGACCAATTAAATTTTTCTTTTAAGAAGGAAACGAAGGATGTAATATTAGAAGTATCTAAACATAAACAACAAATAGATAAACTTCAACCGATAACTTTGTTACTTAACGATCAAGAGATTCAAATAAATTATCAAATGTTACTTACAATGATTGATGGAAAAGTTGCACAGGCCATAACTGAAACAAAATCATCTTCGAGCTGTGTTATTTGCAAAAAAAAAACTGCAAGCCAATTAAGTCAACTTCCAACAGAAGACACCACTTTCCAAGAAGCCTATTAGTTTGGCTTGTCCCCACTCCATGCTAAAATTCGATTTATGGAACACATATTAAAGCTAAGCTATGATTTAGATTTTAAAGGAACAGTATGAAATAGTGACGAAAATAAAGCCAAAAGAGAGGCAAAAAAGAAACACGTACAAGATAAATATTTAGAATTGGGTTTACTGATCGATCAGCCAAAGCAAGGAGAAGGAAACACAAATGATGGCAACACAGCAAGAAAATTTTTTTCTGGTCCTGAAACTGCTGCAGCTATTACAGGAGTAGATTTTGAATTAATAAAACGCTACAAAATCATACTGCAAGTAATATCATGCAATAAAAAGGTAAATGCAAGAAAATTTGGTCAGTATGCTAATGAAACAGCGAAACTATACAACGAAAAATATGATTGGAGGAATATGCCATCGACAGTCCATAAAATACTATATCATGGGGAAAACATTATTCAACACAATATGCTTCCGATTGGAGATCTTTCTGAAGAAGCGCAAGAAAAAAGGAACAAAGATTATAGATGTTTTCGCGAGCACAACACAAGAAAGATATCTAGATATAGTACCAATGAAGACCTCTTTAATATTTTACTGTGCACTTCTGATCCATATATCTCCAGCATTCGACAAAAATGGAATTCCACCCCCATGGAATTGGACAAAGACGCCAAGCAGCTCCTTGAAGATGAACAGGAGACATACTTAGATGAAATTTTCACTAATACAGTTAAATGAAAAATGTATTCTATGCAAATTAACATAAAAATTAGAGCAAAAAAGCACAATAAATATTGAAAATTTATAGAAAAAAATTTATTTTATTTGGAATAAAAAGATTTTCTTAGAATTTATGGTAAAACCTTTTTTCGGATATGGATCTCCTACATATCTGTTATGGATTCACGTTTAAAATATATTTAAATTGTTCATATAATAATAACATTTAAAGCTGTCGAACTACATTTGTTAGTGAATTATGATCACCAAGGCTATTTTACGAAATTTGACTTACAAGGGCCCTATTAGTAAATGTGAACCGATTGCCCTTAAATTTCACAGGGATATCAACGACTAAAATAAAATTAGTTTTGCTAAAGGGGCTAAAGGGCTAAAGGTCAAAATAAAATACACCCGGGTGGACGGCTTAATTAAGAATGTAATTTTTTAGTTCAGTTAACGTTACTATTTATAAAATGCAATGTTAAATCACTACATTCACAAATTTATTTTTTTTAAGGCCGAAAATACCTATATTTTTAAAAGTCATTTTTCAATCATATATAAGTGTACTTTAATACGGCTCGATTTTAAAGTTAATACATTAAATTGAAGCTTAAGATGTCTTCTATCCAACAAAAAAATTTCAACCCAGTCAAAAGTATAGAATTTTGACCGCCAACTTACAAAATGTGCCACCGTGCGGCGGTGGTTTTGCCTTTTATACCATGCTTCTTATTTGCTACTTGTCAAAAATGTATCTGTTGTGTCAAAAATTCTACTAGCCCCCAGGGCTAGTGAAATTTTATTCACCTCAGAAGTGTCAAAAAATTTACTTACACTAGTACTTTGCTACCGTTTGGCACAAGCCCTATGTAGTAAAATTTTTACTTGCAAGAATTATCCAACCCGTGTTGTGTCTTGTCAAATTAATTATGTATTTCAAAAATATCTGAAAAAGGAAAACTGAAAAATTTGCATTTCTTTATTTAAAAAAAAAGTATACGTATAAAAAAGATAGCATATTTTCTTAATTTATTTTTCTTTTATTAAGCCACATAAATTTAATTTTAATCTCAAAGAATTTTGTTTGTTTCTCATATATGATCAGAGATGGAAAGTGGCATTTTTGTATTTGTTAATGAATAAAATTAAAAAATTATGAAAAATGCATAAAAATAATACATGAAACTGTGTAAAGAATTTCATATTAAATGTCAATTTCTAAACAAATTTGCAATTTAAAATATTATCAAACAAAATTCATCAGAAAAAGTACAATTGTATCATCATATTTTTCATCCATGGTTCTGATATGAATAAAATTTTCTAGCAAGTTTTTACAATTATATGTAATAATTGAAAGAGTAATTTTGCAATTTTTTGCCTTACTCTCTCGTTGCTAGTTTCTGCTGGGAAAGTAAATGAACAGACCTATTATAAATGTTTTATTGACTATACGAAATACATTACACTACGAATAGACGAGCAATTTTTATTTCTGAATATAAGAAATAACGTCGGCAGAATGACGTCACAAAAAAGTTTGTGTTCAAACTTATTTTTAAGGGTGGCTAGACGTATAATGTTAAAACCCAAAATTTAGGTTGTCGTATGTATACAAAGTGCGCGTTTTTCGTTTTTATTTTTTAATACTTCTGCTACAGAGCATATATTTGGTGCTTCTGCTTGATTTTTTTATAATAAACTTATTATTTCTAGTTTCCCGCCATTATTTTCTACGGAAAAAGTAAATTTGACAGCTTGTGTCCTAACATAATTGCTCAGACTTATGTTTGAGCAACTGTTTCCAAACATGTGTTCGAACACTAACATTTACGGTTTACACAGTAATTTTTTGTGTTAGCAACAGATTTTGACAATTGCCAACACAAAAATTTCCAAACTTATGTCTCGTGTAATCTCACTGTTAATGAAACTTCTAAATTTCACAACTCAATTTCACCAATGTGAATAATTATTTTTGAAAAGAAAAAGTTGTCAAAAAAATCACATATGTACACATTAGAGTTGAGCGATATTTCGAAACCTGTTACTTTTTCACAGCGATTGAAAATTCACATATCACAACTGTGATTGAATTTATCAAGTAACAGGTTTTGGAAATATAGTTCTTTCATACAAACTGTGAATGTTCTTGTATTCTGACTTTACAGTAAATAAAGCTACCACATTAATATTTTTTATACATTCAGCTTTTGTCAAGAAAAAATCGTCAAATCGTCTTTTCTGGCAACTATGTACAGCTCACATTTTTATGTTTTCAATTTTATTGTCTCTCTACCTGTTGTACGACAATTCTCAATGTATGGATTGGTTGATTGGTAATTGCTTATTTTTGTCGCTCTTCTTATTAGTATTTATCAGACACAAAATTGTCAATTTTTAAATTCCTTAAATATTACCTCGTTTATACGCAAATCTTATTTGCAAATAAAACTATTTGCAAATACTGGGGGCAAATTGCGGCACTCGTTATCGAACGAAATTACGAAATATTTCCATAGAAACTTTATTGAAATATTTCGTAATTTCGTTCGAAAACGATTGCCGTAATTTTAGAATACATTGCTATCTGTGAATGATATTGCCAAACATTGTTAAATTTTTATTCACCCTTATTCTATTTGGCGTCGGCAACATCGTCATCAATTTTGAAACAACATCAATATAACACAACATCAATGCTAACTTTGTATTCCCTAACAGTGTTATGACGACGTTGCCTATTTATCGATAAATACAATACACATATCTAATATTTGAGTCAGCTGGTTCATTTTGTTTACTATTTTTGGTAAAAGTATTTTTGTATAAGTAAAAGCTTTGTAAATAAATTAAAATAAAATGTTTTTCTTTCCTATTGAGACGATGAAAAAAAAAAAAAAAATTAATAGTGAAAATAAGATTTCTCAGACAAAAGTCATGCATTTGCCAGTTACCCACGGAAAAGTAAGTGATAAGTTCTCTCATGTTTTTGGAAAATAATGGGTAATGTTCATTCTTTTAATATTTTACAAATATTTTAGGATGAACAAAACATAATTTAGGAATGTATTGGATACAATAGAGCCTAACTTTTGAAACAAAAGGGATCAGATCAACGTTTATTGGAGCTTGGAGCTTCCTCCAAAGGTACTCAGTGCTAATTGTTTCTATACCCCGCCTTCAGTTGCTTTGCTGTTGTTGTTTGCAACCTTTTTTTAATTTAAACCTCAAGTCGCGCCAGGCCTGTGAAAAAATTTTATCATACAGTATACTTTCCCAACACACTATTTACCTTACATTTTGCCATCCACCACTAGTTCTAATTGGTGGACCGAGGGAATTTAGTGCAGTCTCACTTTCCCACTGCACCTTGAAATTATTAGGAATACTGCCCCTGCGGAATCCTCTAGCAAAAGGACTTTTCCAACTCTTCCACAAGCTTTTCAAATTAGTTGGGTTTGGTAATTTTAATTTTGTCCATATTATATTTTTCACTTTTTTCAAGAACTTTTTTCAAATAAATATGTACATTTTTATATCTATTTATATTTCACTTTTTTACCATTTAAATTATTTTTCAAATTCGTTGAGGCATGTACACAACAGAACACGACATCAAAAACACTGACGACAAAATGAACGGCAACATCAACATCAATGTTTCTTTCGGAATACCAAACATATGCTGACAGTCATCGATAAATGGCAATACTATCTACGGGAATACCGATTTGCTAAAAAACATTAAAAACGACGTCGTGTTATGTTGCCGATGCCAAATAGAATAAGGGTGATTAAATTTTTTACAAAATAAAAATAATTGGCAACATTTTACACCTTATTTGGAAATAGTGCGTTATTTGCAAATAGTTTTCGTGAGTTATTAACTTACAATAAAAAAGTTATACGGCAACGCTTTCCAGTTTTATTTGCAAATATGAAGTGCGTATAAACGGGATATATGATCACAGATATTTCGAAACTCTAACATTTAAATACATACGATTACTATTCATAAAATGTACAAATGCAAAACTCTAAACGTTGATTAACTTATAAATTTCCATGGGTAATAGGTACACAGAATTCCGAGTAATTTTAACAAAATCATAATAATTTATGTAAACAAGAGCATAGTTTCGAAAATTGAGTAACCCTTAGGCAAATACAAAGCAGCCAACAATAATAAAATTGAATATAAATTATACGATAACGTGCAATAAATACATCATAATGCAATAATCTACGTAACAATGGCCATAAGTGGGAGTTATAAAATAAATGGAAGTAATTTAGAGAGTGAAGGGATAAATCAGTCAACGAGTAAATGTTTCAGTTTTGATTATCAAATGGTTAACGTTTGTTTGTCTGAATAAAAAACACTAAATATATCTACAATGCAATTTACAAATAAATATGTATATCAGTGGCAGCGACAATAATAAATACAGACGTGTTTAAAATTAAATAAATTCAGTAAAGTGCGACTCTGACTCGCGCACGAAGGGTTCCGTACGAACACTAGATATGTAATTTAATACAAACTTCATCCTATATAATATAGTTTTGTCATTTTTTTCGTTTTTGGGGTCTTTTCGGTTTTTTTGTTTTGGCGGTTTTTGCGTTTTTCCGGTTTTGGCGATTTTTTTAAGTTTTGGCTCTTTTTTTAGTTTTGATACTTTATTTTCTTGTTTTGGCGATTTTTTTCGGTTTTTGGCGTTTTTCATTTTGGCGATTTTTTTCATTTTTGCGATTTTTTTTATTATTTTTTTTTTAGTTTTGGCGACATTTTCGCGTTTTGGCGATTTTTTCGGTTTTTGGAGTTTTTTTTCATTTTGGCGTTTTTTTCATTTTGGCGATTTTTTCGAATTTGGCGATTTATTTTGGTTTCAAAAAAAAAAAAAAAAAAAAAATTGGCTTGTTTTTATGGTTAAGCAATTGTCTATATGCATTTCGTTCCCGCTTGTGGAACTCGAGTTCGAGAACGAAATGCATATAGACAATTGCTTAACCATAAAAACAAGCCAATTTTTTTTAAATTAAATAAATACATTATGTCAAATAAATATACTTCAGTATTTCATATATGATTTATTTTAGTGTTAGAATTTTTTTTTTAATTTTGGCGATTTTTTTCGTTTTGGCGATTTTTTTTTTAATTTTGGCGATTTTTTTTTTTTTTGGTTTGGCGATTTTATAATTTTCGGTTTTTTTAGTTTTACCGTTTTTGAAAATTTGAAGTGTTTGCCTCTTACGGTTTCCAAGATATAGCAAATTGTCAAAATTACATAGTCAAAATTGCATTAACTGATGGACCACCCTTTAATTAAAATTTTTTTGAATTTTAGTGTTAATTGTTCTAGTCTGTATAAAAATACACTAATTTTAAAAATTTCAAGTTTCAATATACATATGTTCATACAATTGTATGTATATTACATGGGATTTTAACATTTTTCGTTGCTCGTTTTGAAACACCCTTTAATTTTTAATTCTCATGTATTTGTTGTTGTAGCGGCCAAGTTCTACATACTCTGTCCAAATTTCAGGTCCGTAGCTCTTACGGTTCCTGAGAAAATACCGTGTGACGGACAGACGGACAGCGTAGCGAAAACAATAGGGTTCCTTTTCACCTTTGGTGTACGGAACCCTAAAAAGGAGTATGTAGTACATCAGGTAACAACTGGAAGAAATAAGGTTGAAACAAACGAAACAAACATGTAATATATGTATGTATGTACGTTTATCTCTTGGGGGAGAGTATTAAATTTTGCAGGAGTCAGTAAGGTCTATATCAGAGAACTACAATGAGTACTAAAAAAAAAAAATATATATATATATATATATACATACATACGTAAATAAATAGTCTTAATTTTATTAACTGCATATACAATTCGTACGCTCACATATTTGCCCTTATTCCAATTGTCGACATCGACGTCACTTTAGCACAATACCAAAAAATTGGTGCTTGTGTACCCATTGCCGAAAACAACTGACTCTTGCTGACAAGTTTCAGTTATTTCCCAGACCTTAGGGAACGGAAATAGATTGTCAGTAGCCGAAAAATATTCTCGAGAGCGAGTAAAGTCCCAATTTTTTGGCATTGTGTTAAGGTGACGTCGATGTCGACAACTGGAATAAGGGTGATTATCTCTCGAGTAACTATTGCTATAGCCGATTCAAACACATAAGAGCATCTCTAATTCGTTTATGCAAAAAATTAAAATAAATTAAACTAAAAATAAAAAGGCACATACATACGTATCAAACGCATTGACTCTCTCTCATAGTTACAGTCTGAGTACTCAGTCTATGGATACTTAATCGTATAAAAAAATATGCTGATACTCGGGATATTTATTCATCATTCACCACCATTTGTGTACATAAAATGGAATGGAAAATGTGTTGATGTGTGTGGTTGCTTGAAAACATGTTTTATGTGTGTATGCGTGTAAATAAAACAGCCCCTTATATACGCATGCGTAGCCGATTAATAGTCAGAGTATTTTTATACTCACTCGCGTTTTTGTAGCTCAAATAGTCTATAAATTTGTTATAGTTGTTTGTGCTGCGTAATTTAAAAAATGTGTATAGACATATTTAGTTGTTAAATTTTTATAGTTATACATGCGTACTCGGTTTATAATTAATGCGTGTGTTTGCATATGAAGGTGTTTTTTATTCCTAGCTGTACGCATTCATAGTTGTTTGACGACCAACACTAAAAGAGTGCATAAAACGATACTTTTGTCATTCTCTGATCTGTATCTTACGATCAGACTTCTAGGTGCTTAAACTTTTATTGAGATTCGAAGCCATGCGAGATAATTACTGTCTCTGCGAAAATATTTTGATGATTTTTGAACCATAGCGTATTTGATGTTATTTATTTTTTTTTTTTTGCTCATCACAAAGTACATGCGTCAGATGCAGCACATTAATGGATTTCCGACCAGGCTACTTATAGGAATAATTCCATTGACGTGACTTTGTTGAGATTTTTTCGTCCCTACTTATTAAACTAGCACACAAATGCAGTATCTCTACAAGTCACAATATTATATATAAGTAATATGTATGTACTTCAATTCTACTGTAAATATGAGTATGTATGTAATATTTTACGAAAGTGAATGTGAGTGAATGAAGTAAATAGAGATCGGATTATTCATAATGTAAATGTAATTGAAAATTCATGTCATAAATTACTGCAGGCCGATACAAATTGCATTTACTCAATAAAAACTCACACCAATGCAAAAGTCTAGCAGTGTTCCTGCAGTTGATTATGTTACCTAGAAGTATTTTATGATTGCACAATTGCAGCTACCACGGTTTCACATGTTTTTAAGAGTAAAATTTCATTTTACTGTTGAGTGTCACAGTGCATGTAAATGCTTTAGGTGATTTTTTTTCTAATTGAGACATAAAAATTTGTAAAATGTATCATTTGATTAACCAATGCAATGTTTGCATTATGATTCAATAAATGAAATATACTTGAGTACAATAAAATTTTTGCGTGGTTAAGTTTTTTTTGAATAAAACCTTAACATGTATTCGTATTTGCCAAACAACAGTTGTCCACTTTCTATTCCTTCAGTGAAATATGATATACAGCACGCTTATATACATACATATGTACGTACAAACAAAATATTGTTTGTAATGTCGAGTACACAATATGGCGTTTTGTGACATCGCAATAGTTTGTACTTGTGGCATTTCCTATATTTGTTGTGCGGCACTGCTTTCCATATAAAAAAAACATAATCTGAACGGCATTGCACACATTTTGAATTTGACTCAACAAAATTACATGCACGACTACAACAAAATTACAACACCAAAAAACACATATATTTTGTTGGTATAAACAAACGAATAATTGTCAGAAACAGATGCCTTATGTTTTTAAAAATAACAATTACAGGGTAAATAAAGTACAATTGCAGACGCGGCATTCCTGCATGATTATAGTTATTCAGTGTTGCCAATCTGTGTGTAGTTAGACAGTTTGTAATTTCTACTCACATGTGTAGGCCATGTAATTAAATTATTGTATAATCTGTGTGTAATTCTACTTTTGGTTCTATTTTTATTTATTTTTGTTTTAATTTTAACCTACACAAAAGATGTGTAGTGTAATTTTCTTCGATGTGTAATTGGAGACACGGCCATGTGTAAATTCATTGGCAACACTGTAATCATTTTATTCACACACATACACTAACATTTTCGCAGCTTGTAAACAAAGTTTGACAACTATTTGCATTGTATACATTAACAGGCTGGGCTTGTGCATGTACCTGTTATAATTGTATCATGCTCGTAATATTTGTTCATCTTTCGCCAGCGTATACATACATTTGTGTATATAAAATGTTATGGACAATGTGTGGCTTTGTGTGACTCTTTGAAAACATCCCTTATATGTGTGTGTAAATAAAATAGCCTCGTATATACGCATGTGTAGCCGACTAATACGCATGAGTATTTTTATACTCATGCGTATGATTGTAGCTCATAAAGACTATAAATTTTTGTTACAGATGTTTGTGATGCGTAACTTATATAATTTGTATAAACATAGTTGTTGTCTTTAGCTGTACGCATTCAGAGTTGTTTGACGGTCAATAGTGAAAGATTACTTAAATCGATACTTTTGTCATTCTCTGATATATAAATACTACTATTTCTAAGAAAGTAATACATACGTAATACATAATACATTTAACATTAACAAAATTTTAATAATCTAAAAATTAAAATATGCGCGAAAAACAAATACAACAAGTTCACTTAATGGAATCTTGAGCTATAAATCTACGATTTCTGGCTTTTAAAAGCTGTCAGGTCATATTTCCCGGATATTTCGGCGAATTTTCAGATAAAAACAGCTGACTTCGTAAGTTTCTTCCAATTATAATTTTTTTTCACGTCTGTTTGGATTAGTTGAATTTTATTTTTGGGAAAAATTAATTCCACGAGAATTTGGGAGTACCAAATATGAGACATTTTTAGATTTTAATTGAACTATAGTGAATTTTAAATCAGAAATAATTTTTAGTCAGCCTTAAGTTCAGTAATTTCAATTCTTTTATTGAATGAAATATTTTTATTAATTAATGTGAGTTTCTAAAGAAGAGAAGAAAAATTAAATTAGACTTTTAAGCTGGGGCAAATACCGACATTTTTCTGTGCAGCAACGCCCTTCATCAGCACCCTAGTCTATCTACTTGGGTAGAGATTGTTATTAACGTCAGCTATTTTAACGTAAATTCTAATCAAACGAAATGTGAGAAATGATTGTTATTTACAATTATTGATTTACCTTTGGTAAATACATATGTATCACTATTTATTTCCCCTGTTTTTACATATTTTCATTTTTCTATTTAGGTTAGCACGAAGTTATATTACTCTACCCACGTATGTTTAACTATTCTTGCTTACCTTTTACGATCATCACATTAATAAAGGTATTCACGTCAACTCTTGCAACTGTGCAAAAATGCATAATTGTACTTTCTGACGTGAGCAACCCATTTTGTTTAATTGTCTATAAAGCAACACAATATAAGCATAGATATATTGTACTTGTATGTTTGTTTAAATGCTGAAACGAAGTGTTGAAACTTCGCAGATTAATTTTGTAATCAATTCACTAATAAAAATATCAATATTAATAATATTGGTATTACTTAACAAAATTCTAATAACTATTTGAGCCACAGGTCTTTTGAAAATAGCAAAATTATGTATGTATTTGTTATCTGAAAATCGAATTTGAAGATTTCTTTATAATTTCTAGCTAAGAATTTTTAAATATTTTTTTAATTTTATAATTTTTTAATTAATTTATTTGTATCGAAAATATCTTCAACGACTTGTTTTTTCATTTAAAAGAAAAACATTTAGGAATTTCTGCTTTGTAATTTGGTGTAAGGTTGATTTTATAAGTACTTTTGGTCCATTTTTTTTTGGATTGGCAATGCCATAAAAAGTTGCACAACTTTGCAAAATTTACCCTGATAATCTTGCACATGGTACAATTATACTAGGTACATGCACGACTACAACAAAATTACAGCACCAAAAAACACATTCATTTTGTTGGTATGAACAAACGAATAATTGTCAGAAACAGATGCCTTTTGTTTTTAAAAATAACAATTACAGGGTAACTAAAGTACAATTGCAGACGCGGCATTCCTGCATGATTATAGTTATTCAGTGTTGCCAATCTTTGTGTAGTTAGACAGTGTGTAATTTCTACTCACATGTGTAGGCCATGTAATTAAATTCTTGTATAATCTGTGTGTAATTCTACTTTGGGTTCTATTTTTATTTATTTTTGTTTTAATTTTAACCTACACAAAAGATTTGTAGTGTAATTTTCTTCGATGTGTAATTGGAGACACAGCGATGTGTAAATTCATTGGCAACACTGTAATCATTTTATTCACACACATACACTAACATTTTCGCAGCTTGTAAACAAAGTTTGACAACTATTTGCATTGTATACATTAACAGGCTGGGCTTGTGCATGTACCTGTTATAATTGTATCATGATCTTGCACTTACTTAGACCCTGAAAATTTTGCATCATTTGTGCAAAATAATTTTCTATGTGGTTGTTATATTTTTTGAAAATTTTGCACTTTTGCTTTTCTGCAACAGTGCAACTTTTGACGTGAATACCTTTAAGTATTTTTTACTTATTCGATGTACCGTCGGTACATACATACCTGTAAGTATTATAGTAGTGGATATTATGAGAATAATTATAATCGGATTTTTTATATTTTTTTAATTTAATTAACTAGGACAAACTGTTTTTCTGTTATGCAAATAATAATTTAGATAATTCTGCAAAAAAACGACTTCAATGCAAATATCTGGTAGAACATTTTCGAAAAACAAATGTATGGGACTAAACTGGAAGTAGTCTTTCAAACAAAAAATATAATAAAAATCTGTTGGTTAAGAAGTATGTACGTAGAATATAAAACTAAATTTCAATGTTCATGACTCCGCCCATTTTTTTAATGGAATTGGTGTCTATTTTATAGCTCAAGATGTGTGGTAAGTTTTGTCAAAATCAAAACCACCTTAAATATTATAATAAATTTTAGTGCGCGTAGCCCCGCCCATTTTTCAACTTTAAAATTGTGTAATTACAAGAACTAAAGGTGTTTGCTAGTTTTCGCAGCAATCAAATAAGTAGAATATAATAAAGTCAAATATAAAAATTTTTGGGAGTATCTTTTTTAGAATGGGACCAATGAAAACCTATATCCTCTCAAACAAAAAAAAAATTTACAATCGGTCTAAAATGTACCAAGTTATGAAGTAATAATGTCAAATAAAACATACAGACGAATTGATAACCTCAATCTTTTTTTGATGTCAGTTAAAAATATAAAAACAATTTTTTGGTTTTACTCTTTTTAATTATATGTACATCCCCAAAGAAGCTGACCCAACGTGGTAGCGAAATATTGGAGCAAATAAAATAATCCATTGTTTTATCTGCAATAAAACTTCAAAGCTCAATAAATAATAAAATATAAATTGCATAATTTTAAATCGTTTTTTGAATGGATATTCATTGAGCAATATCGCCAATTCACCGCATTTAAATTCTTGTCTTGCTTTCAATGCCAAAACAGCCAATCTTGAATCGTAGAAATAACTCTGTCTATACAAGCATTCCACACGATTTTTCTTTAATTTATGGACACAAAATAAACGAAATTTTGTTTCAAAATATTAAATGCTTTACAGTATAACAAAATTAACTTTCTTTAACTTTTATTAAGTTGCCCGTAAGAAAAAATTATTTTACTTTCAATATGAAAATATTTACAAAAATACATCTGTGTTTGAAAGCGATAACATCATCTGTCGACTAAAGGGTTGCATTTGTATATTCGTTTGTATAGCCAAAACAAATATACCATGAATTGTACCATATAATTGTAGTGTGAGCGACAGAACTAGTATAAGAGTTATTGTGTGTGCGTGCTTTTCCAAATTAAAATGCAATTGAAAACAAATAACAATTGCTTATTGTATTGCTGCTGAGCAACTGTTTGATCTGTTTTTGCTCAAAAAATACATATTGTAATACAAATACATGAAAAAAACACTATTGAAACAAATACATGATGTGCAGATGTATGTGCGGACGTTTGTTATGTTATTTTGTGACGCAGCCAAAGTATAGAGAGAGAAAGAGACAATTTTGCTCTGAGAGTAATTAAAAATGCATGTGTTTCATGTACATGTATCATTTACTTACATATATATGTGCAATTTTGCTTTCATTCATTCATTCATCAGCCAATTACATTTTTTTCTCAACACATCATAAGGCACTTATGGTAAAAGCAGTTTTAAGTATCTTATTTGCCTTAGAAAAACAAAAAAAAAAATAAATGTGTTGTTTTCATTTGCTCATTGCACAACCATACAATAATTGCTTAAAAAATCAACATTTACAACTAGTAACAGAAAACGATAAATAACATATTTGTTCATACCAGAACCAAAAAACAGGCAAAACTAGTGCAAACAGATGTATCTGCGCAATGCTATAATGTCGACTTAACCCAAAATCGAATTATAAATGCAAAAAAAAATTCTCAAACGAAGCTTATTATAGACACATACATTTTCATAAAATCTTGATTGCATTCGTTATATAGGAATCTTTATTTTACGACTTTCACTTCAATTTGAAAAATTTAAATTTCTTAAAAAAAAAACGTTAAAATAAATTTTTCCCGAAACTATATTTTTCAACTTACGCTGTTATCGCTTGTGACCATTTAAGTATGTAAAATGTTCATAAATTTGCCACTTTTAAGTAAACGCTTTGCTTTCAAAATACGTACATACACAACCGAAAAAATTGAAACAAACAAGATTTTTTTGGTTCAAACATTCAGTATTCATAAACACGTTCATTTTAATGCACTTCATATTGTAGTCCACCCGCCATCTATCACCAAAATCAACATCATCATCATCATGGACAACAACAACAGCAACAACAACAACAGCAACACCAACAAATACAGCCAGAGCATGTAATCATCGATGCACCTTTGCGAACATCACAACAAGTGCAAACGGTAACAGCGATTGGCTCACAGCCCCAAGAGCAACAGCAACAGCAGCAATTGCTTCATGGTGGTAAATCAGCGATACATTTTGAACCACCAAAACCCGAAAGTTTTTTCCAAAGTGAAATACAAGTGCAACAACATCAGCAACAACACAACATTGATCAGGTATTGAAGGATGTTAATGCATACAGTATAAAAAATAGTCAGATGTTGACCCCACAGGAGAAATATGTTATGTATTTACAGCAACGGGCGCATTACAACAAACATCAGCAACGACATCATGCAACAAGATACAAAAATAGTGAAAACAACAATGCAAAAGGACGTGGACAACAACAGTATGTTAAACAACAACAACAACAACAAAATCCTCCACAAATTTTTGTTTTAAGTTCAACAATATCACCGCCAACACATGACACTATTAGCGCTCTAGCGCCTTTACGGCCCTCCCAGCAGCCCTTGCAGTATGATACAAATTACCC
The DNA here is from genome assembly GCA_949987645.1 of Tachina grossa. Classification (NCBI taxonomy): domain Eukaryota; kingdom Metazoa; phylum Arthropoda; class Insecta; order Diptera; family Tachinidae; genus Tachina; species Tachina grossa. Next base: position 169,349,258 of record OX465274.1, on the reverse strand, counting down.
ACAACACAGTCCCACACATCACGATTTGTATGCAAGGCCCGAGTTAAAACCTCCAGCCGGAGGATCGGCCAGTGGTGCCGAAGACGAAGAACAAATTCTTACAATACCCGTTCATAGTTTGTTCAGTGGAGTGGAAGCTTTGCAGCAGCAACAGTACCAACAACAACAACAAAGTAATCATTATTCACAATCTCATTTTGCATCGCCATCATCCAAACATAAATCACAATATTCAAAAAATAGGTAAGTGCCACTAATTAGAAGCATCACATTACTTTTATTTAATTACATTCATGCTCACAATAATACGAAATTTCTATTAAATTAGCTTAAGCTTTTATTAAATTCCACTGAAGGTATTTAATACGCAATTTTATTAATAATTATAGACCCCCGAAACACCAATACATCGACTATATTATTGAAGAGCCGAAACAATCCTTGGACGATGAACAGCAACAGCAACAGCGACACCACCAACGGGAACAACAAAACCCCCAACAGCAGCTTGAGCTATTAAAGCCTACCATGGGACCACCTTCTCATGCCTTTATATTAGTAACAACAGCATCGCCCTTGCAACATGAACCGGCAACACAGGAAAACTATGGCTCCTCCTTAAGGCCAACATATAAGAGTAAACCAAAACTTAGATTGCAGCCAGTGATACATGAGAACAATGCCAATTATCCAGCAATTAGAGAACAAAATCCAACTGAACGGCCTCATGTTGTATCAATAACTCCCGCACCAAAATCTCCTACATACATTGAAAGCGATGAAAAGGCAAAATTTGTCTATCTAAAAGAGGAATTTGGACAAAAATTGTCAACAGTGTCAGGAGTAGGTGCAGTTAAATTGAAACCATACAATAAATATGAAAGTGATGATAATCAAATTCCACAACAACATCATCACCCACATCAACAACAACAGCAGCACTATAATGATTTGCGATTACAACCATTAGCACCAACATTACCCAAGCTGCCAACAAATCAGCATAATCGTGATGAAGTACAAGCAAATAATTCGCCCGCAACACCACCTAAAACAATTTTAGCAGATCCTAATGAATTGCCCGACATACGCACATCTTCGTTGGCGGAAATACTGCACAAATTACAGGAAAGCAATCATTTGCCACATACTTTGACACCAGATAACATTGATAATTCCATAAAAACACTGATACGCATATTGAAAAATTTGAAACTGACCCAAACAATTGTGGCCAATCCACCGCAACATCACGACAACCCAGCCCACCCACACCCCTCCTCGCCCGACTACGATTACACGAATGGCAGTGAAGAGGACAAACAACAGCAGCAGCCACACGATTTAAGTTTACTAACACCCACAGGACCAAGTTAGTTTCATACAACAGTATTTTATTTTTTAATTTAACTTAACGTTTTTTTCTTTGCTGTTTGTCCTTTCTTTTTGTTGTTTTTTTAGATAAACATCCTGGTCCCAGCACAGGTCGCCCTGGTATTGATTACCCAAATTATGCTGACATACCACAAACATCATTTGACTGTTCACAGCAACGTTACAAGGGATTCTTTGGTGATCCTGAAACAAATTGTCAAGTATGGCACTATTGTGATTTAAATGGTGGCAAGGCATCATTTCTATGTCCAAATGGTACCATTTTCAGTCAGGTATGTACATATATGTATGTATATATGTATGTAATTAGTCATTATATATATATATATTATATATTTATTTTATATATTTATTTTATTATAATGTTAACGTGTATTAACGTCTATTTAAATCGAAAGACGGCAGATATGCTTCCGAGGTTTTATCATTTAAAGCATATGAATTCATATTTAGGTTTTCACTTCACAAATTTTGTTTATTTATTTAAAACATATTATTATACAAAGCGAATTTGAAAAATATGCCAGCACTAATGTTTTATTTTGATGCTTGATTAAACTTTGGTAGTTCAAAAATGTAACCAGCGAGGGAAAACTAATTCGAGTATGCTAAATTCAGTGGTGCTAACCGTTTTTTTATGTTAGCTCTTGTTTAATAACAAAAATTAAAAATTTTAAAAACACCCGAATATATCTAGAGAAGATGCGATATCTACTAAACGGCTGGACCGATTTTCTTAAAACATGGCTAAGAACCTTCTCGATCAAGTCACCTTTCAAACAGAAAAAACTAAATCAAAATCGGTTCAGCCGTTTGGTCTGTATGTGGACACGGACAGACACGCAGATACACAGACACACAGACACACAGACCCACATTACAAACTTATAACACCCCTTTTTTAGTCGGTGGTTAAAAAATAATTACGATTGAAAACTTGTTTAAAAGTATATAAAAATCGAAATTTTGCCCAGTTTTCTGACATTTATTAATTTTTTTATAGATTAAGAGAACATATTTGGGGTATTCACAAGGTACTCGTATCATAAAGTCATATGCCGTCGTATTTTAGTGTGCTATTTGAAACATAAACAAGATGATACAAAACGAATGAGAACAAATATTACAAAAATCGATTTAAAAACACTCGATTTAAAAAAAAAAATTAAATCCACTAATAGCGCATTTTTCACTTTTTTGTAGTTTTCTAATTTTTAGAGCTTGAAATATCTCATCTGGAGTTAATTTAGTATGTATGATTTAAAACACATCAATGGGGTAATTATTAATTTTTGGATTCGGTTTACAGAACCGAAACTCTTCTTAAAATCTACTGAGTTTGTTCATTTACAGTTTTTGGTGCTTAGGAAATTTTTTTAAAAATATTCGCATTTTTACAAGTTTTTGCGATATATGTGTGTGATGTGGGTAAACAAATTTTAGAGTTATTGCGGTCTTTATAATCAGCTTTAGGGAATTTTTTCTATTGTTTTAATCACTTGTGAAATTGTGTAGTTTTTGCTAATATATAACGTTTTTAGTACAAATTGGCTAAAGAAAACCGCCACGCCACGTATTTAAATATATTTCGACATTTTGTCGAAAAAGAAAAGTAAAAAGCAAAATAATTAGTTATGACAATAACATTAACATAGGCTGAAGAATTTTATGAATATAGTACACCTGTTATATGAAAGAAAGTAATAAAAAAAATTCAAACTAGTTTAAAATTTTAGGACATTACGTCACTTAACACTACCGTTTGAATACTCCAATTATTTATGTACGTATTATTATTGAATTAACTACCGAATTAACCAGCGAAGTTTTGACGCTTTGTTTTGGCATTTTAACAAAAACTTAACAATCACGCAACATATCGTTACCTTAATATAGAAAGGTCCTAACTCATTATTTTTTTTTTTTTTTTTTTTTTGGAAATTGAGATTTTTCTATCGAAATATACAAAAAACTCAATTTAAAAAAAATGAGGTAGGGCCTTTCTATATTAAGGTAACGATATATTACATGTGACTTTAACTAAACAAAATGGGTTGCTCACATAAGAAAATGAAATTATTCATTTTGCACAGTTGCAATAGTTGACGTGAATAGCTTTTTAATTACTTTCGTTATTTAACTGTAACGTCCAAATTTTGCTGAAGTTTGTTTTGATAAGACCGAAGTCTCTTGAGATGTTTATGAAGACCCCGTTGGCCAATAATAGGTCTGTTACAGAAGCATAACAAACCAGTCCGAACTTGTACAGTTATCCAAAAGCGTTCCAGATAACAATTTTTGTGCAATTTTGAGAGCGAATGGGAGAGTATATTAAGTAAAATGAAAGGTTTCGTTTTAAATTGAATTGAATTTGTAAGTACATTTGTGCATATTTCTCTCTTTCTTTAATATATTAAAGTTTTTTGCGGATCGATTAGAGGAAAATGTTGCCAATGATGCAAAACTTTGTTTTTGTGATGTTATACGTTTTGTCCCAAATCACACTATGCAAGTCTTATTGCTAAGCTGATTAGCGATTAAAATTACTTAAATTAAACATAATTTAAAAAACTAAGCAACATTAGTATTTCAAGATATGCAATTATGGTTTTTTGCGTTCCAGCAATTTTGGATAACTTTGCCAAATTCAGAGCGTAATTTTCTTTTTACTCTCATTAGTTCGGAAATTGCACGAAATCTTGCGGAATACACCTACTTTTATTACTCAGTGATGACACATTAAAACATTTCTACTTTTCTCTACTTTTTCTGCATGCTGCAGTTGTCTGTTGACAAACGTAAAATTTCTACACAAGCAAAATGCGTTATTTTTTTCATTGCACGTAATTGATACAAATAAACTTCCTTGAGGCCTTTCATAAATAAGCCAAAAAATTCAACTGACAAAATGTTGTTATAGATGGAATCGGATATAAGACCTAACGATTTTCATGATAAAAGTTTGTTAGTAAAGCTGGGGTCACATGATTGGCACAATGTACCAATTTTAGTCGGCTCACTGAAATAAATTCATAAGCAACAAAGTAAATTCGCCTTATTTCTCAACTAATTGCATTAGTAATAAAGCCATATAGACTTATTCTAGAATTAATTAAGTAATAATGTCAATTTGGCTTATTACTTATGACTCTATCGCAGTGAGCCGACGAAAATTGGTACATTGTGCCAATCGTGTGACCCCAGCTTAAGAATTATTTTTTATATATTACCTATTCTTATGTATTCAGCTAATTTCGAAGCAATTCTTGTTAAAAATATTTTAAAGCATAAGGGAATTGATTATTTAAAGGTTCTGTTAAACATGCATACATAACAATTCAATATATTATAACAAATGAAAATATTCACGTGGGTACAATGCAACGACACAATTTCAATACACATGTACAAACGTACAGACAAGACAGGGAAGCATATGTTGCCTGGAGGCAACAACATACACACTTACTTAAAAGCTTGCAGAAAAGGATACGTTATGATAAAAACAATTAAGAAGATAACAAATGTGAGTTAAATGCAAACATGTACACATGCATTACACATCCTGAATGCTCCTCCTCCTCAAGCAGGTGGATAAATGATTAAGAGTGCCGAGTGCAGAGGCAATAAAAAAGGAAAAGCTTAAGCAAGTGGGAGAGAATGAACATACATATACATATATACACACATACATATGTATTAAACTAATTAAAACACCTAAGAAAATTAAAAGCAATTAAGATGAAACAGTTGGGGGAAAACAATTTGAAGCAAATTTATTAGCCTTAATGTTATTATAATGAATTGAACTTAATTTTTAGACACAAAGGATATGGAAGTTATTAATAATTTCTGGTACATACTACATACACATGTATGTATTTATGTCTGTACGTATTTATGTATTTAAATTTTCCTTTATTGCAGATTGCTTTAACGTGCGATTGGTGGTTTAATGTAAAATGTGCCACAACACCCCAGTTGTATGTGTTGAATGAACGTTTGTACAAGTACATTTTGCCCTTCACACCTAAATTTCCGGAGGACTATAGTGGGCCAATAGTTGACAAGTAGGCTCTCTTGAAAAAAAAAATAATTACTTTCTACCTTTTCACTCAAATTTATTATTGTTAACAATTTCTTACAGATATTTGGCCATGAAATTTCAAGAAATGGAGGAAAAATTGCGTTTGGACAAGGAAAAAGCTTTACAAGAAGAACACGCAGAAGAAGAAGAAGAGGAAGAAATAGCCACTGCAACAGAACAGCCAGTAGAAGCAGTAACGGAAAACAGTAACGAAGAAAATCATTTGGAAGAAACAACTACTGCCGAAGTTGATGCTGCCAGACCTGTAAAATCCCATCATCCTGCAAAGAATCACAAGCATGAATCGGTAAACTCTCAAGTTAGTGAACAAAGTTCCGAACGTAATTTGCTCATAGATGATGAAGTTAATGATATTTCACAACGTGGCAATGCGGATAATCTTGAGAACGCTACTATTGCCACAGTGACAACTAAAAAACCCGACACAATATCATATAGTCTAAAACCCATTATAGTGTCATCCACATTAGGACCCGACTACGACGATGATGACGACAGTGTACAAGGTCATGAAAACGATAAACGAAGTCATGGAAAACCTGCAGATGATACAGAGACACTCAAGACTGATACGGAACAACAAACAGGAAATGAAGACAAAAATGGTGATACGATGGTGGGTACAGAGCAAACAATATCATCCATAATAGCAGGCGGCACATCGTCAACAAACAAAATGCAAATAACTGTTGAAAAAGTAGATGTTATTGAAATAAAACCAGATGGCGCTACTGGTCATTTAATACGTGATATGCTATTGAATAGTAAAACAACACAATAATATAAACAAATTATGTTTTAGAAGTAGAATTTTTTGGGTGAAAGCTTGATGAAGAAAAAAACGGAAACAGGAATTTCGAAAAACAAATTAACGGGGGTAAAACATTATGGTTTATGTTCGAGCAGACATTAATTATGTGCATCTTTATCATAAAATTGCAAAACAAAAAAGGTAAAAGACCCAAAAAACCAAGCTCTAAGATGTATATGATAATACATATGTATCTAGATTGAAATTGAGCATGAAAATGTATCAGTGTCTGAGGCCAGTACAAATCACATAACTAACAAAAAATTCGAAATCGAATTTTTAATTAATTATTGGGTACAATATCGAAACATATAAAATAATTCGGCATTTCGTGTTTTATTTTGTGTAAAAAATTTCATATACATACATAAATAGCTTCTACTATCACCACGTGAGAGAAGAATATTTTTTTATGTCTTTTACACTCTAAATATATGTCCCTACAAATTTTCAAACCTTTATTATAACAATCATCTGAATTGAAAATGAAAGTAAAATATTTTACTTCAATCAATTGACTAATTTTGTTAAGTTTTTTCTCTCCTATAAAATTTTAAAAAATGTAGTTACGTGATTTAGCATTTCAGCTAACTATATATACATACATACATATGTACTTAATATATAGTATTTATTGAGTTGCTTATTTTGTGTTGAGGAATTTTGAAATGAGTATAATACCAATTTTGCAAAACTAATTTTAAAAACACTTTTTTATAGAGCAGCTTCTGAAATATTGCAAAAATTAACACACACTAAGGGCTAGTTTCTTACTAATTAGTTAAACTTAGTTTAACACACGTTTGAGTTAACTAAGAAAGAAATTTAAACGGGGTTTAACCGCACATGCTGTTTTTCAGTGATGGATTAACAGAATAACAATTAGAATAGAAGTATTTAAATTTATTTTAAAAAATATCAATAACTGAATTCTGAATTTATCATTTGGCAGTTATAAATTGAGTTTAACTGAGCAGTGTTGCTCGGTTAAACCTAGATTATTAACTAGATAATCTTTATTTGAAAAACAAAAATTAAGTTCAAACTACAGTTAACTGACAAGTAGAGTTTATCTTTATGTTAAAAACTAGCTCCAAGTGTGCTTTTATAATAGAAAGATTCTAAAAAAAATTCTTACAAAAAAGTACATTTTAAAAAGTACCATTTAAAAAGTATTTTACAAACAAATACATATTATAACAACTACTTTCTAAAAAGTACCTTTCCAAAAAGTACCTTTTAAAATATTAGCTTCTAAGGCTGGGTTAACACGATTGGCACAATGTACCAATTTTCGTCGGCTCACTGCGATAGTCATAAGTAATAAGCTAAAATTACATTATTACTTAATTAATTCTTGAATAAGTCTATATGGCTTTATTACTAATGCAGTGTGGTGCAGTTATATAATTATATTTCAATTAGTTGAGAAATAAGGCAAATTTACTTTGTTACTTATGAATTTATTTCAGTGAGCCGACGAAAATTGGTATACAATGTACCAATCGTGTGACCCCATCTTAAAAAAGTACTTACCAAAATAGTACTCTTTTGTAACTTTTGAAAAGTACCTTTTAAGAGGAACATTTAGATAATATGTATATATATATATATATATATATATATATATATATATATATATGTCTCTTTTTAAAGTATGTACATACATTCTTTCAAAAAGTCCTTTTTAAAAATATTTTTTTAAAAAATAACCTTTTCAGAGAGTACCATTTTTAGAGGCACCTTTTAGGAGTTTTTTTTTAGAAAATGTACCTTTAAAAAAATGTTAATAAAAGTAACTTTGGAAAAAGTACCTTCTAAAAATACTTTAAACAAGTGCCTTTACAATAATACCACTTTTTTAATTATTTTGAAAAAGTACCTTTTTTAAAAAGTACCATTTGAAAGGCCCAGTCTTAATATATTACATTTTAAATAGGTTCATTTCCTTTTAAAAGAAAGCAATCTTTAAAAATATCCTTATCACCTTTAAAAAATACCTTTTAATAACTTGGAACTATTTTCCGTCATACCACGTCGAATTGAAACAAAGCCCGTCGGAAGAAAACTATATGTACTTGTCTAAAAAATACCTTTTTAAAATTTAAAAATTTTTATTCTCGAAAATACAGTTTCTTTCATAGAAGCTTATTCATACTTCAGTAAAATAAACTGACAAAAAAATTTGGTATGCGCTCAGAATCATCATTGTAAAAGCTTTAAATAAATTAGTAGCAAAAAAATGTATTATGAGAAAAAAAAAACATGATTCCATTTAAAGTAGAATCAGCATGATTTTATTTTGGTCTTTCTATAAACCATAATGTTTAAATAATTTAAATTTAGTTCAAATACCTTCTTGTGCCTTTTTGTAGTTGTTGTGCGGTATATTAACTTAAATATACATACTTACATATATGTAACTGAAAGGCAAGTATTTAAAGTAACAAAAAGAATAGAGTTAATTAAAACAATTAAAAACTTGCCATATTTAAGTTGTCTTTGTTTTTAATTTATACAAAAACATTTTAATAAAAGCAACGAAAGCTGTTAAAATAAATTAATTTTTTTTTAACAAAAGAGTACGAGTATATAATAAGTTATTTTTTAAAAGTTTCACTTTAGTAAAGAAGTTGGCAATGCTTTTTAATATATTAGCAACTCATTGTAAATAAATGTACAGTATGTCAAGTAATTGTTTTGACATAATTAAAATCGTTGTAAATTTTGACTTTTATCGTAAATATTTTTTTTACTTTTTTGGATTATGATTTTTTTTTTTTTTGTAGTAGATTTCATTTTATTTACATTTAAGTGCACAAATAGTCGTAAGTTATAATAAAAATTAAAAATAAGAGCATAAAAATTATATGAAAACCAAAAAAACTCAAAAACTTCTTTGTCAAGAAAATGTTTTTAGATCTTTGTATTATATAGTAAGAAAATAGGAAAGATTGTAAGGTGTACAAAAATAAATATTTTTTGTGGCCGCCATTGGCATCAAATAGGTTTGTAAGACGACTTCTCATAAAATTTTTTTTTTCCAAATATTCCGCTGAAATTTCTCACTTTCCCCTCGTATTACTCTTCTTAACTCCATTTAGTTCTTGAAATACCATTTCGAAACACTATTTTTCAATTAAACCAATAAATTTTGGATAGGCTATAGATCTGGACCCTGAGATGGAGTATCCACAGCTTTACCGCAATTGAAAAGATATCATGTTCTTAACCAAAGTGCCTCATGTTTGAGGTCAATACCTTAATAAAAATTGAAAGCTTGCATATTTACTAGCCATAAAGCCAACCTTACTCGCGCTGCCAACCAACAACCATTTCAACGTGTTGATATACCGCTCAGTAGCAGTTTCCCATGAGACAAAGGCAAGTGCTCAAAAGAATCGACTGTTCTTCAAGAACTGGTCAGAAATCCCAGCTTCTTAGATTGCAGCATAAAGAACAACAATGGCCTTTTGCGATAATGAATGGGGGCAGTACCTCAATATATTGAAGTATTTTTTTGGATGACAGCTCGAGTAAGTTTGGGTTAATTGCTGGTAAATATGGAAGTTTTAAATTTTTATTAATGTATTGACCTCAAACATGAGGCACTTTGGGTATGAACATTGTGTCTATTCAATTGCGGTAAAGTTGTGGATACTCCATCTCAAGGTCCAGATCTATACCCTATTAAAATTTATGGGTTTATTTGAAAAATAGTGTTTTGAAATGATATTTTAAGAACTAAATTGAGTTAAGAACAGTAATACGAGGGAAAAGTGAGAAATTTCAGCGGAATATTTGGGAAAGAAAATTTTTTTCCATGAGAAGTTGTTTTACAAGCCGGTTTGATGCCAATGTCGGCCACAAAAGATATGTATTTTTGTACACCTTAAAATTTTTATATTTTTTACTATAAAATACAAGGATGTAAAAACATTTTCTTGACAAAGAAATTTTTGAGTTTTTTTGGTTTTCATGTAATTTTTATGCTCTTATTTTTAATTTGTCTTATAACTTACGACTATTTGTGCACTTAAATGTAAATAAAATGAAATCTACAAAAAAAAAATTTCATAAGCAAAAACGGGGAAAAATATTTACGATAAAAGTCAAAATTTACAACGATTTCAACTATGTCAAAACAATTACTTGACATACTGTATGTATTTGTATATTTTTTATATTCCTATTTAATAAATGTGTATATCCTTAAAATATAAAAATAAATAAATGGAAAACTATATATTTAAACACTTACCTTTTGTCCTTTATTTAAATTTTCTCGAGCCAATTGTGCATTATCCAGAGTAAGACGCAATTCTTCCACTAATTTGCCATTCTAAAATAGAAACACAAAAATTCATTGAAACATTTTATCCCCTCTAACAGAAGCACTTTTTGAAATGCTTACCTCTTCCAATAATTTTCGGTAGTTATGATGCTGATGATCAAGGCGAGCACATTCTCCGCAACATACACTGTCACATTTTTTACAATAACGATCACAATGTCGCTGATGTCGCTTACAGTAGCGAGATTTAGTTAAGCGCATTAATTCCGAGTAATGTGTTGGTTCCTTGTCGAAGTACTGTAGTGTGTGCTTTTTCAAAACTTTACTGTTCTTGTGTATATTGTCGAAACAACGTTTGCAATAGTAGGCCTTGCAAGTGCGACATTTACCCAACGACGGCAGATTTTCGCATTCAACACACTTGATAACCGACTGTGTGACTACACTAGCATCTGTATCTAGTAGAGTGCTATTAAGATTGGAACGATCGGCAGCGCTCATAAACAATGTGTTATTGGCCGATCCATCTCTGCGATAGAATCGCCAATGATTCAATTGGCCCATTAAAAAGAAATTCATATCGAAATGATCGCGTACATTGAAATTGGAAAATTGTTTGTCGGGTATTTTCGATAATAAAACTGGAGAAAGGCATGTAACGCATGTTAAGTTGTGGCGATTGTGGTAGACACAATTTTCGCACATGTTGTGACCACATGGTAATAATATTGGACGATTACTTTTTACATGATTGTCTGCGAGAAAATAAGAAATAAATAAATAATATATATGGATCAAAAATATTAAAAATAAATTCAGTGAAAAAATCGCCTATATGAAAAAAAAATCGCAAGACTCAAAAAAAAATCACCAAAACCGAAAAAAAAACATAAAAATGCTAAAAATAAAAAACCGCTCAAACCCAAAAACTAAAAAAAATCCAAAACTATATTTTATAAAGGCTAAAGATCGTATTGAATTACATATATACTGTCCGTACGGAACCCTTAGTTCGCGGGTCAAAGTCGCACTTCACTGAATTTATTTATTTATTTTTTTTATGAAAATCGATTATTTACGACTTTGCTCAAAAAATAAAGTTCGAAAATTATACCGCTTAAGCTTTTTATTATTTATTTATTTATTTCAGTCTATGGACAAAAAATCCTTACAGACTAAGATAACAAAATACCTATAATTATATTGTATAAATATCTAAATTAACAATGAAGTATGTGTAAAACCTAAATATATACAAAATTATGTTACAGTTAATAAATCACAGCTAAATTTTATATTAAAACAGTTATTTTATTATACTAAAAAGTAGGAATTTAAACTCAGCTTTCTCAGTGCCGAATTCAATAAAAGATTTAGAAAGTTTTTGTAAATTGAAGTTAATCTCATTTAGCTGAACAAAGGTACGTGTTAAAGTACCATTACGTGCATAGTTAGTCCTATGGAGGGGTACATCAAATAGCTTAGCCAACCTAAGACTTCTAGGAGGTATATAAAACGGTACCATATAAAGAAAATCTGTTCAATCTATAGAAACTTTAATAATATCAGATACAAATAGTGCCGATTGAACTATTCTGCGTGCTTCTAGAGTACGTAAGCCTATAAACAGGCATTTAGACTCATACGGAACGGAAGATAAGTAAGGTAGTGAGCGTGAGGCAAATTTAATAAAAATACGTTGAAGTCTTTCAACACGAGAAACCAGATTAGATACGTGAGGACTCCAAATAACAGAAGCATATTCTACCTTAGATCTTACACACGATGTATAGATATGCTTGAGTGTATATGGGTCAACAAATTCGCAACAACTTCTTTTCAAAAAACCAAACATTTTATATGCCTTGGGAAGTATGTAATCAATATGAGCTGCAAAAGACAACGAGCTGTCGAACATCACCAACTTAGAGTTTGACGTGTTCAAATTTATACCATTAATATTAAAGACAACCACAGCGGGAGTCAGAGATCTATGAAAGGAGGCATGTAAACATTTATTAATGTTTAGACTCAGACTATTAAGCCGGCACCAATCACTTAGATTATTAATCTCTATTTGCAGAATATGCGCATCACTAGTTGATTCCAATTTCATAAGGAATTTCAAGTCATCGGCATATAAACGATACCTCGATTTTACGAAACAGCTACCAATGTCATTAATGAACAAGTTAAATAACAATGGACCAAGTATGCTTCCTTGGGGTACACCCGACTGTACCCCAATAGTAATGCCAAAGGGTAATAAAATCCTAAGTTCAGTTTGGCGATTTTGGTGACAAATTTTTTTTATAAGGCCTCCAAAGATTTCGAAAATCAGTCATCAGTTTTTGACCAACACCTAATTCAGACTTGATGATAGCGCTAAACTGTATATGGCAATAATGTAGCCAAGAGTTCACTTAATAGATATTATTAACATTTTGCGCAAAGAAAATATTTCTTCGTGCACTTTTTTTTCAAAAGTAAAGAAAATTTTTTTTTTTACTTTTTTCAGAGTAACTAGCATGAACTCCAATTTTTCGCTAACAATATTTGGCAAAGTTTTAGCTATGATAAAGCTGAACAACGGTATTCTATATTCTTCAAGAATATGAAATATCGGATGTGTTGCAAAAGAAATTGTTGCAGGCGTTGAGATTTGTTCAGTTAACTGGTTTATGAAAACACAAAAGTACTTTGATGACTTAGGGCCTAATTTTTTAAATCGCAACGCCAAGCGTTGACAAATTTAATATCGAAAAAAGTTAAATTATAAAAACAAAATACATACAAAATTTGTCAACACTAAAGGCTCAGTTAGCCGACTGTAATGTAATGTAACTGTAACGTAGAAAACAGCTGATTGATATTTTTATATGAAAACTAGGTTACGTTACATTACATCTCTATAATCATTTTCATTACTTTTCACATACCAATATCGATCAGCTGTTTACTACTGTTGCAGTTACTTTACATTACAGTCGGCTAAAGGCTCAGTTAGCCGACTGTAATGTAATGTAACTGTAACGTAGAAAACAGCTGATTCATATTTTTATATGAAAAGTAGGTTACGTTACATTACATCTCTATAACCATTTTCATTACTTTTCACATAACAAAATCGATCAGCTGTTTGTTACTGTTGCAGTTACTTTACATTACAGTCGGCTAACTGAAGGCTCAGTTAAGGCTCAGTTAGCCGACTGTAATGTAAAGTAACTGTAACGTATGAAACAGCTGATCGAGAATTTTATATGAAAAATAGGTTACGTTACATTACATCTCTATAACCATTTCCATTACTTTTCACATAACAAAATCGATCAGTTGTTTCTTACTGTTTCAGTTACATTACATTACAGTCGGCTAACTGAACCTTTAGCCGACTGTAATGTAAAGTAACTGTAACGTAGGAAACAGCTGATCGAGAATTTTATATGAAAAGTAGGTTACGTTACATTACATCTCTATAACCATTTTCATTACTTTTCACATAACAATATCGATCAGCTGTTTCCTACTGTTGCAGTTACTTTACATTACAGTTTGCTAACTGAGCCTTAAGAAACAGCAGAATTACTTTTTACTTTGTTGTGTTACGAATCAGCTGACTCTTTTTTGGTTTATAGAAACTTTATACAAGTGGCTAGTTTTTCTGTTTCGTTGTGTTCTAATTCGGTTCAACCTGTGAAAATCAAAAAATTTTCAAGTAATCGTAAGTGACAGCATAAATTAAATAAAAATATTTTGAAATAAATTGTGAGTGTTTTTAGAATGTAAGAAATTTAATTTTTAAAAGAAAAACATAATATTATATTGAAACTTAACAATAGACGATACATAGCTCATCACTTTTATGGAAAACTGCGACCTTTCTGGTCAGAAACTGCTGATAAGTTACTGTAGAAAAAGTAAGTGCTCAAATTTAGAAGCAGAACGGCCCAGCACAGAACAGCTACAGAAAGTAGACAAATGTTGCATTTTACAAAATTATGCCCTTAAACTTGAGTAGGCATGTTAACTATCAAAAAGTTTTGAATAGGTTTGTTCATTTACTAAAAATTGTTACAATTGTTACTGGAAATTAACTGAAAAAGTTTGCAAGGAGAGAACGTCAAGAGAAAAAAATTGAGAGCCAAAAAAATTCGTACAAATTATTACTAGTAAAATTTTTACATGCAAGAATTATCCAACCACCTGTTGTGAGTTTTGTTTTCAAAAATATCTGAAAAAGAAAACTGAAAAATTTGGCTTAAATCTAGTTTAGGGACACCTCCCAAAAATGAAAAAAAAAGTATCCTATCCTATAGTAAATTGAAAAAGAAGAAAAAAAATTAAATAAAAATATTGGCGGCGAGGCTTAGTTTCCGAGGTTTGGGCCTCTGAAATTCTAATACAATATTTTGATTATACGGTGTTTTTTTAATTTTGGGGAGGTGTCCCTAAACTAGATTTGTTCCAAAAATTTTAATTTTTTCGTTAAAAAAAACATGTATACGTATTTAAGAAGCATGTTTTCTTAATTTAGAATTTTTTTTTTTCATTAAGCCACATAAATTTAATTTTAATGTTAAAATTTTTTGTTTATTTCTTATATATGATCAGAGATAGAGAGTGGCATTTTTGTATTAGTTAATGAATTAAATTAAAAAATTATGAAAAATGCATAAAAAATAGTAATAATATATGAAACTGTGTAAAGAATTGCATATTAAATGTCAATTTCTAAAACAAATTGCAATTTAAAAAATCAAAAAACAAAATTCACCAGAAAAAGTACAATTTTAATTAATTTACAATTAAAGCGTTCACTCACTTTCTCATATTTGAGAGTAATTTTGAAATTTCTGCTTTATTCTATCGTTGCTAGTTTCTGCTGGGAAAGTAAATGAACAGACCTAATATCAAGTCCAGGGACATAGAAAATATGCACACGTGATACATGATGATAAGTGATGAAAATATACATAATTGCCTCGTACATTTAACTTTTCCTACCGGCATGTTTAACTCTAATCTTACTAACTCATTCTAAGAAGACCGTTCTTTCAATTACGTCCTTGCATGCGATTATAATTAAAAAAGGTTTTTTGAGCCATTCTTAATTTATAATAGTTTTAGGTACACAGGCGCACATGTACATATCGCTCATTTAATGCAACAGATGCAATGCAAGACATAAAAGATAGTTTGGCAGAAAATAAGTTTAAGTCAATTTAAAAATACCTATTTTCTTGACGCAAGAGGTTAGTGTACACTTGCACTTGTATGAAATTAAATATTAAATACGATAGATATGATTAATCAAAAACACATTATATGAAATATCAACTATGTTGCAATAAAGGAGCTAAGTATATCGATGGCCTCAAGAAGAAAGGTAATATGTAACTCGTATTTTTTTACAAACTTGAGTTTTTCAGTAATTCCAATACATTTTATTTAAATACACCTCGTGACAACAATTTATTGCAATAGTGTAAAAAATAACGCTTTGATTTCCATTAAAACCTGCACTTAAAAAAGTTTAAATTTGAATGGTATTACAATTTCTATCATGCTTTTACCTTCTCCTGTAAAGTTACAATTATTTGAGTTAGATCCTTTCTACTTGTGACCAACGATATTTATGTTTTTCGTTTGTTTGTTGTTTTTGGAGGATTATTCTTAGCATATGTACATATGCATGCATGTACATATGCATGTAGTTATGTACATATGCATGCATGTACATATGCATGCATGTACATATGCATGTATGTACATATGTATGCATGTACATATGTATGTACATATGTACATACATATGTATGTAAGTATGTATAAATATCATAAACTGCTTCTTACCAGCGCCAAATCTATCGGCCATATCATAATAGTAGGAATATTCATTGCGGCATTTGGGACAACGAGATGAATTGTTCAACGTGTTGGCCACAAACCTGCTATCGAACAGTTTAATGCTACCATAATTGCTAAATGTTTTGTTTTGATTCACTTTATTATTTGCATCCATTTTGTCACGGAAAATATTCTTCGAGTGCAATCTTGACGTTTTTATTAATGTTTTTTTTTATAGCACAAATGTACTTTTTTTCACTTTTATTTATAAACAAAAGTTTACATGAGTTTTTTCAACAATATATAATTAAACACAAATCGACTCGATACACGAAATTGCAATTTACACACCGAATGATAATATAAAAGCAAAACAGGAAAATTGTGCAGAAGCTGTTTAATGCAAGACAACGCAAAAACCCGTACAAACTGTGAATTAGAAACAAAACAAAAAGTAAACAAAATGGTAGTGAAACATTAGAGTTGCCACTACCTACGAAGAGACGTGGCAGGGTTAACATAAATATAAACAATCTTGACCACATTTTTTTATTACACGAAATAATTTTATTTATTTCATTATTCAACTGTCTGTAACTGAGTCCAGTGGGTCATAAATAATAAACTTTTATAAATATTCGATAAATAACCAAATAAATATTTTAGGCATTTACTGAAATACATATGGAAAGATGAAAAACAATTTTTTTAGGTCCTGGCAGCCCTTAAGAAAAAATGCCGGCTAACGGTACTTTACTACACATTTTGTTTTCACTCAATCAAATTACATAAAAAATATTTTCTTACCTTTATTGGTTTTATCAAAATGGAATGTGTATTCAATTCGACATCTGGGACAACGACAATTATTTTTCAGTGCATTGGCCACAAAGCACTTATCAAACAATTTAACAAATTTGGTATTCATTTTGTCCATCAAATAGTCTCACTCACTACACATATTTTCCTTAAGGTCCCTTTATAAATCTAACGAGAGCACTTCTGTTTTCCGAAAAAAAGTTCACAATTTTGTAATTATAAGAGTTCTTAGACTTTTTTATATTTTCACTTGTTAATTAGCATTTATCACAACTCACAAATGGAAAACGACATCCAGACGCACTACTTTCAATTTAGAACTTGCTGGGAAAATTATAGAGATCAGAGGAATGTTAAGGAATTGAACGGCCGTACCTAGTGAATTGAACTCACCACGATTGAAATATGAATAGAACAATGCTGCCAATGTGTGTAAATAAAAACAGTCTAGAATTGAATTCACATGCCATTGCATTACTCTGCAGCCACACGTTCAATTTCATGGCTTTCAATTTCATTACACATATTGTGTCAAAATTGCTTGAAATTGATAGCTGTGACACAACTTGATAATCAATTTCATTTTTTAAATTCCACCGGTGAAGAAACAACTCAAATATATAGCTTCAATCAATGTGTGCTGTGACCAGCCGTTCAAATTGAAAACTAAATTGCCATTTAACTGGATAGGTGAATTTGAAATCAATCTAGTTTTCAATTTAAAAAGTTTGATTGTGTTAGTGAAAAAAGTGTGAGTGTATTGCAAATTGAATGGAATTGAAAGTCAAAAATTGAACGTGTGGCCCCCAAGTTAAGTAAACTAGAGATGTGTTCAAGACAACAGTACGATTCGTTGTACAAAACAAACAAAAAGTTATGAAAACCTTTAAAGATTTGTTGGGTTTTTTTGCAACCCCATTTTATCGGTATTTTACATTCATAGAGGCGCCGCATTGAGAACATTGAATTATACCATAATAAACAAACAAAATTTTCAAATTAAATAAAAAAAACTATGTCAAATAAATATACTTAAGCTATGAACAGACGATTGTCAGATCTTACAATATTGTCAGATCTGGCAATGTGCTGACAACGTACTGGCAATCGAAAATTGCCAGCACAATATTCCTTGTCAGTTCACACGGATGTCAGAAAATCTTACAATTTATTGCTGGACGATTGTATGACAATAAATTCATCTGACAAAGTCGTCAGTAGAAAAATTGTCAGTTCACACGGTTGTCATATGCACAAATTGTTCGATCTGTTGTTATGCGTTGCCAGACTTAAACCATTTGTTGGCCATTGTTAAATATTTATCGTTTGTGTTTGTGTTAAATGTAAAAAGTGAAAATATAAATTATTATGGACCATAAAGAAGCAATTGCAATTGCAATGATTTTGTCTGCATATATTTTATTATAAACTTTTTCTTTAAAATCAAGCGTGTGCAGTGTTGCCCATAGAAAGAATATCTTACAATGACGCCATTGTCATATGCATGAACTTCGCACATCTGACAATATTAAAATGTCTGACAAATATGTGGCAATAATTTTACAATGTGTTCACACGATTGTAAGATGTCTGACAGTATGTTGTCAGTTGCTAGTCTTGCAATGGACTGACAATGCTTTTTCTGGCAACGTCGTTTGACAAAAATTGCCAGTTCACACGGTTGTAGAAATTTTTTTAGCACATTTTACTGGCAATATTGTAAGATCTGACAACCGTCTGTACATAGCTTTATATACATATATGTACTACTGATAATTTTTTGCTTTATGACGAATGTCAAAAACTTCGTTTTGTTTTGGTTTTAGTACAATTATTTTTGTGCTTTTGACCTTCTACGGTTCTTTACACAGCTATGGTTGCCGTATTTTTGAATAAAAAAATCCTTACGCAGTCACCTGTATAATTACACCATGCTTCGGTATTTCATCTATTTTTCAAAATATATACACAAATAACAGTTGTAAAGCAGCTCTGGGCAAGTCAATATCACGCGTCGTTGGCAATTATTTCTTAAATGCAACCAGGCCACTGTTGTTTATTGGCCTTCGAGAGTTTTGCGTCTCAATCGCACTGGTTGACTGATCTGCCACCGACTATCGTATAATCTTGCGGTTATTTTGTGGAACAACCACGTTGCTGCTTCCATGTGAAGGCATAGGTCGTGTACAGTCAGTCACAAAAACATTTTTAAGAATACTGTTAATAACATCACGGACATATGGTTTTAGTCACCCGTCCATTTTTGTGCAACCATATTCTGCAAATTTACTTTGTAGAATATGTACTATAAATAAATATACACAAATAAATGTGACAAAATATGTTCATGCTTTAATATTTGTACTTACATGTGCTTTTTAAAATGACCATAATAAATAACTATTGCAGGTTTTAATTATATTGAACTAATTCTTATTTTTTCAGAGCGAGTGAAGTAATCACTGTGTATATTTGCATTTTTTTATATAATAGAGCGTTGTTTTCAATTTAGTAAAATTAATATAGGCAAAACAGAAAATTACTGAGAGTAGATAGATTACTCATGAACATTGCTAGAGTATTCAGTACAGTGCTCTAATATATGATAACACAAAAACTTTTATAAAGAAAACGTGTTTTTCAAAAAAAACTAGGTATCACTAACTGCAATTTTTACATCACTGCTGATATTTTTATTTAAACATTAAATTTCACCACGAGCTTAAAAAATCCACCTCGCACCAATTTAGTTTTAAAAACAATACATAATTTTAGGCTAAAAATAATTTCTTCTTTAAAACTAATATAAACTTAAAAATAATAATTCCATAGCATATTAAAATATTATGTAAAAAAATATATGTACATAACTAAGAAAACATAGAATCCAATAAATTATTTTTTCTTTCTCTGCGATTTGTTTCGTCCTGACGATAACGCCTCAACTCCTCATAAGCCTCGTCATCCGTTTCCAGTTCAAAACGACACAAGGGGCATGAGTTTGCCTGAAATTAATATACATACATAAATTAATGGATATGTATATTTCTAGCGCTAAATCATAAACAGTAACAACTGAAAAATCTCAGATATTGAGGAAAGGCATAAAACTATCCACGTAAGTATGTATGTAATATTAAAAAACGGGCATAAAGGTATTTTGTATTGTTCATGAAGAAATTTTTGCGCTCGTTAGAAATTTTTTCAGTAAACTGGTTTATGAGGAAGTAAAATCATTTTGATAGTTTTGAGTTGTGACTGTTTATGATTTAGGGTGCGATATATAAGTTTCTTATTCCAATTATGCGATAAGCTCGAAAAATATGTATTTTTTGCACACCTTTTTAAGCCACAGTAGTATGCATTCCTCATGAAATTCATGTTTACAGGGTAAAATCTTATACTTTTCACCATTTTCAGCCGGTTGTTTACACACAGCACATTCGAACGTCTCTTTGTCATCATCGATGGTAATCTCATGTACTGGAAGCGCAGCAATGGCCCTCTTTGAGGCTTCGGGAACTTCTATTTCCATATCGATTCCATTCATTATGGCCAAAACTTGCAAGCGTTTATAGTGACGATCGAAGTCGTTGGCACCTTCTGGACCGGTAGGTGTGTGTCCCAACTCTTCAAAATAGTCTGACATGGTGATATATTCTATAAAAAAATAAACGAATACATATTATTTTCAACTAGACGCAATAGCATTCTTCGATTTTTTCAGTACGACATTTGATTCGATCAGCTACGTATGTACATATCGTTACCTAAAAACCAAAAGGCTGTAAATACACTTTATACTTTTTTTACAGGAGATGCAAAAAACCTTATAAATGTAAGACTATTTATTTGTTAGGTGCCAAATTTAGTAATGATTAAAATCGGTATTTTTGAACATATTTATGTGAGTAAAATTTTAAGGCAAACTTTATTTTGGTTAATCACATTCAATCAAACAAAAAGTCTATTTTGAATTTTTTGACTGTTACGGCCTTTTGGGTAGTACCTATGTATGCATATAACGTCGCTGTTTTAACTAACTGACCTAAGTGCCTTTTTTTAATTTTTAAAGGATATGCCAGAAATATTTTTTAAGGGCAAACATAAAAAATTGTATACATGCAAAGCTTATTATAATTTATAAAATCTGCTAGTGGACGTAACTCGTTTTTCAGAAATGCCAGTTAAGCTGGTTAATTAAAATAGCGACGATATGTGGAAAAAAAATCTTTATATTTTCGCGAACGCCTGGGGATATACTCTGTGTTTCTCTGTATGCTATTAACATTACAATCTGAAAGCATTTGTTTTCGTTTCGAATTACAGAGTAGACCCCCTGATAAGATTATTGTGAATTTAAAATTTAATATATTTCATGTATTGCATTTGAATCCTTTCTTAAGAAACTTGGCTTTTGCAATTATACAATACTGTGTTTGAAAAAGTAGTTGGAGTCAACTACGCCCTTTAAAATTTAGCACTATATTTATTTTTCCAACGGATAGTCCCAATTTACACTATGCAAGTCTTATTGCTAAGCTGAATAGTTTGTTAGGGGAGAGAGACGGGGGGAAAAGAAACGATGCTGTTACCCTCGTCTCTCTCTCCCTGAAACGAATCAGCATAGCAATAAGACTTGCATAGTGTGATTTGGGACATATTTACTGTGATACAAATTTATTTGTTTTCTAAAACAAATTCAGTGAAAAAAAATTTAATTTTTTTTCTCTGTAATTCGAAACGAAAGAAAACACTTGCAGATTTGTATGTTAATAACATGCAAACTTGAATTAAAGTGTAGACAATGACAATTAGAAGAACATACGTTTATTTGTTTCGGCATTAATCTATTAATCTCCTTGGTACCGACTTCGAACTTCAGGTATATTTAACTTAAAATAAATTATTTAAATTTTTTTAGTGCCTTTTTCTAAGCCGGTTAAATTTTTTAGGTTTTTTTGTGAAATTGCGATTCTTTGTTTTATAGTTTTCAATAAAAAAAATCATTTAAATTCATCTAAGTTCAATTCTCTAATTATTGCACGCAAAATTAAGTTACTCCATTTTCTGTTAGAAATTACTGGATTCACAATTTTTTTCCATTTTTTTTTGTGTGATTAAAGCGCTTTTTATTCTCTATTATTGCAGATTTTTATTTCTTGCCAGCATTTTTTGAGATATTAAGGGCCTAATTTTGTAATTTTTATATGGAAAAAATTTAAATTACAAAAACAAAACATATACAAAATTTGTCAACGCTAAGTCCCAAATCACACTATGCAAGTCTTATTGCTAAGCTGATTAGTTTTAGGGAGAGAGAGACGAGGGGAACATAAACGTTTCTTTTCCCCACGTCTCTCTCTCCTAACAAACTAATCAGCTTAGCAATAAGACTTGCATAGTGTGATTTGGGACTAAGCGTTGCGTTTTACAAAACTAGGCCCTAAATTTTTTTAAATAAAACTATCGCTCAGCAAGCTACAATTATAAAAACCAATTAAATTTGGACGTTTTCAAAATAAAATTCCTTGGCGAAAGCACTGCTAAGAAAAATAATAAAACTCATTTTCTCGTTTAGTTCTTTTTTTGCAGCTTTCTCAACTATTTCAAAAAAGGCTTTATTTATTATTTATTCAATTCTCTAAACATTTTTCGTTTTGCATAAACTGTAAAATTATTACAATATAATAAGCTAGACTACAAACATTTTATTGACAGTTCACTTGATTTAAAATCCACAATTTTTTTTTTAAATTTAAGTTATGTTGACTTAACTAACAAAAATAAACTCAGTTTAAGTCTGACGTTTAAGAAAGAACAAAAAGTACTTTATGGAAATTTGTATAGTTACAGTTTTATAATACTCTTAAGATATTATAATTTTTGCATTATTTTTTTTTATCAGTTTCTCATCTTGCTTAAAGCACTGCTTAAATTTTAGAAGTTTTAAGTGATAAGAGAAGCATTATGGTGCTATTCATTTTTGAAGTGTTTTACTTTAATTTATTTTGTAGAAAGCAGCGTTTAAACCACCAATTGTTGTGTTGCATCTTAAATTTTTTTTCGAAGCTTCTCACTTAAACTGGGTTTAATTTTTTTTGATGTGATTTTGTTATTGGTATTTTATTTATTTGTCTAAAAAGTTATTTAATATTTGCTTTTTTTAATATTAAAAAAAAAACTTACATATAATTGACTTTTATTATCATTTGATTTAAAATCAAAATTAAAAATTACTTATTTTGTAAATTAACTTTCAAGTACGTATGTACATACATCTAAATATTTTTTCATAAACATTTTTTTGTTCAAATAAAATACTTTCTTGCTTTTAAATTTTGAACCATAATTTTAATATACGTATCGTTAACTTAATACGAAAAGGCCCTAACTCATTTTTTAATATTTTACAGGAGGAAAAAACTAAATAAAAAAGATGCAATATTGATACAATATTTTTTTTAACGCCAATTTTTATTTAAAACACTTTACATAAGCACATAATATTGCGTTTAAAAAAATTTTGTATCAATATTGCATCTTTTTTTATTTAGTTTTTTCCTCCTCCTGTAAAATATTAAAAAATGAGTCAGGGCCTTTTCGTATTAAGTTAACGATATGTGTATATTAGTTAATATAAGGAAATAAGCTGTTTTAAGGTAGAATCCCTTTTTTATTAACCTTCGACTAAAAAAAGGGGTGTTATAAGTTTGTAGTGTGTATCTGTGTGTCATACCAAACGGCTGGACCGATTTTGATTTAGTTTTCTCTGTTTGAAGGGTTACTTGATCGAGAGTGTTCTTAGCTATGTTTGAAAAATCGGTCCAGCCGCTTAGAAGATATCACATCTTTTCTAGATATGTTTGGGGGGTTTTAAAGTTTTTAATTTTTGTTATTTTATGTGATACATTTCTCATATTCCATTTGATTAACAATTAATTGTAAAATAGCTCATATCAACAAACAATCTCTGAACAAGTAAATGGACATTGGTACTGATGTAGTGCGTGGCTGCACAGAAAAATGTTGACATTTCCCCTAGCTATAAAGTGTAGCTTAATTTTTCTTGTCTTCTTTATATAATCAAATTAATTAGGGCCTGCCCCACGATGTCAAAAACGTTCGGCTTGTCGCACACTTACATTTGAAACAACAACAATATATAAAAAATATGCTTTTGCTTTGAATGTAAGTCCCGGTTCACACGTTTCAACTTTTGTTGCTCAAATTCAGCTGTAAGAAAGACGGAGATGGAATTAAAAGTATCTCTTTTTTTCTTACAGCTGAATTACGAGTTGAGCAACAAAAGTTGAAATGTATGAACCGGGACTAAGTGTGCGACAAGTCGAACGTTGTCGACATCGTGGGATTGGCCTTCAATAAAAATATTTCATTCTATAAGAATTGAAAATACTGCACTTAATTAACAACCTGTTTGTGTAAGACGATGACGTTATAAATTTTGGCGTTTTTGTAATAGCTTAAAGAAAACGTTTACATGTTTTCCTTAATTTATTACGAAAGCGTCAAGATTTTCATTGCCAACGTTTTACGCAAATAGGCAAGGCTGTAAGTCCGATTAAGAAATTATTCCTGATTAAAATTATTCTTGATTTTTTTATTTAAAAAGTAAGGAAAATTAGTTTAATATTTAAAAAAAATTTCGTTTTGTAAATCGATTCGATTTGAAATCGTGCGATTTCTAAAATTAATAATGCTCCTGCTGATGTTTTTAAGATCAAATGCGACAATTTTCTTCAAATGTGATATTTGAGACTCTATATAATAGATAAATTAATGAAAGTCTGAAAATGTGTTTCTAAATTCGTACGATTTCAAATTGATTCGATTTACAGAACAGGGACGAATGATATTTTAATACTAAAGTAGTTCACAGTGACATGGAAGGAACATTTACATAAAAATATTCATTCACATTCATAAAGCATATCCCTTACTAAGGAACGGCCCTGATCATTTCTGGATTCCGAACTAGGAATTATTTGTAAATGTGTCAATATGCAGAGTATTATAAGAACCATGTGCGTAATTGGAAGTGCTTCCAACACTGAAGCTAGAGGATGGTTGAAAATATGCAAAAATGTGATATGATTAGAGATAAGCATTATTTCAAAACCTGCTAGTTAATTACACTAGTCACTAGTGTGGACTGAATTTATCAAGTTAAAAGTAGTTCTCTCAGGTACTCAAAATTTACTTTACTATTTTTTAAATCTGGCAAGATGTCAAAAACAGCTGAATACACCAAGAAGCAAATGCGGGGAAGGACAAAACCCAATTAAATGTTTTAAGTGATAGACCTTTGTTATGTGAAATAACCCAGCAAAAAAGGTGATCGAGTTTGGAATTAAGCATTTTTGGTGGAAGCTATTCCCTACTGGATTACCAACTTAATGGTTTTAACAAGGCGTGAGACTAAAATAATCGCTTCTTTAGAAGTACTTACTTTTTTTATTTGGCAACTTGTTCACTTCACACAATCAACTTGTACAACAAAGTTGTAAATTTTAGGTAATGTGGTTTTGTGAGCGAGTAATGAAATTTGGCAATTAGAAAAGTAAGTCATTATATGGCAAGTAGTTCTAATGGTAATGTGTAATTTTTTGCTGGGAAGTAAAATAACAGATAAATACAGTTTGCAAAGAAGCTGTTTCAATAAAAACTAAAAATATTAATTCAGTATTTCATTTATATAAATAAAGTTTATGAAAACTTAAACAATGATGCAAAAAGATGTTTCCGCTAAGCGTTACAACAAAAATTAATGGACCTTATCCTGGTTGGCGTATTTTGACTTCCCACGATGAGAGGAAATAATCGGACACCAAAATGTCTCATGCGAGTAATTAATTTTGTATTTAATACTTTCTGGGTGATCCTTTGTTTTTATGAATGACATCTTAACCCTTAGTAACTGATTCCACCAGTTTTTTTGCAGTAATCAGGCTCCATTTTTTTCCACTCTTACTTGAGGCATATTCAATTCAACGACGATGAAAGCTGAAAATGATTTTAATTTATTTTTTAAGGGGTCTACTCTGTAATGCGATTCGAAAAAAATGCTTTCGAATTAACATGTTATAAACACAAAAATTCGAAAGCTTTTTCTTTAGTTTCGAATTACACAGTAGATACTCAGATATACCCATAAATTTTCTATGACATTTATATCAGGAGATTCCGGCAGCTATTCTATATTTTCAGGACAGCTGTACAACAACCACACGCGAATATTGTGAACTTGGGGTCATTGTCCTGGTTGCATTGGAAGTTTTCTGAAATGCTAAATTTTCTATGGCTAACTGCAAGATTTTTCCTCAATATTGCTATATATTTGTATTGGTCCATTTTTCGAAGTTTAAAAACCAACTTACTCGAACCCGCGGCTGATATAGAATCCCAAGCTACATCCATGCTTTATTGTAGGACGAATACATACCTTTTACTGCTAATTGACATAAATGACCTTAGATTGCTTACGGAGTGGTCTGAGACAATACTAAATTATCATTGACAACTCCGAAGCAAAACTATGTAGACTTTACGAGACGCATACATGGACACCGAAGTAAGTATATTATCTGTGCTTGCTAACTTGATGGGGAAGTGTACAATCGCCCTTATTCCAGTTGTCGATATCGACGTCACTTTAACACGATACAAAAAAATTGGGGTTTGTGTACCCGTTGTGGAAAACAATTGACTCTTGTTGGCAGGTTTATGTAATTTTCTAGGCTTTAGGGAACGGAAGTACATACATAGATCGTCAGTAGCACAAAATTGTTCTCGAGAGCAAGTAAACATGTCCCAATTTTTTTGGTCGTCAACTGGAATATGGATGAATATTTCACCGTGTAGCATAATTGGTTTTATTCGTAGTTTTAATCTATTTCAGTGACCATTCGGACTGCACAAAAGATCATTTGTGTGTCGCGCTGCTTATGGCGTTTTCATAATCCCCCTTATTATGTAAGTTCTTATTGTTGTCGACCTCACTTCGTAGTGGCTATCACATTGAGCTGACGTGGACATAACCTCAACGATTAGTCGGAATTTATTAAAGGCGTTGTATTGACATGTTATCGATAACATTATTGTGGCATAGTGTTTTTCTATTTTTGCCATAACCTCAAAAATTAGATGTTTTCTTAGCTAATTTAGGGACGTTGAAGACTAATATGGCATTCATTTATTTTTCTTAAGAAGCGTTTTCGAGACATTCGCGAAAAACGTGTTTTTGTTTTGCATTTTAGAAAGATATTTCAAAAAAGTCTTGAGAACTGTTAATTTAATTTTACACCGTTCAAAAGATATGTTTTTAATTTTTTTTTAGTTAATTTTAATTATTATTCGAACTCCATTTGTTTCTATATTTGTGGTTTGAACGGGCTAAAGTTCGTATCGCTTTTTAAGCCAAATTACATGTGATAATTATTAATGAACAAATAACACCAAAGTCTGTTGTAAATATTCTGACTAACAACACATAGTTGAACGGAACAGCCAGCCGTTTTCGAAGGCCACTAAACCTTCATCATCAGCGTTCTTTTGTGTTTGGTCCACTGTGTGTGGTGTCAGTTGATGTAGATTTCTGCTTTATATACTTAGCATTTTATTGCAAATGGAATATGTGAATTGTTTTGATTCATCGTATTTCAATTTGCTGAAAGCTTTTTTGTATTGTAAGCTCAATTTTACCATCACTATATTTACAACAGTCTTACCATTGTCGTTTTGTTCTTTTTACTAATTATACACATGTTACTTAATTTGCTTATTTTTTGTTCTACTTAAGACAAACTTTTTTGGTTTGTTACTATTAAGTATATTTTTATTTTTAATTTTTGCCACAGGCCCATGGCTATTAATTTTTAGTTAATTTTAATTATTATTCGAACTCCATTTGTTTCTATATTTGTGATTTGAACGGGCTAAATGTTTTTCTTTTATCAGCCCATATTTATAATGTGTTGATCGGATAAAAATTCATTGAGATACGGCCGTTTAGATTAAAAAATTTAAGTTTTTAGTTTTTTTTTAATTCACTATTTTAAGATCCTCCCTTGAAAAAAAATTTCGTTCACATGGATTTTATTTTCATATCATCTACATATGTATTCTAATAAAATTAAAAACTTACATATTTCCACTTTTTCCAACATACAAATCTTTGTGAATATTTTTCTTCGTAAACTGTCAAAATATTTCGCAATCTTATGAAGTTTTTTGATACCAATTGTCCATTAGAGCTGGGTCCAACTCGTTCATTTTTGCCACAAACCTATGATCAAACCCATTTAAGTGAACGAGCTGGACCCAGCTCTTCACGTCCGGTAAGGTGACATCCCCGAATCAGCTGCCAGTTGACCAAGACTTTCGTTATTGATACCGATAAATCAGCTACCCATTTGACATTTATCGGTTAAAGCTATCGAGAGTGACACTCAAAAATGAATGGAAAAAAGTTCACAAGTTCGAACAATTTTGTTTCGAAATTTCTTCGCTTTAGTGAGCATTCGTTTATATCGTGTCTCAGGTCAAGTGGGTAAATAGATTTGAGAGCTCTTACAGTTTGTTCTTGTTTCTTTGCAAAGCAAGCACTGGGTGCATTCATAAGACGTAGCTGTTGTGCAACCGTTGAGTGTTTGTCTTAGAAACGCATAGTTGAGTAGCTCCGCTCCACTCAACAGTTGAGTAATTTTCCATCATACAATTTTTTCGCTACCTATAGTCAACATGTTGTGCTCAGCCTGAACAGCTGATCGATTAGAGCTTTATCTTTTATTTGATTTGTTTGGGTGGCAGGAACAAATATTTGTTAAATTTTGCATTACAAATGCGATGAAGTAACAAAATAAAGATATAAGATTAAATTATATCCATCAAGCCGTTTGTAAGAGGTAACTGTTGGGGCCAACAGTTGCCAACAGTTTCACAACTGTTGAGATCAACAGCTACATCTTATGAATGCGCCAATTTTTGTCGCCAAGATCTGATTGGCTTTTCTGCTCTCGTCGGTGTGAACTCACAAAGGTGTTTTGCAAAAACTCGCACGTAGTTAATTTAAATTATGCCGAATTAATTAACACAAAGCAAGAAAAACGTTTTTTTTTGGCTTTTTTTTAAATAATTCCTAGTAAAACAAGAGCTTCCAATGAAGTCAATAAGATCCTCAGCTTTTGATCCGGAAATAATGCATATTTGGATAATTTCTAATGAATTTTACATAGAGTTGTCAATACAAGTTCTCTTATTTGATCCATATTCAGTGAAAACGAAGTAATGTTCATGATTTTGAATAAATCTGATTTTTCGAATGTTCTTTTCTTATTTTTCTAAATTTCTTTTAAGTCGGGTTTTTTTTATAAATAAAATCTAATGCTTCATGATATTGATTTCATTTTCCTCAAAAAATCAAGACATATCGTAAGTATTGGCGAAAACTACAAATGATCACCAATTTTGCACAAGTTAAATAGCTTCTTAATTACGGGGGGCCTATCAATAAGTCCGTGACTTTTTGAATGAAACAATTTTTTTTGCAAAACAAAAATTTATTTTTCAACATAATCTCCTTTTAACTCTATGCTAGGGTTTCTAATTTCCTGGACTTTTCCGATTCCCGCGAATCGAGAAAAAAACGTTCTATTCGCGGAATTTCGAAATCATCTGAATTTAATTAAATGGCCTCAATAAAAAATATAACTTTATGAAAAAAAAACAACATATAAATTAAAAACAATACAACTGCATTCGTTCATTTCAAAAACAAATAAATTCATAAGTTTTAAGTTATAGCATGGATGGAAATTCCATCTACATCTGCGAATCTAGGCTCTATTTCCTATAAAGAGTTTTTAGGTTGAAAATATCTCGTAACGCTTGAAGTTGTTGGAGTCACCTCGGAAACTTCTACTACATATGCTTCCATGCTCATATTATGCATCGTTACAAAATTGTATTTTTAAGTAATAAAACAACGAACAGTAATGAAAAAATATTAAATTCCCGAAAATTTCCCGGGATTTGTAAAAAATTGTTCCCGGGAATTCCTGGGATTTTTCCCGCGTAGAAACTCTATTCTATAAACTTAGTCCAGTTTTTGTATCCCTTCCAA
The DNA here is from genome assembly GCA_949987645.1 of Tachina grossa. Classification (NCBI taxonomy): domain Eukaryota; kingdom Metazoa; phylum Arthropoda; class Insecta; order Diptera; family Tachinidae; genus Tachina; species Tachina grossa. The sequence goes on along the minus strand of OX465274.1, from coordinate 169,318,843 downwards.
AAAATAAGATTTTTCGAGGTCCTTAAAATAGGCAATAATTTCATCGTTGGAGCTAAATCTCTTTCCATCGAGCCATTTCTTTAGGTTTGGAAATAGGAAGTAGTCACTAGGGGCTAAATCCGGAGAATATGGTGGATGGGGTACCAATTCGTAGCCGAATTCATAAGTTTTGACATTTTGCAGTCTGCACACGTGTGCACTCGTGCATTATCTTGATGAAAAAGAACTTTTTCTTGGCCATATGGGATCGTTTTCTTTTTTAAATCCTCATTGAATCAGTCTTATAAGTTGACATAATATTCGCCGTTTATTGTTTTTCCCTTTTGAAGATAATCGATGTGGATTATCCCGCGTGCATCCTAAAATACTGTTGCCATCACCTTATTGACCAATAAACTCACATTGACCTTCTTCCCAGCAGGTTTAGTCTGCTGCTGGTCTCCTGAGTACAGTACTGGATCCATGTTTCATCCACAGTTAGAAAACGCCGCAAAAACTCATTCGGATTGCGGTTAAACAACTACAAACAATCCTTTGAAGTTGTCACACGTTTGCGTTTATGGTCAATTGAGAGCAAACGCGGCACCCATCTTACAGACAACTTTCTTAAAACCAGCTGATCATTTAAAATCGAAACCACACTGCCTCAATTGGCCGTCCAGAACGTTCAGCGTCATTTGTACTTGTGCGACCACGACCAAAGTCAGTAAACCACTTTTTTTTACCATTGAAATCGATGGTGCAGAGTACTCATATTATATATCGAGATTTTCCTTGGTTTGATTGACGTTTCTTTAAGCAAAAAATAATGTTTAATGAGCAATCGAAATTCACTTTTTCCCATTTTCTTCTCAAAAGGCGAGGCAGTCTGTTATCAACGGCTGCCAAATACAAACTAAATCACGCAGCTTGTTCAAATTTAGACAGGACTCAACTGACAGTTGCCTCTTGAGAGGAGCAGTGTTGCCATTTCAATCAAGAGGCGGGAAAATAAAAAAGAAACTGAGTTAATGATCCACCTTCGTAACTGAATGTTGTTAATAATCGATTCCTGAAAAGTCAAAAAATACAGCACTATTGATATTTTAGAGGTAAAGAAAAAGTAGTTTCTGAATAATTTCTGCCAAATCTTTTCACTGGAATACTATCAAGGCAAATTGACACTAGGTGGTTTCGATTCAGGAAATGATGATCAGCTGTTCTCATGCGAAATTTTCTGACATGCATTTTATGCAGAGTTGCATACATTTTTTTATCCGGTTCGGAACCGGTTTTTTATGTTCGGCAAGGATTTTCAAACCGTTAAAACGATTTTGAAAATTCTTTCACCAATGGAAAGCTAAATTACCAGGGTCAAACATCGTCTATTTTTTATCCGGTTCGGAACCGGTTTTTTATATTATCATAAAAAACATATTTTTGGGCTGGTTATGGCAATTTTCGTTTCTGATTTGATTCTTTAAGCAGTTTTAAAACCGGGTTTTATTCAGTTTTTTTTTATTTTTTTATCGCCGTTTTGCCAGTTTTTTTTACATTATCAGGGAGTAACAAATAACAAAACATTAATAAATTTTTATTATAGTTTCCAAAATATCAGATCAACGCGAGCGGAGCCGCAGGTAAAAGCTAGTATTATATAATTAAGATTGCAGTCGACTTACAACATTTTTATCCTAGATTACGATGTTCTTTAATCTATTACAAAAACGTCATATTTCGACTAGAACAGATTAAAGAAATAATCTAATCATTCTAAGAACAAAAATCTTGAATTTATATTGTAGAAATTTTCAAAATTCAATCTTGAAATTTGTTCAGTTAAGATTGACGTTCTTAAATTTAAGCATAAATTCTTAGTTATTAAGATTGAAATGATTTGATTTCGAGCGTAAAATCTTGATTTTGGTACGTTTGTTTCCCTTGGTGTACCAGTTAGTGTCTCTACTGAAATTCCACTAAGTGACCTCGGCCTAAACTGAAGCTGGATCCGTTCTTGGCATAAGAAGAATAACTGCTTCAAAACTATTTATTAATTTTCGAAATAAAATAACAAATATCTTAAAACAGTTCTTTCGATTTTATTAAAATTTTCTTCAGTTCCTACATATGTATGTATGTATTTTCAATTTTATTTAAAATATTTTTGTTTTAATTTTCAATAAATAATACAATTTAAAATATTGTTAAATGATTTGAATAAGTACTTTAATGAATTACCTTTTGTTATGTCGTTTGTTTAAAATAATATATATGTATGTACGTATATGCATGAATGTAATTGAAATTTAGCAAAGAAATCAATAAACAAATACTTTTAATTTATAAATATATATGTAGTATATGTATAATTATTTTTAACAAAAATACATTTCAATAGATTTTATTTTTCCCATTTAAATGTTGTAAATAAATAATAACATATATTGTTTTTTTTGCTTTCTTTTTTTATTAAAAAAAGAAGTAAATTTTACTTACCAATTAAATAACTAGATATACATAAATAAATTACTATTAAATTACTTTAAGATTTTTTCATCTTCTAAATGCCAGTTTAAATCTTTCGTAACAATGGGCCTTATTACGGTTCTCGAATTTTTTGATTCGACTTCCACTTGCTGTACTAGATTAAAGAAACATACAAAATTTTTCTTTAATCTGGTACAAACTTTTGAAGTCGAATAGAAAAATTCGAGAACCGTTATAAGGCCCAATATGAAGGAACTACCAATGACTCACAGCTTTTGCCTTAGGATTATACAGATATTGTATAAAAATTGACATCTTTTTTTACTGCAACACTTAATTTTTTTTTTTCGAAATTTTCGTTGATAATACGTGAACAGAACTTACACGCAAGTACTTCCCTGTCTAAGCGCAGGGTAACTTAAGCTTAAATTAGGCGCACCATAACCATAATCATACACAACAGCTGTTTGAGCCAAACTTATGGGCAACACTATAATTGATTATAGGTACTCGCCACAACGCCGTAGTCATAACCATATAAATCAATAGAATTTTGGTTTTGGTTATGGCTATGGCAATATGGTATGGCACATCTAATTTAAGCTTTAGCGTTTACACATGCAAGTGCAGGTGCGAAAAACTTCATACACTCAAACTTATTTACTAACAAACTTATAGTATGTTTCCACCGGCATGGTTTAGACAAATCATGGTGAGTTGAGCAAATCATATTAATTTATACATGATTTACTACACATTTTGTATATGGATTTATTACTTATCAAAGTAGTTGATTTATTTAAAATCATTTCGAAAATAGTATTTTTCGAACTGTATTTATCTATGCAACCCTGCGTTGCTTTTAAAATAACAAGCTCCATCCCTGGGTCATCCATCAATAGTGATTGACAATTTCGAAAAATTTCATTAACAGTACGAATAGACGAGCAATTTTTATTTCTGAACATAAGAAATAACGTCGGCAGAATGACGTCACAAAAAAGTTTGTGTTCAAACTTATTTTTAAGGGTGGCTAGACGTATAATGTTAAAACCCAAAATTTAGGTTGTCGTATGCATACAAAGTGCGCGTTTGTCGTTTTGATTTATTAATACTTCTGCCACAGAGCATATATTTTGTGCTTCTGCTTGATTTTTTTAATAAACTTATTATTTCTAGTTTCGCGCCATTATTTTCTACGGAAAAAGTAAATTTGACAGCTTGTGTCCTAACATAATTGCTCAGATTTGTGTGAGCAATTGTTTCCAAACATGTATTCGAACACTAACATTTACGGTTTACACAGTCATTTTTTGTGTTAGCAACAGATTTTGACAATTGCCAACACAAAAATTTCCAAACTTATGTCTCGTGTAATCTCACTGCAAGGAATATTTAATCAATTTTAAATGTCAATTACATGTGAATAAAATTCACAGTACAGATGCTGAGCCAACCTTATAATAAAGTACGTGAATAAATTGAATGCGATAATTCGAACAAAATTTTTTACCCCACGACGCACTACATATTTTATAACTTACTTTGTAGGCTCGCAAAAAAACTGTCATTTACTAATTTATGAAATTTTTTTAATCTGACAAAAATGTTATTTTAATAAAAAATAAACAAATGTAATATTTCACATTAATACTTTCTTTTTTATGCGAAGACCTGCAAAATAGAAAAAAAGTTTTTGATTGTGGTAGAAAATTACCCCACCAATGTAGTAACGTAAGTTAAAAAAGCGAATGTAGTTAAGGGTTAAAGTCTGTGGAAACATATTATTATACTTTCGACACTTTCAGCAAATCGAGCGTTTTTTTCCTTTTAATTGTACACAGTAATATGTACACAGAACATGAAGATAGTTTTTGTAAATTTTTGGCTTGATCGATGATGTGAACACATTTCGCACATGTCGCATTTTTCATGTTTGTATGTCCAATTTTTTTAGTTAAATTTTTTTTTGATACACGATTTGAGCGTCAAAGATGATCCATAAAAGTCCGGTCATTCATTTTTGACAGTTACTATAGTTCGATAGTGAGTACAACTTTATTTTTAGCAAATATCCTCCAGTATTTAGGGTACGCTAATATTAAAGTACACTACAAACAAATCCCAAAATTTCAAACTGCTGGCGGCAAATTACGGCATTCGATACCGTTCGAAATTTTAAAATATTTCCATATAAACTCTATTGAAATATATCATAATTTGGTTCGATAACTAGGAAAATCTCAAACTTTTCCTTATTTTATAATTATAATTTTGATATCATTTTTATCTTTATCTTTTAACAAGAACATATTTCACATTTAATAATCACAATTTTTAAGAATTTCTTTCTTAATCCTAGTACTCTCTGCTCGAAGTTGTGTAAAAATTTTCAGCAACATTGATTATTTCGAGTGAAAAATTTGACACCTAACAATGAAAAATTTTTCGTTTGTATTGGTTACATAGCGTCTACAACTGCGATTAACTCTGACATTGAGAGAACGTCGGCAGAAGAACAAAAATAAAATGTCGATATTTCTCTTCATCTCATACAACAGGAACACGTAATTTCAGTTTTCTTATAACATTTCATTTAATGCAAATTCTCATCGAGTTAACATGTTTTATTTTTGTATAATTAGTTATTTTATTTTCACTTTTTCACACAAAATTTAATTTATGTATGAATCAATTAAACACATTTAAACATATAAAATCCCAGAAATGTTGTCCGAAACATTGTTGTTCATTTATTTCAATAAACACTCACACATGCATACTAAATTACCTTCAAATACCTGTGTTTTTTGACACTTCATATCATAGGATTGTTGTTATAGGATTTCTTATAACAACGCTCTTATAAAAAATCTTATAAGATTGAGATAACACTAATTTGAAGTCTACACGTAACATGATTCGCTCTGCGATTGAATTTGTCGCTCTTATCTTACATATTATGTTAGGTGTAGACCCTATGTTAGATGTATGCAACATTGAACGATTTTTGTAAACAAAAACATCAGCTGTCAATATTTCGCACGAATTAAATGCCAGTCACGTTATTTCACAGATGGCAAAAAAATGTTGCCAGATAGATACATTTCATAAATTTTTCACGAGTTGAACAAAGTACAACCTTTGCAACATTATTTCATGAATATTTCATGTAAACTTTTTTTTATATATGGTTTACGTCAACATTTCGCGTGAAATTTTGAACATAGTACCAGACTTTAAGCTTGATAAAAGTTACGAAAGTGTTAAGTGTTAAACGAACTGTCATTTTTGACATTTCTTATACTCTAGCAAATCATTATGAATATATTGACGCATGAGTAATGCTACCAAATTATCCAGATTTACTTTGAAAATCAGTCATCAATTCGCGCATCTTATAGACGATGTTTTACCGCCAAATTGTGTTAAGTGATGAGGTTCATTATTAGCTTGATGGGTTTGTTAATAAGCAAGATTGCACCATATACACAGTGAAACAAGCAGACCCTACAGACTACATTACCCCCATAAAAAATCACCGTTGCGGTTAATGGAGGGATATCTTTGCCGCAACAGATCAATGACTTTTTGTTTGAAAATAAGGATGACATTGATGCGAGGTGTGAAAATATAACAGGATGACACTGCGTGCCATACGGCCACCACAACAATAGACTTATTATTCAGAAATCGTAACCAAAGTCGAAACTAATAAAACAGAAACTAAAAAATAGTTCATAGATAGTTATAGCTATTATTCACAATTCATAACTACTCCAGCAACTGCTTTCAGCTGGTAAACGAAGTGCAACTTTGCATATTGTTATGTAGAGAGCATAAAATGTCGATAATATTTTGAACGATAAATTCTGCAACTAATTGAAAATCTTATGAAGCTTTAAAAAACATTTTTATTTCCTGAAAAAATTATGCATATTCTAAAAGAGTAATTTTTAAGTTATATACAGACTATAAATCAATTAAAATAAGTGCTTGTAAAAATAAAGTTATTCAATAGAATTTTGTTGACCAAAAACACATCTCTAATTTATTTTATTGCTTTATATGGATATTTTTTGGACGCAATAGAAATAAATGCAAGAAGTAAAGATAATAAGGTAAGCTTATTATATAGGAAAATGTTAGAAAATAAAGATTATTTGTTGTTTTGTGCATTTTAAAGAGCCACAAATTTATTTTACTTTTCAAATAAATTGTAAATGAAATCAACCAGCTGTTCTTTGAATGTATTAGTTAGCTGGCATTTAGTTACAGCTTTACCAATAATTAAGTGTAAACTATTACTGCCGAAAGTAATCAACTATGAATAACTTAAATAGATACTTAAAAAAGTTAACACTTAGTGATAATTTCTGAATATGCGCCATTGAAATTAAATTCTACAAAAAATAGGCACATACGATGGTTAGATTTTATAAAATATACTGTCAGAATACTAAATTTTTTCCCCCATATTTATAAAAAAATAAAATGAATTTGAAATTCATTTTAGGAAAATTTTGTGCAGCAGATTTTGTAAAAAAATTTGTTTCTAAACGTTTCACATTTTTATGAAAAATAACGAAATTTCAAAAAACATTTTTTTTTCCATAATTTTGAAATTAACTTTTCGATTATTTAAAGCACATTTTTCATGCATTATGATCAGGGACAAGGACTTCATGCATTTAAAAAAGGTATTTTAGGCGTCTAAAATATGACATTAAAAACGCAAGATATGCACTAAAAACAATAAAATATGCACATATTCTAAAAAAAATTTTGTTCAAAAAAAGTTTTAAACTTACATTCAACTAATTAAAGATGTAAAAATATTTTATTTTTTCAAGAGGTGCGAATACAAGCCTTTTATATTAACTTTGTACACAAGATTAAATATGATATAACGATTTTTTTTGCAATATTTACTCCAAATATGCAATATGTTTATATTGCAGAGAAGGAGCAATACGCAAATTGAAAAATAAAAGTGTTATTTATTTATTTTCATTTAAAAATTTTCGAACGTGAAGTTCTATCAATTTGTTTTTAGAAAGATTTTTGGCATTAAAAAGGCCTTGTGTAACGTCTATAGACGTAATGGGCTCAAATTTAAATAACTATTTTTATATAATGTTATATATGTACATATTCATTTAACTCAACCATTACAATGAATTGAATAATAGCTATTAGTTTTCCGCAGAATTGTTTCACTACTTTCGACTTCAATATCAGAAAATGTTCTCTTGAAATTACCAAATGACAATTTTTATTAAGTTTGTTAGGTGTATGTGATTGTACAATCCTTCTACAATTCTACAACAATGCAAGCGAATTAATTTGAAATTTGAATTTTTTACTAAATATGACACACAACTTGTAATTATACCAAAATATGAGACAAAAATATGCATTTATGACCAAATTATGCAAATATATGAATTTTCAGCAAAATATGCAAAAATATGCACTAACAAATCGATGCCATTTTCACTCAAATTCAATGTTTCGTAAAGATATTTCATTCTTGCCATTATCAGGTTTGAGGGGAAAAATATGCATTTGCATGAAACCCCTGTCCCTGATTATGATATTAAAAATCTTATACGCGTATTACTGTTCCAAACAAATTGCGCGTAACAGCCTCTTAATGACTGAAGGCAATACATATCTATTTATCAGGTCAATGCAGTCCTCCCGATAATTTGTTGTGTTTTAATTTTTTAACTGTCAAAAGTTATTTATATTTTTGAGCCCCATACACTTTAGTTCATGTATAGGTGTATTTTTGTAGGTGTATAGGCGTATTATTGTAGAGTTGCGTGGACCTGATAAATAGACCTTGATTACAAGTAAACTAAGGCGCAGTATATACAAGCATTACACAAGCATCATGTACAGATGCATGTACGTGAAGCTTTCATCATACACTTACATACATATACATACATATATATACGTGCATTGCTTGATAAAATAATATCATCTTCTTATTTATAAGCTAAGTGCAACGTAATTGTTAAAGTACATACAAAAACTTTTGACATATAGCATTTTGCAGTTCTATGTACTATATCACCTACTGCTACTACTGATGAGCTTATCCACCTTGTTATGCATCATGCATGTGCGAAAAATAAAAAAATTAGATTTTGATTCAAGCATCGTCGGTGTGACGCACTAATATTACTATAATGAATACTGCGTTTAAGAACTGGATTACAGTGTTGCATTACATTATTTGCCCGCAATGCTTTTGTTAATGAACTGGGTCTAACTTCCGCATTCGATTACGAGCGCGTTATTACTCGAACGTGCGAGTTTTTTAACTTTTGGGATTTTCTGATTCGATTTCGAACAACACATATAGAAATTTCTAATGACAGCATTCGATAAAGAGCAACCATTCGAATGCAACCGTTCGTGTTGATACTTGCAAGCAAAAATGCATTCGAAATAAGGTATAGAAAAGAAAATTTAAGTTCAATATTTGACTTTATTATTTACTTTTATATATTTATATATGTACGAGTCAACGAAAGCCTGTCCCTGCCAGGCAAAAATCAATAGCCATGCCCTACGCCCACAGATCGAAAATTAAAAATCAGGTCAGAGAAAATAAAAAATCAACCAATTCAGAAATAAAATGCTTCTGGTCAAGAATCGAAATTAATAATTATTAAGTTAGTAATTAAATAAAAATGAAAATAACATACATACATACGTGCGTACCCTGCAGAAAGTGCGAATAGTGAAATTGTGGTGATTTACTAGTGACGTTGTCAGTAGTACTACTGACCAGGCGTACCCCAGCCAATGTAATCGCCTATTGACATTTAACATTAGCTTGTCATTGAAAATCCACCACTAGACTGTAGCACTACTGACTAAGTAGTTCTTCTGATACCACATGGAGACATTGGCACCAAAGATTCACTAGTAAATTTTAGGGGCTCTAGTCTACAATATCAATTTTTCTTCGCTAGTTGTCAATAGTAAAATTATATTGATTTTCTATTGACATTGTCAATAGTGCTACTGACTAGGTGTACCCCAGCCAATGTAATCGCCTATTGACATATAACATAGGGTTGTCATTGAAAATCTACCAGTAGACTTTAGCACTATTGAGAAGGTAGTTCTTTTATGACGATATTGAGATATTTGAACCAAAGATTCACTAGTAGGTTTTAGTGACGCTCGTGTACATATATTTATTTAATATTATTGCATAGCACAATAAAAAAGAAAAACAAACTATTGACGCGTTCATTGACAATATTAATAGAAATACACTACAAAGATTGTCTGTAACGTATCTCTTCTCTTGCATAAAAGGAAATTTGTCGACATTTTAACTAGTGCAATTGTCGCTGGAGAAAGAGTATTGACATAGAGACATATGGTTCTAGGCTGACTAGAAGGTATGTACGCACAAATACATATGTTTTTGCACACATACATACATATATACAAACATATGTTCTTCCTTAAAATTTATTGTGTTGTGAAATGAATTTGTTTGCCTTTTTTCAACACTGAAACAAAAACTCACTTCGCTTGGTATCGAGTGACATCATCGGAAAATTTCTTGCTATCGAAATTAATATCTATTCGCATGCAATTTCGATCACGAGTGCAGGAATTCGGCCTCTGGTCTTGCAAGACAAAATAGTTAAATGTAAACTTAACACTATATTAAAGTTTGACTGACACATGAGATTCGAAATGTTTGCACTCAAGTTCCTTAACAAGTTAAACGAAAAACTGTTTTAAAATATTTTAAATACTCTTCAGATTTTTAGCAGCAATCATAAGGTCTTTCAGTTCGATACTGCTAGAAATCAGACGCTCAATGAAATAAAATTTTTTCATACAAGATGAAAAAATCCTTTAGTCTTTTTTTTCATGTTTTTGCCTATAAAACTATGTAATTGGTAGCGCATTAAAACAATATGCATACATATGTATATAAATATATTAAATCAAATTTATAATAAAAATTAAATCGTTCCCACATTTAACAAACAAGAGAGAAAAATGTTTTGCAAAAAATCAAATTATCAAAATTAGAAAAATATATATTTAAACAAACAATGAAATTACTTTTCTTCAGTTTGATTTAAAGGGTTTTTGATGCTTTTAGTTTAATTTGTTTTATTATTTTCTAGATTTTTGTTTATCTTTTTTTAAACTATTAAATAATAACTTATTCTCATCATTCATTATATCATCATCATCATCACTATCATCATCATCATCATCATTTTCAACATGACCATATTACGATGCATATGTATGTTGTTGTTGTTTTTTTCCTCAGCTAAATTTTACTTATGATTGTTTTACATACTACTACATACGAACTACTTTAATGTTTATAAATATATTTATATGTATGTAATTTAATATATCTAATCTGTTATTGATATTTGAGCATACCCGACCAGCGAGCGATCATCGGGTACTTCTCCCGGTTGTAGCCCAGAATTCAATTGGAACGTAACAGTTTTTAAAGCAGCTCTTTGTTCTATTAAATAATGCAAGTTGACGGCCATTGGTTGTGTGTCCAGGGGATCGACGAGGCCAGCATCCACCAATTCGGCGGCGATACCTTCAGCTGAGTCTTTGCCTACGGCAAATTCGAAGCGTATGTCGTGAAGTTCGCGTCGTTGGTTGCGCATGCGCAAGACAAGGTTGACGGGAGGCGCATCGTCACCAACCGCCGCGGATGTTGATACTTCGGTAGCTTGCGGTATAACCGGAGGTGATGTAACGGCGGCAGGTTGTTGTAGCGTAGCTTGTGGTTGTTGTTGCACTTGCTGCTGCTGCTGCGGCTGTTGTTGTTGTTGCAGTGTAGCTTGCAACTGTTGCTGTTGTTGTTGCAGTTGCTGCTGTAGTAATAACAGTTGCTGCTGCTGCTGCTGCTGCTGTTCTGGCTGTAGTAGTTGCTGTTGCAGCTGTGGTTGAGTTAGTTGCGGCTGCTGCTGAGGTTGAATTAATTGCGGTTGTTGCTGTTGTAGCAACAGTAGTTGCTGCTGCTGTTGTGGTTGTAGTAGTTGTGGATGCTGCTGTTGCAGCAATAGCAGTTGCTGCTGCTGTTGCAGTATTAGTTGCTGTTGCTGCTGCAGTAGTTGCGGCTGCTGTTGTTGTAGTACTTGCGGCTGCTGCTGTTGTTGCTGCAGAACTTGCGACAGCTGCTGCTGCAGTTGCGGTTTCTGCTGCTGCTGTTGTTGTGGTGGTGGTTGCTGCTGCTGCTGTTGTTGTTGCTGCGGCAGCTTAGAATTAGTGGCGGGAGTTACAGCTTCCGACAATTCGGACTGATCGTCACGATCGCTGTCTGAGGAGTCGGCCCTCTCTAAACGATTAACGGGCCGATCATCTGATTCCGAATCGGAGGAATGATTTCTGCCGCCATTGTCTTCCTCTTCGCTGGACCACACCCACTCACCGGTCACAGTACGATGTAGACGACCCGAAGTGCCTGGTGTCCTTTTGGCAGCCTTATGTACCCGAGTCTCCATTGAGGGTCCCGTGGCCAATAGCGTTTGTGAAAGAAACTTGCGATCTTTGGCCTTTTTGAAGAAGGCATGTTTAAGCAATTCGCCGGCCGAAGGACGCTTTGAAGGCTCTTTCTGCAAACATTCCACAATCATTTTACGGAATGTCTTGCCATAGGCTTTGTACTGATCCTTTTCATCAGACCCAGTATCCAAGGTGGGAGGATCGTTTTGTAAAGTTAACATTAATACTTTCATGGGTGGATATTTGTGGTAGGGAGCAGTGCCGGTGGCCATTTCTATGGCAGTTATACCAAAGGACCATATATCCGCCTTGAAGTCATAGCCATGATCTTGTTCCATCACCTCGGGCGCCATCCAACAGGGTGTGCCCACAAATGTGTGACGCACCTTTTGTCGCGACAAGTCCCGGCCGGTAGCCAACCAAGCACTCACACCGAAATCGGCGATTTGTATAGTTCCGTCGTCACCGATCAATATGTTGCCAGCTTTGATATCACGATGAATTTGGCCATTCGAATGAAAATATTCCAGACCTTTTAGCACCTCTTTAAGAACAGTAGCAATGGTTGCCTCATCAAAAACACCGTGTTTACAATTCGTGGTACGCATTTTATGCTTTATGATATCGAGTAGGGAACCACCTTCGAGAAGGCGCAAAACCAACCATAACTCTTCACTTACAACAAAGGAAGTGTGGTACGTTACAACGTTTTCATGATTACATGAAGACATAGCCTGTATCTCCTTTAGCAATTCATCCATCGAGGTGTTCCATTTTTCCAAGTTAATGCGTTTGATGGCACATTTTTCGTTCCGAGGCAAGCAGAGGGCTGCATGTACTACAGCCGTGGCACCGACGCCAATAACATCGCGCAATTCATAATCATCTTTCGAATTGGGCCAAGGTTGCTTCTCACTTCCGCTGCTTGTTGCTGCTGATGTGCTCATAGTGTGCCAAGTGATGCCTTCGGTGTCTTTCGGTAAAGAACTTTCCGATTTAAATCCTTTGCAAAGTGTGGGGTTTTTGTTGTTCGTAGAGCACCTGATGGAAGTGTCCGTTTTATCCGAATCGGGAATTGAAAAGTCTGTGCGTCTAGATGTTAATAAAAGATCATTTAAAGAACCTCTTAGATTGCCTTCCAAACGAGGTGGTGCAGTTAAACCTTTCGGCTTGAATTTGTTATCTTCCGGCTGATGTTTGGCTTTAGGTTGCTCTTGTATAATTTTCAAATCATATGCTGATTGCGTGGACTTTAAGTTGATAGTCTGTGTACTCTCTGCTGTACTACTGAAGAAGTTGGTGTGATAGCACTGATCGACTTCGTCGAAGGGTCTATATGTGGCTTTGCAGGCGTGTTGGGATGTTGTTAAATCGATTTCATCGACAGCTATCTCCTGCAATATGTCCTGATTCCTGTTTGTGCTGTAGCGTGAATTACCGTTAGTAAAATTTTCCTGGCTGGAGGCAGTTGTTATATAGGTTTTATTGTTGTACGGTGCTACCAAACAGAAATTATATATTCCCAGTTGTTTTGTGGAGAATGCAACTTCTGAAAAAAAATTGAGAAAAGAAAGTAGAAAAAAATTCGCTATTGGTATTTTCATATTTACTGTGATTTTGTTTTTGGAGGGTTTTAGTTTTGATTTCTCTCTTTTTTTTTGGATTTTCTTTTTAAACTTGTTTGATTTCATGAACAAAATAAAGAAGCAAAGGTCGAAACATGTAGCGGTTGATACCACCAGGCATGTTCATATGCGCTTCTACATTGTGAGTCGGAGAGAACATTTTGTTTATTTTTTGCACAGATTTTTGATATATAAAAATTAAATAATCAAAGTTGGCCTTGCCGTTCTCTCCGAATGCTATGCCTTTCGAACACGCCTGGAAACAGTATTAGAAAACAAAAATAAGTGAAAATGAATTACACATTTTCGGTTTTGTGTAACACTTTCAGAATTAGAAATATTTTTTTTTTTTTTAGAAACGTTTTTTGTATTTCACTTATTTTTGTTGTATAATCCATGAGTAAATGATTTGTTAAAAGCATAGAATTTTGAAAGCTTAATAATAATAAATAAATGTGTATGATTAGTTGAAAATATTACGAGTGTTGACAAAAGATACATATAAAGCAGATTTGTTAGATTAAGTAAAGATTGTTTGATGACTAAAATTAAATAGAAAAAAAAATATCTTTAATTTTAAATTAACATGAATTTGTGATATAAAATATTTAGTATCAGCTTTAATTAAAAGGGAAAAGCTTATGACAAGTGTGTAAGTATTTGTTTTTGCAAAGTGGGGTTAAAACTTTAAAGTTTGAACTTTAAACTCTAAAGTAGGCATCTTCAAAATATCGCTCATGAGAATTGCTCTCTTAATTAATACTTTTTAATTTTACATATATATTTGTACGCGAAATCGAGAGACAGTAAGGGAGTATTAGTTAGATGTGTTGGGGATGCCTGGTTTGAAGCAAATTTTTCGAAACATGTGGTTAAATAGGTTAGAGTTCTAATATACATAATTTAATCGGTCAACTACTGGTGTTTCATTTCCACTTCAACTATGACATATTCACTTTAAAGAAAAGCGATAAAACTTAATCTAGGACAAAAATCTCTTAATCGAATTCGAAATAAGACTCCCGCAAGTAGGCCAAATACATTTGAATATTTTTTTAACATATTGCTGCTTTATTGCAAGAGGCATAAATCGAAAAATCTAGTTTTGCAGAAAATAATCCTTAAATTTTCAATTAACATAGAACGCATAAAAGATTTTCAATAAATCAATTTTTTTTGCGCTGTCGGCAGGTAATGTCATACCACTAATGCTGGTAATTCAAGGTTGATAACAAGGCGCATTAAAAAAAAACATACTCGCATTGGATAAAATGCTCATCATTTAATTGGGTTTACTCTTGTTTTATTTTCGTTTTAAAACGGTATATGAGGCTATCAGCGCAGAAGTGGTGTAACCCACAACTATATAATTAAACAATTGTTTCATTTAATTATTTAGTTGCTTAATCGCTTTGCTTTGTATATTATGATCTATGCAAAAACGATTTTCAGCTCCATCTTCTTTACAAAACAAAAAGGTGGCTTCACTACCAGTACTATTTTTGATAGTTGGTAATGTGAAGAAGGTATTTATCACCAGAAAGAACAGCAATAAAAAAAAAACAAATATAAAATCGACAATTGTGCCTTTAATTATGAAAGTGGTCTAAGTCGTATGCATTTATGCCTCGAAATATTAAATAAATCTTAAAACAACCTCAATAAATATTTAATTAATTATAAATAATTTTATATCAATCGAGACTAGTACAACCCTAAATTAAAATGTAAAAATAGATAAAAATATTTTTTGATTTGATCAAATGTAATCTACTAAATACCTCGACCAGAGAAAAATATGACTTGACCACTTTCATAATTAAGGGCACAATTGTACATTGAAATGATAATACGGTACTAGGGTAATACGGTGCCTTTTCAATGTAAAATTGTTGTTGTTATTAGTCTCCTGCATAAGACATCTTATAAGAACTTTCAAGACATGAGGGATTTTTCAAATGTTCTATTACAGCGAAATCTTATAAAACAAACGTTAACAACACTGTTAAGAAATTTTTTTGAGTATTGTAGGTATAAGAGTAAAGAATAAAACACTTCGTGACGGAAGAATTTATGATACTTGCTTCTTTCTACCAATGAGCGCGTGTACAAACGTCATGCATGTATGGTTGTATGATTTTTTATTTTTCTGCGCACATGCAAAGGCACACACACACACATGCACTAACATTAGTTGTATGAGGTTAATCACATAATTGCTTACCATCTACATATTACACACACACTCAAACGTACAATATGAAAAATAACAAGCATACACTAATCAACAGTACTTCTTTTGAGTGTTTGTTACAAACAAGCTGTCTTGCGACATCGCTTGTTACAACTGATATACACATACACCAATACATCCATCGTGCTTCGCTTGTAGTACGACAGCACTTATTATTGGTTTAGTATAATACATGCGACGTGAATACATTTAAAAATCATGACGTTATTGCATTTCAAGACTGTTTACGCAGCTCTCTAGTTGTTATGTCTCGCTTTGAAACTATACTGAAACGTGTAAAACGTCATTTACAATATTTGAAGACAAGGACGGCATTGAGAATTTTAAAATTGTACCAACAACTATCAAAAATTGTACTTTTTTAAACTTAATTGTACTAAAAGATTTTGTTTAGCTAGTTTTAATTTTTAACTTTTAATTACATATTTTTATTTGTTTTTATTAAAGTAATCAACTTTGTTCTAGCTACCGAATCGTTTTCACAAATTTGCTTGTAAAGCATATGATTACACCTGTTTAAGTTGAAATTTAAAATATATAAGTTGAGAAGCTGGCGAGCAAAACTAGACATGTCCCCACTACATGATTTATTTTTTTCGGATTCTGCAAGTACACATCTACGAGTATGAAGTCACGAATTATTTTCATTAAAAACAAGTTCGATCCTTTCTTAAAAAAAATAACGAAAACTGACGTTTCTTTGCTAGTCTCTATCTAGGTATTTCACTAATTTGCATGTACTGTAAAAAACAGTTAACGGGACTAGTCTGGTTTTTCGCCAACCCCTCAGTTAATAGCATGTGCTGTAGCATCCGAATTCAGAAGAAAATTTTTTTTTGGAAACGGACGAGTTCACATTTTTTATTTTCTGGCTGCGTTTTGCTTTCACAAGACTGTTTTCAAGTGAAAATCAAATATGAGTTTCATGGTTCCAAAGTAAAAATTGACATATGCAACCGTTTGAAAGGAAATGCTGAGTGAAACTGGGGATTTTCCTTAAATATACTAAATTAGTCATTGGTGTACCATTGTACTTTCCGAGCTTGAATAGTACCAAAAAAAGGTATAATTGTACCAACTTTGCCATTCTTGAAATTCAAGACACATTCCATAAATCGACAAACTCTTTTTCTTAAACTAAAGAAAAAATCCTATGGAGTTCGAAGTCTAATACACGTACATACTTAGAAATATATTTGTGTGTCTGTGTATTAATTGGTATAAGAAATAGAGCTGGCAAACTATCGATAGTCACGCCATTCGATATTTTCGATATTTTCTTGAAAAACTATCGATAGTATCGAATTATTTTAAACTATGTTCACACGCCAACACGAACAGTCATTTTAACTGTTGATATATGGATATAGTTAAAAAAAAATTAGGTAAAAATTATAACTGCCTTATTCAGAAAAAATAATTTTGGTTTACAAATGGTTTACACAACAAATTTTTTATGAAAATTTATTTGTAAACGTTTTTTAAACTTAAATAATTTTTTTCTGAATAAGGCCTTAAATAATTAATTTTATGTTTAATTTCATTCTAATTTTTCAATTTTAAACACATATCTTTTTTTTATCTACAAAAACACCTACATATCGTCGCCTTGAATGCAAGCACACGTAACTACACAAAAATTCGAAATCGAGTTTTTGATTTATTATAGTTCATTTTATCAAACTACATGTTCACTCAAATATTTAGATCTCTGCGATGAAAAATTACGATTTTATTAAAGAAATTCAAACGGACGTAATTACGAATGCATCTATTTTTTTATTGCAAGGAACGTAACTAACAATAAAGCTTAAAGATACATAAAAAGGAAATAAATATTTAAGAAGATATAAGAATCCATACTACAAGTAAATTTCGAGGAAAATTTTCAAGAACACTTTATTATTATTGATTTTGTAAGGTTTTTTTTTTTTGTTTCTCTATAAAAGTGTAGTTACATACGTTTGCATTTAAGGTGACGATACGTACATATACATACTTGTTTGTATGTAATAATTTTGTTTTAATTAAATTAGCGATAATTTGTTATCAAAAAATTCAGTAAGATTCAGAATAGAAGAAAATGGTTCGCTCACAAAATTTTGTATATTTCAATCAATATTCGAGCGCAAATCGTGAATGTGAGTGAGAGCGAACATCGATATTTGTTGTCCGTGCGATTATGCTATTAGGAATGCTGAATTTCATTTTTCAATACATATCGCTCATTTATTCATTACTAGATATACCCAACGGACGACACACTCGTCCGTATTCTAGAATCAAAATGCAAATAATTTCAGATTCAAAGAAAATGTATGTATGTGTCTAAACGTCATAAAAAATTCATTAAAACACAACCCGCACAAAAACTTACATACATATGCAAGCATAATTAAATAATACATGAAATTAAAAAATCATAAACAAAATCCCTTCAACCAAGCGAATTCAATTTATGCAACTCTCTTCCTTTAAGTATTATGGCTTTCATACAACAACAAATAAGAGAAAAAAAATTTTAGATCAAGAGAAATACTACAAACACACACACATACACACACTCATGTTTTGTTTCTTTTTTAAAATGCGTGTGTAATATGTGTGCATGTAGTAGTAGCAACTTTAAACGCTTATAGCTCCCAAAATACTAAACCGATTTCAATAAAATATAGATTCTGCACATCTGTACAGAAAATCCTTTAAAACCATATAAATCTTTTTAAAATCGGTGCAGTGGTACCAGCGTAAAAGGGATTACAAAAAAACATGTTTGCCTATTAATTATATAGATTACAACTCAAATAAAACTAGTTTTGAAAAAAATGTGTTAAGTTCTCAATTTATATAACTACAACTCAGTGGATATATTAATAAAGCTTTCTTCTATCAAGAGATGAGCTTGCACGCCATCGTGCGAATTTTTTACACAAGATGAAATATGAATTGCCGGGGCATTCTGTATTATTAACTGAATAAATTAATTTTTTGAGTTATGACGTAAGCTAGCTGTTTTCATTACCAACATACCTAGCTTTCCAAAAAAAAAAAAAAAAAAAAAAAAAAAAAATGAAAATGTTTGCGGTTTTAATTTTTTTACAAAGTTTTGAAAACAAATAAAAGAATCAAATTTGCTTTAAAAATATTTTTTTTCATCACTAATTTCGGAATAACTCCGAAACCATTGAAAACAAAACAAAAACTATCTGAATTTGATTTAAAGATAATATTATTTTGCATCTTTCTCAATAATCAATTTAATAAAAAAAAATATTTTACTGAAGAAGTGAAATATCAATTGGGGATTAATAATAACAAATGTTTAACTTAATTGTAATAATTCCCAAAAAAAAACAGTAATTAAAAAAACAGCATCGGTTTATTTAATGGAGTGTTCAAGTTCTACAATACGCAAATTGTAATACTAAATCGGAATAGAAAACCGTTTAATCTTCAAATTTCAAGTACAAATACGATTAGTTCAAAAGAAAAATACTAGTAAAGGGTGTTTTTTATTGAGGTATAGAACTTTAAGTTGGCATCATTTTTTTAACTGGCGGCCATTTTGTCAGCTGTCAAGTGATTAATATTTAGTTTGGTTTGCCATTTTATCATGAACAGGTTGACAAAGGAACAACGCTTGCAAATCGTGCAAATTTATTTCGAAAATAATGGTTCAGTTCGCGAAGTTTACCGCAAGCTCCGTCCATTTTATGGTCGACATAATCGTCCATCGGAGCAATTAATTCGGTTAACCATGGATCGTTTTCGCACTACGTTTACTCTATGTGATAATACGCATCCGCAGAGACGTCGAACAGTGCGCACCGAAGAAACAATTGCCGCTGTAGAGCAAAGTGTTGAGGAGGACCCGAATGAATCGATTCGCCACCGTGCACAGCAATTGGAGCCGACTAACCGACTATTTTGTTCCCGAATTGGATGGCATGAATGTGGATGAGTTGTAGTTCCAACAAGACGGCGCTACATGCCACACAGCGCACGTCACCATCGATTTATTGAAGGAAACATTCGATGAGCGCATAATTTCGCGGAATGGACCTGTCAATTGGCCACCAAGATCGTGTGATTTGACACCATTGGATTGTTTTCTTTGGGGATATGTGAAGTCGCTTGTCTACGCCAACAAACCAGAAACGTTAGGGGACTTGGAAGCCAACATTCGTGGCGTTATTGCCAACATACGGCCCCATATGCTCGAAAAAGTGGTTGAAAATTGGACCTGTAGAATTGGCTTTATTCGAGCCAGCAGCGGCGGCCACATGCCCGAAATCATATTTAAACATTGATGGCATAAAATTGTCCTTCCAATAAAGCCAAATTGATGGACATTAAAACGATTTTCTTGTGTTTTATTTCAATTCAAAGTTCTATACCTCTTAAAAAACACCCGATACTACGAGAAAAATTATTTGGAACTATTTAAACCAAAAACTCTTCTATGTATGTTGATATATACTCGTATTATATATTAATAAAAATACGACAGCATATTTAGTATTTTAATATTTTCTATAACACCGAAGCTTTACGGCTTATGTCATTTTCTTTTTTCTATAGAAAACAACAATGCAACAGATTTTTATAAAATTTCACGGTTTAAATACAGTCTTACGCTACATTTACACATGAAAGTACTTTCTTGAAATTTCTGTATACGTATTATGAATAAAATTTTAATGAAATAAATGACTTTCATGAAAATTTCTTGTTAACTTTCATAGGAAAGTGAAAGTTCATTTTAAAAATGTCGACGAAAAGTAAAGTTGAAAAAAATTGTTTTGTTCACTTCTTGATTAGAGTTACCAAGAATGTCACATACAAAAATTCATAAGGCAATAAATTGGGAATAAGTATTACAGTAATTTTGACTTAGCTGCACAATCATCTTTGCACGACTTTTTGTGCAGATAAGTCAAAAATGCTATTATCTTAAATGCACTTACCTGCCTAAATGTGCAGGTATACAATTTTTGACTTCAGTTTTATACACATACATGGTTGCATACTTATTTAGCAACATTTATTTAATGTGTGCAGCTAACCCTGCGTTTACACATGTAAGTGCCTTGCATGCAAGCTCTGTGTACGTATTATCAACGAAAATTTCTCACAAATGCCCGACTGTCTTGCAACTTGCATGTTTGCCTTTTAGTGCAGAGTTGTCCATAACATAAAAAATTTTAATTTTAAGGGAACCAGATAGTGTTGAACTTTATTTGTATTGTTTCAATGTTATTTATGTCTAAAAAATTAATAAACTGCTCCATTAATGAATATTTAAGAAAAAAAATTATTAAATTAGCTTTTAAATGTATTTAAAATGAGTAAAAACTCATATAACATTACACTGAAATCCAGTTAATTTGTGCTAAACTATTAATAGGGCAACACTGTTAGCTAACTTTCCATTTACTTGCTACAAGTTCAACAAGTCACTGTCTTGTAAAATTCCTTGGCAGTTGAGTTGGAAGTAGACTGCAAGTGTCGAAAGTGTAGATGTGTTAGTAAAAGACTTTGAGTGTATTGAGTTTTTCGAACTTGCACTTGCACGTGTAAACCCTAGGTAACTTAAAATTTTTATATGAGAATAATTTAAAACTGCCAAAAAATATGTTAAGTGCGCAGGTATACAAAGTGCAATTAAAAAAGGATTTTGGACAATAAATACAGAAAAAATATATTTTGTGCAGTTAAGTCAATGTGCAGCTAACGTTGATTTTTTGTATGAAAATCTTTTAAAATTACCAAAATTTTAGGGCACTTATCTTAAATGTGCAGGTATAGAAAGTGCACTTAAAAACGAATTGGGATTTTAAAGAATAGTGACAGAAATTTATCAGTTTAGGCAGTTAAGTCCAAAGTGCACTTAAACAAAAGGCAGCTAAATCAAAACTACTGTACTGTTAAAATTGTAAAAATATTATTGTTTTAAAAAGGCATGCATTGTCTTCTTCCTGTACATTTGAACGTAAGATATTATAATTATTTAAATATTTATACAAAATAAGGATAATTTATAATATCTTTTTACCACAATCCTGTATATTTTTACAAATATTTAAAGGGGGTAACACTGTTAACCTTTTTTTCATTTTACTTTCTGAAAACATCAAAAATTGACTTTCTTGAAAAAATCGTTGAAAGCTGACTGGAAATTAAAAACAATGTGAGTATGGTAGTGAAAAAATGTGATTGTATTGCTACTTTCTTGCAATTAGTTTCATGTGTAAATGGTTGGTTAGTCATTCGTTCTATTTTCAAATAACAGTTCTTGAAAGTGTTTATTTACAACTGAACCATTTTACATATTTATTTACTTGTTTTTTAATGTACTATTTTTCCTTGACCAATTTTTTAAACTCATTAAACTGGAAGTACTAGTAGTAATAAATATTCT
This sequence comes from Tachina grossa, assembly GCA_949987645.1. Lineage (NCBI taxonomy): Eukaryota > Metazoa > Arthropoda > Insecta > Diptera > Tachinidae > Tachina > Tachina grossa. The sequence continues at coordinate 169,296,546 of OX465274.1, read as the reverse complement.
AAATACAAAAAAAAAAAATGGAATGAAATCTATAAAAGTCACAAAATAAAACAAGAAAAACAAAAATTTTCTTCCAAAATAACAGCCATGACTAATTATTTGTATTTGCTTTTAATTTATTATCTCAATTCGTGTTCTATTCACAAATAACTAAAATAAGTGTGTAAACGATTAACAAAAATTTTGTGTCAAGTCATGTTTACGATAAACAGAAGTATATAACATGCATACAAAGCGTATACATACATACATATGTATGTACATTTATACATACATATGCATATGTTGAATGTGTGTGTAGATAAAAGTGAGATCTGACGTCTAGAATGCACTTAAATACATATACAATGTATGTAAATGTGATTTAAATCAGGGTCCGTAACTGTTATGAATTTTCCAAAAAAGAAATAATTTCTTATTCGGGCTTAAGTTCAGTAGTTTCAATTCTTGTTGAATGTAATATTTTTATTAATTAATGTGAGTTTGTAAAGAAACTCAACAAGAATTGAAATTGCTGAACTTAAGCCCGAATAAGAAATTATTTCTGATTAAAATTCACTACAGTTCAACTAAATCTAAAAATGTCTCATTTTTCAAAAAAGTTAAAAAATAACCTTTATGTTTTGGTTAATCTAACCAATCGCAATTGTCTAATATACTGAATTTATAATGTAGGCAATAATAATGATAAAACCGGTATCAAAAAGGCAACCGATTGTAACATTCACACAATTTTAAGTTTAGTTTAGACTGATGTAGTAAAGGAGATTGCTTTTAGGACATGAGATGAATTTGGGAGACTGTGTTCAACTTCCACATTAGCGAGGGTATGCAATTATAGGGAAAATAATACATCGAGTTTCACAATTGGAAATTTATAATTAAATAAACAACTCTTATAAGCTGTGGGATACTATCAAGCTGGTGAGAAATCTTAATTTAAAAATTTTGTTCCTGCTTTGTTTGGATTGGCACAGATTGGATGGAAGTTAAGGCAAAATTTGTATTACAAAAAATGCATCAGTTAGTTTAACCAATTTTGTTGGTTAGTGCATTTTTAATTGCAGAAATTGGTCAGATTTAAATACTTACAACTTTTTTTCGGTGCAAAAGTAAAAGTTACATTTTAGATTTTATTATTTCGGTGCAATATAAAAGTTAAAAATTTAACAGTTATAAGTTATATTATTATAAAACTAGGGACGATATAAAATTCCGCTTCAACTTACTTCAGAAACGAATGAGACTTTGACCAGAACCATGTGAAACAGCGATGAAAATTACAAAAGCCAAATAATGACTTTTAGAAGAAAAAGTGTACAAGTCAAAATTTTTATTTACACTTGAAAACATAAAAGTCAAATTTTAATCACCCCTATTCTGAGTTTCGATTCGAATCGAAAGTTTCTCCGTTTGGCAACTTTGGTATTTTGCGTTCCGTTCTTCGATTTTTCTTTCGATTCTATGTATTCTGCATTTCGATCGTAACTACGTTTTTGTAAGTTGTTATTTTAGTGGCGGAGCGTTTTCAATTTTTGTTTGTTTAGCTTTAAAAAGTGATTTATGCAAAAAATAATGCAAGTATTAAATGAAAGAAGGTTTAATTAATGAACTAAACAGTTTGTTTTGTTTTTCTGTACTGAAATGCGATTTTTATTTAGTTAATTGCAGGTAGAACAGTTGACATACCTATTTAATGGCAACGAAAAACGATTTTGTCTACGGATTTAATTAAATTTAAACAAATTAACTTTATTTTTGTGTTACAATTATGTGTAAAAAATTAAAATATGACCTCGCGCGACAGATTCTTTAGACTGGAAAAGTTTGGCCACAAATACCTCTTGCTTATCCCGTTTTTTTTAACTCTCTGTACTTAAATTTGCAAGAGTTTATTTAATGAAAATTTTCACAATATTTAATTATTATTTGTTTTAATTGTTGAATCACTGTTTTTTGCACTATATTTAACTTTTTGCTAAAATTTTTGCAAAATTGCTTAATTTTTCTGTTCCTATTTCACCCGTTTCATAGCAAAACAGCAGGTTTAAACATACTCTTCTCTTCTTCTTTTTCTTTCGATTCAGTTTTTTTTTTTTTTGCAGAATACCTCTTTTCGATTCGTGCGTAACTGAATGCGGGAACGTAATCGAAACGCAGAATAGGAGTGAATAACTTTTATTTCTGATCGTACATATTTGAATTTTTATTTTTGATCGACCAAAATTTAACTTTAGATTGTGAGAAAGAAAACATCCGTTAAATTTGAATTTGAACTTTTCACCGGAAAGATATTGATTAATCAAATTTTATTTTTGACTAAATAAGTTAAAGTAAACATATATACACAAATATCGAAAATTACGAAAATAACGATTTTCGATCCCTGATTGAAATTAATTAAAGTACATCCAAAATGTAATAGAATGTGATATTCGACACCAAAAATCATTTAAAATGATCGAAAATGTTTTTTTTTTGTTATTTTTATAAAAAATGAGATACAGTTGACTTTCTAGGCCATCTCTGAAACTTCAAACTCAAAGCACTGGTAAGTCCATAGATTTTCGGAGTTAATAAAAAAAATTTCGAATCATTTAACTGATATACACTCCGTTAACATAGGATAGCCTCACTTGAAATTTTAGAGAATAGTAGAAATTTTCGCGATTCCTTAAAAAAATAGCCAATATGTTTTTAAGTCATCCTTAAGAGGATACTCTGTTGCTTTATTGACAAAAATTCCAAATGGGTCAGTAAACATTAAGTGGACTTTCATAATAGTTTTCGTAAACAGCATGAGAAATTTTAATATTTCAGTTGCACAAGAAAAGTATTAGGAAAAAGCCGTCGCTTAGTTCCACGGAAATCGCAAAACTTGAGACGTATCACTATCTAGGGCTTTCTAACCGCGCTATTGGCGGAAAACTTCGTCGCAGCCCAAAAGTTATAAGCAATTACATGAAGAATACATCATAGTATTCCAAATGGTACAAAGGAAAAACTTACAAGAAGTTTTCACCTCGATATAGACGCAAAATTCTCTAAATGGTTTCGAATTCATCTGTGAGTTTAAGTAGAATTAGAGCTGCAGTCGAAGTTAGCGTCAGTAAAATAACTATAACACGGAGTACTTGAAGCATCTAAATCATCAAAAAAAGCCACAATTGTAAGACGTACATAAGCAACACAGACTAAAGTTTGGGAAAGACCACATGACGTAGATGGTGCATCAAGGACATCAAACGAACGATAGGAAAAAGTAATTTCTTCAGACGAAAAGCCTTCATCCTTCCTGATATTATAGAAATAATAACTATACCCATCTGGAATAGCGATATTAAAGGACTTTTCTTCAAAAAAAAAAAATACTTTTTTCCAATCGTTCGTTTGATGACCTTGATGCACCATCTACGTCATGTGGTCTTTCCCAAACTTTAGTCTGTGTTGCTTATGTACGTCTTACAATTGTGGCTTTTTTTTTGATGATTTAGATGCTTCAAATACTCCGTGGTTTGTATAACATTATGAATATTTATTTTACTGACGCTAACTCCGACTGCAGCTCTAATTCTACTTAAACTCATTTGACAAAAACCTTTGGAGTTATTAAAATAATGCAAGTTTTCTAAATTTTCCTCAACAATATCGCGCTAAAGAATCAATCACTGAAAAAAAATCATATTTTAGACTTTAAGAGTTGATTAAATTTTGGATTTGGATTTTGGCAGTTTAAAATATATTTCACAAAGAATAGTTTAATTACATCACGAAACCTAAGTGAGCACAATGTCTTTAGAATGTTGTAAATTTGGTTCCAATTGATTAAGCCATTCTTATATTATGCCCACAGACACTCACACATCTTCAGGGAAGCCGCAAATTTTTACCAAAATTTTTAAATTGGTTCGAGAGAGATCGTTGTCGAAAGAAGTGCATATATTTTATTATTCCCGTAATTTTTTTACTCAAAAACTGGCGGGGAGTTTCAGGGGTGTTATGTAAGGTAAACCGTCTCCCATATACACATACATACATATATCGAAAATATTAGCAGTTTTGGGGTGTGCATATTTTTACTTGACCGACTGTAAATGTGTTTTCGCCTATGTATTTAGAGTGAGTGTACATATTTATGAATATAGTAGGCTTATCTCGTATATGGTGTTCATACATACATATAAACATATGTATATACATACGTATACATACATATATGTATATTTCTTTCATTATGTTCATGTATATTTATTTAATCTCCATTTTTTTTAAATTTTTATTACTTTTTTGGTTTCTAAAAATAACTACATATGTATAGTACATATGTATGTAATTGCGGTCATTATCATTGTAAAAATACGTACCCGTACTTATCTATTAAACAAACAAAAAATACAAAGAAAACCCCTCTTTATTATATGAAAACAACGACTTTGGTATCATAAATAAACATATTTACATACATATGTACACATCCTTACCTTAATATAGAAAGGCCCTAACTCGTTATTTTTTTTAATCAAAATTTTTTCATTTATCGGTACATTAAGCACTCCATACACGTTTCAATTCAATTGTGAATTGAGTCTTTCAATTGAATTGATTCTTGGCCACACATTTCATAAACTGAATTGAAAGATTTTCATTCAACTGTCAAATTTATATTTTTTCACAATTAAAAATTTTAAAATTTAAAACTTCTATTGCTTTTATTCATTAATTTTAATATTTTTTATTTAGAATTCGATGAAATTAAATAAAATTTTAAAAATACATAACTTTTTCTATACAAAATGAAGCTACAAACATAAATTCTGACAGCAAATCAAGAGACTTGGGCACACACAGCACAATCGAATTGAAAGATTTACTAGTCAACATGAAAAATCAAAATCTTTTGATTTTTCTTCAACCAGCTCGACAACTGCCAAACTAATCAATTGACGAAGCCATACACGCTTTGATTTGGACAACAACCGACTCAATTGAAAATTGAATTGAATCGTGTATGGGCTGCTTTAGACGCTCTTCTTTTCGATTTCAAAAAGATAACGAGTTAGAGCCTTTACTGGGAACTGAAAGGAGTTACTTAATAATTTTTTTTAGCATTTGGTAACACTGGCTGAGACACGCTGATGATGAAGATAAGCAATAACCCAATAATAGTGAAATAGTATTCATTCATACGCCTTGGTCTAAAAACAAAAATTAATTAATTAAAATACACACAGAGAAAAATCTCTCTGAGATAAGGAAAATTTATGTATAACAGTGTTGGTATCTCTACGAAGAGCAAAAGCACATTAAGCTGTTGCAGAAAGGGTAAAAAGCGCAATAAAATACGAAAAAGAGGTAAAAAAGCACGAAAATATTTTTTTTTAAATTTTAATACATTAAGCCTTTTAAAAAGGAAAGTTTAGAGTGTAAAAGGTCAAAATATAATTTCAAATTTTTGCTTCAAAACAAAGTATTTGAGATGTAATAACAGAATTTAATAACATATTAATTAAAACAAAATCTTGATTAATTTAAAAAAAATTAAATATTTTAATCCCAATTATTAAAAGTTTGCATTGTTTTTAACATAGTTTCCGCTATTGTCATTAAAAACAATTTAAGAAGCCTCAGTTCGAAAATGGTGCTATTAGCGCTTAAAAGTATTTTAGTTTTGTAAATTAAAAATATTTTTATTTAACAAAAAACGCACCAAAGGCACTGTAAGAAATTGTTGAAAGCACTGTAAATACCCGCTTTTTAAAAAAGGGTATTATCCAAAATTTCGCGTTTATGAAGAGGCAAAAAGCACCAAAAAATACCCGAAACGCATCAAAATACCATCACTGATGTATAACTATATTATATTTTTCCTGTAACATAACCTTTTTTTTGTTGACATCGCTAATGTTATTGTAGTACGAGTGGTGTATACAGTACCCCTCGGTTAAATATCTTTATCGCCTGTTCACCCCAAATATTGAATCCCCGTTTTTTACACTCATATTCACACAAAGTCTACGCTTAATTAACTTTCGGTTAATTACCCATTTTGAGTAATTACCCAGAAATATTTTACCCCAAAATGAAATTTTCCTTAAAATCTCCTCTTTTATTTGTCGAAAACTACCTAAGTACATACATATGCATTTATGCAACTCTTATTTAAATATTTATTTTTTGTAATATGAGGTAATTAAGCGGGATTTACTGTACATCATGTATGTGTATGTGTAGGTAAATGCATATAAGAACATACAAGTAACAATAAATATTCTCATATATGTACATATGTACGTATGAATATAGAAATTTTCCATGGAAGATGCCAAGCCCCCTTTAGATACTTCATCAATTCAGGTACTATTGAAATACATACATACATACGTATGTACACACATATAGTGAGACACAAGTATGTAGGTGATATAAAAACAAGTTTTTGCTTTAAACATTCGAACGTATTCTTGGAGTTATAACACGCTCCATGCCTCCATACCCCTCTAGACTCAAGATATTGTAGTAACAATAATAGGTAGCGTATAATTTAGTTCTATTTTGCTAATTTCCTTTCCGGAAACTAAACTTTGTATTTATTGAAAGTATCTATTTACATAAATTAAAGAACAATCTGTAGGAATTCATGTAAAAATACTGTTTACTGAGCCATTATTACTTTCCACAGCACAATGCCTCTAATTCCACATACCATATTGCGAAAATTTTGTCTCTTTCAAGCAGTGTGCACACTTAATTTTTTTTAAATTCGGTAGAATCGATAAAAAAAAAATCGGTAGATTTGAATGAAATTCGGTAGAAAATTTTTTTATTCAGAGAAACATAAAAAATAACAATTCAAAGAAACATTAAAAATAAAATATATGTACTTATATATAAAGGGTAAGTGAAAGGAGTATCAAACTAAAGGCTCAATCAGACGTGACATAACCATAGCCATAGAGAGCAGCCGTTCGAACCAAACTAATGAGCAACACTGTATTCGATTATACGTGACTCGCCATAACGCCATAACTCTCACCATAGAAACCAATTGAATTTTGGTTTGGTTATGGTTATGGCGTTATGGCTATGTCACGTCTAATTTAAGCTTAAACAGATTCCAAAAGCGCATTTAAAACTTTACATGTGATTGGAAATTAAACTGCCATAAACAATGAAGCATTTCCAATAAAAAAAGTGTCATCCCCAGTTATTTGCCCTTACCCTTTATATAGATATGCTATGCATATATAAAATAATATATATACATAAATAACAGGAATTCAGTTTTTGTACATATGTTTTATAAAGCTACTAAAATAACTTTTATTTGACAAACAAAATTATTAAATCTTGGGAGGAACAAATATTTCATCCCCAAGGCATAATTCTTTGGCAAATATTAGGTTACTTATAGTTTCAGTTATTAACCGTTTAACTGTTTTAATAATTTTCATGACAGAAAATGACCGCTCTGCGGCCGCACTGCTATGTGGCAAAATAGGCAATTTACACATATATCGACTTAAATTACTAAATAACAATATTCGGTAGATTTCAGGCCTTAGTCGGTAGAATTGGTAGATTGTTAAATTCACAAACATATTCGGTAGAATCTACCGAATATCGGTAGAAGTGTGCACACTGCTTTCAAGACGCTGAATAGCAAATAAGATCTCATCAAAGTCGGCGTTTCATTCAAATCGTCCACTTGTGCTTGTTTAACAAATAAAAAAATGGAAAGCGCGTATTCGAAAGCAAATCTTAAGTAAAACCGATTTTCTTGGATATATGGGATTAAAAATAGAGACCAAACGATAAAGAAACATTGAATGAGTGACTAAATGAGTGCTTTACACAATCAAATACCACCAGCCAAATATTTAGAAAGTAATATTTTCCATAAATTTTGTAATTTTTTAAAGTAAATTCCCATTATATATAAGGTGTGTCCTTACTTTTCTTACTTTCTACATTTACGAAATTAAAGTCATAATTTTTCGAGTTAATTTATTAATTATGCTTTGCTCTTGTATGTTTAGTCGTTTTTTGTTGCTTAGTTTTTGAAATAAAATGAAAAATCTAAGAAACTTTATTTATATGGTGGTGTGTCCTCAGTCTACTGTATATATGTATTTAATGTACAAAGTTAAACGACAAAAAAGAAGTCGGACATATGGCAACTCCTGAATTTCTTTGTTAAGCGGGTGCTAGACAAACGCACACAACCACATATATTATTACCGTTATGTGCCACCATTTGTAGTTTCTGAATCGTGTAAATAACTAAAAATAGCTGCATTTTTTACAATGTTCTAAAAAAGTGCATTATTTAGTAAAAATTATTGAAAATGGAAAAGCCAAAGTTATATGTATACTAGTGAAGAAAAATTATTATTAAAAATTCTGAAGAAGGTAAAACAGTTCGAGAGATAAGTGATATTCTTGGAAGACCTAAATCAACAGTACATGATGTAATTAAAAGGTACAGAGAAACACAGTCAGTAAAAATAAGCCAAAATCTGGAAGACCAAAGCTATTTACAAGTTCGGACGAGCGATGGATTGTCCAACACAGCACAGGAAATTTTACAACGCATAAATAAGGACTGCAGTGCAGAAAAATTGAGGCTAGTGCTCCGTAAAAATGATTATAACGGTAGCGAAGCTCGTAAGAAGCCATTTATAAATATTGCCAATAGAGCGAAACGGATCAATTTTGCTAAAACCTATAAAAATGTGGACCTTTCATTTTGGAATAATGTATTATTCACAGACGAAAGCAAATTTAATTTATTCCGATCGGAAGGACAGTCCTATGTATGGCGAAAGGCAAACGAATAACTAAGAGAGAAAAACCAAAAACCTACTGTTAAGCATGGTGGGTGTTCCGCTCTTATTTGGGGCTGTATGTCGGCATCTGGGGTTGGGGAACTCTGCATCATTGATGGTATCATGGACCATACTAAGTATCTATCTATTTTGAAACAGAATTTGGGGCCGAGTGTCGAAAAACTGAGTATAAAAGACACATTCCAATTTTACCAGGATAACGACCCCAAACATAAGGCTCATGCAGTACGTACATATGTGGCTTCTGTACAAATGTCCGCATGTACTGGAAACCTGCACAGTCCCCAGATCTTAACTTCATTGAGCATTTATGGGCGCAATTGGAAAACCAGCTCAAGAAATATGTCATTTCAAATAAAAATTATCTTATTAAAGTGATCAAGGACGAATGGGTGAAAATTGACCCTACAGTATGAAGAAAACTGGTAGAATCAATGCCAAGAAGATTAGAAGCGGTTATTAAAATCAAAGGCCTACCTACGAAATACCGAGTCTTCTTTACAATAGTGTATTAGAAGTGAAGTGCGCCTGTCCGACTATTTTATTGGTGTTTACTTAAAGCCACAAGTGAATTATGTTCTGTTACTTGAGTGTATATAAATTGAATTTTTTTTCTTTAATTTTTTAACACTACATATTCTTAAGGTACGGTCAGGTCACATTTGCCCAAAAAAGCGTAACCAACAAACACTAATGAAAAAAGTTTTGAGCCAGACACTTTTTTTTATCAAAGTAAACAGTTTCGAATACAACTAATAGACAATGTCATAGAATCCAACATTATTGGATACTCTTTTTTAATTTGACAAACTTTTTTTTTTTTTTACTCACGCATTTTCACGCACGAATGATTTTGAAAATTTTCACGATCACGCACGCTCACGAATAAAATATTTTTAATCACGCACGAGTGCTTTACAACTTATCACGATCACGCACGCTCACGAAAAAGTATATGTATAATATAATTTTCATGTTTTTTGGGTTGAAAAATAGGTTCTTAGATATACATATGTATATACATATCTATGTATGTATATATGTGTGCTCGTGTTTTTGTAAAATTTATAATGTAAATTAATATAAAGCAAAGTTAATTTAATATAGTTTTAAATATTCGTATTCGCGGATATCATTTTAAATATTCGAATTCGAATTCTAGTATATCAAAAATTGACATTCCGCACATGTATGTATGTATACATACATAATATAAATGTGAAGGTAAGACGTGTGATCAATTAAATAAATGATAATCAATTATGAGAAAAAATGAGAAAAGCATATTAAATAAGAAAACATGGAAATTACTAAAATTTTTCTGTTACGTAACAAAGACTCCCCCCACCAGACAAGCTAATCGCTTTGCGAATTGTGTTTGTGTTTAAAAAAAACTTACTCTTAAAAAAAAAATCATAACAAAAATCGAACCCCACCCCTCCCCTCTACAGCGTTACGTAATATATGGACGGCGCCTAAAGCAAAAAACATTTTCTGCGGTACAATTCGTCAGTAGTATTGTTGACAAAGGCACTGTTGAATCAGTAGTGTTTCTCAATTGATACTTCCTACAGGGTATCTAAGAAACATACATACATACTTACAAACTTACTTACAGACTTTTACTTATGTACTCAAAAATCAAAGTTTTAATGTTTAAAAAAAATTGTTCAGAGAAACTACCGAAATGTCTTAACGAATTCGGTACGACAAGTCTGACTTCAGAAAAAGTTGAAACATTTTGTTTTGGGGGTATTCATTCACCCTTATCGGGAATAAAAGTTCACGTGAAAAGTGTTCCATTTCCCTAAAATTGTGATTGCCAATGTTTGCGTTGTTGTTGTGTTAGTATACTATTTTCTTATTTTGTTCACCATTTTTTTGTTAAAGGGAAATATTTCACGTGAAAAAACTGTTCGCCTTTTATTCCCGACAAGGGTGATTATGTTTGTAAGCTCATACTACCATACATATGTATTACTATACAAATATGCATTTATTATTATAAAATAAAATAATTTAATTATTAATTAAATAATTTATTTCAAATGATTGAATACAGTTACATATGTATATATGCAGGAATATTATCTCGTGAGAGCGTGAGAATTCGTGCGTGATTATTAAAAAAGCTCACGCACTATCACGCACGAGTAAATTTTTTTCAGTCACGATCACGCACTCACGCGTGATTAGTTATAATATTTGATCACGAATCACGTGAATTACACGTGATTCACGCGTGACACGATAAAATCACGACATTTGCACTGTCTTATTAATCGAAAATCTTAGAAACAATTTCTTATAAATCTGAATATCTATTTAAATTTTAATTAATTAAAAGAATTGATTTCGTTTCTAACATTTTAATAACAAAAAATAAAAAATATAATAAATCAACAAGTCAAGTGAAGTAGCAAAAAACAGGGAATATATAAAATACCAACCCTCCATTCAATTTATTATTGTATGTAGGTTCGTACTTATTTGTGAACCTAGCAACAGAAAACGTAAAAAATTGCTTTGGAAAAAATCAACAATAAAAAGTGAAACTAAAATAAAAACACAAAATAAAAAAAAACACACAAGTACAAATACACGATATCTTATCAATAACAAGAACGGCAAGAAAAGGTGCTAAAAAATACAATATTATCCTAAAAAAAATTCAATAGAATGTGATAGAAAATCACGCGCTAAAAATAATGAAAAAAAATTTGTTTTTTTTTAATTTTATTTTTACAAACAATTTGATAATAATTTCTTTATGGATTCTACTTTCCGGTTTTTTTCTTTCAATATCATATAGATATATGTATGTACGTATGTATGTATATACATTGCATATCATACATATGAGTATGATATGTATTAGTGTCCTGCACAAGAGTATTTATAAGACTTTTCAAGACATGAGAGATTTTTTCCAATGCTTTACTACAGCGAAATATTCTAAAAGAATTGCTAAACAACACTGTTGGCAAGACAAACCACCGAAAAAAATTACTTGCCAACAGTGTTGCTTAGCGATTCTTTTAGAATATTTCGCTGTAGTAAAGCATTTGAAAAAATCTCTCATGTCTTGAAAGATCTTATAAATAGTCTTGTGCAGGACACTAATATGTATGTAAACACGTGCATATATGCATAAGTACACGTATGTACTTATATGCAATACCCAACAAACACAAATTTGAACGTTTGAATTTTGATTATTTTCTTCTTCTGTGTAATTCTCAATTTGTTATTAAATTTTAAGCATAAATTATACTAAGACATAAAATTTGAAATGAAAAATTCTTTCGAAGTTTTATGTGTACATTGTGTTGCGGTCAACTATTTTTGAACTAACTTCAAAGTGTTTTAAGTGAAAATTAACTATAATACAGAATAATTGTAAACACTTTAGGATTAGCTTCACAAATATAGTGAAAAACTTAATTAAAGCAATGAAATTGTTCGTCAAAAAAATATTAATCCAGTCTCTTTATTATTATTAATTTTTGCATATTTAATACAGATATAATTTATCGCAACTAGAATTTCCAGTCAGTAAAAATTTTGTAATATAACCATGTTTTTCTTGCATATTATGAAAAAAAAAATCGTAGTGAAAGTCGCAGAAGTTAAATTTCAAAAGACTAACCCCCTTATTCAAAAAAATATTTTACTTGAACTTTAAAGTTCGTAGTAGTTACCAAGCACTTTAAGGCTAACATTGCTTTGTTAAGAAATTGTATTCAAAAGACAACTTTAATTATTTTGTGATTTAATAATAAATTCTGGTAACACTACCATGTTCAACAACCATTTCACAGCTTATGATGTACAACATCGAATACAATTTCATTCGAGTATTCAAATAATTTTTTATTTTATTAAATAAATTTTTGTTATCTTGAAGTTAAGCAACCTAATTTAAAAAATATGAGCTTCTGACATGGAAGCAAAATAGGTAAAGATTTTTATGAAGTAAAAGTAAAAAATATGATGAACATAGAAAAATTATCTGAATTTATTTTATTCGAACGAAATGAGCATTTGAATATCCAGCTTTTTTCGATTTGTTTTGTTTGAATGTACGTACATCACTAAAACATTTTTGTATAATTGTATTTATTTTAATATTTTTTTATGGATTTTGCTATGTATTTCGAATCAGTTGGATAATTAAGTGATGCTTTCCATCGCATGACAAAAATAATAAATTTAAAATAAAAGCTAGCACTACTAGCTTCATTTTCAGAGGTAACATGAATCAATATGTGCTATATTAACAAAAATATTTGAAGTACAAAATACACATTTTGGAAATATCAACTTAAAGTAGCCTTAACAAACGTAGGTGCGTACTTTAGAATTTGTATATAATAATTTTTTTTGAATACAACTTTACTTAAGATTGCTTTTCAAAGCATTGTTAAGTTTTTTGGATTACGACCCTAAATAAATGGATATTACTATTTTTAGAGGTTGTATCTTCATATATTATGTATGGGAGGAAAATAAGCAAGATTATATATACATAGTTTTGGAATTGATTAGAGGGTTCAACATTAAATTTTTATGAAGAATTATCAACCAAAGTTCGAAACGAATGCATTTATCAAGTTCATAATAGTTTCTCATCCTTGTTGATATTATTCTCTAATGATTTAAAAAATTTAGGTATCATAATAGAAACCTCTCTTCAAATAGAGAATAATTTCTTTGCTGGGTATGAATGAGTTTACGCTACCCGCTTGCCAGAACTAAAAATGTAAAGGGTTATTCAATATGAAGCATTTTTCACTACTAAGGATAGAGATACTGATGATCAGGGACAGGGGTTTCATGCAAATGCATGTTTTTTCCCTTAACTCTGATAATGGCAAGAACGAAATATCTTTACGAAACAATGAATTTGCGTAAAAATGGCATCGATTTGTTAGTGCATATTTTTGCATATTTTGCTAAAAATTCATATTTTTGCATAATTTATTCATAAATGCATATTTTTGTCTCATATTTCGATATAAATGCTGATTTTGTGTCATATTTACTCAAAAATTCAAATTTCCAAAAACGTTGCAAAACTGTTTTGGCAACTTTATTCGCTTGCATTGTTGTAGAATTGTGGAACGATTGTAAAAGCACACAGACCTACCAAATTTAATGAAAATTGTAATTTTGATAATTTAAAATTGTCTGCTATTAAAGCCGTAAGTAGTGAAACAATTATGCTGAAACTTGATATTGTTTTTCTAAATTATAACGGATTCAAAAACCAAATCTAATAGCTAGTATTCAATTCATTGTAATGGTTGAGTTAAATAAATATACAACACTGTATAAAAAGAATCATTTAAATTTGAGCCGATTACATCCACAGACGTTACAATGCCTTTTTCAATGCACAAAAGTTTTCTAAGAACAAATTGATAGGACTTCTGATTCGATAATATATATGTATAAATAAAAAAAAAATTTTAATGAAAATAAATAACAACACTTTTCTTTTTTTATTTACGTATCGCTTCTTTACTGTAATAAAACATACATATCTCGAAAATGCGAGTTTGGAGTTAATAATGCAGAAAAACTCGTTATACCATATTTAATCTTGTGTAAAGATTTAATATAAAAGGCTTGTACACGCACCTCTTGAGAAAAGAAAATATTTTTATGTGTTTATTTAGTGATATGTGATTGAGAGCTTTACTTTTGAATAATTTTTTTTTAAAGATATGTGTATATTTAATTGTTTTTAGTGCATATTTTGCATTAGTGATGTCATATTTTAGGCGCCTAAAATACCTTTTTTAAATGCATGAAGTCCTTGTCCCTGCTGATGATTCATTGGAATTGGAATTATTCAGCCAAATGTGTTTCGTGCACTTTGAAAATCAACTACAGTAAACAACGGATATACGAACATCTCATATAAGAAAAAAAATTCGCTTATAATAATATAAAAATTATTATGTATCAGAAAAACGCTTGTATGAAAAAAAAACGGATACAAGACATAGAATAATGAAAATATATACCTGCTTAAACATTTTTATAAAAAATTATTCAACACGGCAATACTGTATTCGCTTATACAAAATATCCAACTAAAAACATATGCAAAATAAAAAAATAACGTGTGCTTGAAGTGTACGTTAAAACAAAATTTTCATACAAAAACCGGTTTTAACGTACACTTGAAGCACACTGTTTTATTATTTTGCATATCCCTATCCTACACGAACGAGCGACTTAAAAAAAATACAACCCTGATCTAAAGAATTCTTGTTTCAGGAGTTTTCATAAACTCCATGAGAGTCGGGTAGCCTAACATCAACAACTGCTTTAACAGTCCTTGTCGAGGCGTATCAAAGAGATACACTCATTAAGAGGAGCAGTATTCACGGTCAAAATGCATGACTCGAGCATCGTGTAGGTTTGCATGAAACTCTAAGCATACATGCACATGCAATGCATGATAAATTAATATAATTTTTTTAAAAGCTAACTGCAACTCAATTGTCAAACTACATACTTATAAAACATTTTTACGTACTGAGTTTGACAGTTCTTTGCTAATCAACTGTTTTGAGTACCTTATCATGTTATGCCTGTGTTGCATACATGTAAGTATGTACATATGTACATATGTATGTATGTGCGGAAAATCCAAATGTTTTGGTTTTGCTTCAAGCATCGTTGGTGTGACGAATATAGACCAAATTTTTCTATTATATTATAATCCAGGTCAAGCGTTTTGACCGTGAATACTACGTGATAGATCATACGACTAGTCGACCAAAGTGGCACCAGAAGGCCGAACTTCAATCGGCTTCTTTTACAAATGAATACACATACACGAGGACATTTCTCTCGTTGGCCAGCAGCGCTCTATAAAGATCAGCGATGCCAACTTGGTGCTTTTGGCACAATTTTCAGTACTTTTTGAAGACTCAAAACGCCAAATTTTGAACCGTAGTGCCGAACTAAGAAAAAGCACTAAGTAGTGCTTTTAAGAAATTTGTGTACTTCCTAAAATTACTTTAATAAAAACTTGGTGTATTTATTTTTTCAGTGTAAGGCATACCTTTTTTGTCTGATATGTTTCATTAAATATGATACTATTCCCAAAATGGAGATTTGCTTAGAAAATAAAGGGTGTTTTTTATTGAGGTATAGAACTTTAAGTTGGCATCACTTTTTTAACTGGCGGCCATTTTGTCAGCTGTCAAGTGATTAATATTTAGTTTGGTTTGCCATTTTATCATGAACAGGTTGACAAAAGAACAAGGCTTGCAAATCGTGCAAATTTATTTCGAAAATAATGGTTCAGTTCGCGAAGTTTACCGCAAGCTCCGTCCATTTTATGGTCGACATAATCGTCCATCAGAGCAATTAATTCGGTTAACCATGGATCGTTTTCGCACTACGTTTACTCTATGTGATAATACGCATCCGCAGAGACGTCGAACAGTGCGCACCGAAGAAACAATTGCCGCTGTAGAGCAAAGTGTTGAAGAGGACCCGAATGAATCGATTCGCCACCGTGCACAGCAATTGGAGCCGACTAACCGACTATTTTGTTCCCGAATTGGATGGCATGAATGTGGATGAGTTGTGGTTCCAACAAGACGGCGCTACATGCCACACAGCGCACGTCACAATCGATTTATTGAAGGAAACATTCGATGAGCGCATAATTTCGCGGAATGGACCTGTCAATTGGCCACCAAGATCGTGTGATTTGACACCATTGGATTATTTTCTTTGGGGATATGTGAAGTCGCTCGTCTGCGCCAACAAACCAGAATCGTTAGGGGACTTGGAAGCCAACATTCGTGGCGTTATTGCCAACATACGGCCCCATATGCTCGAAAAAGTGGTTGAAAATTGGACCTGTAGAATTGGCTTTATTCGAGCCAGCCGCGGCGGCCACATGCCCGAAATCATATTTAAACAAAAATGGCATAAAATTATCCTTCCAACTAAGCCAGATTGATGGACATTAAAACGATTTTCTTGTGTTTTATTTCAATTCGAAGTTCTATACCCCTCAAAAAAACACCCTATATTAAGCATTATTAAACTTCACTCGTTTGAATCTTCTCTCGTTTTTCACGTTAGTGCTTTTTGAGCTTTTTAGATCTTAAAATTACGCTTTTTAGTGCTTTTTTTAAAGTAAGATGTGCTTTCAGAGTCAAAAAAGTTGGCATCACTGATAAAGATTGCTCTTCAGCTGATTTTTTATTTACAATTTTCTGACAATTACTTTGTGAGAAGTGCAGAGTTGCACCTAATGTGAATACTACAAGTATTTTGTGGTCCTTGGTCCTTGTGTTAACACGTATTATCTAACATAGAGCCTTGACGAGACAAATATTTGTCATAACATTGATCAAACAACATACACACAAAATATGCGATAACAAAAATTAAACATTTTAAAAACCACCAACTTTTTTCAGAAAAGATGTTATATCTTCTAAACGGCTGGAGCGATTTTCTTCAAACATAGCTAAGACCCTCTCGATCAAGTCATCTTTCAAACAGAAAAAACTAAATGAAAATCGGTCCAGCCGTTTGGCCTGTACGTGGACACGGACAGACACACAGACACACACTACAAACTTATAACAAACCTTTTTTTAGTCGGGGGTTAAAAACAAGTTGTCTCATTTTTGACCGGCTTCAAAATAGGAGGAGGTTATCAAATCGTCTGTATCTTATTTTTTTAATATAAATAGGTACAACATGTAAGCAGGTATGAACTATGTGGCTTCAAGGGTTGACATATACCTATGTATGTGCTCCACATAATTTTTTTAAAGAATCATAGGTATCTACAGTAGGTAGATACTCGTATCACAAAATAAAATGAAAACAAAACAGAACACTAACTCACAGAAGATAAAATTATCAATCAAAATCACGAGATACTTATAAATAAATGCTGATTAAGGGCATTTGCAGTACAAATTGATAGTGTAGCAACAGACACACACACACACACACACCCTACAACAATTTAATAAAACAACAATAAAACACAAAACAAAAATAGCAATAATTTTTAATACGTAAAACACTGCACATATGTAAAAACTAAAAAAAATCAATAAAAACTAATTACATTTTGTTGTTTTGTTTTTGTTATTTGTTTTGTTAATAAAACATGAGAATATCACAGCCGCTGTTGTTGTTGCTCGTTAAATATGACTTTGGTTGTTTCAATTTTAGAATGATAAAAATTAATTAATTTAATTAACTCCTTATTAAAAACTTTTCTTGAATTTTATCAATTTAATGCATTCAATATTAGTAAAATCACAATTTATGTATGTATGTATTTTTTTTTGTTTTAAGAGAAACACACACGCGTATCCACAAGTACCAGAACGTTTTCTTTTCCTTATACTTCTTTACGTACTGACGCGTTATATCGCTTGAACCGCCACTTAACAACTAAAAGTGAAAAAAAAAACAATTATTATTCATTGTATTTTGCTATAGCTTATACATTTTGTTGAGAAGATAGCGAACTAAAGCAAAAATACTAATTTATTTATTATTTAAACAAAATCAACGTTCAATAGAAGGCAAAGAGAGACAAGTACAGAATAGCGAGAACTTTTTTGTTTTGAGTGATATTGCCGGTGTTGCCAAGTTGTGGGTAATCGCCCAAATAGGTGAGTCCGGATGATTATTATTAACTATTCGTTCATGGACTATTTAAGTCACGGTTCACACTACGAAATAAATAAATCAATTTTTTTATATGTTTAATTTAGCATTAAGGCTCAGTTAATCGACTGAAATGTAATGTAACTGCAACAGTAGAAAACAGCTGATCGGTATTGTTATGTGAAAAGTAATGAAAATGGTTATAGAGATGCAATGCAACGTAACCTACTTTTCATATAAAAATATCGATCAGCTGTTTCTTACTTTTGCAGTTACATTACATTAGAGTCGGCTAACTGAGCCTTTATTTTTTTACGTTCACAACGCATTAAAAAAGAAGAGAATTTTCAAGTTTATCCTTCTCTCCCCTCACACCTTTGAATACAGTGCCACGTTTCTCTATCTTGCGAGGAGCTCTCGCACCGAGAAAAATTAAACAAGTATATTGGTTGTCCTATTTTGCACAGGGTTATTCATATAAAAACTTGAATTAACTTATAGAATATATCAACATACATACATAGTTTTTTTCTTACTCAGACTGTTTTTCACAGGATGACAAAAATTGTTTCGACTAGAAAAGTTCTTACATTCCTTATCTCTGGTTTTAGACTCAGCAGTTTTTCTTGCTCAACTTTTGATTTTATAATGAGAAAGAAAAATATAGATATAAAAAAGGTATATGCATACACCAGTTGAACGTTCACTACATAGGATGCAATTTTTCAATAAATTTTTCATCAAACTTCATTAAGAAATTATTTTTATAGAAGAAGGTTAAAAAAATAATTCTTTCTGCTAAAAAAAAACCGACTTCAATGCATAGATCTGATAGAAGAAGATAATATGAAGTACGTGAAATATGAAATTAAATTAATTATTGACCTCAAGCTGAACAAAACAATTCAATAATTAGTAATATTAAAGGTCTACTATATAGACAACAAATAAAATTAAATTTTAATGAGCGTGCCTCCACCCATTTTTTTTAAATGCAAGATTATGTGTTTTTCAGAGCGCAGGGTGCTTGTTAAGTCCTACAAAAATCGATAAAGTAGAAAAACTTAAAATATCAAATTTTAATGGGCGTGACTCTGCCCACTAAAAAGGAGGATTGTGTCTATTTTAGAGCTCAAGGTGTGTAGTAAGTTTCGTAAATATCGGTTAAGTAGAACCGCGTAAGATATTATAATAAATTTTAATGGGCGTAATCCCGCCCATTTTTTCAACTTTAAAATTGTGTAATTACAACCAAAGGTGTTTTATAGGCTTCGCAGCAATCAAATGAGTAGAATATCATAAAATTACATAAAAAAATTGTGGGCATGTCTGCGCCCACCTTTTTTACAATGGAACTAATGGGAAGCTATACCTTCTCAGACAACAAAAAAAATTTACAATCGGTCCAAAATGTACTGAGTTATGAAGATAGAAACCTAATAAAAAATCATAGAGACGAATTGTCTCTATTTCGGTTAAAAATAGAAACATGTTTTTATTTTCTTTAATAAAATTGCGCATTGGAATTTCTTCTTCTTTTTCACACATATTGTTTGCTTCTGATGATGTTGCTCACAAAACTTCTAAACGCCACACGTACCAATTCGAAAGATAAGTTGTTCGTTCAACAGCTGAATGAAAATCAAAATATTTTGGTCTATCAGACCTCTAACTTAAGAATTGGCTGTACAACTTAATCAACTTGAAAAACAAGTAGCAACGAGGCACAGAGTTTCTTAGGGAAATATTTCGTAGTGTAAGCCATGACTAACATAACGAGCTGATGAGTCATTCATTGATTTTGTTTGCACATGAACAAATCATTCGAGGAATAGGAAACAAAAAAAATTCTTGTTGTTATTTTTTTCAAGTATTTAAAACGTGCAACTGTTGGTGCAGCAAAAATTTATTTTTGTTCGCCATGCCAGTACATTTTGAATGGAGGAGAAAAACAATCTAATTTACAAGGTAGTTTGATAATTTTGTGACTTTCTGCATAAATAATTTTTTCCACAATATATAATTTTATTTCTCAATATAGACTCACTTGCACTCGATACATTTCACCGTCTTTCTAGTTTTCTTCATTCCCTGCAAATAATAAAATTGCTCAACGACCTCAAAATAGGCGTTTGTTTCAATGATGACCTCTTCGTTTGACCCAAATCTTTTACCATCCAGCCATTCTTTTAAACTTGGAAACAGAAAATATCGTAGTAGCCAAAGGTCTAAATCTGGAGAGTATGCTGGATGAAGTAACAGTTCATTGCCAAATTTTTGGATTTTTGCCTTACTGAACCTGCGTTGCCATATTTTTTTTCTCAAAAACCTTCATCGAACAAAAAATCTTTTTTTCTCATTAAAAATCTATTTTTATTGACTTTACTCAAAATATATTAATATGCATTGATTTTACTAAATTCAAATTCAAGAAAAATTCATTTTGTTTCAAATGAACTAACAAACGTAAAGGTAAATAACACAAAATATTTACTGAGAAGAACATGTATAGGGTGTTTTTTTCAGAGGTATAGAACTTCGAATTGAAATAAAACACAAGAAAATCGTTTTAATGTCCATCAATTTGGCTTTATTGGAAGGATAATTTTATGCCATTAATGTTTAAGTATGATTTCGGGCATGTGGCCACCGCGGCTGGCTCGAATAAAGCCAATTCTACAGGTCCAATTTTCAACCACTTTTTCGAGCATATGGGGCCGTATGTTGGCAATAACGCCACGAATGTTGGCTTCCAAGTCCCCTAACGTTTCTGGTTTGTTGGCGTAGACGAGCGACTTCACATATCCCCAAAGAAAATAATCCAATGGTGTCAAATCACACGATCTTGGTGGCCAATTGACAGGTCCATTCCGCGAAATTATGCGCTCATCGAATGTTTCCTTCAATAAATCGATTGTGACGTGCGCTGTGTGGCATGTAGCGCCGTCTTGTTGGAACCACAACTCATCCACATTCATGCCATCCAATTCGGGAACAAAATAGTCGGTTAGTCGGCTCCAATTGCTGTGCACGGTGGCGAATCGATTCATTCGGGTCCTCTTCAACAGTTTGCTCTACAGCGGCAATTGTTTCTTCGGTGCGCACTGTTCGACGTCTCTGCGGATGCGTATTATCACATAGATAAAACGTAGTGCGTAAACGATCCATGGTTAACCGAATTAATTGCTCTGATGGACGATTATGTCGACCATAAAATGGACGGAGCTTGCGGTAAACTTCGCGAACTGAACCATTATTTTCGAAATAAATTTGCACGATTTGCAAGCGTTGTTCTTTTGTCAACCTGTTCATGATGAAATGGCAAACCAAACTAAATATTAATCACTTGACAGCTGACAAAATGGCCGCCAGTTAAAAAAGTGATGCCAACTTAAAGTTCTATACCTCAATAAAAAACACCCTTTATAAGATAAATATATGTATGTGTACACAAATTCATACTTTTGATGAAGGAAAGCAGCAAATATGTTAGTACTTTAGTCAAAAGGACCCTAAATAATATACTAAATGTACCAAATATCATTTTCTTAAGAATCTTATTTTTAACACAGAAATCTTTTAGTTTCGTTAACATCCCGAAAAACTTCGAAAATAAGATAATCTTCACATATGGTAAAGCTGTACTGAACACACAAGTGTGCTTCCGTGAATTGTTCCGATGGAACAAAACTTTTTTCTTTGTTAGATGAGGCCATTTTTAAATAAAATAAAGTCACAAGCTCAAATTCATTGAGTTTTACTTTATGCTTTTCGCTTATTTTTATATTTTCTATACAGATATACCACATAATATTGAACTAAATGGCGATTAAGATAATGTTGGAGACTATCGTAAAAAAGAAATTACGAAATCACATTATCGTTACCACAAACGAATAAATATATCGATAAATATTACGATTTTTGGTTGGCAAAAAGTTACAGAATCCAGGTACTGAATTGGCTTCATTTGGTGTTCGTACAGCCGAAGAAATACCCTTTTTATTGCTCTTTGCTCTCTGGTTCCCCCCCGTCTAGACTGGCAATAAATATGTTGGCAATATAGCAATAACGCCGGCAGAATAGCAGAACAATATTGCTTATTGCTTTACTTATGTTAAGGCTATGGGAAATCGTAGCCACAATATGGAAAAAGTCAACAGGGAAGGTGCAGAATAAAAATATAATTCACTTGTAAATATCTGGTTAATCGAAAATTTTTTATATTTAAAAACTTATAATAATACAAATTAAATCACTACACACGTTTTTAAGAGACTATTTTCCTTTTTTAATATACATACAAATGTATATTTTATAAATTTCAATAATATTATTGAAATGTCAAACGCAATACAGAAAAGTCGAACATAAATTAACACCGAGTTTGACGTTTCACGTTCGCAATAATTGTCAACGAAAAACTGTTGACAATTATTGCCACAATTATTGCAAGTACTGGCAATGAGCTGTCTCCATTGGCAATATCAACAATTTGACATTTGCTGCAATATATTTTAATGATTTTATTGCCAGTCTAGACGGGGGGTTAAGGGTAAGATCATTGAGTAAAAATGCAAGACGCATTTTGACTTTGTAGAATTTGTAAAATCAAAACTTACATTTTAGTGCCACAAATATTATCAGGTATGTTCTGAATTCCACGTGAAATTAAAAGGAGTGGAGTTGCTTTAAAATTTTTGTTGGAAATATGTAATTATAACAACAATGCTATGGCAATTCCATTCGTTTTAATTTCCCGTGGAATGCATAACATACCCGTATATGTATATAGTTTATGTAGATAAGGATTTACACACAAATCATAAGAACTTTTATAAATAGTTTATGAGATAAACTAGTTACAGATAATCAATTCTTTTAAAGCAACTACAATGTTTTTGTTATGCATTATCTGCCCCTATTACACAAGTCAACAACAAAATTTAAATCATTCATTTTTTTAACATTTTCTGATACGCTAGTCTTTTAATCTTGGAATGTTTATTTAACATGCAAGTCCCAAAAAAATATTCTAATGATTATTTGAAGAGTAAAAAAACAACAACAATGTTATACTTTGTTTATATTTTTTTAGGATTTTTCGGAAACACTCTCTTTTTTATCTTAAAATGTATTTAATGGAGATGATTAAAAATCTTCGTTATTGTTTTTCTTTAAAAGTAAAAACAAACTGAAATTAAAAACTAAGATTATAAAATTGCAGATATTGTTTTAAGTTAAAAAAAAAATTAAACTTCCAACCATCATCTAATGAGCGTTTGAAGAATCTCTATATGAATCATATAAGAATTACAGGTCTGAGCATTTCACGGGTTGTTAGATAATCGCTGAACGTGAGCCTATAAGACTCGTTAGATAATCTCTAAAAACATCTCAAACGATTCCCTCGACGATTAATTTAAGCGCCTTTCGCTGTTTTGTGGAATAATCTCACAGACGAATCTGCTTGTTGTCTCCTGTGCGAAGAGTTTTCTGCGATTAAAAAAATGCGCTCGTTGACAATCAAAAACGTTCTTCTGGAGATACTCAGTAGACTGACTCTTCCACGATTGAAAATGCAAAATGGTCAATTTTGTGTTATATATTCAGGGCTATCATGAATAAAATTCCGCCTGAAATTTTTCCCGGGTAACAATTCCAACTAATAGCAAGTAATAAGGAAAACAATAAATTCTAATTGGAAAAGGGAGAAATTTCACGCGGAATTTTATTCATGATAGCCCTGATTTTTGTACTTATGCGAACATGTGAAAGGAGTCACAAAATAATGTTGCCAAAAATGACCAACTTAGCAAACTTTATTCGACACATATCGATATTTGCATTTTCGTTTTTTTAAGCTTAATTGACATCACCGGCTGACACTTATCTATATTTTTTTTAGCTGTTTTATCTTTTTCTTCATCGTTTTGTTTGTTTTTCACCGTAATTACGTTAGACGTCAAACAGACAAGTGCGAGAACAATATAAAAAATTCGTACATATATATGTATGTATGGACATATTCCTAAATTAAATTTAAGATATCATTTGTGTGGCGCGGGAAGTAGTAAATATATGTATATGTATGTATCGTTACCTTGATATAGAAAGGCCCTAACTCATTACCAGGGAAACCAGAAATATGCTCTAAAAAAAGTGTTTTGTACGCATTCAATATGCACTAAAAACTTGAAAATATGCACTAAAAATTCAAAAAATATGCTCTTAAAAATAAAATAAGTTGGTTTATTTGTAAATGAAAATATATTTTTAATTCAAAAATTCAACATTTGCCTATAAAATAAGACAAAAATAAAATAAACAAAAAAAAAAAAATTAACAAAGAATAACTGCCTAGATTTTCAAATAAAAATTGTTGCAGTCACATCTAAATAAACTTTTTTACATTAACAATGTTCCTTCAACGTCTTCTTGGGACAAAGTTCTTCCCAAATAACAAAACCGAATTAATATTGAAACTAAAATCCGTAATAACTGCGTAATAAATTAGAAAAATTTATACACAAAATGGAACATTGAATTTAAGATTTAGATGGCGAAAAATATAATTAAAAATTTTGACCAACACATAAAGCTTGTAAGCATATTAAAATAAAAAATTCTACAACGCAGTGTTTAAAAAACTGAAGTGATTTTCATTTCATTTCATTTTGCTTCTGCTTTCACTTTTGAAAAATACAACAGTTTCAGTCAAAGTAAAATTACAAAACGATTTATGACACATTGCGCAGTACTTTCAACAGTCGACGATTTGAAAAGTTTGAATTTGATTTGCTTTTGCTTTTGGTTAGCATCGCAACTAAAACCAGAAGCACTCTATATGCTTTTGGAAGTCACAAACAGTTACAGTCAAAGAAGCAAAAAATCTTGCTTTTAGAAGTTTGAAGCAATCGCAGTAAAGTGGTTTTTGTTCTTGCTTCTTGTCTGATGTGCAAAAACAACAACAAAAACATGACAAACACCACAAAATAGTTGATTGAACGAACCTATAGAAAGCTTCTAAAAGCAAAAGCTTTTTTACAAAAGCACACAGACTGCTTATGCTTTTTCTAGCGAAACTAACCAAAAGCAACAAAAAATAAAAATTCAAACTTTTAAAATCGTCGACTGTTGAAAGTACTACGCAATTTTTCATAATTCGTTTTTTGCTTCTGCTTCGACTGCGACTATTGGTTATTTTCACAAGCACAAGAAAAAGCATTGGTTCATTTTAAACAGTTGGAAAAAGCCAAAGCAGCGAATAGTAAAAATTTTACGACTTTTGCTACTTCGACTTAAGTTTTTTAAACACTGCTACAAAGTATCAAAATATGCCCTAAAAGCATAAATTATGCTCTAAAAATTGGAAAATATGCTAAAAATATGCCTGTAAGACTGTCATATGCAAAAACATGCTTTAAAGGATAAAATATGCAAAAATATGCACTAACAAATCCATGCCAAAATTCATAAAAAGTTCTGAAACAGATAAATATCGTGTCCCCGCACAAGAAAAAACATGCAACTGCATATTTGCATATTACTTTTATGAAATGGAGTTTTTTGTATATTTCGATAGAACATATATAAAATATATCGAAAATTGCAAAAATCTCGATTTCAAAAAAATAATGAGTTAAGCCCTTTCTATATTAAGATAACGATATGTATGTATGTTCATGCTTGTGTGTAAAATATAGAAATTTAAATAAACTATTTTTCCAAGCTCAATAACGAAATTTTAACATTAACAATAAAAGAGGTTTTGATATATGAGTTTGTATGTATGGGTTCACTTACCTGCATGTACATACATACATACATATGCGCCCTTAATTATGAAAGTAGTCTAAAGGTGGAAGTACATACCACGCGTTACGCGGCAACGCTTTTCTGGCTTGTTAAACGTTTAACGCTATACAAATGGAAAGCTACACAACACGCTTTTGAGGTTTTTTTAGTTGTAAAATTTAAAGCCTTTGTCGGTTATTTTTTTGTCTTGCACTTACGTTTCATATTTCTTTAAATCTTTAATGCATTTTTTTATCCATTGTTTAAGGAAAAATTAATTTCTAATCATTTTTGTGTATGTTAGCTTATGAATCTGGCAACACTAGCTTTCATTTTGTATACAACGCGTGAAAATTGAAGAACTTTTTGCGAGGTACGCGCGTCGCGAACTTCTCTACGTAACTTGCCTTATGAAAACACACTATTTCAACTTTTTTGACAGCCGTGTGTATCGCATTAGCGCATTGAACGCGTGTTATGTGCTTCCACCTTAAAGCCTACAGACACAGCATGTAAAAAACCACATACGCATGTGGTTCTGACGTAATTTTGACGTCATCACGATGCTACATGTGCTACATGCCGTGTACTAGCAACATATGTACATGTAGATATTAACATGCTTACAGATGAGCTGCCCCAGAAAATGTCTTCGATTCGGCTACATGTGCCACATATGTATTTTTGAACAAAAATACTATAATAATTTTACGGGATCTAGCCACTACTAGTAATTTAAACAAAAAAACAACGATCATGGCGAAAATTCTTGTGACGTCATCGCCACATACGCATGTGGCTTTTTACATACTGTAGGCTTAAGTCACGTATTTCTTTGGCCGAGATATTTAGTAGATTATATTTGAACAAATCAAAAACTATTTTTATATTATGCCACATTTTAATTTAGAGTTGTACTAGACTCGATTAATATAAATTTATTTAACATTTATTAAATATTTATTGAAATCTTTTACGATCTGACTTAGAACACTTTCATAATTAAGGGCACATATGTATGTATGTACATATCAGAGAACGGTTTGATTGGTATTTTTGATGGATTTGAATACAATCACAAAATTATAGCATATTGTTGACAACAATAATCACTTCAGTATAGCAATGCATCGCATTATTCAAAAAACAAATGGTAACGAAATATGTTGCATGCATTGCATGTCTTATACAAATGTAGACTAACACTCCCAAAAGCAGCGAATACTTAACGAATGGTATGAATCGTTTTAATGACGATTGAATAAATGTAAAAACATGTCTAAAGCTTGTATGGGAAAAAATTTACAAACATAATTTTGGCGTTTGTTTATATAAAATCTTAAGTGAAATTATGAAAATCGGTAATTTTTTACGACAATTACAGAATTATAAATATTTTGAGAAATTATACTGGTCGACAATTTTTTTTGCTAGTTGTTTGCAAGCTTAACACAGAAATAGCAGCGAATACTGAACGAATGGTGCGAATATTTTATGTGCTTGTATGTGACATTATGTTATTTCATTGCTTGATGTACAATGGTATTACAAAGAGATAATGTAAAGAATGCAAGGAATAATAAAATAAATGATTTTACATAGCATTGCATATTTTTGTTGTTGTCAATTAAAGGCAATGCAAAAGCAATGAATTATGAATATACAGAAAACGCGAGTGTATTCATTATGTACTCTGGTACATATGTACATACATGCAGGTGTGTAGAAGACTTTGCTAAACAAATGCCTTGCAAACAGTGTTGTTTAGCGTTTGTTTTAGAAGACTTCGCTGTAGTAAAGCATTTGAAAAATCCGGTGTTATAACCGGTGTTAGTTATAGCTGAACCCCAATTGCATTTGTGTTTTTCATCATATCTCGCACTAAAACATAAACAGTCGTCACAACTCAAAAATTTTCAGATGCTGAGTATTGGCAAACAACTGTTGATACTGCACAAATGAGGTAAGATGTAATATAAAAACAAGCATAACGGTATCTTATATTATTTTTTGCAAAATAAATTGTTGCGGTCGCTAGAGATTTGCTCTATTAAAGGCCGTGATACACTATCATACAAAGTCGTGCGATCTACGAAAAAGTACAACGCTGGTATGATGGAGTTTATGAAAATTTTCAAAAGACAATAACAATTCATCACACCAGGGTTGTATAATTTCGTAGATCGCACGACTTTGTATGATAGTGTATCACGGCCTTAACTGATTTATGAAAAAAAAACGAACAAACTCACTTTGATTATTTTGAGTTGTGACTGTTTATGGTTTAGCGTGCGATATAATCACATGTAAATTACTACAAGAAAAATCAACAATAATTTAAAATAACATCTAAATCAAAACTACATTAAGCGGCCACATTACGTATTAAAGAATTTTATTATATAGTCCCAAAACACACTGTGCAAGTCTTATTGCTAAGCTGATTAGTTTCTTGGAGAGAGAGACGAGGGGAACAGCAACGTTTCTTCCCCCCCCCCACCGTCTCCCTCTCCTAATAAACTAATCAGCTTAGCAATAAGACTTGCATAGTGTAAATAGGGACATACATATGTATGTATGGTTGTTCACACAAAGTCACACGTTTTCCCTGAAAATCGAAGCTTATCAACATCAACAGACAGTGTATGTGTATTATAGCATTGCACAGATACATCTGTTTGCACTAGTTTTGCGTGTTTTTTGGTTCTGGTATGAACAAATATGTTATTTATCGTTTTCTGTTACTAGTTGTAAATGTTGATTTTTTAAGCAATTATTGTATGGTTGGACAATGAGCAAATGAAAACAACACATTTATTTTTTTTTTGTTTTTCTAAGGCAAATAAGATACATAAAACTGCTTTTACAATAAGTGCCTTATGATGTGTTGAGAAAAAATGTAATTGGCTGATGAATGAATGAATGAAAGCAAAATTGCACATACATATGTAAGTAAATGATACATGTACATGAAACACATGCATTTGTAATTACTCTCAGAGCAAAATTGTCTCTTTCTCTCTCTATACTTTGGCTGCGCCACAAAATAACATAACGAACGTCCGCACATACATCTGC
The DNA here is from genome assembly GCA_949987645.1 of Tachina grossa. NCBI lineage: Eukaryota > Metazoa > Arthropoda > Insecta > Diptera > Tachinidae > Tachina > Tachina grossa. The sequence goes on along the minus strand of OX465274.1, from coordinate 169,267,150 downwards.
ACATCATGTATTTGTTTCAATAGTGGTTTTTTCATATATTTGTATTAAAATATGTATTTTTTGAGCAAAAACAGATCAAACAGTTGCTCAGCAGCAATACAATAAGCAATTGTTATTTGTTTTAATTGTATTTTAATTTGGAAAAGCACGCACACACAATAACTCTTATACTAGTTCTGTCGCTCACACTACAATTATATGGTACATACCATGGTATATTTGTTTTGGCTATACAAACGAGTATACAAATGCAACCCTTTAATATGTATATGTATTTATTTATGTAAACATAAATTATGTACATATGTACATACTTATGTATCATATACATATATTTTTTTAATTAAGGAATTTTTCTTTGGCTGGCATTTAAATATTTTAACATAAAAACGCCAAAATATGTATGTAGTTATAAAAATAGACGCAATGACAAGCAAAGAAACTGAAATGAATAAAGATAACACAAAGAGACATGCTAAATACCACAATGTTTTGCAGAGCACACGATCCATCAGTAGAACGCCATCTAAAAGATGGGTCGTATTAAAAGTATTTTAATTTTTTTTTTCTCAAAAAGTTCACTTATTTTTTAAAATAATTTTACTTAAGCTGGGGTCACACGATTGGCACAATGTACCAATTTTCGTCGGCTGACTGCGATAGTCATAAGTAATAAGCCAAAATGACATTATTACTTAATTAATTCTTGAATAAGTCTATATGGCTTTATTAATAATGCAGTGTGGTGCAGTTATGTAATTATATTTCAAGTAGCTAAGAAATAAGGTAAATTTACTTTGTTACTTATAAATTTATTTCAGTGAGCCAACGAAAATTGGTAAATTGCACTATAGGTAATTTGATCCATTTTTGTGACGAAAAGTCATTTGTTGCACTTTTAAGCAAAAAGAATTTTTTGTTACAATTTGATAAAACATAACCTTAAACTAAATGACTGTGTACTATCTTTTTCTAACAATCGAGTAACACGTGATTTCTACGTCGTCAAAGTTATTGTTTACGAGCAACTCGTTGCAGGCAGTCTATGCAGTGGTATTTAATGTGAATTTTTAATCTGTTCTAAAAACGTTAAACAAAATATAATAATACAATTTAAATATGGAAAATAAAAGAGATGATATGTACATTACAGGTTAGTCGACAGAGTTGAGTTTACTTTTTGATTTAGTGCGAAAAAATCATTATTTTGACTTAACCTCAAATAATTTTTTTTTTCATAAACATGCGGTTTGGATAAGCTTTGTAAATGTAGGCTGTATTTGGCCGTGTTCTGACTATCAGAGACATGTTAAGTGGACCATTTTGTGTATATTTCATTAATTTTACGTTGCGATTTTTTGCGTTTTTTGAGTTATGTCGTTTTTTCGTAGGCGACCTTCGTTTGCAGTATAACAACCTTGCGAAAGTTTGGATTGATGTAAAATGCAAAGAGGAGAAGAACGATGCTGTATTCACTTTTGTTATTGGCCAAGTTGGAAATATAAATATTTTGAATGAGGAAGAATCATCTCTGAAGAGAGAGTCCGAACTTTTTGTAAAAATTTGGCTAAGAGATGGAACAAGTCCCACAGAAAGATAGGGGTCTTCCAAAAACAAAACGCTCGCTGGCTTAGAATTGATTTTATTTTGGGAACTAAGATTACCCCTTCGAAATGCTTAGTAGGGCGTCCAAAACTTAAATTTGTGGATAAATCCGAACGCTCAAAGAATAGAGAAGCAAAGGATCTATCAAAGAAAGTAGACAATGAAACGGAATTGCTAGTTCGTACAGCTTCGATAGCGGCTCGAATTCAACATAAAACAGATATGGCAGTGGTTCCCAGGCAGACAATTGCTAGTCCAAGAAGAGCTTGCAATATGAGAAAATTAGCGCACGCTGTTGATAATCAGCCAATTCACCTCACTGCAAATAAAGCACTCGCATATTTGTTAGAAAACAATTTGACAAAAGAACAGTACTTGAATACAAGGGAAATAAAATTCGAAATGCTGACATATATCCACTTTATAACGAGGTCGCCAATTCTAAGAAAAGTTGCAGACCAGTTGGTATTGAAGTCAATGAGAGGCAGGCAAATGTTTCCCTTCAATCATTGTTAACGCACACTGCAAATAGAATTGTTGCAATGCAGAAGGAAGTCATAGTCTCATTAATGACAGAAAATATTAATTTTCTAAAGGCTGATCTGATTGTTAGCTATGGATTTGATGGCAGCACTGGGCTTTCCTCTTATAAGCAGAAATTTCAGGAAGCATCCACAGCCGATGATGTCGTCCCATAAAACTGGAGTTTTGTAAAGAAACAAAAGAAAAAATTTTGTTTGAGGACAATGATTTAAGACAACAGATAAATGGCTTAAATAGTTTAAAAATAGATATCCATGTTGGAAAGATCATTGAAATACACTTTAAACTATTTCTTACGTTGATTGATGGTAAAGTGTTAAACGTTTTAACAAATACAAAATCTAGTTAATCGTGTCCTATTTGCAAGGATTTTATGACCATTACAGACTTCAAAAGCCAAAAATTTCTTCCACAAAATGATACTCTAAAGTATGGTATAAGTCCTTCGCATTGTTGGATACCATTCTTTGAATTCGTTTTGCATGCTGGATACAAGAGCAGTATTAAAAAATGGCAAATTCGAACTGATGACGATCGCAAAACAATTATTTTGGTCGAAAATGAGCCTTAAAGTTGACCAATCAAAAACGGGTGGATTTGGAAATACCAATGATGGCAATACAGCCCGTAGAGCCTTTGCTGACCATGCCACCTTTTCGGAAATAATTGATATTGATGTTGAGCTGATATATTCCCTTAAAATTATACTCATTCACCCCTATTCTGCGTTTCGATTACGTTCCCGCATTCAGTTACGCACGAATCGAAAAGAGGTATTCTGCAAAAAAAAAACTGAATCGAAAGAAAAAGAAGAAGAGAAGAGTATGTTTAAACCTGCTGTTTTGCTATGAAACGGGTGAAATAGGAACAGAAAAATTAAGCAATTTTGCAAATTTTTTAGCAAAAAGTTAAATTTAGTGCAAAAAATAGTGATTTACCATTAAAACAAATAATAATTAAATATTGTAAAAATTTGCATTACATAAACTCTTGCAAATTTAAATACAGAGAGTTAAAAAAAAAACGAGATAAGCAAGAGGTATTTGTGGCCAAACTTTTCCAGTGTGAAGAATCCTGTAGCGCCGGAGGTGATATTTTAATATTTTACACATAATTGCAACACAAAAATAAAGTCTATTTGCTTAAATTTAATTAAATCCGTAGACAATATCGTTTTTCGTTGTCATTAAATAGGTAGTCAACTTTTTATACTGTTTTACCTGTAATAAATTGAATAAAAATCGCATTTCAATACAGAAAAACAAAACAAAGTGTATAGTTCATTAATTAAACCTTTTGCATTTAATGGTTGCATTATTTTTTTAATTAATCACTTTTTGAAGCTAAACAATCAAAAATTGAAAACGCTCCGCCACTAAAATAACAACTTACAAAAACGTAGTTACGATCGAAATGCAGAATACATAGAATCGAAAGAAAAATCGAAGAACGGAACGCAGAATACCAAAGTTGCCAAACGGAGAAACTTTCGATTCGAATCGAAACGCAGAATAGGGGTGATTGTATTTTTCCTACTGCCAAAGTTACACAAAATATCACAAAAAAATTTTTTTCGACTCGAAAAGTCCTCACATTGCGTTACAGAAACAAGGCACTGGTTAGATATGTATGTATGTATGTATGTCTAGCTTTTATCCTTATTTTACTCTCTATGAGCTTCAAAGTAAACAAACATATTTACATATGTATTTATGTGTGTATACCTCAGCACATTTTAATTAACTTTACTTACTACACATTATGTAATATTTGTGATTTTATTACATAAATTTAATAAAAAAAAAAAAACAAACTCACGTGTAACTTGTTTGTTTATTTTCAATGACAATTAACATTTTATGAGTTCATTGAATTTTATTTATTTCATTTAAAAAAAAAAAAAAAAAAAAACTTTTTGTATCAGGTTGTAGTAGTTTATTCAGAATTTTTGCAAACAAAATATATAAAAGAAAATTATTTTTAGAATGAAAAAATATTTAAGGAATTACTTGTTAAATTGCATGTTGAGTTCTTATTAGCAACAATGTTTCGAAGAGGCACGCAATTTCGTATAAGAAAATAAATTAAATTTTCTTATATGCATATCTATATATGTATGTATGTAAATACATACATACATATGAATCCCTGCAGAAAATTTGGTGACAATTAATCCAAACGTACTCACTCGTCCTATGACTTGAGAAAATGCGAGTGTTACCAAAGGTACGGAGTAGTGTATGGTGAAAATGGTTACATATTCGCTATTTCCCTGATTTATCGACTTGATCTTGAGCCAATTTAATTGGGACTAGGTTTAGTATTGTACAAAAAGACACTGAACATGTTCGATGTGGTTGAACCCCGGACCTATCAAATAGTGTAAATATAATGTTAATTGCTCCCTCCAATGTGACTCTGGAACCAGTTTCGTAACTATACTTAGATATTAACATAAGCTTAACTGGTATTTATACTTTTGAAATATGAGTGGCCCTGTCATATAGGAGGTTGTCAGTTCGAATCCCACAAAAATCTCTGCTTAAAAATAAAATATATAACCGCATTTGTAACAATAAAAATATTTACAGTTATGTTACAGTTAAATGTCGCAATGACATTTATGTATATATAATTTATATTATTCTACATCGAATAGCTCGCTATAAGATAGTTCAGTGACAAGTCATAAGGTGCATATAAAGTATCAATTAACCGCATTCTAGGCCATCCCCATGTAGAAGTGACTGGTTCGCTTCATAGGAAGTGTTAGAACTCGGACTGGTCCCTATCACTTGGGGACCGGTCACGTGAGTGTCTTGTGTCAGTTCCATTTGCTCGAGGGGAGTATTTTTAGGGTTCCGTACACCAAAGTTGAAAAAGAACCCTATTGTTTCCGCTACGCTGTCTGTCTGTCCGTCACAGGCTATTTTCTTAGGAACTGTAAGAGCTACGGACCTAAAATTTGGACAGAGTATCTAGAACCTTGGCCACTACAACAACAAGTACATGAGATTAAAGGATGTTTTAAAACGAGCAACGAACATTTTAAAATCCCATGTAATATACAGACAATTGCATGTGCATATGTATATTGACACTTGAAATTTTGTAAAATTAGTGATTCTTATACAGACTACAAAAATTAACACTAAAATTAAAAAAAAATTAAATTAAAGGTTGTTCTATCAGTTAATGCAATTTTGACTATTTAATTTTGACAACTTGCTGTATCTTGGAAACCGTAAGTGGTAAACTCTTGAAATTTTCAAAAACCGTAAAACTAAGAAATCCCAAAATTATAAAATCTCCTATCCAAAAAAATCACCAAAACGAAAAAAATCGCTAATATTAAAAAAATTTCTAGCACTAAAATAAATCGCCAAATCCGAATAATCGCCAAAATGAAAAAATCGCCTATATGAAAAGAAATCGCCAAAATAAAAAAAAATCGCCAAAATAAAAAAAAAACGCCAAAAACCGAAAAAAGTCGCCAAAACGAGAAAAAATCCCCAAAACCGAAAAAAAAACACAAGAACCCCCAAAAACTAAAAAGCGCTCAAAACAAAAAAAAATCCAAAAACGAAAAAAATGCCAAAACTGTATTTTATATAGGCTAAGGTTCGTATTGAATTACATATCTAGTGTCCGTACGGAACCGTCGGTGCGCGGGTCAATGTCGCACTTCACTGAATTTATTTTTAACAACAAAGGAAATTTTTTGAATGTCTTATATACATTTTTACTCGCTTTCAACTAATTATCTACATATTTTGAATATACATATCGTCACCTAAAATCCAAAAGGCCGTAACAACCAAAAAATTCAAAATAGACTTTTTTGATTGATTATGATGTGATTAACCAAAATACATATTTTCCTAAAATTTTACTCAAATATGTTCAAAAATACTGATTTTATTCATTATTTAATTTGGCACCTAACATATAAATAGTATTAAATTTATGAAGTTTTTTGCTTCTCCTGTAAAATAGTAAAAAGTGTACTTACGGCCTTTTTACATTTTAGATGACGATATGTATGTTACATTAGACCGACGCACGTTGTATGGAAGTGAAATACGCGACTTTGTTACCCCTTTCAAATCAAAGATTGGTCATTTTAATGAGGACTGCTAAAGCATTTGATGACCGTTCATGAGCTGGACCGTGTCTAAAAAATTTATATTTTTGAAGTTTTGTGCATATTTTCGTATTGTGTCCCAAAACAACATATTATAAAAAAGGACATCCATCATCTTTTGTAATTTTCAAAAATATTATTTGTGAATTCTCAAATGGTTTTTGAAAGTATGTTCATACTGTGTGGTTGAAGTCTACTGATGATTTCTCAAAGCACCAATGAAATGCATATAAACAATGCTTAACCACCAGCAAATAAATTAAAATTTGTATCAATTATTTGATTGTTTTGCATCTTTTTTTCTGTTAATTTTATAATACATAAAAATGTAATTGAATATACTATACATATTTTTTCAAACACATACTTTGCTTTAAGCAATCCATAAATAAAAATTTCATTTTTCAGGATGACGTCACTGCTGCTCCCAAAAATTATTCCGTAACAATCTCTTTGCTGTTGTTTTAAAATTCAATGTTAGGAAACAAAGAACTTCGATTGTACAGGTAGTTGTTCTATGCTAAAATTCCATAAATTCACAAAATAACTTATAATTTGTAGATCGAAAACCATTTAAAACGTCAGTGAAGTCAGCGCTTCTTTTTACTAACGCCAGCACCGATTATTATTAATTGTCTTTTTGTTAAGCGGAAAATTGTTTGTTAAAAATCAAATTTATAAAAAAGAAAACCAAGTTCTGCGATAATTTCAAAACTTAAAAAATTTCAATTCGAAACTGAACGTCAACGATCAAATCACAAAATGAACTAAACTTAAGCATTCTTTTGGATACAATATTTAACAGATTGTAAAAATTAAAAAAAAAACAACTTTAAATTGAATTCTCAACACGAGTTTGTAAAAAAAAGACGAGAGAAAAAAATATTATATGTATGTAAAAGTTAGCAACCTACCAAAGTATGCAATATTGTTTCGGTAGACGACTGACGACTAATGGTTTGACTGATTGACAGAACAATAAATTTAATACACTTGCACTAATGTATCGTTACTACGAAATAGTAGCGAAGAGCAGAATAAGTGTAATTGTTTTGTTTTTTTTTTTTTGCAAATTTATTTGGTTGCTGTTGATTGATTCGTTTTTGTTGTTTCACTGCTATTTTGGTTTTTAAATGGCCGTAAATATTTATGCACATTTACGCTAATTAAGCAAAGCGCTCCTTTCAACAATTCTCATCTTTAACAATAACATGATTATGATAACAATACTAGAGTAACCAATTGTATTTGGATTTTAAAATTGTTCGATTGATTGTAATTCAAATAATTTTTTGTCTAACTTTCCGCCTGAGTATGCTTATACTCAGGCTATGGATATTTAATCGGACAAAAAAATATACGCATGATACTCGGGATATTTATTCATCATTCGCCACCGTGTACATACATGCATTTATGTATATAAAATGGAATGGAAAATGTGTGGGTGTGCATGTGTGTGTCTGTTTGAAAACATGCTTAATGTGTGTGTATAAATAAAATAGCCCTGTGTATACGCATGTGTAGCCGATTAATAGTCAGGGTATTTTTATACTCATGCGTGAGTTTCGCTCATACATTCTATAAATTTTAGTTGTAGTTGTTTGTGCTACTTAATTTAAAAAATGTGTAGAAACAAAGTTGTTGGATGTTTATACATAGTTATGCGTATTCGGTTTAAAATTAATGCATGTGTTTTTATTTTTAGCTGTACGAATTCATAGCTGTTAGACGGGAAATACTCAAAGAGTACTTAAAACAATACTTTTATGATTCTCTGTTACACATAACTATTCTTCTTCTTCTTAATGTTTTATTGGTCTGTTGAAAATAAGTGAAGTCAAGGAAAATTCAAGTTTTTATAAAAATTAGTTTACGAAATGAATTTGAAAGGCTCGGGGGAAAGGGAAAGAAAATTTTTGACATAACCAATAAAAAAAATAGCTAATCGAACAATTAATTGAGTGGATACTCTAGACAATACATAATCAGCCTTCTAATACTACCCTCCACAATGGACCGATCGACAAGTCTACCGTATGATGGCGACACTCCTAAAAAATACACAAAACAAAAAAAAAATATAAAAATAAAAAAACTACCTTCTAAATTAAGGAAAAATGTGACTTAGATTTACGTCAGGTTTCAATGTGTGTGTTTGCAATAGCAATCGCGAACTAATTGTTGCTGCTACGCTGAAATGACAATAGGGGTATTCACGGGGAACAATAAAATTATATATACATACATTTTATGAAGAATGAAAATTAATAACTCGTCTGCTGAAATGCAAAACCACGTAAAAACAAAAAAAAAAAAAATAATTCAAAATTACATTTTAAATTAATTATTGGGTATTACAACCAAAAACATGTCCTTGCAAAATTTTCAAACCTTTATCATATCAAATGAATATATAAAAAAACTTCACTTCAGTCACTTGAATATTTTTGTTTAGTTTTTTTCTCTTTAAAAGTGTAGTTTGATTTTACATTATCTATAATCCGATATGCTTCGCTACTCCCACTTTAATAAAATTAAATAGTAATATTTAATTATATTAATCAATTTTTGAAACAGGTTCCCAGTTCGTTTTTCAAAACTTTATTAAAAATTAAAAGTTTTCAAAGCTAATAAATATCTGGTTTACAATTTCTGTGTCGTTACGCATCATTGGCACTCAGAAGGTTTAATTTTCAGCAAACTACTGAATGAGAGAGATAAAAATTGTTTGTTGGAATTGATTTTTGGCCAATCATAACGAGTTTTATTTACTCTACAAAATGCATAAAAAAGGAAAATGATACACACAAAAAAATAAAAAATTGCAAGGTTGTAACGACGAACTCTGAAGTATGGCTTTGTATCAGTGCTTTGAAAGTCTGAGTCTTATTTCAAGGAGAATTATATTTGGATAATTTAGATAGTAATTTTTTTGGGTTGAAACTTCTGGATTTGAAAAAAAAACACAATTCTTCATTTTAGTTATTCTTATCTATTCTCTATCTTATCTATATTCTATTCTATTCTATTCTGTTCTATTCTATTCTATTCTATTCTATTCTATTCTATTCTATTCTATTCTATTCTATTCTATTCTATTCTATTCTATTCTATTCTATTCTATTCTATTCTATTCTATTCTATTCTATTCTATTCTATTCTATTCTATTCTATTCTATTCTATTCTATTCTATTCTATTCTATTCTATTCTATTCTATTCTATTCTATTCTATTCTATTCTATTCTATTCTATTCTATTCTATTCTATTCTATTCTATTCTATTCTATTCTATTCTATTCTATTCTATTCTATTCTATTCTATTCTATTCTATTCTATTCTATTCTATTCTATTCTATTCTATTCTATTCTATTCTATTCTATTCTATTCTATTCTATTCTATTCTATTCTATTCTATTCTATTCTATTCTATTCTATTCTATTCTATTCTATTCTATTCTATTCTATTCTATTCTATTCTATTCTATTCTATTCTATTCTATTCTATTCTATTCTATTCTATTCTACTATATATTCTATTCTATTCTATTCTATTCTATTCTATTCTATTCTATTCTATTCTATTCTACTATATATTCTATTCTACTATATATTCTATTCTACTATATATTCTATTCTACTATATATTCTATTCTATTCTATACCAATCTCTTCCGATCGACATTTGTGGAGTAGTGTAATTGTTAATCCAACCAATGTGTTTGTCAACCAAATTGGACGTGAGATGACGGAAATCAATTGCAATTTTAGTGTTCACTAGCTACACCCGGTGTGCTTCGTTACTCTTATCGTGTTATCGAATGATGTAAATATTTTGTAAATAAACCGAAAACTCGGATTTTTTTAATGCAACAATTCAATAACAAAATTTTCATATTGGATCATTATTAACATAGGTTTTTTGTAAATATCTTCGAAATTACATAACCGATTTAAGAGTTTGATATCTCGTTTTGAAAAATATGACAACAGCTTTCAAAAAATAAAAATAAAAAATAAGCAAAAAAAAAAAAAATTAATATATACGACATTGGTGGTGCAATATGAAAAATAGATTTTGCCACGCCCCTCCGCCCCCAGACCGAAAATCAAAAATTAGACTTCAAAGTGTCGTCCGCCTGAATATTCTGAAGATTCCCTGAAAAATTCATCAAAATCGGCACAGACGTTTTGGAGTCCATGCGTTACATACATACATACACACATCCTCTTTTATATACATATATAGATATAGATTTCTGGCAAGCTTGAAACTGCTGGAGCTAAATTATCTATAATGCATTATACGCATTCACCGCTTCGTAGCCAACTACTTAGCACCTGATATTCAAATACAAAATCATGTATCAGTATTGCCGCCATCAAGTATTTCGCATTTATAGAAATTAAATTACTCTCTTAAAATGTACTTTTTCCACTGCTAAAGTCACGCCGGTTAATGAGACTCTTTAGGCTTTACAGTCTTACAAGTGATGGCAACAACAATCGGGTTTGAAGGACCATTAAAATAGAATTTTTTTTTTATTTTTACAGTATTTTATTTCTCTTTCTAATTTAATTGTAAACTTGTTATTAAAAGTTACATATACATACAATTTACAATCAAAAGTGAAACTGAACAATTAAAAGTTTTTTATTCAATCTTTCTATATTCATTAAATCATTTAATTTCTTTTTTTACGTTCAATTGCCAAACCCAGGTATAACGTGACGTCTTATGTCATTGCAATAGAAATGGATTTCTTACTTTTATTACCATATTTGTTATAAAAAAGAAATATTAAATATTATTAATATTTTTATATATTTAAGTGGATATTTTCATTTGTAAAAATAACTTTTCCATGATTTTATTGCGATCATAAATTCGAAATGATGAATGACTGACGTAAACTATTCATGTTTTCTTTTTTAACAATGAACTAAAAAGGCCAGATAAAATACTTGAATAATTAAGCTGAATTATTTTTTTTTGGTGGCGAAGACGAACACCGACAAAAATATTCCGCATTTTAACGAAAACAAAGTGCTGTTTCTTTCTTTCATCAACACAATGATCAAGTCAGTGATTTAAAGTTCGAATTGCTTCATCACGCACCGTTATTGGTCGAATTATTTAATATTTCGGTGGTAAAAGATGTTCCCACAACGAAAAGGTGGAATCTGCATAGCTGGGCAGTTTTTAGTACTATAAACAGGATAGCGAGCTATTGAAAAATTTAAAAAAATTTCCCAAATTTGTTGTGTATTATTTGTTGGGTAGTCTAACCCTCGTATACCATAGAATCGATCGCTTTTAAAAATAACTTTCATATCTTCGATTCAAATTATAAAAGAAGAAATGTGTTAATATTTCGTTAATTGTTGAAATCCTATTGAAAAGCTTGAAAAAAATCATAAACTCTAAAAATAGCAAATTTAACCAAATTTTATGTGCTTATTTATTAGCATTTATCCTAAAAACGTTTAACACGTCGCAAGATACGAGTAATTGTGAAAATGTAGATAGCTTATTTACACTTGATTTAAAAGTTTAAAAGTATTTGATAGATCGAATGACGTTATTTTTACTTATACGATAATTAAATTAAATAAAACAATTTTATTGCCTGATAAGCACGAGTATGTTATTTGATTAAAAAAAATAAAATAAAAAATCACACTCACGGAATCCTGCTACAAGATGATCCCTGCAAATTATGCGAATAGTACATATATGTATGTAAGGACTACTCCATAAGGGACCAGGACTAGTCCAAAACATAACATTGCTATGTCCTAGTAATGGGCTAAAAATTTGATCCAAATTTGCATTACACCGCACAGCCCCCCATAACTACCCCATATGGAATAGCTATAGACTACTCGCATACAATGTGTAGGTGCCTAAGAAGAACGATTATAATCGTTTAAACACTAACACTTATCGTGCAGCATTGAATATTTGTGTTAAAACGATATAATCCATATCTGAATTACATGGGATGTGGTTTAAATAATCGTACATATACGAACACGTTTTTTTTTGACAAATTATAATTAGAAACGCATACTTGTACTACAATTTCAGGTTTCATTCAAATATCTGAATTCGGGTGAAGGTATTTATTTATTGAATGATTGAAAGATTACATAACGTTGTCCGCTTAGTGGTTTCAAAACCGCCAGTCTGGCAAGGCTGTCAGCTGTTAAATATGTGTCATTTGAAGTATGACTTATTTGGCGAATATGGATCGTTTAACACTTAAAAATAGTTAAAACTTACTACAAAAGTGACGGGCTGATAATGGTCCTCATAATCGACCTACTGTGCAAGGAATTGGCAAGATTATAAAGAAATTTTAAGTAATTGGAAACGTTACAGATGTGGTCAGGCCTGTGCATCGGGTTACTGAAAAATTCAAACCGATGCCAAGCTGATGTTTTTGATAAAAAAAATTTTTGTCGTTTTTTGCAGAAAAATGTGGGTTAATTATTTCTCTATTATTAAAAAGTATTGCGAGAATACCAGCCCCATACTTTTCGCTATTCAAAGGGTGATACTATGAGAAATATTACAAAGATTTTTTTTTAAGTTTTCGTTATTGAAGAAGCCAGATCGTTTCGAAGTATACCCATTTTTGTTACTGTTATGAAATGTAAGGCATTTTTTTTTTCAAATTCCAAAGCTGAAACCAAAAAATTTATCATGGTATCTTAAGATATGATATATTTTTAATTATTTCCAAAAATACTATCCACACCCAGCGAAAGATAAGCCAAAGTACAACAAAAATACTGACAAAATACAATTTTTGGAATTTTGTGAAATTTTTTTTTGGGAATTGCCGGAAATTCAAAAGTAAATTCAATTTGTTTTTACTTTTTGTGTATTAAAAATTCCAGACTTAAGATCCGTGGCACCTATTCAAGTGTTGTACGAAATTTTATAACAATCGGACGGCTCGTTTAGAAACTGCAGATTTATTTCCATTTTTTTTTTTACCGAAATCCCCCACTATGCGACATTAGAAACGAACAAGATCATTAAGAACGGTAGAAACCGTTTTTTTTCTAATTTGAAATGTTAATGGCTAGAATATCATGCCATAACCGCCAAAAAAGATTAAGCGACATAATTTTCGAACCTAATTTTTTTTTTACCAAAATCGATTATTAGCGAAAAAACTAAGTCCAAAAAATGTGTCGGTTACGTTTTTTTTTGGCAGTTATGGCGCCAAATATATATGTATATTGCCGGGGTAAATCATTCAAATAGGAGCGTCCTCCAGAAACTGCAATTTAACCTAAACTTTCGAAGAAGGAGTCCTGAAACTTTCTCCCAGAGTATAGTTGGTCTCAACCAGTCACTTAAGTATTGTGTAGTTTCCACCAAGTCAAATAAACTCACTGAGTTGAGTTTTATATGGTGCTCCAACAGGGCAAGTCTTCCAAATATGCGTCAAATATTTCAAGGTTAAGTCATCTAAATCATATCTCTTATATATTTTTTTTTTGCTTCCAATGTCAAATGTTCCAAACTGTAACTCGGTACAATTATTCGTAACCGGCACTTAAGCCAGACAACAAATATAAGCCTGATTCTATTTAAGAAATAATTACAACAACGTAAGAGTTGTTCTCCAGCCCAGAGATATTTTAGGACTGGAAGCTGTCATAAGAAATTTTTCTCGATTAAATAAAGGGTTTGCCATTATTTAGAACCAAAACTTATAGACGTTTTTTTTAGGATTATGTAAAGTTTAGTAATGCATATTATTATGATGAATTAAGAACATAAATCAATAAAATATTATATATATTTTTTTATCATCTTACATGCTTATTATATTGCTTCTAAATATGTATTTGCAGATACAAATTCTCTGATTTTTCATTTTTTATTTTCTTCATGTGTCTTATTCACTTTATGTATATTATTTATAATTGCGTTAATTAAATATTTTTATTGTTTTTTGTTTAATAATTTTGCTCTCTTGTTTATTTTATTTTTGTTTCCGTTTAAATTTCAGAGGTTAAGTACAATGACATATTTAGACTCAGTTAAAACAAAAAAATATGTAGTATGTAAATGTGAGATTTATATATATATATTTTTTTTTAGTTTTTGTCAAAAGGGTGTTAATTGAACTGCGCGTGAAATTAATTGCGGTATTTATTTTTTAATAAATATATTTTTTCACATTTTCTGGCTGGTTTAAGTTTATATGGCTTTTAATATATATATATATATTTTGCAAAATTTTATTGATTTTTTCGCCTTTGTGCTGATTTATTCCGTTTGATTTATTATTTTATATTTTATTACTCGTATTTTATTTTACTTGGAAACGCGCGGTACGCGGCGTTTAACAACAAAATAAATAAACGTGTGTATGGCATCACTTTTTGTATGTGAATAATGATCGCGTATGCATAAAAGATCATTAGAGCTAAGTCCGTAGAATAAAAATATTGTGTAAGTTATTTTGAAATTGATTTTTGCATACTTGGTTGGATGAAATTTTCTTTTGAGCGCAAACGGACCAGAAATAAAAACAAACACACATATGTACATATGTATGTATATGACTCAAATTTGAGTCAAAGCAATTGTGAGAGTAAAATAAAAAAAAAATAAAAATAAAAAATAGAACTAAGATAAATCAATTTTATTTAAAATTAAAAAAAAAAAATGTTTTATATTATTTAGCATTTTTGCGGTGAAGCAAAAGTAGAAAAAAAAACAGATACGAATAACCTCATATGCAACAAGGACATATAATAATTATATTTTAATGTTTTTTTTTTATACTTTAACCCATATACTCTCATCGTACACGTTTGGAAACCGTTGGTGTTATGTAATCACGTAATCACATAATAAATTTTTTCTATACCCATCCTCATTGCTATAAGAAGTCTAATTTCAGTATAAAACATAAAAATTTGCGGGTAAGTGGAAACTATTCAATTTCTGTGCAGAAAGAACGTCATAAGACAAAAGCGCTGACTTCCTAAACGCAGCTTGCAATACAACACTGCAAAGAAATTCGTTTACAAGGCAAAGCAATCATTTATGGCAACACTGGTTTGTCAATTAATGCAATGATATTTTAGTACATTTGCTTAAATGTTTTTTTTTTTTTTTTGTTAATTTGAATTTAACAATTTATAAATTTCAACTTTATTTAAATTGATATTCTGGCTCGTGGCTCAAACGCACGAGCAGCTTCTTTCTATTACGGTTCTATATTTATCAATAGCCCAATTCACAGTACTGTGCAAATGGTCTTGCATCGCAGCATGCTCAAAATGGTATAGTATATTGATACTCACCTCTAAGAATTGTTAAGTGGTGAGTGATATCAATATACAATACCATTTTACACATGCAACGATGCAAGACCATTTGCACAAATTTGTGAATAATAGATATAATTGTAAATGATTTGTGTACAATCTTAAATATTTTAAGGCACTTTTAATACAACAAATTTATAAAGTTCAAATTATTATATGATTACAAAAAGTCTCAAGTTTCTATCTCATAACATTCCCGAGATATCATCAATAAACTTTGAAGGCGTTTATCTCAAAACTGTCTTTTTTGACTTAGCGTGTTTTAGAATGGAACCTTCGATATACTCGTATTAGTGTTTGTTCATAACTTATAGTTTTTCTTTGCTTACTTTTACTACTAAAGTAATTTATTGTTCCAAAATGAAAAAAGAAATCTTATAAATGATCTAGAGGAAGCTATTGAATATATTTTTAATATATCATCTCCTAAAATCCAAAAGGCCGTAACTGACAAAAATTCAAAATTGAAATTTTGATTGATAATGATGTAAATAACAAAGGCACACCTTCCCTGAAAATTTTACACGATTTTATTAACGGAATTCAAAAAGCCGTAACTACATTGCGAATTCAAAATGAGCAAGCCAAAAATCAGTCACTACACTTTTAAATAAAAAAAATTACAACAAAGGTAGCATCCATGTTACTTTGAAATATGTACATATTTGAGGTATTCAAATGATAGCCATAAAGGTCATATCTGTAGTTTTCATGAATAACAACCTATGTTATATATTTTTCATTTCGAGTTTATGATGTCAAATTGTTTTATTTTAAATGCTTTTTAAAAAGGCCTAAAACAACAAGACAATAAGCTTCAAAAATAACTTTTTTTTTGGCTCTACTTAAAATTTTTGGTTTTTGGAAATACCCTGTTATTGACAAAGGTATTTTACTGAAATTAGTTGTTAAATAAATTGCGGAAAAGACTTTATAAGTAAATTAGTACAATACAAAAACATGTAACAAAAAAAAAAAAAAAAAAAAAATAACAATTTTATTTTTGGTTTGTTTATTATTTATTTTTAATTAAAAAAAAATATATAAATAAATAAGTATTTAATTTAAAAACAAGACAAAACGAAGAGGCGCCAATGAAATCTTGCCAAATTATTTTGTTACAACTCATGTGCAAAGACCACGATGCAACATAAAAACCGATATACATATATACATACATACACACATATGTATGTATATACTAGTATATTTCATTACCTTAATATAGAAAGGCCCTAACTCATAATTTTTTGATATCGAGATTTATTAATTTTTCGAAACATTATATGCTCTTTTATTGAAATATACAAACAACTCGATCTAAAAAAATAACGAGTTAGGGCCTTTCTATATTAAAGTAACGATATGTATGTATGTATGTATGTATTTATGTCTAATTTTTCTTCTTCGACAGTTTAACAGACCAAATCCAATATAATTACAGCTTCTCGACTATTGAATTATTATATGAATTATTTCGATGATATATATCAAATACATAGAAAAACAAAGTAGAAGACATGTTCCGAATTTGTGTAAAACAAAACATGTTGCAAAACTAAAACCTCCAGACCTCATATAGAGTGTAAAAAAAAAGGATAAAACTTATTTTATTTTAAATAGGTATTTACTGGATCAAGCATGACCCAATGTAGGGTACAAATTTTAATTTTCCCACAGACAATAAAACATCAACAATTTACAAAATTTTATTTTGTAAGCAAAACAAAAAAAGCTGAGGAATAAAACACTACATACATACGTCCATACATATGTTATGTATGCATATTACATTTACATATGTATATATGTACATACATATATTTATATTTAAATGAACTATTCGCGTCATTTGAACAAAAGCAAAAAAAAAAAAAAATAATAATAAATTGTATAAACCAGTAGTCTCAGCAATTCATTTCTAATCTTCAAGTCCAAGATGGGTACGCGAGTTGTACGGGGGTGTGTGAAAATCATTGCGATTTAAAAACGCTTCAGTTACAATCAAAACTAAACGAAAAGCCCTTAAAATGGCTTTTTAGTGATCCTGGTATTAGGTAGACTGGCTCTTGGGAGTTCAGTCGGAATGGAACGTTTGTTTCTTGAAGGCGGACCGGACAGCGCGTTGTGCGTGCAAGAGTTTTACAACAATGGTGAGCCAGCAGCTATAGCACATAAAAGATTCGACGTTTTGCATTGAACTAATTTTGACAAAATTTTAGTTGTGTTAGTATGGAAATTTCGACCAATATGGAATGCCTTTATTCGCTCCCACATTTAAGAGAATTATTTCTTTTGGCAAGCCTTAATTTTTAAAGACTTTAAACATCAAACAACTTTGTCAGAAAAAAGTGGTTTCAAAAAAAAAAAAAAAAAAAAAAAAAAAAAAATGTGAAAGCACTTTGACTGAATTGACTTCTCTATCACTATCCCTTCCCTATCACCATCTCTCACTATCTTCTCTTAAATTCACAGGTAGCACAAACGGATCATTGTATTGGACGCAAGTGAACTGGATTCTAAATTTCACCCTTTCTTACCAGCAGCCTGCTAACATAACCTAACCTAACCTTGACTGAATAGAACACATATACATACATAATATGTATGTATGTATGTATATGTATTTAGTTTTTATGAAGCTTAATTTCTCCTTAAGACTTGAACAAATTTCTTCTATATGTAAAAAAATCAAATAATACAAATATATTATTTTTTTTTTAATTTTCTTTATTGAAATAAAGTTGTCTCAAAAAGATTTTTGTACTTTCACATACAGAAAATGATAATTTCGAGCATTAAATTTAAACTGGTTTCATGCCGAGCAAATTCTTCGTTTTCTTCATTTTCTGAAGAACCTAATTACGGATCGAATTTGATTTCTGGGACGGGCCTGATAAGTATGTTTGTATTTATGTATGCATGGGTATCTATATATATATTAGATACATATGTATGTATATGTATGTATGTACAAAAATAGTACATATGTACATATCGAGCCTTATTTTCGATTTTATCGTAAGCGACATGTTATCGAAAATTGACTTTTTTTATTGAAATTAAAATTTTATGGGCCTACCCATAGTTTAAAATTATCAGAATGCCAAAATTGTTGATAACTTTCAAGATACGGGCTATAAAATTTTATCGTAAGCGATATTTTACGTACAAAAACCAATTTGAAAATTTAAAAAAAACCTTCTCCTGAAAAATTTAATTTTTGTCGCTTACGATAAAATCGAAAATAAGGCTCGATATACATATTTAAACATTATTCATAAAATAATATGGCAGCCCTGAATGTGACCCTTGTTCGTTTATGTTTATTATTGTTCTCTTTCACAACTGTCCTAAACACTTGTGACGATCTGTATATTTTGTGTGTGTGCGTGCGTCGGTGTACGTGTAGTATGTGTACTTGCACAAAAGTGAATAATGGCTACGTTTAAAAAAAAAATTATTTTAAATTTAGCATAAAGTAATAATTTTGCATAATAACGAGATCTATTTTTAGTAACTTGTGTATTTTTCTTTTTATTATTGTAAACAGAAATTTTTTTAATTGAATAAACGATTTAAAAATAAAACAGTCCAACAAGCATCAGCATTCCCACACACACACGCACACACCCACATTTGATTGCAAGTAGTAACTAACGGCTTATGTATGTAGGTATTTGCTGTCCAGCGAAAGTACTCCCAATTACACTTTAATCACGAAAGTAATAATTGATTGTGTGAATTAACTTACAATAGTGACTGCAAGCGATTAAGGGGAAATTATTTATGTATATACATATGTATATGACATTCTGGTATAGGTACATTATGTAATTTTGCAAGTGCTAATTAAATCGTTCAACGATTATGTTTTAATAATGCATATCTTAAGAAGTTTTATTAATTAATATGATTTAAAGCTACAAATTTTAATTATAAAAATTTTATTTTGGACATTTCACAATAAAAGTTGATTTGGTATTTAGTATGAAATTTAACTTGGTTCATGGCACTTTTTCATATTATTTCTGTGGCAAAATAGAAAAAGTGCTTAAGTCGAGATAAGCTGATTTTGAGTTAATGGTACCTTCGTAATCTTCATATTCAAAATCTCAATCTATTTGTGTGAATTTTCAGTAAGTTATAGTACTATGACTTGCGACTTATGTTTTTTAGACTTTTAATCTCATATGGAATAATAGCTTAAGTTGGGTTATACTTTGGTGTATTTCAACTTCAACGTTTTAGTTATAGTGTGCAGAACCATGTTTGCTTAAAAAAATAAAGGTTAACAGATAATTTCCCAATTTATATCTAAAAGAAATAAATTTCTAAAAATCGACTTGAAAGCTTAAAAGTGCTCTCCTACAAAACAGTAAAATATGACTTAAGCACTTTTTCCTTATTGCCACAGATTTGATGATATATAAATAACGTATTAGCAAACTTATACATTTTAAATTCAATAAAACAACACAAACTTACTACTCACCTTTTATATTGAAAAAGTTTTAAGTCTTAAAATTTGTTGATTTAAAATTTATTGTCTGAAAGCAAGAAAATATTAATTGTTAGTTATTTGCTTAGAAATTTGATAAGTTTGCAAATAATAAATACATATGCGCATCTTTTAAAATGTATTTATATTTAATAAAAATCAACAAAGCGATATTAAAACAATATATCGCCACCTAAACTGTAAAACTCCCGGTCAAAATATATTAAAAAAAAAACGGGAAATTGTTTATTTTTGATTTGTATAATACGGATTAGTCTTTAACCAGAGTTGTTACTCTTTTGCATTTCTGGTAGCGATATGCACATTGTATAGATATTAAGCATTAGTTAAATATAAATGTTAAGGATTAACAAAAGTTGTTTCTTTGGAAAGCACAATGCAGGGCAAAATACTTAAGAAAAAAATCTGATAGCTTTATTTTTAACTTTTTTTATATATTCTTAGAAAGTGTAAAATAACAAAAAGATTGGAGCACAATTCTTTAAAAAATATTGTATAAAGTGCCGCCTATTTGACTCGAATTTTTCGAAAATAAGTGTCGCAAAACTGTCAAAAGATTGTTTTAGCTTGTAGCAACACTAGCCAACCACACCAGCTGTTGTGTTAGATTGCAAGTTTTGTTTTGTGTATGTACGTTTCCTTGCAAAACATGGTTTGTTTTTAAAAAAAAGGGTGTTCACATATTAGTTAACGCTCCGGGAGGGCGGATTGAGGATTTGTTACGGTGGGGTTTCGTACATGTGAATGCCTACTTGATAAAATAAAAAACTAAAAAAATTAAATTTTAGTAACATGGGTCGTAGAGTGGCTCACAAAGGGAACCACTCATTGATGGCGCATATGAAAAAACATTGATGGTATTCATCGAACTCTATATTGAAACTGCAAGTAAATTATAATTATAACATTTACCATAATTGGCATTCATTTTATTTAAAGAAATTTTCTTCTAAATTGTAATATCAGAAAACAATTTTTTACAAAATATGAAGAAATATTTTTGTCACTACTGTATAATTTTTATTGTTAACTCAAATTCGTTAAGCATTAAAAGAAAAACAAATAGAGTTTAAATATAATAGATTTTTACTTAAATATAATTATAAAGAATAACCTTGCAGCTACTTTTGTTTATTATATCTACATTGCGCGTTTTAAAACAATCTCTTTCATGCTTTTAAATCAATTGAAAAATAAATATTTAAAGCATTTTGGCAAAAAATTTTAATAAATGCATAGATACATAAAAACATACATACATAACATACATACATATTATATACATACAAGCAAATAGTAGACATGGGTGCTGATGAAGTGCGTGGTGGAACAGAAAATTCGCCATTAACCCAACTGGTCTAATATAACAACTCACCTTGTTCTCTTTAGAAAATCACATTAATTGATTAAAAAAAATATATATTTTATTTAAACAAAAAAAAAATATTTGTTGTTGGTTTAGCACTTTTAGGGCCATTATTACAACTTAAAGTTAGTTAAAAGTACGATTTTATCGGACGTATAAAAAGCTTTCCATTATTGCAAATTGCATTTAACTTACTAGGTAGGTTAGACTTGCTTGTTATTTATCGCTCACTTTAGGTTAAAGTAAAATTTTGCAAATGATAAAGTTTTTATACGTCTGATAAATCCTACTTTTAACTAACTTTGAGTTGTAATAATGGCCCTTAGATGTATTTCGTTACTGCTAAGCAACATATCAGTCAGCTTTGGCACCAGGTGCAAGTCTAAAATAGTGCAAAACCGAGTGAAACAGTGCAAAAAATTTAAGTATATGTTTTTTTTTTTATTATTTTTTGGTAAGCTTTACATTTAAAGTTGAAATATAAAAGGAGATAATTTTTTACTAATTCAAAAATAGTTAGGTAAATATATACATACAGATGTACATATTTATATCGCTTATTTACTTCAACACAAAATCATTGCCACCTTCCTCTTTAAATTGTGTAAAAATTTCATAAAATATTTATTTAAACCAGCCGTTTGAGAAGAATGTCCTCAACCTCAAAATTTCACGAAAATTTTTTAATTTCGTTTGCTTGGAAATTTTTCACTTTGCGGCTACCTACTAAGCGCTATCTAAACGGTGTTAAGAATCATTTCTAGGAAGTTGATATGTTCTAGAAAGTTGTTTATTGAGATCTTAGGTACATTCTTGTAATGGATTGTTCCCTTGAATTTTGAACGGTTGGCTACCTATGGACCTTAACAGAGGGAAAAAAGTACAAAAAAAATCGATTTTTTTAAATTTTTTTTTTCGATTTTGATCTTGACGATGAAGTTTTCTTGATTGTATATGTTCACAATTGTTGTTCTTTATGGCAAGAGCTACATTTTTGCCTCAGAGTAAATCAAAATTCCGATCGGTTTGCAAGATATGAGCCTGAGAAAATGCAAAAATGACATCGAGACCCTAAATTTTTGGGACCCATAAAAAAGTTCATGACTAGGAGCAAAACTGGGAGACACAGGCCTTTTTTTTGCCTTTTATCACGTAGTGGTGTCCGTATATGGTTATACATATTTCTATAACTTAAAATATTACACACAGTGTAGTTTTAATTTGCTATAATAGCATAGTTAGGTATAGTCCGAAACAGAGTCGGCGAATTTTTACTGTCCCTCTTTCAACCTAACCTAACTTAACGCCACTCATTGTCTAATTTTTGATAATCTAGCTCAATGACTGTGCAAATTTTGGGTCTACTACAACAAATTTAATTTTTCTGTAGAAAAAGTTTCTCGTTTTTATTTTTAAATAAAAAATAACTAATTTTGTTTAAAAAATCAACTTTTATGTAAATAAACTTTAACTAAAGTTAGTTAAAAGTCCAAGCGAATATGAAAGGAGCACCAAATGACATTTTATAGATTTTACATCCAATGATATTAATACTCAATTACTATTGCGCTATAATAGGTGATAAAATATTATGGCTCCCTACTTGGAAATATAGTTGAAAATCATGAAGTTTACATTGCCTTAAAACAACTGAGGATGAAATGGAACCCAATATTTCTTAGCAAATCTTATACATATTTTGGCCCTTATTACAGATTTTATTGATTTTAAACTTATGTAAGTCAATATTGAATTGTTTTTATGTATCTTTATAATAAACTTTGTTAGAGACATTGGGGTTTCACGCAAGTACGAAGTTTCGTTTGCAGAATTTTGTAGCATATACAACTCGAATTTGTCCTAGGTCATATTATGCTGTTATCGCTTTTAAACACAGAAATATAAATGCCGTTAAAGTCAAATAGTGCAAAATTACGCAAAAAATTTTTGGTGCAAAAATAGTGCAAAGAATTTGAAATAGTACAAATTTTGCACTATTACACAGAAAGTGGCAACGCTGATATCATTAGACTTCAACCACAATTTAAAAAAGCTTAAAAAACCCCAATGCTTATAGAAAAACTCTCAACAGATTATTGAGAAGTAGAAAACTACAATCATAGTGGGCCAAGAAACTTTGTCAAGAAAAAACAACAAATAATATTATTCAGTATGTGCTGCTTAGCAGCAACGAAATGCATCTATCTAGGCGTGCTAAGCCAACAACAAACGATTTTTTTCTTTTTAGTTATGAGATCCAAATTAAGAATTTTTGAAGATTTCAGACGCTTGGAGTTATCGAGTGACTAGATAATAGAAGTTGCTTATAAGCAACTTTGGCCCGTTGAAGAAGTATGTTGTGGCATTAGATCAAACTTTTATTTTTAATTTATTCCTCAATAATCTTTTGTACTATAATAATTAAATAAGGTATGAACATAGGTGAACGCCACATTTCACACATTTTTATAGGGATGTTGCTGTCTTGCCGACGCGGCATCGACATTTTTCTCCCTATATCAACTAATGAAAACTTTTATCATATACCTTCGAAATCGGTGGATTTCATATTAACTTTTACATTTCGAAAGGGTTAAATTAATTACTTTTGTATTAAAGCTGTACTGTGCTCATGTATTGGTAAAAGACAAACAACATTTGACAGATAATATTTATCAGCTGATGCTTCGAGGATACCTGTATTATTGAATCATAAAATGTTTGTTGCATGTTAAATTTTCGGCTTTTTTTTAGCGATTGAACTAATCAGCCGAGTTAAGGCTAACACACACACACACACACACACATCCACTAATTAAGATATTACAAAAACGATTCGCAAATAAATTTTCATACCAAGAACTATGAAAATCAAACTTGTACAAAGATGAAAACAAAATATTCAAATTATTAGAAATGATTTAAGCAAATATATGTTTTAATTGCAAAAAGTATTTGTAACTAAATAAATTTGCGAAAAGCTCGTTTAAGAAAGAAATACATAAATGATCCAATTAAAGTGACAATAATTAATTGCTTAATATTTTAGAAAATTAAAATTAAAATTTATACCAGAGAACGGATTGAATGCCTTATTTTGTTGTTTTGAATGCAATCACAAAAAACCTGTTGTCAATCCACAACATTTAAAAAAAAAAACAACGCATGACACAATTGAAAGAGATGAGTGCGTCGAATATTATTGCTTGCATTGCTTGTTTTATATAAATGTTCACTGGTCTTGTCAAAAGCAACGAATACTCAGTGAATGGTGCGAATACTTTTTACTGTTATTGAACACAACGTAGGCTTTGAACTTTGTGCTTGTATAAAACTTAGGACGGGTTTCCATCTGTGTGTCATGTGGCACACAAGCGTAAAAAAATCGTAACCACTAATTAGTAATGAAAAACAGTTTGATTCAGGCACGTATTTATTAAGTTAAACAGTTTCATACATAACTAATAGACAATTTTATACAATCCAACATGATTGGAAACTGTTTAAATCAATAAATATATGTCTGAATCAAACAGTTTTTCACACACAAGAAATGCCAGATGTAAACTCAGCCTTACATTAGTGTTCATAAAACACGATATAGATTTGAAATGCATTTTATGTACAATTTTATATGAAGCGGTTATTTTAAATACATTTCAGATCTATTTTACTTTATCCAAATTTTAATTTTTACATTTTCTTTTTTTTCTAACACTTTAAATATCGGCATTTATTTTTTTCTAAAATTTCACCCTCACACTGCATTTTTTTATTTATAACATTAAAATCACGTAAAATAAACTTTTTATTTAAACGTGATATACAAAAGATCAGCGAATACTGAGTGAATAGTATGAAAGAAATCCATTCATTCATGCTGCATCATTTCATTTCACTGCTTGTGTTACAACGACATTGTAATAACAGAGTGCGTATGAGCAATCAACAAATCGCAACGAATTGTATCATAGCAATTACATTTGTTATTGTTGTCGAATAGATGCATGGCAAAAGCAACGAATTTATGAATTGTTAGCAAACGCGAATGGTTTCATTCTGTACTCTGGTTTATACTATCTTGAATATGTACATATATATGTGTATGTATATAGAAACATTTATAGCGAAATGAATAATTAATTTCAAATTTTTTTTATTTGTCTCCTATTTTGCAAATGCACATTTAATAATTTATTACCCATATTCATACAAAATATATTTGGTTTACAAAGCAAAAATTTGCATACAAAGTTTGTTTGATAAACTTTTTTTTTAATAATAAAATCGTTAATATTTAAGATAATTAGGAGTAATAAAAATTTTATTATTATTTATTAAGAACAAATATCATAAAACACTTGCATGTTGGTGGAAAGCTCGAAAATTTGGTCTTCTCTGATGACGCAAACAAACAAACTGATTAAAGTGCAAATCAAATGACAACTTAAGCAAGAAAATTGCTCTGCAAAACATTTTTATCATTGATGATTTTAAGCCGCATAAACTGCCTGTGCTTTTCAACAATACTCGGCTCTATACCCTAGAACCCAGGAGAAGCAAAAAAATTTTTTGCAGGAAAAAAGTTTGCAGCTTTTGGTAGGGTTTTCGGGAATAGCAAATATTTAATCGGCCCTGTTCTGTAAACCGAATTCGAGCAAAATTTCTCGTTTCCAAAAAATTAATAATGGTGCTGCAGACGTGTTTAAAATCATACAAGACAATTTTCTTTCAGATATGATATTTCAGAATATATACTCGTATATTACAAAAATTTAAAAAATATATATAAAAATTTCTATTGGCGGAGTTAGTTTTCTAAAATCGTTCCATTTCAAATTGATCGATTTACAGAACAGGAACGAATAACAAAATTTTTTTAATGAAAATGGCTTTATTGTTTTTCGTAATATTCCCCTTGATGATCAATACACTTTTGCATACGTTTAAACCATTTATCATAGCAGTTTTTCCATTCCTCTTGAGACACCTACAAAACGTGGTTTTTGACCACTTCAACTGCTTCTTCGTGTGAGAGCTCGCATTGTCATGATGAAGACTAATTCGTCTTCGGGGGTTAGTTTTCCGAATTTCTCGAAAGAGTTACGGCAAAGAAATGGTCGTGTATCACTCAGAATTGGCAATTCTACGTTGCTCAAGCGGAACAGTGGCGACATGACCCTTTCGGCCGAAGAAGGCCACCATTTGCTTCGCTGTGCTTCTTCCACGAACAAATTTTGTTGGATTCAGCTCGTCTTGGAATGCTCACACGGTCTATTGATGTTTTCTTTCCGGCTCATAAGCATATATCCATGATTCGTCACCTGTCACGATCTTATACACGTCTTTTTAATAATTTCCTTACACCACAAGGCTTTTTTTGACCTATCCAAGGACAACAATTTTTTTTTACAACTAAGTGCTCATGCAAAATCGAATGTGTTGAAGTGGAACTAATGTGCAAAGATGCCCGCCCCTATCTCACAATATATCACATGAAGATCTTGCATTATCAGTTCACGCACTGCAACAACCCATTTTGGACGACCTTCACGGAATTCGTCGGCGACGGTGCTACGACCGCAATTGAATTCACTATACCAGCGATATACTGTGGTTTTTGATGGTGCTTTATCACCATACAAAGAATTGAGTTCATCGACACATTCTTGTTGAGATAATTCACGTCGAAAGTTGTGAAAAATAGTCCAACGAAAACATTTTATTAAAATTTCCATTTTTTTTTGTCAAATTGATTTTCTGAACTTACTGTAAACAAAACACAAGAAATGAATGACTGAAACTAACACAAACGACATTTTTTCACTAATACATTTGCAATAATTTTCCATTGAATTTATGACTGCCAGTCAATTGACTGGTCATTTGACTGGTAGAGATGACCGACACATTTATCAGTTATAGTTGTTCCTCTCTAACATGTATGTTAGAGTGAAATATCTAATGTACATACGCTAAAACTTTTAAGACGTCGCATTTTATTGTAAATTATACAATTCGTTCGGTCTGTGAAATAAAATTTATACAAGTGTTAAGAAAGTTAAGGCTCAGTTAGCCGACTGTAATGTAATGTAACTGTAACGTAGAAAACAGCTGATTGATATTTTTATTTGAAAAGTATGTTACGTTACATTACATCTCTATAACCATTTTCATTACTTTTCACATAACAAAATCGATCAGCCGTTTACTGTTGCAGTTACTTTACATTAAAGTCGGCTAACTGAGCCTTTAAGAAAGTTAAGTGAAGTTAACACTGCAATAAAAAAATACTGCATAAAAAATTTAAAATATTAATTTAATTTATACATTTATGTATTTCTATTTAAAATTTTACCCCCTTATGCAAAAAAATATTTTACTTTAGCTTTAAAGTTCATAGTAGTTGATAAGCACTTTAAGGCTAACACAGCTTTATTAAAAAATCATATGCAAAAGACAACTTTAAATATTTTGTGATTTAATAATAAATACTGGTAACACCACCGTGTTCAACAACCACTTCACAGCTTATGATGTACAAAATTGAATACAATTTCATTCGGGTATTCAAATATTTTTTTTATTTTATTAAATAAATTTTTATTATCTTGAAGTAAAGCAACCTAATTTAAAAAAATGAGCTTCTGACTTAATAGGAAAACAGATTACCACGAAGTAAAAGTAAAAAAAAAGTGAAAAATTATCACAATTTGTTTTATTCGAATGAAACGAGTATTTGAATATCTAGCTTTTTTCGATTTGTTTTGATTGTATGTACATCACTAAAACATTTTTGTATAATTGTATTTATTTTAATATTTTTTTATGGATTTTGCTATGTATTTCGAAGCAGTTGGATAATTTGGTGATGTTTCCCATTACATGACAGAAATAATAAATTTAAGATAAGAGCTAGCACTTCTAGCTTCATTTTTAGATGTAACATGAAACAGTATGTGCTATATTAGTAAAAATATTTGAGGTACAAAATACACATTTTGGAAATATCAACTTAAAGTAGTCTTAACAAACGTGGGTGCCTACTTTAGAATTTTTATACAATATTTTTTTTAGAATACAACTTTACTTAACATTGCTTGGCAAAGCTTTATTAAGTTTTTTTGCATAAGACCCTTAGATATTTACAAAAAGCTGGGTGTTTTGGAGCTGGAGAAAAGTGTGAAGAAGACTTGAGTGGTATAACCTACGATATTTTATATATTAAATTGTATATATATGTACATATATATGGATATTACTTATTTCTCTATTTTCTTATAATAAAAAAACAATTGAAATAACATAAGAATTATGTTTATATATTTAAAAGTCACATTTTACCAGTTTCTATGTATACATTAACTAGTAACAGTTGACCAGTCTCTATGTAAACATTGAGTAGTCATAGTTTACCAATGCTTATGTAATCAGTGAGTGGCAAAAAAGAAGCAGAGTAAGCAGTTAAGATATATGTGTTTTAATTAAGTGAAATTAATAAGTTAGAGAGAGATAAAAAATCACACGCACACAAATGTTTTAGTCATTTTTTTCACCAAGCCACTAATAAACTAACCCGGGACTGTGACCGAAGTGTCGGCTATCGCTACTAGTCAAATGACTAGTCAATTGACTAGTAGTAGTAGTATTAGTAGTCTTTTTGTAGAGTTGTTTATGCTAAAGAATATCCAACTTTATTATGGTGCTGCCAGATTTTTGATATTGACATTAGTGTTGCCAGTTCCCAAAATATAAATAATAGAGCTCGTATGTTGCATTCTGGAATTTCGCTTGCTTTTACCAATATAAATTATCGAGTTTTTAGTTTTTAACATATACAATTATTTACAGATGCTCTTTTTGACCAGCTTCTTGTACATGTTCAAAATAAAATTTATTTTTGAAATCATTGTAGTGGCAAAAAACTGTCAGTTTGGCCACATTTTGTTTTATAAATATGTACAGACATGCATCTTAATTTCACATGAATGTACATACATATCTATATACATATGTATGTATATATTATGTACTTATGTATTTTTTTTTTCATTAAAATGTAAACTCAAATTTATGTACATTTATGGTTGGTATGGCGCATAGTGTTGTAAAAAGCGGCTACTTTTGAATACTCAGTACTACTCGATAATTTTTCAATTGGGTACTCGATACTATTCAATACTTTACCTAGGGTTTACACGTGCAAGTGCAAGTTCGAAAAACTCAATACACTCAAACTCTTTTACTAACACAACTACACTTTCGGCACTTGCAGTCTACTTCCAACTCAACTGCCAAGGAATTTTACAAGACAGTGACTTGTTTCGCTTGCAGCAAGTAAATGGAAAGTTAGCTAACAATGTTGCCCTATTAATAGTTTAGCACAAATTAACTGGATTTCAGTGTAATGTTATATGAGTTTTTACTCATTTTAAATACATTTAAAAGCTAATTTAATAATTTTTTTTCTTAAATATTCATTAATGGAGCAGTTTATTAATTTTTTAGACATAAATAACATTGAAACAATACGAATAAAGTTCAACACTATCTGGTTCCCTTAAAATTAAAATTTTTTATGTTATGGACAACTAACTCTACACTAAAAGGCAAACATGCAAGTTGCAAGACAGTCGGGCATTTGTACGAAATTTTCGTTGATAATACGTACACAGAGCTTGCATGCAAGGTACTTGCATGTGTAAACGCAGGGTTATATATGTATGTATATGGGAAGTTAAAAATTATTATATATTATTTTATTGATATTGCAATATGGAAAAACAAAGATTAAATACAAGTATATATATATAAATTAATTTATATCAAATGAAAATAAATAAGTTTGAAGATTAGTTTTTGTACATAAAAATTTTTTTAACGTACTCTTAACACTTCTAGTGCATTAATCTCTTAAATTATCTTCTAAATATTTTTTAATAAACATTTCTTTTCACAATTGATGTTATTGCTTAGTCATTGCTGAAATGTAGAAATACAATTTTACCGACATTGAAAGAATTTTAAATATTTTTCATGTTTGTGAGGACCTGACTTGCTAGTTATATTGTATCACGTGCCTTCCTTCCACTATTCTAAATGGTCACTTTTTCTATCCAATAGTATTTGTTTATGACTGAAGTAGTTCAATAATGCATTTAGTACTTGTTTTTAGTGGCTGTTTTCGTATCAAAATAATTCCTAACAGAATTGGTATTTGTTACACTAACTCCATGAGGTTCAGAGTCACATTTGTTTATATCAAACTCACAGTGTTATATAGTTCTGATGTATTTTAAAGGAAGACTTTCGCTTGAATACTACAAAATGCAACCCTGATAGTATTGAGTAGTTACTTTTGTGTATTGAGTACCGGGAAAAACTACCGGTATTGAGTACTCAGTACTCAAATACTCAATATTTTTACAACACTAATGGCGCACACGGGCATTAAAATTGTATTTCATGTATACATATATGTATTTATTAAAAATAATTTTTGTTTTTCAAATGAACAATGTCATCAACCATTTTGTTCATTCATTTAGACTGTCATTTAAGATTAAAATGAATGCTGATTGCTTGCTGTTGTTTTTGTTGGTGTCAGCGGAGGCAAGTGCAGCAGAAACAGCTCACCTGTTGCAAATTAAACAAATTCGATGAAACAAAAACAAAACTACATACAAATTTACGCGAAATGAACAACGAAATTGACAGAAACCAAATTGAATGAAATGTATTGTAAATATTTCAATTAAATACTCAATAAAATTTCATTTGTAATCGTATTTTATATTTAGTTTCATAAATATGTATACATATATTTTTATAAACATAAATCGTCAAGTCTGAAGATATTTTGTTTGTTTGTTTTTTTTGTTTGTTTTTGATATGTATGTAAAATATGTTTATTTAAAATATTTTGATTTTAATTCTTTTTACAATAACGAAAAGTGTGTTAAGAATTAATGAAAAAATATATGTACTATATGTTCATATTTAAATGTATGCGAATGTATAAAATTGATTTTATCAAATGTTGCGCAAATTTTTTGTGCGTTTGTAGATTGTTGAGTGACAGAACCAGGTGGCAACAACATTTGAGTTTTCATTGGATTCTTAATGGATGGCAAGCATTTTGAATCGGAACGAGTAATATTTTTTTTAATAACAAAACGTAATACTTATTTAAAATAATATTACCAATTAATATACATACTAGAGTTGAGCGATATTTAGAAACCTGTTACTTTTGCACAGCGATTGAAAAATCACAAATCACAACTGTGACTGAATTTATCAAGTAACAGGTTTTGGAAATATAGTTCTTTCATACAAACTGTGATTGTTCTTGCATGCTTGCTTTACAGTAAATAAAGCTACATTAATTTTTTTATACCTTCAGCCAGCTTTTGCCAAAAAAAAATCGTCAAATCGTGTCAAATCATCTTTTCGGGCCACTATGTACAACTCACATTTTTATATTTGCAGTTTTATTGTCTCTCTGCCTCTTATATTTATTTATTTTTTATTTATTCTCAATATTTAAACGGGGTTTTATTGCTAATTGCTTGTTCTTGCCGCTCTTCTTATTAGTACTTATCAAAACACCAATACTAATAAATACTTTTAAAGCAGAAGAGCTGAAATGTGTTAACCCGTGATCACAGTCACTGTTTAATTTCACTGCTGCTCTTCTTATTAGATTTTCTCAAAATAACATAACTGCTAAAAACAAAATACTGCTAAACTGTGATCACAGTCACAGTTTAAAAGAACAGCGATTTAGAAATCACGTTCATAAGGAGCAACATTTTTAAAAAATCACGCTATCGCTCATCACCCCAAAAAACTGGAAAAATCACCAAAATGAAAAAAAAAATCGCCAAAATAAAATATATAAAATAAAACAATGAAAAAAAAAATAAAAAAAAAAAATGAAAAAATTCCAAAAACCGAAAAAATCGCCCAAACGTAATATATAGACAATTATTTTAAGGCACTTGAAATTTTTAAAGTTAGTGTAATAATATGCAGGCTCCACCAATTAACACTGAAATTTAAAAGAATCTAAATTATAGGGTATCCTATCAGTTAAGAGTTAAGAGACAAACTCTTATAATTTTCAAAAATGCTATAACTAAAAAATACCAGAATTAAACAAATCGCCAAAGCAAAAAAAGCATCAAGCTACAAAAAAAAATCTCTAAGAAATAAAATGAATCCCCAAAAATCGAAAAAACCAAGGGAATTAAAAAAAAACGTTAAACTAAAAAAACCCCAAAAACCGAAAAAATACCTAATACGAAAAAAAGCGCCATAACTAGAAAAATCGCCAAAAACCGAAAAGTTTACCAGGTACTAAATTCTTTTAGAAAATTTCTACGTGAGGTGAGATATTCCATTATATAGGCTAAAGTTCATATAGTATTATATTCACACAGAAAATTAATGTGAATAGTTTTGTAATATCAATTAAAATATTTGTAATACCAATTAAAAAATTAGTTAAATTTTCACCTATAAAAAATTTGATAATCAGGGCTCTCATGAATAAAATTCCGCGTGAAATTTCTCCCTTTTCCAATTAGAATTTTTTGTTTTCCCTATTACTTGCTATTAGTTGGAATTGTTCCCTGGGAAAAATTTCACGCGGAGTTTTATTCATGATAGCCCTGAATATTAATCAAGTTTTTCTACTCAAATTAATACAATTAAAAATTTAATTGAATCAATTAAATGCTTAATTTAAAACATTAATAGGTGAATATTTGTTTATGTGTATGTATGTAGTGTCCGTACGGAACCCTTTGTGTGCGAGTCACAGTCGCACTTTACTGAATTTATTTAATAATATCGTTCCTAGTGATTTTACTTCATTAATTATAAGTTACTGTCACATCAAACAGATGATCGTGATCGAAGTTTTAAAAAAATTAACTCTTCTACTTCAAAAGAATTTTATTTATTGCAGAAATCTGTTACAAGTATCGTGAGAAATATCATATATATAAATTAAAAAATCTTTCAGACCTATTTAATATCGAAGAAAAATAAGAAAGGCACAATAAAGTAAAATAAATATAAATAATACCCAGATTTATCATTAGCTAACGTGTTACCTTCTTTGGGAAAGGGGATTAATTCTTTTCACAGCTGTGCAATTGCGTGTTTTTGTTAATGTTTGGAGGTAAGATGCAGCGACTCCGGTGGTAAGCAGAAGCACTAACTTTTATTATCGACTGGCTATATAAAATTGCTTACTAGCACATTGTTTACCTATTATTTCTAACTCATCTGTACACTTGGCATACCTTTTTTTTTATCTAATTTGAGCATTAATTTAAATTTATTTTTAAATATGAAATAACAATTGTGCACAACATATCAATTCTGGATAAAGCAATGAATGAACGAACAATGTTAATGTACTTACTATATATATTACTCACTAAAAATAGTTTCATTAATAAAAATAAAAAAAATAAAAAATACTACTACATCTATGTATGTAGCTCCTCTTCAATGCATGCGAGTATACAATCTAAACAGATCACTAATAGAATTTGTAAAAAAGAAAAATGGTATAGATATATTGTAAATAAATAAATAAATTAAAAACATTGCACATATTTCATTCATGCATTTAAAAGCAATTAAAAAGAAATAGTAGCGATAATACAAATGATATTTAAAGGCGCCTCTCCTAAATATTACAAACACCTCCTCCCCGTGGACCACACCGCAAAAAATTGAAAATAAATTTTTATTTTAAAAGTATTTTAATTGAAAATATGTACATACTACATACATACATACATATTTATGTAAGTAGTAAACGGGCGAAAGGTGGGCATGAAAAAACAAGATCTGATAACGAAACATTTACTACGTTGCACAGTGTTACATTTGGTTGCTTTAGAGGGATTTAACTAAAAGAATAAGTACTCAAAAGTACTCCAAAAACATTATACATAAGTAAATAGTCTAAGTTTTAGTTACTGCGCATAATCATAATTGTAGCGCAAACAATTTGTACAATCACATATTTTCTATAAAGTAACTATGATTATAGCCGATTCCAACATAAATGAGCATCTCTACTTCGTTCATGTAAAAAACTGGAATACGCTACAAATAAAAATAAAAAGGCACATGCGTATCAAGCGTATGTACTTATAATCAGAGTATTAGTGTTGTAAAAGTATTGAGTATTTGAGTACTGAGTACTCAATACCGGGAGTTTTTCCCGGTACTCAATACACAAAAGTAACTACTCAATACTTTCAGGGTTGCATTTTGTAGTATTCAAGCGAAAGTCTTCCTTTAAATTACATCAGAATTATACAACAAATATGACTCTGAACCTCATGGAGTTAGTGTAACAAATACCAATTCTGTTAGGAATTATTTTGATACAAAAACAGGCACAAAAAAAGTACTACAAAATGTATTATTGAACTACTACAGTCATTCACAAATACTATTGGACAGAAAAAGTGATCCTTTAGAATAGTGGAAGGAAGACACGTGACCAGCAAGTCAGCTCTTCACAAACATGAAAAATATTTTAAATTCTTTCAATGTCGGTAAAATTTTATTTCTACATTTCAACAATGACTAAATAATAACATCAATTGTGAGAAAAAATGTTAATTAAAAAATATTTAGAAGATAATTTAAGAGATTAATGCAATAGAAGTGTTAAGAGTACGTTAAAAAATTTTTATGTACAAAAATTAATCTTCAAACTTATTTATTTTCATTTGTTATAAATTGATTTAAATATACTTGTATTTAATCTTTGTTTTTTTCCATATTGCACATTATCATTAAAATAATATAAATAATAATTTTTACTTCCCTTATACATACATATATAAAGTATTGAGTAGTATCGAGTACCCAATTGAAAAAGTATCAAGTAGTACTGAGTATTCAAAAGAAGCCGCTTTTTACAACACTACAGAGTATGCTCGTACTATATTTAATCGGACCAAAAAAAGACATACGCATGATACCGGGATATTTATTCAGCATTCGCCCCCGTATGCATACATTTGTGTATATAATATGGAATGGAAAATGTGTGGGTGTGTGTGTGTGTGTGGCTGTTTGAAAACATACTTTACGTGTGTATGTGTAAATAAAATAGCCCTCCGTTAGATTATTTTTATACTCATGCGTATGATTTTAGCTTATACAGTCTACAAATTTTAGTTACATTTGTTTGTCCTGCGTAATTTAAACAAAATTTGTATGAACATATGTAGTTGTTGGTTGTTTATAGTTATACGTATTCGGTTAAAAATTAATGCGTGATTTTTATTTTTAGCTATAAGCATGTTGGACGAACTATGTATACGAACTATACGATACTATACTATATTTTCTATTTGTAAAATCATTAAAGAATAATTCCCCTAATGACTCTCCAATTTAAGGAAGCCCATAAAACTACAACGTGCTTTTGATTTCATAGGTGGAAAAATATATATATATGTAAAAAGTACTCAGGGCGATAAAATTTTTAGATATTTCTACATTAAATAGTTTTGTAACACTATTTAACATGCAATAAACGTGAAGTGGATGCGATTTTTAAAATGGAATGAATGGTTTTTTATATTAAATAAATTTATCAAATTTTTATTGATATGATTTTTTATATGATATGATTTTTGATAGCCTTGTGCTGCCACCCACATTGCCTCCAATTTGAATTTTAAAGAAAAACATAAAGTCGTTATTACTCGGACCTCCAAAATGAATTGATCAACACTTCACACTTTAAAAGTGGTCAAATACATAGTTTAGACGCTACATTGAATTGAATGTATATTATATACAGAAAGGGGGGCAAACTATCGCCAGATACGTTATTTATATTTCGAGAACTGGCCACACTAATGTCAATAGCTAAAATCTGGCAACACCGTAATAAAGTTGGACATTCTTTAGCAAAAGCGTACTCACAACGTTTTGATGTAGAAGAGTTATTTGCTTTGTTTACAGTGAGTTCGGAAAATTAATTTGACAAACTTTTGACGTGGATTATCTCAACAAGAATGTGTCGATGAATTCAGTATATCGCTGGTATAGTGCATTTCGATTGTGGTCGTAGCAGTGCGTGAACTGATAATGTAAGATCGTCATGTGATATATTGTGAGATAGAGGCATCCTTGCACATTAGTTCCACTTCAATACATTCGATTGTTTATGAACATTTAGTTAAAAAAAAAACAATTGTTCTCGTTGGATAACCCATAATTTATCAATCGCTCAAAAAAAGCTAGCGTCAAGTGGCGTAAGAAAATGATTAAAAAGTTCAACCGTGGTGCTTCAAAATACGTGTATAAAATTGGTACAGGAAAGGAAACATCAATCGACCGTGTGGGTATTCCAAGACGAGCTGAATCCACAAAATTTGTTCGTGGAATAAGCACATATACATACATAAATACATATAAACATATAAATTTTTAATTTTGTTTTTTTTTTCTTAAGAAAAGTAACACTCAGTCAAGGAAGAGATAGAGGAAAGCTTCATTCTTTTACATCTCTGCTTTTTGTACGTTTTTTAATAATGCAGTGTTGCAGCGCCTCTTGTGTTAAATGAGGCGTATTAAATATTTTTGAATCAGTGTTTAGTAGCCATTTAATTATTTTACTTCGCCGATGATTCTGCTACACAGCGAAGGAAGGCGCTCTGATGTTACATTAGGATTAGTATCCGCTGAAGGTGTTATAGTTCAGTGACCAGTGGCATCACTTGAACTTTCCTATAAAAACTTATACAAAGGAACACTAAAGCTATGTACAGACGACTGTCAGATCTTACAATATTGTCAGATCTGGCAATGTGCTGACAATGTACTGGCAATCGAAAATTGCCAGCACAATATTTCTTGTCAGTTCACATGGTTGTCTGAAAATCTTACAATTTCTTGCCAGACGGTTGTATGACAATAAATTCATCTTACAAAATGGTCAGTAGAAAAATTGTCAGTTCACACGGTTGTCATATGCACAAATTGTTAGATCTGTTGTTATGCGTTGCCAGACTTAAAACATTTGTTGGCCATTGTTAAATATTTATCGTTTGTGTTTGTGTTAAATGTAAAAAGTGAAAGTATAAATTATTATGGACCATAAAGAAGCAATTGCAATGATTTTGTCTGCATATATTTTATTATAAACTTTTTCTTTAAAATCAAGCGTGTGCAGTGTTGCCCATAGAAAGAATTATCTTACAATGACGCCATTGTCAGATGCATGAACTTCGCACATCTGACAATATTAAAATGTCTGACAAATATCTGACAATAATTTTACAATGTGTTCACACAATTGTAAGATGTCTGACAATTTGTTGTCAGTTGCTAGTCTTGCAATGGACTGACAATGCTTTTTCTAGCAACGGCGTCTGGCAAAAATTGCCAGTTCACACGGTTGTAAGAAATTTTTAGCACATTTTACTGGCAATATTGTAAGATCTGACAACCGTCTGTACATAGCTTAAGGATCATCAAAAAAATGCGTGGTGTTGTTATTTAATGAATATTGGATACAGTGCTCGAACACAGGACCTTCGGTTTTGTAGTCATCGTGCTAACTATTTTAGCCAGCGCCACCCTTATGTGACCACTGTTTCGCTTGAATAACGTGGAACTGTCAATTCTGAGTGGTCCGCGACCATTTGTTTGCCGGGCGTCTTCAGAGAAATTCGCAAAAGTAACCATTCTTCATCATGACAATGTGAGCTCTCACAAGTAAACTTTTGAGCAGTAAAAACATCGAATTGATGACTTATCCTCCGCACAGTCCTGAATTGGCACCCAATGGCTTCTTCTTGTTCCCGAATATCAAAAGTAAACTGCGTGATCAATGATTTACGAGCGCCAAAGAAGCAGTTGAAGCGTTTAGGTGTTTCAAGAGGAATGGA
Organism: Tachina grossa; assembly: GCA_949987645.1. Classification (NCBI taxonomy): domain Eukaryota; kingdom Metazoa; phylum Arthropoda; class Insecta; order Diptera; family Tachinidae; genus Tachina; species Tachina grossa. The sequence continues at coordinate 169,228,657 of OX465274.1, read as the reverse complement.
AAAACCGCTATGACAAATGTTTTGAACGAATCCAGAAGTGTATTGACCAACAAGGGGAATATTTAGAAAAACAACAAAGCAATTTTCATTTAAAAATGTTTGTCATTATTAGCTGTTCCTGAAAACATGGTTCCAACAATTACCGTAACATCTTAATGTGTTTTTAAGATACATAATTTAGACCCTCTAAATTATACAAATCTGACACTGTGCGTTGGCATGAAGATAGATAGACTGTGTATTATACATTTATATTTTTCTTGTTTTTATTTATTTGTTATTATTTTTTGTAATAGGTTTGTATGTATATTATAGGTCTGCACAGATATACCTGTTTGCACCACTTTCACGAGTGTTGGTTCTGGTATGTACAAATACATATGGTATTCAACGTTTTGTTACTAGTCATAACTTATCGGTACAAGCAAATCTGTTCTTTCTTCTTTCATCTCTCTCCAATAAACTCATACTTGATTCAAGAAAAACAGCCGAGTCTAAAACATGGCGAGTAACAGAAACGCTGAATAACATACAGTATCTGTACATACCAGAACCAACACAGGCAAAACTGGTGCAAGCAGCTATATCTGTGCAGACCTATAATGTACACATGTATGTATGTATGTGTATTGCACATGCCATTATCAAATTAGTAGCGTGAGACAAATTAAATGTATGACCGTTGAAAGAGAGTGAGAGAAAAAAATTTGTTGTCACGTTTAATTTGTGGGTGGTTGGTATGTTTTCTATTTCACTACGAATATTTAATAATATGTAAAATAGGCGCAAGAATAAAATTATTTCTTTATTTAATTTTTTTTTCCTTTAAATTTGTACAAGTTTTTGACATATGTAGGACCGGGTGACATATAAAGAATTTTTCAGAATTTTGGCATAAATTTGCTTTTACATAAATGTACCCATAATTATGAAAAAGATCTCAGGCATATTTGTATAAGAGATATACTAAGTCATGTTTTAGAGTAGGCAGTTTTTCTTGAATCAGTTATCTTCAATTCTCTTTTAAAACTGCTCGTTTGTTTACACTCAGGCGGTTTCTTGTTCAATTTTCCTATTGTTCTAATGCTGCGAATGAAATAACAAAAGATTATTGAAGTAACTTTTCTGTACAAGCAAGTCAGTACCCCTCTTCTTTCTTCTTTCCTCTCTCTCCCATAAACTCAGACTTGCTTCAAGAAAAACTGCCGAGTCTAAAGGCCTCATTAGTCTTTACTTTCTGTTGCTGTTCTGTGCCGTTCCTTTCTGTATAAAATATTTTGCAATTACTTTGTCTGTGAAAAAAAATCAGCTGGCAACCTATAGAATTGATTACACTTGTACAGAAAATATCACAACACACTGATACATACACACTTTTGGCTGTCACTTAACGTTGAATTCTATTTTCTACAGATTTTTCCGCAGCAGAACAGAACGAAAAAGTAAAAATTAGCCACACATACAGATTTTCAACTCAACAGAAACAAAACAGCTGATTCAGAACAGAACATCACGTACAAACTAATTCTGCCTTAAAACATGAGTAACTCAGGAATGAATGAATGAATGAACGAATGTACTTTATTGTCCAATTTTAAATTATTTTTGCACTAACCCAATAATAGAAATAATATTCTACCACCAATTGCCTTTAATTAAATAAAAAAAATTTATATGAATTTAATACAGACTGATTTGAATAATTAACCTGTTCGTAATTGATATTATTTGGTAATGGTCACCCACCGGTCATCTTCTTCAATTAACCTGTGTGATATATGTATTCACTTCCATGTGTATGTATTCCTGTTTTTATGGCCACTTTTTATATTACTCTTTTCTCGCTTCCGCAAATTTTTCACTCCTCCTCAATAACCCGGCAAAACAATAATAATTTATGAAAATTTATAGCATCCAATCGGATGCATAAAAAAGAGTTGCAACCAAAACAATCTTTCATTTATTTTCCATAGTGCTTGTTCTTTTTTTAATGTTATTATTACTGATTTTAATTAAAATTACTTGTTAAATATGAATTTTAGAGCACATAAAACAAATTTCACTATTTTGTAAACGACAATAGCGATGATGTCGATTTCTTTTGTACACATCTTGTAACTTGTAAATCGCGTTTGCAACTGATTTCGTAAAAACGAAACTAAGTTTTTTTTTGGATTATTTAAACTAAACGTGAAACATAAGCGGATAATATGTACATATGTATGTATACATATGTATATGCACATAATAATTTTATTAATTCTTTTTTCTTCTCTCTCAAATAATACGATTATTTGACAACAAGTTGTACGTGTTTTGTTTAACTTATTGCTTTTTTCACACTTTTTGATCACTTCAGTTTTATTGGAAAATGGATCTAATAAAATTGCTAATACCTGATGGTCTAGAGAAAATAAAACTTAAAACGTTCGATAAATGTTTTAAGTGTTTCTTACTGAATACAACCTCAGAGCCATACACTTATTACACTTAATTAAAGGTTTCTAGTAGAACTTCTTCTATAAGTTCGCTTACATATTAGGAATCAATAAAAAAAAACACCACTATCTAAATTGAGTTTTATGGGTTCCCACTAGGCCCTTTGTTTTAGAGAGACGAATCAACCCTTTCAAATATGAACATGTGTATGTACATATGTTGTATTCGTATAATTATTCAAACAAGTTTATTAATTTTATTCCACTATACTGACCGCATAAAAAATCTAGTTCTCAACAAATGACAATGGTAAGTAAAAATCCAATAAAAATCTAAATAATTACATTTATTCAACTGCAGCAATATGAGAAGCACTTAAAACAACTAAATAAGGCTATCTGTGTACATATTCACTTAAGAAATAATTGCTTCCCCACCCTAGATAATTTTTATTTGTCGCAACGCAGCTCTAGTAGCATATTAGGTCTCTTTCTTACTATGTATATTGGGAGCCTGCGATACAGAAATCTTAGTCCCGGTTCACACACTTCAACTTTTGTTGACCAACTCGTAATTCAGCTATAAGAAAGACGGAGACGGAAATACAAACATCTCTTTTTTTCATACAGCTGAATTACCGGGTCTTACCCGGCAGAGCGTTGCCCTGCTCGAAAATTGGGTAAATGAGAGAGTTTTTGAGAGAGTAATGTTCAATTAAGCCTGGTACTTTGTTCGAAGTTGTGAAAATTTTTCAGCAACATTTATTATTTCGCGTGAAAAATTTTACATGAACTAAATGTAGCCCAACTCGAGGTTTTTTATAAATTTTCGCTTTTGCTGATTGAAAGTTTGCAACATTGTTAAAATTCCATGCGAAAAAAGTACTGCTCATGTTGTTTCGCGCCTAAAACTAAAATGATGCCAGAATTATTTTTAAATGGAAAAACATGCTGCCAGATAGATTTTACGTGTTTTTCGCAATAAGAACAGAGTACTACTTTTGCAAATTTATTTCACAAATATTTCATACCAAATACTTTTACATGTAGTTAAGCAGCATTTCGCACAAAATTGTGAACAGAGTACCAGGGGGCAAATTACGGCACTCGTTATCGAACGAAATTACGAAATATTTCAATAGAGTTTATACGGAAATATTTCGTAATTTCGTTCGGTAACGAGTGCCGTAATTTGCCCCCAAGCTTTAGACGGGCAAAAATAAAAATAAGCAATAAATTTCTCCAAAAACTAAAACAATGAAAAGTTGTATGAAATTTTTAATTTCTTAAACAACATTTGAACATCAAATATTTTATTTTTGGAAAAATTACACGGCACTCCTATTTTAATTTTCCAAAGGAAAAGATATAAATTACTGATCAAGATTAAGATTATCCCGTTAATTACCGTTAGAATATAGCATGTTAAGTGTTACCAGAGGAAAAAAATTAAAAATATCAATATATTGGGTAACGCCACTCCTATTATTATGCATACAGCTGTATACAGTGAGGTAGTTTACACGGGAATAATTATGCTGGCACAACATGCCAGTTTGTTGGCAAATTCGGTGAAGAGAGTGGTTTTTTGGTTGGCATAATTTTTCAACCAGCTTCAACCACGCATTAGCAGAACAAAACCAATACATACACACTTGCAAAACCACAGGTTCGGTGTTTTTTTACATAGCGTATTTAGTCTTTAGGTGGCCATCGTCGTAGAAACATGAATTTAAAAGAAGAAGGGGGTTGCTCACGCCAACAAATTTTACATTTTTTTTGTTCTTTCGTGTTGAATAATTTATATGAAAATAAAATGAACGAGATTTTATTTAATTCTTATAAAAAGAAGTTACAAAAAGTACTTCTGGATAATGTAACTACTTATCTTCACATTAATTCATAAAAGATAATGAAAACAGTTTTTTTTTCATTTTAATTTTTTAGTAAATATTGCCAATAATAAATAATTGCCAATTCTTCATAATTTATTATCGCAATTTTTCATCCACGTATGTTCCGATACATGTATAACGAAAACCAAACTTCAAATGAATAAAAAAACACTAACACACACAAAGCTGTGTATAGTATACATTTTGTGCCAGATTAATTAGTCTCGTGTAATTTGGAAAAGAACAAAAATTGTGCGGCTTAAAAATTGTTCTCGTGTAAACTACCTCAGTGAATCACAGTGAAATTGGCCCACAAGGAAATTAATTATTTGCTTAATATTCGCAGGAATGGATTATATTATATTATTTTTTTTGTAAAATATGGAGCTATTTTTCTCAATTTCGCCTCTAAAGCCGCTTTGAGGTCGTTCACATTGGAAATTTGCTGCTAGAGTTGAATTCGCAATTCAACTCTAGATTGTGTCACAAATTTCCAATTATATAATTAAATCTGGAGATTATGGTGGAGTTTTGATGACACTTGGGCAGTTATACAACAACAATTATTTTACTATTACAGCTCAATGTTTAGGGCCGTTATTCTGGTAAAAGTGAAACGTGTCCCTTAAGTGCAGTTTTTCAGCACTCTGTTTCACATTATTTTTCAAATTGTTGAATTTTGATATTTATCCATATTTCCCTCCACAAAACGTACATTTCCAACTCCGACCGAAGATCGCGCAGACCACACCATATGGTGACTACTACAATGCTTTGCTGTAGATCTTGCTTGGGATTTAACTCCTCTTTGGACTTTCTCTACAAATCAACCCTGCCGTATGAGCCAAAAATATTGTTAAGTTTTTCTCTCTATAAAAACGCTTTTCCGTAGATCCGAAGATTTGCAAATGAATACAAGAGCCGAGTGTAGTAATTAGGGTTAAGAATGATACAAGTTTTATTTACAAATACACTTATACTAAATTACTCAAGAGCTTAAATACACTAATACAATTTAAACTAATAAATTACACACAGATATTCACAACTGGTTACCACTAGGCCTTCCTCGCTGTAGTTTACGCACGTCTCTTAGCTGGTTGCGCAAGTAATCACGTGACACCTCTTTGTCTGCTGCTCGTCACTTACGAGACTCAGTCTGCCGTCACTCACAGTTGATACACCAATACCTCTTTGTCTGCTGCTCGTCACACACGGCACTCACTCTGCCGACAATTACAGTTGATACACCAATAAAGACGCACTGGCTTTACTTACACCCTTACACACGTCTATTCGCTGCGCTGTTCCCTTTACTCCAGTCGACACGATTAGACTCCACAATAATCTCAATTCCACGACAGACTTTGCTGTCACTATAGACTGTCCTATAGTTTATCTTTTACTCCAACTCTTGTGTAAAGCACAGACTGCTCTTAACTATCAACTCACCACTGTATCGAAGATTATTATTAATTCACAACTTAATTATCAACTGACTAACGAGTTCTTAACTTCACTACTTTCTGATTAGCACTAACTATAACTGTTCGCGACTGACTTACAACTGCAACTAACTAACTCATTGGCTGCGTCACCTCTTTTTATATTTCACACAAATTCCACTAGAAGTTTCAAGCAATGTCTAGACGATCATTATCATCTTATATGCTGCCTAATTAAGTTCATGTGGTAACTATGTACATACATGTGTATATGCATACGTGTGTACATCATTAACTAAGCAATACACGGTGGTTGTTTATCTTCTGCTTTTCGTTTGAATTGGCATGTATGTATGTGTGTAAATATGTGAATCTTCTTAATAAGCAGACGCTTTTTGTTGTTGTTGCTTTTGCTTGTTTACGTTTAATTAAGCTAGGCATGCTTATTTAGTTGTTGGCTATACTATTCTAGACTATTCTTTGCTTTGACCCTGTAGGAATATTTTCGCGTAGCATTTACATTAACCCTGTTGGAATATTTTTGTGTAATGCTGCTTAACATTGTTGACGGCTATTTTCGTAACAATATGAAATTTTGACTCATCTATATTTTTCGAAAATTAAAAACTTTTCATCAAACAGTTGCAAGCAAACTTGAGTCTTATGTCAGGCATAACGACTCGTCTATAAAATTTGTATGATCGTCTGGTTTGTGGAAACAGTGGGTTAGTTTTTAAAATTTTTGGTGATCATAAAAGGTTTTTGGCGGGCACTTCTTCAAATAAGCCACCTGTGCAGAGTACTCTTGTCACCTTTTTTGCATTGCACCTACTTTTTACTTGTTCCTCAATTATGCCTCTTTATTCTGGACCACTTAATCTTGAATTATGTCGGGAGTTTTGGAGTATCCAACATTCGTCCCTGTAAGAATTTTTTTTGTGACTGATGCTTTGTTTAGTAGTGATTCGTTTTTCCTTCTTAAACTTTTTGATAATACTTTTTACAGTTCTTCGTGGTATTTTAACAATTTCAGCAATATTTCGTTGGCTTATTCCATCTTTGCCGTGGTCAATTAATAATTTTCTCACTTCAACTCTGGTATGATTACACGTTTTCTTTAAGACACGATTTATGGAGTAAAATCAATATGCACAGGAATAAGAACTAAAGCTATGTACAGACGATTGTCAGATCTTACAATATTGTCAGATCTGGCAATGTACTGGCAATCGAAAATTGCCAGCACAATATTTCTTGTCAGTTCACACGGATGTCAGAAAATCTTACAATTTATTGCTGGACGGTTGTATGACAATAAATTCATCTGACAAAATCGTCAGTAGAAAAATTGTCAGTTCACACGGTTGTCATATGCACAAATTGTTCGATCTGTTGTTATGCGTTGCCAGACTTAAACCATTTGTTGGCCATTGTTAAATATTTATCGTTTGGGTTTGTGTTAAATGTAAAAAGTGAAAGTATAAATTATTATGGACCATAAAGAAGCAATTGCAATGATTTTGTCTGCATATATTTTATTATAAACTTTTTCTTTAAAATCAAGCGTGTGCAGTGTTGCCCATAGAAAGAATTATCTTACAATGACGCCATTGTCAGATGCATGAACTTCGCACATCTGACAATATTAAAATGTCTGACAAATATCTGCAATAATTTTACAATGTGTTCACACGATTGTAAGATGTCTGACAATATGTTGTCAGTTGCTAGTCTTGCAATGGACTGACAATGCTTTTTCTGGCAACGTCGTCTGCAAAAATTGCCCGTTCACACGGTTGTAAGAAATTTTTAGCACATTTATTGGCAATATTGTAAGATCTGACAACCGTCTGTACATAGCTTAAGTAAACTTTCCAAGAAATAATTTTGTTTTGTTACATTTCAAAATAAACAGTTATTTTGAGTAAGAATTTTTAGGTGGGCCGTTTTCACTGTCATTTAAAATTTTTTAATTTTTTCTTTAACCTTATTAAAGGTTACCTTATGTAGTTTTATTGTAGCTGTACATTTTTATTTAATATTAATAAAGATATAATAATAATAATTCTACTGCTGGATCGCCATAATCATACACTTTAGGCGAGAACTCGTGCAGGCTTTTTGGTGATTCATTATCAAAATGTTGGTTCCAATTTATAAAAGTAAGTTTTCTCCTCTGTGTTTCATAAACACCAAATGAGATTTTTTGCTCCATAATCTTTTTAATTTCTTGAATTTCGGAAAATTTATTTTGAGATAAAGATTTGCAACATTTAGAATCTTTCGCACGAAATATTTTATGTTGTAAGAAAAAATTCCTTAAATAAAAAATTTCATATTTTTAACATTATTCAATTTTATTGAAATAGTAAAACTATAGACAAAAATATCTCCAAAGAGTTTAAATATCGACAAGTAAAGGCCCAACTATACTATGAATAAGCTGGCTTAAGCTAATGTCAGAATTGAACGATAAGTCTGTCAAATGCTTAAACAATTCAGATGTGACTTTTATGGTAGGGACAGAATTAGCAACGTGTTTATGCAACCAGGCAGATTGCATTGTCGGTCGCATAGTGTGTAGTCTTGTTTATGGTTGCATTCGAAGTTGCTTTCGAAGTTTCGAAAATATCAAAATGTTTTGATGTTTATGGGTTGCATTGGCGGTTGCATTTGTAGGTTGCATAGTCTGTATCAAAATATGCAACATGAAATATAAACGTGTTGCGTAAACACGTTGCAAAGTGTGTACCCTATTAGGTGGCCATAATGTACTTACATGCACTTAAGTATTCTTTAGCCACAGCTGCACATCTAGGAATTGTCAATAATTTTGTAGTAATTTTGTTTCTTCTCATAATTCCTAAATGAATGCAATTCAATCAAACTAACTTGAAAGAATGTCCTAATCTATTAAAAATTCACATATATGTAAATATATCCATCACCTTATTACTTCCCTGCAGAAAGTGCGAATAGTGAAATTGTGGTGATTTACTAGTGACGTTGTCAGTAGCACTACTGACTAGGTGTACCCCAGCCAATGGTATCATCTATTGACATTTAACATTAGCTTGTCATTGAAAATCCACCACTAGACTGTAGCACTACTGACTAAGTAGTTCTTTTGGTACCACATGTAGACATTGGCACCAAAGATTCACTAGTAAATTTTAGGGGCTCTAGTCTACAATATCGATATATCCAATCTCGTTGTCAATAGTAAGCTTATAGTGATTTTCTAGTGACATTGTCAGTAGTGCTACTACTGGTTACCCCAGCCAATGCAAGTGCCTATTGACAAATAACATAGGGTTGTCATTCAAAATCTATCAGTAGACTTTAGCACTATTGAGAAGGCAGTTCTTTTACGACCATATGGAGATAGTTGAACCGAAGATTCACTAGTAAATTTTAGTGACCCTCGTCTCCATATATTTATTTAATATTATTGCACAACATAATAAAAAAGAAAAACAAACTATTGACGCGTTCATTGACAATATCACCAGAAATACACTAGAACTGTCGTCTCTAACGTATGTATCTCTACTCGCGCATAAAAGGAAAGTTGTCGACATTTTAACTAGTGCAGTTGTCGCTGGAGAAAGAGTATTGACATAGAGACATATGGTTCTAGGTCAGTAACCCGCAAGCCATAGCACAATTGTGCAGATGAAAATCACATACATGCTTATGCTCTTTCATTTAGTCGTCACTGAGCAAGCGACGAATTAAGTTGTGCACGCATGTATTAATTTTTTTCGTGGTTTTTGGTTTAGTTTTTTTGAGCACACGGAACGAAATTAAAGTTAAAATTTAATAAATTTCTACAGACAAAAAATTGATAATATAATTATGGAAGCTAAGAAATATTTCGTGATGAAAAATGCTTTTCACAATATGCAATGCATTTTATGTTATGAAACATTAAAAAATAATAGGGAAAATGGTTTAAAAGGGCATTTTAATAGTATCAACAGAGCTGTGAATAAATTTAATTTTGAATTTATACACTAAATTGTTGAATGGTTATTAAATTTTTACTTTTTATTTAAGTTTTTAGTAAATTGCTTATTTACAAAAAAAAAATTCATACAACCAATACAATACAATAACCACATCATGTATTTTATATTACAAAACTTTTCTTTAAGTGCAAGTTTATTTTACTCTCATTTTTCTCACCAATACAAACATATTTTATTTTGCGGGACACTGTCCTAGGCAGCGTTGCCGTTTTGGTTACTTGTAACCAAAATTGGTTACTTTTTTTCCAATGTGTACTTGTGTACATTTTTTTTTCCATTTTGGTTACTTTTTTTCAACACAAAAATAACCATTTTTTGTGCATATAGCGGGTGTTTTTTAGAGGTATAGAACTTCGAATTGAAATAAAACACAAGAAAATCGTTTCAATGTCCATCAATTTGGCTTTATTGGAAGGATAATTTTATGCCATTAATGTTTAAATATGATTTCGGGCATGTGGCCGCCGCGGCTGGCTCGAATAAAGCCAATTCTACAGGTCCAATTTTCAACCACTTTTTCGAGCATATGGGGCCGTATGTTGGCAATAACGCCACGAATGTTGGCTTCCAAGTCCCCTAACGTTTCTGGTTTGTTGGCGTAGACGAGCGACTTCACATATCCCCAAAGAAAATAATCCAATGGTGTCAAATCACACGATCTTGGTGGCCAATTGACAGGTCCATTCCGCGAAATTATGCGCTCATCGAATGTTTCCTTCAATAAATCGATTGTGACGTGCGCTGTGTGGCATGTAGCGCCGTCTTGTTGGAACCACAACTCATCCACATTCATGCCATCCAATTCGGGAACAAAATAGTCGGTTAGTCGGCTCCAATTGCTGTGCACGGTCGCGAATCGATTCATTCGGGTCCTCTTCAACACTTTGCTCTACAGCGGCAATTGTTTCTTCGGTGCGCACTGTTCGACGTCTCTGCGGATGCGTTTTATCACATAGAGTAAACGTAGTGCGAAAACGATCCATGGTTAACCGAATTAATTGCTCTGATGGACGATTATGTCGACCATAAAATGGACGGAGCTTGCGGTAAACTTCGCGAACTGAACCATTATTTTCGAAATAAATTTGCACGATTTGCAAGCGTTGTTCTTTTGTCAACCTGTTCATGATGAAATGGCAAACCAAACTAAATATTAATCACTTGACAGCTGACAAAATGGCCGCCAGTTAAAAAAGTGATGCCAACTTAAAGTTCTATACCTCAATAAAAAACACCCTTTATTTACATATGTGGTATGTTAAATTTGCATATAACTAATTAACCTGTTATAATTGTATCATGAGTACAACAGTGAATATACATAAGTAAATACATGTGTATGTGTGTATATGTGTATTGTAAAACAAACAATGAAAATAAAAGTTTTGCTTTATTTTCCGAGTTTAAAATAAGAAACAATAAAAAAATATTTAAAATCAATGAATATTTTCTGCTGCTGCTTGTTTGAGTTTAAAAGATGCAGAAACAGTTGTTTCCTTACGGAATGTGCGTTCAGTTTGGCACTTTACTTAAGCAAATGACATTTGACGAAACTTGACGAAAAGTTTGTTAAGTACATTATAGTTTGCCACATGCGTTTTATATGTAACCGCACAGTTGCTTAAGCTAGCTTATTCATATTATAGTTGGGCCTTTAATCAACAATTGCTATTTCAAAATTTTCATCGCCAAAAATAATTTAGACGCCACGTTTGGCGAGATATCACCATATCTGACAGCATTGCCTACTAACGATTTCCTAACTCATCTTGTTATAAAACAAATTTTTGATGACAAATGGCTCACAATTTTATGTGATGACAATTTTTTACTATTATTTTATTATTTACAGTTGTACCGTTTGTGTCTCTGTCAATGTTTAACGAGATGTCGGTGCTGCAACAAAATGATAATGAGTTACGTACATAATATTTACATACATACATACATATGTATGTATATATGTATGTACATATTTTTCCTACAGATTTAAATCTACAATATGTAAATTTCATTGTCTAATAACCTTCAGTAAACTTTTTAATGGAAAATAAGTATTTGTTATTATATGCATATATGTATATAGTACATATAAATATGTACATAATATATATCTACATTTACATATCGCTCATTTACTTCAATAGTGTCACAACTCAAAAAACCAGTTTTGAAGAAAACGCGTTTTAAGTTTTCAATTTGCATACAACTCAATGAAGACATGAAAAAAATATTCTTCTCTCAGGAGGCTATTTATATGAAATTTTTACACATTATTAAAACAAAAAATAAATTTTTTGAGTTATGACACTATTCAAGTAAATGGGCGATATGTATGTAGTATGTGGATGTTTTTAACCCAGTTAACGATTTAAGCTTAAATACTTAAACATGCATCCGTCATATCGTCGGTTTGTGTCTGCTTTGATGTATAGGACAAAACTGTGTTTTCGAGAAAATCGATGAATAATGTTTACTTCATTAGTTTTATAAAAATACACGATAGAATTTTTTGTTTAATAATAAAAGTAATAGATACATATGTTTTTTATTTAAACTTAAAGTTGATAAACTTTTTACATCCAACTTGAAAAGTTATTGGACTTAAAGAAAAAATTACAAAAAATCTTTGTCAACGCATCCCACAATCAGAACAACAATATTGTTCATTTCTAACAAGTCTTGTTCAAGTAGTTTACATTAGGTCCGCTTGTTTACTTTTCCAGTAAAATCCAGTAGTTGAGTAAATTTTGGGTAATTTGAAAATTTTACTCTCAAGAATGTATCTTGCACAAAAAAGTACACGAACGGAAAAATTGCAAAAATTTGCGGAATAATCAAAACAGCTGATAATATTGTTGTATGTTTTTGTTGTTTTGACTACCCAACGACTGCATATTTTTGGTAATTAGTGCATGCATTTTTATAATTATTATAATTCATCGCGTATACATATTTCTAAAATAGAAGTTCTGTGAAAGCTTTAGCTTGTATTTGGTTTTTAGTTTTATTCTGGGTAAATGGCATAGGAAAATACATCAACCCTGAATAGTATGCAGAAATAAGTATTCACATATACATAAACCTTTCATCTCTAAAAAACTAAAGTAAATAACACAATTAAATTAAATTTGAAAACTGATATATTTAACGATTATTATTCTTTAATTTGTTTCATCTTGAACATAAAAATTTTCAGATTGTTTTTGTTAAACTTGTACTTCAACTTTTATTCTTTTAACGTCCCTTTTCACAATGTATGATTAAGAGTTAACGTGAATTTTAACTGACAGTTCTTCATACAAAAGTTGTCGTTAAAGTCCCTGTTAGCTTTTAATTGTACATTGTGAAAAGGCCCGTAAATGTTTTTATTAAAAAAAATTATACTTTGTATTTGCTTACTTTTGTTTATTTTATTGAATCATATGTTTTTCTCGTCAACTGGATTTTACTGGCAAAAATTTGTCCAGTAAAAATTTGCAGACTCTCAGTCAACAACTGTCAATTTACTCTCTCAATTGGCACTCTCTTTTGCAATTTTTGTGTGTAAACGAACGCATTTCAGTAAAATCCAGTACAAATTTGCACAAAATTGCAAAAATTTTGCGGTAAACAAACGGACCTATTATTGTATATATTTAAGCAGAAAAATGTGAAAATATCAGTTTTATTCATTTAACATGACTTTTAGAGGAAAAACAAAGGAAGAAATAAAAGACGGTGAATATATTAAATAAAAGAAATTTTATTAATAAAAAAATAAATATCAATTAATTTCATTAAAAATATATACATTTTTGTACTTTGCCTTGATTCACGTTCTTTGAGTAGAATATGCATTAAGATGCATTATAACAGCTGCGAATAAAAATATTAATACTTTTATATGGGAAATGTGCCACTTATCACAAAAATGGTCCATTGCCGTAAAACAGACTTTACAATATTCAACAATTAAGGAAATGACTCAAATTTCCACATCTATATCTCCAGATATATTCAAGATATCGAAAAACTGATAACGAATTTGGAAAGAGAACACATTATTCATATATAATCAATCAATAACTCAATTTCTTTAAAAATTTCCCATACATCAAAGCAGAAACAAATCGACGATATGACCGTACTTTATAAACCTAGTTACAATTTGAGGTTATAAAGTAAATTTGTTTAAAACTCATACTTTTCGACAAGTTCAGTTCAAGTTCAGTACCTGGATTCAGTAACTTTTTGCGAACCGAAAATCGTAATGTTTATCGACATGTTTATTCGCTTGCGATAACGATAATGTGATTCTGTAATTTCTTTTTTACGATAGTCTCCCGTTTTATCTTATTCACCATTTAATTCAATATTATGTGGTAGCTCTGTATAGAAAATGTGAAAATAAGCGAAAAGCACAAATAATAATAAGGAAAAACTCAACAAATTTGATTTTGTGACTTAATTTTTTTTTCTCCAACCGACAGCGAGTATCGTTAAAATATGTTACTGAATAGCAAAGTCGATCAATTTTGGTTATATTTATTATAACGATACGATTATCGTAATAAGAGTTACTGAATCCAGGTACAGGCAAGTTGTTTTGGCATTCCTAATCCCCGAAATTTTTTAGCATCGATTTCCCCAAATCCTGGGACTTTTTGGAATAAAATATTTCAAATTTTTCAATCTTCTCTTTCTAGTGCATTTATATTATCTATCAATTACAAAACAAGTTTAAGATTATAAAAAATCTTCACATACAGTAATATCGTTTACATTTGCATTGAAAATATATTATTGGATTAAATTTATTTGTAGTTTTGTGCAATATGGGCAGCAGAGAGACACTAGATACAAAATCATAGGCGATTTAATAAAATTTTTTTTTTTTTTTGTAACTAGTTTATTTCATAAGCTATTTATAAAATTGTTTATGATTTTTATGTAAAAAACGTATTAAAAACCCGAAAATAACTTCCTTGTCGCCATAAATTACTTACATACAATATTTTTATGACTCAAATGTAAATTCGAATTACATATTTCAACTTGTTACATATTTCAACTTGTTAACTAAATGAGCTTACTTCTGTGTAAATTAAATATAAAGCAAAAAATCATAACAAAATTCCTTTTATTTTTTGGTTCTCACAAAAAAATCGAAGTCCAGAAAAATCCCGAGATTAGATATTTCCAAATTCCGAAATTCCAGGATTTAGAAAAACAGTTGCGTTTGGTAAAATCATTAGGTAACCGCCAAAAAAAAAAAAAAATGCTTGGGCGATATATTTTTGGTCATTTAAATGCGAAAATTATGTCACTTAAGCTTTTTTTTTTGCGTTTGTGGCTCTATATGAAAAAGTGTAAAATACTGTGATTTAGTATCACAACGGTAACGCTGATCAAGTCTGTTATTTCTCTTAAACAATTTCTTGCTCTATTCAATGGTTAGTGCGATTGTGATGTTCGCATTAGAAATCTTGGTTTAGTCAAATTTATATTTTGTTTGGATATAAATATCGCTACCTAAAATCCAAAGGGACGTAAGTACACTTTTTACTTTTTTTACAGAAGCAAAAAACCTTATAAATTTAAGACTATTTCTTTGTTAGGTGCCAAATTGAACAATGAATAAAATCGGTATTTTTGAACATATGTGAGTATAATTTCAAGGAAATATATATGTATTTTGGTTAATGACATCACAATCAATCAAAAAATTTATTTTGAATTTTTTTTGTTTGCTACGGCCTTTTGAATTTTAGGTGACCATATGTATAAAAAATAGCCAATAGTGTTGAAAATTATTAAATAAAATAAACTGTTTGGGTAACAACATAATGTAATGTAATAATGTGAGAACATTTTCAAGGTCTTTTAAAAAATTGAATGAGATTTTCAAAATACAATTTACAGATGTGTCTTCTAGAAATCGCGTGATTATCACAGATGTAATTGAAGTGTTTTTAAACTTGAGTTTTTTTAAACCTAAAAATGTGGATATTTAATATATTTAGGGATAATGTTTACACGACCAACCAACATTTTTGTAGGAACATGTTTTGATGATTTATTTCTTATCTGGGAGTATATTATCCTTAACTTTGATTTTTGCAATTGTCAAAATATTTTGTGGCTTGAAACTTTTCCTCGTAAGGAGTAAAGTGGTGTGTGTGAAGATTAATTCGAATTTAACTAGCAGAGACAGGAACCAAAACTTTTATCAAAGCGTTTTAAGCATTTTGCTAAGTGGATCAGGAATACAAATCCTTCGAACTGGAAGGAAATGGAGATAGATAACCATTTTTTTATTTTTTTGGAAAAATTATTCCAAAATGTATTTTATGAAATTATAAAAGTAGGATGGTGGAAATATGTATGTCTGGTAGAGCCAATAAAACAACATTTTCAACTCATTGGGTCTCCGCGAGTTTCTTCCCACAATTCGTTTTATTTGGCACGAAAGTCGTCGTTCATATATGGTAACATGTATGTATATACGAATATCGACGAAAATTAATGCCAAATTATATATAATCAGGGCTATCATGAATAAAATTTCGCGTGAAATTTCTCCATTTTCCAATTAGAATTTTTTGTTTTCCCTATTACTTGCTATTAATTGAAATTGTTCCCCGGGAAAAATTTCACGCAGAATTTTATTCATGATATCCCTGATTTAGTACTTTTATGACGGATGTTTTAATCTATATTTATTATATTATTATTAATGTGTATTTATTTATATGTATTTAATTTCTTGAATAATTTTGCCATCTCATTTAACAATATTAAAAAATAATCATAACAATAAATAGTCATGTAAATCAACCATATATAAAAACAACAATGACAGTCTTAAAAATAGACTTTAAAAGAAGTAAACAAATCAGAGCACAACATCAGCAGCTCAAAAGTGCTCTTCTGGAAGTGTTTCGATTGTCATAAATAATCATTAAAAAAAGCAACAATGACCGGTAGTAACTTAATAATGCAATTGTTTTGCAAAAGACAATGATGTTTTTTTAATACTCAAATTTTATAAAATGAAGGTTGAATAAAAAACAATACGCTAAATTACACTCACACGATTGTTGTCGATTGTGAGGAAACGCGGCACCAATCTTGCGGAAAGTTTCCTCATACACAAGTGATCTTTCAAAATTTAAACTATTGAGCCAAGTGAGAAGCCTATGGCTTCTACAATCTCTCTCATTTTCAATCTTCGCTCGGCCAAAATCGTATCGTGAATTTTTTTTAACATATTTAGTGCTTGCACCTTTTTACCATTGAAATTGATGATTAAATTTTTTTCCAGATTCAATGGCTGTCAAACACAAAACTAAATACGCAGCTTGTTAAAACTTTTACAGGAGTCAAATGACAGTTGCCTGATGACAGCGGTAGTATTGCCGTTTCAGTTAAGAGGCGGGAAATTAAAAAGTCACAGATCCATTGACACGCCCCACAGTGCGTCCGATTGCCAAAACGCTGGCCAAAATTCGAAAATTCACCCCCTTCACCCCTTCACGACCACCAATCAAGTTACAGATCAATTTTAAGGTTTTTGGGGTCGCTGATTACAAATTTTCTGTCAGAATTATAAAATTCGAAATGGCAAATACAAGATGGCATCACCCAGGGCGTTTTAAAACCCAAACGAGACAACCTCACATGAGTCAGGGCCTTGAACTAGGAACAATGAAATCGAAAACGAAGTTCAATAAAAAATTATAAAGCCTCGTCGTTCGTGAAATGTAAATTTGAATTTGAAGATTCCAATGATTTTCTGTACTTTTTAGCTTTGGTTATACTTCCTTCCGAGATATCCCGCACTACTGTTGCAAAATATGTTTTACCTTCAGATCGTAATTCACAAATTATAGTGGCCATTGTTGTGGCTGACATATGAATTATTTTAGCTGGTACTTATTAATGTACGAGTAATTTGATGCGTTATACACTGTTGGTATTATAGAGTCTATAATATAAACTGTGAATGTTTGCTACATACTGTTAATAGGTCCGTTTGTTTAATTTTCCAGTAAAATCCAGTAGTTGAGTAAATTTAGGGTAATTTGAAAATTTTACTCTCAAGAATGTCTCTTGCACAAAAAAGTACTCGAACGGAAAAATTGCAAAAAATTGCAGATTAATCAAAAGAGCTGATCATATTATTGTATGTTTTTGTTGGTTTTACTACCCATCAAATACATATTTTTGGTAATTGATGCATGAATTTTCATAATTATAAATTTGAGGCGATATATGCATACATATGTATTTTTAAAATAGAATTTCTGTGAAAGCTTTAGCTTGTATTTAGTTTTTAATTTTTTTCTTGCTAAATGGCATACGAAAATACATCAATATTTGATTTCTGATAGTCGGTACCCTGAATAGTATGCATAAATCTAGGCGCACGATAGTGCGCCAGGCCAAGTTCCGGCCAATGCACGCAGTGTGTATATTTACAGGAAGCCATTCGAGCTGTTTTTACCCCCTTCATAACTTTGTTCCCCGCGACCGTAAAATTATGAAATTTAAATTATAATTAGAATAAGTTTGAAAGTTTTACAAAGAAATGTTCCGGAGATATGAAGGTGCAAAATGTGCATATTTTAAGACATACTCACTGACTCACTGATCACTCATCAAATTGATGAGGCACTTCCGCTATAGCTAGAGAGCTAAGATTTGGTACACGTGCAGATCTATGTGTGCAATGAACTAGAAACATCTGAAAAACCGAACATTTTAACCAAGGGGGCGGGGATACGCCCATAACAATTTAAATTTGTGCTAGTGAGCTGAAATTTGGTACAGAGCTAAGTCTAGGTGGGCAAAAACCAAAAAAAAAAAATTTAAAATCTAAAAATTTTGGCCAGGAGGGCGGGGCTACGCCCATAAAGGCTAGAATTAAAAAAGCAAATCTAAGGCGATTAATGGAAGCTATTTTATTGAAATTCGGCATACATACTGCGATAGGGCAAGCCTAAAAATTTTCCATTAAAAAAGTGGGCGTTGACACGCCCATACAATTTCAACCTCATTTTCGTGTACTACGGCTCAGCATATTTAGATATACTGTTTCTGTATGTATTATTAACCGTTTGCAACGAAACTTGACACAAATAATAAACACTGGCCGAAAAAATCTTAAGTTTGGAAAAGTGGGCATGGTTACGCCCATAAATATTAAAAATTAAAAGTTGCGCTAAGGATCTCAAATTTGATAAACGAGTAGGTATAAGTGAGAAAACAACAAGAAAAACCTGAAAACCCAGAAATTTTAGCAGAGGGGCGGGGCTGCGCCCATAAAAATTAAAAGTTGCGCTTATGAGCTGAAATTTGATACACAAGTAGGTCTAGGTGAGAAACCAACTAGAAAAATCTTAAAAACCAAAAAAAATTCCCAGAATGGGCGGGGCCACGCTACTATTGTTTGAACCTGAAAACTTACAGCCATATTAATAAAACTTATAAAGGCTTTCTAAGAAAAATTTCTTATTAAAATTTGTCTCAAAACCCTTTTATAAAGCCTTAAAAACTTATATTAATAAGGCTGTTAATATACAGCTTTTAACTTAAGCCATTTTAGTGAAACTTTGCATATACGTTGCACGTATACAATACTTTAAACTATCACCTAAAAAAGTGGGCGTGATCACTCCCATAAAATTTTAGCCTTGTGTTTAATCTCCTTCGGTCTAGCATATTTTAGAAGAAAATTAGCATGAATTATAAGCGCTACTCACAACAAAATTGTGAGTTTAAAATAGTGAGAGGGATAATGCTTATAAAATTATAAGGTATAGTTCACGCTAAAGAGCTGAAATTTTATATACAAACAATTGTAGATAAGTAAGCCAGTGGGAAAATCTTAAAACCAAGAAGTTTTATCCGCTAAAACTCTAATTTGCGCTAGAGAGCTGAAATTTGGTACACAAATTAATCTAGATCAGAGATCACTAAAAAAATTTTAGAAACCAGAAGTTTCAATCATAGGTTGGGAACAAGCACTGTAAACACAAAATTAAGTTAAATTTTATTGAAACTTTTCATACACATTGCAATTGTCCAAAGTAAAAATTTCGTTTTGAACTTGGCCTTGACTACTTCCATAAATCTTAGCTTTTTCTTTCATGTACTTCGGGTTAGCAGTTTTTAGTCTATTACTCATGTATTTCTCAATAGCTTTTTTCCACAAAACTTTACATGAATCATAAGCACTAACAGATATTAAAGTCGGTGGGGCCAGGCCCATAAAAATTTTACGTAATATTATACTGTAGAAAGCTGACATTTTGTAAACAAATATTCCTAATTGATTTACTCAATCGTAAAATCCAAAAATTAAAGCATCACCTACTCTATTGAAACTTTGCATGCAAATTGGGCATATCGTTTTAATTTATGTACTTCGGCTAAGCAGACTTTAATATGTAAATACATATATTGAGAAAATTGGCGGGATCACTCCCACTAAAATTGACGCACGTTTCTTTCCAGACGACTCTTAACAAATTACGTACACACTGGCGACCCGTTGTAATAACACAATAATTCATTTTTAAGGTGTACAATCCAAAACTCATCACGATCTAACCCATTATTTTATGCAACTATGAAATTTTTAACTGGCACAATGATCATAAATAGAAATAAAACTCCCTAGAAATTTTAAGTTTAAAAAATGTTATCATAGAAAATTTTTCAAAAAGTAGTCAAATCCTCACAAAAACATAAATCTGAAAAAAGGCCAAGTTCCTATCAAAAATTTCGGTCATCAAAAGCAGTGAGATATAAATTTTGACCATGTTCTTGTTTGGCACAAAACCTTTCACTAACATATGCTATGCGTTTTATACATTTGTAATCGTAAGTGTGTCATATAATTTTTAGATAATCTGCTAACTTGGCAATATTTTTACCTTTCTAAAAAGGAGAGAATAATGTATATTTCGTGATTTCTTTATATCGGTAAAAATGTTGTTTAAAAAAGCGCGATTGGCATAGTTAAAACGCGCTAAATCTAGCGCGAAAGCGCTAAATTGGCATCGCTGCTCTCAGTCAACAACTGTCAATTTACTCTCTCAATTGGCACTCTCTTTTGCAATTTTATGTGTAAACGAACGCATTTCAGTAAAATCCAGTACAAATTTGCGCTAAATTGCACAAATTTTGGGGTAAACAAACGGACCTAATAATAGTGATTGTTAGAGATCGCTACAGGGCCTTATTACGAGTGTCGTATTTCGACAATTTTGTAATAGATTAAGGAAAAAATTTTGCATTGTAGTCGAAATTGAAATACGACTCTCGAAATTAGGGCCAATATGTAGTCATAAAAATTACTAAATATAAAATAAATTTTAAATCTAGTGTTTAATGCCCTAATTCAGTAAGAAGATTTAGGACGTTTTTGTTTGAAAATACTTTTGAGTTCTTGTTTTTGAATTCTTCAAATTATTTTCTTCAAAAATGATTGTTGTCTTTGATAATGAAAAATAAAAATATTATTACTATGTTTTTAAAATATAAAAATGAAATGAAAGTATTATACAATATTTTGAAAAATATATGAAAAACTATGTGTTGGATATAATGTTTGGAATAAAATCATAAAGCAAATACACGCACCTTCTAGTAGAGACTATTACTAATAATTGTTTTAAAGAATCACAACTGCGGCTTTTTTCGGCCATAGACAAGACGGCAAAATCGTCGAACAGAATTAGGGCATAAGTGTTTCAAAGAAATAAAAAAAAAAGCACAACACACATATTTCATAAATTTTTTTCCATAATAATACAGCATAGAAAGCAAAATTATGTTCCGTAGAAAATTCGATCCTCAAAGAAAATTTGTGTTAACATCTCATAATATGAATAATATAATAATATATATGTATATGAATAAAAAAACATAAAAAAAAAAGAAATACACACATACATATGTATATGGCCAATAATATTGAATCATCATATGAGCAATCAAATATGCATATATAAGTACATACATACATATGTACATCTAAGATCAATAAAATCGATGTTTTTATTGCCGTTAAAAAAGCCACTGCAAAAATCACTTGCAATCAAATTGGCATCGACTCAAAAATGGTGACTAAAACAAACACTTCCACTAATTGAGATTTTTGTTTTTGCATTTGTAAAGCCATCCATCAGAAAGTTTACTAAAATATTTAACAACTCCGGATGTGGTAAGCCGAAAAAATAAAAAACAAAAAAAAAATAAAATAAAATAAAATGTGATAATCGTGTAATAAATTCTGTCAATTATTAGGTGCGTTCCACAAGATTTCGTACAAGGTCGGACTAATGAGAGTAAGAAGAAAATTACTCTCTGAATATGCAAAAGTTATCCAAAATTGCTGGAACGCAAAAACCATAATTGCCCATCTTAAAATACTAGTGCTGCTTACTTTTTAAATTAAATTTAATTTAAGTGATTTTAGTCGCTTAAAACGCATAACATTATAAAAACAAAAGTTTTTCATCATTGGCAACAGCTTTAAAAATCAAATGAAAATGAGTTCTAAAAAGTAAATTATTTAAAAACAGCATTTTTTTATATTAAATAAATAGGGAAATATGTACAAATGTACTTACAACTTCAACTTTGTTCAAAAAACCTTCCATTTTGATTTTTAATAAATTTGTATGCAAATACTTTTTTTCCTATATTTGCAAACTTTCTGGTTAATTTTTCAGTCCGATATGTAAACAAAAAACAGCTGATTATTTAATTCTTGTCCGAACTTACCCAGAAGAAAAAGTTCGTACTAGTTTGTACAGGAAATGAAAAAAATTACTCTCTCATTCGCTCTCAAAACTGCACGAAATTTGCTATCTGGAACGCTTTGGATAACTTTGTACAAGTTCGGACTGTTTTGTTATGCATCTGGAACAGACCTATTGTAGGAAAAGTCATCATCAACGCAGCAAAGAAAGTGTCAACATCCTATAAATTTCTTATTTATAATTAGCAAGATAATCATATATAAATACATATATACATACATATATACATACACAAGCACATACTTACAAGCACATACATACATGCAAAACACATATGGCCATTTCCATCACGTTGAAGAGCACATTAAAACTACAAAAAGCAAACTAATGCGGATTTTTAATTTGACCATAGGCTTTACTTATAGCTTTTGATTAGATAGCGCTAAGGTTTTTTTTTCAATTTTTCGTTTTCAATTGCAAAAATCCAAGGCATTCGCACGGGACAGAAACAGAAGTGTGTGGTTTTCGCGAACAATAATTCAAAGGCTGATTTCAGCGAAACTTAAGGCAATACTTCAATGTGATTAATTTTAGAATGCTTGGCATTGTTGTCACTTCAAATTTGCTTCTTTTTCGGATTGCTTTTTCTTATTTGGATTGTATAAAAAATCTCTGTTTGTACTCATAATTTGATAATCTTTCTGTATGTGCTTTCCACGCACTGTCAAAAAAAAAAAATTGTTTTTCTATATCGCACGGCACATCGAAATGTGAAATAATGCAAAGCAAAAACTTATAGTTATTTACAATCACATAGTTTCTTACGCATTCTTTTTTTATCTCAGAAAAATTTTGGAGAGCAAAAGCAGAACATAATGTCTATCTTTAAAAGCTTTTATATAAAAAAACGTGCTATATAAATATTTAAATGAGAAAAGTTGGACTTGTTCGGCTTTTCATTCGAATATCTCGAAATACGAATAACTGTAAAATTTGTTAAATTAGACTGTTTTTCATTACGAAAATATGTTAAAACAATGTGTTTTCAAGAACTTTTAATTTTTTGGTTTCGGTGGATCTTTTGATGGAAACGCACATATACAAATTTTACTTTTATTTTATGCCCTGCCCTACAGTATGGATTAAAAATAAACTGGAAGTATGTATGTACTAAGTGCACTTTAAAACAGGAAATGAAAAACAAAATGTAAAAAATTTATAAAACGCATTACCATAAATTTAATTATTACCACATTACCACATACATATTTAATTATTAAATTATTTTGTTACCAAAATGAAATAAATATAAAAAAAAGAAAAAATCAATAACAAATATATATCACACAGGATTTTCTTATTAACCTTTAACATCTTGCCATTACTTATATGTACATATGTATATCGCTCTTTTACTCAAAGAACGTCATAACTCAACAAATGGAATTTTTGAGTGTTCTTCATACTATATAAAAATTTCATACAAATATGTTGTTTACTCAAGTCTTGAAAGCAACATAAAATTTTCTTTTCCCATTAAGTTGTGTGTAAATTGGAAAACATTGAACTCATTTTTTGGCAAAATAGTTTTTTTTTGAGTTATGACGTTCTTTGAGTAAATGAGCGATATATATAAATATACATATATACATATGTATATAACAATTTTTAAAATAGCCCAAACCGCTAAACCGAATTTAAAAATTCTTTCACCATTATGAAGCTATATTAACAGCATCAAATATAGGATATTTTTTATTTTTTGTCTTTTTATAATTGGTACATATTCTTTTTCAAACACACATTTTTGGGTTGGTTAGGGTAATTTTTGTTTCGTATTTGATTTTTTAACCAGTTTTAAAACCGGTTTTTATGTATTTTATTTAAAGCAGATCAACGCGAGCGGGGTAGCGGGAAGAATCTAGTATATATACATATATACATATGTATATATATATATATAGATATATATATATATAGATATATATATATATAGATATATATATATACATATATACATATGTATATATATATATATATATATATATATATATATATATATATATATATATATATAAAATTAATGCAATAAGTACAGACATGTACTAATTTCTGCTCCCCACTGTACATCTTACCGAAAAAAAGTACATAAAAGTTATCATGTTGAATAAAATAAAAAATGTCTTGTAATTAAGAAATTTTAAAGCGATTTTTTGAAACAGTGTACAACAATGTTTTAGCAATCACGCGATCGCCAGTTAAATAACATGCAATTTGCAAATCTTCAAAACTATTTCAGCATGTGCATGTAATTAAAGAAAAACATTCAATGAGTAATCAATAATTGCGTTCGCGTACTCAAAAGTTTTTAAAAATTTTTACTGAACTTTACTGCATTTTACTAAATTGCGTTCGTTTACCGAAAATATAGTAAATGAGAACACAAATTGAAAGAGTAAAGTGACAGTTCTTGACTGAGTGTTTTGCAAATTTTTACTGCAGAAATTTGTCGTAGTAAAGTTTAGTAAGATAAGAACATATGATTCAAAATGTAAACAAATGAAAAGTAAGCAAATGAAAAATGTAAAATTTTGAGAAAAGGTTAAATAAAAATTGTGAAAGTCATTAAAAAATATTTCATTTATAAATTATAATAATAAAAGCTGTTAATATACATATTTTGTAATATATTTTATTAATCCTTTTGTTTTGCAAAGTAAAAGTAACGTAAAGTATCTGGGTACTTAGTATCGCACTTGCTTTTAAGGTAATCAGTAACATTAACAAAAAGTCATGTAATTTTTAGTAATTTAGCCAACAACAAAACAAGGAAATCAAAAAGAAATTAATTACAAATATGTATTACATGAAATAAATTACAGAATTTATTCTTAGATTGTCCGTGTTATAAAAATATTGTATCGAGTACCAATAATTAAAAGAGTTGCATAGCCAAAAGGTTCTATATTTTTCAACACTATGTGGAGTTAAAGTCAGCTTTTTCTTTAATCTTACTAATTTTTACTATTTTTCCGTTCGCGTACTTTTTTCGGCAACAGCTCTTTTTGAGAGTAAATTTTAAAATTTTCGCAGTAACTACTCATTTAAGGCTCAGTTAGCCGACTGTAATGCAAAGTAACTGCAACAGTAGGAAACAGCTGATCGATTTTGTTATGTGAAAAGTAATGAAAATGGTTATAGAGATGTAATGTAACGTAACCTACTTTTCATATAAAAATATCGATGAGCTGTTTTCTACGTTACAGTTACTTTACATTACAGTCGGCTAACTGAGCCTTAAATGAGTAGTTACTGCGAAAATTTTAAAATTTACTCTCAAAAAGAGCTGTTGCCAAAAAAAGTACAAAATCGATCAGCTGTTTCTTACTGTTGCAGTTACTTTATATTACAGTCGGCTAACTGAGCCTTAACTGAGCCTTTACTGCATTTTACTGCAAAAGTAAACAAACACACTTAATGATTGTTCCATAATATACAGCTGTAGACGCAGAAATAGCACAACTTTCTTTCCACTGCAGCAGAAACTAATTGGATTTAAAATAAAGTAAAATTGTTTTTAATTGCGGTTTTCTAATCTCTAATTATCGAGAGCCATATACATAGGTCTGCTTTCGATTATTCTTTATTTATTTACAAAAGCAATTTGGGTACTTTGTTTTTGTGTTCTGTATAAATAGGCAGCCGAGAATTTTTGATTGTCTTCTATAAACTGGCAATAAAGAAATAAATAAATACAAATAAGGGTTTTCATGCGAACTCTTAAAATTGCAATTTATGCAATTGGGCAAACTTGCGAGACTTGTTTCATGAAGCCCCTTTTGAACTATTGTACAAACAGTTTATGTGAATTTGAAACAAACGTCAAAAATGTCGCTTAATAAAAATAAAACCAGGAAATTTCAAGAATTTTTTAATTTAAAATCATATTTACATATATATTTCTATTAAAATAAAAAAGTGTGTGTTTGTGTCTAAAAATGCCTAAAGAAATCCAAGAAAGCAAGAAGTTCTTGCTTACAAAATGCACAATTGCACAGCTTAAGTTTACGAATAAAAATTATGGGGCAAATTTAACAGGTTTGTGTAAATAAATTTCTAAACAATTTTTGACATTTTATTTACGAGAGTGTAAAAATGCACAATTGCACAGTTTGCGAGGCTTTTGAACATTCTCATGAAAACCTTTAATATAAATTTACTTCTTTGAGCGATTACAGTTTCTGAAATAATTTACCGTAAATATGTTTATGTTGTTTTTTTTTAACAAAAATCAAAGATTATAACAGAAATAAGTGATATTTTATACCCTTGAATGCATTGGAAAATTATCACACTCTTAAGTATCGCATTTCTAATTAAAATTGTTTTGGGCAGATTATTTTTTAATTCCCCCAAAACTAAACTGATTATTGAATTTATATTGTGAATAATGGTGAACATTACTACAAAAACAAATTTCAAGCAAATCGACATAAATGTTTTCGTTCAGATTCTTCAAGAAGTTAATAACACGAGTATAAGAGTTTGTAGACCGATAGTCGTTGCTTAAGTAATTTTGTTATATTCAAATATATGAAGAATATATGAACAAAGTTGTACACCGATTTTTCTCGTTTTCAATTTTTTTTTAGAATATTTTGACTTATTTAGACGCACAGTTTTATCCTTCTTTGAGATACGAGTATGTATATATATATATATAAGAGTATATGAAAATAAAAACAGTTATTTGCCACCTATTTTAAAAGTTTTGTGATAATACACACGTACGACAAAAAAAAAAAAACGTTTGAATTTAAATAATTATGTACATACATATGTATGTACTATTGTATTATTTATATCAGATCTATTCAACCTTTTTGGTTCATGTACCACAAAACCCACAACCAACAATTCGCGTACCACCAAAAAAATTTTATGTGTATAAACTAGTATGAGCTCAATAAATAACCAAACAATTTTAAAATATTTACGGCCTGGCCCACGACGTCGACAAGTAATTATCTGTCGCTTAGTTATATTGAAAACAAAAAGGTTAGGTTAGGTTAGCAGGCTGCTGCTAAGAAATAAGAAAAACAGATTCCAGCTCACTTGGGTCCAATATGATGATCCTTTGTGCTGCCTGTAAATTAGAAGAAGAGAGAGATAGAGGGAGAGAAATGATAGGGGGAATGAGAGGGGTAGAGTTAGAAAGATGAGAAGTGGGTCAAGAAATTTGGCTAGGAGGGGGGGAGTGGTCAGCGATTATACCAACCACTGTTCCTAATATATAGGCTCAGATTCTTGAGCCCGATTTCCGATAACTCAGATAAGCTTTTGAAGGATGTTCTTCCAAGAAGGTGCAGACGGAGAGTCTCCAGAGCGGGACAAAGACACAAGGAATGCAGGATACTTTCTTCCTCTTCCTCGTCATTGCAACTGTAGCAGTAGACGTTATACGGGAGACCCATACGTTTAGCATGGGTTCCGAAGGTACAGTGGCCGGCCAATGTGGCCACGATGTTCCTCAGGTGCTTCCTGTTGAAATTAATGAGATTTTCCGTTCTGTGGAAGTCTAGGCGAGGCCAGAGGGTTCTCGCTATTGCACAGGTGGACTCATTTCGCCATCTGTTTTGAGCTAATTCCAAGAAGGTTATATCGAAGCGACTCCAATAGGATGATAGTGGTAGTGCACAAAGATAGTCGATATCGACTTCTCTTAATGTGGTTCCTCTTTTTGCTAGTTCATCCGCTCTTATGTTTCCCGAAATTATCCCGTGTCCATGCACCCAGTTTATCGAGATATTTGAGTGCTGCGCAAGGCCATCCAAGGCCTTACGACATTCCCAAACAAGAAGGGATGTGGTATACACCCCTTTGAGAGACTTAATAGCGGGTTTACTGTCAGTCATGATATCTCTATTTGAAATCCGATAGAACCTTAGCCATTGCGTAGCTCTTTTTATAGCAGATAATTCCGCCTGTAGTACACTACATTCGTTCGGGAGTCTGAAGGACATTTCAATTCCGTACTCGGGAATGAAGACGCCACCTCCAACCCCTCGACCCTTTTTTGAGCCGTCCGTGAAGACCTGTATGGCTCCATTCGGTGGGGAATACGCTTCTGTCAAAGAAATTTTGAAGTTTCTATTGAAGTTGGGTTTCGGAATGCAGTAATCTATGAGATCCGGTATGTTGTTCACAATACCTAAAATACTTGCATGCCCTCATAGTCGGTGGTTCCATGCGCCTATTGTGTTTAGTCTGACGGCGGTACGTAAAGCTAGCTTTCTAGCAGTTAAGTCCACCGGAAAAACAAAAACAAAAGAAGAAAATTTATTTTCGTTTTCAATGTCATTAAGCGATAGATAGTTTCTTGTCGACATCGTGGGCCAGGCCGTTAATTCATTTCATTTAAGGCTGTTTCAGACTATAATACTAGTATTCATACTTTTGACGGAAATGTTTCCCTGATATAATTTCTGTTTAAAAATTTCAAAAAACAATAACAACTCAACATGTCAGAGTTGCATTTTCAACAAGAGTATTAATACTTGTATTATAGTTTGAAGCAGCCTTAATTAATAGTAAAAAACAACAAAATTAGGCATGTATATAATATGCGAACATCTGTGCATATGGGTCGTTCTACAACAGAAATGCTCGGTATAATAAAAATGGAAATTAATAAAAAATACGTAAGTATACTTTTTGGATCCAAGATAAACAAATATGTACAACATATTGTTTTTTTTTTTTTGTAATTGCATTACTTGGTTAGTTAATGAAAAAAATGCTAAAATTTTCGAAGATTTGGCGTACCACCTGGGAAAGTTTCGCGTACACCAAGTGGTACGCGTACCACAGGTTGAATAGCCCTGAATTACATGATCATATGACAATATACCTTCTGATATAATTAATTGTTATACTATCTTGATTACTGTTTCGTAATACAATTTATAATATTTAAAATTAGCATGTAAAACAATTAGAGTCGCGATTAATTAGTGCCTTTTAAAATTGGCTTTAAAATACCGCAAATTTTAAGTAATAAATGATATCAAAAAGCTTATTTTAATTTATTTTATATGATCAAGTTGATAATTACATTTTATATTAAGAGTTTATTTAAAAAAGATAAAGATCTTTTGCTGCTTATTAATGATTAAATAAATATTTCCAATAAATCTTTTAATTCACTACACAACCTGGATAAATTTAAATAATGATTGACAAGTTCAACTAAGTATAATATCCGAAAATATTATAATCAATAGTCATAATACTAAAGAAATAAATTAAACTAAACTAAAAAAAACTTTCGATCAAAAGGACTATAATTCTAGTCTTACTTTAAAATTTAAAACTTATAAATTGAATCAGATACATTCATAGAGAAAGGGACCTAGGGATAAAAAAAAGAGATTTTCACTTTTTTTTGATGTGCGCAACTGAGCATCGAATGAGACCGATCCCATGCCCCAAAAGTGTTCCCTCCCAGAGATATGCGCGTTTTATGATGTGATGGTACACCAAAGATACACGTATATAAATCTTTAAAATGGCTCTCCTGAACAAAACCGTTTTTTACCCTTAGGTCCCTTTCTATTTTGAGCGTCACATATACATATGTACATATATACATACATACATATGCACATACATATGAGTGCATCTAGTTTTTGGCACGGAATTTTCGCACTCTTCATCTTTTAACTTCAAAATGTGGTGATGAATCATTTTTTATATCTAGTCTGCCTTTTACTGCATTTTTGATTTCTTTTTTACTCTTTTCCACAAGTTTTATAAATAGACCAGAACTTCGAAGACCAAAGCTGAATACAACAGCACGATGAGATGATGGGAAAATAATGAAATCATTCGCAACCTTTTTCTTATTTCATATCTTTTCAGTTGATTTAAAAAATTAATTTTATTTTTTTTTTTTTTTGATAATGAAATCATATCGTTCATTTACTCAAACAACGTCATAACTCAAAAAACTAGTTTCACAGAAAGCGAGTTTAAAGTTTTTAAATTACACACGACTTAATGGAAAAATAAACTTTTATTTTGCTTTCAAGAGCTGAGCAAACAAGATTTTTGTATGAAATTTTTTACACAATATGAAGAACGAGGATATGAACTTAAGTTCAGTTAAGCATCATAAGCTCAAAAATTCCATTTTTTTTTTAAGTTATGACGTTGTTTGAGAAAATGGGCGATATATATGGTTTGAGTCATACCGTTTGACCCACCGACCATTAAAAAAAAATTGTTATTTATGCGGATTATGTATGTATATGTATGTGTATTTTGAATAACTTCTTTCTGAATCCTAAACGGGTTTCGCGAAATTTATTATGGTTTCTGAGATATTAAGCATTCATTTCTCAGAAACCAAACATTTTTAGGTTTAATAAGTATTGTTTTGCTGTAAACACCACTGTTTGGCGCTTGCTCCAGAATTATTCATACAAAAACGTACAAAATAAATTTAATTCGCGTTTGGCTTTATTTCCGTGATGGCATTTCAAATCACGGTGATTTCAAAAAAATAATAACATCTAAATTAGTGTTTTTTATGGGAATTGTTAAAATTTAAGTTTAAAATTTTTTAAACGCACTAATAATCCCAAATTAATATTTTACTTATTAAGTAAAATATTTTTTTTTTTTTTTTTTATTAAAATTTTAAACTTAAAAATTTTAAACTTAATAACATCTAAAATTTAGAAATTTACATTCGAAATCCGCTACGTCCAAGTCATATGTACAATGTGCAAACTTTTATGAAGAGCTTTTTGTGCTTTCACACAAACACAGATCTCAGCGGCAACAATGCTTTTTCTTATTTTGCAAAGAAACAAAAACAAATAATACGAAGATTATTTTCTATTAATGCACATCTACCTATTACTATTAAATACCGGTTGGCTTATTCTCTAATGATGTCGCAAGTTCTGTATCTATTGGAGGTTGTGTCTGGGACGTTCTCAAATGCTTTATCCAAAATTAATAGGATTGTTAATACTACTGTTCGATATGTCTACGATATTGGCCGCAGGGAGCATATTACTGACTATATAATAAAATTTCTAGGGTGCACCTTTCCTAGTTTTTTGAGATTACGTTGCTTGATTTTTTTTCATAGGGTTATTAAATCTAGTTGTCCATTATTATTATCCAAAAATTTTATCTTTAGTCGGTCGACGAGAAATCCACAGATTTCTATTCCTAGGATTGTAAATTATTTTTATCAAAAATTATTTTTAATAAGAGTAGCTCGCTATTGGAATCATTTGCCTATTGAACTTCGCATATTTTCGCAGTCTAACAATGTCTTCCGTCTCAAACTTTTAAATTTCTTTCAATCTATATAATTTGTACTTATACTGATATGGTGTGTATATGTATATATTCTTATACTATATTTTACACATGTTATGTGAATTAAACATAAATATATTTTTTAATTTCACGAATATTATAGAATTTGTTAACATACTTTACTGAGTTATTCTTAATTAAATTGATTTATTTAGTATTGCTATTATAGTATTGCTATATTTAGTATTGCTATTGATCTGGACTATCAGAATACTTACTGCTTTTTGAAATTCCTACGATTGTAATTACTTTTTTTTGAACACTATGGTTGGGGGACCAATAAAAGATTTCTTTTTTCATAATAAAAAATTTTTATTTTTTATAATGAAAAATATATATATATACACAAAAAAATATAAGAGGTAATATTAACTAAGCTTGCATAGGTAACTTTTTTTTATATGAAAGTAAAAAACTTGGGTTTTATTAACTATGCAGTTAGGTAATTTGTACATTACACATTACCTAAAATCCAAGTTAATATAAACTATTACAATAAGGTACATACATACATACATATATTTTTCGAAATTATTTTTATTGAAACATTTTATATTTTATTGTCGGAAGCTGCAGACGACCTATACCTTCGCATAGGAAGATCCCCATCCCAAGTTTTAATGGTCTCCACCAACTCAGAGCTGCTTTACGATTGCCGGCAAACGTGGTCTTATGCAAGAAACACAACTGGAAGAACGATGAATTTCGTGGACGGTGACGAATTCGTCGATAGTAATTCGCTGAGAAAATTCGTCGTGTGAAGCACATCAACGACGACTAAATAATAGCTATTATAATTCATAAAGTTGCTTATGGTTTGTGCTGAAATATATCGGAGAGTTCGTCACGCACGACGAGTTTCGTTCGACGGCAGTGTTGTGTTAATTTGCATATGCATGAATGTATTTTATTTTTTATGGCAAAAGCTCGCTACGAAAAATTCGTCGTTCGTCCCAGTTGTGTTCCTAGCATTTCCTTCAAATGATTTATTTTCGTGGTATTTTCTACTTT
This sequence comes from Tachina grossa, assembly GCA_949987645.1. Classification (NCBI taxonomy): domain Eukaryota; kingdom Metazoa; phylum Arthropoda; class Insecta; order Diptera; family Tachinidae; genus Tachina; species Tachina grossa. The sequence goes on along the minus strand of OX465274.1, from coordinate 169,195,686 downwards.
TAATTTTATATATGTACATGTATGTAAATATATAAATTAATAAATAAATAATAAACTTTTTTAGAAATTCAAAAATTCTTTAAATCCATGACAGTTATGGAACTATAAATAGTTATATTAACTAAAATACATGATAATTTGCCGCACTATATATGTATAAATTTACTTTGCTATTTAGATAATTCACAGAAAACAAAAGTATGAATTTACCTAGTCGTTAAGGAGTTTCAACTAAAATTTTTGTCAAATTACCTAAAAAACTTTATAAATGCCATTCTACCCTTTCACTTAATTAAAATTATACCATTATTTTAGGAAATATAACCTATGATTTTTTTTTGTGTGTATGTATATTTTTATAATGAAAATTTCTATTTTTAACCCGGGGGGTTTTTAAAATTTTTAATTTTTGTTATTATAATTTAAATTTATATTTTTGTAATTAATATATTTTAATTTTATATACATGGGCATTATTAACACTAAGTAATATATATGTAAGTTTGGCCTTTTAGGCTTTATATTACTTTGAATAAACAAATAAATAAATAAATTTAAGACCTTTCAAGTCTTTTTACCTCAAATGCAAATATCACAGTATGTGTGTGAAACCACCGCAATTTTCAGAACAGGCTCGATAATGAAAAAGTGGTGACGGAATTGAACTAGGTGTTAAAGAGTTCCTCAGAACAATTTGACATTTAAAATCGGCACATGATTTACTATTAAATCCTTGCGTGGTTTTTAATGCAAATTTGTATTATAAAACTCGCCAAGACCATGTACAATTTTGCCACTTATGCTAACTAGCACGAAGTTTTTCATGAAGATTTCTCAAATTATGTATACATAATGTGACCAGATGGTTTTTGCAAAAAGCGGGACACGATCGATCAAAAAGCGGGATTTCGAAGAAATCTTCCGTGAGTAACGATTTTTATTATGTGCGTTGTCTTACATAAAAATTCGAATTAGACATGTGGGTGTGAAACCTCCCATAAAGAAAAAATATTTACTTCAAGATATCTGGAAAAATAATATAGTTAGATGGGGGAAATTTTGTAGGGATAACTCTGTCGATAATCAGTGTACTGATCTTGCTGATTTGCCCACAGCGTATTACCGATGGTCTAGAAGGAGCAATAGTCTATTATAGTCTATTGTTTAATGCCTAAAGATGTCGTGGCACTTTCCATAGAAAAGCAACGGTTATTTCACGATAGAAATCGAAAACAGTAAAAAAAAATTATATTTTCGTAAAGATAATAGTATTATAAAAAGGAGTCAATAATAGAGCAGAAAGTGTGTCACCTCCTAAGTAAATTATATATTAATTTTTTAATATCTTTAATAATCAGGATTGGACAAATGAGCGTCAAATAGAGAAAATGTTTACTTAAAAAAATATCTTGGAATCTAATGACTGTTTATGTTAATAAATGTTATACAAAATAGTGAAGGTTGAACCGCAGGGTGTGTAGTAACACACACAGGCTTTAGCTACTTAAGCAATCAATAATTACACTTTGGAATGCATTTTTATTGAAAATTTCAAAACTCTAAAAAGCGGAATGGAAATTCGAAGCAGGATCGACCTAAGAAAAGCGGGATGTCTGGTCAGGTTATGTACATATACATACATACTGATTTTGCTGTAAACGTTAATATTTAGAATAACGTACACGTTAAAAACACGTATGTAGGTATGTACTCGTATATAATTATGTAAACAAATAAATCAATATTGTTTGCATCTTTGTCATTCTTTTAATCAAGGCAAATTCACATAAGGTATACTCAGCTCAAATCGCTTTGAGAAATTAATACTTTAAATGTCAAAAAAAAATGTACTGAACATTTTGTGTTGACATCCAACGTACATTCAAATTACCAGCGGCGAAAATAGTCACCTGGGGGTCTACTCTGTAACTCGAAACGAAAGAAAATGCTTTCGAATTTACACCTAATTCACACGAAGACTTTTATGAAGTCTATTTTTCGACGTCACTTTTTGTTTGTTAGCGAACGGTGTAGAGAAGAAAGAGGGGTAGAAAAAATGACTTGATTTCTGTTTTCCATAGTTTTTTTCATATTTCTCATTACATTGCTCTTGTTGTTATTGTTGTTACGTTTTAATGTTACTTTTCTATCTTATTGTATTTTTTTATTCTTGCTCTTCTAACTTATTGGCTATATGGGTGAAGAGAAGTAAAATTAGACGTAAAAAAACATCGTATGAATGCAAGGAATTTTTGGTAGCAAGAGAATTAAGAAAAATAGACGTCCTAAATTTCACCGTGTGAATTAGCACTTACATGTTATAAGCATACAAATTCGAAAGCACTTTTTTTCGTTTCGAATTACAGAGTAGACCACCTAGTATGGATTCGCCTTGTATTTTAATAATTATTAATGTATTTATGGCCTATTTCTTTTCATAAATAATTAATCTATTTATACTATTGGGGTATTCACAAGGGTGTCTTAAGTGTCTTAAGTGTCATAATGTGTTAACATTTTAACATAGTTTAAAAAAATTGTTGTTGTGGCTCAAACAAAAAGGTCATAAAGTAATAAGACTTTCTCAGCTATGTTTATTGTTTGTCATAACTACATGTAGAAATGCGTGAGAGTTTACCAAAGGAATTGAGAGAGAGAGTAAGAAATGTACAAGGTTTTAAAACCAAAATACAAATAAGTACAATATTTATAATTGTAAATTATAAGGGGTTGCTCACAGCAGTCATATATTTTCGTTTTATAACTTTAAAACGTGTTAATTTATGAGTAGCATTTGAATACCCCATATATGTAAGTGCATTCCGTGCCATGACTGCATTGTTTCGTATATCATTGTCATAGTGGGTACACACTTTGCAACGTGTTTACGCAACACGTTTATATTTCATGTTGCATATTTTGATACAGACTATGCAACCTACAATGCAACCGCCAATGCAACCCATAAACATCAAAACATTTTGATATTTTCGAAACTTCGAAAGCAACTTCGAATGCAACCATAAACAAGACTACACACTATGCGACCGACTATGAAATCTGCCTGGTTGCATAAACACGTTGCAAAGTGTGTACCCACTAGTGTCCTGCACAAGACTATTTATAAGACCTTTCAAGACATGAGAGATTTTTTCAAATGCTTTACTACAGCGAAATATTCTAAAAGAATCGCTAAGCAACACTGTTGGCAAGTAATTTTTTTCGGTGGTTTGTCTTGCCAACAGTGTTGTTTAGCGATTCTTTTAGAATATTTCGCTGTAGTAAAGCATTGGAAAAAATCTCTCATGTCTTGAAAAGTCTTATAAATACTCTTGTGCAGGACACTAGTACCCACTATCAGAACCATCACATCCATTACACAAACAAAGCACAACCATACACACATTCATCCAAACATATGTACATATGTATGTGTTAGGGTGATCGATTATTCGACTTTTTCCAGAAACCGGTTTTCGAATAGTTCGAAGATTTGAAATTATGAAAAAACCGGTTTTGGTTTTTACAATTCAGGAAAAACCGGTCAACCGGTTTTTTTAAGTAAGAAAATTATTATACAAAAGCTTTGATTTTAAATTGCTTTATTAAAAAAAAGAGTTCACAGTTCATATAAATATTTTAAAACAATACAAAAATTATAGTACATAAATATTTGTATATAATATACCGTTGACGAATAAACTCCACACACAACCATCATTTTTACGGTTTGTGGAAAATTGGGAAGAAATTAAAAAAAAAAATAAATATGCCAATATTTAGGATGCTAATATGTTTATACAAAAATTAAAAAAAAAATAATTATGACAACTACAGTAGCAAAAAAATACATAGGAGAAAAGTCTACATACAGGCATAAAATACATGAAAAATACGTGCAAAATGTTTGATGTCGTCAACTTGTTTGAAAATTCAGTTATTTCCGGTACCAAGCATTCCGGTACAATAGCATCCAAATATGGTCTATTATGTTGTTATTATAATTATTTTTAATTTTTTGTATAAACATATATATTTACATCCTAAATATTAGCATAATTAATTTTTTGAATTTCTTCCCAAGTTTCCTCAAATCTCAAAAATGATGGGTGTATGTAGTTTATTCCTTAATTTTATATACACATGAATGTATGGACAAGGTGGATATCTACCTCTACATAAAATATGAAGCAAAATGTAAAAAAAAAAAAAAAAAAAAAAAAAAATCTAAAAAACACTTTTTGCAACTGTATTTTGACATCCATTGCGCACCATAAAGCCAATTAAATTCGCCTCTGCTGTTACCTCATAAACAGCGTGACCGTTTGACCCAAGGCAAATTCATAACAGGTAAAGTTGAAAACACAGCTGATCTATTTTTTTTTGCCTAATTCAAGGCGAATTCATATAATTGTTGGCTCGTATGTCAAAAGTTGTTTACATATACAGACCTGCGCCGGACAATTTTTTCGGCGGCGCCAGCTCTTGGAAAACTTGTCGGCGGAAGCTGATAATCATATAACATGAAATACAAAATTTAAGATAAAAAAGAATTAAAAAATAAATAAAGCAGATATTTACATGCTGGTGGTTAAGCATTATCTATATATTTCATTGGTGCTTTGCCAAATCATCAGCATACTTCAACCACATATTTTGAACAGTCACAAACCTCTTATCTTATGCACAGACTTTGAAAAATTCCTGTGTAAAAAACTATTTGAGAATTCACCCAGCAAATAATTTATATTCGATATGATAGGTATATTTTATTTTTCTATACCTTTATACAATATAAAATCCATTGGATAGCAATAAAAGTATTTATACGGCAAAATGAAAAATAAAGTATATAAACGTATGAAAATATTTCTAAATAAATAAAATAATTATTAGATTAAATTGTACATGAAGAATCGGCGGCTGTTATTCAGGCAACATAAACCAAACATTTTCCAGCGGCGGCGTAGCTGACTAAAATTATCAACGGCTCGGCTCAGCCGGTTGTGAGCCATCATGGCCTAGATCTCTGCTGGAGTAACTTCAATCAGCTGCTTTTAACATACGAGCCTCCAAGGCAACAACAAAATACCATATTGTTTTTATTGTTTGTATTTTGTTGTAGTATTAACTTTACCTGTCATGAATTTGCCTTGGTTTGACCGACTAAAGTGGCAAATTGCCACTTTTTCAACTGCCTTTCCCCTTTTTCAACTGCCTTGCCACTTTTTGACCCCCTGTGAGTTATATGAAAATACATTAAAAATAAAAAGTTTGGTGTAGTTTTCGCGTTTTTTTTACTTTTGCCCCCTTTTTTTGATAAATCCCCTATTTGGTGCCACTTTTTGAAAAATGTCACCGGTCACCCTGCTCATAAAATAATTTCTCTTAAATTTCATGTTTCAGTAAATGTTGCCATGATCAAAAAAAGATTAGAGCTTTTAAACTAAAAAAAAAATACTTACGAAAATCAACCAAACACGCAAAATGTACAAATCGAAAAGTATTCGACTCAGCCGGTTTTTAAATTGTAAAAAAACAAACCGGACTATTCGACATATCAACATTTTGAAAAAACCGACAACCGTATTGTGAAAAAACCGGGTTTTAAAACCGGTTGAAAAACCGAGTCGACCACCCTAGTATGTATATACGTTGGATTTGTATAAATTATTCGATAACAAAATCGAATAACCTTATTCAATATCGATTGAAGTTTTCCTACTGTTGTATGATGCACATATATGTGCATGCAAACATGCGGCTTTAAGCAAGATGTCAAACTTTTTTCTATATAAATGGAAGAAACCAAAACACGTCACTGTTTAATGTTCCATTCTACTCTGTTCCTCAATACGTACCATAACCTAAACTACAATGTTCACTTCGGGATGGCCTAAAAAAAATACGAGACAACAGATGACAAACACATGCCGGCGTTTTTATATTTTTTTATATAACTTTCTTCCTTTGCACTATTTCTTTTTTTTTTTTTGTTTTATGCTTTTCTATATCTTTCGTTGGTGTATTTGCAAAAATTTAATTAGTCAAAAGTATGCAAATGGAAAAAAGCAAATGTTCAATGACTCAAAATTAAATTTCTCCTAATACCAAAAGAACAGCAACAACTATTGGGTGTTACCAACCTGTTTGGGCAATAAACAACAAATATATGACAACTGCATTATAGAGTTCACAATTTTAAACAATATGCAGATAAATTTAGAATTGCAATTTCATACATACATACATACTTCAGCAAAAATGTAGAATATGAGGGAAATGTCCACACATAAAAAATGGAAAAAATCAATTCTTGTATACGCGCACACCACACAAATGCTAAAAATACAGCTGCATTTTTAGGACACAACACAGCAAATACACACAATTCGTTTTATACCATATTTTATCTTTCTTTTTTTTCTAAAACTCTTGCCATTTTGGCTTAAACTGTAGCAAGAAAATATATTACCACAAAAATAGCTTAATTTTCTGGCTAAAAACTTGTTCAAGCAAGGCAACAAAATCAAAAGATACACATCCAAAAAGCAAGTACAAAATATTCCATCCAACAAACGTAATAAATTTTTTTTCTTTCGTTTTTTTCACCATGGGACTTTCATCATGCAAGCATACACACGAACACACACACAAACACACATGCCTGCATTCACACTTTTCTACCACTTACATTTTTTCTGGTGCAATTTTCTTGATTGTTTTTCCAATAATTTGAATTCAATCCGTCGTAATATGCAATACTTTTACGTTATATACTTTTTTAACACTCACTTATTAACAGAAAATTAATTTTAAATAGGCTGAACAATTTATTGGAATTTTTCTTCGACCAAAGAAAACGACAAGTAATTTTTTTTATGATTTAGCAAACGCCGCACGAAACAACTGCAAGTACAAGCTGATTTCAGTTCACTTTGCTTCTTTTTTTATGACTGTTCCAATTTTCAGTTGTTCGCCTTGGATGACAGCTACTTTTTCTAATGTCAAATACAGCACTGCCAGCTTAAGAAAATATTGAACTAAATGACGATTCAAAAGTTTCTTTAAATATGAGTAGCTGGGTTTTAAGTACTTTCACTTTTAATATTGAATTAGGATTTTTTGAAAATAAAAATATTATATTATTATTATGTTTAATGAATATTCTTTCTCACCACGTCAGATTGTGTATGTATGTATGTTAAACTTTTTGTGGTCCAGTTATAAAGTTTATTTTTAACACAAATTGTATGCAAGTAAATCGTATGTTTCCTTTGGTTTTTGGGAAAAAGTCACTTAAGTCCAATGAATTAAATAACTACACAGTATGAAATTTCTGATTGGGCATTTAACCAAGAAATATGTAAGGGCAGAGGGTAAAGCTAGCGGTATTTATTTAACAAAATGGAATGAAATTTAAAATTACATTAGAGTGTTCGTTATTTTTTTCATTTCTTATATTCTCTCTCCCGCTTTCAAATAGGTTCAGTTTTATGTAGGTATAAAAAAAACAAAAGAGTTTTATATCGATATATTCAGGGCTATCATGAATAAAATTACGCGTGAAATTTTTCACGGGGAACAATTCCAACTAATAGTGAGTAATAAGGAAACAAGAAATTCTAATTGGAAAAGGGAGAAATTTCACGTGGAATTTTATTCATGATAGCCCTTATTGTGTTTTACGGGGTGCGGCCGCCTCTCAAAGTTTTCTTCAAGACCATTTATTCAATGTAATTTGTTTGCACATGACTATTATACCGTCGCTGTTAACTAACTGACCTAACTAACAACTTAAAAATTTAACAGGAGAGCAGCTTTTATGATTATTTTATACATTCATTCTTATGGCTACGTCAGAAATCTTTTTACTTATTTAGGCACAAAATTAATGCTCACAGTCATGAAAATTGTAGACACATTGTATTATGACTTAAAAAGTCTAGTAGAGGACTTAACTCATTTTTCAAAAAAATGTCAGTTAGGTCGGTTAGTTAAAACAGCGACGATATGTACGGTGACCATTCCTTATGTATTATACAGAACAGTACTGTATTTGAGAGTCCTGTTCTGTATAAATTGTTCATTAGGAAAAAACTTTGAAATGTTCTATATTTTATGTATTGTTTTATGTTTGAATTAAAAAAAATTTTGATGTTCAATTTTGTTAAAAAATAAACAAACAAACAAATTTATTTATCGAAAAATCGCAATGTCGCCAAACCAGAAATTTGGACACCAAACAAGTTGAAAATCGCCACGTTTGGCGAGAAATCACCATGTCTGAAAGCCCTGGTGACGAGGTGTATTTGTGTGAAATGTATTGGAGTGATTTGAAAAAATCAATTACGTGAAAATACGAATCTACTTGCGTATTAGTGTATGTGCTTACATTGTTATGTTACACATTGAATTTTTTGTTAATTTGAAAATTTAAGCATTCCATGAACTTCAATATGTTTAATATGTCTGTAAGATTGTTTGTACTATATTTGCTGTTTGTTAAATATTTCCTTGTTCTGTATTTTGGTTGCAAAATTATGGTCGCCGTAATTATGTATATGTGGCAATAATTTAGCTCTTCTAGTCAACAACATTATCCACAAAGAGAGTTTTTTGCTAAAATTAATATAATTATTATAATTTTTTAAGTTTATACAACATATCATATAAATTTGTTTTTAATATACATTTCATATTAAAGATATATGATAATTAAGATCATGATCGAATCAGCTCGTTCTTGAAAGCGACGATTTTTCAGTTTAAGATTATGGCATTCGAAATTGAACCGTATTATTACATTGTGTAATACGGGATTCACACTGTGACTTTTTATTTATGACTTTCCTAAAGTTTATTGACAAACGGGGTACAAAGCCTAGGCGATCAAAGGGGTAGCAATACAAAAGAGAATTCAAGAAAAATTCAAGGGAAAAAGTCATAGTGTAAATCCCGTATTAGCGTATGTCATTATTTCTAACTGAGAAATAGTAATCGAATCAGATCGTTATCCAAAGCGTCGATTATACCCCTGGATTTACTAGCAATTTATTCATCATTGGGTCAAGTCTGCACTAAAAAACTTTTATTTATTATACATCAAAGCCAATTAATTTGTACGTTTGTACGCTATCAAGGCGAATTAAACTGAACTTGAACAGTTATTTCGGACAACTACCAAACCAAGCCAAGGCGAAATTAGTATGGCAGCTCGGAGATTGTTGACTTTACTAAGGCTGTTGTCTCTTCTAGTCAGCGCTACCAAGTTTTTAATTTTTTTTGCAGTTTTTTGAACAGTTGAGCAATCGTACAGTTTTACTTTAAAAAATCACTTTTTCTTTAAAGTTGTCGGTTTGTATAGTTATTTGATATTCTTTTTTACTTCATATCAGTGATAAGTTCACTCAGAGCCTTTAAATTAAAATTCCTTTATATTTTTCTTACAAGTATCAAAAGTTATGAAAGGCAAAGCAAGCAACGTATGAATTCCAATGCGTTTCTTCGTTGACGAATTTGTATGAAAATTACATAAGAAATTTTAGTTAGACTTTGGTTTTATCTTTTTGTTTTCTATGCACGCAATTTTCATTTGGTGAGTTTTCTACGTTTAAGCTCATAATGATCACACTAACTGGGCAGTAGAGATGTGCACGTGAGCGTTTTTTGACTCACGACACGCCCGATCACCCAGGAAAATATTTTATTCACGCACTTTCACGCACGAATGATATTGAAAATTTTCACGATCACGCACGCTCACGAAGAAAATATTCTTAATCACGCACGAGTGGTTTACAACTTATCGCGATCACGCACGCTCACGAAAAAGTATGTAATCCAACTTGTATTTTTTGTGGGTTGAAAAATAGGTTCTTACACATACATATGTATGTATATCGTCACCTAAAATCCAAAAGGCCGTAACAACCAAAAAATTCAAAATAGACTTTTTGATTGATTATGATGTGATTAACCAAAATACATATTTTCCTAAAATTTTACTCACATATGTTCAAAAACACCGATTTTATTCATTTTTCAATTTGGCACCTTACATATAAATAGTATTAAATCTATGCAGTTTTTTGCTTCTCCTGTAATATAGTAGAAAGTGTACTCACGGCCTGGATGAGGTGACGATATGTAAAATTTACATTGCACAGTGGGGACTTTTGCAAAGTAAATGACAATAAATCTGGAACTTCTAAACCATTGATTGGATTTATATGAAACTCCTAACATCCGTAGGGGAGGACTTAGGCTTTATAACACATGTCGTGACAGCCGTCTGGCTTGAGCTGGACAGGAGTTACATTGGGCCAAATTTAACTACCTGGGACTCTAAAAAACTTCTGACGCTTGTAACTTTTTTAAAAATTATCCGATTTTTACCGGATAAACAATTTTGAGACAAACTAGAAATTCTAAAGAAAAAATTTCCCAACTTGTGTTTCCATATCTCTCATAAGATATTTTACTTAAGACAAAAAATTTTTTTGCCTTGACTTTTTTTTAGTATTTCGCCTATTACTTTTAAGTTTATTGTTGGATTTTAAATTAAAAGACAGCATTAAATTTTTTATAAAATTTTAAATAAAAATAGAAAAAAATTTATTAATATATCCATTCGTGAAATCGCAAAAAGGATAAAAAATCAAAATTTTAAAATTTAAGTATTTTCATTATTTTCAGTTTTGTAAAAAAAATTGTTTAATACATTCACTTTTTAATTACATAGCGCTAAAGACAATGCATTAAGAATGTGCTTAGAGTCAATTATTTTGTATTTTTGATATGTACCCTACATTCAGCAATTTCCTAAGCTTGTAAATTTAAAAAAATATTTTTTTGTGTTTAATAGTGGATACACACTTTGCAACGTGTTTACGCAACACGTTTATATTATGGTAGGTACAGACTTAGCAACGTGTTTATGCAACCAGTCAGGTTGCATTGTCGGTTGCATAGTGTGTAGTCTTGTTTATGGTTGCATTCGAAGTTGCTTTCGAAGTTTCGAAAATATCAAAATGTTTTGATATTTATGGGTTGCATTGGCGGTTGCATTGTAGGTTGCATAGTCTGTATCAAAATATGCAACATGAAATATAAACGTGTTGCGTAAACACGTTGCAAAGTGTGTACCCACTATTACATGTTGCATATTTTGATACAGACTATGCAACCTACAATGCAACCGCCAATGCAACCCATAAACATCAAAACATTTTAATATTTTCGAAACTTCGAACGCAACTTCGAATGCAACCATAAACAAGACCAGTGTTGGCATCTCTACGAAAAGCAAAAGCACATTAAGCTGTTCCAAAAAGGGTAAAAAGCTCAAAAAAATACGAAAAAGCGGGTAAAAAAGCACGAAAATTTTTTTTTTTAATTTTAATACATTAAACCATTTAAAGAGGGGAGTTTAGAGTGTAAAAGCTGAAAGTATAATTTCAAATGGAACAAGTCAAGTTTAGGGGCACCTCCCAGAAATTTAAAAACAGTATCCTATCCTATACGAATATGGCCAATATTGGTATCCCAAAAATTTTAAAAAAGTACCGCATCTTATAGAAAATTGAAAAATAAGAGGCTTAATTTCTGAGTTATGGGCCTCTGAAATTGTAATTAAAACTATAATTTAATATATAATTATGATGTTTCCCTAGACGGCGAAGCCTAGGAAAGATTTTCTGCCTTGCAAGGTTTTCTTTCCTTATAACGTTTTCCTGCATGCCGGCCTTCGGCCGGGCTTAAGAATTTTCTCCACCATGATGTTTCCCGAGACGACGCAGCCTAGTAAAGATTTTCTGCATTGCAAAGTTTGCCTGCTTAGATAATAGCATTTTCCCCTGCATTGGCCGACAAAGATTCTGTTTTTACCATTTCATGAAAGGTATTCTCAAAAGCTTTAAGAGATACCAATATTGGTCATATTCGTTGGAAAACAACGTATAATCACAATATTGTATTATAATTTCAGAGGCCCATAACTCGGAAAGTAAACCTCACCGCCATTTTTTTAATTTAATTTTTTCTTCTTATTTTTTAATTTTCTATAGAATACTTGATTTAAGCCAAAATCATGATTAATTTAATAAAAAAAAGCAATGTGAGTCCGATCACAGAGGAGATGTGTAAACATCTAGTAATGAAAATTTTTATTTAAGTTGGAAGTACTTATGCTTTTAGTATCTTTTTTTAAATTAATTAATTAAAAGTATCAAAACTTTCAATATTGTAAATACATATCAATTTGTTGGTTTTTGTTTGTTTTATTAAACTTATTTGGTTAGTAAATGGGCACACTGCAGTATATGTATATGTACTGCATTCAAAATTGCAGTCAGCAGTAAATTTACTGATTACTAAAAAAATTCAGTAAATTTTTACTGCTAATTAAATTTGATTTGCATTACCACTAAAATCGTATGGCCGTAATCATAATAAAATTGTAGGAAGTGGCAAAGTTTTTTCATTAAAATTTTGAAACTTTTGTATGAAAAACATTTAGCCACTTGGTAGAATTTCATTATGAATACGGGCATTACTGATTACTGAAAATTCAATGCACCTCATCATATAACAAATCATTTAGGGAATTTATAAAAATTGTAGAAACAATTTTAGTAATCAGTAAATTTTTTTTTTGTTTTTACTGAAACTTTAGTGGTACTGCAGTGCTCATCTATGTTAAATGCCTTTACTTTTACTTTTTAATTTTTAATTCCTGTTGTTCATCGTTTAGTTGTTGCTGTTCTTGTTGTTGTGTACGCATTGCAATTAAAATAAATTCAGTAAAGTGCGACTTTGACTCGCGCACATTCGGTTTTGATAATTTTTTTGATTTAGCTTTCTTCCTTTTTCAAGTTTTTTCAGTTTAAACGATTTTTTTTTCAGTTTTATCGCTTTTTTCTCGTTTTGGCGTTTTTTTCTCTTTTTGGGTTTTTTTAATTTTCGCAATTTTTTTCATTTTAGCGATTTTTTCATTTTGGCGATTTTTTCCCGTTTTTTGTGGGTTTTTTCATTTTGGCGATTTTTTCTGTTTTTGGGGTTTTTTTATTTAGGCGATTTTTTCATTTTGACGATTTTTTCATATTGGCAATTTTTTTGTTTAAGGATTTTTTTCATTTTGGTGATTTTTCCGGTTTCTCGCGATTTATTTTAGCCCTAGAGATTTTTTTTAATTTGGTGCTTTTTTCGTTTTGGCGATTTTTTGTTTTTGGCGATTTTTTTATATTTGGAGATTTTATATTTTTTTGATTTTTTAGTTTTACCGTTTTTGAAAATTTCAAGAGTTTTGCTCTTACGGTTTCCAAGATACAGCAAGTTGTCAAAATTACAAAGTCAAAATGCATTAACTGATGGAACACCCATTGATTTAAATTTTTTAAATTTAGTGTTAATTGTTGCAGTCTGTATAAAAATACACTAACTTTTAAAATTTCAAGTGTATATATGTACATACAATTGTATGTATACTACATGGGATTTTAACATTTTTCGTTGCTCGTTTTGGAACACCCTTTAGTTTTTAACTCTCATGTATTTGTTGTTGTAGTGGCCAAATGTCTACACATTGTGTCCAAATTTCAAGTCCGTAGCTCTTACGGTTCATTTTCACCTTTGGTCTACGGAAATATACAGAAAAATAACCGGCGGCGGCGCACCGTCGGCTTCGAGCCGGTCGACTTGTTTCTCTGCTTGGTATTGCTTCTTTCAAACACTAATAAGCTCACACCGATTTGACAATGCAAAGCAAAAGCAAAAGCAAAGAAATCTCAGCAAAGAAATCTCAGCAAAGAATCAAAGTCAAAAGATTTTTACCCCCTAGCGTATAGATGTTTACACATCAAAAATACGTATGTAAAAACAAATAATAAAAAAACTAGGAGTCAAGTAATATAGAATCTTACACACATACATACATACATACAATAGTAGATGAAGCTAAGGCTTAGATTAAGATTTGTATGTTACTGAAAAATCATTTACACATAAAAAGTACTCTTAACTTAAAAGTTTTTGTTTTTGCGATATTCACCCTTACTCCAGTTGTCAACATTGACAGCACGTCAATACGATATCAAAAAATTGGGTCTTGGCTACCCGTTGTCTAAAACAACTGACTGCTATTGATAACCTAATGCTTTCAATTGTTCTAGTATGATTAAATATTTATGTAAGCTTTAACAAATGCTTATTGCATACTACTTTCAATCAATTATTATGCAGAGAATTATTTCGTACCCTCCAGTTACTTTCGTTTTCTATTTTGCAAAAAAAAAGTTACTAAAAGTAATTTAGTTTTATAAATTAAAAGTATTTTTAAAATTTAAGTTTAAAAAAACAACTAAAGGTAGAATTATCCGAACGTCCACGTAAGCTAACGAAACAGCTGATAGTTTTTGTTGATTGAAAACAATGCAAACGCTTACCGAAATTTGCTGTAACGTTGACGGCACGTCTCAACCTGTATAAAATAGAATTTCCTAACGTTGTTAAGTGACATTTGTAAGCCAGTGATGGTACCATTGTAATTTAAATGGAATAGGGCTACTTTGGCTCTGTTTTTTGGTACTTTTGTTAAAAATATCTGTGTGAAAAAACATTAATATATAAATAAATATTTGGGAATGTACATATATACATACTTATGTACACAAATATATACATGCATGTGTATGTATATGTACTTATATATAATAAAGAAATGCATAAATATGTATGAGCATAATATAAATGTGATATGTATTAAAGGATTTAAATGGTATCAAAACTTCTTATTGTATATGCATACATGTAAAAATTATTTCATGTTGCATACATATCGTTGGTCACAAGTAGAAAGGCCCTAACTCAAATAATTGTAATTTAACAGGGGAATATAAAAACATAATAATAAAACGTACAACTGCTTTTAAAAGTGTTATTTTTACGGTATTTGCAATAAATTTTTCTAACGATGTGTACTTGTGTCCATCGATATTTATGTATGTATGAACATATTTATTTATTATAAATGTATAACATACATATTTAGGTACTTTTAGGAACTTTTCTTCGGTACATTCACCATTTGAACTTTTTTATTTCCCATCACTGTTTTGTGAACAGCTGTTCCTTTTTCATATTAAAACAAAAAAACGATGTAAAGCATACGCACGTTTTTAAATGTTCTATAAGTGCACCAACGTGCTAACAGTACGGTACGGTACGGTACAGCAACAGCAACGTTCGGCTAACCCAGCCTTAACTAAAAACATTTTTATTTAACAAAAAAGCACCAAAAGCACTGTAAGAAATTGTAAAAAGCACTGTAAATACCCGCTTTTTAAAAAAGGGTATTAGCCAAAATTTCGCGTTTAAGAACACTATGCAACCGACAATGCAACCTAACTGGTTGCATAAACACGTTGCTAAGTCTATACCTACCATAAGCACTTATAAAAAGTTGTGACGATAGATTTTGAAAGTTACAACTATAACATTTTATTATGTAGATAGTTTTTATAATTTTTAACTAAAATTTAAGAGTGCCTTTTTATAAATGCAGATATGCGCGCAGATTTTCTGAAAAAAAATCAAAATTTAGGGAAAATATAGTTGTGTACCACAAAAAAAAAATATATATTAAAATAATTTTATTTTTCTATATTGGTATTTTTGAATTTAATATGAGCCAGTTTACTACGCCTGAAAAAATTAGAACAAAAGCCCAATTCACAACCTTGTGCAAATGGTCTTTCATTGTAACATGTGCAAAATGGTATAGTATATTGATACTCACCTATGCAGGAATGATATGTCGTGAGAGCCTCACGCTCACGCACGACTAATTTTTTTAAGTCAGGCTTACGCATTCACGCGTGATTAATTATAAATTTGACCAAGATTATGCGTGAATCACGCGTGACACGATAAAATCACGACATTTGCACATCTCTACTGGGCAGTTATTTCCTCTAAAAAATAGGGGTTCTGTTAGCTCTGTACAGTTTTTTCCTCAAACGTTTATGGCAACACTGCTTCTAGTAGATATTAACGGGTGTTTTTTTAGAGGTATAGAACTTCGAATTGAAATAAAACACAAGAAAATCGTTTTAATGTCCATCAATTTGGCTTTATTGGAAGGATAATTTTATGCCATTAATGTCTAAATATGATTTCGGGCATGTGGCCGCCGCGGCTGGCTCGAATAAAGCCAATTCTACAGGTCCAATTTTCAACCACTTTTTCGAGCATATGGGGCCGTATGTTGGCAATAACGCCACGAATGTTGGCTTCCAAGTCCCCTAACGTTTCTGGTTTGTTGGCGTAGACGAGCGACTTCACATATCCCCAAAGAAAATAATCCAATGGTGTCAAATCACACGATCTTGGTGGCCAATTGACAGGTCCATTCCGCGAAATTATGCGCTCATCGAATGTTTCCTTCAATAAATCGATTGTGACGTGCGCTGTGTGGCATGTAGCGCCGTCTTGTTGGAACCACAACTCATCCACATTCATGCCATCCGATTCGGGAACAAAATAGTCGGTTATCATGGCTCTATACCGGTCTCCATTAACGGTAACTGACTCTCCAGCATTATTTCGGAAGAAGTATGGCCCATTGACTCCACCAGCCCATAGAGCACACCAAACAGTCAGTTTTTGTGGATGTAATGGCGTCTCAAGGGTCTCATGTGGATTCTCTTCATTCCAAATGCGGCAATTTTGCTTGTTGACGTAGCCATTCAACCAAAAATGAGCCTCATCACTGAACAAAATTTTGCGATGAAAATCAGCATCGAGATCAATCTCATTTTCGGCCCATACACCAAAATCACGACGCATTGCATGGTCTCGCGGCCTTAATTCTTGCACAAGCTGGATCTTGTAAGGTCGCAAGCCAAGATCTTTGCGCAAAATCTTCCATAAAGTTGATGGACAAAGCTCCAATTGCTGTGCACGGTGGCGAATCGATTCATTCGGGTCCTCTTCAACACTTTGCTCTACAGCGGCAATTGTTTCTTCGGTGCGCACTGTTCGACGTCTCTGCGGATGCGTATTATCACATAGAGTAAACGTAGTGCGAAAACGATCCATGGTTAACCGAATTAATTGCTCTGATGGACGATTATGTCGACCATAAAATGGACGGAAATGGCAAACCAAACTAAATATTAATCACTTGACAGCTGACAAAATGGCCGCCAGTTAAAAAAGTGATGCCAACTTAAAGTTCTATACCTCAATAAAAAACACCCATTATAAAACATATAAAATATGAAGGTAATAGATTGCTTATTACCTTCTTTCGAAGTGACTTGAAAACTTAGTAAAGTTTCTGAAATTTGTTAAGTTTCATTTTATTGATTGTATATAAAGAGATATTACCAATATAACCACAGAGTTAATAGTTGGACAAAAGCTAAAAGCTTTCTTTCCAGCATGCGGTCTCCAGCTAAAAAAATAGTTTTTTTATTTCAATTATCTTTTAGAATCGCAGGTGTTTTTAAAAATTAAGTTATGTTTATAGTCCACTGAGTGGTTTTTCTTTTTTCAAACTTTGCATAAAATATTAAATTATTATTAAATATTATTAATAATGAATTCAAGCTTTATATACTCACTCACTCTTTCACATCATTATTTTTAAATAATATATATATTTTTTGAGTTTCTTTTAACGTTTTTTTTTAGATTTGCTGTTTTTTTGTTTAGTGTGTAGGTGTTTGCCTGAAAGTTTTCTATTTCATTTCCATACAATTTTCATGTGATGGCCACCAAGGAATATGCAGATTTCATCGTTATGCTAATAAAGAACTGTTTTATTTTTAACCGACAGGAAGAATGATATTTTTTACTTCTAATTTTCTCTGTATAATGAGATTTTCAAATACTTTTTTATGTAACATAAACGAAGTGTGATAACAGTTATGGATAAAAAAAAACCTTTTTGTTTTGTTTTCTTAAATAAATTTAGTCAGTCATGCTGAGTATTTTTAAGTATAGATAAACCTATCGCACATTTAATAAAACAATGTCATAACTAATAAAAATATAACAAAAATTAAAAATTTTAAAAAAACCCCGACTTTTTTCAAAAAAGATGTTATATCTTCTAAACGGCTGGACGGATCTTCTTCAAACATAGCTAAGAACCCTCTCGATCAAGTCATCTTTCAAACAGAAAAAACTAAATGAAAATCGGTACAGCCGTTTGGCCTGTACGTGCACACAGACAGACACACAGATACACTGATCCACAGACACACAGACACACACTACAAACTTATAACACCCCTTTTTTTAGTCGGGGGTTAAAAACAGTTTGCCACAAAACGAGTTTGAACTTAAAGAAAAAAGAATATTTTATATTGCTCTCAAAAGTTGAGTAAACAAGATATTTGTATAAAATTTTTACACAATATAAAGAACAGTATGATGAATAATTCTGCTTCCCTAATTTAATTTAATTGAAATTCCATTTAAAAATGAGCGTTATGAACTTTTTTTACATTAGGCAGGTTCGCAGGACATTTGTAATCACGTCTCGTTTGCCCAAGTTTAATATTGAAAATCTTTTATTATTTAATTTATGCTGCAAAAAAGATTTTAAAATACACAATAAAATAAATATTGGAAGAATTAAAAAAATACTAAGGAAACTAAGGTTTCCTTAGTCTTTTTTCCAAGGCAAGACAAGGCATTCCTTGGAAAGCGAGAGGCTTAGAGCTGCAAAACTATCGATAGTGGTTCCATTCGATAGTTTCGATAGTATTTTTTGATGCCATCGATACTATCGATAGTTTTTGATTCTTAGAAACACCCCTTTTACACACGGAAAGTTTACTTTGCAAAGTCTTAATTCAGGTGTGTGAAAGACAGAGTGATAAATACTATCTCTTTCTGTATTTCTCCCTGCTGAATTAAGGCTTTGCAAAGTAAAGTTTCCGTGCCTATAAGAGCTAAAACTTATCAATTGTGTATTTTTCTAATATAAAATCTTGGATTTTTTAATCATTCCATAAAGTAAAAAGAAATTTGATTTTTTAAGACTTTTAGTTCCAATGTTTTTAATACACATATTCAACAAACATAAATATATACACAGTTCTATAAAAAAAAAATAAACGAAAAAGCAAACAGATAGATGGATCAATAAAAAATAAATTAAAAAGGAATAAAATAAAAAAATCTTTCATTATTACTTAAACTATTGCAGTTAGCTAAAAAGTATTCGTTTAACAGAAGGAGAAGCAAACTATTTAGCGTCACCTTTTATTTAAAAGTAAAGAGCGTAGACAGTCCAGTAGTCCTCAAATTTAGCCGCCGTCAAGTTTCTTCATGTATCAAAGCCGTTGGTACATAATAATTGTATTTTTCTGCAATTTGCATCTAGTAGATAAAAACTGACATCTTATGTTGAAACAAATCAAAACTAATTAGTTTGTTTCCACATTTATGTATGTAATGATAAACATTACCAAACCAGGCAGCGAAATTTGAATGTTGCATTTTTTATTACACAGTCGCCATCATTCCGTTTTTATTGACTTTGATTTTTTCTCTTTTAGTAGAGTGTTTTTGTCGATAGTATCGCTATCGAAAAAAAAATATCGATAGTCCACTTAAAATAAAACTATCGATACTATCGATAGTACCATCGATAGTTTTGCAGCTCTAGAGAGGCTAATTTGAAATAACACTTGCACACTGATTACCACAGGCATTACCACATCTGCTTGAGACGAGTTTTCGTGTTTTCGTTATAGTTTGTTAAAAGAATAAATGTTGCCTGCAAACTTCGCTATTTTTGTTCGAAGACGCGTGCCAGTGAAGTAAAAAATGTATACATCACTTTTGCAAAAATTTCATTTAAAAATTATGTGCATATTCTAAACAACATGTAGCAAAGAATATGAAATCAAAGCGTGCCGCAAAAATGATTCTCTCTTCCCCACCCGTAAATTGCTGGCAAGCTAAATGTTTCCCTTTAAAATGTTTTCGTGTCTAAACGCATATTGGAATGTCGGCGGCAACATTTTCGTCTGTGTGAACGCGAAGGAAACAACAAAAGAGAATTCCAGATATTTACCTTCCAAATTTTCGCTCGTCTACACTCAGACTTAGGCAAAGGGGATGCACTGTGCGCTTTTCGGCATCTCCGAAGCGCTGCTTTTTGTTTTAGTGCTTAATTGTACGAAATTTATTTTTGAATATTTAAACATAGAGTTTAAACGGAAATATTTTTAAATTAAAGTTTCTACTCTGTAATTTGAATTAAAGAGAATTCTTTAGGACTTGCATGTTCTTAACATACAAATCCGAAAGTATTTTCTTTTGATTCGAAGTATAGAGTAAGCCCAAACATATTTTTTTTTGCATTTTATGTACATGGGAGTTGTATAGGATTTTAACTGCCTGGCTAATGATGTCGTCAAGAAATTTTCTTTCGC
This sequence comes from Tachina grossa, assembly GCA_949987645.1. Classification (NCBI taxonomy): domain Eukaryota; kingdom Metazoa; phylum Arthropoda; class Insecta; order Diptera; family Tachinidae; genus Tachina; species Tachina grossa. The sequence continues at coordinate 169,175,233 of OX465274.1, read as the reverse complement.
TTATTTATATTGAAAACAAAAACAAAATAAGAAAATTTGTAGTGAAAAAGTGAGTAGAGTTGAATCTTGACTTATAATTTCTTGTACTTATGCGCACTCATACTTATTGCAATATTGTCTATGAATATTATTCACTCGAAAGTTTGAAGTGCGCATCGAACTCGTACTTAGCAACATTTATGATGTTGTTGATTTCGACTCTCCTTAACTCAATGCCTATACACGATGCAAAATAAGTATGATTCACAATGCGAACTTCGCATGCAAACATTAAAGTTCTCATTATGAGGTTATGTATTTCTCTTAGACTTGTGTAGAACTCGTTCACTAGTTCATTTTTGCGACAAACCAATGATCAAACCCATTTAAATTACATCGTGCATGAGTTGAGTGAGCTGAATCAATGTGAGTAGTATAAGTACATATTTTCTTGAAATTAGAAATCACACTGAGGTGATTTATGAGTGTGAGTGTGCTATGACTATGTTTTCGACGTCGCATTCATATTTATTTCAACATATTGTTACGTTTTTCTCTCCATAAAAACGCTTTTCCGTAGATCCGAAGATTTGCAAATGAATACAAGAGCCGAGTGTAGTAATTAGGGTTAAGAATGATACAAGTTTTATTTACAAATACACTTATACTAAATTACTCAAGAGCTTAACTACACTAATACAACTTAAATTAATAAATTACACACAGATATTCACAACTGGTTACCACTACGCCTTCCTTGCTGCAGCTTACGCACGTCTCTTATCTGGTTGCGCAAGTATTCACGTGACACCTCTCTGTCTGCTGCCGTCACTTACGAGACTCTCTCTGCCGTCACTCACAGTTGACTCACTGGCTTAACTTACACCCTTATACACGCCTATTCGCTGCGCTGTTCCCTTTACTCCAGTCGACACGATAGACTCCACAATAATCTCAATTCCACGACAGACTATTATTAATTCACAACTTAATTATCAACTGACTTGTTTACTTGCAACTGACTGACTTGTTCGCGACTGACTTGTTCGTAACTGACCCACAACTGCAACTAACTAACTCATTGGCTGCGTCACCGCTTTTTATACTCCACACCATGGGTGACCAAGATAAATTTAAGGTTGTGTAAGTGAGCGAAAAAGATAAACACATAGGCAGAAACAATTAATAAAAGTAATTCTTATATGATTTTTTTTATGAAAGAATTTTTTTCTAGAAAACCGTTTCAACAAAAAGTAATAAATAAACATTATTATTCACTTAAATTCTGAGTTTAAAACTACTAAAAACCAATTTGTAAGAAAAAATAATTTTTAATTTTCACGTAAGCAAAAGCAGTTTTTAACATAAACAGCATACATAATAAATTTCTCGCAGTGCGTTTGAGAAAAATGAGTAAAAAGATAAGCAAAAATTTATCTCAGATAACACTAAATGAAAGCGAATAAGAATACGTGTGAATTCTATTTGCAAAAATTTGCTACATGATGTTCACCCATGCTCCACACAAATTCCATCAGAAGTTTCAAGGAATGTTTATCTTTTACTTTTTCATTTGAATTAGCATGTATGTATGTTTGTAAATATGTGAATCTTCTTAATAAGCAGACGTTTTTTGTTGTTGTTGCTTTTGCTTGTTTACGTGTTACGCACGCTTATTTAGTTGTTTGCTACTATTCTAGATTATTCGTTACATTGAACCTGTAGGAATATTTTCGCGTAACACTTACATTAACCCTGTTGGAATATTTTTGTGTAATGCTGCTTAATCTTGTCGACGGCCATTTTCGTAACAATATACATACTTATAAATCAATGTCATCGTGAGTATGCGTAAATCAAATTAGCTGAGTTTGAACGAGTCATGAGTCAGTATGAATAGCGGAAAAATGATTCATTGCCGATCACTGATACATACTAGAGACCTGCGTAAACAGTCTTTAAATGTAAATACGTCATGATTTTTAAATATATTCACATCGCATGTATTATACTAAACCAATAATAAATGCTGTCGTACTATAAGCGAAGCACGATGGATGTATTGGTGTATGTGTATATCAGTTGTAACAAGGGATGTCGCAAGACAGCTTGTTTGTAACAAACACTCAAAAGAAATACTGTTGATTAGTGTATGCTTGTTATTTTTCATATTGTACGTTTGAGTGTGTGTGTGTAATATGTAGATGGTAAGCTATTATGTGATTAACCGCATACAACTAATGTTAATGCATGTGTGTGTGTGCCTTTGCTAGTATCACAAATTCTTCCGTTGTTGTGAATCAGAATTGAACAACCCTCGTACCCGTACATCGCACTAATTTGTTAACGCAGCAGCAACTAATTCATTTACTTGGTTGCTTGATAAATTCTTTGCGTTGACAAATTGTGCAATAGCGATATTTCGTAATTGGGTCAAAAGCTTAATAACATTAAATAGTTTAGCAAGTTAGCATAATAATAATAGCTGTTAAGCATAATATTAATGTTGAAGTATATTAAATTAAGATTAAGTTTTGTATAAATAGTGCAGTTTTAATTAAAGAGTTTTTGTCTTGTGTTTAGCAGTTAAAAGTTAGAGTCATACCTGCGATTCCCACGGGACCCTCCAGGTTTAAAATTGTAAGTTTGTAAATTAATCATACTAGTTATTAGCTTAAACAGTTTTTAATAAATCCTTTTAATATACTCCAGAAAAAACCTGTGTTTAATTAAAACACAACACCGTCACGAAGTATTTTCTTCTTTACTCCTATACCTACAATACTGAAACAAGTTTCTTGCAAACAGTGTTGTTAACGTTTGTTTTATAAGATTTCGCTGTAGTAAAACATTTGAAAAATCCCTCATGTCTTAAAAGTTCTTATAAGATATCTTGTGCAGGACACTAATACATACATACATCAGGGTTACCAGTTTAGGGGATTTGTAGCCAAATTGGGGATTTTTTCAAGATTGGGGATACAAATTTCGCGTTGAAGATCTAAGGATTTGTTGGGTGTGATAACAAAATTTTAGAGTATTTTTAGGTATTTTTTTTTTAAATTAATGGTAACAAGAATGATTTTTTAGAATTATGCGTGTGGCAGGTCTAAAAATGTGTGTTACTATTCACAGTGAATGGTTTTTAAAAAAGAAGAAATATCAAGGCAGATTAACCAATAATGAATACTACCAAGAAAAAAAAAACGTAACAAAATGCAATATGACTTGTTGGAAGGAAGCACTTCTTAGAATAAAACTTTAAAAATAATTCAATTTGTTGTGGCAAATTTAAACCTTCTGCTGAAATGCTAAAGCTTTTTAATACAAGTACTATGTACAACACAATATCTGAGGCTGATGAATCAGAAGATTTCGATTCCGAAGGTTGTGAAATGGTAAAAATATATATATTAAAGTATGTTAAATTTTGTTCTTTACAAGTTTTATAAGTACAAACTAAATTAATATGAATGTAAATATAGTTATCGACATAAATGAATTTTATTGAATAAATATGTAACTTTTGTTATATATTTTGAAAAATGTTTATTTATTCCCAAAGGAAAAATTTAAATCAAAAAACTCAATTTGAGAATTTTCGAGGATGACAAATCAAAAATTGGGGATAAGCGCTAAAAAAACTGGCAACACTTCGAAATGTCAAATACATCGTTCAGTCAAAGTGCAGTTTAATATATACGTGGTCGCCCCTTGAGACAGACGAAGTTTGTAGGCGAGGGATTGAAGAGGTAGAGTGTGTAGTACACGAACCTCTGTACCGGACATTTTTTGTTTCTCTTTTCTACTTTTCGTAATTTATTCTTGTTGCTTCACATGCTTTTTCTCCTTTCAGGGGTTGTATGCATACTTGATGTGTATCAAGGCATATGTGTGTATTTATGTGTACGTGCATGTGAGTAGCAACAGCGAAGAAGTAAACAAACTATAAATTTTCTGTCTGTCTGTTAATTTCCCAATTGTAAAAGGTTTAGGTAATTTCAAAAGAGAATGAAGAAAATGTTTGCCTTTCAATTTCCCAATTGTAAAAGCGGACAAAACGACAGCCAAAGCAACAGTCGAAATTCGTGTTCTGTTGCTGTTGCTTCGGCTTTAACTGCAAAGATCTTCACAACACAGCAACAGTTTTAAGTTAAATTTTTTTTCGTTTAACAGCACAGACGACAGTCGTTCTTTCGTTCGTTTTTCTGTTTTGTGCTTTCGTTCCGCTGTCGTTTTTAAAACTTTTCGCTGTTACAGCACAGTCAAAGCAAATGAAATAAAATAATTCTTTCTGACAAAAAAAATTCCGACTCCAATGCAATGATCTGATACAAGAAAATAAGAAGAAGTACCTGAAATATAAAATTATATTTTAATGGGCGTGTCGCTGCCCATTTTTTAAATGCAACATTGTGTGTTTTTCAGAATTCAGAGTGCGTGTTAAGTCTTGTAAAAATCGGAAAAGTAAAACCACATAAAATATATTATTAAATTTTAATGGGCGTGACTCCGCTCATTTTTTTAAATAGAGGATTGTGTCTATTTTAGAGCTCAAGGTGTGCGATAAGTTTCGTAAAAATCGGTTAAGTAGAACCGCGTGAAATATTACAATAAATTTTAATGGGCGTAACCCAGCCCATTTTTTCAACTTTCTAACTGTGTAATTACATGAACCAAAGGTGTTTGATAGGTTTCACAGCAATCTAATAACCAGAAAAACATAAAATTTATTTAAAAAAAAAGATGTGTGCATATCCTCGCCCACTTTTTTACAATGGGACCTATGGGAAGCTATACCTCAGACACAAAAAGAATTTTAACATTCGGTCTAAAATGTACCGAATTATAAAGTAACACCACAAAAAAAAAAAAAAAAAAAAAATAGAGACGATTTGTTAACCTCCTCCTTTTTTTAAGGGGTTAAAAAGCACTTTCAAACGCTGATAATAAGTACATACATTTAAGACTCTGCAGACCTTAAAATATCTAAATTTTATTTCGCTATTTTTTTTGTGGAAAATTTAAAAAATATATTAAAAAAATTAGCAGGCTTTGAGTTTTTTATTATTACTATTTTTCTATAGGTATGTATGTATGTATGTACAATCAAATAAATAATCTGCCCATGAAAGACAGATGGTTTGGTGAAAGGCAAACAAACGGTTGAATCGTAATAAAAAAAGAATTTGTGTTTGGAAAAATAAAAAAAAACAACTTTAAAGCATAACAATGGTGCGTAGTATATTTTCGCAACGTTATAATTATGCTCAAATACGAATAAACGAAGCACTGGACGGTAAGTCAAACTTTTAATATTGTTCTTGTCTTTGTATTTGCACAAACAAATATTTTTTTTCTCGCTCTTAGAGGTTTTTCGACGTATAGCGGTTTTCCCTAAAATTACTAAACTGCCGCGTTTAAAGCGCACCTATTACATTGCCACGCCCAAGCCAGTAGCTGAAAAAAAGAGAAGTAAGCTAAGAAATAAAGAAAAAAAGCTTTTAAGATCTTCTGAGTGGTAAGTTTGAAGTAAAGAGAAATGATAGAGAGAGAGAGAGAGAGAGAGAGAGCATAATCTAGTTAAATTTCTGCAGGTATGATAGTGATCAAATACCCATGATTACAAGACTAGAATTGGAAATGATTTTGGATGAAACCTTAATGGAACGTCATGCGGGAGAAAATTCTAAAGGTACCTTTAGTCATGTATATTGGAAAACTGATGAAGAAGAGAATGACGGCAATGAGGGATCAATAAATTCAAATGCCGGACAAGATGCAAACAAGGCTACTGAAGCTGTTAGTGAAATAAGCGATTTTGTGAATCATCCAACTGTTGGAAAAACTACTATGGTTCAAGTAAAAAGTGCCAGCAGTCGCTATGCCACCATGATGCATAGCGTGGCACCTCAGCCTGTTATATTAACTGCCACATCTACTGCAGTTCTGCACGAGGCTGCTACTGTGGCCACTGTTAAGGAAACTTCCGATTTTGAGTTTGTGGTGCCGGAACTGACAAAACGAAGACGTGGCAAACATCTGGAAAAGAGCTACGAATGTGAACAGTGCCACAAGAAATTCGATCGACCATGGGTGTTGCATGGCCACATGCGCTTGCATACTGGCGAGAAACCTTTCGTTTGTCCCATACAGACGTGCCAGAAGAAATTCGCTGATAGGTAAATAGAAAAGGGTCTGGTTGTTTGTTGTCTTGGAAAATAAAATAGTTTTTTTGTTTGTTTTGGCTTACAGATCGAATTTGCGAGCTCATCAGCGTACCAAAGGTCATCATAATTGGAGTTATCAATGTCCTCAATGCACAAAAGCTTTTAGCCAGGAAAATTACTTAAGTCGCCATAGTTTGGAAGCTTGTCGTAAATTTTTGGCAACTCATAAAAATGTTTAAATATTTAAGTTTTTTTTCATACATACTTATGTATTTTTTATTAAATAAAATTGCAATAATATAATTAACTCAAAGACTATATCGATTATTTAGCCCAACAAAATCATAATTAAAAAAAAAAAAAATCAATTTACAGAAAACGAGTTTAAAATTTGCAATTTACACACAACTTAATGCCAGAAGAAACTTTTATTTTACTCTCCAGAGCGGGACATGATCGATCAAAAAGCGGGATTTTGAAGAAAATACCGCCAAAAAGCGGGATTTAAAAATTAATTTTTTTTTAGAAAGCGGGATGTTCACAAAGCTTCATAGAAAACACATTGTTCAACTCAAAAGAAACGCTCTTTAATAAACAAAAATATATATCTATATAAATGAAAACCAAATGCCGTTCCCGTGTAATCACATCAATTAAGCGCGGTTCCACATGTGTACTTCCCTTTTTTTTTGTAGTATATTTGCATCTAATGAAGCAAAAAAACATAAAATTCGAATTGGACATGTGTCTTTGTTTGTCTTCAAAAATATTACAAGTGTACTGATCTTACTGATTTGCTCACAGCGTATTAATGATGGTCTAGAAGCAGCAATAGGCTATTAATGCCTAAAGCTTGGATGTAGCTTCCGACATATCTTGGGAGCCAAAACAGTAAATATTTCGAATTTTTTTTTGGTAAGCAGTAACTCCAATAATGATAAAGGTACTATAAGAAGGAGTCAATAATGGACAAAAAAGTTTACAATCTTCTAAGTAAATTAAATATTATTTTTTGAATGGCATGGTATCTGCTAAAAACACAAACTTGATATTCCGCTGACTCTGCCGATGATAGAAAAAAATCGGGATTGGCTTCTCTCAAATAGAGAAAATGTTTACTTAAAAAAATATCGTGAAAACTAATGCAGTGAGAATTTTGAAACTCTTCATGACTGTTTATGCTAACAATGAGAATTGTATTCTACAAAATAGTGTAAGTTGAACCGCAAGCGTGGCACTTCTTACATAAAAAATTTTTCTTTTCATCTCAAAACGTACACGGAGGGAGTGTAGCGAAGCACACAGGGTTTTGGCTAGTTAAGCCTACTACGCTTGAAAAAATATTTGGAATGAATATATTTTTAATAAAAATCGAATAAGAGAATGAAAGCTTCAAAGCTCTAAAAAGCGGCATAAAGCGGGATAGAAATCAGAGGCGGGATCAAGCTGTGAAAAGCGGGATAATCCCGCCTAAAGCGGGATGTCTGGTCAGATTAATCATACAGTCACTTTTATTGAACATCGACGTCACGTCAATACAAACCAAAAAAATAACAAGTAAGAGTGCTATATTCGGCTGTGCCGAATCTTATATACCCTTTACCAAAGTGCGTTTATGTAGTATAGAGATACATACTCAAGCACATACTTACTTTTATGTACAAAGAAAAAAAATAATAATCATAATTTTAGATTTTTCTGATTACTTATACCAATCTAGTAGTTCTTAAAAAAATATAGAAGGTGTGTTAAGTGAAAAAAAGGAAATTTAAAAAAAATGTTTTAATTAGTTACTTTAATGTCTAGAAAAAAAAATCATAGTTTCCAGCTGTGGCTTTTATTTATATAATTTTCTATACCAAACTTTTCTTTCAAAAACGTAAAATATATATTTTTTATAAAGGAAAATATAAAAATTAATTAGACTTAGTTACTTTTATATATTAAAAAAGTGTAAGTGTCCCAACCCTGAACTCATCTTTTTTGATTTTTCTGATTTTTTACACCAACCTCTTTCTTTTAAGAATTTAAGAAATGTTTAATTTATAAAAAAAGGAAAAATTTGTTTTAGTAACTTACTTTTGTAGAAAAAGTTAAAGTTTTCTACCCCTGGAATCGTCTTTTTAATTTTTTTAACTGTTTTTTTTTTATTTGAAATACCAATCTTATTCGTTATCAAGCATAAAATAAGTTTATTTAATAAAAATAGATAAAAATTAGTTTTCGGTAGTTAATTTTTTATATCACAAAGAGTGTAAGCTTCCCAACCCTGAAATCCTCCTTTTTGCCTTTTTTTGATTTCTTACACCATCTCTTTTTTAAGAATATAAGATATGTTTAATTTACAGTAAAAAAGAAAAAAATTGTTTTAGTAAGCTACTTTTGTATAAAAATAAGGTTTTCCAACCCTGGAAACGTTGTTTTAATTTTTTTATTTTTTTATTTTGAAATACCAAATTCATTCGTACTGAAGTATAAAATAAGTTTATTTTATAAAAAAAAATAAAAATTAGTTTTTGGTAGCTAATTGTATATATCACAAAAAATGTGGGTTTTCCAATCCTGAAATCAAACTTTTTGATTTTTCTGATTTCTTATACTAATCTCTTTCTTTTAAGAATATAAGATATATTTAATTTATAGAGAAAAAGGGAAAATTTGCTTTAGTAAATTACTTTTCTATAAAAAAAGGTAAGGTTTTCCAACCCTGGAAACGTGTTTTAAACTTTTTTAAATTGAAATACCAATTTTATTCGTACCAAAGTATAAAATAATTTTATTAATTTAAAAAAAATATAATTAGTTTCCGTTAGTTAATATTTTATATCACAAAAAGAGTAAGTTTCCCAACCCTGCAATCATCCTTTTTAATTTTTCTGATTTCTTACACCAATCTATTTCTTTTAAGAATATAAGATATGTTTATTTTATAAAGAAAAAGGAAAAATTTGTTTTAGTAAGTTACTTTTGAATAAAAAAAGTTAAAGTTTTCCAACCCTGGAAACATCTTAATAATTTTTTTAAGTTTAATTTTTTATTTGAAATACCAATTTTATTCGTGGTGAAGTATAAAATAAGTTTATTTAATAAAAATAATTAAAAAATTAGTTTACGGTAGTTAATTGTATATATCACAAAAATCTTAGGTTTTCCAACTCTGGAATCATCCTTTTGGTTTTTCTGATTTCTTACATTATTCTCCTTCTTTTAAGAACATTACATATGTTTAGTTTATAGAAAAAAAAGGAAAAATTTGTTTTAGTAAGTTACTTTTGTATAAGAAAAAAAAGTTAAAGTTTTCCAACCCTGGAAACGTCTTTTTAATTTTTTTAATATTTTTTTTTAATTTTTATTTTTACTTAGAAATACCAATTTTATTCATACTGAAGTATAAAATAAGTTTATTTAATAAAAAATTATTAAAAATTGGTTTTCGGTAGTTATTTTGTATGGCAAAATGAAGTTTAAGTCTCCCAGCTCTGAAACCGTCTGCTCGATTTTGCTGATTTTCAATACCAATCTTATTTCGACAATTTCTGACCCATCAGTCCAAGAACGAAGTCTCTGGCTTTTCTGTGAGCTTCGGAAAACCGATTTCACGTACAGACAGACGGACAGACGGACAGACGGACATCGCTTATTCGTATTCCCTATACATAAGGATCCAGAATATATATACTTTATAGCTCGCTTGTTAATATTCTAGAAATTACAAACGGAATGACAAACCTATATATACCCTTTTACCATTTTTTGGTAAAGGGTATAAAAATTGTGGCTTGTCTACTTGCTTTCGAGAAAAAATTTTCGCTTTCGACAGTCTATTTCTATTCATTAATGTCTAGAAACAGATAGATAAATCCAAATTTGTTTGGTATTGTATTGATGTGACGATGTCGATGTTGACAACTGGAATAAGAATCAGTATATACAGGCGCGTTCTTGAAATCACGTAATTTCAAAGCATATGCCGTTTTAAAATCACACGTGTAGGTAATATTGAGCCCTATTTTCAATTTAATCTTAAGCGACATGTAGCCAAAAATATACTTTTTTTATTGAAATTAAAGTTTTATGGGCCTACCCATAGTTAAGAATTATCAAAATGCTAAAACTATTGATAAATTTAAAGATACGGGCTGTAAAATTTTATCTTAAGCTACAATTTACGTTTGTATGTAAATCTAATTTGAATGCTTAAAAAAAAAAATCTCCTGAAAACTTTAATGTTTGTTGCTTACGATTAAATCGAAAATAAGGCTCATCGATATTGTCTTGTTCTGCAAATCATACTATTTTTGTATTTTTTAAATGTGATTTTAACTTGTTCAAAAAAATATGAAACATATGATTTCTTTCAGTTTTCTGAAGTCACAAAATCAAATAATAATTTCAACAGTAGAAAATGTGTCTCTAGAGTTTTCTTAATTTTTAAGTGTTTTTTTCAAGAAAACAGCTAATTGTTCAAGAAAATTAATAAAGAACACAGTTTCAAAAAGTTAATACACCTCATTGACATCAGAGGCGCTGCAATACTGCCTTATTAAAATAACGTGTCTTCTCTATCACTATCCACTTCCTAAGGAAGGTAACACCTAGTAATAGCAATAGGCTTCCATTGCCTGAGTGTTACTTCTCTTAAAAAAATTAAAACAGTATCCCCCATATTCATAAAAAAATAAAATGAATTTGAAATCCATTTTAGGAAATTTTTGTATGAAAAATTTGAAATAAAACACATTTCAAATTCATTTTAAATTTTATGAATATGGGTGTATATGTTTAAGTAATTTCCCAGCAAAAAATTTCAAAAAAGGTAATCGGGTTTGGAATTAAGCATTTTTGGTGGAAGCACTTCCCTACTGGATTACCAACTTAATGATTTTAACAAGGCGTGAGACTAAAATACATAATCGATTCTTGAGAAGTACATACTTCCTTTTTTTATATGTCAACATATTCATGTAATCTATTAAATCTAAAATAATAATTTTCCTCATTTATCAACTTGTACAACATTTTTTTTTTATTTTTATGTAATGTGATTTGTAAGCGAGTAATGAAATTTGGTAATCAGAAAAATAAGTCATTATATGGCAAGTAGTTCGAATGGTAATGTGTAATTTTTTGCTGGGTTATTATAACTTTCGCCAAATAATAGTCGCAAAAATAATCCAGTGATTGAAAACGTTAAAGTTGAAACTGAAAGTTTCATATAATTTTATATGCAGAGAACACCATTTTTGTGGTTCTAAAACACTTTGATGAAATGTGATATTCAGAACACGCATGTTCGTATACATATATGTAAATATCGTTATCTTAATATAGAAAGGCCACAACACACTATTTTTTTTTTGAGATCGAGTTTTTTGTGTATTTCGATAGAATGTATCGAAAAATACAAAAATCTCGAATTAAAAAAAATGAGTTAGGGGCTTTCTATATATTAAGGTAATGATATACACTATTAACGATATGAGTATTAATTCTGCTTTATTAACTGAAAAATTAAATATTTTGTGTTATGACCATGTTGAAGCAGATGAGCGATATACAATGTATTCGGGCCTATTCTAGTTTGAATATCATTTTAAAACGACAGACAAGATGGAAAATTTAACATTGAAACTGTCTGTACTGCCTTACCCAAATACCGTGTTACCATTTCAATATAAAATTGTGAAAGTATTAGTAATAATAATGAAAGTGATTTAAGTCGTATAATTATTGTGTGTTGAGATATTTAGTAGATTCCATTTGAATATAGTATTAAAAAATATTTTTATATAATGCAACATTTTAATTTAGAGTCACACTATGTAGTCTCGATTAATACAAATTTATTATTTACAAGCTACTTGCCCCCATCGTAATGAAATAAAATAAACATTTATGAGTACAAGTATAGCCTATAAGGGCTATAACCATCACCGCAAGTTCAAGCAATAAGATGTAAAATTCGTTTACTTTTTCATCAGAATTTCCAAGAAAATATATTTTTGTAGAAACAATGAAAATTAAAGTTCTTAAGTAAAGCATTGTAATAGCGAAAAATTAATTGGCTTGGGCATGTGTAATAAAATGCATAAATAAATAGTTATTTTTCTTTATTAAATTTCTTAAAACATTTTGCATGTAAATAAGGATACTTATTACGTAGGCCTGTCTGTCTGCACTTTTCTTCTATGTCTTTCTTATCCTTCCCCCCCCCCCCCCCCTCCCCCCAAACAACATTCTAATTACATCAGTTAAAAGTAGCAACTGAAATTGCCTTAAGGCGATGATGCGTGCAAGAGAAAACAAAAACTTAGAAGTAGAATATTTTATGCCTCGTCCCGTTTGTGAATGCATTGAATAAGCGAATAAAATTGTTGTGTCAGGCAGTCTTACTAAAATAAACGATGAGTATTTTAAAATTTCTTTTAAAATCGAATGAGGTGAATAAAGTCAATTTATTTTGGAAGGTGCAGATGAATTTGGACGATTTCTATAATTAATTTTTGCCATAACGGGGAATCGATCCAAGCTTGTTTTGGAGTACTTTGACACGTTAGATTTATTGTGGGCACCGTGGTATTGAGGAAGTAGAGGAGTTGTCTGGGTGGTCACAAGAATATCGATCCTTAGCGATACCAGCTGATGACAAGAATCCTAAAAGTATGGCAGCCTGATTCGTAGTGCTTATTACAAATGACTCCAACACAGATTCAACAAACCTCAGCAGTCTCGATACCAGTTCAAGACCTTAGAAAGTATGAGCATTAATACAGTTATAGCCTGTGCGGATTAGAGCCGGACAGTGGCAGAGTAGATGTTTCACTGTCTCAATTATCTCAGGTCCCTCAAATTTCCTGCAGGTGCCATTTATTATGTGTCTTTTTTTGACAGCATACACAGCTGTCTAGCAGTGCCTTATTAATACCCCACTAAAATTCTACAGCTTGTAGTTAGTTATGAAAGTAATTAAGATGATTTGTGATCATGAGAGCTCCCCATAATTTTAGAAATTTTGCAAATTTTTGTTTCACGCGCACCTTTTCGTATTTGAGTAATAAGTTATGCGAAATATTTGGTCGCAGCCGTCACACCAACGCTGAAGTGTTATTTTTTCAAAAGATGTCAAAAGTAGGAGAATGAAACTTAAAAGTAGAAAAAAAAAATTAAGGAAAATATTTATTTAGGCAGAGAGATAGAGAGACAGATAGAGAGAGAGAGAGAGAGAGACCGAGAAATAAAGGGCCAAAACTAGAAGAAATGCAAATAAAATTATTATGGATAAAGAATCATTAGAAGAAATAAGAAAAATCAGCATGAGTTTTTATTACATCGAAAATTGTCAGTTTTAGGCCACAGCGTTCAATCCTCACCTTCCTTGTAGTCCATCACACAAAAGAGATACCTATGAGCGACAGTTGGCGGCGTTACAATTTATATAAAGAAGAAAATACAACTCTCAAGATGTGTATTTGCATGTGTCATAAGCACCCCATACACGTTTCAATTCAATTGTGAATTGAGTCTTTCAATTGAATTGATTCTTGGCCACACACTTCATAAACTGAATTGAGAGATTTTCATTCAACTGTCAAATTTATATTTTTTTCACAATTAAAAATTTTAAAATATAAAACTTTTATTGCATTCATTCATTAATTTTAATATTCTTTATTTAGAATTCAATGAAATTAAATACAATTTTAAAAATACATAACTTTTTCTATACAAAATAAAGCTACAAACATAAATTTTGACAGCAAATCAAGAGACTCGAACACACATAGCACAATCGAATTGAAAGATTTACTAGTCAACATGAAAAATCAAAATCTTTTGATTTTTCTTCAACCAACTCGACAGCTGCCAAACTAATCAATTGACAAAGCCATACACGCTTTGATTTGGACAACAACCAACTCAATTGAAAATTGAATTGAATCGTGTATGGGCTGCTTTACAAACATCAAACAGGGTTACCGTTCATCCGACTAAAGTCGCAATTTGACCCTTTTTTTTAGCGGTGTGCGACTTTTTGTGAGACTTTTTTTGATCACCGACTTTTTTAATTTTGTTGGGACTTTTTACAGCTTTTTAAACATTCTCACACAAAACATTTAAATTGCAATTAATTAAAAACTTTCTTATTAATTTTATAAAAAAACCGTCAAAATTTAAAAGCAATTTACAGATTATTGTTCATTTGGAAGCACTTTTATTAATTGCAACCTTGCCACGTGTACAATGTGTTTAAGAAATTTTTCGGAAATTTTCAGTAGAAGTTTCAAAGAATATTTTTAGCAAAAAAAAAATTAAATAAATAAAAATTGTGGTTTTTGGAGAGCTTATGTAAAGAAATGGAATTTCAAAAAAGTAATATTTATGTTAAGAAAATATTGTTGGAGTACACATACATTCATCTAAAATATAAGTATGGCGCCAAGATCAAACAAATAGAATTAAAGTAAAAAGTACACGGGGCTTTATTTGAAAATGTTTGTCAAAAATATCTTAAGTTTAACTTTTTTAGTTTGCTTTTTTTTAATGAATCCTACTCCTCTGACCTCGGCAACATCCCACAGCCAAATTTATTAAACTTAAGTAAATTTGTTCAGAATACATACATGAAAACATATATAGAAGCACATATAATGGTACTGTATATGTTATGAAATATTCATTGTTTCAACTTATGTTTTTGTTGTGTTATGCTTTTTATTAATAACAAGAAGCTTTAAAAAAGATGTGCAACTTTTATTTTCTCAAACGACTTTTTTGTGCGACTTTATTTCTATAAAACGACCTTTTGTGCGACTTTTCAAAAATTCCTAACGGTAGCCCTGACATCATATCTATGAGAGTTACCGCTCATAAAGTTTTTTTCCGCTATACCCGACAGTTCTACAAAAGTCTTTATATTGATGATATAAATGATATCAATAAAAATTTTTATTTCTTAAAAATATTCCAGTTTTCATGCTAGGTCACATCCATCAAATTTTCGAAATCTTTTAAACATCACCCTTTTTATTTTATAAATTTTATATTTTTCAATTATAGCAAATATTATTATTATTCATTTATTTAATCCACAGAATAAATTCTAAGACTAAATTTATATATATAGGCATTGGCTACTTTGGCCATCAGCCCCTAATATTTTGGGTCACATCTATCACAATAGAATTACGCAGCGACAATGCTGACTGATTATTTTAAGTAAATTTTTAGTATACCCTCGAAACTATTATAAATATGTACATAAAAATATATGTATTTTGCTAATAATGTGTATCATTTGTGTATGTGCAGATACGTTACAAAGTAAGTGTTGCTTAACATCAAAAGGATTATATGTACATATATATATGTGTGTGTATGTTAATTTACATTATAAATTCATAAACATGTCTATACACATGTAGATAAGCATGTATGTGTGTGTGCATATAACTATGTCTAGTGCGTGCGTTCGTTAACTCAAGTCGTTTTATTTCTTACATTGTAATATTGATTCCTTTTAACAGTAAACTGTTAAACTACATTTTTAACGGCACATACATACACACATCCACACTTGCTTAGTTAATCACAGAGTATGAGAAAAATCAAATAGTTATGTACATCACTAACAGTAACTGTAAATGCTGTAAACAGTACAATGTTGCAGAGCAATATGAGTAGGTATGTATGTGTAAGAATATATAGATGCTTGCATATAGAGCAGCATGTTTTATATTAAAAGAGAAAAAAGGAGAAGTACAAAAAAAAAAACATAAAAGAATAAGGTCAAGGTCGCACACGCCTTTTTCGAATGCTTGCACGTGTGTGCATATTTGTAGGTTTACACAAAAAAAAAAAAATAAACTCACATATACATACATACATTCATACATATACCAAACATATCTTTTCACATTCACTCCCTCTTTCGCACACATATGTACACATATACATACATATGTACATGTGTATTTATGTATGTGTGTATTTACACTTTAAAACCTTCAAACTGTACTTTACACAATCAACATCAAAGAATTTTTTTTAGTAGTTGATGATGTTGTAGTTGCTGCTGCATGAGTAGTGGTGGTAAATATCGGTGGTATTGGCAGCAGTAGTCAACACTTTGTATGAGTTAAGACAAACAGACGAATAAGGAAGTGTTATTTAAAAAAACAACAACAATTAGAACAACTAGAACAACAAAATAAAAAATAAACATCAAAGCTAAAAAAAAATATATGAAAAAACTATACTTAAACACATATACTACATACATATGTACATATGCACGCAGTCATACATGCAAAATATCTGAATAAAGCCATTAGCGCCAACCAGCAGCTACTAACCACCCAACTCGTATCAGTAGATGCCTTTCTTGCCACTTGCTTCCCCCCACTCCCCCCTTAACTCATCACACTCTTTGTACACATACACTCTCAAGTGTTTACGACTATTTTTATGAAATCAAAGGAAAAACAACTAAAAAGAATCCATTCAAAATAAAGAAAAAAAAGTTCCAAGTTTGCATAAAAGCATTAAAACGAATAGCGACTGGAGGAGGGCATAGTTTTAGGCGCTTATTTTTTTAAACAGCAAAAAAAAAACACAATACCTTAATACAAAACAAAAAATCAACTGTAAGATAGGGAAGAGCAATAGAAATTTCAGGGAGAGTGAGATATAAAATTTACAATATGGTAGAGACAAAAATGTAAATACAAAATGCAGAGATTTGTTACAAATGAAGTTCAAGATAAAGTAAAACGACAAAGTTCTCTTTAATTTTTACAACAAATGTAACTGTAATAATGAGATATACATACATCCATGCATACACACGAAGTACAGGAACGTGCAGTGAGAGTGGTAATAAGTCAGAGAGTTTCATTTCACACTCAGGCAATGTCGAGATTCGTACGGTTACACTAGCATGTCTGGACTGGGTTTGGCGGCTGCGAAAAATAATAACAAAACAAATATGTGCATTTAAATTTTAAATAACCCCACAGCAGGAGATTTCGACTAGACATTGCGTCAGACGTGGCATTTAAGAATTTTTTGCTTCTTGTAGATATTCACTTTTAAAGAGTTTTCATTACAGAAATTTTTGGTATATTATTGCGTTTGTGTTTCATCTTAACACTTTTGGAATTTTTTGAACTCGTTTTAAGTGTAAAGTCAAGGGGTCATTTGTGCAGTAATCTATGGCACGGACACATACATACATACATACATATGCATGTATGTACGTAGGTACACGCACACTTCAAGATAATTTAATAATTTTCCAGCTCTACCATTGAGTAAGTGTGTGCAGTGCACGCTTAAGGATTCCCATTTTAGATTTATTCAAAAGACAATTAATTCGCAACAATAAAGTTTATTTGATCAAATATTACTACTGCAGAGGTGTATTGTTTTTTTATGCAAGTTTTAAGTTAATTAATATTTACTTAGTAAAATACCAGATAATGTAATTTTATGTAGCACTTGCAACACCAACACAATTTTACTTTGTAACAAAAGCCGTGATGATGTCAATTTACAAGATCTGGTTAGTCAACTTGTAAAAATTAAAAATAATCACAAAATCCGACTGTAACCAACTTGAAACAGTGAAAGATCCTAAAACGCCATTCGAAATGAAAGACAAACCTTAAGATGATTTTAAAATACATACATACATACATAACTGTAGAATGATACCCATTTTGATAAAAATAATAAATTGGTTCACGCGTTCGGCCTCAAGGGAACACACATACATACATACATACATACATACATAGACCAGAGCTGCCCACAGAGAGAAAACCGAGAGAAATGTACAAGCTTATGTGTATTCATTTGCATAAAAAGCCGATTGATGTTCGGCACTCTGGCTCTTCTCTGGGCAGCCTGGACATAGACCCGTGGTCGGCAACCTATACCATTACATTTTACAATTGCATGAGTTACACTCTCACCACAATCCGGTGTTGCCAGTGAAATTTCGTCCCATTTCCCTTATTTGAAATTTTAAATCTCCAAAGGCAAACTTGATTTTATTATGATCAGAAGAAACACTCAAGTTTTGTTTATAAAGAAATGCATCTTTTGTTATTGCTAAGTCAATGTAATGGTGAGTAAAAAGATGGTTTTGTAGAAATATTTCTTAAAATAATTTAAATATACATATGTTTGAAAATGCCTTTGTATGTCACTTTTTTCATGCATGACAGCGGACGTTGATAAACCAAACCCTCTGATTTGGAATAATAATATTATTAAAATAAAAAATTTAGTAAATTCTTGTTACACATACATATTTTTTTATTGTTGGGAAAACAATTTTATTTGGCAGCGCTGGTTCTTAAATGTGGAAGTACATACCACGCGTTACGCGGCAACGCTTTTCTGGCTTTTTAAACGTTTAACGCTATACAAATGGAAAGTTACACAACACGCTTTTGAGGTTTTTTTAGTTGTAAAATTTAAAGCCTATGCCGGTTATTTTTTCGTCTTGCATTTACTTTTTATATTTTTTTAAATATTTAATGCATTTTTTATCCATTGTTTAATAAAAAAATTTATTTCTAATCATATTTGTGTATGTTAGCTTGTGAATCTGGCAACACTAGCTGTAATTTTGTATACAACGCGTGAAAATTGAAGAATTTTCAACTTTTTGCGAGGTACGCGCGTCGCAAACTTCACTGTGTAACTTACCTTATGAAAACACACCATTTCAACTTTTTTGACAGACGCGTGTATCGCATTAGCGCATTGAACGCGAGTTATGTACTTCCACCTTAAGAGTATGAGATGCACACAAGCTGTTCTCAACAATGCGTGTGTACACATACGTTATAGAAGGGTATATTAAAAGGTGCGGCGCCCTTGTTTTGCCGACCACAGACATAAACTGATAAGCACAATACCCTTCTTTGCGTTGAACAGTCGGGTAAAAAAGTCTCAATGTTCGCAAATATACAAAAATTTAACTCAAACTTTATATCAATTGCCGATTTATTTCAAGCATGTTTTTATTTTGCTGCACTTTGTCTCATTGCCACTTGTGTCTGTAAATCCTTGTTGTTTGCCTCTTGAATGAATTTATACTGTGAGTGTGATGGCTATTGATGTAATTTGCATTTTTATCAGTTTTTGTTTTACTTTTTTATGTGTTTTTTTCTGCTGTTGACTTTTGGATCTTCAATAATTTTCATTTTCTAGCAAACAAACAAATCCAACTACTATACTGTATTCTCAAGCAAGAAATAATAAAAAGATGAGAATAATATTTACAGGACTAAAAGAAGACATTTGGTTTATTATTGAAAAGGATGAATGGGGTTACATATAGTTGTTGAATTTTGTCTTATATTTGGGAGTGTGTCATTGTATTTTTTTTCGTTTTGTTATTTAATCCCAAAGTTACAATCAAATAATAATTCAATTATTTGGCAGTGTTTGTTGCAGACAATTGGTAAAATAAAGCTTTCTCTCGAGCATTTCAAAGGACATACTATGCGAGATATTGCGAGGGTAGGTAAAGAAGGACTTATGAAACTTTTACATGAATGAGTGCTTGGCTTGGCCTGGTGTATTCTTAAAAAACATTTTAAAGGTAAAGGTCCATAGTATAAAATTGACCCATATAAAGGCGGCTTATTTTGAAGTTCCATAACCTCTAATTGAAAAAACATGCACATAGTTTAAATAAAAGGCAGGTTTCATTAGAAAATAAATTGTTGCTATTATTGCTTAAATGTGCCTTTTTTGGGGCAGATTATGCGGGAAATTAAGCAGGTTGACCGCACACTTCGCTTTGCCAAAGATAACTGGCCGTATCAAAAAAAAAAAAAATTTTGAGCTTGAAGTTTACGTTAAAACAAAATTTCCATATAACTTTTGACAAAAGAACACTTGAATTTCAAATTAATTTTTTTTGATACGCCCCAAAGTCCTCGCCTGCAGCAGTAACATCAAAGTGCCGAGCGATATGCTCAGATGTTCAGTTCAAACCTTAAGAACTTAACAAACGATACCCCATCGATTACAAACTGAGGTGCTTTACCTTCTTCAACAGTCTGGGGCAATTATGGAAAAGTGCTTCGACACTCTTTTATTTAATATATTAGGTCATATTCTTGTTTGATAGCTGATAGCCAAAGTAGGTAGTGCTATTTAAATATTACATTAGTCTAATATTTATATAAGTTTAATATCATGTTAATAAAAAAATAATAAAAACGAAGAATTTGCATTGAAATGGCACCGTATTACCCGAGTACTGCATTATCATTATAATATAAAATCGCCGTTTTATAAACATCGTTTCGTTTGATCTTGTTATTCCCTTTCGTAAACGTGGGCAAGAAAGTACTTCTAAGCAGGAATATTATGGGTTAAAATGTTCTACGAAAATAATCGATTTAAAATTTTATTGCACGTGTGTGTCCTTGAATACAGCAAAGGTGGAAATTTAATTTAAACAGGATAAATAACTTAAAATTTCAAACGTCTTTAAGGGCTAATTTTATACTTATTTACATGCGTATTTGCTCAGCACGAAGAAATTTTTTTTTCTGCTATGCAAGGTCCCTTTTATAAAATCAGGTCCTTTTCGTTCTATGTCCGTGAAATGAATATTCTGTACTGAATTTTCAAAACATTTTTTTTTTGTATTTGTTATTAACCGACTTCATAAAAAGGAGGAGGTTAACAATTCGTCTCTATTTTTTTTTTTGGCGGTGTTACTTCATAACTCCGTACATTTTAGACCGATTGCAAAAATTCTTTTTTTTTTTTGTCTGAGAGGTTGTAGCTTCCCATTACTCCCATTGTAAAAAATTGGGCGGGGTGACGCCCAAACATTTTTATATATAATTTTATGATATTCTACTTATTTGATTGCTGCGAAAACCTTTGGTTCTTGTAATTACACAATTTGAAAATTTAAAAAATATATAATAAATATATATATATATATATATATATATATATATATATATAATATTTCTCGCGGCTCTACCTAACCGATTTTTGCAAAAATAACCACACACCTTGAGCTCTAAAATAGACACAATCTTGCATTTAAAAAAATCGGTAGAGTTACGCCTATTAAAATTTAATATTTTATTGACTTTTACAAGACTTAAGACGCAAGCTGAGGTCTGAAAAACACACAATTTTGCATTTAAAAAATGGGTGGAGGTACGCCCATTAAAATTTAATTTTATAATTCACGTACTTCTTCTATCAGATATTTGCTTTGAAGTTGATTTTCGTTTTGCAGAAAGAATTATCCCAGCAAAAAATTAAACATTACAATCAGAACTACTTGCCATATAATGACTTACTTTTCTGATTGCCAAATTTCATTACTCGCTTACAAATCTCATTACCTAAAATGTAACAAAATTATGTACAAGTTGCTAAATAAAGAGAATGATTTGTTTAGATTAAATAGATTACGTGAACAAGTTTCCAAATAAAAAAAGTAAGTACTTCTCAAGAATCGATTATTTTAGTCTTACGCCTTGTTAAAATCATTAAGTTTTTAATCCAGTAAGGAACAGCTTCCACCAAAAATGCTTAATTCCAAACTCGATTACTTTTTTTGAAATTTTTTGCTGAGTATATTATGGGTATTTGTAATACTAGACCGAAGACTTTTGCAATATTCTTTTCCTTTTTATTCCTTCTTTGTAATTGTGAAATTTTTATTTGCATTTCATACTCTGTATTTCCTTCCAACTTGAAATTTACAATCAAATAGATACGAATAGTTGTCATAGTATTGATTTTAATATACATAAATGAATGTGCATATCGCTCCTTTATTGCAACATAGGCATAACTCAAAAAACCTTATTTTGCAGAAAATTAGTTTCAAGTTTTCAATTTACATACGAGTATATGTATTTTTAGTAATGAGATAAAAATATTTTCTTTCCTCAAGAGATGCATGTAAAAGATACATTTTTTTTTCTTACATTATAAACTCCAAAAACGCATTTTTCGAGATATCGCTCATTTACTCAAACAAGGCCATAACTTAAAAAATTTAATTTCTGAGTTAGTGATACAGAATTAATCTTCATTTTGTTCTTCATATGGCGTAACAATTTCATATAAATATCTTGCTTACTAAGGCCGGGTTTCCATCTGTGCGCTATGTGCTACACAAGCGTAACCACTAATTACTAATGAAAGCCAGTTTGATTCAGACACGTGTTTATTAAGTTTAACAGTTTCATACATAACTAATAGACAATTTTATAGAATCTAACATGATTGGAAACAGTTTAAATCAATAAATACATTTCTGAATCAAAAAGTTTTTCATTAGTAATTAGTGGTTACGTTTTTTTGGGCACATGCCACAAAAGAAATGCCAGATGTAAACTCAGCCTAACTCCTCAAAGCAAAATGAAATTTTCTTTTTCCATGAAGTTTTATATAAATTGAAAACTTTAAACTCGTTTTGTGGCAAACTAGTTTTTTTATTGAGTTATGACGTTGTTTGACTAAATGAGCGATGTGCCTATACTATATTGCAATAGAGGAGCTGTATATATGCATGCTAGTAAGTGTATTGTAAAGGCGCTTTTACAGTGTTCTGTTACAAGCTCTTCTAAGGAAATGAGTTGCTGCAACTTTGTTCGTTCGTCCTTCTGTCTATCTTTAATTTTCTCCCTACATACATACACATTTTTGTTTGTCGTTCACTTCTTCCATCTACTTCTCCTTTCTCGAGCGATATTATGTCAATCTTGTAAAGTAGAACAAATACAGGAACCTTGTCGCGTTAAGGATGTTGTGACAGTAAGTTGTAAGGATACTGAGGTATCAGCTGGTCGTTTATGCTGGGCAATCAAGTTTGTTTATACTGGTCACATTGCTGGACATTCATTACAACAAATATGTACGAGTATTAAGGTTTCTGTTTTACTTTATTGTTAACTACGAGGGTAGTTATTAGGTTTTCTTTTATAGCCTAGAAAATTAACTAAAACTAATGTGCTGACCTCCTGCTTTTGCATTTATAAATATGTATGTACATAAGCAAGAATGTTTCTCTATTTTGTGTTCTTCGAAAATATTTGACTTCATGATGTAAGAACTCGCTCGCATGAATATGCCGGAATACCATATTCGTGCATGTGTGAGATTTTTAAAAGGACATGAATGAATTCATTGCCAAAGTTGCATCAACATAGTAAATTCAGTAGATGAATGTGGCAGTTTGCTTATTTATGCATTTCTGGCGCCGTAGTTGATATTATTCTTATTATTATAATATTTTTTTTTTTGGGTTTGCAAAAATTATCATATTGAAATAATTCCTGATATAGATTGTTAACATACACTTACAGTTGCCAGTGAGTGTATACAACAACAGGATACAAATAAATAACAATTCAATTTATAATGATATGAATACTAAATATATATATGCATGCATGTTTGTATTAAAGAAAAAACACTTTTATTACTCTTCGTTAAAAGAAAGTTCAAGAATTATAAATTTGTTCACATATTTATTACAGCAGGGTGAATGCAAAATAAAAAAAGCAAGAACTATTTTGGTTTTACTTAAACCCTTTATTAGGGATTTTAACTAAAGATGAAGAGGAACCCTATTGCTTTCGCTACGATGTCCGTCTGTCTGTCACAGACTGTTTTTCGAGAACCGTAAGAGATACGGACCTGAAATTTTCACCAATTTTGTGCAGATTTGAACAAAACAACAACAAATACATGATTGTTAAAAGTTAAAGGGTGTTCTAAGGCAAGCAGCGAAAGTTGTTTAAATCCTAATGTAATATACATATAATTATATCTACATATATATACAATTGTACATAATTTGCAAAGTTAGTGTATTCTTATGCAGACTAAATCAATTTTGACTATTTGATTTTGACAGCTTGCTGTATCTTGAAAACCGTAAGAGGTAAAATTTTGAAATTTTCATAAACTAAAACTAAAAAAATGCCACAAATGAAAAAAATCGCCCTAAACCGAAAAAACGCATAAACGATAAAGCGCCAAAATTAAAAAAAATCGCTACACTAAAATAAAAAACACCAAAATTAAAAAAGCGCTACACTAAAATAAATCGCAAAAAAAAGGAAAAAGCACCAAAACTTAAAAAAATCGCCAATGTCCCAAAAATGTAAAAGACGCCAAATATAAGAAAAAGCGCTTAAACTAAAAAAAATCGCTAAAAACCAAAAAAAAAAAGTTTTAGAAAAATCGCTACACTAAAAAAATTACCGAAAAAGCTAAAAAAAATCGCTAAAACTAAAATAAA
Source organism: Tachina grossa (assembly GCA_949987645.1). NCBI lineage: Eukaryota > Metazoa > Arthropoda > Insecta > Diptera > Tachinidae > Tachina > Tachina grossa. The sequence goes on along the minus strand of OX465274.1, from coordinate 169,150,774 downwards.
TCGCCGAAAACCGAAAAAATTTCCAAAAACGCAAAAAACGCCAAAAACCGAAAAACATCCCAAAAACGTAAAAAGGCCAAAACTAAGAAAAAGCGCCAAAACTAAAAAAACATCGTTAAAAACCAAATCTTTTTTTTTTAGAAAAATCGCTACACTAAAAAAAATCTCCAAAAAAACTAAAAAATCGCTAAAAATAAATAAATCGCCAAAAACCGAAAAAATCTCCAGAAACAAAAAAAAGCCAAAAAACGAAAACATCCCAAACACGTAAAAAAGGCGAAAACTAAAAAAAGTGCCAAAACTAAAAAACATCGCTAAAAATCAAAAATCGTTACACTAAAAAAAATAGCCGAAAAAGCCAAAAAATCGCTAAAACTAAAATAAATCGCCAAAAACCAAAAAAATCTCCAGAAACGAAAAAACCGAAAAACATTCCAAAAACGTAAAAAGACCAAAACTAAAAAAAAAATTGCTAAAAACTGAAAAACAGTTTTAGATAAAGCGAAACACTAAAATAAATCGCCAAAAAGCTAAAAAATCTCTAAAATTAAAATAAATCTCAAAAAACCGAAAAAATCTTCAAAAACGAAAAAACGCCAAAAAACGGAAAAAAAACCCTAAAACGTAAAAATGCCAAAACTAAGAAAAAGCGCCGTAACTAAAAAAATCGCTAAAAACCGAAAAGATGTTTTAGAAGAATCGCTATGTAAAATAAATCGCCAAAAAAAAAACTAAAAAAATGCTAAAACTAAACTGAATTTTCAAAAACCAAAAAAATCTTCAAAAACGAAAAAAAAAACTAAAAAAAACTGAAAAAATCCCAAAAAAGGTAAAAAAGCCGAAACAAAGAGAAAGCACTAAAACTAAAAAAATTCCAAAGACGAATAAAAGTTTTGAAAAAGTCGATAGACTAAAATAAATCGAAAAAAACGAAAAAAGCGCTAAAACTAAATAAATCGCCAAGAAGCGAAAAGGTCTCCACAAAAAAAAAAAAAAACAAAAACGCCAAAACACCGAAAACCGAAAACAATCCCAAAAACAAAAAAGGATGAAAAAACTAAGAAAAAGCGAAAAAACTAAAAATAAAATCAAATCACAAATATAGAAACAAATGGAGTTCGAATAATAATTAAAATTAACTAAAAATTAATAGCCATGGGCCTGTGGCAAAAATTAAATAAAAATATACTTAATAGTAACAAGCCAAAAAAGTTTGTCTTAAGTAGAACAAAAAATAAGCAAATTAAGTAAAATGTGTATAATTAGTAAAAAAAGAACAAAACGACAATGGTAAGACTGTTGTAAATATAGTGATGGTAAAATTGAGCTTACAATACAAAAAAGCTTTCAGCAAATTGAAATACGATGAATCAAAACAATTCACATATTCCATTTGCAATAAAATGCTAAGTATATAAAGCAGAAATCTACATCAACTGACACCACACACAGTGGACCAAGCACAAAAGAACGCCGATGATGAAGGTTTAGTGGCCTTCGAAAACGGCTGGCTGTTCCGTTCAACTATGTATTGTTAGTCAGAATATTTACAACAGACTTTGGTGTCATTTGTTCATTAATAACTATCACATGTAATTTGGCTTAAAAAGCGATACGAACTTTAGCCCGTTCAAATCACAAATATAGAAACAAATGGAGTTCGAATAATAATTAAAATTAACTAAAAATAAAATCGCTACATAAGGCAAGATATTCGATTATATCGGATAACTAACTGCTAACGTGACCAGATGGTTTAAAGATTAAAAAGCGGGGGTTTGAAGGAAATTCTGCGGGGTTTAAGAAAATTTTTGTATAAGAATGAGGGATGTGTAATATGTATGTATATACAAAGTTTCACATGTACAGAGTTTTCAACTCAAAAGAAACGCTTCTAAGCAAACAAATATATTTATAAACAAAAATATTTATAAACAAAAATATGTGTCTGTATACATACGTAAATAAAAATCAAATGTCCTCCACTAGTAATCGCAAAACTTAAGAGCGGTAGCACATATAATTTTTTTTTTTACTTTGGAATATCTTTTCATCTAATGCATTAAGAAACGTGAAACTTTGTTTAAATAACGATTTTTATAATGTGCGCTGTCTTACAAATAAAAAGCTAGAATTGTACATGTGGGCATGACACCTCCCATAAAGAGAAAATATTTACTTTGAAATATTTGGAAAACTAATTTAGTGAGAACGTTTTGTAGGCATTCAAACTTGCACTTTACTTATTTTTTTTAAGCCATCAGAAGAGCGAAATGGAATTATTCATTCATAATTTGCCTTGTATGCATTATGTACATTTATGTATAAAATGATCAAATAGCTGCTTTTCTGCAAGCATATTTTACTAAGGAACTGCAGCAAAATTTTATTTTAGATAACAATGAATGAACAGCAAAAGTTTTCGAGCAAACACCAATCACATTCATTAACTAAAAGAAAACATTGCATCATTTCTAAATAAATAAACAATAAATAAATATGTTCATATACACATGAATATTGACCATATTTGAAAGCTTTGTCAGTTGTATTTCATCTGGAAAAAAATTTCCAAAATATCTAAAAAACAAAATTTTAACACTAAAAATGATGATTGAATTTACACCTAAAACAAGAGGAGACATATTAAAAGAAAAAAAGTTTTGGACAACAGCACAAATCCAATCAAGCTTAAATACGTTAAACAACATCGTTACATAGGCAAATAAATAAATAAATAAATGGAACTGAATGAATGAACGGACATTACCTAACTAAGCAGTCATTTAAAATAATGGAATCGTTAAATTGTGGTATTGCCTCTTATTTTGAAGGCATAATGTTGTTCTCATTTTTACAACAATCGTTTTCATTTTCATTTTTATTGTTGCTTTCACAGTAGAGCATTTTTATTTTGAGAATAGTCCATTATCCATTGAAGCAAATATTTTCAATTAAAAAAATCTTATTTTTCTAGGTCACCAAAAACGAAATATTCACTGTACGGTGAAGAAATGAAAAGTCAAGTTTTTCTTAATTCCAGTTTAAAACGAAGGTACTTTAAAAGCATGCTCAAATCAAATTACAAGGTCTAAAAAAAGTTCTGTAAGCAATTGTCACGCGTGAGAATGCGTGTGCGTGAGTGAAAAAATAATTTCTTTTTGGCTTTAATATAAAAGAAAAATAATAAAGTAAGCAAGTCTTTTTAACAATTTGAGACAATTTTGATTTTCTGTCACTTTATCAAGTGTTTTGTGTGTGATTTCATAAAACGACACCTAATGGTGTTGTAAAGGTTCTCGCAATAAAAAGTTTCTAAATTTTGAAAATTAAAAAAATTTAATATAATGTTGTCACGCGTGAGCGTGAGTGATAAAATTTTTTTCTTCCGTAGATTAAGTGATAAAAAACTTTAAGGACGTTAAAAGGTAGGCTTGCGAAATTTGATTCCAGTCCTGCCATTTGGCTGTAATTAATTATGGCCACAAAATATGCAAAATACCCCATAGTGCAGTGGTGCGGAACTTTATATGACCGAGTCTGACTCGCACGTTGACAATGTTATTAAACACAGTAAATGGTATTTTTAATTTTTTAATTTTGCTCAAAAATTGATTTTCAGAATGCAAGACCGCTGATATATCCAGCGCACTGCAGCTACCGGACTCCACAACAATGATTTTTGAAGTGTTAACAATTGAAATATTTTGACACTAGTGTTCACTATAACTGTCAAAATATTAAATTCATTTTCACAGTTGCGTCTGTACAAATCAACAAGTTAACAACAAATTGATTAAAATTAATCGTGGAAGGAATCCGGCCCCAGAAGAAGTAATTACCGTTTACGTATCAAATATAGACAAATTTTGGCTTTTTATATTAAAAGCCTGTCCCACGATGTCGACAACGTTCGACTTGTTGCGCACTTACGGACTGTCCCACCATGTCACCAGAAATCGTTCGATCGACAACTTGTATTGCAAACAACAATAATATTAAAAAAATTTGTTGTTGTTTTCAATATAAGTATTCGATCCAACGATTTCTGGTGACAGCGTGGGACAGGCCGTTAGATTCAAAAGATATTTTAAAGTTGGGGTTTCGTTTCAAATGTAAGTGTGCGACAAGTCGAACATTGTCGACATCGTGGGACAGGCTCTTAATGTTATTATTCTTAAAAAAGAGTCTATTCCTGTAGCATAAATCGAATACACTGCTTATATAGTTGAAGTAAATGTATATTGTCTAAATAATAATTCTAGTTGCTTGGGAAACCACATTAAAATATTTTCCTTCACTTCTGCTAACTTTAATTTTTCTTTAAAGAACGAATACTTTCACTATCCTACTTGCCGCAATCAAATCGTAAAAAAAAGATATTGAAAACGTTTTTTTTTGCGGTTATTGGTTGCTTGTGGTTTTTTCTTTTACTCCACCCAGCTTGAGTTGTAAGTGGCAGAGCATTGAGTAAAATCTAATAATCTATCGGACGGTGTAAAATGCAACATCACGTTTCATTGCAGTAGTTGAAAAAGAGATGAACTGAACTGAACTGAACTCAACTGAACAAACAAACAAACGAAAGCAAACACAATCCAACATTCATTATGGTGACAGTTTTGTTGTAAGTCTAAAGTTAAACAAGAGCAAGAACAACAACAACGGCGGCAACAATAATAATAACAACAACATCGAATAAAGATAAAGTTGAGGTTACGGAATACTAAATAATGTGAATATGATAGATTTTTTGTCCAAGAATCTCTTGAATCTCTATTTGGATAAAAAGTGCATTCTACGTACATATTTATATACGAATACAAAATGTTGTTGCTTTTTAATTTTGTTTTGTTTGTTTTATTGTTGGTTTTGTTTTTAAGTCACAATACAATATTTGTGGTTGCTGCTGTTGTGATAACAGTGTATTGTTGTATTGGTGTGTTGTATTGGTCTTATTGTTGGTTAGTTTGTGTTAACAACAGGATAACTTCCCTGCAGTCAGACTGGGGCCAAGTGTCTCTATGTCAACACTAAAATTCTAGTAGTAGTTACATTGTCTACAATTTCTCTTCTATTCGTCAGTATAAAAGAAATAGGGAAAACATATGTGGTGTATTTCTGGTGGATTTTGCAACAACTTGTCAATATAAATAAATTTGTATGTACGTAAGGTATAGAAATGTACCAGTAAAAATGTCTGGTTGGTATGTCTCCATGTTCTCATAAGAATTATGAATTCACTATTGTCACCTTGTCAATTGTTTTAGTGTTACTAGTAGATTTTCAATTACAAGCACATGCTTAATGTCTATAGCATAAAGTATTGTATGGGGAATAATTGTAAAGTAGTACTGGTGACAAAATCAAAAGCGACTCAGTACATTTTCACTATTCGCACTTTCTGCAGGGTTGCACTTACATACATATGTATGCGTTAATATCATTGACATTGACATATCATTGTACTAACGAAAATAAGTAGCATTTAAAAATAAATTCAGTAAAGTGCGACTCTGACTCGCGCACGAAGGGTTCCTTACGAGCACTAGATATGTAGTTTAATACAAACTTCATCCTATATATATATATATATATATATAGTTTTGGCATTTTTTTTCGTTTTTGGGATCTTTTCGGTTTTTTAGTTTTGGCGTTTTTGCGTTTTTTCGGTTTTGGCGATTTTTTTAAGTTTTGGCTCTTTTTTTAGTTTTGACACTTTATTTTATTGTTTTGGCGTTTTTTCGGTTTTTTGTTTTTTTCATTTTGGAGATTTTTTTTTATTTTTGGCGATTTTTGTCATTTTTGCGATTTTATAATATAAATTTTTTTTTTAGTTTTGGCGACATTTTCGTGTTTTGGGGATCTTGTTCGATTTTTGGCGTTTTTTTCATTTTGGCGATTTTTTCGAATTTGGCGACTTATGTTAGTGTTAGAATTTTTTTTAATTTTGGCGATTTTTTCGTTTTGGCGATTTTTTAAAATTTTTTTTAATTTTTTTTGGTTTGGCGATTTTATAATTTTCGGTTTTTTCAGTTTTACCGTTTTTGAAAATTTCAAGTGTTTGCCTGTTACGGTTTCCAAGATATAGCAAATTGTCAAAATTACATACCCCCAGGGGAGTCTATTTTTGACTACGGGTGTGGCAATACCGGGGCCCCAGCTAGAGTAATGTAGCTTTTTCCGCTGACGGACCTTTGGCTCATTACCCGTAAAACTTATGTGTTACTACCCAATCTCTGAACATAAACAAAGTAACGGATGTGCACATATTTATAAAAGGAAAACAAATATTGTACGCCCGTTGTTGTCAGCTAGGTGCAGCGTCACCTAGAACTGCCCCTGAGTTCAAAAGACGATAGAGGTGAAGCCCTTGTGGTGGAACTTCGAGGTCTAACCAGAGGCTACTTCTGGTACCATGGGTGCCGGTTGCCCGACAGCTGGGCTGCTTAGAGATAAATGCATTGCGGTTGCCGGAAATTTCTGGTCCAAAATGGCTTTCGTCTTGGATATGACCCCAGGACTCTTTCACTTTTTAGTGTCTTGCCGTAGTAGGCACAGAAACTTAGGTGGCGTGCTTGCATTCTTCTCGCGTAAGTGGTCCTCGCTGCTCTGAAGTTCTGAGTGCATGTAGCGGTCGTCAGTTTCCTTTGCTAAAATGCCGAGTTCGTCCTACCCCAATGGGGTATACCCCACGTGGTTAAAGGGACGATTTTGGTAGGTGTGGAGTAGGCACTGGTTATTTGGCGACACAGGCATGCGTTCTTTATGGATGAGTGGTTAGCTGTGCCGGTAATGGTTGAGGAATTCTCATGGGGACCTCGCTATGGGTGTATACACAACACCTTGGCGTGGAAGCCGGAGAATTATCGTGGTGGTTGTGGTTGCTACCAAAATCGCTGGGAGAATAGTCTTGGCTTCCCAGTGTTAAATCAATGCTAGTGGTTGGTCTGACGCGGTCAGCCAGACACTGTTCTAGGTGCTGTTGCCATTCAACAGAGCTGCTATGGGCACGGACATAGCAGCAGAGTTTAGATAGCTCAAAGTACCTCAGCAAGGTACTTGAATATAGAAAAGGGATAACTATATTCAAAGATTGCAACCTATGTGCCTTATGGAGTGGGCCATAGGTTCATTCTAAATGGGTGCATGGGGGCGTTGGTCTGGCGTCTAACCCACACTCGGTGCTTTGGCACACGTGAGATAAGGCCGTAATGGCAGGTACTCACGTAAAGCAATTGCACATCTGTCAAAATTACATAGTCAAAATTGCATTAACTGATGGACCACCCTTTAATTTAATTTTTTTTAAATTTTAGTGTTAATTGTTGTAGTCTGTATAAAAATACATTAATTTTACGAATTTCAAGTTTCAATATACATATGTTCATACAATTGTATGTATATTACATGGGATTTTAAAATTTTTCGTTGCTCCTTTAGGAACACCCTTTAATTTTTAATTCTCATTTACTTGTTGCTGTAGCGGCCAAGGTTCTACATACTCTGTCCAAATTTCAGGTCCGTAGCTCTTACGGTTCCTGAGAAAATACCGTGTGACGGACAGACGGACAGCTTAGCGAAAACAATAGGGTTCCTTTTCACCTTTGGTGTACGGAACCCTAAAAACCACTTTGAAGCGTTAATTATTCTAAATGGTTACTCAAAATGCAAAAGCATAAGAGAAACCTCAAGATGATTTTAAAATACCTGTCGAATGATACCCATTTTGATATAGTTCGCCGACATTTTATTTATTTCGTATTTAAAAAATGGCGTCTGTTGGCCACCGGATTAAGACAAATCGATTGATGTAAGAACTATCAAAAATCGGTCCACGCGTTCGGCTTATATAGTGCCGCAAAAGAACACACATACATACATGCATACATACATACATACATAGACTAATAAACACAATACCCTTCTTTGCGTTGCGTAGTCTGGTAAAAAGGCAGTCACCTCCATTCATACATCAATATGTAAGAACACATAAATATGTACATACATATATACGCACATTAGAGCGCTGCGCAAGCATTCTTGATATGTAAATACATCTTGTATGCATGACGTTTGTTTGTAGAGGCAAACATTACAAATTAATAACTGATAAAAAAAATGACTTGCAGACGTGTTGTTCAGCGCTTTTTTTTTTGAAGACTTCGCTACATTAAAGGATTTGAAAGATGCCTACTATCTTGAAAGTTCTTTTAAATGATCTTATTAAGGCATCTAATGCACATACTTACATATGTATGGTTGCGTAAGTACTTACATGAACACGTTTACGCATGTACGCTTATCACATGTAATTTGGCTTACCGAACGATACAAACTTTTTGGCCTAGTCAAATCATAAATATAGAAACATACAAAGTTCGGACAACAATACTCGTAATTAAAACTAAATTAAATTAAGATCTATAAGCTTGTGGCTAAAACTAAATAACTATATTTAATAATAAAAAACCAAAAAAGTTTGCCTTAAGTAGAACAAAAAATAAGCAAATTAACTAAAATGTTGAGCTCTCATTACAAAGAATGATTTCAGCAAATTATAATACAATGAATCAAAACAATTCACATATTCCATTTGCACTTAGTGTTTGTCAGAATATTTACAATTAGCTTTGGTGTTACTTGTTAATTAATAATTATCACATGTAATTTGGCTTACAAAGAGATAACAACTTCAGCCTAATCTAATCATAAATATGGAAACAAATAAATAATAATAATTAAACAAATTAAACTGAAATATATCATCTCTCACTTTTTTCACTAAAAAATTAAAAGTTGCTGCAACATGAATTTCAATTCTGGACCGGGACTTCCTCACACCCACATGATCATTCAAAATTTTAAGAACTGAGGTCTGTAAGAGCCTATGGATTTCACAATCTCTCGCACTTTGGATTCCCTATCGTCTAACACCACATTGTAATTTATTTTTAATTTTGCCGGGTACAGACACCTTAACTGGGCATATGGAACGTTAGACACACGGCCACAACGAAATTTAGTAAACCAATGTATTACCATTGTGATTGATGGTGAAGAGTTCTTGTGCCAGTTGTCAAGCTTATCATTGGTTTGAGTGGGGATTTTTCCACAAAATATAATGAGCACATAAAATACCCTATTTTCCATTTTCTTTTCAAATAACACGATAGTCTGCTATTAATGAAAAATTCAAAAAGTCAAGGACTTATTGATCAACCCTCGTACAAACAAGACCAGCCTAATTTCACACGAGTATTGCACATTGGTTGCAATAGAAAAAAGTGCTGTGTCAAGGCGGATAAATGAGTCAGTAAATCTCGTAGCTAATCAAAAATACTTCGTCTTATTCTATAACCATCTGTCGATATCCAGTCAATGTAACCACCCTTATTTCAGTTGTAAACAGCGACTTTACGATACTAAAAAAGGACCAAAATATTGGGGCTTGTCTACCTGTTGTTAAAAACAATTGACTGATATTGACGGGCTTATACTATTTTCTGGATCTTGGGATGTCAATAGCACAAAATTGTTTTAAGAGAGCGAACAGACAAAACCCAATTTTTTATACCCTTTACCAAAAAATGGTAAAAGGGTATATATAGGTTTGTCATTCCGTTTGTAATTTCTAGAATATTAATAAGCGAGTTATAAAGTATATATATTCTGGATCCTTATGCATACGGAAGACGAATAAGCGATGTCCGTCTGTCCGTCTGTCTGTACGTGAAATCGGTTTTCCGAAGCTCCCAGAAAAGCTAGAGACTTCGTTCTTGGACTGGTGGGTCAGAAATTGTCGAAATAAGATTGGTATTGAAAATCAGAAAAATCGAGCAGACGGTTTCAGAGCTGGGAGACTTAAACTTCATTTTGCCATACAAAATAACTACCGAAAACTAGTTTTTAATAACTTTTTATTAAATAAACTTATTTTATACCTCAGTATGAATAAAATTGGTATTTCTAACTAAAAAAAATTAAAAAAAAAATTAAAAAAATTAAAAAGACGTTTCCAGGGCTGGAAAACCTTAATTTTTTTTGTTATGCGAAAGTAACTTACTAAAACAAATTTTTCCTTTTTTTCTATAAACTAAACATATGTAATGTTTTTAAAAGAAGGAGATCGATTTGAAAAATCAGAAAAATAAAAAGGATGATTCCAGGTTTGCAAAACCTACGATTTTTGTGATATATACAATTAACTACCGTAAACTAATTTTTTATTTATTTTTATTAAATAAACTTATTTTATACTTCACCATGAATAAAATTTGTATTTCAAATAAAAAAAAATTAAAAAATTTAAGAAGACGTTTCCAGGGTTGGAAATCTTTAACTTTTTTTCTTATACAAAAGTAGCTTACTAAAAGAAATTTTCCTTTTCTTTATAAATTAAACATATCTTATATTCTTAAAAGAAAAAGATTGGTGTAAGAGATCAGAAAAATCAAAAAGGATGATTCCAGGGTTGGGAAACTGAAACTTTTTGTGATATAAAAAATTAACTACCGAAAATTAATTTTTATTTTTTTATTAAATGAATTTATTTTATACTTTAGTACGAATAAAATTGGTATTTCAAATTAAAAATTAACCTTCTAAAATTAAAAAGATGTTTCCAGGGTTGGAAAACTTTAACTTTTTTGTATACAAAACTAACTTACTAAAACATTTTTTTTCTTTTTTACTATAAATTAAACATATCTTATATTGTTAAAAAAAAGATGGTGTAAGAAATCAAAAAAATATCAAAAAGGAGGATACCAGGGTTGGGAAACTTACACTCTTTGTGATATAAAAAATTAACTACCGACAACTAATTTTTATCTATTTTTATTAAATAAACTTATTTTATGCTTGATAACAAATAAAATTGGTATTTCAAAAAAAAAAAAAAAAAAAAAAAAAACAATTAAAAGAACTAAAAAGACGATTCCAGGGTAGGAAAACTTTAACTTTTTTGTACAAAAGTAAGTTACTAAAACAAAATTTCTTAAATTCTTAACAAAAATAGATTGGTGTAAGAAATCAGAAAATCAAAAAGGATGAGTTCACGGTTGGGACACTTACACTTTTTTGATATATAAAAGTAACTAAGTCTAATTAATTTTTATCTTTTCCTTTATAAATTATATGTATTTTACGTTTTGGAAAGAAAAGTTTGGTATAGAATATTATAAAAATAAAAACCACAGCTCCAGAGCTGGAAACTATGATTTATTTTTCTGGACATTAAAGTAAGGAAATAAAACATTTTTTTTTTGAATTTCCTTTTTTTCACTTAACACACTTTCTATATTTTTTTTAAGAACTACTAGATTGGTATAAGTAATCAGAAAAATCTAAAATTATGATTCTAGGGTTTGAAAATTATTATTTTTTTCTTTTTACATAAAAGTAACTATGTGCTTATGTATGTATCTCTATACCACATAAACGCACTTTGGTAAAGGGTATATAAGATTCGGCACAGCCGAATATAGCACTCTTACTTGTCTTTTTTTGGCATTGTATTGAAATGACATCGATGTAGAAAACTGAAATAAGGGTTATTATCAAAAAGATGGTGCTTGTCTATTTGATCTCCAGAACAACTATATGCTATTGTCGGTCTAATCCTATTTTTGAAGGTATAAAAAAAAACTATAAGCCTTTCAATAACAGCTAAATTGCTTTCAAAAGCCAGTGAAGTATTTACGTGCCGTCGACAAAATAAGGAAGAATATACTAAAAGATAAAACTAAATTTTTATTGCACATAATGCTGGTGAGAAATATTTTTGTGCTGACCCTGGCTGGGGCCAGAGTTAAGGTATGAATAAAATACGTATTGCTTAGAGTTTAACTCTTTAAAGTCTCCCATTTCGATAAACAAAACTGTTCCAGCCATCATGTGAAATTTTGCATGTGTCACATAAAACCTTTATTTTTTTTTCTTTTAAATAATCGTATTAATAAATCGAAATCAATAAAAACACTATCTGAAACAATAACAGCCAAATGTATGAATAAAGAAGTTATTACATAAAATATCTACGACCACATATGGACAGTTTTAATAGCAACTATAATCCCATAGAAGATTACAACCAGGACACAACTCCAACTACTCCATAAAACAAAAATGCAAAATAAGAACTTTATTGAAGCATACCAACTCTTATTTAAACTAACGAATAAAAAATTCTTTCACAGCAACAGGATTAAATTATAAGTCCCACACACATACATCGATACATACATACGCACAAATAGACTACGCGTATTTGCCGGAAACAAAAATGTTGCCAAAACATCAATACATCTATCTGTCTGCCCTTATTGGATTCGATAGATATTTGTGCTTGCTTTTTTATTTATATACATTTTTATACATGTTTATATACGTACGAGTAGGCTCGTATGTTTAAAAAATAAGCTTAAGACATATGAACCTTTTCTGTGGCTCATGGCGACAAATTTCCACACGTGCGGAAAATTTTTTCGTTCCATTTAAAAGTCACTTACAGAAAATTATCAAATTTGCTTAAACCCCCAAAAATAATTGGACTAACACTTATTTGAAATTTATTTTTATCGTAAATATTATTGTTAGCAATTTTTTCTATCTCTTTGCAGGTGGAATCGGAGAATCACTTATCTGTCGTAGGGTAAGTAAATTGCAAATTTTCTTTATTTTTGTTGCTACTTTGCCATAAAGATATAAAATTAAAGTTTTTTTAGAATTTCTTTTTTTAATTATTTTACATAAATTCAATATATTTAGGGACAATTTCACCAACTTATTTAAATATCAATTCATATTTAAAAGTAATTTTTCCATACAAAAATTAATCAAAATCGACATTTAAATATGAATTGATATTTAAATAGAGTTGGTGAAATTGGCCCTTAACAATTATGTTCGCTATCAAATTCTATATGAAAACAATCGAAATAAAATAAAATAAAATAAAACAATATAAAATAAGACTAAACAAAATAAAATAAAACAAAATAAAATAAAATGAAATAAAATTAAACGAAATCAAATGAAATAACATTAAATTAAATAAAATAAAACATAATAAAAAAATAAAATAAAACATAATAAAACTAAATAAAATAAAGTAAAACAAATTTAAATAAAATAAGATAAAAAGTTAAATACAATAAAACAAAATAAAATAAAATTAAACAAAATGAAATGAAATAAAAAAATAAATCAAACTACAATAAATTAAAATAGAATTAAATAAAAAAAATAAATTAAAAAAAAATAAATAAAATAAAATAAAATAATAGCCCATTCAGGCTGACACGAAATTAAGTAATTTCAAGCTCAAATTACGAACGAAATTAAAGGTGTTTATGCAGGTACTGAATGACATTTGAGTTGATTTCGCAACCATCTTATTCACTGCGGCATACATTGAAGTACTTTTTTCAGTTGAATATAAATTCTTTGTCACACTTATACACATTTTTCTTTAAAACCTTTTATAAATTTAATAATTTTCAATCTTTTTTTAATATAATATTGAATGTCAAAATTTTTATTTCTTTTAATTGTTGTTTCTCATAGTTGTAAATTTACTCATGTTTAAAAAAAAAAGTATTTTTAGTACAAAAACAGAGTTGTATATTGTAACTTCTTGTTCATTTCATCGAAATTAAGTTAAATAAGTTAATTTGGAAAATGTCAAAATGTATGGAAAATTACTTAAGTTGAACTTGATTTCGACCGAAATCACGAAATTGCTTAATTTGGCGTTAGCCTGAATGGGCTATAAATTAAAATAAAATAAAACAAAATGAAATAAAATAAAATAAAAAAAATATATAAAAAAAATAAAATAAAACAAAATGAAATGAAATGAAATAAAATAAAATAAAACAAAATTAAAAAAAAATAAATTAAAATTCAGTAAAATAATATTAAATTAAATAATATTAAATGAAGTAAAATGAAATAAAATGAAATTAAATCAAATTAAATATAACAAAAATTAAAAATTTTAAAAACACCCGACTTTTTTCAGAAAAGATGTTATATCTTCTAAACGGCTGGACCGATTTTCTGCAAACATAGCTAAGAACCCTCTCGATCAAGTCATCTTTCAAAGAGAAAAAACTAAATGAAAATCGATCCAGCCGTTTGGCCTGTACGTGGACACGGACAGACACACAGATACACAGACACACAGACACACTACAAACTTATAACAATCCTTTTTTAGTCGGGGGTTAAAAATAAAATGAGATAAAAAAATCAATTAAATTAATAAAATATAATAAAATAAAATAAAATAAAATAATATAAAATACAACACGATACAAAATAAAAAAATTAATTATAATAAAAAACAGCTAAGCCAGTTGATTAGGTTTTGGGATTTCCTGGACTTTTGCACTTCCCGGGGAACGGGAATGAAAAAATCGTATTCCCGGGAATTCCCGGGATAACCGGGAAAAGCTATTAAGTACATTTATTAAATGAAAGTTGGCGAAATTTCGATTGTGTTATTAACGTAAGCATTCTTTTTAAATAAAAGTTAATACAAAAGCACTTCTAAGATAAATTTGTAAGAATTTTATAGTGAATTCAAGCAAATAGAATATAAATAGCTATTACACAGTACTACCGCAATTAGTAAAAAATTTTATAATAAGGCTTCTAAATCATTTTATTAAGAATTTTCCTTGCTTGTTTCTCATTATTCTTGAAAAATTTCCAGGAGGATTCATATCGTTAAGTACTATACAACTTACAGTAGTATACTCAGCTGCACCCAGAGCACAGTCTGTCTAAAAGTTATTAAATTTTATTTCTCCTTATACAGCCTGGTACTCTGTTTACAATTTCTTACGAAGTGCTGTCAAACTCCATGTAAAAGTATTTGGTATGAAGTATTTGCGAAAAACACGTAAAAACTATCTGGCAGCATGTTTTCCATGCAAAATGAGTCTGGCATCATTTTACTTTCAGCTGCGAAACAACATGAGCAGCACCTTTTTTCACATGGAATTTTAACAATGTTGCATACTTTCAGGGTTTTAATAATAGCGTACAATTATAATAAATTTAACTGCCTGTCGCACGATGTCACTCGCAAACGTTCGAATGACAACTTGTATTGCAAACAACAATAACATTAGAAAATTTGTTGTTGTTTTCAATATAAGTTGCCGATCGAACGTTTGCGAGTGACATTGTGGGACAGGCAGTAAGTAAATATTTTCAACTCAGAGATCTTACAGCTTCTATAAGCTTCGAATTTTCAGTACACTTTCCAACATTTGTTCACTAATCCCCGAAAAATTATGTCAAGTTTGCTTAACATCGAATTATTTACTTAAGGAAATGATTTGATCATTGATACTTATACAAAGTATTCCACTTTCTTATGTTATAGTGATCAAAATACAGTCATTAAGGCTGTTTCAGACTCTAATATTACCTGTATAATGCTTTTGACGAAAATGCCTCCCTGATTTTATTTCTCTTTTAAAAATCTCATCAAAAAACAACTCAACATGTCAGAGTTTCATTTTCCACAAAAGTATTAATACTTGTATTATAGTATGAAACGGCCTTTTTTAAATGCATCTTGCATATAGTTTTCGAATAGAACAATAATTTTTCTCGTAGTTAGACGAATTAGGAGAAATGATATGACTTCAATTTTATGAAATTTTAGTATAAATTTGAACAGCTCACATTTTTATTTTATATTAAAGAAAAATAAATGGACATTTTACTGCTTGTTTGTCGGTGTCCAAGAATTACAATTGAAACAAAAACAAAATTTTTGAATTTTGTCAATGAAAAATTTCCTTCGTCATCGATAAACAGGGTATTAGTGTTTAAATATCAGTATCAACTTTAAAAGATAACTTGAACGATTTCATCTTGTAAACTTAGTCATACAATCATTCATAAGAACTTTCCTAAGGAAAAAAAATAATGAAAATTTTGATATTAAATTAAAACAGAATTATAAAAATAAATTTGACTGTCACTTTAGGCCATTTTATAAATATGTGTGTCACAAAAGTCTACACCCAGAAAAAAGATTGGTTGGAAAACGGTTAGTCCAATAAAATATCATTTACATTAACTATATTTCAGTTCACGCCATCAATTTTCTGTTAATCCAAAAAACAATCCATGTTCATTGCTATAAGAGCATAATTGAAATTAAGATATGATTCTAACAATTCTTAAATTGATTGCATCAACCGAGCGTATGCTTTTGTCATGACTAATTAACTGATTGGTTAACCCAACCGAATAAAATATTACGAATTGGATTTTACTACCAACTTTTGGTATTAGCAACTAAGAAACTTCTATATTAAAATTAAAATAAATACTTTCAATTAGTTGCTGCAACTACCCTGCAGGAGAATAGGCGATAATTGTCTAAAAGCTACTAGTATAATTACTAGAATAGCAAGAACTAGTGCAAAATGGGTTAAAGTTGTTGTGTAAAATTACTAGTGCTGATGAGTAGTAGTATATGAAGTAGTTCCAAGGCACCACATTGCAAAATAAATTTTAACTGTCTAACAGAGCTCTTGCACTGTATGAAAATTTTAATTTTTAATTACTAAAATTTTAGCTTGATCTAAAAATAATTATAATTAAATAATTATAATTACCCGTTTGTATTTCTGAATTTTGGCAAATAATTGCAAATTTTAACTAGCGTTGTTACTGGGTAAAAAAGGAATAAAACCACTAATTTCATAGAATTTTTCTTTACAAAAGAACTGGTAATAAACTAGTCCTAAACTAGTACCAATGGTATTAGTCGTTTTCTAAACACACTCAATGCTAATTTGAGCATTAAGATAGTATAGGAAGGGTTACAGTTGGGAACTAGTGGTGGTGATTTATGTACTACTAAAATCTAGTATTTGGACGTTCTCCTGCAGGGTAACTAGAGGTTGAGTTTACTATCATATAGCAGCAAATTAAAAAATTAACTTTTGTGACTTTCAAAGATATTATGATTTGTGAAATGGTTCAAATGGTTTTTGAAAGTCTGGGCATAAGTTAACAGGTTTGTGGCTTTTTAAAATGTGTGGTTGAAGAAATGTATATAGACATGCTTCACCATTAGGAAATAAATTTCAATTAAAATAAACTTATGACAATATGTCAAATAATAAATTTCTTAAATTCTGTATTTTTATTTGCGTTTATTGTTTATTTTTATTTCAGCAAGGAAGGCCAATTTTTCTTTTACAGGTACCAATTATGATATTGTTTTAATTATATTAACCAAATTTTCGATAGCAAGAATAACATTTATTTCAGATTCCATACTGTCAACCAATTTTTTCTGTTGCTGCAACTATTTGGTTGTGTGTTATAATTAAAATATAGTGGTACCACAAGAAAATTTCAGTCGCTATAGCAGAATTCTATGATATACCTCATTTACATTAAGCATTTTTTTCATGAAATTAGTTGCATGAAAATTTTTTATTTATCAATAGGAGGCCTGGAGGAGCAACTTATATCAAAAAAGTTGTCAAAAATGCATCAGAGATTCACTCTACGTCCTTTTTTATATAAAACTCTCTTTTATAGCCCTGCAATTAGCAAATAGAAAAAGTTGCGTGCAACAAAATTCATGAAATTTCATGAAAAAATGCTTAATGTAAATCAGGTAATAGTTTCTGCAACCGCCAAAATTCAATTGGCAACAAATTCGGTTGTCACAACGAATCTGTTTTCTCTGTTTATATATTTATGAAATAACGTGAACTTTAAATTCCCCGTTTTCCCGGGAAAATCTAAAAAATTTCCCGGGAATATTAAGTAGACATTTCCCGGGATTTCCCGCCCGGCAATTTCCGTTTCCCAAGCCCTATATTTGATGCAAATTTTATTTTTATTTACATAGTTTTCAGTGCAAATTTAATATGTGAATTGTTTTGATTCATCGTATTACAATTTTCTGAAAGCCTATTACTGTATTATTTTTTTTTATGGAAAAGTAATGCAAAATTTAATATCTCTTAATTCAATTCTTTTTGTCGTCCGTGTTATATTAATATTTAACTCAAAGTAAACTCAAAATTAGTCATTTTTGAGGTTTTAATTAATATGAAATGACTCACTCACCTGCCAAAACTGCGTTGAATATAAAGCAATGCGAATATGAATTTGAAATGAAAATCAAATAAATGTTGGAATGTTGATATGCTTTAGATAATACAACTACATATCATGATATTCAGGTGTTATTGTATTTGTTTGGGTGTATGTATGTATGTAAACAAAATTTTGGGTAAAAAGCAAACAAAATTTCATGCATAAATGCAAATGTTTACGACTAATACAAGTAGACCGTTGGCAAGACCACTTTATACGTTTCCTAAACTCAGCTCACGCCAGTGATGGGAAAGTTGGTACGATCGTACTTTTTTGATACTATTTGACATGAAAAAGTACCGTAGTACTCCCGCAACACGTTTGATACTCTCACGGCCAGCTTAGAAATATAGTCGGAAGATGCGCGTATGCATATATTTTTGCGAAGAATTAAATTTCCTTTTCAACAACTGGCACAAAACTTTATTAGTAAAGACATTTTAGAAAAGTGTACCCAACCAATCACAATTAAATATAAATGAAACTTATATTTGATTCAATGATATTTTCTGTGGCACAGAAGTTGATCTCTATGTAAACAGAAATCATGTTGAAACAACTGTTTCAGTTTAAAGAAAATTGTAAAAAGTTTATATTACATTCTGTCAAGTTCTTAGAGCAAAAGTGGACTTTGACAGTTTAGTTTAGTAAGTATCCCTCTGAAAATGTTTTATTTGGTATTTATACTACTTTTAATTAAAGTGTTTCCCAACGAAAAGCAAAATTTTTAAAATATTAACAACCAATATAGAGCATACTATGGAAGAACTGAAGCCATTAACAACAGAAAATATATGTATGCAGTTTCTGGACTTCCGTGGCTATAACTAAAAACGCATTGGACGAATATATGTTTCCTGGTAAATCGAGAGTAGTTTACGGAATTTTGTCCATACCTCACTCCTCTGTAAATATCGAAAGGATTTTCTCTTACCACAATATCATGAAAACAAAACAAAGGAATAGGCTTTATGTTCCAACAGTATAGTCTTATCCAGGCCAAAGATTTATTGAAGTCTGAAAACAATTTTTGTTATAACTTTAATATTTATACCCACCCAGACAGAAAAAGACAATCAGCACGATGTTGTTACGTTGATCTGCGGGTACAACTAACATCAGTATAACATCTGTTTACCAATATTTTAAGGAACTCATAACATTAAAATGGTAACGCCGAATGACCGTCCTCCAACTCTTGTTTTTAATGTTGGTGCAATACTCTAAATACAAATTTATAAGGTCGTCACAATGAAAATTTTCAAACTTAAGTCAACTTTTTGTATTTACGGTGTTGTAGTGGTATAGGATTACTAAGAACACGGTATTTGTAAACACAAAGTCATATTTTTGTGTTTGTAGTACTGTGGTGGTACAAAATTTTTGGAAGAGTCGTAATTTTGTATTTACAGTGTTGTGAAGGCACATACTTTTTGCGCAAAATCACAGTTTCTGTCTGGTTATGTACATATGTATATGCTTTTTTTTCATTTTCTTATTTATTTGTACTAAATTTTATATAATTTTTTGTTAATAAAATTTAAATAAAAAAAAAAGTTTTTGGTACTCTCGGGATCAAAAAAGTACTCCAAAAAATTTTATTTGCTACCGAAATGCAAATCTCATTTCCCATCACTGGCTCACGCTATTCGCAGTGTTTGTATGTGCGTTTGTGTGTGCACGTATTTGCGTTAGTTAAACAAATTTTGCATTTAATATTTATTTCATTAAGGAGGGCTATTGTTATTGATTTTGTAATTGACTTCAAATCGAGTTTTTAATAAATTTCTTAAAGAGAAATACTTAAAAATATTGTCTGTGTGAAGGTGTGTTCGAATTTAGCTAGCAGAAACACAAACCATAATTTCCAACATAGCTTGTTTGTTTGGCCTATAACAGAGTACTGTTATATAAGGTGCTTTTGAGTACTATTCCAGTAAAATCCAGTAACTGAGTAAATACTGAGTAATTTAAAGAAATTACTCTCAGTAAAAAAGTTTGCAGCTAAAAGTACGCGAACGGAAAAATTGTAAAATCCAGTAAAATATACACAACAGCTGATAGACAATTTGGCGCTAAAAAAATTATACATAATTATGTACATATCTATATGCAAAAAAACCTGAATATAATATTGTACTACGTGGTCCAATCGAGATGAAACAGACTAGTTACATTATGGTCCATGTAATACAGTCATGGATCATGTCATTCTCACACAAGCATTCAATGCAATATGGAGTAGTTTTGGGGTTAGGCCGATGTAATGCAAATTTGGACCATTTAGTCCAACCCTAGGACATAAACCTCCTTTTTTCCCCGCATATTTGGAGTTTTGGCGTATTCCTACTCCTGTTTGGAGTATTTACATACATGTATGGAATAGTCGCATTATCTGCAAACAATATACAAAACTATACATACATAAGTATAAATTATTGCTTCTGTGAAGCACTTTGGTAAGGCAAAAAATTATGGCTTTTTGGAAGCTGAATAAATTGCTTCTAGCTGGCTCGTCTCGCACAAAAAAAAATCTCCTTATTCATGCGCAACACCAAGTGATTCTCTAACATTATCTCCCTTACTCGCGGTCTCCACCTGACATAAAATAGCTAACTTTAACATTAACTTCTAAGAATTGTTAAGTGGTGAGTATCAATATACTACACAGAAATAAATGATTTGTAAATACAATTAATTTTTTTGTTATATCAATTAAATAATTAATTGATTTTGAACCTACAACGATTTTTTTAAATACAATTAACGAAATTGTAAGTTGGAGGAAAATCTTAAAAATATTTTCAATTAAATATATCAACAAATAATTTGTTGAAATTTATTTTTTTTCAACATTTATTTTTGTTAGATTTCAAAGTTATTTCAATTAAAGTTATTGTTATATTAACAATGTGAATTGTTGAATTTCTGTATCATAATTGTTATATTAACAAGCTTTTTATACACAATCACAATCCTCGAAACGATGTTTTGCTTGTCTGCGAAAAACACTAAACGTCTTTGGGCGGAGTTGAAGCGGCAACATCAACACTAATAAACTGACTCACTTACCTCTCAGCTAAAGAGCAACACTTTGTTAAATACGCAAATGATGAATACACACAAAATATGATTTCTTGTTTCTTCTACATGTGCGCATTCCATTATGATATAATTTAACAAATAATTTTGTTGAGTAATTTAATTGACTACAAAAATTTAAATTTGTTATATCAACAATGATGATTGTTAATTTTTAAATTAAATGTTAACAATTTTTTTGTTGGTTGTTGGTTGCATTTCGATGATATTTTTTTCTGTGTGCAAGACCATTTGCACAAGATTGTGAATTGGGCTATAGTTTTTATGCACTCAGATGCAAGAGTTACTAGCTTGCAAATTTTTTTTTTACTTTTTCCTTTATTTTGTTAGAGAGCCTGCCTTCTGTTAGTACTTTTCAGAAGCAGTTTTCGAAGCTTTTGTGATCAAGTAAACAGTACATTGCTTCCCTCAGTTGTTAGTGCTTCCAAATCAGATTTTTTTTTGCTGGGTAGTTACTGGCTAGCCGCATGGAAAAATTATATGGTTTTGAGAAAATTGATGAAGAATGTTTTTTTCATTCGTTTTATAAAATACACCATAGTACTTTAATAATAAAAGTAATAGATACATATGTGCGATTGCTTTACGTGAGTACCTGCCATTACGGCCTAATCTCACGTGTGCCAAAGCACTGGGTGTGGGTTAGACGCCAGACCAACGCCCCCATGCACCCTATTAGAATGAACTTATGGCCCACTCCATAAGGCATATAGGTTGCAATCTTTGAATATAGTTATCCCTGTACTATATTCAATTACCTTGCTGAGGTAATTTGAGCTATCTAAACTCTGCTGCTATGTCCGTGCCCATAGCAGCTTCTGTTGAATGGCAACAGCACCTAGAATAGTGTCTGGCTGACCGCGTCAGACCAACCACTAGTATTGATTTCACCAAGACTATTCTCCAGCGATTTTGGTAGCAACCACAGCCACCACGATAATTCTCCGGCTTCCACGCTAAGATGTTGTGTATACACCCATAGCGAGGTCCCCAAGAGAATTCCTCAACCATTGCCGCCACAGCTCAACCACTCATCCGAGATGAACCCATGCCTGTGTCGCCAAATAACCAGTGCCTACTCCACACATACCAAAATCATCCTTTTAATCCCGTGAGATAGGACGAACTCGGCATTTTAGCAAAGGAAACTGACGACCGCTACATGCACTCAACTCTGAGCAGCTCGGCTGTCGGGCCACCAGCACCCGTGGCACTAGAAGTAGCCTCTGGTTAGACCTCGAAGTTCCACCACAAGGGCTTCACCTCTATCGTCTTTTGAACTCAGGGGCAGTTCTAGGTGACGCTGCACCTAATTGACATCAAAAGGACCTGTCTTCCTTTTGTTATAAATATGTGCACATCCTGTGCTCTGTTTGTGTTCAGAGATCGGGTAGTAACACATAAGTTCTATGGGCCCCGGGCTGGGGCCCCGGGCTTGCCACACCCGTAGTCTATAATAGACTCCCCTGGGGGGAGTAATAGATACATATGTTTTTATTTGAACTTACGGGCCTGGCCCACGATGTCAACAATAAACTTTCTATAGCTGACTTGCCGACATCGCGCGTCAGGCCGTTAAAGTTTCTAAACTTTTTACCCTCGACGTGAATAATTAGGATGTACAGAAAAAGACAAAAATGTTTGTTGCCGCTTATACCAATCATCACAACAATATTGTTCACTTCCTTTCAAGTAGTTCCAATGAGTGCATTTATTAAGAGAAATATACAATGGAAAAGGAACTTTATATATCCTAATATATTCAAGATATCGAAAAACTGAAAACAAATTTAAGAAATGTACACATTAATCATACTTAATCGATCAATAACTAAATTTTTTGAATGTTCCATGCGGGGAACCAGTAACCGTCCGACTATATGTATAAACAAAAATTTAACTATACAAATCTATTAACTTTATTCACGTTTAAAAACAATCGGTTATGTTCTGCATTTCATGTGAAATTACATCGTTGGAAATTGTTGTTATAAATACATATTTCCAACAATTCTATGAAAATTCCACACGTTTTAATTGCCCGTGGAATACATAAAACATACCCTTATATTTTTCTGGCATCAAACTTAAATAAATGCAATATTGTTCATAACTTAATACATTTGTTTTTTGTTATTTTTAAAATTTCATCAAAAACCAAAAACTTTTGTTTCCCTTTGCTATTGTTTGTGTATATTTAAAAACATATGGTTTCATTTTACTGGATTTTACTGGCAAAAATTTGTCCAGTAAAAACTTGCATTTACTCAGTAAAAGAACTGTAATTTTTCTCTCTCAATTCGCCCTCTCATTTACTGGATTTTGTGTACTCGAACGCAATCCAGTAAAAAATAGTAAAAATTTGTACAAATTTTTGAGTTCTCGAACGCACTTATAGTTAACAGTTGAAGTTGGAAAGATGTCTGCTAAAGGCAAGAAATTATATTTAACAAATAATCATTTTCGTTCAGAAGATCGGTGGTCATTTTGGTCAACTATGGAATTGCACACACACGTACTGACTGCAAGTTTCCTCTATTTTGGAAAATGAGATAATCGATTTTAAAATATTTAATTGTTAAACTATCCTTAAAAGGACAAGCAATTTAACACAATATCTAAACGAAGCAAATCCTGGTACAGATAATAATTCTTTCTGCAAAAAAAAAACGACTTCAATGCAAAGTACGTGAAATATTAAATTTAATTTTAATGGGCGTGCCGCCGCCCATTTTTTAAATGCAATATTGTGTGTCTTTCAGAGGTCAATTTAACACAATATCTAAACGAAGCAAATCCTGGTACAGATAATAATTCTTTCTGCCAAAAAAAAAACGACTTCAATGCAAAGTACGTGAAATATTAAATTTAATTTTAATGGGCGTGCCGCCGCCCATTTTTTAAATGCAATATTGTGTGTTTTTCAGAGGTCAGGGTGCGTTTTAAGACTTGTAAAAATCGGTAAAGTAGAAGCACTTAAAATAGAATATTAAATTTTAATGGGTGTGACTCCGCCCATTTTTTCAACTTTCAAATTGTCTAATTATAAGAACCAAAGGTGTTTTATAGGTTTCACAGCAATCAATAAGTAGAATATCATAAAATTAAATAAAAAATTGTGGGCGTGTCCCCGCTCACTTGTTTTTTGCAATGGGATCAATAGGAAGCTCTCAGACAAAAAAAAAAAAAAGAATTTTTACAATCGATCTAAAATGTAGCGAGTTATGAAGTAACACCCTAAAAAAAAAAAATAGAGACGAATTGTTAACCTCCTCATTTTTTTTTGCAGTGAGTTCAAAAAATCTCATACATGAAGTTGTTTTCGAAACTTTAAGAGCAAAACACGTGTAAGTAAAGAGAGATAGAAAACACAAAAACGAAATAAAAATTTTCCTACTTTTAATCATTTATTTGATTTTGATCATAACCATAAGTGAATAACAATTATTGAAAGGAATTCAAAAAATTTATTATTATTTACCTATAGTAGACATAGTTCAAGGTTTTTATCTATGTATATCAACGCGCATGTAAGGAAATTTTTACATTTCGCTATACATTTAAAAATTTAGTTTTTACCTTTATTTCGTTTAGATATTCTGTGACATTGCTTTTATTACACTGAAAGCAAAATCTTCGTGCCAGCTATGAATTTTTTTCATCGATTCAATGAATTCAATGAATGAAAGTGTTTCATAAAGTTTCATATAAAACACTTCATTGATTTCGTGAAACATTTTAATTAAAAAAATTAAATAATGCAATTATACATATGAAATAGAGGGCTGCATAAACAGTATTGAAAATTAAATACGTCTTGTTTTTTAAATGTATTGTCGTATTATGTATTATACTAAACCAATAATAAATGATGTTTAATAAGCGAAGCACTATGGATGTATTGGTGTGCGTGTATATGAGTGTTAACAAGCGATGTCGCGAAGACTTCCTGTTCTTAACAAACACTCTAACGAAGTTGTGTTGATGCGTGTATGCTTTTTATTTGCATATTGTACGTTTGAGTGTGTGTGTAAGATATAGATGGTAAGCTTTCATGTGTTTAAAGGTGGTTTTTTAAAGCAAGCACACACAACTAATGTCAATGCATGTGTGCATTTGTATGGGTGCAGAAAAATTAAAGATCATTCATACACAAAACGTGTGTGCGTATGTATCTGCACAGGGTTACCGCTGGGAATTTCTAAAAAGTCGCACAAAAGGTCGTTTTATAAAAATAAAGTCGCACAAAAAGGTCGCGTGAGAAAATAAAAGTTGCACATCTGTTTAAACGCATTTTTTTATTAAAAAAGATTATTGAATCAAAACAAAAAGCTTATTGCATATTTCATAGCATTTACAGTTGCATTTCTTGTATGTATATTGAAGAAATCTACTTAAGTTTAATAAACTTGGCTGTAGTATGCTGACGAGTCAAGATAGTTTTTACAAAATTCTAACATTTCGAACCAAAATTGCGTGAGCTCTTCACTTCAATTCTATTCGTTTGATCTTAGCGATATATGTATATCCTATTTTTTTGGTGAATGTATTTATACTTCAACATACATATATATTACTTTTTTGGAATCCACTCTTCTATATCTTTGTCTATTAAATTTAACGCTGATAGCATTGAGTTGCATGTTTTTACTTTCAATTTGCTTTTAAGCAAAGCTAATTTCAACATCTTCACATGTTAGTACACACTTGTATGTTTTATGACAACTTTTTCTTTCATTGACTCGGCAGCTAAAAATAATTTTGTAAAATAAGCACTGCAAAACCAGAATTTTTATTTTGAAACCTTTTATGCTAACACTATTCTTTGAAACCTTTACTGAAAATTTGGAAATAAATTCTTAAATACATTGTACACATGACAAGGTTGCAAGAAAGTAATATAATATAAAATAATAAAAGTGCTTTCAAATCAATAATAATCTGTGAATTGCTCTTAAATTATGACGGCGTTATTTTTTTGATAAAAAAAACCTAATTTAATGCAATTTTAATGTTTTTTGTGAGAATCTTTACAAAAAAGGGTAAAAATTCACAAGAAAATCAAAAAAGTCGCAAAAGTCGCTCATAAAAAAAGTCTCACAAAAAGTCGCAGACCGCTAAAAGAGGGTCAAATGGCGACTTTAGTCGTATGAACGGTAACCCTGTATCTGCATGAAGTTTGTGCACGCACTTTCGTGTATGAAGAAGCAATCATCAAAAATTCTTCCATTACGAAGTATTTTCCTCTTTACTCCTATACCTGAATTAACTGAAACAAATTTTTTGCAAACAGTGTTGTTTGTTTAGAAGATTTTTCTGTAGTAAAGCATTTGAAAAATCCCTCATGTCTTAAAAGTTCTTGTAAGTGGTCTTGTGCAGGGGTCTAATATGACATTAAGTCATTGATTGCACTCTTTGTAAATGTTGTAAAGTGAGCACATTAGTTGAAACTGTATACCAACATTTTATTCATTAATTATTTGCTTCGATAACGACACAATGCTACTGACAATGGCTCAGTGTATCGAACTCGCAACTTTTAATTTTTAACAGATTTTCACAAAACGTCTTAACTACTTCAGCCACCCAGCAAAAATTACTGCTTTCCAGAAGCGTTTTTGTAAGGGAGACAGTAGTACAGAGTGAGTTCTGTTGCGCATGAATAAGGCATTTTTTTTGTTCGAGATGAGCCAGCTAGAAGCAATACATTTAGCTTCCAATATTTTTTTTTTGCCTTACAAAAGTTCTTCACAGAAGTAATAATATGTAATTTTTGTGAGAGTCCGCCCTACGTTAGTGCTTTTCAGAAGCATTTTTCAAAGCTTTTGTTATCATGTAAGCAATACATTGCTTCTCTCAGTTGTTAGTGCTTCCAAATCAGAATTTGTTTTGCTGGACAGCTGATCATTTTTTCAATATAAAATATATTCTATGAAAACTGCTTCGGTGCATATAAGAAACATTTTTATTTTGTGACTTTTAGGGAATTATAAAAATAAAATCGTTTAAATAGTATACATATTTTTGGTATCAAAATATTTCTTAAAATTGGAACAAATTTGATTTGATAATGTCAATGAAAATATTATCATAAATGCCCTGAAGGATAAAAATGAACAAATGCAGAAAGAGAGCAATTTCATTGAGAAAATGAAAATTATCATTCTAAAAATTATATTATTCAAAATCTACTTTTTCAATTTCCAATATTAATTCAGAAAATTGACAATACTTGAGGCATTTGATAATAGTGTGTACCCAACTATTTAAGGTGCAATCAGACGTACCATAACCATAACCATAACCATAACCATAACCATAATCATAGGAAACAGCCGTTCGAACCAAACTAATGGGCAACACTGTATTTGATTATAAGTGACTCGCCATAACGCCATAGCCATTGCCATAGAAACCAATTAAATTTTGGTTTGGTGATGGCTATGGCACGTCTAATTGTACCTTTAACGGCCAAATTTACAGTCATTAGTTAATTATTGGTAAACTAAAATGATAACTATTGCTTAACTAATACTTCATATTCACAGTGCATTGTTTAACTAAAGTTCTTAATATGAGCAAAAAATGGTAACCCTATCAAACAATTAAGCTTCACTATTGGCAGCTCTGCTATAGCATATGGTTTTTGTTTACATTTGCTATATTATTTCTTAAAATCGATAAAACAGTGCTCCATCGTGTAACTTTACCGTACAATATATATAATTAGTGCTGAAATTGGTTCGGAAAAACCAAGATATAATAGAAAATAAAATAAAAAGAATGTGTTTTAGCTAAATACAAGGAAGATGCCTGATAATGTTTGTGTAAAATGTGTATACAAATTTTCACAATGCACCAATACCAATAAAGTTTACAGCGAATCAGCTGTTGTCTAACTATTTGTTAACCAATGACATTTGGCGGTTTAACTAATTGTAAACAAAGAGCTGTGAATCAAATATTATTGGTTAAACTATTTTGCTATTAGTTAACTAATGACTGTAAATTTGGGCCTAAGTCTTTTCACTTCTCTTCTCTTTGTGTCAGTGAACTTTAGCTAAAATGATCAAAAGTGTATTGCCATCAAACTCGTTTCCGATTTAAAAAAAAAAGGTTACATCCCTAGTACGAAAACCACTTTACATGTGTACACTAAATATAATCGCATTTTAAAAATTTAATTAGCTGTTTTCAAAATTAGTTTATACGACAAATAATATTTATGTTTATTAAGACCATTTTTTAAAGTTTTTTTTTTTCTCGAAATGTCGTTGATGTGTATTCGGCTGCTTTCATCCATTCATTCACTCACTCAATTATGATTGTGCACGGCAATAGAAAATTGTATAATTGATTTTGTATTTGTTGCTGTTGCTATTTATGTGCATTAGTAAATTGTACTTGTTTATTAAACTAAGTACATAATTATGTTATGCGATAGAGTTGTAATTACAACTGTATAATACCAAAAAAATAATATTTATGGTTTGAATTACGAGTAAATTATTAATGTAGAATATTAAATTATTTATTTATAAATTATGCAAATTTAAGCTTTAGTTTCTGTATTTAACATTGTTAAATTTTTATTATGGTAAAACATAAGTAAAAATGTATAGAGAAATAAGAAAGCAGGGTTCAAATCGTTACATACGTGATCGTATCGGCAATCGTACGAAAACAAATTAAGTAATACGTCAATCGTATAAACTGAATGGGATTTCAATACGTTCACGTATGTCATAATCCGAAAATGCTGTTTTTACGTGACGAGTTGTACGTTCACGGATGTGACGATTTGCCCCCAGATTTTTAAAATAACTATGTGCAGCGAAAATTTTCTGTATAGAAAAAAGTTTAATCGAAAATGGCATTTTACGGTCTCCTGGGTCCAAGTTTAGGGGTTTGAACTAAAGTATTTGAAAAGTTAAGAAAATATTTAATTTTTTTCCTCCTTGTCCAATTTTTCTTAAAATAATGGCCAGCTTTTTGGCTCAAATACTCCTCTGTGCAGCATCAAAAACTCAAAAAACTAGTTTAACCAAAAACGAGTTTAAGCTTCTCAATTAACACACAACTTAAAAGAAAAAAAATAATTTTTCTCTCGAGAGCTTAACATGAAATTTTTTTCTCACAATGTTGCCTCGTTAACTCAAAAGTTGCAGTTTTTGAGTTATGACATTGTTCATGGTAGTGAGCGATATGTTTTTCATTAACAAACCGAAGAATGGCCTACGGAGATCATTCCCAATATGTCAAATATTATGAAAAAAACAAATAAAAAAAATTATTCATGTAATTTAATTTTTTATTATTGTTTTCATAGATATTCAAAAGGTTATAAAACACCCGAACAAACAAATAATAATGTTTACTTATGTTTTTTCCAGCTGCAAAGTAATATTGAATGTAAGCTTTACATTCAATATTATTGAATTATTATTGTTGCAGCTTCTGCCAAATTCATCACCTCGTAATTCAGCTGTAAGAAAGACGGAGAAGGAAATACAAATATCTCTTGATTTCTATCAGCTGAATTAAAAGTTGATCAACAAAAGTTAAAGTGTATGAACAGGGACTTAGACAACTTATTGCTGATTCTTGTGCATTAGGCCCCTGCACAAGACCACTTACAAGAACTTTTAAGGCATGAGGGATTTTTCAAATGCTTTACTACAGCGAAATCTTCTAATACAAACGCTAAACAACAATGTTTGCAAGAAATTTGTTTCAGTTATTGCAGGTATAGAACTAAAGTTCAAAACTTATCGAAGAAGCTAGTTGTATAAAAACAACTCACTAATCTCTGCATCAGTTTTGAGTTAGCTTAAAGTTAGTTCAATACTTATCGGGAAGAAGACAGTTGTGCAAAACACAAATGACTCACATCTGTATCATTTATGAATTAGTTCAGAAGCTAGTTGTAAATAAGTTATCAAAAAGTCACCCATATTTTGAGCTAGCTAATAAAAATCCGACTGGGAGGCTTAAGGGAGATTTTTTTTTTTTTTTAGCAAGCGCACACAACTAATGTCAGTCCCAAACCACACTGTGCAAGTCTTATTGCTAAGCTGATTAGTTTCAGGGAGAGAGAGACGAGGGGAACATCAACGTTTCTTTTCCCCCCGTCTCTCTCTCCTAATAAACTAATCAGCTTAGCAATAAGACTTGCATAGTGTAAATAGGGACTCAATGCATGTGTGTGCGTTTGCATGTGTGCATAAAAATAAAAGATGATACACACAACTTTTGTGTGTATTTATGTATGTAAAGCATTTGAAAAAACCGCCATGTCTTAAAAGTTCTTGTAAGGGGTCTTGTGCAGGACTTCAATGCACATCTCGAAAGCACGAAATCAGTGTCAAAATAACAAAATTATAATCATCTAAGAACGAGCTCTCCCTATTGGCATAATGTACCGATTTTCGTTAGCTCACTGCAATAAAGTCATGAGCAAAAAAATCTAAGTGTACATATTTCTCAAATAATCTAAAAATAAGTACGTAAGTGCACTACAACTGCCGGTGCCACTTATGCCACTTAACTTTGGTAACTGCCATGACATTTTGCCTTAAACATAACACTGTTAAGCTTGGATCACACGATTGGCACAATGTACCAATTTTCTATGGCTCACTGAAATAAATTCATAAGCAACATGGTATATTTGCCTTATTTATCAACTACACAGAAAAAATTATTCCCAAAAAGTTTTCAAACAAACGTGTGTTTTGAAATAAAATTTAGTTTCAGTAAATATTTTTTTACTGTTCCAGTAAATTATTTTATTTTATGTAAAAAAAACTGTATAGAATGAAAATTATCTATATAAAGTAAAATTTGTAACAACATTTTTTAGATTTATTTTTTTTTAACCCCCGACTAAAAAAGGGGTGTTATAAGTTTGTAGTGTGTGTCTGTGTGTCTGTGTATCTGTGTATCTGTGTGTCTGTCCGTCTCCACGCACAGGCCAAACGGCTGGACCGATTTTCATTTAGTTTGAAAGATGACTTGATCAAGAGGGTTCTTAGCTATGTTTGAAGAAAATCGGTCCAGCCGTTTAGAAGATATAACATCTTTTCTGAAAAAAGTCGGGGGTTTTTAAAATTTTTAATTTTTGTTATTATATCGCTCATTTACTTCAATAGTGGCATAACTCAAAAAATGAGTTTTTTGAGTTAATAGTGCAGAAAAATGCGGCATTTCCTATTTTATCTTGTGTAAAAATTTCATATAAATAGCTTGTACCATCACCTCCTGAGAGAATAATTTTTTTTCATTTCTCCATTGAGTTGTATGCAAATTGAAAACTTAAAACGCGTTTTCTGCAAAACTGGTTTTTTTGAGTTGTGCCACTATTGAAGTAAATGAGCGATATTTATTTGTCTGTTTTTTTTTTTAATTTTTTCTACAAAAGGTGGTGGAAAATAAAATAGATGCACAGTTGAATAAAAATGTTTTTTTTTTTGTAAAGATTTTTGTTTGCGGTTTTCAAACTTATTATGTTTGTATATTGTGATTCTCAATATAGTATTGAGAGTCTTACTATAAACATACAGAGTTTGTTAGCTAAATTCAAAAATTTTTTTTTGGGTTGAAGTCTACTGACAAGTTCCAAAAGCGGGAACGAAATGCTTAATCATAAAAACAAGCAAATTTTTGAAAGTAAAAAAAAAACAAGTAAGAGTGCTGTATTCGCCTGTGCCGAATCTTATATACCCTTTACCAAAGTGCGTTTATGTAGTATAGAGATACATATTCAAGCACATACTTACTTTTATGCACAAAGAAAAAAATAACAATTTTCAAACCCTAGAATCATAATTTTAGATTTTTCTGATTACTTATACAAATCTAGTAGTTCTTAAAAAATATAGAAAGTGTGTTAAGTGAAAAAAAGAAAATTCAAAAAAAAAAAAATGTTTTATTTAGTTACTTTCATGACCAGAAAAAAATCAAAGTTACCAGCTCTGGAGCTGTAATTTTTATTTTTATAATTTTCTATACCAAACTTTTCTTTCAAAAACGTAAAATATATATTTTTTATAAAGGAAAAGATAAAAATTAATTAGACTTAGTTACTTTTATACATTAAAAAAGTGTAAGTGTCCCAACCCTGAACTCATCTTTTTTGATTTTCTGATTTCTTACACCAATCTCTTTCTTTTAAGAATTTAAGAAATGTTTAATTTAAAGAAAAAAAGGAAAAATTTGTTTTAGTAAGTTGCTTTTGTACAAAAAAGTTAAAGTTTTCCAACCCCGGAATCGCCTTTTTAATTTTCTTAATATTTTTTTTTTTATTTGAATTACCAATTTTATTCGTGGTGAAGTATAAAATAAGTTTATTTAATAAAAATAATTAAAAAATTAGTTTACGGTAGTTAATTGTATATATCACAAAAATCGTAGGTTTTCCAACCCTGGAATCATCCTTTTTGTTTTTCTGATTTCTTACATCAATCTCCTTCTTTTAAGAACATTCCATATGTTTAGTTTATAGAAAAAAAAGGAAAAATTTGTTTTAGTAAGATACTTTTGTATAAGAAAAAAAGTTAAAGTTTTCCAACCCTGGAAACATCTTATTAATTTTTGAAGTTGAATTTTTTATTTGAAATACCAATTTTATTCGTGGTGAAGTATAAAATAAGTTTATTTAATAAAAATAATTAAAAAATTAGTTTACGGTAGTTAATTGTATATATCACAAAAATCGTAGGTTTTCCAACCCTGGAACCATCGTTTTTATTGTTCTGATTTCTTAAATCAATCTCCTTCTTTTAAGAACATTCCATATGTTTAGTTTATAGAAAAAAAAGGAAAAATTTGTTTTAGTAAGTTACTTTTGCATAACAAAAAAAGTTAAGGTTTTCCAACCCTGGACACGTATTTTTAATTTTTTAAATATTTTTTTAATTTTTTTTCAGTTAGAAATGCCAATTTTATTCATACTGAAGTATAAAATAAGTTTATTTAATAAAAAATTATTACAAACTAGTTTTCTTTAGTTATTTTGTATGGCAAAATGAAGTTTAAGTCTCCCAGCTCTGAAACCGTCTGCTCGATTTTGCTGATTTTCAATACAAATCTTATTTCGACAATTTCTGATCCACCAGTCTAAGAAGGAAGTCTCTAGCTTTTCTGGGAGCTTCGGAAAACCGAATTCGCGTACAGACAGACGGACATCGCTTATTCGTATTCCCTATACATAAAGATCCAGAATATATATACTTTATAGCTCGCTTATTAATATTCTAGAAATTACAAACGCTATGACAAACCTATATATACCCTTTTACCATTTTTTGGTAAAGGGTATAAAAACACATATTCATGAAAGTCCCAACCTTGCTTATAAGGTTTTTTGTCATGGTTATAATGGTTTTTGGTCATTGAACGAGATGTTGTTCTTTTTGTTTTTAAACAAAGCAAATAAGTATCGAGGACGCAAGTGTTTTATACCATGAACATTTTATATTAAAAAATTAAAAACGAATAAAGTAAGAAGAGAAAGTGTGTTATTGTATTCTGGTGGTAAAAAATTAAATATTATTGCTAAGCTGACTAGTTTGTTGGGGAGAGAGACGAGGGGAAAATAAACGAGTACTTAAGCCTATAGTACACGGCATCTAAAAAGCCATATGCATATGTGGCGATGACGTCACGGACATTTGCAGCATGTTGGTTGCTTTTTTTTTAAATTACTAGTAGTGGCTAAATGCCGTAAAATTTTGATATAAAATTTTGTTCCAAAATACAAATGTGACATATTTAGCCGAATTGAACACATTTTCTGAGGTAGCAAATATGTAAGCATGTGAATATTTGCATGTGCATATGTTACTAGTACACGGCATGTAGCAAATGTAGCTTTGTGATGCGCATGTGGTTTTTTACATGCCGTGTATAAAATATTTGCGAAATATATTCGCAAAAGTAGTACTACTCTGTTCTTGTTGTGAAAAACACGTAAAATCATGTCTTTCCATGCAAAATTAGTCTGGCATCATTTTAGTTTAGCTGCGAAACAACATGAGCAGTGCTTTTTTCGCACGGAATTTTAACAATGTTGCATACTTTCAAGCAATAAAAGCGAGAACTTTATAAAAAAAAACTGCGAGTTGGGCTACATTTACTACATGTCAAATTTTTCACGCGAAATAATCAATGGTGCTTAAAATTTTTCACAACTTTAAACAGAGTACCAGGCTTTATGCGTGAATAAGTATATATAGAACAAAATAAAAAAATAATCCATACTGGCTAGTGATAAATTCAATTAATAAAGAAATTATAATTTTTGTTAACTGAAATTAATTAAGATTTTGCATATGGAGATTCTATTAATTGAATTAATTAAATAAGATAGCAAATGACAATGGCAAGACTGTTATTAATTTAGAGATAGTAAAATTGTGCTTTCATTGCAAAAAAGATTTCACATATTCCATTTGCGCTGAAAAGCTTAGTATATAAAGCAGAAATCTAAATAAACTGACAACACACACAGTGGACCAAACCACAAAGAACGCTGATGATGATGAAGGTGTTGCTACCTTCGAAAACAGCTAGTTGTTCCGTTCTGCTATTGTTTGCCAGAATATTTACAATTAACTTTGGTGTTATTTATTTCTTAAAAATTATGACAGGTAATCTGGCTGACAGAACGTTACGAACTTTAGCCTAATCAAATCATAAATATGGAAACAAATAAATTTCAAAAAATATTAGTTAAACCAACAACCGAAGAAAAAGCAAAATTTTTCTCGCTCATAAAATATCAAAACCAATTAAGAGATTAATTGAACATTTTAATTGAAAATATTTGTTGAAGATTGCTTGATTTTCACACACTAAAGCAAAAGTTATGTTATTTATATGATATTCAGAGTTTAACACTGTTGAAGAAATTTTTGTCGATAGAGTAGTTAATTCAATTTAAATAAATTAAATTAAAATTAATCAATAATTATCGGCCCTGTTCTGTAAATCGAATTGATTGGAAATTGTACGATTTTCAAAATTAATACTGGTCCTGCAGACGTGTTCAAAGTCATATACGATAATTTTCTTACAGATAAGGTACTTGAGACTCTATATAATAGAAAAATTAAAGAAAAAAACCTAAAACAATATTTCTATTATCGGAGTTAGTTTTCTAAAATCTTGCCATTTCAAATCGACTCTATTTACAGAACAGATTCGATTATTTTTTCTAAAGCCGCGTTTAGACTATTATACTTTGTATTTATACTTGTCAAAAATTCAAATAATACGTGCAAGTGTGATAGTCTGAACGCAAAATGTCCTCAAAGTGGCAAATAATACGATAAAAATTTTGACATCCCATAAAACTTTTTCGTTTTTAGAAAATTTTCTAAACGATAATACTTTTCATTAGATCAGGGTTACATTTTCACACAAACCAAACTTCCAAGTCGGCTGTTTCGCCGCCGATAGCGTGTCGTCATTGATGTAATGTTTTGTCATATGTATATCGGCTCAAAATTTTGAATAAGTGAATGGTATGGAAGTATATTTCGTTGACGTAATTTTTAACGTTTTTGTAATATCTTTTCTTAAATTTTTTTCTTTTATTTACATAGAATATTTTTAACTGCTGAATTTTTTCAAGTGTCGGCACGTCCCCGCCTGCATGAAATCGTTTTGCCGCCGCTAGTAAATGAATAGCACAGACATTTTCATTGAACAGCTGTTTTGTTTTCTACTTGTATTACACATTTGATTTGAAGTGTGATGGTCTGAACACAATATGTGATTTTACGTTAGATTTTTTTGACAGTCGCAACGAATGTATTTAGATTTCTGTATCGTAAAATGTGATGAAAGTATTAATACTTGTATAATAGTCTGAACGGGGCTTAAGCAATTACTGAATTGAAAAAAAAAATTCAACAGTAGTTTTTTCTGTGCATAAAAAAGTTTATCATAATTTTATTATTATTATTTATGAATAAGATTTTATAAACTTAGTTACTATATACCTAGAAAAAGTGTATATTTTCCAACCCAGGAATCATCCTTTTAAACTTTTTTATGTTTAAGTTAAAGAAAAAAGAAAATAGTTTTAGTAGGTTACTTTTATATACCAAAAAAATTAAAATTTCCCAACACTGGAAAGTCTTTTAATTTTTTTATTTTTTATTTTGAATACCAACTTGTTTATTACTGAAGTATAAAAAAAATTATTAATAAAAAAAAGCAATGTGAGTCCGATCACAGAGGAGATGTGTGTTTACACAAAAATGAAAAAATTTTTTTTTAAGTTGGAAGTACTTATGGTTTTAGTATCTTTTTTCAAATTAATTAATTAAAAGTATCAAAACTTTCAATATTATAAATACATATAAATTTGTTGGTTTTTGTTTGTTTTATTAAACTTATTTGGTTAGTAAATGGGCACACTGCAGTATATATATATGTACTGCATTCAAAATTGCAGTCAGCAGTAAATATACTGATTACTAAAAAAATTCAGTAAATTTTTACTGCTAATGAAATTTAATTTGCATTACCAGTAAAATCGTAGGGCACGTAATCATAATAAAATTGTAGCAAGTGGCAAAGTTTTTTCATTCAAATTTTGAAACGTTTGTATGAAAAACATTTAGCCACTTGGTAGAATTTCATTATGAATACGGGCATTACTGATTACTGAAAATTTAATGCACCTCATCATATAACAAATCATTTAGGCAATTTATAAAAATTGTAGAAAAAAATTTTAGTAATCAGTAAAAATTTACTTGTTAAACATTTTTTATTGTTTTTACTGAAACTTTAGTGGTACTGCAGTGCTCATCTATGGTAAATGCCTTTACTTTTACTTTTTAATTTTTAATTCCTGTTGTTCATCGTTTAGTTGTTGCTGTTCTTGTTGTTGTGTACGCATTGCAATTAAAATAAATTCAGTAAAGTGCAACTTTGACTCGCGCACATTCGGTTTTGATAGTTTTGTTTGATTTAGTTTTCTTCCTTTTTTTAATTTTTTTCAGTTTAAACGATTTTTTTCAGTTTTATCCCTTTTTTCTCGCTTTGGCGTTTTTTACTCTTTTTGGGTTTTTTTAATTTTCGCAATTTTTTTCATTTTGGCGATTTTTTCATTTTGGCGATTTTTTTCTGTTTTTTTTGGGGTTTTTTTCATTTTGGCGATTTTTTTCTGTTTTTGGGGTTTTTTTTTATTTAGGCGATTTTTTCATTTTGGCGATTTTTTCATATTGTCGATTTTTTTTTGTTTAAGGATTTTTTTCATTTTGGCGATTTTTCCGGTTTTTCGCGATTTATTTTAGTCCTAGAGATTTTCTTTAATTTGGTGCTTTTTTCGTTTTGGAGATTTTTTTTTTGTTTTTGGCGATTTTTTACACCCATTGATTTAAATTTTTTAAATTTAGTGTTAATTGTTGTAGTCTGTATAAAAATACACTAACTTTTAAAATTTCAAGTGTATATATGTACATACAATTGTATGTATTTTACATGTGATTTTAAAATTTTTCGTTGCTCGTTTTGGAACACCCTTTAGTTTTTAACTATCATGTATTTGTTGTTGTAGTGGCCAAATTTCTACACATTGTGTCCAAATTTCAAGTCCGTAGCTCTTACGGTTCATTTTCACCTTTGGTGTACGGAAATATACAGAAAAATAACCGGCGGCGGCGCACCGTCGGCTTCGAGCCGGTCGACTTGTTTCTCTGCTTGGTATTGCTTCTTTCAAACACTAATACACTCATACATAGCTCACATCGATTTGACAATGCAAAGCAAAAGCAAAAAGCAAAGAAATCTCAGCAAAGAAGTCTCAGCAAAGAAATCAAAGTCAAAAGATTTTTACCCCCTAGCGTATAGATGTTTACACATCAAAAAAACATAAATTAGTTCTAGCTAGTTACTATTATATACAAAAAAAACAAATTTAATTTCTAGGTCTGAAATTGTCTCTTCGATTTTGCTTATTTTCAATACCAATCTAATTTTGACAATTTCACGTATAACTGTAATAGTGTCGATTATATTTGCTACGAAAATCATGTCATAACTCCTGTATCGCGCAATAAATAGCAAAGCTATAATATTGATGCATTTCATAGGGTATTGTTTTGGATAGGAAAAGGAACGTGTAGAGCGAGTTGTAAATAGGACTGATATAAATACTCTGCTTAAATCACGACAGGTAGGACCCAAAAAAAAAATATTGTGAATTTTTTTTTTTAAATACAAATTTCTTTATTAAAGCTTTCATCAAAATTTCCGTTTAAATAAGGAAGCGTATATGTATGTTTTAAACGCTATGCAACATGAACTAAAAGTTTTAATGATCAAGTAGATCAATTCAAAATTCGTTGGATAATTTTGTTTACAAATAATATTTGGTTTGTTTGGGATTTGCTGACTGTAAGTTAGTAAAATCGCAAAGTTAAATAAATAAATAAATAAGAATAGCTGAACCTTATGTGTGTCCCAGTTTACACTATGCAAGTCTTATTGCTAAGCCGATTAGTTTGAGGGAGAGCGAAAGACGAGGGGAATAGAAACGTTTCTTATCTCTCCCCTAACAAACTAACCAGCTTAGCAAATAAGACTTGCATAATATAAACTAGGATTATGTATTTTTATCTTATGTTCAGGGACAGGAGTTTCATGCAAATGCATATTTTTCCCCTCAAACCTGATAATGGCAAAAACGAAATATCTTTACGAAACATTGAATTTGAGTGAAAATGGCATCGATTTGTTTGTTAGTGCATATTTTTGCATATTTTGCTGAAAATTCATATTTTTGCATAATTTGGTCATAAATGCATATTTTGTCCCATATTTTGGTATAATTACAAGTTGTGTGTCATATTTAGTAAAAAATTTCAAATTTCAAATTAATTCGCTTGCATTGTTGTAGAATTGTAGAAGGATTGTACAATCACACACATCTAACAAACTTAATAAAAATTGTCATTTGGTAGTTAATTTCAAGAGGACATTTTCTGCTATTGAAGCCGAAAGTAGTGAAACAATTCTGCGGAAAACTAATAGCTATTATTCAATTCATTGTAATGGTTGAGTTAAATGAATATGTATATAACATTATATAAAAATAGTTATTTAAATTTGAGCCCATTACGTCTATAGACGTTACACAAGGCCTTTTCAATGCCAAAAATCTTTCTAAAAACAAATTGATAGAACTTCACGTTCGAAAATTTTTAAATGAAAATAAATAAATAACACTTTTATTTTTCAATTTGCGTATTGCTCCTTCTCTGCAATATAAACATATTGCATATTTGGAGTAAATAATGCAGAAAACATCGTTATATCATATTTAATCTTGTGTACAAATTTAATATAAAAGGTTTGTATTCGCACCTCTTGAGAAAATAAAATATTTTACATCTTTAATTAGTTGAATGTAAGTTTAGAACTTTTTTTTAACAAAAAAAAAAATTTTAAAATATGTGCATATTTTAGTTTTTAGAGCATATCTTGCGTTTTTAATGTCATATTTTAGGCGCCTAAATACCTTTTTTAAATGCATGAAGTCCTTGTCCCTGCTTATGTTTAAGATGGCGTCATTAATTTTTCTCTAGCAGCTCTAGTTTTAAAAGTATAGCAATATTTAGCATTTCGCGAACGGTCATCCAAATTGAAAAATACTTTCTGGGTTATTAATCTACATCAAAATCTATTTCATTTAGATAGAGTCACATTGAGGAGCATACAAAGATATCTTACTAACTTTTATTGCAAGGATGTTAAAAATTTCATGTTGTTAGTTTAGTCCTTAAAACAAATTTTCCGAAGCCAATTTCGGCTAAAATAGAAATAACGCCGCCATATCGCACATCCGGTTCAATAGTGTCATAACTCAAAAAACTAGTTTTGCACAAAACACGTTTGAAATTTTCAATTTACACACAACTCTATGAAGGCATGAACAAATATTCTTATCTCAGGAGGTGATAGTACAAGCTATATATATGAAATTTGTATGCAAGATAAAATACGAAATGCATTATTATTCTGCATTATTAACTCAAAAAACGAATTTTTTGAGTTATGTCACTATTGAACTGAATGTGCGATATGATGTTTGTAAGTGTGTCTGTCTGTATCGTTTCTAAATAGATACATACTTCAACTGTCAACAGTCATTTGATGTCTTCATATCTACTAAGCACTTGTAACAATGAGAAGAAGAGCATTATTTCGTCATACTCGTGTTGTTGTCTATGTGAACTTTATTCCTTTATTACCCATTTTACATCTTGGTGGATTGGCTAGAACAATTGTGCTAGAACTGGCGGCAGCTACAAACCACCAAACCTCCAAGTTCGAGTACAATGGCTATGCGGTCTCGTAACTTGTGTATAGAGTGCAATAGAAATTGTTTGAGCCTTGAAAATTGTTACGAGTATTTCGGTTGTTTACTTCAGTGACTGGCAAACTGATTGCCCTAGTACTCGTGTGAAGTTGATGGTTTTGTTGGTATTCATTGCAGTACGTGTTATTGCTTCTTTTTGTTTTGTTATGGGCAATCCTCAAAATATTCGAGATGTTCTTCTTCTGTTCTCATTCATGTTGGTGTTAGTGTTGTTATGTGTGGCATTGCTACTCAGTGATGGGAATTAGAAATCTTGATTTCGTGCCAAATCTGCTTTTAAATAGTGCCATACTACTTTTTATACAATTTTAATGTTGACACTTGATGTTCATTCAAAATATAGTTCTTGAATGATAATTTATTGTGTTTATAACTAAAAACACTTACGAATAACACAAAAAACGTACTCTAAAATTAGTTGTATATAACTACAAATTAATACATATCGAGCCCTATTTTTGATTTAATCGTGAGCGACATGTAGTAAAAAATTAACTTTTTTATTATCGAAATTGCAAAATTGTTGATAACTGTTGATAATGCCGATATTAATAATTTGTACTTATTTACAAGAAATACAAATATAAAAAGATTTTTTACGTTATAGTAATGATTCTAAAGGACATACTTAACCCTGCACTATCATACTTCGTCAAAATGACGACGCGCGATTTTATTTTCGATTTAAAACATATTTTTTTGTGATTGT
The DNA here is from genome assembly GCA_949987645.1 of Tachina grossa. Lineage (NCBI taxonomy): Eukaryota > Metazoa > Arthropoda > Insecta > Diptera > Tachinidae > Tachina > Tachina grossa. The sequence continues at coordinate 169,109,414 of OX465274.1, read as the reverse complement.
TTTTGTTTCGTTTTTCGTATAGCGTTAGCCGCTAATATCAGTTACTCGAAACTAATGTTGCTTTTTTAGTTTAATAAATTTATTATAAGAAACTACAAGACTTAATGGAAAAAAATGTGTAATATTTCATACAATTGATGCTATAAATGCTATGTTTTAAGAAAAAATGCCAATTGATAGAAGTCTGTGAAATGTTAATTTTACGTTAAACGATTAAAAGAAATATATGAATTTCGTTATATGATAATTAAAAACTAGCTAAATATCAATAATAAATCTATTTTCGTACTTATTTTTGCTCAAGACGTTTTTTATTGGCTCTTGAAATAGCTCGTAGTCGATTCGACGAAGTATGACGTTTGCGATATAAAAATAAGTATGATATTCTAGGGTTAAAGACTATAATATCCCAAAACTAATTTAAATGATAAAATGAATTTTTCTTATTAGATGTATATACTGTCGAGTTGTGCAAATTCGTGTACGTTAAAAATATTTATAATTGTTAGCTATTTATTTTAATCAAACAAAGATTTTGTCGGTATAGTAGAATTTTTAATGCTTTTTTGGTTCATAATTTTATAAGTATTACGATTAGAACAAGATCTATTGTTAGACTTCAAAAATCTTTACCATGTCTTAAAGACGACTAAAGTTTATAATTGCAGTCCATTTAACATTTTACTTTTGATCAAATTTCGAGCTAAAAATATACTTTCCAAGCTTGATGAAGAATATAGAATAAAATAAATACCTTGAACGGTTCGATAAATAATTATTACTTAAAAATTTTTCATTGAAACTATTGTTTACGTCTCCATGTCTTTCAACAACTCACTCACATTTAAACTCTTGAATTTTTTAAATCTTCAAAGTCTAATATGGATCTGTATTCACTTTTAATTTAAGAAGACTTTAATTACATTTTTTAATTCTACAACTTTATGCTGGGAACATAAGTTTTTGATTATTAATACTTCAATTTCAGTGCCGCAATAATTTGTTTCCTTTAGAAGATGGTGGGGATTTCGAAAACAGAAAACAGAAATCGAAAACAGAAACAGAAAATCCCTTTTAAAATTATATGTACACAGAGAAAACAGATTCGTTTTGATAAGCGAATTTGTTGCCAATTGAATTTTGGCGGTTGCAGCAACTATCATAGAATTCTGCTATAGCGACTGAAATTTTCTTGTGGTACCACTATATTTTAATTAGAGATGTGCAAATGTGAGTGCGTGAGCGTGACTGAAAAAAATTTACTCGTGCGTGATCGTGCGTGAGCTTTTTTTTTTAATAATCACGCACGAATTCTCACGCTCACGAGATAACATTCCTGCATAGGCACATATGTAACTGTATTCAATCATTTGAAATAAATTATTTTATAATAATAAATGCATATATGTACACAGAGAAAACAGATTCGTTGTGGCAACCGAATTTGTTGCCAATTGAATTTTGGCGGTAGCAGCAACTATCATAGAATTCTGCTATAGCGACTGAAATTTTCTTGTGGTACCACTTTATTTTAATTATAACAACCCTCAACCCAATGGTTGCAGCAACAGAAAAAATTGGTTGACAGTATGGAATTTGAAATAAATGTTATTCCTGCTACCGAAAATTTGGTTAATATAATTAAAACAATATCATAATTGGTACCTGTAAAAGAAAAATTGGCCTTCCTTGCTGACATAAAAATAAACAATACACGCAAATAAAAATATACAATTTAAGAAATTTATTATTTGACATATTGTCATAAGTTTATTTTAATTGAAATTTATTTCCTAATGGTGAAGCATGTCTATATACATTTCTTCAACCACACATTTTGTAAAGCCACAAACCTGTTATCTTATGCACAGACTTTCAAAAACCATTTGAGAATTCACAAATCATAATATCTTTGAAAGTCATAAAAGTTAATATTTTAATTTGCTGCTATAAACTATGATAGTAAACTCAACCTCTAGTTAGTTGCAGCAACTGATTGAAAGTCTTTATTTTAATTTTAATATAGAACGACAATTTTTTAGTTGCTAATACCAAAAGTTTGTAGTAAAATCCAATTCGTAATATTTTATTCGGTTGGGTTAACCAATCAGTTGTAATGTCGTTTATTTTCCCAGCCGAGGTATGACTCAGTCTGCCAGGGTTCTTACCAAAGGTCGACTTCCTTTGAAATAAAATATGTGTATCTTTTAGGTGTTGAAGATATATGGAACAGTTATTTATTTAACGAAATCTTGGTGCTACTTTAAATAAACTTCTACTATTTATAATAAACTTAAATTTACGAAGTCCTCCGAGATTCGGCCGGCGATATCGCTGCAGCATCGGTAAGGCGATGATAACCAGTTCAGCACTCGATGTTTTCCTATATTTCGGGTTCTCTGGTAAAGAAAAGCAGAGATTTTATAATTCGTGTAAATAGTTAATTGAATACGAACTCGAGATGTATTCGGGGAATCTTGAGATCGGCTATTTTTAATTATTAATAGTACGATTATAAGATGTATTCGGGAACGAAGTCAAGATGTATTCGGGAGATCTTGAGATCGGCTACTTTTAACTACTGTTAGTACGATTATAAGATGTATTCGGGAGATCTTACAATCGGCAAACTACGGCACAACGAAGTCAAGATGTATTCGGGAGATCTTGAGATCGGCTACTTTTAACTAATGTTAGTACGATTATAAGATGTATTCGGGAGATCTTACAATCGGCAAACTACGGCACAACGAAGTCAAGATGTATTCGGGAGATCTTGAGATCGGCTACTTTTAACTACTGTTAGTACGATTATAAGATGTATTCGGGAGATCTTACAATCGGCAAACTACGGCACAACGAAGTCAAGATGTATTCGGGAGATCTTGAGATCGGCTACTTTTAACTACTGTTAGTACGATTATAAGATGTATTCGGGAGATCTTACAATCGGCAAACTACGGCACAACGAAGTCAAGATGTATTCGGGAGATCTTGAGATCGGCTACTTTTAACTACTGTTAGTACGATTATAAGATGTATTCGGGAGATCTTATAATCGGCAAACTACGGTATTATTACTACGAACTACTTGTATATGTATAACGAAGCACGAATCGATATCGGTTAATGCCTGTTTGTTCAGTACCAAACTGGTTCTTTTATGATTGTTCAATTATCAATTAAGTGAGAATTGTATCTTGACTTACTATTAATAAACAATCTCAGAGGTTAACTCTAATGAAAAGCATGCTGTTGTTTTACTATAAGATAATATGTACGCTACGCTAAGTGAGGTGGTATACACCTATATGTTATATATTTTGAAACTACATAGTATTTATTAGGAGACTTGTAACGACACGTTACACAGTTAATTAGTCATGACAAAAGCATACGCTCGGTTGATGCAATCAATTTAAGTATTGTCACAATCATATCTTTGTTACAATTATGTTCTTATGGCAATGAACATGGATTGTTTTTTGGATTAACAGAAAATTTATAGCGTGAACTAAAATATAGTTAATGCAAATGATATTTTATTGGACTAACCGTTTTCCAACCAATCTTTTTTCTGGGTGTAGTCTCACAATTTTTTTTGCATTTCTGTAATTCAAGGACATTATATAAAAATACATTTTGCTTATATTTTCCGTTAAACTATTTAAGATGAATGGTGTTTTATCATTGCATGATGACTGAAAATTTTAAAATGTGAAGAAATTAGAGTTGTGAAGCTCATGAATGAACTAGTTCAATTGAACGATTCACCTCACTGAGCGCTGTGAGCCGGTCAATCCACTGAGCGCTTTCAGCTCAGTACTGAGTGGTTTCTTGATTTGTATCGAACTCTTTCAGTAGCTCGTTTTAGACACAAACCTATAATCAAACCCATTTAAACTACATGTAGACTTACATCAAACTCTTTCAGCAGCTCGTTGTAGACACAAACCTACGTATTTTAGGTGTGTTTGATAAAAGGTTTGTGTCTAAAATGACCTAATGAAAGAGTTCGATACAAGTCTTTTGGTTTTTAGTAATTTTCTTTTGTCGCACAAGTACATAAAAAAAAAATTTATATATGTATTGTGATAATATTAAAATATCTGAAACCTTAAATAATTTTAATTTTGATTGTACATACATATGTACATAACATAACATAACAAATTCCACTCATTAAACGATGTACTCGTATTTTAGTTTTATTTATTTTTTATACTTCATCTGCCTTGTTTTGTAATGTATAACCACACACACACACTCACTGTATAAATCGGTCACTTTTTATGCTTCTGTTTTCGCTCTCTCTTTATGCTTGATAAAATGTTTCACTACAAATGAACTGATCTACTGAGCCAACTGAATGAAATACTTCAGTAAAGTGAGCTGAGCTGAAAAGAGCGGTCACTCAAAAGAGCTGATAAGCACAACTCTAGAACAAATATTTCACTGTTCAAAGACTCTATCTGCAACAACTTGACGATCAACCAACGGTTTGGGGAATACTTAAAAATTTCTTAAATTCAAGATTTGAAATATTTCTAAACATTTATAAAATTATCTCTACGACATGAGCTGTTACAAACAAATTTATATATTCATTTTAATAGATCATCAATGTCTCTGGACAAACCGGTACTTTTAACTATCAGAACCGAACAGATGTCAGCCTCAAATCCTACTAAGTTTTAATTACTTAAAAACGTAAAAAAAACAAGAAGAATACATATTATCGCAAAAAGAAAAGTTTCCATATTTAATGGAAAAAAGTGCCAGAAAAGGAGCGATAGTGCCACAGTGCCAAGCAACATTCAATAGTGTCAAAAATGGCACAATTGTGCCACATTTCCCATCACTGTTGCTACTTGTATTGAGTAAAATTTTGATCTCTTGGGTTGCCAAAAGTACGAGTAATGTAGCCTGTGTGTTCCTTAGCAAAGTTAAAAGTTAGTTGCCTGCCTCATTTGTTTGCTTATTGGTATTTGTTATTCTTTTAATTTTCTCGTTATTGTTGTTGCATGCAGTTTTTGTCAAACTAACAAGTCACGGCATAGGGAAAGATAGAACGAAACACTAGTTTAATGCAATTCCATGCATGTACTCATTTGTGCCTCGTAAGCTTCATTATACCTTCGAGTGTTGCTCTTCAGTGCTGAATGAATGCGAATGTTTTACGAATTTTTCCATTGTGTAGACTAGACATCCATACATACATACAAACATGCATACATACATACGAATGCATCTATGTCATCATCTATGTTATTGAGCTACAAAAACTTGAAGTAAGGTTCAGATACTTGAACAAAAATGGTCATTTCGAGTCATGACGAAAATCGTCTATTTACGATCGCAAATAATCAATTTTTGGTAAAAAATTGATGTTCGAAAATTATGTCGCTTAAGCTATTTAGGCGGTTATGGCTCGATATAAGCCCTTTAAACTATTGTATCCCAGAAACTAATCAAGAATATATGGAGAATAAATGGAGAACTTTTTTTACTATATTAATTAAATAGAAATTGATGTATAAATTAAAACTAGGAAGGAAATATGGCACTTCTTTCCCGAAAAGCTAACGCCACAAGTTTCATAGCACAATAACTTATCTTAGACCGGCTACAGTTTTGAAAGCTCTTAAATTTGTTTTTGTTTCTTTGCAAAGTAAGATCAGACATTGTTGACGCTGAGATCTGATTGGCTGTTGCGCTCTCGTCGGTGTGAAAGAGCAAAAGCTCTTTTGTAAAAGTTTGCACATTGTTCATTGTGCAGTTTTAAACGACTTATTGCTACCCTTGTGCATGCAAATAAATTGTAGGTAATAGCTTTTATTCGTCTTTGCTATTCGAAACGAGCATATCGATGGCATAATATAAAAAAGGCCTAACTCGAATTTTCGATATTTTACAGGAGAAGCAAAAAACTGAAGAAAAAATAAAGCATTTACATGCAGAAATAGGATGGATGCAAATATACGTTGTCGCCCAGAAAACATTAAAAACAGGATTTCGAAAAAATTGAGTTAGGACCTTTTTATATTAAGCCATCGATATGTAGCTTAATTTTTTATAATAAGCTTAACTTTCAAAGCTGTAGCACAATTCTTGGTCGTCTTAAACTTTCTCATTCACGACAACAGCAGCAAAATACAATTGTTTCAGATACTTTCATTGTTATTTCGATATTGAGGTGTTAAATATGTTTGTTTTCCATTTAACACCTCAAGTTACCTATTCAAGTCATAGATAAAGAGTTTGCACTTGCAAGCTTTTATTTTGGAAAATTTAATCCAAACGACTTAAGAAAATAATTCCTTACAATATATTTAATGAGTTCTTGAAAATGTAATTGATAAATCATAAATATTAATTAATCTATTATGGAAATTGTAGAAGTCTATTAAAAATATGTAATAAAACAAAAAATTTATAGAAACAGAAATATGCACACACAAACACCAGGTGCAGTCCTTGCACTATTATTTCAGACTAGCTGACATGACATACATATGTATGCAATTTATTTTGTCAAAAATAATTGTTTTGTTTAATCAATTGTAGCATGTAGTCTTTATTAATACTATATTAAAATCTTCTTCTCTTTTAGTAACGATCCGAAAAGTTTGCCATAGTATGAAGTTACAAATGTGTAACTTATAAATTATACATAATAATATATAACTTGATTAATCGGAGAGCGCCCTCCTTCGACAGTATTGTGTAGAAGAATCATCGGCAAGGTATAATAATGACTAACATGTCTACTAAACACAGCTATGAAAATTTAATACGCCTCATTCACACCAGAGGCGCTGCAAGACTGCATTATTAGAAACGTGCATAAAAGCAGAATTGTAAAAGAATGAAGCTTTCCTCTATCTCTTACCTCACCACCTGTCTTATCTATCAATATGGCTTTCCTAAAGAAGGTAACATTTAGTAATAGTATTAGGAATTCATTGCCTGAGTATTACTTCTGTTAAAAAAAAATTAATTCGGCCTGCATTTGATGATCATAAAAGAATAAATAAAAATATATGTAAAAAAGTGTGTGTGATTCAGGTTGGTTAATTTCTCAAGTAACTATACGCTGAATGGTGCTGCTTTTCGATAGAAAGAATGCGGTATTTTTTTTATATTAAGTGTCCATTGCGGAGATATGTTATAACATAAATTTACAAGCAATTACAGTTAAACCACGATTATCCGGCTCTCGTGGGACCGGCACCAGCACGGATAATCGAAATACACGGTTAATAGAGGTTATATTAAAATATACAGACATTTTTTATTTTTTATTTTTATTTTAACATTTGATTTATGTAACTACAGATTCAAATATACTACATATTTTTTTATACAAAACATACAAATCATCAAAGAGAATGCAAAATAAAATATGTATGTATGTGTGGGCACATGAACTTAAAAAGGGGAAACACCGGATTTAGATTTACATAATAAAACAAAAACATATGAATACTGCACGGATAATAGATGTAAAGCGCGGTTAATAGAGGTATAAATCTAAGGCACGGATAATAGAGGTAAAGCACGGATAATAGAGGAAAAAAAATAAAAAGAACCGCATGCCGGTTAATAGATGTAACCGATTAATAGAGGCCCGGTTAATCGAGGTTTAACTGTAATGGAATCGTCACGAAATTTCATAACTTTTTATCATGTTGTTAATTTTTAATAAGTCTGACCAAAAAAGGCGTGTTATAAGTTTGTAGTGTGTGTCTGTATATCTGTGTGTCTGTACTAGACCCCTGCACAATACCACTTACAATTACTTTTAAGACATGAGGGATTTTTCAAATGTTTTGCTACAGCGAAATCTTTTAAAAGAAACGGTAAACAACACTGTTGTTTCAGTTATTGCAGGTATAAGAGTAAAGAAGAAAATATTTCGTAACGGAAGAATTTGTGATGCTTGCTTCTTCATACGCATGGGCACGTATACAAACGTCATGTATGTACATTTGAGTGGCCGTTATTTAATCGGTTCAGTTTTATGTAAAAAATAAATAAAAAAAAAATTCATAGCGATAAGTTGTGTTTTAGGGGATGTGTCCGCCCTCGAAGTTGACCTTCAAGCCAATTTTTCAATGTAATTTTTTGCACATGACTATCATTTAAAAAAAATCATTTTAAAAGAATATGATATATGGCAATATTTGTTGTAGCTCTTCTAGTCTACAACATTATTCTCTCAGAAAATTTTTTGCTAAAATTAATATTTTAGAAAATAATGAAGAAAATAAGCAATAAAATACCAAAAATTTTATATACCAAAATTATATTTATATGGGAATTTTTTATTTTAAGCATGTACAATAAGGCCTTGTATCTAGCAGATTATTTCATACATAAACATATAGTCAAAAGAAAATTAAAAAAAAACAAACGAAAATTACATTGAATAAATGGGCGTGAGGGCCAACTTTGAGGGGCGGACGCATCCTCTAAAATACAACTCACCGCTATAAATTTTTTTTTTGTATTTTTTTACATAAAGCTCAACTGATTTGAGGAGAGAAAATAAAAGAAATCAGACAAAAAAATCTCCATTCAACTAAAGGCCACTCTAATGTACATACGCACACTCGATGTGTGTATGATCTTTTATTTTTCTGCGTACATACAAACGCACATATGCATTGCGCATTAGTTATTTCACGCACACTCAAACGTAAAATATGAAAAATAACAAGCATACACCCATCAATACTACTTCTTTTGAGTGTTTGTTACGAACAAGAAGTCTTTGCGACATCGCTTGAAAACGTTCATATACAGTGGAATCTCCCTTAACGAACACTTCCTATAGGCGGACACCCCCTTTAGACAGGTCCCGGCAGCGCTCCATAAGAAAAGCATTGATATCGCTCCCCCTTGAACGGACTCTCTCATGAGCTGACGCGAACAACCGCTTGACGAAAAAAAATTCTCTTGAACGGCCATTTAATTTTTTCCCAATTTTTTTTCATGTCATAGCTTACAAATAGGCTTGCCAATACTCTTAATTTTCTCGCCTTAACAACAAAGCCCGGCTTATCACATTTACTACATCAGATAACATATTTAAATGTGGGTATGGTAAATATTTTCCCTCTTAGATAATGCATCTACATGTGCGATTAACTTTGATATAACATGAGAGAAAACGTCAGCAGGATAAGAAAAATAAAATTTATATATTTTTCTTCATCTTATACAAGGGGAGCACGTAATCTTATAAGATTTCATTTTGTGCTTTTGCATAATAAGTTATTTTATTTTTAATTTTAACTTGTAAATCAATTAAACTTACTTACTTACTGTGCTTATAAAATATTTCACACTTTTATTACATATGGAAATAGTGCATATTTAGATATTAATAAGTTTTTGTAATTGAATTGTTATTGAATTGCTTATTTGTAGTTTTCTCTTGAGCGGACAGTACCCTTGTGCGGACACATTTCAATGGTCCCTTCGGTGTTTGCTCAAGAGAGATTCCACTGTACACGTACATCAATACATCCATCGTGCTTCGCTTATTAAACGACATCATTTATTATTGGTTTCGTATAATACATGCTACGACAATACATTTAAGAAACAAGACGTATTTGCATTTCAAGAGTGTTTACGCAGCTCTCTAATAAACATAGGCACTTACTATCTCTCCTCATTCATGTATGGAAAAATAGCAATTTCCAGTTTTTTTAAATCAATCTTTAGGCCACATCATCGTTTTTTTTTGTTGTTGTTGTTTGTGTGTATTAATTTAATGGTAAATGCCTGGAATGAGCTTTTCATTTACTTGATAAATTTTTCTTTAGTTTATTCTATGCTTGTGCAAAAATGTCCACATGTGTCACAATGCTTGATGTTGAAATTTAAAAGGGCCTGCCAAAAATTTCTGTTTGAATCTATTTGTAAATTTTTGTGGGCTTTTCAAGGAAAGTCTTTTTATCCGACTGCGTGACGCATAGAAGGGTGTTGTGCTTATCAGCTTATGTTTTTATGTATGTATGTATGTGTGTGTGTGTGTGTTCCTTTGCGGCACTATATAAAGCCGAACGCCTGGACCGATTTTGATAATTCTTACATCAATCGATTTATCTTAATGAAGTGTCACTAAGGATATGATAGTCTTCAAAGCTCAATATGGCGGCCAAAAGACGCCATTTTGTAAATAGGAAAAAAAATAAAAGGTCGGTGAAATATATCAAAATGGGTATTATTTGAAAGGTATTTTAGAATCATCTTTAGGTTTTTCTTATGATATTTCATTTCGACCGGCCATTAAGGATATTGAATGGTTCAAAGTTGGGCGCAGTCGGATTTTTTTATTTTTTTAATTACTACTTGTTAAAAAGTATGGAAACACTTCCTGTAATATATCCGGCACAGCTTCTATTCTTAATTTTTATAGGAAAATGTTTTTGTTTGGTATTTTGTCTCAAAAAAATACCTGCAAGGTCCCATTTTTCAAAGCTACAAATCACAAATCTACAAGTAAAAGACACACACTTTTACAAATTTTATTGTTGTTTTGTAAGCATTTTAGTTGCAGATTTGTATTTTGTAATTTTGAGAAACGGACACCAAGACATGGGTACCAATACAAATGAAAACTTTTGCAAGTTTCGTCAGAGGAGGTCTTAAGTAATACATGTACTTATACTTATATATGTTATGCCAAATAACTTTATTTAAAGGACTGATACATGCTTCACTTCCCGCACTTTCTGAAAGAAATGCAAAAAGTCAATTTTTGAGGGAACATATTTCAATTCCTTAAAGTTACTTAAATATATAAAATACATTAAAAATTCATCATTTATCAAAGTTGAAAAGGATAACTGCTACTGTAAGACTCTCGTAATTTTCAGAACAATAAGCCAGCCGCCCTAAGCCTGAACAGTCTCACAGGGGCTGTCTAATGCATAAGGACTTCTAGTAGGCCCGCTTCATTACTTCTCTCCTCTCACAATATAAAATACCTATAACAAATGCAAAAGCACAAACTACCTTAACAATTGTCATTTTATTTTATTGGTTCTTAATTACAACATAAAAAAAGAAGAGAAAAAAAAGAAAATAAAGGAGCAAATAGGATTTACACTAATACACATAAAGTTAAAAAAAAAAATAAATTAGTATGTGTGTGTGAAAGCAAGCAGCAAGTAGCAGGCAGCAGGCAGCAGCAACTATTTGTTACCGGCTTATAGAGCTTTGAAAAGTTCTGTCTGAAAATTGAATTAGTTTGAGCACACAAAAATATAATAGAATTACTTGCATAGCCTTGTTCGTTTTTTCTTTTTTTGTTTTGGTAAATGTAATCAACAGATACATTTTGTTCGTTACGTTTGCCTTGTCTTTTATCCCAAACAAAAAAGGACTTTAAGCAGCAAAAGTAGTGCTACAGTTTTTGTTTGTCGTAGAAATTGTAAGTGGTTGGATTAAATGTAATTTATTGACACAATATGGAATACTGAAATACTTTGCAGACTTTAAAATTATTGTTGTTGTTGTGTTAAAATAAAACTGGATTAGAGAAAATAAAAAGTTTTCAATGAAATTCTTTAAGAATTTAAAAAAAATATGTCTTAATTTAGCTGAGAGTTTTGATTTGAAAAAAAATCCTTATCTAGTGTAAATGTTGCTGCTAATACTCCAGCACGAACTACAATTTCATTATACTAAAAATGTGTTTTGACATTAACTTTCATACAAGCAAATCTGAATGCATATTCACAGTCACATACGGGATATCTACTTGCGCTATAACGCATTTTATTTTATGTTGCTGTTTTGCTGCTCTTTTTTTTTTTGTTTGTTCCGGCAGTCAGCAAAATTATAAAATTGTGCACTCCCTTCACGTTTCATATTATATGTTGATTATATTCGCTTGTAGTGCCAAAAAGAATATGTTTTTCTTGCTTTGCTTTTTAAGTTGATGAAATTTCACATTTTTACACCTGTGGCGTAGTGTTGATCCTGTGAGTACGATTGCACTTAATTTGGGCCAATTGAAAGTTTGATGTGATGAATGTTTTGTGTGTTTTTGTTTTAAATGATGACATTTTGACTGAATTTCAAAAAAAAAAATATGATTTAATGACAATAATGGGATATTTATTTCTATTTAGAAACTTTTGCTTGAAATGTTTTAAAATCTTTTTATTTGCTCAAATCTGAAATTATTTCTGTACAGCACTTCGCCAAACTTACTCTGAAGTGGTTTGGATCTGATAAAATACTTGTAAGCATGATAAAAATCAAAATGTTTTTATTCTTTTGCTTCACTGCTGAATACTTGATCGTCTTCAACTCTGATTGACAAAAACGATCAATTTCTTTTTGCGTCTTGCAGACGTGCCATAACCATAGAAAACAGCTGTTCGAACCAAATTTATGGGCAACACTGTATTTGATTATAGGTAACTAGCAATAACGCAATAGCTATTACCATAGAAACCAATTGAATTTTGGCTTTGGTATGACTATGGCATTATGGCTATGGTGCGTCTAATTTAACCTTAAATTCCGGTGCACACACGTCAATTTTAGTGAAACTAGTCTTTAGCAGGGCTGTCAGATATGGCGATTTCTCGCCAAACGTGGCGATTTTTCAACTTGTTTGGCGTCCAAGTTTTTGGTTTGGCGACATGGCGATTTTTCTTTCGATAAATAAATATATTGGCAATTATTATGGCTATTTTTCTTAAACGAAATTGAACTTCAAATTTTTTCTAATTCAGAACAATTAGTTTGTGGAAGGAGTAGTTTCAAAAATTAAATCCTACCAAAACTCGTCTGCAAGAAGTTAAAACAATTTAATTTTGATAATTTTTCTTATATTAATTATAGTTATTAATAAATTTTGTATTTGGATGAGAAAAATTTACAAGAACTAATTTTTGGCGATTTTATTTCTAATTTTTGGCGATTTTCTAATAAACTTTGACACGATCATCTTATAAAAATTTCTATTAAAAAACTGTTATATCAAAACAAATTTATTATCAAATATTTACTAAGAAAAACTACATAAAACTAATTTTTGGCGACTTTTGGCGATTTTTAAAATCAATTTGGCGAAATAGGTCGGAAAAAATCTGACAACCCTGGTCTTTAGTTCTTGGGCGTGAGAGCAAAATATATTGGCTTCATTATCTTCTCCTCTCTCTTCAAGAAGTTCAAAAGCTGTGCTAGGAACACAATTGGGACGAACGACGAATTTCGTCCACGTCGACGAATTCGTCGATAAGACTTCGCTGCGCATTTTCGTCGTGTGAAAAACAATAACGACGAATTTACTCAGCGAATTCCTCTCTAATATTTTATAAAGTTGGTTATTGTCAGTGTGACCATTGTAGTTAACTTTGGGCTAAATTTAGCTTATTTCTTCTGGATTTAGCTTTAAAATTTTTATTAGGCTCTTAGCTCCTTTTTTTAGCTTTTTTAAAAACGGATTTAGCTTTTTTTTAATCCAAATTGCATATTCTCTAAAAATATATTAAAGACATACGTGATTTAGCTTAATTTTATTTTAAATTCTGGTCACACTGTTCATTGTGTAAGTAAAGAGAATGAGAGAAAATTGGTTTTTTCGTCGTTCGTCGGCGTACAAAATAGAAATAAATCTATCTCAGAGTTTGTCACGCACGACGAATTTCGTTCTACGGCGGTGTTGTGTTCATTTTCATATGAACAAATGTGTTTTATTTTTTATGTCGAAATTTCGCACCAAAAAATTCGTCGTTCGTCCCAATTGTGTTCCTAGCATTGCTCAACGAAAATTGTCATGTGTGACACCAGTATAATGATGGAGATGTGTGCGGCGTATGTTGTGCCACAGAGTCAAAATACAAATAGTGATTTACAAGCATACGACACTCAAACATGTGGGTTGATTTGATCATCTGCAGGGCACTTAAAGATTCGTCTCAAAACTTTGCTTGATGATTAAACAGAATTGAATCGTAAACACATTTGCCATGACATAAAGAGCAGTGCCAGAAACGAGTCGAGAGATAGAATCTATTTTATTTTGAGCACGTTTTTTTTCTCTTATGCTCTCACATATATGTATTATAGCATTGCACAGATGCATCTGTTTGCACCAGTTTTGCGTGTTTTTTGGTTCTTGTATGAAAAAATATGTTATTTAGCGTTTCTTTTACTAGTTGTAAATGTTGATTTTTAAAGCAGTTTTTGTATGGTTGTGCAATTACCAAATGAGAAAAACACGTTTGTATGTATTTGTTTTTCTATAACAAATAAGATACATAAAACTGGTTTTAACATAAGTACCACATGGTGTGTTGAAAAAAAAAGTCCATGGTTGATGAATGAATGAATGAAAGTAAAATTTCACATACACATGTAAGTAAATGATACATGTACATGAAACACATGCATTTCTAATTACTCTCAGAGCAAAATTGTCTCTTTCTCTCTCTATACTTTGGCTGCGCCACAAAATAACATAACGAACGTTGGCACATACATCTGAACATCATGTATTTGTTTCAATAGTGGTTTTTTCATAATTTGTATTACAATATGTATTTTTGGGCAAAAACAGATCAAACAGTTGCTCAGCAGCAATACAATAAGCAATTGTTATTAGTTTCAATTGTATTTGAATTTGGAAAAACACGCACACACAATAACTCTTATACTAGTTCTGTCGCTCACACTACAATTATATGGTACATACCATGGTATATTTGTTTTGGCTATACAAACGAGTATACAAATGCAACCCTATAATATGTATGTAATACATTCTCTCAACAATGCTACAATACTTTCATTAAATTCGATATATTGTGTAAACAAAACTACAAAGAAGAATTAACCAAAAAGAAAATAAAACAAGCAAGTAAGAGTGCTATATTCGGCTGTGCCAAATATTATATACCCTTCCCCAAAGTGTGTTTATAAAGTATAGAGATACATTCATAAGCAAATCCTTACATATGCATATGTTTTGTGAAAAAATTTATAATTTTTTGCTCTAGTTCAATTTTTAGTAAGTGACCTCTCGCTATTTTTCGATTAAATATTTTTTTTTTGATATTAGAAATAAGTTGAATATTTTATTCTACACTCTGTATTTAAGAAATATTTTACATTCACCCTTATTCCAGTTATCAAAAACGACGTCACGTCATACAATATCAAAAACTCAAATTAAAAAAATAGTTTTATTTAGTAACTTTAATATCCAGAAAAAAGTTCAAAGTTTCCTTTCCAGCTCTGGAGCTGTGGTCTTAATTTTTATAATTTTCTACACCAAACTTTTCTTTCCAAAACGTAAAATATATACAATTCATAAAGAAAAAGAAAAAAATAATTAGACCTAGTTATATGGTATATAAAATACCACTAAATATGTGAGTTTCCCAACCCTGGATTTTTCTTTACTAGTTACTTTTGTATGAAAAAATTTAAAGATTTCCAACCTTGGGAATGTCTTTTTAATTTTTTATATGTTTTTTTAAATTGAAATACCAATTTGATTCGCACTGAAGCATAAAATAAGTTTATTTAATAAAAAAAAAACAAAAATTAGTTTTCGGTAGTTAATTTTTTATATCACTAACATTTTATGTTTCCCAAACTTGGAATCATCCTTTTTGATTTTTCTGATTTCTTACACCAATGTCTTTCTTTTAAGAATATGTTTTTTTGTTTTAGTAAGTTAATTTTGTAATCACATCTAAAGTTTTTCAACCCTGGAAACGCCTTTTAGTTTCTTAAATTTTTTTTATTAGAAAAAGCAATTTAATTTGTACTTAAGTATAAAATAAGTTAATTTAATAAAAAAATAATAATAAAAATTTGTTTTCAGTAGTTACTTTAGTATGGCAAAATAAAGTTTGAGTTTTCCAGCTCTGAGATCGTCTGCTCGATTTTGCTAATTTTCAATACCAATCTATTTTGGACCATTTCTGACACACCTGTCATGGAGCTTCGGGAAACTGATTTGACGTACAGCCAGACGGACAGATGGACATCGCTTATTCGTCTTCCCTATGCATAAGGATCCAGCATATATATAATTTATGGCTCGGTTATTAATATTGTGGAAATTACAAACGGAATGACAAACCTATATATACCCTTTTACCATTGTTTGGTAAAGGGTATAAAAAGAAAAGCGGTGTCTTAGGACCGCCGGGTAAACGTTTCTATTTATTTCCCATTATTTTCTTTTCTAGCGGCGTACGATTAAATTAATGTATTGTTTGTGGCCGGTGGCGGCTGTTAGAGTCTGGCACACAGTCGATCGGCTGTGTTATCTGGTTTGTGCTTATGTGCAAGCACAAAACAAAAATAAACTGAGCAATAGTTCTTATTATTTTTGTTTCACTCACTTCAAAGAACGAAACAAAACAAAATCAAAGAATTGGTTTCGTTCATTTTCGTACTATGCTTTTAAGCACAAAGAAATCAAAGTACCCAGCTAAAAAAATATGTATGGAGCATATATGATAGATATTCCATATATGGTTCGGATCCGAAAAATGAGGGTATATGGGCATATATGATTATATATATTCACACATTTTCATACATGTATGTGTGAATATTCCCTCTAAAGTATGCAAAGTTCATATTCATACTTTCTTGATTCACAAAATCGCACTGTTGAGCAATAAATTAAATTACTAAAATAACTCTTTTTTAGATTTTGAACTGGGAGGTTGTATTTAATCATTAAATTTTAATGAAACATTTGTTTGGACAAATAATTCAAAACGAAATAAAAGTCATTTCATTTCTTATTTTAAGTCAAAAGGTGAATCAATTATATCAAAAACACAAAAATCATTAAATCACATTAAAAACTAATGCAATTAATTATAAAAGATAAAATAATCCGTCTAACAATAGTTTTCAATATAATTTTTAGCAGTAATATCAACTTTGTTTCTTATCTAGAGAATTCTTTTATTTTCGATAAATTTAATGACTGGATTATCCTTTTGATTATTTGATCCACTATGTATTAAATCATACAAGAATGGTTTTTTTTGTAACAAAAGTTTTTCTTTTTTAAACGTTGGGGGTACGCATATAAACTTTGCATACCATATGTATTTTCTAATGGATATCCAGTTCACCAATGATAAAACATCAAGCTTTTTTGATTGCAAAAACGATCTTATATGAGATATCATGTACAGCGTTGCCACGGCCAAAAAAATTTTGTAACCACAATACAAAAAAAAGTAACCAAATGCAAAAAAAATTAACCAAAATTTTTATGTATTTAAAATACTGTTTTATTTGTACTTTAGTTGAAAAATATACATACATATGTATATTAATATAAAAAATCATATAATATAAATGGACCATTACATTTAAATTTGTACTTCAGTCTTATAAGTATGTCTTATTAATATTAACAGTCAATAAAATCAATTTTGTAAAAAAAAAATTCTTCTGGTAAATTATTAGAAATTTCAAAAATTGGCTTGTTTTTATGGTTAAGCAATTGTCTTTATGCATTTCGTTCCCGCTTGTGGAACTCGTCAGTAGACTTCAACCCAAAAAATTTTTGAATTTAGTTAACGAACTCCGTATGTTTATAAAGGGTGTTTTTTTAGAGGTATAGAACTTCGAATTGAAATAAAACACAAGAAAATCGTTTTAATGTCCATCAATTTGGCTTTATTGGAAGGATAATTTTATGCCATTAATGTTTAAATATGATTTCGGGCATGTGGCCGCCGCGGCTGGCTCGAATAAAGCCAATTCTACAGGTCCAATTTTCAACCACTTTTTCGAGCATATGGGGCCGTATGTTGGCAATAACGCCACGAATGTTGGCTTCCAAGTCCCTTAACGTTTCTGGTTTGTTGGCGTAGACGAGCGACTTCACATATCCCCAAAGAAAATAATCCAATGGTGTCAAATCACACGATCTTGGTGGCCAATTGACAGGTCCATTCCGCGAAATTATGCGCTCATCGAATGTTTCCTTCAATAAATCGATTGTGACGTGCGCTGTGTGGCATGTAGCGCCGTCTTGTTGGAACCAGAACTCATACACATTCATGCAATCCAATTCGGGAACAAAATAGTCGGTTATCATGGCTCTATACCGGTCTCCATTCATTCGGGTCCTCTTCAACACTTTGCTCTACAGCGGGAATTGTTTCTTCGGTGCGCACTGTTCGACGTCTCTGCGGATGCGTATTATCACATAGAGTAAACGTAGTGCGAAAACGATCCATGGTTAACCGAATTAATTGCTCTGATGGACGATTATGTCGACCATAAAATGGACGGAGCTTGCGGTAAACTTCGCGAACTGAACCATTATTTTCGAAATAAATTTGCACGATTTGCAAGCGTTGTTCTTTTGTCAACCTGTTCATGATAAAATGGCAAACCAAACGAAATATTAATCACTTGACAGCTGACAAAATGGCCGCCAGTTAAAAAAGTGATGCCAACTTAAAGTTCTATACCTCAATAAAAAACACCCTATAGTAAAGCCAGAATTAGTCTTTACTTTCTGTTCTGTTACGAATCAGCTGACTCTTTTTTGTTTGTAGAAATCTAAAGGTTGAGGTACATACCACGCGTTACGCGGCAACGCTTTTCTGGCTTGTTAAACGTTTAAGGCTATGCAAATGTAAAGTTACACACCACGCTTTTGAGGCTTTTTTAGTTGTAAAATTTAAAGCCTTTAACGGGCTATTTTTTTTGTCTTGCATTGGCGTTTTATTTTTCTTTAAATATTTAATGCATTTTTTAGCCATTGTTTGATAAATAAAATGAATTTCTAATCATTTTTGTGTATGTTAGCATATGAATCTGGCAATACTAGCTAGTCATTTTGTATACAGCGCGTGAAAGTTGAAGAATGTTGAACTTTTTGCGAGATACGCGCGTCGCGAATTTCTCTATGTAACTTGCCTTATGAAAACACACTATTTCAACATTTTTGACAGACGCGTGTATCGCATTAGCGCATTGAACGCGTGTTATGTACTTCCACCTTAATACAAGTCGTTAGTTTTTTTCTTTCGTCCTGTTCTGTTTCGGTTCAACCTCTGAAAATTAAAAAAAATGTTAAGTGACAGCATAAATTAAATAAAAACATATTGAAATAAATTATATTGCGCTTTTTGAATAAAAAAATGAGTTTTTACAAGAAAAATTTAAACATAACAATGGACGACGCAAAACTCATCGCTTTAGTGGAAAACTGCGACCCTTCTGGTCCGAAACAGCGGATAACTTACTACAGAAAAAGGAAGTACTAAAATTTAGAAGCAGAACGGTACAGCACAGAACAGCAACAGAAAGAAAAGACTATTGAAGCCTTAAGACTCTTAATACTATATTGATAATCACAATATACAAACATAATAAGTTTGAAAACTTCAAAAAAATCTTTACAAAACAAGCATCTTTATTCAACTGTGCATCTATTTTATTTATTAGAAATTCCAAACCAAAAATATTTTTAGTAACAACAACTAATATGTAATTTAATTACATTCGTTATCAAAACACAAGACTTTATAGATAAAGTATTAAGTTCGTTAATATTAAAACAAATCTTTGGCAGACCAAACATAATGGGAATTCTTTCGATTGATGCACAATTCTTTGGACTGCATTTTTGAGTTTAAAGTCTTAAAATCGAGCTTATTCCTATATTTAGTTTTGACTAGACTTAGCTGCGAAAATATCCTTCCAGCAGTAGCCGAACTGTGTGGCACAAAATTAATTTAATCATAAGAACATTTCTCGTTCAATCCATTTGTATGTTTTGAAACCGCGTCCCAAAATTCGGCTTCGTTCCCTGCTTTTTAGGCTCTCAAACATAAATAAAATAATTCGCTTTTAACTTTTTACATAGTGTTTGACGTTTAAAGATTTTGAAACCATGAATGCATCTGTTTTTTGAAACCAGGCTTGTTATGTTCAGAGACAGACATGTATTTTTTTTAACGCTATGTTGATTATCCAGTATTGTCTTTACAACGTAGTAAAAACGCTTAAATTGTGATCTTTTATCAAGATAATTAGTTATGTGCAAATTTAACATACCACATATGTACATATATGTATAAAAAATTGTCATTTTTGTGTTCAAAAAAAAGTAACCAAAATGGAAAAAAAGTACACAAGTACACATTGGAAAAAAAGTAACCAATTTTGGTTACAAGTAACCAAAACGGCAACGCTGATCATGTATGCATACATTCTTATATGGCTCCATATATTAAATCTTATTTCTACATATGGATTCACATATGAAGAGCTTCATAATGAAATTTCCATACATGAGCTCATATACATATTATAGTCCATATATTAGTTCATATATAATAGTTTTGCAATGTATAATCCCATATATTTCCATGCATGAATTCATACATACTCATATATAGTTATATACACTCATATATTAAAAATATATGGACCATATATAATTTTTTTTAGCTGGGTAGAAATAAATTTATAACTGTCATAGTGTCAATTATTTTTGTTACGAAAATCATGCCCTAACTCCTGTATCGCGCAGTAAATAGCATAGCTATAACAATACATAGAGATTATTTGAAGTTACTGCCGTAGATTTTATTATGGACTTTGATTTTTTGACAGCGTTTTTTTCTATTTAACACATTCACCACAACAAGCTAATTACTACAATCTTTCAAAAATAGAATACATGTGTGTATATGAAAATTATTATTTTCACGATAACGCGGCTACATGACTACACGACTACACGACCACAAAAGTGGTCGTGT
This sequence comes from Tachina grossa, assembly GCA_949987645.1. Taxonomy (NCBI): domain Eukaryota; kingdom Metazoa; phylum Arthropoda; class Insecta; order Diptera; family Tachinidae; genus Tachina; species Tachina grossa. The sequence continues at coordinate 169,088,613 of OX465274.1, read as the reverse complement.
AGTCTAATAATTTCTGGATAATTTCTATTTTTTTTTTGGCGACAATGAGTAAATACAGTGCTGCCAATATAATACAAAATATGAAATGAATTATAGCTGGACACTATTGGATATTATTTAACACAAAGCAAATCTAAAAAACTCATATAAAGGTATTGATATATGTGTATGTAATTTTGCATATGAAATACATTATCAGATGTTTATGATATCGCTTTCAAACTAATTAAGTTCTGGCTACATGGCTACAATTGTTGCTAGATAATGTTTAATATTTCAAAAAAGGAATATTGATGGTTTTGTACGTTCTTGCCACAAAACTCGTCAATGTTGTACCAATTTCTTTTTTTCTGTCACCAATAATTTCAAACAAAAATGAGATAAATTTTGAAACAGGCCTTCACTGAAACTAACACATCCGACATATGTATTTATTTACAACCGGGGATACACACACACATACCACTATTTGCTTATAAGCAAGTTTTATTTATTTTACTGCTGCTTTCCAGAAAATTTCCTCATCGCCTTCACTATACCTGCTGCTTATCACGCTAACAATAACAACAGCTGAAAAGCATTTTATATTTGACGATATTTTAAGCATAGTTAGTCTTAGTTTTTCTTGTATCTATCTTACAGGTGTAATTAGATGCATAAGTTAAGCTTGTGTGAGAAATTAATTAAAAGTTCGCTTCGTTTTTGTTAAGTTTGTGTCTGCAGTTTTATGCATGTTGCTTGAACTTATTTACCAGCAAGTAAAAGAAGCTCAACTGAACAAAAAATTAAAAACTTTTATATTCATTGCTTTTTTCATTGAATGTGCAAATTTGCCGGCAACATTTTTTGTTTATTTTGGTTAAGCTGCAAGTTGCATTCCACATAATTTAACATTGATAGCAAAAATATATTGTGCATAAAATCGGCTAAGCTTTGGTTGGTTAAGATGTACGAATGACGACGCATGTTCTTAGTTAATTTATATTTTTTTGTGCCAGACAATTTTTTATAATTTTCGCCAAAAATGCCAAGGAATGGTAAGTAATGGTATATGAGTTATTACTCCATTTGTAGTTTTCATAATATTCATATGATACTCTATACTTTATACTCGTACATATATATATTCTATATATATACGTGAAAACAATTTGTATATCCTTCAACAAAAATGGTAAAGGGTACATATTAGAGACCTGCGTAAGCAGTCTTGAAATGTAAATATGTCTTGTTTTTTTAAATGTATTGTTGTAGCATGTATGTATTATACTAAACCAATAATAAATGTTGTCGTTTAATAAGCGAAGCACTATGGATGTATTGGAGTACGTGTATATGAGTGTTAACAAATGATGTCGCGAAGACTTATAGTTCATAATGCATTAAACATATTTTCCACAGCAAGCTACCGACTACCAAATGTCAAGGATAGAATACACATGTTTATATGAGAATGATTCTTTTGAAGATATCAAGGAAACAGGGCGACAGGTTGTTGTCTATGCTGATTTTGTCGTTGTAGTCCAATTAAACTAATTTCTATTTCTTTGGCTACAATGAGAAAATTCAGCGTTGCCAGTACAATACAAAATGTTGAATGAAGGATTTTGTACAATTATTTCATATTATTTAACAGAAACAATATCCAAAAATTGATTTAAAGAATAAATTGATTCATTAATGTACTTTTACGTGAAATAAGTAATTTTAAAAGAGTAATTAATTTTTATAAATACAAAACATATAAAAGTGGCAATACTGAACTATGTATTTGTACTTGAATATCAGATGCAGATGGTGCTGCTGCCGTCTCCAAAATAATTAAGTAGTCGGCTACGAGGCGACAAATGCCGCTTGCGGCATTTGAAGTCGTGTGTTCGTGTAGCCTGCTCTGGTGAATGTGTTTTAATGCATAACAACCAATAAAAAGAAGTAGTGTTGGTGAGTGTATGCTTGTTATTTTGCAATATTGTACGTTTTAGTATGTGTGTGATGTAGATGGTAAGCTATTATGTATTTTAGGGAGGTTTTTTCTAAGCAAGCGCACACAACTAATGTCAATGCATGTGAGCGTTTGTATGTGCGCAGAAATAAATATACAAGATCATACACACAACTTATGCGTCTATGTATGTATGTATGTACATGCATGACGTTTGTATACGTGCCCATGCGTATGCAAAAGCAAGCATCACAAATTCTTCGATCACGAAGTATTTTCTTCTTTACTTTTATAAAGATTTCGCTGTAGTAAAGCACTTGAAAAATCCCTCATATCTTAAAAGTTATTGTAAGGGGTCTTGTGCAGGGCTTTAGTACATATATATAAATTTGTGTAATATGAGTATGCGATCATTCGCCCATCCATCTGTCCGTCTGATGTACGTGAAATCGTGAGACTTCGGTTTTAGACTGGTGTGTTAAAAATAGTCCAAACTACATAGAGTGGGTAGTTTCAGAGCTGAAAAATTTAATATTAATGTTGCCATATAAAAGTAACTAGCTAAAACTAATTTTTACTTTTTTTTGTTAAATAAACTTATTTTACAATTCGGTTGAAATAAAATGGGTATGAAAAGTAACAAAAAATCAAAAAGACGTTTCCAGGGTTGGAAAACTTGAACGGTTTTTGTTCTACTAAATCAAATTTTTCCTTTTTCTCTATAAATTAAACATATCTTACATTCTTAAAAGAAAAATTCCAGTTAATGGGTTTTGTTTTCGATAAAGAAATCTTAATGAATGTTAGTGTAAACGGTATAGATTTTCATAAAGTTTTTAATTAAAATATGCTAGATTTTGTAAAGGTGTCAAAAATTTAAAAATATTTCATGATCGTCATTGAGTTGTATGTAAATTGAAAACTTTAATTAATTTTCTGTACAACCAGCTTATTTGAGTTCTAATGAGTTTGGCAAAAAAGAGCGATATGATTTCATTCAATTGTCTTTCAAGTATACCAAAATCGTAATGTAACAAACATAAAAATAATGCCAATTTTCATTTTTACAACAGCTCACATTTCATAAGATATTATGATTATTAAACTAAAACATCCTGCTAAGATAAGCATTTATTTGCAATCAAAATTGTTAATCTTTCTTTTGTTTTGTTTTTCTGTAAGTAATTCTTTATGGATTAAAAAAAAGAAAAAAAAATAATCTACATAAACTATGCATACTAAATTTTTAAAGAATAACAAAGATATCAACAACATACCCAGCCACAGAGATACATAGATACACTTTTCCAAAGCATGGTGCAACATAAAAAAACTTTATAAAAAAGCACAAGAAAAAAATTAAATGCAAAAATTATTTCAAAAAGAATTTCTTTGATTCTAAAATACTACTGCCAAGCAATCTTAGAAAAAAAAAACAACACAACACAATCAATCACGATACAACACCCAATTGAACAATTCAAGAACTATTTGCCATAAAGTATATTCATTCCATTTGCACTTCGATAGATTTTGATTTGAATGCAAGTGAAACCACCAGATGGATGGATGGATAGAAGCAAAAACAGGCAAAAGAAAACTCCAAAAGTAAAAAAAAATAAATAAAAGCAATGAAACAACAGATTTGAACAAACAATTGTAACTATTTGTACTCGTATGTCTTGTCGGTATAAAGAACATGAATGAACTAAAAGATGAAGATGACTGAATATCGAAGAATATCGTAGTGAAATGACTACTGCTGCAACTACAATAAGAATCATGAATAAATACAACCAGCAACAATGGCAGAAATAATAACAATATATCAAATGCCTGCACAGTGTTTTTATAACAAAAATCTTATTACCATGGCCGGGTCTTAGTAAATTTCACAATAATTGGCCAATCCACAAGGTGTTTCTTTTGTGTCATATTGTCACAAAAAATTTAAATAATTTTTCTTTAAAAGCAAAAAAAAAAAATAATTCAAGCAAATTTAAAACATTATGTCAATACGACATAATAGAATAACTTGTGAAGTGGCCAAATGTATTTAAAAACAAGTAAGAGTGCTATATTCGGCTGTGCCGAATCTTATATACCCTTTACCAAAGTGCTTTTATGTAGTATAAAGATACATATATAAGCACATACATAAAGTATAAACAAAAAGAAAAAAATAATTTGACCTAGTTACTTTTATGTATAAAAAAATTAATTTTCAAACACTAAAATCATAATTTTAGATTTTTATGATTCCTTATACCAATCTAGTAGTTCTTAAAAAATTTAGAAAGTGTGTTTAGTGAAAAAAGAAAATTCAAAAAAATGTTTTATTTATTTACTTTAATATCCAGAAAAAAAAAGTTCAAAGTTTACAGCTCTCGAGCTGTGGTTTTTATTTTTATAGTTTTCTGCAAAAAACTTTTATTTCCAAAACGTAAAATTTATATAATTTATAAAGGCAAACATAAATATTAATTAGACTTAGTTACTTTTATATATTACAAAAAATGTAACTTTTCCAACCCTGAAATCATCCTTTTTGATTTTTCTGATTTCTTGAACCAATATTTTTCTTTTAAGAATATAAGATATGTTTAATTTATAAAGAAAGGGAAAAATTTGTTTTAGTAAGTTACTTTTGTCAAAAAAAAAAAATAAAGTTTTCCAACACTGGAATCGTGTTTTTAATTTTTTAATTGCTTTTTTTTATTTGAAATACTAATTTTATTCGTACTCAATCCAAAAATTATTTTATTTAATAAAAAAAGTAAAAATTAGTTTTCGGTAGTTAATTTTTTATATCACAAAGAGTGTAAGTTTCCCAACCCTGGAATCCTCCTTTTTGATTTTTCTGATTTCTTATACCAATCTTTTTTTTAAGAATGTAAGATGTATTTAATTTATAGTAAAAAAGGAAAAATTTGTTTTAGTAAGTTACTTTTGTATAAAAAAGAAGGTTTCCCAACCCTGGAAACGTCGTTTTAATTTTTTAATTTTTGTTTTAATTTGAAATACCAAATTCATTCGTACTGAAGTATAAAATAAGTATATTTTATAAAAAAAAATAAAAATTAGTTTTCGGTAGCTAATTTTTAATATCACAAAAAGTGTGGGTTTTCCAACCCTGAAATCATACTTTTTGATTTTTAAGATTTCTTATACTAATCTCTTTCTTTTAAGACTATAAGATATTTTTAATTTATAGAGAAAAAAGAAAAATTTGCTTTAGTAAGTTACTTTTGTATAAAAAAAAGTAAAGTCTTCCAACCCTGGAAACGTGTTTTAGATTTTTTTAAATTGAAATACCAATTTGATTCGTACTATAGCACAAAATAAGTTTATTTATTTAAAAAAAATTAATATTAGTTTTCGGTAGTTAATTTTTTATATCACAAAAAGAGTAAGTTTCCCAACCAAAAAGGAAAATTTTGTTTTATTAAGTTGCTTTTGTATGAGAAAAAAAGTTAAAGTTCTCCAAACCTGGAAACGTCTTTTAAATTTTTTTAATTTTCTTACATGAAAACCCAATTGTATTCGTTGTGAAGTACAAAATAAGTTCATTTAATAAAAATAATTGAAAAATTTGTTTACGGTAGTTAATTTTAAACTTCACAAAAATTTTAGGTTTTTCAACCCTGGAATCATGCTTTTTGTTTTCCTGATTTCTGACATCAATCTCTTTCTTTTAAGATCATAAGATATGTTTAATTTATAGAAAAAAAGGAAAAATTTGTTTTAGTAAGTTACTTTTGTATAAGAAAAAGTTAAAGTTTTCCAACCCTGGAAACGTCTTTTTAATTTTTTTAATTTCTTTAATTATAAATACTAATTTTATTCATACTGAAGTATAAAATGAGTTTATTTAATGAAAAAATAATAATAATTACTTTTCGGTAGTTATTTTGTGTGGTAAAATGAAGTTTAAGCTTTCCAGCTCTGAAAGCGTCCGCTTTTTTTTTTTTGCTGATTTTCAATACCAATCTTATTTAGACTATTTCTGACATACCAGTTTAAGAACGAAGTCTCTGGCTTTTCTGGGAGCTTTCGGAAAACCGATTTCATGTACAGACAGACGGACAGACGGACATCGCGTGTTTGTCTTCCCTATGCATAAGGATCCAGAATATATATACTTTATGGCTCGCTTATTAATATTCTAGAAATTACAAACGGAATGACAAACCTATATATACCCTTTTACAATTTTTTGGTAAAGGGTATAAAAAGACAAACGGAAGGAAAACAATTTTAAATTGCCGCCTTTAATCACTGAAGGCAGAGTTTAGTTGCGTTGCCAGTTGCCAAAATGTTGTTAATTTTACTTGCCGAATTGCATTAATATTTCGAAACACAAGGTTTAGTTGCAGCATAGTTTTTAAAGCAATAAGGTAGTAAAATTAAAATTAAATAAACTTCAAATCTCCTTCTAGTTTTTTGATAGCTTTTTATACCCTTCATCGAAAATAGTAAAGGGTATATATGTATGTTTGTGATTCGGTGTGTAATTTCCACAATATGAATATGCGACCCTTAAAGTATACATATTCTGGGTCCTTAAGAATAGGGAAGACGAATAGGGAATGTCCACCTGTCCGTTAGTCCATCTGTCTGTGCGTGAAATCGTTTTTCCAAGGCTCCAAGAAAAGCTAGAGTCTTTGGTCTCTGGACTGGTGTGTCAGAAATGTTCCGACATAGAATGATATAGAAAATCAGTGAAATCGAAAAAACTTTTTTAGAGCTGGAAAATTCAAAATTTTTTTTGCCACATAAAAGTAACCAGCTAAAACTAATTTTGTTTATCTAAATAAACCTTTTTTAATGTCAGTACGAGTAAAATTGGTATTAAAATCCAAAAAAAAAATCAAAAAAACGATTCCAGAGTTGGAAAATTTTAACTTATTTTGGTATATAAAAGTAACCTACTAAGGGCCATTATTACAACTTACAAATTGTTAATTTTAGGATGTTATCTGGCAGGTAAATATATTTTGATTATTACAAGTAAAGTGAACTTTAAACATTTTAACAGTCAAAGTAGCCGGTATTATTTATTTGTTCGGACAGTTGTAATAATGAAGAAAAAATTAATGGTCACTTTATCGTTCACGTTAGCTAATGTTAAGGTTAACTATCAGAAACTTTATCTTTAGTTTGTAATATTGGCCCTCAATCTAATTTGTTCTTTTTTTTCTACAAAATAAGCATATTTTTTAACTATCAGAAACTTTATCTATAGGTTGTAATATTGGCCCTAAATCTAATTTGTTCTTTTTTTTTCTATAAAATAAGCATATTTTGTAGTTCAGATGGAAAAATCTAGCAAAAATATGATTCCAGGGTTGGAAACTGTATACTTTTTTTGTATATAAAAGTAACTAGATCAAATTAATTTTTTCTTTTTCTCTACAAATCAAATATATTTTGTAAAGAACTAGATTAGTAGTGAAATTCCAGAGCTGGAAAATTAAAATTTTTTTTTGATATATAAACAGACTGCGAGTAATTTAAACTAATTTTTTTCCTTCGTTAATTGAATGCATTCTATATTTTAGAAAGAAATAAATTAGTGCAATAAAAATAAGAGAAATCAAAAATATGGTTCCAGAGTCGGGAAATTGAAATTTTTTTATTTATATAAAAACTAAATTTATTTTATTTAATTCTTTTTAAGTGGTACCAGCACTCAGGTCATAACCTCTACTCAATGCAATGCATTGTGCTGGAACTAGGAAAATAGGTTATGGAGAGGAGGATGGAGGGAATAGTGTCTGTGCACATACGATTTAAACTTTCCCACGTTGAAGGTGACAGGAAAGACTTTCGCAGGTAGTTTATTCCACATACGAACAGTACGGATAAAAAAGGAATTCTCTCTGTAATGCGTAGTGCAAATTATTCGCCAGTCGACCACAAAAGGATGTGCCCTGAATGAAGCACGTGTTGTGCGTAAAAATGTCCGGGTTTCAGAAATAAGTTCCCTAATTTCATTAGAACACATTCCGTTGTAGTAACGATAGAACAAGGAAATGCACCCCACATTGCGTCCATGCTCCAATGAGTCAATAGAGTTGGATACCCTACTGTCACTGTACGTGGTCGAGTAACCCTAAACTAAACTTTGAAGCACCGGCCCATACATGAGAGTATGATATAAGTGGTATAATTAAGCATATTTTATATATTAGGAAGACCTTTACTTAAGAGTTTTTTTATATTTCTTAAATTTGTATATGAAAATTTATCTACTTTAACCATAAACGTGGGCAGTAATTAGTCTTACGAGGCTTATACGTACGTTGGTGAGGGGCATATAAGATTCGGCACGGCCGAATATAGAACTTTTGCTTGTTTAAGTAAAATAATCTCTAATATATTTTAAGGTCTCTTGCTTTTTTTGGTACAAAATATTATTAATATTCCAATATTTTTTTTTTAATAAAAGCAAGGAATTTAAGAACTTAAAGAATATAAGAGATTATTATGATTAAATAAGCTGGTACTTCTTTGGAAATAGCGAAAATATTATTGAGAATATATGCTGGGAACTGACTTAATCTGAATGTTATCCATAAAAACATTTGTTAAAATGAATAACTATGCAGATATTATTAGCTTGTGATATAAAACGTAAGCCCAGAAACATACAAGACGATGTTGATTACAAATAAACAACATAACAAGAACTATTTCGATACCTTCTCCTTTTAAGAAATAGTACAACCACATAAACACATTAAGCCAAGGCAGATGCCAGACACAAACAACGACAACTATCATGCTTCTACAATTGAACGTTGTAAGTGACATAATAATAAAGGCTTTTAAAAGCAAAATAATATTTTGTTATTTTTTTTTTATTAAATTTGGACTAATCTGTTTGTATCCATTATGTTGCTTACTTAATACCGTTCGAGACTTGCAATTATTGTTGCAGTAATTCTGGAATATGTGGGAGAGTGTTGAAATAGTAATATGAACATTTTGTATACCTTTATCGTTCTTTTCACTAAAAAAAGTTGCTGCATTAAAATTGCAAGCCTCGACAGGGAGTTGAAGACTTCTGCTATCCGGACCGGAACTTGAAAAGTTCTTTCTCTTTGTAATTGCACTATGAAGGCTATAAGATGCAAAATTTTAGATAGTTTGATGTTTGAACAATGCAAGAGAGGAATGTTGACGCTAATTTGTAAAAAAACAGATTTGGCTAAATTTATTTGGGTCCTTGCTTCAATTACATGTGTTCTTTTGTCCACATACATACATAAAAATCAACAGAAGAAATTGTAAAGCGAACTAATGATATGATCTAAAGCTAACATTAAGAGGCTGTTAATGGTGCCAAGACTTTCTATGCGTTGTTAACATTGCGAGTATTTTAAGTATTAAGAGCACAAATAAATCATCTAAAAGAGCTGTTTTATGTAAATAATAACAAATTTAACATCGTGGTATTCCAGCAGTGAATAATTTAAAATTAAGTGTTTAAAAGCTGTTAGTATGAGTGTTAAGTTAATAAAGTGTGATGCTTTGATAACAACTATAGGCTGGTGAGTTTTTATTGAAAATATTTTAGGCAACGGGAGAAGTTGGACATACATAATATAAATTTTAATTTCATTTACGTTGCCAGTTAACAGCTCAACTGAAGTTTTGTTGACATTCAGAAACGAGCAATAATTCTCTTGAATTACATAATTTAAGGCACACTGTGCAAGAACTGTTTTTAACATCCTTTTTTTCCAATAATATTCCTTACGAGTATTTCTATTCAATAGTTTTTGTTTGTATGAATTTCCAAGGATATTTTAGTTTCTGCAATCAAAAGTGTATGTAAGATACTCGTACATACATATATAGACCATGTACTTTTGTTTAAGTGCGTTAGAGTTTTTGTTTTATCTGACTGAATTATTGTGGGAATTGTGCAGTGTAAATATTTCCTTTGTATGCGGTGTTTTTTGTTAGTTTAGTTTTTATTTTTTCATATTTTTTATTCATCTCTAACTCACAGTGTCAGAATATTATTGGTTTTTGCTGTTAGTGTTGGTTATTTTTATTGTTGATGGCATTAAATAATTCAATAGATACACTGTATTGATATTTATTTTCTTTAGCACCTTATACATACAACAGGTTGAGTAATGAACAAGTAAGAGTGCTATATTCGGCTGTGCCGAATCTTAGATACCCTTTACAAAAATGCGTTTTTGAAGTATAGAGATATATACATAAGCACATAGTTACTTTTATGCACAAAGAAAAAAATAAAAATTTTCAAACCCTAGATTTTAGATTTTTCTGATTACTTATACCAATCTAGTAGTTCTTAAAAAATTATAGAAAGTCTGTTAAGTGAAAAAAAGAAAATTCAAAAAAAATGTTTTATTTAGTTACTTTAATGTGCAGAAAATAATCATAGTTTCCAGGTCTAGAGCTGTGGTTTTTATTTTTATAATTTTCTATACCAAACTTTTCTTTCCAAAACGTAAAATATATATAATTTATAAAGGAAAAGATAAAATTAAGTTAGACTTAGTTACTTTTATATATCAAAAAAGTGTAAGTTTCCCAACCCTGAAATCATCCTTTTTGATTTTTCTGATTTCTTACACTAATCTCTTTCTTTTAAGAATTTAAGAATTGTTTAATATATAGAAAAAAAGAAAAAATTGACTTAGTAGTTACTTTTATATAAAAATGTTAAAGTTTTCCAACCCTGGAAACATCTTTTTAATTTTTTGAAGTTTAATTTTTAATTTGAAATACCAATTTTATTCGTACTGAAGTATAAAATAAGTTTATTTAATAAAAAATAAAAATTAATTTTCGGTAGTTAATTTTTTATATCACAAAAAGTTGCAGCTTCCCAACCCTGGAATCATCCTTTTTGATTTTTCATATTTCTTACACCAAACTTTTTCTTTTAAGAATATAAGATATTGTTATTTATAAAGAAAAGGAAAAATTTGTTTTAGTAAGTTACTTTTGTATAAGAAAAAAAGTTAATATTTTCCAACCCTGGTAACGTCTTTTTAAATTTTTAATTTTTTTTCATTTGAAATAACAATTTTATTCGGGGTGAAGTATAAAACAAGTTTATTTAATAAAAATAAATAAAGAATTAGTTTAAGGTAGTTAATTTTATATATTACAAAAATCGTAGGTTTTCCAACCCTGGAATCATCCTTTTTGTTTTTCTGATTTCTTACGTTAATCTTTTTCTTTTAAGAACATTAGATTTGTTTAATTTATAAAAAAAGGAAATTTTTTTTTTAGTAAGTTGCTTTTGTATAAGAAAAAAAGTTAAAGTTTTCGAACCCTGGAAACGTTTTTTTATATTTTTTATTTTATTTTTTTATTTGAAATACCAATTTTATTCGTGGTGAAGTATAAAATAAGTTTATTTAATAAAAATAATTAAAAAATTAGTTTACGGTAGTTAATTTTATATATCACAAAAATCGTAGGTTTTCCAACCCTGGAATCATCCTTTTTATTTTGCTAACTTCTTACATCAATCTCTTTCTTTTGAGACCGTAAGATATGTTTAGTTTATCGAAAAAAAGGAAAAATTTGTTTTAGTATTTACGTTTGTCTTCCAACCCTGGAAACGTCTTTTTAATTTTGTTAATATTTTTTTTTAATTTTTTTTAATTACAAATATCAATTTTATTCATATTGAAGCATAAAATAAGTTTATTTAATAAAAAAAAAATAACTAGTTTTCGGTAGTTATTTTGTATGGCAAAATGAAGTTTAAGTCTCCCAGCTCTGAAACCATCTGCTCGATTTTGCTGATTTTCAATACCAATCTTATTTGGAATATTTCTGACACACCAGTCTAAGAACGAAGTCTCTAGCTTTTCTGGGAGCTTCGGAAAACCGATTTCACGTACAGACAGACGGACAGACGGACATCGCTTATTCGTCTTCCGTATGCATAAGGATCCAGAATATATATACTTTATGGCTCGCTTATTAATATTCTGGAAATTACAAACGGAATGACAACATATATATACCCTTTTACCATTTTTTGGTAAAGGGTATAAAAAGAAACATTTATGTGTTAATGTATGCATACACACCTACAAACATATTTGTATTAGTGGACCTGTTAAATATTGTTCTAACTGTGCATTGGCGCTGATCTTTTACTTTTTTCAATTCTGTTTTGAAGTTCAACTCTTTAGCCTAATTTAATTGTATGTATGTCTGTGGGACATGGCCACAGTGATGTTAGACATGCAGCAATTACTGTATTTTACAGTAATTTAGTCTTGGCTAGACTAAGATGATGCGTCTGTATGTAACCTTAATTCTATTATAATAAAAAAGGCCTATACAAACACATTTTAGCACAAGCCATTTGTAAATAAATATTTTAGACAAATTTTACAATAGTTTTTCACAAATTTTGCCTGGTACTGAGTTTCATCTCAAATTCAGATAAGTGGATACCGGCAAGAGCTATTGTAAATAAATCTACTTTAAATTTAGGCTTGTAAATTTCGAGTGGAACTTTCCGTTTGGTAGAAACGACTGCAAAACGAAAAGTATACGGGATTTTTTATATTTACTGTCTATTACAGGGATTTTACAAAATCAAATTAATATATATATATTTTTCGTGTACTTAAATTAAATTCAACTCTGTGGTAATTATTTAGTCACGGTACTTTTTGCATTTCACAGTTTCCGCCTTGCTATTAAATTTTAAAACCATAGCGTCCTACCCTATCATTAGTTGATAGCTTTATAAAAAATATTACTAAGAACAAAAATTTTAGGCTTAAACGTTCTCATATTTTATAAAAATAATTCCGCGAAAAAACCCACTTCAATGCAAAGATCTAATAGAACATTTGCGAATAAATATATTGGACCAAACTGGCAGTCAACTATATATACGAGTATATAAAATTAAATTTTAATGGGCGTGCCTCCAACCATTTTTTTAAATGCAATATTGTGTGTTTTTCAGAGCTCAGGGCTTGTGTTAAGTTTTGTAAATATCGCTAAAGTAAATAAAAAAAAAAAAAATTAATATAAAATAATAAATTTTATGGAAGATTGCGTGTATTTTAGAACTCAAGGTGTGTAGTAAATTTCGCAAAATTCGGTTAAAAAGAACAATGTAATATGTATATATATATATATACATATATATGTACATATATAAATTTTAATGTAGCCTCGCTATTTTTAGGGTTCCGTACAGCAAAGGTTAAAAGGAACCCTATTGTTTTCGCTACGCTGTCCGTCTGTCCGTCACAGGACAGAAATTTGGACAGAGTATGTAGAACCTTGTCCGCTATAACAACAAATATATGAGAGTTAAAAATTAAAAGGTATTCCAAAACGAGCAACGAAAATGTTTAAAATCATATGTAATATACATACAATTGTATCTACCTACAAATTAGAGACCTGCGAAAGCAGTCTTGAAATGTAAATACATCAAGTTTTTTAAATGTATTCTCGTAGCATGTATTATACTAATCTAATAATAAATGGTGTCATATAATAAGCGCAGCAAGATGGATGCATTGGTGCTCGTGTATATGAGTGTTAACAAGCGATGTCGCGAAGACTTCTTGTTCATAACAATTAATCAAAAGAATTAGTGTTGATGAGTGTATGCTTGTTATTTTTCAATATTTTACGTTTGAGTGTGTGTGTGTGTGTATGTGTGTGTGTGTGTGTGTGTTTAAGATGTAGATGGTAAGCTATTATGTGTTTTAGGGAGGTTTTTTTTTAAAGCAAGGGCACACAACTAATGTCAATGCATGTGTGCATTTGTATGTTCGTACACAACTTATGTGTGTATGTATGTATGCACATGCATGAAGTTTGTATACGCGCCAATGCGTATGCAAAACCAAGCATCACAAATTCTTCCATCACAAAGTATTCTCTTCTTTACTCCTATACCTGCAATAACTGAAACAAATGTCTTGCCAACAGTGTTGTTTAGCATTTCTTTTAAAAGATTTCGCAGTAGTAAAGCATTTGAAAAATTCCTCGTCTTAAAAGTTCTTATAAGTGGTCTTGTGCAGGACTTTACTACAAGTGTAGACACTAGAAATTTGTAAAATTAGAGTATTTGTATACTGACTTCAACAATTAACACCAAATTTTAAAAAAATCTAAATTAAAGGGTGTTCTATCAGTTAATGTAATTTTGACTATGTAAGTTTGACAACTTGCTGTATCTTGGGAACCGTAAGATTTCAAACATTTTTTTCAAAAACGGTAAAACTAAAAAATTCCAAAATCATAAAATCGCCAAACCGAAAAAACGCCAAAATGAAAAAAAGCTCCATATTAAAAAAAAAAAAATCCAAAGCTAAAATAAATCGCCAAAATGCGAAAAAAATCGCCAAAATGGCAAAAATCGCCAAAGTGCAAAAACGCCAAAAGCTGAAAAAGATCGCCAAAACGAAAAAAAGTCAAAACTAAAAAATCTCTAAAGCTAAAATAAATCGCTAAAAACGAGAAAAACGTCAAGAACGCAAAAAACGTCAAAAAAAAACGCTAAAGCTAAAAAAACACCAAAATCGAAAAAATTCCATAAACGAAAAAAAATCCCACAACTATATATTATGTAAGCTAAAGTTCGTATACTTCTAGTATTACATATATCGTGTCCGTACGGAACCTTTCGTGCAGGTATCAAAGTCGCACTTTACAGAATTTTTTTAACTCTTTAAATTGTAAAATAGAGCGTTTATGTTCATATATCTATTACTTTCGCATACAGTAATTTTTTTTAATTATTGTTTAAGCCTTATAGTAATTCGAAAGAAAAAGCTAACATCACTGCCTAGCGATATCATTTTATTTAGCGAATTTTTAGCATTTTTAGCAAAGCATAACATGTTAAAACCCATCAAAATGAATTGATCAGTTATCTTGAGGCATTCGCCTTATTGCATTTAAATTGCCCTAAAACAATTTTACAAAATCTTACAATGAAATCTTTCCATTTGTAAAGCAACACTTATTATTTGTGTCGAATAACTTGAGATATATAAAATTAATTCTGTTTAATAAAGGCTTTATGAAACAAATTTTGTATGGAAATCTATATTATAAAGCTTTTGTTAATTACAAATATTTTTTTTTATAGATAAGGCCTAAAAAAAAGTTTAAAAAGCTTTTTGCTTGCTAACTCCCGACCAAAAAAGTGGTGTCTGTGTATTTGTGTGTCTGTACGAGTCCATGTACAGACCATACGGCTCTGCTCAGCCATTTAAAAGATATCATATTTTCTCTATGTATATTCAGGGGTTTTTGAAATATTTAATTTTTGTTATTACTTAAAAATTTGTTTAAAAAAAAAACACATACAAGTATTAAAGTAAAAAAAGTAAATACTTTTTTTATTCACATGAATTTTCCCCCCATATTTATAAAAAAAATAAAATGTGTTTGAAATCCATTTGAAGAAAATTTTTTATGAAAAATTTTAAATAAAATAAATTTTTACAGCCTTATTTATAAAACTTAAAAAGTCTTTATTAAGATTTTTTAAAACAAATTTTCATACAAAATTTTTCTCAAAAAGCCTTTATGAAGCCCTTTTATGTTTTATAAATAAGACTGTAAGTTTTTAACGCCCTTAAGTATGCCACAATATTTCTTCAATTTTAAACTTTTCATCCTCGAAAATCTCCAAAATAGCTTGTTTCTTATCCCCAAAAATCCTCACAGTTTTTTTTTAAATAAAACCATATTATTTCAAAAGCAAAATTTGCCTTGAATGTTTTTAAAATAAATTTGTTTGCACTTTGAGTTCAAAGAGATATGCAAAAAAAATATTTTACGATATAAAAATATCATATCAAAGACATCGGAGTCAAAGTATTTTTATTCATCAGTTAAATGTAATTTTTTTGTTTATTTATTATTTTTTTCTTATGCTCATTAGCATTTATAATTCTGTGGCAATAAGGAAAAAGTGCTTAAGTCATATTTTACTGTTTTGCAGGAGAGCACTTTTAAGCGTTCAAGTCGATTTTCTGAAATTTATTTCTTTTACAGTTAAATTGCAAAATTCTCAGTTTAAATTTATTTTTTTTAAGCAATCATCGTTCTACACACTATAAGTAATACATTTAAGTTGAAATATACCAAAGTACAGTGCACTTGGGAAAAAGTCAACACTAGTTTACGTCAACATACCAAATGTCAACCTTTAATTTTTTACATTGTCGACTCTAAAACGTCAACCAAACAACCAAACCACAAAGCTCTAAAACGTCAACTTTAAATAAATTAAAATTTTGAATTAAGCAACAGTTAAAATACAGAGTTTGGATCACACACACACACATTTATTTTATGAAATTAGTTCAGAATTTGGGTATTCCCCTTATAAGCATGTATAATAGAAAATAAATTGCATCTCTATATGTTGTCTTTTTTATGTGTAGTTGCTTTTTAGGGTTCCGTACACCAAAGGTGAAAAGGAACTGTTTTCGCTACGCTGTCCGTCTGTCCATCACACGGTATTTTCTCAGGAACCGTAAGAGCTACGGACCTGAAATTTGGACACAGTTTGTAGAACCTTGGCCGCTACAACAAAAAATACATGAGAATTAAAAATTAAAGGTTGTTCATATACAATATACGTACATATGTATATTGAAACTTGAAATTTGTAAAATTATTGTATTTTTATACAGACTACAACAATTAACACTAAAATTTAAAAAAATTAAATTAAAGGGTGGTCCATCAGTTAATGCAATTTTGACTATGTAATTTTGACAATTTGCTATATCTTGGAAACCGTAAGAGGCAAACACTTCAAATTGTCAAAAACGGTAAAACTAAAAAAACGTAAAATTATAAAATCGCCAAACCAAAAAAGATAGCCAAAAATTAAAAAAAAAATCGCCAAAATGAAAAAAAACGCTAAAATGAAAAAAACGCAAAAAATCGAAAAAAATCGCCAAAACGCGAAAATGTCGCCAAAACTAAAAAAAATTTAAATAAAAAAAATCGCAAAAACGAAAAAAATCGCCAAAATTAAAAAAAAATCGCCAAAATGAAAAAACGCCAAAAAGTGAAAAAAATCGCCAAAACATGAAAATAGTGTCAAAACTAAAAAAAGAGCCACAACTTAAAAAAATCGCCAGAACCGAAAAAACGCAAAAACCGCCAAAACAAAAAAACTGAAAAGACCCCAAAAACGAAAAAAATGCCAAAACTATATTTTATATAGGATGAAGTTTGTATTAAATTACATATCTTGTGTTCGTACGGAACCCTTCGTGCGCGAGTCAGAGCAGAGTCGCACTTTACTGAATTTATTTGTTCTTTTTTTGTATTTGTTTATGTTTCGTTTTATTTTATAGTCAATAAAAACGTTTTAAGGCACACTATAAATATGTTTTTTATTAAAAGTTTCTACATTCATAAACGTCAACAATTTGTTAAACGTCATTACTAGCGGTTTTAATTAGTTGACGTTTTCCCGAGCGCACTGTATAACCTAAATTAAGATTAGAAGTCTAAAAAAGATAAGTCGCAAGTCATAGTGCTGTAACTGCTTCAAAAATCGCTCAAATTAATTGAGGTTTTGACCAGGGGTACTTTCGAACATGCAGATTACGGAGGTACCATTGACTCAAAATCAGCATATCTCACCTTAAGCACTTTTTCCTTTTTGCCACAGAATTCACACACAATAATTCTGGCGCAATAATGAAAAAGTGCTTAAGTCATATTTTACTGTTTTGCAGTAGATCACTTTTAAACTTTCAAGTCGGTTTTCAGAAATCTATTTCTTTTACATTTAATTTAAGAAATTCGTTGTTCACTAAAATTTCTTTTAGAAAAATTCGTTCTACACACAAGTTTAATTGTAAAAGAAGTAAATTTCTGAAAATTGACTTGAAAGCTTCAAAGTGCCCTTTTGGTATGTTCTGATCAAGGCGAATTCATGTCAGGTGGCCGCAAGCGCTCAGGTGATTATTTTCGCCGCTTGTAATTTGAAAATACGTTGGATGTCAGAACACATTTTTCAGTACATTTTTCTGACATTTCAAGTATAATTTCTCAAAGCGAATTGAGCTAAGTATACCTTATATGAATTTGCCTTGGTTCTGATTTGATTTTTTATGCTTTGTGGCAGCAAAAATAAAATTAAACAAAATACAAAAAGTTGAAGTGCATAAATAAAATGGGGAAGCGACCTATTGAAGCTATTCAAATACTTCCGTCATTGTGCCAACTTTCTCCGTCGTTGCGTTAATGTCAGTTGAAAAAGGCGAAGTTTAACGGATGACAGATTCATTGTGTCCCGGCATTTAAGCACTTTTCCCTTATGGCCACTGATGCTCGTATGAAATTTCAATTTCATATGATTTGTTGCCGCGGCATTGGTGAATGTAGCATATATCCTAGACTTGCTATATGTATCTGCAATAATATGCAACAGCAGTTTGCCACGAAGAGTGAGTTCTTGAGTGAGCTATTGTGATATTGCTTGCTCCATTTGCAAAGACTGAAAGGTGGAATGCGACAAAAAGGGAATTTCGTTATAGTTAATTTTGTTTGTTAATTATTTTTCAAAATCACTATTAATTCGCACAATCACGTACAATCATACGAGTATGTATGTAAATATGTATGTATATTTGAAAATAAACAGTGTTTAATTAAGCCAACCAGATTTTACGAGTGAAGCACGTAAATTACATTCTACAAACTTAACCGCATTCATAACACATTTCCATGTATGAATGCATGTCCATATGTATATGAATGTAAAGGTATGTGTTTGTTTATTGACATTTGTATGTACATTTCAGGGTATGCACCCCAACTAGCCAAGAGCTGTTTAATAGGCGATGGTGTTTAACATACAACTCCTAAACAAATTTTCTGCTGATTATTTGGAGAGTGATATTGTAGCATTTCTGTTTAACTATCTCTTATAAATCTTGCAGTGTTTAATCGACAATACATTTATATAAAATATGTTTGTTCTTTTTTATTATCATGTTTAGTCCCAATTTAAACTATGCAAGTCTTATTGCTAAGCTGATTAGTTTGTTAGGAGAGAGAGACGGGGGGAAAAGAAACGTTTCTGTTCCCCTCGTCTCTCTCTCCCCCTAAAACTAACCAGCTTAGCAATAAGGCTTGTATAGTGTCATTTGGGACTTATTGTTATAGATTGTTTATTTTTTCTTCATTTCTTCGCTAAAGCTGAAAGTCCATACCATCCGTTCAATGCGTAGTTGCGTTTTATGCATGTGCCAAAAAGTAGAATCAAGGTAATTGTATGTGGCACGTTACAGAACAAAAAGCAAAGAACGTGTAGACGCATAGGATGGATAAAGTAGATTTACCATGATACAATTATACTAGGTACATGCACGACTACAACAAAAATACAACACCAAAAACACATGTATTTTGTTGGTATAAACAAACGAATAATTGTCAGAAACAGATGCCTTTTGTTTTTAAAAATAACAATTACAGGGTAACTAAAGTACAATTGCAGAGGTGGTATTCCTGCATGATTATAGTTATTCAGTGTTGCCAATCTTTGTGTAGTTAGACAGTGTGTAATTTCTACTCACATGTGTAGGCCATGTAATTAAATTCTTGTATAATCTGTGTGTAATTCTACTTTGGGTTTTATTTTTATTTATTTTTGTTTTCATTTTAACCTACACAAAAGATGTGTAGTGTAATTTTCTTCAATGTGTAATTGGAGACACAGCCATGTATAAATTCATTGGCAACACTGAAATCATTTTATTCACACACATACACTAACATTTTTGTAGCTTGTAAACAAAGTTTGACAATTATCCGCAATGTATACAGTGACAGGCTGGGCTTGTGCATGTACCTGTTATAATTGTATCATGAGATTTACTTTCTACTTTTGTATCCGTCGCATGCATCAGGCTCTCTTTTATAGCCAAATGTTCGTGTGGTGGATTTAAATTTTCTCTTTTTTGCATTAAAACAACAAAAATACTTGGGCATAAGACGTATTGCATGTAACTTGAATTTAGAATCGGAGAGAACGTACAGAAATGCATACAACGCATATGCAAAGAACGGATGGTATGGACCTTCAGCTTAATGCTTTCATTTGAGTTGTCAATAAGAATCTCGTCGGTTGTTTCAAGTGTGTTTTTATTTTTTATAATAATTAAAGATCTAGGGTCGTATTCAAAAAAACTAAACAAAACTTTGAAAAGCAATGTTAAGTAAAGTTGTATTCAAAAAAAAAAAAAAAAAATTATTATATCAAAATTTTAAAGTAGGCACCTACGTTTGTTAAGGCTACTTTAAGCTGATATTTCCAAAATGTTTATTTTGTACCTTAAATATTTTTGTTAATATAGCACATATTAATTCATGTTACATCTGAAAATGAAGCTAGAACTGCTAGCTCTTATTTTAAATTTATTATTTCTGTCATGTGATGGAAAACATCAGTAAATTATCCAACTGATTCGAAATACATAGCAAAATCCATAAAAAATAGTAAAATAAATACAATTATACAAAAATGTTTTAGTGATGCACATTCAAACAAAACGAATCGAAAAAAGCTGGATATTGATATTCAAATACTCATTTCGTTCGAATAAAATAAATTGAGATAATTTTTCTATGTTCATCATATTTTTTTTTTACTTTTACTTCATAAAAATGTTTACCTATTTTGCTTCCATGTCAGAAGTTTATATTTTATAAATTAGGCTGCTTAACTTCAAGATAATAAAAATATATTTAATAAAATAAAAAATTATTTGAATACTCGAATGAAATTGTATTCGATGTTGTACATCATAAGCTGTGAAATGGTTGTTGAAAACGGTGGTGTTACCAGAATTTATTATTAAATCACAAAATAATTAAAGTTGTCTTTTGAATACAATTTCTTAACAAAGCAATGTTAGCCTTAAATTGCTTGGTAACTACTACGAACTTTAAAGCTCAAGTAAAATATTTTTTTGAAAAAGGGGGATATTAAAGTGAAGTACATATTAATTTAATGTGTTTGGCATTTTACATCAAATGTTTATTAAATTATTGGAAGTACATAAAAAGTAGAGATGTGCACGTGAGCGTTTTTTGACTCACGACACGCACAATCACGCAGAATAATATTTTACTCACGCACTTTCACACACGAATCATGTTGAACACTTTCACGATCACGCACGCTCATGAACAAAATATTCTTAATCACGCACGAGTGGTTTACAACTTATCACGATCACACACGCTCACGAAAAAGTATGTAATCCAATTTGTATCTTTTTTTGGATTGAAAGATAAGTTTTTACACATACATATGTAGGTATGCATGTACAAACATATACATATATGCACGTGTATATCTTTAGCTAAAATGAAAAAAGGCGTAAATAACAAAAATATAATTTTACAGGAGAAGCAAAAAACTAAAAATAAACTAAACAAACTTGCAGTTGAGTCTGGTTATTTTTTGTTAATAAAAGCGTAATTTTTTATCGTAGAAGTGTAAAATTTTGCCAAGGCATGTAGTTTATTGGCGTCCTAATAATCAGGCAAAAAAAATCGATTTTTTAATTCTTTGCTAGTTACGCCTTTTTGCATTTTAGCTAACGACATGTAAAATTTACATTGCACAGTGGGGACTTTTACAAAGCAAATGACAATAAATCAGGAACTTCTAAACTACTGATTGGATTTATATGAAACTCCTAACATCCATAGAGGAGGACTTAGGCTTTTTTTAACACGTGTCATGACAGCCTTCTGGCTTGAGCTGGACATGAGTTACAATGGGCCAAAGTTGCCTACCTGGTACTCAAAAAATCTTCTGAAGCTTGTAACTTTTTTTAAAAATTATCCGATTTTTACCGGATAGAGCATTTTGACAAAAACTTGAAATTCTTAAGAAATAATTTCTCAAGATGTGTTTCCGTATCTCTCATAAGATATTTTACTTAAGACAAAACAACTTTTTTGCCTTGACCTTTTTTAGTATTAGTTCATTGTTGGATTTTAAGTTAAAAGACAACATTAAACTTTTGTCAAAGTTTTAAATAAAAATAGGAAAAAATTTATTAGCATATCTATTCGTGAAATCGGGAAAACGCTAAAAAAGTCCAGATTTTAAAATTTCCCTGAAAAAGGCATGTGTTGTTTTAAGTATCTTCATTATTTTCAGTTCTGTAAAAAACTTTGTTTAGTAAATTTTAATTTTTTAATTACATAGCATTAAGAATGTGCTTAGAACCAATTATTTTATATTTTTGACATGTACCTAACATTCAGCAATGTCCTAAAATAGTAAATTTTAAAAATATTTTTTGTGTTTAAGCGGTTATAAAAAGTTGTGACGGTAGATTTGGAAAGTTTCAACTATAAGATTTTATTAAAAATTTAAGAGTGCCTTTTCATAAATACGGATGTACGCGTAGTTTTTCTGAAAAGACTCAAAATTTAGGGAAAATATATTTGTGTACCATAAAAAAGTATATTAAAATAATTTTATTTTTCTATATTTCATATGAGCCAGTTTACTACGCCTGAAAAAAATATAACAATAGCCCAATACACAATCTTGTGTAAGTGGTCTTGCATCGCAGCATTTGCAAAATGGTATAGTGCTCGTATATTGATACTTACCTATGCAGGAATGATATCTCGTGAGAGCGTGAGAATTCGTGCGTGATTATTAAAAATAGCTCACGCACGATCACGCAGGAGCAATTTATTTTTAAGTCACGCTCACGCGTGATTAATTATAAATTTGATCACGATCATGCAATAAAGTCACGATATTTACACACCTCTAGTAAAAAGCCTTTAAGAAAATCTAATTATTTTAATGAATTGAAGATTGCATAGATCTTTGTCATTCAAAGAAGCGATATATGATTAAAAAGCAAAATTCAATGAAGTAATCATTAATTTTCTTTGTATAGACACTAATTGCATCTACATAGTACACATCGTTATTTTAATATGAAAAGGCCCTAACTCATTATTTTTTAGAAATCGAGATTTTTGCATTTTTCTATACATTAAGCTTAGTTTAGACGATATGTTGAATCAGCATATGTCTGCTGTCACCCATATGACCAAAACTAGCAGCAAATTTCTATGGCAGCATATTGCATATGTTAGACGTTAATACGATATGTTGATAGTAGCAAATTTTTTGATGTCAACATATGTCAGCAAATGAAATTTCAACATATGACTCAGCATACAATTTTTGTGTCTATACGATATGTTGAATTTTATGTGGTGCTGTATATGCTGAGTCGTATAAACATTTGTTTGTGTAATTAGTGAGTTTGACAATACTTTTTAATTATTCAACTTATTTACTTAAAAGTATAATTTTTGCAATAAAATTTATTAAAACCAATAAAAAAATAAATAATGTCGCCAGAGGAAATATCACTGGCTATTGCTTTTACAGTTCTATGAGAAACAAATATCAAACTTTCACATTTATACATATGTTCGCTTTTCACTCATTCTCCTATGAAGTTCGCTATTTCCTGCCAAGCCGATATTTTAGGGAGAACTCACGTCCCAAGTCATTGGGCGTTCTTCAACACCATGGATCAATTTTAATATGTCTTCGTGACACCACTTTTGGCCTTACTTGCATGTAAGTTTTCCGGATCTTTTGTGCCGGCTGTTGCTGATTAAATAGTTCGCATTCCTCGAATTCTATGTTTAAAAATTCTGCCGTTGCATCAATTTCTTCTGTTGAATCTTCCACAGCAATAATAAAAAATAATAAAATATTGCAAAACTTACCAAATATAAAATCCAGATAAATTATATGTTTTGTTTACTTCCGAAGACCTGTGCCAATTAATTTGAATGATGGCCGCCGGCGATAAAAAAAACGCATCGGTAATTGAAACCCGGCTGTGAGCCGTTAATCGATGGCCTTGACGCTGAGTTCATATTATGCAAATCGTTTATTGTTTTTCATTTTTAGTTATTATTTGATTCACTTTCAGGTATATTTGATTTTGTTTGCGTGTTTGTGTGTGTTTGTAGGTATATATGTAAGAAAGAGTGTATTTATATTAAAAAAAAAAAACTATCCGCAGCTGGTCTTAGCCGTGCAGTGCATATGCATACCAATTTGGCATATGCTGAAAAGCTTGCATACACTTTTAAGCAAATAACATATCTGTCAGCATACGCCGGAAATTTATCAAGCAATAATAACATGATGTTTACACGATATGCTAAAATTACCAACATACGTTTGTTTTCATTGTTAACAAAGTCTTAGCAAATGTTGTTAAACATACGTATGTTGAAAAAAATATGCGTTTAAACGATATGCAGGCACTTGTAACAAACTTTTCAGCATAAATAGGCTGTTTCAACATATCGTCTAAACTAAGCTTTAGACATTCTTCTATCGAAATCTACCAAAAACTAGAAATCAAAAAATAATGAGTTAGGTCCTTTTTATATTAAGGTAACGATATGTATGTACATAAAATAGGATTTAATCAATCAACGAAGAAGAAAAGTGTTATATTAATACGTACTACAAAATTTAATTTGTTTTTTTGTTCCCAAATCATTATGGAATGATTCTTTTACAACTCTCCCAATGGCTCATATAAGATTAACGTTGAAGAGCCTCATACAGATCTTAATGTTCTTCAAAAAAGAGTTGTAAGATAGAGTATGTACGAAAATGTATTACTGCGCTGCAAATGGAAATTAAAATGTTCTAAGCTGCTTCTACTACTTAAACAGATTATCAGTAAACTTGAATTGCATTGTAAATAAAAGTTAGCACATGAATCGTCGTCGGTAACAGTTTCTCCCGTGAGAAGCATCTTCCACGATTAAAATATGAGCTCGTCTGCGATTGAAAATGTTCTCCATACGATTCACAATAGACTCTTCTGCGTTTGAAAAGGCTAGCTGGGATATTTATATCACTGCAAGTTATACAGTGTGTATTTGGTAAAGCGTTGTCGTTGTATTTTTTTCTTTGTATCGTAATTTCTATTGGTTTATTATATTCCTGTTGGAAATTGTATTAAGTTCTTATTTTTATTTCCTGTTCGGTTTTGTTTTTGTTGTCGTTGTTAGTTTGTCAGAACCTGTTGTTGTAGAGTGCAATATTTAATTCATAATAGTAGTTTTTGTTATTGTTGGCTGTTCATTTATTTGTGCGCTGTGAGCGTGACAATTTTTGAAAATAAAACCGATTAAATATTTAATGCCATTGTTAAGTATTTTTTAATGTTCTTGCACTCTGTTGCACTTGTTTGTTGATTTTTACCACATAAATCCATCATAATTATAATTGTGGCATAATTTAAATTTTATTTCGTTTGATATACATTTTTCTATCTTTCGTTTAAGCAGTGGTATTTATTTGTTTTTTTTTTTTTTACTAACGCCAGCATTATAATTACACAATTAATAATAATAATAATAATGAAAATAATATTAATAACAATAAAATTTTTGGGGGCAAAAAAATATATTATATGCAATTTAATTTTATTAAAGGGAATAATACTACAATGTTACGTTTTCATGTTTTAAGAACGTTATATTTGTAGTTTCGAATATGAGTAATCAAATAAAAATTCATAAGTGTACAATTCTTATCAAATCAGAACACTTTATTTATTAATCACTGATCTCGTATTAAGAGCTTTTAAACACACAATGTTAAATATTTCTTTAACTTCCCTGTTATTTATGGAATGCTAGTCGTTTAGCTGATGCGTTGGCTTTTCTATACTTAAATATAACAAAATAACAAAATTATAGTCCTCTTAGAACAAGATATCATTATCGGCATAACATATTGATTTTCATAACCTCACTGCAATAAAATCATGAGTAATAAACCAAAATGATTTTATTTTTCAAATAATTGAAAAATAAGAACGTAATGGCATTACACTGCCTGCCAGTGGTATTAAATTAGTTTAATAGCCAGTTTAATTTTTCGAAAAAAGCGGGACAAACTAAAAAAATTCAAAAATCACTGGATTTTCAAAAGCTTCGCGATAAAAAAATTAAATACTTCTACTTTAAAGAATAGATTTATTAAAACAAATTAACGTTTTTCACAAAGCAAATAAAAGTATACACACACCTATTTTTCATCAATTAAGAGAATAAACGAATTTAAATATAACAGTTCACAGAAAAAGTATTCTTCACCAATTAATGTTTTCAATTAAAAATTTAATTAATTCAATTAAATGCTTAATCATGTTAATTAGTTTAAATGGAAATACTTAATTGATATTATCAAATTTTTTTTAGCTAAAAATGCAATTAATTTTTTAATTGATATTACAAATATTTAATTTGATATTACAAAATTATTCATATTACTTTTTTGTGTGTGGCATTTGAAAAAAAAAAATAAAAAAAAAAAAATAAAATAAAAAAATTATTGCAATTTATTTGCTGGTGGTCAAGCATGTCTATATACGTGTATCATTGGCGCTTCAACCGAATCATCCATCAGTAGACTTCAAACACAAACTTTTAAAAGTCACAAACCTCTTAATAATCACAATTATTATTTTACTTATTAAGTAAAATATTTTTTTTATTAAAAATAAATAAAAGAAAAATTTACTTCAACTCCAAAAGTGATGCTTATATCAGAATTAAATATTTGGAACTGTATTTTGGATAGACATTCACTTAGATTTTCAAATAAAAATCGTTGTTTTATTTTCAATTAAAATTTTTTATTGCAGGAATCATTTCTTCTGTGTACATATCGCTCATCTACTTAAACAACGTGATGTCATAATTTACAACATGATTTAACGCAAATATCGCAGTTTTTGAGTTATGACGTTGTTCAAGTCAATGATATGTTTTCAATTAATAGCAATTTAAATTTTAGGGAGTATCGTATAACAAAATTTAACAAACCGCAGATTTGCATACGGAGATCATTTCCAAAATGTCAAATATTATAAAAAAAAAATAAATAAAAATAATGCTAAGTATACATATAAAGCAGAAATCTACATCAACTGAAACCACACACAGTGGACCAAACACAAAAGA
Organism: Tachina grossa; assembly: GCA_949987645.1. NCBI lineage: Eukaryota > Metazoa > Arthropoda > Insecta > Diptera > Tachinidae > Tachina > Tachina grossa. The sequence goes on along the minus strand of OX465274.1, from coordinate 169,061,579 downwards.
ACGCTGATGATGAAGGTTTAGTGGCCTTCGAAAACAGCTGGCTGTTCCGTTCAACTATGTGTTGTCAGAATATTTACAACTAACTTTGGTGTTATTTGTTCATTAATAATTATCACATGTAATTTGGCTTAAAAAGCGATACGAACTTTAGCCCGTTCAAATCACAAATATAGAAACAAATGGAGTTCGAATAATAATTAAAATTAACTAAAAATTAATAGCCATGGGCCTGTGGCAAAAATAAAAATAAAAATATACTTAATAGTAACAAACCAAAAAAGTTTGTCTTCAGTAGATCAAAAAAATAAGCAAATTAAGTAACATGTGTATAGTTAGTAAAAAGAACAAAACGACAATGGTAAAATTGAGCTTACAATACAAAAAAGCTTTCAGCAAATTGAAATACGATGAATCAAAACAATTCACATATTCCATTTGCAATAAACTGCTAAGTATATAAAGCAGAAATCTACATCAACTGACACCACACACAGTGGACCAAACACAAAAGAACGCTGATGATGAAGTTTTAGTGGCCTTCGAAAACGGCTGGCTGTTCCGTTCAACTATGTGTTGTTAGTCAGAATATTTACAACAGACTTTGCTGTTATTTGTTCATTAATAATTATCACATGTAATTTGGCTTAAAAAGCGATACGAACTTTAGCCCGTTCAAATCACAAATATAGAAACAATGGAGTTCGAATTAAAATTAACTATAAACAAAAAAGTTATTCATGTAATTTACTTTTTTTATTATTAGGTTTGTTCATTTGCTGAAAATTTTTAAGTATATGTAACAATTGAGACGCTTATGGCATGTTTCTACATTACAAGTAACTCAAAAATTTTGTTCATATGAGTACAAAATTTGGCTTTGGGGTTTCATAAAACAACTGTCAACTTTTTTTGAGTAAAATACGTAATCCTTTTTTATTTTGTTGTTTCTACATAACAATTTCAATTATATCTAATGTCAAATATAGGCAATCAAAAATTAGTACTTGTGTGGAAATTAAAATAGGTTTTTATTCATTAAAGAAGAAATCGAATGTCCACACAATCGTCTAATTGAACCATTATGGAACCTGTAAGCATAAATCCAAACATTCTTATATTATATCCCATATTTTTATGTATTTTCAGCACAATTTTATTTTCAATTTTGTTCACATAAATTTGTTCAAGGAAAGTAATAATAGGTTTGTTCGATTACCTGAAACTTTTTACTGAGTCGAAAATAGCGGTTGCACTTTTCTTTTTTGTGAATTTTATTTCTAAGTAAATTCTTCAATAATTTTCTTGTATGGTATGTAGCATATTTAAAAAAAAAGAATATACATCGGTTTTATGTATATGAAATATATTTTTTATATGTGTAATACATTTTTCCACATTTAAAATATATTGAAAGATATTAACCTCCTAACCACGATAAGGCATATTATTTTGGTTCATATATAAACTCCTGTGCTTTGAACCACATTTTAATGTAAAGTTTTTTATTCATTATTATCTTGGATCTAGCTGTTCTCAAAGCAAGAAGATTGGGAGTATTTCCATTATATGCGGCAAATTAATAGCCATCTGACGATATATGTATGTACATATCGTATATGATGGATGAAATCCATTCATGAAGCATGAAAGCTTTTTGACTTGTTTCAGCAAAATCTTAATGCTTTTATAATTGTGAAAAAATTATAACATACCGTAAATAAAAAAAAGTATGTCACTATCGATGTTATTAATTAAAAATCTCTGATGCAGCCTTTTTAATATATCTAAACATTCTTTAATGCTTAATAGAAAAAATACTCAGAATTTATTCAATTACTCGATTTTGTTTGAAAAATAAACGAACTGATCTAATATTGCATTGTAATTTAAAAGCAGCTGTTTTTTATTTTGCTCGATTTTCTCCTAGGGCTGCCATTAAGTAATGCTTCTAGTATGGAAAAAAATTAACTCAAATACCAAATTGTATACCATGGCAATAATGAAATTAAATATACAAAAAGTGATACCAAATACAACGTAAGCTAGACAGATGTGCAATCGCTTTACGTGAGTACCTGACGTTACGGCCTTATCTCACGTGTGCCAAAGCACCGGGTGTGGGTTAGACGCCAGACCAACGCCCCCATGCACCCTTTTAGAATGAACCTATGGCCCACTCCATAAGGCACATAGGTTGCAATCTTTGAATATAGTTATCCCTGTACTATATTCAATTACCTTGCTGAGGTAATTTGAGCTATCTAAACTCTGCTGATATGTCCGTGCCCATAGCAGCTTCTGTTGAATGGCAACAGCACCTAGAACAGTGTCTGGCTGACCGCGTCACACCAACCACTAGCATTGATTTAACACTGGGAAGCCAAGACTATTCTCCCAGCGATTTTGGTAGCAAGCACAACCACCACGATAATTCTCCGGCCTCCACGCTTAGGTGTTGTGTATACACCTAAGCGAGGTCCCCAAGAAAATTCCTCAACCATTGCCGGCACAGCTAACCACTCATCCATAAAGAACGCATGCCTGTGTCGCCAAATAACCAGTGCCTACTCCACACTTACCAAAATCATCCCTTTAACCCCGTAGGGTATACCCCATTGGGCTAGGACGAACTCGGCATTTTAGCAAAGGAAACTGACGACCGCTACATGCACTCAGAACTTCAGAGCAGCGAGGACCACTTACGCGAGAAGAATGCAAGCACGCTACCTAAGTTTCTGTGCCTACTACGGCAAGACACTAAAGAGTGAAAGAGTCCTGGGGTCATATCCAGGACAAAAGCCATTTTGGACCAGAAATTTCCGGCAACCGCAATGCATTTATCTCTAAGCAGCCCAGCTGTCGGGCAACCGGCACCCGTGGTACCAGAAGTAGCCTCTGGTTAGACCTCCAAGTTCCACCACAAGGGCTTCACCTCTATCGTCTTTTGAACTCAGGGGCAGTTCTAGGTGACGCTGCACCTAGCTGACAACAACGGGCGTACAATATTTGTTTTCCTTTTATAAATATGTGCACATCCGTTACTTTGTTTATGTTCAGAGATTGGGTAGTAACACATAAGTTTTACGGGTAATGAGCCAAAGGTCCGCCAGCGGAAAAAGCTACATTACTCTAGCTGGGGCCCCGGTATTGCCACACCCGTAGTCTACAGAATTAATCCATACACTCCCCTGGGGGTCGATACAGAGATACAAGAGGTTTTGTGAATTAAGCAATAATAAAAAATTCTTCTAAACCTTTAAAAAAAAAACTTTTTATGAACAGCAATTACTCTGTAAGCCACATAAACAAAAATAATAATATTTTTTGTGCAATAATTGCGTATGCAGCGCTAGTTTCTGATATAAATTTCACGTATTTTAATTCCTATTGATTTAACAGAAATATCAGAAGAATTTGAAAAAAAGCTCCCAGTTTCACCAAAATACATCGATGAAAAAAAGAACAAGTAAAGTTGTTGTAGCTTACAGAGTTATTGAGGAAAACAAAATGAAAGAAAATATATCATTTTGGCAGAAGTATATTTTGTAATAACACCGCCAAAATAATCGAATTTATTTTAAGTACATACATAGAAATAGATTGAGCACATAAAATCAATTTTTGATTTCATGTGGCTTATGGAGTTATTGCACTAAGCGTCTCAATTGTTATTGGAAAGTGTTCATTAACGCAAAAAGTTTGCAAGGAGAGAGCATCAAAAGAACGATAAAAAATTTCATATTACTAGTAAAATTTTAACTTGCAAGAATTATCCAACCACCTGTTGTGTGTTTTGTTCTCGAATTAATTATTTCAAAAATATCTGCAAAAGGAAAACTCAAAAATGTAAATTTCTTTATATTAAAAATATGGAAAAAGAAAGCATATCTTCTTAATTTTTTGTGTTTCTTCCATTAAGCTATATAAATTAAATTTTATTTTCAAAGAATTTTGTTTATTTCTCATATCTAATAAGAGATGGAAGGTCGCATTTTTATATTTATTAATGGAAAAAAATTAAAAATTAATGAAAAATGCATAAAATTAGTCAATAATGCTCGCAAATATTAAATGTCAATTAAAAAAAAAAAAAAAAAAAAAACAAATACAATTAAAAACATTATCAAACAAAATTTATCAGAAAAAGTACAATTGTCTCATGATTTCCATTAATGGTTCTAATATGAATAAAATTTTCTTGAAAGTTCTTACATTTCATTTACTTTTTCGCATCTGGTAGAGTAAAAATTTCTGCTGTTGCGAGTTTCTGCCGGGAAAGTAAATGAACAGACCTATTACAATACATTTATTGAAATTAAAGTTTTATCTAGTTTATTATATTAAAAAATTTATATTTACATCCATCCATTGAAAATCCATCTCTTGAATTTTGTTAGCATTACTTTTAGTTGCAAAGGTTTTTTTTTTTGACAAATTGTGTGTATTGATGTAACAATTTAATTTACGTAGTAGCATATTTAATTCGCCATATTTACGTTTACACAATTTAAATAAATAAAATCGCTGTTTTCAAATGAATTTTTGTTGTTTTTGAGACTAAATTGTTTTTACCAAAAACAAAACTAAAATAATAAGAAAAGTATACATACATACGCACTAGTCTCCTGCATAAGACATCTTATAAGAACTTTCAAGACATGAGGGATTTTTCAAATGTTCTACTACAGCGAAATCTTATAAAACAAACGTTAACAACACTGTTTGCAAGAAATTTTTTTGAGTATTGTAGGTATAAGAGTAAAGAAGAAAACACTTCGTGACGGAAGAATTTGTGATACTTGCTTCTTTCTACCAATGAGCGCGTGTACAAACGTCATGCATGTATATGTGTATAATTTTTTATTTTTCTGCGCACATGCAAAGGCACACACGTGCATTAACATTAGTTGTATGCGGTTAATCACATAATAGCTTACCATCTACATATTACACACACACTCAAACGTACAATAAGAAAAATAACAAGCATACACTAATCAACAGTACTTCTTTTGAGTGTTTGTTACAAACAACCTGTCTTGGCGACATCGCTTGTTAACACAAATATACACGTACACCAATACATCCATCGTGCTTCGCTTGTATAGGGTGTTTTTTTGAGGGGTATAGAACTTCGAATTGAAATAAAACACAAGAAAATCGTTTTAATGTCCATCAATTTGGCTTTATTGGAAGGATAATTTTATGCCATTAATGTTTAAATATGATTTCGGGCATGTGGCCGCCGCGGCTGGCTCGAATAAAGCTAATTCTACAGGTCCAATTTTCAACCACTTTTTCGAGCATATGGGGCCGTATGTTGGCAATAACGCCACGAATGTTGGCTTCCAAGTCCCCTAACGTTTCTGGTTTGTTGGCGTAGACGAGCGACTTCACATATCCCCAAAGAAAATAATCCAATGGTGTCAAATCACACGATCTTGGTGGCCAATTGACAGGTCCATTCCGCGAAATTATGCGCTCATGGAATGTTTCCTTCAATAAATCGATTGTGACGTGCGCTGTGTGGCATGTAGCGCCGTCTTGTTGGAACCACAACTCATCCACATTCATGCCATCCAATTCGGGAACAAAATAGTCGGTTAGTCGGCTCCAATTGCTGTGCACGGTGGCGAATCGATTCATTCGGGTCCTCTTCAACACTTTGCTCTACAGCGGCAATTCTTTCTTCGGTGCGCACTGTTCGACGTCTCTGCGGATGCGTATTATCACATAGAGTAAACGTAGTGCGAAAACGATCCATGGTTAACCGAATTAATTGCTCTGATGGACGATTATGTCGACCATAAAATGGACGGAGCTTGCGGTAAACTTCGCGAACTGAACCATTATTTTCGAAATAAATTTGCACGATTTGCAAGCGTTGTTCTTTTGTCAACCTGTTCATGATGAAATGGCAAACCAAACTAAATATTAACCACTTGACAGCTGACAAAATGGCCGCCAGTTAAAAAAGTGATGCCAACTTAAAGTTCTATACCTCAATAAAAAACACCCTTTAGTACACAGAAAAAACTAAATTTCGTCTTCAGTAACTAAATTCATTGAATCAGTAAATATTTTGTGTGAATGCGGACCTACAAAGAAATTTGTAGATTCTGATAACAATTTTGTAAAAATTTAACTGGAAAAAAAAATTTATTTTTAGTTAAATTATTATGGCATTAGAGAAAAAAGTTAACTGAAACTCCAAATATTTTCGGTCAAATTTATTAATAGGAACAGAAAAACATTTTTGCAGATTTTTTTTTGTATTATTCAGCAATTTTTTTTTATAATTTACAATCACATTCACTAAAATTTTTCGTATTATCAGAAAATAAATTAACTGAATCAATAACAATTCTTAATTTTTTTTTTTTAAATTAGTAAAAGTTTTATCTTAAAAAAAAAAATAATTGAATCAAATGAAAAGTTCAACTATTTTTTTTACTTTCAAAAATTTGCCTTGTTTTTATGGTTAAGCATTTCGTTACCGCTTTTGGAACTCGTCAGTAGACTTCAACCCAAAAAATTTTTTAATTTAGCTAACAAACTCCGTATGTTTATAGTAAGACTCTTAATACTATATTGAGAATCCCAATATACAAACATAATAAGTTTGAAAACCGCAAACAAAAATCATAAAAAAAAATAAAATGTTTTTTAAAATTAAAAAAAATCAGATAAATTTTTTTTTTTTGTGACTATTCAAAATGTGTGGTTGAAGTCTACTGATGATTTGTTACAGCAACAATGAAATATATAGACAACGCTGAACCACCAGCAAATAAATTTTCAAATTAAAATAAACTTCTGACAATATGTCGAATAATAAATTCCTTAGTATATAAAAATAAATTTAACTGAAAAAATTAACAAAAATCAGACAAATTTTTTTACAGTATATAAAAATAAATTTAATTGAAAATAACAAATTTAAATAAAAAAAAAATAAATCTAAAATTTTTTTTTACAAATTTTACTTTATATAAATAATTTTCATTCTATACAGTTTTTTTACATAAAATAAAATTGGAACAAATAATTTACTTTAACAGTAAAAAATATTTACTGAAACTAAATTATATTTCAAAACACACGTTTGTTTGAAAATTTTTTGGGAATAATTTTTTCTGTGTACGACAGCATTTACTATTGGTTTAGTATAATACATGCGACGTGAATACATTTAAAAATCATGACGTTATTACATTTCAAGACTGTTTACGCAGCTCTCTAATACGTACAATGTTATATAAGCCCAGCCAGCAATTTTTGAAATTTTCAATCAAATTCGAGCCTTTTTTGACTCCTCTGCGCGATTAAAAAGCTAGAATATGCGCTCATTTTCTGATCATAAATTATACTTTTGTCGGTAGAAAAACGTGACTACCCGCGACTCTTCTTGATAAATCATCTATGATTCTTTTTCTATATTAGTTTAGAGTCGTTTCCGACCCCTTTTCTAGTAGTATTTAAGGTCTTTTTCGAATCGTTTTCTGATCATTTATTATTCTTATTACGCTTAATTTTTTACTCTTTTTCGAATTGTCTTTCAGCCATGCTTCTAATCGCTTACGAGTCATATTTGAGAAATTTATCAGTCAGCTTATAAGTTTTTTTATAGTCATTTATGACTGTTATTTGAGTCATTTATCAGTGGCATATCTAATCGTATTTGACTTTTCTACCAGAATTTTTTAGTCAGCTTTCTGAGTCCTTCGTTTAATGGTTAAACAGAATTACGGCACAAACTCATTTTCCATACAAATTGACACCAAAAGGAAGTCACACAAAGCAGTCCAGAGACAGAATGTATTTTATTTCGACAGCGTTTTTTCTTATGCTACCACACTTTCAATAAATTTCATACATTTTGTAAAGAAAAATAAGCAGAAAGAAGATATAACATAAATCAGAGAGCAGTTGAAGTTACTGCCATCATTTAATTTCATATTCGATTTAACTTTTATATATGAAAAAAATTAAGTTTGACATTATACGTAAAGATTGCCCCGTTATATTTAAAAATGACATATCAAGTAGTGTTTAATCATCTATCTGCGTAAAATATGATCATAAAATACATAATTATAATCACTTTTAAAACACCTGCAAGATTTGTTTTTGATTAAGCATTTTTGAGTCTTCCAGGTAAACGAAATATGATAATAACAAACGGAAATAGTAGTCACAGTTTACACGTCTGGATGATTAATTTGCGATTGCTATACAATTTGTTATTGTATTTTAAATCGAACTCTCGAACCCATTAGCGCGAATGTTTTTCCAGTCCTTTTTTGATCGTGTAAGTGATTAATCAGTTTTTGATCGCGAATAGTGATCTAAAAAGACTCAGCAAGGTGATTTTTCAGAAAACTATCTTCCAAATGCTAGATGGGAGAATATACGAACATACGTATGTATATATGTATGTATGTATGTATGTATGTATGTATGTACCCAGTCAGCACGTGGAAGATTGTTTCACCAAACTGAGTCTCTTTCGACTGCCTTAAATGATCAAAAACTGATTAATCAGTTCTGCGCTTAAAACATGATTCGAAAATGAATCCCAGAAACACTTACACCTAATTCACACGAAGACTTTTATGAAGTCTATTTTTCGACGTCACTTTTTGTTTGTGAGCGAACGGTGTAGAGAAGAAAGAGGGGTAGAAAAAATTACTTGATTTCTGTTTACATGGGTTTTTTCATATTTCTCTTTACATTGCTCTTGTTGTTATTGTTGTTACGTTTTAATGTTACTCTTCTATCTTATTGTATTTTTTTATTCTTCCTCTTCTAACTTATTGGCTATATGGGTGAAGAGAAGTAAAATTAGACGTCTAAAAAAAAACATCGTATGAATGCAAGGAATTTTTGGAAGCAATTTCAAAAAGAGAATTAAGAAAAATAGACGTCATAAATTTCACCGTGTGAATTAGCACTTAGAAAGTGATTTGTTTTAAAAACAAAAACAAACAGCAAGCTCGTGTAGTAAAATCAAGAAATTATAAAAATATAAAAATTTAAAACAAAAAAAAAAAAAACTGAATGTAAATAATCACAAACTGTCTCGAAAGTGAATCGAAATTGATCAGAAATGCGAGTCATAAAAGACTCTTTTAGAAGACTCGCTGCTAGAGTACCATTTTCTCCCGAATGAACAGTCATTTTCGACTCGAAAACGAGCGCATAAATGCTTATTTTAATCGTGCGGAGGAGTCGAAAAAGACTCGAATATGATCATTATTTTCATAAAATGCTGACTGGGTATGTATGTATGTATGTATGTATGTATGTATGTATGTCCTTACGCCAACTAATTGAGTCAAAATTCTGTATAAGTAGGCAGCCTGCGATCGATTTAAGGCCAGTAAAATATTAACTAATGATTTTATTTATTTCCTATAATTTTTTAAGCTTTGCAATGAAAACTTTCAATATTTTTTTCATTCTCTCCATCACAATTATAGTTTTTGTTATACAGTCCACAGCGGAGAAGATACAATATTTTGATAGTTATTGTAAATTTTTTTTGTTTAATAGCATTTATCATGTACAGGAATCTTGTGTAGACGAAGGCGCAGAATCAGCGTGACCATTTTAGCATTTTTGCAGCTAAATTTAGTATTTTTTTGTTGATTTAGCTGCAAAATTTTCGATTTAGCAGTTAGCATTTTCGTTAGCATTTTTCAATTTTTTATTTAGCATTTTCTAGCATTTTTTCATATTAATCTACATAACTTTTAACAATATGTCTTATACGTAAAAGAAGCTGACTTCCAAAACGTCAACTGCCTTCCAACAAAGTGTAGTGTTTCATATCACTGCAGAACAAAACATTGACAATGCATACCCTTTCAAAACATCGTTGACAAGTATTTAGAACACCGCAAACAATCAATCAGCGCATCGGTTGCAAAGTTGGTGCTCATGGTTACAATGTTTCGCAACTTTGGATCTGTGCACGTTATAAATACCGTATCCTAAGACTGTACAAACTTTCTACTTTTTACATAAAAACTGAATTGACGAAAGCTTTAGAATATTTTACAAAAACCAATTTTTAAACGTTGTTTATAAACGAAACGTAAGTGAGAAACAAATTCTTCTCGAAGAACCGTCCGTGAATTAATATTTTTGGTTCGCTTTAATTACTTTATGTATAGTGACAAACTAGTATTTACTTAGCATAACCCAGCAAAAATTATTGCTTTCCCGAAGCATATTTGTGAGGGATACAATGTTACAGAATCACTTGATGTTGCGCATGAATAAGGAATTTTTTTGTTCGATATGAGCCAGCTAGAATCAACACATTTAGCTTACTAAAGTGCTTCAAAGAAGTAATACTCAGATGCAAAAATTACTGGCTTGCAAAATTTTTTGTGATAACTTTCTATTTTGCTAGAGAGTCCGCCTTACGTTAGTGCTTGTTGTTGTTATTGCTTCCAAATCACTATTTTTTCTGGGAAGTGACGAAATTTAAATAAGTTAAATTTTCTAGCAGTCTAGCAAACGTTTTTAAGCCGGGAAACTTTGCAAAGACAGAAATCTTTATTATGCTCCGCAGTTTCACGAAATACCTTGGTGGAGAAAGTCCTTAACATCGGCCAAAGGCCGGCAGTCTAAAAAACATTATTATTATACACGAGTTCCTCCATAAAACTTGTCATTAAAAGTCGGCGCATGATGTACTTTTTACCCACTATTAAATCCTAGCGTGATTTTTAATTTAATAATATTATGGGCCAAAAATCGTTAAGCGTATGTTTCATTTTGCCACTTATGCTAACTTCATGCCAGTTTTTCATTATACATAATGCAGTTCAGGTTCAAGAAATGATTTGTAATTAAAAAAAAAATCTGTTTCATTCAAAGGAAATACATTTTATTTAATATTGGTAAGGCGATGTAAGCAGAAATTACAAAAATAACAACTTTAAAAGAAACAATTGGATTAAAAAGGTAAATATTAAGTTTTAGCAGTATGTTTTAGCACTTTAATAATTTTTTTAGCATATTTTAGCTTTATTTTGAAGTCAATTTAGCCGTAAAAATTTTTAAGGATCTGGTCACACTGCGGCAGAATGCAGTATTGAAGGATACAGCCAAGCATGTTGCAACAATTTAGATTGCATTCGTAATGTATGTGTGAAATATTGTGCTAACTCTGGTCTTACACTCAGCAGTTTTTCATGCTCAAGTTTTGATTTTATAATAAGAAAGAAAACGATAGATATATTAAAGGTGTAGGTATATTACTTTTTCAACTCTCACATACAAAATAAAAAGTTGAGCAACTAAAACTGCCGATTCTGAAACCAGTGTAAGCAGTGAGAACTACATATACTCGTATGTATAATAGTGATTTAACGAATGTCAAATTTTGATACGAATATGTTTACTTATTGATTTACCAATTATGTAAAAAAAGTCTTTTGTTTAAATGAAAATATCAACAATTTGAATTTTTAAACAATTTGTTTTGTATTTTACAACAACTACCACAAAAAAAGTTCACTAAAGTTGGGAAACTTACACATATGCAAAATAATTGCAAGCCATAGTTTACACTAAGCAAGTTTTATTGCTAAGCTGATAAATTTGTTAGGAGAGTGACGAGGGGAAAGAAACGTTTCTGTTCCCTCATCTCTCTTTCCATCAATTTAATCAGCTTAACAATAAGACTTGCATAGTGTAAACTGGGACTAAGGCTGACTTTTTTATCTTCAAATTTCTATTCTATATTTCTATTTTTATATAATAAATTTCTTTGTGCGTGTGTGTTTTAAATACAAAAATGGAAAATTATATTGTATTGACAATTTAACAAATAATTAAAAATTAAAATTAAATTATCATGTTTAACATAATTGTTTAACAATACAAAAATATTGATTGATGCACACACACACACACACACACACACACACACACACACACACACACACACACACACGCGCGTACACACGCACCTAAATGCATGCATGCGCAAGAACTAACTTTTAAATGCTTTGAAGCATGTGATAGATTTCTCTTCACTGTTAGGGTATTCAATTAATCGGGGTTTTGCCCCAAACCAGTTGATATTAGCTAAACTTTCGATTAATCGAATAAGCAATTAACAGAAATTTACAACAAATTATTTAATTTAGGTAACTAAAAATATATACATATATATAATTCTATGCTTTTTCAAGATTTTATTACAAAAAAAAATCCCATTAAAGCAGACAGAATAATAATTTGTGAAAGTGCTTTAATTTTTTAAGAAATATATAACTATACATAAAAATACATAAGCCAATGCAGACAAAAGAATTAAACAACAGTAATGCTCTTTTGTCAACGTACATACTAAAGTCCTGCACAAGACCAATTATAAGAACTTTTAAGACATGAGGGATTTTCAAATGCTTTAATACAGCAAATTCTTCTAAACGAAATGCTAAACAACACTGTTGGCACACACATATTGTGTGTATGATCTTTTATTTTTCTGCGCACATACAAACGCACACATGCATTGACATTAGTTGCCGCCAAGAATGATAAAATAAAGATTACGCCAGCTCGCAAGAATAAAAAAACATTTCTGCGCATGATGGAATTCTGACGTCACTCAGCCTGTGTTCTCATTGGCTAGTAAAATTCAACTGAAGAACTATTACACGCACACAAACTCACATTTCATATTTGCTCTATTTCTTATCTCTTTATTTTTATTTTGTTTTTTATTTTTCTTAGTTTTGCAGCCTTTAAACAACAACATGTAATTTTTTTCTTGGAGATCTCTCTAAGTAAATTAATCACAGAGCTGCCAACTACAACAAAATACATAAATTTTTTGCAAGAAATTATAAATTTCACATGTGATACAGGCTTGGTAACCCTTGCGAGGGGACTACTACGTCATCAAACGGTAAGTCATGCGCAAGGCGTAATCTTTATTTTATCATTCTCGGTTGCCGCTTCCTTTAAAAATACATCCCTTAAACACATAATAGCTTACTATCTACGTCTTATACACACACACTCAAACGTACCATATGCAAATAACAAGCATGCACGCATCAACACTACTTCTTTTAATTGTTTGTTATGAACAAGAAGTCTTTGCGACACCGCTTGTTAACGCTCATACACACGAACACCAATGCATTCATCTTGCTGCGCTTATTATATGACATCATTTATTATTGGTTTAGTATAATACGTGCCATGAGAATACATTTAAAAGACAAGACGTATTTACATTTCAAGACTGTTTGCGCAGGTCTCTAGTACATACCAACCACCCTATGAAACGAACGCCTTGTAACACGACTCTGTAGGAGGGTTGAACTTAACTGTCCCCAAAGTGACAACTTGCGTTTCCTATTTTAATTTTTTTTTTTTATTTTGATGACTTTTTAGAAATCACTTTGTGCGATGCACAATCTGGGCGGCAGCTATAATATATATGTTATATATATACATATATATATATATATATATACAACACCAGCAGTACATTTTCGATGACATGCACTTGCTAATTTTTTTTAAACAAAAATAATTGTCTGGTGTTTAATTAGTGTCAAAGTTTTATTTAAATTCGTAGTATTCCAGCAGCGAAAATGAGATGTAAACATTAGTTTTTAGCGAATCTCGTTACTGACTAAAAATTATAATTACGAGAAATTACAAAAAAAATTATAATCAACTGCGCGCGTTGCTACGCCACCAAATTTGAAGGAAAGACATTAAGCACCCCATACACGTTTCAATTCAATTGTGAATTGAGTCTTTCAATTGAATTGATTCTTGGCCACACATTTCATAAACTGAATTGAAAGATTTTCATTCAACTGTCAAATTTATATTTTTTTCACAATTAAAAATTTTAAAATTTAAAACTTCTATTGCTTGTATTCATTAATTTATTAATTTTTTAATTAAAATTCAATGAAATTAAATACAATTTTAAAAATACATAACTTTTTCTATACAAAATAAAGCTACAAACATAAATTTTGACAGCAAATCAAAAGACTCGAACACACACAGCACAATCGAATTGAAAGATTTACTAGTCAACATGAAAAATCAAAATCTTTTGATTTTTCTTCAACCAGCTCGACAACTGCCAAACTAATCAATTGACAAAGCCATACACGCTTTGATTTGGACAACAACCGACTCAATTGAAAATTGAATTGAATCGTGTATGGGCTGCTTTACACAAACTTTCAATTCATTTGGAGTAATTTTTATTGATTTTGAACGTTTCTTAGGGACAGAAATTTTCCCCCTATCGCCCTTCTGGTCGTAGTTTTAAAAATGAACATAGCCTATGTATGCTATGGCAAAAATTTTCCCCCTTTCGTTCTCCTGGTCCTAGGTTTAAAAAAGTTAATACCCTTAAACACTGGCGTAGTTGCACACACTAGCGGCCTGTTCCATGATGTCACCAGCAAACGTTCGTTCGACAACTGGTATTGCAAACAACAATAACATTACAAACTGTGTTGTTGTTTTTTGCAATACAAGTTGTCGATCGAGCGTTTGCTGGTGACATCGGGGGACAGGCCGTAAGACAATTTTTTTTTTTTTGAGTTATGAAGTTGTTTGCGTAAATAAGCGATATGTATTTTTCTATGCTTTTTTGAGGTTGCATTTATGCCTTTAAGTGCCTTTTTCTCAATTTTTTTCTTTCAATCAGTTGGCATTGCTGAGTGAGTACACGAGCAAAGCTTTTTGAAGAAAATATTAGAAAAATAACTTTTGTAGGAAAGGTGAAAAAATTTTGTTTTTCAACCTTGACGAATCTAAAACAAATAAGAAATTTCGTAAACTACGCTATAAGAATTATTAAAAACAACATCTGTTTATGCTTTTCAAAACAACAGAACACTAAAACTATTAATTAATAAATATAGTTGAAAATTAAATATATTACCAGACATGAGTAAAAATATTAAAGGAATACTGGAGTTATTCTCACACTTTTTTTTTAAACTAACATTTAAATTGTACATAGATTGTGTTAAACAGTTTTTTGTAAAATCCTACGAAAAACATTTCGTGGAATATTTTTATCTTCTAAATATGTATGTATGTATGCAGCGGATGGGATAGGGAATTATTTCTATATCCTTGCGAAGGCAATTCCGATGCGAAAACTAAATGCGATGAGACGCCAATTTGATAATATACATAACGGGTGTTTTTTACTGAGCTATAGAACTTTAAGTTGGCATCACTTTTTTAACTGGCGGCCATTTTGTCAGCTGTCAAGTGATTAATATTTAGTTTGGTTTGCCATTTTATCATGAACAGGTTGACAAAAGAACAACGCTTGCAAATTGTGCAAATTTATTTCGAAAATAATGGTTCAGTTCGCGAAGTTTACCGCAAGCTCCGTCCATTTTATGGTCGACATAATCGTCCATCAGAGCAATTAATTCGGTTAACCATGGATCGTTTTCGCACTACGTTTACTCTATGTGATAATACGCATCCGCAGCGACGTCGAACAGTGCGCACCGAAGAAACAATTGCCGCTGTAGAGAAAAGTGTTGAAGAGAACCCGAATGAATCGATTCGCCACCGTGCACAGCAATTGGAGCTTTGTCCATCAACTTTATGGAAGATTTTTCGCAAAAATCTTGGCTTGCGACCTTACAAGATCCAGCTTGTGCAAGAATTAAAGCCGCGAGACCATGCAATGCGTCGTGATTTTGGTGTATGGACCGAAAATGAGATTGATCTCGATGCTGATTTTCATCACAAAATTTTGTTCAGTGATGAGGATCATTTTTGGTTGAATGGCTACGTCAACAAGCAAAATTGCCGCATTTGGAGTGAAGAGAATCCACATGAGACCCTTGAGACGCCATTACATCCACAAAAACTGACTGTTTGGTGTGCTCTATGGGCTGGTGGAGTCATTGGGCCATACTTCTTCCGAAATAATGCTGGAGAGTCAGTTACCGTTAATGGAGACCGGTATAGAGCCATGATAACCGACTATTTTGTTCCCGAATTGGATGGCATGAATGTGGATGAGTTGTGGTTCCAACAAGACGGCGCTACATGCCACACAGCGCACGTCACAATCGATTTATTGAAGGAAACATTCGATGAGCGCATAATTTCGCGGAATGGACCTGTCAATTGGCCACCAAGATCGTGTGATTTGACACCATTGGATTATTTTCTTTGGGGATATGTGAAGTCGCTCGTCTACGCCAACAAACCAGAAACGTTAGGGGAATTGGAAGCCAACATTCGTGGCGTTATTGCCAACATACGGCCCCATATGCTCGAAAAAGTGGTTGAAAATTTGACCTGTAGAATTGGCTTTATTCGAGCCAGCCGCGGCGGCCACATGCCCGAAATCATATTTAAACATTAATGGCATAAAATTATCCTTCCAATAAAGCCAAATTGATGGACATTAAAACGATTTTCTTGTGTTTTATTTCAATTCAAAGTTCTATACCTCTAAAAAAACACCCGTTATATACATATGTAGGTACATTAGACCGATTCACTGAAAAAAAGTTTTTGTTATTCCTCTCAAATTAAAGTTAAGTCTTTTTAATCAGGATTCCCAAAATATTTGAGGGATTTAGGAATGACCGTGCATCAACTGTACCGTGTGCAAAAAAGCTCTATTTTTTATGTTTTTTTTGTGTGCATATTTTCGTATTTTCTCCCAAGGCAACATGTTAAAAAAAGTTCACAATCTGAAGGATATTTTCAAGCCGCTTCCAATGATGCATTAAACTTTACCCTTCGTACTATCAGCATTTTTATATAAATTCTATTATTTTAATATGTTGTCTTGGGAGAAAAATTAAATTATGTTTGGCTTGTTTTAAATTGCCTGATTTCAACTTGGAAAAATCGATACGTTGCATTGTGAAATATACTAAAATTACATACTGCAATTGTTTCCCTTGTAATTTTTCTGGCTTTTTCTCTAAAAATAATAATTGACATATAAAATTAACACACTTACATGTTTTTCTCACTTCGTGTTTGATATTTTCCTATCGCAGGATTTTTGTGCTTATCGCACAATTTTGCCAGACGCTTTCTCATTACAGAATGCGGTGCTATCCGACTTGTGAAAAGGAAAATATGAGATGCGAAAGGCAAACACTCAGACGGATAAGCGAGTACCAATCATTTGATTTGATACTATTTTTGTTTTGCTTTGTAATAGTTTAAGTCGCTTGATTAAATGAGTGCCCCTAAATGGAAATATTGCGAATTTAAATGTTCCACAAAAAAAAAAAGAAAAAACAGATTTTACTTGAAATTTTTTATAGCTCTTGAAACATGTCAAAATCTGAAATTCAACTAGTGTTGTTTGTCTCTTTCTGTAAAAATCAGGCAACGTTTTTTTTGCTTTTTGAAAGAGAAGGAAACCAATTTCATGTTTAGTACAAATACAATCAACATATATAATTAAAACAGCAATTAAAAATTTTATTGCTTCCATTAAAAATAACAACTTAGGCAGCTCAAACAACTATTACTAAAATTTATATACTTTGTGAGCTAGAAACACATGCATGAGTATAAAAATACTATGACTATTAATCGGCTACACGTGCGTATATACAGGGCTATTTTATTTATGTATACACACATATAAAGCAAATATTGATATAATGTTGGTTTCTGAGACTCATTTGACTTCGAGAAGCTTTTTCAAAATTAATGGCTACACTATGACTATATGACACAAAGGATCCTAGAGGGAGAGCATGCGGTGGATCTGCAATTCTAATTAAGTGAAAAATGTAAATCAAATTACGAATAACAAAACAAAACAAAAATTGCCGTTAACTCGCATGTTTTGCTTGGATTTTAGTTTTTGTTCATGCATAATAAAAATTTTTTCCGGATTGTGGAGGTAAAAACTTTAAATTGTCCGAAATGTAGAAGCGTCCGAATTACTGGAGTGACCGGACTAGCGCATGTCCGGACTATCGAAGTTGTACTGCACATCCTTAGATTTTGAATGTGTGAGCGTGAGTGAGAAAGAGAGAAAGATAGAGAGAGAGAGATAGGCATGTCCCCCTTTGTTTTTAGTTGTAAAGTATTTTAGGTTTTTGCATATACGAAGCAGAGATGCTCTTGTACAGCGATGCCAATTTAGCGCGTTTCGCGCTAGATTTAGCGCGTTTTAACTATGCCAAACGCGCTTTTTTCCGTCTTAGCGCGCTTAATAAAAAAAGCGCTAAACTAGCGCATTTTGAATAAAGTCAATAGCGGAATTCACGGTAGGTCTTGTAGATCTTTTACGTCTTGTAGCTTTGGTAAATTGTTGTTGCTTTCCTTTAAATTTAACAAAATTTACCAAAGCTACAATACTTAAAAGATTTACAAGGCCAACCGTGAATTCCGCTACTAATATCATTTCAGTTCAATATTTTTTTAACTTTTTTTGTATAAATTTAACAATTTTCTAATATCCAAAACTGCTATAAAATTTTTTAAATAAGTTAGAATAAAAAACGCATTTTATTACTGTAATGACAAATATTTTGAAATTTCACAAGTAAAAATATGTACTACATACAATAACCCAAATAGGGATGAAACGATACCACCAAGGTATCGATACTTTTACTTGATACGGTATCGGTTCAAAAGTATCGATACCTACTCAGAATCGAATAAAAAGCATCGATACGTACTTCTATCGGTCGAGTTCTTCATATGATTTGATTTAGTGAAACAAAAGTAAATATTATAAGGAAAAAGTGCTTGAGTCATATTTTACTGCTCTATTGCAAGACCACTTTTAAACTTTCAAGTCGATTTTCGGAAATCCACGAGTATTTCTTTTACAGTTAAATTAGGAAATTCGGTATTCACTTAAATTTCTTTTAAAAATTTCGTTCTACACTATAAATAATATATTCGATTTGAAATATACCAAAGTACATATAAGCTAAAGTAAGGTAATATTCCATATGAGATTAATTAACGAAAAAAGATAAGAAGTAAGCCATCGCGCTATAACTTCCTAAAAAAGGGCACAAAATAAATGAAATTTTGCCCAGGGGTACTTTCTAATACGGAAATTACATTGGTACCGTCAACTTACAAACAGCTTATCCCGACTTAAGCACTTTTTCCTTTTTCCCACAGATATATTCTAAACATAAATTTAAACTTAATACGAACAAATGAAATTTCGTTAAACTAACGTCATGTTCAATATTGTTGCGGCAAATAAGAAACGAGTATTTTTGACCGATACGAGTACATTTTACCGATACCTACTTGGTATTCAGTAGTAAAGTATCGATACCAAAATTGCTTGGATTATGAGAAAAAATATCGAGTACCTACTTGTAATTATTTACTCGTATCGTTTCATTCCTAGACCCAAAAAATGTACATAACTTACAAAGCATCTATTATAGCTACGGTGACCATTTTTGGGAAAGGAAAATACAGGACAAATACAAAATTATGTTAAAAATGAAAAGAAAAACAGAAAAAATAGTCATATAATATATTTATTATTATTATTACAAAATTAAGTAACAACAAAAACAAGTTTTCTTGACTAGAATAAAAAGTTAAATAAAAATTTTTTTATAATATTATAATTTAAAAAAATAAATTTGGTTTTATAAGCAGTCTTCTTGACTAAGTCTAACAAAAAAAAAAAAAAAAAAAAAAAATAGAAAAAAACTACATAAATGTTAAATTTAGTTATGAAGTTTGATATTTTTCCACAGAATGGATTTTTTTTAAAACATCTGGATTGTTAATTAAAAATCCTTTAAATTCTGAGCAATTCATTTTAAAATTGCATTTTGTAATTAATAATGATTTTAAAGTATTTACTTTTAATTGCGATTTTTCGGTGGCCCAAATATTATTCATTATTGAAAACACTCTCTCGGTAGCAGCATTTGAAGCTGGTAGACATAGACAAAATTCAACAAGTATCAATATATTTTTATATGCAACCACATTTGTCTTAAAGTGATTAAAAATTTCAATCCATCTTTCATCTACTGATATATTTTTTACCCTCCAGTCTTCTATTTTTTCATTATTTGCAAAATTTTTCACGCAGCTCACTTCATCAAATAAGTCTTCATTATTTATTTTTAAATCATTTCTAAATTCATTTAGATAGGATAAAGTTTTTTCAATCTTGTCCCAAGATAACATATTTCGTAACAATATCCAGTCTAAAATTTCTACATCTCTAAAAGCTTTATCCCACTGATTTAGGTAATCAATGCATGTTTGGTAAAAATTTGTTATATGTTCTTTAGTTATTGTTTCATCAAAATCATTACTTTTCTGTAATTCGAGAATAATATTTTTGACGGTAAGGTGTAAAAACAGTTCCTTTTTCCGTTCGACCAATTTAAATTTTAAATCTTTTAAAATAGTTGAAGCCTCAGGCATTGAAATATTTTGTGATTCTACATTAAGAATAGCTTTATGAAATGTTGAAGCTTGGCTATATGCAAAAGATAACCATAATTCAGCACAAGGATTCACAAAAAAATTTCGTAATATTGTCGGACATTTTGGTTGAGACATAAAATATAATTTTAAAGCTTCAAATAGTTTTATGATTCTTTCCAAAGCAGGCATTAAAGTTAACCATCGAGTTTTGCTATGTCCTAGTAAATTTTTATATTCTATTTCAATATCTTCACATATTTCTTTGAAATTTTCAATTCTAACTGTAGTATAAATATAAAAAAAAGAATAAATTTTGACAATAATAACTTCAATATCAATAGGTAAGCATTCTGCTGCAGTTTGTATGCAGTTGTTCAAAATATGTGCAGCGCAATTTACACCTATCAGTTTTTGGCCAATGAAGTTTTGCATTTTGTGAAAGATATTATTTTGACCTTTTCTGGCTGCACCACCAAAATTACAATTTGTGCTGTCTCCACAAAACGCTATCATTTTACTAATTATTTCATTTTTTTCAAGAGTCTCTTGCACATATTTTGAAATAATATCTGAAGTTTCTCCAATAAGGTCTTTAACATCCAAAATCTTAATCTGAATTCCTTTATTCGGCAGAAAGTATCGAATTAATATTGGACAAATTTTAACATTTTTGTGATTCGAACAATCTAAATATATTGTGATACATTGAACGTTTGACAAATCTGCTTTGATTGTATTTAATGACATTGGTGTAAAAATATTGTTAACAATGGATTCACATTTTGTTCTAGCACAAGAATATTTTTCATTGAAACACGATTTGATCAGTTTTGATGTGCAATCGTTAGACCTAAATGAAAAATTGTGCTGAACACTGTGAAATGTCTAAGTACCTTCTACAATAGCCAGGTCCTTTTCTTTATCATTGAATGTATTACTTCTTAAAAAATTCGTTAAAACTTTACTTGATGATTTGGCTAAATCTGCTCTATTATGCTTTTGTGTTTGCAAATGCTGTTTAATATCAGTACGTCCACTATTTGCTATAGAAAAATGTGCCAAGTATTTTTCACATCTCACCTCATTGGAGCTACTTGTTGTTTTAATAAATGGAAATTCGCTTTTTAAGTCATCATTGAAATTACATTTTCTTTTTGTTGGAGCCATATCTCTAATAAAATGAATGCTATTTTAAATGTGAATTTAAATAAATAAATAAATTACTAACCACAAATCATTCACATTGTTATTTTAACAAGTTGACATTGACAATTCAATTTCAAGCTGACAATTCACAATGTTGCCAGATTATAGGAAATTTCCCATATCCCAGTAAACAAATTTTTCACTTTTGGAAATGTAGGGAAAGTATACAGTTGGATTTTTATGAGAATTTTATATTAATGTTCGTGCAATGCATATGCTAAAAAGAGGACATTTGCATATCAAATTAGGAAATAAGGGACATTGTACTGTCCTGTATTTACAAAAAAAATCTCAAGGGACAGCATGTTAAAAAACAGGACTGTCCTGTAAAATACAGGACGGATGGTCACCGTAATTATAGCTGAAGTACAAAAAGCATTTGAATCGCACAACTATTCGACAACTTATATGTTGTTACAAAGTTTTAGAAATAAATTAAAAGCAAAAACTAAGCATCTCGATTATTTGGAACGCGATTATGATTCTGTATTAAATGATTTTAGTTAATTAAAACATAATGTCAAGGAAGCAATATTGCAAAATCTGAAAAATTAATTGTATATACGAGTACTAATACATACATATATCGGCTTTTATTGAAATTTAATTTAGCGCGTAGAAAATAGCGCGTTTTTGCTATAAATATTTCACAATGATGCAACTTAGCGCGTTCTAGCGCGTTTTTAGAAGAGTAGTAGCGCGTTTGGGTTATAAATAGTTGGCAGCGCTGCTCTTGTATGTTGGAATCGTCTATAGTCCTAGTTGCTTGAGAGAAAATATGTGAAGGTGTACAAATTGTTTGCGCAGCAATTATGATTATACTCGTACGCAGTTACTAAACTTAAGATTATTTACTTATGTATATATATTTTTTTTAATACTCATTATCATTCTCTGTCATATGTATACCACAAAAAGCTATCGTATTGAGTTGTATTGAGCAATAATATTATGTTTTTGCAGGTCTCTTTCATACCTTCTGTATGAGCTATATGATTTCTATTAATTAGCAAACACTGCCTTCAAACTGAGTCTGGATGAGTCAATGAAGGGTAAAATCAAAATTTGTTCAGCGATTTTCATTAATTATGGCTTATAATGGGTGTTTTTTATTGAGGTATAGAACTTTAAGTTGACATCACTTTTTTAACTGGCGGCCATTTTGTCAGCTGTTAAGTGATTAGTATTTAGTTTGGTTTGCCATTTTATCATGAACAGGTTGACAAAAGAACAACGCTTGCAAATCGTGCAAATTTATTTCGAAAATAATGGTTCAGTTCGCGAAGTTTACCGCAAGCTCCGTCCATTTTATGGTCGACATAATCGTCCATCAGAGCAATTAATTCGGTTAACCATGGATCGTTTTCGCACTACGTTTACTCTATGTGATAATACGCATCCGCAGAGACGTCGAACAGTGCGCACCGAAGAAACAATTGCCGCTGTAGAGCAAAGTGGTGAAGAGGGCCACCGTGCACAGCAATTGGAGCTTTGTCCATTAACTTTATGGAAGATTTTGCGCAAAGATCTTGGCTTGCGACCTTACAAGATCCAGCTTGTGCAAGAATTAAAGCCGCGAGACCATGCAATGCGTCGTGATTTTGGTGTATGGGCCGAAAATGAGATTGATCTCGATGCTGATTTTCATCGCAAAATTTTGTTCAGTGATGAGGCTCATTTTTGGTTGAATGGCTACGTCATCAAGCAAAATTGCCGCATTTGGAGTGAAGAGAATCCACATGAGACCCTTGAGACGCCATTACATCCACAAAAACTGACTGTTTGGTGTGCTCTATGGGCTGGTGGAGTCATTGGGCCATACTTCTTCCGAAATAATGCTGGAGAGTCAGTTACCGTTAATGGAGACCGGTATAGAGCCATGATAACCGACTATTTTGTTCCCGAATTGGATGGCATGAATGTGGATGAGTTGTGATTCCAACAAGACGGCGCTACATGCCACACAGCGCACGTCACAATCGATTTATTGAAGGAAACATTCGATGAGCGCATAATTTCGCGGAATGGACCTGTCAATTGGCCACCAAGATCGTGTGATTTGACACCATTGGATTATTTTCTTTGGGGATATGTGAAGTCGCTCGTCTACGCCAACAAACCAGAAACGTTAGGGGACTTGGAAGCCAACATTCGTGGCGTTATTGCCAACATACGGCCCCATATGCTCGAAAAAGTGGCCACATGCATCATATTTAAACATTAATGGCATAAAATTATCCTTCCAATAAAGCCAAATTGATGGACATTAAAACGATTTTCTTGTGTTTTATTTCAATTTGAAGCTCTATACCTCTAAAAAAACACCCGTTATTATTTCCAGCATAATTTGCTTTCCTAACAATCACAAAAATGTAAAATATTTGCCATTTAAGCTTTTTATAACGTCTTTTGAAGACAAAATAAAAATTAGACTTTGCATTGAAAATACATATTTTCTTTAGAGGCGAAAGAAATTTTTCGATGCCTCCGAAGGCGTTGAAAATCGATAAAATATTTCACAAAAAAAAAATTTTCAAAAACATTTTCAACATTTGTTACCGTACCACTAATCCCAAATCATTATTTTACTTATTCAGTAAAATATTTGTTTTATTAAAAATACATTAAGATTGATTATTTTGGGGCTTAGCTGGATGTATCCTATGCGCATTTCACTAAATGCAGATAATCAGGGAACCTTTACCCAAACATTTCTTAGAACAACTAGAGATATTATTTAGGTTAAACATTCAAATAATATCAAAGTTGAAACAAGAACTCAATAATCAACATGTTTTTTTTTTATTTTCTTATTTTACCAAACAATTTTTTTAATTCATAAGTTACATTTGTTATTACCCGACTGCGCGACGAAAGGAAGGGTATTGTGTTTATCAACCCATGTATTTATGTACAATGTACATATGTATGTATGAATGTACGCACTTGTATGTATGTTTGTTCTTTTGTGGCACTATATAAACCCAAATGCCTGGACAGATTTTGGTGATTCTTACATCAATCGATTTGTCTTAATGCTGGGAGTGAATTTTTAAGTTTGGCGGAAAAAAAACGAAAAAAATTAAACATCGGCGAACTTTATCAAATCATCTTTAAGTCTCTCTGATAATTTTTCATTTCGAATGACCATTTAGGATATTTAACGGTCCAAAATTGGTCGCGGTCGGATTTTTTGATTTTTTTAATTACCATTTGTTTTACAATATTTTTTTGTTACTAACATAGTTAGTAACGCTTTTCAAAATAATTAAAAATATTTAAAATCGTTTCAGTGTTATTTAAGAGTTATGAGCTTCGTAAAGTTTTCACAATCCAAGGTCATCAACTTTTACACCCTGTACTTCAGATTTTATTATAACAGGATGTCCCAACTTTAAACCGTTAAATATCCTGAATGGTCATTCGAAATGAAAGGCCATAAGGAAAACCTAAACTTGATTTTAAAATATCTGTGGCATAACACCCATTTTGATATAGTTCGCCGACTTTTTATTATTTTCATATATAAAAAATGTCGTCTGTTGGCCGCCATATTGAATTTTGATAACTAACTATAATATCTTTAGCGAGCCTCCCGCGACAAATCGATTGACGTAAGAATCATTAAAATCGGTCCACGCATTCGGTTTATATTAAAGTCCTGCACACGATAATTTATAAGACCTTTCAAGATATGAGAGTTTTCAAATGATTTACTACAGCGAAATATTCTAAAACAAACGCTAAACAACACTGTTGGCAAGACATTTGTTTCAGTTGTTTGTATTGCCAACAGTGTTCTTTAGCGTTTGTTTTAGAATATTTCGCTGTAGTAAAGCATTGGAAAAATCTTTCATATCTTGAAAGGTCTTATAAATGGTCTTGTGCATGAGTCTAGTTTATATAGTGTCGCAAAGAAACATACATCCATAGACTGATAAACACCATATCATTCTTTGCGTTGCGCAGTCGGGTAAAAAGAATATGTCTTCTTTTGCCTTTTTGGTTTCATCATCGTTGTGCATTTGCACCACTTTTTTTGGCTTCGGAAACACTGTGCGATGAGTCAGTGGCCAGGTATTGAACTTGGTCTCTGGAAGGCCGTCAGTTGATACTCGTTTTAACTTTTGTCATTGTGACAAATTAACGAATTTCTGATAGATTTTTGGCTATTTGATGATTGGAAGCAATTTTATGCATTTTTTTTGTGCAAGTGTGAGGCAAAACCAAAATACCATGCCCCGCTATTATGGTTGTTTAAAGTTGAACAAAATTCAAACAGAAGCTCAAAAATTGCTCTAGATCGAAGCAAGAACTATAAAGAAAATGTCCGGCTTTAAAAAGAAAAAAAAAATAGATATGTGGCACTCCTACGACTAGAATATCAAAGAACTATGAATCTTCATGAATGCTTCAGCACTATGACAACTAGAACGATTATTGTTTTTCACAATAAAAAAAAATATAATAATATATAATAAACAGGGAAACCGCAAATATGCAATTGCATGTTTTTTCTTGTACGACGTACTAATGCGGGGACAAGATATTTATCCGTTTTAGAACAATTGTTTATCTAATTTTTCGACCTTTTTTATATGTTCAATGAAACTATTTTTTAAGCTTTAGGTCAGTAAATTTTATATATTTTTAGTTTTATATCGATATTATTATTTTCCTTTTTCTCTATAAATTAAAGATATCTTATATTCTTAAAAGAAATAGATTAGTATAAGAAATCAGAAAAATTAAAAAGTTTGATTTCAGGGTTGGAAAATCCACAATTTTTGTGATATAAAAAATTAGCTACCGAAAACTAATTTTTTTTATAAAATAAACTTATTTTATAATTCAGTATTTCAAAATAAAAAAAATTAAAACGACGTTTCCAGGGTTGGAAAATCTTATTTTTTATACAAAAGTAACTTACTAAAACAAATTTTTTCTTTTTTACTATAAATTAAACATATCTTATATTCTTAAAAAAAAGATGGTGTAAGAAATAAAAAAAAAAACAAATAGGAGGATTCTTTGTGATATAAAAAATTAACTACCGAAAACTAATTTTTATCTATTTTTATTAAATAAAATTATTGTATGCTTGATAATGAATAAAATTGGTATTTCAAATAAAAAAAAAACAATGAAAAAAATTAAAAAGACGATTCCAGGGTTGGAAAACTTTAACTTTTTCTACAAAAGTAAGTTACTAAAACAAATTTTTCCTTTTTTTCTATAAATTAAACATTTCTTAAATTCTTAAAAGAAAGAGATTGGTGTAAGAAATCAGAAAAATCAAAAAAGATGAATTCAGGGTTGGGACACTTACACTTTTTTGATATATAAAAGTAACTAAGTCTAATTAATTTTTATCTTTTCCTTTATAAATTATATATATTTTACGTTTTGGAAAGAAAAGTTTGGTATAGAAAATTATAAAAATAAAAGCCACAGCTCCAGAGCTGGAAACTATGATTTTTTTTTCTAGACATTAAAGTAACTAATTAAAACATTTTTTTTTGAATTTCCTTTTTTCACTTAACACACTTTCTTTATTTTTTTAAGAACTACTAGATTGGTATAAGTAATCAGAAAAATCTAAAATTATGATTCTAGGGTTTGAAAATTATTATTTTTTTCTTTGTACGTAAAAGTAAGTATGTGCTTGAGTATGTATCTCTATACTACATAAACGCACTTTGGTAAAGGGTATATAAGATTCGGCACAGCCGAATATAGCACTCTTACTTGTTATTTTTATTTTTCACCATCTAAATCTTATTTCCAATTTTCCACGTGTATATAAATTTTTCTTATATTTATTATGGACGTTATTATGGACGCTAGTTTGAATAAAAATTCGGTTTGCTAATTGTGACGGACTCTGCTCCGAATACTTAGATGTGGCAGGCAACGAGTTTTATTTGAAAAACTAAGTCAATACTTTGTTGTTTATTGAATAAAAATTTTAAATAAAAATCTTGTCTTATTTATCCAAAATACAGTTACAAAGTTTTAATTCTGATATCGTGATCTCTTTTG
The DNA here is from genome assembly GCA_949987645.1 of Tachina grossa. Taxonomy (NCBI): domain Eukaryota; kingdom Metazoa; phylum Arthropoda; class Insecta; order Diptera; family Tachinidae; genus Tachina; species Tachina grossa. The sequence continues at coordinate 169,033,877 of OX465274.1, read as the reverse complement.
AAATCGAAGTTACATTTTCACGAGTATCCAAAAAAAAAAAATAATTTATATTATTTGGCAATTTTGTTTTAACGTGCGCTTCAAACCCAAATTATTCTTTGTTAATTTAGTTATTGTTTTCTTTCCTTCGTTTATTTTATTTTTAGACAACGCTGAACCACTAGCAAATAAATTTCAAGTTAAAATAAACTTCTGACAATATGTCGAATGGTAAATTTCTTGCTTATTTTATATGAAAATATTGTTGAATTTTTGAATTAAAAATATATTTTCATTTATTTATTTTATTTTTAGAGCATATTTTTGAGTTTTTTGTGCATATTTTAAGTTTTTAGTGCATATTGAATGCGCATAAAACACTTTGTTTTAGAGCATATTTCTGGTTTCCCTGATAATAAATAATAATAATAATTGAGGGTGGCGTTGGATGAAATAGTTAGCGCGCTGACTAGAAAACCAAAGATCCTGGGTTCAATCCCTGTATCCTACAGTCATTAAATAACAACACCACGAATTTTTTTTTTTTTTTTGATGTGCATTAGTGTCCCTTTGTATCAGTTGTTTTATGAAAGTTCAAGTGATGAAGGTATAGACACTGGTCACTGAACTATACCTACTTCAGCAGATGCTAATCTGCTTCGTCGGTATTGTGTAGCAGAATCATCGGCGATGTGAAATAATCAATAAAATGGCTACTAAACACAGCTTCAAAAATTTAATACGCCTCATTTGACGCCAGAAGGCGCTGCAACACTGCATGTTTAAAAAAAAGCGTGCAAAAAGCAGAGTTGTAAGAGAATGAAGCTTTCTTCTATCTCTTCCTTCAACACATTTCTTCTATCACTATCCCTTTCCTAAAGAAGTGTTACCGTCTCTAGTAATAGTATTAATTGCGTGAGTGTTACTTCTGTTTAAAAAAAAAGCACTAGTTTTTTATTCTGCCATAACAAAAGTAAGTTATATGGTCAATATTTTTCGATGCCTAAAAAAATGTTTTAAGTCTCATGCTTATGGTAGACCCAGTAATTTTAGAAAAGTCAGAGAGTTGATTTGTATGTACATAAGATACGTTTCGTTATATTTTCATTATTTATTAAGCCAATCTATTAATTTAGCTTATTATATTATTATTATTTGAAGTAGTTATACACTCTTTGTCGAGACATACTGCATCGTCGCAACATTCGCTTTCATTTTCACAGGATTGTCCTATATTCTTACAAGACGAGTCCTTTATATGAGAAATAAATTAATTAAAAGAGAAAAATTAAGTATTACTGCAACAAATGATAAGAAATAAAAAAGCTTACCTCGTTAGCTGCAGATTGTAGAACCAAAGCTGCTGAAAATTTTCATATTGGAGTCTTCAAAAGTTAAGGTAGAATCAGTAAAATCGTATCGTGATGTTGCGTGTCAGCTGACAAAAACCGTACCATATAATTACAATGCATGTTACTAGTTATAAAATATGTGGTGGTAGCACTGCTGACGTAGGAATCTGCAGAAAACAGATTTTTCTGTAGCGAATGTCAAAAACGCCGCATTTAATGCCAGACAAAAAAAAGTGCTGTGCAAACTGTTACATTTTCTATAACTTGTGCATAAAGTTGAACGATACGGCAAGCTGTAAAGTAGAATGATACGATTTTACTAATTCTACCTTTACAGCAAATAGCGTATGTAAATAAGTACAATCGAGAGATAATAGCTGAATGAGTTTCAACCGTTATCCAGGTGCACATTTATACCCGAAATAATGCACACATATACATATACACCTACACATGCTTAATTATGTACATATCCATGGATGTATGTTGATAACTACCCTCTAGTCAGCCTAGAACAGTAATCCGCTAGCCATAGCACAGTTGTGCGGATGAAAATCACATACATGCTTATGCTCTTTCATTTAGTCGGCACTGAGCAAGCGACGAATTAAGTTGTGCATGCATGTATTAATTTTTTCCTGGTTTTGTGTTTAGTTTTTTTTGAGCACACGGAACGAAATTAAAGTTCAAATATAATAAATTTCTACAGACAAAAAATTGATAATGTAATTATGGAAGCTGGGAAATATTTCGTGATTAAAAAAACTTTTGGCAATATGCAATCCATTTTATGTTTGGAATATTTAAAAATAATAGGGAAAATATTTTAATTAAAAAGGCATTTTAATAGTATCAACAGAGCTGTGAATAAATTTAATTTTGAATTTATACACTAAATTGTTGAATGGTTATTAAATGTTTACTTTTTATTTAAGTTCTTAGTAAATTGTTTATTTACAACACAAAATTCAAACAACTAATAACCACATCATGTAGTTTATATTACAAAACTTTTCTTCAAGTGCAAGTTTATTTTACTCTCATCTTTCTCACCAATACAAACATATTTTATTTTGCCGGACACTGGCCTAGAACCATATGTCTCTATGTCAATACTCTTTCTCCAGCGACAATTTCACTAGTTAAAATGTCGACAACTTTCCTTTTATGCAAGAGTAGAGATACGTTAGAGACAACAGTTGTAGTGTATTTCTATTGATATTGTCAATGAACGCGTCAATAGTTTGTTTTTCTTTTTTATTATGCTATGCAATAATACTAAATAAATGTATGTAGACGAGCGTCACTAAAACCTACTAGTGAATCTTTGGTTCAAATGTCTCAATATCGTCATAAAAAATTACCTTCTGAATAGTGCTAAAGTCTACTGGTAGATTTTCAATGACAACCCTATGTTATATGTCAATAGGCGATTACATTGGCTGGGGTACACCTAGTCAGCAGCACTATTGACAATGTCATTAGAAAATCAATATAATTTTACTATTGACAACGAGCGAGGAAATATCGATACTGTAGACTGGAGCCCCTAAAATTTACTAATGAATCTTTGGTGCCAATGTCTCCATGTGGTCCCAAAAGAACTACTTAGTCAGTAGTGCTACAGTCTAGTGGTGGATTTTCAATGACAAGCTAATGTTAAATGTCAATAGGCGATTACATTGGCTGGGGTACACCTGGTCAGTAGTACTACTGACAACGTCACTAGTAAGTCACCATAATTTCACTATTCGCACTTTCTGCAGGGTATGTACCAGTTATTTGCACTTGTACATATGTACATATGTATGTATGTAAGTATATGTACATGTGTGTATGAATATTGTTTATAGAATATTCAAATTTATTTTTTTTTTAAATATATATGTTGTATGTACATAGTATGTGTCTACATATCACCACCTAAAATGCGTTTAATAAAAAACGCGCTAAATTAGCGCCTTTTGAATGAAGTCAATAACATCATTTCAATTCCATATTTTTTTTACTTTTTTTTTGTATAAATTTAACAATGTTTGTATAATTTAACAAAATCTGAGACATTTTTAGAATTTAATTGAACTGAAGTGAGTTTTAATCAGAAATAATTTCTTAATCAGGCTTAAGTTCAGTAATTTCAATTCTTATTGAATGAAATATTTTTTTATTTATTAATGTTAGTTTCTAAAGAAGAGAAGAAAAATTAAACTAGGCTTTTTATTAGCTGAGGGAAATACAAAAATAACAAAAATCTAATAAAATTGTTTAAATTGACATGGGTATTAGAATTAAGATCGAATTTTAATACTGTAAATGGCAAATATTTTGAAATTTTACAACTATAAATATGAACTCGTACTTGTGATCAAAAAAAGTTATATAACTTATTAAGCATCTATTGTAGCTCAAGTGCAAAAAACATTTAAATCGCAAAACTATTCGAGTATATATATGTATATATAAGTTTGTTACAAAGTTTGACAAATAAAACTAAAATAAAAACTAAGGATTTCGATTCTGTATTAAATGATGTTTAGTTATTTGGGATATAATTTCGAAGAAATAATATTATAAGATCTGAAAGAGTTACTAAAACATCAATTTTATTTACTAATACATACATACATACATCGATTTTTATTAAAATTTAATTTAGCGCGTAAGAAAATAGCGCGTTTTTGCTATAAATAGCTGACAATGTGGTAAATTAGTGCGTTATAGCGCGTTTTGAAAATAAGAATAGCGCGTTTTGGTTATAAATACTTGCCATCGCTGGTCTAGCCTACCTACATACATATGTACATATGTATATAGCGTAATAATTGTGCTCTTCCATGTTAAACTAAGACTGACCATTAATCTTCTCAAGGATGTGTATGTATGTTTGCTTGAATCTAATTTATTGGACCCACCCGACATACATATTTCCAACAGAACGCTTTTAAAACTTCATTAAATACGTCTTAGAGCAATTTTTTCAAAAACAAAAAAAAATATTTTATCTATGTATCTCATACTGATTCCAAGGCTTCTAATTCTAATTAAATTCTAATCCATTTAGAAACTACTGTTAAATAACTAACGGTGCTCTGTTATGTGATCAACATGCTCTGTTAGGTTTAAATCTCTGCTACTCGTAGTTAAATTCGAATTTATCTTTACACCCATGTAATTAGTTTCTTTGTACGCTTTCTGCCGGCGAAATTAAGTTTTCACTTCTCACTTGATTTTTTCTACAACAAAGTTTGCATTACTGACTGAGTAGACTATCAAAACTTTTTAAAGAATAGAATAGAAAAATAACTTTTGTGGTAGTAGTGAAAAAATTTTGTTTTTTAACCTTGGCGAAGCTGAAGCAAATATGCTAACAAGAATTTTATAAACTACGCAGTAATAATTAATTATTAAAAAGAATGTCGGTTCTTGTTTTTCAAAACAACAGAACACTAAAAATATTGATTAATCAAAAAATTGTTTAAATGAATTAAAATGCCAGAAATACTTGGCAACTCTCATACTTTTTTTTTAACTGGCATTTCAGTATTTTCTGACAAAAATCGATTATTCACGACCGTACATAATCGATTTTCGCTAAAAAACGAAGTCAAAAAATATGTTGTTTAAGCTATGTACAGACGATTGGCAGATATTACAATATTGTCAGATCTGGCAATGTGCTGACAATGTACTAGCAATCAAAAATTGCCAGCACAAGGTACATTGTTAGTTCACACAGTTGTATCAAATTTGTCGGAAAATCTTGCAATCTATTGCCATACGGTTGTATGACAATAAATTCATCTGACAAAATCGTCAGTCGAAAAATTGTTAGTTCACACGGTTGTCATATGCAAAAATTGTCAGTTATTTTGTTATGCATTTTTAAGAAATTATTTAATATCAACCTTTTGTGATTGTGTTAGAAATAAAAAGTGAAAATATAAATTATTATGGATCGTAAAGAAACAATTGCAATGATTTTGTCGGAATATAATGCATTATATTTTCTTTTTAAATAAAGCGTGTGCAGTGTTGCCCATATAACGAATTCTCAATGTCGCCAACCTCGCCCATTTTTTCAACTTTCAAATTTTCTAATTACAAGAACCAAACATGTTTTATAGGTTTCGCAGCAATCAAATGAGTAGAATATTATAAAATTAAGTTAAAAAACAACTAATTATTATAAAATTAAGTTTAAAAAATTTCGGGCGTGTTTCTGCCCACAGATTTAAATATACCCTCTCAGACAAAATTTTTAGAATCGGTTTAAAATGTACCGAGTTATGTACTTCATACCCCTGCCCCCAAAAAAATAAAGACGAATGGTTAAACTCCTCCTTTTTTTTAAGTCGGTTAAAAAGAAAAGCAAAATCGTCTTTTTTCCCAAAATGAACTTGAAATAACCCTGCGTTTACACATGCAAGTGTCTTGCATGCAAGCTCTGTGTACGTATTATCAACGAAAATTTCGCACAAATGCCCGACTGTCTTGCAACTTGCATGTTTGCCTTTTAGTGCAGAGTTGTCCATAACATAAAAAATTTTAATTTTAAGGGAACCATATAGTGTTGAACTTTATTCGTATTTTTTCAATGTTATTTATGTCTAAAAAATTAATAAACTGCCCGATTTGTGAATATTTAAGAAAAAAAAATTATTAAATTAGCTTTTAAATGTATTTAAAATGAGTAAAAACTCATATAACATTACACTGAAATCCAGTTAATTTGTGCTAAACTATTAATAGGGCAACACTGTTAGCTAACTTTCCATTTACTTGCTACAAGTTCAACAAGTCACTGTCTTGTAAAATTCCTTGGCAGTTGAGTTGGAAGTAGACTGCAAGTGCCGAAAGTGTAGATGTGTTAGTAAAAGAGTTTGAGTGTATTGAGTTTTTCGAACTTGCACTTGCACGTGTAAACCCTAGGTAAGGTATTTAGCCAAATTAAATAATTTTACTTAAAGTTTTGACAATAATATTTTGTTAAAATAATGGACAAAGTCTTATATGTTTCGCATTTATTTAAAATAAAATCCTTTCAACTAATGTAATTAGTTAACAACACAATGGGACTGAACGTAAAAAGTGACAACAAATATGTACATTCCTTAAAGAAAAGAAAAAACATCCACATTTTGGCTAAACGAAAAACTTTTTAATATACTTTAAATGAGATTTCTTCATCACATGTTTATTTTAACGACTTTTCCACTCTCACATAAGTAAATAAAAGTTTTTGTTATGCAAAAAAAAAAAAGAAAAAATATCAAGAAAAAATTAAACGAAACAAGAAAGAATCAAACTGTTTTTTTTCTTCATCTACTTACGCAAAAAAGAGATGTCAACACAAGTTAAACTTATTAAACTACTTGTATGATTATAGTTGAAAGTTTGAACAAAAAAACTCTTTCAAAAAAATAAAAGAACTGAAGAAGTAAAGAAGTTGTTTACATATGCAACGAATCTTAGGCACCCAACAATGTTAAAGCAAGAGGAAATTTATGTGATGAATTTCCCAAGGCTTGTATAGTTATAGAGACTTTCATTAAGCAAGCAAGCAAGGCAACACGGCAGTAGCAGGTTGTCCAATTAAACTAATGCATTAAACACATTCACCACAGTCAGCTGCCGACTACAAAATTTTAAAAATGGAATACACATGTTTATATGGGAATGAGGCAACAGGCTGCAGGTTACTTTTCGTGCTAGATTTGTCGTTGTAGTCAAATTAAACTAATTTCTATTTTTGATCGCTACAAAACAAAAACAGTGTTAACAATATAACAAAATATGTAATATGTAAAAGCAGAAACAGTGTTAACAACATAGCGAAATATGTATGTAAATCAAATTATTGCCAAGAAATATTTTTTTTTTGTAAAATAAAAAAGAAAGTTACAAAATTTTAGTGACAAGAACAATAATTCGCGAAAATTTGCAAAATTTTATATAAGCCCATTTTTGTTGCCGATTTTTAATTAATATTATGGCTTATATAAAATTTTGCAACTTTTCGCAAATTATCGTATAATGGGTGTTTTTTTTATTGAGGTATAGAACTTTAAGTTGGCATCACTTTTTTAACTGGCGGCCATTTTGTCAGCTGTCAAGTGATTAATATTTAGTTTGGTTTGCCATTTTATCATGAACAGGTTGACAAAAGAACAACGCTTGCAAATCGTGCAAATTTATTTCGAAAATAATGGTTCAGTTCGCGAAGTTTACCGCAAGCTCCGTCCATTTTATGGTCGACATAATCGTCCATCAGAGCAATTAATTCGGTTAACCATGGATCGTTTTCGCACTACGTTTACTCTATGTGATAATACGCATCCGCAGAGACGTCGAACAGTGCGCACCGAAGAAACAATTGCCGCTGTAGAGCAAAGTGTTGAAGAGGACCCGAATGAATCGATTCGCCACCGTGCACAGCAATTGGAGCTTTGTCCATCAACTTTATGGAAGATTTTGCGCACCTTACAAGATCCAGCTTGTGCAAGAATTAAAGCCGCGAGACCATGCAATGCGTCGTGATTTTGGTTTATGGGCCGAAAATGAGATTGATCTCGATGCTGATTTTCATCGCAAAATTTTGTTCAGTGATGAGGCTAATTTTTGGTTGAATGGCTACGTCAACAAGCAAAATTGCCGCATTTGGAGTGAAGAGAATCCACATGAGACCCTTGAGACGCCATTACATCCACAAAAACTGACTGTTTGGTGTGCTCTATGGGCTGGTGGAGTCATTGGGCCATACTTCTTCCGAAATAATGCTGGAGAGTCAGTTACCGTTAATGGAAACCGTTATAGAGCCATGATAACCGACTACTTTGTTCCCGAATTGGATGGCATGAATGTGGATGAGTTGTGGTTCCAACAAGACGGCGCTACATGCCACACAGCGCACGTCACAATCGATTTATTGAAGGAAACATTCGATGAGCGCATAATTTCGCGGAATGGACCTGTCAATTGGCCACCAAGATCGTGTGATTTGACACCATTGGATTATTTTCTTTGGGGATATGTGAAGTCGCTCGTCTACGCCAACAAACCAGAAACGTTAGGGGACTTGGAAGCCAACATTCGTGGCGTTATTGCCAACATACGGCCCCATATGCTCGAAAAAGTGATTGAAAATTGGACCTGTAGAATTGGCTTTATTCGAGCCAGCCGCGGCGGCCACATGCCCAAAGTCATATTTAAACATTAATGGCATAAAATTATCCTTCCAATAAAGCCAAATTGATGGACATTAAAACGATTTTCTTGTGTTTTATTACAATTCGAAGTTCCTTACCTCTAAAAAAAACACCCGTTATATATAAGCAAAGTTTTGAAAAAAAGAGAAAAATCGCAATTAGCGAAAAATAGGTAAATGTATTGAAGAATTGACTAAACCTGTAAATACTAAAATTCGCAAAAAAATATGAAGAAATTAACTTATTTGTTTTTATATATTTGAATAAACTATTATATGTTTATAAATGTGAAATATTTGAAACCGGTAACACTGAAATATATAAGGGGTGATTGTTTAGCAAATTACTTTTTGGCAACACTGTGTTTGGCAACTCAGCTGTTTTCTTGTATCATTTCACTGTTAAACATGTTCAGTTTTGACGTGCGCCAAGATAGCGTCGACGAAATAGCGTCGATTTTGGGAATTTAAAAACCGGGAAAAAATTGGGGAAATTTTGAGGGTATCTTTAAAAATCTAGCAACGATTTTAGGAATTAAAAGGGGGAAACAAAACAAAAACCGTGGATGAATTTTCCCAGGAGCACTATTGGACTCCCATGCCAAAACGTTATATATTCATAAAGTGGACACTTTGGTGAACAAAATGAGACAACCGTGCAAAAATTCTGCTCCCACGTTTTTGAGAAAATCGACTTAATCGAAAATGGCCACGGTGTTTCCCCCTTTTAATTCCTAAAATCGTTGCTAGATTTTTAAAGATACCCTCAAAATTTCCCCAATTTTTTCCCGGTTTTTAAATTCCCAAAATCGACGCTATTTCGTCGACGCTATCTTGGCGCACGTTCAGTTTTGTCTATCATTTAACAAATGAAAAACGCTTGCAGATTATTGGACTTTTTACTATCAAAATTCATGCCGGGTTCAGAAAGTGCAGCCGTGCTTTTCTTCCATTTTATAGTCAGTTTGTGCGACCTTCTGAATTTTGTGACTAAATTTCGCACCAAAAAAATTACATTATTGAACATTAAACCACCAAAACGCATACGTAGAGTGTGGATAGAGGAAAAAAAATATAGCAGATGTATCCGCCAGTGTTATTGATGGAGGTGAGTTATCGATTCGGTGCCAGCAATTGGGCCTCTGATAGTCCTGATTCAAACACATCAGCTTTAGCTGATCAGTTTTTGTTCAATTTTCTTTTGAACTTGCATTTATGTTCATACACACCGTCAAGTTTGTTTAATGAAGTCTCATCAATTTGTGTTGTAGTAGAGTATTACGAATGACAAAACAAAAGGAAAAAGCAAACTTGACTGGTACGGTCAAGTCTGTACCCCTTTCCATTCTCTTTTCCTCTCTCTTCTAAAAACTCAAGACTTGACGACTCACACCTAACGTGCGTGAATCAGGACTTATTTCTTTTTTGTTGCCCACTTTGCTGTTGCTGGACTTGGCTGACATGTGGTGTCAGAAAGACAGTGCCACATGACACACTCCACACGCAACAATTGCCCAATTTAGAGGCGAGTTCGGCGAACACTTTATTTCATGTTTATAGGGACAAGATAGACTGAAAGACAACTTTGAACAATTTATTCGTGAGATATCGGCGATATGATGGCGAAATTACTCCAAAATTGGACCCACCATGAAATCATAATTTCTCTAAATTTTGTAGGTTTTTTTATACATCAAATCCGAAAGCTCTTAACAAATCAGCCAATATTTATAATTCAATATCAGTTTATTATGATGCTGCTGCCGTTTTTAAAATAATTACATAAGTAGCTGGCTACAAGGCGACAAATCGTCATGTGAAAATAATAGTTTATAGTGGCGTATTGGACACTTAAGTTCTCACATGACGAAACGTAGGTAGCGGCATTTGAAGTCGTGTGTTCGTGCAGTCTGCTGTGGTGAATGTGTTCAATGCATTACACTTGAAATGAAAGAATAAATAATGGCTGTATGATTGAACAAATTGAAAAAATTTTGATTGTGTGTATGAGTATATCACTAAACATTTTTTTTAAATAATGGTAGCCATACATACGCCTGTAAATAACAATATTTTGAGAATCATTAAATATTCATCCGTATTGCGTATGTCACGTCGAATATTCGACTACGAGAATTTCTAAATAATTCGACGTGACATACGCAATACAGGTGATTGTCTACTAGATTTTAAGTAGTATTTTTTTTTGCAAAATCTAGTCGCGAAATAGATTTTATTTTGTAAAAGAAATCTACTAGATTTTGTCTGAAACCTCGTTTTCTTAGTAGTGCAGTGCTGCAGCGCCTCTGGTGTCAATGAGGCATATTAAAACTTTTGGAGTTGTGTTTAGTAGCCATTTTCATCGGTTATTTTACATCGCCCATAATTCTGCTACACAGGAGGCCGATGCAGGAGGGCGCTCTGATTTGACATTACCGTTGAGGCCGGTATAGTTCAGTGACCAGTGACTATACCCTATAAGAACTTAAACTTAAAAAAATTAACTGTTCCTCTAATTGGAGTGTTACAGCAATGGGTGTTTGCTCGAATCCAGCTCGCACTGTTTAAGCAAATATCCTTTTAACACGGCGAGTTTGATAAAGTCACTACGTTAGGACATTTACAATTTTACGCAAATTATAATTACAAATAAATAGTAGGGGATGCAACAAAACAAAAACGGCTAACTTAAATATACTCTAAACTGAAACTACAACAAGTTTTAATAAAAAAAAAAAACAGTGCTAAAACTTTGTTTAAAACGTTTTACATATCGCGATTTCAAACTTTTTGTTCCTGTCGATAACAACTAGAACCGAAACAACAACAACAACAACAATAGCAACTAAAGCAACAGAACGATGTGTGACACGAAATGCAAACATCAATTTTTAACAAAAGCCAGAAAAAAAGTTGCTTAAAGTTTTTTTTTTGCGTTTATGAACAAAAAAAAACAAAAAAAAAAAAAAAACTTTATAAGCATCATTCCTCTAAAAGCAACGCATTATCATGCAACACAAACTGCTACGCATTCACCAGCTCATACACACAAACACTCTAAGCTGAAACACTCCTCCCACCATCAGACGATACGATACTCGTGTACATAATTCCATATTTTTCTTCTAACTTCAGAAATATTATGTTAATTTGACAGGAGTTATGTGGAAAATTTTAACTATCTCTTTTGTTATCACTTCCTTGTCATTGTTAGTGGCTGAAATTGCGTATAATGCAAGAGCGTAAGGAAGCATGTGCATATTTAGGGTTCCGTTTTCACTAAAGGTGAAAAGGTACCCTATTGTTTTCGCATACGATGTCCATCTATCTGTCTGGCTATCAGAGCTGTAAAAGATTGCAATCAATTTAATTGCAATCACTTGATTTCATGTCACTGATTTCTAATTTTCTGATTGCAATCAAAACCGTAAATTGATTTCATGATTTAAATTTGAAATCATGAAATCAATTTACGATTTTGATTGCAATCAGTTTTTTTGAAATTAATTTATATATCAATTGATTTCAATCAAATTTTATTGCAATCGATTTGATTGCAATTAATTTGATTGCAATTAAAATTTAATTGCAATCAAAATCAAATCAGAATCAAAATAATCGTTCTCTTCAAACGAAACTCCTTCTTCTAGAAATAAATCTGATTCTGATAATTTTGAATTGCCAATAATGGTAACTTTTGTTTGGAAAATGTTTTAAAATTACTGAACATAATTTTTAACTGCAATCCGATAAGTTTTAAATATTTTCCACATTGTTTTTTTTAATGTTATGTTAGTTATCACTTTTCCCAATAAAAGCACGAAATTAATATTTTTATTTTCACTTTTCCGCTAAGATTTGCATTAGAATTTGTTGGTTTCCTGCATTTTCAGGACACAAAGGTGAAAACCGCAAGCTTAAACTCAACCTCTCTAAGCACTCTACAATATTTTATTGAATGCTACCCCTTTAGATTTTATTTCAGACAAATTGATTGAAATCCTATGATTTCAACAAAAATTTGATTGCAATCAAATTGAATGCAATTAAATTGATTGCAATCAATGATTTCTAAAAAAATGATTTCAAAATGATTGCAATCACGAAAGATTGCAATCTTGTAATGATTTCATTTTGAAATTTGAAATCATTTTGAAATCAAAAGAATGAAATTAGTATGGCTGAAATCATTTTGATCACAATTGATTGCAATTTCTTACAGCTCTGCTGGCTATTGGACACAGACTGTTTTCTGGAAAACCATAACCACGATACGGAGCTAAACTTTTCACAGAATATGTAAAAGTTTGACCGCTACAACTACAAATATGTAATGCCTTTAAATTAAAGGGTGTTCACATAAATATATGTATATACGCTTGAAATTTTCAATCTTACTGTATTTTTATGCATGGAAACGTAAGAAATAAGCTCTGGAATTTTTTTAAAAACGATAAAATAAATAAACCCAAAAATGAAAAAAATGGCGAAACAAAAATCATCAAGATAAAAACAGCTTAAATGAAAAATATCACCAAAGATAAAATACATCTCTTAAATGCAAAAAAAAAAAATCGTAAAAAGCGACATAATAAAAAGAAAAACGTTGAAACTTAAATTTAAACCAAAAAACATAGACAAAAACCTCCCAAAGCGATAAAAAGCGCCAAAACTTTTAAAATCGCTAAAATTAACAAATCGCCCAAAACCGAACAAAATCGACAAAATAAAAAACGCTAAAACTTAAAACGTCAGAAGCAAAAAATTTAAATAATAATAAAATTAATAAAAATCGCCAAAATGGAAAAAAATCACCAAAAGTAAAATACTTGATTTATATGCAAAAAAAAAAAATCACCAAAAGTAAAAAGTTAGCCAAAAAAACTAAAAGATCGCCAACGAAAAAAGCGCCAAAATAAAAGAAAAAAAATCGCTGAACTTAAATTTTATCGAAAAACACTTTCCGAAAATCGAACAAAGTCGCCAAAACTAAATAAAAGCACCAAAACAAAAAAAAAAACGCTTAAAATAAAAGTAAAAATCTCAAAATTAAAAAATGTTGAAATGTAAAATCAACAAAACGCAATAAGCACTTAAATAAAAAATATCATCAAAAGTAAAATAAATTTCTTAAATGCAAAAAAAACAGCGAAAGCAAAAAGGTCGCCAAAATAGAATTAAGCGCCATAATAAAGAGAAAAACGTTGAAACTTAAATTTAACCGAAAAACATAGACGAAAACCTGACAAAGTCGCCAAAACGATAAAAAGCGCCAAAACTTAAAAAAATCGCTAAAATTAATAAACCGAACAAAACCGCACAAAATTGACAAAATAAAAAACGCTAAAACTTAAAACGTCAGAAGCAAAAAATTTGAAAACTAAAAGAATGCCGAAACTAAAAATCGCCAAAATGGAAAAAAAGCACTTAAATGAAAAATATCACCAAAAGTAAAATACACGATTTATATGCAAAAAAAAAATCACCAAAAGTAAAAAGTTAGCCAAAAAATTAAAAGATCGCCAAAGAAAGAAGTGCCAGAATAAAAGAAAAAAAATCTCTGAACTTAAATTTTATCGAAAAACACTTTCCGAAAATCGAACAAAGTCGCAAAAACTTAAAAAAGCACCAAAGCTAAAAAAACGCTTAAAATAAAATATTGCCATTAACTGGAAAAAATCGACGAACGGAAAACGAAACACGCTAAAAGTAAAAAATCTCAAAATTAAAAAAATGCCGAAACGTAAAATCGACAAAATGCAAAAAGCACTTAAATATAAGATATCACCAAAAAAACAAAAATAAATAACTGAAATGCAAAAAAAAACAGCAAAAGTAAAAAGGTAGCCTAAAAGATCACCAAAACGGAAAAAAGCGCTAAAATGAAAAAAAACGCTGAAACTTAAATTTCACTGAAAAACATCGGCGAAAACCTAACAAAGTCAACAAAACGATAAAAATCGCTAAAACTAAAAAAAAAATCGCTAAGATTAAAAAATGACCAAAAATCGAAAAAATTGGCGAACGGTAAAGACCGCTAAAACTAAAAACGTTAAAAGTAAAAAATCCCAAAATTAAAAAGATGCCAGAACGAAAAATCGCCAAAATAAAAAATGTAAAATGTATTAAAAAAAATCTCAACATCAGATAAGATATTCCATTATATATTAGCTACTACATGCTACTGAATGAGTTCGATCCAAGTTTGATTTTGACACAATATGTTCAAACCTATGATCAGATCCATATAACTTAAATGCGTGCGATCATCGTTTTGTGCCAAAAACTAACAAGCGAACGATTTCTACCCAATTATAATTTGTTTTTCTCCAAAATATGTCGAAAAATGTTCGCTATATATAGTTCGAAGTGCTTTGAGACGGCTTCTACACAAGAAAAGATCAATTCGAAATAGATGTGGGTCGAACATATTTGACACAAATCAATGATCAAACCTATTTAAATTGAATGGGTTTAATTACTTAAATTAAATGGGTTTGATCATTGGTTTGTGACAAAAATGAACTAGGAAGTGAGTTCGACCCAAGTCTAGTATGTAGAAGAGAAGGGAAAATATAATTTGAAAGCGTTTTTCACGCGTCAATCTATTCACTATGATTTGCCAGGATATGCTGATCCTAAATATCAAAAAGTAAGCGCTGTATTATGACAGCTCGTTTGACAGTTTTAACGGAATTAAAAAGCATATGCAATTTACCAGTATCTTAAAGGATTCAGTTTAAATTTGTTATACACATAAGAAAAATTAATCTTGATAACAAAAATGTTTAAACAATTTTGTCTTGCAGTATTCAGGTGTAGCTGCTTTCTTTCTTGTATAACAAAGCAAACTTTATTAGTCTATGAAAGAAAAAAAGAAAGAAAACAAAACAAAACATTTTTCATTCTTAAATATTTACTTTAACAAAGATGACAGGAATAATAAAGGTTTATCACATAAATTGACTAAAAATATATTTTATTTGTGCAGTTGGTAGACAGACAGACATACATACATTCATCTGCTTAACACTGCATAAAAATGACAAATATTTGATTGTAATGAAACCAATTTGTATGCTGATGATGATTATGTTGATGCTGATGCTAATGACGGTGACGATGTCGGTGATGATGATGATGAATTTGAATTTTGGTATTTTAATGAAAGCTAGAAAACCGAGCACATCACTCACTCACTCTTTTTATGGTGGCATAAGATTTCAGACATTTCTTAAGGGATTTGCTGGTATAATTTGTTTTTCTCTTTTTTTTTATAGACACAAAAGATAATTATAACGAAAATTGATGTCGTACAAATAACGTGTGGTATTTATATTAGGAAACTAGTTCTGTGAAATGCAGTGAATTTTCTATGATCTAAAATGTTGTAGATGGATATTTAAAATCAGCTAAAAGCAAATACCAGTGTACGAGTGTATTAAGTGTAATGGCAATAGAATTAGCAAACAAAAAAAATTTATGTTGTTGATGTGATATTGCACACTGAGAATTGAAAACCAAAAGAAGAAAAAAAAACTAACAAACAAAAAATAAATATAAATTTATGTTGTATTTATTTTTGCTGCTAATGTTGCTGCTGTTGATAGAGTTCGTTTATTGTTGTTGTTGCCAGGTTTAACCGCAAATGCCACTGGAGTTCACTAAATTTTCCAACAGCTTAGCACACACATCAATTTATGTACTTATGTTTATACATACCCTCTAGTCAGCCTAGAACCATATGTCTCTATGTCAATACTCTTTCTCCAGCGACAATTGCACTAGTTAATTTGTCGACAACTTTCCTTTTATGCAAGAGTAGAGATACGTTACAGACAACCGTTGTAGTGTATTTCTATTAATATTGTCAATGAACGCGTCAATAGTTTGTTTTCCTTTTTTTATTTTGCTATGCAATAATATTAAATAAATATATGTAGACGTTTCAAATATCTCAATATCGTCATAAAAGAACTACCTTCTCAATAGTGCTAAAGTCTGGGGTACACCTAGTCAGTAGCACTATTGACAATGTCACTATAATCGATATTGTAGACTAGAGCCCCTAAAATTTACTAGTGAATCTTTGGTGCCAATGTCTCCATGTGGTACCAAAAGAACTACTTAGTCAGTAGTGCTACAGTCTAGTGGTGGATTTTCAATGACAAGCTAATGTTAAATGTCAATTGGCGATTACATTGGCTGGGGTACGCTTGGTCAGTAGTACTACTGACAACGTCACCAGTAAATCACCACAATTTCACTATTCGCACTTTCTGCAGGGTATACATATGTATATGGATATATACATATATTTATACATATGTATATGTATGTATAAATACTTATTTAGGCAAAAGGAAAAAATTGATGGTTTTGTTTTCATTCCTTCTTTCAAAACTAGTTATTCCAATTAAATTTGTTGGCCAAATACTGATGACTGACTCTATATGCAGCAATTAGGTTTCTGGTAAGTAATACGTTAATTTATTTTCTTTGGTTGAAATTTGTTTAAATTCCAAATTCTCCATTTCAAAATTTAAGGCACCTCCCAGCTGGAATTTTTTATCGTGGAAGAATCTACTAGAACATTTTTTAATAGCAGTAGATTCCTTGCACGGGTTGAACTGTTGCACAAGCTGAGATCTTCTGTGAGATTTTTTCACAAAACAGCGAAAGACGCCTAAGGGAATTCAATGAGATGAGTTTAGAAATTACCCAATGAGCCTTTTATGCCATTAATCGTAATAGAATCACGCGGTAATTATCTTACAACTCGAGAAAAGATCAGTCGTATAATTTTTATACGATTGATGAAATATTTGGCCAATTCAAAAAGATCTGTTGGACTAGACTTGTATCGAACTCTTTCAGTTACTTCACCGATGATTCTGCTCTGATGCTACATTAATACTAGTATTCGCTAAAGCCTTTAATTGTAATTAAAACGATTTAAAAAACAAATTCTCGAGGTATTAAAAAAGTATTAAAGTTGCTCTTGGAAAAGCTTCGTGTAGGGTATTTAAAAAACACTTACTCATTTACATAATATTCTAATTATCTCTTCTTATTATATCCTTTACCAAAAAATGGTAAAAGGATATATATAGGTTTGTCATTCCGTTTGTAATTTCCAGAATATTAATAAGCGAGCCATAAAGTATATATATTCTGGATCCTTAAGCATAGGGAAGACGAATAAGCGATGTACGTCTGTCCTCCTGTCCGCCTGTCTGTACATGAAATCGGTTTTCCGAAAGCTCCCAGAAAAGCTAGAGACTTCGTTCTTGGACTGGTGTATCAGAAATGGTCCAAATAAGATTGGTATTGAAAATCAGCAAAATCGAGGAGATGGTTTCAGAGGTGGAAAATTTAAACTTTATTTTGCAATACAAAATAAGTACCGAAAACTAGTTATTATTCAGGTCTATTCGAGAATACGCGCTTCACTTCTTCGTCGTCGAACGTTCACTTACGACAGTTCGACGTCGACGGATTCTAAAATACGTGCGAAGAAATATCGTTTTCAGTAATCGATATTATGTTATCTCTTATAAAAACATCAGCAACATTGAAAACAGCTGACTTGTATACAGAAATAGTTGAAAACAAATAGGGATTTAAGAAGTAATTTAAAGAAACAAATAATAAAAAAACTTAACAGTACAAGTGCTAAGTAACATAAAAAGAAACAATAAACAGTAAAAGTGAAATTAGTTACTTCTTTTATTTGTTTTAAAAACGTCTTTACATCTTTGATGAACTTAAAGAAAACTTAATTGTCTTGTAGAGCTTGGCCCAACGCCATTAAAGCTTAATTAACAGTGGTAGACACCATATAAACACTTCGTATCTCTTTTTTCTTTATTTATTTAAACTTAACGCGCTAAAATTGGCGTCGACCGAATATGACATTGATCATGGTGACGAAGTATTTTAGAATACCTCCAAAGTGAAAGAAAACATATGTTTTCTATCACTCATCTCCAACGTAGTATTTAAGAATAGCAAAAAGTGAAAGATGCGCGTATTTGTGGTGAAAGTGACTTCCCGAATAGACCTGATTATTTTTTTTTATTAAATAAACTTATTTTTTACTTCAGTATGAATAAAATTGTTATTTCAAATTAAAAAAAAAAAAAAAATTAAAAAAATTAAAAAGACGTTTCCAGGGTTGGAAAACTTTAAATTTTTTCTTATATAAAAGTAGTTTATAAAAAAAAATTTTCTTTTTTTCTATAAATAAAATATATCTTATATTCATAAAAGAAGGGGATTGATGTTTGAAATCAGAAAAATCAAAAAGAATTATACCAGGGTTGGAAAACCTACAATTTTTGTGATACATAAAATTAACTACCGTAAACTAATTTTTTATTTATTTTTATTAAATAAACTTATTTTATACTTCACCAGGAATAAAATTGGTATTTAAAATTTAAAAATAAAAAATTAAAAAAATTAAAAAGACGTTTCCAGGGTTGGAAAACTTAAACTTTTTTTCTTATACAAAAGTAACTTACCAAAACAATTTTTTTTCTTTCTATAAATTAAAGATATCTTATGTACTTAAAAAAAAAGATTGATGTAAGAAATCAGAAAAACAAAAAGGATGATTCCAGGGATGGGAAACTCACACTTTTTGTAATATAAAAATTAACTACCGAAAACTATTTTTTTTTGTTTTTTTAAATAAACTTATTTTTTACTTCAGTACGAATAAAATTGCTATTTGAAATTAAAAAAAAAATTAAAAATACGTTTCCCGAGTTGGAAGACTTTAACTTTTTTCTATACAAAAGTAATTTACTAAAGCAATTTTTTCCTTTATTTTATAAATTAAACATATCTTATGTTCTGAAAAGAAAGAGATTGGTGCAAGAAATCAGAAAAATCAAAAGGGATGATTCCAGGGTTGGAAAACTTACACTTTTTGTGATATAAACAATTAACTACCGTAAACTAATTTTTTATTTATTTTTATTAAATAAACTTATTTTATATTTGATTACGAATAAAATTAGTATCTCAAGTTAAAAAAATCAAAAAGACGTTTCCTGGGCTGGAAAACTTTAATTTTTTTTTATATAAAAGAAACTTACTAAAACAAATTTTTCCCTTTTTCTCTATAAATTAAACATAGCTTGTATTCTTAAAAGAAAGCGATTGCTGTAAGAAATCAGAAAAATCAAAGAGAATGATTTCAGGGTAGGGAAACTTACAATTTTTGTGGTATTTTATATACCATATAAGTGGGTCTAATTAATTTTTTTCTTTTCCTTTGTAAGTTATATATATTTTACGTTTTGTAAAGAAAAGTTTGGTGTGGAAAATTATAAAAATAAAAACCACAGCTCAAGAGCTAGAAACTTTGAATTTTTTTTCTGGAAATGATGACTCTAGGTTTTGAAAATTAATTTTTTTTGTACGTAAAATAATTATTTTTTCTTTTTGTTTATATTTTATGTATGTGCTTGTGTATGCATCTCTATACTACATAAACGCATTTTGGTAAAGGGTATATAAGATTCGGCATTGCCGAATATAGCACTCTTACTTGTTTTTTTAAAAATTATTTCTACCACTTTTGTAGTTTTTTTCGTTGGTCTATTTTAGATGACAATTTGTGCGTATTTATGAGACCTAAGTGACTATTTTATTGCTTCATTGGTTAGAAACATTAGAATTTGTTTTGTTTTCTGCTTGCAAAATAACAACAACATTTACCACTTTATTTACTTTTTGTGTGTGAATTATATATTTTTTTCTTTGAAAAACACGCCAACACAACATAATTATATTATTGTCTAATAAATGACAATAACAATGACGACAACTCGTTGAAAATAATTACGATTAGTGTTGAATTCATTTGTTTAGAAAGTGTTACCGTAAATGTCAGTGTATTAGTTAACATGTTTACATGCATGAGTATGTATGTGTATGGGTATGCGTGGTGAGTTGTTGCTAAATGCTGATTATGGTCACTATTGAACCTTTAATTTGAAGCAACTATAGGTTAGTGAGCATGTTAAGTGTTTTTGTCTAAAAGTAGACTTTAATTTTATTTTTAATAGACATTAAATAAATATCAAGTAAAACGAACAAAATAACTTTGACACATTATGAGAAGTAAATTAGTGTATATGTCGCACATTCAGTTCAATAGTGACATAACTCAAAGAGTTCGTTTTTTGAGTTAATAATGCAGAATAATAATGCATTTCGTATTTTATCTTGCATACAAATTTCATATAAATAGTTTTTACTATCACCTCCTGAGAGAAGAATATTTGTTCATGCCTTCATTGAGTTGTATGTAAATTGAAAACTTTAAACGTGTTTTCTGCAAAACTAGTTTTTTTGAGTTATGACACTTTTGAACTGGATGTGCGATGTATGAAAATGATGATTGAATGACAATAAATCATTAATTATTTACTATTAGTTGAACTGTAATAGGATATTTTTAATTACAACGATATTTAGAAGATTTCAGTTGAAAACTTCATCAAAAATCTAAACTGTTTACCCCAAGTATTTTTTGACATTTATTATGACAAATATACACACAGAAAAATTTCAACTTAAAATCTACGTAAACAAGGTTGATGTAATCTTTTTCGGCAATGATTTTGCTTCATATGTGCTTCATGTTAATCTAACATGATTTATAGTAATTTGCAATGAAAATGTTTCCTTTTCAAATAACTTTATTTCACGTTGATTAAACATTTATGCACTGTTAAAGTCAAAATGAAAAATCATGTTGAATAAAAGTTATTTCAAGTTGGAACTACATGAATTTAGTTTAATGAAGCAATTATGTTTTATTAATTACTGGCAACACCCGGTGTGCTTCGCTACCCCATCGTGTTATCGAATGATGTAAATATTTTGTAAATAAACCGAAAACTTCGGATTTTTTAATGCAACATTTCGAAAGTTTTAAAATTTCGACATTGGATCATTATT
Source organism: Tachina grossa (assembly GCA_949987645.1). NCBI lineage: Eukaryota > Metazoa > Arthropoda > Insecta > Diptera > Tachinidae > Tachina > Tachina grossa. The sequence goes on along the minus strand of OX465274.1, from coordinate 169,012,364 downwards.
AACATAGGTTTTTTGTAAATAGCTTCGGAACTACAAAACCGATTTAAGAGTTTGATATCTCGTTTTGAAAAACACGACAACAGCTTTCAAAAAAAAAAAAAAAATAATATATGCATATGGCATTGGTGGTGCAATATGAAAAATGGATTTCGCCACGTCCCTCCGCCCCTAGACCGAAAATCTAAAATCAGACTTCTTAGTGTCACCCACCTGAATATTCTAAAGATTCCCTGAAAATTTCATCAAAATCGGCCCAGCCGTTTTGGAGTCCATACGTTACATACATATATACATACTAGTCTCCTGCACAAGACATCTTATAAGAACTTTCAAAACATGAAGGATTTTTCAAATGCTTTACTATAGCGAAATCTTATAAAACAAACGTTAACAACATTGTGTGCAAGAAATTTGTTTGAGTATTGTAGGTATAAAAGTAAAGAAGAAAACACTTCGTGACGGAAGAATTTGTAATACTTACTTCTTTCTACGCATGAGTGCGTGTACAAACGTCATGCATATTTATGTGTATGATTTTTTATTTTTCTGCGCACATGCAAAGGCACACACACACATGCATTAACATTAGTTGTATGCGGTTAATCACATAATAGCTTACCATCTACATATTACACACACACACTCAAACGTACAATATGAAAAATAACAAGCATACAATAATCAACAGTACTTCTTTTGAGTGATTGTTACAAACAAGCTGTCTTGGCGACATCGCTTGTTAACAGTGATGTACACGTACACCAATGCATCCATCGTGCATCGCTTATAGTACAACAGCATTTATTATTGGTTTAGTATAATACATGCGACGTGAATACATTTAAAAATCATGACGTTATTACATTTAAAGACTAATTACGCAGCTTCCTAATACATACATACAAACATCCTATTTGATATATATAGATTTAACGTACGTGTGGTTTAAATAGAGATTAAAAAAATGTTTGTTTGTATATATAAATTTTGGCTTCCGCGGCCAAGATTTGAACTCGGAACTAATCTCATGGTAGTAAACGTGTTTACACCTACAGCCAAAACAACTTTAAATATTCTATAGATACACACTAAATATGTAAATACCATCATAAATACAATTTTAATTCAACATTATTTTATTAAACCCCGACTAAAAAAGGGGTGTTTGTAGTGTGTGACTGTGTATCTGTGTGTCTGTACGAGTATATGTACAGACCAAACGGCTGGACCGATTTTGATTTACAACATCAATACAAAAATAACTCACACAACTAAGCACAAACACCAACAACATATTATTTCTTGTAAATTTAATAAGATTTGAATGAATTGGAATTAAACTTTTTACATGGTTGATTTTACATTGGCATTTTTTTCTGTGTGTAATAAGTTAAAAAAAGCTTCAAACAAAAACTTCACATCAAACATCTTGGTACGATTATAGATCCGTTTTTCAATTATCACATCCTACGAGTATAGTTGGTTGCCGCATTGGAGAGTGAAAAACGAATTCAGAATCGGATGTTTGTTGTGAAGTTTTAGCTTAACGTTTCTTTAATTCATTAGCCCAATTCACAACCTTGTGCAAATGGTCTTGCATCGTTGCATGTGCAAAACTGTGTAGTATATTCCACTCACCACTTAACAATTCTTAGTGGTGAGTATCAATATACTATACCATTTCGCACATGCAACAATGCAAGACCATTTGCACAAGATTGTGAATTGGGCTATTATGTTTGTATACGTAATGCTCAACAACATCATGATAATTTTTCTATAAACATACCGAGCTATTTAGTATTTCTCAAAAAATTATCGCTCAAAGTCTACTAAAGTCCTAGACGTTGTTTAACTAACAAGCGACTACAGTTCTTCATATTATTCTATTACAAACTTAAAAATTATTTGTATAGTTTTGTAATATTTGATTAAAATTTTGTTCACATATTCTTTGATAAGATCCTACATGAAACGTTCTAATTTTTAATAATTGATAATAACTTGAGTAAACTATATCTGATCAAACTTCTTTTTACTTTAATAGTTTGCCACGACTTTATATAGTGCTAATTTAAGCTTAAGAAGCATTTATACATATATTTTCATATGCCACATAATTCCTTTTTTTTAAATTAAACCAAACAAATAGTTTTTTTATTTCAAGTTTAAATTAAATTTTTGTTCGCACATACAATTTAAGATTTGTAAATATATTTGCAAGTATTTCTAATAAACTCATAATATCCTTATCCATATGTATTTATACGTGTATGGGAAGTTTAAATTTGTTTTTGTTATTCCAATATTATAACGCAATTCACACACACTCACACACATAAGCAGTTAGTCATACCTTTTTATAAGTAAATATTTGCTAAATTATTTGCATACCAGTACGTACATATACATACTGCATATGTAGAAGCATATGCAACAAAAAAAAAAAACTCTCTCGCACAAACATTAAACCTCGTGATAACAAAGTTGTATTAACAAAGTTAGCCTAACACTTCATATAGGTGGCAACCACATAATTGTGATGAAGGTAAATAAAAAAGTTTTTTAATTTAATTTTATTTACGTGTGTGTACACAACAAAAAAAGCACACACACACATACACACGCACACACACAAATGCAAACAGCACAGCAAGTCCGGAAAGGTCTCTCAAGTTAGCGAATTCAATTAATGTGAGCCAATGTGTGACATTTGAATGCTAGATTGATTTTCTAAAGCCGTGACTCCGCCCATTTTTTTAAATGGAGCATTTTGTCTATTTTAGAGCACAAGGTGTGTGGTAACATTCGTAAAAATCGGTTAAGTAGTAACGCGTGAGATATTATAATAACTTTTAATGGGCGTAACCCCGCCCATTTTTTCAACTTTCAAATTGTGTAATTACAACAACCAGAGTTGTTTTATAGGTTTCGCAGCAATCAAATAAGTATAATACAATTAAAATAAATTAAAAAAAATTGTAGGCGTATCCCCTCCCAATTTTTTAAAGGGGGACCTGTGAGACAAAAAAATGTAAAATCGGTCTAAGATGTACCGAGTTATGAAGCAACATCCCCCAAAAAATTGAGACGAATTGTTTACCTTTTCCTTTTTTTGAAGCCGGTTAAAAACGTAAATGGGGGTGGATTCGACACGCGTTTTGCAGATCCAGGGATGGAATTAGTCTTGTGTAGTTCATGAACGAACTAGTTCAAATGAACGATTCAGTACTTTGAACTAAGTGAACTAGTTCAATTGTTTTACGGTCTCTATTTCAATTTTTGAACTAGTTCATTTTTTGAACTAAGAACTAATACACAAAATGAACTAACACAGAGGCTGTGAACTAAATGTTTTCAATGTTTTGCTTTAATTTTTTTTTCATCGCTGGCTGCTACCAAAAGTGCAATTAACAAGAAAACACAAGTAAACACTTTATACTACCCTATTCACAACAAATATTTTGGATTTATGAGATTTTTTTATAAATCAAATTTATTTATTAATTAATTAATTTTAGTTTTCATTAAGTATTTTAATCACGGAATTTGTGTTTTTAATATTGTCAAGGACCACAACACTCATACATGCATATGCATGTGGAATTGTAGATGTAAAATCATTGAACTAAAAAGAGCGATGAACTAAATGAACGAACTAGTTCATTTACAAATAATGAACTAAAATGACCGGTCACTGAAATGAACTAAATGGCACAAGTCTAGATGGAATGGAATCTTCAAAGCAGCCGAAGAAGGAGATGACCTAGTCATACCTGGAGCAGGCAGCTAGAAATTGAAGCGGGCAGATCATATCAGCATCGAGGCCCTATGCTCCTTATAGGTATAACAAGAACTAGTTTTTATTATATTATTTTATATGGTAATACTGGTTTCAAACTCTTAAATTATACTTTGTTTTGACTATGACTATAAGCCAAAGTTCTAAATTATTATGACGATAATTTTCTTACTGTTGTCCAATATGGCCTCTAATTGTAAAAAGGGTGTGTAATTCGAAAATGGATTAAAAATCGAATAAAGGTGCTTGTTGTGAAGTTTTTTGTTTGAGTTTTTTTTTTAATTTATTGTGTTTACGTTACTGAGACTCAATAATTGTTTGAGAGTTTTTCTATAAGCATTCAGAACAGTCTTAGTTACAAAACTTATAAAGGCGTAATAAGAAAAATTTTGTATGAAAATTTGTCTTAAGCCCCCTTCATAATTTTTATACATAAGCCTGCAAATATTTATGTTAAAATAACTAAAAATTTAGCACTAATTGGATAATATTATATCTCGATTTGATTCACTTCTTCCTATGCTTGTTGACTATTAGCGAAACCTCAATCAAATTGTGACTTACACTAAAACGACTTCCAACACTAAACCTCTTATACAATTTGACGGTGTCCATGTGTTATTACTATTATTCTGTTTTTTTTCTTTTGCGATTGCTTTAATTGTATTTCTAAGTTTGGCCATCCAGTGGTTGTAGATTTTTTGATTTGTTTTTTGGTTTTTTGTTGTATTTGTTGTTGTTGCTGTGCATGTGTAAGTAATGTCCTGCGGTATGGTCAGGCATTCAAGTGTGAATTATTTTATTTGTTTACGCTTCAGATTTCCAAATTAAAAACAACAACTTCTGCAATGGCATTAATTAAACAAAAAGTTTTAAATAAAAACAGGAAAGAAAATTAAGTCAGGATATGTTACCATTTTGTTTAATTAGTAGAAGGTAAAAAAAGGACTTCAAATAAAATCAAAATTTCTTACTTAAAAAAATAAACAAAATGTTAGCAAACTTACATTAGTGTTGCATGACATTAATTTAAGAAATATTTATTTTCCTACAAAAGAGAGTAGAGAAAATTTTATTGAAGTTATGTGAAAAATTCAATGGCAAAGACTTGAGATTTGGAATATGTTGCATTTTAGTATGGACAGCAATATGATTGGTATTCCGTATTTTTTTAAATTTTATTATTGAAATTCTTTAAAGATACCTTTTTCTGAGCGGCATTGGAATCCTCGACCATTGAACTGACAGTCTAGCATTGCTATCATCGTCTATAGGTGCACCTTGAGAGCTTAATGTGTCGAAGAAGCATACGGTTACTCTCATAACGGGCTTGACGCAACGACGATTGCTCAATTTTTAGGGTTCCGTACACCAAAGGTGAAAAGAAACCCTATTGTTTTCGCTACGCTGTCCGTCTGTCCGTCTGTCCGTCACACGGTATTTTCTCAGGAACCGTAAGAGCTACGAACCTGAAATTTGGACACAGTATGTAGAACCTTGGCCGCTACAGTAACAAATACATGAGAATTAAAAATTAAAGGGTGTTCCAAAACGAGCAACGAAAAATGTTAAAATCCCATGTAATATACATACAATTGTATGAACATATGTATATTGAAACTTGAAATTTGTAAAATTAATGTATTTTTATACAGACTACAACAATTAACACTAAAATTTAAAAAAATTAAAATTAAAGGGTGGTCCACCAGTTAATGCAATTTTGATAATTTGCTATATCTTGGAAACCATAAGAGGCAAACACTTGAAATTTTCAAAAACGGTAAAACTAAAAAAACCGAAAATTATAAAATCGCCAAACCAAAAAGAAATCGCGAAAAATTAAAAAAAAAATCGCCAAAAAAAAAAAAATCGCCAAAATTAAAAAAAAATTCTAGCACTAAAATAAATCGCCAAATTCGAAAAAATCGCCAAAATAAAAAAAAAACAAACGCCAAAAATCTAAAAAAATCGCCAAAACGCGAAAATGTCGCCAAAACTAAAAAAATTTTATATAAAAAAAATCGCAGAAATGAAAAAAATCGCCAAAAATAAAAAAATCGCCAAAATGAAAAAACGCCAAAAACCGAAAAAAAATCGCCAAAACAAGAAAGTAAAGTGTCAAAACTAAAAAAAGAGCTAAAACTTAAAAAAATCACCAAAAACGAAAAAACGCCAACACTATATATTATATAGGATGAAGTTTGTATTAAATTACATATCTAGTGTTCGTACGGAACCATTCGTGCGCGAGTCAGAGTCGCACTTTACTGACTTTATTCAAACTCACCTAAAATAATCTATAACTTAATTTTAAGCATATGTAAATCATAAGAAATGAATTATCGAACAAAAATAATAAATACTTCTCGTATTCTATTTAATTTCAGTGTTTGGAAAAATAAGTTGAGAATACGGTCATGCCCACTATGTCGACAAGAAACTTTCTATCGCTTACTTATGTTGAAAACAAACACAAAATATGAAAATTTGTTTGTGTTTTCAATATAAGTAAGAGATAGAAAGTTTCTTGTCGACATCGTGGGCCAGGCTATTAGTATTAATCCTAATTACTCCACAAATGGCTGCAATTTACTAACTTAGGCATATTTATTCTCAACTCCGATAAACGTTATCATATTAAGTAAAAGAATACTTATACATTTTCATTTCTTTTAAACAAAAACCCAAGAAAATTCTTCAAAATATACATATAAATGCAAAACAAATCCTTTGCTCTATCTCATTTTCCATAGATATATATTATGCTTATTTTTTAAATTCTCACAAATCAAAATCTCACAAAATTAAGAAAACAAAAAAAAAAAAAAACTCTGCCAATATCATGTGCATAAATTCATAAATAAAAGTAAATAAACCAAAAAGCCATAAAGAAAATAAAATGACATTCTCTTAACAAGCTGAGATTTATTTCAATTTTAATAATAAATAAACATACTTAAACATAAATATATGACAAGAATATTTTAGTACGAGTACGATTGTAAAATAAAGCATTGACAAACATTATATTATAAAAAAAAATATAAATATTCTGGGCATGAATGTATCGCATGAAATATTAAACAAAAATATAACATATTTCAAATATAAACCATCTCAATGCAGTTGTTAGTTGTTATTCACTATCAGTCACACACTCAGTCAATTTTTGTTTGCTGCCGTTAAAAATATACATTTTTATTTAACGTAAGTACATACGTACAATTGCAATTGCATTTTCCTAGACATTATTGTTTTTTGTATTGTATGAGTATCTTCTTTCCTTTTTTTCAGCAATTTATAGCAACTTTTTGGTTGTTAAGAAAAAATCAAATGGTAACTGAGTCTTACAAATAACGAGGGCGGAAGTATTTACAGTGCACGCCTTAAGCAGAATAATAAGGGAATTTCTTATTAAGAAACTTCTTAAGAAAGATTTAATGCCCGTCAGAGTAAATTTAATATTTTCGATATTTGCAATACATTTTTAAGCTTCTGTACACCAAAGGTGGCAAGTATAATTAAAAACTACAAAAACCCGACTGCGACCTACTTTGAATCGTTAAATATACTAAATATTCATTCGAAATGAAAAATCATTGGAGAAACCCAAAGATGATTTTAAAATATCTGTCAAACGATATCCATTTTGATCTAGTTCGCCGAACTTTTATATTTTTCGTGTTTACAAAATGGCGTCTGTTAGCCACCATATTGAATTTTGATAACTGTCATATCTTTAGTGGTACTCCCAGGATTAGGACAAATCGATGGATGTAAGAATCATCAACATTGGTTCACGTGCTCAGTGCCGCAAAGGAACACACATGCATAAATACATAGGCTAATAAGCACAGTGCCCTGCTTTGCGTTGCACGTCGGGAAAAAGGACGCCTATTGTTTTCTCTATAATTCCCATCTGTCCGTCTTTCTATCACAAGCTGTTTTTCGACAACCGTAGAATCTAAGCACATGAAATTTTCACAGAATATGTAAAACTTTGGTTGCCGCAATAGCAAATGTACGAGAGAAAAAAATTAATGGGTGTTCTGAGCCAAGCAACGAAACATGTTGAAATCCTGTGCTATATACAAAAAAGTATGTATAGACACTTGATATTTTCAAAGTCAGTCTATCTTAATGCAGACTACACCAACTACCACTAAAATTTAAGAAATCAAGAGTCAAACCCTTGCCGCGTTATTTATAAAACTTACGAGTATTAAGGATTTATAAAGGGGATTTAAAACAAATTTTCATACAAAATTTTTCTTAAAATGCTTTTATAAAATCTTAGTAAGTTTTATTAATAAGGCTGTTGAAATTATCAAAAAATTTAAAACTAAAAAATCCCAAAATTAAAAAAATGCTGGAACGAAAAATCGCCAAAGTGAAAAAAGCACTTAAATGACAAATATCAGCAAAAAAAACGTTAATCTACAGAAAAATCACCAAAAGTAAAAAGATCCCCAAAAAACAAATAAGAAATGGTCAAACATAAAAAATCGTCAAAACGAGAAAAAAAACGTCAAAACTGAAAAAATGCTAAAACTAGAAAACAGCCGAAAAAATCGTCAAAAAACAAAAAAAAAAGGACAAAATGAAAAAGGCTCCAAGACTAAAAAAACCAATAGTACTAAAAAAAATCGCCCAAAAACTAAAAAATCGGCAAAACGAAAACAACGTTTAAACTAAAAAAACGTCAAAAAAAAAAAAAAAATTAAAAAAATTTTTAAATCAGGTAATATATTCGATTATATAGGCTAAAGTTCGTCTAGTATTACATATTGCTCATTTACTCAAAGAACGTCATAACTCAAAAACTTTAATTTTTCAGTTAATGATGCAGAATGAATACTCATATTTAAAAAAAAGAGAAGCAACACTCAGGCAATGACTGCTTACTACTATTACTACGTGTTACCTTTTTTGAGGAAAGGGATAGTAATAGAGAATACAGGTGGTGAAGGAAGGGTTTAGAGGAAAGTTTCATTCTTTTACAACTCTGCGTTTTGCACATTTTTTTAAAAAATGCAGTGTTGCAGTGTCTCTGGTGTTAAATGAGGCGTATTTAATTTGCAAGTAGCCAGTGGATTTGTTATTTTACTTCTCCGATGGTTCTTCTACACAATACCGAAGAAGGAGACCGCTCTGATGTTTCATTAGGATTAGTATGCCTTCATGGGTTGAACTTTCCTATATAAATTTATACTAATGCACGTCAGAAAAATGTGCAGTCAGAGACTGGGCTCGAGCCCAGGACCTTTGGTTTTGTAGTCAACGTATTAACTAAATAAGCTAAGGCCACCCTCGTTCTTCATATTGTGTAAAAATTTCATGCAAATATTCTGATTAGTCAACTTTTGAAAGCAAAATTAAAATTGTATTTGTTTGTAAAATTAAAACTTTAAACTCGTTTTCTGTCCAAACATTTTTTTGAGTTATGAAGTTGTTCGAGTAAATGAGCGATATGTAGTCTCTATGAGCAACCCTTGGTGTGCGAGACCAAGTTGCACTTTACTGAATTTATTTATTATACTTTGGCACAATTTTGTATCTGCTCTTTTTCTATTAAAAACTTACAACTTTTAAACAATCCTATTTGTTAAGAATTGGAAATAAAAAAGTTTTTCTCGTTTCCATACAAAATCGAAGCTTAATTTAAAATTGATGTATATGAACCAGGTCCAAGCAGTTTCGGAGGAGCAGGAAATTGTTTCCGAATAAGGTTTGTGTACTAAAATATTGTTGCTGTTGATTTTTGATCGCTTATGGGTTTTCTAGACTTGCTCGAATAAGCTTTTTTAACCTGTTTTCTTATACATTCTTGCTTCACACTGCAACTTACCCTCGCATTCAACAAAAGATTCATTCCAGGACAAACATGCATCGTGCATGACAATTTGATAGAAACATAAACATTAGGAATATTTTTCAATTTGCACTTTATGCTCATGTTCTTTAAACGACCAATTTGTCAAAAATATATATAATATGAACTCTATAATATGGAACATAAAATACAATTGGTATTTGAATGATTTTTAAAGTTTATACTTTGCGGGAATAAAAAACAAAGGCCATTTTTCTTACTTCTCTAGTATTTTTTATTTTTACAATTCAAATTTAGTTGCCATTAAAGCTGGTTGCATGTTGTTGTCATAAAGATAAAGGGTCTTTCATTAAGCGTTTCCTATCTTGGAAGTATATTACCCGTTTGAACCACCTTTACCTCGTATATATGTCATTATGTGTGATATACATATATTATCGCGCAAATGTCAGCCTCGTCGTTTTAAAATATGTCTTCAATCCACATGTTGTTGGTGTCTATCAGAAAATGATTAAAGAATCGTTTTAAGTACTCTTTTGGCCGTGAAACAACTACAAATGCATACAGCTGAAAATAAAAAATGCGCTCATATTGAAATACACGCACTAATTTTAAACCGAATACGTATGACTATAAACAACCAACAACTATGTTTATACAAATTTTTAAAATTACGCAGCACGAATGGCTAAAACTGAAATTTATACACTGTATTAGCTGCCATCATACGAATGACTACAAAAGTTCCCTGAGTATTAATCGGCTATACATGGTATATACAGGGGTATTTTATTTACACACTCACAATTTTCAAACACCTACACACACCAATATATTTTTCATCCCATTTTATACACACAAATGTATGCATACGGTGGCAAATGATGAATAAATATCCCGAGTATCATGCATATAATTTTTTTGTCGGACTAAATATCCATGCTCTGAGTATAAATACCCTCCAACTATATAAGTATGAAAATTAATCAATACGCTTGATACGCATTTTTATTTACACATGTAGCGTTTTTTTAGTTTTTCGCATAAACGAAGTAGAAGTGCTCTAGTTTATGGGAATCAGCTATTGTCATAGTTGCTGGAGAGAAAGTATGTGATCGCATGAATTTTTTTGCGCTACATTGATGATGATTATACGCAGTTGCGAAAATTAAGACTATTTACTTAAATAATTATATTATTTTTAGTGCTCATTGTTGTACTCAGGTGCTTATATCAGTTTCTGTTAAAAAAAAAGTTAGTAATACTTGAACTATAGCCATCGCCGTTATCATGATGGCCTGGCCAATGTTGATCCCAAGGTAATATGAATCGATTAGTCCGCCAGTCCAGAATCGCTATTAAACCATAACCTTTTAAGAATGCATTGCATTGGTATCTTTCCAGCTTCGAAAATTTGGTTTGTTAACATATCCATTCATGCGGAAATGGGTCTAATCACTAAGTATAATATTTCGAAAAAAATTAGGGTCAGTTTTCAACTGCTCCAGAGCTAATTCCAAGAACACGGTTTGTTGTCTGTAGTCATTTAGCTTCAGCTCCTGGATAAGTTGAATTTAGTACTAGTGCAGGTTCAAGTTGCGAGGCAACATTGTGTCAAGTTGTGGTCTGTTAAAAACAGTGTCCTTGTGATACGACACGCCTCTCATGAACAGCAACAGCGACATTGTTTTTGCATAGTCCTGAGTTTCGTAGACGTTCAGGTATTGGTTGATTGTTTACTGAGCCAGTGGACTAAAATTTATCTAACAAACTGCAATTACTCCTCTTGGTAGGACGATTGTGGCGACTTTAAAACATGAGCAGATTAAGATTTAAAAAAAAAATTTGTTTTATTAGTTGCACGTATTGTTGAACACTGTACAATTGGGGATTTCGGCAAAAAAAAAAAAAAATGGAAATAACTCTGCAGTTGCTTAACAGCCTGTCCGATTGGTATAATATTTTACACAGCATTTAAGTAGGTGTTACATAGCTCAATTTTAATTAATTTGGACTTTATGTACTTAAAAGAGGTGGAGCCACAAAACCCCAAAGTAAGCCACTTCGGGTTAATGAAAAATTCAAACACATCATGCCATAACCGCCAAAAAAGCTTAAGCGACATAACAATCGTGTCTCATTTTTTTTTTCACGAAAATCGATAATATACGATCTTATATAACAGATTTTTTTTTTCAAAAAACGAAGTTAAAAAAATACGTTGATTAGGTTTTTTTGCGTTTCTGCCTCGATATGTAAAGCTGATATTTTTAGTCTTATAAAAAAGTATGTTGTATCCATCCAAGTTTATATGGCAAATCAGGTTGAATAAATGACAGCCAATTTCTTAATTGTTGCTGCAACAAAATGGCCGCTATTTAAGCATCGAAGCTCGGAAGTCCCTATTGTCACACGCTTTATAAAATAATAATTTTTCTTCTATACTTATAGATTTGATTTAAGCCAAATTACATGTGATAATTACTAATGAACAAATAACACCAAAGTTAGTTGTAAATATTCTGACAAAGACGTAGTAAAATGGAACAACTAGCTATTTTTGAAGGTCACTACACTTTCACGTCATCAGCGTTCTTTGTATTTGGTCGTAGATGCAGATTTCTGCTTTCATAGCAAATGGAATATTTGAATTGTTTTGGTTCGACGCATTACACTTTGTTGAAAGCTTTTTTTGTAATGAAAGCCCAAATTTAGCGTCTCTAAACTTTTAAGAGTCTTGTCTTGTTGCTGAATGTTTTATGTTGATAAATAACAAACATCTTAAAATAGCTTTAATTGAAGTTATATGAAGAATCAGATATAAATTGCAAATTTTTGATAAGAATAAGATCTTCAATTGTAATCAGGGCTTTGATTTTAATGATCAGCTATGAGCTTCCTGTATATGCTAAACAAATTGTTTTCTTATCAAAACAGAATATGTCTGGAAAAGGTTCTAAAGCTGTTTTTTTGCATGACAGCACAACAAGCAGCAGAGTGAAACTAAATTGAAAGTAATAAATAATAAAGTGCAACATTATAGAGTTAAAAATATTTGCTTACTCACACACACGCACACACTTGCGTGACAAGGCAAAATTTCATCATGTTGTTATCACGCTCCCTCTAGCTCTGGTAACATGTTGCATGTTATGCTTTTCTTTTGGCAATTTTACAAAAAAAAAAAAAAAAAAAAAAAATACTGAATGCAAGTCAAAATAAGTTAAGTCGTGTTTTTTTGAGAAATTCATGTTTATACAGCAAGTGGAAGAAACTTGATATAAAAATGAATGAATGAAACTACCAGAAGTTACAGCTTGTTTACTATTTTCTATCAATATGTGTGAGGAAAATATTGATATTTAAATTTTGGTAAATGATACGTGTAAATGTCTGGTGATTGCTGTGTTTTGATAAGGGAATAAACATTTATATTTTGCCAATAAATTGAATTTTTTTAAAAGAGATTTGACTGCTTTATAAAGTGATAAGGAAAATAAAATAGTTATTATTTTAACACTTAATAAAAAATCCTCACACTTGTCAAACATTTGCCCAAAAAAAGCGTAACCAACAAACACTAATGAAAAAAGATTTGATCCAGGCACTTGTTTATCATATTAAACAGTTTCGAAGACAACTAATGGACAATGTCATAGAATCAAACAACAATATTGGCTACTCTTTAACTTGAGAAACTTTTGTCTGAATTAAAAGATTTTTCATTAGCTTTTAGTGGTTAAGCTTTTTTGGGCAAATGTTTAACAAATGTGACGGTAGCTTAAGAAATTAAAAATATTTGCTGACTTCACGACTTGTTCGTTCTTTAAAGAGAAATTGTTTTGATTTTTTTTTTTTGTTTAAAATTTTTTTATTTCAAAAATAAAGTACGAGTAATAATAAAGAATTCAAAAATTTAAACATTTAAAATTATATTTTTTTTTTATTATTCTGTGTGAAATTTTCTTGTGCCTTAAAAATGCCTTCCAAACTATACTTAGTGCCATAATTAATTTGGCGCTAAATTTCCGTATAGTTAATCTGAAGTTTAGCAAAACTGAACTGTAAGGTGACTTCTAAAAGTATTCTATTATTACAACCGTCTGATAAAATATATAATGAAAAAATCGCCAAAACTAAAAAACACTAAACCTAAAATAAATCGCCAAGGCGAAACACAGCGTCAAAAACTGAAAAAAGGCACCAAAACTAAAAAAATCACTAAAACTAAAATTAATCGCCAGAAACCGAAAAAATCGCTAAAAAGTAAAAAATCACTTAAACTAAAATAAATCGCCGAAAACCGAAAAAATCGCCATAACTAAAAAGATGCCAAAACAATAAAAAAAACCTCAAAACACGAAAAAATCCCAAAAGCGTCAGAGCTAAAATAAATAGCCAAAATTCGAAAGAAATCCCAAAAAACGAAAAAAAACGCTAAAACTAAAAAAATCGTCAAAAAACCGCCAAAAACAAAAATAAAATGCAAAAACTAAGAAAAAGAGTCAAAGCCAAAATAAATCGCTGAAAACTGAAAAAAATCGCCAAAAATAAAAACTGCCAAAACTAAAAAAATCAATAAAATCCGAAAAAAAAAATTACCTCGGGTTTGACGTTTAAAAAATGTCTATATCAGGTAAGATATTCGATTATAGAGGCTAAAAATCGTATAGTATTATATGTGTAGTGTTCGTACGGAGCTCTTTGTCTGAGAGTCAAAGTCGCCCTTAACTGAATTACGTCCAGGTTTGCAAATAATAGTGTCCGCTCCCACTTTTTTGAATTTAACATGATTGCGTCACTCTTAGAACTCAAAGTGTGTGCCAGGTTTCGTAAAAATCGTCCAAGTAGAAGTACGTGCAATTTTATATAAAGCTTTAATGGGCATGTCCGCACCCATTTATTTAAGCACAAAACTATGCGCTTCTAAGGGCCAAAAATGTTGGTCAAGGCTCGTGGGAATCGGATAAGTAAAAGTATATATAATTTAATGCTAACCTTGAATGGGAACTACTGACGTAATCGATAGCAAGCATTGGAGATGCTGCTAAGATTGTCTAGAAGTTGCTGTCACATTCTGGAAGTCTTGTGTGAAATATAAAAGGGCAACGTATCGGCTGGAAGTTCAGTCTATCATAAAGTCATTCTGAAGTTAAATTCATTATTGTTAAGAAAGAGTAAATATCAATTGAAAGCAAAAGTCTGTAAAAAATAGTTAGTGAGTCATTATTGTTGTACAAACAGTGAGCGTCGGCAGAGTAAGTCTTGTGTGAAGAATAGCTGAGATGGATATTGCTGGACCAACCCAGCCAGTTTTGTGAGTAGGGTGATCGATTATTCGACTTTTTCCAGAAACCGGATTTCGAATAGTTCGAATATTTGAAATTATGAAAAACCCGGTTTCGGTTTTTACAATTCAGGAAAAACCGGCCAATCGGTTTTTTTTAAGTAATAAAATTATTATACAAAAGTTTTGATTTTAAATTGCTTTATAAAAAAGGGGTTAACAGTTCATGTAAATACTATAAAACAATACAAAAATTAAAGGTAAAACATAAAAATTAACTTTATGTACTTATGTATAGTACATAAATATTTATATATAATATATATAAAGTTGAGGAATAAACTTTACATACAACCATCATGTTTTGGGTTTGTGGAAACTTGGGAAGAAATTCAAAAAATTAAATATACCAATATTTAGTTTGCTAATAAATATGTTTATACAAATAATAAAAAAATAATTATAGCACCTACAGTAGCAAAACTATTAAAAATACATAGGAGAAAAGTCTACATACAGGCATAAAATACATGAAAAAATACGTGCAAAATGTTTGATGTCGTCAACTTGTTTGGAAATACTGTGATTTCTGGTACCAAGTCGTCAACAAATGGCATCCAAATATGGTCTATTATGTTATTGTTATTATAATTATTTTTTATTTTTTGTATAAACATATACATATATTAGCAACCTAAATATTAATTTTTTGAATTTCTTCCCAAGTTTCCCCAAACCCCAAAAATGATGGTTGTATGTAGAGTTTATTCCTTAATGGTATATACATATGAATTTATGGACAAGGCGCATATCTACCTCTATATAAAATATGAAGCAAAATGGCAAAAAACTAAAAAACACTTTTTCCAACTGTATTTTGACATCCATTGCACACCATAAGGCCAATTAAATTCGCCTCTGCTATTACATCATAAAATAATTTCTTTTAATTTCATCTTTCAGTAAAAAAATACTTACGAAAATCAACAAAACATGCAAAATGTACAAATCGAAAAGTATTCGACTTAGCCGGTTTTTAAATTGTAAAAAAACCGGACTATTCGACATTCGAAAAATCAATATTTTAAAAAAACCGACAACCGTATTTTGAAAAAACCGGGTTTTAAAACCGGTTGAAAAACCGAGTCGATTACCCTATTTGTGAGACGTATATATATATACAACAGCGGGCTAGACGTCATGGCAATTTGTTGTGAATCATTTAAATCAGTGCTGGCCATCGAGATAAATGTATTCTTGTATTCATTTGTAAAGGGTGTTTTTTATTGAGGTATAGAACTTTAAGTTGGCATCACTTTTTTAACTGGCGGCCATTTTGTCAGCTGTCAAGTGATTAATATTTAGCTTGGTTTGCCATTTCATCATGAACAGGTTGACAAAAGAACAACGCTTGCAAATCGTGCAAATTTATTTCGAAAATAATGGTTCAGTTCGCGAAGTTTACCGCAAGCTCCGTCCATTTTATGGTCGACATAATCGTCCATCAGAGCAATTAATTCGGTTAACCATGGATCGTTTTCGCACTACGTTTACTCTATGTGATAATACGCATCCGCAGAGACGTCGAACAGTGCGCACCGAAGAAACAATTGCCGCTGTAGAGCAAAGTGTTGAAGAGGACCCGAATGAATCGATTCGCCACCGTGCACGGTATAGAGCCATGATAACCGACTATTTTGTTCCCGAATTGGATGGCATGAATGTGGATGAGTCGTGGTTCCAACAAGACGGCGCTACATGCCACACAGCGCACGTCACAATCGATTTATTGAAGGAAACATTCGATGAGCGCATAATTTCGCGGAATGGACCTGTCAATTGGCCACCAAGATCGTGTGATTTGACACCATTGGATTATTTTCTTTGGGGATATGTGAAGTCGCTCGTCTACGCCAACAAACCAGAAACGTTAGGGGACTTGGAAGCCAACATTCGTGGCGTTATTGCCAACATACGGCCCCATATGCTCGAAAAAGTGGTTGAAAATTGGACCTGTAGAATTGGCTTTATTCGAGCCAGCCGCGGCGGCCACATGCCCGAAATCATATTTAAACATTAATGGCATAAAATTATCCTTCCAATAAAGCCAAATTGATGGACATTAAAACGAATTTCTTGTGTTTTATTTCAATTCGAAGTTCTATACCTCTTAAAAAAACACCCTATATAAGAAGCCGAATAATGTTCGGCACTCTGGTGGCACTTTTTCCGACTAAGATTTAAGTAATTTCAGTTGCGTGTGTGTATTTAAGTTCTGGATTTCATTAGATAGAGGTAATTACTAAATAGTGCACCATTCTCAGCCGTAATTAGTGCACTGTGGGTTTTTATTCATTTGCAAATCTTCGAGTATACAGAAAAAGCGATTTTAAAGGTTAAAAACGTAAATTTTTTGAAGTAGTGTTTTCGCCCAATTTTTTTTACTACCCATTCTTTCTTCGACAAGAAAATAGATTTCAATGGATCTAAAATTTAGGGAGTAATGAAGTAACAAATATGAAAAACTACAGACAAATTGATAGCACCCTCCTTTTTTGAAATAGGTGGAAAATTACCCATATAATCAATCGTTGTTCTTTATAGCCGAACTCAACTGTACCTTTAGTTTATTTTTTTTTACTCCTGCTTAAATGATAAGCTGCACTAATTTATATTAAATCTTATCTTGTTTTTTATATTAATAGGAAAATTTATAAAAAAGCACACTATTGATTATATTACTTTACACAAAGATTAAAATAATATAAAATTTGTAAAATAAATAAATAAATTAAATATCGCATGGAATGTGTGAATGTTCCCAGGACTGTATATAGATAAATAAAATTCAAATATTTTTTTTTTAAGTCGATTGTAAATCATTTGAAAGTATATTTTATTTGCTATCAATGAAAAATTGTATAGACAATAAAATCTCCATAAATTTTCAAAATTAAGATAGCCATTAAAGATAAAAAAGTAACAATTAATGATAAAATCCATGAGTTAAGTGAAATGATATTAAATTAATGTGCGTAAATTTACATGCATCAATAAGAGAAAAGTCTAAGCAGTTTTTATTCAGAAATAATTTATAAATCTAACTTTAGGAATTTAAATTAAGTTAACATTCCACAGTGGGACTTTGGTATGCAAATTCCAATTTTTCAATCACACAGTTTTAAAAAATGTTTAAATATGAAGTGGATATATACAGAAAAATTATATTTATGTTTAAAAATTTTAAATAAAGTCCTTGCAATGGTGCTAAACAAAAATTACTTACGATGTAGTCAAAAGAACTGATAGATGAAGGGTAAATAAAGTTTTTTATCGAATGTTAAACAAAATATCAAACAAAATCCTTGTTTATATTTTTTATAAGTTTCATGGGCGGTAGGCGTGGCAGATTTTGATGCGCCTCGGCATGCGTCTTTTCTTATTCTAGAAAGCGTATGGCTAAAATTCGAGGACTTTTGTTTGGATAGTAAACATTTTATGAAAAAAAAAATCTATTTGGATTGTATGGGCGGTGCCAGCTTTCAATGATTTTTTGCACGAAAATGTATGAAGCCATCCCACTGTGCAACCGCCTACAAAATGTATTTTGTAAAAAATTTATTATAAAATAAACATTTTTATGCATAAATAAATATTTGTTATTTATTTATTTGCCATCTCTATCTAATTTAACTTGGTTTTTGTTTTAATTATTGTGAAGAAAAAAAAATTTTCCATTGTCATTTGTGCGATAGTGTATAATGATTTTAATTTACAACATTAATCCAATTATTTAAAAGTGTTAAGATTATGTTGATTTATGAGATTGATTATGTTTTATAAAAAAGTAAAAATTTTATTAACGATGAAATTAACACACATGTGTTAATTTGGTGTAAATGTTTGGATTATGTTTTAACATATTCTGGTTAGAAAAACCAGCTAAAGGTAAATTATTTGCCATTATATAAGTTTAATGGCCACTTAAATTAAAAATATTGAAACTCATACTCAACTCCTTTATATCAATATTTTTGAAATAAAAAAGTAGTAAACTATGAACATTAAATTGTATTCATGTATTTTGTATTACACAATTATGTTTTCACCGAAAACCATAAAATTTTTCTCATTATTTCCTCTTTGCCACAAAGTTGTACATTATCATACATTTGGTGACCATTAATTCCCTTTTTTTTATAACACTAGTTTATACGTTGAGGGAAATAATGTCAATGATTCATTTTTCAATGCATCCACTGAATGTACAATATAAAAATGAAAATAGAATCTCCAGTTAACCCGATAGTTTTTGGAGAGATAATGTGGTGTGAAGATAATAAATAGAGCTGAAAATTATTATTTAATATAAAGGACATATGAGAAGCAAAGTTGCTTGATAATGAATAGCTGTATCATTTTAGAAATATTTGCTGTTTTTTACTGTATTCCCATTACATTTTAAGAAGAAATTCTAATAATTAATATAAAGGATATATGGGAGGTTATTCTATTCTTGCACCAATTGATCTGAAACTTGTCAGGAAGGTTAATTGCACAATTTTACAAATAGTTATCGAAGTATTTTTTTTCTAGTGAAGGTATTAGATAAAGCTGAAATCATTATTTAGTATAAGGGACATATGATAAGCAGGCATGTTCTTGTACTGATTGACGCAACATTTCTTGATAACGAATAGCTCAATCATTTCAGATATATTTACTATTTTTTATTGAAATCCCATTATATTTTTAGAAAAAATTCTAATAATTAATACAAAGGATATATGAGAGGTTGTTTAATTCTTGCAGCAATTGAAATAAAAATTGCCAGGAAGGTTAATTGTACAATTTTACAAATAGTTATGGATGTATTTTTTCGGGTGAAGACAATAAATAAAGCTGAAATCATTATTTAGCATAAAGGACCTATGAAAAGCAGGCATGTCCTTGCACTGATTGACACAACATTTACGTTTTACTGCATTCCCATTATATTTTTAGAAGAAATTCTAATAATCAATATAAAGGATATATGGGAGGTTGTTTCATTCTTGCAGCAATTGAAATAAAACTTGCCAGGAAGGTTAATTGTACAATTTTACAAATAGTTATGGATGTATTTTTCGAGTTATGACAAGAAATAAAGTTGTAAATCAATATTTGATATAAAGGACATATGGAAAGCATTCATGTCCTTGCATTCATTGAAATAAAATTTAATGGGATAAATAACTATGAAATTTCAGAAATAGTTACTTGTTTTACTGCATTCTCATTATAACTTTAGTAGAAAATCTATTATTAAAAAAAGGATATATAGCAGGTTGCTATATTCTTGCACGAATCAAACTGAAAGTTTTCATTAAGTTTAATTGTGCAGTTATATGAATAGCTGCATATATTTCACGAGCTACAATAATAAATAAAAATGAAAATAAATTTTTAATATAATGGGAAGGTAAGCATATCCTTGCCAGAATTGAAATTAAACTTAGCGAGATAAACTAATCCGTCGATTTGGAAATATTTACTATTTTTTGCTGCACTCTCATCATGACTTTAGCAGAAATTCTATTGTTGAAATAAAGGATATATGGGAGGTTGTTATGTCCTTGCACCAAATTAATTAAAATTGACTTACTAGGCTCAGGATATATTTATACAAATTGTACGATACTTTTTTCTAAATTATGTTTGTAATTAAGACTGTAAATTAAAATTTGAGATTCTGATTATACGCAAGATGGACAGATCCTTGCTTCAATTAAAATATTTTGTGTGAATGATTTGCTGTTTAATTTCGAAAGTTCTTACTTTTAAATGCATTTTAATTATAACTTTGGTGAAAATTCAATTCTTCAAATATAGGATATATAGGAGGTTGTTGTGTTTTTGCATTTAACTAACTGAAATTTACTGGACAGCTTAGCTGAATAATTTTACAAATAGTTGTGGAGTTTTTCTGCATTCTTATCATAATTAAAACTGAAATTTAAAATTTGAAATTAAGGGCACATGGAAGGGCCTCATATCCTTAATTTAAAATACCGAGCTTCAGCTTTAATTATGACTACTTCATGCATTCTCATAATATGTGCGCTGAGATTGACTTTTTAACATCAAGGATATATGGAAGTTTAAGGTGTCCTTTCACCAATTGAATTAAAAATTGC
The DNA here is from genome assembly GCA_949987645.1 of Tachina grossa. NCBI lineage: Eukaryota > Metazoa > Arthropoda > Insecta > Diptera > Tachinidae > Tachina > Tachina grossa. The sequence goes on along the minus strand of OX465274.1, from coordinate 168,991,263 downwards.
CAGTGAGCTTAACTGCACAACAACTTTTATTTTAATTTTGTTCAAAATTTGATTTCAAGGTAAAACTAAATGTTTGCTGTAAAGGATATGTGGAATGTAGGCGAGTCCTTGCAATCGATTAAAAACAAATTTATTGCACAACTTTATCGTAAGATTCTACAATTATTTATGGTAGCATTATATATTCACCAGTAGTTAAAATTGAATGCTTAAATTTAAATAGGTTGGTTAATAGGACAAGTCCTTGGACCGAGTTTCTTCAAAGATGAAATTTTTATTTAACATTGATGCTCTGTAATGTAATGAAATATTTTATTTATGTATATTTACTTCGTAGCTTACTAGCGTTAACGTCTCAGAACTACAGGCTTATGTGAAATTATTCTTGTAGTAGAAATGAAGTTTATATATATATATATTTTATTTGTCTGTTGTTGTTGCTATTTGTCATAATTTAATTTCAATTTAAATTTAATGACATATTTTTTAAATAACTTTATACAGAATTTTTTCCCCAAGTGAGGTCGTGCTCATAAAAGTTTGTATCCAAATAGAGTATTTTTTTTTTTAATTTACAAGTTTCATTCTTATTGCTGTGATTGTATGATGTGGGTTATTATTTTGTTATTTAAAAACTGAACATTTCATATTCTTAACCATGTTGTGCTATAAAGCAACAATTTGTTCATATTGTTTTATGTTAATTATTTTTATTAATTAATTTATTTCATTTTATTTTTTAATTGTGATATGCTTTAGCTTCACATGTTACAGTAAGAGGGAATTTTATTGGAATAAAATACACCAAAAATACCCGTTTGATAGTTTTGAATTCAACTCTTAAAATGAGTTAAGGCAATCATTTTATTTTAAGGGTCTTTTTTAAATCTATTTGTCATTTAGAAGTTTGTTTTATAAAACTAAATGTATTTCTTTTGCAATCTATAACAATTTGCAACTAAACTTTTACTTCACTGTGTAAACTTCTTTGATAGTTTTGGTGATAATATCTGCTTGTGAAAGTTAAATTAAATTTACATTTTTATTGACTTAAATAGCGCTTCATAAACAGTTTTTATTAAAATATTAATGTATCAACTCTAGGTCTAATTCTAATAAGCAAGTCAGTCCAATATATTATATCACCGAAGCAATGTTTTCTTTAGCAACAAATTAGCATCAAATTAGTATATAATTAGCATTAACTTAGTATAACATTAACGTCTCTGAGTATCTACGCATACAAATGCTGTACTGGTCTTTTGAAGGCTCTTGTATCCTTGATCCCATAAATCCCAAAAATAATCTATTGAATATCTCACAACTAAAAATGACTAGAGTGACTTAGTGACATTTTCATAATTATGCCCACAAATAAAGAGTCTATCTAAGCAAACTTCTCAAATATCCATAATAAAGGGAATAAATGATTATGATTATATATGATCATACGGAACATTTTGCACTCTATTTAAAAACTTCATTTCTTTGTGCAAAAACATATTCTCACAGCAAATGTTCCAACACTGTCACTGGCGCAAACATAATTTCACATTTATTTAATGCTCGTTTCCATTTTCACCTTTTATTTTATTATGATTATTTTTCCTAAAGTGTGTGTGAGTGTATTTTTTTTTTTTAATTTTAATGTTTATAGATTTAATTTTATTGTTATGCAATTCTGTGTATATATTATTTTATTCATGAATTTATAATTAAATAAAGATAATTCATTCTTTATTGCATAATTGCATTTTTTTATTGTTGTTGTTGTAAATTACGAAAATTTTGCAGTGATTTAAACAAAAGGGAAGGGACTGTAATGTAAATGGAAAAATGCATAGCAATGCTAAGGACCTCAAACAGGAAGGAATAATATTTTAAGGATTCCGGTGTTAAGGGTGAAAGGGAACGCTATTGTTTTCGCTACGATATTCGTCTGTCTGTCAAGGGCTGTTTTTTTTTCGAGAACCATGAGAACTAAAGACCTGAAATTTTTACAGAATATGTAAAACACCACAACAACAAATATACGAAAGTTAAAAATGAAAGGGTGTCCTAAGGCGAACAATGTAGAACTCCTAAGTCATATTCAAACAGTTGAAATTTTCAAGGTATATTTTCATTAACATTGAAATTTAGAAAAATAATATTAAAATTAAAGGGTATTCCATCAGTTAATGTAATTTTGATCGCCAAAATAAAAAAGCGCTTAAATGAAAAATACAAACATATTCATATAATGAAAAAAAAAAATAAATCGCTTAGATGCCAAAGAAAAAAAATTACCAAGAATAAACAGGTCGCCAAAAAGCTAAAAAACCGCCAAGACGAAAAAAAAATCACCAAAACGAACAAAAGCGACAAGACTAAAAAACAACCGATAAACATTGTCAAAACGAAAAAATATGCCAAGAATAAACAAAATCGCTAGAGATAAAATAAATAAAATAAAAATAAAAACTATCGCCAAAACAAAAAAAAAAAATCACTTAAACAAAAAAACTGTCATAACGAAATAAACGCCAAAATTAAAAAAACAACTGAAACAAATCGTTAAAGCGAAAGCCAAAACTAAAAGAGCATCGCTAGAGATAAAATAAAACGCCAAAAAATAAAAAAATATCGAAAAAAAAAATAAAAATGCACCAAAACTAAAAACAACAAAAAAAAAATCGCCAAAACGAACCAAGTGACAAAACTAATAAAAATTTGCTAGAGATGAAATAAATCGGCCAAATACTAAAAAGATCGTCAAAACGAAAAAAATCGCCAAAAATTAAAAAACAACCGAATATAGCTGGAAAAAAATCGCTAGAGAAAATCGCTAAAAACCAAAAAAAAAAAAAAAATCATCAAAGAGAAAAAAATCGCTTGAACAAAAAAAAAAAAAAAAAAAAAAAATTGCAACAAACGAAAAACAAAAACGCTAAAACTAAACAACAACTGAAACAAATTGTCAAAACGAAACAAGTAACAAAACTAATAACAAGTTGCTAGAGATGAAATAAATCAGCAAAAAACTAAAAAGATCGCAGAAACGAAAAAATCGCCGAAACGAAAAAAAGCGCTAAAACAAAAAAAAAAAAAAAAAAAAAAAAACAACTGAAAACAATCACCAAAAAAGAAACCAATGGTACAGCTAAAAAATTATTAGAGATGAAATAAGCCGCCCAGAACTGAAAAAATCGTCAAAACGAAAAAAATTGCTTTAATCAAAAAAAAAAAAAAAAAAAAAAAAAAAAATAAACGAAAAAAAACGCTAAAAGTAAAAAAAAAATTAAATAAATTTTCAAAACGAAAAAATGTGCCAAAACTAAAAAAGATCGCTAGAGATAAAATAAAATGCCAAAAAAACTAAGCCAAAATAAAAAAAGAGCCAAAACGAAAAAATCTAAACTTAAAAACAACCAAAAAAATTGCCAAAACGAAACAAGTGTTAAAACTAATAAAAAAAAACGTTAGAGATGAAATAAATCTTCAAAAAACTAAAAAAATCGCCAAAACGAAAAAAAAACGCCAAAACCAAACAAGTGGTATAGCTAAAAAAATCGTTAGAGATAATATAAATTGCCAAGAACCGAAAAAATTCCCAAAAACAAAAAAAAAAAAAACGATAGAGATAAAATAAATCACCAAGAACAGAAAAATCGCCAAAAACAAAAAATAAGCTAAAACTAAACAAAAACTTGCCAAAAACGAAATGAATAAACGGTCTACATTACATTTTTTTCAACATCAGATAAGATGTTCGATTATATAGGGTAAAGTTCGTATAGTGTTACATATGTTGTGTCCGTATGGAACCCTAAGTGTGCGAATCACAGTCTCAATTTGGAAGACTTTCAGAGTAAAAAAGACTTTTTGTATTTTCAAAAGGATTATAACACTTCCCGCTTTCAATCTCGTATTTTCTCGTATTTCTGTTTTAAAAACGTGTGTTTCTGTTGTATAAATGTCAAAATATATGTATATATACCAGCTGAACCCGGCAACCGTTGTCTTACTCTCAATTTTAGTTAATTTTAATTATTATTCGAACTCCATTTGTTTCTATATTTATGATTTTAACAGGCTAAAGTTCGTATCGCTTTTTAAGCCAAATTACATGTGATAATTATTAATGAACAAATAACACCAAAGTTAGTTGTAAATATTCTGACAACACATAGTTGAACGGAACAGCCAGCCGTTTTCGAAGGCCACTAAACCTTCATCATTAGCGTTCTTCTGTGTTTGGTCCACTGTGTGTGGTGTCATTTGATGTAGATTTCTGCTTTATATACTTAGCATTATTGCAAATGAAATATGTGAATTGTTTTGATTCATCGTATTTCAATTTGTTGATAGATAGATATTTTCAGCGAGGCAGTAACTCTCTCTGTGTCTCTCTCCTGGATCTTGCTGTCAAAAAGAGGGGAGAACAGTGTACTTAGGTTAAATGGCTTTGTTTGCCTTTTGAGTTTGGAAACTATTGCTTTAATAGATCTCTTCTCTGGGCCGTGTCTTAGTACTTTAGTGGATTTTTATATAGTTTATATTCTCTAGAAGATTTCATTCTTCATCTTACTGAAAAAAATTAAAAAATCGGACTGACAGTTTCGGAGACTATCTCTTACAAACATATAAACACGTGATAAATATATATCATACATATTTAACTGAGAAAATCAATAATAAGCACGCGAAAGAGACACAATGTTAATTATGATTGTCAGGTGTTTTGAAGATCTTCATTTATAAATTTTTTTGAAATTACCACAATATTTTTACAATATGTACCAAACAAAATTTATCACAATACTTTAAAAACATTAAAGAAAACTGCATTTAAATAGAAGAAGTATAGAGGAAACAATATGAATACACATGTATGTATATACATGCATATGTATCATCATCATAATACTTAAACTATTTTAGCAGCAGAGTTCTTAAAGCAGCGTTAGCAGAACTATACCAACAAAATCTTTTAAGACATACTAATAGAAAATAAAAACGAAACAACATTGAGAATATTCTATGAGACGTTCAAAGGAAATTATTTGTGTGTATGTGTGTGTGAGTGAGTAATATAAATCCATATTAACAGGTATAAATGTTTATAGACAAAATCTTAATGGCATTGTATTGCAATATTTTTGGTTGTATATTTTTTGAAATAATAAAAATGGTCCATTAAAATGAAATGAAAATGCATTTTCAATATGCCAGAAATATTGCCAACATACAACAAATTTAATAGAAGACGAGTATAGAGGGTTAACAATAGTTATTGTATTTCGGCCAGAGATGTGTCAATGGAAATGGGCAACAAGAATCAAAAGAAACTTGTAATGGTTTGAATAAATTTAAAATGAGCTTACTATTGTAAATAACGATGTTAAATTAGTGATTTTGCTACTTTCTTTAGTACTTTGTAATGCTTTTGAAAGTCTTTTAATATCTATCGTTACTGCCGTTAGTACTAATAAGCTAAAAAAAAATTTAAAAATATTTTGTAATAAACTATGCAGTTTTCATCGTGGCCAACATATTCTAAGAAGCGAGTAATTCCTTTGTGCCGTTTCTAACCCAGATACTCTAATTTTTTTTATTATAATTCATATATATATAATATTTATAATATAAAAAACGGCGGCAGTTATCAGATATGTTGAGCTTAAAAAATTTAACAATTGATAGCCAGCGAAAGAACATGATTTATGCTCGGAATGAATATCAGTAGTCTGTGATAGGTGTGACGAAACTCCATTTTTACAGATTTATATACTTTTAGAATATATAATTTTGATTACATTAAATGCCTGGAAAAAAATAAAAATAATTATCCTTTGAAAATCCTTTTTTTTAATGAGCCGGGTGTGACCTAGTATGCAAAATCCACTAAAAGCTCAATGCTATTGGCTGGAATCTTGATTATTGTGGCTTCTTTGACTTTGTGCCCGTTTCTTAGAATTTTTTTTTAATATATTTTTTGAGTAAGAGAGATGGGATTGGATTTTTATTGAAATTTTTCAAAACTGTGTTCACATCTGTAGGCTAGGTAAGTAACACTAAGGAAATCAATGTCACTTTCGATAACTAACTGATTCGATCACTTTTTTTCCAGTTTGAGATTATGGCATTCGATATTAAACCATATTATTACATTGTTCGATATCGAATGTAATGCAATAATATGGCCCGATATCGAACGCTATAATCTCAAACTTAAAAAAATGTGATCGTATTAGCTCGTTATTGAAAGCGACGATTAGACCCCAGGTGTAACCTTCTTTAGACAGGTGGTGAAGGAAAACTTCATTCTTTCACAACTCTGCTTTTTTGCAGCGCCTCTAGTGTCAATGAGGCGTATTAAGTTTACCAAGCTGCGTTTAGTAGCCATTTTATTGATTAGTTTACTTCGCCGATTATTATGCTACACAATACCGACGAAATAGGGCGCTCTGATATTACATTAGGATTAGTACGAGCTGAAACCGATGTAGTTCAGTGATTAGTGTCTATGCCTTCATCACTTGCGCTTTCCTACAACAACTGATACAAAAGAACGCTAATGCACATCAGAGAAATGCGTGTTGTTGTGATTTAATGACTGTCGTCTTCGAGCTCGAATTCAGGACCTTTGGTCTTGTAGTCAATGAGCTAACTATTTCAGCCAATGCCACCCTCACCTTATTGTTGAGAATCGATAATATGTTGGCATTCTCAAAGTACCCGCTTCACAGCAGCATTACAGAGATACCAAAGACATTCCAATCAATTTGCAGCAGCCATCTCTGTTCATACCATAGAACGAATACAAGTATCAATAAAAATATTAGTTGTAGTTAAGCTTAGCATTTATTCCTTTGTACTTTTTAACAACTACAACTACAAGTACAAAAACATCTTGAATTGAATGCGTTTTTAAAGCACAACACTTAAAATTTATTAACATTTTATTACAGTTTAAATATCCTCAATAGTTTCTTGTTAACAGCCAAATACATGCGTATTTCTAGTGATGCATTCAATAAGTAAAAACTCAACAAACAGTTTAAGCTCAATAAGACCATAAACGCTTTACGATTAATCTATATACGAGTATGTAAGTACCAATATCCTGCTCATAAAAATCATAAAAAACTAAATATTTATTAACCAATAACTAATAAAGTTGTTTCGACAAATAAGTCTTTATTTGTTAACAAAAAAAATTAAAAGTACTCCCTGGTTGCAAATTGCTAGTCCTTGCCATGGCTGTTTGTTCTTGTTCATTTTAAGGATAATAATAACATGATTAAGATTGTTATTTCTTATATTCCTCTTTCTTCTTATTCTTCTTCTCTTTGCTGGACTGAGTAAGTAATTAAGTATGTTTTCACAAGTGTTTTAACCCTTTGGCTATGCAAAATATCTAAAAAAAAATTTACATATCTACTCGTATTTTTGTAATTCTGAAAATAGCAACATTTACACGTGTTCTAACGTCCACAAGTGTATATGTGTGGCTGTTGATTGTGTGTGTGTGTGTGCAAGGAAAGTAGCCGGCTTTTGGATGTTGTTAAACTAAATCCAAAGTATGACTGGTCATTGTTATGCAAATACTATTTACTTATTGAGATATTTTTCTTATACAACAAAAATAACACTTTACTATCCTAAAAATAATGCAAGTTGAGTTACACCCAAATACTTCGTTATACGATTAGAAACATGCATGCATACATTTGCCAGTGTGCGCACTGCCTGGCATATGCAGGTTCTAAGTGCGTGCGTGTGTTTGTGTGTGTGTCTTGTTTTTTCTGGCTGCTGTTTGCAAGTGCCTTGTGTGATTATCTGGTGTATGAGTTGTATTTGGAGTTGTACTTGTTTTTATCGGTTAGAAGAAAAATGTTTACAAAAGCATATTTCGTAAATAAGAAACAGCATTTAAATAATTTGCATTTGCTGCAAGTGTTGTGGTTGTTGGTTATATTAGTTTTTTTTTTCTTCCTATACACATATATTTTTGCAACCACAAACTATATGCAGCTGCACTATGGCAATGAAAATGAGTATTAAAAAAAATTCTTAAGCTCCTCTTTTTACAAATGTTCTTATTTTTATTTTTAGATGACATAAATTTTTTATTATAAACTTAAGTCTATTAAAATTAAAAAAAAATTAATGAAAACAAAATTAAATTAAATTAAATTAAAATTATTAAAACAAAGGATATATGGGAAGTTGTTGTATTTTTGCAGTAATTGAACTGAAACTTACCAGTACGCTTAATTGTACAATTTTACAAATACTTATGAATGCATGTTTTTTTTTAAGTTGTGACAATAAACTATCTAAAAATCTATATTCAATATAAAGGACACATGGAAAGCAGGCATGTCCTTATAATGATTGATATAAAATTTAATGCATAACTATGAGATTTTGAAAATAGTTACTTCTTTTTGCTGCATTCTCATTGTAACTTTTGCAGAAATTCTATTAATTATGATAAAGGATATATGAGAGGTTGTTTTGCTATTGCAGCAATTCAAGTGAAACTTACCCAGAAGGTTAATTGTACAGTTTTACAAATAGTTATGTGGGTTTTTTTTTATTATTATATTAAATAAGGACGAAAATCAATATTTTATATAAAGAACATATTGAAAATAGGCCTGTCTTAGAACTGATTGTAATTAAATTAAATGGAATGAATAACTATGACTTTTTAGAAATAGTTACTATTTTTTACAGCGTCCTCATTATAACTTTAGCAAAAATTCTATTAATTAAAATAAAGGATATATGGGAGGCTGAGTTGGTACTGCACCAATTAAAGTGGAACATACCAGTACAATTAATCGCACGATTTTACAAATTGTAATGGATTTGGTTTTGGATTACTATCATTTATCAGGACGAAAATCAATACATAATTGATATAAAGGAAATGCTGAAAACAGACATGTCCTTGCATTAATTTATTAGGATGACTTACTATGACATTATGTGAAAATTTACTCCTTTTTGTTGCATTCTTATTGTAATATTAGCAGAAATTCTAGTAACTAAAATAAAGGATATATGGGAGGTTTTTGTATTCTTGAAGCCATTTAACTGAAACTTACCAGGAAGCGTAATTGTGAAATTTTACAAATAGTAATGGATTTAGTTTTGGATTTTGGTAATAAATAAGGATGCAAATCAATATTTGATGTAAAGAACATATGGAAAGCAGGTATGTCCTTGCAATGATTGAAATTAAGTTTAATGGCATGAATAACTATTTTTAGCTGCATTCTCATTGAAAGTTTAGCAGAAAATATATTATTAAAACTATGAATGTATGAAAAGTTGTTTTATTATTGCACCAATTGATCTAAAATTAACTAAATAGGACAATAAATTGTATAACTACTGTAATAGTTATGATATTTAGTTGTATTCTCATCAAAATGTTGGTTGAAATAAATTTTTTTAAATTAAGCATATATGAGAGGCTTGTGCAATTATATTCTTTTGCTAATTAAATTGAAATTTAAAAGATATCTAAACTCTCTAGTTATACAAATAGTTGTAAATTCATTCTGTACTATCTAATCATAGTTAAGTCAATTATTGAAATTAATGACACATGGAAAGTGACCATGTCCTTGCAGCGATTAACATAAACATTATTTGGATGTTTAAAAATGAATAATTTCGGAAATAGTTACGAATCTTAGCTTTACTACCATCATCACCTTAGCAGAACTTTAATTTTTAATATCAAGGATATGTGAGGATATGATGCATCCTTGCAAAGAGTGAAGTAAAATTTCATAGTGGGCTTGTTTGCATGATTATGGTATTTTTTATGGTATTATAATCTTATTTAAAGCTAAAATTCAATACGTTATATTAAGAATATATGAAAGGTAGAGGAGTCCTTGCAAGGATTATAAATAAATTTGTTGCACAGCTTGATTGTAAAATTCTACAATTAGTTATTAGTCTTGGCGGTATTATAATTACAATACTACTCTAGTTTTAAAGCTTAAAATTAAAAATGTTAAGCAAGTCGACAAGTCCTTGCAGCAAGTTTCTTCAAAGAAATTGAAATTTTAATTTAACATTGATATTAAGCAGCGATTGGTAGCTTCACTTGAGCGGCACTATTTTAATGTAATGAGATGTTTGTAATAACAAAATGAGTTGTTTGCAAAAACTACTGAATAAAGTCGCCAAATAATTTATTCCTTTTCAATACAATTCAAGCTGTTGAGCGAAATTTAATAACAGTATTAATATTAAATTTAATTTTATTCATTTCTGTGAGTAAAAACTTAACCATTTTGAATGGGAAATAAAAAAATCTTAGCAATAACATAATATTCGAGCCATTGTGCAACCAAAACGTTCTATTATCTTTACTGAATAAAACCGACACTCGAGCATATATAAACAATAAAAACCTAAGCAAGGCACAAATATATCAACACAACCAGCATAACAAACTCAACAAATCCAGAAACAACAATTGCTATAACTTAACAATAACTTTGGATGGCTCTGGTTTTATTACACAAACAAATACGGAAAACACGAAAAAAATTAACGCTTTTCTAAAAACCGGATAGAAGTTGTTGAAAACTATTCCCAAAACAGCTCAGGACTAGCGAGTAGACTGTAGTGAACACGGACACACGATAAACAAATGTAGCAAAATGTTCTCCAAAGTAAATACTTTCCATAAAATAGAGAGACAGACGGCAAACTGCGATTTTGTTTTCTTCTATTTAATGTTCTTAAAGGGTTTTTTTTTGCAACATGCAAACCAAAGGCACTTGTTAAAGATGTGTGCGAGAAGGAGAGAAAACACAAGACACCAACATTTAGATGATCTAGTAATAATAACAATTGAGTTTTTACAATTTTCTTGGGCATTTCCCTGTTCTAATATATTGGTACGGATTGTATCCTTTGCTTGTTATTTTTAACTGGATTTATATTGTGAAGAAAGAAAAATATATTAGCGAGGTGGGGATGAAAATTAGTTTAGAATTTTGATTGCTAATATTTTGTCAGGAGAAGAATGGCTGCGCTGCACATTTTAATTTATTTATTTTTCTTAAACTTTCTTAAATTAGAAAAAAAAACTGTGACTGTCAGCTATTACATTTTGCTTTAGCAAGGACTCAGAGTCCAATCAGATGTAGTTTTCGCTTAATATAGAAAATGATATATTAATAATGAAAAGGAGTATCTCGATTTATTGTCACTTTAAAGAAGAAGAAAAAACTTTAAAAAAGTTTAATGCAAAGCAAAGTATTTTCGGCTGTGCCGAACCTTATATACCCTTCACCAAAGTGCGTATATAAAGTAAGTGAACTCTCGGTATTTTCCGATTAAATATTTTTTTTCGATATTAGCAATAAGTTGAATATTTTATTCTACCACTCTGTATTTAAGAAATATTTTACATTCACCCATATTCCAGTTGTCCAAAACGACGTCACGTCATACAATATCAAAAAATCAAATTAAAAAAATAGTTTTATTTAATACTCGTAACTTTAATATCCAGAAAAAAGTTCAAAATTTGCAGCTGATGTTTTAATTTTTATAATTCTCTACACCAAAATTTTCTTTCCAAAATGTAAAATATATATAATTTATAAAGAAAAAGAAAAATATTAATTAGACCTATTCATATGGTATATAAGATACCATAAAAACTATAAGTTTTCCAACCCTGAAATCATCCTTTTTGATTTTTGTTGTATTAAGTTACTTTGGTATAATTTTGAATACAAAATTTAATTTTTCCAACTCTGGGCACGTTTTTTATTTTTTTTTAATTCATAATACCAATTTTGTTCATACTGTAGTATAAAATCAGTTTATTTAATAAAAAAAAAATAATAAAAATTAGTTTTCGGTAGTTGCTTTAGTATGGCAAAATAAAGTTTGAGTTTTCCAGCTCTGAAATCATTTGATCGATTTTGCTAATTTTAAATACCAATCTTTTTCAGACTATTTCTGACACACTAGCTTAAGACCGAAGTATCTTGCTTTTCTGGGAGCTTCGAAAAACTGATTTCACGTACAGACAGACGGACATAAGGATCCAGAATATATATAATATATATAATTTTATTAAACGTGTGAGTTCATTTGATTGCTCAAAAATAAAAATAAATAACAACCAATTTTTATTTGCTACTGTTTTTCCTTTTACTCTTAACGAAGCAAATTACAACTTGTCTTTACTTAACTACTTCTTATCGTTAGTATCCATTTTCAACGAGGTCTTAACTTGACTACTTTCTGATTAGCACTCCCCTGTTCTTGCACATGCTGCCACTTTTTATAGTACAGGAACCGGTTCTCGAATGTTCGCCCCATAAGTGGCGTAATAACATGTCTGTACTTAGTAATGGCATCTGTGCATGATGCCATCTGTATTGTCATTTACTATTGGTAGCCAGATGTTCAAACAGTCCTCTAGCACAATCGGGAAAATTCATGTTGCTGCTTCTAGGCGTTTGTAGATAATTCGATTGGCTGTTATTTTTGAATTTCAAAGCAACGACTCTTGTGTTGGCAATACGGTGTGCTACTGGTAGTACAGGGTGGTTATCATAAGTGCTCGCAGTTTTATTGGTATGTGTGAATGTCTGTAGCTATGTACACAATTGTTGTTGTTGCTATAGTGTTTGCACGTTGATATGTGTGTACGTTTAGTGCTATAGTTAAATACTTCTAGATAGTTCTTTGCATTAACCCTGTAGGAATATTTTTACGTAACAATATATATTATGGCTCGCTTATTAATATTGTGGAAATTACAAACGGAATGCCAAACCTATATTTACCCTTTTACCATGTTTTGGTAAAGGGTATACAAAGTTTTAAGGGGTTTTCCATCATCTAATTTTCTTTTTGAGGGACATTTTTGAATGAAAAAGTTTCCGAGAATTGTTGTTGTCAAGCCAACAAAATCAACTGTATATGACCAATAGCAACAAAATAAACAACAGACAATTTTCCATATTTTGTAGGGAAGTGCAAACTATCAAAAACATCAAGTGAAAAACTATTCGAGAATTGCTGTTGCAGTAGAATTCGTGTTATATCAACTTGAAGGAAAATTTATTTAACACGGTTCTCCTTTTTATATAAGTATAAGATTCAGTTGTTTTTTCTCAAATTGACTTTGATTCAACATGGTTCTTTGCAAAATTTCAACGTCTATCAAATTCACGTTGTTTTAACATGAAATAATTTTGATTAAACATAGCTTAACATTTTGATTTAACAGTACTGAAATGTTAAATCAACATGTAATAAAGTTGTTTTAAGAGTAAAAAATTTCCTTTAACGATTAGTATTAGTTTCTTGGACAACACCATTTATAAGAACTTTCAAGACATGAGAGATTTTTAAAATGCTTTACTACAGCAAAATATTCTAGAACAAACGCTAAACAACACTGTTAGCAAGACAAACAACCGCAAAAAATTACTGGCCAACAGTGTTGTTTAGCGTTTATTTTAAAATATTTCACTGTAGTAAAGTATTTAAAAAATCTCTCATGTCTTGAAAAGTCTTATAAATGGTCCTGTGCAGGACACTAATATAGTGTAAATCATGTTGAGTTAACATGAAACACATAAAAAGGTTAGAAATGCTTTGTTGTTAATTTTAATATGGCACTCGACTTCCATTAACAATTTAGAAGCTCTCAAACAATTTTTCTCAAGCCACTTGTTCAACTATGTAACTAATTTTTCTCAAAGCAACTGCAAGATGTGGCCTCCTTTCTTAGTTCTTAAATTAACAATTTGCATTCGATGATGTTCCAGCTCACAAGAAATATTTGCATTTGTTTCGATTTATTTTATTGGGTTTTTCGCCTTGCTTCTCAAAACAGTCTATATGTACGAGTATGTATATCCTCTACATTATCAAATGAAAGTTTGCCATACACAGAATAGCCAGCAAATCATCATTTTCATCACTTTTCTATTTTTCATTCGTTTTATACAATATCCTTGCTTCATTATTAGCACAGTTGTAGTTTGTTATTAAAAGGAATATATTTACGAAGGACCTTTCATATGGCATGTGTTGTTTGTTGCTCTTGTATACAATAACAAAATGTTGTTATTGTTGTGCTTTGAAAAGGAGATTATTTTTGTAATATTTTTTTTTGTTTGTTTTGAAATAGTTGTTGAAACTGAGATGTTTTTATTATTTTCAATCCTATTTGAGTATTTGTGTGTGTGTGTTTTTTTTAATTCGTATTTTCTTTTTACTCCACTACTAAATTTGTTTATTTTCGCATTAAAATAAATAGTTTAGACATGTTTTTTTGAAATGCATGTAGTGAGAAACACTTTGAAATGTGTAAATTGGGATTTGAGTTATAAATTCAAAAAAATAAGGAAAACACATTTTCAAAGGAAAGAAGTGAGAACTATAAAAAGTTTCACTTAAAGTTTTATAGAAAACTTTTTGTAAATAATTTATATGCCACAGCAAAAAAAAAAAAAAAAAAAAAAAAAAAAAAGAAATAAATAAAAAAAATAAAATAAAATACCTGCATGTTATAAACAGCTAATAAAAGAATACACAGTTAAAAACTTGCATTCTTTTATTATTGACATAAGGTATTAAGGCCTTCAAAAGGCCTTAAAGGAGATGCTGTTGGCTGAAGTACTTGTAGTTAGTGCATAAACTACAAGCCAAATGACGATGTTCGAGGCCCTCAGCTCAAACTCTGGCCAGAACCAGTCATATCAACTAATGTACATATATCGCAGCACCCTCCTCGATCAATATTTATAGTAATTAATTGTCGGCGAAGTAATATAATTAATAAAATGGCTACTTAGCTTAAAGTAATACAGCTACTTAACACCAGAGGCGCTGCAATAATTCTATTAAAAATTAACAAAACGCACAATAGCAGAGTTGTAAAAACTAAAAAAGTAATTAACTTTCTCTTCTCTCTATCTATCTATCACTTCATTATCTATAATTGCATTATCCCTCTTCTACTCTCAGGTAACACAAAAGAACCTGTTATTTGAAGCTAAGTGAACTTATTTTCTCCTCTTAGCAACCTGCTAACCTAACCTTATGTTAGTCTTCAAAAATTTGTCTCAAAGCAATAGAAAGAATGCTTGATCGGCAAGATTATCAGTGGTAAGCTTCTTGCCCCGTACCAGGATACATAGCAGAGAAGAGAATTGGCTCTATAGGAGGTGGTTAGTATAATTAAGAAACCATTCTCTCCATGAATACACTTTGGTGTGCTCTAGTAGCCAGCAAAAATTATTGGCGACGAAAAGCAGGTTTGTAAGTGATAGAGAGCGTGCTCTTGCTTACCAATCTACTTCCGTATTACATATTTAGTGTTTGTTTGGAATGTTCCACTTGCTAGGCCGATTAAATATTATATATTTTTTATACCAATTCTCTAAATTAAATTTATTGGTTGAATAACATTTCATAACATCTCTCACTAGCTTACCTTGGTGCATCTTTGGAAGCGAGAGAGAATACAGTTGATATAAAATAAAATATATATACATATATTGAAAAAATTCATACAAATAGTTGGCATCCATTAATATCATGCATGCCTGCTCTATAACGATAACCATTAAAAAGACATGACATAAATTTACTGCTTACCGATAACAAATTTAGTTTTGCTCCAGATGCGATAATTGTTTCCATATCGAATTTGTGAGTCAATATAAAAAATACTCAAGTCTATTCAAAATCTAAAATATGTACTTTGCTATAGTATAATCTTCGTTCTAGAATATTCTGGGATATCTCGCTTTGTAATCAGGGGAACAACACGGGGAGGAGTTTTTTCGGCACTTTTGTAGAATCTAACTATAAGGCCAGTACTTTTATATCTAGAGTCAGGTGGATGCAAAATTGTTGCTCATGCTGTGATAATTTATCAATAGTTGTTAGGGGAAAAATTCTCTCTTACATGAATGATCATCATTCTGTAATAATCTCTCTTAACCATCAAATTTAAACGGAAAAAACAATACTTTGTCTCTTGTCACAAGAAAACTGAGTTATAAGACAGTTCGAGGGTATATAAGATACCTGAGTTTAGTGAACTACAAGTGTCTATTACTGCAAAATATATTGGTGTTATTTCGAACTCTAATTTGAGGTTTAGGATATATATTCCAGAGAGGGTGGAGAAAGCCACAAGTACTATTTACTTACCTCTGTATCAAATTCATTGAACAAAGTTAACTTAATATATAAGGACATAGTACATCTTTTTTTTTTTTCTTTTTAAGAGAAGTAACATCATTAATAATGCCTAGTACTATTACTAAGTGTTACCTTCTTTCTGAATGGGATAGTGATAGAAGACAGATGGTGAAGGAAGAGATGGAAAAAAGCTTCATTCTTTTACAACTCTACTTTTTTGCAATAATGCACTGTTGCAGCGCCCTCTGGTGTCAAATGAGACGTATTAAATTTTAAAGCTGACTTAGTAGCCATTTTATTGGTTATTTTACTTCGCCGATGATTCTGCTACACAATACCCACGAAGGAGGGAGGGCGCTCTGATATTATATGACGATTAGCATCTGCTGAAGTTGGTATAGTTCATTGAACAGTGTCTATACCTTCATCACTTGAACTTTCCTATAACAACTGATACAAAGGGACACTAATGCACATCAAAAAAAAAAAAAAAAAAATACGTGGTGTTGTTATTTAATGACTGCCGGATACAGAGATTGAACCCAGGATCTTTGTTTTTGTAGTCAACGTGCTAACTGCTTCAGCCAACGCCTAAATTACGGCTTCATCGCGGCCTTCTCTGAAGAAGAAAACATATAGGTTACACAAGGTTTACGGACTTACATCACTATACCTAATTAATTCATTTTGCTTTACTCCTACATATGCAGTGGTAATGTTTATACACTTGCTACAATTGCATGTTATAGGCAATAGCTAGCAATAATCTCTGCATGCGTCTTAGTGATTACTTGGGGATGGAGAACCAAACAATTCTCGCTCATCTGCCCCACTTCATAAGCCTCTCTACAAGACCTAAATGCCATCCTCAAAAACCTTGAAGGAATGATCTCCAAGTAGAAGAAGGTGTGTTGAATTTTATACGGATGGCTTCAAGACGCAAGTAAGTTAATCCACACCCACTTGCATCTAGAAGCCATCCATATAAAATTCAACAACACCTTCCATACTAAGGAACATTAGTTCTTCGTATTGCAAAGTGACTTCCAGATCACTGCAGTGATTAACAGGTAGAGATACTTGCTAGAGATACTTGACTCGACTCCCAATTCTGAGAACAAGATCAGCCGTGACTGCCTGTTTTATCAAAGCGAGATAGCAGAGCAGTTTAATGTTAGGATCATCTGGATTCTGACGCAAAGAGGCTTTCAGGAAACATCTAAAGCTGAGGAGCTTGCAAAAATTTGTTATACCTTACGGGTTACACTCCTTAGAGTCCTGTTTGTTTCGGTTCAATACAATGATGCTTTTATGCTAACTGTGAGTTGAAGACAAAATAGTGAGAGAGGGTGTTGTAAGGAAGGTATGGTGATAGAAAATACAGGCGGTGAAGGAAGATATAAAGGAAAAAGAGGAAAGATTCATTCGTTTACAACTCTGCTTTCTGCATCTTTTTTAACTAATGCAATGTGGCAGCGCCTCTGGTGTTAATGAGACGTATTAAATTTTCAAAGCTGTGTTTGGCTGTGATTTCATTGGTTGTCTTACCTCGCCGATAATTCTGTTACAAAACGCCGACGAAGGAGGCCGCTCTGTAGTGCGATTCAGTAGCTTTTAAGGATCCGACAATCGTAATTTTTGCCCATATATTTTGTCGCTTGCAATTGTGTAATTCTATAACTTCTTTTTAACGATAGCAGCAGCACATAAGTTATTGTCGCTTAAATAACAACACAGCTGAGATTAGCCTACAGCGAATATCGTTAAAAATGTTATTGAATTCAATAAATTTTCATTATAATTATTTTAATGATGCGATTATCGTTTAAAAAAAGTTAGAGAAACGCATTACAGTAGTGCTGATAATTTTACCGAAAAAAATTAACGAAAAATATCAGCTGCGTACTATCGTTAAAAAGAAGTTACAGAACTAATCAATCATTATTTCAAGCTACAAAATGTATAGACAAAAATTATGATTGTCGGATCGTTAAAAGTCACTGAATCGCACACTACTGGTGTTACATTATGTTTGAGATCCGCTGAAGCCGGTGTAGTTCAGTGACCAGTGCCTATGCCTTCATCACTAGAACTTTTCGTACCACAACTGGAGTCATCTGACAGTTACCTGGTGACAGATGTAGTCTTGCCCTTTTAGTTAATAGGCGGGAAGTTCAGTAAGTCACTGACTTATTGAACCGTTCAACAAAACCTTTCCTGAACTATCCATATTGCAAGGATTTTTAGTAGAAATTTGCTATAACTTTTACCTGCAACATAATAATTTGGAATAATAAACTTTAAACGCATATTTTTTCTTTACTAGAAGAATTTTCCACAATATTCTTTAGTAAATTTTTTTATTATGAATAAAGACATACGACTCCCTAACATACAAGTTGAAATAAACTACAACCTTTTTATAGTCTGAGATTCACTCTAACGTGTTTTAATAGCCAACAGACAATTAAAGAACACATTTGCCCAAAAAGAAAACAGCAAATAAATATTTAATGAAATAATTTAAAATTCTTTTAATTTCTTACAAAATGCAATTGTAAACTTTCAATTCAACATCATTAAATGGCCATTAAGGATGTTCATTTGTAGCTCGTTATGTGTTGACATCGTATAATTGCATTATTAAATAAAAATAAAATAACATAATGCTGCCAGTTTTTATTGTTCTTGGATGCTGGTATGTTTCTATTCCTGTGCGAAGTGGTTCGTTCTTAAAACACAAATTGCATTTTAAGCAATGAGAAGACAAACAAAAAACAGAAAGAATGCATGTACATATATAAATAAAAATTAAATAATAAAATTGTAAAAAAGAGAATTTTATTAGTGACACTTATCGTTCCTGCCAGCCAGTTCCTGCTAGTCAGAACATATTGCTACACTCCTTGTTTAAGTACAAAAGTGTGTTTGTTTGACATTTTTTTAGTTTTATACATTTCTAAGTTCCATAGTTGTTTAAGGCTTTTTTATTTTTGTTGTATAGTATATATGTATATAAACTTTTTATATTTGAGTGTTGTCCATGAGCTAAACTCCCCAGAGTTGTATTGCTGAGGCATGTTGTTGCTAAACACGTACACAACAACTGGCTGCTGTGGATGTTTCTCTAACTGCTGTTGTTCTTGTTGTTGTTGTTGCTGCTTTGTTTTGCTATTATTGCTCTATAAAATAAGTTATCACTTTAGGAAGTAACTAAACACCAAATATATACATATTTCATTTCTTTGCAGTTTAAGCTCTTTTTGCTACTCTTATTTTCTTCAACTCGATTGTGTGAAATTGGTCTCCTTGGCTTTTAGATCGAGTTTTATTTCCTACTTTTTGTTTTTGGTTAACAGCCACTATCATTCAAGCATTTTATGTTTTCTTGGCTGTGTTTTTTCTTTATTGAAGTAGAATAATTCATTTTATACTACTAGTGAAACTGGCTAAACACGTAGAAGAAGTTGGTTGGGGTTGGCTGTCTGGCTGGTTAACGTTTGTTTGTGTTTGTTCGTTGTTGCATCATTTATAAATTGATGAAATTTTATGTTCGGAAGGAAAAATTTTATTTATAGTTGCTCCTGCTATTTTTGCTGTTGTTAGCATTTAATGATGTAAATAAATTTAATTAAAATTTGTTAAAATATATGCAAAATAATCCTGAGTGAATTAGAGAAAAAAAAAGAGAAAGAAAGAATTTTAAGTGCTTTTAAAGAAATAAACTAAACTATAACTGATAATTGAAGCCAGCAAAGAAAAACCAACTAAAAAGCAAACAAAAGCCTCATCTAATGTATATCAATAATATTTTAGTTTGTATATTCATCAGAAGGAAAATCATATTGCACCTGATAATAAGTTAAGACATATTTAGGGTTAACAATGAAACTTTTCTAAACGGCCTTTTTCACCAGAAAAAAAGTTACTAATCCTAACATCAGAGCATCCTCCTTCATCGGTAATGTGAAGGAAAATCATAGCGGAGTAAAATAATAAATAAAATTTGAAAATTTATTACAGCTCATTGACACCAGAGGCGCTGCAACAATGCATTATTACAAAAAATGTGTAAAAAGCAGAGTTGTAAAAGAATGCAGCTTTGTGTTAACTCTTCGTTCACCACCTGTCTTTCTCTATCACTATCCCTTTTCTAAAGAAGGTAACAACTAGTAATAGTAGCAGACATTCATGGCCTGAGTTTTACTTCTCTTTAAATAAAAAAATAAAAATAATTAAAAATATATCATTTAATATCCGTTACAGACACCAAACAGGCCATTAGATCCCTTCAAAATGTTCACATAACTTCCAAAACTTTCCGAAAGAGATACAGACACAGTGAAACATTAAATGGCTGTCCTTACAAGGGTTCTTGGATACAAGAATATTGATGGCAGTAGAAGATCGTATGCCCCTTCTAAGGCTGCCAGCACTCAAGAAACAAATGAGACCAGAAAAATCTAGCCTGAAGATAAACCTTTCTACATTCCAAATACTACAAAACTTCATTACCATCAGTAACTGGATATCCATAAGACACGCCCAAAGAAAGGGCTTCGACTATCTTTTAACAAATTATGCAGAAGTGTGAGAAACAAGACCCTGGTGTCTCTCTGTGTGCCAGTCTGTATCTCTGTCTGCCTCTTTCTATGTCTGTCTGTGACAGGCTGTTATCTCGCAAACCGTAACAGCTACAAACTTGCAACTTTCACATTATGCAAAATTTTGACAGCTACAGCGAATTTACGAGAGTAAAAAATTAATGGGTGTTCTAAGACAAGCAACGAAATATATAGAATATATATATATATATATATATATATATATATATATATAGAAACCTGACATTTTTAGAGCTACAGTATTTTAAGCAGCCTACACCAATTAACACTGAAATAAAATAAGTCAAAATAAAGGGTGTTCTATCAGTTAATGTAATTTTGACTATGTAAAGTGGATAATTTGCTGTATCTTGGAAAGCGCAAGAAAAAAAATCTTGAGATTTTCAAAAACGCTAAAGCTAAAATACACGGAATTCAAAAAAATCGCTAAAACGAGAGATCAACAAAATAAAAAAAGCGCTTAAATGAAAAATATCACCAGAAACTAAATACATAAATCGCTAAAATGCCAAAATAAATTACTAAAAGTAAAAAGGTCGCCAAAAAACTAAATATCATCGCTGAAAAAAAAAGTGCAAAAAAGCGCCCAGACTAAAAAAATCGCTTAAATAGGTATTGTAAAAACAAAAATTTGCAAAAATTAAAAAAAATCGTCAAAACGAAAGAAGGCCAAAACTAAAAAACGCGTCAGTAATAAAAACCGAAAAAATTGTTAAAACGAAAAAAGCGTCAAAACAAAAAAAAAAAAAAAAAAAAAAAAAAATCACAAACAAAATAAAATGCCAAGAACCAAAAAATTCTAAAACAACGAAAATAAAACGCCAAAATCAAAAAGCCGCGAAAACAAAAAGTATTATTGTAAAAATAAAAAAAAAAAATCGCAAAAAAAATAAAAAATCACTTACTTGAAAAATTTGATAATTGAAAAACAAAACTAGTTGTATAGAAAGTGAGTTTAAACTTTAAAGTTTTCTATTCACCCATAAAAAATAGAGGAAAAATTTAAATTTCTCTCAAAAGTTGAGTATACCAGATATATGTGTGATCTTCTCCGAGAAAAGGGACGTAGTGTGTCAAAAAGCGGGTTAGGACTTAAGAGTGGATTCTGGTACCTAAAAGGATGTAGAATAAAATGAAATGAGTTAGATTTCTGATTTCATAGCTAGCCATACCAAATCGCATCTCCCAACTGAAGGTGTGTTCAAAGTTATAATGCGTTATGAAACTTTAAATACGTTTTTCTCAAAACTTCATTTTCAAACACTAGGTCCCTTTTCTCATAGAAAACCAAATGTATTGAATTTTTATACAATATGATCTTGAAGATGAACTTTTTTTGATTTTATATGTTCACAATTTTTGTTCTTTATGACAAGAGCTAAAATTTTTTCTCACAAGGTAAATCAAAATTCCGAACGGTTTGCAAGATATGAGCCTGAGAAAATGGAAAAATTATACCGAGTCCCCAAATCTTTGGGGGCCCATAAAAAAGTGCATGACTTGGGGCAAAACTAGGATACACGGGTCTTTTTTTTTTTGGTCTTTTCTCACGTAGTGGTGTCCGTATATGGTTAAATTTTTTTCGTGCTGCACTGTGTATTTCACTCAAGTAAAAATTATTTGGTCTTATTTACCTTCTTTTTCAATCTTGCCAGCAGACTTAGTAACAAAGTCGTTATTATAATTATATATATATTACAACTGCTTTTAAAATGAGTTTCAAAGTATCTCTAACATAAAGCACTCACTTTTTTTGTATAATAGAATGAATATTACTAAGGAACTAACTGATGAAGTTATTTAAACTTGTAACATTAATTAAATTATTTTATTGTTTCATTTATTCAACAATTGCAAGCTAGATGTCTGTGCAAATATTGCAATAGAAATAATGAAACTTTTAACACTTTCATACAAAATTTTCCTAAAAATAAAATATTAAACTTTGAAATAAGTTTCAACAAACTGCTCTTGCTGCGGATTGAACTTATAAAAGTTGCAACTAAATTGGCTCATTAACAATAAACACGCTCCGAAAACAAAAATAATAAAAGCTAACATTTAAAGTGTAAATCAAATAAATGTTTAAGAAAACTTTGACTTTAACTACTTGGGGAAACACTAGAAACAGCGGATGGAAGAAACTAAAAAAAAGAGAAAAAAAACAAAATTCAATGGAGAAGAGTGCAAAAATAGCATAAATAAACAGGAGTTTCTGGCAATTAATTTACTTCCGTAAAAGCAAATTCTAAAGCATGCCCCGTAGAGATAAAATTGTATTAATATAATCTACTATTAGTTTCTGGACGTCCTTTTTATTTTGTTGAAGTCACTGTTAAAAGAAAAAGTTACACATCAATTTCTTGGTGCAGCCAAGCAGGCATGTGTGTGTGTGTGAGAGAGAGAGAGAAAGAGAGAGAGAGATAGTTCCAGTTTCACCCAAAATTTGTACGTTGGAATAAAATGAAAACATAATTTAAAATAATATAAAATGATTTTTTGTTTGTAAGTTGTGTTAAAATGTTATAATAAAGTTCATGCATTTGTGTAAGACAATCGTAAGCGTGCATGTATGTATGTGTGCGTGTGTGCATTTAAATTCTGTATGTCAGTGCTTAAGATTCGCATTTTCGGCCATAAACTGTGGTTGCAATGAAATGATGATTATAAGTGCGGGTTTTGCATAAACCGCAATGTAAATGCCAGCCAAATGCCAAGAACAAATATGAACGTAGTGGAAGTCAGCTGTTATGGAAAATTTAATGGTCTTATTGTACACAATGCATACGCATCATTCATATTTACTTTTGAACGCAGGCAAAAAAGTACAACCACTCACACACGAACATAAAACTTACACATTCTCACTCATACGGATTTCAAATAGCTTTATGTTTACACTTACCAGGAAATACCAAGGCGAATTAAATATGAAATTTCAATACCATAAAGTCAGTTTTGAATTCGAAATTATATCTTTCAATAAGGACATTATAGAATTCTTCAGATAGAGATAAGAGTAAAAAAGCTTGTGTTGCTATGTATGTATATTACACATTTAGAGTCACGAAAGTCAGTGCTGATATAATAAAATACATATATGAATACTGCACGGGAAGTTTACCGAAAATCTTTAGATCTGACAAACTCAAGTCGATAGAATTAAATATTTGATTTCAAGCTTAAAACCCATAAACTGTCATTTCCTGCACTTTGGGATTTTAAAATATGTAGAAAATAAGAGAGGAACTATTTTTAACCCACTTCAAAAAAAGGAGGAGGTTAAGAATTCGTCCCTATTTTTTTTAGGTGTGTATCTTCATAACTCAATACATTTTGGACCGATTGTAAATTTTTTTTGTTGTTGTCTGAGAGAGCATAGCTTCTCATTGGTACCATTGTAAAAAATTGGGCGGGAATACGCCCACAATTTTTTAATATAATTTTATGATATTATACTTATTTGATTGCCTCGAAACCTATAAAACAACTTTGGTTCTTGTAATCACACAATTTGAAAGTTGAAAAAATGGGCGGAGTTACGCCCATTAAAATTTATTATAATATTTTAGATGGTTGTATTTAACGTATTCTTACGAAACTTACCACACACCTTGAGCACTAAAATAAACACAATCATTCTTTTAAAGAAATGGACACAGTCATGCCCATTAAAATTTAATACTTTATTATGAGTGGTACTACTTTACCGATTTTTACAAGACTTAACATGCACCCTAAGCTCCAAAAAATACATAATATTGCATTTAAAAATGAGCAGAGTTACGCCCATTAAAATTTAATTTTATATTTCACGTACTTCTTATCTTATTCTTATAGATCTATGCATTGAATTAGGTTTTTATTGACAGAAAGAATTATTAGTTTTATAAAGAGAAGTAACACTCAGGCAATAAATGCCTACTACTATTACTAACTCTTTCTTCAGGAAAGGTTTAGTGATAGAGAAGACAGGTGGTGAAGTAAGAGACGGAAAAAAGCTTAATTTTTTACAAGTCTGCTGTTTCCACGTTTTTAATAATGCAGTGTTGCAGCGCCTCTAGTGTTAAATGGGGCATATTAATTTTTTTAATCTGGCAACACCAAAATAAAGTTTGACATTTTTTTAGCCAAAACGTACTCACAACGTTTTGATGCACAAGTGCTATTTGTCTTGTTAACAGCGAGTTTAGAAAATCAATTTGACAAAAAAAAAAAAATAAAAAATGGAAATTTCAAGAGAAGGATTTCCTTGGATTATTTTTCACAAATTTTGACGTGGATTATCTCAAGAAGAATACGTAGTTGAACTCAGTTCTTTTAATTTCGATAAAGCATCCTCAATTATATACCGCTGGTAAAGTGAATTGAATCGTGGTCGTAGTTCGGTCGTCGACAAACTCCGTGAAGGTCGTTCAAAGTAAATTGTTGTGCCACAAAACATTGATGCAGTGCGTGAAGTGATAATGCACGGTCGTCATGTGACATATTGTGAGCTAGAGACATCCCGAGAAAAAAATTACACATTACCATTAGAACTACTTGCCATATAATGACTTACTTTTCTGATTGCCAATTTTCATTACTCGCTTACAAATCACATTACCTAAAATTTAAAAAAATTACGTGCAAGTTGCTAAATAAAGAGAATGATTTTTTTAGACAAAATAGATTACGTGAAATGTTGAAAAATAAAAAAGTAATAAGTAAGTACTTCTCAAGAATCGATTATTTTAGTCTCACGCCTTGTTAAAATCATTAAGTTGGTAATCCAATAGGGAAGTGCTTCCACCAAAAATGCTTAATTCCAAACTCGATTACATTTCTTGAAATTTTTTGCTGGGTCTTTGCGCATTAGTTCCACCTCAAATACATTCGATTTTGCATGAACACTTTGTTGTGAAAAAAATTTGTTCTCGTTGTATACCCCATAATTCATAAATAGCTCAGAAAAAAGGTTCGCGTCAAGTGGTGTAAGGAAACGAATAAAAAGTTCAACCCTGATGCATCAAAAGACGTATATAAAATCTTGACAGGTGATGAATCATGGATATATGCTTATAGGTTAGGTTAGGTTAGCAGGCTGCTGGTAAGGAACAGTGAAACTTAGAGTCCAGCTCACTTGAGTCCAATGAAATGATCCCTTTGTGTTACCTGTGAGTTGAGGAGATGATAGTAAGAGAGGGTCATAGGCAAGTGATAGTGATAGAGAAAAGAGGTGGCGAAGGAAGAGATATAGGAAAGCTTCATTCTTTTACAACTCTACTTTTGTTGTACGTTTTTTTAATAATTCAGTGTTGCAGAGCATTTAGTGTCAATGAGGCGTATTAAATTTTGAAGCTGTCCTTAGTAGCCTTTTTATTGGTTATTTAGTTCTGCTACATAATACTGACGAAGGAGGGCGCTCTGATGTTAAATTAGGATTAGCATCCGCTGGAGCCGGTGTAGTTTTAGTGACTAGTGCCTTATATCTGCATCACTAAAAATTTTCCATTAACAGCTGGTACAAAAGACACATCAGAAAAATGCGTGGTGTTCTTATTTAGCTTTGAAGTCAATGTGCTAACTACTTCAGCCAATGCCACCCTTATGAGCTTATGTTTATGAGCCGGAAACAAAACAGCAATCGGCCGTGTGGATATTCCAAGACGAGCTAAATTCAACAGGAAAGCAAATGGTCACCTGTTTCTCGCCCGAATGAGTTATATTGCCACTATTACCCTTGAGCAATGTACAACTGTCAATTCTGAGTGGTACACGTCCATTTGTTTGCCAGGAAACTTCGGAAAAATTAGCTAAACGAAACATTGCAATAAAAAAATTTGTATTTTATCTAAACTCTCCAAAGCACGCATTTTTTAAGAAAGTAGTATTTCAAACCAAGAACTTGCCATATAAAAATTAAGCCTCCTTTCAACAACCGTATCAAAGATAACTTTACTCTATCAAAATAAAATATGCTTGTCTTCGAGCACGTGTTTTAAATGCTAATTTATATACATATAATAATGCACTTTAACGAACTTAAATAAAGTTGATCAAATTCCTTTAACATTTTGTCATTTGAAGTGACATCCAGTGACATAAGGCAAACTTAATCTTCTACAATAGAGCTAGTCTGGTATATATTTGGTTCTGGTATATATCTGGCATATATTTGATTTTTTTGTATTATATCTTAAAAAAAAATTCTTGCACAAACTCATCCAGCAAGTAATCAAAACTTTAATTTCATTTATCTATGAGCTGGCAGTAAATTTCCATGCCAGTGTAAACATGTTAGACAACTTTATGCTTTAATAAATGAATATGGATATGTATGTCAATTTTTAAGTGCATTCAATTTAAAAGGACATTAATTTGATTAAGAACCTTACAAACGAATGCATCGAAATTATCCTCACACACACACATAAATCGTTGATTTATGGTCATCAAACAAATATTGATATTATTTTATTTTTTTTTTATATATTTATTATTCATGTGAAATTTTTTATATGAAAAAAGAAATGTTAAGAAATAATTTCTCAAAAATGTTTGTGTATTGAATTCCATCAATAACGAAATTTACCAGGGCAATTAAATAACTGAGACCACAATGTTGTAAATAATAAATGAATAAAGTGCCTGTCTCATGATGTCAACAACGTTCGACTTGTCGCACACTTATGCTGAGTTTACATCTGGCATTTCTTGTGTTGTCAATTTTTGATAACATTTACAAAATGTGAGCAACGCTGTTCACATTCAGGGCTATCATGAATAAAATTCCACGTGAAACTTCTCCCTTTTCCTATTAGAATTTTTTGTTTACCCTACTACTCACTAGAGACCTGCGTAAACAGTCTTTAAAAGTAAATATGTCCTATATATATATACTAAACCAACAATAAATGCTGTCGTACTATAATATAAGCGAAGCACGATGGATGTATTGGTGTACGTGTACATCAGTGTTAACAAGCGATGTCGCCAAGACAGCTTGTTTGTAACAAACACTCAACAGAAGTACTGTTGATTAGTGTAGGCATGTTATTTTTCATATTGTACGTTTGAGTGTGTGTGTAATATGTAGATGGTAAGCTATTATGTGGTTAACCGCATACAACTAATGTTAATGCATGTGTGTGCCTTTGCATGTGCGCAGAAAAATAAAAGATCATAAACACATACATGCATGACGTTTGTACACGCGCTCATGCGTAGAAAGAAGCAAGTATCACAAATTCTTCCCTCACGAAGTGTTTTCTTCTTTACTCTTATACCTACAATACTGAAACAAATTTGTTGCAAACAGTGTTGTTAACGTTTGTTTTATAAGATTTTGCTGTAGTAAAGCATTTGAAAAATCCCTCATGTCTTGAAAGTTCTTATAAGATATCTTGTGCAGGACACTGTTACTATTAGTTGGAATTATTCCCCGTGAAAAATTTCACGTGGAATTTTATTCATGATAGTCCGGATTATGTTTTTAATATGAAAAGCAATGCTACACAACGAAAAAGATTATAAATTATTTAAAGAATATTGAATACATGTAACAACAATTTATTTGCATTTAAGTTAGACTTGTCTGGAACTTATTCAGTAGCTCGTTTTTGACACAAACCTATGATCAAAGCCATTTAAATTCACAGTCTTGTGCAAATGGTTTTGCATCGTAGAGTGTGCAAAACTGTATAGTACCCGTGTGTTGATACTCACCACTAAGAATTGTTAAGTGGTGAGTAGCAATATACTATACAGTAATTTTGACTTACCTGCACAATCAACTTTGCACGACTTTTTGTGCAGATAAGTCAAAAATGCTGTTATCTTAAATGCACTTACCTGCCTAAATGTGCAGGTATACAATTTTTGACTTCAGTTTTATACACATACATTGCTGCATACTTATGTAGCAACATTTATTTAATGTGTGCAGCTAACTTAAAATTTTTATATGAGAGTAATTTAAAACTGCCAAAAAATATGTTAAGTGCGCAGTTATACAAAGTGCACTTAAAAAAGGATTTTGAACAATAATTACCGAAAAAATATATTTTGTGCAGTTAAGTCAATGTGCAGCTAACGTTGATTTTTCGTATGAAAATCTTTTAAAATTACCAAAATTTTAGGGCACTTATATTAAATGTGCAGGTATAGAAAGTGCACTTAAAAAACGAATTTGTAGGGGATTTTAAAGAATAGTGTCAGAAATTTATCAGTTTAGGCAGTTAAGTCCAAAGTGCACTTAAACAAAAGGCAGCTAAATCAAAACTACTGTACCTTTTGACACATGCTACGAAACAGAACCATTTGCACTAGATTGTGATTTTGGCAATTATGTTTCTATTCACTTGTGCATTGTCGTAATAAAAATTTAATTAATAAAAATTAAATTCGTCAGTGGTAAGGCATTTGTTGCCTGAAATAAATAAATAGAACTGTACCAGAAAGCTTCAAAAGTGGTTGAACTTGATTAACCTAGTGATATTAATTTTCTTCTCCAATAGCTTTTCCCACAACCTTTTTCGCTTGTTTGGCTGTGCACTTAGATAGATTACTTAGCTAAGACCAATACCAGATTTTCAATAACTCTCCTCGAAATTAGGCAGCGAATAATATTTTAATTTTAATTCCATTATTTGAAAAGCGCAACAGGTGATTTTGTTAACTAAATGCTTTTCCTTCCCGAAATTGGACACGGTTCGGAAATAGTTGAATTTTCAGTGCAACTCAATGAAGTTCAAATACAAACAAATATAAAAGCTTATGCTTAATATATGTAATAATATGAAGGGAAGTAGAGTTGTGTGCAACAGGTCTTTTTGAACTAGTTCGTTGGCGTTCGAATCAAAAGTTGGTTGCTTCAAACCCATTTAATTCAGATTGACATTGTTGGACACAACTCGAGAAGGAAATAGTTGAAAAGAAATTGTTTTTGGTGTGGGGATGAACGAGAAAAAATGTTTGCCAAATTTCACAAGAAAAGAAACAGATGTAGGAGAAAAATGATTTACTTACTTATAAGAATCGAAGTATGTACATATGTATGTATGTAATAAATAAATAAAATATTAAATTAAATAAATAAAATAGCACTTTCCAAAAAATAATTTAGATTTTATTTTTTCAATGAGACATTTTTTTTGCATTCACCTAGTGAAACATAATACTCTGCTTTCATATTAGTGGGCAACTGCCTCTTTATTTTTGACTCTTCATTGGGCATTTCACCTCTTCATAAATATATATAACTTTTTAAATAAATTTGCATTTTATTTAATAAATTTAACTTTTTAATACAACACACAATTAATTTTACTTATATACACATTCACATACACATACAAAAAATTAAAAATTAAACTTTTCCGAGCCACCGAACCGTATGCGACAAAGATCTTTCTAGAACTAAATTCATTTGCTTATTTGCTCAGCGCTCTCACCTAAAATTTATAACTTAAAATTAGGCGGTAAATATGTAAGTATGTAGTTATGTATGAATAAAAAGGTTTGCTCATTAGGGATGAACTCATTTGCAAAGAAAAAAGTTTACAAACAATTGCTGGTGTTTTTTTTTATATTTGGTTTGCTTAGTGTGTGGTCGGCTCGACCTGATTTAAGTCATTTACATACATATATATATACGTACTTGAGAACTTCGAAGTTTTTGCCTCATTACGATTGGCCAACTAAATGTATAGCTTGAATTAAAAAAAAATAATATATTTTTCCATGACAAAATTTATTTTTATATCAGATACAAAGATTCAAACTCATATCAAAACAATAATAAATTATTACTTAAATTCTTCTGTAATCTAAAGCTTAACACCCTAATCTTCTTGCTTATTATCCGTGTGGACATGTCCGTAGAGTAACAGTGTGACCACATTAGCATATTTTGAGCTAAATTAAGCTTATTTATTTGGATTAAGTTTTAAAATTTCCCTTTAGCTTCTGGCCTTTCCGTTAATCTGTATATTCATGAAAAATATATTAGATGTAATAAAGTAATAAGTTCATATAGCGAAGTAATTTAAAGTTACTTTTGCTTTTAAAGACTGGTACTAACTATCGTACACAATCGTGCAGCTTTTGAGAAAATACAACAAATACAACAACAAATACATCATGAGCTTATGAAATACAATAACAATTCTTCAAATCAAGGTAGATTTTTTTTTCGTAATTCGTACGATTGTATATGATAGTGAGCACCAAATCAAACACATATTGTCGTAAAAAAATTGTTAAACTTATTTGTTTGAAACTAAGAATTTTTGTTAGCTTTTTAATTTATCTTATTTTACAAAAAACAAATTGTTGCTATTTTTATTATACTTTTCGTTATTATTTTTAATTAATACAATAAATTCATGTATGAAAGCCAGGCTAGCAGACTTTTTTCAGCTCGTCAAAATAAATTACATACTATATAATTTTTAATTATATTTGTAACATATAGCCCCATATTCATAAAATTTAAAATGAATTTGATATGTAGTTTATTTCAAATTTTTCATACAAAATTTTCCTAAAATAGATTTCAAATTCATTTTATTTTTTTATGCATATGGGGGATAATAAATAAATCAACCCAGTATACCAAATAGCTTGAGAAAAATATTATAACAAGCTTTCTAACGTAAGCCTTCAGCTTGAAAAAGTATTACAAATATATTGAAAAAGGTTTTCGTAATAATTGTAGAAAAATCAAAACTGAACCCTCGCGACAATATTATATGTGTATTATTACTACAAGGTTATCCTTGCAACTGTAAAACAAGCTTATTTTTTCAATATTTTTTTGTTTGTTTTGACTGTTAAAAAATAAAAATTTTAATTATCTTCTTCAATTTTATTCAATTTTATTTATAAAAATTTATTTTTTTTTATGTCATAGTTCATGTTTATTTTTATTATTTGTTTTATGGTTTTTTGCAGTTTAATGCAACTGATGCATGTAATTTTGTGTACGCACAATCACTTTGAAATTTAAGACCAATTCTATAATGAAAATATTAATAAATTTGCTAAGTCTTTCTCAACCGTCAATGTACATATATACATACATACTCATGTGTCGTTTATAGGCATACTTTAGAAAAATTTGTGTATAATAATAGTTTCTCAAACAGTGTGTGAATTCACATTTTATAAACATTTTTATAAACGAAATTAAGAAAAAATTAAAATTCACTATTATTATAAGCTTATTTTCAAGTTGTATGGAATTTTTATTATTTTGTGGCATATTGGGTAATAATATACATACACACATATCGATCGATGTAGTACTAAAATAAAATCTTTCATTGAAATTAAAATTTTATTGGCCTACCCATAGCTTAGAATGATCAAAATGTCAAAACTGTTGATGACTTTTAAGATAAAGGCTGTAAAATTTGAACGTAAACGACAATTTACGTACGTAAAACATATTTTAGTATTAAAAAAATCTTCTCATGAAATCTTAATTTTTACTTCTTGCGATTAAATCTAAAATAAGGCACACTATACATATCATACATATATTGTTGGTCTCAAGGTAGAAATATCCTAAGTCAATTGTATAATTGTAACTTTATATAAAGAAACTGTAATGTTCCGAATGTAACTTTGTTTGTACAACTGCTTGTAAAAGCGTTATTTTTTACACAATTGCAATAATTTTTTATAACGAGTCAGTACTATCTATGTCAAATGTACGGAATCACTGAAAAACTCAATTTCGTTACAAAAAAGAGTAGGGCCTTTCTACTTCAGACCATCGATATGTATGGTAACTTTAATAAACCTTTTATGTTTCAGTATAAATGATCTTTCATGTTTGAAAACTGTTTAATTGATAAGTTCCTTTGAGCTCATTTTGATAAATTTTTGTTTTGTGTTTGCTTAGCTTTATTTTCTGGCTTAAAACTTAAGGCTTTCTTTATAAAAATTATTAAGGCCTACTAAAAAAATGTTGTGTGGAAATCTTTTAAATAAACCTTGTATAAAGCCTTAATAATTTTTATAAATGAGGCCGCCGTTCATATTTTAGCTCACTTCAGCTTCTTTTCAAACGTGATTTAGCTAGTTAGTGCTATTTTAAACTCTGGTCACACTGCTTGAAATGCAAATAAAAGAGAGATCTTAACGAAACTAAATAAAAACAAAAAAAGAGTACATATGTTGGAATAGAGAGTACAAGCATATAATGAAGTTTATTAATGCTGCACAGTGATGCGTTGCGCGAGAAGATGGTCAAAATTCTATAACTAACTTAATAACTAACTCCATAGTTTAATTTTAATAGTTTTTTGTTATAAGAAAAAAATTAAAGCTGACTAGTATAAATAAAATCTTTTAACGATTTTTTTTTATAAATAGCGTATTAAATTTTATATGTATATTAACTTAAAAAATTGTGTTTATGGTTAAATTTTTAAATTTAATTATGTAGGCGTTATGTAATAGGAAAACAAATTTGCAAATGCATGGATTTTACGTCGCACGCTATAATAGGATATACATATGAACACATATAAGAAGTAACTTAAAATTAGCTTAAAAAACGACCTACTTAATCAGGGCGTCTTCCCGTTTTTAGAAGTAATATATTATTCATCGAAACAATAATAGAAACCATGATTTTTAATGTGTTATGAAATTTACTGTGGTTTAATTTCTTCTAGCTCTAAACATTATGATATTAACCTAAAATTTTGCAAAAAAAAAAAAAACATATAACTTAATTAATAATTGCCTTTTTAAATTTTACTGCAATTGGTCCATATTGCCCTGCGCTTAAGCTTGCAACTAGTTGCAGTTTAGTTTTCTGTATGCATTATAAACGAAAATATCGTATCGTATATTTGTTAACTGCTTGATTATGCTCCGACCAAAAAAGGGGTGTTATAAGTTTGTAGTGTGTGTCTGTGCATCTGTGTTTCTGTCCGTGTCCACCAAACAGCTGGACCGATTGATATTTAGTTTTTTCTGTTTGACAGATGACTTGATCGAAAGGGTTTTTAGCTATCCTTTA
Organism: Tachina grossa; assembly: GCA_949987645.1. Lineage (NCBI taxonomy): Eukaryota > Metazoa > Arthropoda > Insecta > Diptera > Tachinidae > Tachina > Tachina grossa. Next base: position 168,957,411 of record OX465274.1, on the reverse strand, counting down.
AGAAAATCTATCTAACCGTTTAGAATATATCGCATCTTCTCTAGATATATTCGGATGTTTTTAAAATTTTTAATTTTTAATATTTATAAATATTAATGGAAAAAGATTAAATTTAAATTAATTTGAAAAAAGTAAAAACTACAATCCAGTTAATTTGTAATAAAGGCCCTTATTATATGCAACTTTCGATCTTCGACTGTAGTCGAAAGTACCGATCGAACTAATTTTCATTTGGTATTATGATGACAATTTGATGAAGAATCTCCTTATAGTGAATATCACTCAAAGTGATTTTAAAAATTTTGCAATAACTTTACCTGAACATAAAAAACAATCGTTTTTATACTAAAGCTAAATTCTATACGACATAAAATCTGCGATGATAATTATATGAACTGAACATTCAATTTTGAATGTTCGATAGGCAGCAAAGATCGAATATCCAATGTAACTCACAATAAGGGCCAACATTTAATAGATGCAACATTGTTATTTAACCTTACATTAAATTGCAGTATGTGACAAAAATCGCTATCTTGTAAAATTTTTTGGCACTTGAGTTGGAGGTAGGATGCAAATTCCCTAAGTATAATTGTGTTATTTAAAGAGTTTGAGTGTATTGAGTTTTTCGAATATGTAAGTTAAGTCACGGCCCCTATGTAAGTCAAACTTATGATCATGGTTCACTAACTTAGCACTATTATAAAACTTGGCTTAAGAAACAATTATTATCATAAGAATTTTCTTAGCCGAGCTCATGCTGACTATTCTTAATTGTTATTATATAATGAAAGAATATTATTAAAATATATGATTTTCCATGGAAGACAAGAATTAAACTATACTTGGGCAAATATCAGAAGTTTTCTATGCACACACTCCATGTCTATCTAGTTGGTCAGATATTGGCTACTAACATTAACTATATAACATGAGTTTTAAATGAAATGGAATATGAGACACTATTATATTGTACATATTGGTGAAATTCTAAATATATTTTTTTTATTTCTGTTCTTTTTTAGGTTTATGTGGGAGTAGCACGAATTTGTTTCACTATACTCACTTATTTCATGTACAATCGGTATATACATATGTAAATGTACATAGGTGTTTTGTGATGGATATTATATTACATTCTTGTTATTTTCAACAGTCGTTTTAACTTTCAGTGTATTAAACTGTGATTGCCAACTGAATATATTTTTATCGCTGGCCCAAGATAACTATTTTCCACAGCCAAAGCCTAGTTTAACACTTGTTGCCTTCTTTAGAAAATCACACTAATTACAATAATAAAATTCATTACAGTTCAATCAAATAATAAGCAGATAGAATAGAATAGAAAACACTAAATGCTCCAACAAATAGTTTTTGTATGTCTAGTATTCTTTTATTTTTTTATATTATTATCATATGTTTTCAGAAAACTTATTTATTATAAATACAAATAAAACATTTTGCAGAAATGTTTAATATATTTTTAATAATAATTTGATAGTTTCACCAATTTAATAAAACGAATTTAGTTTAATGTAGTAAGAAATAACATTTTTTTTTTTTTAATTTTCTTGAACTTCAAAAATTTCTGCAGAAGCCCTTCAAGCCGAAGAAAATTGTGTCATAACTATATCAAATGTTAATAAGCTCGAATTTGATTTATAATTTTTTAATCTCTACATTGTCAATTTTTCAAATTTAAGATTAAAATTTTCTTGTTTGCTTAAGAAAAAAAGTTGTTAATTATATGCACTTAAACTAGAAATGTTCTATAAAATCTTGAATTTTAGCCTACTCTTGTATTTTGGCTTTCAAGGTTCTCTTCTAATTACTTTTATGCGAAAAAAAAAACTTAAAATCCGATAAAGAATTTTTTTCTAAGAATTTTGGCCGCCTTGTCCCGAATTGTAACACTGTGCGCCATGCGTTATGCTTCATCATGAATCAAGAAGACAAGATTGCGCATTGCGCAGGTCCGTTCATTTTCTGCTTGTGCCGTATTTCTTCCACATTTTAATGCGTAAATCGGTTATTAGCAGCTCATTTCAACACCAAGTACCATCGATAAGGCCTACGAAACACACACAACAGATGCTAAAAAGAAGAAGCAACAGCAAACATCTGAGCACTTGCAAATATCGTATTAATAGGCTTTGGTTTACGTCCAAGATTTTTTTCTTTGCTTTGTTTATTTTTTAGTGAGAATTTTTGGTTGTTCTCATGTATTTTGTCTTTGCTAACGGGATATGTAAATATGTTTATTATTTTGCTCTTCACTTGTTCATTGCACTAGTGATGGGTAAGGTAGCTTAATTGTAAAATTTACGGCACCATTGGGTAACACTAGGGCAAACTTGCCGATTTGGCACTATAGTAATAAATACTATTAACTAACACAATAAGACTGCGTATAAAAAAATTATTTATTAAGATTAATTCATTAACTTAATACCACTATGGTCAAAGTTTTTATTTTCCCTTGGTCACCTGTATCAGCATGTATTTACATACATACATAGTTAGTGCAAAGGTCGATTACATCGATTTGTATTTACAATAAGACAAAGCGTTCGAAATAATAATTACAAAAAAAGTTTCTGAGACCAATATATCGATACCTTAATATAGAAAGGCCCTAACTCATAATAATTTTGAAGTCAGGGTTTTTGTGCATTTCGATAGAAGAAAAGTCCCAAAACCTTGATTTAAAAATAATAATGAGTTGGGGACTTTCTATATTAAGCTAGCGAAATGTATGTACATATGTACATACATAAGTAAATGTTTTCAAAGAAAACAATGTTCCTGCCAAGAATGATAAAATAAAGATTACGCCAGCGCTCAAGAATAAAAAAACATTTCTGCGCATGATGGAATTCTGACGTCACTCAGCCAGTGTTCTCATTGAGGTAGTTTAGACGAGATCAATTTTTAAGCCGCACAATTTTTGTTCTTTTCCAAATTACACGAGACTAATTCATCTGGCACAAAATGTAGTCGTATACACAGCTGTGTGTGTGTTAGTGTTTTTAGTATTCATTTAACATTTGCTGTTTTTTAATTTGTATGTGTATTAGTTTTATGCTGCTAATGCAAGGTTGAAGCTGGTTGAAAAGTTATGCCAACCGCAAAACCACTCTCTTTGCCTCTCTCACCGACAAACTGTCGTGTTATGCCAGCACAATTATGCCCGTGTAAATCAGCGCATTGGCTAGTAAAATTCAACTGAAGAGCTATTACACGCACACAAACTCACATTTCATATTTGCTCTCTTTCTTATCTCTTTATTTTTATTTTGTTTTTTATTTCTCTTAGTTTTGCTGCTTTTAAGCAACAACATTTAATTTTTTTCTGAGTAAATTAATCACAGGGCTGCCAACTACAACAAAATACATAAATTTTTTGCAAGAAATTATAAATTTCACATGTGATACAGACTTGGTAACCTTTGCGAGGGGACTACTACGTCATCAAACGGTAAATCATGCGCAAGGCGTAATCTTTATTTTATCATTCTTGGTTCCTGCTTAGTTTTATTTTTGAGATGGCAATAGTTTCTTTCCTTCAGTGCAAGAAGTTTAGTCGACATTGTATGAAAACACCTAATAATATATAACTAAGGGAAAAAAACTCTACATAAACATCGTGATTTTTGCCATTCAAAAAAATTTGCAACATACTTGAATAATAAATTTGTGGTATGTATCTACATACAGTGAACTCGCGATAAAGTGAACTGATAAAAAACAAGGTAGTTGACATTATCGAATTGGTTCACATTTTCGATTGTAAAAATTTGTGGTGTCATGTTGTGTTTTTTGCCTAAACAAGGTTACAAAATATTGAAACCCTTAGTATTTTTAACATAAAATATAATTTATTGCAAACTTAACGTTTTTTTTAATTTTAAATTCACTTTTTATATTAAATATTTACTAAAAAAAATTAAATTAAGTACATTAATTCACTGTACAAATATTTTCAGTAAAAACTAGGTGTTCAATTTACTATAAAGTTTATTATATTGGAAGTCCACAATACCGAGAGGTCACTGTATGTATTATTGTTTCAACAAATACGTTTATTAAGTATAAAATACCGAGTTATGAGTATGAAAAAAATCACCAATTTCCCAGACTCAAGCTTCCATTAGTTGATCTTAGATTGCTTTACAATATATTTTAATATTGACGTCTGCTTATATTATATTCCGTAGCTGTCAGATTCTTGAGTTCAAGTACAGTTTTGGACTTTTTCCCCCTCTCTCTTTCTCATCGGCAAATACAATAATAGTTTTCCAGAAATCTACGCCTTTGTACTTATGTCCCTCAGCGAAATCGAGACGAAGTTGACAATTCTTCCCTGAAATTATAAGTTTTTTTATGAGAAATTTTTGTTTGTTTTGTTGTCTAAGAACTCTTCCGTAGATTATTATTATTTTATATGTGACCGTAACAATTTAAAACTTTTTTATGCCTTTTTAGGTCTGGCATTAATTATTTCTAATGAAAACAAAGCATTATTTCACTTTAATATGATTAATTTTTAAGAATAAAATTCAAAAAAATAATTTTTATCTTTTGAGCTAATAATTGCAAAATAATAAAACTTGCAAAATTAAGTTTAGTTTTTGGTAAAAAATATTAAACTAGGAAGACAAAGAATTATTTCAATACTTAATAATAAAACGAGCAGCCTTTACGTTTCCAGTGATGAACTACACATCCCAAAAACTTATTTGGCACGTTTTAGACTCACACTCGACACAAAAACAAGTCCCATCACTGATACACATGTTCATACTTCGTACCCTTATAATAAGCGTTGCCAGAAACAAAGAATTTTTTCCAAAAGGTGAACTTTTGGCAACTAGCTTAACTTTTGAAATTGAAGCTTGAAGAAATTTTAAACATATTGGCGCATATGAATAGTCAAAACAAATTACACTTCAAGATTTAAAAACCAGTATTTTGTATAATAATACTGGTTTTATAGTTTAAAAGAGTACCTTGTTCTGATTATAAATATGCGCCATTGCTGTTATGTTTGAATTCAATATTGTCCAAATGTGCTAAGAAAATTTAATTTTATTTTCTCTTCAATATTTATTATATTAATATTTAATATATGTAGGTACATGCAATAGCTGAAATTTTATATATTAAATACTTTGCGTTAAAAAGAAAACAAAAAAACCAACTGTGATAATTTTACTCACTAGTCAATTTAAAAAATTTTTATGAGTTGGTGACTCGTTCCCAAAAAAATGCAATCAAATTGAAAGAGAGCAAGTTCGTGATTAAATGAGTATGTAGTAATATCCGATCAGTGTTGCCACGACTACGAAAAGTTTCCTTGACGGGAAATATTCTGAAATATAGTATCGAAATAGGACATATATTTAGATTAAATTTTTATGGATTTAAGAACTTTTATTTGTTTAGTAACATATAGTTCTGCTGCATATTGTTTTGTTCAATAGATATAAAAAAACGACAAGAAAAATATAATATATATGAATAAACGTACAACTGTATAGAAATATCAAATTATAATAAAACAAGTATGTATTAGAAGCATAACTTATATATTTGGGATTTTTGCAAATATTGACTTACGATCAAATAAAGCAAGGCCGCCAATAATATTGTGAAAGACAAATTTCGAAAAACCAGTTTTTAACAGATTGCCGTTAACATTACTATCTTGAGTTAATACGAACGAATCTTTTCCATAAAAGTGTCAATAGATATAAAAAAAAACAAGAAAAATATAGCGTATATGAATAAACGTACCACTGCATAGAAAGATCAAATTATAATAATGTATTGTGATTTTCAATAACGTATTAAGAATCTTACTATACGAAGTTTGTTAGCTTAATTAAAAAATTGTATGGGTGTTTGAAGTTTACTGATGAGTTTCATAAGTGGGAAAGAAATGCATAAAGTCAATGGTTAACCATAACAACAAGTACTATAATTGTTTTACTTTTAAAAGACCTATTTTTCTGCTGAAAAATTATAATTTTATCTCTGGGAACGTTATTCGCACCGTACCTTTGATTGTAAACCAAAAAAAAAAAAAAAATCAAGGTATTGGCAATTGTTAGCTACGGAAACTGTTTTTTAAAAGAGTTGCAAATTTTTAGAGGCCAATAAGGAATTTGGCCAATTTCGCATGCCCTGATGTGCAGGGGCTTTAGTTAATTTAAAAAATTTGTTTACAGCTGCTAATCCTCCACAGTACCATACAGATATTTAAATATGTAATTAATTTTGTTTCCTTACATAAAAATACTAGCCTTTTATTTTTATATAGAAATAAATTAAAAATAATAATGAAAACTCTGCAACAAATCTATTAAAGAATTGTGTTGGTACCTATTTTTCTTAAAGTCGGTTTGAACTTCTGTACTTTTTCTCATCAACAACATAAGCAGGAACAACTTGCATATAAATGCTACTTAACCAAAAAGAAAAAAATGTTAAGAAACATTAATGCATATATGTCTGAGCTGCCCAAAGAAGACCCAGAGTGCCGAACATCAATCGTCTTCTTATACAAATGAATACACTTACGCGAATACATTTCTCTCGTGTTTCTCTCGGTTGACAGCTCTGATCTATGTTCACATTTAAAAATTATAAAAAAATTTACACAATGTACACGAGAATATAAATAAGTTCCCCACTTTTGTTAAAAGTTACGAATACGGCAACACTTTCTAGCATTGGCATTGCTCTACTATTGTTCGTTCAATAAAAATACCTTAAAAGCTAGACTTTTTTGTAGCCCATCTTAAGGATCCATCAATAATAAGGATTCCCAAAGTAAAATAAATATAACCCAAAATATTTTTATTAGGCATACTAACTGCCTTTTCCACGATGTCACTCGCAAACGTTCGATCGACAATTTGTACTGCAAACAACAATAACATTAGAAAATTTGTTGTTGTTTTCAATATAAGTTGTCATTCGAACGATTGCGAGTGACATCGTGGGACAGGCGGTAAATATATGGTGGTTAATTTGAATTTATATTATTATATATTATAATTAATATTAAGATTTTATGTTGAAGAAATTTAAAAAAATTGTTTTCCTCTTGGTGACCAATTTTCTCAACCATATGCAATACGTTTTCTTGTTTGAATTAAAAATGAAACATTGAACAACACAAAAAAAATTTTCGGGTTTTCCAGTAGACTTTCACCTAATTAATGAACATGATATTCAATTCCTTTCCCTTGAAGGTGCAAGAAATGCTGTCCTTATTTATAGAGCACATGGTGGCATTAGATACATTATTGAAATAATATGTGTGAAATAACAATAAAGTTGAAGTCTAATATTGATGATTTGGCAAATTACCAATGAAATTCATATACATACACATGTATAACCATCCGCAAATAAATTTCAATTAAATAAACTTATGAAAATATGAGAAAAAATAAATTTCTTTAATGAAAATCACAAATAAATTTCAATTAAATAAACAATATGTGAAATAATAGATTTCTTAAATAAAAATCACATTAATTTAGAAAAACAGTTTTAAATTAATGAAAAAATAATTAATTCAATTGATTTAAAGTAAATTATCTAAATAAAAAGAATATTTCTTAATTTCTTATGTATATATTTTCCGTTTTCGAAACCCGTAAATCTGTTTGTTTGTTTAAGGATTTCGTATTTATAAAAAGATTTTAAATTATTATGAAAAAAACAAAAATTTCGTCTGTAAAACTCGCACGAATTAAAAAATGTTTGGAAAATTTAGAAATTTTTATTTAATAAAAGAATGATATCATATGCGCAATCGTACTCGTTGGTAAGACTTACCAAACTTAATTAAAATCTGAATTTTTGCAGCTTAATTTCCTATAGAAACAAAACATTAGTACGGAAGAGGCAAATACAAATTTTGGTCCGATTTGCCTTTCCACGTAACAGCCGTCAAAAGCTTACCAATTGCGTGAAAGAATTAGCTGTCAATTCAAAAAACCCCATATACATAAAAATGTTCCCCACAAAAATATAGATAATTGCGGGGAAAAAACTAGTTTGGGAATTAGGTCCCCTCTAATGAGCAAACCTGTTTGTTCATACATAACTACATACTTACATATTTACCGCCTAATTTCAAGTTGTAAATTTTTGGTGAGAGTAATGAGCAAATAAGCAAATGAATTTAGTTGCAAAAAGATCTCTGTCGCGTACGGTTCGGTGTATCGGAAAAGTTTAATTTTTAATAGAGTGTTTGTGTATGTGAATGTGTATATATGTAAAATTAATTGTGCGTTGTGTTAAAAAGTTAAATTTATTAAATAAAAAGTAAGTTTATTATTTAAAAAGTTAAATATATATATTAAGAGGCGAAATGCCCAATGTAGAGTTAAAAATAAAGAGGCAATTGCCCACTAATATGAAAGCAGAGTAAGTTCCAATAAGAGAATGTAAAAAATGTGTGTTTGAAAAAGAAAATCTAAATTATTTATATAGTCGGTGGTATTTTATTTATTTAAACGGTTCGGTCGTTCGCTTAAAATTCTTATAGAAAGTATATTATTAGTTTTTTTTACAGGTAAGTTAGCAATTTTGCTTATACTTTTGTTTATTTTCTTGTGAAATTTGGCAACAATTTTTTCTTGTTCCTCCCAACACTAAAAATTATCTGTTTTCATCTTTGTACTTCCTTCTCGAGTTGTGTGCAACAATGACAATGTAAATTAAATGGGTTTGAAACAACCAACTTTTGATTCGAACGCGAACGAACTAGTTCAAAAAGACATGTTGCACACAACTCTACTTCCTTCCATACAATAAGTATAAGCTTTTACTTTGTTTTGTGTTTGAACGTCATTGAGTTGCACTGAAAATTCAACTAACTCCGAACCGTGTCCAATTTCGGGAAGGAAAAGCATTTAGTTAATATAATCACCTGTTGCGCTTTTCAAATAATGGAATTAAAATTAAAATATTATTCGCTGCCTAATTTCAAGGAAATATTGAAAATCTGGTATTGGTCTTAGCTAAGTAATCTATCTAAGTGCAAGACCAAACAAGCGAAAAAGGTTGTGGGAAAAGCTAATGGATAAGAAAATTAATATCACTATGTGAAATTGCAACCACTTTTGAAGCTTTCTGATTCAGTTCCATTTATTTAATTACTTCAGGCAACAAATGCATTAGCATTGGCGAATTTAATTTTTATGAAGGCAATGCACAAGTATATAGCAACACAATAGCCCAATTCACAATCTTGTGCAAATGGTATTGCATCGTAGCATGTGCTTAATGTTATAGTATATTCATACTCACCACTAAGAACTTTTAAGTGGTGAATATTAATATACGATACCAATTTGAATATGCTACGATGCAAGAACTTTTGCACAATACTGTGAATTGCGCTCATATCTATGTAAAGACGAAACCAATAAAAAACAAGTAAGAGTGCTATATTCGCCTGTGCCGAATCTTATATACCCTTTACCAAAGTGCAGTTATGTAGTATAGAGATACATACATAAGCACATAGTTACTTTTATGTACAAAGAAAAAAATAATAACTTTCAAATCCTAGAATCATAATTTTAGATTTTTCTGATTACTTATACCAATCTACTAGTTCTTAAAAAAAATAGAACGTGCGTTAGGTGAAAAAGGGAAATTAAAAAAAAATGTTTTATTTAGTTACTTTAATATCCAGAAAAAAATCATAGTTTCCAGTTCTGGAGCTGTGGTTTTTATTTTTATAATTTTCTATACCAAAATTTTCTTTCCAAAACTTAAAATATATATAATTTATGAAAGAAGAGATAAAAATTAATTAGACTTAGTTACTTTTATATATCGAAAAAGTGTAAGTGTCCCAACCGTGAACTCATCATTTTTGATTTTCTGATTTCTTACACCAATCTCTTTCTTTTAAGAATTTAAGAAATGTTTAATTTATAAAAAAAGAAAAAATTTGTTAAAGTTTTCCAACCCTGGAATAGTCATTTTAATTTTTTAATTGTTTTTTTTTTTTTATTTGAAATAAGAATTTTATTCGTTATCAAGCATAAAATAAGTTTATTTAATAAAAAAAAAATAAAAATTAATTTTCGGTAGTTAATTTTATATATCACAAAAATCGTAGGTTTTCCAACCTTGGAATTATCCTTTTTGTTTTTCTGATTTCTTACATCAATCTCTTTCTTTTAAGAACATTACATATGTTTAATTTATAGAAAAAAAGGAAAAATTTGTTTTAGTAAGTTACTTTTGTATAAGAAAAAAAGTTAAAGATTTCCAACCCTGGAAACATCTTTTTAATTTTTTTGATTTTTTCTCTATATTTTTTTTTAGTTAGGATTACCAATTTTATTCATACTGAAGTATAAAATAAGTTTATTTAATAAAAAATTATTAAAAACTAGTTTTCGGTAGTTATTTTGTATGGCAAAATGAAGTTTAAGTCTCCCAGCTCTGAAACCGTCCGCTCGATTTTGCTGATTTTCAATACCAATCTTATTTTGACCATTTCTAACCGACCAGTCTAAGAACGAAGTCTCTAGCTTTTCTGGGAGCTTCGGAAAACCGATTTCACCTACAGACAGACGGACAGAAGGCATCGCTTATTCGTCTTCCCTATGCATAAGGATCTAGAATATATATACTTTATATATTTATTACAAACGGAATTACAAACGGAATGACAAACCTATATATACCCTTTTATCATTTTTTGGTAAAGGGTAACCAAAGCAAACAAAAAACTTCTCATTATGTGATTGCTTTTGCTTCTACTACTACTTTTGATTCGAACGCAAACGAACTAGTTCAAAAAGGTTTGTTGAACGCAAATCTACTACGCAACACTTTCGGCATTCGAAACTTTCGAACAATTTGTCTGACTGAATCTTTTTATACATTCCGAAGTAGACTTGTGTCCAACAGTACTTTTTAAGCTAGTTTGAGAGAGTTTGAATTAAAAGTTATTTCAAACCCATTTAATTTACATATGTATGTATATGTTTTTGTACGGACTTGTGTGCAATTGAACGAACTAGTTAAAAAAGACTGTTGGACACAAGTCTATTCCGAAGTGAAAGAAGTAGACATGTTGTTTGTTTTTTCCTTTTAATTGCTCAGTTTGAACAACGTTTTTTTTATTATGTATTTAAGTGCATGCTGGAAGTTTTGAAAAAAAAAATAAATTTTTTTTGTCTTATTTTGTTTTAATGTTATTTTTCTACAAACCATAAATTCTTTTTATATGCCTACTGAGCGAAATTAAAAAAAACGAATAGAATAAAAAATAATATCGAAATATGTACTTATATACATACATATGTACATACATATATCTAGTATCTACATTACATTTTGAGCCTCAAAATACCTTTGAGCCTTTTTTTTTTGGGGGGGGGGGGGGGGGGTAAGGCATAATCTGAAAGCTTATAGATTTTTTTTCCAGATTTTTGGAAGAGGTTTACACGTCACACAAGTCGAATTTTTGCAAAAAAACCGAGTTTGCTCTCCTTGTTTGCGTTTTCTTCATAACTCTAAGCATAACCACGATTTTTTCACTTTTGAGGAAACAATTTAAAAGAAAGATGTCCAAGGTTTAATTTTGTGTGCAAAAACTATAAGTTTTTTTTAATGAATTTGCTAATTTAAATAGCCTGCATTAAATTTTTTTTTTAGTTTTTCCATACATTTTATAAATAACGCCTTCTGACTTTTAAAATTTTTATAAAAATTAAAAAACTTTGATATATTTCTCTTTAGTTTTTTTTTTCAAAAGTGAATAAAATCGTTGTTTAATGATATGTTTTTATTCATAGTTTTGTGCATGATATAAATAGAGAAGGCACTTCCATTCTTTAATTTTTTATTGACATTAACCATCTGACAAGTATAAGGATTATGAAGTTTCTGGTAAAATCGGGCTACCGTATTAATTGAATATTTCCCCTCTGTTTCCTGTTTGTTTGAAAATTTCATTAAAAAATTATTTAAAAATTGTTTTTATAAAATGGCGAATATATAAATTAAACAATTAAGTAATAACAAAAATTAAAAATTTTAAAAACCCCCGAACATATCTAGAAAAAAAAAACGATATCTTCTAAACGGCTTTACCGATTTTTTTAAAACATAGTTAAGAAACCTCTCGATCAAGTGCCCCTAAAAAAAAAAAAAATTAAATCAATATCAAAATCGGTCAACCGTTTGGTCTGTACGTGAATACGGACATACACTACAAGCTTTTAGCACCCTTTTTGGATCTGGGATTAAAAATATGAAGCGCAGCATTTTTTAAACTCCCTTCATTTCCTGGTGTTCGTCAACAGTGGCTAAGGGCCTATACAATCTGTGAAATAGACTTGCCAAAAAATTTCAGAATGGTTATTAAACGATTTTTTTTTTTTTAGAAGAGCACGTTACACTCAACAAAAAACGAATTATGTACTAGATTATACAAAGTGCAATATAAATCAATCATTGCAAACTTATCAAAATCATCAATCATTTTGGTTTTTCAACGCCAAATTTAAATAAAAATTTTCCCAGCAAAAAATTGCACATTACCATTAGAACTACTTGCCACATAATGACTTACTTTTTTGATTGCCAAATTTCATTACTCGCTTTCAAACCACATTACCTTAAATTTAAAAAAAAAATGAGGTACAAGTTGCTAAATGAAGAGAATGATATTTTTAGATTAAATAGATTACGTGAACAAGTTGCCAAATAAACAAAAAATAAGTACTTCTCAAGAATCGATTATTTTAGTCTCACGCCTTGTTAAAATCATTAAGTTGGTAATCCAGTAGGGAAGAGCTTCCACCAAAAATGCTTAATTCCACACTCGATTACCTTTTTTGAAATTTTTTTTTGCTGGTTGGTTAACGCTACAGTTACACGACCAAGATTTGTTTTAAATTTTTTCACACATACTGGTTGTCAAAAGTCGTTTAAATTGAAATCTGTGACGTAGGCTGCACGCAATTTCCAAGCAAATTTATTTTTAATATGCCATTGATAAAAAAAACAGCTTAAGACAACAAAACTTCATGGTCTATAAATCGCAACAAATCATTATACTTTTTAGTTTTGTTCTTAAACATATTTATTTAAGTGTAATTAAATTTTTTCGGTGGAATATAACATTATTTGTAATAAAAGAAGTTCTTTTAAAGAACACAAAAATACTATGTCGGCAGAAAATTTTAGAACAAAAACGAAAAGTATGCTCATTGAAATTGATGTCAGTTGTTTTTTTTTTTTTTGCCTATAAATTGAACACACAATTGGAAAGAAAATTTAAAGTCAAAGTTGAATCAAATTCTAAAAGTATTAGAGTCTGAACACAATGTAACGATTATTTGTTGCGGTGCGGTTTTTCATACGATTTTGAAGTAAAAAACCGCAGTGCGGAACGGAATAAAATTAAAATCTATTTTATTTCCATTGCGGACTTTCTTATTCTCTCAATTTTTGACAATCTTTCTCTTTCTGATGTTGCCATAGTTTTTGAATAATTGGCGGTGTTCACAACATTATTGTGAACAAAAACATGATTTTTGTCATAAAATATAAAAGTTTAAAAAATATATGTATCTGCGAATGTATAAAATGTTAATCATTTTTTGTTTTTAATTACTGCCATTACAAAATATTTAACACAAAAAGTAAATTTTTTCTAAAAATGTATGCACAAAAAAATTAATAAAAATTTAAACAATGACAAATATTGCCGGCGCCGTCTTCCGTTGTATTATGTTTATTTTTCTCTTCCGCAACGAGAAATCGCACCGCACCGCACCGCACCGCAAACATTGTGTTTAGACTCTTAATGTATTAGTGAAAAAGTGTGAATGTATTGAAATTTGAAAGGCAAAACTTGTTCGTGTAACCCTCAAGTAAAAGATTTTTATTAGAAAAAAAACTTAAAAATATGAGATACCTTATTACATAACCATTTCTCAAATTTCACAGATATGTACATATGTATGTATTTCGGTATATTTATTTATTTATTCCCCAATTTTTGATAAGATAATTAATTTTGATTATAATTAATTAACCCTTAAGCAAACACCAAAATGACTTTACATAAACGAACCCCAGGGCCTGGCTGGGACTTCTTGTATTTTGTATGGACTTTAATTGCTACTGCAAGTTAATAAAATATAGTTGCAGGTTTTTAATTTATACTCAAAAATATTTCAATGTACAAAAAAGAGCAAAACTACACAAGAAAATATTTAAAAGTTCGGTATAATCTTATATACAAAAACCATATGTTAGGAGGGTTAAAAAAATAATCAGCAACGATTGCTCTCCCTATTTTGTTCCTATTTATTTGCTCGAACTTAGCCCTGCTCTCTGCCAGTATATATATTGCCTTCTAATGGGAAATGAGTCTATACCATATTTTGATGCCATATTAAGCATGTCTCAAAGGAATATACTGGGTAAACTTTGTTCTCCCTCTGAATGGAAAAAATTAAAATTATGAATTTTTAAGGTTTATGTTTAGTGAGTTCCAAATATCTCTTATTGGTGCTGCGTTATCAGACTGAAGTCGGAATGACCTAGTACGGATGTCATCAAATCGTATAAGCCGTAAGAGATCTTTGAATCTCTTCAAGGACATTGTTACCGAAATAAAGGTATATTTTGGGGATATTCAGAGTTGCGAAGCTACCTTTGTGTTATTGTAGGTCGCTCCACCACAAATATAACTTTCAATATTTCTACAAAAGCTTCTAGTTGTGAGTGGTGCCCAAACTTGCTTTTTATCCATATTCTTTTTTAGCAAGTTCATTTCTTTCACACAAAATAATTTCTTTGATGTCATTTGACAAAAAATCTTTTGAGTATATCTAGCTAACAGCCATTTCCAGTTGTTGGCAGTACATTACAAAACATTATGAGACACAAATCTTCTGGAAAGTGCTGGTGACTTAGACCATTTGGTCTATCTTTTCCGTGGGCAAAACTATTTGTGTTGGAGGTTTTCTGATTTTGCAGTTCTTTATTTTCTTCTTCACTTTCTAATTCTTACTCAAAATCAAAAGCTTCAACTTCTATGCCACCATCCTCTTATTCATGAACCTCATTCTGAATTTGGTTATCTACATCATTGGCAATTGCCTCTGCATAGTTTTCCAAATAGTTAGGATTCGATTTGAAAACTGTTTATAAAATTGTCTCCACTTCAGTACTTACGCTATATACAGACGATTGTCAGATCTTACAATATTGTCAGATCTGGCAATGTGACAACGTACTGGCAATCGAAAATTGCCAGCACAATATTCCTTGTCAGTTCACACGGTTGTCAGAAAATCTTACAATTTATTGCCAGATGGTTGTATGACAATACATTCATCTGACAAAATTGTCAGTAGAAAAATTGTCAGTTCACACGGTTGTCATATGCACAAATTGTTAGATCTGTTGTTATGCGTTGCCAGAGTTAAAGCATTTGTTAGAAATTATTAAATATTTATCGTTCGTGTTTGTGTTAAATGTAAAAAGTGAAAGTATAAATTATTATGGACCATAAAGAAGCAATTGCAATGATTTTGTCTGCATATATTTTATTATAAACTTTTTCTTTAAATCAAGCGTGTGCAGTGTTGCCCATAGAAAGAATTATCTTACAATGACGCCATTGTCAGATGCATGAACTTCGCACATCTGACAATATTAAAATGTCTGACAAATATCTGGCAATAATTTTACAATGTGTTCACACGATTGTAAGATGTCTGACAATATGTTGTCAGTTGCTAGTCTTGCAATGGACTGACAATGCTTTTTCTGGCAACGTCGTCTGACAAAAATTGCCAGTTCACACGATTGTAAGAAATTTTTAGCACATTTTACTGGCAATATTGTAAGATCTGACAACCGTCTGTACATAGCTTTACACTCCATGCTTGTAAACTGCCAACACAAAACTGAGAAAATCATTTATAAAATATACAAGCAAAACGATTTTGAATTGATTTGTTTTTTAACCCCCGACTAAAAAAAGGGGTGTTATAAGTTTGTAGTGTGTGTCTGTGTGTCTGTGTATCTGTGTATCTGTGTATCTGTGTGTCTGTATATCTGTGTATCTGTGTGCCTGTCTGTGTCCACGTACAGGCCAAACGGCTGGACCGATTTTTATTTAATTTTTTTTGTTTGAAAGATGGCTTGATCGAGAGGGTTCTTAGCTATGTTTGAAGAAAATCGGTCCAGCCGTTTAGAAGATATAACATCTTTTCTGAAAAAAGTCGGGGGTTTTTAAAATTTTCAATTTTTGTTATTAAACATCTTGTTTATATTTCATATAATGTTTTTTCATATATAATGGTATAGGGCCTGGCTGGGCCCTGGTGGTTCAAACGTGAATAAACATGTTTTAAGAGCGATTGCCACGCCCACAGATAAAATATTATAATTTTTTATACTCTTTTTTATACAAAACACCTTTATTGAGGAATTCATAAAATATTAGGAGGCTACGTCTCTGCTATCTCTGTAAAAAAAAAATCTCAAAAATGCCGGCCAGGCCCTGGTGTTCACTCAAGGGTTAATTAATTAATTTTGTAAAAGGCAACGTTTAAATTTAAATATTTTTTATATAAAATTTTCAACGCTTGGAGTTGCGTTTTACAAAATTAGGCCCTTAAATTTTTTTACTATGTTGGAACATATTACTTTATTTCCTTTTAAAACATAGAGAAAATGGAAGTACCTTATATACATACATAAGTACATATTGGCAGTACATGAAACTGAGTACTCGTTAGTTTTCCCCTCTTCTCTCTCTATCCCAAAATAATCAGCTTAGCAATAAGATTTAAATAGTGCAAACTGTGACTAATAAACAAGTGGAGAACAAAACAATAAGACATAAGAATGTATGTCCCGTTAGCAAAACAAAAATATGTATGTGCATAAAAACAAAATAATGATCATTACAAAATATATACATATATGTACATACAAATATCTTCCACGTAAAGCAAAGCCTATTAATACGGTTTATGCAAGTCCTCAGATGATTGCTGCAATTTCTTGTTTGCAGCACCTGTTGTACTCATTTCGCTGGCCTTACTAATGGGACTTGGTGTTGAACAGAGCCGCTGAAAACCGGTTTACGCATAAAAAATGTACGAAGAGAATTATTAGCTTATTTAAAGCATAACATAAGGCGCACAGTGACATAATTGGCGAGAAACTCCATTCAATGCATGTACTCTCTTTTGCCTCCCCCAAACAATGTGAAAAAAATTGTCTTTTTATATTTTTTCCTATTCACTTTGCATACCATCTCTTTTATCTCTTTTATTTGCAAAGCAAGCAGCGTTGTCAACTTGGTGCGTTTCGCACCATTTTGGGTGCTTTTTGAAATTTTTTGTGCGAAAAATTCCTTAGTTGGTGCGTGGTGCGCTTTTTTTTAAATTTTGGTGCGTTTTTAAATTTTTAGTGGCGCCAACGCAAATTTGACACAACAATGGGTTAAAACTGAAAAATTTTGTTGTGAAACTTACTAACTTCCTGATAGTGTTAATTACCATATTAATAGTAATTAAGTTTACAAAATATCACAATTTGAAATGAAATCTGTTGTATGACAACAACAATGATGAAAATATTAGCTTTTTTAGATTTAGTTGAACTGCAGTGAATTTTAATCAGAAATAATTTCTTATTCGGGCTGAAGTCTAGTGATGATTTGTTACAGCAACAATGAAATGCATATAGACAAAGCTGAAAAAACAGCAAATAAATTTCAAATTCATAAATATACTTATGACAATATGTCGAATAATAAATTTCTTAAATTTTTTTTGGTTAAGTTTTTTTTTTTAATTATGTGCATATAATGTAAAAGACTGTTTGTTTTTATTGTTATATTTTTAACCCCCGACCAAAAAAAGGGCTGTTATAAGTTTGTAATGTGCAGTACAGGCCAAATGGCTGCACCGATTTTGATTTAGTTTTTTCTGTTTGAAAGGTGGCTTGATCGATAAGGTTGTTAGCTATGTTTTAATAAAATCAGTCCATCCGCTTAGAAGACATCACATGTTTTCTAGAAATATTTGGGGGTTCTTGAAATTCTTAATTTTTGTTATTAATATTAATATATTAAGCTTCTGATAAAAAAAAATATTAAAAATATTTGATTAGAATGATAAATAATGAACTTTTATTAGTTTTGAATCCTTTCTATTAATCGTTGATCTCTTTAAAAACTTTTGTAGAGAATTTATGATATTAAAAAAAAATAATATTATCTGTGTACTACAAATGAATTTATGGTAAAAAATTTGGCAAGTCCTTTTAGGTTTTATTTTTTAACCCAGAACTGTAAAAGCCTGTTTTAGTTTTAAATTTTTAACACAAAAAAATTTACTTTTTATGCAAAATTAATATAATAAACATTTTAAACTAAAAAAAGAAATTCTAAGCTTGGTGCGTTTTTTCTCCATTTTGGTGCGTTTTGAAATTTCAAAGTTGACAACGCTGAAAGCAAGTCTACGCACACATTCAAATGGATTATAAACAAGATAGTTAGGGTGTTACGCGTTGGAATACTGAATAATTTATAGAGTCCCTTAATTTTGTTGAGATACATATGTACATATGTAGTATATAAAGATGCACTTATTAATTGGAATTTGAATCTTTGTATTTTAAATAAAAATTTGGTCATGGAAGAGGTTTTTAAAATATTTATTTATGATTCAAGTTATTATTCATATAGTTTGTCAATTGTAATTAATTAAATGAATTACACTCAAAATAATTCGTGCATTTTACGAAAATATTTGTAGTGCAGGGATACTATCTATATTGTCGATAGTTTTAAAATATCGAAAATATCGATGACGATATTATTTTAAATGCTGTTTGAAAATGTGTAACATGACAGTGTCTCGCTGCAAGTTTACTTGCTATTAATTCGCCCTCAGAATTTTACGAAAATATTCACTATTTTTACGCTACGAAATGCTTTATAGATTGTTGTATAACAAAATTTTGTATTCTAAATTTTTTTTATTGTAAATTTACGAAAAACAATGTTAATAGTACAAAATAAATTCGTAGCAATTATGTGTTATACACGAAATTTTGTATAAAATGGTTAGAATATAAAAATCTGCAAACAATTATTTTTTCTCATGCTCAGGGCAAAGCTGCAACTTAAAAATAAGAACGCGTCAGTCACATCAATTCAATAATTTTCAATATAATAGAAAATGTATGTTGAGATAATTAAAAATAAATAAAATGAATAAATTTATACTGTAAATTAATATTATTCCATATTGAAATAAGAAATTTCAACATGATTACACTTTTGTTAATGTTTCTTATTAATTCAATATGGGTTTTTATTGATTTTAAACTGCTTTTCTCTGGGTGCACAGCTTAAAAATAATTTTGTAGAATAATTTGTAATTTTTGGAATTGACGGTTATATTTGCCTCTGTATTTCTCATACATAATAAACATACGTACATACATATCGAGCCTTATTTTCGATTTGATCGTAAGCGACATATTATCGAAAATAGATTTTTTTTTTATTGAAATTAAAATTATATGGGCCTGCGCATAGTTAGGAACAACCAAAAATGCCAAAAATGTTGATAACTTTAAGGATACTGGCTGTAAAATTTTATCGCAAGCGACAATTTACGTACATAAACATATTTGAATATTAAAACAAAAACCTTCTCCTTAAAAATTTTATTTTTATCTCTTACGATTAAATGAAAAATAAGGCCTGATATGTACTGAAACTCACGAATAAAACGGGCGATTAAAACAAAATCTAACTTTTTATTTAAATAATTTTGTATACAAAAAAGTATAAAATATCAAATTTCAATATAAAAAACTGCACAATGAGAGAAAAAGAAATGGGAAAAAATAAAAAATTTCATATTTAAAATTTTTTTCGTAAAATTCACGAGACTTATGCAGATTTAAGAATAATTTTGTTTATTACACGAAATTTGCTATTGTATAAAAATGTGTTATTTTCAATAAGCTGGTAAATCTTAAATTTTTATTAATGTATTCGTCATACAGACAATGCAGTATGAAAAATCAAAATAGTTTTGATTTTAAAATAAGCTCATACTGTTGACAAATGAACAGAAAACTAATGTATGTATCAATTTTTCCTGAAATGTATTTTTTTTAAATCTGACGCTTTGCTGAAAAATAGCAAATAAAACAAACAAAACATTAGTTAAAAAAAAAACGCAAAGATAACATATTTTTTCTTAATTTCTTAAATTCTATCAATAACTTTTTTTGTTCTCAAGCGCATGTTTATTTTATAAATTTTTATTTCAAATGATGATTGATGAGTTTGTAGTCAAATATCAATCACACACATTTACCAAGGTTTCATCGGCATTAGCTTTAAGCAATATGCATCTATGGAGCCCTTAATAAAAAAAAATAATTGAATTGAATTGAACTAAAGCGTCCAAATAAAAAAATTATAATTGAATTTTCACAGAAAAAAGTATTCATCAATGAATATTTTCAATTAAAAATTTAATTGATTTACTTAAATGTTTACTTGTATTAATTAATTTGAGTGGAAAAATTTAATTAATATCATTAAATTGTTTATTAATAAAAATTTAATTAATTTTGTAATTGATATTACAAATATTTTAATTGATATTACAAAAGTATTCATTTTACTTTTTTGTGTGTTTTAAATACATATTTCCGTTTATGAAACTCGCACGAATTAAAAAACTGCTTGGAAAATTGGGAGATTTTTATTTAATAAAAAAAGTCATATCATAAATATTTGCAGCTAATTTTCATAAATAAAAACCTTAGTATGAAAGAGGCAAATAAAATAATTTTTATATGGATATAGTAATTATATATTTTTAGTAAATTTGGATTAAAAGTTTTTAATGAAATTTTATAAAATTGTTAGCACGAAAATGTTCTATTTAACACGTTCTTTCTACGTAACAGCCGTCAAAAGCTTACCAATTGCGTGAAAGAATTAGCTGTCAATTCAAAAAACCCCATATACATAAAAATGTTCCCCACAAAAATATAGATAATTGCGGGGAAAAAACTAGTTTGGGAATTAGGTCCCCTCTAATGAGCAAACCTGTTTGTTCATACATAACTACATACTTACATATTTACCGCCTAATTTCAAGTTGTAAATTTTTGGTGAGAGTAATGAGCAAATAAGCAAATGAATTTAGTTGCAAAAAGATCTCTGTCGCGTACGGTTCGGTGTATCGGAAAAGTTTAATTTTTAATAGAGTGTTTGTGTATGTGAATGTGTATATATGTAAAATTAATTGTGCGTTGTGTTAAAAAGTTAAATTTATTAAATAAAAAGTAAGTTTATTATTTAAAAAGTTAAATATATATATTAAGAGGCGAAATGCCCAATGTAGAGTTAAAAATAAAGAGGCAATTGCCCACTAATATGAAAGCAGAGTAAGTTCCAATAAGAGAATGTAAAAAATGTGTGTTTGAAAAAGAAAATCTAAATTATTTATATAGTCGGTGGTATTTTATTTATTTAAACGGTTCGGTCGTTCGCTTAAAATTCTTATAGAAAGTATATTATTAGTTTTTTTTACAGGTAAGTTAGCAATTTTGCTTATACTTTTGTTTATTTTCTTGTGAAATTTGGCAACAATTTTTTCTTGTTCCTCCCAACACTAAAAATTATCTGTTTTCATCTTTGTACTTCCTTCTCGAGTTGTGTGCAACAATGACAATGTAAATTAAATGGGTTTGAAACAACCAACTTTTGATTCGAACGCGAACGAACTAGTTCAAAAAGACATGTTGCACACAACTCTACTTCCTTCCATACAATAAGTATAAGCTTTTACTTTGTTTTGTGTTTGAACGTCATTGAGTTGCACTGAAAATTCAACTAACTCCGAACCGTGTCCAATTTCGGGAAGGAAAAGCAATTAGTTAATAAAATCACCTGTTGTGCTTTTGAAATAGGAACTTTTCAATTAAATATTAATCGTTGCATAGTCTTGGGTAGTTACTTAAAGTCTTGGCATTGGTCTTAGTCTTTGCTAAGTATTTTATCTAAGTGCATAACCAAATAAGTGAAAAAAGGTTGTTGGAAAAGCTATTTATGTTAATTTGTAAATTTTTTTTTGCAGATTTCTGCTTCCATTCCATCCAGTGTTACCATATTTGAAGATTTATCTTATTTATGAAGTTTGTCTTGACAAAAAAATTTCTTATATAAAAATAAGAATGTTTAAATAAGTGACTTGGTACTTTTAGTATATTATTGAGGGGCCTTTTGACTATACTTACATATTTTCTCATTTGCTTCATAATAGTCTTACACATATTCTGTCCGGCAAATATTTTGTGTTATGTGGCTTTTCGTTTAATAGTTTAATGGAAACAAAATAAATTTTAACTTATTTTCATTCAATAAAATTATAAATAAAGATTTTTAGTTAGATTTTTTTTGTTCGACTTGAAGATTTTTAAAATGAAATATGGCAACACTGATTTCATCTATTTATCTTAGAGGTATGCCAGATTTTTTGTCGCCATCTATAGCAGTAATCCAAAATAATTAAAAATTTTTACGAGATCTTTAAAAGAAAAAAGTTGCTAAAAATTTTTTTTTCAATTTTGTAGATTAAATATTTGGTTTTCGTGAATTAATTTAATACAAAACAATTTCAAATTTTAGAAAATAAATAAATAATGAAATAAAATTTTTGGGTTTTCAAAGGATTTTAGAAAATGATTACTAGAAAAATAAATATTTTAATAGTTTAAAATTGCCAAAAATTTAGGGCACTTATCTTAAAAGTTGAGGTATAGAAAGTTTACTTTAAAAAGGAATTTGTATGGAATTTTAAATAATAGTGACAAAAAATGATAATTTTGGGCAGTTAAGTTCAAAGTGCGCTTAAGCAAAAGGCAATTAGTTATATTAAAACTTCGGTACATTAGGCCACCCAATATGGTGAAAGTATTTATTCTTTCGCTCCACCGGCAGTTTCTGATAGACTGGCCATAAAAAATGACATGTGTGTAAAAATAGCTTATACTTATAGCGTGCCAAACCGGTCAAGAGCATTGCACTTTTAATAAAAAAACTATAAAAAGTTTTTGAACCATAACTTTAAAATGCAGCGTTTTCGGACAACTTGTATATAACCACTTTTGCGCAAAATAAATAGCACAACAGTTTTCCTGTACATAATTTTACCCTAACTATGGCCTATCATTGTCCTTTAATGGGATGAAACTAAGTTTTTTGGGAAGATTTTTTTCAACGACTCTCGCTAAAAATTGGATAGCGATAATTTGATCTGTTTTCATTATTTAATAAAATAGAGTCTGCAGATTATATAGTCCTATTGCATTTGGTCCAAGTATGTATCATTTAAAAATATAGGAAAAAACATATCACATAACAGTTTATAGTAATCTTTTTTATGTATTTGAAAATTTTGCCATAGTTCATGATCTATTGAATATATCTAAACAAAAACAAAAAAAAAAAAAAAAATATATTGACACAAATATAAACAATAGAGGAAAATATATTTTAAATCTGCGTACATACTAACATATATTATATAAGTCCATGAACAAATCTTATGACGTTATTTGAATAAATGAGCGATATGTACAACCATTTGGGAAATCGTTAAGCACAAACAACTTAATAGTAGTGAGAAATTTTACTCCTCCCTAATATT
This sequence comes from Tachina grossa, assembly GCA_949987645.1. Classification (NCBI taxonomy): domain Eukaryota; kingdom Metazoa; phylum Arthropoda; class Insecta; order Diptera; family Tachinidae; genus Tachina; species Tachina grossa. The sequence continues at coordinate 168,933,637 of OX465274.1, read as the reverse complement.
CAGTGCCCCAGATTCTGCTACTTATATCAAAATAAATTCTATCATTTTTTAAGTATTATTTGATTTGAGTTATTGTTAACTTATTTCTGTTGTTATTTCTTGCAAAAATTCGCGCGAGTATGAAAAACAGAAATAAATTAACAATGCCTCAAATCAAATAAGCCTAAAAAGTCATGGTTTTTATGGAATAAAGCATTGCTGTTAGTATGAATATTACAAGTTTAATATACAATTGGACGCGGCTTGAAAATAAATCTTTCATTTTTGTCTTGACAGAAAATCCGAAAATATATAAAAAACTACAAAAATATAGCTCTTTTAGACACGGCCACGAACCCCCACCTTTATACCACTCCTGTATTTTAGAAATTGTTATTAAAAACACCAAACTGAAACTACAGAGAGTTACGTATGAAAGTACTCTGAATATTTGTTCAACTACATATGAGCATATAAAGGAGAATTTTATTTGCATACATTTCAAGCATGAGTGCTGCCAGAAAATTGAACTTGTAAAACGCTGAAATGGCAACAGTGTCAATTAATTGCATCACAGGAATGAAAAGTGCAATTTCATAATTCTCGACTGTTTTAAAAACTAGAAATACATTTACTAGAAATACTTTACAAGTTACAAAATATCACTTCATTAAAGATTTTTGTTTGCAAATTCTATAAAAATAATTTTAAAAATAATGACAGTTGCTTAAAGCTTATATTGATTTAAAATCTTTATTATGCCAGTAATGTTTTCAAACAGCCAAGCCACATTTTCCACATTATTTCATACATGAAACTGCAAACGGTGGCATATGGTGAGTAAATATTCTAAGTAACATACGTAATTGAAATTGTCCGAATAAATATCCGTACTCTGAGTATTTTTTTTAAAGAGGAGTAACATTCAAGCAATCAATGCCTACTACTATCGGTAGGTGTTACATTCTTTGTAAAAAGAATAGTGATAGAGAAGACAGGTGAGATAGAGGAAAGCTTTATTCTTTTACAACTCTGCTTTTTGCACCTTGGTTTTAGTAATGCAGTGTTGCAGCGCCTTTGGTGTCAGTGAGGCCTATTCAACTTTTGAAGCTGTGCTTAATAGCCATTTTAATGGTTATTTCATTACATTAGGATTAGCATCCGCTGAAACAGGAGTACTTCAGTGACCAGTGCCTATTCCTTCATCACTTGAACTTTCCCATAACAACTGATACAAAGGGATAACAATACACATCAGAAAAATACGTGGTGTTATCTTATAATGACTCTTGGAGACCGAGTTCGAACCCATAACCTTCGTTTTTGTAGTCAACGTGCTAACTACTTCAGTCAACGCCATGCACTCTGAGTATAATCATACTCTGAGCTTAAGTATGTCAGAGACTCCATGCGAACAATATGCATGTGCATTTATATTTATAGTTATAGAGTATTTAAGGTTTTCACCTAAACGGACTAGAAATACTTTTGTGTTTTGGAATTGGCTATAGTCATAGTCCCATATATGTTTGTATAAGATTCTACCAGGTAATATCGCACTGTTTTAGTAACTTTTTTCAACCAATTCTATGTAGATATTGATCTGCCATCACATTTCAAAGCCTTTTTATTATCTTTATTCGTAAATAAGTATTAAAGTTCATGCTATCAGAACGCACGAATTATTTGTATTCAAACTGGTTTAAAGCCTGCTTCAACTTTAGTAAAATGTTTATTTATATAATTGTTTTTGCTATTAAATCTTTATTATTATTACCTTTACCATAATAAAGCATAAATTATCTTATTACTCTTAAAACAATTAGCTCCTTTTAAATGAAATTATCTCTGGAGGTAATAAATACAGCTGTTGATAGCATCATGACTCATAAATCCTTCCGACAAATTCACAGAACTCATAATTTATTTAAGAAAACTGTCACCAACAAAATACTTTACGAAAGACATTTAACTTTGAAAAATCCCTTGACGTGATGAAATACCATCATCTTAGCATCATTCAGATGAAGGTATGTTGTATTTGCTGTATGTTTAGCTACACTTGAATCAGCAGTTAAAATGCACTTATTCATAGTGTTGGATACTTGTAATTAAAATCATTTGAAATTAAATTTCTATAAAAGGAGCTTCTTGAAATAAATTTCCTGAAAAATTTGTTTGCAAAAAATATTTTTGCATTGTACAGATATATGTATTTAAAAGATTATGCAAAATAAACAATATGATCTAAAAGCTTTTTAAAAGCTTTTGTTGCATTTTATTACTTGATTGAGAAAAGTTTGGATATAACCAAAGAATATAAATTGTATAGAATGCGCATCTGAGCTAAAAAATTAAACATTTTTTGCTTACGCTTTAAGGCTCAATCAGACGTGATATAACCATAGCCATAGAGAGCAGCCGTTCGAACCAAACTAATGGGCAACACTGTATTCGATTATACGTGACTCGCCATAATGCCATAGCTCTCACCAGAGAAACCAATTGAATTTTGGTTTGGTTATGGTTATGGCGTTATGGCTATGTCACGTCTAATTTAAGCTTTAGATGCGGGGGGAAAGTATAAAGCGCAAGCAAACATACACTGAGAGCATTATATTCTTTGCTCTTATCACCAGCGTTGCCGTTGTGCGACTAAAGTAGCATTTTGCTACTTTTTCAAAAAAATACCGATTTTCGGAGGAAAGTTGATGTTGCTGAAATAAAGCTTGTTTAAAGGATGATAGGTTTCCAAATTCTGCAGTTGTAAAGTAAGTGAATTACACCTTATTTCTTCATCTCTATAAAAGATAATTTACAAAAAAAAACATAAAGTACAAACATAAATTAGCGTTACTAAACAATTATCAAATAGACTTGTAGTAGAAACTTGTCAAAGATTAGATTCCAAGTGAAGAACTTATTAAGAAATACAGGATGTTCAGCTAAAAAAAATATTTATTTAAGAATTATGCATAATGCCTTGAAAGAATAGTATAACTATATTATCCTCTTCAAAATTTAATTTTAAAATTTTCTACAAAACTTTAAATGGTTTTTTTTTCAAAGTAAATTTTTTGAGTTATGCTGGTTTTTAAGTAAATAAGTGAGATGAACCATGTCCAATATATGAATTTATGTTTTTACAATATCTAATTTCTTTATAAATCTTAAGTAATTGGGTAAATTACGGCACTCGATATCGAACGAAATATGCATTTAATTTCGATTGGAATTTCATTCGATATGAAATGCCGCAACTTGACCACTCTTTTTTTAGATTTCATGATTTTTTTTATATTTAGTAACTATCTATAATACGTTTATACTCATCGTATTTACAATTAAAAACTGTATTTGTAAATACTCTACTAGCCGGTATTATAGAAATATGTTCGTAGTTAATTAATTAATTATTTGAATTATTCTTACTTTTTTCATTTATAAATGAAAAATTATAATAAAAAGAAAATGAATTAACTTCAGTTTTCCATCTAAATTTTACTTTACTTTTTTTTAATGCTGATCATTTATTTACATACATGTTTACTTTAAAGCCCCAATTTCGGCTTCCAAATTTACTTCATTTGAACCTATTTTAACTTTTAAACATTTTATAAAAACTTACTTACTAACTTATAAAAAGTTTTATTAAGATTAAAGATGAAAGTAAGTTAAAATACATAATTTTTTAATTGTGATACTCCGAGAAATAATTTGCGTTTGGAATCAAGGATTTGGGCGTCAGATTTTTTGCAAGATTTTCACCATTTATTGGCTTTTCTATCGGCGAAAACAATAAAATGATGGACATCATCGAGCCGAATATCGATCGCCAACTGGACGAACAGCTTTTTTTCTAGTACCTGATATGCTAAACTGTGTTTATGATTGCCCTACGGCATACATTCTGTTAAAATGAAAAAAAGGGATAAATTTAATTTAATTTAAAAAAGGGTCATAAAAAGTGTCATTGGCACGAAAAATGGTCAAAAGTGATACTTTAGTGTCACAACGGCAACGCTGCTCTCAGCAATGCGAGCGTAACATGCACCAGTGATGCCAACTTTTTTTGGCTCTAAAGGCACATCAACACTTAAAAAAAGCACTTAAAAGCGTAATTTTGATATCTAAATAGCGTAAAAAGCACTTGCGTGAAAAACGACTGAAAATCCATAACGTGAATTAATGTGAAGTTTAATAATGTTTAAAACTTTCTTATCTATTCTCCATTTAATGAAATATATCAGACGAAAAATGTATGCTTTACACTGAAAAAAAAAACACCGAGTAATTATTAAAATAATTTATGAAATACACAAATTTCTTAAAAGCACTAATTTTTAAGCTTTTTCCTATTTTGGCACTAACGCTCAAAATTTGGCGTTTTAAGTCTTCACAAAGCACTAAAAATAGTGCCAAAAGCACCAAGTTGACATCGCTGACATGCACTGCAGAAAGAAATGAGAGCGCGTACGCTGGACGGGTAGTACTGGTAATACCCGTCATAGAAAATTTTAGCTTGTATGAGATGCGCATTCTATATGATTTGTATTCTTTGATATAACCTTACGAAAAACTTATACATTATGCCTTTTCCAACTTTTCATAAAAAATATATAAAAAGGTTTTTCTGGTTATGTTGCGCAAGGTATCTTTATTTCTTGTTAACTGAAAATCCTTCAAATTGATATTGTCTTTAAAAAAAAATTATTTCAATAATATCATGGGCATACAATCAAACCATCTTACAAATTTATTTCGTTGTAATTGTTTGAAATGAGAAAATAAAAATCTTAACTTTTCTGAAGCTACAAAGAAACACTGTTGTATGAAATAGCTTTTATATAAAATTATTTTTCTTAGAATACTTAATTTAAAGCTTTTTCACTGAATCTTTTTTGGGAGAGATTTGAAAACTGCATTTACTTTAGTATCCTTACTTTTCCAATAAGATTGTACAGATCGGTACTCAGACCCATTTTCAGAGACTGGGCTAAAGTTTTAAGCTCAAATGCAAAATTTTTTCTTAAGCTTTTGTATAACCATTTGTAAATCTCTTGCATAAGACCTATTTAATCTTAAAGCAGCTACGTCCAAACACACTGATATTTATTTTTGAGGTAAACAACTTTAAAAGCTCTTAAATTTTTTCTTCTTTCTTTGCAAAGTAAGAGCAAGAATTGTTGCCTGTTGTGTTGCTATTGTGGATATTTTACTCTCGTCGGTGTGTAAGCACAAAAGCTTCTTTTTAAAAGTTTGCACATTGTACATATGTATATCTTGGACGTAGCTGTTTTAAAGCATTGCAAAATATATTTTACTACACATGTACTAAGAAAATATTGCTTAAAAGCTCTTGTGCTGAATTTTTTCAAAGCTTTAAGCTTTATATTAGCTTATATTTTAAAGAGTTGTATTTCGCTTAGATATATATTATAAAGCTTTTATTGAAGAAAATATTCCATAGCTTAAAATCTGTTGTACGATATTTTTACAAAGCTTTGTGTTTGTACTACCTTTTATTTTCTAGTATTGTATGTCGTTTAAATCAGCTACGTACAAGCCATTTGCAAAATGTGTAAACTTTTATAAAGAGCTTTTTGTGCTTTCACATAGACGAGAACACAACAGCCAACCAGATCTCTGTGACAACAATGATTGGCTCTTATTTTTAAAAGAAACAAGAACAAATTTGAGAGCTTTTAAAGCTGTTTACATCCAAACACACATACAAATATCACAGTATGTGTGATTGGACGTAGCTGGTTGAAAGACATTAGATATGTATTGTAAAAATTTTCTAAGAAAAATATTTCAAAGCTTTTAGAAAGCTTTTAAGCTTATTTTAATATACTCTACTTTAAATACCCGTGTATTAAAAACCATTAATTTCATTCAAGGAATAATTCTCAGAAACAAATTTTTTTTAAATTAAGATTATGCTTTTTTAAAAGCTAAGATTATTTCTGAGCGAAACTTTAAGGAAAGTTAGCTTTGGTAGATAGTTCGAATAATGCAATCAAATTTACATCAATCTGCTTTCTTAACACCATTCTGCATCTTGCAAATTTTGTGTTGTTGTATTTTAAAATGCATTAGAATACTTCGTTCAGCGTTTCTTCACTCAAAAACTTTCAAATGAATATGCATAGCAGCAGTGTAATTCATATTCGTGACGACTTTATAAAATACACTTTAAATACTTTATAATACCTTTAATATTTGTTAAGCTTTGGTGGCATGTTTGTATTTCAGTACACTAGCAATAAAGTTCACATGTATATATAACAGTGTGTGTGTGTGTGTGTGTGTAAATGTAAAGCAACACCGTTTATTCAAAACATTTAATATAATTTCGCGCACGAGCAACTATACAAAAGACGCAATAATCCTTTTAAAGAAAACAAATAGTATAAGACCTCAATACAAACGACATTACGGTTGAGGTTGTAAAAAAATATATGGCAAAAAATTTTATTAAGAAAAAAAAAATTTCCTGTGATATTTGTCACACAAGTAGGGGTATGTGCATGTGCATGTGCATGTGCATGTGCATGTGCATGTACAAACATACATATGTACGAGTTTGCACGTTGCATTGGCTTTCCTGCCAGCTTCTCTTCTTATTACTAGTTGCCACAATAAAGAAAGAAAACTTGTTTCTAAAACGTTAAAATAACATTTTTATACTTAAAAGAAATGAAATGAAAATAACACTGGCATTAGTAGCTATATTAGGTTTTTATATGCAACATCTCACAATGTTGAAATATCACTATCGATGTGTTGCTGTTGCTGCAACCTACACAACACATGCACACATAGACACACACACACACAAACAGGCAGAGCGACACAAAAAATGGGAAGTTCAATTTTATTTGATACTAAATAATTTATTGAAAGTGCAACACATCGTTGGGTTTCATTGAGTGGCACTTTCACAGACACTGTTTGAAGTTTTAAAGAAGTTGATTTTATTTACTTCCTTTTTATTTGGCGGGAGGGAATTTAAAAAAATTGTATTATTTTTATTTTTAGTATTGAATATAATCATGTTTTTTGTTGTTGATATTTTGATAAAATATTTCAATTTGTTTGATATATGATAAAAAAAACTCTCATCTATTTAAGTAAATGATTTTTTAAAGAAATATTTATTAAAATTTTGAAATGAAAATTAAGCTCAATTTAAATAACTTACTTTGAAGAAACTTTTCCAAGACATTTAATTTCATTTCTATTTAATAATATGATAATGTTGGCAATTTTCTCTTTAATATATTTTTTATTTGTGTATGTATGTATAATTGTTCACATTCATTAATATTTGCATGTCGGCAAGTTTCTTTGACTGCCATTAAGCCTTTTCGTAGGCCATTTTTTCTATGAATGTTTTCTAGTTTTTGTTTTATTTCAGTTTTTTATACCCTTTACCAAAAAATGGTAAAAGGGTATATATAGGTTTGTCATTCCGTTTGTAATTTCCAGAATAGTAATAAGCGAGTCATAAAGTATATATATTCTGGATCCTTATGCATAGGGAAGACCAATAAGCGATGTCCGTCTGTCCGTCTGTCTGTACGTGAAATCGGTTTTCCGAAGCTCCCAGAAAACCTAGAGACTGGTGGGTCAGAAATGGTCGAAATAAGATTGGTATTGAAAATCAGCAAAATCGAGCAGACGGTTTCAGAGCTGGGAGACTTAAACTTCATTTTGCCATACAAAATAACTAACGAAAACTAGTTTTTAATAATTTTTTATTAAATAAACTTATTTTATACTTCAGTATGAATAAAATTAATATTTCTAACTAAAAAAAATTAAAAAAATAAATTAAATAATTAAAAAGATGTTTCCAGGGTCGGAAAACTTTAACTTTTTTTCTTATACAAAAGTAACTTACTAAAACTAATTTTTTTTCTGTAAATTAAACATATCTAAAGTTCTTAAAAGAAAGAAATTGATGTTAGAAATCAGAAAAATAAAAAGGATGATTCCAGGGTTAGAAAACCTACGATTTTTGTGATATATAAAATTAACTACCGAAAACTAATTTTTTATTTATTTTTATTAAATAAACTTATTTTATACTTCACCACGAATAAAATTGGTATTTCAAATCAAAAAAAAAAAAAAAATTAAAAATTTAAAAAGACGTTTCCAGGGATGGAAAACTTTAACTTTTTTTTCTTATACAAAAGTAACTTACTAAAAGAAATTTTTCCTTTTCTTTATAAATTAAACAGATCTTATATTCTTAAAAGAAAAAGATTGGTGTAAGAAATCAGAAAAGTCAAAAAGGATGATTCCAGGGTTGGGAAACTGAAACTTTTTGTGATATAAAACATAAACTACCGAAAACTAATTTTTATTTTTTTTATTAAATGAACTTATTTAATACTTTGTACGAATAAAATTGGTATTTCAAGTTAAAAGTTAACCTTCTAAAATTAAAAAAGATGTTTCCAGGGTTGGAAAACCTTAACTTTTCTTATACAGAAGTAACTTACTAAAGCAAATTTTTCCTTTTTCTCTATAAATTAAAGATATCTTATATTCTCAAAAGAAATGGATTGGTGTAAGAAATCAGAAAAATTAAAAAGGATGATTCCAGGGTTGGGAAAATTTCTCTTTTTGTGATATAAAAAATTAACTACCGACAACTAATTTTAATATTTTTTTAATAAATAAAATTATTTTATACTTCAGTACGAATAAAATTGGCATTTCAATTTAAAAAACTTTAAAACACGTTTCCAGGGTTGGAAAACCTTACCTTTTTTATAGAAAAGTAACTTACCAAAGCAAATTTTCCCTTTTGCTCTATAAATTAAAGATATCTTATATTCTTAAAAGAAAGAGATTAGTATGGGAAATCAGAAAAATCAAAAATTTTGATTTCAGGGTTGGAAAACCCACAATTTTTGTGATATAAAAAATTAGCTACCGAAAACTAATTTTCATTTTTTTTTATAAAATAAACTTATTTTATACTTCAGTACAAATGAATTTGGTATTTTGAATTAAAACAAAAATTAAAAAATTAAAACGATGTTTCCAGGGTTTGGAAAACCTTATTTTTTTATACAAAAGTAACTTACAAAAACAAATTTTTCCTTTTTTACTATAAATTAAACACATCTTACATTTTTAAAAAAGAAAATCAGAAATCAGAAAAATCAAAAAGGAGGATTCCAGGGTTGGGAAACTTACACTCTTTGTGATATAAAAAATTAACTACCGAAAACAAATTTTTATTTTTTTTATTAAATAAAATTATTTTATGATTTAGTACGAATAAAATTAGTATTTCAAATAAAAAAAAAACAATTAAAAAATTAAAAACACGATTCCAGGGTGGGAAAACTTTAATTTTTTTTGGACAAAAGTAATTCACTAAAACAAATTTTTAACTTTCTTTATTAATTAAACATAGCTTATATTCTTAAAAGCAAAATATTGGTGCAAGAAATCAGAAACATCAAAAAGTATGATTTCAGGGTTGGAAAAGTTACACTTTTTGTGATATATAAAAGTAACTAAGTCTAATTAATTTTTATCTTTGCCTTTAAAAATTATATATATTTTACGTTTTGGAAATAAAAGTTTTTTGTAGAAAATTATAAAAATAAAAACCACAGCTCCAGAGTTTTAAACTTTGAACGTTTTTTTCTGGATATTAAAGTAAATAAATAAAACATTTTTTTTTAATTTTCTTTTTTCACTTAACGCAATTTCTATATTTTTTTAAGAACTACGAGATTGGTATAAAGAATCAGAAAAATCTAAAATGATGATTTTTGGTTTTGAAAATTATTTTTTTTTTGTACATAAAAGTAACTAGGTCAAATTATTTTCTTCTCTTTGTTTATACTTTATGTATGTGCTTATGTATGTATCTCTATACTATATAAAAGCACTTTGGTAAAGGGTATATAAGATTCGGCACAGCCGAATATAGCACTCTTACTTGTTTTTTTTTAACTTTAATTTTAATGAAATTCTTTTATCATATTCTTATAGTTCTACGTAAATACTTTCACAATATCCCTGGAGGACATAAATGTCCTTGATTACATGGTTAGTGCAAACGATAAAAAAAGCTTTAGTAAAATCATGCTTGTGGAGAAAGAAGAGAGAAAAGAAAAACAACTGTCAAACTCATTTGTTCTACTCTAGATCAAATACATGCAAGTGTGCATGTGTGAGTATGAGTATGTGTTTCTGTTCGAAGTCACAAAAAAAACTAAAAATTATTTGTCTTTGGGCGCAACATTTCACTTTGACTTTGTTCATTTTCCTTTGTTAAATTATTCTGCATTATTCTTTTATTTGCCTTTATAAAAAAAGAAAAAAAGCTAAATAGCGGCTTCGAATTTGGATCAGTTTCTGTCTCAAAGAAAGGCCTAATTTACTGAAAATAAGAGAAAATATTAATGAAAATAATTTAATTGGAAAGTAATTTAAAGAAAGTTGATATTTTATATTGTATTATCTTTAGTAGAATATTTACATAACTAAATTAAACGTTATGTTGTTGGAAAAACCACTGAAACCAAATTTTCACCGGACATATATGTATTTTGTTCAACTTACTTTGAAACTAACAGCCTCTTTTCAATTAAGCAATAACTTTTAAATATTGATTTTTATAAAATATTCTAAATCTTACATATATGTATTCCATTTTGAAGTAAAAGGAGCTTTTTTTGTATAACCAAAAAAAAAAAAAAAAAAAAATACCGAGAAAAGCTGAAATCTGAAAGCAATAAAGGAATATTGTTTATTGTTTCTCGTTAAATAAAAACTTTTATTTAAGTGAAAAAAAAACTGACCTAGCATTTAAAAGAAAATTTGCAAATAAATATAATTTATAAAAAATTTTCAGTAAAGTCCAACTTTGACTCGCACACCAAGGGTTCCGTACGGACATTTCATACATACATATGTAATACTATACGAACTTTGGCCAATATAATTGAATATCCTACCTGATGTAGACATTAAAAACAATTTTAAGTACCCGGTAAGATTTTTTGAATTTTTTTTTGCGATTTTGTTAGTTTTGGCGTTTTTTTTTAGTTTTAGTGCTTTTTTCGTTAATAGGGGTTTTCTGTGTTTTTTATTTTAAGGATTTTTTGTTTTGACGATTTTTTAGGGTTTTGAAGATATATTTAATTAAGTGTTGTTGTTTTTCGATTTTTGTAAATTTTTTTTAACTTTGTGATATTTTATTTTTGGTGCTTTTTTTCGTTTCGGCTTTTTTTTCGGTTTGCCACTTTTTTCTGATCTTGGCGAGTTTTTTAATTTCGAGATATTTTAGTTTTACCCGCTTTTCGTTTTGGCGCTTTTTTTCTTGGAAATTTTTTTTGTGGCAATTTTTTTAATTATGTGATTTTTTAGTTTAAGCGCTTTTTTCGATCTTTGGCATTTTTTTAATTTTGTGATATTTTAGTTTTGGTGATTTTTTCGTTTTGACGCTGCTTCAGTTTGTCGCTTTTTTCTATTCTTGGCAATTTTTTAATTTTGTAATATTTTAGTTTGTAGCTTTTTTCCCTTTAGCGCTTTTTTCGGTCCTTGGCGATTTTTTTTTTATATAGTGGTATTTTAGTTTTGGCGCTTTTTTCTCGTTTCGGCCCTTTTTCTCGGTCCTTGGCATTTTTTTTTAATATTGTGATATGTAAGTTTTGGTGCTTTTTTTTTATTTTTGGCACTGTTTTCGGTTTTTTCTTTTTTTTAATTTTGCAATATTTAATTTTCGGTGCTTTCTTAGTTTTGGCGTGTTTTTCGGTTTTTGGTTATTTTTTTATTTTGTATTATTTTAGTTTTTGCGCATTTTTCCGTTTTGGTGCTTTTTATTTGGTCCGTGGCGATTTTTTTTTTTTGTTCTTGGCAATGTTTTTAATTTTGTGATATTTTAGTTTTGACGCTTTTCTCGGTTTTTTGCGATTTTTTAGTTTTGTGATAAATTATTTTGGGTGCTTTTGTTTTTTAGTTATGTCGACTTTTTTGTTTTGGCGTTTTTTCAATTATGTTATATATATTTTAGTTTTGGTACTTTTTTCGTTTTGGCGCTTTTTTCGGTTCTTGACAAATTTTATGTTTTAGCGATCTTTTAATATTGTCATATTTAGTTTTTTCGGTTCTTGGCGATTTTTTTAAATTGCTGATATATTAGTTTTATTTCTTTTTATTTTAATTAATAATATTTTAATTTTGTGATATTTTAGTTCTGGCGCTTTTTTCAGTTCTTGGCAATTTTTTTATTAGTTATGTGATATTTTCACCATTTCGAAGAAAAAATAGCTAAAATAATACTTATTTATAAATTAATACTAAAATACTTATTAGCAAATTCCTATATTCATAACTGAATTATTTAATAGATATTTTTTCATACATATTTCTGAGAATATACAAACAATTTTATGAAAGTCGTTCATACACCAAAACCAATATTTTATCTACTATTTAAAATAAGAAACAGAGTGTCATAAGATTTGTATACTTTCTTTCGAACTAATTCACTACTTAAACATATCTCATCTAAGGCATAAAATATTTACACTATTTTCCATTAAGATTTCCATAAGTAACACACTTTGCTCAAAAGTTCTAAAAATGTTCACACATAAAAACAACCACTACAAAGTTTAAACTAATTTTATGCATATTAAATGCAAATATGTATTTTCTTTTGTAATTTATATCAGTAAATTATGGTTTTTAAAGTTTTTATCAAATAAAATACAAAATATAAATATAAATTTTATTATGCAATATTTGCACATAAACAGTTGTACGCACACACATGCACATGCACGCACTGAGAGAAATACATACACACATATTAGTGTCCTGCACAAGACATCTTATAAGAACTTTCAAGACATGAGGGATTTTTCAAATGTTTTACTACAGCGAAATCTTCTAAAACAAACGTTAACAACACTGTTTGCAAGAAATTTGTTTGAGTATTGTAGGTATAAGAGTAAAGAAGAAAACACTTCGTGAGGGAATAATTTGTGATACTTGCTTCTTTCTACGCATGAGAGCGTGTACAAACGTCATGCATGTATGTGTGTATGATCTTTTATTTTTCTGCGCACATGCAAAGGCACACACATGCATTAACATTAGTTGTATGCAGTAAGCAAGCTACAGACCTTGCGACCGTTGGTACAACATGAGCAGGTTGTGTAAGATATTGTAAAGTGTGTGGGGTCGTTGTATGAAGTTGTGTCTCGGTTGTATGAAAGATTAAAAAGATTTGATTTTTTGGCAAGTTGTATAGACAGGTTGTATAATTTAGGAGTATGTTGTACAACTTCATTTCAGTTTGTTTTCATTTTCGTAGTGTCATATAAAAAACGTCACGCACGAATTCAAATGTGAGTTTAATATGTTATGCAAATGTAATTTTTGTAGTCTTTTGGCTCACTTTCTTTTAGTGTTTTTAAAAGTTTGTTGTTACAATCTGTTTCTTTTTGTATAAATCAAATTTTTTTTGCCAAATTTTTTTCTGCACTTTTTTACATTCTTCTTCTTCTTTTTGCAACAAAAAAATCATCGACTACAATATAAGCAGTAGTACCTGATGTCATGTCTACTCAAAATATTTTTTTTGTGAAATGAGGTTGTGCGCTATTGTTGCACACGTTATTGTATAGTTTGTGTCCAAAACACACAACTTGATAAACCAACGTGTTGTACCAACGGTTGCAAGGTCTGTGGCTTGCATAATAGCTTACCATCTACATATTACACACACATTCAAACATACAATATGAAAAATAACAAGCATACACTAATCAACAGTACTTCTTTTGAGTGTTTGTTACAAACAAGCTGTCTTGGCGACATCGCTTGTTAACACTGATATACACGTACACCAATACATCCATCGTGCTTCGCTTATAGTACGGCAGCATTTATTATTGGTTTAGTATAATACATGCGACGGGAATACATTTAAAAATCATGACGTTTTTACATTTAAAGACTGTTTACGCAGGTCTCCAATACATACTTGTTCATTTGTTCAGGCGTACATGCAAAAGTATGTATTTCATATACACATGTACTTTTTATTTAAATGCTTATGTGTGCATGCATTGGCATTTATATACATTTGCTTAGAAATTTTGTTAAAGATAAGAAAATTTCCTTTTAATATTTTAATGGATTTACATTTTAAAATAAATCATAATTTTTTTCTTCTTATATCCATATCTAGTTTTGTGTGTCTACAAGTTTTTTTTCACTTGTTAAATAATAAAAAAAAATATTTTGAAAAAAATTAAGATTTTTTTTTATTTATTTATGTTTAAAACTGCAGCAAACAGAATAATTTATGACTTGTTAAAAATTATTGTGAATGCAATTAAGATAAGCAAAACTTGGTACCAGTTTATATGATAAATTTTTCGAGTGTTGTATGTACAATTATTTCTTTTTCTTCTTTTCAAGAGATCAGCGACGATAAGGCATAAGCCTCAACCGCCGGTGTATTTATCATTCAAATTTGGCGTGGTATGATGGAAAATCATTTGTAAATAAAATCTGATGCAAGTATTCTTGCATCAATTTTCTGGTTTATTTTTTAAACTTTACCTTGAAGCTTACAGACAGATAATTTTGTAGTTACAGGGTTAAAATAAGGAACGAAAAACAAATATATGTCCCATTATGTCGATGGAAGGCATTCGTTCGATTACTGACATTGAACACAAAAGCAAATTTTCGCATTTGACTGTTTGTTTGCAACACAAGTTGCCGATCGAACGTTTTCGGTCGACTTCGTGGGACAGGCTGTTACTATATATTTTAAGGGAATGTCTCACGCTGTCGAAAATTTTCTACTTGTAGCACACATGCACTTGAAACAAAAATAAAATTATAAAAATTTATGTATGTTTAAATTCCCGCTACAAAAAGTTACTCATTATATCGGAATCGAGTGTGCATCACATTTCGACGTGGTGCGAATCGAGGTGGTGCGAATCATATTCTATTTTATTTTGGCGTTGATGTCCGTTTGGATGTATATGGGTATGTGCGTGTGTTTGTATGTACGCAAACATCTTGTAGGTTACTAACGGTACGACAAATAGAAAGATATTTTAGGGCATTTACATTACCTCGAAATCTAGTACTTACGAGATTTGTAGCTAAATCTTGCTGCTTTTTACTAGATTTTGCATACAAAACAAAATCTATTTTAAGTTTAAAATTTTTTAAACGCACTAATAATTCCAAATTAATATTTTACTTATTAAGTAAAATATTTTTTTTGAAACAAGAACTCAATAATCAACATGTTTTTTATTTTCTTACTTTACCATTAATACATTGGCTGAATTTTTTTTTTTTAGTTTCAAATTGTATTTGTAAGAGTATGTAAAAAGAAACTAAAGAATTTTTAACTTAAATTTTAACAATTCCCATAAAAAACACTAATTACAAAATCTATTTCAGCAGATTTGTAGGAAATCTAATAAAAATTTAATATTTTTATTTTATTTTTACTGCCCTGTACAAATTATTTATAAAAAAGATGAGTGAATTAGCTACGGTCTGCTTAAAAAGGTGTATGACTTAGCTACATTCCAGTTATTTGGTTGTAGTTTTAGAAATTTTTTGCTGAATGGGTTTTGTTTTGGATAAAAGATATTTATGAATGTCAAAAAAAGTTGGTCTAAACGGTATAGATTTTCATAAAGATTTTAACTAAAATCTTCTAGATTTTGTGCTGGTGTAAATGACTTATTAAGCTTAATTAGATGTCAAAAGTAATTAATCAATTCGAATGGGAAGATTTTGTAAATTTCTGTTAGAGACCGGTCGCGATCCCTTTACCTTCGATTTTGTAGTCAACCTGCTAACTACTTCAGCCAACGCCATCTTCAACTTTGAAACTAACATCAGGTTTTTCGATAACTTAGGCCTTTTCTCATTTAAACAATTACTTTTAAAAATTGGTTTTTATAAAATATTCTAAATCTTACATATCGTTAACTTAATACGAAAAGGCCCTAACTCATGTTTTTCATAATTTACATTAGGAGGAAAAAACTAAATAAAAAAAGATGTAATATTGATACAAAATTTTTTTAAACGCAATTTTTATTAAAAACACTTTACATAAGAACATAATAATGCGTTTAAAAAAATCATGTATCAATATTGCATCTTTTTTTATTTAGCTTTTTCCTCCTCCTGTAAACTACAAAAAACATGAGTTAGGGCCTTTTCGTATTAAGTTAACGATATATGTATTCCATTTTGAAGTAAAAGGAGCTTTTTTTGTATAACCAAAAAAATACCGAGAAAAGCTGAAATCTGAAAGCAATAAAGGAATATTGTTTATTGTTAAATAAAAATGTTTATTTAAATGAAAGACCATGCGCTCAAAAGAAAATTTGAAAATATATATAATTTATAAAAAACTTTCAGTTAAGTACAACCTTGACTCGCACACGGAGTTTGACTATACGATCTTTAACTAATATAATCGAATATCTTACCTGATGGAGACATAAAAAATAATGCTACACAGAAAAAACTAAATTTCATTTTCAGTAACCAAATTCGTTGAATCAGTAAATATTTTATTTGAATGCGGTCTTACAAATAATTTTGTAAATTCTAATAAAAATTTTGTAAAAATTTAAATTAATCAGAGTTCGGCTGAGAGAAAATGTTATTTCAGTGTGTTGGTGTTTATCTGCTTGTTGATAGGAACAACGTGCTGTTGTGCGGTTGTTGTTGTTTATTTTGATTGACCGTGTTGTATACATATTAATGCCGAAAAGTAGCCGACAAACGTCGTGGCCTGTTTCTTCTCTACACAGTTTTTTGGTACAAATTAATTTAATGGAACAGTACAGAATATTTACTGAAACTAAGTTTGATTTCAAACAAATATTTGTTTAAAAATTTTTTGGGTATACTTTTTTCTGTGTATTTAGCCGGTAAGCTTTTTTAGTTTTTTTGCGATTTTTTTTTAGCTTTGGCGCTTTTTATGTTTTGTAGCTTTGTTTTTGTTAATAGCGATTTTTCAGTTTTTGGTTTTTATTTTGTTTGGTTTGTTTTTTAGTCTTAGCGTTTTTTTTTTCGTTTTGATGATTTTTTCGGTTTTTGACGATTTCAGTTTTAGCGTTTGTTTTTTAGTTTTGTCTTGTTTTGGCTATTTTTCGGTTTTTGGCTTTTTCTAATTTTGTAATTTTTAAGTTTTGGAGATTTTTTGCGGTTTGCTGCTTATTTCGGCTTTTGGCTATTTTTTTAATTTTGTGATATTTTTGGCACTTCTTTTTCGTTTTTTTTTCAGTTTTTTTTGAGGTTTTATTTAGCTTTGGTGCTTTTTTAGTTTTAGCGTTTTTTTGTTAACAGTGTTTTTTTCGGGTTTTGGCGTTTTGTTTTGGTTTAGCGCTTTTTGTTCGTTTTGTTGATTTTTTCGGTCTTTTGACGATTTTAGTTTTAGCGTTTTTTTAGTTTTGGCGTTTTGTTTTGGTTTGGTAATTTTTTTGGCTTTTGGCGATTTTTTTAATTTTGTAATATTTTAGTTTTGTCACTACTTTTTCGTTTCGCTGGTTTTTTAAAAATTTTGCCGATTTCTTATTTGTTTTGGTGATTTTTGTTAATCTTGTGATATTTTAGTTTTAGCGCTTTTTTCGGTTCTTGGCGATTTTTTAAATTATAAAACATTTTAGTTCTGCTGCTTTTTTTGCTTTGCCGCTTTTTTCGGTTCTTGGCGATTTTTTTTTTGTAATTCGGAAAGCTTACTTAGGTATCAAGAATAAAAGACGAGTTCAAAATAAAGTTTAAAAAAAAACTGAGTTTTAACGAATTTTAAACTACTTGGCCGTTGAAGTCAAGTTATTTCTAAGCTTCAAAAAGACTTATCGATTGCTGCCAATTTGATTAAAATCGCTTGAATCGTTCGAGGGTTTAATAAAAATTAAAAAAAATATTTTATTTTTTAATAACTTAAAATCGATTTTCCACTAATATTTTAACTGTTATGGATTGAAAAAGGATACCAAATGCCTCAAATTTTTTTTGTGTGACCAGATTTCAGGGCTTCTAGAGGCAGTAGTATGTTTAAATATTCGACAAGAAAGACCTCCACTGGTCTCTATCAGCCCCGGAACAATTTTTTTTGCTACAAAAACTGTTAGTTTTAATCGTTTTTTAAATAATTTTCCAATACCCCGAAAACACGTCTTCAAGCAAAAGCTCTATAAAAATTCAAAAAGCTCAAACTGCTAAAACTAACTAATGTATACTTTTTAAGCTGCTGATATATTTCTTCACGCATCGCTGCATATTTTAAGTGAAAATTAATTATTTCTTCTAGTCTATGAATATCTTTAGCCAGGTTGAAGTTTCTTTATTTTTAATGCGTTGCTGTATCCAGTTAATTTCCTTGGCCTTAAATTTCCTTTTGTTCCTCTTTCTTTTTTATTGCTATCCTGCTCATGTTTGATATTAAAAAACATGTATGTATGCTAACATGACTTCAGTTAATTTTTCTGTTTGCTTTTTTTTAATGTATTTGTATTTAAATATTAAACTATATGAATATTATTTTTTGTTGGGATTTTTTTGTTGGTGTTTTACTGCTGAAGTTAAAAAATTTATGTGTTATGTTTGTATTACCTGCTGCAACATAAATTACTTGCTTCAGCTGATTTTTTTTAGTGAAGTCTTCATATGGTAGCTTTAGTGTTGTTGCGGCAGATGAGTACACTCAAAATTTTTTGGTGAGTAATTTGCTGGTGAACAATAGACTTAGGTTGAATTCATTTAGTTGTTCGTTTTAGATAGAGCTGGGTCCAACTCGTTCAATCGTTAATTTTTGCCACAAACCTGTGATCAAACCCATGTAATTTAAATGGGTTTGATCATACGTTTGTGGCAAAAGTGAACGATTAAGCGAGTTGGACCCAGCTCTAGTTTTAGACACAAACTTATGATCGATTAGAAGGTTTATGTCAAAAACGACCGACTGCATGAGTTTGACCCAAGTCTAATAAACATCAATCGAGTTGTGTCAAAAAGAATGAACAAATTCAGTCCATCATTTTTGATTAATCTCATTTAATTTAAAGGAGTTTGATAATTAGACTTGTGTCCAACAATTCTTTTGGAACTAGTTTGAGAGTGTTTGAAGGAATTGACCGAACTAGTGTCCAACTGAACGAACTAGTTCAAAAAGAATTATTGGACAAAAGTTTATTGATCATTGTTTTGTATCAAAAACGAACGACTGAAGGAGTTCGACGTAGACTTAGGTCGAACTCGTTGACAAGTTCATTTTTGCCACAAAACTTTTGATCAAACCAAGTCCAGTTCGACGCAAGACTAGAGATGCTTCCAACTCGTTCAGTCGTTAGACACAGAACTATGAACAAATCCATTTTTCGATACAATCAAGATGGATTTTGGAGTTGGATGGGATTCATATAATTTAAGTGGATTTGATCATAGGCTTGGTTGCTGTCTAAAATGAACCACTGACCGCGTTGGACCTAAACTTGGGTCGAACTTGTTCACTAGCTCATTTTTGCCACAAACCAATGATCAAACCCATGTAATTTAAATGGGTTTGATCATTGGTTTGTGGCAAAAATGAACTAGTGAAAGAGTTCGACCCAATTCTAGTTGAACTTAGCTGTAGCAAATACTGAAACCAATTTAAATTATTTATTTTTTTCTTCAGACATGCTCCATGTCTACTAGACTTGGGTCGAACTCGTTCACTAGCTCATTTTTGCCACAAACCAATGATCAAACCCATGTAATTTAAATGGGTTTGATCATTGGTTTGTGGCAAAAATGAACTAGTGAAAGAGTTCGACCCAATTCTAGTTGATCTTAGCTGTAGCAAATACTGAAACCAATTTAAATTATTTATTTTTTTCTTCAGACATGCTCCATGTCTACCATGTTGAAGGTTGTGGGATCCGCTTACGCATCAAATAAATAACACACCTTATTCCAAATTTTTATTTCTCTCTGCAAGCACTTTATGATTATTTAAGAAGAAAAAATTTTATGGGTGAAAATCTGCTGCAATTCGCTTGAAATGCAGAAGTTAATTTTTCTATTGTTTGCATTGTAAAATTATCAAAATAAACCATCCAACAAACTTTAACCAGAGAGAGAAAAAAAAGAACAATTTTTCATTAAACACACCAGCATCAAATAAGTGAGTAACCAGTCAACGGCTCTTGTTCTTTGCTGTCTTCCAAGAATTTATAGACAAGAGATGCATTCGCAAAAAACAAACAAGGAAGTATTATGAATAGCAACAAGAAAGAAAAAAAAAATCATGTTAAGAAAATGAAATTTTCCGTTTTATAATCATAAAGACAGCGCCATCACCAGCACCACAGCACCGGCACTTTTGCGTATATTATCATAAAATATCCTCAAGGATTAGTATTTCTAGCGCACTATTTTTAAGCAAAAATCCTTAAGTAACTCTTCTCCTCTCTCGTGCTTCTTAATTCTAGCAATGATATTGAAATGATGTTGCATTTTCCATCATTGATAGTTGTGCACGCAAAATTTAATGCTTTTTTTTCTGTTAACTTATGCAACATTTTAATTTGCAAGTTAAGTTTTTCTTCACGGTTTTTTTTTGTTTGTTTTTTTTTTTGCTCGTTTTGTGTGTAAAACTTAAACTTTTCTTGCTGCTCTTAAAATATAAAATGTACACATTTTGTTTGGTTTTGTAGCTGCTGGAAAACTAATGAAAATTCATCACCATACTTTTCTTTCGCATCATCATCATCATCATCATCATTACGATTAACATGGGCTACGTTGTCATCATTATCAGCATTCATCCGGTATGATAAATTTCAAATTGAATTTATAATTGTGTATTTTCATAATTGTTTTAGGGTGTTGAACGGTTTGAGTATCAAAGTTAAAATATTGTTTAATAAGGAATTAAACATCACTTAGCCAGGGGCTTATCGTTCTTTTTTTTTCTTTTATGAAGAGAGAAAAGACATTTAAATAAAGTAATGCGGTTTTAGTTGTAGAAAGAATTTTATGCAGCTAAAAAAAATAATAAAAAAAAGAAGAAATAACGTCTAACAAATTGGGATCTGAAAAACTAAAAAAAAGACTTTCATCAGAAAACATGAAATAGTTTTTACTAAATTGATACCCAAAAATTTTAAAGAGGTCTTTAATATAAAAGTTGGCTCAAGGTATATATACCTCAATTCACGTTGAAAAATTAATACTTTTGATGCCAAAAAAAAAAAAAAAAAAATTTTAATGATAAATGTGTGCGCAAATCTAACGTATTAAGGCGAATACATACAAGTTGGTTGCAGCCGATCAGCTGACTGTTTTCGCCGCTTATATTTAGAGCATTTATGAGCAGTTCTGTCAACTTGATACGTATTTGGCTTGGAATGAATTTTGCTACATTTTGCTACATGAAGAAATATAAATATTTTTTTTTTAATTGAAAAAAAAAATATTGATTTTGAAAAATAATTGATTTTATATGGGATCCACGCTAAGAGGCTTATACGTGGCATTTTAGCAAAAAGTCATTCATAACTGTCTGCAGAGTTGATGTCGAAAATGTTTGAATTATCGTTCTTGCTAAAAACAACCACACAAGAAAATATCTACTACAGTTATATCTCGAGATCGGAAAAGTTACTAAATTTTTGAATTTCTTGAAATAATTTTATTGAAAAATTTGCGTTATTACTTTGCTATAATGGTCTTGGCTACGTGTGAAGATGTTGCAAACCACATAGAATTGAAAGAAATTCTTTTGTGGCTCAGTTCAAGAAAGGAAACTCCCTATAATATTTTTATATAACGATCTCCAGTAATTGTTACAGTCGCACAACTATATTCTTCAAAAAAGTATTGCCCCTTAGTAAAAGCACCCTTTTAGATCTTAATTTTTTAAAAGACAATAAAAAAATATTAGTTGATGGTTAAAATTCTGCTACATATTTTTTCAAACATGGAATAGTACCAAACTTTGGTGCTTATTATGAGTTGCGTTCTATTTTTGATCTATCGATTTTTGATCTATCAAATTTTTCGTTGAACAACTAATTTTATATCGAAAAAAATTTAGTTTTCGATGAGGTATTTTAATATGAAAACTTATTAAAACCGACTAGTTTTTTTATTTTTATGCAAAGTTGTGGGAAATTTCAAAAGTCACTCTGAGTAATATTCACAATAAGGATATTCTTTGTCAAATGCTCATCATAATACCAAATGAAAATTCATTCGATCAGTATTTTCGACTATAGTCGAAGATCGAAAGTTGCTTATAATAAGGACCTTTTTCTTTCAAGATTTTTGAAACATAAACTTTGACATTCTTAAAAAAACTTTCTATAAGGAAATATGTGCTTTATCTAAAACATCATGAAAACCATGATTTAGCTCTAATAAAAGAGAATCTAACCGTATTTGTGGTAAAAGCATTTCCCGACAATTCCTCTAATGGCCTTTTACTATTGTGCTAGAAAAAATATGAATAATTTGAATACCCGTCTCCAATAAAGGAGGAGGTTATCAATTCGTGTGTATTTTTTTTTTCATATTTGTAACTTTATATGTAGCTCAATAACTTTTCGGCCGAATCAAAACAATTATTGTAATCAGTAATTTACAGACATATTTGAAAATATTTTTCTGTTTTTTTTTACTTTGTTTCGTTATAAAAAAAAGTGGGTTGGAACACACACAAATATTTTACTTTAATTTTATATTTTACTTACCCAATTATTGCGAAACTCAGCGCACACTTTAAGCTCTCGGAATTATATAATTTTCAAGTGGAAGAAATGGGTGAAGCTACGCCCATAATAATTTATTATTGTGTTACACGAACTTTTACTTAACAAATCAAAATATTTTTATGTTTTTTACTCATATTTTGTATCATTAGCAAAAAGTGGGCTGAAACACCCACAAATATTTTACTTTGGTTTTATGCTATTTTACTTATATCTTATTTATGCAATTGTAAGTAAACTTAGTCCACAGCTTAAGTTAAGTGAAAAATAGGGGTAGAGCCACGCCCACTGAAATATATTTTTGTATTTGACGCGCTTTTACGTAATCGATTTAAATGAAATAGGGCACATACTCTGAGCTCTAAATCTAAATTTACGTATAAAAAAGAAGGTAGGGTCACGCCCATGTCTCAGAAAATCAATTTCATAAATAGAAAGTCAGATGGACAGACTGACGTTCAGACGGACATCATTAATGCGACTTTCTTATTCATAAGGACCCTCATTATATCTACATTATGGGAACGCTTATGAATATTTTAGAAATTAAACAAGGAATCTAAATTTTATTTATAGCCTTAATATATTTGGTTAAGGGTTAAAAAAAAATACTTGAACTTGGAACAGTCGTATTATAAGTGAATTAGTAAAATATTGTTTGTAATTGTTTTATTAAAGCTTTTCAAGGTATTTAATTTTACGATTCCGACCAAGGATTTTTTTTCTAAACATTATTAGCTTCAGAACTTAAGTCGGCAGGTGAGTTTATGCTTCATAATAGTTTTCTAATATTCTGCAAATGTTTTTCTTTCAACATAAATGGTTTTCGTAAGCTATCTTAATACTTTTGCTTCTGTTTATACTTTTGTAGTTAAAGGACTTTTTGTTGCTTTTCCATTGCCTTAAAATCTTTTTAAAGTAGCTTTTTCTTTCTATATTATTTTTTTTAAATAATACTATGGCACACAAAACTTCTTGTCTTGAACTCGTACTTGTATGCATCTTCTCAAAACTTCACTTTTTACAAAATTTCTTAATATTATTTTTTTTTAACTTTTATTTCTTTGAAAAAACATTTAGTGGAATGTTTTTATATATATTATATTATTTCGATTTTTTGTGCTCTCCTTTGCATTTTTTTTTAAAGGAGTTTGTTTCGAAGGATTTTATTTTATTTTTTTTTTTTTTGTTGAATATTGTATAGTTGTGCCTTTAACGCGTTCTTTTCTTTACCAGCTGTTGCTGGTGTTTAACATATGTTCGACGTTTGCCACAAGAAGTACACTTGTCTTTATAATGGAAATTTGCCGTTTTCTATGAAAAAAGAGAGAAGGAAAGGAAAATTAAAGTATGTGTTATCGTGAAGGTATTTTTAACATCCATTGTGCACATCAGTGGACTTAAGTACCTGCATAAGTAAAAAAAAAGATTGAAAAAAATATTAAATAGGATATTTTTTTTTTTGTATAAAGCAGTATTAAAATGTTAATTTGATTTTAAGGAGTGTAAGTCCTATTGATTTCAAGGCAGATAGTACTAGTCGGTAATTTTAAGTTATATACAAAATAGATTTTTTTTCTGATGTGATTGAGGTTAAAGAAAAGTGTTTGGTATTGATTGCCATCTTAATAGGGCTGCGCTAAACTAATAATTGTTAATGCATTTGAAAATTAAGCAATTAAGGGTATCAGGTATTTTTTAGTAGGTAAAAATTAAAACGATGCTGCTTTAATATTATGTTGTAAAAGATTTTCATATTAAAATAGAATTTCTTACATTATCAATAAATGTTATCAGTGTTACTTCATTATCAGTGTTATATCTTCATCGTTGTTGAGGCCGATAGCAATATTTTTTTTTTATCAGAAAATAAGCGTGAAACAAAATATTTGTGCACGCTTTTGTAACCTTGAGCTCGTTATTTAGTCATAAAAATGCTTAAAATTAAATGTAAACTATTTTTTTCTGTAAAGTAGTTAAGAGTATTATTCGAATCATCGCATATTCGAAAAAAATTATTCGAATAATCCCTTATTCTAAATTAAATTTTTTTTGTTCGTTCGAACAAAAACTAAAAAACTTTTGTTCGAATATTTGAATAATTTTAAATATATACACAACTAAGCAATAAAAAACTTCCAACAAAATCCAAAAAAAAAAAGAAATAATGTGAAAGAATCAAGGACCTTCTAAATGATAAAAATGCTTAACAAGCATGTTAATAGTATAAGTGAAAATCTGTTAGTATGTGTGACACAAACAACGACTGATGGAAAATAAAATGTTGAGCTTTCATTACCAAAAAAAAAAAAAAAAAACGTTTCAGCAAATTGTAATACGATGCATCAAAACGATCAGATATTCCATTTGCAATAAAGGCTGAATATATAAGTATATAAAGCAGAAATCTACATCAACTGACACCACAGACAGTGGACCAAATACAAGGACGCTGATGATCAAGGTGTAGTGGCCTTCGAAAACAGCTAGTTGTTCCGTTCTACTAAGTGTTTGTTTGTTTTACTTGTTAATTAATAATTATGACATATAATTTGGATCATAAAGCGATATAAACCTTAGCCTAATCAAATCATAAATTTAAAATATAAATTTTTAGCATGCGTGCTGTTGCATGTTCATGTGTATGTATTTTTATAGTTTTAAGCCATCATCATCAAACGAATTTTTATTATATTCATGAAAGCAAATATTTTCGTTAAGTCTGAAGGGCTTTAAAGATATGATTTTAAATAACTTATTATTATGGAATGAAAATATTATCATTTGCTCATCAAATTTCAGGAGTAGTTAGAATTAAAAAAAATATTTAATTTATTGTAAAATGCAGCCATATTAAAACTTTAAAAAATTGCTTTAATCTAGATAGCAATTAAATATTAATACATAAACATATTCGAGCGAACTCAATGCAAATGTTTTATAAAGAAAACCATTGAAAATGCTGCTGATATTGTCTAGACGTTGTTGTCACATTCTGGAAGCCTTGTGTGAAGTATAAAAGGGTTGACGCATCTGCTGTTGTTTTTGTTTGACCATGATGGTAGAATTAGTAGAATCGTATCGTGAGTTGACGGATCAGCTAACAAAATCTGTAACATTAATAAAACATGTTGCTGTTTATTTAAGATGTATCGTAATTGTATGTGAGGTAGAAATCTACAGAAAATAGATTTATACGTCAACTTCTCTCTTACATACATTCACACACATGTATAAAGCGAAGAGAAATTCAATAACGGAGAACACATTCGCTCGCAACCTCACGTTTTTATTAACTAACATCCAGAATTGAGAGATACGACCACTTCAAAAGTAACAGGATACGATTCGACTAATTCTACCATAAGTCTAAATATAGTTCAGCCTACCATCAGTCAGTTACAGTATAATATTGAGTCTATAGTAGAGCTGTGCCAAATCGTTCTTTTCAGTGACCGGTCATTTTCGTTCAATTAGCAAAAAATTGACCCATTCGTTCAATCGTTCACTTTTGAACGACAGTATGAAACAATGTTATTTTGTAAGAATAATAAAATCGGTTGTATATACGAGTATTTAAATAATGCGAATGAATGAATTGAAGAATTTATTAAAAACAAGTTGAATTCTTTATTTACAAAATTATATTTAAATTCATTTTATAAATAATTTCTTGTTCTTTCGACTAGAATATTGTTCATTTTATTTTCATATTTACTTTTATATTAAGATTAAGAAAGGTACTTTTGTTGGTTTTACTAGTTTTTTTTTCCTTCAGATAATTAATAAAAGAATTGTAACTCTTTTATCGTTATTTATATATCAAAAGCGCATCAATGTTTGAATGTTACTTCTCAAAGTTTAAGTTAAAATTTTGTCCTCAAAAATATTTTACCGGAAAGAAAAAAAAAGAAAAAAAAATATCTCAAGCACTACAAATTCAGTTTAGATTGAGGTAATGAAATGTATGTATAAGCATATATACAGTTAAGGTCTAACATCTTTACTTTGTAAAAACACTTTATAAAAAACACTAGTAAAAATACTTCTTGTGAAAAGCCTGTTAAATCAAATTATAAAAAGAATGATGACAGTGCCACAGCGATGTTAAATAGAATTTAATATACACGTACCTAAACCTTTTAAAACACAAAAACTCAACTCAAACAAAAAGACATAACATAAATAGCAAATATGAACGAAAGCAAATTTGACATAAAAGACTTGAAACACAAACTGAATGAAGGAAAACATCAAGCGGTACGCTACTGATCCAAAAGCGTTCAGTAAAATCACCGGGTCAGTTCGTTCAGTTAAGTGATTCGTTCAATTTAACCCGTTCGTTCATGAGCTACACAGCTCTAGTCTATAGCAGCGATCCCCACACATATACATTCACACTTATGTTTGTGTTGGTGATTCGTTTTTGAGCGTAATATATTTTGCTCTTCTTATGGCAGGGCTACCAAGACATATTTGTAATATATTTGTAAAACTCTAATTCGAGTCAATTCCTCGTGTTCAAAAAGAGATTAATGCACATTTGATGTATTTTAAATAGTATATAATAACCTACTTTCAGATATGATTATTAAAGCTCTAAAAAATAGAAAACCTTGAAATTAAACTAATTTAAAAAGAATCCATTGTTGTCTGGTAAAATGTGACTACACAACCGGCACATATGAATAGTCTGATATGAAAGTGGCAGCCCTGATTGAAATAACAATTGAGTACACATTCAGGGTGACCGATGACATTTTTCAAAAAGTGGCACCAAATAGGGGATTTATCAAAAAAAAGGGGCAAAATTAAAAAAACGCGAAAACTACACTAAACTTTTTATTTTTAATGTATTTTCACATAACTCACAGGGGGACAAAAAGTGGCAAGGCAGTCGAAAAAGTGGCAATTTGCCACTTTAGTCGTTCAAACGGTCACGCTGTACACATTAAATAAAAATAAAAATTATCTTTTATTGCTCTCTTCATTATTGTGAGAGCACTCGCATGCGTGCGCGGTTTTGAAGATCGCTGGTCTATAGTGAAGTCTGGTTGTCTGGAGTGAATAGTAAATTGAACAACGCAGCTGAAGTCGTGCAAAAGTATGTTAAGGTAAGAAAGTAGGTCATTGTCAGTGTGACCAGATCCTAAAAATTGTTGCGGCTAAGTTGACTTCAAAATAAAGCTAAAATATGCTAAAAAATTATTAAAGTGCTAAAACATACTGCTAAAACTTAATATTTACCTTTTTTAATCCAATTGTTTCTTTTAAAGTTGTTATTTTTGTAATTTCTGCTTACATCGCCTTACTAATATTAAATAAAATTTATTTCCTTTGAATGAAACAGATTTTTTTTAATTACAAATTATTTCTTGAACCTAAACTGCATTATTTATAATGAAAAACTGGCATGAAGTTAGCATAAGTGGCAAAATGAAACATACGCTTAACGATTTTTGGCCCATAATATTATTAAATTAAAAATCACGCTAGGATTTAATAGTGGGTAAAAAGTACATCATGCGCCGACTTTTAATGAAAAGTTTTATGGAGAAACTCGTGTATAATAATAATGTTTTTTAGACTGCTGGCCTTTGGCCGAGGTTAAGGACTTCTCCACCAAGGCATTTCCTGAAACTGCGGAGCATAATAAAGATTTCTGTCTTTGCAAAGTTTCCCGGCTTAAAAACGTTTTCTAGACTGCTAGAAAATTTAACTTATTTAAATTTCGTCACTTCCCAGAAAAAATAGTGATTTGGAAGCAATAACAACAACAAGCACTAACGTAAGGCGGACTCTCTAGCAAAATAGAAAGTTATCACAAAAAATTTTGCAAGCCAGTAATTTTTGCATCTGAGTATTACTTCTTTGAAGCACTTTAGTAAGCTAACTGTGTTGATTCTAGCTGGCTCATCTCGAACAAAAAAATTGCTTATTCATGCGCAACATCAAGTGATTCTGTAACATTGTATCCCTCACAAATATGCTTCGGGAAAGCAATAATTTTTGCTGGGTTATGCTAAGTAAATACTAGTTTGTCACTATACATAAAGTATTTAAAGCAAACCAAAAATATTAATTCACGGACGGTTCTTCGAGAAGAATTTGTTTCTCACTTACGTTTCGTTTATAAACAACGTTTAAAAATTAGTTTTTGTAAAATATTCTAAAGCTTTCGTCTATTCAATTTTTACGTAAAAGTAGAAAGTTTGTACAGTCTTAGGATACGATATTTATAACGTGCACAGATCCAAAGTTGCGAAACATTGTAACCATGAGCACCAACTTTGCAACCGATGCGCTGATTGATTGTTTGCGGTGTTCTAAATACTTGTCAACGATGTTTTGAAAGGGTATGCATTGTCAATGTTTTGTTCTGCAGTGTTATGAAACACTACATTTTGTTGGAAGGCAGTTGACGTTTTGGAAGTCAGGCTCTTTTACGTATAAGAGATATTGTTAAAAGTTATGTAGATTAATATGAAAAAATGCTAGAAAATGCTAAATAAAAAATTGAAAAATGCTAACGAAAATGCTAGCTGCTAAATCGAAAACTTTGCAGCTAAATCAACAAAAAATGGTAAATTTAGCTGCAAAAATGCTAAAATGGTCACGCTGGTCATTGTAGTGGTATCAACGGTGAGCGCCAATTGAGTAAATCTTCTGTGTGACAAACAGCAGGGAGAACGACAACAATACCCGTTCAATCAGTAAAGATACTAGCGCAGCCAGTTATTTGAGACGAGTGTATATGTACTACAGTGAAGTAGACGTAATGGTATACGCAAAGAAAAGATATGGTTGTAGAATGGTTGAGAAAACAATATTATGTTCTCTGAAACAAATGTGTGGTCGTCGACAACTAGTTATTGTTATTTTAAACATTTATTTCGTTACGATAAACAGAGTAATGTTTGAATTTAATAATTACATTATCACATCCATATAAAAGTGTGATATGGTTAGAGTTTAAAAATATAGTTTTGTTAAAAATTTATGACTACAACAGAATTTGTATTATTATTTAAAAATAATATAATGTAAATAACAATATAATGTTTTCCAAAATCATATTATGTTAAGTTAAAAAAAAAAAATCTTTTTCAGAAACATCTGTCAGTACAATTTATTTCAACAATATTAATTTATTTTTATTTCGAATTTAACGCACAGCTGTTTCTACAATAAATATATGATTAAAAAACAAAATAGTATTATTATATTAAATAATAATACTGTGGTCGTATTTAACAATATTAATGTAATATTAGAACATGGTATGGTGAGTCTCAATTATATTTTAGTCACATCTAACAATAGTGTTGTCATATTTACAATACTAAGATTATAGTATAATTAACTCAGATAATATTATAATCAGGGACAAGGACTTCATGCATTTAAAAAAGGTATTTTAGGCGCCTAAAATATGACATTAAAAACGCAAGATATGCACTAAAAACAATAAAATATGCACACATTTAAAAATTTTTTTTTGTTAAAAAAAAGTTCTAAACTTACATTCAACTAATTAAAGATGTAAAATATTTTATTTTTTCAAGAGGTGCGAATACAAGCATTTTATATTAACTTTTTACACAAGATTAAATATGATATAACGATTTTTTCTGCAATGTTAACTCCAAATATGCAATATGTTTATATTGCAGAGAAGGAGCAATACGTAAATTGAAAAATAAAAGTGTTATTTATTTATTTTCACTTAAAAATTTTCGAACGTGAAGTTCTATCAATTTGTTTTTAGAAAGATTTTTGGCATTGAAAAGGCCTTGTGTAACGTCTATAGACGTAATGGTCTCAAATTTAAATAACTATTTTTATATAATATTATATACATATTTATTTAACTCAACCATTACAAATGAATTGAATAATAGCTATTAGTTTTCCGCAGAATTATTTCACTACTTTCGGCTTCAATAGCAGAAAATGTCCTCTTGAAATTATCTACCGAATGACAATTTTTATTAAGTTTGTTAGGTGTGTGTGATTGTACAATCCTTCTACAATTCTACAACAATGAAAGCGAATTAATTTGAAATTTGAATTTTTTACTAAATATGACACACAAATTGTAATTATACCAAAATATGAGACAAAAATATGCATTTATGACCAAATTATGCAAAAATATGAATTTTCAGCAAAATATGCAAAAATATGCACTAACAAATCGATGCTATTTTCACTCAAATTCAATATTTCAATATTCAATATTTCGTTCTTGCCATTATCAGGTTTGAGGGAAAAAGTATGCATTTGCATGAAACCCCTGTCCCTGATTATAATTAACTCAGATAATATTATAATTAACTCAGATAATAATATTGTTAAAGTTTTTTTTTTCTATTAACAATAATATGATTTGACTGCAACCATATAATTCAATCATGGTATATTGCTGTTTGATTATGGTTACCTCAACCATATTTTTTCTTTGCGTATATTCAGTGTTGGTATATTTAAGAAATTTAAGTTGTTTGTATGTATTTTAGCTCTTCATTGGTATAAGTGTATTTATTTGTAATAAATAACAGAGTGTCATTCTTAACCCTAATTAGTAGGGAAAGGATTTTCATGCATTTAAAATAACGTTTTATGTACATAAAATATGCATTAAAAACATATAAATATGTATTTAAAAGTAATAAAATATGCATTTATCAAATTTTTTTTTTTACGTTTAATAACATTAAAAACTTAAAAAAAAGCTTCAATGCTTTCTTAACAAATATTTTGTCAAATCATATGAAATACAAAATACATTTTTATTTACGTTCATGAATGAATAAAATGATCGTTACACGTCGGCAGAAGTTATTAGTGAGCATTTAAGTGCTGCTATTTTATTTATGGAAGATTCAGTTTCTAAATTTTAGTTGTTAGAGCTATTTGTTTCATATTTTTTAAGTCCATTTTTTGTTTTGTATAACTATTTCTAATTAATTTTCAGATCATAAATTTTTTTTTACCGCATTTTCAATGAATTGAAATTCAGCTGTTAAAGTAACAAAAGCCTCTAATTGGGCAATATTAAGTTTTATTTTTAATAAGTTTTTTTTTGTCTTAAAAATTTCTTTAATTTTTTTAAAAGAAATATAGTATCGGACAGCCTTTTGCCACGTTCCCCATCTGGTTACTATAGGATGTATCCATATCGTATCAATGGATATTTTTCACTAATGGCTGCAACACGTAAAGGGGCCTACAAAAGCACTTTATATCCACATGAAATTGATGCGGAACCAGTAGAGAGCGCTGAAAAAAAAAATTAACAAGCATTTTTGGGTTTAAAGAGGCTATTATCCCATGGTCTTGTTAAGGTTCCGTACACCAAAGGTGAAAAGGAACCCTATTGTTTTCGCTACGCTGTCCGTCTGTCCGTCTGTCCGTCTGTCCGTCACACGGTATTTTCTCAGGAACCGTAAGAGCTACGGACCTGAAATTTGGACACATTATGTAGAACCTTGGCCGCTACAACAACAAATACATTAGAATTAAAAATTAAGGGGTGTTCCAAAACGAGCAATGAAATATGTTAAAATCCCATGTAATATACATACAATTGTATGAACATATGTATATTGAAACTTGAAATTTGTAAAATTAGTGTATTTTTATACAGACTACAACAATTAACACTAAAATTTAAAAAATTTAAATTAAAGGGTGGTCCATCAGTTAATGCAATTTTGACTATGTAATTTTGAAAATTTGCTATATCTTGGAAACCGTAAGAGGCAAACACTTGAAATTTTCAAAAACGGCAAAACTAAAAAAAACCGAAAATTATAAAATCGCCAAACCAAAAAAAAATCGCCAAAACGAAAAAAATCGCCAAAATTAAAAAAAAATTCTAACACTAAAATAAATCGCCAAATTCGAAAAAATTGCCAAAATGAAAAAAAACACCAAAATGAAAAAAAAAACGCAAAAAATTGAAAAAAATCGCCAAAACGCGAAAATGTCGCCAAAACTAAAAAAAAATTTAAATAAACATAAATAAATAAAAATAAATCGCAAAAATTAAAAAAAATCGCCAAAATAAAAAAAAAACGCCAAAATGAAAAAACGCCAAAAAACCGAAAAAATCGCCAAAACAAGAAAATAAAGTGTCTAAACTAAAAAAGCGCCAAAACTTAAAAAAATCGCCAAAACCGAAAAAAACGCAAAAAACGACAAAACAAAAAAACCGAGAAGACCCCAAAAACGAAAAAAATGCCAAAACTATATATTATATAGGATGAAGTTTGTATTAAATTACATATCTAGCGTTCGTACTTTACTGATTTTTTTTAATTTTGAATGGTATTGGTATTCTTGACTTAAGCCAATGAATTGAATTTTTCAAATGAGTTGAAGGAGTCCTACGGTGTTTTTGAAGATCGAATAATAAAATGCGCTCGCAAATTTTTCTTGATTTCTCCTTTTTTTGTTCTTAGACAGTCGTAAAAACTGCAGCTTTTAAATACTTTGCAACTAATCAAAAAACCAAAATTTGATTTATAGTATGAAAAAACTAAAAAAATGTATTAAAAATATAAATTTATAACGAAATATGCAACAATATGTATTTATTATAAAATATGCAAAAATATGCATTAACAAATCGATGCCATTTTGTCGCAAATTTGTTGATTCGCAAAGATATTTTATTTACGTTGATCTATGAGCAACGACAAAAGCATGTATTTATATGAAAAGCCTTGCCCTACTAATTAGTATGTTGGATGGAGTCTTTTATTTATTTGCAAATCTTTGGGTCCACAAAAAGCCTTTTTAAAAGTTAAAAAAGCAACAATATCAACAATGAATCATTTTTATTGCAATCTTGGCAATATTTTAAAACAATAATAATCGCGACCTTTAATAAATGAAAAAAAATTTAATGCGGTTGTTTCATCAATTTTGCAACCATTATATTTTCTATGCTTGTGATTGTAGGAGATACCAATCTAACGTAATGTTCTTGAATTCCTTTCCGTAACAATGAGTAAATCAGAAAGCACATTTGAAAAAAAAGCAAACAAAAATTCCAGCCATTGTCAAGTTAAGGCAGCACCAACGAATATAAATTAATTTTTATTTTATTTTATTAAATTTCGTTTGAATTTGGGTGAATGCTCACTTATAAATATTTTTATTTTTTTTTTAAATTCTGACAACAATCTTGTAAAAAGTTAAATTTAACAGACTTCGTCTGAGTTTATAGAGGCCCATACACTACAACAGCATGCATGCGTAATCAAGTGTTTGTGCCAGCGGTTTGGTCGTATATGGGCATTTTGTGCGATTGTACGGTTGGCTGTAGCGATGTCAAGTAGAGTTTGATATTTTGCTGATGGTACCAGCCCGCTGGAGCAGTCAGTTATAGTTTTTATTTTAAATTAGAAATAATAAAAATTCAAACAATTATTTGTTATGTGAAAATTCAATACAATTTATTTATTTTAAAACGATTCAAATTTTTTAAATTTATACACTGCTCAAACTCATTTTTTGGAGTATTAATTAAATCAATTTACAATATTCGAAATACAATTTTGTTCGTATTTTTAAAACAAAAGAAAATTTATTGAATTTAAATATTCAAAATTTGAATAAAATTCATTTCAATATTATTTGACTACAAAAAATCAAATAGTTTTTCTCAGAATTTAATTTGAAAAAAAAAAAACAATAAATTAATTAAATCAGGCTATTATTTCTTGAATAGAAACTATTACTGAAAAATAAAAAGAAATATTTATTAGACTTAAAAATATATAACAAGCATTTATGATATATTTAGGTCAGAGAGTTCTATAGTTTAACTTTTTTTTTTTAAACTGACTCATGGTATCAGCAATGAAAAAGAGCACTTTTTGTGTGAAAGCGTTTTTTTTCTCTTTTCTTACTACTGAGCCTCTGGTATTCATTATATTTTTCACTATTAAATTTCCTTAGATGTACAATAAAATTTGAATTTCATTTAGAGCTAGCACATAATAATTTTGCGCAAGCTTTGCAAAAACCCAGTACCTTGTTATTTTTATTGAGCTAAATATTTTGTTGTATGAAAATAACGTTAAAAATTTCTCAATTATCCAAGGTGATAGATAATCGAGGCAATCGGTGGATTCCTCTAGAGGTCGTCGCAGGAAAAATCTTCATTACTAGAAATCATCTTACAAGGAGTATTTTCCAGGGACATAAAAGTTATAAGAGAAATGACAAAAAGGTTATATTTAACCATTAAAATTGATGAATTCAAATAATGGTTATAATTAACGATTATCGTAAGATATATTTCGTTTTGGTCATTTTAACCAATTAAAGTGAGAAATATATTTTTTTGGTTACAAATAAATATTATAGCAACCAAAAATTTTTTTTGGTTATTATCTAAGGAATTTTAATTTTTTGGTTATTACTATCTAAAATACGTTATTTTAGAAAATTATTGAACGACTTCTATCTGTATCCGATATGTAAAACAAAATTTTTTTGAACCCTTTTAAAATATTTTGGGCTTAAGGACTTATTTGCAAATTTAACCGAAATTTTTTTGATGTGTAAACATCTATACACTAGGGTGTAAAAATCTTTTGACT
The DNA here is from genome assembly GCA_949987645.1 of Tachina grossa. Taxonomy (NCBI): domain Eukaryota; kingdom Metazoa; phylum Arthropoda; class Insecta; order Diptera; family Tachinidae; genus Tachina; species Tachina grossa. Next base: position 168,898,236 of record OX465274.1, on the reverse strand, counting down.
TTGATTTCTTTGCTGAGATTTCTTTGCTGAAATTTCTTTGCCTTTTGCTTTTGCTTTGCATTGTCAAATCAGTGTGAGCTATGTATGAGTGTATTAGTGTTTGAAAGAAGCAATACCAAGCAGAGAAACAAGTCGAGCGGCTCGAAGCCGACGGTACGCCGCCGTCGGTTATTTTTCTGTATATTTCCGTACACCAAAGGTGAAAATGAACCGTAAAAGCTACGGACTTGAAATTTGGACACAATGTGTAGACATTTGGCCACTAGAACAACAAATACATGAGAGTTAAAAACTAAAGGGTGTTCCAAAACGAGCAACGAAAAATGTTAAAATCCCATGTAATATACATACAATTGTATGTACATATATACATTTGAAATTTTAAAAGTTAGTGTATTTTTATACAGACTACAACAATTAACACTAAATTTAAAAAATTTAAATCAATGGGTGTTCAATCAGTTAATGCAATTTTGACTTTGTAATTTTGACAACTTGCTGTATCTTGGAAACCGTAAGAGCAAAACTCTTGAAATTTTCAAAAACGGTAAAACTAAAAAATCAATAAAATATAAAATCGCCATATATAAAAAAATCGCCAAAAACAAAAAAAAAATCGCCAAAACGAAAAAAGCACCAAATTAAAAAAAATCTCTAGGACTAAAATAAATCGCGAAAAACCGGAAAAATCGCCAAAATGAAAAAAATCCTTAAACAAAAAAAAATCGCCAAAATGAAAAAATCGCATAAATAAAAAAACCTCAAAGACAGAAAAAATCGCCAAAATGAAAAAGACCACAAAAAACAGAAAAAAGTCGCCAAAATGAAAAAATCGCTAAAATGAAAAAATTGCGAAAATTAAAAAAAACCCAAAAAGAGAAAAAAAAACCCCAAAACGAGAAAAAAGCGATAAAACTGAAAAAAAATCGTTTAAACTGAAAAAACTTAAACAAGGAAGAAAGCTAAATAAAAAAAAAAAATATCAAAACCGATTGTGCGCGCGTCAAAGTCGCACTTTACTGAATTTATTTTAATTGCAATGCGTACACAACAACAAGAACAGCAACAACTAAACGATGAACAACAGGAATTAAAAATTAAAAAGTAAAAGTAAAGGCATTTACCATAGATGAGCACTGCAGCACCACTAAAGTTTCAGTAAAAACAATAAAAAATGTTTAACAAGTAAATTTTTACTGATTACTAAAATTTTTTTCTACAATTTTTATAAATTGCCTAAATGATTTGTTATATGATGAGGTGCATTAAATTTTCAGTAATCAGTAATGCCCGTATTCATAATGAAATTCTACCAAGTGGCTAAATGTTTTTCATACAAACGTTTCAAAATTTGAATGAAAAAACTCTGCCACTTGCTACAATTTTATTATGATTACGTGCCCTACGATTTTACTGGTAATGCAAATTAAATTTCATTAGCTTTTGAATGCAGTACATATACATATACTGCAGTGCGCCCATTTGCTAACCAAATAAGTTTAATAAAACAAACAACAACCAACAAATTCATATGTATTTACAATATTGAAAGTTTTGATACTTTTAATTAATTAATTTAAAAAAAGATACTAAAAGCATAAGTACTTCCAACTTAAATAAAAATTTTCATTACTAGATGTTTACACATCTCCTCTGTGATCGGACTCTTATTGCTTTTTTTTTATAACAAACAATTAACTGGGACAGTAAAAAATATTTATGTACGCTACATTTACACATGAAAGTACTTTCTTGAAATTTCTGTATACGTATTCTGAATAAAAATTTTAATGAAATAAATTACTTTCATGAAAATTTCTTGTTAATTTTCATAGGTTCATTTTAAAAATGTCGTCGAAAAGTAAAGTTGAAAAAAATTGTCTTGTTCACTTCTTAATTAGAGTTACCCAGAGTGACACAAATTTATGAGGCAATAAATTGGGAATAAATATTATTGTTAATATTTTAATGATATTATTCTTTTCAAAAGGCCATGCATTGTCTTCTTCATGTTCATTTGAATGTAAGATATTATAATTCTTTAAATATTCATACAAAATAAGGATAATTTATAATTTCTATTTACCACAATCGTGTATATTTGTATAAAACTTTAAAGGAGTTAACACTGTTAACCTTTTTTCATTTTACTTTCTGAAAACATCAAAAATTTACTCTCTTGAAAAAAAAAAATCGTTGAAAGCTGACTGGAAATTAAAAACAATGTGAGTGTGGTAGTGAAAAAATTTTAATGAAATTAGTTTCATGTGTAAATGGTAGGTTACTGAAATAAAGGGCCTAATTTTATAAAACGCAACGCCAGGCGTTGTCAAATTTTATATGGGAAAAATTTAAATTACAAGAACAAAATACACACAAAATTTATCAACGCCAAGCGTTGCGTTTTACAAAATTAGGCCCAAAATTTTATTTAAAGCCAAAATTTGTTTCAAAATTTTTGGGAATAATTTTGTTTTGTATATGACACTAAACTTTTATTTAACGATTAAAAAATACAAAATTGCTTTCTTTCGAATATTTTTTATAGAATTTTTCCACTCAACTTTGAAGATTTTACTCTATTACATGCTGTTTAAATGTAAACCATGTCTTCCTTATGCTGTTCATTTCCCCATTAGTTTGCTGTTGAAACAAAAAGTTTTAAGCAAAAAATAATTAAAAACTTTTAGCCATGAAATGAGCGAAAAATCACACAAATGATAAAAGAAAAAAATATATATAAAAAAAATAATAATTCGAAGAATGTTTTTGAATTAGAAGTTTGCTAATCAAAACTGTTCAACTGCACTTTTATAACTTAAAAGAAAAATAATTTTACAAACGCAAAGACACACAAATAAAGAAAGCTGGTAATAAATTGTATTAAATAAGTACATAAATACATTCTTAATTATGTTGGTAAGAAAAGGTTAAATTTGGTTGCACCATTTGGTTTCTAAAGTTGTTAAGATTTTTTTCTTCTAAAAATTCTCTACTTCTTGTGTTTTATATATTTTTTTTAGTTTTCTTACAATCTTTAGTTTTTGGTGTAAATTCAACAAAGAGTTTTTTTTTTCTTTAAATAACTAAACGTTAAGTTAGGGAATTTATTATTATGACAATTATAAGAATTTAGTTTTTTTTGTTAACTTTTTTTTCTGGAATTAGAAAGATTTATAAACAAAAAAATAAATGATAAAATATTATTTATTGCCACAAAATGGAAATAAATTTATTTCCTATTTGCAAAAGTTTTCTAATAATGCATCAAAATTTTAACAAAGTTTGTATTTTTAACTAATTCGTGAATGCAGGCACAGTGGGACACTTTTTGTAGAATAATTGAAACCCAGCAAAAAATTACGCATTACCATCAGAACTACTTGCCATATAATGACTTACTTTTGTGATTGCCAAATTTCATTACCCGCTTACAAATCTCATTACCTAAAATGTAAAAAAATTATGTACAAGTTGTTAAATGAAGAGAATGATATTTTTAGATTAAATAGATTACGTGTACAAGTTTCCAAATAAAAAAGGTAATTACTTCTCAAGAATCGATTATTTTAGACTCACGCCTTGTTAAAATCATTAAGTTGGTAATCCGGTAAGCAACAGCTTCCACCAAAAATGCTTAGTTCCAAACTCGATTACCTTTTTTCAAGGTTGGCAAACGGTATCGTAAAAATACCGATACCGATTCAAATACCGTTAAAATTAGGTACCGGTATCATTACCGATACCGAAACTCATTTCGGTTAGAAAATATCGGTATCGACAATACCGTTTATGTCTATACCGGTACGTACCGGTATACCGATTTCCGTAAAAAAAAAAATTACAAAACTTAATTTCAATTAACTTTTTTTGAAATTAATTACAGAAACAAAATTTCCCCCTTTAGACGTTCTTATTCAGCTCTATTCTTACTACTTTTTATCAACAACAAAGTGTAAGCACACCATAATCAAACACATATGTATAAACTAGAGTTTTTCTTTTCCCGGACTTTTTCATTTCCCGGGAAAGTGGGAACGACTTTTCGGCTTCCCGGGAAATTCCCGCCCAGTGCAACACAATACAAAATATGTTTCATTTAATTATTTAAAAAAAAAAAAAAAAAAAAAATTATAATTCATGAGATCGATTAAATAAAACGTTTTATAAGCACTATTAGTAAAAAAATAATACCATTTGAGTTCTTTAATTAATAGTAATGCATATTGTATGTAAATGCCAAAATAAAATTATTTATTTATTGATACATATTATACAAAGTAAATTTGGATAATATGGTGTTGAACAAACATGGTTGGAGTAACTAGACCATAGGCCCAGGATGTTATTAACAGTATTTTAAAAAAGTTTTGTGCCTGACTGTACACGACGTATGCCTTCACATAGGAAGAGCAACGTGGTTGTTAAAGAAAAAAAAAAGATTATACGGACGAAAAACTCTCGAAGGCCAAACAATACACACAAGCCTGACCGCACTTAAAAAAAAATATATTATTAAATAAATATTTCTTTAAAAATAGGACTTTAGTACAGAACAGCAATGTATCGAATGTTAATATTTGATATTCGCGAATACGAATATTTGAAATGGTATTCGCGAATAAGAATACGAATATTTAATGTGAAATTTATAGACATTAAATTAGGGTTCTATTTACGCCTGCAATATGAAATATTAAAAAATTGTTATGAAAAAGAGCTTCATACTCCTCTTGGCGCACTTTAGAGTTAATAAAAACTACCCAAAAATTTCAATGATCGTTAGTAAATAATATTTCAAAAAGAGCAAAAATAAATTCAGTAAAGTTCGACTATGGCTCGCGCACATAGGTTTCCGTACGAACACTAGATATGTAATTTAATACAAACTTCATCCTATATAATATATAGTTTTGGCATTTTTTTTCGTTTTTGGGGTCTTTTCGGTTTTTTTGTTTTGTCGTTTTTTGCGTTTTTTTGGTTTTGGCGATTTTTTAGTTTAGACACTTTATTTTCTTGTTTTGGCGATTTTTTCGGTTTTTTGGCGTTTTTTCATTTTGGCGTTTTTGTTTTATTTTTGGCGATTTTTTTTAATTTTTGCGATTGTTTATTTAATTTTTTTTTAGTTTTGACGACATTTTCGCGTTATGGCGATTTTTTTCAATTTTTTGCGTTTTTTTTTTTCATTTTGGCGTTTTTTTTTCATTTTTGGCGATTTTTTCGAATCTGGCGATTTATTTTAGTGTTAGAATTTTTTTTTAATTTTGCGATTTTTTTCGTTTTGGCGATTTTTTTAATTTTTGGCGATTTTTTTTTTGGTTTGGCGATTTTATAATTTTCGGTTTTTTTAGTTTTACCGTTTTTGAAAATTTCAAGTGTTTGCCTCCTACGGTTTCCAAGATATAGAAAATTGTCAAAATTACATAGTCAAAATTGCATTAACTGATGGACCACCCTTTAATTTAAATTTTTAAATTTTAGTGTTAATTGTTGTAGTCTGTATAAAAATACACTAATTTTACAAATTTCAAGTTTCAATATACATATGTTCATACAATTGTATGTATATTACATGGGATTTTAACATATTTCATTGCTCGTTTTGGAACACCCTTTAATTTTTAGTTCTCATGTATTTGTTGTTGTAGCAGCCAAGGTTCTACATACTGTGTCCAAATTTCAGGTCCGCAGCTCTTACGGTTCCTGAGAAAATACCGTGTGACGGACAGACGGACAGCGTAGCGAAAAGAATAGGGTTCCTTTTCACCTTTGGTGTACGGAACCCTAAAAATGGCAGAATATTCGGCAATTCGAATACGAATATTCGTGCATCACTAGTACAGAATAAGCATTAATAGAATCGTTCTTTTTACCAAAAAGAATCTGAAAAAAATTTTTTTTAGCTATTGTGCTAGTGCCATGGCATTATTATTGCGCTATCGCATTCATAAAATGAATAACGACACTCATCAAGTTGCCATAATGTACAAAATTCCCGCACATTTTCCGGGAAATCCCGTTTGAAAAACACTAGTATAAACGTTTATAACCAGGCTGCCCAGAGAAGCGTCAGAGTGCCGAAAATCAATCGGCTTTTTATAGAAATGAATAAACATATGCTTATACATTTCTCTCGGTTTTCTCACTGTAGGCAGCTCTGATCTAAACATACTTACGCATGTTTATACAAACATACAAGTTTACACTACACTTGTGTAAATAATCTGTGCAAGATATAAAACTTAGTTTTTTTATGTTACTGTTTACTAAATACTATGTAAAATTACTTACTTTTAACTTAATAAAAAGGGGTTTTTTGCTATATACACTGTATGAATTAATAAACTTCACAGTAATAGCGGTATACCGGTATTTTAAACTCGATAACGGTATGTACCGGTAATACCGATACCGAAATAAAAAAAATACCGTTACCGTTACCGATACCGAAATTTTTAAAATAATTGTAGCGGTATCAATACCGATACCGTTATTTGTTTCGGTTTCCAACCTTGCCTTTTTTGAAATTTTTTGCTGGGATAAATCTGCTGCTGTCAGAAATTTCTTGAAATTGAAAATATAAATAAATAAGGACAAATATTTGCTCATGAAAATAATAAAGTTAAACAAGAAAGGCTTTTACAGTAGATTATTTTCGACCAGAATGATTTGATTAAAACGAATCTGAAGCTTTTAATAGACTAATGTTATCGTTCGGTACTACTGAAGCTTAGACGATGACCTGACTAATAATAGACCTATTCTAATGAATCTGAGGAATTTTTTCTTTTTTTCTTCTTATAAGCACGAACAACAAAAAGGATTCTTTTAATTTTAAAATTTTTTAACTTGAACTTTCTCTCCAGTGAAAGGCCTTTATTTTCTTAAATATAAAATAAACCATCTTACAATTATAAAATATTTTTCCTAAACTAAATTTACCACACTGTACATCCTGTATATTTAAATGATCCAAGACAACATGACGAATTTTCGTAGAACAAACAAAATCTTTAACATTATTTCTTAGTGTTTTCTATTTGTCATCTTGCCTTCAGCACAAAACATTAGATTATTGCCAAAGCTGCCAGCAATAAGGAACAACAATAAAAAGGAATACATTTGTTTGTTTTTCTTATTTTTATTATTTAATTTTTTTACTTACATGAGATGCAAGACGAATAACTAGCGCTCGTAAAGAAATAAAAATACATCAATAAAAATAAAATAGACAAAAGACAAGACAAAAAAAAAAAAAAACAAGAAAAACTGCATACAAGCTCTTGCATACCTAGTAGTGTTGTTAATTATTCGTCTTTTATGTTTGTTCGAATGAAATTTCATAATTTTTTTCTTGTTCGAACAGACGAATAATTTTGAACTTTTGTTCGAATATTCCAACGAACAAAGAATAAAACAATTTATTCGAATAATCTTAAAAAATTTTGCAAAAAACGACACGTATGTGTATTAGATTAATTTTTTTTTTATTAACAAACGAAAAATATTTCATTACACAAGAAAAACAAATAATTTCAATAAAAAATTCAGGAATATTAATAACAAAACTTTAAAACTTTAAGAAGCTTTGCCGCAGTTGACGCTGTGGCATAGTTAAGAACTCTATGTTCCACTTACAATTTTCAACCACTTTTTCGAGCATATGGGGCCGTATGTTGGCAATAACGCCACGAATGTTGGCTTCCAAGTCCCCTAACGTTTCTGGTTTGTTGGCGTAGACGAGCGACTTCACATATCCCCAAAGAAAATAATCCAATGGTGTCAAATCACACGATCTTGGTGGCCAATTGACAGGTCCATTCCGCGAAATTATGCGCTCATCGAATGTTTCCTTCAATAAATCGATTGTGACGTGCGCTGTGTGGCATGTAGCGCCGTCTTGTTGGAACCACAACTCATCCACATTCATGCCATCCAATTCGGGAACAAAATAGTCGGTTATCATGGCTCTATACCGGTCTCCATTAACGGTAACTGACTCTCCAACATTATTTCGGAAGAAGTATGGCCCAATGACTCCACCAGCCCATAGAGCACACCAAACAGTCAGTTTTTGTGGATGTAATGGCGTCTCAAGGGTCTCATGTGGATTCTCTTCACTCCAAATGCGGCAATTTTGCTTGTTGACGTAGCCATTCAACCAAAAATGAGCCTCATCACTGAACAAAATTTTGCGATGAAAATCAGCATCGAGATCAATCTCATTTTCGGCCCATACACCAAAATCACGACGCATTGCATGGTCTCGCGGCTTTAATTCTTGCACAAGCTGGATCTTGTAAGGTCGCAAGCCAAGATCTTTGAGCGAAATCTTCCATAAAGTTGATGGACAAAGCTCCAATTGCTGTGCACGGTGGCGAATCGATTCATTCGGGTCTTTTTCAACACTTTGCTCTACAGCGGGAATTGTTTCTTCGGTGCGCACTGTTCGACGTCTCTGCGGATGCGTATTATCACATAGAGTAAACGTAGTGCGAAAACGATCCATGGTTAACCGAATTAATTGCTCTGATGGACGATTATGTCGACCATAAAATGGACGGAGCTTGCGGTAAACTTCGCGAACTGAACCATTATTTTCGAAATAAATTTGCACGATTTGCAAGCGTTGTTCTTTTGTCAACCTGTTCATGATGAAATGGCAAACCAAACTAAATATTAATCACTTAACGGCTGACAAAATGGCCGCCAGTTAAAAAAGTGATGCCAACTTAAAGTTCTATACCTCAATAAAAAACACCCTTTACAAACTTATAACAACCCTTTTTTTGTCGGGAGTTAAAAACTGAAACGAATATGTTATTAATTTTTTGGAAAAATTCATTTAAAAACCGCAGATAACCCAAAAAATCTTTTTATACAAGTAGTTAAGGAAATTGTTCGAATATTCGAATATTCGACAAAAAATGATTCGAATAATTTTTTATTCTAAATTGAAAATTTTTGTTCGTTCGAACAAATATGATAAAAAGTTGTTCGAATATTCGAATAATTTTTGTTCGAATGACAACACTAATACCTAGACTGTAGAGAGAAAAGGCTTGTGGTCAAAGACATTGGAGAAGTGAAAATGAAGTTGTACAATATGCATTACATCAGCAACGATTTTCGTTATGCAGCTGCAAAATGCAAAGTCTCACACAGTTTAAGGAAAACGAACACGATTAAGAATTTTTTAAAGAATGTTGTTTGCTTCTCTTATTCTTGAACATTTCACATATCACAAACATCATGACAAATACGAAGACCATGAAGATATAAAAATAAGCGAGGGTTGTTGCGCTATTATTTGAGAAAAAGTTTAGGCACACATAATTTGTTTAGAGACATATTGTTTTACTATAACATGATTCATTCAGTAATTATATATAAATTTTATTAAAGCTAATAGATGTTTTGTAATCAATTTGTTTCCTGAAGAAACTATATAAAGTTGAAGCGAAACATCGGATGAAATAAATAAAATTTTAAATTGATTACAAAAGACCTTTAGCTTTAATAAATTTTATATATATGTTTACATAAAAGGTTGAATAAATTACTATAATATTTATTAAGTAAAATATTTCCCCTTATTACCTAATAAGTTGTCGACGTCACATCAATACAATGGCAAAAAATTGGTTCTAAAGTCATATTTTACTCTTCTGCAGAAATCTGTCTGAAAAATTTGCCAGTTACTTTTATAACAATATTTTAATATTTGCGTATTACTTTTTTAACAACTCTTCAAAATTACTTCAATTAAATCTTAATTCAATCTTAAAAAAACACAAATAACATTTTAAGTTAGCGACCGTTCACATATTACGTAACGCTCTTTTTTCCGTACGAAGCAAGCATTGAAAATGCTGCTGAGATTGTCTAGACGTTGCTGTCACATTCTGGAAGCCTTGTGTGAAATGTTAAAAGAATGACGCATCTGCTGGTAGATAAGTATTTTTAGAAAATTATTTCGTTGAGAAATTTGCCATTTACTTTTATAATGATATTTTAATATTTGTAATATTTTTATAACAACTCTTCAAAATCACTTCAATTAAATCTTAATTGAATCTTAAAAGGAAAACACAAATAACATTTTAAGTTAGCGACCGTTCACATATTACGTAACGCTGTTTTTTCCGTACGAAAAGAAGCATTGAAAATGCTGCTGAGATTGTCTAGACGTTGCTGTCAAATTCTGGAAGCCTTGTGTCAAATGTTAAAAGAATGACGCGTCTGCTGGTAGAAAAGTATTTTCAGAAAATTATTTCTTTTATAGTTAAATTGAGAAATTTGCCATTTCCTTTTATAATAATATTTTAATATTTGTAATATTTTTATAACAACTCTTCAAAAAAATTTTAATTGAATCTTAAAAAAAACATCAATAACATTTTAAATTAGGGGCGGTTCACATACAACGTAACGATCTTTTTCCCGATTGCGCGACTAGTAAGAAAACATTGAAAATTATGCTGAGATTCTCTAGACGTTGCTGTCACATTCTGGAAACCTTGTATGAAGTATAAAAAGGGTGATTTATCTGCTGTAAGATGAGTCTATCAAAAACATCAGTCTGGAGTTCAGTGGTTAATTGCAAAGAGTTGTTAATTACAGAGTTCAGTTTATTATTGTGAAGAAATATTAAGTCTCAGTTGAAAGCGTTGATAGTCTTACATAAGTGCGTAAAAGTAAAGACAGTGAGTCATTGTTGTTGTACAAACAGTGAGCGTTAGCAAAGTGAGACTTGTGTGAGCAGAGAATATCAGAAATGGGATATTACTTCAATACCAGCGCAGCTAGTTTAAGAAACATTTGTATACAACAGCGGAGTTGAAGTAGTTCAGTGGCCATTAAAAAAAGAAAGTGCTTAAAAGTAAAGCATCACTAATACGTGTTTAGTGCTGTTCCGCTGAAAAAATTGCTCTTGTAAATGTTTAATTGGGTATATGAAAAATATTTTTATGGGTTATTTTTATATGAATGGACGTTTGTTTGTAGTCGTGCCTTAGACTGAATATTCTTGTTTTGTTTTTTAATTTTTGGATATAGACTAGACACTCAGATTCTTTAAAATTATTTAAGACAAATAAAAACATATTTTCTCACTCTATATTCCACATATTTTCTTTTTTCGACTGCAATAAAAATTACTGTTATAAAATGATTTAAATGAGATAATTTATTTATTTAAAATAATACGACCAAAACTTAAGTAATTTTAGTGGTGTTTTAATACTCTTGGTGTGTTAAAAAAAATTGAAATTAACCTGCTCTTTGTGTCTGTTTTATGCTCTCCTTGCTTTATAGTTTTTTGATGTGTAAACATCTATACGCTAGGGGTAAAATTCTTTTTCACAATACAATCACAAATTTTGCTGAGATTCACACCGCGTTGTCAAATCGGTGTGAGCTACATATGTATGAGTGTATTAGTGTTTGAAAGAAGCAATACAAACTTATTTAAAATATTGTAAATGCATAGGAATTTGCTGGTTTTTGTTTGTTTTATTTAACTTGATAATTGCTTTATTAGGGTTCCGTACAACAAAGGTGAAAATGAACCGTTAGAGCTACGGACCTGACATTTGGACACAATGTGTAGACATTTGGCCACTACAACAACAAATACATGAGAGGTAAAAATTAAAGGGTGTTCCAAAACGAGCAACGAAAAATATTAAAATCCCATACAATTGTATGTACATACGTACACTTGAAATTTTAAAAATTAGTGCTTTTTTATACAGACTACAACAATTAACACTAAGTTTAAAAAATTTAAATCAATGGGTGTTCCATCAGTTAATGCAATTATGACTTTGAAATTTTGACAACTTGCTGTATCTTGGAAACCGTAAGAGCAAAACTCTTGAAATTTTCAAAAAGGGTAAAACTAAAAAATCAAAAAAAAAAAAAAAATATAAAATCGTCAAATCTAAAAAAAATCTCCAAAAGAAAAAAAAAATCGCCAAAACGAAAAAAAGCACCAAATTAAAAAAAATTTCTAGGACTAAAATAAATCGCGAAAAACCAGAAAAATCGCTAAAATGAAAAAAAACCCTTAAACAAAGAAATCGCCAAAATGAAAAAATCGCCAAAATGAAAAAAATCGCCTAAATAAAAAAACCCAAAAAACAGAAAAAATCTTAAAAACGAAAAAAAAACCAAAATGAAAAAATCGCCAATATGAAAAAATCGCCTAAATAAAAAAACCCCAAAAAACAGAAAAAATCTTCAAAATGAAAAAAAAAACGCAAAAATAAAAAAAACCCAAAAACAGAAAAAAATCGCCAAAATGAAAAAAATCGCCAAAATGAAAAAAATTGCGAAAATTAAAAAAAACCCAAAAAGAGAAAAAAGAAAAACGCCAAAACGAGAAAAAAGCGATAAAACTGAAAAAATCGTTTAAACTGAAAAAACTTAAAAAAGGAAGAAAGCTAAATCAGAAAAATGCTCAAAACCGAATGTGCGCGAGTCAAAGTCGCACTTTACTGAATTTATTTTAATTGCAATGCGTACACAACAACAAGAACAGCAATAACTAAACGATGAACAACAGGAATTAAAAATTAAAAAGTAAAAGTAAAGGCATTTACCATATATGAGCACTGCAGTACCACTAAAGTTTCAGTAAAAATAATAAAAAATTTTTAACAAGTAAATTTTTACTGATTACTAACATTTTTTTCTACAATTTTTATAAATTGCCTAAATGATTTGTTATATGATGAGGTGCATTGAATTTTCAGTAATCAGTATTGCCCGTATTCATAATGAAATTCTACCAAGTGGCTAAATGTTTTTCATACAAAAGTTTCAAAATTTGAATGAAAAAACTTTGCCACTTGCTACAATTTTATTATGATTACGGCCCTACGATTTCACTGGTAATGCAAATTAAATTTCATTAGCAGTAAAAATTTACTGAATTTTTTTAGTAATCAGTAAATTTACTGCTTACTGCAATTTTTAATGCAGTACATATACATACATATACTGCAGTGTGCCCATTTACTAACCAAATAAGTTTAATAAAACAAACAAAAACCAACAAATTCATATGTATTTACAATATTGAAAGTTTTGATATTTTTAATTAATTAATTTAAAAAAATATACTAAAAGCATAAGTACTTCCAATTTAAATTTTTTTTTTAATTTTTGTGTAAACACACATCTCCTCTATGATCGGACTCACAGATCAGAATGTTAGCAGAGCTCTCAGGGCAATGGGATGATAACCACTGACGTAGTGGTATCCACTTTTAGTACATTTAAGTCAGAGCTGGCCACCGAGAGAAACACCAGAGCGTATGTATGTGTATTCGTTTGTATAGGAAGTCGATTGATGTTTGGCACTTTAATGCTACTTTTGGCAGCTCAAATTTAAGCAATATAAGTTGTTGCGTGTATTTAAGCTTTTGACTATTATAAATGTAGTTATTTGTAGTGAATAACATAGTGTAATTATTAACCCTACTTAGTACACGGGGAACTTTTATCCATTTGCAAATGTTAGGGTCCATGGAAGGCGTTTTAAAGAATAAAAAAATGTAAAAATATGTTCCATTACCTCTATAATAAAATAGAAGGTAAAAGCTTAGTTCGCATTTAACTTTCATTTGAATCTTCTCAGCAGTTTCTTGACAATTAAATAACAAGCATTTCAGCATATATCTATAGATACATGCTAGAACCTCTCACGATTTCGTTCGCATCCTGAAAGGAACTGAGCAGACTTAAAATCGCTGTAGTCATTTTGAGACTTTTTGGATGCATATCTATCCCGCCCCTGCTGCCCTCCTGGTCATACTTTTGAAAATAAATATAGCCAATGTTCAACATTTCATTAAAATCTGGTTTAACGTTTCAGAGGGGCAAAAATTGCCTCTTATCGTCTTCCTGGTCCTAGTTTTAAAATGAACATAGCCTTTGTGACTTTTTAGATACAGATGGATTTATGTTTTAAATTTCATTAAAAACTTTCCGTGAGACATTTTTAGATTTTAATTGAACTATAGTGAATTTTTAATCAGAAATAATTTTTAGTCAGACTTAAGTTCAGTAATTTCAATTCTTTTATTGAATGAAATATTTTTATTAGAAGAAAAATTAAATTAGTTTTTTAAGCTGGGGGAAATACCGATATTTTTCTAAGCAGCAACGCACTTCATCAGCATTTCATTTCACTAAAATTTACGTTAAACAGCTGACGTTAATAACAATCTCTACCCAAGTAGATAGACTAGGGTGCTGATGAAGTGCGTTGCTGCACAGAAAAATATCAGTATTTCCCCCAGCTTAAAAGTCTAATTTAATTTTTCTTCTCTTCTTTAGAAACTCACATTAATTAATAAAAATATTTCATTCAATAAAAGAATTGAAATTACTGAACTTAAGCCTGACTAAAAATTATTTCTGATTAAAATCTTTCCCAACATTTCGGAGGGGCAAAATTTTTCCTCTTATCGTCCTCCTGGTCTTTGTTTTAAAAATGTACATATTATATGTGAGTTTTTAGAGTCAGATCTATCTATGTTCTTAATGTCATTGAAGTCGGTTTGATTGTTTCGGTAGAGCAGAAACTTTTCCCGTATCTCCCTCCTGGTCCTAGTTTTGTGAATCTAAACCATCATTCAAATCAGTCCAGGCGTCGATATAAAGCCCTCGTTTAATATAAGAATTTGATGAATACGTTTAAGCATGACAGACATCTTTATTAACAATTATCAAGGATTAAAGAAAGCAAAAATGAAAGAACAAAATCTTACTAGGAAAAAAAAATATAAACAAAAAAAAAAAAAAAACAAAATGTGTAAACAAGACTATAAGAAATTTTGTTGGTTGGAAAGTAAAGAGAAAATACATACATATATATATATATATTTTTTTATTGAATTAAATTAAATTACTAAGAAAATTTAAAAAGTTTACTAACTGAACTACTGATGGAAAATTTTGAGCATATTTATTTTTCTAATCTTGTTTGCATGCCCCATTTGCCAAAAATTTATCTATTATAAGAAATCTTAAAAAAAAACAAAGGTTCCTTTAATTGGTTGGGTTGGTTGTGGCAAAATAGACTTTTGGCTCTAATTTAAAATATTAAATTTAAAGTTTTAAATTCAACTCTCGAAGTTTATTTTGTGTTAACACGAGAGTCCTTAAATTTAATATATTGTAGATAATTATGAAAAGAAAAAGAACTGAAAAACTGACAGAATGAGAAATTCGTAAATTGCAGTTTTAGGATCGCTCATTCACTAAAACAACATCATAACTCAACAAAAAGTAGATTGCCAAAAAATGAGTTTAAAGTCTTCAATTTACACACAAATTAATGGAAAAAGAAAAATTTAAAATTTCTCTCAATAATTGACTAATTAAAATTTTAGTATGAAATTTTACACATTTTTTACAAAATCTTGTTTTTACACTTATAACGTTCTTTTTGTAAATGAGTCATTTGAAAGTGTGTTATTTATATGTTAAATAATAAGGAACTAAAGATTGTCAAATTTGATAATTTTCTGTTATTTAAAATTGGAAATCAGCATGTGAATTGATGATCTAACTGGTAACTCAAAGCTTCAAATTAATGTATTAGCTTAAAGTTGGTTTTATACACTGCCAGTGTCATAAGAAGCTTGTGTCGTGATGGCTCCTGTTGTGCTGCCTGTTATGGTATTTACGGCTTTAAACTTTAACACTTGTTTAACTTTATAATTAAATTAATATTGAAAAAAAGAGTTATTGCCCAAAGCTGCGCAATATCTTAATCTCTCATATTTCGACAACTGCACCAAAGATTAACAATTAAATAAACTTAATCTTCTTATTGAAAATCAGTTAATTATTCCATTGTCATGAAAAAAAACATATATCAGTGTCAACTGCATTATTTTAACAAAAAACTCCCATCTCAATGCTTGTCGTTATTTGTTAATTTTAATATTAAACAGGAACAGGATGCGTGTAAGGAAAAGTATCAATGAATGCCAAATAAGAAAAATTGCAAAAACAGCTCTATAGTTAAAATCATGCACTCGCTTTTGCTAGCTATTCATTAAGGTCTTTTAATTTATTTTTTTCTTATTAAATTTGTACAACAAATGTACGCTGTAGTACCCCACTGCATGCCACAGAATTTTCCAAGACGCCCAAAAACCAAAAATTACTCATAAAAATATTCTTCCTGGGATATTAATTTCTTTTATTTTAAGACAAAATGGTCACACAACACACACAATGTTGAAAAGTATACGGAAATTAAACAGAAAATTATGCGCAGCAACAAAAAAAGAAGGATAAAGTTTTTAAACAAAATTATAAAATAAAAGATATAATATCATTAAAAACCAATTTCATAGAACTTTAAATTGTCTGTGAAGCATATGGGATATCAAGAATACTAAATAAATTTAATTAATTATTCTAAATTTTTTTCAGCATTTTATTTAAAAAATACCACTATAAAAATTGTATATTTTTTTTCGTTTTGAAGATGTTCAATAAATTAAAAAAAAAATGATTTTAAAAATCCTTTAGAAATTTCATTATCAAACCAGCAGTAAATGCCAAATGCGTAACTTGTGCAATGATATTCGAATGCAGTGTGAAGCTTATCACTAGAGATGTGCAAATGTCGTGATTTTATCGTGACTCACGCATGATCGTAATCAAATTTATAACTAATCACGCGAGTTACGTATATAAACCCTGATAGCATTGATAAATTTATTGAAGAAATTATTAAAGTCTAAAAGTGTTGAATAAACAAATTTTGATAAACACTAAGTCAAAGAACTTTGTAAATTTAAATGCATTTCCGTTCACACGAAAAATTGTTTTTTATATAAACTGCAACATTGCAAGTTATTAAAATTAAATGTAACACAATATCTGAAATTTATTAAAATTAAAAGTAATACAATATACATAAAAATATTATTAATGCAGACTTAGCCATTTCGCAATTATAAGTTTGGCCAATCAGAAATTAGGTGGTTGCTAAGAATAAGGTAAACGTTAAGAAATAAAAATATTGTAAGTTTAGTTTTAGTTCCATCCTCAAACAATAAAGTTTCTTTTAATAAAATAAATCGTTCAATTAATTATAAAATAAAAGTTGTTTTTTTTATTAAATAAAAGCAACCGAAAACAAAAGTGGCGCAGTCGGTAGTCCTTCCTTATAAAAGAGAGGATAGTGATACGTTTAAAAATCCTGCGAATCCAGGACAATAAAAGAAACAATAATAAAAAACAGTGGTAGTGAAAATAAAAAATAAAATCAATAAAATAAAAGTTTTTTATTTAAAATCACCCACAAAAATCGAGCAAAATTAATTTGGCAGTGTAGTGGACTCAAAGATCCTTTGCAGACACCACCCAAGGATTGATCAAAAATAATAGAAAATTCAAACCATCAAAATTAAATCCAGAAGAAACAAAGAGTTTGACAAGAGAAGGATGGAACAAGCTCAAGGAGTAGATACGTCAGTATTAGAGCAACTAGCAAGACGAGAACAACAGCTGGAACAGTTGAGAGGAGCATATATAGAATTGCAGCAGAGGCAAATTCAAGTAAACAACCAAAATATGGAAAGAATCATAAGCAGCGTGAGCCATCTTCCAATATTCACTGGGCATGGCGACATTACGATAAATTCGTTTTTAAGCAGCACGGAATATTTGCTTTCAACATTGGAGAATGACGACCAGCGAAAAGAGGTTACAAGGGCAATTTATTACCGTACCATACAGGGAGAAGCTAAGGACACAATTATTAACTTACCACAACCAGACAATTGGGAACAAATTAAACAGGCCTTGAAGCTGAGGTATAAGCCAGATGTGGAGCCACACCAACTATACAGAAGAATCAACAACCTAAGGGCAAATACTGTAAGTGATTTAGCATTACAAATTCAAAAAATTAAACATAAAGCAGATGAGTTAATGGTATACTATAGAGAAGATATAGGTATTGATTTAACAAATATAAATAGTCTATTGACAAATACAATAAAAGAAATTACACAAGGTGTCTTATTAGATAAAATTTATGAAGAACATAATCTAGACACAATAATAAATATTATGACACGCAGAAGGTATGAAGATAGTTGTATCAGACATGAATTTAAAAAGAATAGACCAGTCTCACCAAACGTATTTAAACCACCAAATAGATACCAAAATAAGAATAGATTTTATGACAATAATTTACCGGACCGAAACTACAATCAAAATAATGAATATAGAGGAAATTATTCCGGACAATTGAAGGTAAATCAACCAAATTATAACAATACGCATTACCAGAATCAAGATAAAGAAAAATTTTCGAGCCAATTTAGACGAAATCAACAAAATTTTAATACACGTAATATACAATATCAGAATCAAAATAGGGAAAATTATTCTAATCAGATCAGACGAAATCAACAATATTTTAATAAAGGTTATCAAAACAACAGGTCAGGACAATTTAGAAGAAATCAGGAGGAACCCATGGAAGTGGACAATATTGAAGTAGATTATAATAGGTCTCAACGAGCAGGAAACCCTAATCGACACCACAGCCAAGATAGCTGGAATCAGATTAGGCAAGGCCAGGGAGAGCTAAATGAAGATTTGGAAGAAATAAATAATACAGTTTTTTTTATGAAACAGCCTCAGAGGGATTACCCAGAATAAATATTACAATAAATAAGAAAAAATATGTAGCACTTATAGATACAGGAGCGTCGTTCAGTCTTATAAATAATAAAATAAATGATTTTGCAAAACACAAATTGAATAGACCTTTAATATTTAGAACATTGACTAACAAAGACACAATCACATATGAAGTACATACAGTCGCACCGGAAGAATTCAACTTGCCGAGTAACGCAAGAATAAGATGGAAAGTTACACAATTAACAAAAAGAACATATGATTTTATTATTGGTATCGATATTTTAAATTATCTAAACGCAGTTGTAAATATTGAAGAAAGAAAAATAAGTCTAAATAAAAAAGAGAATCCATTCTTGAATAATCCATATAAATTTAATGAAATCTACACATTAGAAGCAATTGGTAATAAAATAAATGGAATTCAACTAAATCATTTGAATATAGAAGAATACAAAGAAGTGATGAAAATCTTAAAAAGATATGAAAACTTATTATTTAAAGAAGGGGATCAGTTGACAAATGCCACAGAAGTACAACATGAAATAAGAACCATTACTGATCAACAGATCAACTCAAAACTTTATAGATATCCTCCTCAACACGAGGAAGAGGTTAGAAAACAAGTAAGGGAAATGGAAGAACAGGGTATTATTCGAAAAAGTAGATCAAAATATTCAAGCCCGTTAATTGTTATTCCAAAGAAAATAGATAATTCTGGAGAGAAAAAATATAGAATTGTAATAGATTACCGGAAGTTAAATGAAGTCACAATAGATGACAAATTCCCGTTACCAAATATTGATTCCATATTGGACAAATTGGGAAGAGCCCAATACCTTACTACGTTAGACCTTGCGAAAGGGTACCATCAGATATTAGTCAAGGAAGAGGATAGAGAGAAAACGGCGTTTGTTACGCCACACGGTTTATATGAGTTCGTAAGAATGCCGTTTGGTTTAAAAAATGCACCGGCAACTTTCCAGAGGTTTATGAATGAAATATTGCGGGATTACATAAACAAGACATGTGTTGTTTATTTAGATGACATATTAATTTTCAGTACTTCACTACAGGAACATATGAAAGCATTAAAGGAAATTTTTGACGTATTAGAAAGAAACAACTTGAAAATTCAGGTAGATAAATGTAATTTTCTAAAGAAAGAGACAGAATTTTTAGGACACGTATTAACTGACAAGGGAATGAAACCAAATCCGGATAAGATTAAAATTATAGAAAAATTAGAATTGCCGAGAACAGAAAGGCAAATTAAAAGTTTTTTGGGAATAACCGGATACTACCGGAAATTTATAAAAGATTACTCAAAAGTAGCACAACCAATTACGAAATATTTAAAAAAGGGAGTAAGAATTAACATTAGAGATCCTACTTATATTGAAGCTTTCGAAAAGTTAAAAAATCTAATTAGTACACATCCAATATTACGGTTTCCAAACTTCGAAAAACAATTTACCTTGACGACTGATGCATCGAATTATGCACTGGGAGCAGTTTTGTCTCAAGAGGGGCACCCAGTATGTTTTGCCTCAAGGACATTGAACAACCATGAGAAGAACTATTCGGCTACAGATAAGGAATTTCTAGCTATAATATGGAGCGTTAATTATTTCAGGCCATACTTGTATGGAAGAAAATTCAAAATTCGAACGGACCATCAACCAATAAAATATTTACAGGCTAAATATAAAGGAAAGGATTTATCACCCAGACACCAAAGGTGGTTATTAAAATTAGGCGAATATGATTATGAAATTGAGTATTTAAAAGGAAAAGAAAACAAAGTTGCTGATTTTCTCAGTAGGTTGGAAAGTAATGAAAATATAGAGAATACGGATGAAGATACGTTTTCAAAAGTTATGAAGGATAACACCTCCGATCTAAACATAATAGGTAATATTGAAGAAGAAAGCAATTGTAACGCCACAATTCATTCTGCCGAAGAAAATTTAAATGACCAGTTTTATATTAAGGATGAGATAGTAAACAAACATAAAACGCAAATAATATTAACAAATAATAAAGTTGAAGAAATGAAGAAGTTACACAATAAAAGAATAATATTTATAGCAGAAATGGACTTTGATAATATGGGGGAGATATTTAGAAAATATTTAACGAAAGGATTGATAGGCATATATTCCGAATTGTCAATGCATAAGTATAATATAGTACAACAAAAATTGATTCAGATGTTTTCCAATGACAGAAATATAAAATTTATAAAATGTACCAAAAGAGCACAGGATATTGAAACCGAAGTCGAAGCAGTAAAACAGATATCGCTTTACCATGTAAAAGAAAGTATGCACTCAGGTATACAAGAAACCTATAATCAAATAAAAGATAAAATTTATTTTCCAAAATTGATGGAACTTGTTCATTTGGTAATTAACCAATGCGATGTATGTAAAGAAATTAAATATGACAGAAACCCAATTAGAAAAAAACACGAACTGACAGAAACACCGACAGATAAAAATCAAATAATTCATATAGATACTTTTGTTATAAAAAACTTTCGCTTTTTAACGATAATAGACAAATTCTCAAAATTTGGAGCGGCTTACTCACTAAACGATAGAAATCCTATTACAATAATTGAGCAATTAGAAGATCATTTTGCAAAAATTGGGAAACCAATTAAAATTATAGCTGATAATGAATTTAAGGCAGCACGAATTCAGGAGTTCCTGAGCCAAGAAGGAATTCAACTGCATTTAACAAAACCCAATAGTCATACGGGTAACGCAGACATAGAAAGGATGCACAACACACTTACAGAAAAGTTTAGGATAATATATAAATTAGAAAAAAGTTTACCAATAAAACAAATTATACAGAAAGCAATACGCAATTACAATAGCAGGTATCATTCTACAATCAAAAGTACTCCTTTAGATGTTCAAAATGGTAAGACAGATATAGTGCAAATTAAGCAAAATATTGAAGAAAAAAAGAAGAAAATTATAGACAAACTAAACATAAATAGAGAAGATTACAGCGAAAATAGAAAAGAAGGGTTTGTTAGAAACTATAAAGCGACTAGACATAAAGAACTACCAAAATTCAGGAAACTAAATCTAGACAATATACATCCATGTAATATTAAGCGACCTCAAAAATTTTCAGACATTGTGGATCGTTCTGTCAATAATGATGTGGACACCGCTTAACAACGCATATTTCAATATGACGGAAATAAAGGATCAAATGGGTTTTGTGGACTTTCAAACAAGACATCAGGAAATAGTAAAAGACACAGACATAGTTATACATATGATCAATATTGAACAAATTGAAGAAATTATAAATGACATGACCGATAATATTATTTTAATGAAAATAAAGAATAAAGACATTCTTCAGAGGGAACTACTAGACGTAAGAAATAAGCTATTAACACTAATACCAAGAAAAAACAGACACAAACGCGGACTGATAAATGCAATAGGTAGTATGTCAAACTGGTTATTTGGTACGATGGACGATACTGACAGACAGGACATACAGAATCATCTACTTAAAACGGACGGAAATATTAGTCAACAAATTCAAGTAAATGATTATTTTAATACAGCATTAGAACAACTTCAAGATATTGTCAAAAGTGATAGAAAAAATATAGAGAATGCAATAAATAGCATTTATAAATTTAATGAAAAAGAAAGAGAACAAAATACATATTTAGAACAGTTATCAAAAATACAAATGTTAAGAGATAAAATTGAACATATTCAAGATAATATAGTGTCAGCAAAATATGGAATAATTCATCCTAATATTTTAACAAGTAAAGAAATAATAAAATATGAGATAGATTATAACAAACTGAAATATTTACAATTAGGAACAGCAGTTTTTAATGATACATACTTAATATTTGGTATAAAGGTACCAAAAACATTTATATACGTAAATATTAGATTTCTCATACCTATACCAAATAAAGAAAATAACGAAATAGAAGAAAAAATATTTAAAATATTTAACTATGAAAACAAAACATATGAATATAAAGAAAATAAACATTTAAGAGAATTAAAAACCACTAACCATTGCGTTATGAAATCAAATTGTAAACTTATAAAAAATACAGAGTTTGAAATAATTCCAATTAATGTAAAAACTATTATTATTAAGAATGCTATTAACTTACCAATTAATCAAACTTGCACTAAAAATGAGACGATTGTTAATGGAAACTACCTAATCCAATACAGTAATTGTTCTATTAAAATTAAAGATTACTATTTTTCAAATCTTATTGAAATTGCAGAAGAAAATATTAACATCTTAAAAATAGAATATGATAACATTCAGAATTTTACAAAAAAGATAACTTTTGAGGAAATTATAGAAAATAATAAAGTAAATAGTGAAAATATTTTTAATTTAAAATACCACAGTAAATTCACTTACGGATGCAATTTGTTAATAATTATTTTGATAGTAATTTTATGTTGCATTTTTTGTATTAAACATAAATATATAAAAATAAAACTAAACAATAGAATTCAGGAGAATTCTAATCAAAAGGGGAGAGTAGTTACGTATATAAACCCTGATAGCATTGATAAATTTATTGAAGAAATTATTAAAGTCTAAAAGTGTTGAATAAACAAATTTTGATAAACACTAAGTCAAAGAACTTTGTAAATTTAAATGCATTTCCGTTCACACGAAAAATTGTTTTTTATATAAACTGCAACATTGCAAGTTATTAAAATTAAATGTAACACAATATCTGAAATTTATTAAAATTAAAAGTAATACAATATACATAAAAATATTATTAATGCAGACTTAGCCATTTCGCAATTATAAGTTTGGCCAATCAGAAATTAGGTGGTTGCTAAGAATAAGGTAAACGTTAAGAAATAAAAATATTGTAAGTTTAGTTTTAGTTCCATCCTCAAACAATAAAGTTTCTTTTAATAAAATAAATCGTTCAATTAATTATAAAATAAAAGTTGTTTTTTTTATTAAATAAAAGCAACCGAAAACAAAAGTCGCGTGAGTGCGTGAGCGTGACTTAAAAATAAATTACTAGTGCTTGATCGTGCGTGAGCTATTTTTAATAATCACGCACGAATTCTCACGCTCTCACGAGATAACATTCCTGAATAAGTCAGTAGCAATATTCTATACCATTTTGTACATGCTACGATGTAAGGCCATTTGCACAAGATTGTGTATTGGGCTATTGTTGTAATTCTTTCAGGCGTAGTAAGCTGATTCATATGAAATTCAAATATACCAATATAGAAAAATAAAATTATTTTAATATACTTTTTGGTTATGGAAAGGCACTATTAAATTTTAGTAAAAAATTTTTAAAACTATCTAGGTACATAATAAAATCTTATAGTTGAAACTTTCAAAATCTACCGCCACAACTTTTTATAACCGCTTAAACACAAAAAATATTTTTAAAATTTACTATTTTAGGACATTGCTGAATGTAGGGTACATGTCCAAAATACAAAATAATTGTTTATAAGCACATTCTTTATGCATTGTCCTTAGCGCTATGTAATTCAAAAATTAATAGTGTATTAAACAAAGTTTTTTACAAAACTGAAAAAAATGAAGATACTAAAAAAAAACACCTAAAAAAATAACCTTTTTCAGGGAAATTTTAAAATTTGGATTTTTTAGCCTTTTCCCGATTTGACGAATTAATATGTTAATAATTTTTTTTTCCTATTTTTATATAAAATTTTTTAAAAAATTTAACTTAAAATCCAACAATGAATTAAAAAGTAATAGGCGAAATACTAAAAAAAAGGTCAAGGCAAAAAAAACTTTTTTGTCTTAAGTAAAATATCTTATGAGAGATACGGAAGCACATCTTGCGAAATTATTTCTTAAGAAATTCAAGTTTATGTCAAAATGTTTTATCCGGTAAAATTCGGATAATTTTTAAAAAAGTTACAAGATTCAGAAGTTCTTTTTAGTACCGGGTAGTCAGTTTTGGCCCACTGTAAATCATGTCCAGTTCAAGCCAGAAGGCTGCCATGACATGTGTTATAAAGCCTAAGTCCTCCTCTACGGATGTTAGGAGTCTCATATAATTTCAATCAGTAGTTTAGAAGTTCCAGATTTATTGCCACTTACTTTGTACAACTCCCCACTGTGCAATGTAAATTTTACATATACACGTGCATACATATGTATATATACATATGCTTTTAAAATGGAAAGCAAAATGCAATTGCTTTGTTTTCTAATAATTATTTTCTGCACATCTACCTTCTCTACTATTTTCACGTTTTACTCACCTTTGTTTTCTAAATTCACTTTTATTTATTTGTTTTTGATATATTCACCACAAATTCAGTTTTAATAATAAATAAATTACCTATTTGACAAGGTTTGAGCATATATGTATGTTGTTTGATTTTTTATTTAAAAATATTTTCAAACTTGAAAATTACTTGAAAAAAATAGTTGAATTCAACTTTATTTCCAGTTCAATTTCAAGTGCTTGAATTTTAATTTTTTTAGTGCTTATTGGGACATTTTACGTTCTAGTAGGTGTGAAATTGGCATTAAAAATAAAAGAAAAAAAAAAATACGATTCCAGGGTTGGAAAATTTAACTTTTTTGTTATATAAAAGTAAAAAGATCACATTAATTTTTCAAAAATATAAAACAGCTCCTGGAAAAAAACTGGAAAATTGTAGTCCTTATTTTTGGTATATATAAGAAAGTACATAAAACTAATTTTTCTTATTGTTAATTAAACATATTTTATAACAAACTAAATTAGTATTCAAATCAGAAAAATAAAAAAATAAGACTCCAGGGCTAAAGAATTAAATTTTTTTTTGTTGGTAAAAATTATGCTCTGAACATAATTATGTTTCACATCGACGGTCGTATGGGGACAGCTGCCAACGATTTCTTAGCTAAAAAATATATTAAGGAACCTGTTCTTTTTCACTTCCCTAAAAGTGTTCTTTTGTGCTTAACAAAATTGAAAAGATCTTTGGAAATAAATAGTTTACATATTATTGCGATATATGTATATGAACGTGAAATATTGGCAAAGGAATGTTTTATTTGAGACACTAAGTATGTAGTATTGTAATATGAAGTTTTATGAAATGCCGCAAAATATGAATTGAGCTAGGTTGGTTGGTATGGAACCAAATTCTTTTGTTGAAAATCCCTATAGGTCACTCACTAAAAATTGCACTAGAGCCAAAAAATGCATGCTAAATTTTTTTTTCACAAAACTAATATATATTTATGTATGTATATATGTCTAATGTACAGCTGAATGTACCACTATATTTATTCAATTTTATTAAGGGACTTAAAACTTTAAATTTTACAATCCTTGTCAGATTTTTCTAATATTTTGCGCTTTCTTACGAGTTAATGACTTACCTTACAGTTTCAGCATGTTTAATCAATATTGCGAAATTGCAACATTTTCACAATAGTTGTGACGTAATCGACTTTTAGTCGAGTTCAAGACTTGCAAGAAATTTTTTGTATTTATTTCCATTACAATTACATAATTACAAAATTTTTGGCGTGAATAAATATAAAATTGAAATGATTTTTGCCCCAGTGAATATTTGCATAAATTGGTAGCCATGGACTACAAAAATATTCATAGCAAGATAGAGATATTGACTAGAACTGTTACGACGTAAAATTTAATCGTGTTTCCAAAGACGAATTCACGCAACGAATTTTTTAAGGCAATTTCATCGAACTATACGAAAAACGTCGTCCTTCCCAATTGTATTTATTGCATTAAACGTAATTTGATTTGATACTCGAGTAACTAAGTTTTTATTTTGCTGTATGTGAATTTCTTTTCTTTCGTTTGGAATATGTTGTCTTCGAGAATATGAAATCCATAGATATACGTAAATAAATACAAACACAAATACAATGAGGATTTTTCTAGTCAGCTTCTGTAGACATCTGCGATATGTTTTGAAAATATCTGTGTTAAAAACGAAAAAGTGCTTAAGTCGAGATAAGCTGATTTTGAGTTAATAATACCACCGTAATCTGTATTGTTTAAAGTACGCTTGGGCTAAATTTCAATTAATTTGTGTGAGTTTTCAGGAAGTTATAGCACTATTTTAAGTTGCGACTTATCTTTTTTACACTTCTAATCTAATTTGCAATAATAATTTAATTGAGGTTATACTTTGGTATATTTCAACTTAAATGTTTTACTTATAGTGTGTAGAACGACGTTTGCTTAAAAAAAAAGCAATGCGGGTCCGATCACAGAGGAGATGTGTAAACATCTAGTAATGAAAATTTTTATTTAAGTTGGAAGTACTTATGCTTTTAGTCTTTTTTTAAATTAATTAATTAAAAGTATCAAAACTTTCAATATTGTAAATACATATGAATTTGTTGGTTGTTGTTTGTTTTATTAAACTTATTTGGTTAGTAAATGGGCACACTACAGTATATGTATATGTACTGCATTCAAAATTGCAGTAAGCAGTAAATTTACTGATTATTAAAAAAATTCAGTAAATTTTTACTGCTAATGAAATTTAATTTGCATTACCAGCAAAATCGTAGGGCCGTAATCATAATAAAATTGTAGCAAGTGGCAAAGTTTTTTCATTCAAATTTTGAAACTTTTGTATGAAAAACATTTAGCCACTTGGTAGAATTTCATTATGAATACGGGCATTACTGGTTACTGAAAATTCAATGCACCTCATCATATAACAAATCATTTAGGCAATTTATAAAAATCGTAGAAAAAAATTTTAATAATCAGTAAAAATTTACTTGTTAAATTTTTTTTTTATTATTTTTACTGAAACTTTAGTGGTACTGCAGTGCTCATTTAGGGTAAATGCCTTTACTTTTAATTTTTAATTTTTAATTCCTGTTGTTCATCGTTTAGTTGTTGCTGTTCGCATGGTGTTGTTGTGTACGCATTGCAATTAAAATAAATTCAGTAAAGTGTGACTTTGACTCGCGCACATTCCGTTTTGATAATTTTTTTTTTGATTTAGCTTTCTTCCTTTTTTAAATTTTTTCAGTTTAAACGAATTTTTTCAATTTTATCGCTTTTTTCTGGTTTTGGCGTTTTTTTCTCTTTTTGGTTTTTTTTTATTTTCGCATTTTTTTTCATTTTTGGCGATTTTTTCATTTTGGCGATTTTTTCATTTTGGCGATTTTTTTCTGTTTTTTTTTGTTTTTATTTCATTTTGGCGATTTTTTTCTGTTTTTGGGGCTTTTTTATTTAGGCGATTTTTTGATTTTGGCGATTTTTTCATATTGGCGATTTTTTTGTTTAAGGACTTTTTTTTCATTTTGGCGATTTTTTCGGTTTTTCGCGATTTATTTTAGTCCTAGAGATTTTTTTTAATTAGGTGCTTTTTTCATTTTGGCGATTTTTTCTGTTTTTGGGGTTTTTTTATTTAGGCGATTTTTTCAATTTGGCGATTTTTTTCTGTTTTTTGTGGTTTTTTTCATTTTGGCGATTTTTTCTGTTTGTGGGGTTTTTCCATTTAGGCGATTTTTTCATATTGGCGATTTTTTTGTTTAAGGATTTTATTCATTTTGGCGATTTTTCCGGTTTTTCGCGATTTATTTTAGTCCTAGAGATTTTTTTTAATTTGGTTCTTTTTTCGTTTTAGCGATTTTTTTGTTTTTGGCGATTTTTTATGTTTGGCGATTTTATATTTTTTTGATTTTTTAGTTTTACCGTTTTGAAAATTTCAAGAGTTTTGCTCTTACGGTTTCCAAGATACAGCAAGTTGTCAAAATTACAAAGTCAAAATTGCATTAACTGATGGAACACCCATTGATTTAAATTTTTTAAAGTTAGTGTTAATTGTTGTAGTCTGTTTAAAAATACATTAACTTTTAAAATTTCAAGTGTATATATGTACATACAATTGTATGTATATTACATGGGATTTTAACATTTTTCGTTGCTCGTTTTGTAACACCCTTTAGTTTTTAACTCTCATGTATTTGTTGTTGTAGTGGCCAAATGTCTGCACATTGTGTCCAAATTTCAAGTCCGTAGCTCTTACAGTTAATTTTCACCTTTGGTGTACGGAAATATACAGAAAAATAACCGGCGGCGGCGTACCGTCGGCTTCGAGCCGGTCGTCTTGTTTCTCTGCTTGGTATTGCTTCTTTCAAACACTAATACACTCATACTTAGCTCACACCGATTTGACAATGCAAAGAAATCTCAGCAAAGAAATCAAAGTCAAAAGATTTTTACCCCCTAGCGTATAGATGTTTACACATCAAAAAAAAAAAATAAACTTAAACAAATAATTTCCCAATTTAACGATAAAAGAAAAAAAATCTGCAAATCGACTTGAACGCTTAAAAGCGCCCTCCTGCAAAACTGTAAAATATGACTTAAGCCCTTTTGCCTTATTGTCGCAGATACATATAAAGAACTTCGCTAATTCAATTGCTTAATTCAAGTTCTATTAGCGTATACTTGATATCGAATAAATAATTATTAATCATTCGTACCCAATTTTAAGGCCAAGCGTCAAATCATCGCTTTCGATAACGTGCTGATACGATGACGTTTTTTCCGTTTGAGATTATGGCATTCGACATTGAACCATATTTTACATTGTTCTTTAGCGAATGCCATAATCACAAAGTAAAAAAAACGTGATCGAATTAGCTAATTATCGAAAGCGGCGATTAGACCCCAGAGCTCAAATGGTCACATTCATGTTCGTATAGACAATCGAACGAAAAGAAATTAAGGAATTTTTTCAGTTAAACATTAGAAACCTTTTTCATAAAAAAAATTTTTTGGTTTACAAAACGTTTAACAAATCAATTTCTGTACAAAATATTTTTTTAAATCAACATTTTCTGAATACGGCAGTATACGTTAATGCCTATAAGAATTTTCATTTAATTTCACCAAAATACCCCCGCCTGTCACCAGCGATTTAACATTAAATATTATTTTCTTGAAAAAAAAAAAAAATACATATTTCTTATTGGTTTAGCACCTCTAGATGCATTTTGTTGTTGAAGACTTCAATTACAACTAAAAAAAAAACCTTGCAAAACCTGAATGCATATAGACACATGTTAAATCAAAAATAATAATTATTTTTTAATTCGTATTATTTTTGACACGCGTTACATAAAAATTAAATATTGAAAAAATTTTCTTCTTTCTTGAAAAAGAATAAATGTAGTAAAATTGCAATGAAGATACATTGCGCTGGCATTTACGTAAATTTTTTAAATTTTTATATATTAAATTGCCTGAAATAACAACAGCGTTAGCGTATGTACCTTGCAATAGCATAAAACTCATAATGAAATGCTGTAAATACGACAGTTAACGAGGAACCTACTAACAACAAACATTTATGTCAAGCCACACATACACAAACACTCACAGAACACACACATAACTTGATATTTGGTGCCTAAAAATAGGGGCAAGTAAATGTAGTACATGATGTTGTTTGTAGCCGATGAATGCAAACGAGCGTTTAAACGAACCAATAACCAAGCAGTTGCTAAAAGTAGACAACAGCATTACACATTTTTTAGTTGTTGTTGTTGTTGTTGTTATTGTTGTTGTTGCTGCTGCTGTTTACTAAAGAACATGGGTAAAAAAGAAACCAACACCAAATATGAGAAGTAAGAGTAAGTGTAAGTTAGACGACAGCAATGCAACAAGATTGCTGTTGGTTGGTTGGTTGGTGGTTGTGGAAGAGGAAGGAACCTATTTAGTGAAAAGAGAAAAAGTAAAACAAAAATATGTAAACGAAAAAAAAAGAAATGGTAGAAAAATAGGAAAAATAAAAATGGTGCAGCCAAGCAGGGGAAATTACACGAACAATGTAGATAATGTTGGCAGCGGACATGTTGTAAAAGGAGGAGCGTGAAAAATAAATAGAATATATATTTCTATAAATGTAAATAAATTATAATAAAAGTAAAATATTTATCTCCAATAATTTTGTTAAAATTTTATATGTAAAAAATTAAAAATTAAATAGTAAAAATTTTTTTGATATTTAAATTAAATCTCGATATGCTTGATCAACAACAAATGAATTTTCAACTGCCATATTCAGAACAAATAATGTTGGTTTACAAAAGTTTTACATAAGACAAATTTTGTGGGGAAATTTGTTTGTTAAACGTTTTGTAAACCTAAATTAATTTTCTTTGAATAAGGCTTTATATATTTTAAATTTCATATATAACTCAAGTGTAAGCTGATTGGAGGCTCTATGTACTTATTATTTGAAACATATGAATTTTTTAGGAATTTGGCCAATGCACCACTCCCTTATTTTTTTAATTTTTCTGCTATCATAGGCTGCATTATTGTAAAAGGCCTTGTGCATATTTAAAAATAAAAATAAAAAAAACGTGTGCAGCAAAATTTATTTTTCTTAATGCTTGCCATAAAGCTGAAGAATAACTTTGTAAATAAAATAGTTTAACGCCAACCCTTATTTTTTTACACAAATAAATTTAAAGGGAGGAGGAGCAAAAACTCGCTTCGCGTGTTGTAATTAAAATAAAAATAAAAATATGTAAATATTGTTGTTTCTGTTGTTGCTATCTATTTCTTTTGGCGGTAAAAACTCTTTTTGCTTATAAACAATGCAAACATACATATGTACATACATACGTTCACACCCACACACAATTCAACTTTAACATTTACAACAAATCCTTTAACTTATAGCACCTGCAACATGTTCGTTTCAGACCCGTTAATATTTATTTACAACTTTGGCTTGAAAATGCTGTTAAACTCACTGTTACACAGTTACCAGTGTAAATGTTATAACACCTGCAACCGTTATATGCAAAACTGTAAGATCTCTCAGTAAATTTGTTCACACTCAGTGTTGCCATATTTATTTGTTCAAAAATCTTCAAGTCGAGCAAAAAAAAAACCTTTTTCGTGACCAAAAATCTTTTTTGTTATTTCATTGAATGAAAATGAGTTAAAATTTATTCTGTTTCTTGTGAACTATTAAAAATAAAGCCAAATAACACAAAATATTTAATGCATAGAATATGTGTAAGATCATTATGAAGCAAATTTAGGTACTTTGGTCAAAAAAATCCCTCAATAATATATTAAAAATATCAAAAGTAAAATTTAAAAAAATCTTATTTTAAGATAAAAAATCTTTTTTGTCGTTTTAACATGTCTAAAAACTTCAAAAATAAGATAAATCTTCACATATGGTAACATGTTCACACTACTTGCAAAATTCCGCGATATATTTTGTAATTTGTAAATCTCTTAATTGTTAAATACAAAACAGTTTTAAGCTCAGAGTTGTGCTCTTTGAAACCGAGAAACTGTAAGAAAACACTCTTTCTTTCTGCAAGTCTAACAGAACACGTGACATTGTTGCATTTTTATTGTAGCACAAGCAGTTTTTTTATTTTTTACTTGTAGTTACTATTTCCTTTACTTTGCTTGTTGTTATTATAATTGTTGTTGTTGTTGTTGGTGTGCCTGCTGTGTTTTGTTTTTGCTGGCTCGAAATTTTTCTGTAACTGCTCACTCACACACTGCTGCTGCTCATTTACATTTTCAGCTGACTGCAGCGCAAATATAAATCAAAACAAAAACTCAGTTATGCCTTCGTTTCTTATTTCAATAACACAGCCTGTTCGTCCGTACGTACGTCCGTCTGTCCGTACGTGAGTCGTCTGCTTTCATTCATTTGTGTCCGTCTGTTTCTAAGTGTGTAATTATGTGTGTGGGTATGTGCCAGTATGCGTGTTTGTTGTTGGTCTACAATATTTTTGTTGCGTTTTTCTGGTGTGTGAGAGAAACACGTGCCATTATTTTAACAGTGTCCTTAACAGAGTGGCATGCTTACATTATTTGTTGTTGGTGTAGGTTCTTGGGAGCTGCGTATGACAAAAAAAAAAAAAAAACAAATACACTCAAAGGGAAACATTTTATATATTCGCAAGTGTTATTTTCCTTTTTTTTTGATTTTTTTGAATTAATATATTTTTGCATTTTAATTCTTCTTGGTATATGAGCAAAAAAATAATGATGTTATGCTTTTTTCCATATTTGATACATTATTTACCTTACTTTAATGACTGAAGGATAAAGGACTCAATCATGACGATGATGATGATGGTGGTGGTGGTGGCTAAATAACAAAGAAAAAAAAGACTTTAGTGTTTGTACATGTATTCTTTGTAAAATAATGTCTGTAATATTTAGCTTGAATATAGATGTTAAGGCTGTGTGTGCATTTGAGAGGGTGTAAGTGGGCTTTTCTATACATACACATTTAAGGCCTATTTAACAACTACTCAGTCTCTGCAGCTCTTACTCTTTAGGCTAAAAAGGCTTTTTGCTTTTTACTATTCTTTTGTGTTAGTTTTCTGTGTGTTTGTTGTTATCATTTCAGTTTTCTACTTAATTTTTTTTTCTGTGTTGGTTGCATTACTTTTTTAATTGGTTCACTTTGCTGTCGCTGCCTTATTGCAGATTCTGTGTTTAGATTTTTTTGTCTGAGTAGCAATTATTCCATTATGTTTTCACACCTTATTTCTGTCTGCACTGCTATCTCTTCTAGTTTGTGAAATCTTATTTGTGCAACATAAACATCTTTGACGTCGTCATTTTCATTTATTCACATTTTTTTATGTGTTAGTATTTGTTGACTTTGTAACAATTATCAATCCAATGAGCTAGTTTTTATTGATTCACTTCCCGGTTACTTTGTAGGAAATAAAAAAAAAAAAAAAATATCAGTGCACCAACCACACGGTAGATAAATATAGCAGTGCCTATGGTATAGAGTTAATAAATTAAGTTAAATTAAATAACTTAATAAATCTATAGCAATTCGATTTTAAGTCAATTTATCTAACAATCTAATATTATTGTTCTTTTAAATCGAAAAAAAATTATAAAGTTTATGAGATATGTACAAGTGAATTGATAAATAAAGGGTCCGCCATATAACTTTTTTTTTTTTTTGAAAATACTATTAAAAAAAAAACTACTGAAGCTTCGGTTGTGTGGCACGTAACGCCGTCCTGTTGAAACCAAATGTTGTCAATATCCTCCTCTTCAATTTTTGTGAACAAAAATTCGTTCAACATGGCCCGATAACGATCGCCATTGACTGTAACGGCCACTCCTTGCTCAATGTCCCAATTATGCCTCTGTACCAAAATCCGCATCAAACAGTGACTCGTTTTGGGTGCGTCGGCTTTTCAATGTATGCGTGCGGGTTTTTTGTGCCCCAAATGCAACAATTTTGCTTATTTACACACCCGCCAAGATCAAAATGAGATTCATCTGAAAAGATGATTTTTTTTGGCAAAATCGGCATTTTCTGTAAGTCGATCGCAGACCCACTTAGCGAAGCGAAAACGCATTGGATGGTCAGTTGGCACGTTCAGCGGGAGGATAAAACTAATTATCTGTCAAATCAGACATGAGGTAAGTGTTAACATTCACGAAATAAGCACCAGTTGAAAAAAAACGTTAGATCGCGGACCCTTTACAATTACTTTTTCTTTTCTACACTTCCTTGTTGCTAGCAACATTTCGCTGAGACAACATGTTGCGTGCGTTGAAGTACAAC
Source organism: Tachina grossa (assembly GCA_949987645.1). Lineage (NCBI taxonomy): Eukaryota > Metazoa > Arthropoda > Insecta > Diptera > Tachinidae > Tachina > Tachina grossa. The sequence continues at coordinate 168,863,917 of OX465274.1, read as the reverse complement.
ATTTATATATACACATATTTACTTTTGTTTTTGTAACACATTTTAAGACATCCACAAGATTCATTTCCTGTGAGTTTTTTTTTTCTCTGGCAGTTGGCAACTTTTCAAATGACTTGTTTTATTTGCAATGAAATAATATGTTCAACACTGTTGCTTAAAAGATACATGCCTACATATATTTTTCAATTTGTTTGTAAACAGGAAAATTAATGTTTTTTTCTAAACATTATAAAAGTTAAAGTTAATATTGATTGATATTAAAAAATAAAAAAATAAAAATAATTTAATCCCAAAATATATCTGTGATTATTGAACTTATTTAAAAACAGAAAATTGACAAACATTTTATTACTTGATTTAATACAAAAAGCAAAAGATTTTTTATCTAAAAATAATAGCCTAGTTTACGGCCTAGTTAGACCAATTGCTTATATATAAAATAGAAACTTTTTTATCTTAATTCTTTGAACATGGTGAATATTTTCAACTACTTGCTGCAATAACTGAGTCCACATTTTATTATATTTTCTTATAGTTTATTTTTCCTTATTATTTATGTTTGATCAACAGTCACTACGTGGTCTAGTAAGTAATCAATCCAGATCAAGTTTATCCCAGGATGAAACAGCCTAAGTATTTCTTTAAATATCCTCCTTAACTACCACTAAAAAATTTAAAAATTTAGGCTTTTTAATTAGCCAAACATAATAGTATACATTCTGGCTTTCACATCGTTTTCACATGTTTTGTTGTCAGTTCGGATTTCAAAAGACATGCTAGCCTGTTTAAGTTGAAATTAATTGTAAATATTCTGACAAACACGTAGTACAACGAAACAGCAAAAAATCGCCAAATCAAAAAAGCGCTTTGACTAAAAATAGGTATAGTAAAAGAAAAAAAAAAGCCAGAAAAAAAATCCCAAAATGAAAAAAAAAATCTCTAAAACTAAATATTTATATGTATGTATTGTAAAAAAAATATCACCAATAGCTGAAAAAAGTTACCAAAATTAGAAAAAATCGCCAAAACTAAAAATCGCTTAAACGAAAAAAATCTCTAAGTGTAAAAAATCGCTTAAATTAAGACAAGAACCGAGAAAATCACCAAAACGAAAAATAACGTCAATACAAAAAAAGTTTTTAACACTACAAATACAAGGCCAAATAAAAAAATCGTCAAAAATGTAAAAACCGCCAAACCTAAAGAAATCGCCAAAACTAAAAAGCCGCTTAAGCTAAAAAAATGAATTGTAAAAACAAAAGTTCAAAAAATCGTCAAAACGAAAAATAGCGCCGAATCGAAAAAATATTCTTAAAACTTAAAATATTTTCTGTAAAAACAAAACAAAAAAAAAAAAAAAAAATCGCCAAAAACTTACTGCCTGTCCCACGATGTCACTCGCAAACGTTCGAATGACAACTTATATTGAAAACAACAACAAATTTTCTAATGTTGTTGTTGTTTGCAATACAAGTTGTCGATCGAACGTTTGCGAGTGACATCGTGGCACCAAAGCTAAGAAAAATTTCCAGAACAAAAAAAAAAAGCTAAACCTAAAAAATCGCTCAATCTAATGAAAAAAATGCTTAAACTAAAAATATTTATTGTAAAAAAACAAAAAAAAAAAACTAAAAATCGAAAAAACGCCATAACGAATAAATATATCTTAAACTAAAAATATGTATTTAAAAAAAATAAATCTCCAAAAATTGGAAAAATCGCCAAAACAAAACAAAAAAAAAAAAGAAAAACGTAAAAAATAGAAAGCGTTAGTACTAAAAAATCGCCACAAACCGGAAAAAACGTTAAAAATTAAACAAACGCCTCAGCGGAACCCTTCGTTTGCGAAGCAACCTCTTATTTTTCTGAATTACTTTTTGCCGGTCATGACACAGTTATGTTATGATATATTTATGTCATGATATATTTATGTCATGTTACACTTATGTTATTATTCAAAATTTTGTCATAATTTGCTATATACCTGCGCAAGTTCTAAAACTATTTCAGAAATGTCAGTAAATATGTTCTTTAACGAGCCCTAAAGAATTATTCAGTTTTTAGGGTTCCGCACACCAAAGGTGAACCCTATTGTTTTCGCTACGCTGTCCGTCTGTCCGTCACACGGTATTTTCTCAGGAACGGTAAGAGCTACGGACCTGAAATTTGGACACAGTATGTAGAACCTTGGCCGCTACAACAACAAATACATGCGAATTAAAAATTAAAGGGTGTTCCAAAACGAGCAACGAAAAATTTTAAAATCCCATGTAATATACATACAATTGTATATTGAAACTTGAAATTTGTAAAATTAGTGTATTTTTATACAGACTACAACAATTAACACTAAAATTTAAAAAAATTTAAATTAAAGGGTGGTCCATCAGTTAATGCAATTTTGACTATGTAATTTTGACAATTTGCTATATCTTGGAAACCGTAGGAGGCAAACACTTGAAATTTTCAAAAACGGTAAAACTAAAAAAACCAAAAATTATAAAATCGCCAAACCAAAAAAAAAAAAAAAATTGCCAAAAATTAAAAAAAATCGCCAAAACGAAAAAAATCGCCAAAATTAAAAAAAAAATTCTAACACTAAAATAAATCGCCAAATTCGAAAAAATCGCCGAAATAAAAAAAAACGCCAAAATAAAAAAAAACGCTAAAAATCGAAAAAATCGCCAAGACGCGAAAATGTCGGCAAAACTAAAAAAATTTAAATAAAAAAATCGCCAAAAATAAAAAAATCGTCAAAATGAAAAAAATCGCCAAAATTAAAAAAAAAATTTCTAACACTAAAATAAATCGCAAAAATGAAGAAAATCGCCCAAATGAAAAAAAAACGCCAAAATGAAAAAAAACGCCAAAAATCGAAAAAAACGCCAAAACGCGAAAATGTCGCCAAAACTAGAAAAAATTTTAAATAAAAAAAAATCGCAAAAACGAAAAAAATCGCCAAAAATAAAAAAGCGCCAAAATAAAAAAACGCCAAAAACCGAAAAAAATCGCCAAAACAAGAAAATAAAGTGTCAAAACTAAAAAGGAGCCAAAATTTTAAAAAATCCCCAAAACCGAAAAAACAAAAACCGCCAAAACAAAAAAACCGAAAAGACTCCAAAAACGAAAAAAATGCCAAAACTATATATTATATAGGATGAAGTTTATATTAAATTACATATCTAGTGTTCGTACGGAACCCTTCGTGCGCGAGTCAGAGTCGCACTTTACTGAATTTATTTATATTGATCACTAGTATTTTCAAGGAATTTTGCTTAAATTAAGACTTTTTAAAATTAGTTTTTTGAAGGATTTTAATTTATTTGAGAAATGCTAGTTTGTTTCTTAAAAAACCAGTATAAAAATTTCTATCTACCTGTTGCATTTTAACGTTTTCTACAACGACCATAAATCTTAACAAAATATTACCTTCTTTAGAATCAAGTTTTTATTATTTATTTATGTATATTTTTGATACATATCATCGCTAAAATTCAATTAACCATCTCTCGGAGCATTGTGCTAGTCGGATATAATATTTATTAATTTTACTAGATATCGAGCCATAACTATAATAATAATAGCTTAAGCGACACGTTTTTTGAAATTCGTTTTTTTTTTGGACCAAAATCGACTATTTACGATCTCAAATAATTGATTTTGGCCAAAAATTGAGGTAAGAAAATTATATCGCTTAAGCTATTTTGGCGGTTATGGGACAATAGGTGAAGTGGTTAATAGAGCGCTATTAACTGCAAAATGGGTTCAGCTAAAGAATTCGTTTTTTATCTCTGCTAATTAAATTTAAAACTGTTTAAATATGAAAAATTCCATGCAATGATTTACAAATATTTAACACCAAGATTTTATTATTTTGAAACGTCATGTACTCGTTATGATTTTTCTGACATAAATTTTTGCATAATGTTCATGGAACATATCGATGATTTCATACTGCTTGATAGGAACGTTTTAAATATACCAACTCATCCTCTAATAAATTAAATTAATCGATAAGATTACCTGCTTTTAAACTAAGCTCAGTGAATTTAAATTTCCTAAAATACTCATGAAAAAAATGTAACTAACAAGAAATATTTTCGTTTCAAGGCAAGTAAATTTGTACGTGAGGGTGTAAATGCATGACGAAATAATAGTGCCAAAGAAAATTATTTAAGAGCGTCTTGGAAATTGCAACTTTACAGCAAATTCACAACAACTTTTCAAATGAAGATAATATGTAAAACGGCATGTCCTTTCTTGTGTGTGTATTTTGCTGCAGGTGCCTGCCTTTCATAAAATTTTAGCCAAATTGAATTAAAATAAAGCACCATTAAGTTAAATGCAAACGAACACCCACTATGAGAATTGAACCATCATTTGCAGTGGCGTGAACAATTACACAATCAAACACACACGCGCGCTCATGTTAACACAAGTTACAGATACGCATATGATAACTTAAACACTCAAAAAAAAAAATATATATATATATATATATATATATATTTTGTGCCTTGTGCCACATTTTGCTGCTATTCCTCTGAATCATTTTAGGTGTTGTTATGAAACACCGTAAGATTACATTGAAACAAACAAAAATATTGCATAAACAACAACACTTGCATTCAAGTACAAATGACGATGATGATGTTTACGATAATGTTTACAATAATGTTGTTGTTGTTGTTGTTGTTGTTGTTGTTGTTGTTGTTGCTGCTGCTGCTGCTGCTGCTGTTGTAATTAATGTGATGGATGTTGGCGGTGATAATGATGCATGCATGCTGATAACAGTGGTAAAACAAATGTGAGACGGAATGACAGCAAAAACAAACAAACAAACAAAAAATTACACAACATCTACAGTCAACAGCAGTTGTTAAACACACACGAAACTATTGTCTAAACAAACCAGAACAGCAATTTAGTTAACAAATGAGTGAAGTCGGAAAAAAGGGTTAAAAAAAATTAGGAAATATAAGATTTAGATTGAGGAATGGTTTATTTTATTTTTAAATAATTGATTTAAAAACAAAAACTATGTTTTACTGCTTCTAAGTCATAATAATTTTCTAAATGCAGGCGAGATAGTTTATTAATTAAATTATTTTAATAATTTATTTATTTAAATAATGGCATAACTCAAAAAATCCTGTTTAAGAGAAAGATAATTTAAAGATTTAAATTTACAAACATCTTCATAAAACAGGAAAATTAGAAACTTTTTTTAAATTAACATTGAATCCTTTTCGACTTGCCCTCGTTTGAGCGTGTATACGCACACCAAGGAGCCATTGTATGTTTCGCAAAGAATATTTAAACAAAATAAACAAAGCAACGCACATGCATATGTAAACCAAAAACGTATACAAGCAACAACACACATCAAAGCAAAAAAGCAGCAATAAAGAATAAAAAATATAAAACATAAACGCAAAGCAACAACAACAACAACAACAACAACAACAACAACAACAACAACAACAACAACAACAGCAACGTCAAGACGAATCAAAGATTATAATGTTTGGCCTTGTGCAAGCAAACCTACAACAAGAACAACAACAACAATAACAACAACTTATATACTACTGTGTATACTTTATTCAAAATCCTTTCTGCTATTTTTCCCTTTGTGCAATAACAAATGACCCGGCAACTGGAGATGAGTAGAGAACTGTTGTGAAAAAGGTTAAGTATTCATTCGTACTCGCACTCAAACACATACAAACACACACACACACACACACACATAAACATGCACACGCATGCAAGCAAACATGCAAATAATGTTGTTTCTTATTAATAATAGAAATAATAAAAAAAATACACCTGCTAACAGTTAGAAATGAAAGCTAGTGTAAGCTAATGCTACACTTTCAAAGCTTAAGAGAAATAGCGACGGCTTTCATTAAATAGAGAATAACTTGGGCTATGCAAAACTTAAACCTGCAGAGAATTTATTATATTTCTTATGCCTTCAATGTATCCATGCCTTGATGATGTATTTTTTAGTGTAACCATTTAATTTTTATTGGGAGCAAGGAAGAGTAATACATGCGCTTTTATTTTTAATTTTTTTTTTTTTTTGAAATATCGTGTTAGATTTCCTTTTTTGATTTTGTATTTTTGCAATAATAAGGCAATGCAACAGTGACAATTTCCGGTAGGTGAAATATTGAATATCAAAGTGACCAGGCGATTAGAAAAAACTAATAATTTATAAAATTCAAATGCCATATTCAAAGTACAAAGATCTTGATGGTGATGATATGTAGGGTAGCATAATATTTCTTAGTTAGCAGCAATTCTAGAAAAATACAGAGTTTTTTCAAGTTTTTTTTTAGTAATAAAAATAGTAATAATTATTTAAAATTTTTGCGAGCGAAACTTTTAAATAAAATATAGACTTTATGTCAAATAAATAGACTTCATTATTTTTTTTTCTCTTTACACATAGGATTTTGTTTTAATTTTCCCTATTCATCTCAAATGTTACTATTACCAACCTTATTCCTACATTAGTTTAAAATATTTATAGTATTTTGAGTAGAAATCTAAAATCTCCATAAGTGAAATAAAATTATTGTATACAGTTATATGTTCAATATCATTGTAAATAAATAATTAAATTTAAATTAAAAATAAATACTTTGCTCTTGTTTTTGCTTTTGAATACTTTTCTTGTTACCCAATGCGGCAGTTAATTGTAAAAAGTTAAAAAAAGATGCATATCTAATAAAGATGCTTGTTTTGTGATAATTTTTGTTTGAGGCTTCTAAAATTATTATGTTTGTATGTTGTGATTCTCAATAACGTATTAAGAGTCTTACTATAAGCATAGCAACATATTTTTTTTTGCTAATTTTAAACAAATTTTGTGTTGAAATCTGCTAAAGATTTCCATGAGCAGGAACAAGATAGATATAGACTTCGTGTCAACAAAAATACAAGCAAAAATTCCAAGTAAAATATTTAATTTATGCCAAATAAATGTATAAAAAAAAACTTACCAAGATAAACCGCGCAACTATTTTTGATAACTCTGTTGAAGTTGCATGAAATGAACTATTAAATAATTTTTGGGAATTGTTTTGGACTTTAGATGCTTGTCTTAGTACTTTCTTTTTATTTTGAAAATATTTATGTATTTTATTTTATTGAAACTGGATAAAAAACAATCAAAAAATATAAAAGCTGCTGCCCTTAAAATATTGTGAACGATATATAACGAAAAATTGGATATATAAGTAGTGTATGAGGAGAAAGTTGATATTTAGTTAATCGATTTAAATACAAGTAAGCAATTTACTAACAGAATACTTATTAATTACACAAAGAAAAATTTCATACTACAATCTCCGAAATCAAGATTAATTTAAAATTTTTCTTGGCAATGATTGTGCTTTATGTTGCATGTTGATTTAACATTCTAGTACAGTTAAATCAAAATAAGGAATCATGCGGAATCAAAATTTTTTCAAGTTGAAACAACGTAATTTCGATACTAGAATAATATAAGGAATCATGTTGACTCAAAGTGATTTCAAGCTTAAACAACATGAAATTAATTTAATGTAGCCATTTTATATCATTAATTATTTAATTACCATAATTGCATTAGCATAGGCATCAGAAAAATTTTTGTTTTATAGTTGGCTTTGAAGTCGAACCTGTTGCATGTCTATGAATGCGCTTACCGCTGCAGTCTTTATAAACAAAAATTAATATGCAACTGCAAACAAGTGAAGGAAAGTGCTTTAAATAATATTTTTTTTTTTTAAATAAATCACATCCTTCCATAATTTTTTAAAAATTGAAACCGAAATCTTTCTACCCGTATATTATCACTCTGAATGAAGGGTCGTATTTATAAAACGAAAAATTATTAGTTAGTAAAAATAAAATTTCCAGCTCAGATGTTTAAAGTAGGCCCTTGTCTAACCTAACCTAAGGTTTACACATGCAAGTGCAAGTTCGAAAAACTCAATACACTCAAACTCTTTTACTAACACATCTACACTTTCGGCACTTGCAGTCTACTTCCAACTCAACTGCCAAGGAATTTTACAAGACAGTGACTTGTTGAACTTGTAGCAAGTAAATGGAAAGTTAGCTAACAGTGTTGCCCTATTAATAGTTTAGCACAATATAACTGGATTTCAGTGTAATGTTATATGAGTTTTTACTCATTTCAAATACATTTAAAAGCTAATTTAATATTTTTTTTTCTTAAATATTCATTAATCTAGCAGTTTATTGATTTTTTTAGGCATAAATAACATTGAAACAATACGAATAAAGTTCAACACTATCTGGTTCACTTAAAATTAAAATTTTTTATGTTTTGGACAACTCTGCACTAAAAGGCAAACATACAAGTTGCAAGACAGTCGGGCATTTGTACGAAATTTTCGTTGATAATACGTACACAGAGCTTGCATGCAAGGCACTTGCATGTGTAAACGCAGGATAAACTTATTGTCAACAAACTTTATAAATCAATCAGAGCGTATGAGTGCTGTAAATTTCTTAAATTAATTGATTAATATTGCTAATACGCTTAGAAAAAAATTTTTAGCATACTTTTCTGGATTTTTTTTGAAATCTTATTATACATTTTTGTTTAGTAGCGTTATTATAGCAATATTGATTTTATTAAGCAACTGGTCATCTTAGTCAGTTACTGTAATTAAATTGGCAAAGAACTTATGCAGTCACTGCCTAGAAAAATAAAATTGAACCAGAACAACAGACTACATACATACAAAGTAAACTTATTTGGCAATTTTCCAAAAAAATAGGCCCAAAAAATATACTATGCACGCTGCTGTGTAATGAATTCTAAGTATTATCTAAAAGGGAATTGTAATACAAAAACCAAGTAAGCAGTGAAAGCAGTGCATACAATAGAAAAAAAAAATAAAAAATAACAAACAGTAGCAAAATGTCAACAGTTGATGAAAATAGCAGAATTACTGGCTGCAAGAGAGTCTTCTCTCATAAGTTTACAGCTGCAGTTAAGTGAAGAGAAGAGAAGAGAGTTAAGCAGAAAACTGCAAAGAGCTGAAGCAGAATTGAAATTTTTGCAGTTGCTATTTAGTGCATTTGATAAAAGCGAAGGCGGTTGGAATTTTCAAAGCAGAATTTTACTTTGAAATGATTTAAAATTACAGAGATGAAATTTCATTTTACTAAGAGGAATTGCTTTTGTTTTTGAACTTACTCAACAGAATATATTTACTTGAAGAGGAATTTTCTTAAGATGATTTGCTTTTGTTTAAAATCTTACTTAACAGAATCTCTTGCAGTTTGTAATACCCCAGTTGGCCACGTCTTTAAGACATCTTTGACGACGGGTACAAGACAATGGTAAGTCGTAGAAGACATATTAAAGACAACTCCATACAAATCGTTGACGAGATTTTCATACAAATGGCGGCGAAGTCACACAAGACCAGATGAGCGACATTGTCGCTCAGATTGTCCTCAACAAGGCTTTATTGAAGACAAAACGTGTGACACTGTCGCTCAGATTGTCATCAACAAGGCTTTATTGAAAACAAAACGTATGAAACTGTCGCTCAGATGGTCCCCAACAAAGTTTTATTGAAGAGAAAACGTGTGACATTGTCGTTCAGATAGTCATGAACGCCGATTTCTTTTAAATTGTCGATTAGAAAACTTAATCTACAGATGACATGTCGTACATGAATCGTCGAAGACAATGTCGTCTAGGACGATTTGGACAACTGGGACTATAAAGGAACTGCTTAAAAGTAATGTTAGTTAACAGCAAGTAAATGCTTAACATTAAATGTTTACTGCCAAGCAATAACATTAATTATTTTTTTGAGTTTGTCTCACCCGAAACCCAACAACCTGATTTATATTCCTGCTTAGCAGAGTTTTATTTATAGAACATGGAAAAAAAACAATCGTATTACTCTCGCGCTCACAATAGCAACAACAACAGTTGCCGAATGTAATAAACGAAATAAAATGACGAACAAGTTAACCACGAATGATTGAAAAGCAAGTTTGTTTCAGAAAATCCTGTGTTTCGTTTAAAAAAAAAAACAACAACAACAACACCAGCATTTATTATTACGAATATTTTTTTCTTCTTCTTCAAGTCTGTTAAGCTAAAGAGCGATTTTACTTGGAATTTGTTATTATGTGTGTGTGTGTGTGTTTTTTGTAATATTGTTATCGCACAAAATTGCAGTTACGCCGGCAGCGCTAGAGTGGGCTTGTGAGGAAAAAAAGCCCATAAAAATAACAGGCAGTAGCCAATTTCTGCTGACTGCTGCTGCTGTTGCTGTGGCTGCAGCTGCTGCTAAATTAGCGACTGCATTTGGCCAGCAACTTAAATGTCAGTGTGCACGTCTGTCTGGCTGTATGCATGCTCTAAGGCGAAAGAGTAAAATTGCAAACTGTATGCATGTCTGCTTGCCTGTGTTTATCAATGTGTATATGTATGTGTATGGATGCAATGTAAGTGTGCAAGGCTGACGGACTGACTGAATGTGTAAAAGTCTGCTCTACTGTTTACTACAGAGGCGGCAGAGCCTCACAAAAAAAAAAACCTATCAAAACTACAAAAACAAAATAAATACTGTATATCGAAAGGATGAAAAAATAAAAATAAAAATAAATTGAAAATGTACATACAACAACTAACTAGACGAGTATGGCGAGTGCTTTGTGTTGGCTGATTTTGTAGAATATGTTTATATTGTTGCTGTTTGTCGGCCGCCCGTTTCGGCTAAAATAAATGCAATTTTTCAAATTCAGTTGCTTACGAAGCTTCCGTGTGTAAGGACGTTTTTAGTGCAGTTATTCTCCAACTGCTTTTCTGTTTTACAACTAAGAAAACTTTTCCTTAACTTATATTTTCCCCCCTTCAATAAATGCAAGAATAAAAAAATCAAATCATTTGAAATAAAACATTTACTTTTAATTGATTTTATTTTGGTTTTGTTGTAATGTAATAATAAACTTTTCAAAGTTACAACTAAAACACTTAACAGCTAAAATAATAGTTTTATTACAACATAATACTTACAAATAATAAAACGGCTACAGAAATAACAGCAAGCCGATAAATGCAAAATTTTATAGAAAATAAATAGTGAATTGAAGTGTAAAGCCACAAGTATTAAAAAAATAAATAAATAAATACGTATTAAAATTTGTTAAAGAAAGGCAGTAAAAGGTAAATCAGTGTTTAGTTAATATGGCAAAGAAAAAAAGTAAAATAATCCTTAAAATTCCTTAAAAAAAAAATAAGTGGAATTAATGTCAATAAAAATAAAAAAGTGCATCGTTGAATATACTTATAACTACATATTTTGAAAAATAAACAGGTAATGGCATTATTAAAAGTTTTTTATTTTCAAATTTATTTTATATTTTATAGCAAACTCTGGCTAAGTCCCAAAACACACTGTGCAAGTCTTATTGCTAAGCTGATTAGTTTCATGGGGAGAGAGACGAGGGGATCTCTCTCCTAATAAACTAATCAGCTTAGCAATAAGACTTGCATAGTGTAAATAGGGCCTAAGTAATGCTTTAAAATATCACTCAGCTTTTATTTTCTTTCCTTAAGTATAAAAGTATAAATGTGTGACAAAAAATAAAGTAAACTCTATATAGACTTCTTATTATGCGACTATCTACTTACAAAAAAAAAAAAAAAAAAACATAAGAAAAAAATAGCAACAACAAAGCTACACTGTGTTGTAATTTCTTCTCTGTTTTTTTTCAGTTTCTTTTAGCAGTTATTGTTTATTTTATGGCTTTGGCTCATGTTTTTATGCCATTATTATTATTTTTGTAGTTGTTGTTATATATTTCTTTGAAATAATTCCTTTGATATAGTCCTATAAAAGTATACGAAAACATGTGTGTGTACGTGGAGTGTGTGTGTATGTTTATATGTATTTAATTGTGTGCGTAAATATGTTGGTCTCCGAATGCACTTTGCCTGTGTGTGCATGTTTCAGTTTTTGTGCCTCAAAGCGCATTACACACAAACAGCCACACACAGCCACTCATAAACACATTTGTCCAACATACTGCTGTTAAGGCTTAACAGCAGTAATGTTAAAAAGATTTTACATAAATGCACTTGCGTTTGTTGATAACAGTTACATTCGTATACTGTGCGTGTAACAGTTATCACACACATACGTAATGTGTTGCAACAACGTAATAAATTTAAATAATAAAGTTAAATAATTTTAAATAAAAAATTAATAAATTAATTTTTGTTTAGCATAAAAAAAAATATCTTAATGCAAAAAAATTTAATATTTTTTTATAATAAAAAAAAAAAAATTAATAATAATAATAATTCTCGTCTTAGTGGATTTAACGCATGCTATTCTTATATCGTAGTGATAATTATATACACTTTTTTGGCCAATAGAATTTTTGTCAAATTATTTTAAAATAAAAATATATGTAATTTACTAAACTAAAAAAAAAAAAAAATTGAAGTTAAAAATATTATTAATAAAGTAGAGTAAATTTGATTTTATTTTATTAACTAATTAGAAAAATCAGAATTGCAGTAGTATATTGAAAATGTTTAAATATTTTTAAATAAAAGTAAGTTCCATTAAAAAATACACTTAAGAGAATTTTTCTAATTTAAAAAAAATTTTTTTGTTTCTTTTTTGGTTAAAAATTTTATTTTAAGAACAATAGTTCTTAGCTTAGTTTTATATTTTATACGAATGCACAACTACTTTGGAAAAAATCCTTATTAAAAAGTGAGCAAAATATTTTAGCTATTTTGAACTTGGCTTATTTCTTGCACAGAAAAAAAATTTAATTTTTTAATTCAATATGAAAAAAATATTTTTCTCAAAAAGCACCTGCCGCAGAATTCGTAAAACTAAAAACCAAAATTTTTTAAAGTTTAATATAGTGAAAAAACATGTTTTCTGTATTAAAATAATTTACTATAAATTCATTAAATATTAAAACTTAAAACCAGTTAAAAAAATTTTTTTGTTAAAACTAAAACTTATTAAAATTTTGTTTAAATCCCAGTAAAAAAATCTATTCCCTGAGAAATCAGGAAATTCAACTATTGCAAATTTGAATCATCCTTAATAATTTTTACATAGCGTTTTCAGTTTTCTGTTACAATCTAAAAATGCCGAACAATAGTTATTGTATGTTTCAAAATTTTTTTGGAAGGAAATTAGTTAATTAATTTTTTTAAAAATATTCGTGTTTTTTATTAAATAATTGTGAGCGCTTTTTTTTATCTAAAATATAGTAACATATTACTGTAGGATTTAAATAATATTTTTACTCGTCATTCCATTAATTACACTGTGCTACAACAGTGAAAAATCTGGACGGTCTTAATTATTAGTGTGCTTATAAATCTGTGGCAAAAAGTGGTTAAGTCGAGATAAGCTGATTTTGAGTAAATGGTATCTCCGTAATCTGCAGTATCGAAAGTACCCCTGGTCAAAATCTCAATTAATTTGTGTGATTCTTCAGAAAGTTACGGCGCTATGACTTACGACTTATCTTTTTAGACTTCTAATCTCATTTGGAATAATAGCTTAATTAACATTATACTTGGGTATATTTCAGCTTAAATGTTTTAGTTATAGTGTGTAGAACGACGTTTGCTTTAAAAAAATAAAGTTAAACAAATAATTTCCCAATTTAACGGTAAAAGAAAAAAAATTCTGCAAATCGACTTTTAAGCTTAAAAGTGCTCTCCTGCAAAACAGTAAAATATGACTTAAGCACTTTTTCCTTATTGCCACAGATATGTACGTACAGCCTTACTGTCACTACCACTTTGCCTGATATTGTTAGAAAAAAAAAAAAATTAGGAGTCCCTTTAAGTTGTTCTGAAAAAAGTGAAAATTCTTTTCTTTATTTATCTTTATAGTAAGACCAGCATTCAGGGGATAACCCTTACTCATGCAATGTATTGTGCTAGAACTAGGAAAAAAAGTTAAGGAAAGGAGGATAGCGGGAGTAGCGTCTGTGGATATTCGATTTAAACTTTCCAAAGTTATAAAAGTGACAGGAATGACTTCCGCAGGTAGTTTATTGCGAAAACAGTGCACGAAGAAATTTGTTTTTTGCGTAAAATGTTAATGAAAGTTATGAAGTGGACTCTTAACTATTTTATTACCATAAATAGCTTCAAGGTTTTACCAAGTCTAAATTAGCTGGTGGCCAAAAACTGATGACACCATTTTTTGAGATAGCACATATTTGTGATAAAAAAATTGGTCACCAATTTTCAATATAAGTTCTCTAGAAGCAATACAAATTTAGGTCGTTAAAAATAAATTTCTTTTTGTTACTGAAATGTAATAGGATTTAAAAAATTTAAATTTAAAATTTTTTTAATGTAAAAATTTTCGATTGTATAGTTTCAAAAAAATACTTATTTCTATTTTAAATTAATTTTTCATTTTTGTGCCCAGGGTGCAAAGAATAATAAACAGCGGCAGTAAGAAAGACAATTATTATTATTGTAAGTTACAAGCACAAAATTAATATTAAAAAAAAACAAATCCACAACTCTTGCGGTTTATTTTTATTTCTTAAAAGAGAAACTAGCATAAATAAATAAAAAGGCCAAAAAAAAAAAAAAAAAAATGCAATACACAAAATATATTCCGCCTTTTTGTGAATGGCGTCATCGGCGTCACATCAAGATGACAGTAAATATTGTCACTTGTCTACTCTTTATCGGCAACAATTGACTCTTGTTGACAATCTCTTACTACTCTCCGAGACTTGGTAAGTTAATCTAGCATGTTAAAAGTAGTCAATTGTTGTCGACAAAGAGTAGTCAAGTGACAATTTTTACTGTTGTCTTAATGTGACGTCAACGACGCCATTCCCAATAAGGGGTATTGATATTAAAAAAAATTAAAATTCCTATACAAAGCATGTTTTTTTTCAACTTTTAATACATACTTACAATATATTTCGTTCTCAAAAAAATTAGCTATTATTGACTCAATATGTTATTAAAATTTTAAAGACATATACATTTAAAAATTTCTATCAACTCTTTTAGCTAACACGACAACTACCAGCATAGTTTGAGAACATTTTGATTTGTCTATTAAAAATCTGGAACCGAAAATAATAATTATTCTTGAATTTTTAAAGAAAAAAAAAATCAAGTACAAGCAAATATCTGAAAACTTGCCCAATCATATCATTTCAGTAGTTTTCAACAAGTTTTTTTGAAACTCGACTGATTTTAAAATTTTTTATTTTTATTTATTTAAGCAAAAAAAAAAAAAAAAACAACTCATTTTCTGATTTAATTTTTTTAAGCAGAAATAGTTGTTGTTGTAAAATCAATTTCTGATTTCAAATTTTTCTAAAGGAATTAGAAATTACATTATGGTAAAATATATATATATATATATATATATATATATATATATATATATATATATATATATATAGGGTGTTTTTTTAAGAGGTATAGAACTTTGAATTGAAATAAAACACAAGAAAATCGTTTTAATGTCCATCAATTTGGCTTTATTGGAAGGATAATTTTATGCCATTAATGCTTAAATTTGATTTCGGGCATGTGGCCGCCGCTGCTGGCTCGAATAAAGCCAATTCTACAGGTCCAATTTTCAACCACTTTTTCGAGCATATGGGGCCGTATGTTGGCAATAACGCCACGAATGTTGGCTTGCAAGTCCCATAACGTTTCTGGTTTGTTGGCGTAGACGAGCGACTTCACATATCCCCAAAGAAAATAATCCAATGGTGTCAAATCACACGATCTTGGTGGCCAATTGACAGGTCAATTCCGCGAAATTATGCGCTCATCGAATGTTTCCTTCAATAAATCGATTGTGACGTGCGCTCTGTGGCATGTAGCGCCGTCTTGTTGGAACCACAACTCATCCACATTCATGCCATCCAATTCGGGAACAAAATAGTCGGTTAGTCGGCTCCAATTGTTGTGCACGGTGGCGAATCGATTCATTCGGGTCCTCTTCAACACTTTGCTCTACAGCGGCAATTGTTTCTTCGGTGCGCACTGTTCGACGTCTCTGCGGATGCGTATTATCACATAGAGTAAACGTAGTGCGAAAACGATCCATGGTTAACCGAATTAATTGCTCTGATGGACGATTATGTCGACCATAAAATGGACGGAGCTTGCGGTAAACTTCGCGAACTGAACCATTATTTTCGAAATAAATTTGCACGATTTGCAAGCGTTGTTCCTTTGTCAACCTGTTCATGATAAAATGGCAAACCAAACTAAATATTAATCACTTGACAGCTGACAAAATGGCCGCCAGTTAAAAAAGTGATGCCAACTTAAAGTTCTATACCTCAATAAAAAACACCCTTTATATATATATATATATATATATATATATATTGGTATGTATATGCATATGTACAGGTAAATATCATTATAAGGAATCTCGCTTTAACGAAAATCCAATGTAACGACTGGATATAACGAAATTATGAATAAAAAATCGCAATATAAAAAACAAAAACTTGCTATGAACATATTTCTAAGATTTTGTTATACTGTGTAAATGTGTGCTCTGTATAACGAACGCCAAAAAATATTAAACAAAATCTACAGCAGGAATGTAAATGCAAAAAAAAAATGTGATTCCGTTAGTTTGTATTTGGTAGCTTATCTTAAAATAAATAACCAACATTATTTTTATTGTATTGTATCATGTCTACAATAATAATAACAATTAAAATAAGACTTGAAAAAAATATTTGCGATATAACTAATTTTTCGGTATAACGAATGAGCCTGACATTATATCGTTCTTTATACCGGGATTTGCCTGTATATACATAACTACTACGATGCAATTAATGTGTGGGTATTACCCCATTTTATACCGAAAATGCCTTTTATTTAATACCCATATCATAAAAGTGATATTAGTTTAGCTGCGGAATCTTGGAAAATGATTTTTATGTCTGATTGAAAAAATTTAAATCAGGCAATAACTTTTATTTCTGGCAAAAAAAAAACAAAATAAATATCAGAAAATAATTATTTTTGCTTCAAAAAAATCAAACATCAGAAAATAATAATTCTGTGGCAAAAAGGAAAAAGTGCTTAAGTCGAGATAAGCTGATTTTGAGTAAATGGTACCTTCAAAATATTGTCAAAATATCAATTACTCAGTATGATTTTTTTTAGGAAGTTGTAGCACTATGACTTGGGAATTATCATTTTTAAACTTCTAATCTCATTTGGAATAATAGCTTGAGTGAGATTATACTTGGGTATATTTCAACTTAAATGCATTTCTTATAGTGTGTAGAACGATGCTTGATTAAAAAAATTAAGTTTAATAGAGAATTTCGCGAATTAACTGTAAAAGAAATAAATTTCTGAAAATCGACTTGAACGCTTAAAAGTGATCTCCTGCAAGACAGTAAAATATGACTTTTTCTTACTGCTACAGAATTATTTCTGCTCAAAAATATAAAAATCAAAACATAACTGTTATCTTTTGACTCTTATTATCAAATTAATAACAGTTGCGGTCCGTGTTAAAAAATTGGAATATATTTATATATTTATTTTAACAGATTTACTATAAAAATTTTGAATTTCTTTGTATTATAAGTTTAAAATTTTTTAAACGCACTAATAATCCCAAATTAATATTTTACTTATTAAGTAAAATATTTTTTTTTAATTAAAAATACATTGAAATTGATTATTGAGGGGCTTAGCTGGATCCTAAGCGCATTTCACTGTTGCTAATGCAGATCATCAGGGAACCTTTACCCATATATATATATATATTATTATTATATTTAGATGTATGTTGCCGTGAAAAATCTTAACTTGTTTTTGTATTAACTTTTTGTGAGTTAACAAAAAAACAAAATTTTAATTTCTGCTTTATTAGGCATTTTCTTTATATTTTTACAGGTTAATTTATAAAAATTATTAATGCCCTAATTCAGTAAGAAGATTAAGGACGATTTTGTTTAAAAATACTTCTGAGTTCTTGTGTTTGAATTCTCTAAATTATTTGGTTCAAAAATGGTTGTTATCTAAATAAAAATATTATTTATTATAATTAATTAATTATTATATTATTATAAAAAGATTATTGCAATTTTATGTATTTTAAAACATAAAAATTATTTTAAAGTATGATACAATAGTTTGAAAAATATGTGTTGGAAATAATGTTTGGAACAAAATCATAAAGCAAATACACGAACCTTCTAGCATAGACCATAAATAATATTTGTTTTAAAGAATCAAAACTGCGGCTTTCTTTCGTCCATAGACAAGACGATATAATACAATCGTCGAACAGAATTAAGTCATAAGGCTATATCAAGAGTTTTTGTAAAAGATTTTCATGCAAAATTTTTCTTAACACAAAAAAAAAAAAAAAAAAATAAATAACGAATTCAAGGTCCGTTACCGATTTCTGCCTACACTTCACTTACATTAGGAACTTTGAAATAAAGAAATAATATTTCTTACCAATTTATTTTGAACATTATTTTAAACAACGACATTTTCAAATCATTTTGACGACTCATGCAAAAGTGCAAAATTAAATAATGAATGGAGGTACTGGTGTGAAGGTTTAACCTTAAGCTTACTTGTATTCAAAGCCTTAGAGTAAAGAAATGTACTTTTCTTCCAATGGAGTTTTCTTTAATTTGTTTAATAAACATATCAGTTGCAGGTCTGTCTTTTCAGTCAAGAATTGTCTTATTCAAGAGCATTTTATGGCTAAGATATTAATAGAATATTTTTAGCGGTAATGTCTTTAGTTAAAGATTTTATTTAAGTCTTTTTTTTTAAACCACAATATCACATACTAAAGCAAATATGTTATGATGCTCTTTTCTCTCAAAATATTTAAGCACAAGTTTAGTATTCTTAAAATTTATTTTCCTAATTTCCTAAAATTTCGCTACAATTTCAAAGTATGTGTCTAAAAATATATTTAGGAAAACTTTATATATATATAGTAATAAAGCAAAAACTAAAAATCTTTTCTCTTTCATCTTTTTCTTTGCAGTGTATTAAAAATTTAACTATAAAAAAAGAACCGAATAAATGTGCAAAGAATAAAAATAAAATATATGTAAAAAAAATATTAAAATCTTAAAATGCTAAAAACTACAAAACTCTTATATGTATTTAATACATGTGAAAAATAAAACCTAAAGCTAAAAGCCAAATCTATTAAAGATATAAAATAAGCAAGCAGACATACAGCAAAACGCAAAATATTGTTTAGCCAAAAGTAAAAGTTCGTCAACAAGAAAACAGGTGAGTTTTATTTTAAACTTTAATTAAAATTTTACCTAATTATTTTGTGTAACACCAACAACTTTTTAGATACATAGTTTTTTATAAATATATTTTTAATACTTTCTTTTTTCACATCAGATACATTAAATTCCTGGTAAAATTTAATGTAAATTAGTTTGGGCTTAAATTAGAAAAATAGTTTTTTCAACGGGACACAAAAACATTGTTATATTTTCAAACATAATTTTTATTGTATTGTTAGAGCAAGGATTATAGTAGGAGAAGAGATAAAATCAAAAAAAAAAAAAAAAAAATAAAATAAGAATTGTGCGCAGAAAGATTAAAAAAATTAAATTCAGCAACAATTGCTTGAATCAATGAGAACATTTTTAAATCTTACTTCCATTACTAAAACTATATTACCCATAATCAACATTGCTGAACTTAAAAGTTAGTTTTAATATTACTGAAATGAATTGTGATACAATTTTATTATTTAATTGAACTAGAACAAATTTGAATTCGAAATAATTTCTTAATCGGGCTGCAGTTCAACATTTTAAGTTCTTATGGAATGAAATTCTTTTTATTAATTAATGTGATTTACTAAAAAAGACAAAGAAAAGTTAAACGAAACTTTAGCTGGGGTAAATGTTGCATTTTTGTGTGCCACCACGCACTTCATCAGCATCCAAATCTATATACTTGGAGAGAGATTGATTGTTAACCGCAGGTATTTAACATGAAATGTTAATAAAATGTATTATGAGAAATAATTTAGTTGTACATACAATTCTTAATTTATCATCAATTCATTTAAATAATAAAATATATCACATTAACTAAAAGTGTATTAATCTAATGATTGAACGAAGCAATTTGAGCAAGTTGAACTGAGTTTAATTACAATAATTTCTGCGATAAAATTTTTAACAATAATAAAAAACTATTATCTTTATGCGAAATCTAAAATCTGAAAATGACCAAAAATCTAAACATAAATCATTAAACACATTCACTACACAAGCTACCAACTACAAAATACACATGTTTATGTGAGAATGATAATTTTAATGGCAATAAGACAACAGGCTACAGGTTGTTGTCCATGCTGAATTAGTCATTGTAGTCAATTTAAATTAATTTCTAGTTTTTATGGTTGAAAACAAAAAACAGTGTTGACAATATAGCAAAATATGTAAAACAATTATTACACGGAAATATATTTTAATGCAAAATAAAAATAAAGTTACAAAATTTTAATATTAATTAAAAAAGTAAATATATTTTTACATAGCGAAAAAATGACAATTTGCGGACAATTACAAAATTTAAAAAACACCCATAATATTGATTAAGAACCGATAAAATTGTAAGCAATAAAAAAAAAAATTCGCGAAGATTACAAAAATTTACACTGTATAAGACAAAAAGTTAAAGTTTTCCAACCCTGGAAACGTCTTTTTTAATTTTTAACTTTTTTCTTTTTTTTAATTTCAGATATTAATTTGTTTTGTACTGAAGTATAAACTAAGTTTATTTAATAAAAATAATTAATAAAAATTAGTTTTCGATAGTTACTTTAGTACGACAAAATAAAGTTTGAGCTTTCCAGCTCTGAAATCGTCTGCTCGATTTTGCTAATTTTCAATGCTAATCTTTTTCATACTATTTCTGGCATATCAGTTTAAGACCGAAGTCTTTAGCTTTTCTGGGAACTTCGGAAAACTGATTTTACCTACAGACAGACGGACAGAAGGACATGGCATATTCGCTTTCCCTATCCATAAGGATCGAGAATATATGTATATACTTTATGGCTCGCTTACTAATATTTTGGAAATTACAAACGGAATGACAAACCTGTACATACCCTTTTACCATTTTTTGGTAAAGGGTAAAAACTCAATTTAGTAACAGATATTTGAGACCATTGATATGCACGTATAACAAAATTTTGTGGACAAAGATTTTGCAATAGAAAATGTGTGAATTCAGCTTAAAATCTCACCACTTCTTCAAATCTAAGAACAAAAAAAAAAAAAAAAAAAAAGATTTATTTATACACAGAAAAATGTATTCACCAATTAATATTTTCAATTAAAAATTTAATTCATTTAATTAAATTTTTAATTGTATTAATTAATTTGAGTGGAAAAATTAATTGATATTATCAAATTGTTTATAGGTGGAAATTTAATTAATTTTTTAATTGATATCACAAATATTTTAATTATTATTACAAAGTCATTTATAATCCTTTTTTGTGTGTCTGCATGCCTACAATTGAAATATATTTAATCAAAGTTTTCTCTCAATTAGCAACAGATTTCATACTAAAAATAATTTGACACATAAAAAATAGCTCAACGTCTGGTAAATCAAAAAATAATTGTTTTTTAGCTGCACACACACACACATTCACATGTGTACTATAGTGTGAATTCATCCAAATGATATTCTTTCAAATTAAAACAGCAGACTAACGAATATTTTTAATGTTTTTCATTTTATATATATATTTTTTTTTTGAAATATATTTTTCTCTCTCAAAACCCATATGCTTATTTATTTGTTGTCTAATGCCTGCCTACAAATCAAAGGCAAAAAGAAGCATAAAAGAAAAATTTTTGTTTGTAAATATAAAGAAAAAATAATAATTAAAGTCAAAAAAAAAAAATAATAATCTATATTTTCCTTTCCATTTCCTCTATATTTATCTACACACACTTGCTCAAACGAAATCTGTTAATATTTCTAATATTTGGGCCTTTATGTTTTAGACTTTTGAAAGTTTTGTGTTTGTAGAGAGAATGTTGCTTGGAGAATTTGTTTGATATATTTTTTTTCATTCGTTTGTGTTTTGTATTCATTCCCTTTTGGTTATAAACATTTAGTTGCCACAAGTGTTTGCCATTTGCCAGCGCTTTCGTATATTGCAGTTTGTCTTTATATAGTGTTAATGTGTTGTTTACTGGGTTGGTTGAATCGTTTGGCTGTTTGTTGATTTGTTACAGTAATTTTTTGTTACTTGATGCTTGTAAAATATTAAAATGTCAATTTTTTTTTTGTCACATTTATGTTCTTTTTTCTTTCTTTTCTTGCTGTTGTTGTTGTTGTTCATTTATTGCTTTTTCTTTGCTATGATTTTTTGTTTTATTCATTTGTAATTGTTTATTTTAAGGATTGAGTTTGTAGGGAAGATATGTGTGAATATGTGTTTGGCAAATAGAATTGATAGAAAAGACTCTTACTTACTGAAAGACGCATTGCAGTATATTTCCTTTTGGATCTTAAAGCAATTAGTTTCTTAAGAAAATGTTCCCAAAGTAAAACTGAAATTATGTCAATGAATTAAGGCTAGGAAGGAGTGAATTAAGAATTCTAGTTATATTAATGCTTATTGTCCAAATCCATATGGAAGTCCCCATCTCCATCCTTGCGCTCAAAAATTGCTGTCTTTAACGCGAATGTAAAATCTACTATTTTGTATGATTATCAAACGTGGAATGCTGCCACTCGGAACCTGCAAAAAAAAATGCATCTATTCGTGAACCGATGTCTTTACAAGATCCTGCGTATGTTCTGGCCGAGAACTATGTCTAATCCAAAGCTTTGGCCATCAAATCATATCAATTGAGATAAAGAGACGGAAATGGCGTTGGTTAACCACATCCTTGGAAGGAACACTATCAACACTACTAGAACCACCGTAGATTGCAACCATCAAGGGAACAAAAAAGGGGACGCACTGTGGGGTAAGAGCCTTCACAAGTGGCGATTAATTCAAAAGCTGAACTTTAACTTTCACAACCGTATTTGGTACCAGATGAAAGTAGATAAAATTCTACATCACCAACTGCAAAAATAAAAGTTTTTGGTAGTTTACTTTATTCGCAGTGTTTTTTCAAAGTTCAATAGTTTTAGTTATTTTTGCGCGCATTGATTAAAAGAGAAAATTTTGATATTTCAAGTGATTATAGTTTTTCTTAAGACTTCTATAAGTAAAAGTTTTCTAATGGAACCGTCAACTTCACGTATATAAGCATTTAAAAAATTATTTTTGGTTTAGATAAATATTTTAGAAATATTAAAAAAAAATTAAATTGCTCTAAAATTTGGTATTTTTGATATATATATTGAGTTTCAACAACTTTGCGGATGAATGCAGGGAAAAATGCTTTTATGTTCTTAAAATATAAGATTTTAGCTCCGAATAAATCCGAATACCTATTTGCGCATTTGTGCGATTTTTGAGTTATGAAGGTTTTTGTGAAAGAATTCCAGTTGCTAAAACTCAATGTGAAAAATACATATTAAATATTTATTTTTTTTATTTAACCAAAAATATATATATATATATATATATATATATTTTAAAGGCACATAAAGTATGCTGCTCTAATAGTCAAATAAGACAATTTTCTCCAAAATACAAAAAAGCCCATTAAAGGTTAAAATTTTTTTTCCAAATTTTTTTTTAAATTCTGTTTTTTTTTATGTATTTATTAATATTCATCAATAAAAAATAACAACACTTTAAAATTACGACTTCTGTGAATTAATCGCCACTTTCTTCCACCATTCATCCTACTGTGAGACGTGCATCTCTAAATGGCAAAATTTGGGGAGCAGTGTAGTAATTGGCTTAGAATAGGGTTATGTTCAGAGATTGTATTGAGGCCCTATGATCCTTGTAGGAACGATGCTAATCTATATATGTATATATATAATTTCAATCTGTTTAATATAAAATATGGTTGTGATCAAAAATAACAGACAATTTGAAATTTCAAAAAGGTATTTTAGTATAAATTTTGGCAGGACATCGAGTTTTTTCTTACACAGTCTTTCTACACAACAAGCAAATGTATTACATTCCGGTTAAAACTCTTAGCAAAGCAATACGAACGGAAACGAACTTAGAAAAATTTTACATTACATGAATTTAATATTTTTCAGCAATGATTTTCATTTATATGTGTTTAATGTTAATTTAATGTGATTTGCAGTAATTTTCTAAGAAACTTTTTCCTCTTGAAATAATCTTAATTCAAGTTGACTTAACATTCCCGTACAATTAAAATCAAAATGAAGATTCATTTAGAATCAAAGTTATTTCACTTTGAAATAACGTGAATTCGATAATGAAATAACATGATGCACCATGTTGAATCAAAATTATTTCAAGCTAAAATAACATTAATTTAATTTAATAGCATTATTATTATTTTATATAACTAATTTTAACCTAGATAGTGAAAAGACGATAGAGAGTCTAAAAGGCCAAAACTGCGGAACTTGGTTAGCATAAAAAAGGGAAATACAGAGTTAATAAGTCACCTGGCTTTCATGGGTATTATTCATGATGCGACATGTAGAGCGTGTCAAAGGGATGATGATCAAACTCTCGAATACTAGTTCTGTCACTGTTGAGCATTCATTAAAATTAAGATACAAATATTCCATCTGGAAAATATACCAGATATGAAACATCTTAGAGGTTCAGACTAGAAACACATGAGAAAGTATATTTAGGAGACTGGACTCCCAGTTTGATTAAGTTAAATAGGTATTTAGGATTGTTTTTGGGTATCTACCCAATATTTTTCATCAGTCCTTAGTCCGAAATGGATTTCGTAAATAATTACTGCCACTCTATCAACCTAACCTAACCTGACCTATTGTGCGTATTGGCATCATCATCAAAATGTTTTTCAGCTCTGTGTATGGTTGGCTTACCTGGGCAATATTTGAACTCAAACTCATCTCGTGATAGCTGGCGCCGTTGTCGCTGAAGCCACAACAACTTTACTCTTTAGATACACACTAAATATATATCATTATGAATTCAATTTAAAATCAACATGATTTCATTGGTCATTTAACATAAAATTTATTTCAAATTCAAATTGTAGTTAAAAGAAAAACAAAATACAAGCAACGAAGCTAATTTGTCTTGTCTGTAGAAACACCCAGAAACTCTGGCGGAAATTGAACCTGCGATCCTCCGACTACTAGTTCACTATCTACTAGCCAGCAACAGGAAGTTTTCTCTGGTAATGCGAAGTTTGTCCAACATCAATACAAACAACAACAAAACAACAGCACCTCACACAACCTCACAGCACATTATTGCATTTCAATTATGAACAAAAAAAATAAACACTAACACACTTAAGACACTTAAAATATTATTTCTAATAAATTGCATATGATTTAAAATCAAAATTTTTGCATGTTGATTTAACATTGGTATTTTTTCCCTGTACTTAACTGATTTCTCAATTCATGATTCAAGTTGTTTAAATAAAAATAGCATTTGGGAGCATCTCTTGGTATGTCGCTTTGTCGATATAAATCATTGCAATTTAAGTTTAAGTTACAGCCATGAAACAAATATCGGCCTTAAATAATGTCCTGGAAGTTTCTGCTAACAATGCCATTAGATTAAACACATGACTTAATCATGAGTCCAAAGTAATTAAAGCTATTGCTTGCAACTAATTAATTGTAGCAAGCTATACTTGATTTTATAGAATTCTTGGAGTCCCAAAAAAGAATGTAGAGATCTAAATAAATTTTTCGTATAAACAAACTTTAAGGAAATCAGTGAGAGATAAAAAGGAGTAAATGAGCAGTGATGATAGTAAAACTCTTAATGCATTTACTGGCTTATTTATAGGAATGCTTTAAAAAAAAACTATAACAGAACTAGGCACAGTAGGAACATTTTGAAGTCACTTTTTTTGGCCTATTGCCAAAACACAGTACACTTGAAATAAAATATTTATAGCAAACATTACATTGTCTTATATATGTACGAATAAATGTTGGTGTGAGTATAGAACATCCCACTTGACCGGATATTCGAGACAAACGAATGCTAACTAAAGCGAACAAATTTTGTTTGATATTTGTGCGCAAATCTAAAAAAATTCGAGTGTTCGCTAAAGCGAATTTTCTCGATAGTTTCTCGAAGGTATGACAATAGCCTAGTGGATATATGCTAGTCTTTTAGTACAGAGGTACAAAGCCATGAATTTACCGCAGGTTAAAGAATTAAAAAAAACACATACTTACATATCGCTCATATAACTCAAAAAATGCAATTTTGAGATTTTGAGTTATGATGCAGAACTAATTTTGATATCATTCTTCATATTGTATAAAAATTCCTTGAAAGCAAAATAAAAATTGCTTTTCCCATTGAGTTGTGTGTAAATTTAAAACTTCAAACGCGGTTTCTGGATAACATATTTTTTTATTTATGATGTTCTTTGAGTAAATGAGCGATATGTGCAATAATGGAACATAAGGAAGGTATCGCGTTCAAAAAAATTATTTTATTTTTTTTAAATAAATAAATTAAAAAATTAAATTATTTTTTGAAATAAGTTCGATATTTTCTCATTTTTCATATTGCTAGCGAACCTACGAAATTGATGGCCTATTTCCCAACTGCGAAAGAAAACTTTCGACTTACAATTTATATTGAAAACAAAAATAAAATATGAAAATTTGTTCTTGTTTCAAAGTCGAAAGTTTTCTTTCGCAGTTGGGAAATAGGCCATGAATGTTTTTTAAAACATTAAATTTGGATTAATTTTTGAGTGTCATTCTCGATAAATTTACATTATAGGGATCAAAATTGATATCATTAACGAAAGTCTTGGTCAACTGGGATGCCTACCAATGTTTATATGACGATACATATATGTATGTACATATGTGTATTTGTGTGTCTGTGTGTTTTGCAGGCACATATTGTTGATGCTTTTAACTGGCATTTAGGAAGTAGACTTTCATCTCTCAACGTTTCGCTACACAAACATCGTCACTACTGCTGCTGCTGCTGGCTGGCTACTCTAACTACTGTGACTATAACTTGGAATCACTTTCTGATTTGTTATAGGGATGACCATTTTTTCCCCTTTCTCTCCAGCTGTAATCAAAATAATACACTACTCTGCTTCTCTGCTATTTTTTGGTCTTACTGCAGTTATTCGGTGCCTCAAGTGGCGAACGAAGTTCGTTTCATATCCATGAAAGGCTGCTGTTATCGATTGAATATTTTACTACAGGGTGGGCCAAAAGAAACCAAGGGGTGTAAAAGTTTAATAACTTTTTTGTTTATTAACTTTTTTTATTTTTTCTTTCAGATTATATAATACACAAAATGGAAATTTTTTTACACTAAGTATGAAAAATGATGTCTCTTAAATGACCACCGTTTTCAGCTTCGCACTGATGGGCTCTTTTTAGAGCATTTTCCATAACATCTTTCAAAACTTGTGGCTGTAGCGTTCGAATTTCTGCAACAATGTTTGCCTTGAGTTCAAGGATTGTCTCTGGCTTGTTCACATACACTCGCTCCTTCAAAAAACCCCAAAGAAAATAGTCGGGTGCTGTCAAATCTGGCGATCACGCTGGCCAAATAATTTCCGAATTTCGAGAAATTATTCGCTCTCCAAAAATTTGACTTAAAAGTGCCATTGTGTCTCGGGCAGTATGGGCAGTGGCTCCGTCCTGCTGAAACCACATACCAGGTCTGTTTTCAAGAGCAGGACGTAAAAAATTTTCTATCATAAACCGATACCGCTCTCCATTTACGGTTACAGCACTTCCATCTTCATTCTCGAAGAAGTAGGGCCCAATGACATTTTCAGATGTGATCCCACACCATACTGTACACCTGATGGGGTGCAATTGGCGTTGATGAATGGCTCTTGAGAACCGCAGAACCTACAGTTCTGCTTATTAACAAAGCCATTCAAATGAAAATGAGCTTCATCACTCATAATCAAATTTTCAATAAAGTTGATTTCATTTCTGACCAACTCTTGAAATTTAACTGCAAAATTTAGACGTTGCCGATGATCTGCGGGTTTTAATTCTTGGACCAATTGCACCTTATATGGGTATAACTGTAAATCTTTTTTTAAAATGCGCCGTAGTGACTTACGAGACATTTCTAGCTGAGCAGAACGCCTTCTGCCAGATGTTTCTGGTGCTTCGTTAACACTTTGCTGTACTCGTTCAATATTTTCCGCAGTGCGACTTAAACGTGGTCTACCGGTTCGAGGCAAATCTCTTACGCTGCCATGTTGGTGATGACGATTAACTAAGCAACGAATCATCGCTTCAGAGGGCGAAATTCTGACGTTAAAATGTCGACGATATGCTCTTTGCGTTAAAATAATTGATCTCTGGTTTAAATAATAAAATTCTATTGTTCTGGTTCTCTGTTCAGTTGTCAACCTCTCCATTATAAATTCTCCAAGTGTTGTCTATATAATCTGAAAGAAAAAATAAAAAAAAATTAATAAACAAAAAAGTTATTAAACTTTTACACCCCTTGGTTTCTTTTGGCCCATCCTGTAGATATTTTGTTTGACTTATGCTCATATAAAAATTAATCTTGTAATGCTTTCGATATTGACAGTTAAAATTTGCAAAGTTAAATGTTTAATTTTGTCATCATTTTAATTTAAAGATGAAGGTTTTTTTTTTGTGTAAAATAAAGCACACGAGCATAAAATAATTTTAAAAAGAATTATCGGCGCCAATTAAGAATGTAATTGTGTTACTCATACAGGGAATTATGTAAAAAAAAAATAATGGTTGATATAATTGAACAAGACAAAATCTTCGAAGTCATCGAGTGCAAACCGTTTGTCGTGTGAAATTTTTTAAAGTAATTCATGGATTTCTGTATATATTAGTTAAAACTTAGTTAGGGCCTGTGCCACGATGTCGACAACGTTCGTCTCTCGCACAGTTACATTTGAAACAATAACAACATTTTTTAATTTGTTTTTGTTTTGAAGGTAAGTGTGCGACAGACAAGTCGAACTTTGTTGATATCGTGAGACAGTCGCTTAATTTTTCCGAAGCACTTGCAATATATATAGATATATGTATTTGTCATCATGAGGATTTAAGTTTTGCACCCATAGAATTTTATAATGATAAACTTTTAGACCTTTATGTAAAATATAGTGTAATGTAACGATCTAAGGGAATTTAAATTGTTTAAGGTTTTCGTAACTTTTCTTTGGTTCTTGATAATCTCGGTTACTCTGGTCTTATTTTTTTTAATGTTGTGCCGGTCACTTGAAATTTGTTGTTTAGAGTACAGTTCACTTGGGTCCAATACAACGATCCCCTTGTGCTACCTGTGAGTTGAAAAGAAGATAGTGAGAGAAAGTGATAGAGAAGGGATAGTGATAGAGAAGATATGTGTTGAAGGAAGAGATAGAGGGAAGCTTCATTGTTTTTCAACTCTGCCTTTTTGCACGTTTTTTATAAAAATGCAGTGTTACTGCGCCTCTAGTGTCAATCAGTTGCATTAAATTTTTGAAGCTGTGCTTAGTAGCCATTTTATTGGCTATTTTACTTCGTCTATGATTCTGCTACACAATACTGTTGAAAGAGAGCACTCTAATGTTAAATTAGGATTAGTATTTGCTAAAACCGGTATAGTTCAGTGACCAGTGTCTATGCCTTCATTAGTTGAACTTTTCCTGCAACAACTGATACAAAGGAACACTAATGCACATCAGAAAAATGCGTGGTTTTGTTATTTTTATAGGCTGTCGGAGACCAAGTTCGAACCCAGGAACTTTGGTTTTGTGGTCTAAGTGCTAACTACTTCTAATATATGAGAATCTTCTTGAATACTCAATGCGCATTCTGAGTGCCATTCTCACTCGTTGAATTCACGCAGAAACTCAAATAAATGAGACGCCCGATATAGTTCGTATATAAACACATAAAAAAATACCGATGTAAATTCAACATGCAAAAATTTGGATTATAATTGATTTTAAATTTACACTACATAATATGTTGTTTAAGTGTGTTGGTGGGTATTTGTTTTGTTCATACCTTTATTACGCTGTTGTGCTTGAATATGAGACTTGTTCTTGTAGTGTTCTTGTTAATTTTGAAGTTCGTAAATACCGGCAAACTTCGCTTTCTGATACTACCTAGTAGGCATTGAACTTGTCTAGAAGTCGGAGGATTGCAGGTTGGAATGCTAGAAATAAGCCAAAATAGCTTCGCAGTTTGTGGTTTTTTACTTTAACTTTTCAAATATATTTTATGTATAAATTAACTGCCTTGTTTTTAAAATGTAATTCTGTTTTATAAGTGCTTTATAAAACAAGTTTTATAATGGAAATCTTTTTTACAAACCTTTTATTGCTTAAAATATATATATTTTATGAATAAGAATTTATTGTATATATAAGGAATATTTAAAGTTGTTGTAGCTTCAGCAGTAAGTGCGTTGACCAACACCACTCGATAACTCCCAAGTTCGAATATTGGGCGGGGACACCAACATATAAGTATTTTCCTAATGCCTGTGCAAAAACACACAATAATTCGAGTTAAATATTTAATAAAATACAATGACTATATTAAATTAAATTCATGTTGTTTAAATTTGAAATAACTTTGATTCAACATACTTGAAATGACTTTCATTCAACATCATTCGTCGTTTTGATGTTAAACCAAATGGGAATGTTAAAACAACATGAACTAAATTTATTTCAAAAGGAAGACATTTTCTTTGAAGATAGCTATATATCATTTTGAATTAAAATGAAACATATATGAAGTAAAATCATTGCAGAAAACGGTTAAATTAACATTGTGTATAAAGATTTTTCTGTGTGTATGATAGTAATTGTCAATAACATTTTGAGACATATTTTATAAAAATATGTGACGCGCAAAATAGAAAGGGACCTAAGGGTAAAAACCTGTTTTGTTCAGGAGAGCCATTTTAAAGATTTAAATACCATCACTGAATAAAACGCGCATATCTCTGGGAGGGATCACTTTTGGGGCATGGGATCGGTCTCATTCGATGTGAAAATTGATTTTTTTACCCTTAGGTCCCTTTCTCTATGCGCTGTCACATATAATTTTTTTTTAAATTTTTGCAAGAATTTTATTATTGAAGTCTACTGATGACTTTTCTGAGTGCAATCGAAATGTTTGTGAAACAAAAAAAAAATATATAAAAATAATTTTGATTTTCAAATATTGTGGATTTAAAATGAAATAAATGAAGCCATCAGCTTACCGGTGGTGTAACTAGTAAGCCAACCTTTTGAAATTTCAAAATAAGAACAGAACATAATATAGCAAAGTAATTGAGCAATTAAATAATTAATAGTTTGGGGCTACACCTTATTTTGCGCTGATAGCCTTAATATGTTTTGGCATTTTTTTTAATGTTAAAAAATTTTCTTTAAGTATTTCAATCTTTAAAAATATTCCTTCATTCACTTGAGAATAATGTGAGTGAAGAGACCAACATTTATTTCGTTGTCGTTTTATTTGTTGTTTATTATTTATTGCCAACTAATAGTTAAAAGTGCCCATGTTTGCTCGGCCAGACGGACAAATTTAGGCACATATATGTATACAGACATACATACATACATATATACATATGTTTATACAAAATATTTCAAATCGTTTGGTTATTTGACTTTGCTTACTGCTGTTGTTGTAGTGAGTGTTGCCAGGAGCTGGTGCTAAAGGTGTCTAAGTCGACTTTTATTGAAATATTTTAATTTCATATTTAAATGAAATCTTTCTACACTTTTAATACCCTGAAAACAATTGTTTTGTCGTAAGATTGATGAAATCAATTGTAAAAACATGCATTTTGAAACATTTAATAACTTACAATTTTAACAATAAAGGTCGAACAACTAAATATTTATATTGTTTAATATGCCTTCTACTTCACATAATTTTCGAAAGTTATAAGGTGTAGCTTCCACCTTAGAAAAAAGGGGAGGGGGGGGAGGGAAGATTTGGTCCAAAGACCGGTGTTACAGAGCCAAAGTGGCTGGAAAATTCTAAAATCGAAGTAAATAATGTTGGTGCTAAAAATTTCAAAATTTTAAATTTTGTTCTTAAAAATGTATATACATACCAGCTGAGCCCGGCAAGCGTTGTCTTTCCCTCAACAATTTTTTTTTCTAACTCCAAATTACTCCACCATGTAATCACTTGATTGGTTTAAAATAAACCGAAAACCTACCCCGGTATTGACTCGAATATGTGGTGAAAATCTCAGCTCCACAGCTCTTATAGTTCCAGAGAGCATGCGTTAAGAACAAATACACACTACAATTATATACATATACATATATATTATATCGATGTGTATAGCTTAAAAATTTGGGACTTACAACATATCGTGTATTTTTTTTGCACGTGGTTGGTGTCTTGACTAACTTGTATAGCATTTTGAAGGGTAAACATATGTTATTTGTTTTCACTTAGTCAGTGAACGAAGTAGTGTAAGGAGTTGCTGCCAAAGCCAAATATCCATGATGCAAAGATAGAGCTCCGGTTGGTGATATCAGCTGTTGCAATTTATATAGATTATAACAGGGTACCAGTACCAAAGTCAATTGTTAGGTTAGAGCAAGCATAAAAACCAAAAACCTCTTAGAGTATGCGACCAGACACGAAGTCGAAATATATTAAAAAAAATTTAAAACAATGAACAAAAGACAAGGCTAAAACCTACAACTCATTCACTAAAATACAAAAGGGGACTAAATTTTGCATTAAAAATATTAAACTGGCAATACTGCTTGCTGTTGCCACATTTT
Organism: Tachina grossa; assembly: GCA_949987645.1. Lineage (NCBI taxonomy): Eukaryota > Metazoa > Arthropoda > Insecta > Diptera > Tachinidae > Tachina > Tachina grossa. The sequence goes on along the minus strand of OX465274.1, from coordinate 168,830,950 downwards.
CTTAAATCCTTGCCAGCATCAAGCGAAAAATGTCCTTGTATAGTCAATATTCTCGCAAGAAATAAGAAATTCTAAAAAAAAACAGAAAGAGAGAGAAAGAAAAAGATAGCAGATTTTTTTTAAAGGGCACAACACAATTAAATGACAATAATATAAAAATAAAATCATGTGCTTGCATCCAAAAAAAACACAACCTAACACTGCGATATTTATTTACTATAAACTCAAAAACACCAACACATATTCACACTGTTAATGTGCAAGTGTTAGTTAGATTGTATATACCCTGCAGAAAGTGCGAATAGAGAAATTGTAGTGATTTACTAGTAGCATTGTCAGCAGTATTACTGACCAGTTGTATTCCAGCCAATGTAATCATCTATTGACATTTAACATTAGCTTGTCATTGAAAATCCACCACTGGACTGTAGCACTACTGACTAAGTAGTTCCTTGGAGACCAAATGGAGACATTGGAACCAAAGATTCACTACTAATTTTTAGGGGCTCTAGTCTACAATATCGATATTTTCTAGCTAGTTGTCAATAGTAAAATTATAGTGATTTTCTAGTGACAATGTCAATAGTGCTATTGACTAGGTGTACCCCAGCCAATGTAAACGCCTATTGACATGTAACATACGGTTGTCATTCAAATTCTATCAGTATACTTTAGCACTATTGAGAAGGTAGTTCTTTTACCTCCACATGCAGATATTTGAACCAAAATTCCACTAGTAGCTTTTAGTGACCCTCGTCTCCATATATTTATTTAATATTATTACAAAGCATTATAAAAAACAAAAACAAACTATTGACGCGTTCACTGACAATATCACATGAAATACACTAGAACTGTTTTACGTAGTACAATTGTCGCTGGAGAAAGAGCATTCACATAGAGACATATGGTTTTAGGCTGACTAGAGGGTAGTTATGCTTCCTTTTACTTCCACATTTACAACAAGCGCCAGTAACAAGTTCAATCTTTAAAATTTGGCAGCTTTCCCACTTAGAAAATTTCGCTATGTACGAGAAAAAGAAATCTGTCAATTGTAAACTTAGTTTTTTTTTTTTTTTTTTTTTTTTTTTTTTTTTTAATAAAACTACAAGTAAATAGGCTTTGTTGGTAAAGACCGACCATGTAGCACACTGTATAGCATTTTGGTTTTCGTTGGCAACGATATTTTCATGACCGGCGATGCACACTGGGGTGAATGATAGAGAAAGTGGCTATTAATTCACAGAAGTCGTAATTTTAAAGTGTTGTTATTTTTTATTGATGAATATTAATAAATACATAAAAAACCAGCATTGAAAAAAAATGTTAACCTTTTATGGGCTTTTTTGTATTTTGCAGAAAATAGTCTTATTTGAATTTTTTTTTGTTGTAACTTTGGAATGAAAAAAGATAAATTAGTAAATAAAATTGTAAATTAGAGCAGCATACTTTATGTGTCTTTAAAAAAAATATTTTTTTTGTTTAAATAAAGAAAAAATAAATATTTAATATGTATTTTTCACATTGATTTTTAGCAACTGGAACTCTCTCACAAAAACTCAAAAATCGCACAAATGCGCAAATAGGTATCTGGGATTTATTAGCTAAAATCTTATATTTTGAGAGCATAAAAGTATTTTTGCCTGCACTTATTCGCAAAGTTGTTGAAACTCAATGTATATATCAATAACAAAAATTAAAAATTTTAAAAACCCCCGACTTTTTTCAGAAAAGATGTTATATCTTCTAAGCGGCTAAACCGATTTTCTTCAAACATAACTAACAACCCTCTCGATCAAGTCATAGTTCAAACAAAAGAAAACTAAATGAAAATCGGCCCAGCGGTTTGGCCTGTACGTGGACACGGACCGACACACAGATACACAGACATACAGACACACACTACAAACTTATAACACTCATTTTTTTTAGAGCAATTTAATTTTTTTTTAAATATTTCTATTTATCTAAACAAAAAATTATTTTTTGAATGCTCATATACCTGAAGATGACGTTATCATTATGAAACTTTTATTTATAGAAGTCTTAATAAAAACTGTAATCACTTGAAATATCAAAATTTTCTCTTTTTTTCAATACGCGCAAAAATTATTGAACTTTGAACACACACTGCAAATAAAGTAAACTACCAAGAACTTTTACTTTTGCTGTTGGTGATGTAGAATTTTATCTACTTTCATATGGTACCAAATACGGTTGTGAAAGTTAAAGTTCATCTTTTGAATTAATTGCCACTAGTGAAGGCTTTCACCCCACAGTGCGATGCCATAAAAAGTATGAATTGCGTATTTCGTAATGACAAATATCGAAGAAACGGTTTCCTGCTGCAAATAATTGAATATAAGTACGTGTAAATATATTTGCTTTAAAGGATTATCAAGATCAGCAATTATTGTAAAAGTTAATTCAAAGTTTGTACTGAAAGTTCTTTGAAGCTTCATTTTACAATTTATGCCTCCAGACTAAAACGCGTTTTATCCAAGCTATTGAATTTTAAGTTGACAATACTGCATTATGCTTAAGCGATTATTTCAAAGGATGATTACTATATACCATATGCCAATATACAAAAAGACAAGAAATTTTTACGCATCCAAGTCATTTTTTAAGATTCCGTAAACCGTAGGTACAAAAGAGAACTACTGTTTTCACCTCGATTTTTGTCTGTTCATCAGAGGCTGTTTTCTTGAGGACCGTAAGAGCTAATGAACTTTTCACAGAACATGTAAAACTTTGGTAGCCGCAACAGCAAATATGCGGGAGTAAAAAATTGATGGATGTTCTAGAGCAAGCCACGAAAAATAAATGAAATTTATAGCCTGAGTATGACTTCTCTTAAATTAGTTGATAAATAAGGCAAATTTAGCTTATTACTTGTGAGCTAACGAAAATCGGTTTATTGTGCCGATAGCCTTTAGATAAATAATGTTGATGGACATTCTCCCTTTGAACGAATATTTGTGCTATTCGATCAAAATACTTTTGGCCTTCCCAAAGATCAGGTTTGTCTTTGGGTTGAACTACATAAATTTGTCTAAAGAATAAAATAAGTCTTAGCATTTGATGAAGTATATAGATATGTATTTCTTAGGGGCGTGGCAAGAACTAAATTTTAAATTTAATAAATTTTCTTTTGTCGCTCAAGTGAGGAAGTGACCTGTTCTACTTTTTTTTGTTCACACCAAATAAATAAAATATGCATACATATGCACATACATACTTACAAATGTTTATATGTATGTAGTGCACGTACTTATAGGCAAATCTCTGTATTACGAATATCTTTAAAAGGCAAATCCGATACAACAAAAGTCTAATTAATTTAAATTATCGACCTTATATAGCAAATACTAAATTAATTTCTTACGGGATATAAAGAATGATAAAAAGAAAAACATTGCAAAATTAAAAAACAGAAACTTGCTGGCAAACATATTTTCTACATTTAATAACTTATATAGCGAATGTTTTAATTAATGTAGGCAAAACGAAAAGCGAAATAAAATTTACAGCACCAGAGTGTAAATGCAAAAAAAAAAGTGTCATACAGCTAGTTTGTTTATGATGGCTAATTTAAAAAGAAATTGCTGCCATTCTTTTTATTGCATTATATCATATCTAAAAAATTAACAAATCTTTGCAATGTAAAAAATTTATATAGTTCGTTCTAGCGGGATTTGCCTGTATATAAATACATACACATGCAAGCTATACTCGTATATTGAAACATATTTTCTTTTCTCATTTTCTTTAGCTTTTTCAATGCATTGACAACATTTCGATTTACAAACTTATAATTTAAAATGTCACATTTTCACATTTGAAGGCTTATTGATGACATTACACACTTGTGCAAGATTAAGGGTCGAATAAAGTCAATTTGATTTGTGGATTTAGAAACATGTCGTGTATTTTAGACTTCCGGTTGTTGAAAAAAAAAATAACAAAAATTCATTGTTTGGCTTAGAAGTTCTTTAATTGTTAAATGTTATCAGAAATTGTATACTAAGGACTTGATTATTAGCACAGTGACGTTCTTCATTTTGGCAGTTGAAACATCAAATGAAGCACATTTGTTTTTTTATTAGAGTTAGATATCTTATTGGCTTTGAGAAATTAGCAATAAAAATATCAGTGTGTATACAAATTTCAATAGCAATGATACGAACCATAGTCTTTTAGCAAATCTCATTATACAGTTAACTAAGTTTACGTAACTATAAGAAGATATCCTGCTTGTAATTACAATATTCTTCCTATCAAATGAGAAATCAAATATTATTTTCAGCAATTTTTAAAACTCTGTTTTTATAATAAGTTCTGATGACAGTACAGTGGTGTTCGGTCCCTACAGTTTAACTTTAATATTTGATACAAATTTGTACGCCTACAAACAAACTGCGGTTGTAGGGAATTTTAACTTATAACAAAATTGATTTTAAGCCATTTAAACTAAATGACAAAAAATTTAAAATATTTATCAACAGCTCTTTATGTATCTCAAAAATTAAAAAAAGAATTAAAGCAGTTAGCACGTTGACTACAAGACCGGAAGTCATGAGTTCGAGCCCGGTCTCCGACAGTCATTAAATAATAACACCACGCATTTTTCTATTGTACATTAGTGTCTCTCTGTATCAGTTGTTGTAGGAAAGTTCAAGTGATGAAGGCATAGACACTGGTCACTGAACTACACCTGCTTTAGCAGATACACTCCCTCTTTAGTCAGTATTGTATAGCAAAACCATTGGCGAAGTAAAAAAAAACAAAAAAAAAAATATGGCACAGCTAAGAAAATTTAACACGCCTCATTGACACCAGAGGCGCTGCAACACTGCAGTATTAAAAACGCGCAAAAAAAGAAAAGAAAGCAGACCTGTAAAAGAATAAAGCTTTCCTCTGTCTCCTCCTTTGACACCCAACTTTTCTGAACTTGGTAAGATCTAGTAATAAAAGTAGGTATTCATTGCCTGACTGTTACTCCTCTTTTAATTTTATGAAGACAGGTTTTAAAATAATTTGTACGAGGGCTACCATTTATATCTTGGAAATAGCAAATAATAACTTAACAATTTTTAAATGAAAATGGCTTTATTGTTTTTCGAAATACTCTCCTTGATAATCTATATATTTTTAAATTTCTTCAAACCATTTGTCATGACAGTTTTTCCAGTCCTCTTCAGATACCTTCAAAAGACGTTTTTGAACGCTTCAACTGCTTCCTCGGCGCTAGTAAATCGTTGACCACGCAAATTACCTTTGATATTCGAGAACAATCATTGGGTGCCAAGTCAGGACTGTATGGAGGATGAGTCATCAATAAGATGTTTTGAATGCTCAAAAATTTATTAGTTTGACTAGATTTGTGAAAGCTCGCATTGTCATAATGAAGAATGATTCGCTTCGAGGGTTAGTTTTACGAATTTCTGCGAAGTTCCCTGTCAAACAAATGATCGTGTACCACTTAAAATTGACAGTTCTACGTTGCTAAAGTAGAAGAGTGGCCACATGACCCATTCGGCTAAAGAAACAGCAGACCATTTGCTGTGCTGTGCTTCTTCCACGAAAAAATGTTATTGTATTTAGCTTGTCTTGGAATACCCACCAGAGAACGACAAAATCTGATTGAAAAAATATTCATACGTAATCAATATCCTAAAAGCATGCCTTTGTGTTCATACAATCAAACTGGTTCCAACATACAAAATCGTTGCTGCTTTTTAATCATTCCAAACATACGGTTGTTGTTGGCTCTACGACTTTAAACATGTGCCGCATCATACCAATCAATTCGGGTGTTTGCTCCTTTTTCCCATTCATGATTATTTTGATGAAAAATAAAATAAGTAGGCAAAAGCGTTCGTTCTGATTATCAACAAATATTTGTATGATGAATAAAATCAAAAAAGCAAAAATGAGCGCGTATGAGCGCGTATGCATCAAGTGATGATGATTTTTTAGAAACAAGGGAATATTATGTACTTATGTATCTAGCAATTTATATACCGATGGTATCAAGTAGAAAAGCCATATTTCGTATTTTTTACGAAATTAAATTTTTCAGTGATTCCAACACATTTCACACAAATACACCTCGTCATAAAAATTTAATGCAATAGTGTAAAAAATAACGCTTTTACAAGCAATTGGACAAAAAAAGTTACATTGTGAATATTACAGTTTCTATTATACCTTCTCCTGCAAAGTTGCAATTACTTGTTATGGCCTTTCTACTTACATATTTACATATATATATACAGGAAAATCCCGGTATAATGAACGATATAATGTCAGGCCCATTCGTTATACCGAAAAATTCGTTATATCGCAAAGTTTTTTCAAGTGTTATTTTAATTATAATTATTGTATTTGTTTTCAAATAATCTACCAAATACAAAGTAAAGGCATCACATTTATTTGCATTTTCATTGCGGCTGTCGATTTTGTTTAATATTTTTTGCCGTTCATTATATAAACCACATATGTACCTATTTATCAAAACATTGACTATATAAGGTAGAACTAAATGTTAGAGATATGTTCCTAGCAAGTTTTTGCGTTTTATTTTGCGATCTTTTCTTTATCATTCGTTATATCCAGTATAAAATTAGGATGATATTCGTAATATAAGGTAGTTGATGTAAAAAATTTGGACGTTCGTTATATCGGATTTTCGTTAAAGCGAGATTCGTTATACCGAGATTTGCCTGTATATATATTTATTTGTGATATGCTCCATATTGCACTTCTTCCTTTTCGGCTCGGTGATAAAGTATAAACACTTTTAGAAATTTGGTCTAGCACAACATCCTGGTCGTTTCCATTTTTTTTTTTCAAAGTGTTTGCTTACTGATTTGTATTAAAGCAATAATATTTTTCATAACTCCTCTGTTTTGATTTTATTCAACATGAAAACCTGATTATATAAAAATTTTAATAAAACATGTATGAAATTACTTGCAACTAACCAAACGATACGTTCGTAAGTATGATTCTGATTTTATTCAACATTAAGTTTTGTTGCATGATTAAATGTGAACAAAAGTTTAATGTATGATGAATGATGTGAATAAAACATGTTCGATCACTGGACTCATATTTACTTAAATGAAGCGTTCACCATTACGATGATGATTATACTCAATGTTGATTTATTTTTTTTTTCTACATTTTATTTTATTTATTTATTTATTACCAATAACCTAGCCAATGCAGGCCATAAACCGTTACAAATTTCTACTATAATATTATTTTGCATGATTAAAAGTGAATAACAAATTTATAGAATGCTTAAATCAGGAAATACGTGATTTTTGTCGTTCTCTGATACCCACACGGTCTATTGCTGTTTTGTTTCCGGCTAATAAGCACTTGTTGCAATTTTATACACGTCTTTTGAAGTATCACATTTGAACTTTTTAATAATTTCCTTATACCACTTGACGCGAGCCTTTTTTTTGAGCGATTGATAAATTATGGGGTATCCAACGAGAAATTATTTTTTTTTACTGAGTTTTCATGCAAAATCGAATGTATTGAAGTAGAACTAATGTCCAAGGATGCTTTTATCTCACAATGTGTTACATGATGATCTGGCATTATCAGTTTTGTGGCACAACAACAGATTTTGGACGATCTTCACGGAAGTCATCGGAGACGGAATTACGACCACGACTTAGTTCACTCTACCAGCGATATATTGTGGTTTTTGATGGTGCTTTGTCGCCATACAAAGAAGTGAGTTCATCAACACATTCTTGTTGAGATGATCCCCATCGAAAGTTGCGAAAAATAGCCCAACAGAAACTTTCTCTTGAAATTTCAATTTTTTTTGTCAAATTGATTTTTTGAACTCACTGCAAGCAAAACCAATAGTACTTGTATATCAAAACTTTTTGAGTACCATTATGCTAAAAAATATCAAACTTTATAATGGTGTTGCCAGATTTTAATTATTGACATTTGCGTTGCCAGTTTCTGAAATATAAATAGTAGCCCTCGTATCCCTGCCAATACACAGAATCACTTAAGTTTAATAAATAATAAGATCAAATGGTTGCATTAAATTAAATTCATGTTGATTCAACTTGATTTTTCATTTTTATTTAATAGTATTTGCAATAATGTTAAATTTATCGTATAATAAGGTTATTCCGAAAGCAAACAGCTATGAAAATTACTATAAATCATGTTGAATTAATAAGAAACAAATGTGAAGCAAAATGATTGCTGAACAAGTTTAGATTAGCCTTGTTTTTGTAAATTTTTTCAAAATAATTTTATTTTAATTTTTTTTAAATGACACAATTTTAGATTTAGTTGAACTGTAGTGAATTTTAATCAGAAGTAATTTCTTTTTCGGGCTTAAGTTCAGTAATTTCAATTCTTATTGAATAAAATATTTTTATTAATTAATGTGAGTTTTTAAAAATGTCTCATTTAAATCATCATGGGAACGTGATGGAAGTATGTATGTTTACTGTGCAACACAGTTAATAATGCTGGAAAGTAAAATCAACTGTTGAAAGCAAGAACAATGTAACATAATAGACACTACTATAATACTTACATGTATGTACCGACGGTACATCGAATAAGTAAAAATAATTAATGTGATGATCGCAAAAAAACAGTAATATGACTTCGTGCTAACCTAAATGGAATGAAAAAATGGAAAAACAGAAAATGAATAGTGATACTTACAAATACATATATTTACCAAAGGTAAATGAATAATTGTATACACAACAATCATTTCTAATATTCCGTTTCATAAAAATTTACGTTAAATAGCCAAGTAGATAGACTAGGGTGCTGATGAAGTGCGTGGATGCACAGAAAAATATCGATATTTCCCCAAGCTAAAAAGTATAGTTGAATTTTTCTTCTCTTCTTTAGAAACTCACATTAATTAATAAAAATATTTCATTCAATAAGAATTGAAATTACTGAACTTAAGCCCGAATAAGAAATTATTTCTGATTATTTTGTTTTAGTCCGTTACTGTTAATTACAAAGCCAATCGTTTTTGCATGCTGCATTCAAATATCACCAGAATAGCGGATATCTATTTTAGATGAAAAACAGTCCGTTATCGTTTTAATTTACTACTCTATAGGAATCGCGATGTTATCTTTACTTAAACATAATTTATACAGTTACTTACATTAAAAATAATTATTATCATTAAATGTTATAATCTCTCTCTTCCACGTGACGACAAAATATTTGTAACTGTCATAGAATTGTGGTTATAATTGTTTTTTTTTCAAGAATAATGCCTTGACATCTCTGAGCTCTGGAAAATCTCTGAGCTCTGGCTATAAAAAAAAATAAATCACACTGGAGCTCCTCTATATATCGTCCTTACTACGTCAAACTATCCAATATGCAAATTTGATCTTTTCAGAGGAGCGCGAAGACCCGTGAATTATGAATTTAAAGCCATCGCTTAAAATATTTATTACTGAGTTGTCTATCGTCGGTAAGAATTTCAGCATTTTGATACGAGGCATATTGTTAAAATTAGTGTACCAAGATAACGAATCTAAAAAACCAATTTTGCATATTGGATAGTTTGGCGTGGTAGGGACGATATGTGAAGAGTGTTTTTGTAAGAGTAAAAAAATATTTTATAAATTTTCTATATTTTAAATTACTTTAAATGCATGCAAACAGCTTTGCATCAATTGCTTAGTTTTTGTTCTCTTTTTTTTGCAAAAAAAAACATCCATCAAGTTCGTGTATATTTGAGATGTTAAGAAGTAGCAAACAATGTTCTTTATGTCTACAATTCCCGCATTTTTTACACAAGAGCCCCAGTAAATTCATTTCAATTTGTTTGTAAAACATTTCTAAATCTTGTACAATCATTGATTTATTTTATTCTATTTGACGGGTTTTTGTTTTAATTTCCATTTTCTTCAGCGTCGCGTTTTACATCTTCTGGCTATTTTAATAAAGGTTTTATTGTTCAATTGAGGCGGGTAAATTTGAAAAAAAAAATTAAAATAAAAACACTGATAAAAAAGCTTGGTTCTTTTGAACATGGCGTAATGAAATCTTTATATACACAAATCAATAAACATACATATACACATACATACATACATACATACAGACATACATACATACATGCATACATACATGCATACATATTAGTGATGAGCGATAGCGTGATTTTTTAATAATGTTGCTCCTTGTGAACGTGATTTCTAAATCGCTGTTCCTTTAAACTAGGACTGTGATCACAGTTTAGCAGTATTTTGTTTGTAGCAGTTATGTTATTTTGAGAAAATCTAATAAGAAGAGCAGCAGTGAAATTAAACAGTGACTGTGATCACGGGTTAACACATTTCAGCTCTTCTGCTTTGAAAGTATTTATTAGTATTGGTGTCTTGATAAATACTAATAAGAAAAGCGACAAGAATAAACAATTAGCAATCAACCCAGTGATGGGAAATGAGGTTTACATTTCGGTATAAAAAAAAAAAATTTTGAGTACTTTTTTGATACCGAGAGTACCGAAAATTATTTTTATTTTTTTATTTAAATTTTATTAACAGGTACAAATGTCAAAGTTATAACAAGATGAATTTTTAGACTTCAATAAATCTTTGGCCTGGATAAGACTTGATACGGTTGGAACATAAAAACCGGTTCCTTTGTTTTATTTTCATGAGATTTTGGTAAGAGAAAATCCTTTCGACATTTGTAGAGGAGTGAGCTATGGACAAAATTCCGTAAGCTACTCTCGATATATCATAAAACATGTATTCATCTAATGCGTTTTTAGTTTAAGTCAATACAGATACATATATATTTTCTGTTGGTAATGGTTTCAGTTCTTTTATATCAGCCAGTGCTCTATACAAGTATTGGTTGTTAATAGCTTAACAATTTTTCTTTCCGCTAGGAAACATTTTAATTAAAAGTTGTATATTGCTGTTGGTTTTGCAAGATAAAACATTTCCAGGGTAAATCTCATACCTCTTTTAGACACGGAAATATCCCTTTCAGACACGGAAAGTTTACTTTCCAAAGTCTTAATTCAGCTGGGAGAAAGGCAGAGAGATGATATTCTTCTTTCTGTCTTTCACACAGCTGAATTAAGACTAAACTTTGCATGTCTAAAAGTGGATTACGAAATCAAACTAACATTTCATTGTCAAAGTCCACTTTTGCCCTTAGAACTTGATATAAAATAATTATATAAAACTTTTTAGAACTTTCTTTAAACTGATTTCAAACAGTTGTTTCAACACGATTTGTTTTTATATCTATGTATATAGATCAACTTATGTGCCACAGAAAATATCATTGCTGCACATAGTTGCCAGAAAAGATGATTTGACATGATTTGACGATTTTTTCTTGACAAAAGCTGAATGTATAAAAAAAATTAATGTGGTAGCTTCATTTAGCGTAAAGTAAGCATACAAGAACATTCACAGTTTGTATGAAAGAACTATATTTCCAAAACCTGTTACTTGATAAATTCAGTCACAGTTGTGATATGTGATTTTTCAATCGCTGTGAAAAAGTAACAGGTTTCCAAATATCGCTCAACTCTAATACATATATACAGCCTCTTTTGCAAACAAACTCAAAATGGATCTTCAAAGTTGACCATTGTACTGTAAAATTGAACATCTGCATTACAAGTTTTATTATATGTAGTCGTTGTGGAGAATAAAAAGAACTAGCAAAAGAAGAATAAATCAAATAGCACAGGAGTTTGATAGAGTGGAATAAAAAAGAAATTAACTTAAACACAAAGATTTCATTGATTTTAGTTCGATTGATGTTCGTACTAAATGCCTATAACAAACATGAAGCAACAGCAGTTGGAAAAAAAGTTATAATCGTCTGTAATAGAAAAGGTATTTAAAAACTTGAAATGTATTAAAAAAAATAAAAAATAAACACAAAATGCCGACAATAGTTTAAAGTCAAATACCGGAAACCCACAAACATAAACACAAATATTAATAATAATAATAAAAAAAGCCGGTTAACATAAACACAAATGGAAATTTAAGCACAGACACAAAACATCAAAACAAATGGAACAATGAACAATTATGAAAACAATTACACATGTCTGCTGTTGGTAAAAGTTCTTTTGGTATATTTTACTCATTTTTTTTTTTGTAAACATCAATTATTTGATATTGTAAATAATGCCGATTTTAGGGATATGTATGATGGATTATTTTAAAAAGTACACAAAGGAAATCAGGGGCGCTCCTTCTTTTGTGTAAAAGGAGCTTGCGATGATGACTAGGAAAAAAAAATAAAGAAAAAAATAAAATGATAATAAAAATCAAAATAAAATATTTTGGATCTTTTTAAAGAGTTGAGGGCATTTTGGAGATAGCACATTAAAGCTCTGGGAATGTTCGGTAACAAAATATTATTATAAATACGGCGTATAATACCCCATAAATGCTCACAGTGGAGGAAGAGTATAGTTTAGGTTAGGTTAGACAAGCAGACTGGTGGCAAGGAAGGGGGAAATTTAGAGTCCAGCTGACTTGGGTCCAATACAATGAGAGAGGGTGATTTTTTAATAATGCAGTATTGCAGCGCCTTCTGGTGTAAAATGAGGCGTATTAAATTTTGAAGCTGTGTTTTGTAGCCATTGGTTATTTCACTTCGCCAATGATTCTGCTACACAACGAAGGAGGGCGCTCTGATGTTACATTAGGATTAGCATCTGCTGAAGCCGGTGTAGTTTTAGTGGCCCAGTGCCTTATGCCAGCATCACTTGAACTTTTCCCAAAACAACTGATACAAAGGACACTAATGCACATCAGAAAAATGCGTGGTATTGTTATTTTAATGACTGTTAACTACTTCAGCCAACGGAAGAGTATCCTCTTAACATAAATTAATACTGAGAAGATATTAGAGATATTGGGAAAAAGGATGCAATACAAAATTTATTTAACAATATTTTCGGCTGAAAATACTCACTTGCAAGTAAAACAAGTAAGAGTGCTATATTCGGCTGTACCGAATCTTATATAACCTTCACCAAAGTGCGTATATGTAGTATACAGTTACATACATAAGTACAAACATACATATTTGTTTTGTTAAGAAATTTATAATTTTTTGTTATTATGCAATTTTTAGTAAGTGACCTCTCGGTATTTTTCGATTAAATATTTTTTTTTTCGATATTAGCAATATGTTTAATATTTTATTCTACACTCTATATTTAAGAAGTATTTTACATTCACCCTTATTCCAGTTGTCAAATACGGCGTCACGTCATACAATAGCAAAAAATCGGTGCTCGTTCACTGGCACTCGAGATGTTTTGAAACCCTATAAAATAGTTTTAGTATTGCACCTCCATATCAAGTACACTAAATTGTTTTATTTAATAATCTTTGATGTTGCAAAATTTTTATATGTCTCAAGTTAAACATTCCATTGCAAAGATATATATCACAGTATTATATAAACTTTTATTCCTAAGGAATTTTTTCAAACTTGTTCAGCACAAAGGAACGTTTTCAGGTAAATGATATTGAACATGTTCTTTAATTAATTTTATAGTTAGGAAGGACTGTACTTTAGCGATAAATTTTATTTTTTATCTATATATATTAAAAATTAATAAGAACTCATTACACGCTGTCAACGAGCATAATAAGCAGCAACAACACAAACCTTAGTTTATAATTAAATAAAAATTAAACAGATATAAAAAATCTAAAGTAAAGAACTTTCTAAAACATGCTATACATATGTTTAATTAAAAAAAAAACATATTTTTGGTTATATTCTTACAAAATTTTTTTTTCAATTTCCAACTCTGGAACTATAATTTTGATTTTTCTAATTTTTAATACTTATTTTTTTTTTCTAAGATATGCAATTTATGTATATAATTAGCAAAGAAATAATTAGTTTTCTTTAATTAGTTTTATATACCAGAAAAAGTTTCATTTTTCCAGGTCTGGAGCAATGTTTTTAATTTTATAGTCTTAAAGCCAAACTATTTCTTTTTAAAACATTAATGGCGTTTTCTTTTTTGGAAAAAGTGTAACATTTTTTAACTTTTTATTCAAAAAAATACAATTTAGCGTTCCTTTAAATAAAAAATTTAAGTTCGCCAGGGATGATACAAAAATTTCTAATAAAACGTTTATTTCATAAAATCATTTTATTGCGAATTTTCATTGAAAAGTGTAATAAGTGTAACATTTTTTTCCAGAAAAGAAAATGCCACAAGTAAAAATAATTTGTAAAAAAAAAATTATTTTACCTTACTTTTATATACAAAAAATTATTCTTCCAACCCTGGAATTATCCTTTTAGATTTTTCTGATTCCTTATACCAATCTAGTAGTTTTTAAAAAATATGTATAAAGTATGTTAAGTGAACAAAGAAAAAAGGCAATTAAAAAAAGTTATATTTATTTAGTTTAGAAAAAAGTTACAAGTTTCCAGCTCTGGAGTTATGGTTTTTATTATTTTAATTTTCTACACCAAAATTGTCTGTCTAAAAAGTAAAATATATATAATTTATAAAGAAAAATAAAAAAAAAATTAATTAGACCTAGTTACGTTTATATATCACAGAAATTATAAGTTTGCCAACCCTGGAATCATCCTTTTTGATTTTTCTCATTTGTCACACCAATCTCTTTCTTTTGAGAAATTAAAAAATAAAATAGGAAAAATTAGTTTTAGTAAGTTATTTATGTGTGTGAAGATAAAGTCGAATTTAACTAGCAGAGACAGGAACCAACATTTCTAACATAGCATGTTAAGCATATAACAGAGCACTGTTAGCTATTTAACAGTAGTCGCTAAATGGATTATTATTCCAAATCCTTGGAACTGGATCGAGATAGATAATTTTTTTTTATTGGAAAAATTGCTCCAAAATGTAGTTTATGAAATTATAAAAGTATTATAGTGAAAATATGTCTGGTAGAGCCAATAAATTAGATTTAAGAAAACACTATTTTCTTGAGAAGATAAGTGCTCCTTTGGATAAATTATAGAAGAGCACACGTACTACACCATATAGGTGTGGTACTCTGGATGGTCCTAAATGCGATCCAAGTGTTCACGTTTCTCAAATAATTTTGAGAATTGAAATAATCGATTTTGAAAAATATGTTTTTTTTTGTGAAATTTCTTGAGAAGATCTGCGGTCATTTGGATAAAATATGGAAGAGCACACAAACTACACCATATAGGTGTGGTACCCTGGAACGTCCTAAATGTGACCCATGTGTTCACGTTTCTCAAATGTTTTTGGGAATTGAAAAAATCGATTTTGTAAAAAATACTTTTT
The DNA here is from genome assembly GCA_949987645.1 of Tachina grossa. NCBI lineage: Eukaryota > Metazoa > Arthropoda > Insecta > Diptera > Tachinidae > Tachina > Tachina grossa. The sequence goes on along the minus strand of OX465274.1, from coordinate 168,815,607 downwards.
TAGTGAAATTTCTTGCACATCTGTACAGAAAATCCTTTAAAACCATATAAACCTTTTTAAAATCGGTGTAGTGGTACCAGCGTAAAAGGTAAACATGTTCGCCTATTAATTATATAGAAGATTAGATATTTGATAGTTACTTTTATATGGCAAAATAAACTTTAAATTTTCCAGGTCTGAAACCGTCGCTTATTTATATTCGGGAAATTACACACGGAATGACAAACCTATATATACATACCCTTTTACCATTTTTTTTGGTAAAGGGTATATTAATTTCTAGTTGTTTTCATATATAACAAAAAACACTGATTTGGCAAGTAATTTTGCCCATTTGTTCTCAGGGAGAATAAAAAAAATCAACCAACTCTGGGAGCATATAAATAACAAATTAACTGCTTCTGGTCTACCAATAAAATATGGAAAATGTGGCTAGTGCTCTATTCTCTAACTTTACACTAATTAATTACTATTAAGTTATTTAATTAAATAAAAATTAAATAGCATTTATGTATATTCGTTTCGTTTTTTTTTTGCATGTACTTGTGTATGTACACACATACGTACATATGATTTTACACACATACATACGTACACATATACAAAAATATGTTTTTGCCCTGGAAGCATTTTATGAAAAAATTTATCATATTCGAGTCATTTACGATTCCTCTGCGCGATTAAAATAAGCATATTAGTAGAGCTCATTTTCTGATCATAAATGATTGTTTTCTTGGGAGAAAATGGTACCCCACCGGTGACTCTTTTTGAGGAGTCTTTTATTACCCGCTTTTCTGATTAGTTTCGACTCATTTATGACTCATATATTTTAATGATTTGCGAGTAATTTTTTAGCTGTATTTGTAATCGTTCGCGAATCATTTATGAGTCGGTTTTTAGCCATATTTCTGATCGTTTGCGAGTCTTTTTTGACTCTTATTTTAGTCCCATTTGTAATCGATTGTTTGGCTGACATTACTTTTTTTATTTAAGAAAGGAAAGAGAAAAAAATTAGATATCATAAAAACCAAAAAAATATATATCCTGAAGAAGTTAACCAATGGTTAACGAAATATTGAAATAATAAACTCAAAATATAAACTGACCAAAAGCTCAAGAAAACAGTTTAATTTAACATATAGAAAAGGTCGAAAAATTAGATAACAAATTGTATTTATTTTTATAATATATATATATATACAGGGTGGCCCAAAAGAAACCAAGGGGTGTAAAAGTTTAATAACTTTTTTGTTTATTAACTTTTTTTTTATTTTTTCTTTCAGATTATGTAATATACAAAATGGAAATTTTTTAACACTAAGTATGAAAAATGATGTCTCTTAAATGACCACCGTTTTCAGCTTCGCACTGATGGGCTCTTTTTAGAGCATTTTCCATAACATCTTTCAAAACTTGTGGCTGTAGCGTTCGAATTTCTGCAACAATGCTTGCCTTGAGTTCAAGGATTGTCTCTGGCTTGTTCACATACACTCGTTCCTTCAAAAAACCCCAAAGAAAATAGTCGGGTGCTGTCAAATCTGGTGATCGCGCTGGCCAAATAATTTCCGAATTTCGAGAAATTATTCGCTCTCCAAAAATTTGACTTAAAAGTGCCATTGTGTCTCGGGCAGTATGGGCAGTGGCTCCGTCCTGCTGAAACCACATACCAGGTCTGTTTTCAAGAGCAGGACGTAAAAAATTGTCTATCATAAACCGATACCGCTCTCCATTTACGGTTACAGCACTTCCATCTTCATTCTCGAAGAAGTAGGGCCCAATGACATTTTCAGATGTGATCCCACACCATACTGTACACCTGATGGGGTGCAATTGGCGTTGATGAATGGCTCTTGGATTTTGAGAACCCCAGAACCTACAGTTCTGCTTATTAACAAAGCCATTCAAATGAAAATGAGCTTCATCACTCATAATCAAATTTTCAATAAAGTTGATTTCATTTATTCATTTCTTATTTTCTGATTTTCATTTATTATTTTCATTCATTATAAATTCTCCAAGTGTTGTCTATATAATCTGAAAAAAATAAAAAAAAATTAATAAACAAAAAAGTTATTAAACTTTTACACCCCTTGGTTTCTTTTGGCCCACCCTGTATATATATATCAAACTTCAAAACAGTCTATATCAAACACCTGTATGATATATTTTCGATTGCTGTATGTTTTGTTAATGTATTTGCAATAAATTCCTTTTAAAGCATAAGCCCGAATCATTAACCCCCGACTAAAAAAAGGGGTGTTATAAGTTCGTAGTGTGTGTCTGTGTGTCTGTGGATCTGTGTATCTGTGTGTCTGTCCGTGTCCACGTACAGGCCAAACGGCTAGACCGATTTTCATTTAGTTTTTTTTGTTTGAAAGATGACTTTATCGAAAGGGTTCTTAGTTATGCTTGAAGAAAATCGGTCCAGCCGTTTAGAAGATATAACATCTTTTCTGAAAAAAGTCGGTGGTTTTTGAAATTATTAATTTTTGTTATTTTCTAGTCTTTTTTCAAGCGCGCAAGTGTTTAATCGTCAAAAGTACTCGAGGAAGACCTAGTTAGGTGATTTTTGATGAAACAATCTTCCAAATGCTAGTAGGGTGCTTACAATTTATTCGGTGTGGTGATATGAATTTATTTGCCTGTTTCCAACACTGAGACAAAAACTCGATTCACTTGGTATCGAGTGACATCATCAGAAAATTTCTTGCTATCGAAATAAATTTCTATTCGAATGCAATTTCGATCACGTGTGCAGGAATTAGGTCGCAGGATGCAAAAACAAAAAGAGCATAAAATGTAGAAATTGTTCGATCATTCCTTCATTGCTATTTACAGTTACATTACTCTCACTACATACACTCTGCTGACTTAATTATATTTTCCTTAAGTAATCATTATGTTGGCCTCACCCTGTGCAATATGCAATAAATGAAAATGTTTAAACTATGCGATCATATTACACAATTTTAATGAAAAAAAAAATATTTCATATTGTAAAACTTCTAGTCTCAAATTGTATGTATGAATATGCATTTAAGTGTGAGCAATAGGGTGATCGACTCGGTTTTATAACCGGTTTTAAAACCCGGTTTTTTCCCAATACGGTTGTCGGTTTTTTCAAAATGTTGGTTTTTCGATTGTCGAATAGTAAGGTTTTTTTACAATTTAGAAACCGGCTGAGTCGAATACTTTTTGATTTAAATATTTTGCATTAAAATTAGTTTTTACTATGGTAAAACTTAGACCAACATTTTCTGTTGATTTTTCTTAGTATTTTTTTTTAGTGTAAAAGTTCTTAGAGTTTTTTGAGCATGGAAACATATACTGAAACATGCAATTTATGCGAAGTTATTTAATGAGGTGGTATCAGAGGCGATTTGTACATATATATTCTGCCTTATCGTGGTTGGCGTATTTCAAATAGGACTACACCCAGAGAAAAAACAGCTTAAAATCAATAAAAACTATATTGAATTAATAAAAAACATTAACGAAAGTCTAGTCATGTTGAAATTTTTTATTTCAATATGGAAATATATTAATTTACAGTATTAATTTTTTAATTTTATTTATTTTTAAAGCTGGATTCACCCATTGTTTCCGAACAAAATTTTGGTCCGGACAAAATTTTTGTTATATGTAGTTTGACTTCTCTCTTCTTGAGAGAGAGAGAGAAGATATTTTTTACGAACAATTCTCAGTTTGAATTGGTTTAATTTTATATTTTGGGCGGACAAAATCGAACTGAGCTGCCACATCATGTTATATGAATAATAAAAACACAGAATATACTTGTATTAATTACAATAGAAATAAAGCAAAAATTGTAAAATATAACATATATGTACATATGTAGTTGAACGAAAGAATTGCATTGAACAATTAAAAAGACACAGCAAATTGTAATAATTTGCCGATATGCTGCCACTTATAAAATTAATACGCATGGTTTGCAGACGTATATTTCATATAGTAGCTTTGACTTTCCAGACAAAATGTTCGAAATGGATGAATCGTGGTGCTGCAGAAAACTCTCAGTAAAAAAATTGTGTCTGGACAAAAAATTTGGGTGAATCCAGCTTAAGTATCTCAACATACATTTTCTGTTATATGGAAAATTATTGAATTAAAGTGACGCGTTCTTATTTTTTAGTTGCAGATTTTCCCTGAGTGTACGACTTTTTGTTAATAGATTAAAGAAGACTTCAACAGTTTTTCCTTGATCTATTACCAAACAGTCGAAGTCGTATTTGAAATACGCCACCCACGATAAGGGAGATTATATATACTGTATGTACTATATGAAGTTAATTTTAATGTTTTACCTTTAATTTTTGTATTGTTTTATAGTATTTAGGGCGTGTGCCAAACGGTCGAAAAGTACTATGGTAAAAAAATATTTGCCTGTGGGGAAAAAATTTCATTTTTCTGCTGTGCCAAATGATATCTTTTTTGACAATGTCAGATTTCGACAAATTCGCTTGAGCATAGAAAGAAGCTGATGAAACAATTGCTGCGGCGGTGGTTTTGCTTCGCCTGACTACAAGCCGCCGGCAACCAACAAATTTTTAAGAGGACATTTTTATATAAAACAATATTCTTTTAGCAAAAAATTATATAATATAATATATATGATGCAAAATTTTTCGCAAACTAAAATAAACAATGATTTTTTCACAGTTTAATTAAACTTAAAAGATGTAAAAATCTTTGTATTGGGCGACGGCTCGAAACGACGGCGATGTATTTAAATTTTATGATACCATGCTTTTTATTGCAGCTTGTGTCAAAAATTTACCTGTTGTGTCAAAATTTCTACGAGCTCCCAGGGCTAGTGAAATTTTATTCACCTCAGAAGTGTCAAAAATTTACTTACACTAGTACTTTGCTACCGTTTGGCACAGGCCCTTACATAAACTTTTAACTCAATAATTTTCTTATTTAAAAAAACCAGTCGACCGTTTTTTTCTGAATTATAAAAACAGAAACCGGGTTATTGATAATATCAAATATTCGAAATATTCGAAAACCGGTTTATGGAAAAAGTCGAATAATCGATCACCCTAGTGAGCAAGCATGTGCTCGCCTCTATGTAAAATATTTGCATTTAATAAGTACATACGTATGCTTAAAGCACAAAAAATACATTATTTAAATTTTAAAATAACATCAATGTTTTACTACATGTTTTTTCACAGCTATTAGACAAATTATTCATATTTCTGTCATGCAACATATTTCAGTAAACCACACAATTATTTTTGGTGTACAGGCAGTAAACTTTTTTTTTATTTTTATTTTTTTATTTTGCATGTACATACATATGGGGTATTTAATAATTTAAGGAGATTCAGTAGGTCTGCTCTGCAATGCACAGTTAGTGTATGTAGATGCATGCGTTTACAAGCACGATTAGTCAAATTTTTGTGTGGGAGAGTTAAAGCAAAAAATAACCAAAGTGTTTAAGAAAAAGTGTTAATTGGCTTCATAAATCTGTATTTTATAAGTTTAATGTTTAAGTAGCACGACTTTAAAGTAAATCATTCCGGAACTTAGTTTCTGGTCATTATGTTATCTGTAATAATATATCTATGGCTAGAGAAAATAACTAATGGTTATTTTTATAATTTTAAAACTTTAAATCAAATACCTAATGATATGTTTGAAGATCATTATTTTGTTTTTAATTAAAAAAAAAAATCACCAAACATTTAATAAGTAAAATACTTTCTTGAAAGCAACACTACACACATTCAAGAGTTAGAAAATAAAAAAAAAGCATTATATCGCACCGCTTTTAGTGGGTGAAGTTTTTAAAATTAAGGGTTTAAACAGATGTTAATGAATAGCGATTAGTGCAGTGCACTATAGAACATTTTTGCCTTTTTTTTGCCAAAACTAAAAAAAAAATCCTTTTTACTGAAAATTTGCAATTACTTTTGCTCTAATATATCTAAAACGAAATAAATTCTGATCACATATATTTTTCCATCATGTTGCTATAACAATACTTTAAAATAGCCCAATTCACAAATTTGTGCAAATGGCAAGACCATGCATGTGCAAAATAATTATTATATTGATACCCACCACTGAATAATTTATAGTGGTGAGTATCAATATACTAGTTCAATTCACAACCGTGTACAAATGGTCTTGCATCGTAGCATATGCAAAATGGTTAGTATACTGTTACTCACCACTTAACAAATTCTTAGTGGTGAGTATCAATATACTATACACATGCTACGATGCAAGACCATTTGCACAAGACTGTGAATTGGGCTAATATCCTTTAAAAAGTGGGGACTGTTTGCAGTGAATGCATTGCAAATTTCGAAAGTGAGTGGTGTTTTGTGTATTACAAAATTTTGATGAATTCGTGCATAGAGTCAATTAAATCGAAATAATTGAAGTCACCTTAAGGGAAACTGATAAAAAATAGAGTATTTTTAAACATGATCTTTTTGATGTGTAAACATCTATACGCTAGGGGGTAAAAATCTTTTGACTTTGATTTCTTTGCTGAGATTTCTTTGCTTTTTGCTTTTGCTTTGCATTGTCAAATCGGTGTGAGCTATGTATGAGTGTATTAGTGTTTGAAAGAAGCAATACCAAGCAGAGAAACAAGTCGACCGGCTCGAAGCCGACGGTGCGCCGCCGCCGGTTATTTTTCTGTATATTTCCGTACACCAAAGGTGAAAGTGAACCGTAAGAGCTACGGACTTGAAATTTGGACACAATATGTAGACATTTGGCCACTACAACAACAAATACATGAGAGTTAAAAACTAAAGGGTGTTACAAAACGAGCAACGAAAAATGTTAAAATCCCATGTAATATACATACAATTGTATGTACATATATACACTTGAAATTTTAAAAGTTAGTGTATTTTTATACAGACTACAACAATTAACACTAAATTTAAAAAATTTAGAATCAATGGGTGTTCCATCAGTTAATGCAATTTTGACTTTGTAATTTTGACAACTTGCTGTATCTTGGACACCGTAAGAGTAAAACTCTTGAAATTTTCAAAAACGGTAAAACTAAAAAATCAAAAAAATATAAAATCGCCATATATAAAAAAACGCCAAAACGAAAAAAGCACCAAATTAAAAAAAATCTCTAGGACTAAAATAAATAAATTAAAAAATCCTTAAACAAAAAAATCGCCAATATGAAATAATCGCTAAAATGAAAAAATCGCCTAAATAAAAAAAACCCAAAAACAGAAAAAATTCGCCAAAATGAAAAACCCCAAAAAACAGAAAAAATCGCCAAAATGAAAAAATCGCCAAAAAGAACAAAATTGCGAAAATTAGAAAAACCCAAAAAGAGAAAAAAAAACGCCAAAACGAGAAAAAAGCGATAAAACTGAAAAAAAATCGTTTAAAATGAAAAAACTTAAAAAAGAAAGAAAGCTAAATAAAAAAAAAAATTATCAAAACCGAATGTGTGCGAGTCAAAGTCGCACTTTACTCAAAAAAAAAATTTACTGATTACTAAAATTTTTTTCCACAATTTTTATAAATTGCCTAAATGATTTGTTATATGATGAGGTGCATTGAACTTTCAGTAATCAGTAATGCCCTTATTCATAATGAAATTCTACCAAGTGGCTAAATGTTTTTCATACAAAAGTTTCAAAATTTGAATGAAAAAACTTTACCACTTGCTACGGCCCTACGATTTTACTAGTAATGCAAATTAAATTTCATTAGCAGTAAAAATTTACTGAATTTTTTTTAGTAATCAGTAAATTTACTGCTTACTGCAATTTTGAATGCAGTACATATACATATACTGTAGTGTGCCCATTTACTAACCAAATAAGTTTAATAAAACAAACAAGAACCAACAAATTCATATGTATTTACAATATTGAAAGTTTTGATACTTTTAATTAATTAATTTAAAAAAAGATACTAAAAGCTTAAGTACAGGGTGGCCCAAAAGAAACCAAGGGGTGTAAAAATTTAATAACTTTTTTGTTTATTAACTTTTTTTTATTTTTTCTTTCAGATTATATAATATACAAAACTTTTTTACACTAAGTATGAAAAATGATGTCTCTTAAATGACCACCGTTTTCAGCTTCGCACTGATGGGCCCTTTTTAGAGCATTTTCCATAACATCTTTCAAAACTTGTGGCTGTAGCGTTCGAATTTCTGCAACAATGTTTGCCTTGAGTTCAAGGATTGTCTCTGGCTTGTTCACATGCACTCGCTCCTTCAAAAAACCCCAAAGAAAATAGTCGGGTGCTGTCAAATCTGGCGATCGCGTTGGCCAAATAATTTCCGAATTTCGAGAAATTATTCGCTCTCCAAAAATTTGACTTAAAAGTGCCATTGTGTCTCGGGCAGTATGGGCAGTGGCTCCGTCCTGCTGAAACCACATACCAGGTCTGTTTTCAAGAGCAGGACGTAAAAAATTTTCTATCATAAGCCGATACCGCTCTCCATTTACGGTTACAGCACTTCCATCTTCATTCTCGAAGAAGTAGGGCCCAATGACATTTTCAGATGTGATCCCACACCATACTGTACACCTGATGGGGTGCAATTGGCGTTGATGAATGGCTCTTGGATTTTGAGAACCCCAGAACCTACAGTTCTGCTTATTAACAAAGCCATTCAAATGAAAATGAGCTTCATCACTCTTTATCACACTTTAAATAATAAAATTCTATTGTTCTGGTTCTCTATTCAGTTGTGAACCTCTCCATTATAAATTCTCCAAGTGTTGTCTATATAATGTGAAAGAAAAAATAAAAAAAAAATGAATAAACAAAAAAGTTATTAAACTTTTACACCTCTTGGTTTCTTTTGGCCCACCCTGTACTTCCAACTTAAAAAAAAAATTTCATTACTAAATGTTTACACATCTCCTCTGTGATCGGACTCACATTGCTTTTTGTTTTATAACAAACAATTAACTGGGACAGTAAAAATATTTATTTACGCTACATTTACACATGAAAGTACTTTCTTGAAATCTCTCCTCTGTGATCGGACTCACATTGCTTTTTTTTTTGCATTTGTATCTATCTTAATTGAATACATTTTGATTTTCATAGAAACTATTTCAGTCTATGAAACTCCTTCTTAAATTTTACTGTATTTCTATATTTTAGGTCATAATTTACTTCAAATTAAATTAATATTATTAGTACACAATATTATTATTATATCAATGTTTTATAAGTTTGTTAAATGTGCGGTAATTAAATGACACTATAAAACTGTTAAGCAAATGATTAGATCTTAATTTAAATGCATTAAAGTAAAACTTGTTAAGAACCATGTTTGTGCATTTTATATCTCTTTTTTATATAGAGCTAAAAAATTATATAATTATTAAGTTGTCTAACATATTTGCTAAATTCACAAGCATATGTTGTATCGCTTAAAATTGTATTTGAAAAAAAATTTAAATTAAAATGTCTCTAAGCAAAAGAAAATTATTTACGGGTATAAATATTTTGTTGTTTTGAGAAACAATTCGTTTTCTATGTTAAGGCAACGATTTATATTTTTTTACTTTTATTTTATTTGTTACTCTCAGTAGTGCGACAGTTTTATAATATTTTAAATTATTAAAAAAAACAAAAAAAAAATTGAAATATTATGACACATAAGACTACCCTTTGAATCCCCTGAATACATATAAATTCCTAATTTTGGGCTTCACAATGTCGTCTATAATTTGCAGGAATTGAGGACTGATTTTCAAATTTAATTAATTTATGAGAATTAAACAGAGTATTTTAAGAAAGGAAAGGATATAATTTCATGTTTTTAATAGAAAGTTTTCATTATTTACTGCTTATATTTCAATATATAATTATATGAAATTTTTTTATTATTAATGAATAAACTTCATTTATTGTATGTTAAAACTTCATTAAATCAATGAAACAACTACATTACATTCATGAAAAAGTTTCATTGAATTAATAAAATAGTTTCATTTTTGTTAGGACATAGCCGCCAAAATTAACTTCATAAATACAATGAATTATTCTTCATTGATCCAATGAAGGGCTTCTTTAGCTGACTTTAATGAAACATTTCATTAATACAATGAAGAATTTCATTGTCTGAATGAAGGGTGATAATTAGTTTGGTGGATAATCCTTAATCGTAAGTTCTATTGGCTTAAAAAATAACCATTATCGATTTACATTTTTAAATTATGGATAAATGACATCAAAAGTATTTAAAAATTCAAATCAAAAAATATGTTTCAAGCTAAGCTGTTTATAGCATATATTATTGAAGGAATTCTCATTTGTTTCGTATGATTTTTTTGTAATAAGGTCTACTGATTGACCAATGTTCTCTCTCCAGTTGTTATATTTTCCCTCTACATATACTTTATGCTTTCAATTTGCTTAGAACTTGTTAAATTTTTTTACGATCAATAACATTTTGTGCACATTTCATTTCTATTAGTTTGATCCATACATTTTGCTTGCCAAATTTTTTTATGACTCGATAATAATAAGGATTAGCTAAGCTATTTATAAGAAATATTATTGAAGGAATTCTCATTTGTTTCGTCTAACATTTTTTTTATAAGGTCTACTGACACTTGACTAATTGTTGTATTATGCCTTCACACTCAATTTCTGCTTTCAATTTGCTTAGAGCTTGTTCAATATTTTTACGATCTTTAACAGTCTGTAATTTCTACATTCCTCCCAGTATGCTGCATGCATAGGTATATCGTGCTTGCCAAATTTTTGTCTGATTAGATGTGGTCACTCTCTATCAATGTCTCGCTGTAAGTTTATGAAAAACCCATGAATCTTCATTCCATTTAAAATAAATAAATCTTTCATTAGAAATTAAAGTACCTGCGTTTGTGTTGTTTCTTTCCTAAAGCGAAAAGCACCAGTAAAAGTAAATGACTTGTGAAATACGACAGATAGAAATCCCTTTAAAAAAACACAAATAAACAAGAAATCTTACATAAATGATTGAAATACAATAATGTTGCCAAAATATATAAAATGAACAGAAGACTTAATAGGACATGCGAACATAAAGACTGGCTGATTCGCCTTTCCGATACTTTGTCTGACACAAAACTTAAAGCATTTTGCTTTTTAAATTTTATTTTCTTTGTCTCTGGCCTGCACTAGCTGACTTTTGTGCTGGCATTTTATTAAAATAACTGCTTAGTAGCGGCTGTGTAACTACTGGTGACTCCAAATCTCTAGTCAGCTCAACACAATTGCCAGAATTGTGGGGAAATTTTTTTTATCAAGCACCATAAAGTATTCAAATAACTGGTGAGTTCCAGATATCTGGAACCAAAAATTGTAATATTTTTTGATATATATATATATATATATATATATTCCTCTGCAGTAAAGATAACGTAATTCTGTAATATTTTTTACAATGGTGTACAACTGTGTTTTACTTACTCTTTAGTTTTATATCTGGCATCTCTGCATACAAAATATCAAAATAAGCGAAAAAAAACGAAAAAAGATAAGAAAAAAAAAGAATAGAAGTGCTAGCTAGAGCTATGCTGCTTAGCAGTATAAAACAAATTCATGTGTTAAGTAATAATGCAAATAAATTATTTGTATTTTTGAAACTATATATTTAACTATCATACATTTGATTTGTTTAATTAAAACTTATACAATAAAATAAATCCGTCTCAAATATTTGCATGTAAGAAAATTTTGCATATGTTAACGCAGCCTTAAGTAAATCATCTGACATCTCCTTTTTGCGGATAAAGAGACTAGAACTAAAGAATGTAAGGAAATCAAAACAAAAATAAATTTATAATTGTAATAGTGTCGCTTAGTTTTGTTACGAAAATCACGCCCCTGCTCCTGTGTCTAACATAAAGAGCATAGCTCTGAGAACTAAATGATTTTGATTTTAATTTTTTTTCCAACGACAGTAATTATCATTAAAATATGTTACTGGATGATAAAGTCAATAAGGTTTCGTTAAATTTATTATAACGATATGATTATCCTAATAGAACTTTCTTAATCCACGTACAGGAACGACAAAAAATTTTTTTTAGCTGTAATAGAATTATCGGAGGAAACTATATAGTTCAGAAATTTCAGGAAAGTGTTGTGTAAAATATTTTCTCTGAACTTTTTTTCTGGTTACAAGTTTTGTGATTTCAAACTGACAGAGCGACAAAGTAAACTTAAGTTGGCAATACTGTTTGATATTTTCGGCAATTTGACAGCTGTTAATTGATATCAGCTAACATTGATTTCCCATTTCATTAATCTTGGAAATTGTGTAGATTTTTTATGGCAAACATATTGCATCCTGCCTCCATTTTACAGCCAACATAATTGTCCAATGTTTTGCGAAAATATTTTCTTAATGTCACACATGCTATGACTTGCCTACATATGCACACATTTAAGTATTTACGCTGGTCGTGGGCATAGCAAACAATAAAAATAAATGGGAAAAATATAAACAAACAGACAGTGACTTCACTTAATCAATGGCGTTGCCAACAAAACATAAATCTTTCTTAGCAATGAAGTGATGACGCAGTAAACTGCAACAAGGACAATCATGAAAAAGCCTTTAAAATAAGAAGAAAGGAATGCAAAAAATTTAAACCAAAACTTGCACATGTAATAATTTTAAATGCAATGCAAGTCAGTGTAAAGTGTGACAATGCATGGAAGTAACTCCCACTTAACTCACACCCCCTTTCGAGAATTTTCTATGCATTCTCTTCTCTTTCAACCATTTTCGTTTGTAGTTTCACTTAGCTCGCATTACTGCAACAGAAAAATTTTACATTTGTTGCAAAAAGAAAAAAAAATCATTATACAATATGAGTTGTTCGCAACAGACAAATAGAGTTTTTTCAGCAACTTGTTCTAAATAGCAGTCAGCCTTCACCAACTCCTACTACTGTTTTTTGTTTTGTAGGAAATAAAAAATAGGACTACAAAGCCTTATTTGCTATCATTAAAACTTCTATTAGCTTTCATGTTATTTTTTATGTTTGATATAAAACGTTTGACAAAGTTGCCAGATCTAAATTAACTATTGCCTCCACCGCGCATTTGAAATAAAAGCCAAAGATGCGCACTCATGATTACATACAAATTCTAACAATCTCGCTCACACCGGCACCATCAAGCCAAACTTTAAGAAGTCCCAAATGAAATAATTTCCAACAAAAAAAAAAAAAGACAATGAAATCATTCCAATGCCAAACGCCGGCTATACAGAAAATATTCAGCTGGCGGTGCCCTTATGCGTAATTCCATGAAATGAGAAAAGTCGCTCATGGAAAGGAACCTCAGGTTATGGCAAAAATTCAAAGGCAATGCCTAGTTATCCCACCAATAACGTGATATATTAATTTTAGTTTGCATTTTTTTGCCTCATGAGTTATTATTTTGATTAAAGGTTATTTAATTTTTTTTGCAACTCATTTTCATTGGGCCTTTTTTAATTCTTTGGGAACTATTTAATATTTTAGGGACTTACTTGAATTTCACTGAAAGTTATTTCGTTTTAAATGAAATATGGAGGTCCCAATTATTGGAAGTTATTATTTTATTTTACGAATTGGAAGTTATTTCATTTTTAAGGTTCCACTGTCCATTTGTCCGTCAACAGGCTGTCTTCTCGCGAACAGTAAGAGCTGAAGTTTTCACAGACTATGTCAGAGTTTGGCTGCTACAACAAGAAATATGTGATAGTTAAAAATTAAAGGGTGTTCTAAAGCGAGCAACGAAACATGTTTAATACTAATTTCATCTGCAGGCTGTTTTCTCGAGAACAGTCAGAACTGTGAACTTGAAGTTTTCACAGAATTTGTTAGACTTTGGCCGCTACAGCAACATACTCGTATGACAGTTAAAAAATAAAGTGTGTACTAAAGCGAGCAACGAAACATGTTAAAGCCTAATGTAATCTGCAGATAATTCTATATAGACACTTGAAGCTCTCAAAGTAAGTGTATTTTTATGCGGACTACGCCAATTGACACTGAAATTTTAAAAGTCAAAATCAAAGGGTATTCTATCAGTTTATGTTATTCTGACTATGTAATTTTGACAACTTGCTGTATGTTGGAAACCGCAAGACACAAACTCTTGACATTTTCAAAGACGCCAAGACTAAAAAAAAATCAAAAAAAAAAAATCGACAAAAAAAAAAATTTCCAAAATAAATAAAATCGCCAGAAACCGCACAAGGTCATCCAATATTAAAAAATTTAAAAAAAAAAACGAAAAATAGCAAAAAAAAAAACGAAAAAAAAATTCGCCAAAATTAAAAAATCGCTAAAACTAAAAAATTCGCTAAAACTAATATAAATGGCCAGAAACTAAAAAAAATCGCCAAAAATTATAAAATGCCGAAAATAAGAAAATGCAAAAAATCGAAAAAAACAAAAAATGAAATTAAGCGTCAAAACTTAGAAAAAGCTCCAAAATTAAAAAAAAATTGCCTAAACTTAAAACGCCGAAAACCTAAAAAAATCAGCGAAAACGGGAAAAATCGCCGAAACAAAAAAAATCGCTAAAATTAAAGTAAATTACCAAAACGAAAAAAAATCACCAAAAATTATTAAACTTCAAAAATAAAAAAAATAAAAAAAAAAACGCAAAAGACTCAATAAAATTCCAAAAATTAAATAAAGCGCCAAAACTTAGATAAAGCACAAAAATTTTAAAAAAGTTTGCAAAAACTTAAAAAAACGCCAAAAACAAAAAAATCTAATAAAAAAATCGCTAAAACTAATATAAAACGCCAAAAATTGTAAGACGCCAAAACTGAAAATAAGCGCAAAAAATCTGAAAAAATCCTAAAAATTAAATTAAGCTCAAAAATTAAAAAAAATCGCATAAACTAAACAACACATAGATACTAGCAAAAACGGAAAAAACGCCAAAACAAAAAAAAAAAAAAAAAAAAAAAAATCTACTCTTTTAAAAAAAGTAGCTAAAACTAATATAAATCACCAAAATTCTAAGGAGCCAAAACTAGAAAAACGCAAAAAACCGAAAAAATAAAAAAAACAAAAAAGCACCAAAACTTAGAAAACCCCAAAAAACGCCAAAAACTGGAAAATCGGCACAATGAAAAAAAGCTCTAAATATGAAAAAAAAACGCTAGAACAATTTTATTTTGAAATTTCTCCATCAGGTCAAATATTCAATTATATAAGCTAAAATCTGTATAGTATTACAAAGTGTTACCTAAATAAAGAAAGGCCCTAACTCATTATTTTTTTGAAATCGAGTTTTTGTTATATATTTCGATAGAAGAACATCTACACCCAGAGGAAAAAAACAGCTTAAAATCAATAATAAAAAACATTCTCGAAAGTCTAGGTCATGTTGAAATTTTTTATTTCAATACACAAAAAGTAATATAAATGATTTTTTAATATCAATTAAAATATTTGTAATATCAATTAAAAAATTAATTAAATTTTCACCTACAAACAATTTGATAATTGAAAACATTAATTGCTGAATACTTTTTTCTGTGAATATTGAAAAATTCTAATTTAAAGTATTAATTTATTATTTTTATTTATTTTTACGTATTTCAATTTACATTTTCTATTACGCGATTTTACTTTTAAGTTGCAGTTTTGCTCTGAGTGTAGTGTTTAAAAAATACAAAAATCTCTATTTTCAAAAACTATTACTTAGGACCTTTTTATATTAAGGTGAGGTGTCCATACGGAACCCTTCGTGTGTAACTCAAAGTCAAACTTTAGTGAATTTATTTCTGATTGGGTTTTATTTCATTTTCGTTGGGAATTATTTGATTGGGAGTAATTTTATTGTGAATTATTTTATTTGGGACTTATTTTATGGCATCATGGCATCGAGCTTTAATCGGCTTCTTATACGCAATAATAAATACGTACAAATACATTTCTCTCATTGAGCACCACTGACTTGTATTCAACTAATATTATCAACATTTTGTAAACAACTTGGTATCAGTAAAATGTGAAATGCCTTTCAGATATTTTCAAAAAATTGTCTTGTAAGCAAAAATAGCTGTTGGAATAATTCCGACAAGTAAAAATTTTATAAATGTTTACTCTCTTTTGATGATTTTAAAATGTCATGAATTTAGTAACTGTATCCGGTCATTGAGTCTAGTTAAATGGGTGTATCTATATTTCCAGGACATTTGTTACTTTGTGTAAGTTTATGCGTAATTGTTTTCTTTGAAGTATAAAACCGAACTATTTAAAGTTTTACTGGAAGCATAACAGTATGTAAATTTATAAATTTGCCAAGGCAAGCAGACAGTAAAACATACTAGACGGGGCAAGACAAACAAATTAGAATCATGCACACAACTTGCAATTTACATATTTTTTTTTGTGATGGAATGTATGTGTACTATTGTCTCTAAGCATTGTAATGTTACAAAAAAAAGTAAAAACTGCATAAAAAATAAAAAAAAAATTGATGTTTCTCTATACTTTGTAGTGTAATGGAACAATAGATATTGTCTCGCCTATTTTTAAGCCGACTCATAACGTACGAGGCATTTAATATAAATGCATACATCTTTTGCTTGTTTTTTTTATCAACACAAAGCATTTTTTTTATGATATTCTACTTTTCATTTGTTTTATAGCTATTAAGGCCAGAGATGAGCCAACTGCAATAAAAATGGTACCGAATTTTTGGTACAAGCAGCTTTTTTTTTGAGCAACAATTTGTTACATGACAATTTTTCTGGCAATAACTTTTAGTAAGATTTTAACTACGCATCATATAACCTATAGAACTAAAGTACAATATATAACAAAAATAAAAAATATATGAGGAATCGCAGAACAAAACGTACACAGAAAAAACTAAATTTCATTTTCAGTAACCAAATGCGTTGAATCAGTAAATATTTTATTTGAATGCGGTCCTACAAATAATTTTGTAAATTCTAATAAAAATTTTGTAAAAATTTAAATTAATCATAGTTGGGCTGAGAGAAAACGTTATTTCAGTGTGTTGGTGATTATCTTGCTTGTTGATAGGAACAACGTGCTGTTGTGCGGTTGTTGTTGTTTATTTTGATTGATCGTGTTGTATACATGTAAATGCCGAAAAGTAGCCAACAAACGTCGTGGCCTGTTTCTTCTCTACACAGTTTTTTGGTACAAATTAATTTAATGGAACAGTACAGAATATTTACTGGAACTAAGTTTGATTTCAAACAAATATTTGTTTAAAAATTTTTTGGGTATCATTTTTTCTGTGTACCTTTTTGATTATTTCAAAATGTTGGCAAATCAAAGATTATTTTTTTCACCCGATTATTTTATATTATAAAATGCATCAAACCAAAATAGGTCGCAACAATAAATGTTAACAATGTACAAAATTAAAAGACTTTTAATATGCAAATAGCATGTTTTGATAAAATAAAACAAAATCAATTCAGTGAAGTGCGACTTTGACCCGCGTACTAAGGTTTCCGTACGGACACTAGATATGTAATTCAATACGAACTTACGTCTACCCAGCAAAAAATTTCAAAAATGGTAATCGGGTTTGGAATTAAGCATTTTTGGTGGAAGCTGTTCCTTACTGGATTACCAACTTAATGATTTTAACAAGGCGTGAGACTAAAATAATCGATTCTTGAGAAGTACTTACTTTTTTATTTGGCAACTTGTTCACGTAATCGATTTAATCTAAAAAAATCATTCTCCTCATTCAGCAACTTATACATAATTTTTTTTAAATTTTAGGTAATGTGATTTGTAAGCGAGTAATGAAATTCTGTAACCAGAAAAGTAAGTCATTATATGGCAAGTAGTTCTGATGGTAATGTGTAATTTTTTGCTGGGTATATAAATATAATAATATAAATAGTTTTGGCTTTTTTTCGTTTTTAGGTTTTTTCGGTTTTGAGCGTTATTTAGTTTAAACGTTTTATTGGTTTTTGGCGCTTTTTTATTTTGGCGATTTTTTTTTTTGGTAAAGGTTCCCTGATGATCTGCATTAGCAACAGTGAAATGCGCATAGGATCCAGCTAAACCCCTCAATAATCAATTTCAATGTATTTTTAATTTAAAAAAAAATATTTTACTTAATAAGTAAAATATAAACTTGGGATTATTAGTGCGTTTAAAAAATTTTAAACTTAGATTTTTTTTTTCATTTTGTCGATTTTTTTAATTTTTCTATTTTTTTCATGTAGGCGATTTTTTAGTTTTGGAGATTTTTTTCATTTTGGTGATTTTTTTCATTTTGGCGATTTTTTTAGTTTGGGCGCCTTATTCGCGTTTTGTAATTTTTTCTGTTTTTGGCGTTTTTTTTTCATTCTGGCGATTTTTTTTCATTTGGGCGATTTTTTTAGTTTTGGCGTCTTTTTCGCGTTTTGGAGTTTTTTTGTGGTTTTTGGCGTTTTTTTTTCATTTTGGCGATTTATTCATTTTGTCGATTTTTTTGGTTTTGCCGATTTATTTTAGTGCTAGAATTTTTTTTTTAATTTGGTGCTTTTTTTCGTTTAACATCATTGCGGTATAAATTCCATAAAATTCTTCTTTTTCATAAAAAATATTACACATGTCGTCTTCAAAATCTACCGCAAAAAGCAAAGGGAATTGTTAACATCCCTGCTTAACATCTAAATTTTTATCCAAGGTGTCGATATTCCTCCCATTGTGGCGAGGCTTTGCAATGTGTTGTCCTTAAGACAGTCCATATTACGATGGTTATGGTTTTACCAAATCAAAAGCATTTTCGAAGTCTGTAAACAATAGATATAAGGTTAACCACCACCAAAAAAAAAAACACAGGTTAATTATTGTTTGTAGTGTATTGGCCTAATCGCTACAACTACGGCCGTTGAAACGGCGGATTTTTGGTACAATTCTTTACTGAAATTTTTCCCTCCAAACGCTTCTCACAAGTATATGTGCGTGTATCTATATATCTATATGTGTTAACATTTAGTTACCCAACATATCAAATGTCTTGAGCAAAATATTATAATAAGCTTAAGGCGGTTTCAGACTATAATACAAGTATTAATACTTTCGTGGAATATGCAACTCTGACATGTTGAATTGTTGTTGTTTTTGAAATTTTTTAAACAAATATTAGAGCAGGGATGCATTTTCGTCAAAAGTATTAATACTTGTATTATAGTCTGAAACCGCCTTTACTAGCATAAGCCTTAAGCTTGAAAAATAATTGACATTATATTAAATAAATTCGGTAATGTGCGACTTTGACTTACACACGAAGGCTTCCTTAAGGAAACTACTCGCACTACTCGCACATATGTAATACAATAAAAATAAAATTTTGTTTGTTTTTAGCGTTTTTTTAAGTTTAAGAGCTTTTTTCGTTTTACCGTTTTTTTTTTAGTTTTTAGCGATTTTTTACTTCATAGTGATTTCTTTTTAATTACGGAGCTTTTTTAATTTTGGCAACTTTCTTCAGTGTTTTTTTTTGGTTTTAGCGATTTTTTTTTAGTTTTCGCTCTTTTTTGTTTGTTTTAAAGATTTTTTAGTTTTAGCGATTTCTTTCACTGATTTTTTTTATTGCGGTTTTTATTGCTTAATTGTTTTACTCGAAGTTTTTGAAGATTGTTGTGTTTGACCAATTTTTTTTCGTTATGGTGATTTTTTCTTTCGGCGATTGTTTTTTATTTTCAGCGATTTACTTTAAAGTTTGGTGCTTTTTGTTGGCGATTATTTTTGGTTTTGAGAGTTTTTTTAAGTTTTTCAATATTTTTTTTTTAGTTTTGGTGATATTTCTCGGTTTTTGGCGTTTTGTTGAGTTTTTTTTTAGCAATTTTTTTTTTACTTTGGCGCTTTTTATTGTTTTAAAATTTTTTCAGTTTGTTTTTAATTTTTTATATTTTTTTTGTATGTCGCAGCGCTTTTCTTTTTAAATTTCGGTGCATTTTTAATTTGGAAATTTTCTCTGTTGTTTATTTTAGTTTTAACGATTTTTTTTAGTTTTGGCGCTTTTGTTTGTTTTCATTGTCTTTTTTATTTTTGACACTTTTGTAGAAAGATTTGGTTTCGGTTTTTGCCAATTTTTGAGCAGAATGAGTTTTGGCAATTTTTATATTTTAGCGTTTTTTTTTTTGTTTTTGGCGAATTTTTTCATGTAATTACTTTTTTATTTTGAGAATAATTATTTATATTTTTTACAAGTCCGTAAAGTTTTTTTTTATTTTGGCGATTTTTCGCTTCGGTATTTCTTTAATTTTGGGAGTTTTTAGTTTTAGAGATTTTTTTTTGTTTTGGCGCTTCTTTCGTTTTGCCAATTTTTTCATTTGTTGTTTGTTTTGGTAGTTATTTTGGTTTTATGCGCTATTTTTTGCAATTTTCTTAAGCCATTTATTTTAGGCTTGGCTTTTTTTTGCGGCTATTTGCGGTTTTCGACGATTTTTCGATTTATATTAAAGTTTAGTTTTGGCTCTTTTTTTTGGCAAATTTTTTCATTGTCTTTTTTTTGCGATTTTGAGTTGTTTTAGCAATTTGTTTTTGACATTCTTTTAAGTTTTTTTTTAGTTTAAGATATTTTTCTTTTTGGAATTATCGACTTTTTTTTTTGTTTCGCGGTTTTTGTAAGTTTTGGTGCTTTTTTGTTTCTTTTGGCGATTTATTTGGTTTTGGATGATTTTTATTTCAAATGTTTTAGTTTTGGCGTTTTGTTTTTGTTTAGGTGATTTTTTTTGGCGATTTTTTTGCTTTTGGTGATTTTTTTGCATCTAAGTTTTTTGTGATTTTGTTTATTTAAGGATTTTTTTTACTAACGCTATATTTTTGTAGTCAATAATTTTCGTTTAAACACCATTCTTTTTGGCTTTTTTCCGTTTCACCCGTTTTTTTTTTAATTTTGGAATTTATTTGGTTTTAGCGTTTTTGAAGATTTAAAGAGTTTTCCTCTTAAAGTCAAAATTACAATAACGAATGGAATACCCTTTAATTTTGATTTTTTAAGGTCCAGTGCTGTTGTCTACATATAACAAAAATTAAAAATTTTTTTAATTAAGACATAGCTAAGAACTTTTTCCATTAAGTCGCCTTTCAAAAAAAAAAAAAAAAAAAAAAAAAAAAAAAAAAGAAACTAAATCAAAATCACTGCAGCCGTTTGGTCTGTACGTGTACTTGTACAGACATACACTATAAACTTATAACACCCCTTTTTTTTAATCGGGGTTAAAAAATGAAATATCTATATTTACTTGTCTGCTTATTATATGAGAAATTAACATGTTTCTTTTGTTGCTTTAGAACACCCATTAATTTTTTACTCCCGCATATTTGCTGTTGCGCTGGCCAAAGATTTACATATTTTGTGAAAATTCACTATTTAAGCTTATGCTCTTAAAGTTTGATTATTGTATGGCATGTTGGGTTATTATTGTAAGAAGAAGACTGTCTCAGAGTAAATCAAGAGAAAGGGACTAAGACTTTATTAAAAATACGCATTTTTCTTAGTATTCTCTCTACTTTCTGCTAGTGCATCTCCCTTTTGTAAAATTTACTTACAAATACACTCACTTACACATGCATGCATACATAAAGCATTTACTTTTCTTTTATATAAAATTTTCTGGACTAGGCCGCCAAAGATGAGAATGAGCAAACATAACTATGAAGAGTAGGTAAAAGTAAAGAATAGTAGATTTTTTTTTAATAATGTTATTTAAAGGGATGTTGCTTAATGTTGTTCTAAAACGAATTAATATTTTGTTAGGAAAATATATAGAAAAATTTCTAAATCTTCTTTAGTGAGATATTATTATGGCTAATTAGATCATTTGATTAAAATATTACGAGATTTCGGTTAAAATCTAGTACATTTCCCCTACAAAACTAAATCTACGTTGTCACTAAATTTTGTCAAAATTTGTTTCAAGTCTTATGGAACTTTTTGTAACAACTAAAAGAGCATTTATATTGCTTCGAAATTTACTACTTACGAGATCTTGCTGATTTTTACTAGATTTCCCATACAAATCAATCATAATCAAAATCGAATATTTTTACTTTTTTTACATGATTTTGATATAGAAGATGAGTGAACTAGCTAAAAAGGCAACCTGTGTACTTTAATTAAGGTGTGTGAATTAGCTAAATTGCAGTTGTTTGGTTGTAATTTTGGAAAATTTTCCGTTAAGGGGTTTTGTTTTGGATGAAAAAAAAACTTGATAAATTATAAAAAAAAAATTTGTTGTACATGGTAAAGATTTTCTTAAAAAATTTAATTAAAATCTTCTTAATTTTTTGCAGGCGTACATGTGCTATTTTAATAAATTTTTCTTTCCAAAAACTCAATTGTCGTAGGATACGCTTTTCTTTCGAATGCATAAAAATAAAATTATTATCTATAATTTTTCCTTCTACCCTTCTGAACACGTTTAAAAATTAGACAGAATAACACAATTTTTTTATCTTTTTACTCCTTTTAGAATAGATAATGAGACCATAAAACTTGTTTAAACATTAGTTCTTCACCACGATTTCATAATAATTGACTCAACAAACTTAAACTAAAGTCAGCTGTCATTTTAATGTTAGACAAGTTTTTAAAATATATGAATACTGATTTTTTTTCTTGGTATGCATATACACACATACATACATACATACATGTAGATACATGTAGGTGTAAATACTTGATACTAATGATTAGTGATACGACAGTGAGCATTAATATTATCACGCTCACTATTTAAAAATAAAATATGTCATTGTGATTAAAATTAAAATAAATAATAAAATGAATGAAAAAAAGAAAAATTTATAGTATTAAAATAATTTAAAATTAAAAAGGGTGTCCCAACAAGAACGCAAGATTTAAATTTTAAATACAACACAGATATTAAAAAAAAAATCGTGAAACTTTATGATATCGTAAAGTAGACAAAATGAGGTTATGTGTGGAAAAAGAAATCGGGCAGATGGCCGCCGCGGCTTTGCTGGCACACACGCGATCTTTTAATGAAATTTTCAATGACCGCTTTGCATAAATGCTGCGGTATTTTATTAATACAGCGTCCAATTTCCTCTTTTAAGGCTTGAGTCATCGTCAGCTTAGTTGCGTAAACCATCGATTTCAAAAAACCCCAAAGAAAAAAGTCTAATGGTGTTAAATCGCACGATCTAGGCGGCCAATTCTGGTACCTAAAACGCGAAATAACACGACCGGGAAATGACTGATGTAGCAATTGAATTGTTTCTCTGGCTGTATGACATGTGGCGCCGTCTTGTTGAAAACCACATGCCCTCCACATTCATTTCTTCAATTCTAGGCACGAAAAAATGTTATCATTTCACGATACCGAGCACTATTGACTGTTGTTTTTTTTATTTTTTTTTTTATTTTAATAAAGAGAAGTAACACTCAGGCAATTAATGCCTACTACTATTACTAGGTGTTACCTTCTTTAGGAAAAGGATAGTGATAGAAGACAGGTGGTGAAGGAAGAGATAGAAGAAAGCTTCATTCTTTTTACAACTGCTTTTTGCACGATTTTTAATAATGCAGTGTTACAGCGCCTTCTGGTGTTAAATGTTGAAGGTGTGTTTTTAATAGCCATTTTATTGGTTATTTAACTTCGCCGATGATTTTACTACACAATACCGACGAAGGAGGGCGCTCTGATATAACATTAGGATTAGCATATGCTGAAGTCGGTATAGTTCAGTGACCAGTGACTATGCCTTCATCACTTGAACTTTCCAACAACAGCTGATGCAAAGGGACTCTAATGCACATCAGAAAAATGCGTGGTGTTGTTATTTTAATGACTGTCAGATACAGGGATTGAACCTAGGATCTTCAGTTTTGTAGTCGACGTGCTAACTACTTCAGCCAACGCCACCCATTGACTGTTTGCGCTTGACCTGCGTTTGATCGCAAATTTGACCTCAAAATTTGACCCCGAATTGATCGCAAATTTGCGAACTGTAGCCGCAAAACTTTCACCATTTTGGCCAAACAATTTCACAATGAGAATGCGTTGTTCATTCGTGTAGCGCTCCATTATACTAACCTCGTACCTTCTGCTAGCAAACAATAACAATTGTTCAAATGTCAAACAATGACACTTCGAATTGCGCCAAATTTAAATCTTACGTTCTTGTTGGGACACCCTTTACTTACATAAATATTTTGCCTAAAGGCGAGATCTCACTATCGGCGCAATGTACCGATTTTCGTCGGCTCACTGCAATCAAGTAATAAATAATAAACCAAAATGGAGTTAATTCTCAATTAATTATTAAAAAAAGGCTATATGGCTTTATTACCAGTGCAGTGAAGTGCAATCACGTAATTATTTTTCAATTAGTTGAGAAATAAAACCATTTGCTGCTTTACTTATGACTTTATTCAGTAAGCCGACGAAAAGCGGTACATTGTGCCGATAGTGGGATCTCTGCTTAATTCCTCGGGCTTAAAGGAATAAGGCAAGATATTTATTAAAAATTTATGCTAAAAAGCTGATGTTTACAAACAATCTCTGCCTAAGTAGATACACGTAGACAAAAGTACTGATGAAGTGCATGGCGGCACAGAAAAATGCCGGTTTTTCCCCCAGGCAGTACATCACAGTTTGTGATATACTATTAAAAATTTTCTGGTGCGGAACTATTTTTATATTATTTTTCTCTTCTGCCAGAGATATGCATATCAGAAAATAAAAGCTTTAACTGGACACTCATGCTTTCACATTGTAACGTGTGTGCATTAAAACTCTGGTGACACTCTTAATTTCTGCCCTGCCCATCTCTGCTGCTGGAAGTGCGTGTATTTTTTATTGTTCATATCATTCCATCAGTTAACTTTAAGTAGCAGTGTTGCCAAAACCATGTACATTTGTTCATTTCCCATAGTGCTATAAAAAACGCTGGAAAGAATTTACTGCTAAAAAACTGCTGAATAAATCCTCTGAATCGTTAAAAGCCCGTGTTTTGTTTTTGGGTGAAACTGAAGCTTTTGAAAAAAAAAATCATTTCATTCCATTCTGGATAAAAAATCATTTAATTTCATCATGCTCTTCTAAAAAAAAATTAGCTTTATCAAAATAGAAAGTTGTTTTTGAGATGAATTTATCGTTGGGGTCGAATCTCTCCGTCTAGGAATGGATTTGAATTTAGAACACACATTTTTAGTGTAAACAATTTTGTTTTTGCAGAAAAGTATTATTATTATGCCAAACTATTGGGTCAATTAAATGAGAATTTGAAAAGATACGACAGCATTTGGCTACGCAAAAAGTCCTTTTCCACCAGGACAATACAAAGTTGCACACATGTATACTTTACTAGGCAAAAATCCATTAATAGGGCCAAAGGTGACCATACCTTGGCAAGAACTTGCCCAGGATGCACGACCATCCTGACTTTAAGGGCAGCCAAAACTACCTTGGCCTTCTTTGGCACTTATTGCCAAAAAAAGCTCTGGTTTTACTGCTGTTTGATCTTGGGTGTGTTGTGGTGGAACTTTGTTTTATTACGAAGTTCAACAACATCAAACACTCAAGAACACAGCTAAAAAGTTGCCACACGATTTCATTTGTGGTCAATTGTGAGCAAATTTGGCACACATTTTGGAGTAAGATTTCTCATGTCCAAGTGGTCATGCAAAAATTTAAACTACTTCCAAAATCCCTCCTACTTTCGTTTTCCTATCGGTGAAGACCATATCATGAGTTTGATTAATTGTTTTGGACGAAATAACCTCAACTGACTGAGCACCTAGTACACTAGAAATCTTCCGTGTTTTTAGTTTTTTTACAATTAACATTTAGGATAAAAAGTCTCCATACTATTTATTAACATTGTCTTTGGTTTAAATGATGGTATTTCTTCGAAAAAAAAATGCTCAGTTAGCTTACGATATTTATTTTTATACCCTTTACCAAAAAATGGTAAAAGGGTATATATAGGTTTGTCATTCCGTTTGTAATTTCTAGAATATTAATAAGCGAGCTATAAAGTATATATATTCTGGATCCTTATGTATAGGGAATACGAATAAGCGATGTCCGTCTGTCCGTCTGTCCGTCTGTCTGTACGTGAAATCGGTTTTCCGAAGCTCGCAGAAAAGCTAGAGACTTCGTTCTTGGATTGCTGGATCAGAAGTTGTTGAAATAAAATTGGTATTGAAAATCAGCAAAATCAAAAAGACGGTTTCAGAGCTGGGAGACTTAAACTTCATTTTGCCATACAAATTAACTATTTATTAAATAAACTTATTTTATACTTCAGTATGAATAAAATTAATATTTCTAACTAAAAAAAAATTTAAAAAAAAATTAAAAAATCAAAAATACGTTTCCAGGGTTGGAAAACCTTAACTTTTTTTGTTATGCAAAAGTAACTTACTAAAACAAATTTTTCCTTTTTTTCTATAAACTAAACATATATAATGCTCTTAAAAGAAGGAAATTGATGTAAGAAATGAGAAAAACAAAAAGGATGATTCCAGGGTTGGAAAACCTACGATTTTTGGGATATATACAATTAACTACCGTAAACTAATTTTTTAATTATTTTTATTAAATAAACTTATTTTATACTTCCCCATGAATAAAATTGGTATTTCAAATAAACAATTAAACTTCAAAAAATTAATAAGATGTTTCCAGGGTTGGAAAACTTTAACTTTTTTTTTTATCCAAAAGTAACTTACTAAAACAAATTTTTCCTTTTTTTTTCTATGAATTAAACATATCTAATGTTTTGAGAAGAAAGAAATTGATGTTAGAAATCAGAAAAATCAAAAAGGATGATTCCAGGGTTGGGAAACTGAAACTTTTTCTACAAAAGTAAGTTACTAAAACAAATTTTTCCTTTATTTCTATAAATTAAACATTTCTTAAATTCTTAAAAGAAAGAGATTGGCGTAAGAAATCAGAAAAATCAAAAAAGATGAGTTCAGGGTTGGGAAACTTACACTTTTTGTGATATATTAAAGTAACTAAGTCTAATTAATTTTTATCTTTTCCTTTATAAATTATATATATTCTACGTTTTGGAAAAAAAAGTTTGGTATAGAAAATTATAAAAATAAAAGCCACAGCTCCAGAGCTGGAAACTATGATTTTTTTTCTAGACATTAAATTAACTAATTAAAACATTTTTTTTTTGAATTTCCTTTTTTTCACTTAACACACTTTCTATATTTTTTTAAGAACTACTAGATTGGTATAAGTAATCAGAAAAATCTAGAATTATGATTCTAGGGTTTGAAAATTATTATTTTTTTCTTTGTACATAAAAGTAAGTATGTGCTTGAGTATGTATCTTTATACTACATAAACGCACTTTGGTAAAGGGTATATAAGATTCGGCACAGCCGAATATAGCACTCTTACTTGGTTTTGCTAACTTTCTCTCAAGAGGAAGTTCAGTAAGATTCGCATGTATTGAACCTCCGTCATATTTACAAAAATAAAAAATAAAAAATTTTGATTTTGCAAAAGGTTTATTAATCGAATTTTCATAGAAAATTTGTTTTATAAATCCCTTATAAAACCGAAATAATTCTTGTGAATAAGGAAGTTAAAAAAATTTTGAAGCATAAAGCTATTTGTACAATAATTTCTTACAGCATTTCCATACTTAATTTTTAAGAAAATATTTTTCTTTACCACGTATACATATATATTAGATCCCTGCACAAGACCACTTACAAGAAGTTTTTAGGATATGAGGGATTTTTCAAATGCTTTACTGCAGCCAAACAACAATATTTGCAAGAAATTTGTTTGAGTTATTGTAAGTATAGGAGTAAAGAAGAAAATACTTCGTGACGGAAGAATTTGTGATGCTTGCTTTATCATACGCATGGGCGCATACACAAACGTCATGCATGTACATACACACACACCTTGTCTGTACGATCTATTATTTTTCTGCGCACATACAAACGCACACATGCATTGACATTAGTTGTGGGCGCTTGCTCTAAAAAACCACCCTTGAAAACATAATAGCTTACCATTTACTTTTTACTCATAAACACTCAAACGTACAGTATGCAAAATAACAAGCATACACATATCAACACTACTTATTTTGATTGTAAGCTATGAACAAGAAGTCTTCGCGATATCCCAGTTGGCCACGTCTTTAAGACATCTTTGACGACGGGTACAAGATAATGGTAAGTCGTAGAAGACATATTAAAGACAACTCCATACAAATCGTTGACGAAATTTTCATACAAATGGCGGCGAGGTCACACAAGACCAGATGAGCGACATTGCCGCTCAGATTGTCCTCAAAAAGGCTTTATTGAAGACAAAACGTATGACACTGTCGCTCAGATGGTCCCCAACAAAGTTTTATTGAAGAGAAAACGTGTGACATTGTCGTTCAGATAGTCATGAACGCCGATTTCTTTTAAATTGTCGATTAGAAAACTTAATCTACAGACGACATGTCGTACATGAATTGTCTAAGACAATGTCGTCTAGGACGATTTTGACAACTGGGATCGCTTGTTAACACTCATATACAAGCACATCAACACATCTATCCGTGCATCGCTTATTAAACGACAACATTTATTGTTGATTTTATGCAAAATACAGAGGACTAATTACAGCGTTTGACATCGAAATGGAAACGTTTTTTTATTTCGTTCTTTATTTAATGGCGCAATTCCAAGAGATATAGATATATCAAAACTAAAATGAAGGAGTACAACTTATCAAGGGTTTAATAGGGCACTTACACCTGCACAGAATTTAGCAGATTTAAATTAAAAACTTTAATAAAAGTTATACCGTTGACATTAATTTATAAAATTTTTTTTTGACATTTATCAAGATTTCGTATCCAAACCTAAAACCATTGACTGAAATTTTTCTTAAGCTACAACAAAAGAATTGCAATTTAGCTAATTCATACATCTTTTTTTTAGTACATAGTAGGGTTTCCAAATTACCGGAATTTTTCAATTCCCGGAATCGAAAAAAATATTCTATTCGCGGGAATTCTCGGGAATTTCAAAAACTACGAATCTAATTAAATGGCCTTAATAAAATAAATATAATTTAATGAAAAAAATATACAAGATTTAAATTAAAAACAAGAACAATTTCATTCGTGCATTTCAAGAACAACAATATTACAAAAACAAAACAAAAACAAATAAATTGAATTGCTTTGAGTTATAACATGAATGGAAATTCCATCTACATCTGCCAATCTAGATACTATTTCCTATAAAATGTTTTTAGGTTGAACATATTTCGTAACGCTTGAAGGTGTTGAAATCACCGCGGGTGCTAATATTACATCTGCTCCCATGCTTACATTATGCATCGTTATAAAATTGTAACTTTAAGCAATAAAACAACGAACAGCAATGTAAAAAAGTAAATTTCAAAAACGTACGTATTCAGTTTCCAAAAATTCCCCTTGAAAATTTCCCGGGACTTGTAAAAAAATAATTTCTGGGAATTCCCGGGATTTTTTCCCCGCGTAGAAACTCTATTACATATATAGGTTAATTTTTGTTAGTACAATTTGAAAGGATTTTAAGTAGATTTCCACAAAATCTAGTGACGAAGTAAGTTTTGAATTTTTTATTTAGCTTCTTAGCGACACTTTTTTTATTTCATCTTAAGATACAGCAAATTTCTTTAGTTTTTCTATTTAAATCTAATTGTGGAAACTATAAGCACAAAGAGATAGCAATAAAATTTTAGCAGCATCATTGAACATATCGCTCCATACCCGCCAAAATAGCTTAAGCGACATAATTTTCGAACTTCAATTTTTTATCAAAATTGATTATTTGCGATCGTAAATAGTCGATTTTCGTCAAAAATACGAAGTCCAAAAATGTGTCGCTTAAGCTATTTTAGCGGTTATTGGTCGATATTTGGTCCAGAAAAAAGCAATCCAAGAAATCATTTAGTGGCATACCTCCCCTTAATTGTCACTTTTAATAACAGGAAACAACTAGATTTAGCTGTAACTGCATTTGCCATTTTGGCAACACTGTTTAGTTGCTGTGTCTTATTTTTATTACTGCCATTATATCAGTATTAGTTGCTTTTTGTGTGTGTGTGTGTTTGTATGAGAGTCTTTTTATATGCCACGTGTACATTACAAAAACAAACAATCAAGTTCACACATTGAAAATAACATGTTCATCAGGTTGATGATGATGACGATGGTAACACACATTTTGTAATGCCAAAACATCCGCCAAGATATTTTCTTTTAAACACCGACACACGACAGTAAGCAGACTTGTACATATTTATACACATTAAAGCATATAACACAGACATACATACACATACACACATACACATATGTATGCATGTATGCATGTTCATTATGTTTATTATAAGTACGTCTGTGCAAATATCCATGCAAATATATTTCAATATGCATGTGTTAGTCTTATGTACATACTGATACATATATATATTTTTTTCATATTTTTATTATCTTTGTTGTCATGTTGTACTTGGACGGTTATGAAATTCAAATATCCCCACTTGAAGTTACATGACATACATCTGAATATAAAATTGCTTTTGTTTGATGAAGTAAATTTTTTCTTTGTTTTTTTATTTGTATTTTCTTTTTTTTCTGACAGGGAATGCAGGAATAGGACAGTTTAAATTATTGTTGCTATTTCAACAGCTTTTAGTCGTAACTGTTTACAAACAAATATTTAGGATTCTCTCTTTCAACATTTTAAAACTTCTCAGCTCAAGTAAGTCATGCAACTGCATGCGAAGTGAGCATGAAAAAGTTTTTGTGAAAAAGTCTAATCGTACTTCTGGGGATATGAGTAATTAAATTGAGCTTTAGAACGAGTGACATTAGAATCTATTTAATATTGAAATTGGGCTAAGTAAATTTTTTGGAAAAGTTAAGATAGTAATATTTAAGGAGTACGATTTCTATGCTATTTTTATGCCAGCGAATTTCAAAAATATAATTTATTCACTTTCTGGAACGCAAACGGCATTCGCCAACATAAAAATGAACTTGAGCACTTCCTCATGGAAACAAATATTGATATAATGTTGGTTTCTGAGACTCATTTGACCCCAAGAGGCTTATTTAAAATAAATGGTTACACTTTATATGATACAAAGGACCCGAGAGAGAGAGCATGTGGTGGATCAGCAATTCTTATTAAGTCAAGACTCAAGCACTATGTCCTTGACAACGTTAGTGAAGAATATTTGCAAGCAACGAATATTTTCGTAGAAAATTTTTGTGCGAATTTCGTGATATCATCAATTTACTCACCTCCCAGATTTTCAGTTACCGAAGATCAGTATGAGAAGTTCTCCAAATCGCTTGGATCTTTTTTCGTGACAGCTGGTGACTACAATGCAAAACATACGTACTGGGGATCGCGTCTTGTTACACCTAGAGGTCGAGCCTTGTTCAATACAATTTCAAAAATGGGCTTAGATGTCATTTCGAGTGGGGAGCCTACTTACTGGCCTACTGACGTAAGAAAAATTCCAGATGTTATAGATTTTGCCGTCACGAAAAATATTCATAGGGACTTAATTCATGTAGAGGCCTCTCTAGATCTGTCCTCCGATCACTCTTCAACAATACTTACAATTTTCAACCCACTAAGGAGTGATTTAACTAACTCATATGTGAAGATGATTAATGGAATCAACTGGCTGGCATACAAAAAATATCTTAGTAGTCACTGCCTAGAAAACATTCAGCTTAGATCATGCGATGATATTGAATTTAACATTGCCAATCTTAACGAAAATATTAAACAGGCTGCTGAACACGCCACTACCTCCTATCCGCAGACCGGCTTTAACAGAATTTATTCTACGGAAATTGAACGTCTTTTATGTGAAAAAAGGAGAGCTAGAAGAGAATGGCAACAACACAGATCACCCCTAAATAAAATCAGACTTAAAGAATGTACTAAACGACTCAAAGAGCTGCTATCGTCGGAAAAAGCTGCACTACCGGAAAAGTATTTAGAAGGTCTTGATGTAACTTTCGCATCTAATTACTCTTTATGGCGCGCTACTAGAAATCTTAAACGACCCGTTGATCTTAAATCACCATTGCGTACTGCGACCGGAGGCTGGGCAAGAAGTGATAGTGAAAAAGGTAACCTATTTTCTGAGTATTTAAAATCTGTATTCACTCCCAATTCATGTACGGGTGCTGCTGATTTACCCAGTGTAGTTTCTCTACCACCTCGTCCCTTAAGGTTTAAGATGCGTGAAGTACAAAAAGTAATTGCTGAACTCAACCCGAAGAAAGCTCCAGGTATTGATGGCAATAGTAACAAAATGCTCATGAACTTGCCTCATGTTGCAATAAGAATCCTGCTATTTACTTTTAATGCTATTTTAAGAATGCAGTATTTTCCACATAACTGGAAACTGGCCAAGATCAAAATGATTCCAAAGGCGGGCAAAGATCTTACCAAGACTGAGTCATATAGGCCTATAAGCTTACTATCTACAATCTCAAAGCTTTTCGCAAAGCTGCTCATGACTAAATTGTCCAAAAATTTTAACTGATAATGGGTGCATCCCGGACCATCAATTTGGCTTTAGAAGTCAGCACAGCACGATTGAACAAACGCATAGACTGGTCCAAGTTGTAAGAAGAACATTTGAAGAAAAGAAGTATTGTTCTGCTCTCTTTATTGATGTTTCTCAGGCATTTGATAAAGTATGGCACGAAGGCCTAGTTTTAAAATTGAAGACATATCTGCCAATAAACATTCAAAAGCTTATGGAAAGTTATATTATTGATAGGAAGTTCACTGTTGTGGAAGGAGAGTTCACGAGTGTGCCCGAATCTATATCTTCTGGTGTGCCCCAGGGTAGTATTCTGGGTCCTGTCTTGTATTTAATATATACTTGTGATATGCCTGTGAGCAATAATATCCATATTTCTACTTTTGCCGATGATACAGCCTATATGAGTGTGCACGAAAACCCTTATGAGGCATCCCGCAATCTCCAGGAACATATCACTCAGCTGGAAATATGGTTGAACTTATGGAGAATTAAAGTCAATGAACAAAAGTGTGTCCATATAACGTTCACCCTAAGAAGAGATACTTGCTCCCCCATTCGAATCAACAATCAAAATATTCCTCAACATTCCCAAGTGAAATACCTTGGTATACACCTTGATCGAAGACTTACATGGAAACATCATATTGACTCTAAGTTAACTCAGATGAAACTTAACTTAACTCAAATATATTGGTTGATTGGCAGAAACTCAACACTCAGCTTAGACTGCAAACTTTTATTATACAAGTCGCTTTTGAAGCCAATATGGCGCTACGGAATTCAGTTATGGGGCACTGCTTCAGCTTCCAATGTCAAGAGAATCCAACGAAGGCAAAACAAAATTTTACGGCTAATAACATCGGCTCCATGGTACATTCAAAATTCTATTATTCATCGTGATTTAAATATGCCACTAGTGACTGAAGAAATTGCAAAATACGCAGGCAAATATTTAACAAAACTCGAATCACATCCTAATCCGCTTGCTCGTAATATTTTGAACTTTACTGGACACATCCGCTTAAAAAAGAGGGACACACGGGCTCTTATACCTAACACTCCAGATGGGACTACTTGAAAATACTTTTTTCCCCTTTTTTGATTATCACTACTAATGTATTATTTATAACTACCACCACGCTTATGTCCGACACTGGTCGGGCCTAATAATTTTTTTTATAGATTTAAGATTTGAATACTTATTGTTAGTTCATATGTGAAGATACAGTAAATAAATACATGCATTACAAAAAAAAAAAAAAAAAAAAAAACTTTCAAAATTAACGGCTCACACTTGCTTTATATGCGTATTAAAAATTTGCTTCACTCGTAAGTTAATTCAAAATTTAAAAAATTTTATTTTGATAATTTGATAACTTAAGCCTATTTAAAATTAATACATTTTTAAAGTATTTCAATTTTCAACATTCAGATATGTGATGAAAAACGATTAAGACACAAAAGCAATTTGAAAACGATAAAAGGTGTGATGAGTTGTCTATAGTCGTTTTGTCGATAATTTTAAAATTTGTTTTTAATGGTTTTTCCAAAATATTTTGATATACTTCTTTTCACATCTCTATTATATGGTCTATATTTGATCTTCAAGTGTGCTTTTACGAAGTCAGTTGTTTGAGATTGGCTCAAAAATTATACTCAAAATCGATCGGAATTAATCACACTTTTTCAAAAAGATTGTTTTGAAAACGTTCGTTTTCCATCACATACCTGATTATTTTGTTTTGAGCTCTTATTTCCACTTAAAAAATTGCTTGTTTGTCAGTAAAATGTTTCTCTGGCCTTACAAAATCCTGTTGCAAATCCACGTGCAGCAATTTTTTTTAAAATTCGGTTACTGATCTTAATTTTATTTTGGGTTGCTTGGTTGCTTAACAATGGATGATTGCTGCCTCCAAGCAATAAAGTTGAATCGTAAGACTCTATTTCGATAACCTGTGTTAAAAGTTTGGGTGGAATGATAGGTCCAGTGATCAGCTGTAGTAGATCCACCTTGTCTTGTTGAAGTGCCAAAGGAAGTCGTCCTATACATTTTTATTGCTGTAGTGCGTAATGCTAAGCATCCGCAGAACATGTGAAAAGTCGTCTCTTCTTTGTCCTGTTATTGACAGCTGCGATAGAATGTGTTGTAGGGAAGATATAGCCTGCCGTCATGTCTGTAAATCAGCCAGTAGCCCATTTTCGTTGCAATCCTACACATACTTATAATATTTCTTTTGCTACACTCTTGCTATTTCTCAAACGATAGCCAATTCAAATCCTTGACAGATTAAGCAAAATGTTCATAACCGCATCAATATTTGATTTTGATTTAGTAAATATAGTAGACATGTAAAATTTTCCGTGAGTTTTTTATTCATTTTATGCACACTAAGTTAAATTGTTCTTTGCAAACAACACTTTCTATTTAAATAATATGTTGCATTTTCTAGAGCTTTTTGTTTGCTTTAAACTTAGAGCTTTATTTTGAATACTTTTACACATTGTTTATATTAATTCATTATAGAATTCTCATTTGGCTTATGGGTGGTTTGGCAAAGCACATATAGACATGCTAATTTTTTTTTATTAATTTTATTGTTATTTCTATTTTCTATAAGATAAAACTAGAATGTGAAACCTTTTGCAGTCTTCTAACATCCTCTGTTTCATCTATAAGAGCTATTACGAATGTACTGCAGTGATTACTCAGACGATTGAATATTATTAATATTCTAAAATATTAAAATATCTAATAAATGAGCTGTATATCCTTATTTTTTTTTTACCATACAATATTTTCATATTTTTTGTCACTCGTTACCTCACTGTTGAATGCTATTATTTCACTTCGTTTGTCTTTCTCCTTTGAATCAAAGATATGATAATCATCGTTTAATATTTTTGTCATTCGTTACCTCACTTTGGGAAACTGTGACTTCACAACGTTTTAATATCCTAGAAGTCCTTTAAATCAAAATAAAAAAAATATATAAATAAAATAAAAAGCTTATAATAAAAAAAATTAATTAATTGTTTTTTTACTTTTAGTCTGTATATCGTTCTTCAGCTTGTTTAGTATTTTCTCTAAAATGTTTTTATAATAATAATTTTGTAATAATATAAATTTCTTTTGCTTTAAACCCCAAATGAATAACAAAAATATACAAAAACAAATACTAGAAAGTACCCCAACAGAAGCCATATAAACAGACAAGTCACGAATTACAATTTTTTATGTTTGTTATTTATCAAAATTTAAATTTAAGGCAATTATATTAAATTACCTAATTAAGCTATTATTGAAATATAATTTGCTTTTTTCGACAAAATAAACTAACATAACAAAATCAATACAAAAAACCAAATCACGAATTACAATTTTGCTTATGTTCCATTTTTTAAATTAAAATTTAAAGCAATTATATTGAGTAATATAATTGAATTATTGTTGAAAAACTTTTGCTTTTATTCAACACAGGCTTTAAATTTTGGAATACATTTTCAAGTAACGAATGATAAATTCTGAGTAAAGAAATGAAAATCGTGCTTCACATTTTTTAATTAACATTTTACTTTTATATATCTTTAATAACTTTTTTTGGTATTGAATTTATTACCCACATAACCTTTATTAATTTAAAGGACTCCTCAGCCTCTTAGTAATTTATTTAATCATAATATTCAATATTAAAAAAATAAAAATCACGACTGACAAAGAGACATGCAGATACACTTAAAAAAAAGCAAAACCTTTTATTTTGAATTTATTCTACTTTAAAGGAACGAGAATCCAAACTGATATGTTTACTTTTATTTGTGTTCATTTTTGTTTAGCATTTATTTTTGTTCTTGGAAATAATGCATTGCGTAAAATTATATCTTAAAAGAGGAGGCAAAAATAAAAATTTTTATATATAAATACTTTTCTTTCTTAAAAGATAATGCATTTATTATATATCGTAATATATTTATTTAAAAGATATATCTTTTTATCAACAAATGTAAATAATAGATTTTATTATAATTTTCATAGAATACTGTTCCAGAAATAGTATTGAAATTGTTTGAGATAAAAATATCAATTTATATTAAATTATATGAAAAAATAATTTGAGAGTGAATTTTTGTTACTCGATGTGGTAGTCGGAGGTGCGCAAGTAAGAATTATGTCTTAAACTCTGGATGTTTCTTCAGACAAATAGCTGCGCAGTCTTTTTTTTTTTTTGTTAAAAAAATGTCTTCGCCTAACTTCTTAATCTGCCCTCGTACTTATGTACATATATGCGTACATGTATTTTCTACTAACACTTCATGACCACAAAATATACAAGGGAGTGTAAATAGTTATTTGTGTGCAGAAGAGTGTTTTACAAAATACATACTCACACATGTACATCTATGCATATAATGTAAATATGTATATTTATGTATATATGTATGTGGTAGTTCTCTAACATATATTTACACATACAGACATAAACATGTATATTTAAACGGCTCTTTTGATGTTTTTGCTACTGTTGTTGGTGCGGAGTTTTTTTAAATGTATGTTTTGTCATGTTTTCTAGTCTAGTAGCTAATAGAACTCTCTCAAAGCATTACCGTTACATTAAATAAACTCTTTGATACACATACATATATGTATGTATGTGTATTAACAAACATTCATATGTATGGCTGAGTAGATTTAACCCAGTAAAGTATTTTATACAATAAACAGCTTTTTAAAATTTAATAAATTAAATTTCTTTGTAATTTAAATAAAAATATTTAACTTTATTTTAGTACCCATTCTTTATTTTAACCTAAAAAATTTCTATTCTCACATATATACGTAAGGATACAAGACCAAATTAAATCACAAAATAATGATGACCCTAATTGCCCAAATCATGTAACCAAAGTGATATTTATTTGAAAACAAAAACAAACAAAAAGTTAAAAAAAACATTTAAAAAATCTTGTTCAGAATCTTCACAGAAGAAATGCCAACAACATTCCATCCTTGCTTGGCCTTTCATAATTCTAAGAAATTTTATGAAACCGAAAAACAAATTTTTAAAATATTATTTTTATTCTCATGTTAATATCACCATTGGCGATGTTATTTACGACAATTATGCCCAATATAAGTAAGATAGATGATTTTATTTAAATAAGATTAGCGATTAAATATTTAAAGATATGCATAATCGATAACAACTTTTAAAGCAATTTAAATAATCCATTGTTAGTGCGGCTTTGAAGAATATTAATCAAAGTTTTAAATGTTAAATAATTTTGTGTAAAAAGTTTCTTTTTAAATAAAATTTTTCTTTATTTATAAATTTTATAAGCCACTAATGTGTGATGCTATGCGATTATACATATATATATATTACCCTCTCAAGGAAAAAGCGAATAAGTTTCAGATTCATAATTAAATTAAAATATATATATATTTTTCAATTAAATCGCTAAATACTTTATTTAACTTAAAAAAAACCCTAAATAATTCTATTTACTTTTCGTACCTTTCTAGTGACAATTTTTGAAAAACTGTGGCAGCACTTCTACTTCACTTTCTCTATTTGGACATTACAAGCGTATACGTAATATTTTACTCTTGGCTTAATCAAAATTAATCATTCGTAACCAATTCTAAAAACAATACATGTTTAAGCGCCCCACCCACTTGTAATATAATTGTGCAATTTTTCGTATTGTACAATAATATCTCCAATATTGGCAAATATCAAAAGACTTTTGATTTTAATTGTACAATCAAGACAATTGTTTAATGTGGTGGCAACATTGTTCAATGTTGTTTACTTTTTCACTGCCAGGATAACTGGGCAGTATTTGCTTTGAAAACATTGTGACATTTATTGCATAGTATAGGTCAAAAAGACAATAATATGTACAACAACATATGTGAAAAGGGACCTAGTGCGTCAAAAAAAAAACGGGTTTGGACTTAAGAGTGAAATCTGGTACCTAAAAGGGTGTATAATAATATAAAATGAGTTAAAGTTCTGATAAAAATTTATTTACCTCATAAAACCTAGGGAAAGTCGATAAAAATGAGAAAAACATTGAAATTTAATACTTAATTTTTTGGTTTTAAATTGTTTTTTTTTTCAGTCTTCGATTTTTTTTTGAGTTTGGACTTTTTTTTCGGTATTTTGAGATCTGGTACTTAAATTTTTTTCCGTTTGAAAATTTAATTTTTTTTCGGCACTTACTTCAGCTTTTTTTCTCGTGATCCCGTGCTTCGATTTTTTTTCTTGCTGGCAGGCTCAGATTTAGTTTTTGTTTATTTTCGCTTTGGGTTCACTCGGCTTAGGGGCTACAAAATCCCGTTTCTGTAAATCAGTACATAAGACCGTGACATGCTCATACAAATACCATTTGCGATCTAACGAAGTATCCCAAAATATTAGCACCAACACTTTCAGATAACGTCATATCGATCTCATCATCGCCATAAACCTGAGTCTAGGCTTTTTAAATCATCATCAAAACTGTCAGATATATCTATTTTATTAAAAATTACTTCAAGTTAACATCAGGTAGTAACAAAAATTACAAAAGAACCAAAATTGCGAAACAATTTTTGAGATATTGACAACACTCATTATACAGTTGTCACAAGACTGAAGCGTCACTTTATCCTTTTCTTTTCTTATAGTTATTTTTACAATGTGTATAGAGCAGCAAAAATAGCAAATGTATTTTCACACTAAAAGCGCAAAAATTACGTTGCCACATAGGCATGACGTCACCAAAGTTGGCATCCAATCATAACTAACCATACCAAATCGAATTTCCCAGCTAAAGGTGTCTTCAAAGTGATAATGCGTTATGAAACTTTAAATGCGCTCTTCTCACAACTTAATTTTCACACACTACGTCTTTTTTCTCGGAGAAGGTCACATATGCAATAATATTGTATTGATGGAACGCTTTAAACTTCATAATCGTAAAGGTAATATTTTAGTCATGCTCTTATGAAAATGAATCATTGGTAACTAAT
This sequence comes from Tachina grossa, assembly GCA_949987645.1. Taxonomy (NCBI): domain Eukaryota; kingdom Metazoa; phylum Arthropoda; class Insecta; order Diptera; family Tachinidae; genus Tachina; species Tachina grossa. The sequence goes on along the minus strand of OX465274.1, from coordinate 168,776,038 downwards.
TCTCAAAATAATACAAGGTTATGATATTATAACACATTTTGCTTGGGCAAGATATTCACTATATAAACAAAAATGTATATGCTAGTACAGCTTATCCCAAAAGAAGGTTTATATTTATTGAAACGATAAGAAATATTAATTTAACTACAATTTTAGAGTTTATTAAAAAAAAAAAAAAAAAAATATTGTCCAAATGTTAAAGCATTTGTGACACTTATTTGACCTTATATTATAGTATTTTAAGACCAGAAGTGTGCATGTCACATTAAATAAGTGCTGCAAACCTTTAATAAAAAAAAATATTTTTAGTACTGCAGTTGCCGAATCGCCCTTTTTGTACTACTCCAGCTTGCACCAGTCTTACTGCTAATAGTGTTTTCACACTGCCATGGTTTTAATAGAAGTTGATTTTAACGTTAAAACCCACTGTTAAACCTGGTTTTACCATACAAATTGTTTTTGTTAAAACCAAATTAAAACCATTTTTGAATTGGTTTTCAGTTGGTTTTATGAAATGCAACCTTGTTTTTGCTGTGATAAATGCAGTGCTGCCAAGTTGAAATGACCGACAGCAGCTGATAATGTTATGCCAGTGAATAACAATAGATGGCGCTTGAAAAATTTTCAACTTAAAAATTAATGCAGCAGCAACAATAATCAAAAAATTATGGAAAAAAAGAGTTTTTTGGAAGGAAAACAACAAAAATATATTAAATTGAACTGTGGAAAGTGAAAAAAGACAATATGACTGACATTCATCTGCCTATAAAAAAGGTTTATCTTATAATGTATTTGTGCATTTTTATATTATTAGCAATATTTCCAAGCACGTCTTCATACTGTATAAGAAGTTCCATAATTTAAAAAAGTTTTATTTACAAAATATAAAATAATTTCCATTTTAGAGCGCATTGTGAAATATCTCAGTTTTTCATACAAACAAAAACAGTTGAACAGTATGTCCAACAAGTGTTATTAAGAAGCAGCAAAAATGCAACTACAAATACAAGCATTTCGGCAGGAGATTTATTTTATTTTGAGCAAAGTTATTAGACAACCTGTGAGTTAAAAACTGAATTTAATAAACTTGCAGTGTGAAAGCAAAATCAGCTGTTTATGGTTTTAACTTTCAGTTATTTTAAACATAATTATTTAAAAGCCAAATTAAATTTAAAATAAAATTAAAAGAAATAACATTTTTTTTATTGAAGTATAAATTAATCACTGGGTTATCTTTGAAGTCATGCTTGTGTGTATATTTCTGGTTTTTTTTTTTGCTTATTGGCCTAATCGTTTCATCAACACAGACATACATACTTATGGTACTGCATGTTAACAAAAAAACCCTAAAGCAGCTATGACACCAAGAGTAACAACAACAACAACAGCAACAGCAACATCTCTTGCTGCAAAATAAAAACACATAAAAACATAATCTATCAATGCTTTTGTCATGCAGGCCTTAATAATTTGTGCACACTTTATTATGGTAATTGCAAATGGATTTTTTTCTTGCTTAGCAGGACTAAGTTCCTGCTATTTAAATATTCATCAACTACTTAAATGGTCCATTAAGATACAGAGACTCAACGACAGTAACGTCTTCATCCACAACTCATTGGCTGGCCAGTCCAGAAGAGATAAACTTGGATTAAAAAAAAGTTTCTAATAAGTTCCAACTTAAACTAACAAAAGCATTTATTGCTTAAGAATATGAAATGGAATAAGACTTAATTACAAAAATATGTTTACTTAATTGCTATGCTTACATAAAAATTTAAAGAAGTTTTTTAAACGTTTCTTGTTTCATATTTTAATTAAATTTAAATCCTTAAATCCTGTATAATTTTAATAAATTAAAAAAATATATATGTATATTTTGTTTTGTTGTGCAAATAATTTTTATTTTGCTATTGCTTTTGGTGTTGTTGTTGCTGTTGCTGTTGCTGTTGCCCCTAACGCCAACAGCATTAAATGTTAGTCCTGCAAATGAAGTGTTGGCCCATAGGTTCTTTATCGAACCTAATTACAAAATTTCAAAGTAGTTGCCTTAGGTTAATCTAACTAAGTTGTTATGCATTTGCAGTGACCCATTACACAAACGTACACCTGCTCTTGCGCATACATACAAACAACATCATACTTACTGCTTGCTGTATACTAAACACTTTTAAACAAATACTTGTGCATACTTTAGCTTTTGCTTAAGTTCACTAGACCCTGTAGCGTATGAATTATTTTCTCTTTTTCGCTTTGCTATAAAATATTAATCATACGCACCCATCGTAAAATAATGCAAACTTTATCAGTATCGTAAGGCTGCATTTAAATATATTATTTAAATTGCAAAGTAAAAACAAAGCATTTTATATAACAAATATTATACTTCAAAGAGTCACTCGTTTTAAACATTTTGCTTTCTGTAAGACGATCACAACATTTTTATATTTCCCTTCAGCATTGCTGCCAGTTTATCAATATTGTGGAAATGTTTCTGTAAGTGACTTACAAATAAAATGTTAGAAAAATCAGGGATACTTAAACTATTTTTCATTTTTGTTGAGCAAATTATTGAATGATTTCATTAGCAATTAGCAAGTGATTTTTTTTTTTTTGGAATAACTATTATTTTGTTAGAGTTTTATTTAGACATTCAACTATTTGGTAATAATATAACAATGCTAAATATCATATAAATTTTGGAAGCAATTCAAAAGTGAGTTCAAAATTTTGCATAAAACATTTGTTTTATTATATTATTGGAAAAAATATTGTTTTAAAGCTAATTATTTGCTTTTATTATTACTAGTTCGAATATTCGACATTAAGTTCGAAATTTGGGCATGTATGTAAAATAACATCCATGTACTACACTTTAGTGTTATGTCCAAAAAAAATTGATCTTCTATGTTAAATAAATGAAATTTTTTATTTTTATGTAGTTCGAAAGTTCGGTAACGAGTTCAAGCTTTCAAATATATAAGTATGAACATATTTCCCATAGTTTTTATTTAATATTTTAATGCAAAAATATCGACTTGAAAGATAATAAAATTTTTAGTTCTCTTTATATACATATGTACAATGTTCGAATTTTCGACATTGGGCTAAATTTTTTTTAATGTATAAATTTAAGTATTACACTTTAGTACCATGTTCAAAACATGTATTTTTTAAAGTCATTTTAATGAAAATTTTAAATTTTGTTGTAGTTAAAATTTTCGAAGATACGTTTAAATTCTATAGTTTACTATTGTGTGGCACTATGTGAGTTTTAAGCATCATTTAAAGTCATTTTAATGAAAATTTTAGATTTTGTTGTAGTTAAAATTTTCGAAGATACGTTTAAATTCTATAGTTTACTATTGTGTGGCACTATGTGAGTTTTAAGCATCATTTAATGTGTAGATAATATGTTTTTCTGTGTTTCGAATATTGCATACTGAGCTTTATATTGATTCAAATGATAATTTCATATTGTTATATATTTGTTCGAATATTCTACGTTGAGTTCAAAATTTTGAGCATGTTTAGTGTTATATACAAAAAATATGGATTTTCAATAATTAAATTAAAGTTTTTTATATTTTTGCAGTTCGAAAATTTATTAGTGGGTTCGAAATATCGAATATACATACATATATCAAAGACATGCTTCAAATTTAGTACTTTGTTGAAAGAAATCGATTTGAATGATACTAAAGTTTTGTTTTTGATGTACATACATATGTAGTTCGAATATTCGATATTGAGCTTGAAATTTCTTAATATATATACACTTTAGTGTTTCATTTTAGTGTCAGGTGCAAAACCATATCTTTTGAATGTTATTTAAATGAAAATTTTAAATTTTGTCATAGTTCGAAAATTCGATATTAAGTTCGAAATTTCGAAGATACTTTCAAAAGCTATAATTTACTTTCTTGGTGCAATGGCACGAGTTTTAAGAATTATTCAATGCTTAGATAAGATGCTATTGTGTATTTCGAAAATTGTATATTGAGCTAAGAATATGCACATGTGCACAAAAATAAAAAAAATATTTAAGTATTAAAAGATTTAAGTACTTTCAATGTTAACTAAATGCATTTTTTTTTATTAATTACTACGTTGTTCGAAAATTCGGTAATTAGTTCGAAGTTTAAAATATTTGTGAAGTACATTATTTGAATAGATTTAATTTAGTATTTTTGTTGCAAAAATATTGATGCGAATGATTATAATATCTTTTATAACATATGTATATATCTATGGCTTAATATAAGAAAGGCGTTACTCAAATTTTCGACATTTTTAACTGTAACGTACTAAGATCTTCAAGGAGGATGCAATTATACATTATCTCCCAGAAAACGTTAAAAACGCGATTTTGAAGTAAATTGAGATACGCCCTTTTTACATTACGCCATCAATATCTACATATGCATGTATTTTTGTAGTTTGAATATTCGGTATTGAGCTTGCACTTTTTTTGGGATATATACATTTAAGTGTTTCACTTTGGCGTAATATGCAAAAACATGTAAAAATTTTCTATTTCGCTATATTTCGAATATTCGAAATTAAATTCGAAATTTTGAAAATGATTAAAAAAATTATAATTTACTACTTTAGGCTAATAGCATACGTTTTGAGCATCATATAAAGCTTAGATAATATGCTATAATGTATTTCGAAAATGAATATATGCATCAAACTATTACACCTTATTATGTAATGTGCAAAAACATGTATTTGCAATGTTATTTAAGTAAAAACTTTTAAGTTTGTTAATGTTCGAAAATTCGATATTACGTTCGAAATTTCGAACATACTTTCGAAAGTTTTAGCTTAATATTTTAGTGCAATAGCATAAGTTTGGAGCATCATTTAAAGTTTAGATTAGAGGATTTTTTGTATTTCAAAAATTGGACATTGGGCTTAAAAAAATTATTATTAGGGTAATTATGGATGTTGGCTTTTATTGACTATCATTGTTCTAATTATTTCTGGTATTTAAGTTAAATTTTTGACTTAAGTGTGTTCTGAGACCTGTAGTAGAATTTCATGACAAATATTTTTGCACAATATTCTAACTAGTTACATGCATCCCTGTTTTCAAGCTGATTTTTGCTTTATTAAAAAAAATTTAAATTTATTTAAATACCAACAAAATGTTGCTTTTAATGTTCTTAATAAATGTTTTGAAGACTATAGCAAAAAACCTAATTATAACAAGATTTTCTTAAATTTATTTTTACTACACAAGAGTAAAACTTTCAAAAAGGTCGTAAAATTTGTTTCAGATGAAAATTTTTAGAACGCCTATAGACATATATTTGTTAGTCCCCTCTAACAGAATAAGTTGTACAGTACAGTTTTAGTATTTAAATATATACATATACATATATGTACATTAACAAAGGAAGATATAGTTTTTTATTGGTTTTGAATGAGTAATAATAATAATAATTTAAATTAATATCCAAAAACCAATCAACCCCTTGAAGTTACTCTAAGAGCTTCACATAGATGTCAATTGAAGTGTCATTTCGTTCTGCAGTTCAGGTACGTACACTCGTCTAAGTTCAGTTATGAACATTCTAGTCCGCGCTAAAATATCCTCTTTTTATTTAAAAAAAATTAATTCACTTAACACTTGTCCTTCATTAACTCACTTTTATTCACCGTAATGCACACAAATTAACTTTAGTTTAATATTTCCTTAAGCTCAGCGTTTATACTTTGCATAATTAAATAAATAAATAAAACTAAAGTAAAACTTAAACAAAATATCAACTAAAAGCGTTTTGCATTTTATAAAGATTACAAGCCAAAACTTACTGGCACTTCATTACACGACTCAAATTACAAAAAGCAAAAACAACGGCAGACATATAGACCGATAGATTACAGCAGACAAGTTAAAGTAAATAAAAATTCATGTTTCGGACTGTCTGTTTCGTCATGCCGCTGAACTTTTTTTCTCGTTTAATTTTATGTAATCTTTTATTTATAACTGTTTTATTTATATTTTGCTTAACAACATGAAATATCAGTTGAACTCATAATCAACAGCGTGATTTGCTAGATGTTGTTTGTTTTTTCTTTCTTTCTTGCAACAATTTGAACAAAAGATGTCTGCTACAGTTTTTTTTTCCTAAAAATGGAACAAATATAAGTTGCTTTTATAATAAACCCACTCCGAACCTATAATGAGTTGCCAGATTTTAAATTAAGTTTTTAAATACAAAATATCTTACGGAAAATAAATCATTGACCTCCATTCATTATTTCTCTTGCTAAAGTTTGACTCAATACTTTATTTACTTTTATTTTATATGTTATCCTTAAATTCTAATTATTTACTAGTAAAGGACTTTTTTTTTACAACAGCCAAAATCCGACCTAAATAACCTGGTAATATAAACAATAAACATTTACACCAACATCAACCGTATACATACATGTACTTGAATACATAAACGAATGTGTGGCCAAGGCAATGCATGATAATACCAAATGTTGGCAAATATATCTAGACTTGCTGCTGTTTCTTTTTGTTTTTTCTACTGCTGCTACTAGCGTACTGGTGTTGCTGTTGTCAGTGCAGTAACCGCTAACCATACAGTTAAACATCATTATGTTTAATCATGCTAAAGCACAAATCAAGCACTAAATGTACGTAGTAAGTAAAGTAAAGCAAAGAATGAATACAGTATATTTTTAAATGGAAAGCGGAAAAGTAAAGAAATTAAATAAATATCGGGTCTTCCAATAGAGACTTATGAAATTTGGTAAATGACAGCAGCCTTATAGCGTAGACAGATGACAGCGTTAATTTGCATTAAAATCTCACTAATGTGAATTAAAAAATTACCCTGACAGACGACAGTATTTGCATTAAGTAAACAAAATCGTACCACACACTTCGATAATTTTCTTTAGAAATATTAAAATGGACAAAATGTGTCTTTTTCAAAAAACAATTAAAATAACTTATATTTCCTGATTGAATCGCGTTTTAATTTTGAAAACGAAAACAATTTGTCAACATTTGGTTGATTGTTGATGGTGTTACCATATTAGGACCGTGTTATCATATAGCTAAATTCAGTATTAATTCACTCTCATTTAGTGCATTTACGGTAAATCTAATACGCATTGGGATGAGGATAATTCACAAGTTAATTTGTATTAAGACAGTAAATGCAAAGTAACGCTGTCGTCTGTCTACGGTGTTACTGTTGAGGCTACATTTGTTATTTGTTCAGATGATCGATATAGCGTTAAACTGCAAGTGCACTTGATGAAATTTTTTTAAACCAAAACTGTTGTTCTATTTAGACAAGATACCTAATATCTTCTGACCACTATTTGCAGTATGTTGATTAAGTAAACAATATACCAAATTCCGCACGTCAAGAAAACCCAAGATCTTCCGAACATATTGCCGCTGACCGTGAAAATGTGCAGGAAAATACAGGTAGTAATATTTGGAACTCAAGTTTTCATAAGTTTTCATAGGAGCTAAACTTTGGAGCACTAGGTAACTGACCCTAATTTTCATTGAAGAGGACCATATCTGAATGTATTGCTATGCCAGCAAACAAAATTGTCATATTGGGGTCGATTTCACTTCACACAAAATTCAAGGGCATCAAATGAAACCCAAAAGAGTCACTGTTTTTTTTTGTCGATTTCGTAAGGTTTATGATTTCCAATTTTTTTTTGTCCAGAATTGAATGATATAGACACGAACGACTTGTGGTTTCAAGAGGACGGCCTCATATGCCATACTGACGATGTTACATTGGACAATCTGCATGAACTATTTAAGAATCTGGGCTTCTGCATGTTTATCTCTAGAGTAACATATGGTTGATACATACGGTCGGTTCAACGGTGTCTTTTCTTTAACAAATTAGTAGGATATAATCAAAAACTTTTACATATTATTGACTTTAGTAGTGGTTTATATAAAAATAAAATTCTATTATATTTTAAATTTCCGTAAATTCAATTCATCTTATTCATTTTACTGAGATCACAAGGAAGGACCAAAAAATTTTTATTACAAAACTATGAGATCAAAAACAAATTTAACTGAAAAACAAAATATTCACAACAATTTAAAAAAACAAAAATAAAAGGATGAAAAAAAATCAATTTTAGCAAGAGGCCCAGAATTCCATTTCACCATCAGATCATGACGATCTTTGTCCAAATTTTTTTTAAATATAATACAGCAAATTTAAAATAGTACTGTCCTATTCAATCCCGTTGGAAGCATCAGGCAATCATCATCACTTCAAGCTATGTCAACATCGTTTGGTGTCACTTTCAATCATCTCTTCTAAAAATTTTGAAATTTCAGCATTAGTTAATGTGAAATTAGAGTGATTCATTGCATAATTCAATTGGAGAGACTTAATAGAGACCATCACCATTGACCATGACTTTCTTAGGCTAAACGAATTGAATATATTTAAAAAAAGTCATTAAAAGTCGGATTTGATAATCTTTGATATTGCAAAACTTTTAAGTGTCTCAATTTAAATGAGATGGTAAATGATATATGTATATCTCAGTATTATGCAAACGGTTTATTCTTAAAGAATTTTATTGATATTGTTCAGCAGAAAAGGATGGTTTCAGGGAAATGAAATGAAATATTTCCTTTAGTTTATTTTATAGTTACGACTGTTCTTTACCGATATATTTTATTTTTGTTTCCATTTACTAAAACTTAACAAGAACTCGTTAAAAGCTATGAACGAAAGACCATCGATTTGAAACATAACTATGCTGAGAGTATAGTAAGCAACATGACACAAACCTTTGTTTATATTTAATAAAGATACGCATGTAAAAATTTAACACATATAAAAAAATCTAGAGTAAAGATCTTTCTAAAATATGTTTACCTGAAAAAAAAATATTTTTGGTTATATTTTTACCCCAAATTTTTTTTAATTTTCAAAATAAAAAATATATTAAATAACCAAAGAAATAATTAGTTTTATTTAATTAGTTTTAATAACCAGAAAAAGTTTAGGTTTCCTATGCTTGGTGTTATGTTTGTTATTATTATAATTTTTTTATAGCCAAGTATTTCTTTCTAAAACAAAAAGAATGTTTAATTTGTAAGCAAAAAGAAACAAGTAAGAGTGCTATATTCGGCTGTGCCGAATCTTATATACCCTTTAGCAAAGTGCGTTTATGTAGTATAGAGATACATACATAACCACATAGTTACTTTTATGTACCAAGAAAAAAATAATAATTTTCAAACCCTAGAATCATCATTATAGATTTTTCTGATTACTTATACCAATCTAGTAGTTCTTAAAAAAATACAGAAAGTGTGTTAAGTGAAAATGTCTAGAAAAGAATCATAGTTTCCAGCTCTGGAGCGGTGGTTTTTATTTTTATAATTTTCTATACCAAACTTTACTTTCCAAAACGTAAAATATATATAATTTTTAAAGGAAAAGATAAAAATTAATTAGACTTATTTACTTTTATATATCAAAAAAGTGTAAGTGTCCCAACCGTTAACTCATCCTTTTTGATTTTCTGATTTCTTACACCAATCTCTTTTTTTTAAGAATTTAAGAAATGTTTAATTTATAAAAAAAAGGAAAAATTTGTTTTAGTAACTAACTTTTGTACAAAAAAAGTTAAAGTTTTCTAACCCTGGAATCGTCTTTTTAATTTTTTTAATTGTTTTTTTATTTGAAATACCAATTTTATTCGATATCAAGCATAAAATAAGTTTATTTAATAAAAATAGAAAAAAATTAGTTTTCGGTAGTTAATTTTTTATATCACAAAGAGTGAAAGTTTCCCAACCCTGGAGTCCTCCTGTTTGATATTTTGTGATTTCTTACATCATCTTTTTTTTAAGAATATAAGATATGTTTAATTTACAGTAAAAAAGAGAAAAAATTTGTTTTAGTAAGTTACTTTTGTATAAAAAAATAAGGTTTCCAACCCTGGAAACGTCGTTTTAATTTTTTTAATTTTTTTTATTTTGAAATATCAAATTCATTCGTAAAAAAAAAATTAAAATTAGTTTTCGGTAGTTAATTTTTTATATCACAAAAAGAGTAAGTTTCCCAACCCTGGAATCATCCTTTTAAATTTTTCTGATTTCTTACACCAATCTATTTTGTTTAAGAATATAAGATATCTTTAATTTATAGAGAAAAAGGAAAAATTTGCTTTAGTAAGTTACTTTTGTATAAAAAAAGTTAAAGTTTTGCAAACCTGGAAAAATCATTTTAATTTTAGAAGGTTAATCTTTAATTTGAAATACCAATTTTATTCGTACTAAAGTATAAAATAAGTTGATTTAATAAAAAAAATAAAAATTAATTTTCGGTAGTTAATTTTTTATATCACAAAAAGTTTCAGTTTCCCAACCCTGGAATCATCCTTTTTAATTTTTCTGATTTCTAACGTACATTTCTTTCTTTTAAGAACATTAGATATGTTTAATTTATAGAAAAAAAGGAAAAATTTGTTTTAGTAAGTTACTTTTGTATAAGAAAAAAAGTTAAAGTTTTCCAACCCTGGAAACATCTTATTAATTTTTCTAGTTGAATTTTTTATTTAAAGTACCAATTTTATTCGTGGTGAAGTATAAAATAAGTTTATTTAATAAAAATATTTAAAAAATTAGTTTACGGTAGTTAATTCTATATATCACAAAAATCGTAGGTTTTCCAACCCTGGAATCATCCTTTTTATTATTCTGATTTCTTAAATCAATCTTCTTCTTTTAAGTACATTACATATGTTTAGTTTATAAAAAAAAGGAAAAATTTGTTTTAGTAAGTTACTTTCGCATAACAAAAACAAATTAAGGCTTTCCAACCCTGAAAACGTCTTTTTAATTTTTTTTTTAATTTTTTTTAGTTAGAAATACCAATTTTATTTATACTGAAGTATAAAATAAGTTTATTTAATAAAAAATTATTAAAACTAGTTTTCGGTTGTTATTTTGTATGGCAAAATGAAGTTTAAGTCTCCCAGCTCTGAAACCGTCTGCTCGATTTTGCTGATTTTCAATACAAATCTTATTTCGACCATTTCTGACCCATCAGTTCAAGAACGAAGTCTCGAGCTTTTCTGGGGGCTTCGTAAAACCGATTTCACGTACAGACAGACGGTCAGACGGAAAGACGGCCATCGCTTATTCGTCTTCCCTATGCATAAGGATCCAGAATATATATACTTTATGGCTCGCTTATTAATATTCTAGTAATTACAAATGGAATGACAAACCTATATATACCCTTTTACCATTTTTTGGTAAAGGGTATAAAAATTAATTTGACCTAGTTACTTTTACATTATTACATTACATAACATTATTACTTTAACACCAAAAAAAAATCTTGAATAACGACCTTCCTAAAATATGAAATATGTTTAACTCAAAAAATTATATTTTTGGTTATTTTGAAAAAAAAAGTTCAGTTTCCAACTCTGAAACCATAATTTATTTTATTTCTTTTTAAAATATAGAATATATTTAATTACCAAAGATTTAATTAGTTTTATTTAATTAGTTTATGTACCAAAAAAATTTAAAGTTTTACAGCTCTGGAGGTAAGGTTTTTTGTTTTGCTTATTTTCTATATCAAAAATTTCTTTCCAAAATATAAAATATAGAAAAAGAAATAAAATTATTTAGGCCTAGTTACTTCTATATAGCACAAAAAGTATAAGTTTCCCAACCCTGGATTAATCTTTTTAGAAATTTGTCATATATTACACTAATGTGTTTCTTTTAAGAATATAAGATATGTTTTTTTTTTTTTATAGAGAAAAGGAAATATTGGTTTTAGTAGGTTACTTTTATATCACCAAAAAAAAGTTAAAGTTATCCAACCCTGGAAAGGTACTTTTTCATTTATTTTATTTTTATTTTATTTTAAATAACAATTTTATTTTAATTTAAATATAAAATAAGTGTATGTAACTAAAAGAAAAAAAAAGAAATAAAGTTTTCCAACGCTGGAAACGTCTTTTTTGCTCTTTTTATATTTTTAATACCAATTTTATCCGTACTGTAACATAAAATAAGTTAATAAAAATAGTTTTAGCAAGTTACTTTTACTTGGCAAAATAAAGTTTAAGTCTTCCAGTTCTGAGACCGGCTGCTCGATTTTGCTAAATTTCAATACCATGTCTAACACTGCAGTCTAATACAGAAGTCTCTAGCCTTTCTGGGAGCTTCGGAGAACCAATTTCACGTACAGACAGACGGACATGGCTTACTCGTCTTCCCTATGCATAAGGATCCGGAATATATTTATTTATATATATATTTTTTTGTCGCACACGGAATGACAAACCTAAAACTACCCTTCATCATTTTTGGTGTAGGGTATAGATAATAACAGAGCAGTGCTCGTCGCTGCTGATTGACAAATGCAATATTTTTACCCGACTGCGCAATGCACAAAAGGGTATTGTGTTTATCTATGTATTAGTGATGTAACGAATGTCAATTTTTGATAGTCGCGAATACGAATACGCATATTTGAAAAGATATTCGCGAATACTAATATGAATACGAATATTTAATGTAAAATTTATATACATTAAATTACGGTTCTTTTTACGACTGCAATATGAAATATAAAAAAATTGTTATGAAAAAGAACTTCATACTCCTGTTGGCGTCCTTTAAAGTTAATAAAAACTACCCAAAATTTTAATGATTGTCAGTAAATAATATTTGAAAATGATACAAAGCACAAATTTCTATAAAAAATTTAATGGATTCGTACAAACTAATATTTTTATCAATTTATTTAAATCTCGTTTAGGATTTATGCGTTTATTTATTTAATTTTTTTGAAAATATATTCGTATTCATATTCGCCTGAATTTGACGAACACAAATGCAATTCGACAATTTGAATACGAACACGAATACGAATATTCGTGCATCACTACTGTGTATGTATGTATGTATATATGTATTCCTTTGCGGCTTTATATAATATGATGGTTCTTACGTCAATACCGGAAGTGTCAGTAAAGATTTGTATGTCAGTTGTCAAAATTCAATATGGTGGCCAACAAACGCCATTTTGTAAATACGAAGACAATAGAAAGTATACAAACTATATCAGAATGGGTATCATTCGACAGATATTTCAAAATCATTATTTTTATTTTTATTTATTATTTTTTATTTCGAATGACCATTTGGGATATTTAACGGTTCAAAGTTGGTCGCAGTTGGGTTTTTAATTTTTTTGTATAAATAGTGCAAAGCTATTACTAAAATATTTAAAAATAAATTATAAAGTTTTCACATGTTTTTTTCAAATCACCCTTTTATCGCAAAATTTCATTTGCATTTTTTTTTCTCTGTACATACTATTATTTTCCTATTTTTTTTTTTTTTTTTTTTTTTTGTAATGAAGTTGTTTAAAATTTTTTTCTTATTATTTTTTGTTTTAGCTAAGTATTTGGCTTATATGTTTTCCCCTCTATTATTATGTCTGAAACTCAACAATGAAAAAAAAAAAAAAATTTAAAATAAATGAGGCAATGGGGGAGTCTTGTTGGTGGCGACATGCAAAAGTAATAGAAGCTAAAAAAAACATCTCCTTGAAAACCTTGACAATAAAAATGTTACAGACAAGAACAAAAAACAAAAGTTAAATATAAAAAAACGTAAATAAAAATAAAATTCCTGTTTCTAATGACCTACTTCGGGATGTCTCTATGTACGAGTATGTATACACTTCTATTGTGTGTTGTGATGTTGTCATTGCTGTGATAGCAGGCGGAGTGGAACGCAAGCGACTGGCAATTTCAACATAAAAAAGGGTTCTTTGTTTTTTTGTCCTATTTTTGGTTTTATTTTAATATGTACTATTTTTGTAAGTGGTATGTCGTCCATCATTGAAAATAATATTTGCAGGTTAGATCACATTGAATTGGCTGCAGTCCTTAGCAAAGCTCACTTGGGTCCATAAATAGGTGCCACTCTAATAACAGCTATTAAAATTAGCGACATATGGGCTGTTTTCACTCTCCAGCTACTCCAGCTTGTTTCACAAAATTGGAAATCCTATATAATTAAAATATGATTAAAATAGGTTTTATCGGTGAGTATTCTCTGGGCAAAGATTTTACGTCTTAAGACTCCGAATCTGGGGGAAATATAAAGCATATCGAGCCATAACTTCCAAAAAAGCCTAGCGATACATTTTTTGGACCTATTTTTTTGACGAAAATCGATTATTTACGATAGCAAAAAAACAATTTTAGTCAAAAAATTAAGTTCGAAACTCATAACCATTAAGGTTTCTAACGTTTATGGCACGATATGATCGGGGGCTTTTTTTTCTTCTTCCTGAAAACTTCAGCAAATTTTATTTCAAAATAGTATAAGCCTTTGAGTGAGTGCTCCAAATGGCTAATGACGGATAGTTACCTTTGTGGAGGCTTCATAGGCAAAATCTATTTCATAGCAAGTGGCATTCTCATTAGTTTTTTCTTGGGCCAGATATTTTTGTTTTCAAAACAGGTATGATAGTTTCGCAATTTGTTAAAGTTTGAACAAGATTGCATGCTTTCAATCATTCACAGAGAAAACAGTGCCTAATAATTACCTCATAAAATAGAACAAAATTAATAAGAAATCTCTAGGGTTTTTTTTTCAATAAGAAAACCTTTTTGAAAAAATCAAGAAGAAATCTTGTAGTTTTTATGAGGTTATATTATTGATTTTTTTAATAAGGTTTTCTTCTTGATTTCATGAGGCGACCTCATAAAATAAAACAAATATGTCTTTCTTTATTCTTTGAGCTTTGCTTATGTATTTTCATTTAAATTCTATACCATATACTTAAGTATGTATGTAGTATATGTAGATGTTATTTATTTATATTATACATACTATACATACTTACATAGATACATACATATTATATTGTATTCTTAATTAATTAACTCACCATAGATACATATTATTACTTGAAAGGAGACAAGTATTGAACCAGCAAACTTCTGACTGATAGACAAACACTCTAACCAATACGCTAACAAGCAGTGTGAATAACCATTGAAATAATTTTGCAAACATGCTTATACAAAAACGAAAAAGATCATGAAAAAAAAATTGTCTGTGTCGATTTACAGATATGAAATAACAAGACACCTCATAAAATCAAGAAGATTTCCTTATTAAAAAAATCAATAAGATGCTTTACACATAATCATATAGGAACCTAATAAAATCAAGAAGAAAACCTTATTGAAAAAATCAATAAGATAGCCTAATAAAATCAATAAGAAATCCATATAGTTTACAATTTATAAGAAAACCTAATAGAATCAAGAAGTTTTTCTCCATTGATTGTTTTTTTGGTGCCAAAAAAAACAGAAATTGAGTAAAAAAGTTGGGAATAATAAGATTTCTTCTTGATTTTATGTGGTTTTCTTCTTGTTAAAATTAATAAGATTTACCACATAAAAACAATAAGGAATCTCTATGAAAAAGTCCTCGCTTCTTTCTGCTGGGATACCCCTTAGCCTAAAAACGTTTCATAGAGAAAATCTTATTGATTCTATGATGCAGTTTTTTCTCTGTGTAAATAATTTTTCAGTTCAAATTTATTTCCACTTATTCTTTTTAATAATTGTGTTAATTCGATTGGAAAAAAATCTTGTAACTTTGCAATAGACTTCAAGTTTAATTTAAAGCAATGTTACAACAAACAAACCTTTTTACAGTCGAGTTTCATGAAAACCCATAATCATAAATAAATCAGAATTAAATTAACTATATCCAGCTAAAAAAAAAAATATGTATGGAGCATATAAGATATCCCATATATGGTTCGGATCCGAAAAATGAGGGTATATGGACATATATGATCATATATATTCATACATTTTCATACATGAATGTGTATTCCATATATAGTATGCAAAGTTCATATTAATTAAAAAAGCGCACTGCTGTACAATAAATTAAATTATTAAAGTTATTTTTTGTAAGATTTCGTGGAGAAAGGTTGTGTTTAATGAAATATTTGTTCGAAAAAAAAATAATTCAAAACAAACTAAAAGACATTTCATTCGACATTTTAAGAGTAAATATGAGTCGATTATTAAAAAACACAAAACACACATTTGTAAACAACATATAATTTAAAAAATCAGATTAAAAACTAATGCAATTATAAAAGAAAAAATAATCCATTTATATGAACTTTGTTTCTTAATATATCTGAGGATTCCGTTACTTTTTATAAAATTAATAATAATTTAATGAATGAATTGCCTTTTTGATTATTTGATTTATTAAATAGGCACACAATATATAAAATCCTATAAGAATGATTTTTTTTATTACATGAGTTTTTATTTTTTAAACATTGAGCCTATACGCATATAAACTTTGCATAGACTTCCAATTCACCAGTGATAAAAAAGAGAGAAAAAGATGGAATTGAAAAAATTCAAGCTTTTTTGATTGCAAATGCGATCTTATGTAAGATATCATGTATGCATACATATTTATAATGCGCCACATATTACATCTTATTTCTATATATGGATCAGCATATATGAGCTCATATATTATAATTCATTTCATATATTAGTCCATATATCAATTCATATATCATACTTTTCACATGTATAATCCCATACATTTCCATACATGAATTCATACATATTCATATATAGTTATATACATTCATATATTAAAAATATATGGACCATATATAATTTTTTTAGCTGGGTAATTATAATTAAAAAAAAAACACCACGAAAGGCAAATAAATTTTGAACTCAACGATACCCTTTACGATGCACTACAGCATTTAGCTTGATTTCTATAAAAGTGCACACACACACACACACACACACACACACACACTCATACAAACACTTACACATGTAAATTCCTTTGAAATAATTTTGGTTTTTGTTGTCGAAACTAGTGTCAAAATAATTTTTATATTCATATGTAATATTTCATCGCTAGTTTCCTTTATGTCTGCAAACTCTTTCGTCTGTTTTGCTGTACTATTTTGTGGAAACTGCCTTTCTCAAAAAAATATATATAGTCACTCATATTAATTTTTCATCTTTGTAGAAGATTTTTTTATATACATATATGTACATATACATATTTAATTTTAATATTTTTTTTTACTTAAACGCGACAGACATGTTTGTAAAAATATTCATGTCAAAGCATGTCATTTCATGGTGTTTTTATATCTTTTTTTTTATTTGTTTGAAAACATATATAAATTTTTTCGTTTATTTAGTGGCGCCAAATATTGAGTGCAGTAACCTACCCAAAGTATCTAAAGCCAACACTGACTGTGCAATGCACAAACGAAAAAAAAAACAAACTTATTTACAAGTATTAGTGTAAACTATTTAGTAAGTTACATCCAATATAAATATTGTAAAAAAATTTTGGGCTAATATAAATATTTATGAAAGGTCTTAAAGATATGCCGTGGAACTTAACTCTTTTAAAAGAAAGAAATATATTCTAAAGAGCTTAATTATTCAAAGTTTCCTAATCTGTCTTAAGATTTTCATATAAAAATAAATAAAATATTTTTTATAAATATGCCAGAGAATAAGAGTAGTATGCAAAAAAACTTAACAAAGCTTTTCCAAGCAATGTTAAGTAAAAAAATATTATATCAAAATTCTAAAGTAGGCACCCACGTTTGTTGAAACTTTTTTAAGTTGATATTTCCAAAATGTGTATTTGTACCTCAAATATTTTTGTTAATATATCACATATTGATTCATGTTACATCTGAAAATGAAGCTAGAAGTGCTAGCTCTTATCTTAAATTTATTATTTCTGTCATGTGATGGAAAATATCACCAAATTATCCAACTGATTCGAAATACATAGAAAAATCCATAAAAATTTTTAAAATAAATACAATTATACAAAAATATTTTAGTGATGTACATACATACAATCAAAACGCATCGAAAAAAGCTGGAAATTCAAATACTCATTTCATTCGCATAAAACGAATTGTGATAATTTTTCATATATTTTACTTTTACTTCATAGAAATGTTTATCTGTTTTTCTACCATGTCAGAAGCTCATATTTTTAAAATTAGGTTGCTTTACTTCAAGATAATAAAAACTTATTTAATAAAATAAAAAATTATTTATATACTCGAATGAAATTGTATTCGATTTTGTACATCATAAGCTGTGAAGTGGTTGTTGAACACCGTGGTGTTACCAGTATTTTTTATTAGATAACAAAATAATTAAAGTTGTCTTTTGCATATGATTTCTTAACAAAGCTATGTTAGCCTTAAAGTGCTTGGCAACTACTATGAACTTTGAAGCTAAAGTAAAATATTTTTTTTTTGCATAAGGGGGTAAATATTTTTATATGTATATAACAAATTTTTTATAAAGACATTAATATTGAAAAATAATATATATAAACTTGTTTTTATAAAATATATCCTTAATTAAAAGTAGTTTATTTTCAAAAAGTAGACGTGTTAAAAAATATTTCTATAAAAAGTAGATTCGATAAAAAACGCCTAAAGAAATTACTTTTGATGGAAAATTCCTTTTATAAAAAATCCGTTGATTAAAAGTAGCTTTTATGGAATGTATGTACATTTTACAGAAAGTACCTTTCACTAAAAGTACCTTTCATAAAAAGTTTCTTTTTGTAAAATGTACCTTTTGTAAAATGTACCTTTTGCAAGAAGTACCTTTCACAAAAAGTGCCTTTGAGAAGTACCTTTCATAAAATGTACTTTTTTAAAAAAAGTACCTTTTGTCGAAAGTATCCTATATAAGAAGTATCTGTTATAAAAAGTGACTTCAAAAAAATTACTTTTTATAAAAAAATACCTTTTATTTAAAACACCTTTAATAAAAAGCACCTTTTATAAAAAGTACCTTTTATAAAACGTACCTTTTATAAAAAGTACCTTTTTTAAAAAGAGCCTTTTATAAAAAGTACTTTTTAAAAAAGTACCTTTTGTAAAAAGTATCTTATATAAAAAGTACTTTTTGTAAAAGTACCTTTTATACAAAGTACGATTTATAAAAAACACCTTGAATATAAAGTACATTTTTAAAAAGTACTTTTAATAAAATGTACCTTTTATAAAAAATACCTTTTATGATAAATGTATTTTATGAAAAGTACTTTTTATAAAAAGTAACTTTTAAATATAAAAAGTACTTTTTAAAAATAATAAGTAACGTTTAAATATAAAAAGTAGCATTAATACCTAAAAAATATCTTTTATAAAAAGTACCTTGCATAAAAAGTGCATTAGGAAAAAATTATCTTTGATAAAATATATCTGTTTTAAGAAGTACTCTTTATAAAAAAACACTTTAAAAATAATTTATAAATACTCGTAAATTAGCATTCATAAAAAATATGTTCTTCAGCCTTTTTGTTAAATTGAGGCTTGAGGCCAAGCTTGACAATAATTTTTCTTGAAATAATGATTCAAAGTTTTATGAAAGTATGTATATATAAGCTTTTAAAATCTTTTATCCCGAACTAGAATCATGTTAAACAAATGCACTCATTTTGTAAATTTAATATAAAGTAAGATCACAACAATAAAATACATTAAAACATTATCAATGCTTAGCTTTGCGTTTTACAAAATAAGGCTTAAAAATTATCAAATCGTTGGCTTAGTCGGCCATTGTGCTAAGTCCACTTTTTATGCAAAGTCCTAGTTTACACTATGCAAGTCTTATTACTAAGCTGATTAGTTTGAGGGAGAGAGAGACGAGGGGAGTAGGAACGTTTCTTTTCCCCTTCGTCTCTCTCTCTCTCTCTCTCTCTCTCTCTCTCTCTCTCTCACCTAACAAACTTATCAGCCTTGCATAGTGTAAACTAGGACAAAGTGAGTTTTTAAGGTAGAATGCTATTGTAATCCAAAACACATTATTTCCTAAAATTAATTTTGACTGTTATTCAGTGGTCTAGAAAAAAAAAACACTATTAAGTCCAGCGGAAAACAATGTGCATCTAATGTACTTGCATTTACTTAACAAGTAGCTTTTTATGTTAATTTTAAATAATAAAATTAATAGTTTTGTTGTCCTCATACACATTTAGTTTTAATAAATTTTACATTTTTCCCTTCTGAAAAATTAAAAAAGGACTTACCATATTCGCGGACGAATCCTGCGAAATATAATTTAGTGAACAAATTATTTTTATGTACATATGTGCCCTTAATTATGAAAGTGGTCTAAATCATAAGAATTCTTGCTTTGAAATATAAAATAAATTAAAATATTGCATAATTGTATAAATTACTCGACAAAAAGTATGACTTACACCACTTTCATAATTAAAGGCACTCAAATATATAAGATAGTTAAGAAAATAAATCCTTAAAAAAGCTCTGCATACATATGTGCTAAAGCGATCACAGTTAGGTAGTGTAATTATTTATTATTTGAACCATCAATATATTTATTGCACACAAAGCTTTGCAGATATGCAAAGAAAGCTTTTTATGTCTCAACTTTTTGAATTGCTTTTGCTTCATAAAAAGCTTTTTGAGAAAATTAAATGTAACTGATTGAACTGACAACCACAACCGTAATTTAAAGAAGCTTACAAAAGCTCCGTGGTTATAGAAAAGTTCTCAATAAATTATTGGGATCTACGAAATGAATTAATTGGTTTATTTATATATACTTTTGATACACATTGAATAAAAATTAAATATTTAAATAAATATATGTAAAATTTTATTGAAAATACAGGGCTGATGGCCAAAGCAGCCAATGCCCAATGCAAAAATGTTTGTTAAAGTTAAAGCATGTGTTAAACCCGGTTTTGCCATACATAACTCGTTTGTTAAACCAACTTTAAGTTTAAAAATTGTTTTTGCATAATTGAGTTAGTCTTAGAATTTATTCAGCAGATTAAATAAATGAATAATAATAATAATATATTGATTAATTTTAATTTTAAAATTAAAATTTATGATATCAACAATTTCAGTTATTGCTATTGCTCAAAAAGCTTTTATGTTTATTTATTTATTTTTATTTTCCTTTTTATTATTTACTATATTACAACAGATGTGCCTTAAACTTTTTTGTGTTGCATACTTTGTAGCGTTTTTTGGTGACATATATGGCAAAGAGGATGTTGTTTTTTTATCTCCTCCTAGCAATTTTTATGCATAAAGGCATCAGCATTTTGTGATTGTAAATTATGTAAAATAAAACGTTGGCATTTTGGTTTTCCTTATAAACACTTACACATGCTTTAACATTTAAAATGTGAGAAATAATTTGTCCTTTTTAATGTGTGCATGTGTGATTGTTGTTTTTTTTAAACTTTCGTTCACCATTGGTGTTTTAAATACACAGAAAAAACTAAATTTCGTTTTCAGTAACCAAATTCATACAAAGAAAGTTGTAGATTCTGATAACAATTTTGTAAAAATTTAACTGGAAAAAAATTTTATTTTTAGTTAACTTATTATGGCATTAGAGAAAAAAGTTAACTGAAATTCAAAATATTTTCAGTCAAATTTATTAATAGGAATAGAAAAACATTTTTGCAGATATTTTTTGTATTATTCAGCAAATTTTTTTTATAATTTACAATAATATTCACTAAAATTTTTCGTATTATCAGAAAATAAATTAACTGAATCAATAACAATTCTTAAAAATTTTAAAAAAAAAAAATTAGTAAAAGTTTTGTCTGAAAAAAAAAATAACTGAATCAAATGAAAGGTTCAACAATTTTTTTTACTTTCAAAAATTGGCTTGTTTTTATGGTTAAGCATTGCGTTACCGCTTTTGGAACTCGTCAGTAGACTTCAACCCAAAAAATTTTTTACGCCCTGTTTGTGGAAGACGTTTGAGTTAGAAATCTTAGCGTTTCTGTAATAGATTAAAGAAAATTTGTACAAGTTTCCTTTAGTCTATTACAAAAACGCCAAGATTTTTAACTCAAACGTTTTACACAAACAGGGGGTCAATTTAGCTAACAAACTCCGTATGTTTATAGTAAGACTCTTAATACTATATTGAGAATCACAATATACAAACATAATAAGTTTGAAAACCGCAAACAAAAATCTTTAAAAAAAATAAAATGTTTTTTAAAATTAAAAAAAATCAGACAAATTTTTTTACAGTATATAAAAATAAATTTAACTGAAAAAATTAAAAAAAAGCAGACAAATTTTTTTACAGTATATAAAAATAAATTTAACTGAAAATAACAAATTTAAATAAATAAAAAAAAAATAAATCTAAAATTTTTTTTTTTACAAATTTTACTTTATATAGATAATTTTAATTCTATAAAGTTTTTTTACATAAAATAAAATTGGAACAAATAATTTACTGGAACAGTAAAAAATATTTAATGAAACTAAATTTTATTTCAAAACACACGTTTCTTTGAAAATTTTTTGGCAATAATTTTTTCTGTGTAGTCAAGTGTATTGTGCCAGTTTTATACTGTTTTATACTGTTATACTGTTATGGATGTTGCTGTTGTTTGGCCTAGTTAAAGCCATGTTGGTTGCCTGTTTGTTTGTTTGTTTTTCTAGTTCAGACTTAACCGTGCGTTACTAAAAGTTGCTGTTTTATTTAGTTCTTCTTTAATTTCTTAGTTTTTGCTTTCTAGCGTATTTTTATGGTTTACTTCTTTACATTATAGTTTTGGGTTTTCACTTTTAAGATATTTCTTTTAGAATTTGTTTTTTTTTTTTTTTAATTTAAACATCTTGCAGTAGGAACGGCAATAAGTGAAAAGCAAAAAAAAAAAAGTAAACAAGCAACTAAGAAAATGTTTTAAGAGCAACCAAAACTAATAACTTTTAAAAACTAAAGAAGCCCTTAAAGTTTTGTTTCGCCTTACACTTACCAATAAATATCTTTTAATTTAGCAAATGAACAATTTCAAAAAAAAAAAGTTTAGAATGTGCTGCTAACTGAAATTAATTCTTGGAAAACTTATTTGTTTTGTCTGTTCATTCAACTAATCAAACTTCTTATTACTTGCTCTTTTTATAAACTTCAATATCAGCAATTTTTGGCAAAACGAAGCCAACTGTTTATTAGCGGAAACTTAAAGATTTTCGCAGTTAAAACGGAAATTAAATGTCATCAATTTTTGGTAAACAAATAACTGAATTGGATTTTGAAATTTTTCGCACACAAAATGGTTGATCTCTAACTGCTGAGACATTGGGTAAGTGAAAAAGTAAAAGAGAATTATAGAGAGTGGAAGATTAAAAAAAAAATCACACTCTGATTAAAATTGGTTTGAGGTCTTTGCCTTTTAGCGACTCTTAGAAGACTTAAAAAAAAAAGATCTGGTTAGCTTCAATTGTATTAAAAAAATATTTTAAACTTATTTGTCGTTTCATGCCTTTAGTGGCCAATGATGTTGTTAGTCCAAAATCTACACAAAAAAATATACCAATGTAAAAACACCATGCAAAAAGGTTGATTCAAATTCATTAAATTTACAAGAAATAATATGTCGTTCAGTGTATTGGTGTTTATTTGCATTGTTCATAGCTGCAATACACTGTGGTGCTTAGTTGTATTATTGTTGTTTGTAGGATTGCAGGTTCGAACCCTGTAGTCAAGTCAAAGTAACTTTTTTTTAAACTAAAACTTTTCAAATAATTTGTAAGTTAAATGATCAATGAAATAATATTGAATTAAAATTTTATTCATGATGGTACAATATTTAACGTGCATCTGAAGAATTTTTAAAGTTATTGTGCCTACAGGGGTAAGCACGCTGACTACCACGCGATGAGTTCCGAGTTCAAATCTTGTCCGGGGAAGCCAATTTATATACAAATAAACATTTTTCTGAAATCTATGTCAACCACAAGTAAGTTAAATAATTAATAAAACTCATTTACTACATCAACTTAAATTCATGTTGTTTCAAATTAAATTAACTTTGATTCAATATGATTCATCATTTTGATTTTAACAGTACGTAAATGTTTAATTAACGCGAAATAAAGTTATTTTAAAGGGAAACCTTTTTTTTTATTTGAAAATTACTATAAATCATTTAGATTAACATGAAATACATATAAAGCAAAATTATTGCCGAAAAAGATAAGATTAACTTTGTTTACGTAGATTTTAAGTTGAAATTTTTCTGTGTGTAGATACCATTTTTGTTGCGGTGTACGTTACCTTTGTAAGGCAATTATACAAATTGCCGATACCAATGATTTCTTGTTAGTTTTATCTAAATAAAACAAAATATGTGTGAGATAAATTTATTTTATTTTCTATGACAAAATTCACGAAGTTATGGTTTGCGAAAGAATGACTTCTTGTGGACAAATGCTTCTGCACACTCCCACGAACAGCGGTAATAATTTCCGCAAATCTTAAATTTTGTTTAGGTACGAATATTGGTTGACAGTTAAATGAATCAGAAAACTAATATCCATCTACCACACTGCTAACAGTCCTCTCGGTAATGAACGAATGTTGGACCAAGCATGCGAAAAGCTGTCCAAAAACAAAATTCACTTTTCTAAGTGCCTCTTTTTTATCCACGCAATATTTTTGTACCCTCTTCGGTAAATAAGCAGCTCAGTCACAATGATTTAATATCAGTAAACGAATAGCAAGCAATAGTTGTAACAAATACTTTTTCCTCTACCCAATACATTCAAATAGGCAAACGAAGAAACTTTATATTAGTTTTTCCTTTTTAAATCTTACTGCATTTTTGGGCCATTTTAGATTTTCAATTTCGCAAAAAAATCACTACCAAATGATTGCTTCGTTTCATTTCATCTTTGGACAAACTAATTGTTAAATAGAATACTAGAAACAAAAAGCCGAAAAAGAAAAAACCAGCACAAAATGTCTGCAAATATTTCTTTCAATAATAACTTACTTTGTTCTTTTATTAATTGTTATTGCAGTAGGAAACATGAAAAGAAGAAGGCAAAAACAAAAAATGAGACATACAAAAGAAAACTAAAACCAAAGAAGGAAACTCTTGTGGTCAAATTGTGTCAAATGTTTTTCCAAAATTAATTAGAATGTGCCTTAAATAAATACTTGAATTTGAACAGGAAATTAAACAAATGGAAGTTTGTCAAGTGCCGTCATATTAGTTTTATTTGGAAAGTAAATGATGTTTTTCATTAAAAGGATTTTTTTGGGGGGGGGGGGGGGCGGGGGGAATTAAATAATTTTGATTCTATTTAAATAAAAGTAAGCGATAACTAAACAAAAAGACGTTGAATATAGAAAAGGGTTTACGAAATTTGTGTGACCTCAACCGGGCAATACTTGGAACTTGACAACTGTTGTACACGAAACGATCTACCTACATTGCAGGGTAAACTTTTAAAATTGCTTTCGTCAGCCCTAAATAAACCCAAACAAATAAACTTTAGTTTCAATCACAAAATCTGCGCGATCTAATAATCTTTTTATGAGAGACCTTTTTTGCAAAATCAGCTACGTAGAACTTTTTAAATTTTCAATAAAATCGTTAAAAAAACAAACAAGTAAGAGTGCTATATTCGGCTGTGCGAAATCTTATATACCCTTTACCAAAGTGTTTTAATGTAGTATAAAGATACATACATAAGCTTATACATAAAATATAAACAAAAGGAAAAAAATAATTTGACCTAGTTACTTTTATGTACAAAAAAATAAATTTACAAACCCTAGAATCATTATATTAGATTTTTCTCAATCCTTATATCAATCTAGTAGTTCTTAAAAATATATAGAAAGTGTGTTAAGTAAAAAAAAGAAAAATGGAAATTTAAAAAAAATGTTTTATATAGTTACTTTAATATCCAAAAAAAGAGGTCAAAGTTTCCAGCTCTGGAGCTGAGGTTTTTATTTTTATAATTTTCTACACCAAACTTTTATTTTCAAAACGTAAAATATATATTTTATAAAGGAAAAGATAAAACTTAATTAGACTTAGTTACTTTTTTATATCACAAAAAGTGTAAGTTTCCCAACCTTGAGATCATTCTTTTTGATTTTTCTGATTTCTTACACCAATCTCTTTCTTTTAAGAATTTAAGAAATGTTTAATTTATAGAAAAAAAGGAAAAATTTGTTTTAGTAACTTACCTTTGTAGAAAAAGTTAAAGTTTTCCAACCCTGGAATCGTCTTTTTAATTTTTTTTAATTGTTTTTTTTTTATTTTAAATACCAATTTTTTTCGTACTCAAGCATAAAATAAGTTTATATAATAACAAAATTATAAAAATTAATTTTCGGTAGTTAATTTTTTATATCACAAAGAGTATAAATTTCCCAACCCTGGATCGCCCTTTTTGATTTTTCTATATTCTTAAAAACCATCTTTTTTTTAAGAATGTAAGATATGTTTAATTTATAGCAAAAAATGGAAAAATTTGTTTTAGTAAGTTACTTTTGTATAAAAAATAAGGTTTTCCAACCCTGGAAACTTCGTTTCAATTTTTTTTTAATTTGAAATACTAAATTCATATGTACTGAAGTATAAAATAAACCTAGTTTATAAAAAAAAATAAAAATTAGTTTTCGGTAGCTAATTTTATATATCACAAAAAGTGTAAGTTTTCCAGCCCTGGAACCGTTCTTTTTGATTTTTCAGATTTCGTACACTAATATGTTCCTTTTAAGAATATAAGCTATGTTTAATATATATAGAAAAAGAAAAAATTTGTTTTAGTAAGTTACTTTTGTATAAGAAAAAAGTTAAAATTTTCCAACCCTGGAAATGTCTTTTTCATGTATTAAACCTTTTTTTTAATTTTTAATATCAATTTAATGTGTACTACAGTATAAAATAAGTTGATTTAATAAAAAAAAATAAAAAAATAGTAAGACCTAGTTACTTTTATATATTACAAAAAGTGTAAGTTTTCCAACCCTGGAATCATCCTTTTTGATTTTTTCTGATTTGTTACACCAATCTCTTTCTTTTAAGATATGTTTAATTCATAGAGAAAAAGAAAAAAATTTGTTTTAGTAAGTTACTTTTGTATATGAAAAAAAAAATTAAAGTTTCCCAACCCTGAAATTATCTTTCTCGATTTTTCTGATTTTTTAACCCAATCTCTTTTTTTTAGAATATAAGATATATTTAATTTATAGAAAAAAGGGACAATTTCTTTTAGTAAATTAATTTTGTATAAAAAAGTTAAAGTTTTCCAAACCTGGAAACGTCTATTTAATTTATTTTATTTTTTTTTTATTTATTTATTTTGTATGGCAAAATGAAGTTTAAGCTTCCCAGCTCTGAAACCGTCTGCTCGATTTTGCTGATTTTCTCTTATTTCGACTATTTCTGACACAGCAGTCCAAGAACGAAGTCTCTAGCTTTTCTGGGAGCTTCGGAAAACCGATTTCACGTACAGACAGACGGACAGACGGACATCGCTTATTCGTCTTCCCTCTGCATAAGGATCCAGAATATATATACTTTATGGCTCACTTATTAATATTCTAGAAATTACAAACGGAATGACAGACCTATATATACCCTTTTACCATTTTTTGGTAAAGGGTATAATAAGGAAACATAAATACTTATTTTTGGAAATTTATTAAATGCCAAGGATTTAATTGATTTTGGTTTTTTGATTTTGTTTATCAATTGCTTTTTATTAAGTCATATTTTTAAAACTGCAAGCAGAGAAAATTTTCATAATTAAGTTCCACAAAAAGAAGTTTAATTTAACATTTTGCTTCATATATGTTTTATGTTAATTCAACATGATTTACAATAAACATCCAAGAATTTTGTTTCTTTGAAATAACTTTATTTCATATTGAATTTCAGTTACTATTAATTAAAAATGAAGAATGATATTGAATCAAAGTAATTTGAGGTTGAAACGACATGAATTTGATAATGAAATAACATGAAGAGCTATGTTGAATCAAAGTTATTTCAATGCATTTAATTTAACGTAGTCATTTTATTATATTAATTACCTAATAAGAAAACAAATCCAGGTTGATTAGATTAACAAAAAAAAAAAACTGAGTTAATCAAAATTTCAATGAAAATTTACATTTAAGGAAGTTTTATTAACGTTTAATACTTGCTGGGAAAATTACTTGCCATTGGTGTGTTATATGCCATTTGCTTTTCTGGAAAAGGTGCAAAATTATTTTATTTTTTTTCAGAAAAATGCAATTTAGTGTTCGTTAAAGAAAAAAATTACGTTCGTAATAGATAATGCAATAATTAAAAAAACTCTCTATTAAAAAATCATTTTATTGCAAATTTTCATTGAAAAGTGCATTAATGCAAAATTAATTTTCTAGAAGAGAAAATGCCAATAAGATCATATCAATTATAATTTTAATTGCAATAAAATCTTAATTAAATAAATAAAATAATTATTTGCTGGGATACTAGATTTTT
Organism: Tachina grossa; assembly: GCA_949987645.1. NCBI lineage: Eukaryota > Metazoa > Arthropoda > Insecta > Diptera > Tachinidae > Tachina > Tachina grossa. The sequence continues at coordinate 168,747,603 of OX465274.1, read as the reverse complement.
TTCTGAGTACACTTTTTGATTGAAAATTATTTAAGAAAAATCTTCTTACCTAAATACTACTAAAATATAAAAAAAATGTTATAAACATTTTTTTTTATATTTTATTTTTATGTTGCATAAAATTTGCTCTGATTTTATTTAAAAATTTTCATTTTTATTTTTTCTTACAGGTAACATTTTGCTTTTAACAAATTAAACTGGAAATCACTTTAGTATTTAATTGAGATACTAAGATATAGGAAAATTTAAAACATTTGTAAGTACTAAATTACGATAAAATGATTTTATTATACGAAAAAAAGAAGAAAAAAAAGAAGTTATAAAGATACAAATAATGACATTAACTGCATGTAAGTTTTGTAGTTTTATATGGCACATTTAACATATTTAATTGAATCAAAACTTTTTTTTTAAGAAGCAAAAATACTGAAGTAGATACAAAAACTTAAATTATCACACAATCATGCTGAGAGTATTGTAGGACGGACCATGAAAGTATTCGATAAATAATAACAGTGAATGATAATGCAAGGAAAGATACTCTTAGTATATTTAAACCAAGAACGCAAAACGTAAGCAATAAAATTTTTTATGAGAGGATTTTTTAGTACAAATTTTAGGGTTCCGTACACTAAAGGTAAAAAGGAACCCTATTGTTCCCTCTGTCTGTCTGTCAGTGGATGTTTTCTCGAGAAATGTAAAAGCTTCGAACCAAAAATTTTCAGACAATATTTAAAATTTTGATCACCGCAATAAAGTAAAAAACTAATGGCTGTTCTAAAGCGAGAAATGAAACATGTTGAATTCTTCATGTAATACTCGACAATTATAAAGGGTGTTTTTTATTGAGGTATAGAACTTTAAGTTGGCATCACTTTTTTAACTGGCGGCCATTTTGTCAGCTGTCAAGTGATTAATATTTAGTTTGGTTTGCCATTTCATCATGAACAGGTTGACAAAAGAACAACGCTTGCAAATCGTGCAAATTTATTTCGAAAATAATGGTTCAGTTTGCGAAGTTTACCGCAAGCTCCGTCCATTTTATGGTCGACATAATCGTCCATCAGAGCAATTAATTCGGTTAACCATGGATCGTTTTCGCACTACGTTTACTCTATGTGATAATACGCATCCGCAGAGACGTCGAACAGTGCGCACCGAAGAAACAATTGCCGCTGTAGAGCAAAGTGTTGAAGAGGACCCGAATGAATCGATTCGCCACTGTGCACAGCAATTGGAGCCGACTAACCGACTATTTTGTTCCCGAATTGGATGGCATGAATGTGGATGAGTTGTGGTTCCAACAAGACGGCGCTACATGCCACACAGCGCACGTCACAATCGATTTATTGAAGGAAACATTCGATGAGCGCATAATTTCGCGGAATGGACCTGTCAATTGGCCACCAAGATCGTGTGATTTGACACCATTGGATTATTTTCTTTGGGGATATGTGAAGTCGCTCGTCTACGCCAACAAACCAGAAACGTTAGGGGACTTGGAAGCCAACATTCGTGGCGTTATTGCCAACATACGGCCCCATATGCTCGAAAAAGTGGTTGAAAATTGGACCTGTAGAATTGGCTTTATTCGAGCCAGCCGCGGCGGCCACATGCCCGAAATCATATTTAAACATTAATGGCATAAAATTATCCTTCCAATAAAGCCAAATTGATGGACATTAAAACGATTTTCTTGTGTTTTATTTCAATTCGAAGTTTTATACCTCTTAAAAAAACACCCTATATATGGACACTTGAAATTTTCAAAGTTAGTGTATTTTTATGCAGACTACACCAATTGACACTAAAATTTAAAAAATCTAAATTAAAGGGTATTTATCAGTTAATGTAATTTCGACAATGTAATTTTGAGCTCTTACTGTCTCTTGCAAAACCCTAAGGAGCAAACTGTTGAAATTTTCAAAAACGCTAAAATTAAAAAATTGCCAAAACAAAAAAATCAAAAAAAAAGAGAAAAAATTTCCGAAACTAAAAAAATACCAAAAGCAAGAAAAAATGGACGAAAAAATGGCCAAAACCATAAAAAAAACGCCAGAACTAAAAACCGCCGAGTTCAGAGGAAAAGCAGTAAAACTATAAGAAATCGAAAAAAACCGCCAAAACTAAGAAAATCGCTTAGACTGAAATTAATCCCCAAATCCCAAAAAATTGCCAAGAACAAAAAAAAAAAAAATAAAAAAATCACCAAAACTAAAAACGCCAAATTCCGAGAAAAAGCTTAAAAACTAGGAAAAGTCGCTAAAACTAATCGGCAAAACCCTAAAAGGTGGTCGGCTAAATTCCGAAAAATTTCAATATTATAGAAAATCGCCAAAAAAAGAAATTGCCAAAACTTAAAAGAAACGCAAAAACTAAGAAAAATTGCTAAAACTAATCGCTGAAACTAATCGCCAAAACCCAAAAAAATGGTCAAAAAGATATAGAGAAATAAAAAAATTCCGAAAAATTTCAAAATTATAGAAAATCTCCAAAAAAAAAATTGCCAAAACTTAAAAGAAGCGCAAAAACTAAGAAAAATCGCTTAAGCAAATGCTTAAAAACCAGAAAAAATCGCTAAAACTAATCGCTGAAACTAATCGCTAAAACCCTAAAAAGTGGTCAAAAAGATATAAAGAAATAAAAAAAACGCTAAATTCCGAAAAATATTTCAAGACTATAAAAAATCGCCAAAAAAAAAGATTGCCAAAACTTAAAAGAAGCGCAAAAACTAAGAAAAATCGCTTAAACTGAAATTAATCACAAAATCCAACAAAATTTGCCATAACAAAAAAAAATAAAAAAATCAAAACTAATAAAAAAATGCCAAATTCCGAAAAAGCACCAAAACTAATAAAAATCGCTACTACTGAAACTAATCGCCGAAAGCCCAAAAAATGGTCAAAATAAATACAGGCCAAATTTTAAAAACCTATATGTACAAAAAAATTTTCAAAAAAATTGTAATTGCGCAAAAACTAAGAAAAATCCCTTACACTGAAATTAATCGTCAAATCCCAAAAAACTTGCCAAAAAAAAAACGCTAAAACTAAAAAACGGCCAAATTCCGAAAAAAACATTTAAAAGAAAAATAAGAATCAAAATCGCTAAAATTTAAAAGAGGTGGCATACTAAGAAAAATCGCTGAAACTGAAGTTAATCGTCAAGGTGCCAAAAAATGGCCAAAAATATAAAAAAACCGCCAAAACTAAAAAAACCCCCAAACTAAAAAAAAAAAATCAAAAACGAAAAAAGCGCAAAAACTAAGAAAAAGCCAACGAAAATCGCCAAAATCCGAAAAGAGTTTATTGGTTAAATGTGTGATTATTGGTACTTGTGAAAAGACACATGTATGCTGTTTTTGTTGTTGTTGTTGTTGTTGTTGTTGTATTTAATTTGATTAAAATCTTCACAAAAACAAAATATAATGAAAAATTACTGGTGCCATCTGCAAAGCAAGTTTGCACATTTTAGTTTAGAAAGGAAATTGGCTGAAAATTACAAATTATTTTTCGACAAATTTAGTTTTATTGAGGTCACAATAACGAGGTGGCCATTTGGAATCGCCAAGTTGAGGAACTACGCGACCGGAAAATTTCTTATGTAATAAGCCAATTGCTTTCAATTGTAATTTGATTGGACAAATTTTTTTCGCGCTTTTAATTACTATTACAAATTAAAATCCTTTTCTGTATATCAATCTATCACTTCATTCTCATTCTATTCTCAAGTTACATAAAGAAATCTGTTATATAAACACACGTGAGCTGAAAACTACTCCATGGTTATAATTTTACACATCTACACTAAAGAAATGCCAAAAAATTGTAGAACAATTCTTGACATATTATCATCATTGACATCCTATTAGCTTCATAAATTAAAATTTTCCCAAGCTTTAGCTCTTAGCAACAACGATTTAATACATGTCTACCTGTAAGATATAGTCTTGTGAGCACAGGCAACATATGCTTGATCTGTTGCCTTATTTCTTGAATTTGAAAAATCGGAGTTCTTCAAGGAAAATATTTTCTCTTGAAATATGTTTACCTCATATTGATGTAACATTCCCGTACTGTAGAATCAAAATAAAGAAACATGCTAAATCAAACTTATTTCAAGTTGAAACAACGTGAATTTAATACTAAAATATTACAAAGAACCACACCTTAATGAATATTGCATTCTTTTTTTAAAGCATTTTATTTCCATTTGTTTAAGTTTTTGTTGCATAAAATTTTTTACCAAAAATGCTGTGTTGAGAAATAATTCAACTATTTTGTTTGCTCTACACTGTACTGAAGTATACTTCAATACTTACACATATATATATGTATTACTGTAATTTTTCCACAAAATCATCTTCATCATCATGAGCAGCAGCAACAACAACAACAGCATCACCAATAGCATGAACAACAACATCTTTATCATTTTTGATCAGAAATCTACTGACATAAGTAAATTTTCCTGATACACATGTACCATTACTGCTGTTTGAAAATTCTGTTTGATTTGGAATGAAACTTTTTTTTTAATATGACATAACACAAAATTAACATCAACTTGTTTTCATTCATAATTTTTTTTTTCCTAGATACTTTTTATTTTATGGTTTTGTAAAGGTATTTTCATTCACAAGTTTGTTTACATCATTTCCTTCTACTAAGTATTTATCATCGTAATATGGACACATGCAACAGCAACAGAAACAACAACAACAGCACCAGCGGCAAGCAACAAACACAGAAATATTAAGGAAAAAGCAAAAAAAAAAAAGAAATAAATAAAAATTTATGCAATATGCATACGAGCAGGGACAATAGCTGCCGGTGCCTACGTGCAAAAAGGACATCCACACACACACGCACATATTTTTGTCTTTACACACACAAAATTATTTGTGCGAGTGTGTAACTATCCAATTACTACAACCTACCAACGATTATTTTACAATATACAGACATACTACATTGTAATACTTACACGTACTCAATTCAAAAATAAATGTTAAGGATTTTACGGGGATCCGATAACATCAAGTTAAAATATTCAACATAACTTACAATACAACATGTTTAACTTCAGAGCACACAAAGACACAAGCAAACCTGCATGCCAGTGATGGGAAATGTGGCACAATTGTGCCATTTTTTGTTACTATTGGATGTTGTCTGGCACTGTGGCACTCTCGCTCCTTTTCTGGCACTTTTTGTCCACTAAATATGGAAAATGTTCTTATTGAAATAATAAATACTATTCTTGTACTTTTTAGATTTTTAAGTAATGAAAACTGAGTAGGATTTGAGGCTGACAACTGTTCGGTTCTCATAATTAAAAGTAACGGGTTGCCCAGAGACATTAACTATCTATTAAATTTAATATATGTAGTACCCCCTTATGCAAAAACGATTATTAAACTTAAAGTAGGTTGAACAAACGAATTTTTCATGACAAACCCGGTTTTAACACATGCTTTAACTTAAACAAACGTTTTTGCATAAGGGGGGTATACTAAAATTTTAACAGCTCATGGCATAGAGATAAAATCATCATCATAAATTTTTAGAAATATTTTAACTCTGAAATTTATGAAGTTCTTAAGTATTACCCAAACCGTTGGTTGTCTCGTTAAATGCTTGCAGATAGAGTCTGTGAACAGCGGAAGCCCTTGAAATATTTCTTCACATTGGTTTGGCACTATTTAAAAGCAGATTTGGCGCGAAATCAAGATTTCCAATTCCCATCACTGCTGCATGCATAAGTATGTCTGTATGTCTGGCAATTCATGCACCAGTGATGGGAAATAAGATTTACATTTCGGTATCAAAAAAAAAATTTTTTTAGTACTTTTTTGATCCCTAGAGTACCAAAAATTATTATTATTTTTTTTTATTTAAATTTTATTAACAAAAATGGTAAAAAAATTCATTTAAAAAGAAATAAAAAAAGGACACAAAGTATGTACATATGCAGGCACAAATGTCAAAGTTATAACAAGATGCATTTCTAGACTTCAATAAATCTTTGGCCTGGATAAGACTTGATACGGTTGGAACATAAAAACCGGTTCCTTTGGTTTATTTTCATGAGATTTTGGTAAGAGAAAATCCTTTCGACATTTGTAGAGGAGTGAGGTATGGACAAAATTCCGTAAGTTACTCTCGATATATCGTGGAACATGTATTCATCTAATGCGTTTTTAATTTAAGCCGCTGTAGATACATATATGTATATTTTCTGTTGTTAATAGTTTCAGTTCTTTCATATCAGCCAGTGCTCTATACAAGTATTGGTTGTTAATAGCTTCAAAATTTTTCTTTCCGCTGGGAAACATTTTAATTAAAAGAAGTATAATGATGTTGGTTTTACCAGATAAAACATTTCCAGGGCAAAGCTCTTACTTTCCAAAGTCATTCAGCTGGGAGAAGGCCAAAAAGAGATGGTATTTTTTCTTTCTGTCTTTCACACAGCTGAATTAAGGCTAAACTTTGCGTGTCTAAAAGGGGTATTACTCAACCAAACTAATATTTCATTGTCAAAGTCTACTTTTGCCCTTAGAACTTGATAGAATTTAATATAAAACTTTTTACAATTTTTTTTAAACCGATTTGAAACAGTTGTTTCAACATGATTTGTGTTTATATATACATACATAGATAAACTTCTAAGGCACAGAAAATATCATTGGGTTTCGTTTATATTGAATTTTGAAAGATAAACCCTTTTAAATATAAAATAGCTTTAATAATAAAGTTTCGTGCCATTTACCGAAAAAGGAAATTTAATTCTTGGCAAAATTATATGCATACGCGCGTCATTTGACTGCATTTCTAAGTTGAGCGTGAGAGTATCAAATGTGTTGGGGGAGTACTACGGTACTTTTTCATGTTAAATAGTATCAAAAAAAGTACGATCGTATCAACTTTCCCATCACTGTCATGCACATAAACACATATTCACTCTCTCATACTCCAGCGGCCAACTAAAATTTATCGAAAGCTTTAAGCTAAGTTAACAAGCCAATGAAAGAATAAAATGTTTAAAAAAAAGAGATGAATGAATTGTGTACAAAAATATGTATAAAAACGATACCAAACGAAATATTTATATACTGCCAAGTCTGTGTGTGTGTGTGTGTGTGTGTGTGTGTGTGCTTGTATGTATTCACATGAAACTGAGATGACAGCACACTTTATTTTGTTGGTTGGTAACGTGTACGTGTAGATTTGTTTGGGTACGATTTAAAGTGGGCCTGCCTGCATTAGTGTCAGCGGAGAGTGAGACAACATGGGCAAAGTGAGAGAGAATCAAAGGCATAAGTGATGGCATATTAAATGGTCAAACATAGGCAGACGTTTTAAACGTTTCACTTACTGGCTTAACATACATTAAGGACATTTTTACACTGAGCAAAAAAAAAAAAGAAAAGAAACAGAGAACTACAGGAAATTTTTGGCCTTATATGGCCGAAACTAAAATTTAAAATTCGCAATTATTTTTGCTTTTATATATTTTTAAACCATAACAAACTAAACGTCGCTGCTTACGTTTTTTTTCGCTACGTTGCTTTCCACATTACGTTATAATATATTTTCCATGCGGTTTCTAAGTAAGTTAACAAGTAAGGACTGTATACAGTGAATACAGTGCAATTGTCAGCTGAAGGCTTCAGCAAAAAGATTTTATAAATTCTTAAATTTAATAAATGAAATATAATGTCGAAAGTGAATACTTTGTTTGTCGTAAAAAAATTGTGGTCAGTTCGTGTATTAGGTCAGTTAAATCGAAATTATTGAAGTGACCTTGAGGTACACTAATAACATTATAAAGTCTTAAAAAAAAGGAAAGAAGTTCTCTGGGACAATCGATTGTCTTCCGAACTTGAGTTATTTCAGCTGCAAATATATCAAATTTGAGAAAAAAAACTTATTTTTCTAAGTAACTTAAATAAAATATTTAGAAATCGAAAATTAATCTTTTCTTAAATCTAAGTTGAAACAAATTTTTCTTTTTTTTTAATTCATGCTTAAACCAAACTAAAAGGTCTAAAAAATATCTTAAAAATTGTCAAGTGTTAGAATGCATGAGCGTGCGTACGCGCTAGTGTCAGTATGAGAATGCAGTGAGCGTGAGCGTGAAAATAAGCGAGCGTGAGAATGCGTGATACTGAGAATGCTTTAATAAAAAAACCTTTTAAAATTTTTTGACATACTTTATTTACTATCACTTTAATAGGTGTTTAATGTATGATTTCAAATAACTATTGAGTGTAGTAAAGGTTTGCATACAAAAAAAATTTATAGTTTTTGAAAATAAAAAAAAAAATTAAAATAATTTCGAAGGTAACTGTATGATTAATATTGATCAAAAGTATTCAGTATTTTTGAATTAAGAAATTGCAAATAATGTCAAAGGTGAGTGTAGTATTGATAAAAGTCAATAGTTGTCACGCGTGAGAGCATGTGAGTGCAAGTAATACAGGTTTTTTCACGAAATTAAGAGCCTACTTTAACAAATAAAGAATTATTATTAGTTAAATTTTTTTAATCGTGTGATTTTAGAACCTATTTCACCAATTAAATAGAATTGGTGAATTAAGATACACAAATTGAAAATGACAGCGTGGGTGAAAAAATTTTTTGGTCTTGACATATAATTTCTGAAATTAGCTCCTAGTCTCAGGAATAAAAAAATGTATCACCCACACTCGCATCTTATTATGCGTGACAGCTTTTGTATAATATAAACTCACCATTTCTATTTAATTGCTGAAATAGGTTTTTAATCTCACGCACCCAAAAAAAAAAATGTTATCAACCACTCTCACATCCTCTTACGCGTGACAACTTCTTACAAACATTAACTTACAAAAACTATTTAATCGGTAAAATAGGCTTTTAACTTCATGTATCACTCACGCTCACAGCCTCTCATGCGTGACAACTTTTGACCAAAATAAATTATATACTTGCGTTTTACATTATAATATTTTTTTTTTCATTTTAAGAAACTAAAAATTTTTATTTAAAAAAGGAATCATGTTGATTCTACTTGAATGCCTGCCTGTAGTAGGCAGCCACGTAAACCAATAAGTTTTTATGATGAAATTGTTATGAATTATTATACGAAATTGTTATTTTAAAATACACTCAAAATAATTGATTTAACGTGACATTAAATCAAAATTGATATATAAATACAATTGCTGAAATAGACCCTAAGTGATAAAAACTTTAAATGCGTTAAGAGGAAGGCTTTCGGATTTTGGTCCTATCATTTTGCTTTAATTAATTATGGTCACAAAATGGGTGGAATTTTCCATTGTGCTGAGGAATAGAAATAAAAATTTACTTTTAAATTGTTTTAGCAACGTCCTCGAAAAGGCAAAATCTCTGCTCATCAAGTGCTACATTTTCGTGACAGTTGTAAATTATCGTAATGTAAAGATTAACTTCGTAGCGAATCCACAATGAAAGAATAAGTGCGACCTTATCCTCACTTTGGTTTGTTCCAGGGTCATAGCATATTCGGAGCGAAGAGCTTTTGGAATTATATGAAAATATGTCGCACTCATAATTGCTCATAAAAAAGTTGAAACCAAACATTGAACCACGAGAGTGTCAAATATCACAACTAAACGAAAATTATCGTATATGACTTTAAAAATGTCTGCAGAACTATTACTATTAATTTTGGACATCGCACAATTTCAAATTGATTGAACTTACAGAACAGGTCAGAATGTCATAGAATCCAATACCATTGGAAAATGTTTAGATTAATAAATACGAGTCTAAATCAAAAGATTTTTGATGTGTAAACATCTATACGCTAGTGGCTAAAATTCTTTTTCACAATACAATCACAAATTTTGCTGAGATTCACACCGCGTTGTCAAATCGGTGTGAGCTACATATGTTTTATTTAACTTGATAATTTCTTTATTAGGGTTCCGTACACCAAAGGTGAAAATGAGCCATAAGAGCTACGGACCTGAAATTTGGACACAATTTGTAGACATTTGGCCACTACAACAACAAATATATGAGAGTTAAAATTTAAAAGGTGTTTCAAAACGAGCAACGAAAAATGTTAAAATCCCATGTAATATACATACAATTGTATGTACATATGTACACTCTAAATTTTAAAAGTTAGTGTACTTTTAAACAGACTACAACAATTAACACTAAATTTAAAAAATTTAAATTAAAGGGTGTTCCATCAGTTAATGCAATTTTGACTTTGAAATTTTGAAAACTTGCTGCATCTTGGAAACCGTAAGAGCAAAACTCTTGAAATTTTCAAAAAGGGTAAAACTAAAAAATCCAAAAAAAAAAAAAAAATATAAAATCGTCAAATCTAAAAAAATCTCCAAAACAAAAAAAAAATCGCCAAAATGAAAAAAAGCACCAAATTAAAAAAAATTTCTAGGACTAAAATAAATCGCGAAAAACCGGAAAAATCGCCAAAATGAAAAAACCCTTAAACACAGAAATCACCAATATGAAAAAATCGCCAAAATGAAAAAAATCGCCTAAATAAAAAAACCCCAAAAACAGAAAAAATCTTCAAAATGGAAAAAAAAACGCCAAAATGAAAAAATCGCCAAAATGAAAAAAATCGCCTAAATAAAAGAACCCCATAAACAGAAAAAATCGCCAAAATGAAAAAAAAACGCAAAAATGAAAAAAAAACCCAAAAACAGAAAAAATCGCCTAAATGAAAAAAATCGCCAAAATGAAAAAAATTGCGAAAATTAAAAAAAAAACCCAAAAAGAGAAAAAAGAAAAACGCAAAAACTGAAAAAATCATTTAAACTGAAAAAACTTAAAAAAGGAAGAAAGCTAAGCTAAGCTAAACCGAATGTGCGCGAGTCAAAGTCGCACTTTACTGAATTTATTTTAATTGCAATGCGTACACAACAACACCATGCGAACAGCAACAACTAAACGATGAAAAACAGGAATTAAAAGTTAAAAAGTAAAAGTAAAGGCATTTACCATAGATGAGCACTGCAGCAACACTAACATTTCAGTAAAAACAATAAAAAATGTTTAACAAGTAAATTTTTACTGATTACTAAAATTTTTTTCTACAATTTTTATAAATTGCCTAAATGATTTGTTATATGATGAGGTGCATTGAATTTTCAGTAATCAGTAATGCCCGTATTCATAATGAAATTTACCAAGTGGCTAAATGTTTTTCATACAAAAGTTTCAAAATTTGAATGAAAAAACTTTGCCACTTGCTACAATTTTATTATGATTACGGCCCTACGATTTTACTGGTAATGCAAATTAAATTTCATTAGCAGTAAAAATTTACTGATTTTTTTTTTAGTAATCAGTAAATTTATTGCTTACTGCAATTTTGAATGCAGTACATATACATATACTGCAGTGTGCCCATTTACTAACCAAATAAGTTTAATAAAACAAACAAAAAACCAACAAATTCCTATGTATTTAAAATATTGAATGTTTTGATACTTTTAATTAATTAATTTAAAAAAGGATACTAAAAGCATAAGTAGTTCCAAGTTAAAAAAAAATTTTCATTACTAGATATTTACACATCTCCTCTGTGATCGGACTCACATTGCTTTTTTATTACTATTTTGTGGTAAAGCGCTTAAAGCGTACCTCAAGTCTTCCAATTTCTTATGTAATTTTATTGCTACAAATTTGTTGGTAAAAAGCAAACAAAAAAAAAAAAAAAAAAATAATGCAATATCTCTGCTTAAAAGCTATGACAGCATAAGTTTACCTCACACAAAATCGAGTTATTAATACCACAAAATTCTGCAAACGTAATTTTATAGTACGTGAAATTCACATTTCTCTCGATAGCCAGCTAGAAGAAGTTAACCGAAGGTTGACGAGATATTGAAAATAATAAACTCAAAATATTAACTGACCGAAAGCTCAAGAAAATAGTTTAATTTAAAATATAAAAAAGGTCGAAAAATTAGATAAAAATATTTGATCTAGTTGACTACTAAATAATTTTAGTTTGCCTATTTCAAAAGAAAAATTTTCATAAATAGTTTTTCTCGAATCCATGTTTCTCGAGTTACGCTGTTATCGCTTGTGACCACAAATATATCATGGCATCTAGAAACGGCAAATCGTGCTGGGCCCTGTTATTCGTAAATTTTTTAACCTTAAGGCGGCAGAGTTAAAGATTTAATATCTTGTTAGTGTATTTTCTTTTCCTCAGTACCAAATTGCTACGTCATTATTACTGGTTCTTGCTGCACTTAATCCCATAAATCTTTTTAGTAAATAGCGAAATCAAGCAAAAATACAAATATCAAGTAGCACAAAAAAAAAACAAAAAATAATAATAAAATGTCTGACAGAATTCATATAAAATGTTTAAAGTTTGCAATGTGTTTGTTTAGAAAATTTAACACGAAAATATACACAAAATAAATACGACTACAAAACGTTATCATGTTACGAATATACACAATACGAAAAAAAACCCCTTGAGAACAACAACAACTTTGTCTTTATGAAAGAAAGAAATCTGCAACTGCCAACAGTTGAAGGGAAATTCTTTGAATGATTTTCGTAATAATAAATCACAACCGTCCTTAATTTTTTTTTTTAGTTTATTGAAAAGTTTAAATCTGACTGCAAGGACATTATCAGTCTGCCAGAAGTTTTTTTTGCTTATAAATCAAAAAATTAATTAGCTCTAATTTTTAAAGAAAATTTTTCAAGAAAACTAATTTTAAAGCGATTTCAAAAACGAAAAAAGGTATCAATTCGTCTGTTTATTGTGCGAATGAAAGTTGCAGCTCAGATACCTAAAGAAGCTCCTAAATTAACCGACTTCAAAAATGAAACAGGTCACCGTATTCGTATGTTTCTTACTTCATAATTCAGCTACTTTGAGATGGATTAAATTTTTGTTTGTTTGAGAGGATGTAGCTTGCATTTGGGCCCATTTGTTAAAAAAAGTGGGCGATGCCCATTAATTTTTCTTCTTTTATTTTATGTTCTTTTTTCATATCCGTTTGCTGCTAACTGATTGCTGCACCCAGATTGGGCTTTCGTAATGACTTTATAGTAGTTAAAAAAATGGGCGGAGCCACGCCCACTAAATGTTGTTATTGTCACTTCAAATTCTTCTACTTGACCGAACTTAGCGCACGCCGTGAATTCTAAAAAAATACACAATATCGAATTTAAAGGAGGGGGCGTGGTAGCACCCATTAAAATTTAATATTATATTTCACTTGCTTATACTTAATTTATTTTCACAAAATACGGTATTTATAAGAGGCTCTGAAAAAGGAATAATCTTGAATTTAAAAAGTGGCCCATTAAATTTCAATACTCTATTTCAAGTGCTGCTACTTGATTGATTTTTAAGAAAATTGGCACGCAAGCTGAGCTCTGAAAACAGACAAGTCTTGAATTAACAAAAGTGGGCGGGGCTACGCCCATTAAAATAAATATTATATTTCATGTGCTTCAACTTCATTGATTTTTAGGAAACTTGGCACACACCCTGGGCTCTGAAAAATAATCAATCTAAAATTTAAAAAAATCAGCTGGGCCACGCCCCTAAAAAATCAGTATTAAACTGTAGGTACTTCTACTTGCCCGACACAAAACTTGCCAAACAGTTTGTCTCTTACAATCACATAATTCTGTGCTTAAAGCGGTGGGCGAGACTGTGCCCATTAAAGCTTAATATTAAATTTCACGTGCTTCTACTTGATAGATTTTTACGGAACTTGGCACACAATCTGAACTAAAAATATAATAATATGCGCTTAAAAAGTGGGAATTATATTTTATATATTATATATTATATTTAACTAAACCACTAAGATATTAAGTTCTCTTTTTTTTTAATACTTTTATTTATTAGTGGGAGAGGCTGCCTTTGGGAATTAGGACACTTTTTCCCAAAAGGTGAATCAATACTCTTATAAATAAAAGGTGAGTTATTCTAGTATAACCACGTTTTTTTCTCTTAAAAGAAATTTTAGTTTCTTTTTTTTATATATTATTTTATTGTATAATTGTTCCGCAATTATATAGCTATAATCTATTTTTCATATTTTTGAGTAAATAAAGAAATTTGGTTAATATTAAACGGACCTGGTGTACTTGTTTTATTTGCATCCAAGTAACCAAGAGAAGGTACGTTGAATATTCAGAAAAGTAAGTCATTATATGCCAAGTAGTTCTAATGGTAATGTGTAATTTTTTGCTTGGTAATTATAGAATTTACCTGATTCGTATTGACTTCGATAAATGTTTTAGTGAAGTAAATTCAAAATAGTTTAAACTTTTTTGTGCTTATTTTTAAAGTCGGTTTTAGAATTTGTTTTCTTATTTCTTTTCTTTGTTATCTGTCAAGAAGTGTTAAATTAAATGATAATGGGCTGGCTAGTTAAAATTAAATATCTTATTAGAACACCCTGTATATTCCTGTATTTAGGCACACAAATACACTGACAGATATCAACACTAATTGCACATTTTAGCAGCCACTAGATACACAACGTATTAGCGTGTACGCTAAATAATATTAGTTTAGTTAACTTAAATATACCAAAAGGTTTTGTACAGCCCAAATGATTTTATGCTGTCCAACTGCTCAAAATAACACATTATTAGTCAATGTTACACGATATTGATAGATATTACATCAAGAGCAATTTGGCAATAGCAACGATGCTGCTTGCTGATGATAAATTATGAAACGATAGTGCAACATTTTGTTGTTTGCCTTGGCTTAGCTTTTTTTTCTACAACATAAATGAAAATTTGCATACACAAATTGTCCAAAAATGTTCATAGCCTCTCAATCATGTGTGTATTTATGAATATGCCTTAAGCTTGTATAACCCTTTTAAATATGTATTAAAAGCGGAATTAAGGCGAAATTGTGCATGAGAGAGAAGTAATTTTTTTTTAAATTTACTATAATCTTTGCTACTTTCTTTAATGCAAAAGTGCGCTTTTTCGGGTTCACTTAAGGTAATTAAATTTCATAGTTTTGAAAAATTTCCTCAAGAAATTATCCAAATAAAGTGTAAACTCGTTTGTCCGAACGGTGTGTAATCCGAATTATCCAGTAATCCGAATTGAAAATATTTAGAATTGCATATCTTATAGTCCGCATTGATTGCAGCTCGATAAACCGAATTTGCTTTTTTTTTCTTCTTATTCTTTTATTGTTTGTTATCGTATCGTATGTGAAAACTAACGGGACACCATTGGAATGTGTATTTTGATGAATGTGTTGTGTGTCTTGTTACAACAGATTTACCCCCATATGCAAAAAAAAATAACGTGTGCTTGAAGTGTGTGTTAAAACAAAATTTCCACACAAAAACCGATTTTAACGTACACTTGAAGCACACTTTATTTTTTTTTTTGCATATGGGTGTTAGTTACTAGATATCATTGTTTTTTGTTTATACTTTTAATTTTTATTTTCTTGACTTTTTGAAATGAAATATTTTTTTTTTTTACAAAATCGTTGTTTTTTTTTCTTTTTTTATTGAAATAAACTTGTTTTTAAATTATATCAGGAGTTTATTTTATTTTTAACCCCCGACTAAAAAAGGGGTGTTATAAGTTTGTAGTGTGTGTCTGTGTGTCTGTGTATCTGTGTGTCTGTCCGTGTCCACGTACAGGCCAAACGGCTGGACCGATTTTCATTTAGTTTTTTCTGTTTGAAAGACGACTTAATCGAGAGGGTTCTCCGTTCAGCCGTTTAGAAGATATAACATCTTTTTTGAAAAAAGTTGGGGGTTTTTAAAATTTTTAATTTTTGCTATTATTTACTATAACAGCCTATCCGATAAGCCGAATATTTCAATAATCCGAATCGGGGCATGCAATCATTGATTCGGATTAACGAGCTTACACTGTAGTTTATGTTCTAAGCATATCGCGAAGAAAAATCAAATTACCTTTTAATCTGGCCCATATTTGAAGTGATAATGGTTGTAAAGGGTCCGCCAGATAACTTTTTTTTTTTGAAAATGTTATAAACAAAAAAACTACTGAAGCTTCGGCTGTGTGGCACGTAGCGCCATCCTGTTGAAACCAAATGTTGCCAATATTGTAAAATACAACTTAATTTAAAATTTAAAAAAAATTTATTCGTTTATTCGTTGTCCCAATTGACCGTTTTTATTTTCAAATGTAATTGTTCCCATCATCCTGCATACAATTTTTTCACTATTAAGTGTGGGTATCTTAAAGTTGACGTTCTCTAAAGTTTTATCACTTTATGTGGATTTTCCTTTTCTTAACGAAATGTAGTTTGTGATTTTGCGCCAGAAATTAAGTAGATATGAAAGCCTTCATGGCGACTAAAAATATGTTTTACTACCATTATATAGTGACACAACCTTCAATAAAGTATCCATTACGAGGAAAGTTAAATTAAATATAAGAACTCCATTAAACAAGCAAATTTATCATCAATTTCATACGCCATTTTTGTGAGTATAAAACACCTAAATATTTATAAACCTTTTTAAAATTGTCAAAGAAAAATTAAAAGTATTAATGGCCTGTTTCTACATAACAAGTAAGCCCTCAGGCAAGCAAGCGGTACACAGGCAAGTACGTAACAAAATGAGTTTTTATAGTACACTTGTCTAGCCTACGTCCCCCCAGGGGAGTCTATATAGACTACGGGTGTGGCAACCCCGGGGCCATAGCTGGGGTGATGTGGCTTTTTCCATTGACGTACCTTTGGTACATTACCCATAGAACTTATGTGTTACTACCCAATCTCTGAATATAAACAGAGCAAAGGATGTGCACATATTTATAACAAAAGGAAGACAGGTCCTGTTGATGTCAATTAGGTGCAGCGTCACCTAGAACTGCCCCTGACTTCAAAAGACGATAGAGGTGAAGCCCTTGTGGTGGAACTTCGAGGTCTAACCAGAGGCTACTTCTGGTGCCACGGGTGCCGGTTGCCCGACAGCCGAGTTGCTTTGAAGTTTTGAGTGCATGTAGTGGTCGTCAGTTTCCTTTGCTAAAATGCCGAGTTCGTCCTACCCCAATGGGGTATACCCCACGGGGTTAAAGGGATGATTTTGGTATGTGTGGAGTAGGCACTGGTTAGTTGGCGACACAGGCATGGGTTCATCTCGGATGAGTGGTTGAGCTGTGCCGGCAATGGTTGAGGAATTCTCTTGGGTACCTCGCTATGGGTGTATACACAACACCTTAGCGTGGAAGCCAGAGAATTATCGTGGTGGCTGTGGTTGCTACCAAAATCGCTGGGAGAATAGTCTTGGCTTCCCAGTGTGAAATCAATGCTAGTGATTGGTCTGACGCGGTCAGCCAGACACTATTTTAGGTGCTGTTGCCATTCAACAGAAGCTGCTATGGGCACGGACATAGCAGCAAAGTTTAGATAGCTCAAATTACCTCAGCAAGGTAATTGAATATAATACAGGGATAACTATATTCAAAGATTGCAACCTATGTGCCTTATGGAGTGGGCCATAGGTTCATTCTAATAGGGTGCATGGGGGCGTTGGTCTGGCGTCTAACCCACACCCGGTGCTTTGGTACCCGTGAGATAAGGCCGTAATGGCAGGTGCTCACGGAAAGCTATCGCACATCTGTCTAGCTTACGTTGTATTTGGTATCACTTTTTGTATTTTTAATTTCATTATTGCCATGGTATACAATTTGGTATTTGAGTTAATTTTTTTCCATATTAGAAGCATAACTTAGTGGCAGCATTAGGAGAAAATCATACAAAATAAAAAACAGCTGCTTTTAAATTACAATAAAATGTTAGGTCAGTTCGTTTATTTATCAAACAAAATCGAATAACTGAATAAATCCTGATTATTTTTCCTAGAAAGCATTGAATAATGTTTGTATAAATTAAAAAAGGCTGCATCGTAGATTTTTAATTAATAACATCGTTAGTGACACTCTTTTCTTATTTTCGGTATATTATAATTTTTTTCATAAATTATTAAAGCATTAAGATTTGGCTGAAACAAGTCAAAAAGCTTTCGTGCTTTATGTCTTTCAAGTAGTTCAAATTATTGTATTTGCTTAAATAAACATAAAAAGAAAAAGGATTTCATCCATTATATACGATATGTACATAAATATATCGCCAGATAGTTAATAATTTGCTGCATTTAATGGACATGCTCCCAATCTTATTGCTTTGAATACAGCTGGGTCCAAGATAATAATGAATAAAAAACTTTACACTGAAATCTGGTTCAAAGCACATCAATTTATGTATATATGAAACAAAATAATGGGCCTTATCATGGTTGGCGGTTTTCGACTTCAAATTCAACGATTTGTAGTTGATTAAAGAAAAAAAGCTATATTTTTCTTTAATCTAGTACAATACGCCTGACTTTCGCAGCAACTTTGCCAATCACAATAAGGGGCAATGCTTAGTTAACTTGAAAATTATGGATATGAGACAACTTTGGGGTTTAATATATTTTAATATATTTGAAATGTAGAAAAATGTATTAGAGATATAAAAAATATATTTCATATACATAAAACCTATGCTCTTTTTCTAATTATGTTACACATCATACAAGAAAACAAAAGAAGAATTTACTTGAAAATAAAATTCACAAAAAAGAAAAATGTAACCGCTATTTTCGGCAACCATTTATTCAGTAAAAACTTGCAATTACTCAGACTCAAATTACTTTGTCAATATTTTGTATAAACGAACGAAATTCAATATAATACAGCGAGGCTCAGTAAAAAGTTTCAAGTACTCGAACAAACCTATTACTACTTACCTTGAACAAATATATGTGAACAAAATTGAATATAAAATTGTGATGAAAATTCATACATATAATGTAAAATGGCATATAATGTAAAAATGTTTGGATTTATGCTTGCATAATGGTTCCATTAGACGATTGTGTGGACATTAGATTTCTTATTTAATGAGTAAAAACCTATTTTAATTTCCAAACAAGTACCTTTTTGTGATAGTCTGTATTTGACATTAGATACAATTGGAATTGTTATGTAGAAACAACAAAATAAAAAAGTATTACGTTTTTTACTCAGAAAAAGTTGACACTTGTTTTATGGAACCCCAAAGCCAACTTTTGTACTCATATGAACAAAATTTTTGAGTTACTTGTAATGTAGAAACATGCCATACCTCATTAAACAGATTAATATTTGAGTGAAATTTTGAATTGCCACTCATATATTTTGGACGCAATATTAAATTTCAAAGGTTTGATCACAATAATTTCTTCAATTCTCAATTTACATCTCTGCAAAGGCTATAGAGCTTCAAATTGTTAAATTTTCTTCTTGATGCCATCTCCATTGGGTAATGTAACAAATAATAGTTTTTTTTTCTTTTTTATAATTTTATTTCATATAATTCACATTTATAATTAAGAATTCATTGTAATTCTTTTAAATGCAGATTTGGCACCATTATACATACATACAAGTACATGCAAAAATCATTAAATTGCTCTATGTTAAATTGAGAACTTCATCAAGTTATCATCTCTTAATATTAACATTGTATATTTGGACACCTAACTTCAATACAAGTAAAGGCTTCATTAAGGCTTCATTAGTCTTTACTTTCTGTTGCTGCTCTGTGCCGTTCCTTTCTGTATAAAATATTTTGCAATTACTTTGTCTGTGAAAAAAATCAGCTGGCAACCTATAGAATTGATTACACAAAATATCACAATACACTAATACATACACACTTTTGGCTGTCACTTAACGTTAAATTCTATTTTCTACAGATTTGTCCGCAACAGAACAGAACGAAAAAGTAAAAACTAACCACACATACAGATTTTCAACTCAACAGAAACAAAACAGCTGATTCAGAACAGAACAGCACGTACAAACTAATTCTGCCTTAAATCACTAATCTTCAGTTTGAGTAAGACTTTGGACAATATAACTAAAGTGCGAAAGTAAGAAACAGAGAAAAAATTTAATTTTAAAACTTTATTAGTACAGAATTTACAGAAAAACAAATATCAAAATATAAAATAAGTCTGTAAGTTAATACAAAAGTAAAAAAAATATATATTTGATCGTATGTATGTAAAAGAATTTTTTTTAGTGTCAGAAAATCTGTATAAAATGAAGAAATTACTGCAATAAGAAGGGCATAAAGTTATAAGCGATTTTGTTAAACATACATATAATTTTATTATAAAGTTTTATGAATAGCAAATTTTAAAGAAATGTGATACTGTGAAAAAAAGGAAAAAATTAACCGTTGCAATTTTAATATTCGTTTTAAATTTTTTTTTGCTTTAAAAGAAAGAAAAAGAGAAGAAAAAAGAATTAAAGTCAGAGTATTTTACATAATTTATTTTTTTTTGTTACCGTATAATTCAACATAGAGCAAAATTAATTTGATTTTGTGAGATTTTTTGTTCTTAAATTTTCTTTAGTTTTGTTTCTGTTAGTTAACATTTTTACATGATAAAATGCTACAAATGTCTGTTACTGCTGATAATTACATTGTAAATGTTTATATACAAATGCAATCAACACAACTTATTACAGCGTCAGCAACACCAACAAAGATCTTTGGATGGATGATTAGAGCTGAAAAAGAGTGACTTGATTAATTTTTCGTAACTATTAAATTCATTTGTTTACCTTGTTTGTTTAATATAATAATTAATTTGTTTTTTTCTTTATTTTCGTTATATTATTGCAATTTATTTTTCTTTTTTCTTTTTTTTTTTTTTTTTTTTTGTTTGTTAGTATATAACTTGTTAATGATTTTTTTTTTAATTATGTAATTTTTATTTTGCTTTATTATCTACACTCTACCATTTATTATTTTGAGTTAAAATTTTTCTTTATCTTACACATATACCTAAATTATTAATTCATTTAATTTTATATATTTATATTTATCTTATCTCTCATGTAAATATTTCAATCTGTTTCAAAACATTTAATTTTAATTTTTATTTTAATTTTTTTTTTGAAATTTATTTGCTGGTGGTTCAGCGTTGTCTATATATTTCATTGTTGCTGTAACAAATCATCAGTAGACTTCAACAATGAAATGAAACGCTGAACCACCAGCAAATAAATTTCAAATTAAAATAAACTTCTGACAATATGTCGAATAATAAATTTCTTAAATGTTAAATTTAGATTTTATTTTTCATTTTGCCTTATAATTACTTTTATTGTTATCCAATGGATTTCTAATTGTATAAAGGTGTAGAAAAATAAAATAGATTCAAATCGAATATAAATTATTTTCTGGGTTTTTTGTATTAGTTTCTAAGCCTACTACGCTTATTTTTCTTTTGTGATTTTCAAAAATATTATTATTTGTGAATTTTCAATTAGTTCTTGAAAGTCTGTGCATAAGATAAGAGGTTTGTGACTATTCAAAATGTGTGGTTGAAGTCTACTGACGATTTGTTACAGCAACAATAAAATGCATATAGACAACGCTGCACCACCAGCAAAAAAATTTCAAATTAAAATAAACTTCTGACAATATGTCGAATAATAAATTTCTTAAATGTTAAAATTTTTTTATTTTTTTTTTATTTTTTTTTTTTTTGACTTAATTTGGTTATAATAAATTAAATATGTATCGCTAAATTACTTTTAATCTGTTTGTTTGTTGAATCCAGGAAACACAGTGATTGTAACGGTTAGTGATCATAAATTGTAGATATCTCAATGCGATATTATGGTCAAATTGATTTCCATCAGTCTTAACGCAATGTGACTTTGTCAGCAATAATCTGAGTAACAATCTGCATATGTATGTCCTTTTTTTTGTGAGCACGCATAATTAAAAGTATAGTGTATAAAGTGTTATTATGGCAATTGGGTTGATGAAGATTTGAACCCCCCATACTTTCGACGAGCTATAAGGCTGGTGTAAAAGCGTGACACTTCATTAATACCCTACATACTATCAGCCAGTGATGGGAAATAAGATTTACATTTCGGTATCAAAAAAAAAATTTTTTGAGTACTTTTTTTTTTATTTAAATTTTATTAACAAAAATGGTAAAATAAATTCATTTAAAAAGAAATAAAAAAAGGACACAAAGTATATACATATGCAGGCACAAATGTCATGCATTTTTAGACTTCAATAAATCTTTGGCCTGGATAAGACTTGATACGGTTGGAACATAAAAACCGTTTCCTTTGTTTTATTTTCATGAGATTTTGGTAAGAGAAAATCCTTTCGACATTTGTAGAGGAGTGAGGTATGGACAAAATTCCATAAGCTACTCTCGATATATCGTGGAACATGTATTCATCTAATGCGTTTTTAATTTAAGCCGCTGTAGATACATATATGTATATTTTCTGTTGTTAATAGTTTCAGTTCTTTCATATCAGCCAGTGCTCTATACAAGTATTGGTTGTTAATAGCTTCAAAATTTTTCTTTCCGCTGGGAAACATTTTAATTAAAAGAAGTATAATGATGTTGGTTTTACCAGATAAAACATTTCCAGGGTAAAGCTCATACTTTCCAAAGTCATTCAGCTGGGAGAAGGCCAAAAAGAGATGGTATTTTTCCTTTCTGTCTCTCACACAGCTGAATTAAGGCTAAACTTTGCGTGTCTAAAAGGGGTATTACTAGACCAAACTAATATTTCATTGTCAAAGTCTACTTTTGCCCTTAGAACTTGATAGAATTTAATATAAAACTTTTTACAATTTTCTTTAAACCGATTTGAAACAGTTGTTTCCACATGATTTGTGTTTATACATACATAGATAAACTTCCAAGGCACAGAAAATATCATTGGTTTTCGTTTATATTAAATTTTGAAAGATAAACCCTTTTAAATATAAAATAGCTTTAATAATAAAGTTTCGTGCCATTTACCGAAAAAGGAAATTTAATTCTTGGCAAAATTATATGCATACGCGCGGCATTTGACTGCATTTCTAAGTTGAGCGTGAGAGTATCAAATGTGTTGGGGGAGTACTACGGTACTTTTTCATGTTAAATAGTATCAAAAAAAGTACGATCGTATCAACTTTCCCATCACTGCTATCAGCCATTTCTTATTATTCACTCACAAATAAACATAACACATATTACAATATCCTCCTCTTCAATTTTTGTGAACAAAAATTCGATAATGATCGCCATTGACTGTAACGGCCACTCCTTGCTCAATGGCCCAATTATGCCTCTGGACCAAAATCCGCACCAAACAGTGACTCGTTTTGGGTGCGTCGGCTTTTCAATGTATGCGTGCGGGTTTTCTGTGCCCCAAATCCAACAATTTTGTTTGTTTACATACCCGCTAAGATCAAAATGAGCTTCATCTGAAAAGATGATTTTTTTTTTTTTTGGCAAAATCGGCATCTTCTGTAAGTCGATCGCCGGCCCACTTAGCGAAGTGAAAACGCATTGGATGGTCATTTGGCTCGTTCAGCGGAAGGATAAAACTAATTATCTGTCAAATCAGACATGAGCTAAGTGTTACCATTCACGAAATAAGCACTAGTTGAAAAAAAAAAAACGTTAGATCGCTGACCCTGGTGTACATAATTTTTTTTACATAATTTACTATTAGTTTGTTTGCTTATAAGTAAAACTGTTTCTATAGACTTAAATATATACATGAGGTATGCGAACGTAAATGTGTTTATGTTGTTTGTTGTTTACCTAAAAAAATCCATAAACAAAATTCGTGTTGTTGTTGTTGTTTTCATCGTTTTAGTACGTTTAGTGTTCATTTTTTGCGCTTTTAAACAGTCGTTTGTGTTTGTGTTTTAGTGTTTGAGTGTTTTTTTTTTTGTATGTTTCCCTTCCAACGTGTAAAGCATATTTTGTCTATTTTTAATGGCAAAACACTCCTCGCAACATGCAGCCTAAAAATGCTTGTGCTTGCACTTTCACATAAACAAACCAACAAACATACAAATGAAAACGTCATACGCTTATGAAAGTATGAAAAATAAAAAGGGCTTTTATGTGATTTTTCTTTCAGACAAATTTTTCTTTGCTCGATTTCATGGTGAATGAGTTGCTTTTTTTTAAGGATGACCATATTTTTCAGGGATACTAAGCAATTACTAGGTATTTTTAATTAACTTTGCTTTTCTCTATCATAGTAGTTGGTGAAAAGTTTGATATAAATGTCTATAACGAAAGGCCTCTTAACTCATTTTGTACCAATATTTTTTAAGCACATTGCTTTAACAAATGAACATTTTAGATGAACACGAACAAGTTTAAAGTAAAGCCTTTAAAAAACTTAAGCGACTTCCAAAATAAGCACTAAACAATTAAAAATAACACTTTTGTTAGAACTTGAAAAGCCACCTATTGGGGGGTTGTAGACCTAGGTGAGAAAATACCAAACCTGTTTTCAAAAATATTGAAAAACCCTCAAATAATAAATTTAGTAAAGTGAGAATTTTACTCTCACATGAAGGGTTCGGTAAGGAAACTACATATGTCATAATATACAGGATAGCCCAGAATGGCAGTAGGGATTTGAATTCCTTATAACATTTTCATTATAATTTTTTTCATAATATTTCTTTTTAGTATTTTGTAAAGAAGACTTAAGGAATTTGTCCAACAATTGAAACTGACAGATTACCAGCAATGACTTGATTATGCAGTTTGTTTTCACCAAAATCCAGAACAAAATCTTAGTTTATTGATAATTTAATTATGAGGGATAAATCCCAATTCCAATAAACAAAATTGAGGTATATTGGCCACGTCAAATCCAAGGTTAGTTAAACAGCGAAATTTACACCCACTTAAATCTACATTTTGGTGCGGTGTTTCGTCGGAAAGTATATTAGCTAATATTTTTTCAAAATGAACACGGTAACGCCATTTCCATCACTGTTTTTAGATATAATTGCTAAATTGTGCACTGTTCCATTTTAAATTTTCAAAGTCTTCTTTACAAAATACTGAAGACAAAAAGAAATAAATAAATTCAGTAAAGTGCGACTATGACTCGCGCACGAACACTAGATATGTAATTTAATACAAACTTCATCCTATATGATATATAGTTTTGGCATTTTTTTTCGTTTTTTGGCGTTTTTTCATTTTGGCGTTTTTTTTATTTTTGGCAATTTTTTTTAATTTTTGCGATTTTTTGTTTATTTAATTTTTTTTTTTAGTTTTGGCGACATTTTCGCGTTTTGGCGATTTTTTTAAATTTTTTTGCGTTTTTTTTTCATTTTGGCGTTTTTTTTTCATTTTGGCGTTTTTTTTCATTTTGGCGATTTTATCGAATTTGGCGATTTATTTTAGTGTTAAAATTTTTTTTTTAATTTTGGCGATTTTTTTCGTTTTGGCGATTTTTTTTAATTTTTGGCGATTTTTTTTTGGTTTGGCGATTTTATAATTTTCGGTTTTTTTAGTTTTACCGTTTTTGAAAATTTCAAGTGTTTGCCTCTAACGGTTTCCAAGATATAGCAAATTTTCAAAATTACATAGTCAAAATTGCATTAACTGATGGACCACCCTTTAATTTAAATTTTTTAAATTTTAGTGTTAATTGTTGTAGTCTGTATAAAAATACACTAATTTTACAAATTTCAAGTTTCAATATACATATGTTCATACAATTGTATGTATATTACGTGGGATTTTAACATATTGCATTGCTCGTTTTTAAAGACCCTTTAATTTTTAATTCTCATGTATTTGTTGTTGTAGCGGCCAAGGTTCTACATACTGTGTCCAAATTTCAGGTTCGTAGCTGCTACGGTTCCTGAGAAAATACCGTGTGACGGACAAACGGACAGACGGACAGCGTAGCGAAAACAATAGGGTTCCTTTTCACCTTTGGTGTACAGAACCCTAAAAACTATAATAAATAGTTATCAGGAATTCAAGCCCCTGCGGTCAGCCATTATGATTGAATATCTTAACTTATAATTTTTATGTTTTTGAAATTGTTTTAGTTTAGGTGCTTTTCGTTACTTTTTATCGATTTTTTTTTTTTGTATTTGCGATTTTTTAATTTTGGCGCTTTTTTTGTTTTGGTGATTTTTTCAGTTTTTTACAAACTTTTTTCGGTTGTACTTTTAGTTTTAGTGATTTTTTAGCTTTGGTGTTTTTTTTTTCGTTTTGACGAATTTTTTTATTTTGTCGATTTTTTTACGTATTAACGGTTTATTTTAGCTTTGCAGCTTTTTTATGTTTTAGCGATATTTTTACTTGTTCGCAATTTTCTTCAGTTGTTCTTTTAGTTTTAGCGATTTTCTTAGTTTTGATGCTTATTTTCGTTTTAGCAATTTTTTAAGGGTTCTGGCGATTTATTTCAGATTTGACTCCTTTTTTGTTTCAGGAATTTTTTTTTGCGTTTTATAAGTTTTTGGCTTTTTGTGTGTTTTTTTAGTTTTTTCCCCTCTTTTCGTTTTGGCAATTTTTTTCGGTAGATTTTAAACTTTAATGCTTTTCTCCTTTAAATTTTGGGATTTTTTTGTTTTAGACTTTTTGAAAATTTCAAAAGTTTGTTTCTTACGCACAGAAAAAATTATTCCCAAAAAATGTTCAAACAAATGTGTGTTTTGAAATATAATTTAGTTTCAGTAAATTATTTTTTCCAATTTTATTTTATGTAAAAAAACTGTGTAGAATGAAAATTACCTATATAAAGTAAAATTTGTAAAAAAAAAAGTTTTAGATTAATTTTTTTTTTATTTAAATTTGTTATTTTCAGTTAAATTTATTTTTATGTACTGTAAAAAAATTTGTCTGATTTTTTTTTTAATTTTAAAAAACATTTTATTTTGTTTTAAAGATTTTTGTTTGCGGTTTTCAAACTTATTATGTTTGTATATTGTGATTCTCAATATAGTATTAAGAGTCTTACTATAAACATACGGAGCTTGTTAGCTAAATTCAAAAATTTTTGGGTTGAAGTCTACTGACGAGTTCTAAAAGCGGAAACGAAATGCTTAATCATAAAAACAAGGCAATTTTTGAAAGTAAAATAAACAGTTGAACCTGTTATTTGATTCAGTTATTTTTTTCATATAAAACTTTTACTAATTTGAAAAAAAAATTGGTAAGAATTTCTATTGATTCAGTTAATTTATTTTCTGATAATACGAAAAAATTTAATGAATGTGTTTGTAAATTATAAAAAAAAATTTGCTGAATAATACAAAAAAAAAAAAAAAATCTGCAAAAATGTTTTTCTGTTCCTATTAATAAATTTGAATGAAAATATTTTGAGTTTCAGTTAAGTTTTTTTCTCTAATGCCATAATAAGTTAACTAAAAATAAATTTTTTTTTTCAGTTAAATTTTTACAAAATTGTTATCAGAATCTACAAATTTCTTTGTAGGTCGGCATTCACACAAAAAATTTACTGATTCAATGAATTTGGTTACTGAAAACGAGATTTAGTTTTTTCTGTGCGGCTTCCAAAATACAGCAAGTTGTTAAAATTGCTTTCACTGATACAATACCCTTTAATTCTGACTTTTTTTACTTTCATTGTTAATTAGTGTAGTTTATATAAAAATACACTAACTTTAATAATTTCAAGTGCTGCATTTAATTTTTTGTATAGTTTAAAGATTTCAATACTTTTTGCGTTAGAACACTCATAAAGTTTTTACTCTAGCACATTTGCTGTAGCTGCAAAAGGTTTACATATTCTGTGAAAATTGCATTTCCGTAGCTCAGATTGACAGACAGACGGACAAGTGAACATCGTAGTGAAAACAATAGGATTCCCTTTCACCTTTGCGTTACGGAACACCAAAATTTTTTTTTTTTTTTTTTTTTGAGAAAAAAAATTATAAACAAAAAGTCGTCTTGTACACTTTTAAATAAAACTGCCTAGTGCATGGTTTATGCAAAATGCAAGTGTTACAAACTTTTCAATAGCCCAATTCACAGACTTGTGTAAATGGTCTTGCATCGTGGCATGTGCAAAATGGTTAGTATATTTATACTTACAACTTAAGAATTCTTGGTGGTGAGTATCAATATACTATACCATTTTGCACATGCAACGATGCAAGACCATTTGCACAAGATTGTGAATTGGGCTAATATAAATTAATCATAACAATATGCTAAAATGGAAAGCGTTGTAACTTCATTACAGATGCTTTTAAATAATACTTAAGCCAAAGTTATCAAAATTCCGACATACGCATATTTATTACGCATTGTTATTTGGGTAAATCTTTGAATTTGTTGTACGTTATGATTAATTAAAAAAAAAAAAAAACTCTACTTCTGGAAGAGCTGCATCAAATAAGCATTGCAGCTGGTCACCTTGGCTGTTACTGTTATTTTTTCTTACCACTTCCCATATGAATTTCTAAGTGCTGTGTTTACTAAAGCGTCTGGCATATTGTAGATTTTCCCCTTTTTAAGTTTTGTTATTTTTTTTTTTTTTTTTTTTTTGGAGGTCCTTCTAGACTTATTTCTTTTGTTTTTGCGGCTGTGCATGTTTTAGAAAAAGAAAAACACAATTCGCACAGTTTTTTTTATTTAATTTTTTTGCAAATTTCTAGCTTCTTTGTTGTTGCTGTTGCTATTTTCTAATAAAAACAACTGCAATAATGGCATAAAGAAAACAACAACTACCACTGCTACTGCTAAAGAAAAAACTAACAAAAAACCTTATTTAACTTTATTACAGAACGTAAATTATGCTCGGGTAATTTGAGCCTAAAGCATTGAGCATTCTTGTGTAAATTATCCTGATTATAAGTACAATAAGGAAAATAATTAACACTAACACATGCACTAGTAAAGGAAAACACGCACACGTATGAATGCATGTAAGCATGCCGTTAAGTACATACATACACACATTCGTTTAAAACATGTGCGAGCGCCTTGTGTGCACTTTTAAGTGCCTGTATTTTGTATTTAAATACCTTTCACTCTAGTTGTTGCTGTGTTGCAAGTTCTTGTTGCTTGTTTTTGTTGTTTGTAGCTGCTTTGAAGTGCATCAATTTATTATTAGGTGTATTGATAGTTTATCATTTAATCGCCGATTGTAATCGTATAGCACTTAATAGCCATAAGGGTCATTAACTAAGGAAAGGACAAGCGAATGTGAGATACTTTGAACTCAGAAATTTTTGTTCAGTCAACTTCTATAAGGAGTTCAAAAATGATATTGGTAAATAGGTTCACTCTTCACACTTCATTGCTCTTTGGAGAGAAAGCGTATTTATTAGTCAAAATTTTATTTATAGTAAGGATATGTAAAAAAAAAACTTAATAGCCCAATTCTCAATCTTGTGCAAATAGGCTTGCATCAGAGCATGTGTAAAATGGTATAGTATATTGATACTCACCACTCATTAATTCTAAGTGGTGAGTATCACATGCTATGATGCAAGCTTATTTGCACAAAATTGTGAGTTGGGCTAATAAAAAAAATGGCAAAAGAAGCTCTAGAAATTGTTTTTTTTAGGAAAACACTGCAAAAATTGAGAAAAACCAAATAAATCGGCAGATTTGCCAACACTGCTAGTCTAACGTCCCTTTTCACAATGTATAATTAAGAGTTAACGTGAACTTTAACTGACAGTTCTTCATACAAAACTTGCCATTAAAGTCCCTGTTACCTTTTAATTGTACATTGTGAAAATAGTCATAAAGGGCTGTCAATATATTACGTAACGATATTTTTCCCGATTTTTGACCCCCCTCGCCCCTAGTAACAGATCGTACCTCCCCCCAGGAATAACGTAACAATGAGATAAAAATTAAATTAAATAGTTAAAAGTTTTTATTAAAAAAAATTAAATATAACTTATTGCTTTAAATTCATTTGTTAGACTAGCACAGCGCGTAGACAAAAATTAAATATGCTTACATATGAACGTACTCCATATATTGGCGAAATTATTTTTTTAAATTTTTTCCCAAGTGTCTTCAAACTCCAAAAATTATGGTTTTATAGAGAGCTTATTCCTAAACTGTATGTATGTATTAGTGATGTGTATTGGAATTCCAAAACATTCGGCCGTTTCTAGATATTCGTATTCGTTTGAAAAAATATATAAAGAAATTCATAAATCCAAAACGAAGTTTAAATGAACACAGAAAAAACTAAATTTCGTTTTCAGTAACCAAATTCATTGAATCAGTAAATTTTTTGTGTGAATGCGGACCTACAAAGAAATTTGTAGATTCTGATAACAATTTTGTAAAAATTTAACTGAAAATAAAAATTTTATTTTTAGTTAACTTATTATGGCATCAGAGAAAAAAGTTAACTGAAACTCAAAATATTTTCGGTCAAATTTATTAATAGGAACATAACATTTTTGCAGATTTTTTTTTTTTTTTTGTATTATTCAGCAAATTTTTTTTTTATAATTTACAAACACATTCACTAAAATTTTTCGTATTATCAGAAAACAAATTAAAATTAACTGAGTCAATAGAAATTCTTACCAATTTTTTTTTTTTAAATTAGTAAACGTTTTATCTGAAATAAATAACTGAATCAAATGAAAGGTTCAACTATTTTTTTTACTTTCAAAAATTGGCTTGTTTTTATGGTTAAGCATTGCGTTACCGCTTTTGGAACTCGTCAGTAGACTTCAACCCAAAAAATGTTTTAATTTAGCTATCAAACTCCGTATGTTTATAGTAAGACTCTTAATACTATATTGAGAATCACAATATACAAACATAATAAGTTTGAAAACCGCAAACAAAAATCTTTAAAAAGAATAAAATGTTTTTTAAAATTAAAAAAAAAAATCAGACATATTTTTTACAGTATATAAAAATAAATTTAACTGAAAAAATTAAAAAAAGCAGACAAATTTTTTTTACAGTACATAAAAATAAATTTAACTGAAAATAACAAATTTAAATAAAAAAAAATAAATCTAAAATTTTTTTTTTTACAAATTTTACTTTATATAGATAATTTTCATTCTATACAGTTTTTTTTACATAAAATAAAATTGGAACAAATAATTTACTGGAACAGTAAAAAATATTTACTGAAACTAAATTATATTTCGCAACACACGTTTGTTTGAAAATTTTTTGGGAATAATTTTTTGTGTGAATGGCACACAAATATTAGTTTGTAATAATTAAAAAAAATTATTTTTAATTTTTTTTTGCTATGCGTTTTTTCCAATGACTGAGTAGTATTTCAAACATCAAGACTAGAATTGGCATTAGCCTTGCGGTCGCTTTCACTAGTTTCTATAAGTGAAGTCGTCGGGTATTTCAAGAGAGCTTAAAGATGACTCCGTTTGGCCATTTTCAAATCAATTTAAAATGTGCGTGAAATAAAAAAAAAATTATATGTTGGATCAATAAAGGATGACATGGTGAATTATATTTCATTTACTAAAAAAGAACATTTTTAACCCGCTTTAAACATCCAGATTGTTGGGATATCAAATGACTCAAAATTATGTCAATTGCGAAAGATATGTAATTTTCCTTTTCTTAATTTTTGCCCCTTCTACAACATTACATTTTCAATAGATATTTGCGCTTAAAATTAGAGAGGCACACAATCCAGTTCTAAATGCACTGTTGTTTTCATATTTTTTTTTAAATTCTGTTAAATAAAAATCTAAAATAATATCCTCATGAAAATACTTCTATGTATGCAAGTTTCCTTTAACACATCTCTCAAAACTTAAACATTGTAGCCTCAAGTTGACCAACAAAAATGTTAACGCTTAATAATTTGATATTATCATGTACATTTATGGAAGAATATATTTTTTGAAAGGACATTTTTTTGTCCATGAGAATTGCAAGAAACCTTTTCTTAAACTTCTGAAAATACCACTTCCTTCTATGTATTTGGTAGATTTAATGTTAATATATGTAGCAGTTTAATATGGAAAGAAGTTTTTATGTACATGCATATATTAAGAATATTTAGGGCGACTTTTTGGGTACGAGATTAAGAGTAGTTTATTTCTATAATTAGCTAATCCGAAAATTAACTTTATCTCAAATTAATTAGTTTGATATTTTTGGGTGGTAGTTTAAATTTCTTATTATTTGTAGTTTTACCATACTGAGGAACAAAATAGTGGCAACACTTTCTGTGTAAAAGTCATACATGTTATCAACACACTTTGATTTTTTGTGGAAAGAAGAAGAAACTGCCATGTTTTATTATTTACAAGTAAAATATTGCGCGTGTTAAAGGAAATAGATAAATAATATAAAATATATATATTTATTTATGTGTTTTTAAACTACTTTATAATATAATTTTTACAAAAAGTTATAAGTTTCACAAGTGTATGTTGTCAATGTTAATGTATGATTAAACCAGCACGATTGCCCGCTTAAACTAGCAAGTAAAACCATTTAATCGACTACCCAAAAATCACAAATGAAGATTAAGGTTTATTTAATCTCTAATCTTGGACTCAAAAAGTCGTTATTAGAAATAAAAATGGATAAAGATGAGGAATTCAGAACCATGTATGTTCAGTTTGACTACAATTTATTTAATTTATTATAAATTTTATTATTATTAATTTTATTTAAATTTTTGGATAGTTTTCATAAACTTTAATGTACGCGGATAGAATTATGAAGTTCTTTTCCATTTCCATACACATTTTTTTATTTAATTTTGGAGCATAAAATTAAATGTCCAAAAATTTCACATACATCGTTTTAAGTATTCGAATTCGAATTCACGAATATCAAAAGTTGACATTCGGCAGATGTATGTGGTATACATACATACATACATACATACATACATACATAATAGTATATGTATGTAGGCAACACGCATTATCAATTAAATAAATAAATGAGAAAAACATACGTATTTTTGTACAAAATTAGTAATTTTTTCTGTTACGTAACATTTTCAAAGACCCCCTCCCCACCCACCATAACAAATCGTAAAAAAATCGAACCTCCCCCCCCTCCCCCTCCACCATAGAGCGTTACGTAATATATGGACAGCCACTAAGACCGACAGTAATGTGCTGCGTATGATTACTATTTCTTTTAAGGATATCACTCATACGCATATAAAAGTATTGTTTGTCACTATATTAATTTATTTCTTCAATCTCTTATACCCAACGTTTATTAATCTCCAATATTACAAAATAAACAACCAAATTATATATAAATAAAAAAAACAATCCTCTTAGTGTAATGAATAAAAGACAATATAAGACGCAAACAATATATGACAGTAAAAAAAAGAAGATATAAAAAACAAACAGCATCTAAACAAATTGCATTTATTGCCATTTGCACAATTATTTGATTAAAAAAGAAGAATATTTTTTTTGGCTAAATGTAAATAACAAATATTTGTTTCTTAGTTAGTTAAGAAGGCCTGCTTTGCGCTGAGCTCCTTTTGCTAACGTTACAAAATAAATATATAAAATAAAAAAAAATAAATAAAAATTAGTAAAACAATGTATCACATAAACATTAAGAATAAATAAAACACATGTACACTTTTATGCAGCAATATAAGAGGGCAGTTTCAAAATACATTTCTGTACAGAGTTTCATAATTTATAACTAAAGAAAATTAATATAACACTAATTACTTAAATCGTAAAAAATAATTTTGGCTTATTAAATATTTAATAAAATTCCACTAAATTTGTTTGCCTAAATCTTTTGCAAGCCAACATTACTTATTTTGGGAACAGCAAAAAAAATTTCTGAAACTTTAAGAAAATTTTAAAGAATTTGCCAATAATACCTGAAGTTAGAACTGACAATTGTATTAACCCTGGAGGCGCAAAAGTATTTTTTAAATTCTGCCATTATTAGGGCTCCGTACACCTAATGTAAAAAGGAAACCTATTGTTTTCGCCACAATGCCCATCTGTCTGTTGCAGGCTGTTTTTTCGCTACAACAATAAATAAATGACAGTAAAAATTTAATGGGTCTTCTAAACCAATTATTGAAAAATATTGAAATCTTAATGTATTATACAGAAAATTAAACATAGACATTTTTAATTTTCAAACATAGTGTATTTTTATGCAAACTACACCAATTAGTACTGAAATTAATAAAATCTAAATTAAAGGGTATTCTATCAGTTAATGTAATTTTGACAATTTAGTCTAGGAAACCGTAAGAGTCAAGCTCTTGAAATTTTTAAAAACGCTAAAACTAAAAATTCCAAAATAAAAAATCGCCAAAAACTGAAAAAACGCCAAAACGAAAATAAAAGAAAAACAAAAATAAATGCTAGTACTTAACTAAATTCTTGAAAACCGAAAAAAATCGCCAAAAAATTAAAAAAAGCAGAAACTAAAAAAACGCCAAAAACATAATCTAAAACGGAAAAAGTGCCAAAACTAAAAAAAATCACCAAAAATAAAACAAAATATTTACCTAAATTTGTTTTGAAATATCTACCTCCGGATAAGGTTCGTTTAGTATTACAAATGTAGTGTCCATATGGAACCCTTTGTGTGCAAGTTAAAGTCGCACTTTACTAAATTCATTTTATAATTTAGGAAAAGCTACATTTTCATAAAATGTTTCATTGAAAGTGTGAAATTGATGTCATTTATTGGAAAAAATATATCGCTCAAATTTCCACACTTCCCGAGTTGTTGTATAGTTGCGCACATTTTGTGCAATTTTGATTGGTTGCTCGCAAAACATCTGGTGTCAAATTGATGATTTATTCTTCAGTTTCAGCTCCCAAGACTTTCAAGATTTGTGGCTAATATGTATCAGATGCGATAAATTAAAACGCCTTTGAACAAGAATTATTTTACCGTTAAATTTGGAAATCTTAACTGCTATTTAAAATCTACAAAATGATCTTGATATCGGGTTCCTAAAATTTTCATTGTATGTTGAGCTGTATGAATGGCTGCTATATCCTGACCCAATGTAGCAAATCATTGCAAAAAAGTCGTCTTATAAAAAAATAAGAGTCCATCACCTTTTTCACTGCAAATGCCGAACTAAACGGTTCTTCAAGTATTTCATATATGTCTATTTGCTCAAGCATATTGAACACAATACGATGATGAAATTCATGATGCATCAGTTCAAGAGACTGAAAACTTTCAAATAAGCAGTAACAATAATTTCACGCTATTAAAATTTGTACAGCTGCATGACTTATTTGCAATTAATTGTCTATATATGAGGCTATCAGTGCAGAAGTGGCTTAAGCCACATTTGGTTTTTAGTTGCTGTTCTATTGAAATATACATTATTTACATTACTAACTATCAAAACAAAGCAGAGTAAGCCACATTTTTGTATTCTAGAGAAAATGGAGCTAAAACTCGTTTTAACACTGATCATAATATTTCAAAGTAATAAAGCAATTAAATAATTTTAAGGAGCAATAATTTAAATTACTAGATGTGGGTTATACCATTTCTGCTCTGAAAGCCTCATATCTATTTATATATTAACTATCAAGGCGCAGTGATATTTGGGCCATCTGCAAAAATGGCAGCCAATTCATTTTATGGCAATACTTTGCCTTAACTTTTAGTTACAAATAATTCATTACAAATATATTTTTAGATTGTTCTCGTACAACAGGCGTATGTGTGTGTGTGTGTTCATGTATTAGTATTTATACAAGTTATACCTGATTTTGTTTTTTTTTTTTTTTTTTGTTAATACAAAGAACTGTTTAAACAGCAACTAAAAGAAATAACAACATGTTCTATTTTTAAGTATATTACAAAGTGTGTGTAATGCACAAGCGAACACACAATGAAATAGTTGCAGAAGCACACCTACATATAGTGTTGCCAGAAATTGATGACGAGAGAATGCTAAATCTGTAAAAATATTCTGCTAAAATGTTCTAGAGAAGAAAAGTATAGTACCAGATTTAACTTAAAAAAAAATTTATTGAAAAAGCTTTGAATTTCATGTTTATACAAACTTTTTAGAATATGCAGGTGTTTTTATGGCACATACATATAATACATACATATATACATATATATATATATGTATGAATGTATATCGAGACCTGGGGTCAAATCGTTACATCCTTGAACGTACAACTCGTCACGTAAAAACACAATTTTCGGATTATGGCATACGTGAACGTATTGAAATCCCATTCAGTTTATACGATTGGCGTATCCTTTAATTTATTTTCGTACGATTGCCAATACGATCACGTATGTAATGATTTGAAGCCTGTTTTCGATTTAACCATCATAGGGTCTTTAAAATCGTTGACGTTAACGATCTTCGGGTCAAATTTGACCCAAATTGAAAATTATGTATTGGTTTCATTTATTTGTGATTCATTTATTGCCAATGAAAGAGAACATTATTTCATATATTTAATTCGATTAATACATGATACATAGAAACGTAATATTAAATCAATATTAATATTAATTGCAGATTATGTAATTGTTTCAGATTGCAGTTTTCATATAAAGTTTTTGCAAGTTATAATAGTATCTAATGACGTTTTATTTTCTGCGTTGAGGCATAATAGGCAACGACTGTTTTTGGCTCTGTTTTTACCCTCTTCAAGCATTTTTTCCTTGGATTTAGTTGAAGTTTACGGCTACTCATTTACCTCACGTAGTTTTAGTGCAACTTTCTGTGAAAATACTGATATTGATAACGCCTTTTGGTGCTTTATATAAGGCATAGTAAGCTGCAATCCTAAATTTTCTAAGAAGTGTCGACGTTTTGCAAAACAGTTTATTTCCAGCCGCTATTAGCTGATGTAGATATCACAAAAGCATTGTAAGCTTATATATCTATCATGTTACTAACCACCATTTGACAACATTGATTAGTCTTTCTTTTGCAAGTAAAACATGATCTAACTTTGTCCAGCAAATAAACCCTTCCATTTTATTTATTGTAATCTAATCATATTTGCAGTTTCTTGTCTTGGTGATTACTAAATTTAGAGATATGATGCAAAGTACTTAGAAGGTTAGGTTAGTTTAGGAAGGGTGGTGCTTTACCGCACCTCCACTTGGAGACCCAATTGGGTCCATTGTGATTCCCTTCTGTTGCCCAAAAAATTAATATTTATCCTCCCATTTGCATCAAGAAGTGACCATTTTATACTAAGAAGATTGACAGACTTTTTTTTATCGGAATATATATAAGAAGGGTTCGAATACTATCTTTGGTAAAACAAAAATAATGATAAACACGTATGATAATAACACACGTACTATTTCTGGTAGTAACTCATTTATATTTTTAGGTGTAGTTTAAACTAAAATGATTTGTGATCTCAGTATTTATTGTTCCAACCGATAAGATGTAAAAAGATTATCTGCAGTCGTGTTAGATTTTCAAAATCGTGTGATAATGTATGCAGTCCATTTTCTATTTCATTATATTTCATTATTTTACAAGAAATACCAGACACAACACTTCTAAACTTTAACACGGGTCAAATTTGACCCGAAGATCTCTAGTGTAAAATCGTACATACAATTTTCTTTGGCAAGTTTATATATCCGCAAACCTACTATATCTGTTAAGATATAAAATTAAATAAAAGTCAGAAAACATGACATAGATCAATCATTTACTTTCAGAAAAAAACAAAGTTTTTTCCTGAAATGGGTCAAAATTGACCCAAAGACCATATGAAGGTTAAAATGTAAAAAATAAAGTTTTTAATTGAAATTAAAATTTTGTTGTCCCATCCATAGCTTAGAATTATTAAAATTTCGAAATTTTTGACATCTTTTAAAATAAAATTTTACATCCTGAAATTTTATCGTAAGCCACAATTTATCAAGCCTTATTTTCGATTTAATCAGAATCGACAAAAATGAAATTTTTTAGGAGAAGATTTTTAATAATATTCCACTTTGCTTTACAAACGTAAATTGTCGCTTACTATAAAATTTTACAGCCAGTAGCTTAAAAGTCATCAAAAATTTTGACATTGTTATAATTCTAAACTATGGTAGACCCAAACAATTTTAATTTTAATAAAAAAGTCCATTTTCGATAACATATCGCTCACGATAAAATCGAAAATAAAGCTTGTTATGTATGATGTGAACCATATTTGAATATTAAAAACAAAACGTCTTCTGAAAACTTTCATTTTTGTCGCTTAGGCATAATTTAAAATAGGACTCCATATAAATGTGGATGTATGTATAATTGCATATAATACGTAAGTTATCACTGTATTTACGATA
Source organism: Tachina grossa (assembly GCA_949987645.1). Taxonomy (NCBI): domain Eukaryota; kingdom Metazoa; phylum Arthropoda; class Insecta; order Diptera; family Tachinidae; genus Tachina; species Tachina grossa. The sequence continues at coordinate 168,709,439 of OX465274.1, read as the reverse complement.
CATTACGTAGGAAATACATAATGTAAAAAAATTACATTGATGAAAAGAATTATTCTCTACACTCAAAAAAAAATTTAACAAATTAACATTTTGATTTTAAGCAAATTCTGCCAAAAAGCATTTGGCAGAATTTATTAAAAGTTCAATGCTTTTGAACGAATGAAAATGCCAGATCTGGCAGTGAAAATGCCAAAATGGCAACAATTCCTACATAGTACATGCATGTCTATAAAGAGCAAGAGAGAGAGAGAGAGAGGGAGAGTGAGAGGGAGAATAGAGGAGTAAAAGAGGCATTTCAACAAATATACACTGATTATACTTGTTGTGTAAATAACCCGTATAAATTCCGGCTGAATACAAATGGATAAACATGGCAACTAGCAGCAACAGCAACAATAACAATAACTTCCCTTATTCACTCTCTCCCTTTCTTTCTTTCTTCACCTAGCGCCATTTCTTTGCTCAACATTTATGTCTTTGTTTTGTATGAGTGTGTATAAGGCTAGAAAATTTTTTTCACATAATGAATTCATTTTATATTTTATTTTATTGTAGTTGTTGTTGTTGCTGTTGTAGCGTGTTGTTGTGTGCTTTTATCCTTTGTGCTGTACACTGAGCTGCTGCGTTAAAGGATGTTTTTGATTTGCGCCTTTACTTTTGTGTGGCTTCTTTTTTATGTTTATTTTATTTTTTTTTTTGCTTTCTTGTGCTGTCTGATTTCTTTGTGGTTACAAAGCGTAACCTAGAACTGAATTTTTGTGGTCATCAAAAACATTTTCAGTTTAAAAATTATAAAAGACTTTAAGCAAAGAAATCATTACACATTTAGTTTTTTAATTATTATGTACTATGGCTACATTTATTAATTTAAAGTTTATGACTTTAGTACAGTGTTTCTTAAAGAGTCTTAATTTATATTTTTTTGAATTTTAAATTAAAATATGTAATTATAAACTTTTGAAAAATAATTCTCGCTTTTTTACGATGCGAGGAATTTAAACAAGAAAACTTCTGAAATATTTAATTATTATTATAACATGATTGTATTTAACAGGAATTATTATTCCTCGGCCAAATTTTGGCCTGGGTTTCCGTGTTTGGCCAAAAATAAAACTCGTTTCGGTTGGACATAACCTTCTTATTAAGTATTTTAAACAAAAGCTTCTTTGTTATTTTATTTTAAGCCGTTTTTATTTAATATGAAGCAGAAATTTTCACTCAACTCTGGTGTAAGAAATAAAATTTGCACATATTTTCTGCTCAATGCACTCACATTTTCCTTTTTTCTTTTGCTACATATTTTCAAACGTTAATAGCTATTTACAACTAATACAAGTGTATCACAAAAAATAAAAAATAAAATTAAAATTGCTGCAGCATTAGCACGAAAAGCCAATGTTTATGTAGAAATTGCAATTAAGCCCAATTGAGAAGAGTCTTGAAAGTGCTTAGAAATTGCTGTTGTGTGTATAACTGCAGACTCGGTTGTTTAATATAATTTTTTGTTCTCTAAAAAAAGGAGTAGGTCATTATAAATTAGTACGCGTTTTAACTTTTTTTTTTCTTTCCCTGTTAGTTATGCTGCCATAAACATCTTGTTTATTTGCTATAAACGCTGGTTTAATACAACCCCAAAGGAATTCTTGATTGGCGTCTACTGCTAATTATTCGCTGTAGTGCCGCACTACTGATTATGTCGTATCGTTTATGGCGTATATTTTGTAAGGCAGTGCAAGAAGGCAACAAAATCCCTTAAATAAAATATCATATTATCCATGACTGGCTTAAAGAAATATTTTGATTTTAAAACTGGAATTATTGCTAAAATAAGCCCAAGTTCAGTTTATACATTTTAACTTTTTCTGCCAAAAATTAAATATTTTATTAGTTAATGTGATTTTCTAAGGAAGGTGAGAGAAGCTATTTCGAAGCAGTTGGGGAAATGCCGCATTTATTGTAAAAGCAAGCACTTCATTAACACTTACATACGTTTTTTTACTTGGGCAGAGAATAGTTGGTTGTTAACAGCAACTTAAGTTTCCAATAAGAAATTTTATTTTGTTACAAAATATAACCAGTAGTTTTAAGCAAAATCATGGCGTGTTCATTTAATTGTAAAGAGAAGACTATGTTGCTAATAATTGAAAGAACACGATCAGAGAAAATTTCTTCAGAGCTGCGCTTGCAGGACTAAATTAATTTCATGTAATTTTCCATTACAAGTAGTGCAAGATTATAAAAATAAATATTGCAAAGTTAAGTAAAGTTTAATGGACCCACACGAAACTGTAATCTGCAGTTTATTTACCGAAAGGTCCGCCATTAACAACCGAAAAATGCGTATTTGATGGTTTAGCACTGCACATAAATAAAAATGTCACAGTAAGGATGGCAAAAAATAAATTGTATCTTACATCAAGGATGTAGAATGAAACCATTGAACATATTATCTGTAACTGCCCCAAGCTGCAATATCATAGGCTTAGATGGCTGAGCAGACGTTTCCAAGAAAGCATTACTGATATAGGGAAGTGTAAACTAGAGGTCATCATAGGCTTCGTCATGGGAATTCGGTCACTTCTGGCTGCAAATGTGAGGGTAAATATTACTTTTTCATCAACAGAAGGGAATCACAATGATTGGTTGGTTGGTTGTCCGAGTGGAGGTGCAGTAAAGTACCACCCTTCCTAACCTAAACTAATCTGCATCAAGCGACGTTGGTGTCACCCATACTAAAAGACTTTCACTCATAGTTTAAGTGGCTGCCCACTCTACTGAGGCAAATAAGAATAATCAAGATTTTAAAAGTTACATATTTTATGCTGTCGAGTTCCTTGCTAAAGCACTTTTTTACTCATACTATAAACATGCTTGTTAACCATTTTGATTTTGTCAAAAGTCCTTAAAAATAAATAAATTGTGTTGTGTAACAACCAGGACTGCTTTTAACATTTCTCTTCTTTTGAAAAAAATTATAGTAATACGCAATATTTTATGGAATAAAATACTTCCATTACGACTTTGTTGCCACAAAAATTCTTGGTGACACGCAAAAAAGTTGTCATATAAAAAGGTAGATAAAAAAAATATTCAATATCGTAGCACAGGATGTATATATCGAGACTTATTTTCGTTTTTATCGTAAGTGACATGTTATCGAAAATAGACTTTTTTATTTCAATTAAAATTTTATGGGCCTACCCATAGCTTAGAATTATCAAAATGTCAAAGTTGTTGATAACTTTTAAGATACAGGCTATGAGATTTTATCGTAAGCGTCAATTTACGTACAAAAACATATTTCAATATGAACAATTTAATTTTTGTCGCTTACGATAAAATCGAAACTAAGGCTCGATATTTCCTAGAGCCTGTTTCACCAATTCTATTTGAATATCATTTTTGTATTTAATTTTCGTTTTTCATTGAAAAACATTAATCAAAAATTTATTTCAAATATGAACTAATTTAAAGAAGTAATAAAAGTAAAAAAGTAAATAAAGTAAAGTAATAAATATTTAAAAATCATAAAAATTTATGTATGACTAAATTTTTTTGTAACGATTTTATCTAAGAAATTTTAATTTTATTTTTTTATGTTTCTGACCTTAAAGTTCAAAGCATTTAATATAACTTCTGACATTTATTGGTCGAGAGCTCTAATTTGAGTACCATAATCATATGTCTCAGATCAGAAATGTCGCTAGCATGCACAAAAAGCATGTTGCGCTACCTGGGTATCCATTTAATATTGTTTTGGTAACACTGTTCACAGCTTTCAATAACATGGCGTCCATATTGAAATAAATTTTTTTGATAATTTTTTTTTTAATTTCTAAAATTGTGCAAATCTGGACACTCTGGTCAAAAAATAGTTTTTTTTTTCATAAATATTTTAATTGCAAAAATTTTGCAAACCTGGCAATACTGCTCAAAAAAATTACTTTTGAGCTCCATTCGTCATTCCCTTTAATTTGATATCCATAATGCGAAAACTGTTTTTTTTTTGCATTTGGCCCGATTTCGATACCATTTTAGACATTTACTCGTCTACAGATATAAATAGTTCGATGTGTAAAAAAAAAGTAAAAATAAATAAATTCATAGTGAAATAATTTTTTTTATAAATTGCAAAAATGTTGCAAATCTGGCAATACGTGGTAAAACAAAAATTTATTTTTGAACTCCATTCGTCACACCCTTTAATTTGATATCTGTATTGCAAAAAGCGTTTTTTGTTGCATTCGGGCCCTATATGGGCCGATATCAGGGAGCTCAATACCATTTTTTACATCAACTCGTCGAGAGCTTTAATTTTAGTTAGATGTGTAAAAATAAAAATATATATATATATAAATATATAAAATATACTCCTGTATCGCGCAATAAATAGCATAGCTTTAAAAATCCTAGTTCCTTTCAAAATTTTTGTGGAGAAAATTCTCACAATGTTCTGCTTCTCTCTCATATATAGAATACCTAATTTTTTTCCAGGAAGTTTTTCCCCTAAAAATTTTAATTTATAATAGAAGAAATAGGAAGAGATAAAAAATTCCCGGGTGATTTTTATTCATAATTGGACTGATTATTATTTTAAAAAAATATGTATATGACCTTAAATTATTGAGTACTTCCTTCTCTCTAATAAATTTTGACTTCCTAATGAACATGCAACTTACCTCCTGCTCTTGGGGAGGACAAATAATTTTAAGCTTATCTTTAGAAAGGAAGACCTCATCAGTACAATGTTTATTGGAAATAATGACAATATTCATCTTAAATTGGTGCTTTTACATAATTTACCATCGTCTCTTAATCAGCTGCGATATAAGCATATAATTATATTCTACTGATATTCGTTTTGTAGCATTTTTATATCCCTTACAGCTTGACATAATTAAAATTATGGTTAAGACTCATACGAAATTTACTGCTGGAAAGTAAGTTTGATTTTTTTTTTATTAATTTCATTGTTGTGTGGCCACAAACGCAAATGAGTTTTTGTTATTTTTTTTTGTATATATAAATAATATATAAAATTCAATTGTTAATAAAAAATGTTTTCCATACTTTGCGCTGATTGCAAGGCAAGGCACAAAAGAAAAGAACTCAACCAAGTGCCTATAATTTCAAAAAAAACGAATAATTTGCTACGGCTGCTCCTGCTGACGATGTCGGTGTTGATGGTAGAGGTGTTGTGCTCATTGCAGCATCTGTTTGATGTTGCAAATGTTGCCTGGTTGGGTTTAACTCGTTCGTTTTCTTTTTTTTTTGCTGCTTTTCTTATTGTAAGTTTTTTTAGCCGTTTTGTTTCTTTGCTCCATCATCACTTACACAAATTAATATAGAATGTTAAATGCCTCCTTGTAGGGTAATCAATGTTCCTTTTTATTGCGTTTAATGTTTCTGGTTGTTTTATGTTGTTTCTTGTTTGTTTTTTGTTTTTTAAATATATTTTTACCATGAATATATGTGAAGGAATATAAAGACCATACACATACTTTCAATACAGATTCCTACAAGAAAATTTATTAAAACAGAAACAACAATAGCTTAGCACTGCACTATGGGCTATTTTTGTCATTTTGTAGTCATTACAGCAGGAGCGATTGAAATGATTTTTTGAGATCAATCTTCGCTGGCCTTCATCTTTTATCACGTAATCGTGATTTTACCAATTGTTCAGTTAATATTAGTTAAAAGCTATCACGCGTGAAAGGACGTGATCATTTTTGACTAATACTAACTCAAAAATTTTATTTAATTGGTGTTATAGGCTCCTAATCGCTCACGCTCACGCTCTCCCACTTTCCACTAATATTAACTCACCCATTGGTAAAGTAGGCTCTTAATCTTACGAAAAAAAACTATCACTCACGCTCACGTCCTCTCACGCGTGACAACTTTTGACTTATATTACAAATAAGCCCACTTTCATTAATATTCTCTAATTTTTCAATTTCCAAAAACTATAAATTTTTATTATGAAAACCTTTACTGCTACATTCAATCGTTATTTGGTTTGATAGTAAATCAAAATTGTCAAAAAATTTAAAAAACAAATTTGTTTTCCTGGTTATTCCTTTAATAAAAAAACAAAAAATTATTTTTGACTCACGCATGCTCATATATTATTTGGAAATCACATACAAAACACTTGATAAAGTGACAGTAAATTGAAATTTTGAAAAAAAAATTTTAAAAATATTTGTTTTCTTTGTTATTGGTTTTATATCAAAGCCACAAAGAAATTATTTTTTCACTCACTCTCACACACGCTCACGTGTGACACATTTTTTAACACCCACCTTCGACATTATTTTTCATATTTTTTAATTTTTAAAAATTATAAATTTTATATTAAACTCAATCATTATTTGAAATCACACACAAAACACGTGGTATGGTGACGTGATATGGTAAATCAAAGTTATCGAAAATTTTTAAAAATTAATATTATTTTTACCCGACTGCCAAAGAGAGGTAGGTTTTTATATTAAAGAAAAAAATAAAATATTTTTTCAGGCGTGACACTTGTTAACCACTAATATTTTAGACGTTTTTTTCTTAGAAAATTTTCAAATATTTTCATGTGAAATATTTTAGGTTTGGAATATAACCGATTGATAGTGTTAAAGTTATTATCTGCAATAATTTTTTTCAAATTCCAAATGAAAAAATATTTTATAATTCTATTTATTTATTTATTTTAACTTGAGGTCACTTTAATAGTTTTGATTTAAGTGACCCAATATACGAATTCAACACAATTCTGTTATTTAAAAAAATCTTTTTCGTCATTATCTTCCCTTAACTAAATTTTAGAATTTATAAACTCTTGTTGCTGAAACTTTTAGCGGAAATTTACACTTTATTCACTGTATACACACACATGAAAACCAAAACATAATGTAATGGTAAAGCCAAGTGCCGGTAAAAGGTAAACAGAGATATTCAATTTCTTAAGTTCTAGATATATTAACCCTCACATCATCTTCGGGTCAAATTTGACCCAAATTGAAAATTATGTATTGGTTGCATTTATTTGTGATTCATTTATTGCCAATGAAAGAGAACATTATTTCATATATTTAATTCGATTAATACATATATGATAGATAAAACCGTAATATTAAATCGATATTATTATTAATTGTACATAAAGTAATGGTTTCAGAGTGCAGTTTTCATATCAAGTTTTTGCAAGTTATAATAGCATCTAATGGTGTTTTATTTTCTGCGTTGAGGCCTAACTGGCAACGACTTCTTTTGGATCTGTTTTTACCCTCTTCAAGCATTTTTTCTTTGGATTTAGTTGAAGTTTACGGCTACTCATTTACCTCACGTAGTTTTAGTGCAACTTTCTGTGAAAATACTGATATTGATAACGCCTTTTGGTGCTTTATATAAGGCATAGTAAGCTGCAATCCTAAATTTTCTAAGAAGTGTCGACGTTTTGCAAAACAGTTTATTTCCAGCCGCTATTAGCTGATGTAGATATCACAAAAGCATTGTAAGCTTATATATCTATCATGTTACTAACCACCATTTGACAACATTGATTAGTCTTTCTTTTGCAAGTAAAACATGATCTAACTTTGTCCAGCAAATAAACCCTTCCATTTTATTTATCGTAATCTAATCATATTTGCAGTTTATTGTCTTGGTGATTACTAACTTTAGAGATATGATACAAAGTACTAAGAAGGTTAGCTTAGTTTAGGAAGGGTGGTGCTTTACCGCACCTCCACTTGGAGACCTAGTTGGGTCCATTGTGATTCCCTTCTGTTGCCCAAAAAAGTAATATTTACCCTTCCATTTGCAGTCAGAAGTGACCGTATTATACTAAGAAGATTTACAGACTTTTTTTATCGGAATATATATAAGAAGAGAACGAGTACTATCTTTGGTAAAACAAAAATAGTGATAAACACGCATGATAATAACACATGTACTATCTCTGGTAGTAACTCATTTATATTTTTAGGTGTAGTTTGAACTAAAATGATTTGTGATCTCAGTATTTATTGTTCCAACCGATAAGATGTAAAAAAATTATCTGCAGTCGTGTTATATTTTCAAAATCGTCTGATAATGTATGCAGGCCATTTTCTATTTCATTATCCTTCATTATTTTACAAGAAATACCAGACACAACACTTCTAAACTTTAACACGGGTCAAATTTGACCCGAAGATCTCTAGTGTAAAATCTTACATACAATTTTCTCTGGCAAGTTTGCGGATATATAAACCTACTATATCTGTTAAGATATAAAATTAAATAAAAGTCAGAAAATATGACATAGATCAATCACTAATTTTCAGAAAAAATCAAAGTTTTTTTCCTGAAATGGGTCAAAATTGACCCAAAGACCCTATGAAGGTTAAAGCATAAATAATTGCGAATTGTCAATATTAAGTTTTTTCTTAGTTTTACCCAGAAAAATAAAGCGAAAATTTCCCATAGTGCATTGGATTGCTTTTATCTGTATGTGTGCGTACAAGAGAAACCAGAATAATAACAACTTTATAACGATTATAGTCTGTAGCACCTTAACCCTCCAATTACTTAAAAGTTTCTATGGTTCTGTCTGTTAGTGTATAGAGTGTGCGAATTTTATGCGGAGTGTGGCTGAAATTTGTAAAATGCAGTAAGGCTGCAGCAGTGCTGGAAAAAAATGTGCAAGACCTTATTTTATGCAAAAATTTTAGTTCTGAGATGCAAAATAGAAGTAAGAAATTAAATTATTGTGTAGTTTCCGCAATGCAATCAAACGACTTGTCTATAAAATTTATATAGGAATCACTAAAAGTTTTTAGTGTTTTTCATATATTTTTCCCAGACTGTGTTGTGGAAACTACCTTGAAATACAGAATTTCCAAATACTATAATTAATACGATGATAAACTCTGATTTGTAAAATATAAACTTACGAATAGCTTAACCGCTGCAGTAGATCTAAAAGCCTTTGTTTGTAGCACATTCTGAAATTTCGATTGTCTTTCCAAAAAAATTTTTTTTTAGAAAGCAAAGTCTGTTGATATATTTATTTGTCATAAAGCATATAGTAGCACGGACTTCTAAATAACGATGAAGTGTCTCAGTCATATCAACATAAGCATTAGTGTCTATAATAATGCGTACCACAATGCCACAATGCCTTCCTGCATTGACATTGACAGCAATGAATTGTCTACAAAGTAAAACAGCAAAAGTCATGCGCCTACTGCTTAAAATCATGCGCCTGCTTGACACTGCAAAAGACCTATTAAAAATAGACAATACATACAAAAGCATAGTTTAAAATGAAATAGGCTGAATAACATAATATTTCACAATTTGTCCGCTTTTCACTAAAGCTTTCCTAATGAAGATAACACAGATACTTGGCAGCCTTCAGAGAGGTGTATCAAGTATGATCGAGATGTTTTATTCACTAGTACTAAATAAAAAGTATAAGCCAATCAAACTTTTTTTTTACAATACCCACAATTAAGCACAAATGCTTTCCTTCAATGTTGTCACTTACTACTGAGCATGCAGCTGCAAACTAAACGTAGAATCAAGTGGCGATCAGTTCAAATGGTAATAGTTTAATCAAAAAAATAATTTAAAAATTGCAGACCGAAGTTAAACAAATAATTGTTAAATGAAGTTCTTATATTTTCTGGTTGGTTCCTAGCGGAAACAGTAGACTATTAAGGGCAGTGTCGCCAAAAGTAGGGGAAAATCCCTACACGTAGGTATTTTTGATACTAAAATAGAAGCGTAGGGAAAATTGGACAGATTTTTATATTCTCCAAAATATAGGGATTTTTTTTTGTCATGTCGCATTATATATGAAATAAATGAAAACAACGTTTTTTTTTGTAATATTTTCTTTTTCAAAACAGTTGAAAAATTTTATTTTCGTTATTTCAAAAGTTGCTTGTGGTTTAAAATTTGGCAGTAGGTATATATATGCCAGGGCGAATTCATTTACCAGGTAGTATCAAGCCTGTAACAACAAAATCTGCCTAGTACTTTATTGCAATGAAAATTGACAAATCAAACTTTCTACAAATTTTATAGCAATGAAATTTGCCAAGCCAAACTTCATAAAAAAGCAGCTGTGGTTATGGCACCACCTGGTACATGAATTCGCCTTGGTATATGCATTTTCAAAGATGTCATTCAATAATGAAAGATGACTTAAATTTATCCTTTGTCCCAAATCACACTATGCAAGTCCTATTGCTAAGCTGATTAGTTTCGGGGAGAGAGAGATGAGGGGAACAGCAACGTTTCTTTTCCCCCCGTCTCTCTCCCCTAACAAACTAATCAGCTTAGCAATAAGACTTGCATAGTGTAAATTGGGACTTTAAAACTTTATTTGATAAGAACGATTCATGTTAATTTTTAAAAAACTTTGTTGTTTTAATTGAATTTAATTAAAAGTACATATGTATGTAAATATTATTATTTCTTTTAGTATTTTACTTATTTATTTTTTACCAAAGTTTTAATAAACATATATATTTGTTATAACTAGTTGTTTTGTAGGGGAAATTTTTTCAACGTGTAGGGAAAAATCGGATTTTTTTTAGCATGTGTAGGTATTTTTTTTAAGAAATCTACTGGCAACACTGATTAAAGGTTAAGTTCCCCATAAAATTTTTTAGGTTTTTGTTTTATTTTTTTTTATTTTTACGTTTTTTCTTAGTCTTGGCGCTTTTTTGCGATTTTCTATTTTCGCGTTTTTTTAATTTTTATGGGCTTAGCGTTTTTTTTCGTTCGAGCGATTTTTTTTATTTTGGCGATTTTTGGGATTTTTTAATGAATATTTTTTAGCTTTGGCGCTTTTTCTTAGTTTTGGGCTTTTTTCGTTTCGGGACTTTTTTTGGCGTTTTTTTTTTAATTTTTGCATTGATTTTGTTGTTGGTAATTTTTTAAGTTTTTGACCACTTAGTTTAGTTTTATGGCGATTTTTTTATTCTGGATTTTTCAGTCGTAAAGCAGCTCTGGGTTGAGCAATATCTCTCGCGTCATCGTAATTATTTCTTAAGTGCGGTCAGGCTTGTGTATGTTGTTTGGCCTTCGAGAGTTTTTCGTCTCGCTCGCACTGGTTGACTAATCTGCCACGGATAACCGTATAATCTTGGGGTTTTTTGTGGAATTTCTTTAACAACCACGTTGCTATTTCCTATGTGAAGGCATAGGTCGTGTACAGTCAGTCACAAAACCTTTTAAAATACTGTTAATACCATCTTGGGCATATGGTCTAGTTACCCCTTCCATATTTGTGCAACACCATATTATGCAAATTTACTTTATATAATATGTATAATAAATAAAAAATAAATAAAATAAATTCTGGATCTTAGTGTTTTTGAAAATTTCAAAAGTTTGCCTCCTACTGTTTCCAAAACACAATAAGTTGTCAAAATTACATTAACTAACAGAATACTCTTTAATTAAATTTTTTTCTATTTCAGTGTTAGCTGGTGTAGTCTACATAAAAATAAACCAGTTATGAAAATTTAAAGTATCTACATATAATTTTGTCTGTATATTAATTTATTTTAAGTGCTGGCCTTAGAACACCCATTAATTTTTAACTCTAATATAGTTGCTGTTGTAGCGGACAAAGTTTTACATATTCTGTGTAAATTTCAGATTCGCAGCTTTTACGGATCTCGAGAAAACATCCTGTCACAGACAGACAGATGGACCGACATCCTATCGGAAACAATAAGGTTCTTATTCACCTTTGTTACACGGAACGGAAAATAACAGGACTTCCTTTTTTGCATGACCCTCATGACCAGGTACCCATCATAGTGTTAAACTGTAAATACACTAGTCGAACGAGTTTTTCATCGCCAACTGAAACTTGTAACTGATTTTGATTTACTTTATAACTCATCAATATCAATCACCTGCTTACACTTTTCTCTCAAGTGTTTTTAAAACTTTCACAGCCACATGCACATTTGCAGTATATCCAACCCTGGAATAGTGGTGTGGAATTATTTTGAAACCTTTACTCATTCACTGAAATATTTTAAAACTTTCTTTAGTATAATGGGATTTCATTTTTATGTTCTTACGATTGAATAATGTTCATATTTCTGCGAGTGTCTGCGAGTATTTGCTGTGGTGTTGTTTAACAGCTCCCGCGCGTTGGCGGTTGGCGTATGTGTCGTGTGCATATGCGTGTGCGTGCGTATAAATGCTAGGGTGCGTTTACATCTTTTCTTTTGATTTAATTTGATGATGTATTTAATTGTGTTTTTGTGTGCTTCTGCAGTCAGAATTGCAGCAATGCATTTAAACGCATCTACCCTCATAAAGAAATTGTAAATTTCAAGATGCGAGCACTTACATTATTTTCTTCTTACTTTAACGAAACTGGAAAAAAAATTATAAACGTACAGCATTATGTGCGCACCAAGAGGATGTTCGCTCATCTCAACGCAAACAAATAAGTAAATAAATAACGTAATATTACAATAATTACGTGCATGCATATCATACATAAATACACACATACATATATGCATACAAACATACATACATATGTACATAGGTATGAGTATGTGAGTAGTAATGTGTAATTTTGTTAAATATAAAATACAGAAAACAGTGATTTCATTTCAGGAAATTATTTTTTCTATTGTATTTAAAGGAAATATGTATATTAGAGCGACTCACCAAAAAAAGTGCTCGATGTACCCTCCTAAAAATGAACCTTGGCCTTTTTTAAGATGACATTTAAAATATTTCGGCTCCAGCTTTGACCTCTCGTGAGCTGGACCATTTTGAAAAAGGGTCTATTTTTTCATGTTTTGTCAATATGAGAATCTGTTTCCTTACCAACATATACAATATGGGTATCATAAGAAAGGTTTTTTTAAGGCGCGTCCAACTGTACAGGGTGGGCCAAAAGAAACCAAGGGGTGTAAAAGTTTAATAACTTTTTTGTTTATTAATTTTTTTTTATTTTTTCTTTCAGATTATATAGACAACACTTGGAGAATTTATAATGGAGAGGTTCACAACTGAACAGAGAACCAGAACAATAGAATTTTATTATTTAAACCAGAGATCAATTATTTTAACGCAAAGAGCATATCGTCGACATTTTAACGTCAGAATTTCGCCCTCTGAAGCGATGATTCGTTGCTTAGTTAATCGTCATCACCAACATGGCAGCGTAAGAGATTTGCCTCGAACCGGTAGACCACGTTTAAGTCGCACTGCGGAAAATATTGAACGAGTACAGCCCTACTTCTTCGAGAATGAAGATGGAAGTGCTGTAACCGTAAATGGAGAGCGGTATCGGTTTATGATAGAAAATTTTTTACGTCCTGCTCTTGAAAACAGACCTGGTATGTGGTTTCAGCAGGACGGAGCCACTGCCCATACTGCCCGAGACAAAATGGCACTTTTAAGTCAAATTTTTGGAGAGCGAATAATTTCTCGAAATTCGGAAATTATTTGGCCAGCGCGATCGCCAGATTTGACAGCACCCGACTATTTTCTTTGGTGTTTTTTGAAGGAGCGAGTGTATGTGAACAAGCCAGAGACAATCCTTGAACTCAAGGCAAACATTGTTGCGGAAATTCGAACGCTACAGCCACAAGTTTTGAAAGATATTATGGAAAATGCTCTAAAAAGAGCCCATCAGTGCGAAGCTGAAAACGGTGGTCATTTAAGAGACATCATTTTTCATACTTAGTGTAAAAAAATTACCATTTTGTATATTATATAATCTGAAATAAAAAATAAAAAAAAGTTAATAAACAAAAAAGTTATTAAACTTTTACACCCCTTGGTTTCTTTTGGCCCACCCTGTATATATAATTTGTCCAAGGACTATCGTCCATGTCCTTTTTTTAGGGATATTCTGTTAAAAAAAGGGTTTTTGAATTTTTTGTTCGGGGTTGTTTGTAATAAAAATGCCAAATTAACATATTTTTATCTTTGGTCGATTTAATTAAATACGGGTCTCAGCTTTTTTTGAAATTCGCACTAGTTCGCGTTTTGACAAAAATGCAATGGGGGTGGTAACCCTTCCTTTTAAATAGGGCAATATGGGTATCGAATTTTTTCTTTTGCCAAGTACATCATCTTTATATGTAAATAATTTAGATTTTTGCAAATTAGATGCATTTTACACGGTGCTCTGGAATATAAATAAATGCAATTTTTTGGTAACTCTAATATGATAGCGGACTTAGTTTCTAGATCATATATGGATGAAAATAGGACTAAAAGGAAGAAAAAAGAAATGATCCATGACTTTTTGGCGGCTTATTTTTTCGCAAATTGAAAAAATTATTAAATTTTATTGTTTATATTTACAAAACTTTATAAGAAGTTTCACTATCACTTAGGGCCATTATTATAACTTAAAATTAGTTAAAAGTAGGACTTTATCGGACGTATAAAAACTTTATTATTTGCAAAATTTTACTTTAACCTATAGTGAGCGATAAATTACGGGCAAGTTTATCCTACATGGTAAGTTAAATCCAATTTTCACTAACGGAAAGCTTTTTATACCTCCGATAAAATCCTACTTTTAACTAACTTTAATTTGTAATAATGGCCCTAAGTGATAATGAAACTTCTTATAAATACATCAATGATGAAGCATATTATTTTGAGTCTTTATATTTAAAAGTTTATAATCTATATATATAAAATAGTAGTTGTGTTTGTTCTCTGGAACTACAAGAGCTGTGGATCTGAAATTTTGGATAGGTTTTCGTTTTTTTTTTTTTTTTTTGACCCAGCAAGTGACCAATGTGTCAAGTAATTTGTAGTTAATTAAATATTAGGGCGCTAAGACAAAATTTGCCGGGCTCAGCTAGTAAATTATAAAACTTAGAGAACAGCGTTATTTGTTTTTAGGGTTCCGTACACCAAAGGTGAAAAGGAACCCTATTGTTTTCGCTACGCTGTCCGTCTGTCCGTCTGTCCGTCTGTCCGTCACACGGTATTTCCTCAGGAACCGTAAGAGCTACGGACCTGAAATTTGGACACAGTATGTAGAACCTTGGCCGCAACAACAACAAATACATGAGAATTAAAAATTTAAGGGTGTTCCAAAACGAGCAACGCAAAATGTTAAAATCCCATGTAATATACATACAATTGTATGAACATATGTATATTGAAACTCGAAATTTGTAAAATTAGTGTATTTTTATACAGACTACAACAATTAAAGGGTGGTCCATCAGTTAATGCAATTTTGACTATGTAATTTTGACAATTTGCTATATCTTGGAAACCGTAAGAGGCAAACACTTGAAATTCTCAAAAACGGTAAAACTAAAAAAACCGAAAATTATAAAATCGCCAAACCAAAAAAAAAAATCGCCAAAACGAAAAAAATCGCCAAAATTAAAAAAAAATTCTAACACTAAAATAAATCGCCAAATTCGAAAAAATCGCCAAAATGAAAAAAAAACGCCAAAATGAAAAAAAACGCCATAAATCAAAAAAAAATCGTTAAAACGCGAAAATGTCGCCAAAACTAAAAAAAAAATTTAAAAAAAAAAATCGCAAAAATGAAAAAAAACGCCGAAAATAAAAAAAATCGCCAAAATGAAAAAACGCCAAAAACCGAAGCAAATCGCCAAAACGATAAAGTAAAGTGTCAAAACTAAAAAAAAAGCCAAAACTTAAAAAAAGCGCCAAAACCGAAAAACTGCAAAAACTGCCAAAACAAAAAAACCGAAAAGACCCCAAAAACGAAAAAAAATGCCACAGCTATATATTATATAGGATGAAGTTTGTATTAAATTACATATCTAGTGTTCGTACGGAACCCTGCGTGTGCGAGTCAGAGTCGCACTTTACTGAATTTATTTCTTTCATACATACATATATCGAGCCTTTTTTCGATTTTATCGTAAGCGACATGTTATCGAAAATGGACAAAATACAAACTTTTAATTTCAGTAAAAAACTATTGAAATTAAAATTTTATGGGCCTATCCATAGTTAAAAACTATCGAAATGCTAAAATTGTTGATAACTTTTAAAATACGGGCTCTTAAGCTTTATCGTTAGCGACGTTTTACGTACAAAAACATATTTGAAAATTTAAAAAAAAAACCTTCTCCTGAAAAATTTATTTTTTGTCCCTTACGATAAAAGTGAAAATAAGGCTCGATATTGTCAGATTATAACCACTATTTCATTCCATTTGATACTATTGTCAATCGATATGCAAAAGTGAAATTTGCTTCGACACTACAATAAGTAATGCCCTTGATTGGCAGATAAACAAAAATTGTTGCATGCTGTTGCCAAAAAAGGAATAATAGTTTTAGGGCAATAAAAAGAGAACAACTCAATAATGTACAACACGAAAATAAAGCAAGCAAAGTTTTTGTGCTCACCTCTAGTGTGTACATACGGATATGTATTTATGTTTTAATCAATAGAGATACACATACATACATATATGTAACTCTCTGTTGCATCCTTAAAAGTTTACTTTACGCTTATATACCGGAAAATAAATCAACCATAAATTTCACATTTAATTAACAACATCTTCGTTATTAAATATTAATAGCTATGGGAATTTAACTTGCAAATAAATTAATTTGCACAAGCTATTGTGCAAATTGGTCTATACGGTCTTTATCTCTTAAAATAAAATACCCTTTACTTTCTAGTTTTTTTTTCAAACAAAAACAAGACACACACATACACTTAGACTTTTGCATTTGAGTTTAGTCTAGTTTAGTCTAGTCTAACCAGTCAGTTTAGTCGCTTTGTTTTGTGCATAAATCGCAGTCGACTCTTTGACGCCATATTACAAAAGTAATGGGAACACCGTCCTTCGTAGATAAAAATGAGATTTTTATTTCTTACTCTTTATATACATATATCTACTTTGAAATTTTACTAACTGTGTCTAACTTCTATACACCCCACCTCCCTCCCCCTTTTTAACTCTTCTCCTTTGGCTACTGTTCATCTCTGCCTTTTAAAGCTTTTCTCTTTGAAATGGCATTTAATTTTTTTTTTTTTGGTATTTCATTTTCTTTTTCATCTTGTTGTTTGCTCACTATCATTTTTTCCATTTCATAAGGCACCAACCAAGCCGCCAACTTTAAAATAATAAAAACTATCCAATTTACTTAACAAGCATTTAAGAATTTCAAATAGCCAAAGTTAAAGGAAATTTTATTCCAAGAAAAATTTCTTAGGAATTGTGCATTTAATTTGAAAGTAAATTTAACTCGGCAATAAAGTTGTTGTGTACGTGCTAGGCCGTAGTTAAACATGAGTGCATTTTTTTTTATTAATTTTTTCTTCTAATTTTACTTGGCTATTTGCAGCAAAATCGTGAAGAACTTTTTAGTGGCTGGAAGATATAAACTTTTGGTTATTGTGGTTGTGGGCCTGATGGGCATGATGTTGCCTGTTAGTTGATATCCTTAAAATGTAAAGCAATAAACTGTAGGTCTGACATTTAATTATAAGATATATGAAAGCTCGGCTGCAGTTTTCGGGGCTACCCGGTGTAAATTTAGTAAGGACAGACTCCTGGTATCTCAGTTATAATAACAGGTAAAAATGAAAGCAAATAGTATTTTATTATTTAAAAGACATAAATAGTGTGGTAGCTAAATCAATCCGCAAAATAAAGCAAGGATGTCTTTTGTCTAATGCGCTAAAGAGGACTAAGCGATGATCCTATTTCACTAGACTTAATTGCAGCAAAATAACCCAAAATTCGTATAAACGAACAATTTTAAGATTTTTCTATAAAAACTTTTAATTCCCCAAACAATTACAAAATTTTTTGAAAGCCAATTAAAACTAAATCATAACCAACATATGAAAGATAAGTTGGCTAACAAGCCATTTGTACCTCACATGGACACACACACACACACAGGCATACATACTCAGTTATAAAGAGAATAACTGATTACAAGGTGTGTTTCAGGATATGCGTTTCTCTCCATCAGTGTGCGTATGTGGTGTGTATGTGTATGCCTGTGTGTGCATGTGTGTGCTCATATGAACGATTGGTAATGTGTAGTTGTTGCTTGTTATAAATTTCGGGATATTTGATAACATTTAAAACTGATAGATTTTGTTCGATTTTGTGCCTGTGTGTAGGAGAATTAGTGCTTGCAAATAGTTTGTAATGCTTAGGGAATAGTTAAATAATCTCAAATATACGTGGGCTATCTGATGTCAAGGAAAAAAAACTGCACTCATGAAATATTAACGCCATCAGATAATATGAAGGCAGAAATTTTATAGTATTAAAGTAACTACGTCTTAGCAGTTAGCTCACTTGTAAATATTCCAAATAATCTCTATATTATGACACTAGTCTATCTTTCTTAAACTTCCATAAAGCACGCTATGAAGGCTTAATAAGTTCACATACCACACAAGCACACAAGTAATAATTATCTTTACAAATAGGAAATGTTTAAGTGCTGTCATTAAGCTGCTACTGAGAGAAGAAATTAGTGACTTGTAGTTAAGTTCATATTTATGTAGTTATTGATATTTGCTTATGGTAATGATCTTCTAATTTTGCAATTATAATTAAATTAATACTTTTACTCTACACGCAAAGAAAAAATATGGTTGAGGTAACCATAATCCAACAGCAACATACTATGATTGAATTATATGGTTGCAGTCAAATCATATTATTGTTAATAGAAAAGCTAACTTTAATAACATTATTATCTGAGTTAATAATAATATTATCTACAAGAACAGTTGACTTTGTTGTAGCTAATTTTATTATTGTTAATATGACAACACTATTGTAAGATGTGACTAAAATATAATTCAGACTCATCATACCATGATCTAATATTATATTAATATTGTTAAATACGACCACAGTATTATTTAATGTAATAGTACTATTTTGTTTTTTAATCATATATTTATTGTAGAAAAGGCTGTGCGTTAAATTCGAAATAAAAATAAATTAATTTTGTTGAAATAAAATGTATATATAGAAATGTATACATACACGACATACAGATATAAAGAGATACACAAATGTTTATATATTTTTATTGGTCTACCTTTTTGTTTATACTTTATTTATTTATTAATTTATTTAACACCATCCGCGCACTACCGGTAGCTTACAAACGAAATACTGAACTGACAGATGTTTCTGAAAAAGTTTTTTTTAACTTAACATAGTATGGCCTTGGATAACATTATATTGTTGTTTACATCATATTATTTTTAAATAGAAATAAAAATTATGTTATAGTCATAAATTTTTAACAAAACTGTATTGTTTAGCTCTAAACATAACACACTTTTTTATGGATGTGATAATGCAATTATTCAATTCAAACATTACTCTGTTTGTCGTAGCGAAATAAATGTTTAAAATAACAATAACTAGTTTTCGACGACCACACATTTGTTTCAGAGAACATAATATTGTTTTCTCAACCATTCTACAACCATATATTTGCTTTGCGTGGTTTGAATTTGTTATTAAAAAAGTACAGTAGCTGAAGTTCTAGCAACCTGTATCAAGGAGTTCCAGAAAATTACCAACACTGTAATCAACTTTTTATCAACATACCAATTAAATTCTAACTGAAATATAATACTAACTAATAGCCAGTTATTATTTTGCCACAAAAAAAATCTAAATATTCCTGCTCTGAATATTTTTATTTTATATTTTTATGATTTGTACTACCAATATATTTCTTTCTTATATATAAAATATATTGAAGTTATAAAGAAAAAAAATTTATTTGACATAGTTATTTATATATAACAAAAAAATTAATATTTTCCAACCCTGGAATCAACTTTTAGATATATTTTGATTTTTTATACCAATTAAATTCTTACTGAAATATAATACTAGCCAGTTACTATTTGAATAAAAAAAATTTTAACTTTCCAGCTCTTGAGCTAATCTTTCTTAAATATAAAAACTATTTAATTTGTAAGAAAATAGAAAAAAATTATTTAAACAATTAACTGTTATACACCAAAAGAAAGTTTAAAATTTCCAATCCTGGAACCATATTTTTGATTTTTCTAATCCTCAATATTAATTTTTTCTTTCTAATATATAAAATATGTTTAATTAGGAAAAACAAAAAATTAATTTTATTTAATTACTTTTATATACCCAAAAAGTTTAAATTATCCAGCTCTGGAACAGGTTTATTTTTACTTTCTAATTTTTTGTTTTAAACTTTTCTTTTTAGAATATAAAACATATTTAATTTATAAAGAAAAAGAAAATATTAATTTGACCTACTTACTTTAATACACCAAAAGAAAGATTAAATTTAACAACCCTGTAGACATATTCTTGATTTTTCTTATTCTTAATAGTATTTTTTTTTAATATAGAATATACTTATTTAACAAAGAAAAAAGTTAGTTGTACTTAGTTACTTTTATGTAACAAAAAAAAATAAATTTTTCCAGCTCTGAAGTTGAGTTCTTAATTTTCTAATTCTATAAAAATTTTCTTCCTTAAATATTTTTAACTTATAAGGAAGAAGAAAAATTAATTTTAGTTACTTATACACACCAAACAAGAAAAAGTTATCCTGGGCTGGAATTATTTTGAGAGTTCTCTAATGCACTATGCCAATAAATTTCTTTCTAAGATATAAAAAAAAATAATTAAACATTATGTCGGGAAAAATAAAAAATTAATTTCAGTAGGTTACTTTTTGATTTATTTTGATTTATTATTTTGTTTTATTAATTGGTATTAATTTCCTAATGATATCAAATAGGTTCGGTTAGCAGAAAAAAACGAAATCTTATTTCATCTAAAGGGTGTTTTTTATTGAGGTATAGAGCTTTAAGTTGGTATCACTTTTTTAACTGGCGGCCATTTTGTCAGCTGTCAAGTGATTAATATTTAGTTTGGTTTGCCATTTCATCATGAACAGGTTGACAAAAGAACAACGCTTGCAAATCGTGCAAATTTATTTCGAAAATAATGGTTCAGTTCGCGAAATTCATCGCAAAATTTTGTTCAGTGATGAGGGTCATTTTTGGTTGAATGGCTACGTCAACAAGCAAAATTGCCGCATTTGGAGTGAAGAGAATCCACATGAGACCCTTGAGATGCCATTACATCCACAAAAACTGACTGTTTGGTGTGCTCTATGGGCTGGTGGAGTCATTGGGCCATACTTCTTCCGAAATAATGCTGGAGAGTCAGTTACCGTTAATGGAGACCTGTATAGAGCCATGATAACCGAATATTTTGTTCCCGAATTGGATGGCATGAATGTGGATGAGTTGTGGTTCCAACAAGACGGCGCTACATGCCACACAGCGCACGTCACAATCGATTTATTGAAGGAAACATTCGATGAGCGCATAATTTCGCGGAATGGACCTGTCAATTGGCCACCAAGATCGTGTGATTTGACACCATTGGATTATTTTCTTTGGGGATATGTGAAGTCGCTCGTCTACGCCAACAAACCAGAAACGTTAGGGGACTTGGAAGCCAACATTCGTGGCGTTATTGCCAACATACGGCCCCATATGCTCGAAAAAGTGGTTGAAAATTGGACCTGTAGAATTGGCTTTATTCGAGCCAGCCGCGGCGGCCACATGCCCAAAATCATATTTAAACATTAATGGCATAAAATTATCCTTCCAATAAAGCCAAATTGATGGACATTAAAACGATTTTCTTGTGTTTTATTTCAATTCGAAGTTCTATACCTCTGAAAAAAACACCCCTTAGTTACCTTTTTATACCAAAAAAAATTTTAGTTTTCCAGCTCTGGAATTTTATATTCTTTTTTAAATATAAGACATATTTAATTTATAAGGAAATAGAAAAAAATTAATTAAACAAGTAACTTTTACACACCAAAAAATTTAAATTTTCCAACCCTGGAAAAATATTTTTGATTTTTTTAATACCTAATATTAATTTATTTCTCTCTAAAATATAAAATATGTTGAATTAAAAAAGAAATAGTTTTATTTAAATACTTTTTATACCAAAAAAAATAAAAAATTTAATTTTCCAGCTCTGGAGCTGAGTTTTTTATTTTGTAATATTTAACATCAACATTTTCTTTCTTAAATATAAAATATGTTTAATTTATAAGGGATAATGAAAAATTAATTTGACACACCAAAAAAGATAAAATTATTTATACCTGGATTCAGTTTTTTAGATTTTTCTTATTTCTTATACCAACACATTTCTTTCAAAAATGTAAAATATAAATAAACATATTTTATAGAGAAAAAGAAAAAATTAGTTTAAGTAGATTTATTTGATGTGCCAAAAAGAGCTAAAATTTTCCAACCCTGGAAGCATCTCTTTGATTAATTTTGATTTTTTTTATTTAAAAAAAAACGAAATTAAGTTTCATATAGTTACTTTTTTAAAAACAGTTTAAGTTTAAGTTTTTCAGCTCTGGAGCTGATTTCTTATTTTCTGATTTTATAAAATTTTTTTTCCTTAAATATATTTAACTTATAAAGCAGAAGAAGAAATTAATTTGGCTTAGTTACTTAAGCCGCATTCAGACTATTATACTTTGTATTTATACTTGTCAAAAATTCATATAATACGTGCAAGTGTGATAGTCTGAACACAAAATGTCATCAAAGTGACAAAGAATACGATAAAAATTTTGACATCCCATAAGACTTTTTCGTTCTTAGAAAATTTTCTAAACGATAATACTTTTCATTAGATCAGGGTTGCATTTTCACACAAACCAAATTTTCAAGTCGGTTGTTTCGCCGCCGATAGCGTGTCGTCATTGATGTAATGTTTTGTCATATGTATATCGGCTCAAAATTTTGAATAAGTGAATCATATGGAAGTATTGACGTAATTTTTTAACGTTTTTGTAATATCTTTTCTTAAATTTTTTCTATTATTTACAAAGATTATTTTTAACTGCTGCATCTTTTCAAGTGCCGGCACGTCCTCGCCTGCATGAAACCGCTTTGTCGCAGCTAGTCAATGAATAGCACAGACATTTTCATTGAACAGCTGTTTTGTTTTCTATTTTCTATTATTTAAAGTGTGATAGTCTGAAGACAATATGTGATTTTACGTTAGATTTTTTGATGAAATGTGAAATGTGATGAAAGTATTAATACTTGTATAATAGTCTGAACGGGGCTTTATGCACACCAAAAATAATAAAATTATCTAACCCTGGAATCAATTTTTTAGATATTCCTTATTTCTTGTATCAGTATATTTCTTTCTAAGTTATAAAATATAATTAAACATATTTTATGGAGTAAGAGAAAAGAAATTAGTTAAAGTTTAGTTTTATATAGTTAGTTTTATGTACCGAAATTCCCAATCCTGGAATCCTTTTCTTAGATATTTTATATTATTCATCATCATCATTTCAATTCTTACTGAAATAAAAAATATTTTTTTAAGAAAAAAACAAAAATTTTAATTTTTTTGGACGCCAAAAAAATTTTAGATTATCCAGCTCTGAAAATCGATTTTTTTTTTGTGCTGATTTTCAGTACAAATCTATTTTGAACCATAAAGCTCAAGTCTCTAGCTTTTCGGGGAGCTTCGGAAAACCGATTTCTTGTACGGTAAGGCGGATATAAAAACAGACAGACGGACTGAGTGACAGACGGACATCGCTTGGTTCTCGTCCCTATTCATAAGGACCCAGAATACATAGATATGCCCTATAGGTTACATATGCATATTTTGGAAATTACACACGTAATGACAAACCTTTATATTCCCTTTACCACATACGAGTAAATTTTTCTATAGAAAACAAAAAAAAATCTAATTTTCTTCACATGCGTTAATTTGGCCTTAAGGGAACTGCAAACGTTTGCCGTTACTCCGGCTAAAAAGTTTGTTTTCATTTCTAATCCTTTTTCATTATGGAATGTTGTAAATTGCAGGTTGTTCGAGTTTTATTTTTAAGAATATAATAGAAAAAAAAAGAAAAAAAAATTCAAATCTATTTAATACTAGACCAAAGTAACTAAGCTGTTATTTACCTCCATGGAGTGTTATTTAAAATGTTATTACTGTCTGTTGATTATGGTGTTTGTTGTTTATTTCGTTCGTGTTTGTTTTTTTGTTGTCTTTTTTTTTAATTTATATATAGATACAAACGAAAAAATGTAGTCTGTTGGTTTAGCATAGTTTTTATTATGCCAAAAAAAAAGAAAAACACTCTCTGCTAAATTCTCATTTGTCTACTTGTAAACTCGTCTAACAGACTTTATTTGTGCATACGTTTGCATGTCAGTTTTTCGGTCTGTCTAACTGTCTGGGGAGGGGGTGAGAGTAAAAAAAAATTTACAAAACTTATATAAATTCTATATGATTGCAATATAGTCATGTTAAAAGTGGGAGTAGACACTGTGCACTCAATTTTAGTTGTTGGAATTGAAAATAGCACACAACAACAACCTTAAAGGAGAAAGAGAGCAGGAGGTGGAATACTGAGCAGCCCCCATTTGCTTGTTTTTCATATTTCATTACACTCCCTACACGTGTTAGTTAGTTTTGAACTTTGAGTCTCAACAACTGTTGGTTAGAAAGTTTAACTAACTGACTGGTTTGCCAGTCTGTCAGTCTGCCTGTCTGTCTGTCTGTCTATCTACCAGTCGGTTTCTTCATTTGACTGACGTTCAGCTGTTTGGCCCGTTTTTGCTTTTACGTCTGTTGCAGTTCATATACTATATGCTCTTCCGCTACTGAAGCTGTAAAAAATAAAGCTCGCGCGTGTATGCATTTTATGAATCGTTCTTCGTTGGCGTTGGTTTTTGTTTTTTTTTTTCTTTATTACATTTTCTACCTTCTTCAGAGTGGCTGGCTGGCTGGCTGGCGGGTGGGCGGTGGCATGGAATTGTGTCGTAGGGAAACCATTACTTTTCACTCGATATTTTTTGTTATTGTTTTATATTGTTATTTTATATGTGCTGCATGTGATCCCTGCTAGATTCACAGATACTTGCTTTTAAACTTTTACATGCATACTCGTACATACTTTAATAAAATCATTTTTGTATTTGTCCCACACTTGCATGTTCTTTTTTTTTTGCATTTTTATTTTACTTTTGTACTATTTCTGTTTTACTGCCTTTGTGAAATGATGGTATTGTAAAATTAGTGCAAATATGGGTGGCAAAGTAATGCATTTGGCAATAATTTAAGAATATTCTGCATGTTTGTTTTTATGCTTTCTTGTAAACAACACACTGCCTGCCAGAGAAACAAGTCGAGGCAAAACTATCGGCGGCGGCGGCGTAGTAGTTTTTTGACCGGCGGCGGCGCGCCGAGAGAATTTTCGGCGGCGCAAATAACTATATGAAAATTTAAAGAGAAAATAAAAATTGAAACTGAAAATTCATTTTCAAAATTTTTTTTCGGAAATTTGTCTTTTTCAGCAGACAAAATTTCGGCTGGTTTTGAGCCGATGCGAGCCGATATAATCGGCGGCTACTTGATATACAGAAAAATAACCGGTGGCAGCGCGCCGTCGGCTTCGAGCCGGTCGACTTGTTTCTCTGCTGCCTGCATTAACCGCACTATTTATTTGTCACTCAAGTGTGTTTTGTGTGTGTGTGTGTGTGTGTGTGTGTGTGTGTGTGTGTGTGTGTGTGTGTGTGTGTGTGTGTGTGTGTGTGTGTGTGTGTGTGTGTGTGTTCTGATGTGTAAGTTCTTAAATATTTGTGCAAATAAGCACATAAATTTTAATAAGGTTTTTTTCCCGAATAATAATGTGAAGGGATATTTGACATTTGAAATAAATGAATCCAGGTTAACCTAGAGAATCAAACAATTTTCGTCTGTCGATAGCTAAGACAACGTCATAACTCATAACTAATCGTAATGTAAGACAGAGCGCTCTCCTTCGTCAGCATTGTGTAGCAAAATCTTCGGCAAAGTAAAATCCCAAATAAAATGGCTTCTAAGCATAGCATTGAAAATTTAATACGGCTCATTGACACCAGTGGCGCTGCATTATTGCATTATTAAAAAAAACCTGCAAAAATCAGAGTTGTAAAAGAATGAATCTTTCCTCTAACTTCTCCTTCACCATCTGTCTTCTGTATCACTCACACCAGGGGAGTCTATTTTGACTACGGGTGTGGCAACCCCGGGGCCCCAGCTGGGGTGATGTGGCTTTTTCCATTGACGTACCTTTGGTACATTACCCATAGAACTTATGTGTTACTACCCAATCTCTAAACACAAACAGAGCAAAGGATGTGCACATATTTATAAAAAAAGGAAGACAAGTCCTGTTGATGTCAGTTAGGTGCAGCGTCACCTAGAACTGCCCCTGAGTTCAAAAGACGATAGAGGTGAAGCCCATGTGGTGGAACTTCGAGGTCTAACCAGAGGCTACTTCTGGTGCCACGGGTGCCGGTTGCCCGACAGTCGAGCTGCTTGGAGTTGAGTGTATTGCGGTCGTCAGAGTATTGTGCTGAAGTAAGTCGACTTCATCCCACCCTACGGGGTTAAAGGGATGATGCTGACTGTAGTAGGCACTAATATCTGGCGGCAAGCTTGCATTCTTCTCGGAAGAGTGGCCGTATTGTGCCGGCAATGGTTGAGGAATTCTCTTGGGGACCTCGCTAAAGGTGTATACACAACACCTTAGCATGGAAGCCGGAGAATTATCGTGGTGGCTATGGTTGCTACCAAAAACGCTGGGAGAATAGTCTTGGCTTCCCTGTGTAAAATCAATGATATTGGTTGGTCTAACAGTCAGTCAGCCAGACACTATTCTAGGTGCTGTTGCCATTCAACAGAAGCTGCTATGGGCACGGACATAGCAGCAGAGTTTAGATAGCTCAAATTACCTCAGCAAGGTAATTGAATATAGTACAGGGATAACTATATTCAAAGATTGCAACCTGTGTGCCTTATGAAGTGGGCCATAGGTTCATTCTAAAAGGGTGCATGGGGGCGTTGGTCTGGCGTCTAATCCACACCCAGTGCCTTGGCCCACGTTAGATTAGGCCGTAATGGCAGGTACTCACGTAAAGCAATCGCACATCTGTCTTCTGTATCACTATGCCTTTCATCTCTTCCTTCAGCATATGTCTTCTGTACTATTCCTTTCCTAAAGAAGGTAACACCTAGTAATAGTAGTAGGTAGGCATTCATTGCCTTAGTGTTACTTCCCTTAAAAAAATAGATAGAATTTTGAGTTACAAATGCAAAATTAATCCTCATATTTTTCTTCATATTAAGTAAAAATTTCATGCAAATATCTTGTTCAATCAACTTCTGAAATCAAAATAGAATTTTCTTTTTTCATTAAGTTGTGTGTATATTGGAAACTATAAACTCGTCTTCTGGCCAACTAGTTTTTTTTAGTTATTGCATTGTGTAAATAAAAGGGCGATATGTACGAGGGAGGATCAATAAGTCCGTGTTTTTGTTTTAATGAAACACATTTTTTTGTAAAACAAAAATTGAGTTTTCAACAAAATCTTCTTTTAATTCAACACACTAAGTCCAACGTTTTTCCAGTTTTTGCATCCCTTCCAAAAAATAGGATTTTTCGAAGTCCCTAAGATTGGTCATAAATTTCATCGTTGGAGCTAAATCTGTTTCCAGCGAGCCATTTCTTTAGTTTTGAAAATAGGAAGCAGTCAGTATGGGCCAAATACGGAGAAAATGATGGATGGCGTACCAATTCGCAGCCCAATTCATAGAGTTTTACCATTGAGACGGCACACGTGTGCACTCCTGCATTATCTTGATGAAAAAGAAATTTTTTCTTGGACGTTTATTGGTTTTCCCTTTTGAAGGTAATCGATGTGGATTATCCAGCGTGCATTCCAAAAAACTGTTGCCATCACCTTATTGGCTGACAAACTCACTTTGGTTTTCTTCGGGCCAAGTTTAGACTACTACTTGGTCTCCGGAGTACAGCAATGGATCCATATTTCATCCATAGTTACAAAATGCATCAAATACTCATTCGGATGGTGGTTAAACAACTCAAAACAATCCTTTGAAGTTCTCACACGTTTACGTTTATGGTCAATTGAGATCAAACGAGGCACCCATCTTGCAAACAATTTTCTTAAACCCAGCTGATCATTTAAAATCGAAACTACACTACCATATGAAATGCCTATGACAATAACAATCTGACACACTCTTACTCTTTGATCGGCCAACACCATATCGTGGATTTTTTCAACAATTTCGGGTGTACTGACCTCAGATGACCTTCCAGAACGTTCAGCGTAATTTGTACTTGTGCGACCACAACGAAAGTCAGTAAAACACTTTTTTACCATTGAAATTGATGGTGCAGAGTCCCCATCCTTGGGGGATTGAAGGTTTTTTTTTCGCAAAAAATAATGCTTAATTAGTACACGAAATTAATTTTTTTCTATTTTCTTCTCAAAAGGCTGCCAAACACAAACTAAATGACACAACTTGTTCAAATTTAGACAGGAGTCAACTGACAGTTGCGTCTTGACAGGAGCAGTATTGCCATTTCCATCAAAAGGTGGTTAGTTCAAAAAGAGTTAATGATCCACCCTCGTATATTGTAAACAAAAACAATTTTAAGCATTTTTAGTTGGTTTAATAATAATTGTTCGAATTTTATTTTTTTGCTGTATTTAAGATTTGATTAGTTTAAAGTTCGTATCTCTCTGTAAGTAAAAGTACATGTGATAATTATTAATGAACAAATAATATCAAAGTTTAGCTGTAAATATTCTGACAAACACTAGCATAACGGAACAACCAACTGTTTTCGAAGGCCACTGCATCTTCATTGACGACAAAGGTAAAACTGTTGTTAATCTACAGATGGCAAAATTGAGATTTCATTAAAAAAAAAGCGTTCAAAAAAATTTAATACGATGATTCAAAACAAACAGCGACCATCGAAAACAGCTAGTTGTTCCGTTCTGTTAGTGTTTGGTAGAATATTTACAATTAACTTTCATTTTATTTGATCATTAATAATTATAATATGTAATTTGGCTTACAGAGAGTGACGAATTTTGGCCTCATCAAATCATAAATATAAAAATATAATTTTTTCTTAAAAATGTTGAAGGAGTTATTGACTAGTTCCTATTCGCATTTCACAGCTGCTAAGGCTGCTCTTACATGACCTGTATTTTGCATTTGGCATGTCAAATTCCCCACTGCAAAAGCAGCTGGTTATCGTCTGCTAAAATTACATCAGCTGGTATAAATTCGCTTTAAATTTTACCTACAAATTATACGAAAAATTTTAAACAAAAAAATAATTAAGTATTTGGAGGTATTTGAAGTCGTGTGTTCCTGTAGCCTGCTGTGGTGATTGTGTTTTAATGCATTACCAAGACCTTATTTGCCAATGGCATCTGGAACCGCACTCTTCAATTTCCATATGCATATACATGTGTACATATTAGAGATGGGCGCGTGTCAGGTTTTTTTTAATGAGACAAACGTGCATGACTCAAAACAAAGTCTTCGTGACATAAAATCTGATTTCGTGCGTGTTCGCTTCGTTTCGTGTTGAGCAAAATTGACACGAAAAACGATTTTAGATGTCAAATGTGCACGAATCGTCCAACACACAACATCAGCATATTTGTTGATGTTGTATGGATCTCTGAAGCTTAAAGTTCTATACGTAAACCGATAGTATTAGCTGTGGTGGCAGAATGTGACAGTGCCAACTTGGTGCCATATTTTGAAAAGCGACTCTTGAAAAAAAATCGATTAAATTTTCTGATCTTCATTACCATACCAATAATATTTCGTGCGTGTTGTGCAGTATCGTGTTGACAAAATTTTTTGCGTGCGTGTTTCGTATAAAAAAAACGACACGCGCCCATCTCTAGTACACATCTTTAATCAGTTATCCTTTATAATTAGTATATTAAATTTAATAGTTTTGTTAAAAAACTAAAGGTATTTAAAGTTCCTAAAAGATTAAAATGTAACAAAATTGAAAACCAATAAAATACAAGCAATGATTATTTATATTGCACTGTCAAAATACTGTCAGTAGTTTTTTTGTTTTTTTGTTCCTACATTAACGTTTAAGTTTTGTCCAGTAAAAACCAAAATATTTTTGAATTGGCAAGCAATTAATCCAGCGCATTATTAACACTACCAATGTCCTGGCAGATTAATGGACACCAAAATAACATCGTCTCTTCTCTGTGAAATATCTCACCTTTTTTTTGACATTAACAGCCCAAAAGATTAAATGCAATGATACAACTCGTACAGCAGCAATAACAAGAACAATCCACAAGCAATTGCAACTTTGTGGCTTGAAAGCGGAAACAACAGGAAAAACTGTAAGATTTTGTTAAATTGATTTTGAGCGGAGAGGAAAATAAATTGAAACAGTTGCTTTGAAATGGAAAACCACACATGTCACACATTGCTGCAATATCTACACTTTGGTTAATTTTCACTGTGCACTTAAATCTTATGATTAACATCTTTTTACAATAATAAATTAAATTATTATTCTGTGCTGTGCATAAAAGTATTTATGCATTTTTCTCTTCCGGAGTTTGTGTGTGTGCGAGCATTTTGATGTATGGTTATTTATATAATTTTTTTTATATTAATTTGTAGATGAATAACATGCCCATAGGCCGTAGGTACATATAATATTTTTTTTTTAATTTTTATAAATGTTGCACGCCACAGTAATAAGTTATCGACATGTAGCGGAAGTAAAACAAGTATTTTAAAATTATGTATGTAATATCCTGCCTTCAGTGCACAGTGGAACAGAAGGAATAAATAAACGTCAATGGGCGCATTCATAAGACGTAGCTGTTGAGCTCAACAGCTTTGAAATTGTTGGCAACTGCTGGCCCCAATAGCTACATCTTAGAAATGGCTTGATGGATATAATTTAATTTTACATATATCTTTATTTCGTTACTTTATCGCATGTGATAATGAATGTAAAATTTAACAAATATTTACTCCTGTCACCTAACAAAGCATATATGTATATAAAAGGCATACTTCTATTTAATCAGCTGTTTAGGCTGAGCACAACATGTTGATTATATATAGCGAAAGATTTTATGATGGAAAATTACTCAACTGTTGAGTGAAGCGGAACTACTCAAATATGCGTTTCTAAGACAAACCCTCAACAGTTGAGCAACAGCTACGTCTTATGAATGCTCCCAATGTGTAACAATGTAAATCACACAAAGCAGAAAAAAGAAAAATCGCCTAAAAGTACGTTCTAAAAAATGGGTGTTTGTTATTCGACTTTGCTTGATTTTAGTTCTTTTAATTATTAGAAAATTTTTGAAAAATCCAAAAATTTTTTTTTACTATTTTGATATTTATTTTAATTATTGATACCTATTATACAAAGTAAATTTGCATAATATGGTGTTGCACAATTATGGGCGTAGTAACTAGTCCATATGCCCAAGATGTTATTAACAGTATCTTAAAAAAAGTTTTGTGACTGACTGTACACGACCTATGTCTTCACATAGGCAGTAGCAATGTGGTTGTTAAAGAAATTCCACAAAAGAACCGCAAGATTGTACTATTATATATTATTATTATACAATTTTGATTGTAAGAGGCAAACTGTTGAAATTTTTAAAAATTCCTAAAATTAATATAATCCTGATATTAACAAAATTCACCAAAACAAAAAATTCAAAAATTAAAAAGTCACCAAATCAAAAAAATTGCCAAAAACAAAAAAAAAATCGCCAAAAAATAGTCAAAAGCCGAAAAAAAAACTCTGAAAACTTGAAAAATTTCAAGAGCGATAAAGAGCGACAGAAATACGAAAAAGAGCTAAATCTAGAAAAGTCGCTAAAAACCGAAATAATAGGTTACCGGGTACTCAATTTTTTTAATGTCTACATCAGGTAAGATATTTGATTATATAGGCTGAAGTTCATTGTGTATTTTTTTTTTTTATTTATTTTTTTTTATTTCTTTTTGAAAAGAAGTAACACTTGAATGCGTACTACTATATTACTAATACCCCTTTTACAGATGGAAAGTTTACTTTGCAAAGTCTTAACTCAGCTGGGAGGAAGACAGAAAGAGAAAGTATTCTTACCCCTGCCTTTCACAGAGCTGAATTAAGACTTTGCAAAGTAAACTTTCCGTGTGTAAAAGGGGTGTAAGTGTTACCTTCCTTAGAAAAGGAATAATGATAGCTAAGATAGAGAAAAACTTCATTATTCTACTACTCTGCCTTTTGCATGTGTTTTTTTTTATAATGCAGTGTTGTAGCGCCTCTGTTTTGTTAAATGAGGCGAATTAAATTTTTTTTAAGTTGTGCTTAGAGCCATTGTATCAGTTATTAGGATTAGTGTCTGCTGAAGTCGCTATAGTCACAGTGACCAGTGACTATGTCTTCATCACTTGTACTTTCCTACAATAACTGACACAAAGGGACACAAATGGACATCAGGAAAGTGCACGGTGTTGTTATTTTTAATGCCTGTTGGATACAGGGATTGAACCCAGTACCTTTGACTTTGTAGTCAACGTGCTAACTACCTCAGCCAACGTCACCAAACATATGTAGTGTGAGTACGGACCCCTTCGTGTGTGAGTAACAGCTACACTTTACTGAATTTATTTTATACAGGGTGGGCCAAAAGAAACCAAGGGGTGTAAAAGTTTAATAACTTTTTTGTTTATTAACTTTTTTTTTTTCTTTCAGATTATATAATATACGAAATGGAAATTTTTTTACACTAAGTATGAAAAATGATGTCTCTTAAATGACCACCGTTTTCAGCTTCGCACTGATGGGCTCTTTTTAGAGCATTTTCCATAACATCTTTCAAAACTTGTGGCTGTAGCGTTCGAATTTCTTCAACAATATTTGCCTTGAGTTCAAGGATTGTCTCTGGCTTGTTCACATACACTCGCTCCTTCAAAAAACTCCAAAGAAAATAGTCGGGTGCTGTCAAATCTGGCGATCGCGCTGGCCAAATAATTTCCGAATTTCGAAAAATTATTCGCTCTCCAAAAATTTGACTTAAAAGTGCCATTGTGTCTCGGGCAGTATGGGCAGCTGCTCCGTCCTGCTGAAACCACATACCAGGTCTGTTTTCAAGAGCAGGACGTAAAAATTTTCTATCATAAACCGATATCGCTCTCCATTTACGGTTACAGCACTTCCATCTGCATTCTCGAAGAAGTAGGGCCCAATGACATTTTCAGATGTGATCCCACACCATACTGTACACCTGATGGGATGCAATTAGCGTTGATGAATGGCTCTTGCATTTTGAGAACCCCAGAACCTACAGTTCTGCTTATTAACAAAGCTATTCAAATGAAAATGAGCTTCATCACTCATAATCAAATTTTCATCTCTGGTTTAAATAATAAAATTCTATTGTTCTGGTTCTCTGTGCAGTTATGAACCTCTCTATTATAAATTCTCCAAGTGTTGTCTATATAATCTGAAAGAAAAAATAAAAAAAAATTAATAAACAAAAAAGTTATTAAACTTTTACACCCCTTGGTTTCTTTTGGCCCACCCTGTATTATAATAATCTATTTACGGCCTTATGTATAATAAAAAATTGGCATGAAGTTAGCATAAGTGACAAAATGGAACATGGTCTTAACGTGTCTTGCCCTACAATTTTACATTAAAAATCATGCTAGGATGTAATCGTGTGTTAAAACTATATTATGCCGTGATTATTAATGTCAAATTGTACAGAGAAACTCGTCAACACGTAGTTCAATTTTGTCACTTATGCTAACTTCATGCCAATCTTTGATTATACATAAGGCCGTTAATCTTTTAGACTTGAGGTCTCTTTTTAAGCTACTGAGAAAAAAAAAGGATTAGGTTATCAGTTCTGATTTGAAATATATTTGCTGGTGGTTCAGCGTTGTCTATATATATTTCATTGTTACTGTAACAAATCATCAGTAGACTTCAACCACACATTTCGAATAGTCACGAACCTCTTATCTTATGCACAGACTTTCAAGAACTAATTGAAAATTCACAAATAATAATATTTTTAAAAAGCCCAAAAGAAAAATAAGCGTAGTAGGCTTACAAACTTATACGAAGCCCAGCAAATAATTTGTATTCGATATTTTTCTACAAAATGTGTGGCTGAAGTCTACTGACGATTTGTTACAGCAACAATAAAATGCATATAGACAACGCTGAACCACCAGCAAATAAATTTCAAATTAAAATAAACGTGTGCCAATATGTCGAATAATAAATTTCTTAAATGTTATCAGTTCTGTGTATTTTTATTTTATTATATTTATATTTTCATGTTGTTACATCATAACTCGGTACATTTTAGACCGATTGTATAAATTCTATTTTTGTCTGAGAGGGTATAGCCTTTAATTGATCGCATTGTAAAAAAGTGGGTGGAAATACGCCCACATTTTTTTTATTTGATTTAATGATATTCTACTTATTACTGCAAAACGTAGCAAACACCTTCGGTTCTTGTAATTTTACAATATTAAAGTTGAAAAAATGGGCCGGAGTACGTCTATTAAAATTTATTATGATATTTGACGTGGTTCTCCTTAACCGATTTTAACGAAACTTACCATACACTTTTAGCTCAAAAATAGACAAATTCTTACATTTAAAAGAAATTGGCGGAGTTACGCCTTTTAAAATTTTATTTTGTATTCCGCGTACCTCTACATCCACAGATCTTCAAAAAAATTTTTTTTTGTTGTTGTTCTATCCAATCTTTGCATTAAAGCCAGTTTTTTTTTTTTTTGGTAGAACTATTTTTGTAAATATATTTTTTTTTTTTTTTGATATTTCGCCACTCCTTTGTATGGCTTCTTCAGGAAATTCGTCTTTTTTTTATGTTTCGTATTATTTTTTAAGACATTTTCAATTTTTTTGACCTGTCCAAGTGAAATCCTCTGAATTAATTAACTAAGTAAACGGCCACAAATGAAATTAGTTCAAAAACGCGGAATAAAGGGATGAAATTAGTTCCAGTGAAAGAAGAATATTAAACGTTTTATTCTCTGAGGCTTGCTTTCGAAAGCACAGGATTTTTTCTTATAGTTTTCTTGCTCGACTTATAACATATTTTTCCTCTTTTATACCCTTTACCAAAAAATGGTAAAAGGGTATATATAGGTTTGTCATTCCGTTTGTAATTTCTACAATATTAATAAGCGAGCCATAACGGATATATATTCTGGATCCTTATGCATAGGGAAGACGTCCGTCTGTCCGTCTGTCCGTCTGTGCGCCTGTCTGTACGTGAAATAGGTTTCCCGAAGCTCCCAGAAAAGCTAGAGACTTCGTTCTTGGACTGGTGTGTCAGAAATGCTCGAAATAAGATTCGTATTGAAAATCAGCAAAATCGAGCAGACGGTTTCAGAGCTGGGAGACTTAAACTTTGCCATACAAAATAACTACCGAAAACTAGTTATTTTTTTTTATTAAATAAACTTATTTTATACTTCAGAATGAATAAAATTAATATTTCTTAATAAAAAATAAATAAAATAAAATAAATAGACGTTTCCAGGGTTGGAAAACTTTAATTTTTTCTATACAAAATTATACAAAATTAATTTACTAAAAGAAATTTTTCCTTTCTTCTATAAATTATATATATCTTATATTCTAAGAAGAAAGAGATTGGGTTAAAAAATCAGAAAAATCAAAAAGGATAATTCCAGGGTTGGGAAACTTACACTCTTTGTGATATAAAAAATTAACTATCGAAAATTTATTTTTATTTTTTTTTATTAAATAAAATTATTTTATGCTTGAGTACGAAAAAAATTGGTATTTAAAATAAAAAAAAAATAATTAAAAAAATTAGAAAGACGTTTCTAGGGTTGGAAAACTTTAACTTTTTTTGTACAAAAGTAACTTACTAAAACCAATTTTTCCTTTTTTCTATAAATTAAACATATCTTAAATTCTTAAAAGAAAGAGATTGGTGTAAGAAATCAGAAAACTCAAAAAGAATGATCTCAGGGTTGGGAAACTTACACTTTTTGTGATATTTAAAAGTAACTAAGTCTAATTAAGTTTTATCTTTTCCTTTATAGATTATACATATTTAACGTTTTGAAAAGAAAAGTTTGTTGTAGAAAATTATAAAAATAAAAACCACAGCTCCAGAGCTGGAAACTTTGACCTTTTTTTCTGGATATTAAAGTAACTAAATAAAACATTTTTTTTAATATATTTTTTTTACTTAGCACACTTTCTATATTTTTTTAAGAACTACTAGATTGATATAAGGAATCAGAAAAATCTAATTTAATGATTCTGGGGTTTGTAAATTTATTTTTTGTACATAAAAGTAACTCGGTCAAATTATTTTTTTCTTTTTGTTTATACTTTATGTATGTGCCTATGTATGTATCTCTATACTACATAAAAACACTTTGGTAAAGGGTATATAAGATTCGGCACAGCCGAATATAGCACTCTTAGTTGTTTGTATGCAATTATAAAAAAGTGTCTATTGATTGTTGTCCCTAACTGTCTTCAATCACAACAACATATTCAAATACATATATCAAACTAACCCTCTAGTTAACCTAGAACCATATGTCTCTATGTCAATACTCTTTCTCCAGCGACAATTGCACTAGTTAAAATGTCGACAACTTTCCTTTTATACAAGAGTAGGGATACGTTAGAGACAACATTTGTAGTGTATTTCTATTGATATTGTCAATGAACGCGTCAATAGTTTGTTTTTCTTTTTTATTATGTTGTGCAATAATATTAAATATATATATGTAGACGAGCGTCACTAAAACCTACTCGTGCATCTTTGGTTCAAATATCTCAATATCGTCATATAAGAACTACCTTCTCAATAGGGCTAAGGTCTACTGGTAGATTTTCAATGACAACCCTATGTTATATGTCAATAGGCGATTACATTTGCTGGGGT
Organism: Tachina grossa; assembly: GCA_949987645.1. Taxonomy (NCBI): domain Eukaryota; kingdom Metazoa; phylum Arthropoda; class Insecta; order Diptera; family Tachinidae; genus Tachina; species Tachina grossa. The sequence goes on along the minus strand of OX465274.1, from coordinate 168,672,512 downwards.
ACAACTAGTCAGTAGCACTATTGACAATGTCACTAGAAAATCAATATAATTTTACTATTGACAACGAGCGAGGAAATATCGATATTGTAGACTAGAGCCCCTAAAATTTACTAGTGAATCTTTGGTGCCAATGTCTCCATGTGGTCCCAAAAGAACTACTTAGTCAGTAGTGCTACAGTCTAGTGGTGGATTTTCAATGACAAGCTAATGTTAAATGTCAATAGATGATACCATTGGCTGGGGTACACCTGGTGAGTAGCGCTACTGACAACACTAGTAAATCACCACAATTTCACTATTCGCACTTTCTGCAGGGAATATAAATTTTTGTGATGCATTTGTATATTTGGCAAAAGATGGCATAGAGATGTGTGAGTGTTTGTGTGTGTGTGTTTGTGTGTGTGTTTGTATGTGTGTGTATGTGTGTGTGTGTGTGTGCTATTTTGTGTAATTCAAAGCTGTAATATTGCATGCATTGCATTATGTCGATAAACTTAAGGTCATGACAGTGAATGTTGTTTGCTAGAATGATGATTTTTGTTGTTCCATCAGAGGCTTTCCTTTATTTTATATATTTTTTTATATTTTTATACTTCTGAGTGTGTACGACTGTTTGTGCGACCATGCTTGTGCTTGTGCTTGTGTGCATTGTCTGCACAAAATAACAATTGGTGTTAAGGAAAGTTTTATATTCAAGTGCGTTTGCTACATACCACATGTGGGTGCAATTTCAATACTTATACATACTCGAACTTATAAATGTACACATATGTACATACATACATGTTTGTTTTAATGTTTTCTTTTATGTATTTTTTTATTGCTTTACTGTAGAGTCGGTTTTGTTAGAGTGATTGTATGCACTTATCAGGGCATCGTGCGAGTTGCGTCTGCCACTGTAGTGTGTGCTGGTTTGTTTGAGTGTACGTTTTAACCGATTGCGGTTAGCTGAATTGCATTGCGTTGTTATTTATGTATATGTGTGTTGGCTTTTATTTATATATGTTTTTTTATTCGTTTGATTTTCGTCTTTTCGTTTTTTGTTTCAAGTCTTGCAATAAAGTTTGACATTATTCTTACATTCCCAATTTCTCCCTTCAATTTCTTTCTCCTTCTTTTCATTGATATTGTTAAATTCCCTTCTGCTTTTAATATTATTTTAAATTACTGCTGCAGCTTAATGTGATATATACATACATACATATGTATATATGTTTAAAGCATAGTTGCCACATAATCTAAAGTTAAAATCCTTAGATTGCCAGGAAAAAAACGTCAACATTAATCATGGAAAGGGTCGATTTGAGACCAAAGATGAAAAACATTTTTTGCAAAGCTTCGAATTTTATGGGAAAATTTTACTTAATTTTAGAAAAATTTTACTTAAAAATAAAAATATAATCATATAAAATATCGTAAATATTTTACTGGTTTCAAGTAAAAAACAGCTTTGGCTCCATACGACAACTTTCTTACTCAAATTTAGAAAATTTTCCAAAGCTTTAGTTAGTTTTTAGGGTTCCGTACACCAAAGGTGAAAAGGAACCCTATTGTTTTCGCTACGCTGTCCGTCTGTCCGTCTGTCCGTCACACGGTATTTTCTCAGGAACCGTAAGAGCTACGGACCTGAAATTTGGACACAGTATGTAGAACCTAGGCCGCTACAAGAACAAATACATGAGAATTAAAAATTAAAGGGTATTCCAAGACGAGCAACGAAAAATGTTGAAATCCCATGTAATATACATACAATTGTATGAACATATGTATATTGAAACTTTAAATTTGTAAAATTAGTGTATTTTTATACAGACTACAGCAATTAACACTAAAATTAAAAAAAAATTTAATTAAAGGGTGGTCCATCAGTTAATGGAATTTTGACTATGTAATTTTGACAATTTGCTATATCTTGGAAACCGTAAGAGGCAAACACTTGAAATTTTCAAAAACGGTAAAACTAAAAAAACCGAAAATTATAAAATCGCCAAACCAAAAAAAAAAATCGCCAAAAATTAAAAAACAATTCTAACACTAAAATAAATCGCCAAATTCGAAAAAATCGCCAAAATGAAAAAAAATCGCCAAAATGAAAAAAAACTCGAAAAATCGAAAAAAATCGCCAAAACGCGAAAAAGGCGCCAAAACCAAAATAATTGCTCATATGAAAAAAAAATCGCGAAAATGAAAAAAATCTCCAAAAATAAAAAAAATCGCCAAAATGAAAAAACGCCAAAAAGAGAAAAAAAAACGCCAAAACGAGAAAATAAAGTGTCAAAACTAAAAAAATAGCCAAAACTTAAAAAAATCGTCAAAACCAAAAAAAACGCAAAAAACGCCAAAACAAAAACACCGAAAAGACCCCAAAAACGAAAAAAAATGCCAAAACTATATATTATATAGGATGAAGTTTGTATTAAATTACATATCTAGTGTTCGTACGGAACCCTTCGTGCGCGAGTCAGAGTCGCACTTTACTGAATTTATTTATAATGTAAATAATTATGTAATATTTTTATTATTATTATTTATATTATGCTAATCATAAAACCATTTTTAAATAAGAATAGTCCAGATATTATTGGGTAGATAATAAAATATACAAGCAAACAGACATAAAAGACAAGGAAGACAAAAGACATAAACAATAACAAGTAAAACTAAAAGTTTTATAAAATACTAACTTTAATTTTATAACTTCCTTCCAAGGCGAGTCCATACCAGGTGATCTCGTTTAAGCCGATAATGACCAGCTGCTGAGTTGCTGAATACCCTGGTGCCAAGTCAAGCCAACCGTTCGGAAAATTTTTGATAGCAGAAAATTTTACACTAAAAAAATTAAGGTGGCATTGGCTGCAGTATTAAGAACCTTGAGTACAGAACCAAAAATTCTGAATTCGAGTCCAATCAACGACAGTCATTAAAATTACATCACACATTTTTTTTGATGTGCATACGTGTCCCTTTGTATTAGTTGTTGTAGGGAAAGTTCAACTGATGAAGGCATAGAGACTGATCACTTAACTAAACCGGTTTCAGAGAATAATAATCCTAATGTAATATCAGAGCGCACTCCTTCGCTGGTATTAGGGACCATAATCATTGGAAAACTAAAATAACCAATAAAATCCCTACTAAAAACTACTTAGAACTATTTAGTACGCCTCATTGACACCAGAGGCGCTGCAACACTGCCCTTTCCTAAAGAAAGTAAGACCTAGTATTAATATTAAGCATTCATTGCCTGAGTATTACTTCTTCTTTTTTAACATGTTTTTTTTTGCAGTGTTGAATTTTATTTCAAAATTAATTCATTTGGTGTGAATACGTCCTGAAAAATAAAAACACACCCACACATACGCACAGAAAAAAATTCATATTAAAATCTACGAAAACAAGGTTAATTTAAAATTTTTCGGCAGTGATTTTGCTTCATACAACATTTTAAAATGAATGAATTCAACATGATTTACAGTAATCTTTATGGAAAATTTTTTACTTTTAAAATAACTTTATTTCATGTTGATTTATTTATTATTCCAGTACTGTTGAAGCAAAATGAAATATTACGTTAAATCAAAGTTAATTCAAGTTTAAACAATGTGAATTTGATATTAAAATAACACTATGATCCATAATCAATCAAAATTATTTTATATTTATTATTTAATTAGGCTAAAGTTCATGCCGCTTTGTAAGCCAAATTACATTATTAATGAACAAATAACATCAAAGTTAATCGTAAATATTGCGACAAATATTAGTAGAACGGAACAACTAAGTGTTTTCGAAGGCTACTGCGCTCTTTGTGTTTGGTCTACTGTGTATCGTGGAAGGAAGGTGTGAATTGTTTTGATTCATCTTATTTCAATTTTCTTAAAGCTTATTTGTAATGAAAGCTCAATTTTACCATCTCTAAATTTACAACAGTCTTGCCATTGTCGTTTGTTATTTACTAATTATGCACATGTTAGTAAATTTACTTATTTTTGTTCTGCTTAAGATAAACTTTTTTGGTTTGTTACTATTAAGTTTATTTTTTTGAATATAATTTTTGCTACAATCCCATAGCTTTTAATTATATTTAGTTTTATTATTATTTTTCGAACTTTATTTGTTTCTATATTATATATTTAATTGGGTTAAAGTTCGTATCGTTTTGTAATCCAAATTACATGTGATTATTATTAATGAACAAATAACATGAAAGTTAATTGTAAATATTCTGACAAACACTTTTTATTTGATCTTCAATTATTTTCAAATGACAAGACCTTTAGATTGGAATTTAATTTTTTGTATTATTTTTGACAATTTTATGTTCTATCGAGCTTAAATAATTACCCGTCACCTTGATGTTTTAAAATCTAACTATTTTCTTTTTTTGAGTTTGCCTTTAACTTCTTGTTATTGCTAGTGTAGATTTGAAAAGAAAAAAATGGAAACTTGTTTAAAATCTTCAATATTCTATTTTTATGCAAAAATTCATCAAAATGGCCATAAGTCGTCACATCTAGCAACTTTGATTTGAAGATGAGCATGCTTTTATGTATCAGTGATCGGCAATGAATCGTTTTTTCGCTATTCATACTGACTCATGAAATTTTAAATATAAGTGAGTAGACATCATATAAATTCAACTACTCTGATTTACGCATACTCACGATGACATTGATTTATAAGTATAGGTTGAAATAAGAATAATTGCTACGTCAACATCATAGTCATGCCACCATCACACCCATAAATTACATCAGTTTGATTTCTAATTTCAGGAAAATACTTATACTACTCACATTTATTCAGCTCAGTCAACTCATGCATGTATGTTTTAAGAGTTTAGTCATTAAATACTTTGTAACTAGCAAACAATAGTAACAAATAAGGTAGTTTTTCAATTCCTGAAAAAAATAAACAAAAATACAAAAAAATAACAGAGATGCACGTAATCTCATAATGAGAACTTTAATGTTCGTATACGAAGTTCGCATTGTTAATCATACGAGTACTTATTTTGCATCGTCCATAGGCATTGAGTTAAGGAGAGTCGAAATCAAAAACGTCATAAATGTTTCCAAGTATGAGTTCGATGCGCACTTCAAACTTTCGAGTGAATATTGTTCATAGACAACATTGCAATAAGTATGAGTACGCATAAGTACAAGAAATTAAAAGTCACGATTCAACTCTACTCAATTTTTCACTACTCATTGCTGTTCTCTGGTATGTATGTTGTTACATGCATGTTGGTGTATTTGTATAGTGTGTGTGTGTGTGTGTGTGTGTGTGTGTGTGTGTGTGTATGTGTGTGTGTGTGTGTGTGTGTGTGTGTGTGTGTGTGTGTGTGTGTGTGTGTGTGTGTGTGTGTGTGTGTGTGTTTGAAATAACTTTGGCCTGCTTCCCTTTTTATTCCATCTTTTTTTTAGGGAAAAATTTTTGCAAATTATTTCACACTTTGGGATTAATTTTCACCTTTTATTTAACCAAGATACGAGCATACAAAATTATGTTGAATTCATTACGTAGACGAAAGGAAGCTGTTTTTATTACATTTAAATCAGGCAAATGAAAAAAACTGTAATAAAAACACTGGTTTGTAAAGTCACAAACGTTACCTTAAAGCTGCGGCCGATATTGAAAGAGGGATTTAATTCAGGCGCGAAGGAAAATAAACGAAAATTGTAAATCTTCCTAATTTGCATAATTTTAATTTTCTCTTTTGAAATGAACGCAGTAATAAATATATCTTGTTATTGCAAAAAGTTCTTGAAAGAAAGAAATATCATGTTGAAGTTAATATTAACACTTTTCGGGTTTGGTCTGGAGGGAAAACAATGTATTTACATGGAGTATGGATTTTGGTGAAAATTAATCATATTAATTTTAAGCATAAGATGGGGAAAATCAGATGGAACATTCAAGTTACATTGATTGCAATCAAATAAACCATTATTATGCGTAGAGTTTTAAATAAAAAAAATGTTTTTCAAACATTTTAAAGTACATTGTAAGACCGACATAAGCTAAGCCGCGCAGCCACTACTGGGACGTCAATGACGCCGTCAATATATATATGTATATATATATATATACATATTTGATAAATGCATTCAACTTCTTAAGCCGCCCATACACGATTCAATTAAATTTTCAATTGAGTCGGTTGTTGTCCAAATCAAAGCGTGTATGGCTTTGTCAATTGATTAGTTTGGCAGTTGTCGAGTTGGTTGAAGAAAAATCAAAAGATTTTGATTTTTCATGTTGACTAGTAAATCTTTCAATTCGATTGTGCTGTGTGTGTTCGAGTCTTTTGATTTGCTGTCAAAATTTATGTTTGTAGCTTTATTTTGTATAGAAAAAATTATGTATTTTTAAGATTGTATTTAATTTCATTGAATTCTATATAAAAAATATTAAAATTAATGAATTAATGCAATAGAAGTTTTAAATTTTAAAATTTTTAATTGTGAAAAAAATATAAATTTGACAGTTGAATGAAAATCTTTCAATTCAGTTTATGAAGTGTGTGACCAAGAATCAATTCAATTGAAAGACTCAATTCACAATTGAATTGAAACGTGTATGGGGTGCATTACTCATTTCAGTAAAATTTCAGGAAATTAATATACATGTATTACAAGTTTGAACCGTTTTAGAAGTTGTCATTTAAGCTTCTCAGATGTTTATACTTTTAGTGTGTGGCGGCGTTGCTTTGAAATTTTGCCAACACAGGAGTTCAGTTCAAAATTAAGAACTCGGCTGTTTAAGTTTTGCAAACATTTGCACCTCTCTCTATCTCTCTTTCTCTCTCTCTCTCTCTCTCTCTCTCTCTCTCTCCAAAAGTTGTTTGTGTTTATGCTATGAAATAGTGTAGGAGATTTCAATTTGAATTTGAATGTTGCATCGCATAATACAGCATTAATACTAGGTATGCTACATCTGCAATATTTGCACCAACAGTTTGCAACGAAGAGTGATTTCCACTCGAATTTTCTCGTTGTTTTTATTTCATTTTTTTTATTTACTCAGTAACTCATTTGATATGAAATCTAATGAGGAATATTTTATTGCAAAATTGTATACCAGTAACTCTTCTTCGTGTATGGCTCTTTATGGAAGCACATTTTAGCTGATAGATTAAAAGTTACTCAGTTTACCTTGTATTAAAACTTTATAAATAAAATAAAAATCATTTACATCAATCAACAAACAAAACTATACCAAGATTTTAGATTAAAAAACAAATACTGACTGCCGTATTCAGAAAAAATTATTTTGGTTTACAAAAGGTTTAAGAAACAAATTTTGTATGGGAATTTTTTTATTAAACTTTTTGTAAACCTAAATTATTTTTTTCTGAATAAGGCCTTGAATATTTTTGTAACATCAAAATATTTTTATTTTTACACACCATTCATATCATAACTAACAACAACTTTTATATAAATATTTAAAACTTTAAACCTTATCTTCATTAAATTTTATTCCGTTAGCAACTTAAATATTGTTTTGGTCTGTACTGCTTGCCATTTTAATCTTTGATGCCACAAATGACATACAATAATTATGTTTTTTTTTTCTCTTCTTCAAAGTAATTTCCAGTGTGCAAGTGTCTGTGTTGTTCATGACTGAATGACTATATATATATATATATGTATATATATATATATGAATGAGCAAGAAAATACCGAAACACAGAAGCAAAATGATATACGAACGTACTTGAAATAAAAATTAAAAAAAAAAATAAGAAAAAATTTTATGAAACAGGTATAGGAATATTATTAAAATAGGATGTCCCGAAACGCAAAAATAATAATAAGAGTAGAAAAAATTTTAAATTAATTTACTTAAAAAGAAAATGCCAGAAAGAAATATGCACTTGTGTTGTTTAACTTTGTGGTTAATGGCTTAGAGAGAAAATCTTCTCTCCCTTACTGGTTTCTCCCTCTCTCTCTCTCGCTCTTTCTTTCTGCCTGTATCTCTGTGGTCTTTAACTGAAAAGGTGCGTAGCGAAAAATTGCAAGTGTGTGAACCCAGTCTCACATTACTTGCAATTTTTTCACTCGATCAGATAGAAATTGTGTGTAAGAATAATTTATTTGAGGCTAGTCTTCCCTATCCTATTAACATAAGTAAATGGATTTCGATTATTTAATATTTAATATTTTTCTTCCAAATTTTTCCATTATTATTTATTTAAAACTAATTTTTTTCTGTGCAGTTAGTTCCACTCAAAATGAACGTACACAGGAAAAAATAATAATTTTGTCATTATAAATCAAAATCTTACAATCAACATTAGCTTTAACTTTTTTTTTAATCTTTCGATAATTATTATTTCATATTTGCTGTTTTAGAAATAAATTTTCCTCTGAACAACCTACTCCACGCAAAATGAACGTATACTAAAAATAATTATTTACTTAGTTCAAATAAAAATCGTTCAATTGATGTCAACAGAATGACAATTATGGACAAATAAAATAAATAATTAATACATATTTTTATCAATTTGGAAATGTTTTCAAATAGGCATACAAGTATAATGAATACTCTGCTCTACCTCGTTGTATATTTGGTTCTTATATTACTTTTATTATTATAACAAAAAAAAAAAGCTTAAAACTCAGAAAAGACTAGACTATTGTGGAGTTTTTAATGAAGTTTCAACTTTATTTGTTTGATATAATGACAGCTATCTGTCTTAATTAAAATAATAATATTTTTGGTCACACCCGTCACAGTAAAAATTGACAAAGCTTTATGAAATTTTTACTGTTCATAATAAATAATTAATACTTTCCATTAATAGAACAAGAAATGCAATAAATAATACATACTGATGGTCGATTAATTAGTTAAAGGAAATATTTGGTCAGACCCGCACAACAATATTGAAGTGCTATTCTGTTAATTGGATATCAAAAGTATATAAAACGAGAGCAAAGGAAAAAACTGAAAGAAAACAAAGAAAGCTGTGATAGGATTTATTTAAATATTATTATTTTTGGTCACACCCGTCAAATAAAAATGTTAGTATTCTTAAAGAATACTTCATATTTTTTAATTATAAAAAATTTTATTAATCGTTTAATTAGTTAAAGGAAATATTTCATCACACCCGTCACACCAAGTGTTGGAGCGCTAGGTTTGTTCAATGGTTAATAAAAGTGTATAAAACAGGAGCAAAATACAATACTTAAAGAAAATAAAGACATATATGAACTAAATATTAATTGAATAAATATAATTTTTAGTCACACCCGGCACAGTAAAATTTTACAAAGTTTTATAAAATTTATGGTCTTCATAGTAAAAATTTGACAATTTTTAATTATAACAAGTAAGAGTGCTATATTCGGCTATGCCGAATTTTATATACCCTTTACCAAAGTGCGCTTATGTAAATAGTATAGAGATACATACATAAGCACATAGTTACTTTTATGTACAAAGAAAAAAATAATAATTTTCAAACCCTAGAATCATAATTTTAGATTTTTCTGATTACTTATACTTATAGTTTCCAGCTCTATAGCTGTGGTTTTTATTTTTATAATTTTCTAAACCAAATTTTTCTTTCCAAAACGTAAAATACATATAATTTATAAAGGAAAAGATAAAAATTAATTAGACTTAGTCCCAACCGTGAACTCATCCTTTTTGATTTTCTGATTTCTTACACCAATCTTTTTCTTTTAAGAATTTAGTAAATGTTTAATTTATAAAAAGAGGAAAAATACGTTTTGGTAACTTACTTTTGTACAAAAAAAGTTAAAGTTTTCCAACCCTGGAATCGTCTTTTTAATACTTTTTTTTAATACCAATTTTATTCGTTATCAAGCATAAAATAAGTTTATTTAAAAAAAATAGATAAAAATTAGTTTTCGCTAGTTAATTTTTTATATCACAAAGAGTGTAAGTTTCCCAACCCTGGAATCCTGCATTTTGGTTTTTTTTTGATTTCTTACACCATCTTTTTTTTAAGAATATAAGATATGTTTAATTTATAGTAAAAAAGAAATAATTTGTTTTAGTAAGTTACTTTTGTATAAAAAATAAGGTTTTCCAACCCTGGAAACGTCATTTTAATTTATTTAATTTTGTTTATTTTTAAATACCAAATTCATTCGTACTGAAGTATAAAATAATTTTATTTATTTAAAAAAAATAATATTAGTTTTTGGTAGTTAATTTTTTATATCACAAAAAGAATAAGCTTCCCAACCCTGGGATCATCCTTTTTAATTTTTCTGATTTCCGACACCAATCTATTTCTTTTAAGAATATAAGATATCTTTAATTTATAGAGAGAAAGGGAAAATTTGCTTTAGTAAGTTACTTTTGTATAAGAAAAAAAGTTAAAGTTTTCCAACCCTAGAAACATCTTTTTAATATGTTGGAGGTTAATTTCTAATTTGAAATACCAATTTTATTTGTACTAAAGTATAAAATAAGTTCATAATAAAAAAAAATAAAAATTAATTTTCGGTAGTTAATTTTTTATATCACTAAAAATTTTAGGTTTCCCAACCCTGGAATCATCCTTTTTGATTTTTCTGATTTCTTATACCAATATTTTTCTTTTAAGAATATAAGAAATGTTTAATTTATAAAGAAAAGGAAAAATTTTTTTTAGTAAGTTACTTTTGTATAAGAAAAAAAGTTAAAGTTTTCCAACCCTGGAAACGTCCTTTTAAATTTTTGAATTTTTTTTATTTGAAATACCATAAAAAAATAAGTATAAAATAAGTATAAGTAAAAAATATAAATAAGTATAAAATAAGTTTATTTAATAAAAAATTATTAAAAACTAGTTTTCGGTAGTTATTTTGTATGGCAAAATGAAGTTTAAGTCTCCCAGGTCTGAAACCGTCAGGTCGATTTTGCTGATTTTCAATACCAATCTTATTTCGACCATTTCTGATCCACCAGTCCAAGAACGAAGTCTCTAGCTTTTCTGGGAGCATCGGAAAACCGATTTCACGTACAGACAGACGGTCAGACGGAAAGACGGCCATCGCTTATTCGTCTTCCCTATGCATAGGGATCCAGAATATATATACTTTATGGCTCGCTTATTAATATTCTGGAAATTACAAACGGAATGACATTTTTTTTTTACCATTTTTTGGTAAAGGGTATAAAAAATAAGTGCAATTATTAATACACTTTAATAGTGGATTAATTGCAGGAAATATTTGGTCACACCCGTCAAACCAAAGTTGAAGTGCTATTTTTGTTCAATTGATATCATTATATAAAACAGGGTAAAAGAAAAAAATTACAAAAAATAAAGAAATATATGAACTGAGCATTAATTGAAATATTATAATTTTTTTGTCACACCCGTCAAAGTTAAAATTTACAAAGCCTTATATACTTGTTACTGTACATTTTATTACTTGATATTTTCCAATAATAAAAATATTTAGTGCAATTAACTATACAATTTAATAGTCGATTAATTAGTTGAAGGAATATTTAGTAACACCCGTCACACCATTTCTGAAGTGCTACTCTTTTAATAACTACATACCATAAGTATATAAAACGAGAGCAAAGGATAAAACTTAAAGTAAATAAAAAGATATATTGATTTATTCAAATATAATAATTTTTTGTCACACCCGGCACAGTAATAGTTGAAAAAGTTTTATAAAATTTTTACTATAGATAAAAAATACTTAATGCATTCTAATTTTAAAAAATTGCAATTAATAATACACTTTAGTTTTTTTTTTTAATTAGTAAAAGGAACTATTTAATCACACCCGGCGAACAAATCTGAAGCTATATTTTCTTTCAACGAATGGGTAAGGTATAAAAAACGGGAGCGAAGTAAAAAACTTACAACAAAATAAGGAAATATATGAGCTAAGGATTAATTGATGTATTAAAATTTTTGTTCCTACCCGTCACAGTAAAAATTAACCAAATTGTTACTTTTCACAATCAATACTTCATACTTTTTAATTATAAATTAATAGTGCAATTTATAATACATTTTGAGAGTCGATTAATTAGTTAAAGGAAAAATTTGGTCACACCCGTCAAGAAATGTTGAACTGCTGCAAAGTAAAAAAACTTAAAAAAAAATAAAGAAATATATGAACTAAGCATTAATTGAAATATTATAATGTCCATAGTAAATACTTAATGCTTTTTTATTATAAAAAAGTGCAATTAATAATAGTCGATAGTTAGTTAAAGGAAATATTTGGTCATACCCGTCGCAACAACTCTGAAGTGCTATTTTTTCAATGGATGTCAAAAGCATATAAAATGGGAGCAAAGGACAAAACTTACAAGAAATAAAGAAAAACATGAAGGATTAATTGAAATATTATAATTTTTTGTTCACACCCGTCGCAGCAAAAATTAATAAAATATTATAAAACTGTCAATGTTCATAATAAATATTTAATGCTTTTTAATTATAAAAAGTGCAATTAATAAGACATTTTGATAGTCGATTACTCAGTTAAATGAAATATTTAGTCACACCCGGCGCATAGTTGTGAAGTCTTATTTCTTCAATGGATGTAAAAAGTATATAGAACGAGAGCAAAGGACAATACTCAAAGAAAATAAAGAAATATATGAACTGCATTCAATTTTGGAGAGAGTAATTGATAGAAAAAGAAAAAATGCTAAAGGTATGGTCACACCAATAATAACACTATTCAAGATTTCGAAAATGGGTGCTCCCTCAAAAAATGGTACTATCAGTTTTTGGCCAACAGCTAAATCAGACTTGATGAAAGCTTTAAATTATATATGGCAATAATGTATCTAAGAGTCTACCATGCCAATCTTGTTCACTTCTTATGCAAAAAATAATAATTTCTAAAATCACTATTTTTGCAAAAATTAAAAAAAAAATATTAGTCAAATGTTTGCCAAGTGTAACATGCCTTAAAAAATTTTTGATGGAAAATGATATAAGTCAAATTGTTTGACTTTTATTTACAACTAAAATTGATTTATTTTACCTAGGGTTTACACGTGCAAGTGCAAGTTCGAAAAACTCAATACACTCAAACTCTTTTACTAACACATCTACACTTTCGGCACTTGCAGTCTACTTCCAACTCAACTGCCAAGGAATTTTACAAGACAGTGACTTGTTGAACTTGTAGCAAGTAAATGGAAAGTTAGCTAACAGTGTTGCCCTATTAATAGTTTAGCACAAATTAACTGGATTTCAGTGTAATGTTATATGAGTTTTTACTCATTTTAAATACATTTAAAAGCTAATTTAATATTTTTTTTCTTAAATATTCATTAATCGAGCAGTTTATTAATTTTTTAGACATAAATAACATTGAAACAATACGAATAAAGTTCAACACTATATGGTTCCCTTAAAATTAAAATTTTTTATGTTATGGACAACTCTGCACTAAAAGGCAAACATGCAAGTTGCAAGACAGTCGGGCATTTGTGCGAAATTTTCGTTGATAATACGTACACAGAGCTTGCATGCAAGGCACTTGCATATGTAAACGCAGGGTTAAACCAAAAAGTTTATTAAAACAAACAGTCACTTAAGTTAAATGTAACCTTCCTTGTAGTCCCCACCAAAGAGAATTGCTGCTATTAAGAAATTCTTCCAATAAGCACAATAATCGAAATTTCATCTGGTAGCATTGAAAGATCAATTGTTTTTATACTAGTTCACACCCGTCACATTTTCGAAAAAGTTTCTTTTAAGAAAAATTTTTTTTTAAGACTTGGAACAATTTAGTACAATCAAAACTATGGCATGCGTTCTAAAGAAGAGTTTACAAAATATATTCCGAAAATAACAATATTATTGAAGTGAGAGTTGTAAGGTCACAACCGTGACAGCATAGTGATGGCCATTCTGAGCAAATATTATGTTCCTTTATCAAAGAACCACACAATGTTTTGTAATTAAGCAGGAAAGTTTTATATTTCTGAATTATAACAAAAAAAAATTAATAGTATGGTCACACCCGTCACAATGGAATTGCCCTCCTGCTTAAAAAAACAAGCGCAACTTCTTAAATTATAAGTTTTATTTATCTCAACTATAAAATAAAAATGTAAGCATTATGGTCACACCCGTCACAAAGTAATTTCGCCTCGGTTAAATTTTTTTGTGTTTTTCTTCTAATAAGGTCTTTATACATTTTAAAAATTTCCTTAAATTTTTGTTTGATGTAAGTCTTGATTTAATTTTTCTTTTTTCTTTTCTTTTAATCTTCCAATCCTTTTACTCGTGTTTTATTTAATACTCGTATTTGCGAACACCCTTATTGGTGCGTACTCCCTTTTGCATGCATGTATTTATTTATTTTAGCTTGCAAAAGTGCTAAAAAGATGAAAAAGTCATTGTACCACTGAGTTAAGTGTGGATGGTAACGAAATTATGCGTGCAAAAATTTACACCTTTCATTGAAATTTTACAACAACTGCAGTAAGATTAACATACGCATTGCAAGCATACACTGCAACGCATTTGAACAGATTAAAGATGCACAAATTCTTTAATTATATATGGGCTTCTTTCTGCACATGCTATATGCATTCAGAAACACATACCCGGAGAGCTACTAAGTGGAATATCATGAACAAAAAATCATGTGTTACCGAAGCAGATTGGTAAGGGAGAGTTGTGTTCTTTACCCCTTACCAATCTGCTTCCAGGTAGACGAATTTCATTTATTTTTGATGCATTTCTTAGGTCTTCCACCCTCGCTTTTTTTTTGCCAGCGATTCTTAAAGGTCTTTAAATTAATTGTCTATTTCGCCTTCTCATAAAAGGGGATTCGGAATATGTAACTTTTCTTTTTTGCAAAGGAGTCGAAGCCTTCTATAAGGCATTCCTCTTTAGCAGTAAGATAAGAATAGTAATTGAATAAAAAAAATTTCTTAAGCAAACCCTAAATAAGGTTTTCTAAGTTTTTCCGCTGGGTTCTTCTGGAAGCTTTACGTTGTGTGGAAAGGGGTCAACACATCCCTTAAGCGACAGCTGTTGTGTAACCACTGAGGTAGATTAAGCGGAAGTAGTATGGTGTGAAAAATAGCAGAGTTAGTCTTATGTCAGGTGAAGTTAACATCGTCGTATTTTAGCACTGAAAAGTTTAACATTGTGTGCTTAAAAGCTTTTAATATTCGGGTTTAATAAATAAGGTGTTCTTAATTGCTAATAATGTTACACCGAGTCTTTATTTTTAATTGCAAATATTCGAAACAACATTTTTAAAAGTTAAAAACGTAACAGCATTTATTTAGTCAAAAACTTCTAAAGAAAAACTTTGAGTTATATAGAAATTGCCTTGTTATTGAATTACACTAACTGCCAGTTTATAGAAGCCATGTGAAAATTCTCGTCTGCCTATTTATATTGAAAACAAAAACAAAGCACTCAAATTTGTTTTTGTTTTCAATATAAATACACAGACGAGAATTTTTACATGGCTTCTATAAACAGGCAGTAAGTAAGCTTTAAAGAATATTTACTCAAGCATAATATAAAGAAATACTCTTGAGTTTTACTGCAAAACATTAATATGATATTAGTGTCCTGCACAAGACATCTTATAAGAACTTTCAATACATGACGGATTTTTGAAATGCTTTACTACAGCGAAATCTTATAAAACAAACGTTAACAACACTGTTTGCAAGAAATTTGTTTGAGTATTGTAGGTATAAGAGTAAAGAAGAAAACACTTCGTGACGGAAGAATTTGTGATAATTGCTTCTTTCTACGCATGAGCGCGTGTACAAACGTCATGAATGTATGTGTGTATGATTTTTTATTTTTCTGCGCACATGCAAAGGCACACACATGCATTAACATTAGTTGTATGCGGTTAATCACATAATAGCTTACCATCTACATATTACACACACACTCAAACATAAAGTATGCAAAAAACAAGCATACACAAATCAACACTACTTCTTTTGAGTGTTTGTTACCCACAAGCAGTCTTGGCGACATCGCTTGTTAAAACTGATATACACGTACACCAATATATCCATCGTACTTCGCTTATAGTATGACAGCATTCATTATTGGTTTAGTATAATACATGCGACGTGAAAACATTTAAAAATCATGACGTATTTACATTTAAAGACTGTTTACGCAGGTAAATATATGATATACATCAAATTTTGATATGATGCTAATAACAATCTCTGTCCAAGTAGATATACATGGGTTCTGATGAAGTGCGTAGCTGCACAGAAAAGTGCTTATTTCCTCCAGCTAAAAAGTCTGTCCAAAGTCACAATGATCAATAAAAAATATATCCTTCTATAAAAACTTAAAAAAACTGAGCTTAAGCCCGATTAGCAAATTATTCCTGAATAAAACATTATTTCAAATGAAAATTATTTATTTTTCTTACCATATGTCTAGATCTTACAGTATATTTTTAAAAGCAGTCTGCCATAATTAAATGGAAACAGTAGCAACAAATCATAAAAATAACAAGTGTGTAAAAATAGGATAAAAAAACAAAATAATATTTCTCTGGAAACATGTTCTCTTTTCCTTCGGGATTCTATTGAAAGTTCAAACACCAATTTTTTGATGTTTTATATAATAAAACATTTAATGCAGGTGAACTAAGCTTGTTTAATTTTTTTTTTTATTATAAATATCTTTATGGTTTAACGAAATTGATGTGTTTAAGGCTTTGAAGTAAATAATTTAAAGCATTGTTACGTTTTACCTTTTAAAAATATCAGCTCTCTACCGTATAATATTATCTTAAATTGTTATGGGCGTGTCTCCACTTCCCTGGTTTAACAATCAGTGTTTTCGAATTTTTCCAGTTCGTGACACACCAAGGCCTAACTTGTGTACCCGATTTCAGCTTTCCAGCGCAAAATGCTGAAAGCTTTTTTGTAATGAAAGCTCAATTTTACCACCTCTAAATTTACAACAGTCCTGGCATTGTCATTTGTTCTTTACTAATTATGCACATGTGCATACAATGGTACAATGGCAGGACTGTTGTAAATATAGAGATGGTAAAATTGAGCTTACAATACAAAAAAGCTTTCAGCAAATTGAAATAAGATGAATCAAAACAACTCACATATTACATTTTCAATAATGGCTAAGTATATAAAGCAGAAATATTCATCAACCGACACCACACACAGTGGACCAAACACAAAAAAAATTCTAATGATGAATGTTTAATGGATTTCGAAAACGGCTAGTTGTTCGGTTCAACTATATGTTGTCAGAATATTTACAATAAACTTTGATGTTATTTGTTTATTAATAATTATCACATGTAATTTAGCTTACAACGCTATACAAACTTTAGGCTGTTCAAATCATAAAATATAGAAACAAATGAAGTTCGAGCAATATATATATATATGTAATTATTTCATAAAGTTTAATAATTTATGCCCTAAGATCGGCTGCAAATAAAGCAAGTGTTTTTAACGTTAATTTGGCAGCTCTGGCGCTAGCTACGTTACTATTGTGTTTTTATTTAAACTATTGATTCCCTAAGATATGCTTAAAAAATCTTTCATTCAATGAAAAATATTTTAACTTTTTTACTAATTTAGTACAGTGTTATAATTCATCAAAAAGTTATTGGTGGCGGCGGCTGAGGAAATACGAGTATATACTGGTGGCGGCAAAAAGCCTGCTGGAACCCTAACTTATGTACATACATCGCATATATTAGTTGAGCGCGGGAAACGTTTTCTTATGGCCCCAATTTAAATGCAAACACAAATATTCATTTGAGCCGGAATCAAATATAGGGTACTTTTTAGGGGGTAAACATTGGTACTTTTGCTACTATTTATTTTTTCTCTAATTTTGTTTGTACCTTAACGCTTAAAATAGTTTCCGGGGAATAAAATAAAGACAAGCTGAATGTATTTGGAGGAAATTTGGTATGTGCATATACTATGACCCAGATAAAAACAAACGGCCGTGTCACAGAGTTCAATTCCGTTCTGAAACGGAATTGAATCCAACTCAAAATCTCAAGCCCTAGCCGGAGCATACCCCAGAACACCAGCGCCCCTAACAGTCTGGACACACCTGACAAATTTCCGTATTTTAGTTTTCTTTTTTAGACACAATCTCTTCCAAAAATGGGGTGGGTTGAATTCCGTTTCCGAACGGAATTGAACTCTGTGACATGGCCGAAAGGGTACTTTTTGAGGAACGAACGCTTTACTGGTAGAAACTAGCAAAGAAAATTTTATTCATATCAGAACCATGGAAGGAAATCGTGTTATAATTGTAATTTTTCTCATGTATTTTGGATAATTTTATTTGATAATATTTTAAATTATAAAACTTTTAAGAACCGATATTAAGCATGAAAATCCTTGCACAATTTCATGTATTATTTACATGTTTTTTTTTTGCAATTTTCATTACTTTTTAATTCTATTCTATTAAAAACTACAAAAATGCCATACTATCCATCTCTGATCAGATATATGATAAGCAAACAAAATTCCTTGACAACAAAGTTATATTTATGTGGATTAATCAAAGAAAAATAATATATGTGAACTTCTCCGAGAAAGGGGACCTAGTGTGTCAAAAAACGGGTTTGGACTTAATAGTGGATTCTGGTACCTAAAAGGTTGTAGAATAAGATGTAATGAGTTTTTCTCAAAACTAGGTCTCTTTTCTAAGAGAAGGTCACATACATATTATGAAAATATGCTTTCTTTTTTACATATCGCTCATTTCCTCAAAGAACGCACAGTGGAGGATTTGAAAATAATTCTGCAGTTTCTAAACGAGCCGTCCGATTGTTATGAAACTTCATACAGCATTTAAAGAGGTATTACCGAGTTTAAGTTTAAAATTTTGATTATATTTCCTTGGGGTTAATGAACAGGGTAACAGGTTCACTCTAAATTATCAATTTTGAAAGCTAATGTCATTGACTATAATCGCTCCATGCATAATGTTTATATTTCCATTTTAAATACATTACCATTTTTTTTTTATTGGAACTAAGTTATTAAAAGTGATCGTATCTCAAAAACTTGCCATAGGATATTTAAATCCTTACCAGATTCGTGTTCAGCATGCCAAATGTAATCAGATATCAGAGTTAGATTTATAATAAATTACCAATTTTTTAAAAATATTGCAAATTTACATGGGAGTTAACATATATTTTCACCAAAAAAAATTATATTTTGAGATAGAAGAATAAGAAAAATTAATATAAAACGAGAAAAAATAATTTTTTTTTTGATTCGAAATTTGTACTACAGATGAATGTTGTAAAGGGGAGCTATTTGCCATCGGACACTCATTTTGCCTAAATTTGAGTTGACGTATTTTAAATATAGGCTCTCGATATATAGCAAATAACATATCATGTGATATAGAATTTAACTAAAAACAAGTAAGAGTGCTATATTCGCCTGTGCCGAATCTTATATACCCTTTACCAAAGTGCATTTATGTAGTATAGAGATACATACATAAGCACATAGTTACTTTTATGTACAAAGAAAAAAATAATAATTTTCAAACCCTAGAACCATAATTTTAGATTTTTCTGATTACTTACACCAATCTAGTAGTTCTTAAAAAATATATAGAAAGTGTGTTAAGTGAAAAAAAAGGGAATTAAAAAAAATGCTTTATTTACTTACTTTAATGTCCAGAAAAAAAATCATAGTTTCCAGCTCTGGAGCTGTGGTTTTTATTTTCATAATTTTCTATACCAAACTTTTCTTTCCAACATGTACAATATATATAATTTATAAAGGAAAAGATAAAAATTAATTAGACTGAGTTACTTTTATATATCAAAGAAGTGTAAGTGTCCCAACCGTGAACTCATCCTTTTTGATTTTCAGATTTCTTACACCAATCTCTTTCTTTTAAGAATTTAAGAAATGTTTAATTTATAAAAAAAGGAAAAATATGTTTTAGTAACTTACTTTTGTAGAAAATAAGTTAAAGTTTTCTAACCCTGGAATCGTCTTTTTAATTTTTTTAATTGTTTTTTATTTATTTTAAATACCAATTTTATTCGTTATCAAGCATAAAATAAGTTTATTTAATAAAAATAGATAAAAATTAGTTTTTTAGTAGTTAATTTTTTATATCACAAAGAGTGTAAGTTTCCCAACCCTGGAATCCTCCTTTTTGATTTTTTTGATTTCTTACACCATCTTTTTTTTAAGAATATAAGATATGTTTAATTTACAGTAAAAAAGAAAAAAATTGTTTTAGCAAGTTACTTTTGTATAAGAAATAAGGATTTCCAACCCTGGAAACGTCGTTTTAATTTTTTAAATTTTTTTTATTTTGAAATACCAAATTCATTCGTACTGAAGTATAAAATAAGTTTATTTGATAAAAAAAAAATAAAATTAGTTTTCGGTAGCTAATTTTTTATATCACAAAAAGTGTGAATTTTCCAACGCTGAAATCAAACTTTTTGATTTTTCTGATTTCTAATACTAATCTCTTTCTTTCAAGAATATAAGATATCTTTAATTTATAGAGAAAAAGGGAAAATTTGCTTTAGTAAGTTACTTTTCTATAAAAAAAGGTAAGGTTTTCCAACCCTGGAAACGTGTTTTAAACTTTTTTAAATTGAAATACCAATTTGATTCGTACTAAAGCATAAAATAAATTTATTAATTTAAAAAAAAAATATAATTAGTTTCCGTTAGTTAATTTTTTATATCACAAAAAGTGTAAGTTTCCCAACCCTGGAATCATCCTTTTTAATTTTTCTGATTTCTTACACCAATCCATTTCTTTTAAGAATATAAAAAAAGCTAAAGTTTCCAACCGTGGAAACATCTTAATAATTTTTTTAAGTTTAATTTTTTATTTGAAATACCAATTTTATTCGTGGTGAAGTATAAAATAAGTTTATTTAATAAAAATAATTAAAAAATTAGTTTACGGTAGTTAATTGTATATATCACAAGAATCGTAGGTTTTCCAACCCTGGAATCATCGTTTTTATTTTTTTAATTTCTTACATCAATCTCTTTCTTTTAAGACCGTAAGATATGTTTAGTTTATCGAAAAAAATGGAAAATTTTTTTTTGGTAAGTTACTTTTGTATAAGAAAAAAAGTTAAAGTTTTCCAACCCTGGAAACGTCTTTTTAATTTTTTAACTTTTTTTAGTTAGAAATATTAGTTTTATTCATACTGAAGTATAAAATAAGTTTATTTAATAAAAAAAAAAATAACTAGTTTTCGGTAGTTTTTTTGTATGACAAAATGAAGTTTAAGTCTCGCAGCTCTGAAACCGTCTGCTCGATTTTGCTGATTTTCAATACCAATCTTATTTCGAGCATTGGTGACCCACCAGTCCAAGAACGAAGTCTCTAGCTTTTCTGAGAGTTTCGGAAAACCGATTTCACGTACAGACAGACGGACAGACGGACAGGCGGACAGACGGACATCGCTTATTCGTCTTCTCTATGCATAAGGAGCTCGCTTATTAATATTCTGGAAATTACAAACGGATTGACAGACCTATATATGCCCTTTTACCATTTTTTGGTGAATTTTTAATCAGAAATAATTTTTAGTCAGGCTTAAGTTCAGTAAGCCTGACTAAAAATTATTTCTGAGTAAAGGGTGTAAATAAATATAAGTACCACACAGAATTAAGGATATAAGAAAATTTTTAAAAATTTACTAAATTTCAGATCATTTTTTGCAAAGTTCCAAATTTTATGGAAACACTTTACTTAATTTTAGAAAAATTTTAATTAAATATAAAAATATAATTACTGTAAACTAGTTCATTAATAAACTAGAAATTCAATAAATATTTTATTGATTTCAAGTAGAATAAAAAAGCTTTAGAGCCACACGACAACTTTTTTTACTCAAATTTAGAAAATTTTCCAAAGTTGTAGTTAATTATTTTTTTTTTTTTTGAGTGTACAAAAGCAGCGTTACCTATTTGACATATATTTTATGCCTGGTGATGTAGTATCTTAAAGTCTGTCACATTTCATGGTATTTTTATTTTTTTTATTAATCCGTAAAATTAGCGCCTTTCGCCCCTATGTGCGATGTCTGGATAAACGGCAAAAAAATCCTTGTTGAGATCGCTCTATTTGAGTGGAGAAACTGCTTTGAAAATTGTGACATTTAATTTTTCTTTTTGCTAAATAAAAGTTTGTTTTATTAATAGGTTTATTACATTTCTTCTTTATTATTATATTACATTAATATTATTATTTAATTATAAATATTAATATTTTTTATTACCGAAATAGTCATAAATAGAATATTAATGTTGGACTAATAATTCATACACTTGTGCCCGAAGCATTCGAAACCGGGGCAACATTGTTTCTCCGTATCGCCGCAAGATTGCCCTTTCGTTCCACAATCGTAAGGAGAATCATAAACCTAAATAAGACAATTTATTATTACTGGCAATTATAAGTATAAACAAAAAATTTTATACAGCTGTGGACTGTAGAACAAAAACTGTCATTATGACCACCATAACGAAAATAATGTTGAAAGATTTCATTTTGATGTTTTAGAAATTATTGTAGAATCGAGTGATAACACGTTGCTGTCATTAAACTAGGATTGTGCTTATCAGCTCTTTGAGTGACCGTTCTTTTCAGCTCAGCTCACTTTACTGAAGCATTTCATTCAGTTAGCTCAATAGCTCAGTTCATTTATAGTGTAAAATTTTTATCAAGGATAAAGAAAGAGCGAAAACAGAAGCATACAAAGTGACAGATTCATGCAGTGAGTGAATGCGTGTGGTCATGCATACATTACAAAACAAGGCAGATGAAGTATAAAAAATAAACAAAACTAAAGTAGGAGTAGTTTAATGAGTGGGATTTGTTAATAAATATATCTACATCAATGCTGCCCACAGAGAGAAAACCGAGAGAAATGTATAAGCGTATGTGCATTCATTTGTACAAAAAGCCGATTGATGTTCGGCACTCTAGCGCCTCTCTGGCCAGCAGTGATCTACATACATATACATATGTATGTATACATATACATATGTATTATAGCATTGCACAGATACATCTGTTTGCACTAGTTTTTGCGTGTTTTTGGTTCTGGTATGAACAAATATGTTATTTATCGTTTTTTGTTACTAGTTGTAAATGTTGATTTTTAAAGCAATTATTGTATGGTTGGGCAATGAGCAAATGAAAACAACACATTAATTTTTTTTTTGTTTTTTTTAAAACAAATAAGATACATAAAACTGCTTTTACCGTAAGTGCCTTATGTTGTGTTGAAAAAAAAATACAAGGCTGATGATGAATGAATAAAAGCAAAATTTCACATACATATGTAGGTAGATGATACATGTACATGAAACACATGAGCTGCAAATACAAAAAAATGACGCACGATATGCACAAGTAATTACTCTCAGAGCAAAATTGTCTCTCTCTCTCTCTCTCTATACATGGCTGCGCCACAGAATAACATAGCGAACGTCCACACATACATTTGTCCATCATGTACTTGTTTCAACAATGGTTTTTTTCATATAATTGTATTACAATATGTATTTTTAAGCAAAAACAGATCAAACAGTTGCTCAGCAGCAATACAATAAGCAATTGTTATTTGTTTTCAATTGTATTTTAATTTGGAAAAGCACGCACACACAATAACTCTTATACTAGTTCTGTCGCTCACACTACAATTATATGGTACATACAATGGTATATTTGTTTTGGCTATACAAACGAGTATACAAATGCAACCCTTTAATATGTATGTATACATATACATATGTATTTATACTATTCATATACAATAAAAATTTAAATTATTTAATGTTTCAAATATTTTAATATTATCACAATACATATATAAAACTTTTTTTATGTATTTGTGCGACACAAAAATTTGCTAAAGCCACAAGACTTGTATCGAACTCTTTCATTAGGTTGCTTTAGACACAAACCTATTATCAAACCCACTTAAAATACATAGGTTTGTGTCTAAAACGAGCTGCTGAAAGAGTTTGATGGAAGTGTGCATGTAATTGAAATGGGTTTGATTATAGGTTTGTGTCTAAGACCAGCTACTGAAAGAGTTGGATACAAACCACTCAGTACTGAGCTGAAAGCGCTCAGTGTATTGACCGGCTCACATCGCTCAGTGATGTGAATCGTTCAATTGAACTAGTTCATTCATGAGCTGCACAACTCTACATTAAGCCCTTCTCAGGCTGCCTATTTATACCAAAAAATGTAATAAGTTTTTCGTTAGAATATAGCATATATTACATACACACATATATTTATACAAGTACACATACTTTTGTTTAATTACCAAGTATGGAATAATTATTTAGAAATTTCTATTATATACATTTTAGTTTCTTATTTCATTGTTTATTAATGTACACACATACAAACATACATATGAACATACTTAAATTTGTATGTTGCTTTTCAGCTATAACAAGTAAGAAGACATGCTCTTCCGAACAGTACCATTTAAATATGTTTAAATATTTTTATTCCCTACACCAAAAATGGTAAAGGGTATATGTATATAGGTTTATCATTTCTTGTGTAATTTCTTAGTAGTTTTATATGACCTATAAAGTAAATACGTATGTATGTACATGTATCCTGGGTCCTTATGAAAAAGGAAAACTTATAAGCCATGTTCCTCTGTCCGTCTGTGTGTCCGTCTGGTGTACGTGAAATCGGTTTTCCGAAGCTTCCAGAAGTGCTAGAGATTGGTATTGAAAATCAGCAAAATCGAGCGGAAGGTTTCAGAGCTGGAAGACTTAAACTTTATTTTGCCACGTAAAAGTAACTAGCTAAATCTAGTTTTGTGTTTCTTTGTTCAATAAGCCTATTTTATATTCCAGTAAGAATAAAATAATTATTAAAAATAAAAATAAAAAAAAATCCCAAAAATTATTCCAGGGTTGGAAGTTTTGAAGTTTTTTTTTTTTTTGGTATATACAAGTGATCGACTAAAATTAATTTTCTATTTTTCCCTATAAATTAAAAATATTTTATGGTTTTCAAAGAAATAGAAATAGAAATCAGTAAAATTTAAAATAATGATTGCAGGATTGGAAAACTTTATTTTTTGTGATATATAAAAGTAACTAGGTCTAATTAATTTTTTTCTTTTTCTTTATAAATTAAATGTACTTTATGTTTTGGAAGGACAACTTTGGAAAAGAAAATTTGAAAATAAAACCACTGCTCCAGAGCTGGATAATTAAAATTTTTTTTTTTTGGAATACTAAAGTAACTAAATAAAATTATTTTGTTCAGTATTAACTTCTTTTTTTTTTTTTTGTTCACTTGACCTATTTTATATAATTTTTTAAGAACTAGATTGGTATAATGAAACTAAAAGTATGATTCCAGTTTTGAGAAGTTTAATTTTTTTTTTTATGTTGCAGTAACCAGATTTAATTATTTTTTTATTTTTGTTTACAAATTAAAAATACTTTATGTTTTAGCAAGAAATGTTTTTTTTTATAAAAACTTAGAAAAATTAAAAACACAGCTCCAGAGCTGGAAAACTTAAATTTTTTCTGGTACATATATGAAATTAATTAAATAAAAAAAAAACAATTATTTCTTTGGTAATTAAATAAAATTAATTAAATTGTTCACAAAACAAATGTGTATGTATCTGTATACTACATATGACGGTGAAGGGTATATAAGATTCGACACAGCCAAATTTAGCATTCTTACTTGTTTAATTTGAAACTATTTCACTAAACAATAAATAATAAAACCAAATTGTTTAGTGATTTCTGATATTAACTTTAAAGCATATATGTATATGGACGATTATAACGATCACATCAGTTGTTCAAATAAAAAATTATGGTTCATTGTGGATGGTAATCTAAGTTGAGTTTAGTTAAAAGAAGAAAGACAATTATTACTAGTTAATTTGTTTGAATCGAGCGTGAGTAACTCCTGACTCACTTGTGATCATGACGATATGCAAAATTTATAACGAGTGAGCGCACGAGTGTGTGAGAAACTCATGACATTTCTAAGTGTATTGACTTTTTTATAACTAAAATTTAATCAACTTAAAAAAAATTTTAAATATTCTGGCTTGTTTAATATCACATCTGCACTTGTATTCGCGGAAAGATACACTGATTTTATAACAAAAAACCTGTATACAATTTAATTTTCGTTTAAAAAGAAGTTAATTTTTTTTTTGCTTAATACTAGGTATCTAAGCTTTCTTTATAATTCTTGTCATAAGTGCATACTGACGCGCACATATCTAGTTTCATGTGACAGAAGTAAAAAGTAGTTTAGCTATTCAAACATGACAAATTGTTTTGTCATTTTAAACATTGTCTTAAAGCTATGAACTCATTTAGAGGCCATTATTATTATTTGATATTGCATTTATTGATAATAACATACAATACAAAGTTATTTAGATTTTCGTAGAAACATGTTTTTTTCGTTATTAATTCTAGTGAATATAGTTATAAAAAAAGTTATAAAGTGCTTAAGCTGCTGAGGAAAATAGGAATTTTAAATTTTCCCCAGACATTTGTGTTGTACATATTTATAATAATATATAAATTCTTTATTTTTATGAGACTTTTTAATATTTTCGATTAAATAAAACGGCCACCGGTATACATTAGACCCCTGCAATACACTACTTATAAAATTTTTTAGGACATGAGGGATTTTTCAAATGCCTTACTGCAGGCAAATCTTCTAAGACAAACGATAAACAATACTGTTTTCAAAACATTTGTTTCAGTTATTGTCTGTGTAGTAGTAAAAAAGAAAATACTTCGTGACGGAGGAATTTGTGATGCTTGCTTCTTCATATGCACGCACGGGCGCGTATACAAGCGTCATGTATGTACATACACACATATGTTGTGTGTATGATGCACATGCAAACGTGCACATGCATTGACATTAGTTGTGTGCGCTTGCCTTAAAAAACCACTCTTAAACGTATAAAAGCTTGATATCTACATCTTACACACA
Organism: Tachina grossa; assembly: GCA_949987645.1. Lineage (NCBI taxonomy): Eukaryota > Metazoa > Arthropoda > Insecta > Diptera > Tachinidae > Tachina > Tachina grossa. The sequence goes on along the minus strand of OX465274.1, from coordinate 168,645,505 downwards.
CACATTCAAATATAAAATGTGCAAAATAATAAGTATACACGCATCTAGGTGCACGGCAGTGCGCCAGGCCAAGTACTGGCCAATGCACGTAGTGTGTATATTTACAAGAAGCCATTCGAGCTGTTTTTACCCCCCCTCATAACCTTGTTCCCCGCGACCGTAAAATTATGAAATTTAAGTCATAATTAGAATAAATTCATGTTACCTCATATAAAAAGTTTTACAATGAAAGGTTCCGCAGATATTGAGGTGCAAAAAGTGCATATTTTAAGACATACTCACTGACTCACTGACCTACTGACTCACTCATCAATATTATGAAGCACTTCCGCTATAGCTAGAGATCTGAAACTTGGTACACATTGGCGAGCAATGAACTAGAAAAATCTGAAAACCCTAAAAATTTTAACCATGTGGGCGGGGCTACACCCATAAAAATTAAAATGTGTACTAGTGAGCTTAAATTTGCTACAGAACTAGGTCTAGGTGAGCAATAAACAAAAAAAAAATTAAAATCCAAAAATTTTGGCCAGGAGGGCGTGGCTACGCCCATAAAGGCTAGAATTAAAAAAGCAAATCTAAGGCGCTTAATGGAAGCTATTTTATTGAAATTCGGCATATATACTGCGATAGGGTAAGCCTAAAAATGTTTCATTAAAAAAGTGGGCGTTGACACGCCCATACCATTTCAACATCATTTTCGTGTACTACGCCTCAGCATATTTAGATATACTACTTCGGTATGTTTTATTATCCGTTTGCAACGAAACTTGGAACAAATAATAAACACTGGCCGAAAAATTTCTTACGAAAATTTGTCTAAAAATCCCTTTATAAAGCCTTAAAAAGTTTTATAAATAAGGCTGTTAATATACAGCTTTTAACTTAAGGCATTTTAGTGGAACCTTGCACATACGTTACACGTATACAATACTTTAAACTACCACATAAAAAAGTGGGCGTAATTACTCCCATAAAATTTTGGCCTTGAGTTTAATTTACTTCGGTCTAGCATATTTTAGAAGAAAATTAGCATGAATTATGAGCACAGAAATATTGTGAGTTTAAAATAGTTGGAGGGGTGATGCTCATAAAATTATAAGATATAGTTCACGTTAGAGAGCTCAAATTTTATACACAAGCAAGTGTAGATGAGTAAGCCAATGGGAAAATCTTAAAACCAAGAAGTTTTATCCGCTAAAATTCTAATTCGCACTAGAGAGCTGAAATTTGGTACACAAATTAATCTAGATCAGAGATCACTTAGAAAAATCTAAGAAACCAGAAGTTTCAATCAGGGATTGGGAAAAAGCACTGTAAACTCAAAATTTAGTTTTTATTATTTTATTGAAACTTTTCATACACATTGAACTTATCCAAAGTAAAAATTTCCTGTTTTGAAAAGTGTCCGTGACTACACCCATAAATCTTAGCTTTTTCTTTCATGTACTTCGTCTTAGCAGTTTTTAGTCTATTACTCATGTATTTCTCAATAGCTTTTTCCTACAAAACTTTACATGAACCATAACCACTAACAGATATAAAAGTCGGCGAGGGCAGGCCCATAAAAATTTTACGTAGAGAGCTGACGTTTTGTAAACAAATAATCCTAATTGATTTATTCAATCGTGATTCAATTCTTTAATGATTGGCGTCACCTTTGCGGGAAAAATATTATACTCGTACAATGTTGCAGAAACACTGCGCAGTGTATTGAACTTCTTATCGTTGCACATATTACTAATTTCATCAGTCATATTTAAACATATTTAAGTTGGCCCAAACACTATGCTTTATGTGACAGGAAACCCTCAAAAAAAATAATAAACTTAAAAAAACTGTAAACACACTAACCAAAGCTTTTTAAACTCTACAACAATTTCTGGCCAAAGATTTATGAGATTTTACCAACAGGAATAAAACAACACGTACATCCACATGTTAGTGCAACAATGTAAAATACCAAATAGAAATTGTGACACACAATGTATAGATTTAGAGTTTTTAGTTTTGTGCTGAAGTGACTAAAATACAGGAATACAAAAATCTGTGTTCACGATAACTACACATGTGTACTTAAAACGGATATATTTGATTGAAAATATGTATTGTTGCCGCAACAAATGCAACTTCTATGAAAAGGTGAAAATGACACAACATCGAAAATGGTTTACTTAAATATTGTTAAGTCTAACAAAACAATAACGACAGCAGTTGCACATTGTTTAAGACTTAGAAATAAACATGGAAAAAAGAAGGATATATATGCAAAATATTGGTGGTAATATTCGCAACAGCAAAACGTAGTTAGTTTTTGTCTAGAACTTACAAATGTATGTGATAAAATATGATATATTTAATAAAAACTTTTGAAATTTAAAATAAAAATGAACATCTTTTTACACAAAAAAAGAACATGAAAAATTCTCAAGTTTTAGCTTAATATATAAATTAGGTTATAATATAAATTTTATGAAAAGAAAACAAATAGTTCGTCATAGGAAAATTATTGAGCATAACAAAAACAAGTTGTGTTTTAATAATAATTGATTTACAGAAAAGTGCAAGTTGTAGGAAAATTCCTTACGGGGAGATAAACATGTGAGTTAAACTTTAACAAAATACAGTGTTCTCAAAAATGATTTTTTATGGAGAAACATTTTTTATTTTCACCAGATTCGTATGCTAAACACGAATCTAAATGTTGATGTGACATAGATTTATGTATAATAAATACTATTCGCTTTAATTTTGGAATTTTCCTATGGGAGTCGTTAGCATTTGTTTTCACAAAAAAAAATTTTTTAAGATAGCACAATACCAAAAATTATATGAAATGAAAAAAATTTAGTTTTGTTTTTGATTTGATCTCTATAACACAAATGGGTGTTGGTCATTGCAAACTCTATAACACATAAGAAAACTATAAGCCATCGTAAGCTCAATTTGACCAAATTATAGTTGGCAGTTCCAAAACAGACCTCGAACACCCACTTGGATACTACTTGTAAAAGTTGATTAATGTGATCAGTCCACCGAACATCATACTAAATAATCATGCTAAGTGCATCAATAGCTTTTGATTCATTAATAGTTATGCCAGCCATACTTGTAAATAAATGCTGCATTATTGGGTCTGTATTTGCGAGTTACCATTAAACATTGGGTTTTATGAGCGTTAGAAACGATCATATGCGCTTTACTTCATTCAAAGATTTTTGTCAAATCACCATTGAAAGTATCAGTGATTTTTTCCCTCACAGCTTTAATCTCCGGCAGGCTAGATGTATTGTAGAAGAAAAACAAATGTCAAATGCTGTTGTCATACGCGAAGTACTAGATAGGATTAGTAGTTTGACATATAAGGTAATTTACAAAAACAAGGAAAAGAGTAGGAGAAAGAACGGAGCATTGCGATACCAATGAACTTACCTTCAACTTGCTTGATGAGATCCCATCTTATAGTGCAATAACTGAGAAAGTTCTATAAGAATCAAGAGCACTTATCATCGCTACCAAATACATCATGCCATGCTCTATTTATTAAAAGCCTTGGAGGCATCTAGAGCCAACACCTTTGCTAGACGCCTGATTTTTTTGTTATCTAATTTGTTAAATAAATTTTAATTTTTCGGTTTGTAAATTTGTAGTGCTCTTAAATTAAATTGGTTACATTTCCAATTTAATTTAAAGATTAAAAAATGTTTCCAAGCAAACAGTATAATTTTGTTGTTTAAATCAATTGCATTAACAAGGCGTATGTACATATGTTGGTATGTACATATGTTGGTATGTATGTATATGTCAACTGTGTCATTTACACGTATGTTTTTGACCCGCTTCTGTTTCCGTTCATTTTACTTTTTTTATTGTTTTTCTTGCTCAGCACAAAGGGGTCCCCAAAATGCATGCAAAACTAAAATCTTTATTTATTTTTTATAAACAGAAGCATCACTTGCGCTACTAATAAGCCTACCAACATACATACATTATGTATGTTTAATAGCTTCTTTGGGGGAAAGGTATACTTATGAGAGGAAAGATGGTTTACTATTAAATAAATTAAGCTTAACTAGTTTCCCATGATTCCCTATCACTGGCGTAGCTAAGTAAATAATCATGGCGATAGGGAGGCATTACTACTAAAGGCTTTCATGAGTAATATTAAAATAGATAATAACAGTTAAATTTTAATAATTCTAAGGGCAGGGCAGAAGCAATTTTTTTTTCCAAATTGATCTTTCTTTGCCTTTGTCCTCTACTAATTTAAAATGATTTCCTTATAAGGTGTTATTTAAAATATGCCCAAAGTTTTGTTTTACAATTTTTTCTTTATTTGCTGTTGTTTGCTTTGCTTTTTTTAAAATTAAATTTCTACTTTTTCCTGGCGAGTCTGTAACTGATGACGGCACCCCGTGTGACCATGGCAACATTTTGCATTCTTAAACAGTAAATTCTACAATATCTGCTCACATTGGCATCATTCTTTTTTTTCTGTCGCTTTAGTAGTTGTATGGTCAAATTAGTGATTGTTGTGGACGAAGCGCTTGTGGGGCTCAAGGGCGAGCATGTGGGTGGAGAAGTCGTGGTTGCTGCGGCTGCAGTGTCTGTTTTGTCGGTCATGAGACTATTTTTTTTTGCAATTTAATATGTTTTACATTTACTGCTTTATTTTTAATTTATCATTAATATGACTTAACTTAAGTAGACTTTGGGATATTTTTCTTAATCTTAAAACTTTTTATTTAAATGGTCGGTGTTTAAAAAAAAAAAAAACTTTGAAGGGTTTTAAGTCAACATTTTATCTACGATTATTGCCAGTTATTTATTTTCTTAAGGCTAAAATAATATCAAAATTGTATAAATTGTTTAGTGTAAATAAATAATTAATAGTGAACGCAATATTTGGAGAGTTCATATGGAAAATTCTGATAGTTTTAGCTTATATGTATGTCACATAAAGACTAACTTTTGTGTGAGTTTAAATTTGAAATATTGGAGAATTTTTACTGTTTTAATCATACATCCTTACCAAGTTGTATAAAATCTTTTATTCTCATTTCACTGAATGAGTTAGTACGTTGACTACAAAACCGAAGGTCCTGGACTCGAGCCCGGCCCTTGACAGTTATTAAATAACAAAATCTCTAATTTTTCTGATGTACCTTAGTTTCCCTTTACAGTAGTTATTGTTAGAAAGTTCAAGTGATATAAGCATAGACACTGGTCACTGAACTACTTCTGCTTTAGCGGATATTAATCCTAATGTAACACCAGAGCGCCCTCCTTCGTCGGTAATGTGTAGCAGAAACATCGGCGAAGAACAATAGTCAATAGAATGGCTACTAAAAACAACTTTGAGAAATTGGCACCAGAGGTGCTGCAACACGGCATTTTTAAAAAGTTGCAAAAGAGTTGTAAGAAACTGAAGCTTTCCTTCATCTCTTTCTTCACCACTTCTTTATCACTGTCCCTTTCCTAAAGAAGGTAACATCTAGTAATAGTAGTAGACATTTATTGCCTGGGTGTTATCTACTTCTCTTAAAAAAATATATATATATAATTTCAAGTTAATTGAATTTTATATAAATATCTAAACTCAATTCAAATTATTATAAAAACAAAAATATTTTCCCATAGAACTCACACCCAAGAGTGGCCAAATGTTGAAATATATATTGGAATTTCCTGTCAAAACACGAAACTTTAAGTTCAACAAATATAATATATTATTTTAGCTTGAAAAAGAATTCAGAGTTTTGCCAATGTAAAAGCAAAAGCTATTAAAATGGAAGCGCTTGTAGAAACTCTGAAGAGAGGACCCAGAGCAGGAAGTTTACCCTGCAATGACAATGTGGGTGAAAAACAAATGAGTATGGAATGGAGCAAGCAGAAGCATTACAGAGTCCTTATTTTTCCCGCTGGGTATATTACTTAAGTATCTTATAGAGAGAGAAATTTCAATAAAACTTTACAATGATAACATCACCATGACCTTTAGAAATCTAGATAATCGCAATATAATTAAATTCATTTAAAAATTCCAGAAAATCATAATAACTTCTGCGAATTATTGAAAATAAAATTTAACTGGAATTAATTTCTGTGATTCTTGGCATAAATAAGTTAAATGCAACAAGCAAACTTGTGCTAACATCATCATTAAAAAATCTCCCACAAACTTAAATACACTTAAATGTATATACATATTTAATCTACTTTAATGAGATGAAGAGTTTAAATGAAATTTTTTACAACATTTTGAAAAAGAATTTACTTATGCCAGCGTAAAACACTTTTAAAGTTTTCTATTTATTTTGTGTTGGTGAAGCGATATGGTTGGGGGAAAGTGTGGCTATATTTTAACTTTTTTTTCCTGCTCTTGTGTTAACTTTTAATTGATCCATAGAAAATTGTGTTGAGCTCTCTTTTGCATTTTGTTTTATAGTTTTTATATAGAATGAAAAAAAAATTATAAACATTTTTACAACTTTTAGCTCACAGCCACACAGAATCGTACTAAAAATTTTTAACTTAAATTTCGTATTGCACATGCAACACAAAAGCCACAAGCTCACAAAAGTATTGGTGTAATAAAATTATATAATCTTAACAATTTTCAAAGATATAATCTTTACAATTTGGCTCGTAAAGCAAAGTAAGGAATGCATGAAGAAGACCAAAAAATTAAAGTAAGACAAAAACTAGATTTATTCAAAAGGGTAAAGGATGATAACGGGTGTTTTTTTAGAGGTATAGAACTTTGAACTGAAATAAAACACAAGAAAATCGTTTTAATGTCCATCAATTTGGCTTTATTGGAAGGATAATTTTATGCCATTAATGTTTAAATATGATTTCGGGCATGTGGCCGCCGCGGCTGGCTCGAATAAAGCCAATTCTACAGGTCCAATTTTCAACCACTTTTCGAGCATATGGGGCCGTATGTTGGCAATAGCGCCACGAATGTTGGCTTCCAAGTCCCCTAACGTTTCTGGTTTGTTGGCGTAGACGAGCGACTTCACATATCCCCAAAGAAAATAATCCAATGGTGTCAAATCACACGATCTTGGTGGCCAATTGACAGGTCCATTCCGCGAAATTATGCGCTCATCGAATGTTTCCTTCAATAAATCGATTGTGACGTGCGCTGTGTGGCATGTAGCGCCGTCTTGTTGGAACCACAACTCATCCACATTCATGCCATCCAATTCGGGAACAAAATAGTCGGTTATCATGGCTCTATACCGGTCTCCATTAACGGTAACTGACTCTCCAGAATTATTTCGGAAGAAGTATGGCCCAATGACTCCACCAGCCCATAGAGCACACCAAACAGTCAGTTTTTGTGGATGTAATGGCGTCTCAAGGGTCTCATGTGGATTCTCTTCACTCCAAATGCGGCAATTTTGCTTGCTGACGTAGCCATTCAACCAAAAATGAGCCTCATCACTGAACAAAATTTTGCGATGAAAATCAGCATCGAGATCAATCACATTTTCGGCCCATACACCAAAATCACGACGCATTGCATGTTCTCGCGGCTTTAATTCTTGCACAAGCTGGATCTTGTAAGGTCGCAAGCCAAGATCTTTGCGCAAAATCTTCCATAAAGTTGGTGGACAAAGCTCCAATTGCTGTGCACTGTGGCGAATCGATTCATTCGGGTCCTCTTCAACACTTTGCTCTACAGCGGCAATTGTTTCTTCAGTGCGCACTGTTCGACGTCTCTGCGGATGCGTATTATCACATAGAGTAAACGTAGTGTGAAAACGATCCATGGTTAACCGAATTAATTGCTCTGATGGACGATTATGTCGACCATAAAATGGACGGAGCTTGCGGTAAACTTCGCGAACTGAACCATTATTTTAGAAATAAATTTGCACGATTTGCAAGCGTTGTTCTTTTGTCAACCTGTTTATGATAAAATGGCAAACCAAACTAAATATTAATCACTTGACAGCTGACAAAATGGCCGCCAGTTAAAAAAGTGATACCAACTTAAAGTTCTATACCTCAATAAAAAACACCCATTATGAATATTTTTTTTTCTTAGCGATTGTGTGGTTTATTTAAGCCGACCTTGAAAAAATAAACTATTACTATAATAAATATCCTTATGTTAATATAGAACTCGTAACTTTTTTGAAATCAAGCTTTATTGTATATTTCGATAGAAGGATTTCTAAAAAATAATTAATTAGGACCTTTTTATATTAAGGCATAAACATACATTATATTATGTTACTCTGCTCGTCAAAACAAGTTACTATATAATTTGTAATTGGATTTGTAACATTTAATAAGTAAATAAATAAAATAACACATATTGTTGCATTTAACCTTTTTTTAAACGTTTAAGTTCTTTTAATTGCTAAAAAGTAAAAATAAACAGCACAAATATATTTTTTTTATTTATGTAGTTCCGTTTATTTTTAAATAACGATTAAAATCCAAATTATCTTTACTTAATTACTTATTAATGCACTTTCTCTTTACCTTCAACGATTTTTCTAGACCCCTGCAAAAGACCATTTAAAAGAACTTTCAAGACATGAGGGATTTTTCAAAAGCTTTACTATAGCGAAGTTTTCTTAAACAAACGCTAAACAACACTGCGTGCAAGGCATTTCTTTAATTTTTTGCAGGTATGGAAGTAAAGAAGAAAATACTTCATGGCGAAAAAATTTGTGATACTTGCTTCTTCATACGCAGGGTAGCGTATACAAAAGTCATGCATATACATACACACACACGTTGTTTGTATGTTTTTTTATTTTTCTGCACTTGCTTTAAAGAAAACTTTACTTAAAGCCACTACTTCTTTACATTACTTGCAAACACTCAAATATATGAACATCAATGCATCCATCGTGCTTCGTTTATTAGACTATAGCATTTATTATTGGTTTAGTATAATACATGCCACGATAATATATTAAAAAAAAACAGCAAGTATTTACTTTTCAATACTGCCTATGCAGCCCTCTAATATGTACTTCAAGCTTAGCTGATTCACACTGACTAACTCTCATGCACAACACCGTTTTTATACCAATAAGAATTCTTCTAGAATGTTCGTAACTGCCTCATAGATGGCGCAATGAAATAAGCAACAGTCTTAGCAACGCCAAATAAAAAAACAACAACTGCATTTTTTCATCCCGTTGGTGCTCCTGCATTTCCATATTTCAATATATCACACGCCTATGGTTTTCTATTGGTAACCAAGTGACTGTTTCTAGAAGTTTGTGGATAATTTTATTGTTCAAAAGCTTCTATGTAACGATTAGGGACAGTACTGTTGAATGGATGCAATATTACTTATTTGAGTGATGTCAAATACTTGGGAATTACCCTTGATAGAAAGCTAACTTGGAACCGGCATGTTTAATGCATAACACAGAAAGTAATAAGGGTAATCAGGGCGCTGAAGAGTTGTGCTGGGTGCACCTGGGGCATGAGCCCAAAAATGTTATTGAGGATCTACACAATGTTTGTTAGGCACGATTGTTTGGTGGCAAAAAGACTTGGCAGGTTGCGGCGACAACTAGGATGGATGGGTGCCGGGAGATGTGCTCGTTGTGTTGGCAATAGATACCCGTCGAAATTGAGTACAATACCCAGTTGAGGCCTTCTAGGAATGCTTGCTGACAAGATAAACTGTGAACTTTATATTCAATGTAACAATTCTACCTAGCAGAGTAAGGGACGAAAACGATCCCGTTGAAGATTCCAGAAGTTTATGTTGGTATATAGATGAATCCAAAGAGGAAAATGGTGTTGGTGCTGGATTTGTTGGAACCAACGTAAATATTTCTTTGCTAATGGGCAAATGACCTTTAGTATTTCAGATAGAAATGCAGGCACTCACCAAATATTTTGATATAAATTCAAATGGAGGCATTAGAAGCCATAGTCAGGTAGCTCTTAAGTCACTCCTTTCATGGGAACATATTTGCGGTTTCCATCTTAATGATATTTATATTTAAGATATGAATACTTATTGTGTGTTCATTTTTTTAAGATACAATAAATAAATATATGCGTAAAAAATATTTAGGAGTTGTGCGAAAGTGAGTAAAATTTTTTGGTTCCCTTATCAGAAAAAATATTTGGTCTTAATAGACAATTTACAAATTATGTAACAATTCTTCTTCCATTGTTGCCCATAACTAATAAATTATACGAAAACAAAAAAAGTTGCAGTAACTTTTTAGGTGTGTATTGAAAAATTTGCATTTTTGGAGCAGAAATCGCCATTGATCATTTTGAAGCAAAAACTCGACGAACTGCAAATATGGCAAGCCCGCCTGGCAGTAGTCTATGCTCTGCGGGGTTATTACAGTAGTTTTGATTTAGCTGTCTTTTGTTTAAGTGCACTTTGGACTTAACTGCCTAAACTGATAAGTTTCTGTCACTATTCCTTAAAATCCCATACGAATTGGTTTTTTAAGTGCACTTTCTATACCTGCACATTTAAGATAAGTGCCCTAAAATTTTGGTAATTTTAAAATATTTTCATACAAACAATCAACGTTAGCTGCACATTGACTTAACTGCACAAAATATATTTTTTCTGTAATTATTTTTCAAAGTCCTTTTTTAAGTGCACTTTGTATACCTGCGCACTTAACATATTTTTTTTTTGGCAGTTTTAAATTATTCTCATATAAAAAATTTAAGTTAGCTGCACACATAAAAAAATGTTGCTACATAAGTATGCATCCATGTATGTGTATAAAACTGAAGTCAATAATTGTATACCTGCACATTTAGGCAGCATTTTTGATTTATCTGCACAAAAAGTCGTGCAAAGTTGATTGTGCAGCTAAGTCAAATTTACTGTATTAGTGTTTATTTATCACAAACACCCAAAAAGAGGTTGGAGAATGTAATATATGCAAACACTATCAACAGTATCATTGACTACCAGCGCCATCTATGTTTCAGATAACTGGTAATGTCTCTAAAAATCATGTAGACAGTTTTTGAACGTTTTATTTTTGTTATTTTGAATTTAACAGCTATTGTTATAATGTAACAATAAAATAATAGCATATTTAGGCATTGAGAATTTTAAAATTGTACCAACAACTTTCAAAAATTTTATTTTTTTTTTTTACCTTAATTGTACCAAAAAATTTTTTTTAGTTCAAATTTCAACTTTGTTCTGACTACCGAATCGATTGCTTGTAAGTTGGGATGTTAAACCATATGGTTACATCTGTTTAAGTTCAAATTGAAAAAATGCAAGTTAATAGCATTTGCTCTAGCATCCGAATTTAGAAAAAAAAATGATTTGGAAAAACACAAGTTAAAATTTTTTGATGTTTTCGCTGCGTTTTGCTTTCACAGGACTGTTTTCAAGTGAGAATAATATGAGTTGCATTGTTCAAAAGTGAAACTGGGGAGATTCCATAAATGTACTTAATTAGATCTTGTTGTACTATTGTACTTTCCGAGTTTGAATAGTACCAAAAAAGGTACAATTGTACCAACTTTGCCATCCCTGTATTAAGCTGGCAACTGCACACCAAGAAGAGAAAACGCTTAAAATAGAAAATGTATTAATGCTGCTCCACTGAAAAAAAATTGCTCTTGTAAATGTTTAATTGGGTATATCTTTAATATGGGCATTTCCACGAGAAATTCCACTTTATTGTCGCTTGCGACAGCAAGCAATTAAGCTTGTATTTCAGAACAATGTGACCCGATTTTTCTTAAAAATTTACCCAATGTAGATCTGCTGACAACCTATACAAATATATAAAGAAGTAAAAAGGTTCCGTTTTCTGGAAAAATAAGAAACATATGCGTTTGGTGTCGCACGCTAAAAAAATTTGATATTCCTGTGGAAATGCTTGTATTTTTATGTGTTAATTTTATATGAATGCGTGTCTTAAGCTACGGTCATACTTGTCCAATATTTGCCCAAAAAAGCGTAACCAACAAACACCAATGAAAAAAGTTTTGATCCAGACATTTGTTTATCATATTAAACAGTTTCGAACCCAACTAATACACAATGTCATAAAATCCAACAATATTGGGTATTCTTTAACTTGAAAAACTTTTGTCTGAATTAAAAGATTTTTCATTAGCATTTAGTGGTTACGTTTTTTTTTTTGGCAAATGTTTGACAAGTGGTCGGTTGGTTTCTGGTTTGCTGCATATATAATGTATTTGGAATATACTGTGCCGCAAACCAGAAACCAACCGACGAAGTGTGACCGTAGCTTTACACTCAGGGGTTTTGAAAATATTTAAGACAAATAAAATATTATTATCGCACTATTCCACGTAATTTCTTTTTTCAAATGCAATAAAAAAAATTTTTATAAATATATTAAAATGAAATAATTTATTTTTTTTATATATAGAGAACAAAAAATTTAATTATTGTGTTTGCTGCTGAATAATATGGGTGTATTTATTTCATAAAAAAAAACGAGTAACGAAACTGCTTGTTTGTCTGTTTAGTTGTTATCTTCTTTTAGAGTTTTGTTAGTAGTTATGTTGTGTACGTATTAGTGTCGCCCGCAAGACTATTTATAAGTCCTTTCAAGGCATGAGAGATTTTTCAAATGCTTTACTACAGCGAAATATTCTAAAAGAATCGCTAAACAACACTATTGGCAAGACAAACAACCGAAAAAAATGTCTTGCCAAGAGTGTTGCTTAGCGATTCTTTTGCAGGACACACTCAAAAAAAAACTAACTAAAACTTTGGAAAATTTGCTAAATTTTAATAAAAAAAAGTTGTCGTATGGAGCCAAAGCTGTTTTTTACTTGAAACCAGTAAAATATTTACTAAATTTCTACTTCATGAATGAACTAGTTAATAGTAATTATATTTTTATATTTGAGTAAAATTTTTCTAAAATTAAGTAAAATTTTCCCATAAAATTCGGAGCTTTGCAAAAAATTTTTTTCATATTTGATCTCAAATTTAGTAAATTTTTCAAAGTTTTTTTATGTCTTTAATTCTGGTACTTTTTTATTTTTTATTAAATTCTATACCACATGGTATGTTTTTTTATTATACCTTGATATTCATATTATATTCTTAATTAATTCACCATACATACATATTAATTCCTTGAGAAGAGACAAGTATTGAACCAACAACCTTCTGAATGATAGGCAAGCACTCTATAGGCAGCCTGAATAAGCATTGAACTTTTTGAGTTTTAAAATTTTATTTTATTTTCAAAAAAATATATTTCAAGTTCAAATATTCCTCGGAAGAATGAAAAATTTACTTAAATTTTTTGCTTAATGCAAATAAAAAATATATTCTATAATTTAAAGAAAAAATACTTAAAACTGGTAAATATTTTTCTAAAATTTAGAATACCTTTTTATATCTTTCGAGTAAGTCAAATTTGATGAACTACTCAGGAGTAAGTCATTTCCTGAAATTTATTTTTTAATTTAAGACGAGATATACTAGTTCTTAGGATACATTTTCCCAAAACTTTTAAACCATTTTCTAATTTTTGGTACATATTTCCTTTAAGCAAGTAAACTTGTCCTTGAATGTGAGATTTTTTGTGTGTATTTTTGTGAACTATTTTTAAGGATATGAACTTTTAATTTTTTACTCATATTAAGTATTTTTACTAGATTTTTGTAAAAATTAATTTAAACTTAGAAAAAATTACTTAAATTTGGAATTTTTTTTTTCTTAAATTTGGAAACTTTTTTTCCTTAATAATAGTATATGTCTTTTTTTTTTGAGTGCACTAGTATGTATATGAAGCAGGATGCTGACAGAGCGTTCAGGGATATGAGATAATGGTCTCTGGACTAGAGCCAGCCTTATATTTCGTAGTGTTATATTTCACTTTCTTCGATATACATATATATTTAAATCTATATTTAAATTCCATAAAAATATATCTCTATATATATTTAGTTTTGTTTTGCTAAATTATAGCTAATATTTTCCTGTATATGTAAGATTTTTCAACCTCAAATTAAATATTTTGTATTTCTTTCTTTCTCTCTTTGCAGGTACGTGTAAGAAAATTAGAGTGTCATTAGTAAGTATTAAGCTTAAAAAATATACATCTATGTAATTTCAGTCAGAAAACTGAAAATACTTAAACATTACTTAAATATTTAAAGCATATCATGTTTTGTTTTCAACATAAATTATTTATTTATTTTTTTTTTTGGCATTTCATTTAAGTATTTGCAAAAGAAACGCCTCCAGTTACTATTCCATTTTGCCAAATTTTTCAACATTTAAACTACTTCTAAGCATGAAATGCAGAGTGCCAGCAGTAAAAACAAAAAGCTAGGTAAAACAAACATTAAGATATCAGTAAAAGACTTGTACAAGATTACAACAGTGGAAAAAGGGTTTAATAATAATACTAAAATGAAATTAAGAATACCAACTAGATGAAGATATAAAATGGAAAGTAACATAACTTTGCTGCACAAAAATCCACAAGTCACACTTGCAATGCAAAATTATTAGTAATATTTCGAGGAAGTGTGCGGAGGAGCTAATTTTTTACAAGTGTGCTTTGTAATATCTAAGAAAACGGATGTAAAATTTATTTTTATTTCTTTCAATTTTTAAATTTAACTTTTTGTCTTTTTTAAATTTATTCCATAACATTGTAAAAATTGGCCCTAATAAGGCATTCAAATTGTCTCGAAATCTAGTACTTACGAGATTTTGAGCTTAGTCTAGCTGCTTTTTACTAGATTTCCCAGGCAAAAGGAAATCAATTTTGTAAGTAGATTTGTAGGAAATCTCCTCAAAATTTAATATTTTTTATTTTATTTTTACTACCCTGTGCAACATATTTATACAAAACATGAGTGAATTACACGTAATTCACACGTTGATTTTTTAAAGATTTTTTGAAACACGATTTTGGAGTTTGTAGGCGAACGGTATAGTAAAGCAAAAGGGGAAGAAAATAAATCACATTTTCCGTTCTACGAGTTTTTTTTCAAATTTTCTTTACACATATTTTATATTTTTTTTTTATCTTGCTTTATTTTATTTTTTCATTGAATGCGACAACAGCTTTATTTAATACAAAACAGTGTTACCTGTAAGTATTTTTGCCACTAATATATGAGCATAGGGAATATCGGAAAAATATTTTATTTTGAACAAAATGATGGTATTTTTTGTTCTCATATTGTATTTTTTGTGCACAAATGAAAAATAACTAGTTATATTAAAATATATTTTTGCTCATAAAACGATTCAAAATTTGTTTTTGCTCGAAATTACATAGAAATTTATCTAATTATTTTGTTGTCATAGTGCCTTTCTTTGCTGAGAGAATATATGTTTATACATATGTGAAAGGATAAGAAAAAACGCTGGTTTCTGGCGCTAATTTTTTTGTGTCAATTTGTATGAAAAA
Organism: Tachina grossa; assembly: GCA_949987645.1. Taxonomy (NCBI): domain Eukaryota; kingdom Metazoa; phylum Arthropoda; class Insecta; order Diptera; family Tachinidae; genus Tachina; species Tachina grossa. The sequence continues at coordinate 168,630,101 of OX465274.1, read as the reverse complement.
TGTATTTATGCCGCAATTCTGTTTGATCATTGAGGCCTTAAATGTTTTTCATTTATCTTTCTTTACATTAAACTACTAAAATTTGCAGATTTTCGTATGTAGGGAAAGGAAAAAACGGGGGTTCTTAAGGCTACTGGCAACACTGATACAATTTTTGGAAGAAAAAAAAGTAAAAACTAGAAACATGGAAAAAATCATCGTATGAATGTAAAATGTTTTTGGAAGCAACTTTTAAAAGAGAATCAAAAATAAAACAAGATTTTAAAATCATCGTATGAATTGGGCCTTAGCTGCAACCTGTTTTAAAAGGTGTGTGAATTCGCTAAAGTGCAGTTGTTTAGTTGTAGTTTTGAAAATTTTTTATTTAATTAGTTTTGTTAATAATATAATATAAATAATCTTAAGTCCCAAATCACACTATGCAAGTCTTATTGCTAAGCTGATTCGTTTCAGGGAGCGAGACACGAGGAGAACAGCAACGTTTCTTTTCCCCCCGTCTCTCTAGCCTAACAAACTAAGCAGCTTAGCAATAAGACTTGCATAGTGTAAATTGGGACTAATAAATATAAAAAAACTTGGTGTTAACGGTATACATTTTCACCCAGATTTTTAATTAAAATCTGCTATATTTTGTGCAGGTGTAAATGTTCCATTAGAGTTGCAACTATGGTTTTTTTTAAATTGTACTAAAAATGCAGCCGGTGTACTTAAAACGGTGTGTGAATTAGCTTAATTGCAGTTGCTTGGTTGTAGCTGAGGATAATTCTCAGTTAATGATTTCTGTTTTAGATAACATATCTTGACAAACGTCAAAAAAAATTTGGTTTGAACGGTATAAATTTTGTTAAAGATTTCAATTGAAATTTACTACATTTCATTTAAGTGTAAATGTTCTATTAAGCTTTTTCCATTGAACCAAAACAGTATTCAGTGTGAATATAATATTTTTATATTGTTTTTAAGATAATAGGTTTTTGAATTCAGCTTACTTGAAAATAAGGCAAGACAGAAAAATACCAAAATGGATAAGAGTTAAAGGATCGAAAGTATTGATATGGAATTTTATATAAAACTAAAAGTCTAAGCCCCATATTCATAAAATTTGACATGTATTTTATTTCAAATTTTCCATATAAAATTTTCCTAAAATGAATTTCAAATTCATTTTATTTTTTTATAAATATGGTGGTAAGTATGTTAAAGCTTAATTGCTGGTTGCTGAATATTCAGGACATAGTGCAGAATTTTATGATGTATACAAATTATATTTTAGATAAAAATGTTCAACAGAAATAAAATGCAAGGATACCAAGTGGGCAATAACCCATCGTCTACAATTGATATACATATTTTAATCATGACAAATGTCAAATTCCATGTGGAAAAAAGAGCTAACATAAAAAAAATTAATAATTAATTAATTTTAATAAAATATAATAATAAATATTAATTATTAATATAAGGTTCAGCTTATGTTATGATAAAAATATATCAAGTGTAGCCGTTGGATAGGGAAAGTTTAAAAAAAGGTCGACGCTGGTGTATTTGAATTTTTAACTTCTTTCCCAGAATGAGTGATTAGAATATTATTACCATTTGTCTGTAGTATGAAATGCATTAAAAATTCGTGCGATTATAAGGAATTGATGCTCTAACACAGTGCGTTGAGGGAACACCTCATCCTCATGGAAAAGTTATTTAAAATATGTGATAGAAAAAGAAAAGGAGGTTATCAATTCGTCTGTATTTTTATTTTTGTTTAATTTTTTTATTGTGTTTTACTTTTTTTAAAGAAAAAAAAAAACACTCAGGGAATTTATGCCTACTACTATGACTAGTTGTTAGCTTCTTAAGGAATAGAAAAGAAAGTTGATGAAGAAAGAGATGGAGGAAAGCTTCATTATTTTACAACTCTGCTTTTTAAAACGTTTTTTAATAATGCAGTCTTGCACCGCCTCTGGTGTCAATGAGACGTATTAAATTGTTGAATCTGTAATAACTAGCCATTTTTATTGGTTCTTTTAATTCGCCGATGATTCTGCTACAAAAAACCTACGAAGGAGATTGATCTGATGTTACATTAGTATCTGGTGTGTCTTACTTCATAATTCCGTCATGTTTATACCGATTTAAGAAAACATGTAAGGGTGTAGATTTCATTTTATCCCAAAGTTAAAAAATTCAGTAAAGTGAACCTTTTAACTCTCAAACGAAGAATTCCGTACGAATGTTACATATAAAATACTATACAAACTTTAGCATATATAATCGAATATCTAAAATGATGAAGACATTCCTTAGAAGCAAACTAAACAGTCGCTAAACTGTTTGCCGATTTTTTTTTTTTTTTTTGAAACGCTTAATTCGTCCTAGCTTTTGCGTTTAGTTTCGCTCATGCGATTTTATTCGGTTTTTTACATTTTTTTATAATTTTTGGAATTTTTAGTATTTTGCAATTTTTAGGTATTTGGCGATTTAGTTTAGTTTTAGCGAATTTTACTTCTGGTATTTTTTTTGGTTTTTGGCGATTTTTTGGATCTGGGCGATTTTTTCGTTTTAGCGATTTTTTTTATTCCGGGACTTTTTGGTTGTAGCGTTTTCGAAAATTTCAAGAGTTTTTTTCTTATGGTTTCCAAAATACAGAAAGTTTTCAAAATTACATAGTCAAAACTACATTAACTGATGAAATACCCTTTAATTTTGACTTTTTAAACTCAAGTGTTAATTGTTGCACTTTGCATAAAAACAAAATAATTTTAAAAATATGAAATGTCTACATATGTAATTACATACATAAGTCCTAACGTAATGATTTCAAAATTTTTCGTTGCTTGCTTTGGAACCCCCTTTAATTTTTTACTATCATTTGTTGTTGTACCGGTTAAAGTTTAGCATATTCTGTTAAATTTTCACAAAGAAAACAGTCTGTAACGGACAGAAGGACAGACGGGCAGATTGACATCGTAGCGAAAATAATAGGGGTCCTAGGTCTTCGGAGCCCAAAAAAGGGTGGGGCTACGCCTATTAGAAATTAAGAGTATATTTTAATTGTTTTTTTATTTGCCGATTCTTTCGAAACTTGGCACACTTCCTCAGATCTCTAGATGGCACGATCTGGCATTTTGAAAAGTGGGCGGGGTTGGGCCTATTTAAGTTAAGAATTAAATAATATATACTTCTACTTATCCGATCGGAATGAAACTTGGTGCAGAGTTTGGGCTCTTGAAATGGAATAACACCGTGCTTAAAAATGCGGGCGTGGCCATGCCTATTAAAATTAAATTTTATGTTTCACGTGCTTCTACTTGATTGATTCTTAGAATACTTGCTACACGCCTTGAGCTGTGAAAACGGTATTATACTGCATTTGGAAAAGTGCACGAGTCTATTTATATTTACTATGGTGGGCTTGAACACGCTCCTAAAAATTTTAAATTGGCACAAAAAGTTTGAAATAAAACTTTTTTAGACAAATTTAAACAACTTCAAGGAAAGGCACTAAAAAGTTTGAAATAATTTACATGCAGTTAAATAAAGGATTTTTATATGTGTCACCCGTAATAATATTCTAACCAAGAATGAATCAATTCAAATCTACAAAATTTTTCGATTCTTAAAAGAAAATCGAAAAAAAATATTACATAAATGTTACTGATTTTCCTTTTCCGACTTGAAAATATTTTAAGAAAAACTAAGCGAAATGACTGGAAAGGAATTACATTAATTGTTTTAGCATTTACCACTTTATATCATTTTAGAGACAGCCGCCGCAGTAAATGGTTTATAATACAAAAATTCTTTTCTACATTTCCGCTGCAGCATTAACCAAACAGAATTTTTAATGAACCAAAAAAAAATCCATTCGATGCTTATTGGGCGCCAAAAGTTTTTATCACAAATAATTTGCTTCAAATAAATAAGAAAAAAAATTTAAACTCTAAGCAGAAACATTTGCTATTTTCGGACTTTTGCCAAAAAGAGATGATGATTGTAAACATGCACATTATCATTTGATGTTAAGCTTTTTCCAAAAAAAAATTGCTACTTATAATGCAAAAAGAAAAAAACTCAAATGTTAGTTGAGACATTTATTATTTTTCTCTCTGGCCAAAGAGCAATTCATATAATTTGGTTCTCTAAATGGTATAAGCCCAGTGTTACCATACGTGAAGATTTATCTTATTTTTGAAGTTTTTAGACATGTTAAAACGACAAAAAAAATTTTTTTTAGCTTAAAATAAGATTTTAAAAAATTTTACTTTTGGTACTTTTAATATATTATTGATGGATTTTTTGACCAAACAACTTACAAATTTTCTGATTTGCTTCATAATGATCTTACACATATTCTATACATTAAATATTTTGTGTTATTTGGCTTTATTTTTAATAGTTCACAAGAAACAAGACAAATTTTAACTCATTTCCATTCAATAAAATAACAAAAAAGATTTTTGGTCACAAAAAAAATTTTTTTTTGTTCAACTTGAAGATTTTTGAACAAATAAATATGGTAACACTGTATAAGACATTTATTACACTGTACAACAAAATCAAACTTTATCCAAAACATTAAGATTCCAGCTACTGATTCTGAGAGATATGACTAAAATTTATTTTATCCGGGCTGCTCTGAAATTTTTTTTACGGTCTTGGAAACCGCAAGAGACAAACTCTTGAAATTTTCAAACATGTTTAAGCTAGAAAATCCGAAAATAAAAAAAATTTAGCCGAAGCTAAAAAAGCGTCAAAACTTAAAAAAAAATGCCAAAACCAAAAAAATAGACCAAAAAGAATTAGCGCCATACATGTGTGAGTTAAAGGCGCTTAACCGAATTTATTTATTTGCAACTTGTTGTGCCAAATCAGTATCGGAGACCATGTAATCCTTTAATTTTTTTTATAAGACGTTTGGAGCTTTCGTATTTAGGATCTTATGAGCAGCAAATTCGTTCAATATCTACTTTATCTTCTTTTCTCAAAAAAAAAAAATTTGCAAAAACGTACTCTTAAACGTGAATATCACTGGGAAAAATGGTTTAGAAAAATATTCGCCTTAATTCCCCTTTATGTCTGGGAATACACTAATGCTTGAATTTAATTTTTTAAACCAGAAATTTCTAAGAGTGAATTTTATTAACACTTCCTTTTAGAATGTCTTCGGCCGTTTTATTTGAAATCCCACATCACACATAATAATTTAACCCTAATAGTACATTTCAATGAACTAGTTTTGTAATAGAAAATTTTTTTTACTCAAAATCAATATTTTTGTGCTACAAGTTTTCCCATATATATTTCATATCAGCAAAACACTTCAAGTAAGTTGTTTTCCTCCAAAACATGACCAAAAATTGTCAGTGCAACACTGTGTTGATGGCTGAAAGTTCTAAAAAACCACAATATGCTGATAAAAGATGGCACTAATGGCTAATTCCATTTTAAATCAACGAAAAAAAACGAAATTTTTTATCTAACCCTCTTAGAATTGTACAAAAATTTGCACGAATGTTCTACAGTACTAAAATAATATAAATTCGAAAATTTTGGGTATCTAGCTTTTGTCGTTCCCGAAATATGGCGCTTTGAAAAATAGGGAATTCATTAAAAACACATATAAGTAGTCTGCTATTATTGCTCATATCTTCAAAAGTTTTTAAGGTACAGGGTCGATATTGGTCCCATTTAATAGGTATTAAGAAGAGCTTTAAAACTACATTTAGTTTAACTTTTTTTCTGAAAGGTCAAAGATCACTGTCACATGATTTAAAGTTTGGGGAATTATATCTCAAAAAATGAAATTTTTAAAATTCTTAAAAAAAATATGTGTTAATCCTGGGTGCAAATTACGGCACTCGTTATCGAACGAAATTATGAAGTATTTCAATAGAGTTTATATGGAAATATTTCTTAATTTCGTTCGATAACGAGTGCCGTAATTTGCCCCCTGATAGTCTCTTCTGCATTTTGTGTCAAAAAAATTTAAGTAAGCTTTTACTAGTTCTTGAGATATTGATAACGATGTGAAATTGCTGCTTTCGATTAAATAGAAAACTTTATTCATTAAACAAAAAACATTAGACAAATTTTGAATATTTTTCCTACGTGCACTAGGAATAAAAATATTAAAAAAAAATACTATACAAATTTCCCAAATAATTTCAAGTTATTATCTATATCTCAGGAACTAACGAGAGATCATTCAAATTTTTTGACACAAAATGCAGAAGAGACTGTCAGTATTAACATATATTTTTTTTTTAAATTTTAAAAGTTTCATTTTTTGAGATATAGTTCCCCAAACTTTAAATCATGTGACAGTGATCTTTGACCTTTCAGAAAAAAAGTTAAACTGAATGCAGTTGTAAAGGTATTCTCAATACCTATTAAACGAGACCAATATTGACCCTGCATCTTAATAACTTTTGAAGGTATGAGCAATAATGGCGGACCACTTACATATATGTGTTTTTAATGATTTTTTTAATTTTTTGACGTGCCATATCTCAGGAAAAACTGAAGCTGGAAGTCCAAAATTTTATATTTATCTGAGATAAGTAACGTGCAAAACGGCAACTAAGTTTCATAAGATTCAAAGGTGGTCTGGAAAATCCATTCGTCGCTTATAAAAATTTTAACCCTAATGCATAATATTAATTTTTTTTAAGTAATTTCATAAGCCACATCAATTGTATTTATAACTTGTTTATAGGCAATTGAAAAAAAAAAAAAATTACTAATCTGAATAATAAAGTTTGGGTCCTTTATAATAAAATCAAGTCTATTTCGAAAACTCATAATGGAAACACTTTGAAGTGTTCTAAGAAAAACAACTTGTTTTGCTCATAGTGGAAACGTACTATAAACTTAATAAATTAAAACCATAGCCACAATATTCAAATTTGGGATCAAATCGTCACAATCGTGGACGTACATCTCGTCATGTAAAAACATCATTTTCAGATTATGACTTACGTGAACGTACTGTAATCCCATTCAGCTGGTTGTCGTAGGATTGTTGATACAATCACGGATGTGACGACTTGAGCCCTGGACTTATACATATTAATTGCAAACCTAGTGCACATTTTAATATATGACATGCATCTATTATTTGAGTGTAGTTTCAAAGCATCTTATTAGAATCTTTTTACTTAAACTTAAGCATATTACGTTGCTTATTTTAATACTTTTTTGCGAGTGGCCAAAATAAGACACCCATACGAAAAAGACTTACTTCCCCTTTCAAGATGTATTATTAAGAGTTAACGTGCACTTTAACTGCAAGATCTCAATACAAAACTTGCGTTAAAGTCTCTGTTATCTTTTAACCATACATTGTGAAAAGGTACGTTAAAAGGTTAACAAAAACCCCAAGGGGTTTGCATAAAACCTACGCACGTTATATTGATTAAAGTTTCCGTTGTATTGATGGCTTTTGTCTTAATAGTCTGTTATTAAAATGAGCATGAACGTTTCTATGAGTGAAATTGCTTTAGTCGAACGTGACCATCGTGCACATATAAAGTGAAAAAAAAAAGTTAAACTAAAATGGATTTTTTTTTCAAAGCAAGCGTAACTTATATTTCTAAAGCCCCGTTCAGACTATTATACAAGTATTAATACTTTCATCACATTTTACGATACAGAAATCTAAATACATTCGTTGCGACTGTCAAAAAAATCTAACGTAAAATCACATATTGTGTTCAGACCATCACACTTCAAATCAAATGTATAATACAAGTAGAAAACAAAACAGCTGTTCAATGAAAATGTCTGCGCTATTCGCTTACTAGCGGCGGCAAAACGGTTTCATGCAGGCGGGGACGTGCCGACACTTGAAAAAATTCAGCAGTTAAAAATATTCTATGTAAATAAAAGAAAAAAATTTAAGAAAAGATATTACAAAACATTACACCAATGACGACACGCTATCGACGGTGAAACAGCCGACTTGGAAGTTTGGTTTGTGTGAAAATGCAACCCTGATCTAATGAAAAGTATTATCGTTTAGAAAATTTTCTAAAAACGAAAAAGTCTTATGGGATGTCAAAATTTTTATCGTATTATTTGCCACTTTGAGGACATTTTGCGTTCAGACTATTACACTTGCACGTATTATTTGTATTTTTGACAAGTATAAATACAAAGTATAGTAGTCTGAACGCGGCTTAAGTAGGCGCTATAATCTGTGGTGAAATCTAGTTTTGAGCAATTTTTTGGTTTTAAGATAGTTGCAAGACATTAAAGGCATTCGTATATTTTTGCGTCGAACTATTAAAACGCTGATTTCAGCGAAACATGAGGCAGTATTTTAATGTGATCCATTTTTATATGTTGCGCACTGATGACTCTTCAAATGGTTTCTGATTTTATATTTATGCTTTGCTCAGGCTACAATTCATATGGGTTTGTAAGCCAAATTACATGTGATAATTATTAATGAAGAAAAAACACAAAATTTGATTATAATTATTCTAACAAACACGTAGTATAACGGAACAACTAGCTGTTTTCGAAGGCCACTACACCTTTATCATCAGCATTATTCTGTGTGTTGTCAGTTGATGTACATTTCTGATTTGTATACGCAACTTTTATTGTAAACTGAATCATCGGCGAAGTAAAACAATCAATAAAATGGCTTATAACCACAGCTTCAAATATATTATGATGATGTTCGCATTGAATACATGATGAGCTTTTTTCATATACTTTTGACGCTTTAATAATAAACTTTTATTTTTCAATGTCGCACGTGACATCGAAGTAAACGATTTTGCAAAGTAAAAGTTCACAGTTATTTGCAATTTTGTAAATTTTTATTAATTCTGTTGCGATTCTTTATACCAGTAGAAAAATTTTAAAGAATTTTAAGAACGATCAATAGAAACAAACATTAAAATGAAAAAGTTGAGCCTTTTTACTAAACTTTCGACTATCTCGAAATGGGTAATGTTTAATTGTAAATTTTTTTTTTAATAAAATATTTTTTTTTGTTCAGTTGAATTGCCCATATATTTGCACTAAAATGAAGTCATCCCACCTCTGCATTATGTAGGTAAATATGTATGTATATGTGATGTCATTCCTTAAAATATTTGCAAGTAATTTTGCACTTAACATTTTGGTTTGTTGCCTTCTTTTTTATTTGCAAGCTCAAATGCTTTTATGTGTTTTTAACTGTAACCAGTTTTTTTCCTGGTAGAATGTTGTTATTTTCTAAGATTTTATTGGCTGTATTTCCGTCTAGTCTGGCCTTTTATACCAACTTCTCACATTAAGTATTTACACACACACACACACATGCATACAATGGCTTTCTTGCGAAAAATATTTCAACATATCGTCGTCACTTATCTTTACATGCTTAGAGCCGGTCCAGACTTGCAATTTTTGTTACAGCAACTTTTTATTTTTTAGTGAGAAAGAGCGAGAGTAGAATAAAAAATGTATATATTTCTATTTCAATACTCTCCCACATATTGTAGAATTGCTGGAACAAAAATTGCAAGTCTGGACCGGTACTTATTAAGTAAAATACATTAAGAGATTCTTTACATATTTATGTATATATAAATTTCAATGCATAATGTGATATTATGATTTTGCAATAGAACATTTCTATTTAATTTAAATAAAGTATTTAGATGTTCAAGTTAGCTCTTACCCCTTTTTTCTTTAATCAAAATAAAATTATAATTGGCTTTATTTAAGACTTCTTCAGTGATATAAGCAGCTATTGTAGGCTCTTGTAAATCCCGCCTTTAAATGCTTTAATGACTTGGTTGAATCAAAAGAGTGATTTTTGTTTAAGGAAAAAGCTTATTCAGAAATTTTATAAAAGAATTTTTGTATTAAAAAAATACTTAGTAAAATGTGATTGTATAGAAATGTTTCTATTTAATAACAAAGATTTGAGTCTTTATGTTTTTTCTGTTATATTGCTATTTGTGTAAGCTAAACAAATTAATGTACTTAAGTCATACATATGTTTTAAGAGAAACATGCTGCATGAGAAATTTTTAAGTGTTTAGTTTAATATTTACAATCTTGGTTAATTATAGTTTTTAAAACCACTGATACATGGTGTGATACCGAAAATCGTTTAATCGTTCAATTTTGACATAAAACTATTTATGATGAAACCCTTGTATTTTAAATGAGATTGATCATTATTTTGTGTTAAAAATGAGGTAGAGGAGGAGTTTGACATAAGTGTACAATACATGTTTATTAGACTTGGGTCGAACTCCTTCAGTCAGTCGTTTGAGAGACAAGCCTGTGATCGAATTATATTTGGCTTGAACTCAATCAGCCGGTAGTTTTTGACATTATCCTGTGATCAAACCAGTGTAACTTAAATGGGTTTGATCATTGGTTTAGAGTCTAAACACGACGTTTGCAGTGCGGTGCGATTTCTCGTTGCGGGAGAGAAAAATAAACATAATACAACGGAAGACGGCGACGGCAATACTTGCCATTGTTTGTTTAAATTAATATTTTTGTGCATACATTTTCATAAAAAAATTACTCTTTCTGTTAAATATTTTGTAATGACAGTAACTAAAAACAAAAAATTATTTAAATTTTATATTTACATTCGCAGATATATTTTATAAATTTTTTAGGCTTTTATATTTTATGACAAACATTTTTGAACTTCAAAACTATGTTTTTTGTTGTGGACACCGCCAATTATTCAAAAACTATGGCAACATCAGAAAGAGAAAGAGAGTCAAAAATTGAGAGAATAAGAAAGTCCGCAATGGAAATAAAATAGATTTTAAATTTATGCCGTTCCGCATTGCGGGTTTTTACTTCAAAATCGTATGAAAAACCGCACAGCAATGAATTCTTGTTACATTGTGTTCAGACTCTTATATCAAAAACGACTAGACTTGGGTCGAACTCGTTCACTAGTTCATTTTTGCCACAAACCACTGATCAAATCCATGTAATTTAAATGGGTTTGATCAGTGGTTTGTGGCAAAAATGAACTAGTGAACGAGTTCGACCCAAGTCTAGTTCGAGCCACATCTAGTTTGATCACTCACATGTTTGTCTCTCAAACGACCGGCTGAATGAGTTCCACCCAAGTCAAGCTGGGTCCAACTTGTTCAGTCCCTCGCTTTAGACACACACATAAGCTCTAGTGGTATATATATGTATGTGTATTAGGGTGGCCGTTATTTTATTTTTTGATTTCTTCTACTCTCACACTCCAAATCGGTTCAGTTTTATGCAAAAAAAGTACAAAAAAATTTCATACCGATAAGTTGTGTTTTAGGGGGTGCGTAAGGCCTTCAAAGTCGGCCCTCAAGCCGTATATTTAATGCAATTTTTTTATATTTTTTTTTTGTTTTATTTTGACTATATGTATATGTGTGAAATAATTTAATATATATAAGCTCTTATTGTATGTACATGCTTAAAATAAAACATTTCCATACATATATATAATTTTGTTACATAAAATTCCCAGCTAAGAAAAGTATATATGGTCCATATATTTTAAATATATGAATGTATATAACTATATATGAATATGTATGAACTCATGTATGGAAATGTATGGAATTATGCATGGCAAAACTATCATATATGAACTAATATATGGACTAGTATATGAAATGTATTATAATATATGAGCTCATATATGGAAATTTAATTATAAAGCTCTTCATATGTGGATCCATATATAGATATAAGATTTAATATATGGAGACATATAAGAATGTATACATACATGATGCCTCACATAAGATCGTTTTTGCAATCAAAAAAGCTTGGTATTTTATCACTGGTGAATTGGAAATCCATTAGAAAATACATACGGTATGCAAAGTTTATATGCGCACAGACTCAACCTTTAAAAAAGAAAAACTTTTGTTACAAAAAAAAAAAAACTTCTTGTATGATTTTATAGATTGTGTCTCCATTTAATATATCAAATAATAAAATAATAAATAACAGAATAATAATAATAATAAAATAACAGAATTCTCTAGATAAGAAACAAAGTTCATATTACTGCAAAAAAATTATATTGAAAACTATTGTTAGACGGATTATTTTTTCTTTTATAATTAATTGCATTAGTTTTTAATCTGTTTTCTTAAATGAAATTTTATGTACAAAGATGAGTTTTGTATTTTTTAAATAATTGATTCACCTTTGACTTAAAATTATGATTGAAATGACTTTTAGTTCGATTTTCATTATTTTTCCAAACAAATTTTTCATTAAATACAACCTCCCCACAGAGAAAACAGTGCCTAATAATTACCTCATAAAATAGAACAAAATTAATAAGAAATCTCTATGGTTTTTTTTTTCAATAAGGAAATCTTAATAATTTCATAAAGAAAACCTTTTTGAAAAAATCAAGAAGAAATAAAAAAAAATTTTGTCTTTCTTTATTCTTTGTGCTTTGCTTTATATATTTTCATTTAAATTTTATACTATATACTTTGAAAGGAGACAAGTATTGAACCAGCAAACTTCTGACTGATAGACAAACACTCTAACCAATATGCTAACAAGCAGTCTGAATAACCATTGAAATAATTTTGCAAACATGCTAATACAAAAACGAAAAAGATCATGAAAAAAAAATTTTCTGTGTCTATTTATAGATATGAAATAACAAGACACCTCATAAAATCAAGAAGAAAACCTTATTGAAAAAATCAAGAAGGCAACCTAATAAAATCAATAAGAAATCCCTAAAGTTTACAATTTATAAGAAAACCTAATAGAATCAAGCAGTTTTTCTCTATGGAATGTTTTTTTTTGTGCCAAAGATAACGGAAATTGAGTAAAAAAAGTTGGGAATAATAATATTTCTTCTTGATTTTATGTGGTTTCTTCTTGATAAAATTAATAAGATTTACCACATAAAAACAATAAGGAATCTCTATGAAAAAATCTTCGCATCTTTCTGCTGGGATACCCCTTAGCCTAAAAACGTTTCATAGAGAAAATCTTATTGATTCTATGAGGCAGTTTTTTCTTTTTGCCTGTTCGAAATTTAAAAAAAAGTAATTTTAGTAATTTAAGTTATTGCACAACAGTGCGATTTTGTGAATCAAGAGAGTATGAATATGAACTTTGCATACTGTAGAGGAAATATTTACGCATACATGTATGAAAATGTATGAATATATATAATCATATATGCTCATATACCCTCATTTTTCGGATCCGAACCATATATGGGTTATCATATATGCTCCATAGATATTTTTTTAGGTGGCTTGTTGGTATTTTGTTGGTTATTTTCCTCATTGTTTTCTAAAATATTAATTTTAGCAAAAAACTTTCTTTGAGACTAATGTTATTGACTCAAAGAGCTAAAATATTGCCATATATCATGTTCTTGTGAAATAATTTTTTTAAAAAGATAGTCATATGCAAAAAATTGCACTGAAAAATGGGCTTGAAGGCCAACCTTGTGGGCCGGACGCACCCCCTAAAACGAAACTTATCGGTATGAATTTTTTTTTTACATAAAACTGAACTGAATTGGGGGGTGGGAGTAGAAGAAATAAAAAAAAGTCTTCATACAATTAACGGCCACTCTTATATATCGAGCCTAAAATAGATCAAGCGACACATTTTTTGGACTTCGTTTTTTTTACGAAAATCGACTATTTACGATCGCAAATAATCGATTTTGGTCAAAAATTCAATTTCGAAAATTATGTCGCTTAAGCTATTTTGGCGGTTATGGTGCGATATATATATATACGGCCGTATTTACAAAATCTATTTAAGGTTTATTTAGTGGTTATTTGACATATTTCTATGGGAAATTTGTCAAATAAACCTTTAATAAACCTAAGATATTTTTTGTGAATATGGGGTGTAATATACAATTTTTCAAACGCAAATTTGCCAAACTGCTTATGAATAAGCAAAAACCTTTTAAAAGCACATAAACCAAAACAAAAGATATTTATAGACCCCCCTCATTAACAAAAATCGAGAAAAAAATTTTTCCTACTGAAGTAGACTCAGAGTAAGAAACATTAGCCTTCTTGTTGTAATATGGCTTTATAGTTCAGGGTGGGTAATCAGCTAAAGTGATTTAATTTTGAATTAAGTGTAAAGGAAAAAAATCAAATACAAAACAGCTTTAGCGCTTTTTCCTAGTTCTGGTGCTTTTTTCATTTTTTTTTTGGCGTTTTGCTAGATTTGGCGTTTAGTTCTTTTTTTGGTGATTTATTTTAGTATAAACGATTTAATTGTCTTTTTTCTCGTTTTGGCGATTTTTTTCGGTGTTTGGCGTTGTTTTTAGTTTTAGCGTTTATTTCGTTTTTGTCGTTTTTTAGTTTTAGCTTTTATTTCGTTTTTGGCGATTTTTTCGTTTTTTTGGCGATTTATTTTAGTTTTAGTGATTTTATTGTCTTTTTTTTCTTTTTGGCAATTTTTTTCGGTGTTTGGCGGTTTTTTAGTTCTGGCGTTTATTTAATTTTAGCGAGTTTACTGTAATTTTTTTTTAGTTTTGGGATTGTTTTCGTTGTTTTGCGTTTTTTCTTTTAATTCTTGCGCTTTTTTGTAATTTTTTAGTTTTATCGTTTCTAAAAATTTAAAAAGTTTGCCTATTGCGTTTTCCAAAATACAGCAAGTTTGCAAAATTATTTTAACTGACAGAATACCCTTTAATTATGATTTTTTTATTTATTTAATTGTTAATTAGTACACTAACTCTGCAAATTTCAATGGTCTATGTATATTTGTCTGTCTATAAGATGAGAATTGAAAATTTTTTCGTTGCTAGCTTTAGAACACCCTTTAATTTTTAACTGTCATATATTTGTTGTTGTAGCGGCCAAAGTTTTACATACTGTGTCAAAATTTCAGTATTATAAATTTTCGTAGATCTTAAAATTCTCGAGAAAACAACCTGTGATGGACAGACGGACAGCTGGACAGATGGACATAGTAGCGAAAAACAAGATTAACCTTCATAGGGTCTTTAAAATCGTTGACGTTAACGATCTTCGGGTTTGACCCAAATTGAAAATTATGTATTGGTTTTATTTATTTGTGATTCATTTATTGCACGAAAACATTATTTCATAGATTTAATTCGATTAATACATGATACATAAAAACGTAATATTAAATCGATATTATTATTAATTATACATAACGCAATTGTTTCAGAGTGCAGTTTTCATATGAAGTTTTTGCAAGTTATAATAGTATCTAATGACGTTTTATTTTCTGCGTTGAGGCATAATAGGCAACGACTGTTTTTGGCTCTGTTTTTACCCTGTTCAAGTATTTTTTCTTTGGATTTAGTTGAAGTTTATGGTTACTCATTTACCTCACGTAGTTTTAGTACAACTTTCTGTGAAAATGCTGATATTGATAACGTCTTTTGGTGCTTTATATATAGAAGTGTCTACGTTTTGCAAAACAGTTTATTTCCAGCCGATATTAGCTGATGTAAATATAACAAAAGCATTGTGAGCTTATATATCTAGCATGTTACTAACCACCACTAGACAACATTGATAAGTCTTTCTTTTGCAAGTAAAACATGATCTTACTTTGTCCAGCAAATAAACCCTTCCCTTTTATTTATTGTAATCTAATAATATTTGCAGTTTTTTGTCTTGGCGATTACTAAATTTAGAGATATGATGCAAAGTATTAAGAAGGTTAGGTTAGTTTAGGAAGGGTGGTGCTTTACCGCACCTCCACTTGGAGACCCAATTGGGTCCATTGTGATTCCCTTCTGCTGCCCAAAAAAGTAATATTTATCCTCCCATTTGCAGCCAGAAGTGACCATATTATACTAAGAAGATTGACAGACTTTTTTTTATCGGAATATATATAAGAAGGGTACGAGTACAACAAAACAAAACAAAACAAAAATAATGATAAACAAGTATGATAATAACACATGTACTATCTCTAGTAGTAACTCATTTATACAAGGTAGCGCAAAAGTAATCCTCCTATTAGAAAATGCTATAAATTTTGAGATTGGCGCCTAATGTCAGTTCTGTTTTAACATTTGTGTAGTAAACACATGCGAAATACACGTTAATAAACAATGGACGGTGCAACGGCAGACTCTGCACGTGCCACAACCGATATGCTGAAGGATGCATTTCCAGGGCGCCTAATCTCCCGTTTTGGCGATTTGCACTGGCCAGCAAGATCGTCTGATTTGACCGCTGTAGACTTCTTTTTGTGGGGCTTTTTGATGTCGCGGGTTTATGTCAACAAGCCTCAGACTCTTGCGGCTCTTAAAGACAATATCCGTCAAGAATGTGAGGACCTATCGCCGGAAGTTTTGGCCAAAGTGATGGAAAATGCCATAATGGCTCAAATGACAATCAACTGTGGCGGCGGCCATTAACATGACATTATATTCTCGACTTGATGTAAAAAAATAAAAATAATCCACAAGAAGAATCAAAGTTCTTCATTTTTTTTTAAATTACAGCCAAATAACATCGGAATGTTATTTTTGCGCCACCTTGTATTTTTAGGTGTAGTTTGAACTAAAATGATTTGTGATCTCAGTATTTATTGTTCCAACCGATAAGATGTAAAAAAATTATCTGCAGTCGTGTTATATTTTCAAAATCGTCTGATAATGTATGCAGGCCATTTTCTATTTCATTATCTTTCATTATTTTACAAGAAATACCAGACACAACACTTCTAAACTTTAACACGGGTCAAATTTGACCCGAAGATCTCTAGTGTAAAATCTTACATACAATTTTCTTTGGCAAGTTTGCGGATATATAAGCCTACTATATCTGTTAAGATATAAAATTAAATAAAAGTCAGAAAATATGACATAGATCAATCACTAATTTTCAGAAAGAATCAAAGTTTTTTCCTGAAATGGGTCAAAATTGACCCAAAGACCCTATGAAGGTTAAACAGGATTTTAGTATATATCACATGTTATTGGACAATCATAATATATTTTGTATTTGCTAAATATTTTATAACTCAAACTCTCTTAAACACTTATTTGTGTTTAAAAACGCATTCAAAATATTTTTTTTATTCAACTCTTAATACAAATTTTATCTATTTCTGCTCTAAGACATACGACTATATACGTCATATAAATCAATAAATAATTTATTCTCTTTCAAACAAAAAAAAAAAAATAAATATGTATAAAGCAATGCGACTGCCCGCCATATGTTGCAGAGTCTCTGTGACAAATTGAAAAATAACTTAACTGCATGTCGGAGTCTACAAGGCAAAAGTAAAACACAAATTCAGATAAGAAATTTATGTAACACCTTATCATAAATGCATAAGAAAATAAGCCTTAGAGGCATTTTACTAGACGCACATGTAAACAGATACAAGTGCACACACACACACACACACACACACACATAAAAGAGAGTAAATTACGTCCATATTTACATACTTAATACGGCCATAATGTGCCGCTTCTTGTATAAAATTAAAGAACTTAAGAAATCACTATAGACCACTGGCAGTGCAAATGCAAGGAATTTATCTAGTTAGTTAGTCACTACTACAACCAAGGAGTGAATAAATTTATGGACTTACATGCATTTATGGATACACATACGATATATTTTCTCGTTTACGCACACACAAGTACGCACACTTTGTCGCCGATATATATTTATGTGGTGGAATAAATAACCGTTTGCCTTAGATTTCTGAGCACTGGTTTGTATGCTAAATATCATATATGTATTATAATATAACTTTAAGAATAAATTCTTAGCCGCAACTTATTTATCATAAAGCTCGGTAAGGATACACTTATGCGAGATGACTCGCAAAAATTCTTTCGATTTTTTAATTAATTTAAATTCTAGCATCTACGAATCCACCTAAAATTTGTTTTGTTTTTTGGAACGAAAATTTGTGGTCGTTAGCAGATGCCGATGAACTTACTCTATATCCAAAATTTATATAGAAAGTTGATTTTATATACTTCGTTCCATCAAATAATTTGGGGGAAATAGATACATAATCAAGTATTAATTTCATTGAATTCTATGCAGAACTATTTCTCTCTGTACACGCAAAGAAAAAATATGGTTGAGATAACCATAATCAAACAGCAACATACTATGATTGAATTATATGGTTGCAGTCAAATCATATTATTGTTAATAGAAAAGCAAACTTTAATAATATTATTATCTGAGTTAATAATAATATTATCTGCAAGAACAATTGACTTTGTTGTAGCTAATCTTATTATTGTTAATATGACAACACTATTGTAAGATGTGACTAAAATATAATTCAGACTCATCATACCATGATCTAATATTATATTAATAATGTTAAATACGACCACAGTATTATTTAATGTAATAATACTATTTTGTTTTTTAATCATATATTTATTGTGCTCTGCGTTAAATTCGAAATAAAAATAAATTAATTTTGTTGAAATAAAATGTGTATAGAGAAATGTATACTTACACGACATACAGATATAAAGAGATACACAAATATTTATATATTTTTATTGGTCTACCCTTTTGTTTATACTTTATTTATTTATTAATTTATTTAACACTACCGAAGCTTACAAACGAAATACTGCACTGACAGATGTTTCTGAAAAAGTTTTTTTGTTTCAAACTTAACATAGTATGGCGTTGGATAACATTATATTGTTATTTACAAAATATTATTTTTATGTTGTAGTCATAAATTTTTAACAAAACTGTATTGTTTAGCTCTAAACATAACACACTTTTTTATGGACGTGATAATGTAATTATTAAATTCAAACATTACTCTGTTTATCGTAACGAAATAAATGTTTAAAATATTAATAACTAGTTTTCAACGACCACACATTTGTTTCAGAGAACATAATATTGTTTTCTCAACCATTCTATAGCCATATCTTTTCTTTGCGTGTAAGCCATAATGTCATAATTTTGAGTGAACAAAAAAAAAAGGAATGTAAATTATTATAACAAACACTAGCAAAACGAAAAAAACATTCCACATCTTCACACACACGCAAAAGTTTCACATTAAAATTTACTTACACAAGGTTAATTTAACATGTTTTAGCAATGATTTTGCTTCATACATATATTTTTCATGTTAATTCAACATGTTAATTACATTAATCTTTAAAGAAAATTTTTCATTTTGAAACAGCTTAATTTCATGTTGATTTAACATTCCAGTTCTGGTGTTTTTTCGGTTTTGTTGATTTATTTTAGTTCTAGCGATTTTTTGTAGTTGTGGCGCTTTTATTTCGATTTGGACTTTTTTTTTTGGTTTTATCGTTTTTTATTTCATTTTGGCGTTTTTTTTTTAATTTTTCATTTTTTTAATTTTTGGCGACTTATCTTACTTTAAGAGATTTTTGTAGTTTTGCACTTCTTTCATTTTGGCGATTTTTTTCAGTTCTTGACGACTTTATTCATTTTGGCAATTTATATTCATTTGGCGATTTTTTTTGTTTTAGCGTTTTTTTTTCATTTTGGCGATTTTTTCGGTTCTTAGCGACTTATCTTGGTTTTTGGAGATTTTTTGTTTGTTTTGCATTGTCATCATTTCGGCGATTTTTTCGGTTCTTGGCGATTTTTTGCATTTTGTCAACTTTTTTTTATTTGGAGTTTTTTCGGCTTTTGGCGATTTATTTTAGTTTTAGAGATTATTTTTTTTAGTCTGACACTTTTTTCCATTTGGCGCTTTTTACCGGGTTTGCGATTTTTTCTGTTTGGCAATATTATAATTTTGGGCTACTTTAGCGTTTTTGAAATTTTTTAAAGTTTGCTCTCACGGTTTCCAAGATACTTGCTGTCAAAATTTCATAGTCAAAATTACATTAACTAATATAATACCCTATAATTTTGACTTTTTTTAAATTTTAGTTTTAATTGTTGTAGTCTGTAGAAAAATACACTAACTTTGCAAATTTCAACACCCTTTAATTTTTTACTGTCATATATTTGATGTTGTAGCGGCCAAGGTTCTACATACTCTGTCAAAATTTCAGGTCCGTAGTTCTTACGGTTCCTGAGAAAATAGCGTGTGACGGACAGCGTAGCGAAAACAATATGGTTCCTTTTCACCTTTGGTGTACGGAACCTTAAAAAACGAAGCCATTTCGTATTTCAACCGTCTTTCATTTCAAATATATTTCTATTTGCTACAAACAAAAGCTGAAGTCAATAATGCTGAAGCCGGCTACAGGTTGCCAAAGATATTTTTGCTGACGATGAAACGAAAATCATCGTATCGCGGTCTGCTGAAGCAAACGCTGTAAGGAAAGGCTTTATTAAAAATAAATTAAACAAGGTAAGAGCCTGGTTAAAATAATATTACGATAGTGGCTCCTAAATGTGTTCAATGAATATCGGCTGTGGATTTTACCCACCGGTTACAGTTTGTAACACTTAAAGTATTGAATATTGACCACAGCGCAAAAGTTTGTGACATTCTGTCACTTATTAATTTCGTTGAGATTAATTTTTAATCGAGTCGATGGAAAAGGTCTCAATGCTTTGGTATGACATCTCTACCTACATTCCTTTGCCATCTGTCTTCTCTGTCACTACCCTTTCCCAAAAAGGTTACACCTGGGTATTACTTCTCTTTAAAAAAATAAAAATAAATGATCCGTGTACTTTTTATTTGAAGTTACACTGACGTTTGAGGCAGTCTAGTGTAGTTAATATAGCAACCTTTTGAGGTTTTAGTTCGAGCTCTAACATCATGAATTTTGCAATTTTACAGTGTTGTAATATTTCGTTAAGCTCAAAACGCGTATATGCCAAGATCTGTGAATATAGTTTTTAAGCTAAATAGGCTTATTTTATGGCCTAATAAAATAATCATCATATCATCAGCATCATCATCTTTTTAAGTAGAGAGGAATAAAATAAAATGCACAAACACACACACGCACACAGGCATAAATTCTACAAAGAATAAAAAAACAAAAGGAAACATAAAATACATATACACTCAAATACACACGCACACATTCTCTTAAAGAAAGACGACGAATAATAATAAGTAGAATAATATGAAAATAATTTCTTAATGCCAGTTACAACAAGCCTCAAATCTTCATTTATGTTTTATGTTGCAAGCGCGTTTGTTTGTGAGAGCAACTTTTTGACGTTTTGCCGAACGAAAGAAAAGTATCACACAACTACATACAAATTCTAGTCGTCTGCACTTGTACAAAATAAGAAGTTATAATACAAGTAGTGCATATAGTGTATTAAACAGTGGGTCGTCAAGTAGTGTGCGAAAGCGTGTGTGCAAATCAGCAGCCTAACTAAGCATATCGCAAGATTTAACTAAGCATGTCGCATATTCAGTTCAATAGTGACATAACTAAAAAATTTCGTTTTTTGAGTTAATAATGCAGAATAATAATGCATTTCGTATTTTATGTTGCATACAAATTTCATATAAATAGCTTTACTATCACCTCCTGAGAGAAGAATATTTGTTCATGCCTTCATTGAGTTGTATGTAAATTGAAAATTTTAAACGTGTTTTCTGCAAAAGTAGTTTTATTGAGTTATGACACTTTTGAACTGGATGTGCGATATGTGTATAAATATGTGCATGTTTGTGTGTGGGTGCGTTCTCTATGTCAAACTACCCTGTCGGAAACTAAATTAACTTTAAACTAACTTTTTAAAGTTAATTTTTTCGCAACTAGTGTTAACTGACTGGGCTTACTTTCCAATGGAAACAACTAACTAATATTTTAACATTGTGATGTCCTTCCTAGGTGGTTGTCAATTATCTCACTCTGCATTACCTTTCAATTAACTAAAAGTTGATTTTATTTAAATCAGCAGGTAGTCAGTAAACTTACAAAAAAATTTTCCGGGGTTCGAACTAGCTATAACAAGTTGTATAGTCAAATACGCTATCACGCAGCTAAGGTGTACCATCTGAAATAATAACAGCAAAATTTTAATTTAAAATTTAAATGAGTAGCTGAGAGTCAACAAATTTGGCTCCGATTACATACTCAACTTAAGAATTAATTTTGGGGTAATTGTAAATAAAATTGTAGTTAGCTTTTAGCTTAGTCTAAGAAAAGTTAACTACAAGTTGAATATTTTTGTAGTCAAGCACACATTCTCCCACAGGGTAGCATTAAAGAAAGACACTGCAAAAACAGTGTAGTGTCGGCAGTGGTTGTTTGCATTTTTATTTTTCTATGTTTTTATATTATTTTTTCCTTTAACAGGACAAGAATGCAATAAAAGGCTAAACACCGTTGTGTGCAGTAATACTTGGTTGTGTATTAAATTTAAATAGAAGACTACCATACCATTCATGTTGTTATATGAGAGACAAAGAATTTAAAAAAGAAAAACAAAAAAATATTTCAAAAGCGTTCATTTTGTTTGTATGCATGCATTTATTTATTTTCATTTTTTTTTTTTTTTTGTTTACGTGCTTATGCACTGTGCGGCTAAAATTTAAACGAAGCCAATCTGCATTTGTGCAACATTATAATACAAGATATTATTTATATTTATATAATTAACAAAACATTTTTACTTTGATTTACATAAATGTAATTAAAATGCCAGTAATAGCAGCAAATATTGCATACAAATGGTTACTAATGGTTACGTTTAAGGGAGACATTACTTTAAGGCCATTTGATCCATTACAATACAGAGAGAAGCAATCACACTTTATATTCCTACGAGATCCTCATCTCAGAAGTTGTTCACGAATTGGTAACAGCCTCACGCATTGAGTTTACCAATACTAAGCGCTTAAAGACTCCTGCTAACACTTTTATTGCTGCTATTTTTGTTATTGCTTTGTGTGGTTTCACTTGAGAATGTAAAAATTGTATGATTTGTTATGCATGAGTGACGCAATAAGCACGTATGAGTCACGCATGAGTTACGCTTGCTTGTGGTTGTAATTGTATATGTATGTATAGATTAATTATTGAATAAAATAATGTTTGTTTGTTAATCTTGAGTCACGCACTAGTCACGTATGAGTCACGCCTGAGTCACGCGTTCTTGCGGTTCTAATTATATATAATAATGCATTAAGAACTTTCATGAGCTTGCTAAAAAATCTATTTTTAATTAATTCGTGTTCGAAGTCAGTCAATGACAGGCAATTTGTCAGGAGCGTGCATGAATTAACAAATCTTGACTTTTTGCTTGTAAAGCGCCGTGTATATTATGTAGATCCTGCTACGGCATTTTTTTAAATAAAAATCTTCATGTTTATTAATTGATGAATAATTACTTTGTGTGGGAGGTACTTGTTTCCCCCACTCTTCTATACATCCAAAATTTGCATATAAGATGCAATATGTCCTAAGAGTTATTCACATCAAAAAGTGTGCCTCGCTATTGTCGTTCTGAAGATATTGGAATAATAACAATTACTTTATATTGGTGCACCCGTCCGCCCACTCCTATCCTAAGAGCTTTTCATATAAAATTTAGTGACCCTCACTAGTTTAGTTGTGCAGATATGAATTGATGCGCAAAAAAAGCCCTTGGCCCCACTGTGCGCTACCTTGAATTCTCAGACTGTTTCTTGCACTAGCGGAACTTTGTAGAGATTTAGCTTTAGCTATTTTGTTAATTATGGTACAATAATAATCTACAGACATTTAAAATAATTACTCGAGTCCTAATTGAAAGATAAGGATCATCACCAAGAGACTGATGAACGCTTTCTACTTCTTTTATGCTTTAGATGAAGCATCGTTTTCGCTCATGCCTCTAAGACTTAACTTAGAAAATTAAGCCTAACGATCATGATCACCATGTTAATATATTTAAAAAAAAAGTTACTAGTCCAGCCTATTAAAGTATCACTTTTGCGTTAATTTTTCTACGCATTCAATAAATAACTCTTATTTTAACTAGTGTTTTTTTATGGGAATTTAATAATAATTTGGGATTATTAGCGCCTTTAAAAATTTTAAACGTAAACTCTTATTTTAGTTTAGTTCTTTTTTTCAATAAACTACATATTTTGTATTGGTTCCACTGCACTCCGATTCAATAAAAGTATTATTTCGTACGTGATGCATATGGCAAATATTTGCAACATTCACACAAAATTTATTTACAAGGATAAAATACAATCACATTTACAGGTTGTTCATGTGAAAAATATATGTGTGTACCTATCAATCTTGCTGTCGATGAATGGTAAAGGAAAAAAAGAAGTAGTTGGCAAAAATAAAAGTTTTCCTCCACACACACACACACACACACACACACACTAACGCCATGTACTATTTTTTACATTTTGCATTTTATCGGAAGTTAAGTTTATTCAAAGGTAAATATGTCGCAAACACGTGCTGGTTGTTCATGGAATGTTTATTAAGCTTAAGTTTTGCTGTCATTTTCGGTACATTCTTTAAGGTATTTTCAGAGCTATGCTCTTTATGCTAGACACAGGAGCTAGGACGTGATTTTTGTAACGAAAGTAAGCGAAACTATTACAGTCATAAATTTACTTTTGTTTTGATTTTTTGTGCTTAAAGCCAGAAAACGTTCTTTCAAAAATTAAAACAAACACAATGAGACCGATATCACAATTTGTTTTTGCACATGAGCACAAGCAATTTATTAATGTAATCGTATGCAGCAAGAAAAAAGCAATAATGGGAACTAAATATAAACGTTTTAAAATATTTGCGGTGAATTTTGCTTTATCATATTATATAATTTTATGGCATTTTTAATTAAGACAAGCAATTTGTTTTATGTAGATAAGTAGCATAGCTCTAAACGGATGTCCTAATACACCTCTGTTCTTTTTGTTTATTTTTTTATTTTTTATATTGTTTATTTTTAATTTGAAGTTTTGTAGTTCGTGTTGATTCTCTCTTGCTCTTAGAACACTAAACTGGGGTCATCGTGATTCATATGCAATTTATGGCCACAAACTCTAAGAACTATTTCGAATACCAATA
Organism: Tachina grossa; assembly: GCA_949987645.1. Lineage (NCBI taxonomy): Eukaryota > Metazoa > Arthropoda > Insecta > Diptera > Tachinidae > Tachina > Tachina grossa. The sequence continues at coordinate 168,605,137 of OX465274.1, read as the reverse complement.
ATTGCAGTTGTCAACACTAGGAAAATTAAATTAGCTTGTCTTACTGATAAATTAAATGTGAAATATAAATCCGTAAGATCGGATAAATATTTAATACATCTGCATTGATGATATGGGTCTGGTCAGTAATCGAGCTCGGGCTTGGCTTTTCCTTGCAGACGATGACAAACTTACTACTTGAGGCAACAGCTTACTCTCTCTCCCGCTCTCTCTCTCTCTCTCTTTATCTGTCTCACACTTTCTTATACGTCGTATAAAGTAATCAGGTAAATAAGTACTTACACTCATTACTCTGTAAGGCATAATAAAATCTCGAAAAGATTTCCTTTAAGTGTTGCAAAATTTTTCTACTTTCATTTCATTCTTTCACCAACCAGTTTTAAATTGCTAATTTTTCCAATTTTTTTATTAACGCTACATTTACACATGAAATTACTTTCTTGAAATTTCTGTATACACATTGTGAATAAAAATTTTAATGAAATAAATGACTTGCATGCAAATTTCTAGTTAATTTTCAAAGTTCATTTTAAAAATGTCGCCGAAAAGTAAAGTTGAAAAAAATTGTTTTGTTCACTTCTTAATTAGAGTTACCCAGAGTTACACAAATCTATGAGGCAATAAATTGGGAATAAATACTATTGTTAATATTTTAATAATATTATTATTTTCAAAAGGCATGAAGTGTCTTCTCCATGTATACTTGAACATAAGAGATTATAATTCTATAAACACTTACACAAAATAAGCATAAGTTATAATAACTATTTATCCTGTATATTTGTACAAATGTGTTAAACTTTTTTAATTTTTCTTTCTGAAAAAAATCAAAAATTTACTTTCTTGAAAAAATCGTTGAAAGCTGACTGCAAATTAAAAACAATGTGAGTGTGGCAGTGAAAAAATGTTATTGTATTGTTATTTTCATGCAATTAGTTTCATGTGTAAATGGTACACATAAAAAATTATTCCCAAAAAAATTTTCAAACAAACATGTGTTTTGAAATATAATTTAGTTTCAGTAAATCTTTTTTACTGTTCCAGTAAATTATTTGTTCCAATTTTATTTTATGTGAAAAAACTGTATAGAATGAAAATTATCTATATAAAGTAAATATTGTAAAAAAAAAATTTTTAGATTTATTTTTTTTTATTTAAATTTGTTATTTTCAGTTAAATTTAATTTTATATACTGTAAAAAATTTGTCTGATTTTTTTTTTAATTTTTTCAGTTAAATTTATTTTTATATACTGTAAAAAAATTTGTCTGATTTTTTTTTAATTTTTTCTACAAATTATTTTATAGATATAAAAACATTTTATTTTTTATAAAGATTTTTGTTTGCGGTATTCAAACTTATTATGTTTGTATATTGTGATTCTCAATATAGTATTAAGAGTCTTACTATAAACATACGGAGTTTGTTAGCTAAATTAAAAAAAAAATTTTGGGTTGAAGTCTACTGACGAGTTCTAAAGCGGGAACGAAATGCTTAACCATAAAAACAAGCCAATTTTTAAAAGTAAAAAAAATAGTTGAACCTTTCATTTGATTCAATTATTATTTTTTAAATAAAACTTTTACTAATTTTTTTTTAAATTGGTTAAAATTGTTATTGATTCAGTTAATTTATTTTCTGATACTACGAAAAATTTTAGTGAATGTGTTTGTAAATTATGAAAAAAAATTTGCTGAATAATTCAAAAAAAAAAAATATGCAAAAATTTTTTTCTGTTCCTATTAATAAATTTGACTGAAAATATTTTGAGTTTCAGTTAACTTTTTTCTCTAATGGCATAATAAGTTAACTAAAAATAAAATTTTTTTTCAGTTAAACTTTTACAAAATTGTTATCAGAATCTACAAATTTCTTTGTAGGTCCGCATTCACACAAAAAATTTACTGATTCAATGAATTTGGTTACTGAAAACGAAATTTAGTTTTTTTCTGTGTAGGTAAGTTAAAACAAAAATATTGCTGCATTATTTCGTTTCGCATTGTTAACATAAAAAAAATTAAATAAAATAGAAAAGGAAATATCAGCGACACAAACAATTACAAAATATATTCTATGGCAATTCCACTTCTTTTAATTTCACGTTTAATGCAGAACATACCCGAATATATCGAGCCATTACCGTCAAATAAGCTTAACGAACATGATTTTCGAAATGCGTTTTTTTTATAAAAATCATTAACTTGTTATCATTGCCATTATATGTCAAAATTTTGCAACCACAGGATGTACATACCGTTTCAATTTTATAGCAAAAACAATTTAAGCGTAAGTACACAATATTTTTGGTTTACATTTTTTGTAACAGCAACATGTTACTTAAGCTAAAATTTCCTTTTGAAAATAAAGCAAGTAAGAGTGCTATATTCGGATCAGCGTTGCCACGGCAAAAAAAAATTTTGTAACCACAATACAAAAAAAAGTAACCAAATGCAAAAAAAATTAACCAAAATTTTTATGTATTTAAAATGCTGTTTTATTTGTACTTCAGTTGAAAAATATACATACATATGTATATTAATATAAAAAATCATATAATATAAATGGACCATTACATTTAAATTTGTACTTCAGTTTTATAAGTATATCTTATTATAATTAACAGTCAATAAAATCAATTTTGTAAAAAAAAAATTCTTCAGGTAAATTATTAGAAATTTCAAAACTTGGCTTGTTTTTATGATTAAGCAATTGTCTTTATGCATTTCGTTCCCGCTTGTGGAACTCGTCAGTAGACTTCAACCCAAAAAATTTTTGAATTTAGTTAACAAACTCCGTATGTTTTACTATAAACATACGGAGCCAGAATTAGTTTTTACTTTCTGTTCTGTTACGAATCAGCTGACTCTTTTTTGTTTGTAGAAATCTAATACAAGTCGTTAGTTTTTTTGTTTCGTCCTGTTCTGTTTCGGTTCAACCTCTGAAAATTAAAAAAAATGTTAAGTGACAGCATAAATTAAATTAAAAAATATTGAAATAAATTGTATTGCGCTTTTTGAATAACAAAAATTAATTTTTACAAGAAAAATTTAAGCATAACAATCGACGATGCAAAACTCATCGCTTTAGTGGAAAACTGCGACCCTTCTGGTCCGAAATAGCGAATAAGTTACTACAGAAAAAGGAAGTACTAAAATTTAGAAGCAGAACGGTACAGCACAGAACAGCAACAGAAAGAAAAGACTATTGAAGCCTTAAGACTCTTAATACTGTATTGAGAATCACAATATACAAACATAATAAGTTTGAAAACCTCAAAAAAAATCTTTACAAAACAAGCATCTATATTCAACTGTGCATCTATTTTATTTATTAGAAATTCCAAACCAAAAATATTTTTAGTAACAACCAATAATATGTAATTTAATTACATTCGTTATCAAAACACAAGACTTTATAGATAAGGTATTAAGTTCGTTAATATTAAAACAAATCTTTGGCAGACCAAACATAATGGGAATTCTTTCGATTGATGCACAATTCTTTAGATTGCATTTTTGAGTTTAAAGTCTTAAAATCGAGCTTATTCCTATATTTAGTTTTGACTAGACTTAGCTGCGAAAATATCCTTCCAGCAGTAGCCGAACTGTGTAGCACAAAATTAATTTAATCATAAAAACATTTCTCGTTCAATCCATTTGTATGTTTTGCAACCGCGTCACAAAATTCGGCTTCGTTCCCTGCTTTTTAGGCTCTCAAACATAAATAAATAAATTCGCTTTTAACTTTTTACATAGTGTTTGACGTTTAAAGATTTTGAAACCATGAATGCATCTGTTCTTTGAAACCAGGCTTGTTATGTTCAGAGACAGACATGTATTTTTTTTTTAACGCTATGTTGATTATCCAGTATTGTCTTTACAACGTAGTAAAAACGCTTAAATTGTGATCTTTTATCAAGATAATTAGTTATGTGCAAATTTAATATACCACATATGTACATATATGTATAAAAAATTGTCATTTTTGTGTTGAAAAAAAGTAACCAAAATGGAAAAAAAAGTACACAAGTACACATTGGAAAAAAAAGTAACCAATTTTGGTTACAAGTAACCAAAACGGCAACGCTGATTCGGATTATTCCAATATTATATGCCCTTCACCGACATCGGACGACGTATATGCATACATACAATGTTACAGACATACAGTTTACTTATTTTTTGGTCTATTGCAATTTTTCCAACCACCCAAATTGCCCAAAGTATTTATATTATTCGCTCCACTGGCTGTTTCTGATAGACCGGCCATAAAAAATCACATGTGTCTAAAAATAGCACTGATATCTCGGGTATCTACCGGCCATGCGCATTGCACTTTTCACCTAAAAAATAACCTATCCTGGCTATAAACACTTTTGCCACCATAACTTTTAAATGCGGCAATTTTCGGAAAATTTTTTATAACCATTTTTGTTTTGAATAAATACCGCAACATCTTTCTTCTTCATAATTTTCCCCTAAATATGGTCTACCATAGTCCTTTAATTTGATGAAACTAAGTTTTTTCGGACAGACTTTTTTCAACGGCTCTAGCTAATAATTGGATAGCGATAATTATAATTCGTTTTCATTATTTTTTAAGGTGAGATGTGTACATATAGACGATAGAGGAAAACATATTTTCATGCAAAAATATCTGCGTATATACTTGTATACAAATATTATGTAAGTCCACGAACATATCATTAGAATTCTTTCTACAAAAAAATAAAAGTAAATAAATAAAGTATTTCTTAATCTAGAACCAAATTTTTTTAGTCGAAGTCTAAATAGGCTAATCACGATAAAGCCCATTATTCAACTCTACACCTAATCCAAAAAATATGATTGTATTGAAGTGAGTTACCATTGTTTTAAAGGCTATGTTTCCCAACTTGAAAAGAAAAATCAACCATAAGTCTTAAATATGGTTATTTTGACAACTCTGAAACAGTTTATTATGATTTAAATTTGATTACCAGATCCAGGCAAAAAAAAAAACCGAGATAGTCGCCAGTTCAGTTTAGGTACGTAGTAATTTATTAAAAATTTATTCACAGAGTAAATTCTTTCCACAAACAATTTAATAGCGAACTCTTTAATTTGAAAAGTCATAAGTCTGCAGAAGATTTACTACACGGAGCCGATCAAGAAGCCAATAATTAAGCAATTTGTAGACAAGTTTACGTAAAAAACTGATATTTACTTCTTCTTAAAAAATGTTTTTTTTTAGCTAAACCAACACAAAAATATACACATTAGGTTGTCAGGGAGACAGCAAAAAAAAAGCTTAAGGGACAAAAAATACCGTTATCATAGTAATATTTACTTAAAATTCCTTGCGTTACTTATATTTAGCATAATAACACCTAAATACCAAAATTCAATGAATTAACTGAAATAACAGAGAAGAAAATTTAAAATAAACCTTCTCCTGTAAAGTTTTGTTTTTGTTACTTAAGCTTAAATTTTTTCAGTTATTCAGTTTTTTTTTTTTTTTTATGGCTATTTTTCTCGTTTTGGCGGTTTTTTAGGTTTTTCGCGTTTTTTTTTCATTTTGGTGATTTTTTTTTATTTTGGCGTTTGTTTTAATTTTGACTATTTTTTCATTTTGGAGATTTTTTCGGATTTTGGAGATCTATTGTAGTTTTGGAGTTTTTTTTTTAATTTGGCGCTTTTTTGTTTTGATTTTGTTATGGCTTTGGAAATTTTTTTCGGTTTGGCGATTTTATAATTTTATGATTTTTTAGTTTGACGTACGGAACCGTAAAAAAAGCCGTGTCATCCAGTTTCGCCCTAAGTCATGCACTTTTTTTAATGGGCCCCAAAGATTTGGGACGTATTCTTTGTATTCTCAGGATGATATCTTGCAAATCATTCAGAACTTTGATTTACTCTCTGAGGCAAAGTTGTAGCTTTTGTCATAAAAAACAATAGTTTTGAACACATAAGTTAAAAAAACTTCATCTTCAAAATATCAAAATAGCAAAAAATTTAAAAATATTCGATTTTTTTTTTACTTTTTTCCCGCTGTTTAGTTGCATAGCTAGCAAACAATTTAAAATTCAAAGAAACCATCAACTACAAAAATGTACCTAAGATGTCAATAAACAGCTTTTCACAACACATAAACTTCATAGGAATGATTCATAAAACTGTTTATTTAGGGCATTGTAATTCGTAGCGTAAGAAAATGATTTCGAAATTGTGTGTTTATAGCATGTTAATTCGAAAAAAAAATTTTTCGTTGGCGAATTACACAGAAGAGACCTTGGAGTTGTTAAGCGCTTATGTTTGGTAGACTCAGGGCGTGAAATTATTACTTACAATCGACTCCGCTTTATTGGAAATAACCAAAACCCTGCTTAAACTCAGTAAATGTCTAGCCACTTGCATTGACAATATAATAGAAAAATACAATAAATGACAAATAAGTTTTGTCATTTAATTTTTTAACAGACAAAACATATACAGGGTGGGCCAAAAGAAACCAAGGGGTGTAAAAGTTTAATAACTTTTTTGTTTATTAATTTTTTTTATTTTTTCTTTCAGATTATATAGACAACACTTGGAGAATTTATAATGGAGAGGTTCACAACTGAACAGAGAACCAGAACAATAGAATTTTATTATTTAAACCAGAGATCAATTATTTTAACGCAAAGAGCATATCGTCGATATTTTAACGTCAGAATTTCGCCCTCTGAAGCGATGATTCGTTGCTTAGTTAATCGTCATCACCAACATGACAGCGTAAGGGATTTGCCTCAGCAGGACGGAGCCACTGCCCATACTGCCCGAGACACAATGGCACTTTTAAGTCAAATTTTTGGAGAGCGAATAATTTCTCGAAATTCGGAAATTATTTGGCCAGCGCGATCGCCAGATTTGACAGCACCCGACTATTTTCTTTGGGGTTTTTTGAAGGAGCGAGTGTATGTGAACAAGCCAGAGACAATCCTTGAACTCGAGGCAAACATTGTTGCAGAAATTCGAACGCTACAGCCACAAGTTTTGAAAAATGCTCTAAAAAGAGCCCATCAGTGCGAAGCTGAAAACGGTGGTCATTTAAGAGACATAATTTTTCATACTTGGTGTAAAAAAATTTCCATTTTGTATATTATATAATCTGAAAGAAAAAATAAAAAAAAGTTAATAAACAAAAAAGTTATTAAATTTTTACACCCCTTGGTTTCTTTTGGCCCACCCTGTAAAATTTTTTCAGCCTTAAGTTATGCAATAGATTTCTAATAAATAAATTTGTCATTGTTTTATTTTTTCACTAAAGTGAAGTAAGTTTCATATAAAAAGTAGTTGTGGGCTTGCTTTTGGTTTTCAGTAATACGTTATTTTCAGTAAAGCGATGTTTCGCTAAAGCGAAGTGAATAAGACTAGCTGCGCTTAAAATCAGTGCGGGGATTTGTATCGGTTTCAGTAATCCGATCTTTTTTCAGTAAAGCGTGTTGCAAATTCGACTGTATTTATGTATAACTTTATATACATGCTGTGTATAATCGAAATTTAGTAAAATGTTTTGTGTGTTGTATTTAAAATAATATTAAAAAAACACATTAATTCGCCACTAAAACTCTGAAAATCGTTCTATCCGGTGTTAAAATTCAAAATGAACTTTTTTTGTTATTAAGTACATTTCTACACAAGCAGACAATCTTTTGTGTGAAAAACAATACAATAATCTTAAAACTAGCATATACTTTCCATTGTACATTATTTTAAACAAATTCAATTTAAAAAATAGTCGCAACTAAGTAAGTTAATAATTTGTAGACAGTGTTTAAAATGCCAATAAAATAAGCATGTTTGAACAGGTTGTTTGTATCAAATGAAAATAGATATGAGCGCGTGAATACGCATTTATGAGAAAAATTATGAGGAAAACTTTTTTTTATATTAAAAATAAAATGTAAATCAACTATATTTATGATTTGAATAGGCTAAAGTTCGTATCGCTTTTTAAGCCAAATTACATGTGATAATTATTAATTAACAAATAACACCAAAGTTAGTTGTAAATATTCTGACAACACATAGTTGAACGGAACAGCTAGCCGTTTTCGAAGGCCACTAAACCTTCATCATCAGCGTTCTTCTGTGTTTGGTCCACTGTGTGTGGTGTCATTTGATGTAGATTTCTGCTTTATATACGAAACTTTTTTGCAAAATGGAATATGTGAATTGTTTTGATTCATCGTATTTCAATTTGCTGAAAGATGTTTTGTGATGAAAAGCTTACCATACCATCTCTTAAGTTACAACAGTCTTACCATTGCCGTTTGTTCTTTACTAATTATGCACATGTTAGTTAATTTGCTTATTTTTGTTCTACTTAAGACAAACTTTTTTGGTTTGTTTCTATATTTATGATTTGATTTGTTCATTAATAATTATCACATGTAATATAGCTTAAAAAGCGGTACGAACTTTAGCCTATTCAAATCATAAATATAGAAACAAATGAAGTTCGAAAAATAATAATTAAATTAATAAATCAACTATTTTTTTTACACAAATTAGATTCTATCCGTGTTTTATGTTATACCGAGTACACACTATGGCATGTTGTAACATCGTAAGCTAAAATAGAAATGTGTACCAGTGGCAACGTTTGTCATTTCCAATATTTCCTTTCATTGTTTGCGGCATCACTTCACAAAGTTTTTACGCATCTGATGTAGACAATTGTGAGAACAAGATGGCAGCAAAATTCAAGCGCCCTGTCTGCATGACCTGACGACACAGCTAATTCAGTTGCTATCGTCTATTTAACGGATGTTTTTTTTAGAGATATAGAACTTTGAATTGAAATAAAACACAAGAAAATCGTTTTAATGTCCATCAATTTGGCTTTATTGGAAGGATAATTTTATGCCATTAATGTTTAAATATGATTTTGGGCATGTGGCCGCCGCGGCTGGCTCGAATAAAGCCAATTCTAGACGTCCGATTTTCAACCACTTTTTCGAGCATATGGGGCCGTATGTTGGCAATAACGCCACGAATGTTGGCTTCCAAGTCCCCTAACGTTTCTGGTTTGTTGGCGTAGACGAGCGACTTCACATATCCCCAAAGAAAATAATCCAATGGTGTCCAATCACACGATCTTGGTGGCCAATTGACAGGTCCATTCCGCGAAATTATGCGCTCATCGAATGTTTCCTTCAATAAATCGATTGTGACGTGCGCTGTGTGGCATGTAGCGCCGTCTTGTTGGAACCACAACTCATCCACATTCATGCCATCCAATTCGGGAACAAAATAGTCGGTTATCATGGCTCTATACCGGTCTCCATTAGCGGTAACTGACTCTCCAGCATTATTTCGGAAGAAGTATGGCCCAATGACTCCACCAGCCAGTCAGTTTTTGTGGATGTAATGGCGTCTCAAGGGTCTCATGTGGATTCTCTTCACTCCAAATGCGCAATTTTGCTTGTTGACGTAGCCATTCAACCAAAAATGAGCCTCATCACTGAACAAAATTTTGCGATGAAAATCAGCATCGAGATCAATCTCATTTTCGGTCCATACACCAAAATTACGACGCATTGCATGGTCTCGCGGCTTTAATTCTTGCACAAGCTGGATCTTGTAAGGTCGCAAGCCAAGATCTTTGCGCAAAATCTTCCATAAAGTTGATGGACAAAGCTCCAATTGCTGTGCACGGTGGCGAATCGATTCATTCGGGTCCTCTTCAACACTTTGCTCTACAGCGGCAATTGTTTCTTCGGTGCGCACTGTTCGACGTCTCTGCGGATGCGTATTATCACATAGAGTAAACGTAGTGCGAAAACGATCCATGGTTAACCGAATTAATTGCTCTGATGGACGATTATGTCGACCATAAAATGGACGGAGCTTGCGGTAAACTTCGCGAACTGAACCATTATTTTCGAAATAAATTTGCACGATTTGCAAGCGTTGTTCTTTTGTCAACCTGTTCATGATAAAATGGCAAACCAAACTAAATATTAATCACTTGACAGCTGACAAAATGGCCGCCAGTTAAAAAAGTGATGCCAACTTAAAGTTCTATACCTCAATAAAAAACACCCTTTACATATTTATGTACTATACTTCTGCAAAATACCACTTACAAGATCTTTTAAGATATAAGCGATTTTACAAATGCTTTACTACAGCGAAATCTTCTAAAATAAACGCTAAACAGCACTGTTTGCAATAAATTTGTTAAAGTTATTGCAGGTATATGAGTAAAGAAGAAAATATTTCGTGACGGAAGAATTTGTGATGCTTGCTTTATTATACGCATGAGCGCATACACAAACGTCATGCATGTACGTACGCACACACGTTGTGTGTAAGATATTTTATTTTTCTGCGCACATGCAAACGCACACACATGCATTGACATTAGTTGAATGCGCGCTTGCTTTAAAAAACCACCCTTAAATACGTAATAGCTTAAAATCTTCATCTTACACACACACACACACACACTCAAGCGTACAATATGCAAAATAACAAGCATACACGCATCAGCACTACTTCTTTTGATTGTTTGTTGTAAACAAGAAGTTTGCACGACATCGTTTGCGAGCACTCATATACTCGTACATCAATACATCCATCGTGCTTCGGTTATATAAGCGACATCATTTATTATTAGTTTAGTATAATACATGCTACGAGAATACATTTAAAAATAAAACGTATTGACATTTCAAGACTGTTTACGCAGGGCTCTAATATGTACATGTGTCTGTAGCATTAATAGGCATAGAAACGGAAATTTGAAAATCATACTGCTAAATGACAACAAAAACAAACAAACAAAAAAATCCCAGATGTAAACTCAGCCCTAGAAAATGAATGTGTCCTTCCACCAATACACGTGCAGATGTGCTAACCACAAGTTTACTTAACAAACCAGGATATTTCAATTACGTTTTCAGTGCAATAAGTTTTAATTATAAAAACATTCAATACACTTAGGCCTAATAAATCAGTCAAAGTTTAAACGCTGGTTTATTTAAACTAAACCCAAATTTATTTGTAGTTTAAACTAAACAGGAGTAAATCAGTGAACCATGCTTTATGTGTAGTTAAAAAAATAATATTGTGGCAGCACTAGAATAAATGTCAAAAAACAGCTGTTTTGCAGCAGGCTATCAATTCTTTGTACAATCAAAAAGACAAAAAAGTTAAGAAAATTTCAATTATATTTCGCCAAACTGTACCAAGAAAGGAATTATGTTTATGATTGGCGAAGTAGAATAGTATAAAAGAATACTAGAGTGTAAGAAAACAGGTCGAACAAGATCTGAAGAAAAAGTGGAGGCTGGGAAAAAAGTTGAAAGCTCGTTCAATGCAAAACATATGCAGCCGTATTCATAAAAAAAAGTTGATTGAGGTTTAAAATTCATATTAGTTAAAAAACGTTTTAAGGCTAAATAAAGTTTTTTTAAATATTGGTATTCATAATCAGTTTTTTAACTAAAAATCAATTAACTAGTTTTTTTTTAAATATCGTGGCAACACTGTATTCTTTATTTGTCACTTGCATATTAGTTCTGCAAAACAACGATTGTTAACTCACAAAGTACTCGTGTCTATTTTGTTTATTTGTCAGTTTTCAGAGAAATATTCTTTCTATAAAATATAAGATATGTTCCAACTTGTATTTAATAAAATAATAAAAAAAAGTTCACAACAAATCTTTGTTAAAAGTGCTTTTTATATTATTTATTTTATTGCAGATAAAGAAGCACTAGAATAACGAGCTTTATTTTGTTTGTTTTGAGTGTTTATACATCACTAGTTAATTTTCTACAATTATACTATTTTTGTTAACACATAAAATGAGAAAACAATGACTGGGAATGGAAACTGGAACGCTCCTTTTCTTTTAAATATTCTTTGGAGTATATTTGTTATTTCGGCAATAGTTTCTATAAAAAAAAAATTACATTGTTTTTTTCTAAATAACACTGGCATATGCATACATACATGCATACATAAGTACATACATACATACACACATATGTACATACAGGTAAAGTTCAAAATGTAAACAAAAACGAAGCAAAATTACTACAACGTCACCTTAAAATTGGTTTAAATATGGGGGCAGTCAATTTTAAAATTTGCTGATTTGCGCAAGGTTTAAAAACCGTTTTTTAAGCTAAAATTCTATTATGAATACAATTTTAGCGAATTTTGCTTAAACAATATTTGAAACGCGGTTTAAAATTTTTATGAATACGGCTGATGGTCTGTAGGTAATAAAATCATATGGCCTGTATTGGTAGTTTAAACGCCCAATTTTATGCGTTTACAGATGGTTTAAATACTGTATTGATTTATAGGTTTGCTATCACATCACATTTTAAACCAAAAATGGAGATTAACTTGCACTGATTTATTATCCCTTAGAAATGTTACGTCATGAGTGTGTGAGACTTAATCGTTATAAGTTTAACATATCATTATGATCACAAGTGAGCCAAGATTGACTCACGCTCGATTCGAACAAATTCTAATTAATTTATAAGTATATTCTGGCAACTGAACTCAATTTTGAACTATAATATTATATTTAACTCGTCAATATCTATGGTTTATCGTTGATACCACAGCATCGCTAAAGAATTTTGTTTCATTATTTATTGTTTAGTGATCTAGTTTCAAATTGAACAAATAATTAAACATATTTTTATTCTATTGTACTAAAGAGCACATGTACTGACTTTGTATTGTTGAATGGAAATGAAACACACTCATACTTAAGTATATATGTTTGTCCAGGCTGCCCAGAGAAGCGCCAGAGTGCCGAACATCAATCGGCTTTTTATGCAAATGAATACACATACGTTTATACATTTCTTGATGTTTGTACATTAAATGACGAGCAGATGAGTGTATGAGCTAAAAAGCGGGCTATTACTTTTTTAGTTTATATTGCTTATGAATATTTTTCCAGTGCCCTAGATCAATGGAACTTGGCACATATATGTCTAATAGTCATAGGCTCTTGAAAATATGAAAAATCGGACAAAGAGGAAACAAGTTCCCCTCAGGGCAACTAATCCTACCTCTGAAAAATTAAATTTTTTAGTAACTTTTCCCAAATTTTCTAAAATTTCCAAACTCTAACCTTGGACCAGGAGACCGCAAAATGTCATTTACGTTCCTGTTTCCTTTTTTGAGCGGTGAAAAAAACATTATTTGCAAAAATAATGTAAATATTTAAAACATTTACTACATTTATGCCATAATATCATAAAAATTAAACTTATGACCTTCAATAAAACGTGGGTAAGCGGGGGGGGGGGGGGGAGAAAGTATACTTTTACTCAAAGCAAAACATTTTATGACTAACAAAAGAGATTTCCTACTCATATTTAGCCATGTAAGATGAGCAAAAACCGAAAAGAGATGAAATTTTCAAAAAAAAAAAAAAAAAAAAAAGTACAAAAGAAATGGCGCAAACTTGCGCAAACTTTTTTCTTGCATCTGAAATTTAAGATTTTAAGTTTAAGTTCGTAATGTAGCTACCTTTATTGTTAAAAGCATTCTTTGTTTTTTAGTTTGTAAAAAAAAAGTGGCGTTAGCTGAAGTAGTTAGCACGTTCACTACAAAACCGAAGATCCTGGATTCAATCCCTGTATCCGACAGTCATTAAATAACCATACCATGAATTTTTCTGCTGTGCATTAGTGAAAGAGAAGACAGAAAGAGAAGACAGACAGTGAAGGAAGAGATTGAGGAAAGCTTCATTCATTTACAACTCTGCGTTTTGGAACGAATCTAGTAATACAGTGTTGCAGCGCCTCTGGAGTCAATGAAGCGTATTAAATTTTTAAGGCTTTATTAAGTAGCCATTTTATTGGTTACTTTACTTCGCCGATGATTCTGCTACACAATGCCAAGGAAGGAGGGCGCTCGGATGTTACATTAGGATTAGCCTCTACTGGAGTCGGTATAGTTCAGTGAACAGTGCCTATGCCTTCATCACTTGAACTTTCCAAGAACAACCTTGTACCTTTGCATACATTATTACTTAGCATAAAGATGCGTGCTGTTGTTATTTAATTATTTTGTCGGTGACCGTGCTGGACCTGGACCTGAACTTGGACCTGGACGTGGACCTGGACATGGGCCTGGACATGAACCTAGGCATGGACCTGGACGTGGATCTGCACCTGGACCTTCTGTTTTCTAACCAACGTGCTAGCTACTTTAGCCAAAGCAAGCTACTTCAGCCAAAAAAGCGATATCTCAACAAGAGATATTATGTTAAACTTTCATTAAACAAATGAGAAGTTTAACTTGTATTATATTTGCAACAAGAACTCAATAATAAGTACGTTTATTTTGTTCTCCTACTTTACCATTGCTACTTGGGCTGACTTTTTTTTCAGCTTGACTTGTAATAGTTGGAAGAAATATGTCATGGAAATAAATGTAAAAAACAACAACAACTATTCACTGCCTTCGCAAGAATAGAGTGTTGCCATACAAGTATTTTTCAGCCGGTGCAGTCAAGTTAATAGTTGGTTTTTTTTTTGAGTATAGTTACAATTACGTATAACATTTATTAAAGCACTTTTGTTTGCTTTAATTTTGTTGACGGATATTCTGCCACGAAATTCATAACCTGCCTTAGTTAAGCTACGAACATTATGAGTGTTTAATAGCGATAAATTATATTAGAAACAAAAGCAAATTATTGTTGTTTTTACTAAAAATTTTTGAACGAAAAATTTCTTTTTGTTTCATAAAAACACTCGGAGAATAATTTTACTTAAGTAGCGTTAAAATAAATTGACGTTCATTTAAATTTGTTTTAGGTGTGTGTATATCAGAGAACAGAAAGGAGTAGTAAAAAAGTGAGTAGAGTTGAATCATGATTTATAATTTATTGTACTTATATGCACTCATACTTATTGCAATGTTGTCTATGAATCATATTCACTCACAAGTGTGAAATTCTCATCGCATTCATACTTGGCAAGATTTATGACGTTATAGACGATGTAAAATAAGTATTGTATGGTAAAGCTAACTTCGTATACGAACATTAAAATACTCATAATGAGGTTATGTATTTGCTCATTATGAGGATACAAATATTTTTTTTTAATACACTTTATACTGTTGTAGTTGTACTATATGGATGAGTTGAATGAGCTGAATCAATATAAGTAGTATAAGTATTTTTCTAAAAGTTATATATCATATGGTATGACTATGATGTCGACGTCGCATTCATATTTGTTGCAACCTATACTTATAAATTAATCTTATCGTGAGTGTACGTAATTCAGAGTAGTTGAGTTTAAACGATGTCTACTCATTTAGATTTAAAATTTGATGAGTCAGTATGAATAGCGAAAAAGCGATTCATTGTGGATCACTGGTGTATATACACGTAGTATATATATGTATTTTTATATCGTTGGTCTAAAGTGGAAAGGCCCTAACTCAAATAATTACAACTTTACAGGAGAGCATAAAAACATGATAAAAACTGCACAACTGTTTGTAAAAATATTATTTTTTTATACAATTGCAATAAACGTTTGTTATGAGCTGGATTTGTGTGAAATGTATTTATTGCATTCACTGAAAAGCTCAATTTAGTAAAAAAAATACGACTTAGGCCCTTTCTAATTCAGACCATCGATATGTTGTTTTTTTTCTTCTTCTGGTTTTACATCTACAATTTCAAATATCGTAGTTAATTTCTTCTCTTCAGTAATTTCCAGAGTCCTCGTCGTTATGCATTCTTTATGTTTCTTTGCCCACTTCAGTATGGCCTACTAAAATTTATATCGTAGGTAGTAATGCTATATTTTGTTAGTGTGAGTGTAAATACCTTAATTTATATACTAACATCCCTTCCAGCATTAAGAGTGGTGGATATGAGGCATACATACATACATACATACATACATACATACATGGGTGACTGACTGTTTTAAATACCTGTGTGCTTAAATTAACATAAAAGTATATATTAAGGTGTACAAATTCTTGATATTTTATTAATTGTTACAAAGTTCAATTCCATATTTTAATGCCCAAAACAATATTAAGAAGACTTACAGCCTTGTTGATAAAAAAAAAGAATTTTGCTTTATAAAAAATTTATAAAACAAATTTTATATGGAAAACTGATTTATAAAACTTTTATAAATCAAAAATATTTTTTGTGAATAATGCCTTTATAAAACAAATTATAATTAGATTTTCTGCAGTTAGCGTTGTTTTTTGTTATAGTATCGAAGTTCAATTAAGTAATTTTGTTGATTCAATCATTTCATTTATTTAGTTCTTAAATAATATTCGATAAATATATTTAATTATTTAATCATTATATTAAACGGATAGCACTATGTTGATCGTTATTTTTATTACAGTCTTAAGCCTTTTATGTTTAGATGTTGTAGAATTATTATTTATATTTTCACAGCTTTTATGAAAAGATATTAAGTTCCTAATCTCGGTCAAATTCAATAGAGTCAATTAAACATTTGTTTAAACATTAATGTGATTGAGTCATTCGAACTTTTAATTTAATTTTTTTTTCGCCCTAATAATTCCAAATTATTATTTTACGTATTAAGTGAAATAATTTTTTACTAAAAATACATTGTTTAAAAATTTAATTGATTAATTGACACAGTTGAATTTTTAATATTTTTCTATTAATTGAAAAAAAAAATATTTTTCTGTGTTCCTGCTAAACGAAGTTTGTTCTGGCCAGCATTTTAATTATTGAGCTTTTCAAAACAATTTTTTATCAATTTATTTGGTAATTATTTTTAATTAAGAAAATTAGCAATTAAAAATTTTGATTAAGATATACGTAAAGGATTTTTTTATATCTATAATTTAATTGAAAAAAAGTAAATAATCAATTAAAAATTTCATTAAGTCAATTAAATTTTTGTTTAAAATTTAAATTGATTAAAAGTATATATAAATGTTATTGAGTAATTAAACATTTATTGGCAAATTTGTTTAAAAATTTAATTTAATTAAAAAGTTTAATTGCTACAATTTCACTTTTAATTGACGACTTTTATAATTTTCTTCTTTTTTTTTTCAATAAAATTTGTTAATACATGTAGAAGAATTTTTTTGTGTTCCTGCTAGGCCAATGAAAGAAAGCCTTTAATATATTTAACAAAACTTTAGTTTACTCAGGCCAACATTTTAATTATTGAGTTATTCAAAAAAATTATTTAATCAAAAATTCAATAAAAAAATTAGCAATTAGCAATCTTGATTTTGGCAACGAAAATTTTTTATATCGATAAAATAGTTGATGTATTTCAGCAATCAATCAAAAATGCAATTGAGTCAATTAAACTTATGTTTAGAAATAAAATTTATTTAATTTTTAATTAAAAATTTAATTTAATTAATTAAACTTTTGTCGAAACATGTAATTTGCTTAAAAAGTTTATTTAATATAATTAAACATTTAATTGCTTATTTTTACATATATTTTTTTCCAATTTAAGGATGTTCATAAAACAAAAAAATTATTTTTCTGATAGAGTAATCAAAGTTCCTAATAAATTAAACATCATTTTTGGTTTATAATTGAGTTGTTTAAAACAATCATTTGCTGAATTATGCCCTAATTCAGTAGGAAGATTTAGGACATTTTGGTTTGAAAATACTTTTGAGTTCTTGTATTTGAATTCTCTAAATTATTTTCTTCAAAAATTATTGTTGTCTTTAATAATGAAAAATAAAACCATCATTACCATGTTTCTAAAACATAAAAATTATATTAAAGTGTTATACAATAGTTTGAAAAATATATGAAAAAAATATGTGTGGATATAATGTTTGCAACAAAATTATAAAGCAAATACACGAACCTTCTAGCATAGAAAATAAATAATAATTATTTTAAAGAAGCACAACTGCGGCTTTTATTCGTCCGTAAGCAAGACCATACAATCGTAGAACAGAATTAGGGCATTAATTTTGAATTTATTTTCCGTATGGAAAAATTAACATTTTTAAATTTTTAATAAGAAATATGATTTTGTCAGAGGAAATTTTTTATATATGTGATCTTCTCCGAGAAAAGGTACCTAGTGTTTCAAAAAAAAAAACGGGTTTGGATTGAAGAGTGGATTCTGGTATCTAAAAGGGCGTAGAATAAGATGAAATGAGCTAGATTTTTTTCACACACTAGGTCCGTTTTATCGTAGAAAGTCACATATGTGATAGCGCATAGCGAAAGGGACCTAAGGGTAAAAAAAAATAAATTTTCACTTTTTTTTTTTGATGTGGACAACATCTGAGCATCGAATGAGACCAATCACATGCCCCAAAAGTGTTTCCTTCCAGTAATATGCGCGTTTTATTCAGTGATGGTACACCAAGGATACACGTATTTAAATCTTTAAAATGGCTCTCCTGAACAAAACAGGTTTTTACCCCAAGGTCCCTTTCTATTTTGCGCGTCTCATATATATAGATTAAATCTTAAATTCAATAAATTACAATAATAATTTTTTTAAATAATCACCGCCTTAATCCCTTCGCACACACACACACACACACACCAACTTGTAAGGATGTAAATCTTGTGTGTGCATTTTATACTCCATAAAACATGCATGTAATTTTCTAATTTTGCAACACAATTTTTTTTTTGTTTTTATATTTTATAATTTGAAAAGCTTCACCAGTAAGTATTTGCTACGATGGCCATAAACCATCGTCAATGCTGTGTTTTTTTTTTTTTTTTTTTTTTTTTTTTTTTTTTTTTGAAGGAGTATAAACTCTACGGGTACAAAATCAACTTAATGCTAACCAAACTGTCATAATTAATTTCTGCTGTGCTTCCACAAAATCCTAAAATCTAAAAATACCTTCAACCAAACTAACGTGTAAGATGAAAGAAAAAAAACACAGTGAAATAAAAATGAATAATAAAAATAAAATTAACTAGAATTTTGTTTAAAATAGCAGCAGCAAGAGTTGGTACTTGCAAAACGAAACAAAAACATATTCTTTTATTGTTAAATTTATGGCGAAAATTTAATAAACATGCACGAAGAGTGAATGAATTTATTTGAAATTGAATTTTACGGTGAGTGCAATTTTTATTACCAGTGACCTCCGTAATGTGCGACATGTAAAATGTGAGCAAATGAATCGGTAGATGGTGGAAAAATATATTGTTTACATTAAAACACATGAAAAATCGAAAGGAATTTTCATATTATATTTGGCGCAAACTTTATAAAATAACTTTTAGATCAAATCTTGGCCAGAGGTGCCAAGTACAACAAGCATATTCCTGATGCTTGCGCCTATATACATCACATAACATAAATAAATAATAAAATAAAATAACTAAATTAAGTTAAATTCATGTTGCTTCAACTTGAAATAAAATTGAGTCAACATGGTTCTGCATTTTGATTTAATAGTACAGGAATGTTAAATTAACATAAAAAAGGTTATTTCATAATTAACATGAAACACATATAAAGCAAAATCAAAAAAAAGGTGCCCCTGTGGCCTCTCAGTCCAGAGGTCGTGGGTTCGATTCCCACCATAGACCTTGGGTGTTTTTCGCAGACAAGCTAATCGCTTTGCGAATTGTGTTTGTGTTAAAAAAAAAAAAAATTATCAAATAAAATTAAACTATCCTTATTTTCGTAGAAAATTTTCTGTGTGTAATTAATTTTCTACTATTTTTTTACGATACTTTTTTTCAAAACGGTGTAAGTTTTTTATTCTCTTTTTTGTTTAAATTATAACTAAGTATTTTTTATATACATTATGCAATTATTAATTATCACTAATTTTTCTGCTGTCACTGCCAAGAACAAAACAAAACGAAAGCAAACGTTTTCTTTAATGAATTATTATACCCTGGTTTAGACATTTGTTAAGAAAGTTGGCAGATTTTAAAAATGTTTTTTTTTTTGTATTAGCACTGCCAGTGCAGTGCTAACACTAAAAAGGCTATTTAAATGCATTATTACCAGTAATATTGACTGCAGTTTTTGTGTCCTGGACTAACTGTTGTTTCTTTTGGGTACACCGTCGTATTAAAAACTTTTTACTACTTGTTTATTTAATTTTGTATTACATGTTTTACGATAAATACTTCGATGTATAAATTTTGCACGTTCCAGACATAAAAACGTAACGGTGTTGGCAGCATTTTACAGCTCATATAAGGAAACATACACACACACACACACACACATTCACAACCTTCTCATCTTATATCGACAATAAAAAAATGTGTATGTATTCGTAGTTGTTAATATTCTTGCTATTGCTCTGTCTTATTTACTTAAATATTCTTTAGTATTGGCAACATCATCAACAAACAGCAGCAAGTTATTTGCAACAAAAAAAAAGACTTATTGTTTAAACCATTTTCATGTTACTGTTTTTTGTTTTTTTTTTACAAAAAAAAAAACACTCAATTTCCTTCTATGGCCAGTTAGACCAGCTTACAAAAAAAAAATTAATAAAAATAAAAGTAAAAAATTATATAAAACTTTAAATTGAGTACTATATTCCTGTTTACCACCATTTTTATGATGTCCACATTAATTTTCTAGGTTGTGTTGTTAAACAGAAAATTTATTTAAACAATAAAGATGTGCTGAAGTACATAATAGTCTCCTGCACAAGACATCTTATAAGAACTTTCAAGACATGAGGGATTTTTCAAATGCTTTACTAAAGCGAAATCTTATAAAACAAACGTTAACAACATTGTTTGCAAGAAATTTGTTTGAGTATTGTAGGTATAAGAGTAAAGAAGAAAACACTTCGTGACGGAAGAATTTGTGATAATTGCTTTTTTCTACGCATGAGCGCGTGTACAAACGTCATGCATGTATGTGTGTATGATTTTTTATTTTTCTGCGCACATGCAAGGTGCATGCGGTTAACCACATAATAGCTTACCATCTACATATTACACACACACTCAAACGTATAATACGAAAAATAACATGCCTACACTAATCAACAGAGGCCTAATTCCTGCACTCGTGATCGGAATTGCATTCGAATAGAAATTAATTTCGATGGCTAGAAATTTTCGGATGATGTCACTCGTTATTAAGCGAATCGAGTTATTGTTTCAGTGTTGGGAAAAGGCAAATATATTTATATATAAATTCATTTCACAACACTGAATAAATTGTAAGCAAAAGCATATGTTTGTATATATGTATGTGTGCAAAAACATATGTAAGTATGTACGTACATACACACGTATATGCAGAAAAAAGAAACGAATATACATAAATGTTATTTTCATTTTAATTTAATTAATAACTTAATAATAATAAATTAGTGTAAAGTTAGAGAATAGAGCACTAGCTACATTTTCGATTCTTTTATTGATTGACCAGAAGCAGTTAATTTGTTATTTAGATGCTCCCAAAGTTGGTTGATTTTTTTTATATTTTATTTTATTATTTGCCAAGTCAGTGTGTTTTGTTCTATTTGATGTCAACTAGACATTTTTTAATTTGAATTTTTATACGTACATTTGGGCATTCATTTCATTTATAAATAAATAAGTCAAATATTGAACATACATTTTCCTTTTCTTCGCTTTTTCTATGTTAAATATGATTTCGAATGACTTTTTGCTTGCGAGTAAAAACACGAACGGTTGCATTCGAATGTATGCACGTCATCGAATGCTGTCATTAGAAATTTCAATGTGTGTTATTCGAAACCGAATGCGAAAATCCCAAAAGTTAAAAAACTCGAACATTCGAGTAATAACTCGCTCGCAATAGAATGCGAGAATTAGGCCCCAGTACTTCTTTTGAGTGTTTGTTACAAACAAGCTGTCTTGCGACATCGCTTGTTGCAACTGATATACACATACACCAATACATCCATCGTGCTCTGCTTATACTACGACAGCATTTATTATTGGTTTAGTATAATACATGCGACGTGAATACATTTAAAAATCATGACGTTTTTACATTTCAAGACTGCTTACGCAGCTCTCTAGTACATAAACTTCATTTAAAGTGTTTATGCATGTGTTTGTGTGTATGTTTATGTGTGTATGTATGTGTACATGTGTCTGTTTTAAAAGTTTTATTTCCTATCTAAACTAATTACAATAAAGATTTGTTGCACATGATATTAATGTGGACAATTTTGTGTCCAAAGAGTGTCACAAAAATTTCAAAATTTGTGCGTGTGGCAACTGACGTTCTTTTTTGTGTTTTTTTTTAATTTATTTTTATGATTAAATTTTAAAATAAAAGTCTCACAGTTTGTATAAGCGTAGAATAAAATTTCTAAGAATGTGTTTGCAGGGAAACAGAGAAGGTCTTTATACAATAATGTGTCTTTTATTTTTCTAGTGCATACTGGATCAGTTTCCTTGTAATAAAAATAATACATGTTTCAATTTACTTGGAGCTACATATTTTGGCAATTCTTAAAGTTGAGCTCAATATTTTGATTGCACTTTTTGTCAACATTAATATGGTGATCAGTTAGTAAAAATATTAATTTTAAATAATTTATATATATATGTATATGTATATATGTATATATATATATATATATATATTTATACATACATACATGTACTATATTGTTTTACTTTTCAAGAATAGTGTTCGAAATATTTATTTCTTTATTTGTTTACAGGAGCTATGACGTGATCTTAGACAATACTACAGTTATATATAAATTTTATTTTTGTTTTGACTTCTTTGTACTGAAAATTAGAGTTTGATAATAAATGAAACAAAATGTTTGATTTTGTTTTGTTTCGTTTTTTGAAGTGAGTGAAATAAAAACAAAAGAAAAAACAATGTTAACGATTGCTCAATTTGTTATTGTATTGTTTTGGAACATGAACACAAACGGCACGATTGATTTTAAAATTACTCACAGTGTCTAGTGATGGATGTGTCTTTATCGAAAGTTTTCGGTAGTTTAAAAAATTATATCGATATATTGATTCAAAACTATCTAAATTTAGAATAAATTCAGTAAAGTGCGACTCTGACTCGCGCATGAAGGGTTCCGTACGAACACTAGATATGTAATTTAATACAAACTTCATCCTATATAATTAATAGTTTTTGCATTTTTTCGGTTTTTTTGTTTTGGCGGTTTTTGCGTTTTTTCGGTTTTGGCGATTTTTTTAAGTTTTGGCTCTTTTTTTAGTTTTGACATTTTATTTTCTTGTTTTGGCGATTTTTTCGGTTTTTGGCGTTTTTTCATTTTGGCGATTTTTTTGTATTTTTGGCGATTTTTACATTTTTGCTATTTTTTTATTTAATTTTTTTTTTAGTTTTGGCGACATTTTCGCGTTTTGGCGATTTTTTTTCGATTTTTGGCGTTTTTTTTTTCATTTTGCCGTTTTTTTCATTTTGGCGGTTTTTTCGAATTTTGTGATTTGTTTTAGTGTTAGAAGTTTTGTTTTAATTTTGGCGATTTTTTTCGTTTTGTCGATTTTTTTTAATTTTTGGCGATTTTTTTTTTTTTTTTGGTTTGGCGATTTTATAATTTTCGGTTTTTTTAGTTTTACCGTTTTTTGAAAATTTCAAGTGTTTGCCTCTTACGGTTTCCAAGATATAGCAAATTGTCAAAATTACATTGTCAAAATTGCATTAACTGATGCAACACCCTTTAATTTTAATTTTTTTAAATTTAAGTGTTAATTGTTGTAGTCTGTATAAAAATACACTAATTTTACAAATTTCAAGTTTCAATATACATATGTTTATACAATTGTATGTATATTACATGGGATTTTAACATTTTCCGTTGCTCGTTTTGGAACACCCTTTAATTTTTAATTCTCATGTTTTTGTTGTTGTAGCGGCCAAGGTTCTACATACCCTGTTCAAATTTCAGGTCCATAGCTCTTACGGTTCCTGAGAAAATACCGTGTGACGGACAGACGGACAGGCGGACAACGTAGCGAAAACAATAGGATTCCTTTTCACCTTTGGTGTACGGAACCCTAAAAACTATCGATATATCGACGATATCATCATGATAGTACCCAAATTGTATGTTATATCTTTACTTTAAAGAAAATTTATTATTTGACATATTGTCAGAAGTGTACATAAGATAATTGAAATTTATTTGCTGGTAGTTTAGCATGTCTATATACGTATTTATTTCATTGGCGCTTGAACCAAATCATCAGTAGACTTTAACCACAAATTTTAAACAGTCACAAACAAAAATAAAATATAAATTATACGCTGGGCTTTGTATCAGTTTCAAAGCCTACTAAGCTTATTTTTTCTTTTGTGATTTTCAAAAGTATTATTATTTTATGAATTCTCATATAGGTTTTGAAAGTCTATGCATAAAGTAAGAGGTTTTTGACTGTTTAAAATTTGTGGTTAAAGTCTACTGATGATTTGGTTCAAGCGCCAATGAAATACGTAAATAAATTTCAATTATGTTATATATTTACACTAAAAATTCAAAACAAAATATTTTTATAAAAAAAAAACAGAAATTTAGTTCTCAGTGAAAGTAAAAACTAAAATAATTGTACGAAAAATAAGTGAGAACAGTGGAAGAGATTTTAAGTAAAAGTATCGATAGTGGCTTAAAAGGTCGATTGTTTTCAAATATTAATCGATTGAAGAATTGAAACATTGATAGTCACAAAAAAAATTAACTATCGATAGTCTCAAGAGTGTCATTGATAGTTTTTCATCCCTATCTACTGATTCACGTATTATTACCACGTGGCACAAAAATCAAAACATTTACCTCTCTCTAGTTGTAATTATGTACATCTCAAAACATATTCCCCCTTATGCAAAAACGTTTGTTTAGTGTTGTAAAAAGCGGCTACTTTTGAATACTCAGTACTACTTGATACTTTTTCAATTGAGTACTCGATACTACTCAATACTTTATATATGTTTATATATGGGAAGTTAAAAATTATTATTTATATTATTTTATTGATAATGCAATATTGGAAAAACAAAGATTAAATACAAGTATATTGAAATTAATTGATAACAAATGAAAATAACTAAGTTTGAAGATTAATTTTTGTACATAAAAATTTTTTAACGTACTCTTAACACTTCTAGTGCATTAATCTCTTAAATTACCTTCTAAATATTTTTTAATAAACATTTTTTTTTCTCACAATTGATGTTATTACTTAGTCATTGTTGAAATGTAGAAATAAAATTTTACCGACATTGAAAGAATTTAAAATATTTTTCATGTTTGTGAGGACCTTACTTGTTGGTTATATTCACGTGCATTCCTTGCACTATTCTAAAGGGTCACTTTTTCTGGGTGTTTTTTTTAGAGGTATAGAACTTCAAATTGAAATAAAACACAAGAAAATCGTTTTAATGTCCATCAAACTTGATATTATTGGAAGGATAATTTTATGCCATTAATGTTTAAATATAATTTTGGGAATGTGGCCGCCGCGGCTGGCTCGAATAAAGCCAATTCTACAGGTCCAATTTTCAACCACTTTTTCGAGCATATGGGGCCGTATGTTGGCAATAACGCCACGAATGTTGGCTTCCAAGTCCCCTAACGTTTCTGGTTTGTTGGCGTAGACGAGCGACTTCACATATCCCCAAAGAAAATAATCCAATGGTGTCAAATCACACGATCTTGGTGGCCAATTGACAGGTCCATTCCGCGAAATTATGCGCTCATCGAATGTTTCCTTCAATAAATCGATTGTGACGTGCGCTGTGTGGCATGTAGCGCCGTCTTGTTGGAACCACAACTCATCCACATTCATGCCATCCAATTCGGGAACAAAATAGTCGGTTATCATAGCTCTATACCGGTCTCCATTAACGGTAACTGACTCTCCAGCATTATTTCGGAAGAAGTATGGCCCAATGACTCCACCAGCCCATAGAGCACACCAAACAGTCAGTTTTTGTGGATGTAATGGCGTCTCAAGGGTCTCATGTGGATCTTCTTCACTCCAAATGCGACAATTTTGCTTGTTGACGTAGCCATTCAACCAAAAATGAGCCTCATCACTGAACAAAATTTTGCGATGAAAATCAGCATCGAGATCAATCTCATTTTCGGCCCATACACCAAAATCACGACGCATTGCATGGTCTCGCGGCTTTAATTCTTGCACAAGCTGGATCTTGTAAGGTCGCAAGCCAAGATCTTTGCGCAAAATCTTCCATAAAGTTGATGGACAAAGCTCCAATTGCTGTGCACGGTGGCGAATCGATTCATTCGGGTCCTCTTCAACACTTTGCTCTACAGCGGCAATTGTTTCTTCGGTGCGCACTGTTCGACGTCTCTGCGGATGCGTATTATCACATAGAGTAAACGTAGTGCGAAAACGATCCATGGTTAACCGAATTAATTGCTCTGATGGACGATTATGTCGACCATAAAATGGACGGAGCTTGCGGTAAACTTCGCGAACTGAACCATTATTTTCGAAATAAATTTGCACGATTTGCAAGCGTTGTTCTTTTGTCAACCTGTTCATGATAAAATGGCAAACCAAACTAAATATTAATCACTTGACAGCTGACAAAATGGCCGCCAGTTAAAAAAGTGATGCCAACTTAAAGTTCTATACCTCAATAAAAAACACCCGATATTTGTTAATGACTGAAGTAGTTTAATAATGCATTTTGTAGTACTTTTTTTTAGTGGCTGTTTGTTACACTAACTCCATGAGGTTCAGAGTCATATTTATTTGTATCAAGCTCACAGAGTTGTAAAATTCTGATGTATTTTAAGGAAAGGCTTTCGCTTGAATACTACAAAATGCAACCCTGAAAGTATTGAGTAGTTACTTTTGTGTATTGAGTACCGGGAAAAACTGCCGGTATTGAGTACTCAGTACTCAAGTACTCAATACTTTTACAACACTACGTTTGTTAAAGTTAAAGCATGAGTTAAAACCGGTTTTACCATGCAAAGTTCATTTGTTAAACCAACTTTAAGTTTAACAATTTTTTTTTTTTGCATACGACCCTTTATCTTTCACTTGACATATTAAAACGTTTAAGTGAAATAATCGTCTTTCTTTTTATTTGAGTTTTGAGATGGACTTTAATTAAGTTAGAGTAAATATAAGAACATAATTTTTGTTTTTCATTAAGCTAACAAAATTAATTATACTTAAAAAAATTTTATATATATTTATCACAATATTTGCTGGCTACAGCTCTATTAGAAATCATTTAGTAAAATGAAGTTAGTTTACTTCAAATGTCTGCAAATAATCAAATTAATTTACATGTGGTTTTGT
Source organism: Tachina grossa (assembly GCA_949987645.1). Taxonomy (NCBI): domain Eukaryota; kingdom Metazoa; phylum Arthropoda; class Insecta; order Diptera; family Tachinidae; genus Tachina; species Tachina grossa. Next base: position 168,577,859 of record OX465274.1, on the reverse strand, counting down.
TTATTTTATCTTTATAGATAATTATCTTGTTGGTTAACTTTTATGATTGTATAATTTTTTTTATTATGTGTACATTAATTGAAGCACACATTTTTAATTTAATTATTTACAACCCTTTAAAAATATTTAATCTGTAGCAAATATAAGAGAAGTATAAGGGTTTCCAATGATATTTGTGTCATGAAAAAATTGGGTTGGCATAATTAAATCATATATATATATATAGAAAATATTTGAGATTTTGATAACATTAAACTTTGAGTCTCAATTGAAGAAAAATTGTCTTATCTCACACAAAAAAAAGGACAACCATTTTTTTTATAAGAAACTCAATTATTTACTACCGTCAAGAATAAATTTTTTTCAAGGCAAGTGCATAGAACTTAAAACCAAAAAAAATGTGTTTTGTTTTTTTGTATTAATGCCCTAATTCTGTTCGACAATTGTATTGTATTGTCTATGGACGGAAAAATGCCGCTGTTGTAATTCCTTACAACAATTATTATTTATTGTCTATGCTAGAAGGTTCGTTTATTTGCTTTATGATTTTGTTCCAAACATTTAATTCCAACACATCTTTTTTCATATATTTTTCAAACTATTGTATAAAGATTTAATTTAATTTTTATGTTTTAAAAATATGGAAAAAATATTTTTTATTTTTGATTATCAAAGACAACAACCATTTTTGAAAAAAATTATTTAGAGAATTCAAACACAAGAGCTTAAAAGTATTTTTAAACAAAAACTTCTTAAATCTTCTAACTATATTAAAGTCTAAGAAGTATATATTGCAGTATAAATTTGAAAACTAAATATCTCAAAAATATTTCTGTAGCACACTGAAAAAACAGTTTTACATAAATTCAACGAACTCGCATTCATTGATTTAAATTCATTGAAATTCAACGTACTAAACGTTGGTTCAAAAAAAATATTCTTTGAAATTTAACGTAAAATTTTATGTAGATATGAACTGAACGTTGAAACCATTCGTTTAATTTAACAACGAACTAGTTTATTGATTTAACGTATAATACGTTGAATTTGAAGAACACATTCTTTCTTATATAACTAAAAGAAAAAAGTTTAGTAAATTTCAAGAAAGTGTACTTTGATTCAAGGAACCCGTTCATTGATTTTAAGTAATGTACGTTGAATTTGACTTCAAGAGCAAGAAGATGATGTTTTATTCAATGAACCAGTACTTTGATTCAATGAACAACCATTTGAATTTTTGTTATACTTGTCTCAATTCAACGTACAAGTTCCTTGTTTTATAATGGGAAAAAACGTACTAAAAAGAAAAAATAAACACAAAGCAATCAGTTGTTGTTCTTCGTTTAACAAATAAGTTTGTGTGCAAATTAAAAAAGAAAGTTTGAAATAAAAAAGTGCCAAAGTGATTATAATTAATTTTCATTGCAAAAAGAAATATAGTTATATAATATCCCAAATATCAAGAACACATTCTTCTGACATTATTGGTTCCAATTCTCAAGTTTTATGTAAGTAATTATTTTGGATGCTATTTAGATAGTATAATTTTATACATATACTATACTATACTATACATATTTATGTATGTTAATTTTGAAGATTCGGAACCAACGCAGAGGTTTGCATTAGAAGCCTCAGATATGACAATTCGAGCGCAGAGGAATTCAATAGCACTTGAGAGGCATACAGCAATTCCAGAATTAGAGAAGTAAACCAAGCTTCCACATTAGCCGAAGTTCTTAAAAGATGGCCCGGGTATAAGAAAGCGAGTAGATTTCGATATGTGAGTATACAAATCTTTACTGTTTTATACCTTAGTATTTATTGCAAAATAAATATTTATAACTATACTTCACATTAACAAAGACTTTGGCGTTGCTTTTGGGAAACGTGAAGGAAGGACTTTTCTTTAACTGGCTGGAACGATTCGCGAAGAGAACAGCATCAAAGATGAAGCTTTGATAGAAATATTGAATAATTTGGATGAGTCGGAGAGCATCCAAAAATTTAAGTTTGTTATATTTTAAACTAAAAGCTGCATTTTTAAATTTATACATGAATTATAAATTAAGAGTTTATAAAACAGATTCCCATATTAACCTTTTATAAACCTTTAATAATTTTTACAAATAAGGCAGTAATAATTTAGTAGACTATGATACTATCATAACCAAATTTGTTTATGTAAATACATACTTACATATATACATATACAAATGTAAATTATTTCTTATTATATGAAATTTTAAATAAAATACTCAATTTAATATAAACTTGTATATTATTATATTTATTAAAATGAAATTTTGAATGTATAGGTGCATTGGGTCAAGGAATGAATTCATAAAAATCAATGAATGCGTTCATTGGGTCAATAAATAGGTTCCTTAAATTCAAAGAACTATTTCATTAAATTCAAAGTATAAATATGTAGGTTTAATGAATTTATGTAATGTTTCAACGTATGTATTCTTAACTTCAACGAATTGAATTCAACAAGCCAATGATTGCCATACGTGGAATTCAATGAACATGTTCCTTAGGTGAAAAATAAGGAATAAATTCGTTGAATCAACGAATTTTTTCGTTGAATTTATGTACCTTTTTTGTTCAGTGCATGACGTAAGACTTATACATTTACATATCTTACCACAATATCTGATTGTACTTGAAATATATATATATATTTTACTAGCCTTACATGCGGCGCACACAGGACCAGACTAAAATATATAATTTATTATTTTTTTTTATCAAACTGTTAATTTTTTTCTAGCATAATCGAATCAACCTATCAATAAAATTAATATTTATTTAAAGTAGTTTTTTTTTTCAAAAATTAATATTTAATGAAATTTTATGACAGAAAAAAAAATACCAAAATGTAAAATCACCATGCAAATATTTTTAATTCAAATTATATTAAATTTACAAGAAATCATATGTTGTTTAGCAGTGCGCTGCAGTGGTAAGCGCGTTGACTACCATGCAATCAGTTTCGACTTCAAATCTTGGCTGGAAAAGCCAACCATATACACACAAACAAAGACTGCAATAAATAAAATTCATGTTGTTTCAACTTGAAGTAGTTTTGCTTCAACATGGATCTACCGTAATTTTTCAGTACTGAATTAACATTGTTTCAACTTGTTTCAGAGTTATGATTCAACATGATTCCTTATTTGAATTTAACAGTACAGTAATGCTAAATCAACATGAAATAAAGTAATTTCAAAAGAAAACATTTTTTTTTTTTCAAATTAGTATAAATCATTTTAGATTAACATGAAATATAAGTGAAGCAAAACCATTGCAGAAAAAGGTTAAATTAACCTTGTTTGCATAGATTTTAAGTTTTAATTTTTGTGCATATATGGAACTAAATTTAAGTTGCACTAGTGCGATAAGTGTGGCACAGATCCAGTGATTTAGTACCAAAAGTTATACTATATGAGTGTTAAGATATCACAAAAAAAAAAAATCACATCGAAGTTAGTGCCAGTTTGTCTGTAAATAATGCCAAATTAATCACTGATCAGCTGTCTAAAAAGTTTGAAACGTTTACGGCAAGGCCCTGTTAAAGGCTTCTTCACTAAATTGTTTTACTGCTAATAGATTCAAATACATTTGTACATATATGACCAGTTTATTTTGTGGTTTTCCAAAAGTTTAACTTCTGAACTGACTAGACAACAACGAAAAGGCAACTAGAATAAAAATTTTATATGTTGCTTCATTCTAAAAACTTATGAATTCATATGTATGTGTGTGTGTGTGTCTGTGGAAGTGATAAATTTTATTGCAAGCATCACATATGCAAACGCACGGTCACACCTGGCAAATATTTGCCCACAATAGCATAAAAACTAAATACTAATGAAAGACTTTTTGAATCAGACACGTGTATATTAAGTTTAGCAATATCTAATTATGTATGATATTGTCTTTGAATACTCTATTTAACTGTTTAGCATAATATAAGCGTGTCTGAATCAATTAAAGAAGTAGTTCAGTAGTACTTAGTAGTTACGCTTTTCTGAGTAAAAGTTTGCCAAGTTTGACCGCACCCTTAGTGTTTATTTGCCTTTTAAAGTAAGAGATTATGTTGCTACTTATAAGTGTGGTTGTGAAAATTATATATACATATATCACCTTGTCAGCGATATGAAAAGTTTCTTCTTTAAAATATCCTTCTTACACATCCTCATGCATATATACTGGCACGTGAAGGCCAATACATCAATTTACCAAACATAAATGCATAATGCATCCTGCACCTTAAAAACTTGTCTTTTAATTCATGTGTGACTGCTGATATATTTAAGTGTATGTGAGTATGTAATTTTTTTTTTTTTTTTTATATTCTGTATATATGTTTGTGTGCTTATTAATTGTGGTTTGCAGTGTATGATGTCCTTCAAGCACAAACTGAACTGTTGTAGATGGCTTATTACATTGTAAGATGACTAGTTATAAGTAGTTATGTGTCATAAACATTTTTGTTTTTTGGTTCTTGTAGAGAAAAACCAGGCATAAAATACGTTTAGCCTGTCAACAAGAACAAAAAAATATAAATAAATTCTTTATAATATTTCTTATTTGAAAATAAAATTTATAAATTGTAAGAGAAGGTATAAAGATGGAATATACACTTCAGAGAAACAAATATGTTTTGGTAGTACACAAGGATTGTAAATAATTGAAGCATATTGATTAACTTATAAACTAGAGAAAGAAATAATTCCTAATCGTAGTTAGTAATAAAATCTACTTTAAGGACTAAAAATTATATTTTCATTACAAAAAGTAGACCTTTCTTTCATGGACAAGTAAAAATACATTTAGTGCTAGTTTACACTATGCAAGTTTTAATGCTAAGCTGATTAGTTTGATGGAGAGAGAGAGAGAGAGAGAGAGAGAGAGAGAGAGACGAGAGGAGCATAAACGTTTCTTTTATACCCCACTTCTCTCTCTCTCTCTCTCTTGAAAAACTAATCAGCATAGCAATAAGACTTGCATTTATTTTAACTCTAACAACAATTTTCATTATTTTACAAAAATGACTAAGGAAACATTAATAGTAAAAAAAAATTTTGATATATCGTATCGATCTCAAAATTTCATTTGTGTTCAAAAAATTACAAAAACTAAGCTTTCATTATTATTGTCTTTGGCTACTCTTTAGTAATAGAAGCTTAAATAGACTAAAGAAATATTATGCTTTCGTATAACTATAAGCAGCCAAAGACTATACTCCTACACTTCCCTTAAATTACTCAGCACAAACGACTTGAACTAAAATTTGTACACTGTATCAGCAACAATTACACACATAAATGTAAAAGTACTATGAGTATTTATTCGGTTACACATGAATATATACATGAGTATTGCAGAAGTATTTTATTTATACACACCTCAAGTATGAATGCTGATAGAATTTGTGAATTTGTATCAGAAAAACGATTCCACAATTCTCGACAGTGCTTAGAATATTTTTATAACTAAAGATTAACTAGAAAAACATTTACCGTTTCATTAATTGCTAGCTGAGCGCAGCAAACGTTGTCGTACGCCAATACTTGAATGCATATACAAAAATTAATTCAAGTTAATCCAGCCGCTTAGTTACAGTATAGATAAATAACCTATATACCGACTACCGTATCATCTGCCAGGCTGATTGGGGAAAATAAACCATCCAGGGCGTCACCTAAATGCATACAAAAATATTAATGATTTTTGCTGGCAAATTGTATGAAAGAAAAATTTAAGGAATAACATCAGTTGTTTGTTAAAAAGTTTGCCTCCAAATTATCTAATTAACGTTTTCAAACAGCCAAAGGATATCTGCTATTCATTTCATCTCATAACGACAAATTTGATATTATGCGTATATGTATTTTATTTGAATAAATATCCATACTCTGAGTATAAGCATACTCCTAATATAAGTATGACAGAAAATTAATACGCACAACACCCGTGTGAATTTTATAGTCGTAGAATATTAATTTTTCGCTTTAGTCATAGTTGCTTGAAGGCAAGTATTTGAGTGTACAAATGCTGGTTCTACAATTGTGAGTATACGAAGTAGTTACTTAAGTTAAAAGTAAGTAATTAAATATATATTTTTTTAATTAGTTTTCACTACATTTTATCACGCAATACTTACCGTACTTTCTGTAAGTAATTCGACTCAAGTTGACTGTTCTCACTGCGGTTTCAGTTGAATTTTCTCTCACTGGATTCTGCTAAATGTTCTCACAGTGACTTTGGTTGACTGGTCTCACAGCAGTTTTGACTAACTGTTCCCATAGTGGCTTCAGCTGACTGTTCCCTCATTGATTTTGGTTATCTGTTGTCACAGTGGTTTTGTCTAACTCTTCTCGAAGCCGCTTAGGTTAGCTGTTCCCCCAGAGACTTTAGCTGTATCTTCTGACAGCAATACCTGTTTACTGTACTCACAGTGATATCGGCTGACTGTTATCATAATGGCTTGAGGCTCAGTTAACCGATTGTAATGTAATGTAACTGATCGATATTTTTATATGAAAAGCAGGTTACGTTACATTACATCTCTATAACCATTTTCTTTACTTTTTACATAACAATATTGATCAGCTGTTTCCTACTGTTGCAGTTATTTTACATTACAGTCGGCTAACTGAGCCTTTAGGCTTACTTTTCTCACTGTAACTTCCGCTGACTGTTTTCACAGCGATTTCAGTTGACTTTTCTCACAGAATCTTTGGCTGACTATTCTCACAGCGGCTGCGACTGACTGTTCTCTCAGCGACTTTGGCTGACTTTTCTGACAGTGATTTCAATTGACTATTTTCACAGCGACTTCAGCTGACTGTTAGCAGTGGTTTTGATTGACTAATCTCACGGCGATTCTAGTTTACTATTCTAACAGCGGCGTTGGCTTTCTATTCTCACATCGTGCTCGGCTTACTGTTATCATCAATCAACCGTTATATCGTTATATAAATTCAAAAAAGTCTTAAGTTATATTTAAAATATTTTACAGGAGTAACAAACCTTTTATAAGTTTAAGGGCCATTATTACAACTTAAAGTTACTTAAAACTTGGATTTTATCGGACGTATAAAAACTTTATCATTTGCAAAATTTTACTTTAACCTTAAGTTAGCGATAACTTACAGACAACTTTATCCTACCTGGTAAGTTAAATCCAATTTTCAATAATGAAAAGCTTTTTAAACCTCCGATAAAATCCTACATTTAACTAACTTTAGGTTGTAATAATGGCCCTAAGTGTATTCAGGTCTCAGTAGTCTTTTGACTTTCATTAATAAATTCGATAGTTTTGAGCACACTCGGATAAAATCGTTGTGGGTAAATGGATTTTCTTTAATTATATGGTAATCATTAAAAAATAGAGATTTTCATAAGTTACGCCCATTTTGAATTTATATGACGAGATGTATAATAAAAATGAGGTCTTTTATTAAGCCGACATCGACCAGCCTGATCATAGCGAACCTGATACCCGAACCTGCATCAACCTACAAGCGTGCGTAACCTTATCTACCTTGATCTTTGATTTCTATGTCTGGCTAGCTAACGAAACTTTTCAAACCGAACAATAGTTTAGCAGCCAACGAATCATCTTTGAGTCTACTAGAAAGTCTAAACAAACCAGGCAATCTACGAGCATTTTTAAGCCGACGATCAATGAAACTGTTTAAGGTAAACAACAGGCTACAAGGCACTGACACATTCAGTCGGACTAAACCACGAGCCTGCGCGAGCCATAAAATAAATGAGCCTACTCAAGCCGGGACTAGCAAGAAGATAAGAGAGCCTGCGTGTACCGAATTTAATTTGGCTGTAAATCATCTAGGCAACGCCACGAGAGCTACAAAATTATTTGGTATATTTTCTATTTTAAACGTTTATATCTAACAAAGTAAATTTTAATATAAGATATAAACAAAATTCTACTTACAGCTTAAGGTTCGTGGATCCATAAATATACTCTGGAAGGTGGAGAGTTACTTCCACGGGCGACAAAAGTACGTTATAAGCAGGGACAGGGGTTTCATGCAAATGCATATTTTTTCCCTCAAACCTGATAATGGCAAGAACGAAATATCTATACGAAACATTGAATTTGAGTGAAAATGGCATCGATTTGTTAGTGCATATTTTTGCATATTTTGCTGAAAATTCATATTTTTGCATAATTTGGTCATAAATGCATATTTTTGTCTCATATTTTGGTATAATTACAATTTGTGTGTTATATTTAGTAAAAAATTCAAATTTCAAATTAATTCGCTTTCATTGTTGTAGAATTGTAGAAGGATTGTACAATCACACACACCTAACAAACTTAATAAAAATTGTCATTTGGTAGATAATTTCAAGAGGACATTTCCTGCTATTGAAGCCGAAAGTAGTGAAACAATTCTGCGGAAAACTAATAGCTATTATTCAATTCATTTGTAATGGTTGAGTTAAATGAATATATATATATATAACATTATATAAAAATAGTTATTTAAATTTGAGACCATTACGTCTATAGACGTTACACAAGGCCTTTTCAATGCAAAAAATCTTTTTAAAAACAAATTGATAGAAGTTCACGTTCGAAAATTTTTAAATGAAAATAAATAAATAACACTTTTCTTTTTCAATTTGCATATTGCTCCTTCTCTGCAATATAAACATATTAGCCCAATTCACAATCTTGTGCAAATGGTCTTGCATCGTTGCATGTGTAAAATGGTATAGTATATTGATACTCACCACTTAACAATTCTTAGTGGTGAGTACCAATATACTATACCACTTTGCACATGCAACGATGCAAGACCATTTGCACAAGATTGTGAATTGGGCTATTGCATATTTGGAGTAAATATTGCAGAAAAAAATCGTTATATCATATTTAATCTTGTGTACAAATTTAATATAAAAGGTTTGTATTCGCACCTCTTGAGAAAATAAAATATTTTTACATCTTTAATTAGTTGAATGTAAATTTAAAACTATTTTTGAACAAAAAATTTGTTTAAAATATGTGCATATTTTATTGTTTTTAGTGCATACCTTGCGTTTTTAATGTCATATTTTAGGCACCTAAAATACCTTTTTTAAATGCATGAAGTCCTTGTCCCTGTTTATAAGCAATGTATTCCGAATGTAAGTCCATGCGTTGGCTACCGATCTCTAAACCATAAAAAAATACTGAAAATATATACGAAGATAAACAACCGCTTCAAATATATAGGAAAATCTTTTTAAATTTTCACAAAACCTTTGCTCAAATCTTTTTACTCATAGACCAATACTTTTTTGTTTGACTTACCATTATGTGAAGTTTGATAGCTTTCTTTTGCATATAAGATTCATGATGCCATGCGATCAGAAGCATTTCTCTTTTACCTACACACTCACTTTATTTCACTTCTTTTTAGATACACAATTTTAGAAATCTTTTATCTTTAATTTGTTTAATTATTTATTATAATTACTTCTATAGTATAAAGAAAGTACAACATGTGCTGTTTGTTGTAAAAACTGAAGTGGCATTTTAAAAATTTTCAATAATTGTTCCTTGTAGCCCCGGCAAGAGATGAAAAAGGATATTCTAAAAAAATGCCTTTCTTCTTATCCTTGTCTTATATCTAAAAACTGACACGCATACATACATTCGTTTTAGTTTCAGCCCAAGAGTTAGTGCGTGCTGCTTTTATTAAATCTTTCATTTTATTTTTTTTTTATGCTGCTTAAAATGAGTTTCACAAGTGACTTTATGGCTTAAATAATAGCAAGAAGTTTATTTAAAAAAAATAATAATATATACAAAGACACACTTTGTAATAATAAAGATTTTGTTGTTTTTGCCTACAACTTATGCACTTATCTTCTAATATAATTTTCCTTTTAAAATTGCTGCTGCAGTTTGTTGTTTTACGTTTTGTCGGTGTTATTGCTTTTTATTATTTATTATTACTATTAAATAAAAAGCAAGAAGTGAAAATATTATTAAAAAAAATGTAAATAAATTGGCTTTATAGGCGAGAAAATATATATTTTTTCTCGTATAGAAACTCTAGCAAGAATATATTCTTTTAGCATTTTTTCTTTTGAAGTTTTTTTTTTAATACACTCACACATGCATGAGTATTTAAAAATCTTTGCAGAAGATATGAACAACCCAGTGAAGATTATTATTAGGAGAGAAAATAAATTCAATTGAGTTGTCTAAATTCAAAAGATTATTTAATACTTTTTTTACACGCGATTTTCTGCACATTTTATCATTTTATTCAAAGAACAGATTGTTGTTAAGTGGTGCTAAATAACTTTCTACTATCAAAAATAAAAATTTATTAGCAGTAAAAATATTAATAATAATAATCGGGCTCAGTAATTTCAATTCTTATGGTGACTTTCTAAGGAAAGCGAGAAAAATTAAGCTAAAGTCTAGTTAAGGGGAAATTATTTTTATTTTTTATTTTTTTTTTATTTTTATTTTTATTTTTTTTTATTTATTGAATCCCTTACATAACAAGACATAGTCTTATAATTATAATGCAGGGTTTTATTGTGTACAATAAATTCGCCAATAAAGATTACTATTTAATAAATTAAAAACAAAATAATTAAAAAAAATAATAATAAAAACCGAATAAATAAAACGATTAACGGAAATTACCGGCATTTTTCTGTGCCGCCACGCACTTAACCATCACCTATGTGACTACTTGACTAGAGACTGTTTGTCAGTGCCAGATATTTAACCATTTATCATATTCCATTTCATTTCATTTTTTAAATATAATATAATCTCTTCCCAAGTTAGGTGGACATGGATGCTTATGAAGTGAGTGGCTGCGCAGAAAAATGTCGGTATTTCCCCCCGCTAAAGTCTAGTTAAAGTTTTTCATCTTCTTTAGAAGATCTCATTAAGTAATAAAAATATTTCATGCTGTGAAAATAAAAATTACTGAACTTAGGGCAGTTTAAGAAATTATTTCTGAGTATAAATTCATTCTAGTTCAATTAAATTTAATATGAGTTTAACATTTATTAACGCAAATTATTATTTAACTTTTTAAGTAAGACATTTTTTTTCTACACAGAAAAAAATAAATTTCGTATTCAGTAACCAAATTCATTGAATCAGTAAATTTTTTGTGTGAATGCGGACCTACAAAGAAAGAAGTAGATTCTGATAACAATTTTGTAAAAATTTAACTGAAAAAACAAATTTATTTTTAGTTAACTTATTATGGCATTAGAGAAAAAAACTTAACTGAAACTCAAAATATTTTCAGTCAAATTAATTAATAGGAACAGAAAAACATTTTTGAAGTTTTTTTTGTATTATTCAGCAATTTTTTTTTATAATTTACAAACACATTCATTAAAATTTTTCGTATTATCAGAAAATAACAATTCTTAATTTTTTTTTTTTTTTTTTAATTAGTAAAAGTTTTTTTTGAAAAAAATAACTGAATCAAATGAAAGGTTCAACTATTTTTTTTACTTTCAAAAATTGTCTTGTTTTTATGGTTAAGCATATCGTTCCCGCTTTTGGAACTCGTCAGTAGACTTCAACCCAAAAAATTTTTGAATTTAGCTAACAAACTCCGTATGTTTATAGTAAGACTCTTAATACTATATTGAGAATAACAATATACAAACATAATAAGTTTGAAAACCGCAAACAAAAATCTTTAAAAAAAATAAATGTTTCTTATATCTATAAAATAATTTGTAGAAAAAATTAAAAAAAAATCACACAAACTTTTTTACAGTATATAATAACAAAAATTAAAAATTTTAAAAACCCCCGACTTTTTTCAGAAAAGATGTTATATCTTCTAAACTTCTGGACCGATTTTTTTTCAAACATAGCTAGGAACCCTCTCGATCAAGTCATCTTTCAAACAGAAAAAACTAAATGAAAATCGCTCCAGCCGTTTGGCCTGTACGTGGACACAGACAGACACACAGATACACAGATACACAGACACACAGACACATACTACAAACTTATAACACCCCTTTTTTTAGTCGGGGGTTAAAAATAAATTTAACTGAAAAAATTAAAAAAAAATCAGACAAATTTTTTTACAGTATATAAAAATAAATTTAACTGAAAATCACAAATTTAAATATAATAATAAAAATAATAAAAAAAAAAAATAAATCTAGAATTTTTTTTTACAAGTTTTACTTTATATAGATAATTTTCATTCTATACATTCTTTTTACATAAAATAAAATTGGAACAAATAATTTACTGGAACAGTAAAAAATATATACTGAAACGTGTAGCTAGAACCAAATTGTCAAGTTTTATCACAAACTAGAAATCAGTTTGTTCTTCAGATATATAAAATTTTTTGAAATAATTTCAGAACACTTCTAAAAGTCTTACTATTTTCCTCAGACAACCTTGTCAACCACTCGTGCAATTTTCGGTACGATTTTTCTCTGAACAAATTTGTTAAATAATGTTCACTGGGATGGTGCATGTTGGTATGTGTTGATTCTTGTATAGAAGTTTCAACATACAATTACATTCTTATGTTGCAGTCTTTATTATACGCACGCACTTCTCTCAAGGTATGGGTGACTATTTTTCTGTTCACTTGTATGAATTGTCATTTATCATTTTCAGTTGTTTGAAAGTGTGGAGAAAAAAAGTCATAATAATAATAAAGATTTTTATTATTTTCTTACAAAATGTTCTTCCTGTTTTTCCAATATTTTCCACAACATTATGAGTTTTATGTCTACATATGTGTGAACTAATTGACAGTGAGTGACAAAATAATCGAAAAAGTTAATGCCAGACCTCAAACGGCAATTTTCTAGTCATTTTCTTTTCACCAAAAAACTTTTAGTTTAAAGGTAAAAGATCAGGAAATTGCTTTAATTCACAAAATTCAAATATAGGTGCATATATATAGTTTTTTTTTTTTTAAAGCACTGTAAATTTTGCTCTAAAACAGCATATTTTATTGAGCAGTAATAATAAACTGAATGCATGCAGATGCATATGCTATACCAACAGACACACACACACACACATAAATGCTGCCTTACTTGTTGGCATACGCGTAAGTATAGATTATATTGTACAAGTGTTGTGTAAGAGTGGTTTGGTGATGGGGAGGCGTTTTGTTGCATCTGTGTCCCTCTGCTAGCTAACAGTCATGCAATTTGCCAGATACATAGATATGAGTACAAATTTTAATTTGCTTTAGGTTAAGTTTAATATTTCACTAAAAGCTTAAGTTCCTTTCATTTTATTTTATCTTTTTTTTATTTTTTTTTAATATGAATTCTTTTTGTCTGTACGAGTATGTGCTTTTACTATTGACACAATATCTTTTTGAAAATGATTTACGTATTCTTGTTTATTATTCTTTTAACTTTTGAGCTTTTCCTTTGTGAATTTATAAGAAAGAAATAAAAAAAGAACTAAATCTCTATGCACTTTTGTGGTTGTTATAAATAACCCAGCAAAATATTTGTCAATGGATATCGAGGAAAATCCAAAGCGAGTTATACAGATTTAAGCGAAATTATTAAGTTAATTAAAACATAATTTACTGTGCTCCTAGATTATTAGTCATCAGCAGGGCTGGCACTTTCGTGCTATCAAAAATAAATTTTGTTATTATTTTAAATAACACAGCAAAATATTTTCCAAGAAGTATCAAAGGAAATCAATATCGAGTTGTAGATTTTTAATTAAAATTGCTAAGATATATGAAATAGATTCTTTGGGACCACTGTTGCCAGAATTGACAATTTCTCTGCATTTTGACGATTTTCACCTCTCAAAATACACTAGTGACGATTTTAGGTCCAGAAATGACGATTTTTCTAAATTTAATATATATGGAAACTTTTTTTAGAATTGCATTTTAGAGTTGGTTTTTTGTTGTGTTATGATTTTTTTGTGTTAAAAATGTCAAATTCTGATATTTATACATAAAATATTTGTATAACAAAAATGCTAATTATTTTTTTTATAAATTATCTGTTTTAAAAATAAATAAAGGGCCTGCCAGATAACTTTTTTTTTTTTTTGAAAATGCTATAAAAAAACTACTAAAGCTTCGGCTGTGTGGCACGTAGCGCTGTCTTGTTGAAACCAAATGTTGCTAATATCCTCCTCTTCACTTTTTGTGAACAAAAATTTGTTCAACATGGCCCTATAGCGATCGCCATTGACTGTAACGGCCACTCCTTGCTCATTTTCGAAAAAAAATGGCCCAATATGCCTCTGGACCAAAATCCGCACCAGTGACTCGTTTTGGGTGCGTCGGCTTTTCAATGTATGCGTGCGGGTTTTCTGTGCCCCAAATGCGACAATTTTGCTTGTTTACATACCCGCCAAGATCAAAATGAGCTTCATCTGAAAAGATGCTTTTTTTTTGGCAAAATCGGCATCTTCTGTAAGTCGATCGCAGGCCCACTTAGCGAAGCGAAAACGCATTGGATGGTCAGTTGGCTCGTTCAGCGGAAGGATAAAACTAATCATCTGTCAAATCAGACATGAGCTAAGTGTTACCATTCACGAAATAAGCACTAGTTAAAAAAAAACGTTAGATTGCGCACCCTTTATATATGTACGTATGTGAATTCTGTTCTCATTTTAAGTTTTTTTAACTTTTATTTTTAATTTTAATGGTTTTATGTTTAGGTAATATAAATATATTTAATGTATATATGTATATTTGTTGAAAGCATAGTTAATAAGTTTGACCATTGTAATAGTTTTTGTAATAAAACAATTAAGATACAAAAAAATTTAATATTTTTGATTTGACGTTTTTTTGACGGTTTTCTAAAATGACTTGACGATTTTGATGATTTTTTGCACAGAAATCTGTAGTTTTTGACGATTTCCCCCCTAGAAGTTCTGGCAACAGTGTTGGGACCCTAAAATATAAGTCATCAGCAGAGCTGGAACTTTCATGAAACTAAAAATTTATTTTAAGCGCTTAAGGTGCCTGTACACTACATGTTTTTTACATTGCACCTGTCAAATTTTAGATAATTCGGTAAAAACATGTAGTTGGTGACCTCAAAAACTTTGCTTGTGTAAAAAAAAGCAAAAACATAAGACAAATTTTCAATTAGAGCATGTTCTATTTTCTTATGTTCACACATGTGTTTTCAAATATCTATGCCATGTGAAAACATTTATCGACGGTTGAATGTCTCCGATATCATTAGCCGTCCATTTAAAGTATTTGCATTAGTGATAAATTAATTATTTTTTATCACATTTTAAAATTTTAATAACAATGATATAAAGTATATAACAAGTGTTGATACAAGCTCCATATTTTGCAGATTAAAAAGAAAAAAACTTAAGTAAATATTTGTGACGCCGGCACTACCAAAGAAATTTCCAGCGGCTTTAATGTTATAATAAAAGCTGTTGTAAACAATCAAAAAAAACAAATCACGTGTAATTGTACATACAAGTTGGTGACCAAAAATTAAAAACCGTATGTAAATTAATCAAGTTTGACAGCCACAAAAAAACATGTGAATTGTAAACTTGAAAAAACACAAGCAAAAGCATGTAGTATATTGGTACCTTTAACAAACAACAATTTTTTTATTTTATTTTATGGAAATAATTTAAAAAATTTATAGGTTCATGGTTCAGCATGTCTAGATCAGTAGACTTTAAACATTTGAACTCTCATACAATTAAAAATTCGTTTTAAGCTTTAAAAATATGCATCTAAAAATAAATAATATGCGCAAAAATATGCATTTTTCTACGAAACAAGCACCAAAAATGTAATAGCATATAACAAATTTTAAAAGGTTATTTATTGATGTTTCTAAATGAATTTCTTTGCAGCTCAAGCAACTCATCAATAGACTCTAACCACAATTCAAAAAAGCTTACAAATCTTCATGGTTTATAGACAAATTCTCAATATGTTATTGAGCCTACTGTAGTTTTGTGATTCTCAATCATTGATTGAGAGTTTCTCTATAAGCATTAAGGTTTTGTTAGCTTTTTTGAATTATGGTTAAAGTTCACTGATATGTTGCTTAAGGCTGGCTGGTACTCCCTATACTAAACAATCACACGACTTACGAATTTATATTGTCTTTTGAAAATATTCAGTTTACTCTGTTATTCGAAGTGAAATATTATTCTTTTGCATGTTAGCAACAGACTGATTTGAAATTAATTTCGTTCATTTCGAATTACAGAGTAAGCCCCCCAGGGTTGTATTTCCTCAGAAGTTGAACCATTTTCTAGAATAGTGAGTACCAATAGCAACGAAATACATCTAGATAAGATAAATCAACAATAAAAATAATTTTTTTATTCGCATTTTTGTATATTTTGATGACATGCGTTAAACATAAATAAAATATTAAAATAATTATTTGTTAAGTAGTTTTAATTTAATATTTAAATTTTATCGTTGTGTATGGTTAAGAACAAACACTTAGTGAACTCCAAATTTTATTTTTTGCATGTTTTGCTGGGTTATATTTGTTACACAGTTACATCCATACACACATACATAAGTTTATTGTTTTTGTTATAAGATTTTGTATCCATATTGCGTATGCATTTTATTATATTTAATTTTTTTTCTCCTCTTGCTTTATTTTATTAAGAAAATTTTAATAAAATTCTCATTTACTTATGGTACAGTAATAAAAAGTTGTTAGAATTGCATTTGTCTTATTGCAGCTTGTTAAACACAAATATATTAAAGCAAAAAAGTTTTTCGTGTTTTTTTATACACCCGTATGTTGCATAGTATTTTTGTTTTAATTTCAAGTCTTACGTAAGTCGTTCCATAAGTCATAAGAAAAGCTAAACAAATGGTAAAACAACTTCATTTAATTTTTTTTTAACAAAACAAGTATAAATTATTCATAGCTTAAAAGTTACTAAAATAATTTTATAGAAAATATCTATTTACTTGATCGATTAAAAAAGTAAACTAAGGGCCAATTTCACCAACTCTATTTAAATATCAATTCATATTTAAATGTCGATTTTCGTAAATTTTTGTATGGAAAAATTCCATTTAAATATGAATTGATATTTAAATAAGTTGGTGAAATTGGCCCTAAAACTTTTTAACCTTCCCATTAAAGAAAAGTTCAAATCTTTCACATTCAGCAAACTTAATAAATTGCTAGTATCACTTATAAATTATTCCTTTTTTCCAATTCAAATTTATTTGTTTATTTAACTTTGAGTTTTTGTGATGAAGTTTTTAATTGGTGAATAAAAAACTTTATTTATTTTAATTGAATAAAGAAACACTTTAAATTGAAGAGAATTTCTTTACATGAATTTTAAGTAAATGAAATGGCAGTCATATACAAAATATATAACAGATGTGTTGAGATATTTGGTTTAAGGATATTTAATATATAATTTTAAAAAATTTGTCCCAATTTTTTTTTAATAATATTTACAGAAAAAATTTCATTTTAAAATCTACGAAAGCTTAAGCTACAAGCTTATTTTTATTTTTTTTTTTTTTTGCAATGATTTTGCTTCATATATGTTTTAAATATTAATTCAACATGATTTACAGTAATCTTCAAAGCAAAATGTTCCTTTTGAAATAACTTTATTTCATGTTGCTTTAACACTCCAGTACTGTTTAACCAGAATAAAGCATTATATTGAATCAAAGCTATTTCAAGTATAAATAACCTGAATTTCATACTGAAATAGCACAAAGAATCGCGTTGATTCAAAGGTTTTTCAAGTTGAAAAAAAAATTAATGTAATTTTTTGTAGTCATTTTATTTTATTAATGATTTAAGTTAAGCGATTAATTGCATTTTAACAGGCTTGAGGAAAATGTGTGTAGAAGTTTGCTTTGACTGCAGTTCTTGTACATCCAAACGAAAGAGTATAGAAAGCTTCTAGAAGTCATGCTTACTGCTTCTTTTTCTCGCATGATATGAACTAAGCAAATAAAGTTCAACACATTTAAACAACAAACAAAGTTAGTGTTAGCTGAACTAGTTAGCACGTTGACTAAAAAATCGAAGGTATTGGCTTCAAGACCGGTCACCTGCATTCATTAAGTAACAAAACCATGAATTTTTCTGATTTGAGTCAGTTTTTGTAAGAAAGTTTATGTGAAGACGACGTAGCTACTGTTCACTGAACTTACAGCGGTTTCAGCGAATACAAATCCTAATGTAACATCAGAACGCCTTCCTTCACAATCGTCGGTGAGGTAAAATAACGAAAAAAAATATGCATACAAATAAATTTTTGAAAATTTAGTACGCCTCATTGACACCAGAGGCGCTGCAACACTAGCTTATTAAGAAAGTAAAAGAATGAAGCTTTCCTCTATATATTCCTTCACCACTTGTCTTCTTTATCACTATTGGAAAGTCATTTATTCCGCAGACAAAATTCTGCCTTTAGTTAAAGACAAACTGTGAAAATTGCCCTTAGTATTGTACCTCCATACCAAATTAACTAACTTGTTTTATATCTTCCCGTATTTAATAATCTTTGATGTTGCAAAACTGTTGAGTGTTCAAATTTAAACATCCCATTGCAAATGGTAAATATCGTGGTATTGTGTAAACGGTATATTCCTTAAGAAATTTTTTGATTTTGTGCAAACGAAAAGAACGGTTACAGGGAAATCTAATGAAAATTAACTTTAATATATTTTAACGTTATGACAGTTCTCCATTTACCAAAAATAAATAAGATCTCATTACCAGCAGGCAAGTTATGATTGTTCTTCAGCGATAAGTTTTATTTGTATGTCCGTTTACTAAAAATTAATAAAAACTCATTACAAGCAGCCAGCAAAAGAAAGACCATCGACCATAATAAACCACATGACACATGCCTTCGTTTATACATAAATAAGATGTCCATATAAAAATGTTACGAATATAAAAAGTCTTTAGTAAAGATCTTCCTAAAACATGAAACATGTTTAACTGCAAAAAAAAAATTATTTTTAGTTATTTTGTTACCGAGTTTTTTTTCAATTTCCAACCCTGAAACCATAATTTTGATTTTTATTGTTTTTAATACCAACTTATTTCTTTCTAAAATAGAGAATATATTTAACTACCAAGGAAATAATTAGTTTTTTCAAAATACTTTTATACACCAGAAAAAGTTTAAGTTTTCCAGGTCTGGAGCTACAGTTTTAGTTTTTCTAATTTTTATGTTAAACTATTTCTCTCTAAAACATAAAGTATATGTAATTTGTAAAAAAACGAAAATATTAATCTGTCCAAGTCACTTTTATGTACAAAACATTTTCCAACCCTGCAATCATACTTTTAGAATTTTCTGATTTTTTATAGCAATCTTGTTCTTAAAAAAAATATATAAAATATTTTAAATAAACTTAACAAAAAAATGAAATAAGGTACAAATTTGTTTTATTTAGTTACTTTAATATCCTAAACAAAAATTAAAATTCTCCAGCTCTGGCTCTGTGGTTTTTTTTTCTAATTTTCTATAACAAGTTTTTCTTTCCAAAACATTAAATATATTTAATTTGTAAAGAAAATTAAACAAATTTATTACATCTAGTTACTTTTATATAACAAAAAATGTAAAATTGTCCAACCCTGCAATCATTTTTTAGATTTTTCTGATTTCTATGCTTTATTTATAGGGAAAAAGAAAAAATTAATTGTAGTAGGTTACTTTTATATACCGAAAAACAAAATTGAAATTTTCCAACCCTGGAATAATTTTTTTATTTTTTTGGATTTTGAATACTAATTTTATTCTTACTGAAACATAAAATATTTAATAAAAAACAAAACAAAAATTAGTTTTAGCTAGTTACTTTTATATGGCCACAAAAAAAGTTTAAGCTTGCCAGCTCTGGAACCGACATTTTGATTTTACTGGTTTTCAATACCAATCTATTTCAGACACAGTCTAGTTCTGGCTCAACAGTCCAAGACCAAAGTTTTTAGCTTTTCTGGAAGCTTCGGAAAACCGATTTCACGTACACCATACGCCAAACATATGAACTGGTGTTGCTGATTTGACGAATGTAGTCGCTCTACCCCCTCAACACATAAAGTTTAAGACGTGTGATTTACAAAAATTAATTGACGAACTCAACCCGAAGAAAGCTCCGGGTATTGAAGGAATTAGTAACCAGATGCTTATGAACTTGCCTCGTATTGCAATGAGAATCCTATTATTCATATTTAATGCCATTTTACGACTGGAGTATTATCCACACAGCTGGAAGCTTGCCAAGGTTAAAATGATTCCAAAACCGGGCAAAGATCTAACCAAGGCTGAGTCATATAGGCCAATAAGTCTACTATCAACTATGTCAAAGCTTTTCGAAAAACTGCTCAAAACAAAATTGTTCCCAATTCTAATTAGTAGTGGGTGCATACCAGACCATCAATTTGGTTTTAGAAGTCAGCATAGCACCATTGAACAAACTCACAGATTGGTTTAATTTATAAGAAGAACTTTTGAGGGAAAAAAATTGTTCTGCGCTCTTCATTGACGTTTCCCAGGCATTTGATAAAGTGTGGCATGAAGGCCTAATTTTAAAATTGAAGACTTACTTACCAATAAACATTTTAAATCTTTTGGAAAGTTACATTATTTCCCGTAAGTTCACTGTTGTGGAAGGAGACTTTACGAGTAGGCCTGAAACTATTTCATCCGGTGTGCCACAGGGGAGCATACTGGGACCAGTTTTATATTTGATTTATACTTGTGATATGCCTGTGAGCAGTAGTATCCATACTTCCACATTTGCCGACGATACAGCCTGCCTTAGTATGCACGAAAACCCTGATGAGGCATCCCGCAAACTCCAGGAACACATTAGCCAGATGGAGCTTTGGTTAAACTTATGGAGAATTAAAGTCAATGAACAAAAGTGTGTCCATATAACGTTCACCCTAAGAAGAGATACTTACGAATGGGGGAGATTCGGATTAACAATCAAGTTGTTCCTCAACATTCACATGTGAAATATCTTGGTATACACCTTGATCGACGACTTACATGGAAACACCACATTGACTCTAAGTTAACTCAAATGAAACTTAAATTAACTCAGGTACATTGGCTGATTGGTAGAAATTCATAACTTAGCCTAGACTGCAAACTTTTAATATACAAGTCGCTTTTAAAGCCAATATGGTGTTACGGAATTCAACTATGGGGCACTGCTTCAGCTTCAAATGTAGAGAAAATTCAACGAAGGCAAAATAAAATTTTACGCATGATAACATCGGCTCCATGGTACATCAAAAATTCAAATATACATCGCGATTTGAATATGCCACTAGTGACTGAAGAAATTGCAAAATACGCAGGCAAATACCTAACAAAACTCGAGTCACATCCTAATCCGCTTGCTCGTAATATTTTGAACTTTACTGGACACATCCGCTTAAAAAAGAGAGATACACGGGCTCTAATATTCAACACTCTAGATGATGAAGCTGCTTGAAAACACATTTTTCTTTTTGTTGCTTATCACTACTTATGTATTATTAATAACTATCACTAAGCTTATGTCCGACATTGGTCGGGCTTAATAATTTTTTTTTATAGATTTAAGATTTGAATACTTATTGTTAGTTCATATTTGAAGATACAATAAATAAAAAACATGCATTAAAAAAACCATACGGACAGACCGACGGATGGACAGATGGACATCGATTATTCGTCGTCCCTATTCATAAGGACCCAGATTATAAACATATACTTGTTGTGTCGCATATGAATATTGTAAAAAGTTTGAAGGGCATAAAAAAGTTCGAAATTGTTGTACATTGTTACTGAAACACTTAATAACTTAAGTGAAATAAGATCTCATAACAATTCGTAGATTTAATTTGAAAAAAAAAACCGAATGATACGATTTCCTGTGTATTCATTTCAATAATGTTTAACTATACTAGAAATAAAAATCGTTTTAAATACATTTAAGCCACGTAATTTCATTGCTTCTTGTACACACTTGATTATATCCTTCACATCCTGATTTAAAGTGATTACAGTGCGATTTAATATATAATACAATAATAAAATTACAATCAAGTGGCGGTTGGGCGGTTGGGCGGGCTGAGCTGAGCTGAGCTGTAATTGAATTTTCTTTTAAAATGCCATTTATTATTCATGCAGCAAGGCGACATAATTGCCACTAAAATAACTATAAGTTCGTGTATGCTTAAAAAATAAATGTGTGCGTAGCCAGCATATGTGGCATGTGTGTGTGCGTGTGTGTTTGTGTAAGTGTGCGTGTTAAGAGTATGTGTAAATTGACTTCCGGAATTGACATGATGCGTTAAAATACATAGATGAAATGTCGCTACTGGTGTTACGGAAAAGAAAGATAAATGCTAAACACGTTCACACGCCATATAAGCAATCGCAGCAATAGTTGAAGGCGGACACTGTAAAGGGAAACAACGATGTATGTATGCATCTAGAACGATGATAAATTTTTGATTATAAGCGTTTGAAAATTACCGCCCAGCAAAAGAAAAAGAGACAAAAAATAAAATAAAATAGTACGTCTACATAAATTATAACATTTTGTTCTTTTAAAATAAAAATAAGAAAATAGAAAAAAAAATTCTTGTTGCCACCGAATACAGGGATGAATGTGTATATGAAAGTGCATTTTATTTTATTTGTATAATAAATGCATACAAAACGCGTGCATATGTATAAGTGTTTACTTGCCATTGATGATGTTGTTGTTGTTGCTGGCGGTGTTGTCACAAAACACAAAAAGGTGAAAAGACTGCTTGCGGACTTCAAAAGAAAGCTGAAAAAAATACGTTATGCGTATTTGATTCGCACAAATTGAAATAAAATTTATGAACTTACACACTTGTGCAATTACACGTAATAAGAATGCAACAACACAAAAACAACACAAACAAATTTTAACGATTTAGAAAAATTGCATATTTATACACTAGTGAGTTTTTGCATTTCTTTTTTCTTTCAGCTTCTTTGGCTTGCTTTTCGTTTGCTGGCTTTATTTACCCAAGAATAGGCAGCACACTTTCGTACACTCTCATGCATTCACACATACAAACAAACGCATGAATAAACAATGTATGTAATAAACTTGCACACAAGAAGTGCGTGAGAGTGTATCTTGTCTTTTGATTGTTTTCCTTTTGCACGCTCTGCTGCTATTCTCTTTGTTGTTTTTTGAATCCTTTTGATTCGGCACCTTGGAGAATGTCGTTCGTCGCTTCTTAAGTAACGAACTCTGAATTCCTTATGCACACACTCACACATGCTTACAGACTATCTTCATGCAACGCACGAAACAAAGCTAAACAACCAAAGCACTTACACATACACGTTCTTAGTTATGCTTGTGATTACGATGCTGTTGTTCAAAAAAAAAAATCTTCAAAAACGTTGCAATAAATAACGTCGATAATTTTCGTAAAACGTACGCAAAATGAAATGTTTGATTAGGGAAAAGTGCATTTTTCAACTCCAAATGCTGGCATCTAAAGCTCACACCGCTGGGGAATACGCAATGTAATATTAAATTGAAGAGATTTCATCGTTTGAAGTTAACGAGTGGCAACTTAAAGTTGTAACTTAGAAATATGTGCATTAAATCATGGAAACAAAATCTTTTTCATGTTATTGTTTTATTATTTGTACAAAGGCTGCTTCTTGAGGCTTCAAAATAGGCGCATCTAAGTATATTTGTGCTATTTCGTAGAAAAGTTGTTTGTAAATTGGAGTCATAGCGAAGGAAGCTTATTTTTCTCGAAATATATCATGTCATAAGCGCCAAAACGAAAAGCTCAAGCGCCATAATTTAAGAGCTTAAATTTTTGACAAAAATCAATAATCAACGAGGTCCAGAAAATGTTTCGGTTAAGCTTTTTTGGGGGTTATGGCTTGATATAAGTTATGGGTTCATTCTGGAAAAATTCTGGAAATTCGTATACGGTTCGCCAAAAATGGTAAAAAAATGACTGTGGAAGACGAATAAGCGACGTCCGTCTGTCTGTCTGTCCGTACGTGAACTCAGTTTTCCAGAGCTCCAAGAAGAGCTAGAGACTTTACTCCTAGACTTGTGTATCAGATATGGTCAGAATAGATCGGTATTGAAAATCAGTAAAATCAACAGCACCAGAGCTGGAAAGTTAATTTTTTTTTTTTTGATATTAACGTAAATAAAAATTTTTTTTGTTTTTGTTAAATAAACCTTTTTTGTTGTATTTCAGCAAGAATTAAATTGGTATTCAAAATAAAATAAAAACAAAAAGACGATTCCAGGGTTGGATAACTAAAACTTTTTCGCTAAATAAAAGTAACTTACTAGAACTAGTTTTTTCTCTTTCTCTATAAATTAAAGAAATCGATTGGTATAAGAAATGAAAAAAATCTGAAAATGATTCCAGGGTTGGAAAAAAAAATTTTTTTTTGTATATAAATGTAACTAGGTCATGTTAATGCTTCCTTTTTCTTTATAAGTTAAATATATTTTTAAAACTTCAGAAAGAAATATTTTGGTATGACAAATCGGAAATATAAAATGCAGCTCCAGGGATGGAAAATTTAAAATAAATAATTAAAACAATTTTTTTCTCAGTTAAATAAACCTATTTGACAACTCAGTAGGAATTAGTTTAGTAGTGAATTTCAAAAGAAAATTATAGAGACTATTGCAGAGCTGGAAAATAAGAACTTTTTTTTGGTAAATAAAAGTAACCTACTAAAAATATTTTTTATTATTCCCCATATATTAAACATACTTTATGTATTAAAAAGAATTAAATTAGTATTAAAAATCAGTTCTAGGGTGACAATATTAAAAAAAAAAAAATTTGGTATTAAAAAAACTAGGCCAAATTATTTGTTTGCGTTACAAATTAAACATAATTTATGTTTTAGAAAATAATAACTTGGTATAGAAAAACAGAAAAATAACAAATACAGCTTCAGAGCTGGAAAGTTTAATCTTTTTTTTTATTTTCTTTGATAATATAATATATTTTAAAATAATTGACAATATGTCAAATAATAAATTTTCTTTATAATATATTTTATATTTTAGAAATAAATAAATTAGTATTAAAAATCAGAAAAATCAATAATATAGTTTCAGGGTCGGAAAATTAATTTTTTTTTTTGGTATGTAAAAATATTTTTTTTCCTTTTAATTAAATATATTTTATAGTTTAGCCAAAAGTTTTTTTTATGTTTGTTAAAATTTTGTTCTGAAAATCTAATATAACCCTAGACATGGGCACTCACTAGTCTTCTAATTATGCTTTGTGCTATGTTGCTTATTATGTTTCAAATCGATGGTCCTACGTTTACAGCTTCTAACGAGTTGTTATTAATTTTTAGTAAATGGAGATAACATAAAATATGTAACTAAAGGTTGGTCATAACTAACCAAATAAAATAAAGAACAATGAATTTATATAGTCCATACCAGATAATGAGTACAGTATTAACTTAAGTACTCTTTGAGTGTTGGCCGTCAACCAAATAATAATAAGTACGGCTAAAAATAAAAAAAAAACATGCTCATGCATATGGAAACACACGCATTAATTTTAAATGGAATATGTAAAACTATAAACATCCAACAACTTTGTTTATGCACATAGTTTTAATCACGCAGCATAAAGAACTATACGTATGAACATGAAAATACTCCGACTATTAATCGGGTACATAAACAGGGCCATTTTACTTGCAAACATATATACACCATGTTTTCAAACATCCAAAACACATTATCCATTCCATTTTATATGTACAAATATAAGCTGCCGAATAATGAATAAATATCCCGAGTATATATATATTTGTCCGAATAAATATCCATACTCTGAGTATAAGCATACTCCCACTATAAGTATGGCAGAGAGAAACGTGCTTGACTCCTTATTTATTTGTTTTATTTTATTTTTAGTTGTAACGCATTTTAGTTTTTCGTCTATGTGTATTGGAATTGACTATAGTCATAGTTGTTCAAGAATAATAATATGTCAGCATACGAATTGTTTGCCCTATTGTTATGATTATACGCAGTTCTCAATTAAGACTATGTACTTGAGAATATTTTTTTAATACGCATTGTCATTATATAATCCATAAGTATGTATTTTGGTATGTATTTTGCACCCAGCTGGCTGTATATAGTCTATTCATATTAAACCCTTATTTCCTATTTCATTATTTCTTTTCTCAAAAGGTAACAAACATCTCTTATAAACTTAAAATTTCTTATTAGCTTTATTTGCATTCAAAAACAACAAAAACGCTGCTCCAGCTTGTAGCACCTCTCCGTTTTTATGCTTTTTAAGAAATATCAACAAAACCTTTGTGTTTGTGCTCTCTGCTGCAATCGTAAGAGTGTATCAAAATCATTGTTGCATGTTGTAATCAGTTTCATGTTATAATTCATGTTGTCCCATGTTATTATAATTAGTCAAATTCACCCTCAACTTCTCCCTACTCAAATTTTTGTTACTCTGCCAAACGACTACAACTGCTACTTCATCATCATCATCATGTTAATAATTTTGCTGTTGGTCCTACATTTCGTTCGTCTTAAATAAGCCACTTCTTAAGGCTTTTTGAATAACTAAATAGGCATGCTGAAAGAGCGGGAGAGAGGAGCGAAGGAGAGAAATTTAAAGGATGTGTGCAAGTAACACATTGTTTAGTTAATTTACAATTTACACAAAAACGTGAAGACTGAGAATCATGCACATGGAGTCATGAAGAAATACATCTTCATTGTATGGAATTGTTATTGAAATGCTTTAAAGATTTTTTAAATTCATTATTTTTTTCATTTGATTTAGTAAGATTTTATATACCAAAAAAAAGCTTAAATTTTCCAGCTCTGGAGCTGCCTTTTTTATTTTTCTTACTTTTTTCACCGAACTATTTATTTCTAAAACATATAATATATTTAATTTGTTAAGTAAAAGAAAAAAATTAATTATATTTAATAACCTCTCTAAGCCACAAAGAGTGAAATTTTTTAACCCTGGAATAATTATTTTAAATTTTTCATATTTCTACTACCAACCTATTTTTTTTAATATAAAATATGCTTAAATTGTAAGGAAAAATAAAAAATTAATTAATTGTAGTAGGTTCCTTTATATACCAAAGAGAAGTTCAAATTTTCCCAACCCTGGAATAGTTTTTTTTTTTTTTTTATTGTTAATACTAATTTTATTCTTAGTGAAGTGTAAAGTATTCTTATTCCCTAATTCTGTTTAACAATTGTCTTGTCTATGGACGAAAAAAAGCCGCAGTTGTGATTCTTTAAAACAATTATTCCCCTTATTGTGAATGGCGTCGTCGACGTCACATCCAGACGACAGTCAAAATTGTTACTTGTCTACCCTTTGTTGACAACAATTGAGTACTATTAACATGCTCCATTAATTTACGAGCCCTTAGAGATTAGTAAGGGATTGTCAGTGAGATCCAATTGTTGCCGATAAAGATTAGACAAAAGAAAATATTTAGTGTCGTCTTAATATGACGTCGACGACGCCATTCACAATAAGGGGGAATCCCCCTTTATTGTCTATGCTAGAAGGTTCTTCTAGTTGCTTTATGATTTTGTTCCAAACATTATATCCAACAAATGTTTTTTTCATATATTTTTCAAACTATTGTATAAAAGTTGAATTTAATATTTATGTTATAAAAACATGGCAATAATATTTTTATTTTTCATTATTAAAGACAACAACCATTTTTGAAGCAAATAATTTAGAGAATTCAAATACAAGAACTCAAAAGTATTTTCAAACAAAAACTTCCAAAATTTTCTTATTCACCCTTATTCTATTTGGCGTCGGCAACATAACACGACGTCGTTTTTAATGTTTTTTATCAAATCGGTATTCCCGTAGATAGTATTGCCATTTATCGATGACTGTCAGCATATGTTTGGTATTCTGAAAGAAACATTGATGTTGATGTTGCCGTTCATTTTGTCGTCAGTGTTTTTGATGTCGTGTTCTGTTGTGTGCATGCCTCAACGAATTTGAAAAATAATTTAAATGGTAAAAAAGTGAAATATAAGTAGATATAAAATGTACATATTTATTTGAAAAAAGTTCTTAAAAAAAGTGAAAAATATAATATGGACAAAATTAAAATTACCAACCCCAACCAATTTGAAAAGCTTGTAGAAGAGTTGGAAAAGTCCTTCTTTTGCTAGGGGATTCCTCAGGGTTAGTTTCCTAATAATTTCAAGGTGCAGTGAGAAAGTGAGACTGCACTAAATTCCCTCGGTCCACCAATTAGAACTAGTGGTGGATGGCAAAATGTAAGGTAAATAGTGTGTTGGGAAAGTATACTGTATGATAAAATTTTTTTACAGGCCTGGCGCGACTTGAGGTTTAAATTAAAAAAAGGTTGCAAGCAACAACAGCAAAGCAACTGAAGGCGGGGTGTATAAACAATTAGCACTGAGTACCTTTCGAGGAAGCTCCAAGCTCCAATAAACGTTGATCTGATCCCTTTTGTTTCAAAAGTTAGGCTCTATTGTATCCAATACATTCCTAAATGATGTTTTGTTAGCCGAAAATATTTGTAAAATATTAAAAGGATGAACATTACCCATTATTTTCCAAAAACATGAGATAACTTATAACTTACTTTTCCTTGGGTAACTGGCAAATGCATCACTTTTGTCTGAGAAATCTTATTTTCACTATTAATTTTTTTTCATCGTCTCAATAGGAAAGAAAAACATTTTATTTTAATTTATTTACAAAGCTCTTACTTATTCAATTATACTTTTACCAAAAATAGTAAACAAAATGAACCAGCTGACTCAAATATTGGATATGTGTATTGTATTTATCGATAAACAGGCAACGTCGTCATAACACTGTTAGGGAATACAAAGTTAGCATTGATGTTGTGTTATATTGATGTTGTTTCAAAATTGATGACGATGTTGCCGACGCCAAATAGAATAAGGGTGATTGAATTAGGGCTATATTAAAAAAAACTTGGCTTTAGATAATTACTTTTATATGGCAAAATAATGTTTAAGCTTTCCAGCTCTGGAAGCGTATTTTTTACTTTACTGATTGTAAAGTCTGATCAATTTAAGACAATTTCTAATACACCCGTCCAAGACCGAAGTCGTGAGCCTTTCTGGGAGCTTCTAAAAACTGATTTCACGTACAGACAGATAGATGTACGTACGGACAGACAAAAAAAAAGGATTTCGCTTACTCGTATTCACTATCCATGAGGACCCAAAAAAAATATACTTTATGAGTCGCATATAAATTTTACTATTTTTGGTGAAGGATATAATGAAACGTTTTTTGTTTTACTTGAAATATTAAATTAACTTTAATTAGCTTAAACTACAAGAGCATATTTAAAACATTCCCAAAACAATCTTATAATCACAAACATACACTCAGCTTCACTTGCTATACATCACGTTCGCAAATTATTAACTATCCATATAAATAATTGTTTAACACCATTGCTACACTTACAACATTAATTATAAACGAATGTTTTTCACACTGTGAATAATAATGCAATACTTATCGATACTTAATCATGCATTTAGCTAAATATATAATTAGAAAAATTTATGTCATTTTATCAAATCATTAAAATTGGCCATCTAAATATATACAGCGTCTAAATTGCATGTTTGAGTGAGTGTGTGTTTGTACGTGTGTGTGTATGTGTGTGCGTAGTGTGTGTGGCTCGCAAATTCCAAAATATTTGATATTACGATATCGTAATTGTTGTGTAAGCTCACGTCGGTAATTACAATATTAATAAGCATTAAATATACACACTCATACACTCACGCACCCAAGCTAAGGCCGGGTTTCCATCTGTGTGCCATGTGCCACACAAGCGTAAAAAAAGCGTAACCAACTAATTACTAATGAAAAACTTTAGTTTCATACATAACTAATAGACAATTTTATAGAATCCAGCATGATTGCAAACTGTTTAAATCAATAAATACATGTCTGAATCAAACAGTTTTTCATTAGTAATTAGTTGGTTACGCTTTTTTTGGGCAAATGACACACAAGAAATGCCAGATGTAAACTCAGCCTAATTCACGCACTTTCCCACACACACACACATATAGACACACGTGCACCTTTAGGAATATGGTCATGTAATATGTAGAGTGGCGATACTGTAATTATTAAAGGGCTGCGTAAATGATTCTAAAAGTTTTGTATTCTATTTCACACTACTGCCAAGAAGTCTGTTTTAGTGCAAACATAAATAACAAAACAAAACTAACAAAACTTGACTCTCACTAAAATCAATCAAGCATCATTCGAATAGTTTTTCTCTGCAGTTTTGTTAGTGCTTGTGTTCTAAAAACAAGTAGAACTTCGAAACGAAAAGCGAGAATGAAACAAAACAACACTAAATCACAGCAGAAACAACGAGTGCACTAGAACACGAGCACAAACATGCAAACTATGTATGTTTATGTATGTGTATATGTATACATATATTGAAAATAAAAATTAACAAAATTTTTATATATAAATGTACATAAGTATGTATGATATTCCTTCATAGTAAATAAAACCTCTTTTCAGCTTTCATATTCCTAACGAAGCGCAATGTTTTGTTTTTATATGGAAAATTGTCTTTGCTATCAGAACATTCAAGCATGTTTTGAATGTTCTGTGTGAATTTTGATGTTCTGTTTCATTTTTGTCTTGAAAGGCTTGATTTTACTTCAACATTGTTCTATTGCAGTTTTGTTCTTTCTGTATTGCAGTATTCTTATCGTAAAGCAAACCACATCTCTTTTGAAAGTTTTGTTTTAAAAAAAGGCTTGTAAGCTTTTTTTAAGGCTTGTGCCACGCTCTAGTAATTATATGTTAGCTATCGCACAGAGAATACATTGTGTCAACTTAAAACTCTAAACACATTAACGAAATTTAAATAAAATAATTGCGATTGGGATAGTTGATCAAAATTGTTCTAAAATTAGTCGCCTTCGAAACTAGACCCATAATGATTTAAATAAAAATATACATCTTCTCATTCTGAACTTTAATTACACGAAGAAAAATTTAAATTAATGATATTTTCACTGATGTACGTTTATGTAGTATATAGATACATATTTACATAAGTACATACATAAATATTTGTTGCTATTTTTATAATTTTATCAGGCTAAAGTTCTTATCATTTTGTGAGCCAAATTACATGTGATAATTATTAATGAACAAATAACACCACATTTAATTATAAATATTCTCACAAACACGTAGTAGAATGGAACAACTAGCTGTTTTCCAAGGCAACTAAAATTTCATAATCAGCGTTATTTTGTGTTTGGTCCACTGTGTGTGTGTGGTCAGTTCAAGTAGATTTCTGCTTTATATACTAAGCTTTTCAATGCAACTGGAATATGTGAATTATTTTTGATTTATTGTATTAAAATTTGCTGGAAGCTTTTTTGTAATTAAAGCTCAATTTTACCATCTCTAAAATTACAACAGTCTTGCCATCGTCGTTTGTTTTTTACTAATTATGCAAATGTTAGTTAATTTGCTAATTTTTGTTCTAAAAGGTGGTTAAATTTTAAGGGCCGATGTTCATTTAGAATAAAACACAAGTTATTTAAGATATTATTGTCATTTCTTTTTATTATGATGATATGGTATAATTCAATTATGTATGGAACAAAATATCGGCCAAATGGCCGCCGCGACCTCGCCGGTACAGCTCCATCCGATGCTCGAAATTTTCGATGAAGCTGACGCATAATTGAGGTTCTATGCCGTTAATGTGCCAAATTATCTCATCCTTCAGCTCTTGAATTGTTGTTGCAACGTGCACATTTTTGTTTTTTTTTTTTCAAATAAACCCAAAGAAAGAAGTCCAACGGTGTCAAATCATATGATCTCGGCGGCCAATTGACACCGCCACCATGTGAGTTAACAAGGCCATTGAATTTGTCGCACAAAAAAGCCATTGTTTCGTTAGCTGTGTGGCAAGTGGCACCGTCCTGTTGACACCAGTTATCGTCCACATCCATATCATCCAATTCGGGCCATAAAAAGTTCGTTATCATCTCGCGACAGCTAGCACTATCCACAGTAACTGCCTGACCGGCCTCAGTTAGGAAAAAATACGGCCCGATGATGCCGCCAACCCATATACCGCACCAAACAGTAACTCTTTGTGGGTACATTTGTTTTTCGACAATCACTCTTTAACTATCATTCGCCCAAATGTGGCAAATGTGTCTTTATGCATAATGTTCATCAAGGACGAGCGTGAGAGGTTCAATCGTTGGACACGACGGCGAGTTGAAGTGGACGGCTCTTCAGCCACACTATCGCGAACAGCAGCAATATTTTATGCATTACGAGCTGTACGAGTATGTACTGGTGTTTTCCCATCTCCTGCAGACCCGCATTGCTCAAATTTTTGCACGATTTTTCCGATTTTACGCACATTTGGTCGAATGTGCTGACCGAAGGTGCACGATATGCATTTTTATTTGAACGCCCATTTTCATAATAAGCCTGAATAACTTTAACTCGTTGGTCGATTGTGTATCATTCCAGGCTTCAAATTAAGAAATGTAAAATGGAATGCATTTAAACATAATAGCCTTTTCACACTTACTCACATCTTTCATCTTTCATCAATTTGGCAAGATGATAACATTTTCCCATAAGAATTATACAGGGCTGAATGTTCAACATCTTTCAACATCTTTAAAGGATGTTCCTATCTCACTTTGTTCCGTTCAACATCTTTCGATTATTTTAGTGTCATCACTAGAAAAAATGTATGCAACTACATACATACATGCATACATACTATAAAAATATATACATATGCATGTATGTTTGTATGTATATTTCCATATGCATGGACATATTTACATACATTCAAGGCTACATTTTGGAATATCCTTCCCAAAAAAAGATCCGTAATTACTCTAAGATTTTATTATATACATACATATGTATGTATATGTATGCATATAATAAAATCTGTTATATATTTTCGAAATCGAAATAAATTACATAAAAGTAGTTGCAAATGTCTACGCGAAAACTTTGCGGATAAAGTTTGTAATATTTTTTTCATTATCATTGTCCGCTGGCATAATTTCAACTAATTCTGCACATTGTAGCATTATTAGTTTCTGCTCCTCAGGAGCCAGCAATTAAATCAATTTCTACTGAATTTTTAAATTGCATTTTATTATTTAATTTTTAGTAGCTCACATTCGTAAAAATAGTATTATAATACATGACAGATGAAAGATGAAAGATGTTGTAATGTGAACAGGTTTTTTCAATTTTCAACATATTCCACGCATTCCTCAAAGATGTGAGTGAGTGTGAAAAGGGTATAACGTTTAGATGCGGTTCACATTCAGCATCGGCCCTCAAAATGTAACCACCACACGTAGTAGAATGGAACAAGTAGCTCTTTTCGAAGGTCACTGCACCTTTATCATCAGCGTTCTATGTGTTTGGTGTCAGTTGATGTAGCCTTTCAATGCAAATGGAATATGTGAATTATTTTTGATTCATCGTATTACAATTTGCTAAAAGTTTTTTTTTTTGTAATGAAATCTCAATTTTGCCATCTCTAAATTTACAACAGTCTTGCCGTTGTCGTTTGTTCTTTACTAATTATGCACATGTTAGTTAATTTGCTTAATTTTTGTTAAACTTTAAATTAAAATACAATACTAATTCGCTGATCGCCTACCTCCTATTTAACATTTAATTTCTGCGTTATACACTTCATGACTTTAAAATTTCGATTTGCAGCTTTAACTAAGAGGCCCTATATTATACTCTTGTTGCTTTAGTTAACTTTCTTAAGAAACTAAAAACTATTTGCATGCAGAAAATGTTCCTTTTCTTTCGTAGATCATAATTTTTAAATTCTACATAATATTATCTGAGAATAATATTAAGTAAATACTTTGAAACGGCACAAAGTCAATATTGCTTCTAACACAAAGATAAAAAGCATTTGCAAATAATTGCAAAAAGGCAAACTTCCTATCTAAATATTTATACATCACCTGTGCTTCTCTTAAGCTTCATGTTTTTGTTGTTGTTATTTGTAAAAAAAAGGCTCTGTAAAGCAAACTTCTTGCTACACTCACTGCATTCATAAAATTACTCTGTATATATTAGCGCTTGTCTTATTACAGCCTAATAAAATTAAAATTTGCCTGCTTCTTTATACAAACAAACAAATACACAGAGGACAAGGCTGCATATAAGGATATTCAGCTTTTGGCAAAGTATCACAGTCTTTTGATGACACTAAAAATATTAGCTAGAATTAAGTTGTATGGCAGAAATTAATTTTTTTTCTGCAAATTTTTTAACTTTAATGTACCGAACACTATTACCTCGTCCCTGCTTGTATTTAACCACTGTGCTGCAGCTCTTTAATTGCCAACCAGTTTGTTTAATAATAATAAATCCTTTTTTTTAGTAATTAAGTAGAATTTTTAACTTGAATATTTAATGTAATAAAAATATATCAAAAGCATAATTAGTAACAACTTATTCCCACTCTCGTAACTATTAATTCACGCTTATAAACGATGAAGGAAACAAAAGAAAAAATCACGTAAATTAAAGCTACAAACGTTTTTCAGGGAACTGAAACGTACTAACGCACGCTAAAATGCAATGTAGCATTTACTCTCACACTCACTCACAATCACAATCACACTCACTTAAATAATAAACGTATGTGTGTAAGTATAAGAGTGTGTGCATTCCCTGCAGAAAGTGCGAATAGTGAAATTGTAGTGATTTACTGGTGACATTGTCAGTAGTACTACTGACCAGTTGTACCCAAGCCAATGTAATCATCTATTGACATTTAACATTAGCTTGTCATTGAAAATCCACCACTAGACTGTAGCACTACTGACCAAGTTGTTCTTTTGAGACCACATGGAGACATTGGCACCAAAGATTCACTAGTAAAGTTTAGGGGCTCTAGTCTACAATTTCGATATATCCTCTCTCGTTGTCAATAGTAAACTTATAGTTATTTTCTAGTGACATTGTCAATAGTGCTACTGACTAGGTGTACCCCAGCCAAAGTAATCGCTTATTGACAACTAACATAGTGTTGTCATTGAAAATCTACCAGTAGACTTTAGCACTATTGAGAAGGTAGTTCTTTTACGACCATATGGAGATATTTGAACCGAAGATTCACTCGTAGATTTTAGTGACCCTCGTAAACATATATTTATTTAATATTATTACAAGACATAATAAAAAAGAAAAACAAACTATTGACGCGTTTATTGACAATATCACCAGAAATACACTGGAACTGTTGTCTCTACTCGCGCAGTTGTCGACATTTTAACTAGTGCAATTGTCGCTGGAGAAAGAGTATTAACATAGAGACATATGGATCTAGGTTGACTAGAGGGTTGTTTGTTGGCTGCATTGCATTCAGTTGCAATGAAGTTTACTTCATGTTTTATTGCCTACACATACACACACACACACACACGCACAGACACACACACACAAACATACATGATATAGTCTGTGTTTAATAAGTGGATTTATTCTCTTTGTATTTTTTGCAACGAAGTTTATTTGAACTCAGTATTGTGCGCATTATTAGTGCTAAAGTATGTTTCTTGGGGAAGTGCTTTGTAGCAGGATGTTGGCGCTGATTGCGTACAGAGACCATAAGGGTGGTAAGAATAGACAAGAAATTTAATTAATTGTAAGTGGATGCATTTGAACTAGTTATGCATTCCCCCGTATTGCAAAAATCAAATATTCTTAAAAGTGATATGCCATAAATTGTTATACACATTACTTTGGAATTTCTCTTAAAATTTAGTTTCAATTTACAAAGAAAATATTGAAGAACCTACTTTACTAAAATATATTTATAACAACATGTTTAACATATAAGATATACAAAAAATTAATTGAGGTTAAAGGCTATAGTTGGCTGAAGTAGCTAGTGCACTATATGCATTAGTGTCTACAATACTGCATATCGCAGCACCCTCTATCGCACAGTGGTTCATGAGTTAAAAAAATTATAAGTTATTAATAGTTAATAATTATTATTATTAGCTCAGAGTATTTATATTTTTTACCATACTTTGGCTTGGCTTGTGGCCATTGTGCATCGTCGGTAAAGTAAAATAATAAGTAAAATGGCTATTAAAAAAATAATGCGCCTACTTAACACCAGAGACGCTGCAACGTTGCCATAAAAACCAAGAAAGCGCATAACAACAGAGTTGGGAAAGTGAAAATCAAAATGAATTTAGCTTGCTTGTATTATTCTTATTTAGAGGCAAGTGAGCAGCTAAAAACTTACCTTCCCTTCCCAGCAAACCTGGCAAACCTAAGGTAATGTAACTTTTGAGTATCTCGTTTCGGAATCTAGTAGTATTTATGAAAGGTTTTGCGTGTTGATCGGATCGTGTACGGTTTTTTTTCGAAAATGAACATCTGGCGAAATTTTGCTTCTGAAGTTTCTATATCGGCATAGCTTTCATATGAAATCCATCACAAATTTTTAAAAGACTAATACTAAAATGCTCAACTAAAATCCATGTCTCTATATTTATGATTTGATCAGGCTAAAGTTTGTATCGCCTTGCAAGCCAAATTATATATAATAATTATTAATGAAAAAATAACATCAAAGTTAGTTGTAAATATTGTGACAAACACGTAGTTGAACGTAACAACTAGCTGTTTTCAAAAGCCACTAAACCTTCATAATCAGCGTTCTTTTGTGTTTGACTCAAGAACTAAAGCCTCTTGACCATTCCAAACGTCGTCCATGGTCAAAATTGTGGGCAAGAAATGGAAACAGTGGATGATAAATTTTAGAAAAAAATCAGCTTCAGTGATGAGGCACATTTTGATCTTAGTGGATTCGTCAATAAGCAGAATTGCCACATTTAGGCGAATGATAATTCAAGAGTGATTGTATTGGAAGATATGGATATGCACGATATGGTTTCAACAGGATGGTGATACTTTCCATACAGCAAACGAAACAATGGCTCTTTTGCACGAAAAATTCAATGGCTGTGTTGCTATGTCAATTGGGCGCCAAGATCATGTGAGTTGACACCGTTGAACTTATATCTTTGGGATTATTTGAAAAAAAAAATGTACGTCGATAAAGCCAGCAACAATTCCAGAGCTAAAGATTGAGATAATTCGGCACATTAACGGCATAGAATCTCAATTATGTCTCAGCGTCATCAAAAATTTGGACCATTGGATGGAGGTATGCCGCCGAGGTCGCGGCGATATTTTGTTTCGTACATAATTAAACTGTACCATATTATCATAATAAAAAGAAATGACAATTATTTCCTAAATAATTTGTGTTTTATTTAAAATCAACGTCGGCCCTTAAAATTTAACCACCCTTTATTATTGAAATTAAAAGCTTAAATCACATAAATAGTTCACAACGTCTCACAATACTGACTGTGCTGGTCTTGCAGCAATACTCCCTCTCAACTGTCCTTCACACGATACTTTTTCTGCTGACGGTCTCCGTTTATACTCACTGCCTTTACTTTACTAAGTAATGTCTACTTCCACACAAGAATTGACTCAACTGAGCTCTTCACAATACTGAACTTTATTCTTCACTATAGAAAACTGAACTCTTAACTAAACTATACACAACGGAAATGCTAGCAGATTTGTCGCCCTTTTTACACTTCACACAAAGCTTTCAGAATAATGTCAGCAACATCTAAAAATCTCAGCAGCATCGCCAATGTTTGTTTTTGATTGCGCTTTAGGCGGGATTATCCCGCTTTTCACAGGTCGATCCCGTCTTGGATTCCTATCCCGCTTTATCCCACTTTTTTTAATTTTCAATCTCTTATTCGATTTTTATTAAAATGTAACTGATAACAACTTATTCTAAAAGTGCCATTAATGATTAACTAGCCAAAAACCTGTGCGCCTCGTTACATCTCATAAATATACTGTTACGTAAAAATATTTTTACAGGGTTAAAGCAAAGAACTATCTGGAAGTATTTAACTAAAGCACTAAACGTACACACATATTTACGCGCAAATACTATAGCAACAGCAATAATTGTATACATATCTACAAACACACACACATACAAATAAAAGTGCGAGCACTTATGGTAACCACCCTGTACTACCAGTAGCAAACCGCATTGCCAACATAAGAGTCGTTACTTTGAAATTCAAAAATAACGACCAATCGAATTATCTACAAACGCCTAGAAGCAGCAACATGTATTTTCCCGATTGTGCTAGAGGACTGTTTGAACATCTGGCTACCAATAGTAAATGACAATACAGATGTCATCATGCATAGATGCCATTACTAAGTACAGACATGTTATTACGCCACCTATCGGGCGAACATTCGAGAACCGATTCATGTACTATAAAAAGTGGCAGCATGTGCGAGAATAGAGTAGTACTAATCAGAAAGTAGTCAAGTTGATATCGTTGAGTCAGTGCTAATCAGAAATTAGTCGAGCCAGCTTCGTTGAAAGTGGGTAATAACGATAAGAAGTAATTAAGTAAAGAAAGACAAGTTGTAATTTGCTTCGTTAAGAATAAAAGGAAAAACAGTAGCAAATAAAAATTGTGTATTATTTATTTTTTATTTTTGAGCAATCAAAAGAACTCACACGTTTAATAAAATTTAAACGTACCAATACGTTTTGAGATGAAAAGAAAAAATTGTCCACGCTTGCGATTCAATCTTCACTATTTTGTAGAAAACAATTCTCATTATGAACATAATAGAACATATAATAGTTTCAAACTTCTCACTGCATTAATTTCCGAAAATATTTTTTAAGTAAACATTTTCTCTATTTAAAAGGAGCCAAGCCCCCTGTCCAATTCCGACTATTTTCTATCATCAGCAGGATCAGCGAAATTTCAAGTTTGTATTTTTAGCAGATACAAATATATTAATAAATTAATATTTAATTTATTTAGGAGGTGACACACTTTTTGTTCCATTATTGACTCCATTTTATAAAACTTTTCTCGTTATTGGCGTAACTGTTTACGAAAAAATTTCAAAATTTCGACTGTTTTGGCTTAAAAGGTATCTAAAAATAAATGATGCTTCTATGTGAGAAGCGTCATGCCAAACTTAGATATTAAAAAAAATTAAGAGCATATGGCTTCTTCTAGACCATCAGTAAAATAATGTGCGCAAATCAGCAAGATTTGGTATTACTCTTGAAGACAAACAAAAATATCCAATTTATGAGAAGCACCACGCTATTTCTGAAATTGTTCCCAGAGACAATGCACATTGTCAATAGAGTCTGTCCCTAAAAAATTTCAATGTTCTCCCTATATTAGATTTCTAGATATCTCAAATATTTTCTAGTTTCAACACTTCCATGTTCAACGCACATTAAAAAGTCGTTACTTACACAAAACTTCACATTTCCTGCTGCATTAGATGCAGATATTCCAGAATTAAAAAAAAAATATTGCATTCCACTCCTTAATATAATTTTTTAAATTACTACGAATATTAAAGAGATTGGACAAATCGGTCCAGCCGTTCTCCAATTTTAGATAAACTAAAAAAACTGGGCGTGACCATTTTTTTTTTGCGTAAAAACCTAATTTATGCTATGACAAATATGACAAAAATAGCGAAATCGGCGCAGCCGATCTTAATTGATGCGATTTTTATTTATGTAGAAAAATATTCTTGTTTATAAATGTTTTGGTTTATTTAAAGGCGTTTCTTTTGAGTTGAAAACTATGTTTTCTATATCCCGCTTTCTAAAAGATATTTGGTTTCAAATCCCGCTTTTTTAACGATCATGTCCCGCTTTTTGCAAAAACCATCTGGTCACGTTATGTATTATTTTCTGTATGCGCAACATGTATGTTTGTTTGGTTGTGTGTGTATCTCTTAACAAGCAGAAGTCATACAATTATTGTTGTTGCTATAGTTCTTATGTTTACTTCATCGTGGACTTGTATAGACGTATGTACGTCTATTTAGTTGTTTAGGCAAATAATTATTTTTGTTTAAGCCCCGTTCAGCCTATTATACAAGTATTAATACTTTCATCACATTTTACGATACAGAAATCTAAATACATACATTCGTTGCTACTGTCAAAAAAATCTAACGTAAAATCACATATTGTGTTCAGACCATCACACTTTAAATCAAATGTGTAATACAAGTAGAAAACAAAACAGCTGTTCACTGAAAATGTCTGTGCTATTCATTTACTAGTGGCGGCCAAACGGTTTCATGCAGGCGGGGACGTGCCGACACTTGAAAAAATTCAGCAGTTAAAAATATTCTATGTAAATAACAGAAAAAATTTAAGAAAATATATTACAAAAACGTTAAAAAATTACGTCAACGAAATATACTTCCATACGATTCACTTATTCAAAATTTTGAGCCGATATACATATGACAAAACATTACATCAATGACGACACGCTATCGGCGGCGAAACAGCCGACTTGGAAGTTTGGTTTGTGTGAAAATGCAACCCTGGGGGCAAATTACGACACTCGTTATCGAACGAAATTACGAAATATTGCCATATAAACTCTATTGAAATATTTCGTAATTTCTTTCGATAACGAGTGCCATAATTTGCCCCCTGATCTAATGAAAAGTATTATCGTTTAGAAAATTTTCTAAAAACAAAAAATTCTTATAGGATGTCAAAATGTGTATCGTATTATTTGCCACTTTGATGACATTTTGCGTTCAGACTATCACACTTGCACGTATTATTTGAATTTTTGACAAGTATAAATACAAAGTATAATAGTCTGAACGCGGCTTTACCAAATGTTTGTTCGAGGCAATTTCCGTAATGTTATATGATTATTGATTGGTGTACTTCTCGTTTTCTTTTTTCGAAAAATATGATATTCTTGATAAGATTTAGTAAATTGTCCACTTTTTTAAAATCAATTTCGTTTTCAGTTTAAATTATCAATATTATAATAATATTGTTAATATTTTTTTTTATTAAAAAAAAATTACTCAAATTTTTCTACTTTCGCTTAATATTTAATGTGTTATAACGCCCCCAGTATTTTCCCTATTTAATTTTTACTTTTACACAACATCATCATAAATTATTTTTGTCACTTTGAATTGCACAATATTTAGTTGAACTTATATTTAGTTCATAAAATATGTGTAAATAGCCAACTGCACTGTAGGTGATTATGGCGTTGCTGTTTGCTACATTCTCTGTCACTGCTGAAAAATTATAATGCATAAACCTTGCGTAGCAAAGAGGTTGCTTATTAGCATAAATTGTTTAGTATTTTTTTATTTTTCTTATTTATAGAGTTTATATAAATGTAAATCAGTGCAGTGGAGTCAAATAGTCGTAAAATTGCATTCAACATATGCATGTGAAATTACATTTTAATACAATTACTAAAATGTTAACATAAAATAAACATTATTCCACGCATCGGCTGTTATTGTTTTTTTTTATGAAAAATAAATAGGAACAAACTACTTGCTACATGCACACGCACGCATGGTATGCAGTGGTGAGCATAATATATCCTTTAGTTTTTCTTACGAGTTTTTTTGTTTTTTTTAATTTGTTC
The DNA here is from genome assembly GCA_949987645.1 of Tachina grossa. Classification (NCBI taxonomy): domain Eukaryota; kingdom Metazoa; phylum Arthropoda; class Insecta; order Diptera; family Tachinidae; genus Tachina; species Tachina grossa. The sequence continues at coordinate 168,536,145 of OX465274.1, read as the reverse complement.
TCTAATAGCAGTATTAAATATCCAATTCTTGTGGCTTACAGCCGGCTTACAACCGGCTTACAACCGCCGTTGGTATACACTGAAAGGAAAACCTTCATTCAGACAATGAAATTCTTTATTGTATTAATGAAAGGTTTCATTAAAAGTCAGCTAATGAAGCCCTTCATTGAATCAATGAAGAATGATTCATTGTATTTATGAAGTTAATTTTGGCGGCTATATCATAAATAGAATGAAACTATTTCATTAGTTCAATGAAACTTTTTCATGAATATAGTGTAGTTGTTTCATTGATTTAATAAAGTTTTTACATGCTATAAATGAAGTTAATTCATTAATATAAAAAAAATTGCATATATATATATAATGAAATATAAGCAGTAAATAATGAACATTTTCTATTAAAAACATGAAATCATATCCCTCACAAACCACCTACTTAATAAAAGATATACAGATTTTTTTATTTTATTTAATAATTATATAGAAATACATATGTAGTTAATATATAAGCATATGTATGTATTTATTAACGTAAAATATTTAAAATTTAAGAAACTCATCAGTAGAGTTCAACCCAAATAATGTTTAAGTAAGCCGAAAAACTTGCATGTTTATAGTAAAACTCTTAATATGTTGTTAAGAATCACAATACACAAACATAAGTTTAAAAGAATCAAACAAAAATCTTAATAAAACAAGCATCTTTATAAGATGCTTGGCACAACTTTCTTGCGTTTGTATAGTGGTGAGGGACGTGAATGGATAAAAAAAAGAGAAAGAGAGATATATCTGCTATACAATGAAGAATATTACATTGTATAAATGAAATGATTTAATTGCATTTATGATGACCATACTGCTTTGAAATTAAAAGGATTGTAAAAGTAAGAAATAGAAAATATATTTTAAGAAACTAACTTTTTATATATTTAAGCTTGACAAACTGAATACAGTAAGAAAATAAAATTTTTGGAACTTATTTATATTTCCCCAAAGAAAATTCGCCAAAAAGAAAATTCGTTTAAACAATGTAACGATTTTCATTAATACAATGAACTATGAAGAACACATGAAGAGCAGAGATGGAAATATTTCAGGCATACAATGAAATTGTTCATTCTATTAATGAAAAGTTTCATTAAAATAATGCAGAACATTTAATGAAATTGTTTCATTCTCTGAATGAATGATTTTCCTTTCAGTGTATATATGTATGTATTTCCTCAATCGCTGCCACCGCTGACAAATTGGAACTATGTACTCAATTTAAGTATCTGTGATTACTTCACTTTTTAGTAAAAAATTTTTTTTTACAATATTAGACAACTCAGAGACTGTTTCACTTTTGGAGTAGGGATATCAAAACAAACCACTATTATTCAGGATGTGACTTAAGGCTCTTTCCTGTCACAATTGTTGTTATCTTCACCGTTCATTGACTCATCTTATTACCAGATAACACTCATCGACTGCTGTAAAATTTAACAATTTATAGTAATCAACCTATAATTAAAGACATCCTGTTTGTGTCCAATAGCTCTTATGCCATCATATTACAGTTAAAAGTTGTTTCAAATCCAATTAAATTTAATCCTCACAAAAACATGAATGTGAAAAAAGGCCAAGTTCCTATCAAAAATTTCTGTCATCAAAAGCAATGAGATATAAATTTTGACCAAGTTCATGTTTGGCACAACACCTATCACTGAGATATGCTATGCATTATATACATTTGTAATCGTAAGGGTATCATATAATTTTTAGATAATCTGTTACCGATATAAAGAAATGAACATTACTCTCTCTTTTTTTAGAAGGGTAAAAACATTGCCAAGTTAGCAGATTATCTAAAACTTATATGATACCCTTACGATTACAAATGTATATAATGCATAGCATATGTCAGCGATAGGTGTTGTGCCAAACAAGAACTTGAGCAAAATTTATATCTCACTGCTTTTGATGGCCGAAATTTTTGATAGGAACTTGGCTTTTTTTCATATTGATGTTTTTGTGAGGATCTGACTACTTTTTGAAAAATTTTCTGTGTTAAAACTTTTTAAACTTAAGGTTTCTGGGGTGTTTTATTTCTATTCATGATCACTGTGAAAGTTAACAATGGTATAGTTACATAAAATAATGGATTAGAGCACGATGAGTGTTTGATTGTACACCTTAAAAATGAATTATTGTGCTATTACAACGGGTCGCCAGTGTGTACGCAATTTGTTAAGAGTCGTCTAAAAAGAAATATGTAAAATACAGCGTCAATTCTGGTGGGAGTGATCCCGCCTATTTTCTCAATATAAACATATTAATATAATATATAACATATTAAAGTCTGCTTAGCCGAAGTACATAAATCAAAAGGATATGCCCAATGTGCATACAAAGCTTCAATAGGGTGGGTGGTACTTTAATTTTTGGATTTTCTGACTGAGTAAATCAATTAGGACTATTTGTCTACAAAATGTCAGCTTTCTACAGTATAATATTACTTAAAAATTTTATGAGCCTGGCCCCGCCGACTTTTCATATCTGTTAGTGCTTATGATTCATGTAAGGTTTTGTAGGAAAAAGCTATTGAGAAATACATGAGTAATAGACTAAAAACTGCTAAGCCGAAGTACATGAAAGAAAAAGCTACGATTTATGTGTGTAGTCACGTCCACTTTTCAAAACAGGAAATTTTTACTTTGGAAAAGTGCAATGTGGATGAAAAGTTTCAATAAAATTGAACTTAATTTTGTGTAAACAGTGCTTGTTCCCAACCGCTGATTGAAACTTCTGGTTTCTTAGATTTTTCTAAGTGATCTCTGATCTAGATTAATTTGTGTACCAAATTTCAGCACTCTACTGCGAATTGGAGTTTTAGCGAATAAAACTTCTTGGTTTTAAGATTTTTCCATTGGCTTACTCATCTACACTTACTTGTGTATAAAATTTCAGCTCTTTAGCGTGAACTTTACCTTATAATTTTATGAGCATTACCCCTCCCACTATTTTAAACTCACAATATTGTCGTGAGCCGCGCTTATAATTCATGCTAATTTTCTCCTAAAATATGTTAGACCGAAGTAGATTAAACACAAGGCTAAAATTTTATGGGAGTGATCACGCCCTCTTTTTTAGGTTATAGTTTAAAGTATTGTATACGTGTAACGTATATGGAAAGTTTCACTAAAATGGCGTAAGTTAAAAGCTGTATATTAACAGCCTTATTTCTTAAACTTATTAAGGCTTTATAAAGGGGTTTTAAGCCCAATTTTCATAAAAAAATTTTCTTAAAAAGTCTTAATAAATTTTATAAGTAAGGCTGTTAGTTTTCAGGTTCAAACAATAGTAGCGTGGCCCCGCCCATTCTGGTAAAATCTTTTGTTTTTCAGATTTCTCTAGTTGGTTTCTCACCTAGACCTACTTGTGTATCAAATTTCAGCTCATAAGCGCAACTTTTAGTTTTTAATTTTTATGGGCGCAGTCCTGCCCCTCTGACTAAAATTTCCGGGTTTTCAGGGTTTTCTTGTTGTTTTCTCTCCAATGCCTATTCGTGTATCAAATTTCAGCTCCTTAGCACAACTTTTCATTTATAATTTTAATGGGCGTAACCCCGCCCACTTTTCCAAACTTAAGATTTTTTTCGGTCACTGTTAATTATTCCTGTCAAGTTTCATTGCAAACGGATAATAATACATACAGAAATAGTATATCTAAATATGCTGAGCCGTAGTACACGAAAATGAGGTTGAAATTGTATGGGCGTGTCAACGTCCACTTTTTTAATAAAAAATTTTTAGGCTTGTCTTATCGCAGTATATATGCCGAACTTCAATAAAATAGCTTCCATTAAGCGACTTAGATTTGCTTTTTTAATTCTAACTTTTATGGGCGTAGCCCCGCCCTCCTGGCCAAAATTTTCGGGTTTTAACACCTTTTTAGTTTATTCCTCACCTAGCCCTAGCTCTGTAGCAAATTTCAGCTCACTAGCACATATTTTAATTTTTATGGGCGTATCCCCGCCCCCTTGTTTAAAATTTTTTGGTTTTCAGATTTTTCTGGTTCATTACTCACCTAGATCTACTCGTGTACCAAATACTAGCTCTCTAGCTATAGCGGAAGTGCTTCATCAATTTGATGAGTGAGTCAGTGAGTCAGTGAGTATGTCTTAAAATATGCACTTTTTGCATTTTCATATCTCCGGAACCTTTCATTGTAAAACTTTCAAACTTCGCATATAATGAATTTATATATGAATTTATTCTAATTATGATTTAAATTTCATAATTTTACGGTCGCGGGGAACAAAGTTATGAGGGGGTAAAAACAGCTCGAATGGCTTCCTGTAAATATACACACTGAGTGCATTGGCCGGAACTTGGCCTGGTGCACTGCCGTGCGCCTAGATAATATTGGTACTATGTTGCAAATGTAATATTACCAAAAACTATTCAGGCAATATTTCTACAATATTACCGATTACCTGCAACTTAAGAACATGCCAGCAAAATTACAGCAATATTTTGTGCTCTCTAGGTAGGATTTGTCTAATTTTTTATTTCTATAATTTAAAGAAATGTTAGAAGTAAAATTTTTCCTCTCAACTGTATTAAAAACACGCTTACAAACTGCTTGCCCACTGCAAATCACTTACTTAGTGTTCACACTAGTCCACTGCAAACAATAAAACAACTATAACAATGATGGCAACAACACCAATAGTGTGAAATAAATGGACTAAATATAACAACTGCAATACATCAATAGCAAGAATAAAATAACCAAAATTACACACATTGGCCATTTCGTATTATTTTAGAAAATCACTAAATTTCAACAACAGACACGCACGCTTTTGCCACTATTTAAAAACCTCCACGTGCTTGAATTTGTTTGATGTTTAAAACTAAATGATTGGATGTAAAATAGTTATTTAAATAAAATATAATTCCTTCTATTAACACACCACGAATGCTCAGCAACACACACTCACACACAGAATTTTCAAATGCATGTCGGTGCGTGTCAATGCAATTGATTTACGCAAAATTGAAAAGGCCTCCTAAAGCCCTCCTTTCAGTGTTTAATTTTTGCAGATGGTCGATTGAAAATTAACTGTGGTCTCACATTGAGGGCAGCACATTATTGAAACAGAAATTAAACATAAATGACAAATACAACAATTCCAAAAACTTGCAACGCACTTAATTGTGTCAATATTAACAAGTATTGGAATGATGTGGTTAATTGGAAAGATAGGGAGGAGCTTGAGTTAAGTTCACATATTTTTAAATGATTTTATTAAAAAAAAAATCAGAAAAATTAGCTTAAAATAAAAAAATTTAGGGTTGTGATTTCTTAATCATATTTTGTGCGACCCGGAAATCAATAAGATGGAAAAGAGGGGAATTATGTTAAGTAAGGAAGTTAAAGAGAGGGTGGCGTTGGTTTAAGTAGTTATCAAATTGACTACAAACCGAAGGTCCTGCGTTCGAGCCCGGTTCAGACACTCATTAAAAAAATAATAGAACCATGCATTTTTCTGAAGTGCATTACTGTTCTTTTATATCACTTGTTGTAGGAAAGTTCAAGTGCTGAAGACACAGATAGTCGTCACTAAACTAGACCGGCTTCAGCAGATACTAATCCTAATGTAACGTCATAAAATAACCAATAATATGCCTACTAAATAAAGCTTTAAAATTTAATATGCCTCATTGACACCAGAGGCGCTGCCAAACAGCATTCTTATGAATCACGCTGTCTTCATTTGGGTTTTGAAACCTTAGAATATCATCGAAAAATGCAATCCTTATTATTTATATTTGGCATTATTAATGCTAGTATAGATTGTTTTATCCAATGGAGAGAGTTCCCTTTAATGTACCGACATTGCAACTTGTTTTATAATTGCTTTTTATCGTAGAAATTGTACTTTAAATAGTCCTCTAATAAGAGCTTTTGCTGAATTTAATAAATTTAATAGTATTCAAATGTTTGAATTTAATTCATCAAAACAAACTGTAAAAACTCTATTTTATACCTTACTAATAGATTAAATTAATTTTATTAATGCATAAATTAATTAATATAATATATTTATTAAGTTATTATAGTGTGCAAGGAACACTGTTCTATAGACCTAAATAAATAAACAAATAAAGCAGAGTTGTAAAAGAATGTAGCTTTCCTGTATCCCTTCCTTCACCACCTTTTTTTTCTACCACTATACTTTTCGGTAAGACCTGGTAAAAGTAGTAGGCATTCATTGCCTGAGTGTTACTTCTCTTCAAAAAACAGAAAAAATTAGTTAAAGTGAATGAACACGAGTAAAGAGTTTGATAAAAGATATTGATGAAACTTACTGCTGCAACGTCTGGAGGAATATAAGCTTTTTTCATCTATAGTTGGCAGTTTCAAGAGGCATCGAAAGCACTTGTAGCATAAAAGGTAAAAGGCAGTAAAGAGCAAAAGAAAAGAAATAAATGGGCTTCGTTTTATCTTACTTTGCATCCAGGCATATCGATTGTTAGTCCAGCTCTTTATCATTACTTCATTTTACTAAAATCTGGAGAAGTGGCGATGTTCTGCTTTTTTGTTGCGTTGTGTGTTTTATGGAGGTATAAAACCTTATGTTGGCAATACCTTTTTTTAACTGGCGGCCATTTTGTCAGCTCTCAAGTGATTTATGTTCAGGTTGGTTTGTAATTTCAACATGCATACACCGACGTCAGAACAACGCTTTCAAATTGTGCAAATTTATTTTTATAACCATAGTTCTGTTCGAAAAACGTATCGTGCACTACTTCCATTTTACGGTCAACATAATCGCCCATCAGAGCAATTAATTCGATTAACTCTGGAACATTTTTGCACCACGTTGCATCCACAGAGACGTCGTAGAGTGCGTACAGAAGAAGTCATAGCTGCTGTAGAGCATAGCGCAGAGAAATACCCGAATCAGTCTTTAGAGTCTATAATCAGGCTATAGAGCTATGATTAGTGACTTTTTTCTTCATGAATCGAACAACTATGATGTGCCAGAGCTGTGGTTTAAACAAGACGGCGTAACATGTCACATAGCTCTTGCTGCAATTCATTTATTGAAGGACACGTTTGGTGACCGCATAGTTTCACATTTCAGGCATGTGAATTGACCTCCAGGATGGTGTGATTTAACGCCGCTAATCCATTTTTTAAGGGGATATGTGAACTCGCTAGTCTACGCCGATAAGCCCAAGGCTATTCATCACTTGGAAGACAACATTGCCGATTTACAGCCACAAATGTGGGAAAAAGTGGTAAAAAGTTAGACCTCCAGATTAGAGTTCGCCGAAGCCAGATGTGGGCTTCGTATGCCAGAAGTCACATTTTAATTTTGCCTGAACATTTTTTTGTCGAATGAAGTAAATTGTATGTATGCTAATTCAAAAAATTTATCTATGTTTTATTCCATTTCAAAATTCCATACCTCTTTAAAGAACGCTATTTATTAGAGGACAAAAATTTTTTTTTAATAAAGCCTACAGGATAAATGCTTGGCCTGTATTGCACTGAAAATAAAATAAGTCAAATATTACAGAGAGTATAGCTTTTTATAATCTAACGTATAGTTTCCTATTTTACCAAGATATTCCCGATCTATAGTTCCATGTAACCGCAGTCACTTGATGGTGTGATTTGCCATTCTCTAGAATTGTTTAACATTCAGAATCAATATTTGGTGAGGAGTATTAGGAGTATTAGGAGTGTTAGGAGTATTAGGAGTATTTCAAAATATCTCAGCATTGATACCGGTTACAAAAAAAATATCTATGTTTGATATTTGATTAAAAAAAAAACTTTACACTTTGCTTCAAGGCTTTTAAAAAAAATATACGAGGAAAATTATAGAATAATCTTTCAAAAAAACTTGATATTGTATTATCACACCGAAAAAAATACCAATGTAAAATCAACATGGAAAAATTTGGATTTACACTGTTGTGCTCAGTTGTATGATTTGTTTTGGTTTTGTTTAATAATTGTCAATTGCCGACAAACTTTGAATTACCAGCGAAAATTTCATGCTGTCCGCATTGTACTTGTCTTGCAATCATATGGTAGCAGGTTCAAATCCTACAGATATGTTAAAGTTGTTTTGTGCTTTTTTCTCCTTTTTAAACTATTACCTCAATTTCAAATAATTTGGATATCAAATTATCAATTAAATCATGTTAAATTAAAATTGCATTCATTCATAATGTACGTATCTAAAGAATATTTAATTTAAGCGCGTTGACTACCATCAAAATAAATGAAATGACTAGACTAAATTGAAGTCATGTTGCTTCAACTTGAACTAACTTTAATTCAACATGGTTTGGCGTGTTATTCCATTACTAATTTTACGTTGTTTTAACTTGAACTAACTTTGATTCAAACTGGTTTGGCGTGTTATTTTAGTATTAAATTCATGTTGATTCAACTAGAAATAATTTTAATTCAACAAGGTCTGTGTGCTATTTTCGTACTAAATTAACATTGTTTTAACTTGAAATAAGTTTGACTCAACAATATTGTTCATTTTGATCTAATCTAGACGCACAGCAGTGCGCCAGGCCAAATTCTGGCCAATGCACGCAGTGTGTATATTTACACGAAGCCATTCGAGCTGTTTTTACTCCCCTCATACCTTTGTTCCCCTCAACCGTAAAATTATGAAATTTAAATCATAATTAGAAAATTCATATATAAATTAATTATATGCGAAATTTGAAAGTTTTACAATGAAAGCTCCCGGAGATATAGAGGTGCAAAAAGTGCATATTTTAAGACATACTCACTGACTCACTGGTCACTCATCAAATTGATGAAGCACTTCTGCTATTGCTAGGGAGCTAAAATTTGGTACACGAGTAGATCTAGGTGAGCAATGATTTAGAAAAATCTGAAAACCCCGAAAATTTTAACCAGGAGGGCGGGGCTGCCCCCATAAAAAATAAAATTTATGCTATTGAGCTGAAAATTCGACACAGAACTAGGTATAGGTGAGAAATAAAATAAAAATATCTGAAAAGCTGGAAATTTTAGCCAGGGGGCGGATCTACGCCCATAAATTTCAGAATTAAAAATGCTAATCTAAGGCGCTTCATGGAAGCTATTTTATTGAAATTCGGCATATATACTGCGGTAAGGCAAGGCTATAAATTTTTCAGTAAAAAAGTGGGCGTTGACACGCCCATACAATTTAAACCTCATTTTAATGCCCTGAGGTTCAGCATATCTAGATATACTATTTATCTAGCTATTATTATTCTTTTGTAACGAAACTACATACGAATTATAAGCACTGACCCAAAATAATTTTGACTTTAGAAAAGTGTTAAAGTTGCGCTTAGGCGCTGAAATTTGATATACAAGTAGGTCTAAGTGAGAAAATCAAACTAGAAAAATTTGAAAACCCAAAAAATTTTACCAGAATGGGCGGGACCACGCTAATATTGCTTTGAACTTAATACTTAATATACAGCTTTTAATTCAAGCCAATTTAGTGAAATCTTGCATCACCTTAAAAACTGGGCGTGATCACTCCCATAAAATGTTAGCCTTGTGTTTAATCTACATCGGTCTAGCATATTTTAGAAGAAAATTAGCATGAATTATAAGCGCTGCTCACAACAAAATTTTGAGTTAGGAATAGTGCGGAGAGGTAATGCTGATAAAATCTAAAGATATAATTCGCGCTAGAGAGCTGACATTTTATACACTAGTAAGTGTAGCTGCGTAAGCCAATGGGGAAATCTTAAAATAAAAAGTTTTACCCGGTATGCGGGTCCACGACGTTAAAACTCCAATTCGCACTAGCGAGCTTAAATTTGATACACAAATAAATATAGATAAGAGATCACTAATAAAAATATGAAAACCCAGAAGTTGCTATCAGAGGGCGGAAACAAGCACTTCAAATTGAAAATTAACATACGTGTTATTAAAACTTTTCATATACATTGCACTTATCCAAAAAAAAATCCCTTTTTTGAAAAGTAGCCGTGACTTCACCCATAAATCTTAGCTTTTTCGTTCAGGTACTTCGGCTTAGCAATTTTTAATTTAACACTCAGGTCTTTCTTATTAACTTTTTAATACCAAACTTTGCATCAACCAAAAGCACTAGCAGATATAAAAGTCAGCGGGGCCAGGCTCATAAAAATTTTACTTAATATTATACTATAGAGAGCAGACATTTTGTACACAAATAGTAATTGATTTACTCAATCGGAAAATCCAAAAATTAAAAGCACCAGCTACCCTATTGAAACTTTGCATACACATTGGGCATATCCTTTTGATTTATGTACTTCGGCTAAGCAGACTTTATTATGTAAATATATTGAGAAAATAGGCGGGGTCATGCCCACTAAAATTAACGCTGTATTTTACATGTTTCTTCCAGTCGACTCTTACCAAATTGCACACACACTGGCGACCCGTTGTAATGACACAATAGTGCATTTTTAAGGTCAACAATTCAACACCTATCACACTCTGACCCATTATTTTATGTAACTCTGCCATTTTCAACTGGCACAGTGATCATGAATAGAAATAAAATACACTAAAAGTTTTAAGTTTGAAAAGTGTTATTATAGGAAGCGGCAACTAATGTCAATGCATGTGTGCGTTTGTATGTGCGCAGAAAAAAAAGATCATACGCACAATATGTGTGTGCCAACAGTGTTGTTTAGCATTTCGTTTAGAAGACTTTGCTGTATTAAAGCATTTGAAAATCCCTCACGTCTTAAAAGTTCTTATAAGTGGTCTTGTGCATGCACGTTGTATGTACGTTGACAAAAGAGCATTACTGTTGTTTAATTCTTTTGTCTGCATTGGCTTATGCATTTTTATGTATAGTTCAGTGGTGTCAAAAATAAAACTATAGTTGTATGTGTGAGAAAAATTGTCTTAATCGTCTCTGAAGTACATCGAAAAAAATAAATATTTGCAACAAATGCAGTTTAGTGAAGCAGGTCAAAATATATAAAAAGGAGTCTATATGATAGAAAACTAAGAAATAAAGAATAAAAATTAAATAAAAAATTTGGGGGCGGCCCATATTTTCTGAGTTACGGGGCTGTGAACTTATCATAGGAAACTATGAAGAATTTCTTAAAATAAATTTTTAAATATCTTATCTGATAGAATGAAAAATAAGAAGAAAAAATTAAACAAAAAAATTGACTGCGACCAATATTGGTCTTTTAAGTTTTGATTTAAAATGCAGTTTAGTGAATCTGCTACAGAGAAAACCAAAACGTCTTTTTAATATATATTCATTTGTTTCCTTAAAAGTTTTGTAACATATAATACATTGAATGTCGCAAAAAGCATTACTGATCATAGAATATTTTTCGCATACCACTTTTTTTCTTTCATTGTATCTATAAAGAACTTAATACACCCGCTGCACATGTGTTTTCGCCGCTGTTTCATTGACGACTAAATGGAAGAGAATAAGAATGTGTGTGATTTTAGTTTGCACAATTGTGCCATGAAACTGACATCATTGGTATAGTTATATGTTTATCCTCATAAATGTGAAAAATGGCCAAGTTCCTATCAAAAATTTCTGCCATTAAAAGTTGTGAGATATAAATTTTGACCAAGTTCTTCTTTGCCACAATACCTAACACAGAAATATATTATATATGATATAAATTTGTAATCGTATGGGTGTCATATAATTTCTAGATAATCTGCTAACTTGGCAATATTTTTTCCTTTCTAAAAAAGGAGAGAATAATGTATAAATGTTTATTTATTTATATTAATAAAAATGTTGTCAATTTGGCAGATTATCTAGAAATTATATGACAACCTTACGATTACAAATTTTTATACATACATAATATAAATCTGTGTTAGGTATTGTGGCAAAGAAGAACTTGGTCAAAATTTATAGCTCACAACTTTTAATGGCCGAAATTTTGGATAAGAACTTGGCCGTTTTTCACATTTATGTTTTTGTGAGGACTTAACAGTACGGGAATGTAAAATCAACATGAAGATTAATGTAATTGAAAATTAATGTAAATCATGTTGAATTAACATGAAACAGCATTGTTTTCATAAAGTTTTCTTTGTGTGCTGTAGTATATTTGAATAAAAAAAGCAAAGTCTTCCAAAAATTAATGATAGTTAGTTTAGATTTAAACATTTTTTTTTGTTTGTTTTTAAACTACTATTGTAAGAAAATCAATTTGTTTATGTTCTGACTCCGAACCTCTCTCTTGCTTCAGCAGCGCCAGCGAATGAAATAAAATTTGTTTGTCTTTAATCCCAGTAAATTCAATTTTCATGTCAATCGACTGAGCTGCAGAAGTTGCATAACTGCACGCACAATTGATGTTATTGCAATTGAGTACGAATGTATATTTTGAAAAAAATTATTGGCAAATGCAGCATATTATTGCTGTATGTACACATGTATAAGAGTATTTATTTCTTATTTTATTGTAACTGCTGGCTGATATAATATTTGCGAAAATGAGCAAACGAGCGAGAAAATTAAATGCAAACCTCTAGTAAATCACATTTAAATCGACAACATTGCAAACGTTAGCAGCCAGTCTCCTGCAGTCAGCCACTTTGTCACCAAATTGATGATTCATTTATCCAGTCGTCACACACGCTCTCATACACAAGTAACATATTGTCTTTCAATATGTCGCAGCAATTTTTTGCAAATTTGCCACTCAAACCAAATAAATGTATTTTTATTTTCATTTTCCAAATAAATGCAATGCAGGAATTCATTTTGTTTTTCTTGTTTCACAAAAAAATATTTTTTTTCTTTCTTTATTTTTAAATTCATTTCATTATTACTATTAAAAATATAAACAAGTAAATATAATTGGACATTTGTTTGGGGATATATGTGTGTGTGTGTGTGTGTGTGTTGGTGTGTATTAATTTGTAACAAACATATCAATTGTATTAAGGTGTGAATGAAGCCTTACATTTGGTGTTGCCCAGCAAAAATTCAAATGAGTTCAGATTCCAATCTTGCCATACGAAACACAATCTTATTGATGCCTGCGCCATTACAAACAATTACATAAAATAAAATTATTAATAAAATGAAATTACTTCATTCATATAAATTTATATATTAAATAAATTACTTACTAATTAAATTTATTTATATTTATATTAAATTATTTATAAAATTTTAAATTTAATGTTCGTTCAACATAAAATTACTATTATTTAGTATGTTTCATCATGTTAATTTAGTTACAAATTTTCACGTTGATAAATTTAACTTTGATTCAACATGATTTCTCATTTTAATTCAACATTACTATAATGTTAAAGCAACATGAGGTTAAGAAAATAAATTTTTTTGAACTAACTTGAGACACATATGAAGCAAAATCTCTGCCGAAAAATTTTAGATTAACTTGTTTTCATTGTATATTATATGAATTTTTTTCTAGGTGAATGATAATGTTTTTACGCAACCAACCTTTGTCTCTAGATGGCGTTTTAATTAATTAAAATTACCTATTGAGTGTGCGAATTTAATTTCTTTTATTTTAGCACATTCAACTCTTGGTAATAATCACTTTAAAACAGCTACATCTACACTCATACACTGATATTTGTATTTGATAGCTCTTATAATTAGTTTGTTCCTGTTTCTTTGCAAGGTAAGCAGCAAGCCTTGTTGTCACCGACAAGGTTGTCAGATTTTTCCGACCTATTTCGCCAAATTGATTTTAAAAATCGCCAAAAATCAATTTGATGCAGTGTTTCTTAATATATATTTGATAATAAATTTGCTTTTATATCGCACATTTTTTTAAATAAATTTTTATAAAGTAATCTTTTAAAAATTAAGCAGAAAATCACCAAAAACAGAAATAAAATTGGCAAAAGTTATTTCTTGTAAATTTTTCTCATCCAAATTCGAAACGCATTAATTACAATAATTAATATAAGAAAAATCATCCAAAATCAAATTATTTTAATTTCTTGCAGACGAGTTTTGCTAGGATATGTGTCTGAAACCTAAATTACAAAAACTTTGAAGTTCAGTTTTGTTTAAAAAAAATAGCCAACAAATTTATTTATCGGCAGAAAAGCCGCCATATCGCCAAACGAAATATTTGGATAGCAAAAAAGTTGAAAAATTCTCAAGTTTGGCGAGAAATCGTGATATATGACAGCCCTAGTCACCGAGATCTGTACCTGGATTCAGTAACTTTTTGCGAAGCAAAAATCGTTTTATTTATCCACATATTTATTCGCTTGCGATAACGATAATGTGATTCTGTAGTTTTTTTTAACGATAGGCTCCCGCTTTATCTTATTCACCATTTAATTCAATATTATGTGCTAGCTCTGTATAGAAAATGTGATAATAAGCGAAAAGCACAAAGAATAATAAAGAAAAACTCAAAAAATTTGATTTTGTGACTTAATTTTTTTTTCCAACCGACAGCGAATATTGTTAAAGTATGTTACTGAATAACAAAGTCGATAAATTTTCGTTATATTTATTATAACGATACGATTATCGTAATAAAAGTTACTGAATTCAGGTGCTGATTGGCTGTTGTGGTTTCGTTGGTGTGAAAGCACAGAAGCTCTTTTTTAAACATTTGCACATTGTGCATATGGCTTCAAAATAGCTGATTTGAGAAGATGGAAGGTTAAACTTTAAAACTTTTTTTTTGTCTAAAGAAAGCTTGTTTTGGCAAACTATTTCATTGACAACAACATTGTCCCCTTGTGTTTGCTGGGTGAATATTTTCCTATTGGACTGTGTGCCAGTGGGCGCGCGTGTGTTTACGCTAGAGTTTATAATTTAAAACATTTACAAAAACACCTACACAAATAATTTCACTCAATCAATTTATAAAGTAATTGAAATCGAAAACGATTTATTTTTTTTAACGGAAAACAAATGCTCTTATATGTATATACATATATTTATTTAAATTGATTTCAGATGTTTGAGTCAAAAGTAGAAACAAAAAAGGCAGTTGGTAAAAGTAAAACATATAAGCTTTTCTTTAGATAAGAAATTAAATGTTGTTAAATATTTGTTAAATTATAGGATTAAGGTTCAACTCATTCAATTTACCGGAATTTTAAAATTTTTTTTTCATTTATTAAAGTCCCAACTGCTGTTTTGCTGTAATCGTTTTTTTTTCTCGTTAACATTTTCGGGTTATTATAAATCACATTTACTGCCCTACCATGTAACATGTTCTTCATTATCTTTATTTTAAATGTCTCACAGGATATATTTTAAGCAATCCTTAGTGTAATCCTTAAATTCTTACTAAGCATAAAAACCAAATGCAGCCTTAGTTTTTGTCATAATCTGCCATAAGCAATCCACAACAGTAACTCTGTAAATAGTCAAATTTAGTTAGACGTCTGCTAACATCTTTAAATTAATTTTTCCCTACAAGCTGTTCTGCTGTTAATCGTTTTTTGTCAATGTCTTTTGGAAAAAAAACCCAGGAATAGTTTACCAAGAGCACTAAATGCTTGTAAACTAAAACTAACAATTCCCATTATGATACTTCTTTATGCTAAGTTTTCTTGTTTGTTTTTACCACACAATATTGCTGCAATAAACATGCAACAGAAGAAAAAATTGCAACAGCAACCAGAACAGGAACAGGAACCAAAAGAGCTGTAACATAAGAAAAAATTCATATTCAAAACACCTGCATGACAATGAAAATTGTAACGTAGTTATTTAAGAATTTGTTCCATATTGGTTTTTTCAATATAAAGTTACCAAAGTTTTATTTATGACAACGACTCCGCCTTTTGTTTTAATTTCTTTACATTTGAGGTTGGCATGTAGATCTAGAATCTGATTAAAAATTTTGAGCAGAAATATGTAGTATCTATGTTTGTTTGCACGCAAAGAAGCCTACAGATAAATAGAAATTTAAAGTAAGTAAGCGTTTTATACAGGGTGGGCCAAAAGAAACCAAGGGGTGTAAAAGTTTAATAACTTTTTTGTTTATTAACTTTTTTTTATTTTTTCTTTCAGATTATATAATATACAAAATGGAAATTTTTTTACACTAAGTATGAAAAATGATGTCTCTTAAATGACCACCGTTTTCAGCTTCACACTGATGGGCTCTTTTTAGAGCATTTTCCATAACATCTTTCAAAACTTGTGGCTGTAGCGTTCGAATTTCTGCAACAATGTTTGCCTTGAGTTCAAGGATTGTCTCTGGCTTGTTCACATACACTCGCTCCTTCAAAAAACCCCAAAGAAAATAGTCGGGTGCTGTCAAATCTGGCGATCACGCTGGCCAAATAATTTCCGAATTTCGAGAAATTATTCGCTCTCCAAAAATTTGACTTAAAAGTGCCATTGTGTCTCGGGCAGTATGGGCAGTGGCTCCGTCCTGCTGAAACCACATACCAGGTCTGTTTTCAAGAGCAGGACGTAAAAAATTTTCTATCATAAACCGATACCGCTCTCCATTTACGGTTACAGCACTTCAATCTTTATTCTCGAAGAAGTAGGGCCCAATGACATTTTCAGATGTGATCCCACACCATACTGTACACCTGATGGGGTGCAATTGGCGTTGATGAATGGCTCTTGGATTTTGAGAACCCCAGAACCTACAGTTCTGCTTATTAACAAAGCCATTCAAATGAAAATGAGCTTAAAATAATTGATCTCTGGTTTAAATAATAAAATTCTATTGTTCTGGTTCTCTGTTCAGTTGTGAACCTCTCCACTATAAATTCTCCAAGTGTTGTCTATTTAATCTGAAAGAAAAAATAAAAAAAAATTAATAAACAAAAAAGTTATTAAACTTTTACACCCCTTGGTTTCTTTTGGCCCACCCTGTATATAAGTGGCAAGAATTTGCGTAATAATAACTAAATAAGAAATAGTTTTCTAGGTAGGTATGATTTTTTCCAACAACTTTTTAAAGAAAAAATATAATGAAAATTAAAGAAGAAGCTCAGTTTCTGGGATGAAGGATCGAGACAAGCCAAGTTAATGATTGAAACCTATAACCAAAGTTTTTTCAAAGCGCTCATGTCTTTGAGTAAAAATAATCTAAGTATTTTCACAGTGTTCCTTCCAGGCCATGGCAGACTGAAAAAATACCTCAACAGTCGAGAAATTGAAAGTAATAGCCTGTGTAAATTCTGTGATTAGGAGAATATAGAACTCCAGAGCATAGTCTGAAGGACAATTGGGCAAGCACCTATGGCGGAATTGAGTACTGCAAGACTAAACGAGGTTCTCTAGCAACTAGTAAAGGATAAACACAGATTTCTTGCATATTAAAATCTACGAATACAAGGCTAATTCAAAATTTTTTTCGGCAAGAATTTTGCTTTATATGTGTTTCATGTTTATCTAATATGTTTTGCACTTATCTTCCAAGAAAATATTTTCTTTTGAAATAACTTTATTTCATGGTGATTAAAACATTTCAGTGCTGTTGAATCAAAATGCAGAAGCATGTTGTAACAACATGAATTTAATACTGAAATAACATGAAGAACAATGTTAAATCAAAGTTATTTCAAGTTGAAACAACATGAAATTGAAATTGAAATAGCACGCAGAAACATTTTAAATAAAACTTATTTGAAGTTAAAACAACGCGAATCAAAATTTTTTCAAGTTAAATCAACATGAATTTAACTTAATGTAGTCATATTATTTCATTTTATTATTTTACCTATGTTGCGTGTCTGTTGTACAGTTGGCTCCGACGGCCAAGATTTGAACTCGTGGTAGTCAACATGCTTACCGTTGCAGCCACGGCAGCCTTAAATACACCCCAGACTTACGGTTACCAAATACCATCATAAATTAACTAAATTTTAACTAAATATGAATTAATTGTTAATTTAACATAAAGTTTATTTTAAACTTAAAAAAGTTGTGAAGCTACTTTGGCTTTTCTGCAGGATTCGAACCTGAGACCCTCTGACTATAAGACTAGTACACGGCCTACGAACCAACAGGGAAGTTTATCGGCTATTTACGAACATAAAAAATAAGAACAACAAAACAACAAGTTACACAACTGAGCACAAAAGTGCATTGTAGCTATAAACAAATTCAATAAACACCAACACACTTAAATAACATGTCGTTTCTAATAAATTGAACAATAAAAAATTTTGCATGTTGATTTTACAGTGATTTTGGCTTCTGTGTAGATATTTTCGGTCTCAGTATCCAGTGCTTTTGGTATATTTAATAGATCATCTATACAACTCAATAAAAATATATTAACGAGAATAGCTTTGTTGGAGAACATAAAAAAAATATTTTATTTTTTTAAAGAAGTATTCACTGATAAGTATTTGTAATTTAAAATTAAATTGATTAAAGGCCGGTTAACCGATATCGACAACAGAGAATGACAATGAGTACTAAAAATAAACATGAGTAAATAGTCGTAAATTTAGTAACTGCGTGTGATCATAATTTTAGCGAAAAGAATTCGTACGATCACATTTTTTCTCTCAAGTAACTATGAATTTAGGCAGTGCCAAAATAAAACAACATATCTTTATCGAAAAGAAAAATACGCTATGCTTATGAGGCTACGGATATTTAATCGGACCTGGGATATTTATTCATCTGGCGTACGATGTGTATGATGTAAATGTAAATGTAAATAATGTATAAAAAAATTTAACGGGATATGTGTAGGGGTGTGTTACTGTTTGAAAACATGCTTTATGTGTGTATGTGTAATAAAATAGCCCTGTATAAACGCATGTGTAACCGACTAATAGTCAAAATATTTTTATACTTATGCGTGTGATCATAGGTCATACAGTCTATCGGTCTAATTTATAAAAAGTATTTTAGGTTTATTACATTATAATTTGACATAGATATATGTCAAATAAGCTCTTAATAAACCTGAAATATTTTTTTATGAAAAAGGCAGTATAAATCTAAGTTTTTGTCGTTTGTGCTGCATAATTTAAAAAATATTTATAAACATAGTTATTGGATAGTTTTTTTAAAGATTTGACGATATTTTGAAAAAATTTAATGTAAAAAAGTGACTAAACTATATGTAAGTAAAATTAGTAAACCGTTATGTATGTATGAATGTTTTTTTGTTTATTTATTTATTATATCTATTATATTTACTCATCGTTGCCAGATTAATAAAAATTATCCCTGAAGAAGCTGGAAAATACCAGCGAAACGTTGGAAAAAATAATGTAATAATAGTTTGTTATTTACATTAAAATACAATAAAGACCTTGAAGGACCACTATTACATTACTCTGTAATATCAAGAAGAAATAGTTATTGGATGTTTATAGTTATACTTATTCGGCTTAAAATTAATGGCTGTGTTTTTTATTTTTAGCTCTACGCGTTCATAATTGTTTAGCGGCCAATACTCAAAGAGTACTCAAAACGATACTTTTATCATTATCTGGTCGAAAATTACCGAAAGTGTAATAACTGAAAATTAAACATTTTTGACCCCAAGTCCGTACAAGTTTTTGTTTTCCAAAATTTCAACATATTAGCGGAGTTCGATATTTGATGCAAATTATCTTGCGTAAGTGCAAATGCAAAATATTGTAGCTTTTCTTTCAAATCAAATACACACACAATCCAAAGAAAAGTTACGATATTTTGCATTTGCACTTACGCAAGACAATTTGCATCAAACATCGAACTCCGCTATTATTTTCCCTGCAATTGCAAATGTTGTTTGTTTTCATGAAATCTTATATACATGCATATATATTTTTTGTATCTATTTCGCCTTTTGGGCAACAGAATACCGCCATCATTTCAGTTATTAACTTATTTATGTAGTCGGAAAATACTGCCATACATACATTCACTAACTGGTAGATATTTATGCAACGCCATGAACTGATGTTTCCACAACCACAATAAACTCAAAACAACAGTAGTAAGTTATATACAAAAAACAACAACAACAAGACACGAGAAGAAAAACTGCAATGCAAAAAAAGATATAAAAGCAACGCACAAGTGTGAATATTGCATACATTTACTTGCATACAATTGTGCGCTTTTGTATGTAAACATGTCTGTGTATGTGTGTATGTATGGGTGTATGAGTGTGCTGCTGGTGCGAAGGGACTTCATGCATGTGTTATATTTTGCAGTTTTTAACACTTCTTTTTTTTCGGTTTAGAGTGAATAACTTGGCAAAATGTAAATAATCTTGTTGAGTGTACAAGTTTATCAGTGTTAGTAGAATGTGTATATTTTTTCTCATTTTTTTTTTTTTTTGGTTAGGAAATGTGTGTTAATGAAAGTATCTATACATGCCCAAGAATTAGTTAGTTGTCATAAAAGAGGCGTCACTATTAGCTTAACATAGTGTTTCTGGACAACAATATGCTTGGCAAATATAGAAAAAACATGTTTGTAAGAAAAGTAATGCAATGAAATAATTGACAAATACCTTTCCTAAAGTGTTTGAGCCATTTCCAACAACTTTATTTGATTACCAAAGTGCTTCAGAGGAACATCGTGTTGTTTATAGGTAACATAAGAATGCTAAGAAAATGAAATTCATATAACGCAGCATATATAATAGATTTATTGCTCTCTTTTGGCTCTTCACATCAGTCACGTTTCAACAAGAAAACTACTTGTGATACGGTAAAGTGTTTTTATATTAAATCAAAAATTCTTCTGCCTTTTACAACTTAATAAACTAGTTGGATGGAGTGTTTCAAAATAATACAGATAAATTATGCTTTTTATTTTAAAAATGTTTTCTAATACAATATAATACGAATGGACATTGAAGAGTTAATATATCGTATCATATGTATTCCTTAGCCAGTGCCAAGATAACTTAACTATAACTTCCCGTCTCCTGTCAACTTAACGTGTCCTTTTAACGATGTATTTATGATAAATCTTCCTGTTTTTATTTTTAAATAATACAGTTATTAGCATTCAAAATTTTTTTTTATCAATCCTGAAACGAAAGAGTTAGGTTTCTCAAAGAAATCCTTTATAGAAAAGATTATTTTAATGTTAACATTTTCAACAACCGATTATTTGACGTATATTGTGCTATTTCTGAAGGCTACTTTTCTAAGAGTAATTTAAAAATATCCTTGCAAGGCAGAGCCTTTTCTTTCCTTTTTAAAAAGTGCCTTTGCGAAAAGTACTTATTAAAAAAAATCGTTTTCCAAAAAATTTTTAAATAAAAAACCATTATCCAAAAAGGTAAATTTTTCCAAAAAAAGTACCTTTTTCTAAAGAGAACCTTTTTCCAAAAAAAGGACGTTTTTTAAAAAGAACCTTTTCAAACAAAATTTGCCAAAAAGTAAATTTTTCCAAGAACGTAATTTTTTCTAAAAAAAAGTGATTTTTTCCAAAAAGGGTGATTTCTAATAAAAAGTACCTCTTTCTAAATAAAAGTACCATTTAGTACCTTTTTATATATATTTTTCTAAAAAAGTACTTTTTTCCAAAGAGACCTTTTTCCAAAGAGCACCTTTTTCCAAGAAAGTGTCTTTTTACAAAAACTACATTTTTTTCAAAAATGTACCATTCTCCAAAAAATTATCCTTTTCAAAAAAAGTACCTTTTTCCAAAAAATTATATTTTTCTAAAAAAAAGTACCTTTTTCAAAAAAACTATCTCTCCCTAAAAAAGTACACTTTTCGCACAAAGTGCCTTTCCAAAAAAGAAATTTTTTCCAAAAAAATATGTTTTGTCAAACAAGTTCTTTTTCTAAAAATTATCCTCTTCTAAAATGTCCCTTTTCCGAAAATTTTATCTTAAAATTAATTTCTTCCATTTCAATGATTTTTGGCAATTCAATTATTTTTCTGTTGCGACAATTTTGTTGACGTTAATTTTCTACTTTGTCGATTTTTTTTTTGTTTTTATAGTACACCTATCCCTCTATTTACACGATAGATACGTTCCTGAGAAAGTCGTGTCAATCGAAATTTTAAATTTGTGTAAGAAAAATCCTGTAAATCGAAAATAAAGGCAGAATCGCGTAGAAAACTAATTTTATTAAGAAATTATATATGTATTTCAACTAAGTTTTTAAAATATCAGAAGCGTTTACTCAAAATACATAAAAATAAACCTTTATTCATTGAGCCTGGTAGTCTGTTCAAAGTTGTGATTGATTATTTCTCGTGAAAAATTTGACATGTACTCGCAGTTTTTTTTTATATAAATTTCTCCCTTTTATTGCTTGAAAGTATGCAACATTGTTAAAATTCCGTGCGAAAAAAGCACTGATCATGTTGTTTCGCAGCTAAACTAAAATGATGCCAGACTAATTTTGCATGGAAAGATATGATTTGACGTGTTTTTCACAACAAGAACAGAGTACTACTTTTGCGAATTTATTTCGCAAATATTTCATGCCAAATACTTTTATATGCAGTTTGACAGCATTTTGCATGAAATTGTGCACAGAGTACCAGGCTTTGAGCAAAATAAATGCTATTCATAAGAACTAAAACAAAATTAAAAATATCAGAAGCGTTTACTCAAAACACAAAAAAATCGTGTAAATCGAGGTATCCCATAAATCTCTCAATTTACACGAAAACCAAAATAATCGTGTAAAAGTGAAATCGTGTAAGTCGAGTGTAGTAACTTTTTGGCGCTTTTGATCCTTGGCGATTTTTTACTTTTTTTTTAAGTTAATCAATGTTTCTATTTTATTTCGTATTGGCTTTTTTACTGTTTAAGATTTTTTTTATTTTGGCGGTTTTTTTATATTGGTTACTTTTAAATATATTTTATATATCTGTCCGTTTCGTAATATTTTAGTTTTACTTAATTTATGATTTGATCAGGCTTAAAATCGTATCGCTTTCTAATCCAAATTACATGTGATAATTATTAATGAACAAATAACACCAAAGTTAATTGTAAATATTCTGACAAACACGTAGTAGAACGGAACAACTAGCTGTTTTCCAAGGCAACTTAAATTTCATAATCAGCGTTCTTTGTGTTTGGTCCACTGTGTGTGGTGTCTGTTGATGTAGATTTCTGCTTTATATACGCAACTTTTCTTGCAAAATGTAATATGTGAATTGTTTTGATTCATCGGACTTCAATTTGCTGAAAGTTTTATTTTGTAATGAAAGCTCAATTTTACAGTCTCTAAATTTACAACAGTTTTTCCATTGTCGTTTGTTCTTTACTAATTATGCACATGTTAGTTAATTTGCTTAACTTTTGTTCTACTTAAGATAAACTTTTCTGGTTTGCTATTATTAAGTATATTTACTTTTAATTATTGCCACATGCCCATGACTATTAATTTAGTTAATTTTAATTATTGTTATTCGAACTTAATTTTTTTCTTTATTTATGATTTAAATAATGAAATTAGCAAAAGATAAGTATTAAACTAGGAGCACTTAAGACTCTGGCTTAAATAGTTTCAGCTGAGCGCTGATCTATCAGCAATGTTTTTCTTTAATACCCAGCAAAAAATAAAATGAGTACTTCCTTAGAAAGTACTTCTAAATTACTTCGAAAATAGGTTATTCATTTTATTCTGGTTTAATGAAGTTATTTTTATTCACATATCTAAAGTAATGACAAATCACCTATTTTATTATTATTATCCTCTAAAATATAAACCCAGTAAAAAAGTGATGAAAAAAAGTAGAAAAAGCACCACAACTACTGATACGAACCACTTCAAACTCCAACCAAGCCCGTAAGCTAATAAATTGACTGATTGATTTAATTGTTTAAAAGTACCAATTCTTCAACTTCAGAAATTAACGAAAACTAGAACAGATTTTCCTTCTTTTTTCTTCTGAGACAATTATTTTAATGATTGGAATACTTTTAGGAATTAAGTAGCTTCCAATTGGTTTAGTAAATAAGTGAATAAGAACCACTTCCTAAATCATAGACGTAAGTGCTTTGGAAAAGTGGATAATAAATAACCACATCCTAAATGTAAAATATATTGGATTTACTTCACCAATAAAAAATCACACCTTATTTTAGAGTTTGTATAGCAAATAAAAAGTAAATCTTATTCACTCACGGGTTGGCAAAAACAAACCACTTAGCTCCAATGACACGCTAATGTAAAATTCACTACTTTTTGCTCGGAGTTCGAAGTGCTTCATATTAGTAGTTGTGGTGCTTTTTCTACTTTTTTCCACCACTTTTTTTTGCTGGGTATGAGTATAAAAAGAATGATACAGGGTGGGCCAAAAGAAACCAAGGGGTGTAAAAGTTTAATAACTTTTTTGTTTATTAATTTTTTTTTATTTTTTCTTTCAGTTTATATAGACAACACTTGGAGAATTTATAATGGAGAGGTTCACAACTGAACAGAGAACAAGAACAATAGAATTTTATTATTTAAACCAGAGATCAATTATTTTAACGCAAAGAGCATATCGTCGACATTTTAACGTCAGAATTTCGCCCTCTGAAGCGATGATTCGTTGCTTAGTTATCGTCATCACCAACATGGCAGCGTAAGAGATTTGCCTCGAACCGGTAGACCACGTTTAAGTCGCACTGCGGAAAATATTGAACGAGTACAGCAAAGTGTTAACGAAGCACCAGAAACATCTGGCAGAAGGCGTTCTGCTCAGCTAGAAATGTCTGGTACGTCACTACGGCGCATTTTAAAAAAAGATTTACAGTTATACCCATATAAGGTGCAATTGGTCCAAGAATTAAAACCCGCAGATCATCGGCAACGTCTAAATTTTGCAGTTAAATTTCAAGAGTTGGCCAGAAATGAAATCAACTTTATTGAAAATTTGATTATGAGTGATGAAGCTCATTTTCATTTGAATGGCTTTGTTAATAAGCAGAACTGTAGGTTCTGGGGTTCTCAAAATCATCAACGCTAATTGCACCCCATCAGGTGTACAGTATGGTGTGGGATCACATCTGAAAATGTCATTGGGCCCTACTTCTTCGAGAATAAAGATGGAAGTGCTGTAACCGTAAATGGAGAGCGGTATCGGTTTATGATAGAAAATTTTTTACGTCCTGCTCTTGAAAACAGACCTGGTATGTGGTTTCAGCAGGACGGAGCCACTGCCCATAAAGCCCGAGACACAATGGCACTTTTAAGTCAAATTTTTGGAGAGCGAATAATTTCTCGAAATTCGGAAATTATTTGGCCAGTGCGATCGCCAGATTTGACAGCACCCGACTATTTTCTTTGGGGTTTTTTGAAGGAGCGAGTGTATGTGAACAAGCCAGAGACAATCCTTGAACTCAAGGCAAACATTGTTGCAGAAATTCGAACGCTACAGCTCTAAAAAGAGCCCATCAGTGCGAAGCTGAAAACGGTGGTCATTTAAGAGACATCATTTTTCATACTTAGTGTAAAAAAATTTCCATTTTGTATATTATATATATAATCTGAAAGAAAAAATAAAAAAAAGTTAATAAACAAAAAAGTTATTAAACTTTTACACCCCTTGGTTTCTTTTGGCCCACCCTGTATATGTGCTTTTTCCTACATGCTGTATAATTTTAAAGGGTTTTCCACGAAATTTTATAAAAAAAAATGTAAATAACCAGTTGACATCAATATCTTGTTTCTTGTTTCTTTTTAATATTTTTTTTTAATTTTCTCATTGACTCAAACAAAAAACTAAACTTAAAATTTGTAAACGCACTAATAATCCCAAATTAATATTTTACTTATTAAGTAAAATATTTTTTTTATTAAAAACACATTGAAATTGATTATTGAGGGGTTTAGCTGGATCCTATGCGCATTTCACTGTTGCTAATGCAGATCATCAGGGAACCTTTACCCAAAGCTTCTTAGAACAACTAGAGTTATTATATTATAAACTTTCATTTGAACAAATGAGAAGCTCAATAACAAATAACAAAGTTGAAACAAGAACTCAATAATCAACATGCTTTTATTTTCTTACTTTACTATTGCTACATTGGCTGACTTTTTTTCAGCTTCAAATTGTAGTCGTAAGAGTATGTAAAAGAAAATAAATGTAAATAACAACAACAGCTATTTAAGAAAAGAGTGTTGCCTCACAAGTATTTTTTTGACCGGGTGCAGTCAAGTTAATAATTAGTGTTTTTTATGGGAATTGTTACAATTTAAGTTTAAAATTTTACTTAATAAGTAAAATATTAATTTAGGATTATTAGGGCGTTTAAAAATTTTAAACTTAAATTGTAACAATTCCCAAAAAAACACTAATAAAAAACTAAACTCTTTTTACAACAAAAAATTATCTCTAACATAATGTACCCTAAAGGATTAATAGAGTTCCAATAAAAAAAATCTCAATATAAAACAGAAGCGCACAAAATAGCCATTTTCAAAATGATATTTATTAAATTTTAAGGCGATAAAACAATTTATTACGCTTAACAATGGATACAGATATCCTTTGAAATGAAAATGTTCAGAGTAAAAAAAAAAACAAAAGAATCTTTTAGCTTATTTAACAGAATTTTTACGTTAGAACGCCAACCAACTATTAAATTAAGTTTTCACCATCAGCTTTAGAAAATGGGAGAAGAAAATTTTTAGCTAAAGGAGAAGAAGAAAAAGAAGAAGAGAAATAAAACAAATCTATTCCTTTTCACTTAATGTGTGTATCTTTTATTACTATTAAATCTTTACTTGTTTGAGCTTTTTTTCTTTTTGTAAAATGTTTGTAAAACTGTGTGCAGCCAATGCTAAAGGAAATCAAATCAGCCGAAAACACTGTTGCAACAAAAAAGTAAAAGAGCAAGTCATGAATTGCTGTTGTTGTTTTTTTTTTTTTGGTGCATTTTAAGTTTGCGCTATATTTTCTTCTCTTCTCTTTAAATTTCTATTTTTTGTTTGTTTTTTTTTTAATTTTTATATTCTTACCATTTTTACTGGACGGTCGACAAGCATGACATTGGCTTACCAAAATCAAGAGCTGTAATAAAAAAAAAAAGATTAAAAAAATAAAACTTAAAACTAAAATTATTTTAAAGCCATCATGTCATGACCAGTACATACAACCAATGTAACTAAAAGTTATTGGTTCACAAGGGCAAGAGAAAAGTACAGGCAGAGTAAGAGAGATTGGAAACTTTATATGATAAAATAAAATTCTTAATATCAAAAAAAAAAAATATATTATTTCCAAAATACATAAAATAATAGCTTAAGTAAAGATTCACTTGCTATATTTCTTAATATTTTGTGCTATTAGGAAAGCGAAATAAAATTTGTATGGCCAAACTTTGCCAGTCAGTAGAACTTGGTGTGGCATATCTTTCACGTTGCACTAATATAAAAATCATCAAAAGACCACCAACACAACTGTTGAAAAAGCTTAGAAAAATCTTGGAAAATATAATTTAAAAATTACCAAGTATATAAACATAAAAATATAAATGCTTTAACAAAAACTTCAACATACATATCATTCATTCATCGAATGATTGAATCAATTAATATCTATCTATATAATTAATAGGCGAACATGTTTTTTGTAATCCCTTTTACGCTGCTACCACTGCACCGATTTGAAAAAGATTTACTTGGTTTTAAAGGATTTTTTTATACAGGTGTGCAGAATCTATATTTTATTGAAATCGGTTTAGTATTATGGGAGCTATAAGCGTTTAAAGTTGCTACTACTACATGCAAACATATTACACACACATTTATTAGCTTACAAGTAAGAAAGAAGCAAAACATGAGTGTGTGTGTGTGTGTTTGTAGTATTTCTCTTGATCTAACAATTTTTTTCTCTTATTTGTTGTTGTATGAAAGCCATAATTCTTAAAGGAAGAGAGTTGAATTAATTGAATTAACTTGGTTAAAGGGATTTTGTTTATGTTTTTTTAATTTTATGTATTATTTAATTATGCTTGCATATGTATGTAAGTTTGTGTGTGGCTGTGTTTTAATGAATGTTTTATGACGTTTAGATACATTTTCTTTGAATCTTAAATTATTTACATTTTGATTCTAGAATACGGACGAGTGTGTCGTCCGTTTGGTATATCTAGTTTTAATTAAATTTTATTGAAAAATCAATCAAATATGACTTTTTCTCCAATTAAAAAAAAATAAATAAAAATCAAACAACTGCTGTAATTGTTGCTTACTTTAAGGGTATTTACATCAAACTTCACGCTGTTGCTTATAATCTAGTAGAATGTAGTTAGTAATACAACTATTGGCAAATATTTATAGTGAAAAGTAAGTATACTTTATAAAAAAAATTATAAAGCTTCACTAGTATAAAATATACTTTAATGGTGCATTTATACTGTTTCGAAATCTAAGCTAAATCTGGCTTCTTTCTACACGACTTTGCTTACAAAACAAGATCTATTTTGTCAGTAGATTTGTAGGATATCTAATAAAAATTTAATATTTTTATTTATTTCTTACTACCCTGTACAATATATTTATAAAAAAGATAAGTGAATTAGCTACAGTCTGCTTAAAAAGGTGCGTGAATCGGCTACAATGCAGGTGCTTGATTATAGTTTCGAAAAATTTTCAGTTAATGGGTTTTGTTTTTGATTAAAAAATCTTAATAAATGACCAAAAAAAAACATGATGTAAAGGTAAAAAAAACATGATGTAATTAATTCAGACTGGTTTAAATTTTTTTAAATGTACTACTGTGTGGCGCAGAATGAGCTTAATGGTTTGAATTATTTATAACTTTTTTAATTGTTACTCGTTCTTTGTTTGTTTTCAAACAAGAAGACTTGGGTAATTAATTATGAATCATTACACGATCGAACAACGTACACTTAGAGAAAAAAGAACTTAAAATTAATAAAAATCATATTAAATTAATAAAAAACATTTTTAGATTTTTAATTGAACTATAGTGAATTTTTAATCAGAAATAATGTTTTCACTTGGCAATCACTAATGTTCGAAAACCAAATAAACGGGAGAATGCAACAACATAGTAACATAATATCCACTACTATAATACTTATATGTATGTACCGACGGTACATCGAATAAGTAAAAATAATTAATGTGATGATCGTAAAAGATAAGCAAGAATAGTTAAACATACGTAGGTAGAGTAATATAACTTCGTGCTAACCTAAATAGAAAAATGAAGAAATGGAAAAACAGGGGAAATAAATAGTGATACTTACATATGTATTTACCAAAGGTAAATCAATAATTGTACACAACAATCATTTCTCACATTCCGTTTCATTAGAATTTACGTTAAATAGCTGATGTTAATAACAATCTCTACCCAAGTAGATAGACTAGGGTGCTGATGAAGTGCGTTGCTGCACAGAAAAATATCGGTATTTCCCCCAGCTTAAAAAGTCTAATTTAATTTTTCTTCTCTTCTTTAGAAACTCACATTAATTAATAAAATATTTCATTCAATAAAAAGAATTGAAATTACTGAACTTAAGCCTGACTAATAATTATTTCTGATTAATAAGAAAAATTAACGAAAGTCTAGTTATGTTGAAATTTCTTGTTTCAATATGGAAAAATATTAATTTGCAATATTAATTTACTAATTTTGTTTATTTTTAAGTGTTTCAATATACATTTTCTATTATATTGAACATTATTGAATTAATGTGATGCGTTCTTATTTTTAAGTTGCAGCTTTTTCCTGAGTGTACAAAAATATTGAATAATGAATTATATTTTTCAAACCAACAGTCAATTGTGTTGACACAGCGTGCATATCATCCTCATTTTAATATACGCATTGCACCCACAGTTTTCTTTGGGGATATTTGAAAGAAAATTTGTACGTTAACCAGCCAAGAACCATACTCCAACTAAAAACCAACATTCGAAATGAAATCATAGCCATTACACCCGAAATTTGGCGAAAAGTTATTGAAAATATGAAATGTATTCTCTCTCTCTTGCTAAAAAGAACACGTTTGTGCGAAGCAGAAAATAAACATCACTTACAGTATATCATTTTTCAAAGCTAATTGCAAAAAATTCTTTAATAATATACTAAAAAAGAATTATAATAATCGCATAAATAATAATGTTCTGCGCCACCCTCTATAAATATGCGCCATTCTTTTTCTTTCAAAATTGTACTTACGGGACTGTTCTGCAAATCACGGTGATTTAAATAAATTAGCTTTCATTAATTTGTAAAATCCACGATTAATAGCATTGGAAATTGGAAGAAAATATTCTATTATAAATGACAAAAACTTAAAATACAAAAAAAAACCCCAATATCAAGTCAGCTATTAGTAGTTTACTTTTGAAATCACGTAATTTGAAATCACCGTGATTTTCAGAACACGCCCGTTAAAAATAAACCAGTTGTACTTACTTAAAAAGGTGTGTGAATTCGCTATATTGCAGTTGGTTTTTATTTAAGATACGAACTTTTAATAAATAAAAAGCTCGGTGTAAACAGTAATGATTTTGGCAAAGAATTTCACGGAAACTGGAAAAAAAATCACAAGTGTTTGAACATTAAAAACTTCGTCAACAAGATATTTAATCGGCAATGAATCTGGCATTTCTAAGTTATATTTCCAATACATTTTACAAATATAAACAACAAACTTATCTAATCCAATGCCTCAACCATTTACTGTGCTTTACTGAGCTTCAACTAAGCATGATTTTCCTCTTTTTTTGAAATATTTATTTTTACATTTATATTTACATTTAGCACACTTAATGGTCTTAAAAAAATTTAAGAAAATATCTTCACTTTTAAAGCATTTAAAGTAACTAAAAGCAAAAAGATTCCCATTTAAAATATATATAAAATATTTCACTTACACACATTTATAAATATTCATATTATTTTTCATTGTAAAATCATTGATTTATTGTTAGCCCAGAATTGATTTTAGTAAGATTTTGCTTTAAGCAAACACACACATTCACACACTCTCTCTGTCTCTCTCTCTCTTACACACATGGAACCTAAATATTTGATTTTCCTTTTTCCTGCAGCAACTGCAGAAGAAGTTGAATAGAAAAAAAATTAAAACTCATATGGGCTAAAGTAATATTTTATTATTTTAAGGATTTTTCTTTTTATTAGGCAAATACTGCTTAAGTCTGTTGAGGAGATAAAAGTTATAAGTGCAAGTAAAGAGTTTTATTTTTTGGTTCAAAGTTTTCGTAACTTTAGTGCAGGGATTAAAATTAATAACTTCAAGAATATTAGAA
Source organism: Tachina grossa (assembly GCA_949987645.1). Lineage (NCBI taxonomy): Eukaryota > Metazoa > Arthropoda > Insecta > Diptera > Tachinidae > Tachina > Tachina grossa. The sequence goes on along the minus strand of OX465274.1, from coordinate 168,504,955 downwards.
CATTATTAAAAGAAGAAATTGTAAAAGGTTTTATTTCTACTAAAAAGAGGTCTGTAACTTAATATTTGCTCTTAGCTAACAAATCAGCATTTGGTTTCTAATAGTACGACAGATTATTTGAAATTTATTTGTTTGAAAGAGAAATAAAGTCCTTTCTCCTAATTTGTTTTAAGACTTTTGCCAATATTTTGATAAATTAATATCTTTGCTTTTATATTTTTACCTTAATTTTGCTAAATCTTTAATTATTTTCACAATCAGCTCATTTTTTCTTGCTTCAAATTTTTTCAATGTTTCGTCAGAAATTCCTTTAACAAAAAAAAAAAAAAAAGAAATATTTAGTTCGCAAAAGTGAGAAAAACACAAGATTTGAGTAAGCAAAACACAATCTTATTTTGTTCCTCTATTCTTTTTTGCGCTTGCTTTACTTGTTTCCTTTTTCTTTTCTTTTCTTTTTTCTACCATCATCTATCTGTCGTTCTCTATAAATCTAATTTGAAAGTTTCAAATGTAAAACCAGTTTAACACGATTTGGAGTTGAAACATTTAAGAAACTGCGTGCAAAGAAAAAAAAAATAAGAAATAAAGTCGAAAGGGAAGACAAATGGTTTCATTAATTTATGGTTTTGTGTCAATGTTTTATACGTTTCCCATTCTTTTTTCTATCGTCAATATTTTACTTTTTTTCCTTTTTTTAATGAATTTATTTTTTTAGTAATAAGCATGGTAAAGTTTATTAACAGTAATAAGGATAATTATTTCTTTTAAGAGATTTTTATAATTAAATTTTAATTTACTAAATAGTGCAGTTGCAGCTGAGCACAATCTAATACTTACAAAATTTCTAGTCAAATTTAATATATTTCCAGCAGACTTTTAAATAAGATAATGATTTCGTATTTTCATGGCAATACTTTTTGTAATTTCTTCCGGTTTCAGTGGGCTTAATTTTAGATTGTGAGTGAAATTAATCTAAGAAGGTGATTTCCAAACAATTGCAATTAGGAGATAAAAAAATTAATGAATTTACAATTCATGCACACAGAAAAATTTCATATTAAAATCTACAAAAACAGGGTGAATTTAAAATTGTTCAGCAATCATTTTGCTTCATATGTGTTTCATGTTAGTTCAACATGATTTATAGTAATATTTAAAGAAAATATTTTGTTTTACAATAACCTTTTTTCATGTTGATTTAAAATTCCAGTACTGTTAAATCAAAATGAAGAATCATATTGTTGAATCATAGTTATTTCAAGATATAACATGAATTTAATTAAGTAATCTTTACGTGGCACAAGCATCAAAAAATGTGTTTTTACCTCTCCGGACAAAATTTGAAGTTAAACTCATAGCGTAGTACTCAAAGTGCTTAACTCAGCATTCACGAAAACCTTAAATGGTTTTGAAATACACCCTAAATAAAAAGCATAATGAACTTAGTTTTAGTTTGACATGATTTTACATAAAACTTATTAAAATTAAAGTTATAGCAATTGTTAAAAAAAACACCAACTGCGAACCCTATTTTAGTTTTCTGCAGGCCTTGAACCTGTGAGCCTCCAGCTACAAGACTAGTTCACGGGTCAGCACTAGTTCACTAGTCAGCAGCTCGAAGCTTTCTTGATAATGCAAAGTTTGTCGGCTATTTACAAACATCAATACAGACAACAACAAAAAGCAACTCAACTTATTTTCTAATAAATTCAAGTGCAGATTTTGTAAATAGAGACGTTCTTTTCGTTTCAAAATTTGTATGGAAAAAATATTTTTTGAAACGAATTTTCGTTATTTTTCATACAAATTTGAAACGTTTAGAAACGAAATTTTTTACAAAATCTGCCTATTAATATGACTTGCCCCCTGTTTCTACAACAGAGATGGACAACTTGAATATAAAATTTATATGGAAAGCACTAATTTTTTCGAGTGGTTTTCATACAAATCTTCCAGACGAGTCGTCTGCCTGTCTTATGGAAACAGCACATTGTAGTCAAAGTTTTTGCATGGTGATTTTACATGAATATTTTTATTTGTGTGTATTCCTGAATACGCTTAACATTTGCGCCACTCAATTAAAATAATATCCCAGTCAAATAACTAACAACAACTAATGATAAAAAAAAATAATTTCCTTCTCATTAAGTAAAAAATAACACTTTAATAAAGGTTAAACTAGAAACTAAAAGAAGACCAGATACAATTAAGATTGTTGTTACTTGTTTTTCTTTAAAAGAGCAAAAACTTTAAAGAAAAACTAAAAGGTAAATTAGTGACAAAGAAATTTTAATAGAATAAACTTTTTCAAAATAGTGTTTTGCAAGGAAAAAACCCCTCTAACTACAAAACTTAGAAATCTGCCTACAAAAACAATACAATAATGTTGCTTGAGACAATAACAAAAACAACGATAAAAAGCAGACATAGAAAAAGTGGAGAAAAGTTTTCACAAAAAAAAAACAGTTGCATAATTATTACGGTCCACATAAATTTAATGATTTCAAGATTGGAATTAATTTGATGCAATTTAAAGGTCCTTTTTACTATTCATCTTTATCATTTGCCGTTTCGTTTTGGTCTATGTCCTTTGAGAATATGTGTTGGTATAGTTTAGTGTTTATGTTCTTTTTTTTTGCTGTAGTATTCTGGCTGTCTTTAAGCTTTATTTTCTTTGGTCTTTATTCAAAGGATTTTATACAGTTATAATTCTTTAAGTTTAGCTTAAGGTTTTTCTTTTGTTTTGTTTGTTTATTTTTTGTTATTTTCTTTAGCCGCTTTTTGGTTAAGAAAGATTTACTTCTTGTTTTTAAAGTTTGGGGCATATTTAGTTTTTCTCTCCCCTTCTCTTTCTCTCTTTCTTTTATAGTCGGCATTCTGATTTCAAGGGCCAACTGAATGTAAGAATTTTTGCTGAGACATATTTATTTTTTGTATTTTAATTTTCTTTTTAATGCTTTAAACTTTTGTGTCTTATATGTGGTAAATGTAATAAAAAATGTTGTCCTTGGAGGTATAGATTTAAATAAAGACTTTAATATTTAAATTAAATTATATAAGGTTTCATAGACATGCAACTTAAAAACAATAATACAGAAATTATTTCGAATGTATTGAATATTTGTAGGATTTGTTGGAAAACTAAAATTATTTAGAAAATTACAAAAAAAAAATACTATGTAATTCTTAGACATTAAGAAAATTTAAAAGAAAACAAATCAAGCCAAGCACACGCAAGTTATATAATCAATAAAAAACAATTAATGCATTAAATTAAATTCATGTTGTTTCAACTTGAAATAATTTTGATTCAACAACATGAAATAACTTTGATTTAATATTATTCATTTCTATTTTAGGAAGGAAAGGAAACATTTTCTTTGGAGATTACTATAAATCATGTTAGATTGGCATGAAAAACAAATAAAGCAAAATCAGTGCCGAAAAATGTTAATTTAACCATTTTTAAGTAGATTTTAAATTAAAATTTTTCTGTGTGCATTACTTAAAAGTTTGATAGGCTTTTGATCACCTAATTGAAAGCTCTAACCCATATATTTTTAAAAACGCACAATATGCTCTGAGAGCATAAATATAATCTTTCATAAATTGAGGCAAGATTATTTGCCCTTCTATCATAGGCATAGAAAGGGCATTGCCTTCCCTCCCATTTCTTAAAAAAAATACTGTTGCCCCACTAGAATTATTAAAAATAGCCCAAATGTAAACCCATATAAATTTAGGCGACATTAATTGCACCTCTATCATAGTAGCATGTAATTATTCATTTCATTATTACTCGTGAAAGTCAGCAGTCATTATGCCCCCTAGAAAAAAATTCTAACTACGCCATTGCTCTCTATCCAAACTAACCTAACCAAGTTCATTACAATAGTCCTAGTGTCAACTTGTCAAAAGACTTACAATGCACTTCTTCAAAACTTGTATAAACCTAATTTCTAAAACATATATAAACTGCCAGGAAATAATTGAGAATTACTAAATGTCTAGGCCTAGCAAGTTAAAATTCTTCAACAAAAATTCCTAAATACACCTATTTTATTATAATTCATTTCTTAATTAATTCAATCAATATTTGTATTGAAGGCTATTTAAAACAAGTGAGAGTGCTATATTCGGTTGTGCCGAATCTTATATACCCTTTACCAAAGTGTTTTTATGTAGTATAGAGATACATACATAAGCATATACATAAAGTATAAACAAAAAGAAAAAAATAATTTGACCTAGTTACTTTTATCTACCAAAAAAAATAAATTTACAAATCCTAGAATCATTATATTAGATTTTTCTGATTTCTTATATCAATCTAGTAGTTCTTAAAAAAATATAGAAAGTGTGTTAAGTAAAAAAATGAAAAAGGAAATTTAAAAAAAATGTTTTATTTAGTTATCCAGAAAAAAAGTTCAAAGTTTCCAGCTCTGGAGATGTGGTTTTTATTTTTATAATTTTCTACACCAAACTTTCCTTTCCAAAATGTAAAATATGTATAATCTATAAAGGAAAAGATAAAAATTAATTAGACTTAGCTACTTTTATATATCACAAAAAGTATAAGTTTCCCAACCCTGAGATCATTTTTTTTTTTGATTTTTCTTATTTCTTACACCAATTTCTTTCTTTTAAGAATTTAAGATATGTCTAATTTATAGAAAAAAGGAAAAATTTGTTTTAGTAAGTTACTTTTGTACAAAAAAAGTTAAAGTTTTCGAGCCCTGGAATCGTCTTTTTAATTCTTTTAATGGTTTTTTTTATTTTAAATACCAATTTTATTCGTACTCAAGAATAAAAAAAGTTTATTTAATAAAAAAAATAAAAATTAATTTTCGGTAGTTAATTTTTTATATCACAAAGAGTGTAAGTTTCCAACCCGGGAATCCCCCTTTTTGTTTTTTCTGTATTCTTAAATATAATCTTTTTTTTAAGAATGTAAGATATGTTTAATTTATAGTAAAAAAAGGAAAAATTTGTTTTAGTACGTTACTTTTGCATAAAGAATAAGGTTTTCCAACCCTGGAAACGTTGTTTTAATGTTTTTATTATTATAACAATTTTTCTTAATACCAAATTTATTCGTACTGAAGTATAAATAAGTTAATTAAAAAAAATAATAAAAATTAGTTTTCGGTAGCTAATTTTTTATATCACAAAAAGTGTGGGTTTTCCGACCCTGAAATCATACTTTTTGACTTTTCTGATTTCTTATACTAATCTCTTTCCTTTAAGAATAAAACATATCTTTAATTTATAGAGAAAAAGGAAAATTTGCTTTAGTAAGTTACTTTTGTATAAAAAAGGTAAGGTTTTCCAACCCTGAAAACGTGTTTTAATTTTCTTTTTAAATTGAAATATAAATTTTATTCGTAACCCCTTTCTCTTAAGAATATAAGGAGAAAAAAGAAAAAATTTGCTTAAGTAAGTTACTTTTTATAAAAAAGTTAAAGTTTTTAAACTCTGGAAACATCTTTTTAATTTTTTGAAGTTTAATTTTTAATTTGAAATACCAATTTTATTCGTACTGAAGTATAAAATAAGTTTATTTAATAAAAAAATAAAAATTGATATTCGGTAGTTAATTTTTTATATCATAAAAAGTTTCAGTTTTCCAACCCTGGAATCATCCTTTATGTTTTTCCGATTTCTTACATCAATCGCTTTCTTTTAAGAACATTAGATATGTTTAATTTACAGGAAAAAAAGGAAAAATTTGTTTAGTAAGTTACTTTTGTAAAAGAAAAAAAGTTAAAGTTTTCCAACCCTGGAAACGTCTTTTTAATTTCTTGAACTTTTTTTTAATTTCTTTTAACTAGAAATACCTATTTTATTCACACTGAAGTATAAAATAAATTTATTTAATAAAAAAATAATAATAACTAATTTTCGGTAGTTATTTTGTATGGCCAAATGAAGTTTAAGCTTCCCAGCTCTGAAACCGTCTGCTCGATTTTTCTGTTTTTCAATACCAATCTTATTTCGACCATTTCTGACACACCAGTCTAAGAACGAAGTCTCTAGCTTTTCTGGGAGCTTCGGAAAACCGATTTCACGTACAGACAGACGGACAGACGGACATCGCTTATTCGTCTTCCCTATGCATAAGGATCCAGAATATATATACCTTATGGCTCGCTTATTAATATTCTAGAAATTACAAACGGAATGACAAACCTATATATACCCTTTTACCATTTTTTGGTAAAGGGTATAAAAATAAAAAAAAAGCTGATTGAAAAAAAAAATCTTATCATTAGCAGGTTTGATTAAAAAAACAAAAAAAAAATATTATTATATCAAGCTAAGTTTAAAATTAAATTTGGTTTAGTATTTTCTGTATCCTTAAATGCTTTATAAGTTTTTAAGAATAATGTTTATCAAAAATACGTGAACAAATCTAGTATAAATGTTTTGATTCTACATATTTAAAGGAATTATCCATAAGTTATTAAAATACACAAGCGTACATTAAGAAATATATGTTATATGTATAAGTTAGCTCATTGGCTAAATATGATTCAAGTATCTGGGAAATTTAGTTTCAAAATATGGTGCAACGTTCCGTCACAAAAGACTATATATTTATCCCACACTGTATGGTTTAACTTTCATTTTTCCTTATTTATTATTTTACGACACTTTATATGAAATTAGTTTTTTTAACTTAAGTGTAGAGGTTAAAAGTGTTAAGGGTCAATCTTTTTTTAACACTTATTGTTCCTTGATATTGTAAAGCATTAAAAAATTACAATATTTTAACAATTCCTGTCCCCAACTGCATGCCAATCAATTTAAAAATTTTTTTTCATACTAATAGTTTTTTTAAATTTTTTTGTAAAGCTTCTGCATTAACAATTTGAATTTTTATTTACGACGTGATTTATTTGCATATTCAAATTCATATAAAAAACCTTAAAAATCTCAATCTTTTTTTTACAAACTATTTTTTCCCGTTGTAAAATAAATATTGTAATAAACATGTTTAGGCATGTTTTTAAATTAAAGTTTCCCCTTAAATAAATATTACGAAAATTTTATTTAATTTGCTTTTTTTTACTAAATATTTTTGCATAAAAATGTCTGTATGTATTTGTGTTTTTACATTTACATATGTTTGTATTCGTTTTATAATTGTTCTAAAAACATTCATTTTTAGCCGTAGGGAAAATGATTGTGATTGTATGTTTTAATAAAAAATCTAAATTAAAATTGTATTGTAAATGTTATTGATGAAAATTCAAATAAAATATAGTATATTTTTTTCGTAACGAAAAAAAAACTTTGTCGAAATATTTAGGTTTTATTACATAAAAGGATGATGACCAAAAAAAAAACGAGTTAACACTCTAAACAGATTTTATTATTACGTGTGGCGTATTAGTGGGGAAGTTACAATATAGAACTTAATAATAAGGGGTATTATAAAAGCTTAGCAATAAGGTTGCTTGATTGATTAAATTTAACTTTAGCTAAAGTTAACGGTAGCTTTAAATTTCCTGGATTACTTGAAATATTAAATATTTGGTCACACCCATCACACATTAAAAGTTTGAAAAGCAGTAAGATTCCTTGATTAATTAATTTTAGCTTTAGCTTAAGTGAATGATATTTTTAGTTTGCTGGATTAATTAAAGTATTGAACTTAAGGTCACACCCATCACGCAGTAAATGTTTGAAAAATGCTAAGGTTGCTGATTGACTAATCTTAGCTTTAAGTAAAGTGAATGATAACTTTCAGTTTCCTGCATTAACTGATATTTTTAATTGTTGGTCACACCCGTCACACTTAAAGGTTGAAAAGCGTTAAGATTGATTGATTGATTTATTGATTGATTGATTAATCTGAGCCTTAGCTAAAGTGAACGATAACTTTAAGTTTCCTGGATTTATTGAAATATTACATTTTTGGTCACACCCGTTACACTAAAAACTATAAAAGCTTAAAAAAATTATTACAGAAAGCATACCAAATGCTTTCCAATAATAAAGAAATAAGGGCAATTAGTAATGTAATACAATTTTTGTAAAATCGATTTTAATATTCTTTAAATAGTTATAGGAAATTTTTAGTCACAACCGTCTCACCAACGCTGCTGTTGAAATAAGATAGCGAGAAAAAAGGAAAACATCTGAATAAAATAAAGAAAAATATTAACTGCATTTAGCTTAAGAGAGATAAAGGGACAGGAATAGAAGAATGCCAATAAAATTATGACGGATAAAGAATCATTGGAAGATAAAATAGAAATTATCTTGAAAGAAATTTAAAGGGTATGCCTAAAGGGAATGGAAAAAAGACGAAAGTGAAATTTTTAACAATTTAGATACATACAAAATAATTAGTTTTAAATCATAGACAGATCAACGTAACCTTCCTAGAATTAATTAAGCAAATCTTCAAAGTGGCTCCTCAACAATCTCTAGGGGCGTACAGTAAGCACAATAATGCAAATTCTAGCTTTTCTTCGAGTTTCTATAATAGTTTTTTTTTTTTAACACAAACACAATTCGCAAAGCGATTAGCTTGTCTGCGAAAAACACCCAGGGTCTATGGTGGGAATCGAACCCACGACCTCTGGACTGAGAGGCTAGCATCGCTACCACTCAGCCACAGGGGCACCCTAACACTAACACTCATAACTTAAATAGGTCACCCCCATCACATTTTCGAACAAATTTTTCTTATTGGCAATTTACTTTGTACTGCTGCAAATTTTACGAGTTTTTATATGAGCTCACAGCCGTCACATATAAAAGTCACAAAAAGTTCAAGAAAATTTAATTTTTTTTCGCAGGCAATAAGTATTTAAGCCAATCAAAAATAGTTTGAACAAATTTAAACAGTAGAATTATGATGTGCGTTCTGCGGAAGACTTTGCAGGAGATACATATATTAAACGTAATAGGCCCTATTCTGTAAATCGAATCAATTTGAAATCGTACCATTTCCAAAATTAATAATGATTCTGTGGACGAAATTTTTTTTAGATATGATATGTTAATAAAAAATTAACAAAAAGTTTGATAATATGTTTCTACTATCGGAGTTACAAAATAGGGGCGAATAGTAAGCTCTGTAAAAACTGAGACTTTTATAGACTGTTTGCAATACTAAAATTAGTGTGTACATTATACGGACAATTTCACAAAATATTGTCTAAAGGTAATAATTATGTAAGCACCTGAGACTTTTATGGTCACACCCGTCACATCCGTTTGATTTGCAAAGTGAGTAGAAATCATATTCTTTTAGTATCAGCCGATTCCTAACTGTTTTTAAGATTAACATACATACTTGGGATGCTTATCCTTTTTTTTTATTGAAAATACCATGGTCACACCCGTCACAATAATATTACTCTGCTATGATTGCGTTATTATTTTTAATTATATGAGAAGGCTTAAGAGAGATTTTTTAAATTAAATTTATATATGTTCATTCAATTATTTTTCTGACGTATACTTCCCCCTTTTAAAAGTGTATCCACAACTGACTGGATGGATATGTAACAAACCCTAAAACAATTTTGAATGTTATTGTCTGTCCATCCCTCTGTGCTTTCATTTGCAGCTCAGTTTCCTACTCTGTGTGTACTCGTATATAAACAATATTGTTTTGTATTATTTGAAAATGTTCATGTCATTTTTATTCATTTCTGTGGTCATAGATTTAATATTTATTGCACAGAATTTTGATACACAGACCTACAATCTCATCAGTTGTTAGAAATGTAAGAGAGAGGGAGAGAGAGAAAAAAAAATTCAAAATAGATATAAAAAAAATGTATTTTATAACAATAATTTTGCAAAATTCCAATGTTTACGATATCGATGATGTTGTTGATGAGTCGTCCAGTGATATTTAAAGTGGAAAACCATAATGGCAATGATAAAGATGTTGTTGATGACGATGAGGGTGATGATGATGATGATGCTAGTTTTAATAAATAATCAAATGTAACTGCAGAATGTTGTGTTTCAAAAATCACTAATGAAAAGTTGTATAATTTACAGGCGTTGAGAGGAGATTACAGGCTTTTAATAAAAAGTTTTTTAAAGCAAAAAAAAAATAATAATAATATTACATAAGTATTACGTGGTTGCTGAAATGAACGTGCTAAGCTTAAAATCTGACTAATTAAAATTACTTACCACCAGTTTAAATAGTTAATTTTTTTAGATGTATAAGAAAATAAAATATTACGGAAATAGAATATACGTAATTCAATTCGAATTGCACAGTAGACTCCTAGATTTGAGCTAACGAGTTATTTACCAATTCCTTAAGCTTTATAGAGAAAGCAATTGATTGGGGAGCGTTTTTCAAAAGTTACATTACAACAAGAAAAGAATATATATATATATATCGTTTTAATCGTTTTAATGTCCATCAATTTGGCTTTATTGGAAGGATAATTTTATGCCATTAATGTTTAAATATGACTTCGGGCATGTGGCCGCCGCGGCTGGCTCCAATAAAGCCAATTCTACAGGTCCAATTTTCAACCACTTTTTCGAGCATATGGGGCCGTATGTTGGCAATAACGCCACGAATGTTGGCTTCCAAGTCCCCTAACGTTTCTGGTTTGTTGGCGTAGACGAGCGACTTCACATATCCCCAAAGAAAATAATCCAATGGTGTCAAATCACACGATCTTGGTGGCCAATTGACAGGTCCATTCCGCGAAATTATGCGCTCATCGAATGTTTCCTTCAATAAATCGATTGTAACGTGTGCTGTGTGGCATGTAGCGCCGTCTTGTTGGAACCACAACTCATCCACATTCATGCCATCCAATTCGGGAACAAAATAGTCGGTTATCATGGCTCTATACCGGTCTCCATTAACGGTAACTGACTCTCCAGCATTATTTCGGAAGAAGTATGGCCCAATGACTCCACCAGCCCATAGAGCACACCAAACAGTCAGTTTTTGTGGATGTAATGGCGTCTCAAGGGTCTCATGTGGATTCTCTTCACTCCAAATGCGGCAATTTTGCTTGTTAACGTAGCCATTCAACCAAAAATGAGCCTCATCACTGAACAAAATTTTGCGATGAAAATCAGCATCGAGATCAATCTCATTTTCGGCCCATACACCAAAATCACGACGCATTGCATGGTCTCGCGGCTTTAATTCTTGCACAAGCTGGATCTTGTAAGGTCGCAAGCCAAGATCTTTGCGCAAAATCTTCCATAAAGTTGATGGACAAAGCTCCAATTGCTGTGCACGGTGGCGAATCGATTCATTCGGGTCCTCTTCAACACTTTGCTCTACAGCGGCAATTGTTTCTTCGGTGCGCACTGTTCGACGTCTCTGCGGATGCGTATTATCACATAGAATAAACGTAGTGCGAAAACGATCCATGGTTAACCGAATTAATTGCTCTGATGGACGATTATGTCGACCATAAAATGGACGGAGCTTGCGGTAAACTTCGCGAACTGAACCATTATTTTCGAAATAAATTTGCACGATTTGCAAGCGTTGTTCTTTTGTCAACCTGTTTATGATAAAATGGCAAACCAAACTAAATATTAATCACTTGACAGCTGACAAAACAGCCGCCAGTTAAAAAAGTGATGCCAACTTAAAGTTCTATACCTCAATAAAAAAACCCATTATAAAATTATTAATTGCGCTTCTCCTTCTTATCAGGTTCTTATGTGCAGCTAACACAAAATATTTTAAAACTAAAAGTATCTTGAATTTAACTTTTTTCAGAGTATTTCCTCTGAAGATACTTGCTCTTTAGCATCTTACACTTCTAGGGCATTACACATGTTTAATTGTAAAAGCAGCAAAGCTCAAATAACATTTTTACAATTAAAACTGTCAAAGACTCTACTCTTATTTGATTAAAGCCTTTAACAGCTAAACCCAAATACCATTTGAAGATAAAATCAAATTACAGCTCAAAATTATTTCATATGCACCACAATTCGGTTAAAATCTTTTACAAAAAAAAAAAAATTCATTCCAATTTTTACAAAATATTTTTCATTCTTATTTGATTAAACAATTTCAAATCAAACTAACACCCATAATACCATTTGTGTTTAATATTAAAATTGCAAATAAGTTTTCATTTAACTGCACACACATGCAAATATATCATTTACATTTTAGCTATAAAATGAAAAATTTACTTCATGTTGCCGCTCCATAAGGTACAAACTCACATGTGACTGACTGCCCATTTGTGCCAGCCTTGTTTTATCCAAAGCCAAAACTAACTAACAAAACTGGCAGTTTCGGAACTCCTACATAGTTTTTCATAATAAAAACTTTTCAGTTTTTCCTTTTACTTTTATTACTTTTCATACATTTTTGTAGGGAAAATGATTAAAATCAAAAGGTAATAAATTTTTCACTTTTAATTTTTTTTGTCAAAATATTTTAGAAAATTTTGTTTGTATATATGTAGGGGATATTACAAACGTGTGTGTGGATGTGTAAAAATGCAAGCTAACCTACTTGACCAAGGCTTTCGTTATAGATATAGATTTCAAAATTGTCTCGAACATTTATCGTGTAAAACTATCGAGAGTGACACTCAAAAATGAATCGCAAAATGTTCACCTGTCGCTCAGTTTTGTCCCAAAAAACATTCGATTTCGAAGTTTCGATAGCAATAACAAAAGTTAGAGATTATCGAACTAATTTCGATATCTCAAAAAGGCAGCATAAAACGTAAAAAATTAATTTTATTTTTTTTATTTTATTTATTTATTTAATTTACTTATTTTATCTATTTTTTTAACTTAACTTACGCCGCAGGATTTGAACATGGTAACTCCATTCTAATAGACTGACACACATCCACTAGGCTATAATGGCGAATTCTTTTCTATGCAATTATAGAACATATGTATGTAGGTATGTGTTCATATTTTATTTTTTAACTTACAGTGCTGTCATGCATCGAACTTTGTACCTTTAGAAACAGGCTGACACACATCCACTCGACTACCATCACACATTCCAAAAACTATCGAGAGAAAATCGAGAAAATTTTCTTTGATTAGCGCACAAATATCGAATAATTTTGTTTCTAAATTTCTTCGCTTTAGTGAGCTTTCGTTGTTATGGAATCTCAGGTCAAGTGGGAAAGTGTGTGTGTGTGTGTGTGTGTGTATGGATGCTTGCAATTTAGGCATGGAAAATTTTTGACACTGCACAGTGACCTGAATAGTGAAAAGAGTAATTTTTATGTTAACATTTAAAATATTTAATGAATCGTTTTCTTAGTCGAATTTCAATTCTGTAGGCCTTATTTATAAAAAAGACATTATTAGAGTTAAGCCCGTTTCCACAACCCAGACGCTTGACTTGAACAAAAAATTTATATGAAAGGAACCAATTTTTTTTTTAAGATTTCCCTACAAAATTTGTTTTGTTAAGCAAAATAATATATTATGAATAAAGCATTAAATACATTCACCAGCAATATACAATATACACGCCAAGGATGAAATACTAGACTTCTATCTAACTCTTTCAGTAGCTGGTTGTAGACACAAACCTATAATCAAACCTATATTCAAATTACATGGGTTTTATTAAAGATTTGTGTCTAAAATAGACTTGGGTCGAACTCATTTAGCGGGTCGTTTTTGACACAATTCTATTATCAAAACCATGTAATTTAGATTTAGTCTAAAATGAACTACTGAAAGAGTTCGATGCAAGCCTATAGAATACACATGTTTTTATGGTGTCATAACCGCAAAAATAGCTTAAGCGACATAATTTTCAAACTTCAATTTTTGACCAAAATCGATCATTTGCGATCGTAAATAGTCGATTTTCGTCAAAAAAATTAAGTCCAAAATATGTCTCGCTTAAGCTATTTTAGCAGTTAATGGCTCGATATGATAATGATTATATTGACAATAGCAAAGGCAACACGGCGGCAGGTTGTTGTCCATGCTGATTTTGTCGTTGTAATCCATTGTAACTCATTTATATTTGTGATGGCAACAATGAGCAATTGCAGCGCTGCCAATATAAAAAATGTGGAATGAATGAAAGCTTACAATTATTTATTTATTCTATTATTTATTTTTATACTTTTACCTGATATGAATAAGTAATTTAAAATTAGTAATTTTATTTTTATTTTTTTACTAAATACTTGAATATCAGGTGCTGGTGATGCCGCTGCAGCCTACAAAACTAAAATAAGTAGCTGTTGTGAATGTGTTTAATGCATAATAGAGCCCTGCATAAGACCATCTTAAAGAACTTTCAAGACATTAGGGATTTTTCAAATATTGAGCAACATTGTTTGCTAAATATTTATTAAAGTTATTGTTATTGTCGATTCCCAAAAAATAAGCTAAATATCCCCAAAATCACATGAGCTCCCCGGCACTTCCCCGGAAAATTACGCCAACACTGAAAATCTAAAAAGTCCGCAGTACTATCGATTAAATATTCGTAATAACGTTTTATAAACACTTGAGTCAAAAACTAATACCATTTCAGTTCTTCATAAAATATTAATACATAAATAGCAATATTACAAAATATTAGGATTTTTTTACAGAATAAGCATTAATAAAATCCTTATTTTTACCAGAGAGAATCTGTAATTATTTTGTAATTTTTCTTTTGTTTCCTTACGCATTTCAGTTTTTACTTTTATTAATTGTTATAGAATTAAATTTTGAACGTCGCGTTCCTCTTAGTCTCAGAGCACATGTGTGTGTGCCAGATGTAAACTCGACCTTAGTTGTTGTATAGTTTTAGCTATTGTGCTGGTGCCATCACCTTATTATTCAACCATCGCATTCATAAAGTGAATAACGACGCTCATCAAAGAATGTTGAAATAACAAAATAAAAAAAATCCCGGGAATTCCCGCACATATTTCCCGGGATTTTTTTTTCAGAAAATTTGCAAGATCCCGGGAAATTTTTCCCCAGAAATTATTATGAAAAACAATAGTTACGAGCAAAAAGTGTTCGTGACATCACTTGGAAACACTCATATACACGCACATCACTACTTTTTATCTATCATAAAAAAAAATGCATTTGCATGAAAGTCTGATCCCCGATAATATATATTAATTATATAAAATTGTTCATAAAACTAGTTGCATGACTGATATTTTTTTATTTCTGAATAGGTGGCATGGGAAGCAAATCAGATTAAAAATATTGCCATAAAGTGCAGACCTATGTGGAAAAAAATGATTCTTTGACGTGAAAATTGGTCACGAAAGAGCGATAGATAATAGTTTTATATAAATTTTTTTTGCTTTTAGGTTATTTCAATAAAAAAGGCAAAGTTTTTCCTGTTTCATTTCGTAGTCTTGTTTAAGATATTTTGTTAGTAAATAATATTTAAGCTAGACTAGTAAATTAGACCACTGTACATTGTTGCAACATTTTTACATGAAAATCGGTATTTCACACTTGCATATTTACAAATAGAAACCGCTAAATAAAGTTTTTGTTCAATACTAAATATGCAAATTAGTTTTTTTTTAACATTTTATATTTCGAGAATGTGTTAGAGAATTTGCTTTATGTGCTTAGAGCCTTCTCGTGTATCCTACAACACACATACATGCGCACATACACACATACGTACATGAGCATGAAAAAATGGACAGGCCTGCGTACCTAATATCAAGGTAAAAGAGTTGTTCTTGTATAAATTTAAATATATATACTATATAAACATAAGGCAAGTGTAAACTTGAAAAATTTATTGAAAGTAAAAAAAAACTATTGTAATATTGTAATTTTTACACTTTTTTTATCGCGTTTTTAGCTTCCCAATGTCCTTAAGTATTTCTTAGGGTCCTTTTCAGTACAACTTTTACTGCCATACTTTATTCACATTTTTAATTTTTTTTTTTTTTTTTTTGTGAGAATTGCATTTACATCATAAATTTATATTCAGCATATGAGTATGTGCATATAAAAAATATAGAAAATAATACCTTTAAAAAAACATCATAAATAAAGTTGTTTATAAATTGCCTTCTATATGAATTTCGTCCATGTACGTGTATATTTCCATTTTTACATTGTGCACTGTTTTAATAATCAATTAAAATTAAAAAAAAAAAATGGAATAAGGAATAGCATTGGAAATAATTGCACAAGGTTTTGTTTTCTATGTTTATAACTAACGAAAATTAACAGCAAGGAAATCAGTTGAGCATAGTTTTGTAATGCTAAAATACAGTTTTTATATAAAATAAAATTTTGCCCCCACTTCACAAAGGAATGCCTATACCCTCAGTTAAATAGAACATAATTACTAGTGACCTAAACTGCTGTTGAAAGTTGGCGACAAGCACTTTAAGGGCCAATTTCACCAACTTATTTAAATATTAATTCATATTTAAAAATAATTTTTCCATACAAAAATTAATCAAAATCGACATTTAAATATGAATTGATATTTAAATAGAGTTGGTGAAATTGGCCCTAAGTCTTAATTTATTTAAACGGCGTCCACTTTTAGTTATTTACTACCTTCACGCAGCAACTTTCGAGTAGAATATTGAAGTTGGCACATACAATAATATTTTACTTAAAAGGACCTTAGTTAAAATGGTAAAATTATGGTTAGAAAACTACATTTTTTTCTCATATATACATTATATTTCGTAATTTCTTATTTTAACACACATAGAAAAATTTTCACATAAAAGTTTATAAAAAGAAGGCTAATTTTAAATTTTACAGCAACAATTTTGCTTCGTGTGTGTTTCATGTTAATTCAACATGATTTAGAATATAAAATTTTTGCTTCTGAAATAACTTTATTTCGTGTTGCTTTAACATTCCAGTACTACTGAATCAAAATTAAAAATCATGTTGAATCAAAGTTAAACAACATTAATGTGATACTAAAATAATACTCAGAATCATGTTGAATCAAAATTATATCAAGCTGAAACAACTTGAATTTAATTTAATGTGGTTAATAATAATTTTATTAACAATTTAACTAACGTGATGTGTATTGGCACAGGTATTAGGAAAATGTGTGCTTTAGTTGACTCCTCCAGCTAACTCATCATCAACATAGCTACCGCGGCAGCCACAATAATTTTAAATATTCTTTAGATACACACTAATAAATATCATTATAAAAAAATTCAATTCAACATGATTTGATTAATTATTTAACATGAGTTTTTAACAAACTGTTAAATTAATTTTTTATTTATTTTATTTTAAAGAGAAATAAGACTCAGGCAATAATGCCTACTACTATTGCTAGGTGTTACCTTGTTCAGAAAAGGGATAGCGATAGTGAAGACAAATGGTGAAGGAATAGATAGAGAAAAGGTTCATTATTTTACAACTCTGCTTTTGCACGTTTTTCTTTTAATAAAGCAGTGTTGCAGCGCCTCTGGTGTCAAGGAGGAGTAGTAATTTTTGAAAGCTGTAGCTTAGTAGCCATTTTATTGTTTATTTTACTTTTTCCATGATTTTGCTACACAATACCGACGAAGGAGGGCGCTCTGATGTTACCGATGTAGTTAAGTGACCAGTGAACTATGCCTTCACCACTTGAACTTTCCCACAACAACTGATACAAAAGGACACTAATGCATATCAAAAAAATTTCTTGGCTAAATTTTTCATTTATATATACAACACAAACATTAAAATAAACAACAACAAAACAAGTCATAACTACAACAGAGCACAATAGTTTTTTGTATCTATGAGGAAAGCAAGTTAATACCAATACACTTGAACAACATATTTTGGAGGATTCAAACGGTAGTCGTAAATGTTAAAGTGTCATAATGGGCCTTGTTACGAGTGTCGTATTTCCACTACGACTTTGACGATTTTGTACTAGATTAAACAAAAAATGTTGCAATGTTCTTCAGGCTATTACAAAATCGTCGTGGTCGAAGTCGTAATACGACACTTGTAATGATGCCCAATATCTTAAATTATTTTAATTTAATTGTTTTTGCTTTGCTTTTTTTTCAAAGTACTGCTTGAATCCCTCAATTATTTAAAAAAAATTTAAAATTAAAATTGTGTAATGTTGATATTAACATTGGTATTTTTTTTTTTTTTTTGTATGAAGGACCCGAAAGTTGCATAAAATTACTCAAGAACTGAATAACATATGAAGTAAACCGAATATGAAATTATATTTTAACAGGCGTGGGCAGCCCTGTTTTTTAAATACAGCACTGCTTTTTTATTACAGGAGCTTAAGTTCATAAAATTAGATATTGTATATTATTGGTAATGCTTCGCCTACTTTTAAGACATCTGGATCAAACTAGTTTATATAATTTTTCAAATGCAGCTACAATTATAAAAAATAAATCTATAAAAATATTATACAACTGGATTGATAAGCTTGCTTGAAATAGTAAAATTTATTTATCATACACTAATAAAAATTATTTTACTTTTATCTCCTTTCAGCCAACTATCAACACAATTGCTCATAAAAAGCCATGATGACGACTTCACACAATTTCTTCAGTAACCCATATGCAATATTTCATGGTCCGCCTGCTAAAATGGGGCCGCCCGAATCACCAATCAACAATTACGCCCTCGACTTGCATACCACACCAAAACCACGAAATCTAGAAAGAGATGAAAGACCACCGCCATACACGCCGCCGCCACCACCCACGCCTCCTAGGTAAGGTTTATACTACCAAAAACATAATTAAAATAAAAACGTTACACCGCATTCAACAAACAAATTTTCTTACAAAAATTATAATAAAAGAAAATTAAGTTGCAAACTATATAAATATAAAAGCTAAATGTTTGTACCAAATGGCCCAAACGAGCAGCGAAAAAGCTTCATTCTTCAATCAACAAAAGTAACTTCAATCAACATGGTTCACTTACCGAAAAACGCTTAAGTTTAAACTAAATTTTTGCAAACCCATAATTTTATTAAATTAAAAATAAATACATACATATATGTATATATTTGTCCAATTCCATATTTATTGAGCAATTTATTTGCTAATTTAATATTCCATTAAATAATTTATTATGGTTTTATGTGTGTTTATCTTAAAATTTTGCATAATTTTTTAGAGAAAAAAAATGTATTGTAATAAACTTTTTTTTTTAACGAGAAATGCAAAATAAATTAAAGTGCAACCAAAAAAAGGTAAAATTATTGAATATATTAAAATATAAATCAAAAATATTTGATTCAATATTTTTACATATAATTTTGATTGGTTTTACTAGATTATTATTAAATATGCTTTTATATATTATATTTATTATGTATTTATTCTGGCAATTTAGTTTAGAGAAAAAAAACAAAGTAAATTACATTATTAAGTCAATGAAGTAGTTATATAAAACACTTGAATAATTTTAAAAATTAAAAATTCTCCCTCTTTCTACTTGTTAAAAAGCAGTATTAAAGAAGTGCAATATTTATGTTAAGAAAATTTGTCAAGTGTTAAGCATTTGTTTAGTGTTTCATAAATTTAACGTTATAATTTAGGCATTTTAATAAATTCTTCCGAATAATTTTCTAACATAAAATCAGCTTAGAAACACTTGCTAGGAAACTGCCAAGCTCTTGCTAATAAGCTGCTAAAAGCATACATGTAAATTTTCTTAACGAAAACTCAACTCAAAGTTCATTTATCCTACTTTGGCCTGACTTCTAAATATAAAAGGATTAAGTTTGCTTAGAAAGCCAATTAAAGCTTAGAATGTTTTTTATAAAAAAATTGTATTTCTTTAAGAAAAACATAAAAGTTGTGAAAAAAATTTTCAAACATACTCGTATACTAAAAGAAATAATGAAAATGATAATTATTTAGCAAGTAAAATGCAATATAAAAGTGCTGTAAAACATTAGCAGTATTATTAACATAATTTTCCTTCATTAGTATTATTAGCATTTATTATGAGCATTTAGAAATACATAAGAAATGCAAAATAAGAAATTTGATATATCCACAATATACGATATTAATATGGAAGTAAATTGAAAAATATAAGCTGGTATATTAAAACTTAGTTTCCAAACTTGAATTTTTTAGGCATAAACCTAATGCTAATGATTTGCTAAAGCAAATTTATACAACAGTTACCAGCTTACTGTATGCATTACATATAATTAGTTCAGAATTTTTCAAAACGTTAAATTTTTGGTTAATTTTGAGGTTTTGCTATAACGCTTTCTAAAAAAAACATATAAATATGTAATAAAATTAATTTTTTTTTTAGAATTAGATGCAGTGATTGCACTGCATCTAATTCTAAAAAACTACTAAATTTCTAATGATTTCAAAGGATATGCATTAGCCTGACGCTTAGTAGCTGTTACATACAAATTTAGTTCTAAAACTAGATTTTGCTTTATACAAACCTTATGCTAATCAGCTGCTAAAGCAAATTATTGGGATAATTTCTAACTTACTGCATGCGGTACATAAAACTTGTTAAATGTTTTACCTACTTAAGACTGATATGGGGTTAAAACGTGAAATTTTTGTTTTGGCAGAAAAGTTTCTCGCAAAACATAAAAAATGTAATAAAATTTGCCTTTTTTGTAGAACCATATGCAATAAAATGATGTTTAAATTACTATTGACTTAGAAGCAAATTCAATAGCATGACACTAAAAAGATGTTTTTTTTTTAAATTCTGTTCTCAAATTAGGGGTTGGTATGCCCAAATCTTATGCTAATGAGTTGCTAAAGAAAATTTTTATGCTAACTAACAGCTCACTAAACGTATTACAAAATTTTTTCCATATGTTGCTAATATTAAGGTTTATATTTTTATAAATCATGGTATTTGGGTTTAGTTGCACGGTTTTGCCACAATGCTTCTAGTGAACTATAAAAATATTGCTATTGATTTAAATAAAGCAATAGCATAACACTTACTAGCTATTATATTAAAATTTGGTTCTCAAATTAGAGATGGTCATGCACAAACCTTATGCTAATAACATGCTAATGCTAATTATCAGCTTACTGTTTGCATTATATAAAATTTGTTGAGTATGTTGCTAATATTTAAGCCTATATTTTTATGAAATGTTACATTTTGGTATAATTGAAGGTTCTCGCCATAACGCCTTCCAGGAAAATATAAAAATATGTAGTGAAATTGATATTTTTTAGATTAAAATGGACACTAATGACGTTTAAATTACTATTAACTTAGATAGTAGCTGTTATGTTATAAATTCGGCTCTCAAATAAGAATTTGGTATCGGCAAACCTTATGCTAATGAGTTGCTAAAAAATTATCTTGTATTTTAAGTATCAGTAGTACACTATATTTTCTTAGTATTTTAAAAATGTTAAGACAAAATTGGTTTTAAAAGCTGATATTGCTTGCTTAATTTAATGTTTTTCCAATAAAGGTTCCTGGAAAACAAAAATATATCACAAAATTGATATTCTCTGAAAACAGATTTAAAAGAATGCCATTTCATTTAAATTCTATTCAAGTGTATTGCTACAACGCTTAGTTGCTATGATAATTAAATTCAATTCAAAAATAATACTTTGTTATGCACAACCCTTGTGCTAATGAGTTGCTAAAGCAAATTTGTGTGATAATCATTAGCTTACTATATGTAGTACATTTTGCTAAAATATTCAATAAATTATATTTTCTTTAGTAGAGAGTACAACAACATAAGGTTTAATAGCATGCGTGTAGGAATTTAGCTCTTAACTTAAAACTTGCTGTACATAAATTTCATGCTAATGATTTGCTAAGGCAAATTCAGATGTTAATTGAAAGTTCATTGTATGTAGCACATGAGTTTCTAGCATTCAACTTAGGCTTTTAGTTAATAAAACAAAATTTGAATTTTAATAAATACTTCAGTAATTGCGATAAAATTTTTATATTTAAAAAGTCTAGTCTGCCAACTACGCCCGCATAGAAAATGCAGCAATTTAAGAGAACAATATTTCACGTAAATTCGGTCGCATTAGTAACTCAAGATTTTTCAAGCACTTTGAATAAGTATTAAGTTTGCAAATATACCTCACTAACCAGACCTCAATTGCTTTGTCTTCAAACAAAGTTTATTGTTGCATTACAACGTATAACGTTTCAAAACGTCTTGGGCAAGTATTAAGAATGCCACAAACAAAAAATTAGCGCATCATTTACAGAGCTTACGCTCATGTTACAATGTTTTGCAACTTTGTATCTGTAAATGATATAAATATCGTATCCAAAAAGTATGCAAACTTTGTACTGATATGTTTTGTTAGTCAGTCAGCAAAATATAAGAGGATATAGATCATTGTGCTTATGGAAAATTTATTGCATCTTTATATTTTCATTTAATTTTATTTTATTATACATATTTTATTTTATTTCATTTTATTTTTTTTTCATTTTGTTTCATTTTACATTATTTTATTTTATTTTATTTTATTTAATTTTTTTATATATTTTTTATATTTTATTTTATTTTATTTTATTTTATTTTATTTTATTATATTTATTTTATTTTATATTATTTTATTTAATTTATTTCTATTTTATTTTATTTTTATTATATTATTTTATTTTATTTTATTTATTTTTTTATTATTTTATTTCATTTTTTTATTTTATTTTATTTTATTTTATTTTATTTTATTTTATTTTATTTCACTTTTATTTTATTTTATTCTATTTTATTTAATTTTATTTTATTATATTTATTTTATTTTATATTATTTTATTATATTTATTTTATTTTATATTATTTTATTTTATTTTATTTTATTTTATTTCATTTTATTTTATTTTATTTGATTTTATTTTATTTTATTTTATTTTTTTTATTTTATTTTATTTTATGTTATAAGTAATATAATATATTAATAATACTTTGTTATAATATTTTTTTATTTTATCTTATTTTCATAAACTTTTTATGTTACAATTTTGATATTCTTAGAAAAACTCTGAGCGAATTTTTTTGTCTATTCTTAAATCTTATTATGAACAAAATTTTATAATAAAAACAAATGTACAGAAATATAATGAAAATAATGTTAAATATATTTGTTAAGTAGTTTGAAAATCGGAAAAAAGGACTTATATCCCAACTAATCAAAAATATAGTTATAATTTAATACTAATCAAAAATATAGTTATAATTTAATACGTGTGTATGTATATGGCGTAAAAAATTTATTTGTTAAACAAATGCTTTTAGTTAGTGTTTAGGTAATATTTATTTTTTTAAATAATAACAGACTGTTTTTACAACCCGGCAGTCGACAGTAACAAGTCGCCTGCCTGAATTGTGGTTTTAGGGTCTAAGAAGCTTCCACAATTTTGAAGCAGTATTTATAATTAAGAAAAATAATTTTCTCCTTTTTTAATTAATTTATTTCAAGGCAAGATAAAAGATATAGATCACAGTGTAAGATATAACGCCAAATAAAGTGATTTCCGTAACAATTAATTTATTAATTGAAATAGCAAATTTATTAATTACAACTTTTTAATAATTATTTCATCCATTGCATTAAGTTCAAATATAGAAGAAAAAAAGAAAAATAGTGTAGAACTAAATCAAACTTGTATACGCAAAAGTTATTTAAAATTCTGTAACTTATTATATTTTTAATAGCCACTAGAAAGTATTTCATAGATAAGTATTAAAAACAATAATTACATAATATTTAATCAAATAGTCTTATTATAAAATAAAAGGTATATATCGTAATATTAAAGTTTAAAATTTAGTAATTTAGGAAAACTAAAAAAAGTTATTGCAGAGCTTTTTTTAAAACAAAAGAAAATATTTAAATCAATAATCTTTAGGAATATTTTTAAGATCTAACAACTTGTAAGCATTTTAATTAAGCTAATTCTGGGTACAAGATAGTTTTAAGTAAAAAATAATGTAAAATAAAAAATAAAAAATTATTTAAAAGTATTTTTAATAGTATTTAAGGCATGAAAGCAAACATTTCATTAGGAAAACTTCCATATCATAAACAAAAAATAATCAATAATAATCTAAGGTATAATTAATTAATTAATTCAATGACTTATATTTAGGGAATAGCTTAGTTTCTCTTTCATAACTTCAGTAAATTTAATAAATAGGAGCTTAACAATTACACTGACATAATTGTTAAATAAATATACATACAGTTAACATTAGAAAAAGAATTTACTATTTGTACTTATCATAAAATTATGATTTTGGGTCAGCTTATTTTTAAACGATAAATATTGTTTCTTTTTCTTTTAATATCAAACAATAACTGGACTTTATTGCTTACCTGATTATTTATAATTAAATTTTCGTGGTTTATTTTATATATAACAAAAAAAAGTTTCATGTCAAATTCATTTTGATTCAACATGATTTACAGCAACCTTAAAACCAACTGTTCTTTTTAAAATAAACTTATATCATGTTGATTCAATATTTCAGTACTGTAAAATCATTGTGAAGAATCATGTTAAATCAAAGTTATTGCAAGTGGAAACAACATGAATTTGCTACTGAAATAAAATAAAATATTATGTTAAATCAATCATATTGCAAGTGGTCGAGAAATTAAATACAAATATGGACAACAGGAACTTGATACTGAAATAAATACAACGAAGAGCCATGTTATTTCAATGTTGAAATAACATGAATTTCATTTTATATAGTCATCTTAATTTAATTATTTAATTTCATCAAACAACTTCTTGATACATTCCAATTTTAGTTTTAATTTAGCAGAGTTTAATTTAATTAAATATTGCAAGCATTTTATTCAAACTTTTTTTAAACTTTGTTATGTTTTACATTCCAAAATCTTAATTTTATGTTAAAGTAAGTAATAGAAAAAATTTAAAATTTTTTTTAATTCTTACAGATACTGCCCTACGATGTCATAAAGTTGCGATTTCTTAATAAATTTCATACATTAAGTAGTAAATTAATAAAAGCCTAATTAAAAATAAAGCGTATATTCTAACTAATAAAACAATAAGACTATATAGTTAATAGGGAAACTAAAATAAATAAAACTAAGTTGCAATATTGCATTACAAATATCAACTATAAGCAACACTGGAAGGAAGTCTTCTACCCACAGAATTGAGTAAACTATTTGTTAATTAAATATTATACATAACCAGGCTTTACATATTCAACAAAAGTATACGTAGCAGAAAATAAAAATTAGTTTTAAACTAGAAAATCGGTAGTGATATTTAAAAAGTTTATATATATAATGTATAGTAGCTAATAATTAAAAAACATATAATAAAACAAAATAGAACACCCCTTTCAGTTAAAACTCCCTTAAAGATTTCTATATATGAAGAGAAAAACATAAATAATAATAACTAATATCACATATGTATATCCCCCCAAAAAGCACCCTGTAAAATGCATTTTTTGACCGAGAGTACAAAACAAACAAAATAAGAGAACAATTGATATGAAAGCATATGGAAAAATGAAAAGATTATAAAAAATTAACACCATTTTTAATTGAAACTCAAAACTTAGAACCAACAAATAATAATAAAATGCATTTCTTAAATTATTATAAAAATGTAGAAGTAATTCATTTTTACAAAATTAAATTTATTTTTAATTGAAAAAATAAAAATAAAAATTTAAATTAAAAAAAATTGTATAAGTAGTAAAGGAAAAGAGAAATATTTATCAAACATCCATCCGTTAAATATCAAAATGTGTTGTCGACAAATAATTACACCCACACAAACACCAAAACATTTAAATATTAATATCTATACAAATATAAAGAGATCTTGAAATATAGAAATTTAAAATAAATTATTTAAACCACTTTATCAACTAAATATTTAAAGAATTAACTTAAATATTTTTACTTAAATATAGACATTAAATATTTAAATATTAGTATTAAAAATTTACACTTGTAATTTATAAAACTAAATATTTTAGCCACAATATATGCTGCTTAATTAAATATAATATATATGTATTTATATATTTCAAATTATTTATAAACAATTTTAATTGCTGATAACAGATACTAACTAACAAGTAAATACGTTTGCACATACACAACAAATAAACATTTTTTCGGTCTGATATTTTTCTAAGCGTACATAATTGTTTAAATAAATAATTAAAAAAGTATGCAGTAATTAAATGCAATTTAACCACTGAGTAGAAATACACAGGGCAACAAGATAACTTGTGCTTAAATTTTGAGAGAATTGGAAAATTTTTAAGGAATTCCTAGCACAAGCAAAAGCATAACAAACCCAATAAAAAAAAATAATTTTTAACTAAAGTAAAATACAGGCTGGCAGTAAATTCTTGTCTCATTATATACAGCTGTGTTTAAAATAATTGGAGCACTGCCAGCCAATATGTTTAGAGATAAAGTTTGTTAGTCTGGCAACTTCCAAATCATGCAATAGATTAACGATACTTTTATTTAATTTGAACAATAATAAAACATAAAGGATGTTATTTTATCAAAAAATTTTTTTGAAATGTTCACCAAATTTTAAAGCAATCGATTTGATGTCGCATGAAGTTTAAAAATGTATCCATTAAAATTAATTTAATAACATGTAATAATAAATAATTTAAAAAATATATATATATATATATATATATATATATATATATATATATATACAATAATTTTTTTTATATATTTGTTGCCCTGTGTAAATTCTAAACAAGTCTGTTATCAAAAGTCATTCCAACCAAATCGAGTGTAGTAATTTAAGCAAATACATAAACCAAAAAAAATATACATACATACATAACTCAATTAAGCAATAACAACACAACAATATAAATATTTATATTTATATAAAGTGAAGCATATATTTAGGCGTAAATTTTTTATAACGCTTGCAGTAGTTTTATAAACCAAAAAACATAAATAAAAACCAATCAAAATTATTGAAAATTTTTTATATATAGTTAAAATTAAATAATTATAATAAAATAACACACATACCAATCCAAGACCATAAAGTTAACTAAATAATTGCTAATTATTATTAAAAAATATTTTTTTCACTAAATAAAATTTATAAAAATTGAACTTTATTAAATTCTTCAAATTTATATACAATATTTAAAAATAAAATTAACGTAAATTTTTGCCATTTAAAAATAATTTTTTGAATCCTTAAAATTAAGTATATTTAAGCATAGTAAGAAAAGAAAAATAGTTATAACCCTTAACAAAATCATCAATCAACATGCTCTACTCTATCAACATAAGAAAGACCATCATCAATTTATTTCTCAACAACTTTGGTAAGTGCTAGATGTATAAGTTAAAAGTTCTTCTCTATACCATTTATGTAAGTTAGTTAAATATTATTTTAAATAGAAAATTTAGTGCATTTAAATTTAAAAGATAAATAATTTTAGAATGTTTTTTTTAACAAATACTTAAATCTAGCTTAAAAGGAAATAATGTTGCAAGGAATTATCTTGTTTTGCATCTAGAGTAAAAGTACGACGCTTGTGAAGCATGTGTGTATCGCCTAAGATATAAACATACATATATCCGTTGGTATTTTACCACAAAACGACACTTGTACACATTATCTCAATTATTAAACACACAAAAACAATTATATATATATTATATTTTAAAACTTCCACAACACTCATGACATGATCGTTGATGAGGCAGCTGCAGCGCACAGTGTACCATGTGCGGCCAAAAAACGAATATGTAACAGCTAGCTTTTTAATTTTTTTTTTCGTATTTTATAAAAGACATTTCAACTAAAATAGATCTGAAGCAAAGAAACACTCGATCAAATCCATTTTAATTATATGGGTTTGATCATAGGTTTGTGTCAAAAACGTCCGACTAAATGAGTTCGACTAGATTTGCATCGAACTCATGCAGTAGCACGTTTTTGAGACAAACCGATGATCAAACCAATGTAATTTAAATGGGTTTAATCATAGGTTTATGTCAAAGTGTGAACATACCTTAAGTCAACAATATCAAATCAAAAAAAAATTTTTCTAACTTCTAGTCCTCAGGCAGAAAAGTGTTCTCTCTACTGCACACTACCGACATATATTTTTGTTAAAGTAATATTATCTTTAATAAAAAATTCTAATTTCCTCTACTACGTATCATATTGGGATAGTTTCATACGTGACGTGTATAAATTATTGGGTTTTTCATGCGAAAAATTTACATTCTTACCCACGGGGTTGACAAAAAATTTTTGATGTGAGATTTGTATTGAAAACAGCAATAATTAATTTTTTTTTTAATTTTCAGTATATGTACATACATCAGTAATCGATCCAACGTTTTCTATCAACACAGTTTAAATTCGTTTACCATGTGTGTTAAAATCAAGAAACTACATTACGAAATATATGTATATGAAGCATTTTTTTTTTGCAAGCCAAAATAGTCCTTGATTTTTTTCATCACTACAACTTTTTACGGAAATCTTAAACAAAACATTAAAATCTTTCAACACAATATAATTTTTAAAGAACTCAATGGTTTAGAGCAATTTTCGAAGATAACTTCGAATTTTCGAACATATTGAACTCAATAAATTTGCTTAAAATCTGAAAGAAAAAGCGTTAATTAATATGTGAACTATCCCGCAAGCATTATTTTGAAGCCAAAATAGGCCTTGGCTTGGAAATCTTTCGATATTAGTTTCAAATTTTCAAACACACTAAAATTTTTAACGAATGTAGTGGTTAAGAACAATTTTCGAAATTTTCGCAGATAACTTAGAATTTTCGAACACATTAAAATTAATGAATTTTTTTAAAATCCGAAAGAAACTGCATTACTTGATATGTGAAATGCCCCCGGAACCAGTATTTTGAAGACAAAATAGGTTTCGACTCTGGACATCACTATAATTTTTTTATAGATAGTATATTTCGAAATTAGATTGGAATTTTTGAATTTACAAACATATTTACCGAATTTAATAGTTTATAGCAATATTCGAAATTTTCGAAGATAACTTCGAATTTTCGAACACATTAAAATTAATTATTTTTTTTTTAAATCGGACAGAAAATGCGTTAAATAATATGCTAACTGCTCAAGAACTAATATTTTTAAGTCAAAATAGGCCTTTGCTGTGGACATGACTATTAGTTTTTATGGAAATTTTTTGAAATTAGATTTAAATTTTCGAACACAGTAAAATTGTTAACGATTTTAGTGGTTTCACGCAATTTTCAAAATTTTCGAAGATAACTTCGAGTTTTCGAATATATTAAAATAAATCAGTATTTTTAAAATATGGAAGGAAATGCATTACTTAATATGTGAAATGCCACGGAACCAGTATTTTTTAAGCCAAAATAGGACTTGACTGTGGACATCATTATAATTTTTTATGAAAATCTTTCGAAATTAGATTTGAATTTTTTAAATTACTAACATTTTTAACGAATTTAATGGTTTAGAGCAACATTCAACATTTTCGAACATAACTTGCAATTTTCGAACATATTAAAATCAATAAATTTTTCATGATTACTAAAAATTTTTTTATCATAGAAGTTAATTTTTTTTAAAACAAAGTTCGAATTCCCGATTACAGTTTTGTGATAATTTTCGATATTTAATTCCAAATCATGGAGATACATATGTAATAAAACCTCTTTAAGTATAATTGCCATTTTTTCCACTATGTTTCGCTTGCAGTTTTAAATTTCCTTTGTAATCTCAGAAGATCAAAGAATGAAAAAGTACACTCAGGGAGAAGCTGCAACTTAAAAATAAGAACGCGTCACATTAATTCAATAATTTTCAATATAATAGAAAATGTATATTGAGATACTTAAAAATAAATAAAATTAATAAATTAATACTGTAAATTAATATTTTTCCATATTGAAATAAGAAATTTCAACATGACTGGACTTTCGTTAATATTTCCTATTAGCTCAAAATGGTTTTTTTTTTAATTTTAAGGTGTTTTTTCTCTGGGTGCATGTATGACAGAAGTCACATTTCTGCAATAAAATAAACAAGTTTTGCTTAACGCTGCAACAAATAACTCAATAAAACATTATTTAAAATGCTTGAATTTATAATTTTAATATACTTCTCTAATCTTATAATTGCCACTTACACTTCCCGCTGTTTTTTTTTTTTAATTTATGTAGCTCTAATAACTTAAAATAATAGTCAAACATTTCCGTTAATAAATTTCAGCTACTATTGCATAAATTTCATACCTGTATTGTGTAAATACAATATTAAATATTACTGCTCATATAATTTTGTAAAATGCAAACATGTAAGTTAGTTAAAAGGTAAAAAAATCATAAAAAATTACCGCGATTTCCTGGCGTGTTAATAAAAGATTTAAAAAGAGTCTTCTTTGTGGTAATAAAAATTGCAATCAAAATTAACTAAACCAAAATCAAGCCACTTTTTTTTAGAAATTTTTGTAGGATTTATTTTTAATAGTTTTGTGGCTTTTGTTTTGTTTTCCTTGTCCATTTAAATTTTGTTTGGCAAAAGAGCGGAAACAGGAAGTGACTGAATGCAGTAGTTTTTAATATTTTATTTGCTTTTTTTTTTGTTGTAATATATTAACAGCATTTGTAAAAAAAAATGGTTTTAGAAAGAAAATGAGATGTTAAAAAATTGTTTGTTGGTAGTGGTAAAAATACGAGGGTATGAAATCATTTTTGGCATAAGAATTTATATGTATGATAGTTTTATAAAAATGCTAAGAGTGAAAGTAAATATAATGATCTGTTCCCCATAGGGATGCCAGACGGGAAATCCCGAACCCGGAAATCCCGGAATTTTCGGGATTTGGCAGATCCCGAATCCCGGGATTTGTAAAATTTAATCCCGGAATTTCATTTTCAGGATTTCTTAGCAATTTTTATATAAAAACTTTATAAATTCAATATTTCGTTGATTTTAAGGTATTTTTTATAATATTCAAAAGTCCCATACAATTTTATACGTACAGTTTTAACTACATATTTAATGACTATTCGGTACATATTTCTTATAAATTAACAACAAGAGCAAAATATATAAACTACTTTCTTACCGTTCTTTTCATCAAAGGTGCTAAAGGTACAGCTTAGAATTATTTTGAAAACAAAAGAAACATATTACTTGGAAGGAAAATAACATTTGAAAAATTCATAAGATTGACAAATTTATTCCGTCTTATTCTATATTATGAGGGCAATTATAATTCAAATTCCACGAGAAGTTTTTCCCGGGGAATAATTTCAAACAGTAGCACATAATAGGTAAAACAAAAAAATCTAATTCGAAAAGGGAGAAATTTCTTGCGGAAATTTATTCATAATTGCGGTATATAACTATCTGTATGTCGACTCCTCAACGCTAAAAAAATTAGCACTTATCTAGTTGTCGGTAACAATTGAGTACTATTGACACCTCCTTACAATTGGAGTTGAATACATTAATTAAATTGTAATTGTGTTTAACAATTTTAAAATAAAACAAAAAAAAAACAAAATCATAAAAATCCACAATAAAACTGTTTTCATAAATAGATGTTTATGTATGCAAACAACAAATATATTAATTTTAATTTCCGTTCTTATATAACAATTACCTACACATTAATATCTAAAGATATTTGCTATATAAGAACGGAAACGGAACTGTTAAATTTTTCACACACAATTTCACTTTGCAACTATGCCAACTAATTTTTTATATTAGATTAATAATTCTAATAACATAAATTATATAATTATGTATGTATTAAAAAGAAATGTTAGTAAACATTTTATTCTTATTCACGATAAGGCAGATTGTTTATAAAATTTAGAAGGTATCCAATAAAGATATTTAAAAATTAAACGAAGTTTTTTCAAAAAACTGTCTTAAAAAACAGAACGTCAAATGAAGTAACTGAATTTTTAAAAGACTGAGTTTTGATATTCAGACGTCAGAATTTAAAATTAGCAGTTTTAATAGAAAATGTTTTAATTA
The DNA here is from genome assembly GCA_949987645.1 of Tachina grossa. Taxonomy (NCBI): domain Eukaryota; kingdom Metazoa; phylum Arthropoda; class Insecta; order Diptera; family Tachinidae; genus Tachina; species Tachina grossa. Next base: position 168,472,982 of record OX465274.1, on the reverse strand, counting down.
CTGGTTAGTGATATTTATATGATTATTACATATTAATTTATCAATTGGCTTATAAACGTTGAAACCTTTATACTTTTTTTTATCTGATGGCATGTCGTAAAAAAAATTTTGAATAAATAAATAAAAAGTTTCCGCTGGTTTTGGAAATTCTAAATTAAATAAGAACATAAGCTTATACAGAATGTCTATACGTTGTAAAGTTTTTAAAACTGGGTACCGGATTCCATCAAAATATATCGAAATACTCTTTATATAATCGGTGTCAGCAATCACTAAAAGAAGCGGCTGGATGGATTTAGTTTGAACTTTAAGCAAATGTAATTTTGCCTCTAAATCTTCTGCAGTTTTACCAATGATGGCGAATGATTCTTGAGAATCAGTGATGGTGAACTTTTTTCGCAGCCTCGAGCCATCCGGTTCTGCAAAAACTGCCAGTGGTGGGGGAAAAATGTGGTGCAGGAACCAAAACGCGTAAAACATTTTTGACTCTGAAAATAAAATAATAGAGTTATTAATCTTATATTTGTATGTATGTATGTAATATATATATATACATGTATATACATGTGTGTGTGTGTGTACGCTTACCATATATGTGCCTATAAAAATGTGATCTTTAGATGTAATTAATCGGATTTGATTAGAATAGTGTATACATTTCTTTTAATTTTTTGACATGTTCAGCCTTATTATCGTTGTCATAGTCGTAACGAAATCGATAAAAAATTAGATAATGCTTGGTATACATGCATATGTAACAACCGTTATACTTGCTGTTGATCAATCGCAATTAAAAAACATTAGTAGATATATTTTTAACAAAACAATATTGTTTTTGCAACTTATTTGTATGAAAGTGAATCTAAAAATTTTCGTAAGTCAACTTAAGCGGTAGTGCTAAAAGTCCACCGATATGAACATTCGTTTTGGTTTAGATAATAGAAAAACATTTATATTGAAAACAAAAACAAGTTTTCATATTTAGTTATTGTTTTCACTATAAATCCTCTAACATCAAATGTGATTAATCAACTTAAAAATAGACGAGAAATGTTCTTTTGATTTTTATTTCATACTCGTATTAGAAAATTGTTCACTTTAAAGACAATTGTGCAATGATAAATTATGAACATAAAACCTTTTAAAATGCATTAAATTGTTATTAAAGTAATATTTATTTTAAAAAAATAATTTATTTTACGAAAAATATTTAGATCCCGAAAAACCCGGGATCCTGAAAATCCCGAGATCCCGAAAACCCCGGGATTTTCGGGATTGGCATCACAATTATTATTTTACTGTTGGTTGCAATATATTCTTTCGATATCGTTCACCAGGTCTTAAGGCCTTATTGATAAAAAAAAGTTTGAATTATTAAAGGTTTATAAAAAATATATTTCCATACAAAATTAGTTTTAAAAATACATATCGTTACATTAATAAAGAAAGGCCCTGATCCATTATTTTTTTTAATCAAAATTTTTGCATTTTTCGATGCATTAAATGTTCTTCTATAGAAATATTAAAAAAAAAACTTAAGTTAAGATAAAAATAATGAGTTGGGGCCCTCTTACATTAAGGTATATAAAACAAATCGAACGAAAAATATCTTTGTTTACTAGACTAATATTGAACTCTTTCAGTAATTCGTTTTAAGCTGGGATCACACGATTGGCACAATGTACCAATTTTCGTCGGCTCACTGAAATAAATTCAATAGTAACAAGGTAAATTTGTATTATTTCTCAACTAATTGAAATATAATTACATTTTGGCTTATTACCTATGACTTTATTGCGGTGAGCCGACGAAAATTGTTACTATATGCCGATCGTGTGATCCAGGCCTTAGAACGACTTTGGGCGAACTCATTCAGTATAGATTTGTATCGAACTCTTTCATTAACTCGTTTTTTACACAAACCTATGATTAAACTCATGTAAATTAAATGGGTTGGGTTATAGTTTTAGGAGCTACTGAATGACTTCGATCCAAGTCTAAGACCATTGTAGAATTGCACCCAACTTTTTCGGAAGCTTCTTGTTGACACAAACCCATAATCAAACTCATTTAAATTATATTGGATTAAAGGTTTGTGTCTAAAATTATTTACTGAAATACATCGATATTTGTCTTGAGTCGAACTCATTCACTCTTTCATTTTTGCCATAAACCAGTGATCAAACCCATGTAATTTAAATGGGTTTGATAACTGGTTTGTGGAAAAAATGAAAAAGTGAATGAGTTCGACCCAAGTCTAATCGATTGGTTTTAGAATTAGATTAATTTCATTCAGTAGCTCGTTTTCGACACAAACCAATATTAAATCAATGTTATTTAAACGGATGTGATCGAAGGTTTGTGTCTAAAATGAGCTACTGAATGAGGGGACCTCAAAATTTGAGGTAAAATTTGTTTGATTAAAAGTTTGTGTCTGAAACGAGCTACTAAAAAGAGTTCGATTTCAGCAGTTTTATGATAGTGATCCATCCTCGTTTCATTTTATGCCTTGAAAATGTACTGTAATATAAAATCTTTATATGACTTATGTATTGTGTGATGCGTCATGTAACTTTGACATTTATATACATACATATATATTTGCGTGTTTACAAGCGCATAAAATCTACACAATAAAACAAACAACTTCACATGTTTACTTATGGACATGTTGCAAAGTATTGTGTGTTTAAATTCACCGAAATTTTCGTTTTCTTTTGTTGCTGTTTGTTCCGTACTAGAGTTTTTTCTTCTTAATATTCTGTTGAGCATTTGATTGGTCTCTATTTGCTTTTTATGGTCTTTGAAGTTTTGTGCATTTTTTTTTCTTTTTATTGTTACTTTTCATGATTTGTTTATATTTAGAAATTCTGGTCAATTTGGTAGTGTTTTGAATAATTTTAATACATGAAAAATATTTTATGCAAATTGTGCCAGTAGAATTTGTCTTACTGGTATAAAAGAAATCATAAATCGAATACATGTAAAAAACCTTAAAAACTAACGACATTTTTTAAAACCTTAAATTACATTTAAATATCTTAAGTTTCACTTAAAGTAAGCTGGAATTTTATTCTATGATATCCGTATTTATTGTAAACATGAAATTATGCTTATCTTCTCTTCTATCTAAAAAAAATTAGATGTTACATTCATTATTATCAAATAATCTGCTAATTGAACAATCGTAACGTTTGACATGCACGCAATCCCTTTTTTGTGGCAGTTATGTAGTGGTAAGTGTGAAAACTTAATTTAATTTTAAAAATAATTGTTTTATATTTGTAATATAAAAACAATTTTTCCTATGCCAAAAATAGCATAAATTTTAAACACGAATGTCATGATTTAGAGTCGTAAAAATTCATATAAAAGCCCTTTAGAAAGCAGACTTTTGTCAAAAACAAAATTAAAATAGAATTAATTTTAATGTGTAAGTAGTAGTTCTTTAGTAATTTGCTTTTTACACGACATTGTATGACAAATAATTTACATTTGTATTAAAGTAATATTATCTTTTATTAAAAAAAAATTAATTGCCGTTACTACATATTATCATATTGAGGTGGTTTCATATAGGATGGCGCAGAATAAGCTATATATTTTAAATGTGTTATAACTTTTTTATTTATGCGATTATAATATTTTTTTTTGAAATGCAATATATTAATGGGGAATTTTTTTCACTTAGCTGTGAAAACTGATATCCTATAGGTGACGTCCATTTTCTGCTTAGCACATGCGTGTTCTTTTTAGCGAGAGAGATTTCCATTTTCATAACTTTTCGCACAATTTCGGATGTAATGGCCATGATTTCATTTCGAATGTTGGTTTTTAGTTAGAGTATGGTTGGTTCTTGGTTTGTTAACGTATCAAATATCCCCAAAGAAAACTGTGAGTGACGACGATATGCACGCTATGTTAACACAATAGACTGTTAGTTTGAAAAATAAAATTCAATAATTTTTTTACAAAGTTCGATCGTATAATGATTAATAATGAATTCCCCGAGTCTTTTTCATATATCGGGTGTTTTTTTAGAGGTATAGAACTTCGAATTGAAATAAAACACAAGAAAATCGTTTTAATGTCCATTAATTTGGCTTTATTGGAAGGATAATTTTATGCCATTATTGTGATTTTGGGCATGTGGCCGCCGCGGCTGGCTCGAATAAAGCCAATTCTACAGGTCCAATTTTCAACCACTTTTTCGAGCATATGGGGCCGTATGTTGGCAATAATGCCACGAATGTTGGCTTCCAAGTCCCCTAACGTTTCTGGTTTGCTGGCGTAGACGAGCGACTTCACATATCCCCAAAGAAAATAATCCAATGGTGTCAAATCACACGATCTTGGTGGCCAATTGACAGGTCCATTCCGCAAAATTATGCGCTCATCGAATGTTTCCTTCAATAAATCGATTGTGACGTGCGCTGTGTGGCATGTAGCGCCGTCTTGTTGGAACCACAACTCATCCACATTCATGCCATCCAATTCGGGAACAAAATAGTCGGTTATCATGGCTCTATACCGGTCTCCATTAATGGTAACTGACTCTCCAGCATTATTTCGGAAGAAGTATGGCCCAATGACTCCACCAGCCCATAGAGCACACCAAACAGTCAGTTTTTGTGGATGTAATGGCGTCTCAAGGGTCTCATGTGGATTCTCTTCACTCCAAATGCGGCAATTTTGCTTGTTGACGTAGCCATTCAACCAAAAATGAGCCTCATCACTGAACAAAATTTTGCGATGAAAATCAGCATCGAGATCAATCTCATTTTCGGCCCATACACCAAAATCACGACGCATTGCATGGTCTCGCGGCTTTAATTCTTGCACAAGCTGGATCTTGTAAGGTCGCAAGCCAAGATCTTTGCGCAAAATCTTCCATAAAGTTGATGGACAAAGCTCCAATTGCTGTGCACGGTGGCGAATCGATTCATTCGGGTCCTCTTCAACACTTTGCTCTACAGCGGCAATTGTTTCTTCGGTGCGCACTGTTCGACGTCTCTGCGGATGCGTATTATCACATAGAGTAAACGTAGTGCGAAAACGATCCATGGTTAAACGAATTAATTGCTCTGATGGACGATTATGTCGACCATAAAATGGACGGAGCTTGCGGTAAACTTCGCGAACTGAACCATTATTTTCGAAATAAATTTGCACGATTTGCAAGCGTTGTTCTTTTATCAACCTGTTCATGATAAAATGGCAAACCAAACTAAATATTAATCACTTGACAACTGAAAAAATGGCCGTCAGTTAAAAAAGTGATGCCAACTTAAAGTTCTATACCTCAATAAAAAACACCCTTTAAAAGCCTGTAAAATAAACAAAGATAGAATAATAATTAAAAAAGTTATAAAGAATTCAAACCATATAGCTCATTATCCGCCACCCTGTACATATCGTCTGTAATTTATTGGATTTCTTATGCCAAAAATGTATATCTTAAGCCGTAATGTCAACAGAAAATTTTCTATTAAAGATTTGTATTGAACCATGATACAATAATATAAAGGTAAAACCGTTCTCTCTTTTAGTCGCCATATTAACTTTCTGACGTTTGTCCCGATTATTTTTTACTCTTAAAATTAATGCTACCTTATTAATTAATGAAATCCGAGTTTTTTTATTAATTTTTTGACGTTCTTGTTTATTAAATTAAAAATAATGAAAAATATTTTAATTATTTCATAAATTTATAAAAAAAATAAATAAGTTACAGCAGCACCAACAACGGCAGCAAGCAAGATACAACAGGAAGGAAATTTCCAACTGAATAAAGGCCGAACTTTGTCTTTATACTCTCTGGTGTATTGCCTTACATCAACTGCGTCCAAGCTATACGCACTATGTGCAAAGTTTTACAAAAGACACACTGACGAGAGCACAATATCCAACATCGAACGTAATTACGAAATATTTCAATAGAATTTATATGGAAATATTTCGTAATTCGATAACGAGTGCCGCGATTTGCCTCAAGATCTCGGCGACATCTTTGGTCTTTGCAAAGAAACAATAACAAAGCTGTTTATCTGAAATACATATATTAGAGTATGTGTGCTTAGACGTAACTGCCTTACATTATTTGTATGAAATTGTTAACGGGTTGTAGCATCCTTACGGATATTATTAGACCACGTGGTCCATTTTAAGGAGAAATGTGATAATTACATGTTCCTAGTCTAATCATAGGTCATGTCCTTAGCAAACAAAAAAGCATTAACTCTTATTCAGCTACGTCCAAGGTATATGCACAATGTGTAAACTTTTATAAAAAGCTTTTTGTACTTTCACACCGACGAGACCACAACAGACAATCAGATATCGGCGACAACAATGCTTGCTGTTACTTTGCAAAGAAACAAGAACAAATTTAAGAGCTTTGAAAGGTGTTTACCTCAAATGCAAATGTCGCAGTGTGTGTGTTGTGAGGCTTTTTTTGTTATCTATGGAATTAAATAATTAATCAAATATTTGCTTTTGTAGGTCTTATTACACACAGATTTCGTTATTCTCATGTTCAATTAACATTAAAAAAATATGCGTTTAACTACAATTTCTAATCTCAAATTACACATTTCAAAAAGCATTCCTAATATAAAAGTTGCCATTATATGTGTGTGGCAACGCTTTCCTCTCTGTTTACAAAAAAATAGTAATCAAATAATCGGGGAAAAATTCATAATTAATTTTGTACGTCAAATGTGGTTGCTTGTACCTTTATATTATTGTATCATGTATTGAACACAAAAAAAAATTTTTAAGTTTTGTTTTAATTTTCAGTACTAGTAATCGGTAAAACATTTTCTCTTGACTGCCCCTGCACCATATTTTTTAAGCCAACATAGTACTTGCTTCTTGACTTTACTATGAACTTATTATGAAAATCTTTCGAAATTAGATTCGAATTTTGGAACACATTAAAATTTTTAACGAATTTAATGATTTATAGCAATTTTGGACATTTTCGAAGATAACATCGAATTTTCGAACATATTAAAATTAATAAAATTTTTTAGGCCTTGGCTCTGGTCACTATAATTTTTTATCTTTCGAAATTAGATTCTAATTTTGGAATATATAAATTTTTTTAATTAATTTAATAGTTAATTTTGAATTTTTCGAAAATAACTTAAAAACTTAAAAAGATTTTCGCAAGAGCTAAAATTTTTACTTGAAATTAAATCATAGAATTTATTTTTTTTAACCAAATTTGACTTTCCGAATACATATTTGTGATAATTTTTCGTGGTTGAATTCCAAATCTTGAAGATACTAAAATGTCTTTAAATACACACAAAAAAATATAAGAGGTAATATTAACTAAGCTTGCATAGGTAACTTTTTTTAATATAAAAGTAAAAAACTTGGGTTTTATTAACTATGCAGTTAGGTAATTTGTACATTACACATTACCTAAAATCCAAGTTAATATACCTTTTACAATAAGGTACATACATACATATATTTTTCGAAACTATTTTTATTCAAATGTTTTCTATTTTATTGTCAAAAGTAAATTTTTGAACAAGAAGGTATGTATACATTAAATTTTTAAAATTTTTAAATTTATGAAAAACAATTATTTTTAATTATTATAGATGAACTAGCTGAACCGGGCAAAAGTGCTTTCCGTTTTTACTTTTTAATGGTATAAAAGCAAGTACGCAAATTGCCAGTATATCCTGCATATACATAGGTGTTTCCTTCGGAAGCTACAGACGACCTATAGCTTCGCGTAGGAAGATCCCCATCCCAAGTTTTAATGGTCTCCACCAACTCAGAGCTGCTTTACGATTGCCGGCAAACGTGATCTTATGCAAGAAACACAAATGGGAAAAATGGGATCGACGAATTTCGTGGACAGTGACGAATTCGTCGATAATAATTCGCTGAGCAAATTCGTCGTGCGAAGCACAACAACGACGACTAAATAACAGCTCTTATAATTCATAAAGTTGTTTATGGTTTGTGCTGAAATATATATCGGAGAGTTCGGTCACGCACGACGAGTTTCGTTCGACGGCAGTGTTGTGTTAATTTGCATATGCATGAATGTATTTTATTTTTTATGGCAAAAGCTCGCTACGAAAAATTCGTCGTTCGTCCCAGTTGTGTTCCTAGCATTTCCTTCAAATGTTTTATTTTCGTGGTATGTATGTAAATATATAAATTAATAAATTAATAATAAATTTTATTAGAAATTCAAAAATTCTTTAAATCCATGACAATTATGGAACTATAAATAGTTATATTAACTAAAATACATGATAATTTGCCGCATTATATGTGTATAAATTTACTTTGCTATTTAGATAATTCAAAGAAGACAAAAGTATGAATTTACCTAGTCGTTAAGGAGTTTCAACTAAAATTTTAGTTGATTTTTCGAACATAAAAATCAGCTAAAATTTTTGTCAAATTGCCTAAAAACCTTTGTAAATGCCATTCTACCCTTTCACTTAGTTAAAATGATACCATTATTTTAGGAAATATAATCTATGATTTTTTTTTGTGTGTACAATTGCATAAATCTTTTCAATTTTCGAACACACTTACATTTTTAACAAATTGAATGGTCTTTGCAAATTTTGGAAATTTTCGAAGATATAACAATCAATAAAATTTCTTAATTACCAAAAATTTTATTTGATATTTTTTTTTTTTTTTTGATATTTTGTTATAATTTTTGGAGGTTAACTAACCACTACTATAATTACCTATTGCCAATTTTTCTTTTTTTTTTACTAATTCAGAATATTGAATATTTTTAAGGTTTTGGAATTTCTTATAGTTGAAATTTTTTTAGTGTCACGTGACTTAAATATTTTCTGATTGATTTCAATCAATCTTATTAAAAAACAATCATTGATTATGGCGCGGTAACGATTTCCATAAATTTTTAAATAATAAGGTGCAATAATTTTGCCATTTATTTTTGTGGAAGTACTGGAGTATGTAGAATCTCTGGTAGATTAGTTTCATTCCATATGCGTGAATTTTGCTGGTAAACAAACTGATTAAGCTAAAGCTGAAGAAAATTTTGCGAAAAAAAATAATATCGCATCGCTATCAAAGTGCTCTAGAGCCCAATAGGAAATAATAATGACAAATTTGATGGTCTTTTAGATTTAACTCCTTTACCAGCTATATCTTAGACGGGCTTTTGGCCTATATTTGATTTATCAGGATCGCTGGCGACCGCTGATGACACGATAAATTTAGATTTTTCTCCACACTTTCGTTTACAGTGGCGATATTCTCTTCGGTGTGGACATTTCGTCAATGTGTTGGTATCATTACAGTATTTAGAGAGTATATGGCGTAAACTCCGTTCATAGTTCGACGGATGGCTTGACAAGATGGACGGTTGTTTTAGCCATAAGTTGTTCCAATTGATGACTGATAATCAAAGTAAATCTGGATATTTTGAACTCCAATATGTTTGCGATGATTTGCCATTTCCTAACTTCTAATAAACTTAAAAATACTATTTGTATTTTTTCTACTGTTTTTGATGAAAAAAAAGTAAATTGCTTGCTAATATGCTAATTAATAGTTAAATAATTCTTTGATAGTTGTTATATAATAATATTTGCTCCACTTATTCTTTTATATTATAGTTTTCTTTAAACATAAATTTCTCTTTGATTTTCTCCTTAAGAAAGTGTCAATATGTTTGTATTCTTAAGTGCCTCCTTGATGCACTTTACACTTGTTATCTCTTTTTTTAATTTTTTTTAAGTCAAACACTTCATTTATGATTAATTAATAAAATCAGCAAATCATAAAGAGTTTCTTTTAACAATAACATATGCTTGTGTGATAGATTGCAAAGAAAACAAGTATTTTTTGTTTTTATTCGTACACAGAAAAAAATTATGATTGGATTATTTTTAAATTGTTTTAAGTTTTATTATTATCTGTATTCGGTTTGATGAATATATTTATAAAACATTATATTAATGAAGATAAAATTGAATCAGCAATTTATAAAATTTTTAGGAAATTTGATTATTTGGTAGATCCTATTTTGGTAAAAATATTATTTAATTTTTGGGGTCTGTCCGTTTGTCTGTCTATCACAGGCTGTTTTCTCGAGAACTGTTAGAGCGTTGGACCTGAAATTTTCACAGAATATGTAAAACAAACAACGTATCTGGGGCCTTAATTATAAAAGTGGTCTAAGTCATATGCAGTTTTGCTTTTAAATATTAAATAAAGCTTGAAAAACATCATTGAACATTCAATAAATATTAAATAAAGTTATTTTAAGCGAGACTTGCGCAAATCTAAATTAACATATTGTATATCATTATACTGTTTCATTTATTTAATAAAATATACTAAATACCTTGACCAAAGAAATATGTGACTTAGGCCACTTTCATAATTAAGAACACATTTTTGAGAGTAGAAAATTAATGTCTGTTCTAAAGCGAACAACGTGACATATTGAAATTCTATTTCATATACAGACAATTATATAAAGACACTTGAAATTTTTTAAAATTAGTATATTATGTGAGACATTTTTAGATTTTATATATATATATATATATATATATATATATATATATATATATATATATTATATTATTATATTATATTATTTTGCAGACCACACCAATAAATACTGAAATTTTGAAAAATAAAAATAAAAGGGTATCCTATAAGTTAATGTTATTTTGCCTATGTAATTTTTATAAATTACTGTAGATTGAAAACCGTAAGAGGCAAACTCTTAGAGTTTTCAAAAACGCTAAAACTAAAAAAAATCTCAAAATTAAAAAAAATTGCCAAAACGAAAAAATCGCCAAAAAATCGCCGAAATCAGAAAAGTGCCAAAACTAAACAAATAATCTCATAAACTAATATAAATGGCCAAGAACTAAAAAAAAAATCGCCAAAATGAAAAAAATCGTCAAGAAACATAAAAAATCGCCAAAAAGAAAAAAACCGCCTAAACCAAAAGAAAATCCTTTACTCTAAAATAAATGGCCGGAAACAGAAAAAATTGCCAAAAAAAAAATCGCCAAGAGGAAAAAAACCCTTAAACCAAAAGAAAACCTATAAAACTAAAATAAATGGCAAAAAACCGAAAAATCGCCAAAACAAGCAAAAAACGCCAATAGTAAAAAAACACAAAAACCAAAAATAGTGCCAAAACTAAGAAAAAGCGCTAAAAATAAGAAAAAGTGCCAAAACTAAAAAAAGAGCCAAAAAACTAATATTAAGTTAAAATGTCGATTTGTTTTAAAATGTCTACATCAGTACCTGGATTCTGTAACTTTTTGCGAATCGTAATATTTATCGACATATTTATTAAATTGTGTTAACGATAATGTGATTCCGTAATTTCTTTTTTACAATAGTCTCCCACATTATCTGAATCGCCATTTAATTCAATATTTTGTCTTATCTCTGTATAGAAAATGTAAAAATAAGCGAAAAGCTTAACGAATGATAAAGAAAAACTCAATTAATTTTAGCTTGTTACTTTATTTTATTTTCCTCCAACCGACAGCAAATATCGTTAAAATATGTTACTGAATAGCAAAGTCAATAAATTTTCGTTTTATTTATTAAAGCGATACAATTATGGTAACAAAAGTTAGTGAATCCAGGTACAGGTTAGATATTCTATTATATATGCTAAATTTCATATAGTATTACATATGTAGTGGCCGTATGTAATTCTTCTTGTGCGAGTTACTTAACTGAATTCATTTGAATTAAATTAGTAATTGAATGCAAAAGAAATATTGTTCCTGTGTATTAACATAATGGAAGAAAACTCGAGGTTTTTTTTAATATTACGCACTTTTATTTCATTTAAAATTTCCTTATAAATGACTGCTACCTTTTTGTGTGTGTTTTTGCTAAAGATTTATTAAGTATTTTACTTAAGTTTTTTAATCACTAATTTGTGTTGTTGATTAGCAGAAGTGTTACATAAATTAAATGTACATTAGAAACATTTGTAGCAATTAATCTTTTCAAATCACAGTCATCAATTGAAAACTTGTCAACATATTTCGAAAAAAAAACAAGAAGCTTGCATTTCTCGCTTCCTCTCTTTCCTTCTTCCAACAATAAGCTGTAAATTTTAGAAAATTAATAAAATGCAATAAGTTAGCAAGACCTTAGCAAAATTATTTCCCAATAAAAAAACAAGTTACATAATCATTTGAAAGGGGATAAATTTTACAAGGAAAACACAAATTTTAACTAAATTTTATTAATTATCAATTAAAGCCTTTAAACTTGTTATTTCCTACAAAAGGCAAGAAATGCAAAAAGTTGCGATACTGCACAAATTTGAAGAGCTTATTTAATTAAAAAAAAAAACAACAAATTGATGTGAACAAATTTGTTAAATGCACTTAATGAAAGTATCACAAACACATGTTTCCCATAAATACCAAACAATTGACATTTAAGTACAAATTGCTTGTAACATTGGGCATTTGTGTTGTATGTGTGCGTGTGTGTATGAGTGAAGAAAATTGTATTATTCATGGAGTAGAAAATGTTTGAGTAAGAGATAGAGTAAACAAGTCCCAATTGATTTAAGCAATTTTTTGTTTAAGTATTGTATCAGCTTCTATAGAACATATTTAATTTTTTTTTTATTTCCTCTGCAGCTGCTGATTTAACTATTGTTATTTGTTTGCTGTTGTTGTTATTTTAATAAAGACGATAAAGTCATTTTATAATGTTAATACCCTATTCTCGTTGCTCTCCACCACTGGCAAACGCAGTTTCCCGCCATCCTCTCCCTCCCTCGCCACGTTTGACCAGCACCCAAGCACTTTCACAAGCAAATAAATTCAGCCAGTCACAATTCATAACAACCAGTCACAGCTATGGACTGCTATTTATTAATACGAAAACGTTTAAGCACTCACACATGCACACAGTCATACTTTTGCAAGTTTACATAAGCAGGCGATTATTTTTGCACATACATATGTACTCTTGCATGTGTTTGCTGGCAGTTTTTGCATGAAAACACATGTGCACATGTATTAAAAATTCATTATTATTATTATTATTATTATGTATTATTATTATTGAATAGTTAAATGCTGGGCACCATGTTAAGTAAATGCAGATACACCAGCTTTAGCATTGTAGCATCGGCTGCCTGGTCAAACTATTTAAATAAAACGATATGTTAAATACAGATGATGACGACAATTTTCCACAAATTATGTTTGTGACAATTAACAATAAATTGTAAACCAATTTGTCATTACAGCCTGTGTCAAATAAGTAGCAAAAGTATTGGTTAACATACATGTACTTGATGCACAAGTATGTGTACACTAATTTATTTATGTATGGAAAAAAAATACATACAAACACACAAATGCCACACTGTTATAAAACAATTGAATGTGGCAGTAATTTGGTGAAGGTGCATTTTTTTTTTAATTCTCTACTGCCTGTATAAAGGTGGTGTGTTTTATAAATTTAAGGCTGACAATAGAAAAATAAATTTAATTCAATAAAAAATAATTTTATATTAATATCTAAAAAAACATTTTTAATTTAAAATTTTTTTGGCAAGATTTTGCTGCATACATATGTGTTTCATATTAATTCAACATGATTTACAAAAATCTTCAAAACGAATTTTTCCTTTTGAATTAACTTTGTTTCATGTTGATTTAATATTACAGTACTCTTAAATCAAAATGAAAAGTCATATTGAATTACAGTTATTTTAAAATGAAATAACATGAATTTAATTTAATGCAGTTAGTAGTAATTTTATTAACTCTTTAATTTACGTGATGTGTATTGGCACAGTTATCAGGAAAATATTTTTATATTAGCTTCCCCTATCAAGATTTGAAATCGAACTCATCCTGTGAAAATCAATGTGCATACTACTGCAATTAACCTTCTATTTTCTTTAGGTACACACCAATTAATACTATCAATAATTATATTTAAGAAATTTATTATTCGACATATTGTCATAAGTACAGGGTGGGCCAAAAGAAACCAAGGGATGTAAAAGTTTAATAACTTTTTTGTTTATTAATTTTTTTTTATTTTTTCTTTTAGATTATATAGACAACACTTGGAGAATTTATAATGAATGAAAATAATAAATGAAAATCAGAAAATAAGAAATGAATAAATGAAATCAACTTTATTGAAAATTTGATTATGAGTGATGAAGCTCATTTTCATTTGAATGGCTTTGTTAATAAGCAGAGCTGTAGGTTCTGGGGTTCTCAAAATCCAAGAGCCATTCATCAACGCCAATTGCACCCCATCAGGTGTACAGTATGGTGTGGGATCACATCTGAAAATGTCATTGGGCCCTACTTCTTCGAGAATGAAGATGGAAGTGCTGTAACCGCAAATGGAGAGCGGTATCGGTTTATGATAGAAAATTTTTTACGTCCTGCTCTTGAAAATAGACCTGGTATGTGGTTTCAGCAGGACGGAGCCACTGCCCATACTGCCCGAGACACAAGCACTTTTAAGTAAAATTTTTGGAGAGCGAATAATTTCTCGAAATTCGGAAATTATTTGGCCAGCGCGATCGCCAGATTTGACAGCATCCGGCTATTTTCTTTGGGGTTTTTTGAAGGAGCGAGTGTATGTGAACAAGCCAGAGACAATCCTTGAACTCAAGGCAAACATTGTTGCAGAAATTCGAACGCTACAGCCACAAGTTTTGAAAGATGTTATGGAAAATGCTCTAAAAAGAGCCCATCAGTGCGAAGCTGAAAGTGGTGGTCATTTAAGAGACATCATTTTTCATACTTAGTGTAAAAAAATTTCCATTTTGTATATTATATAATCTGAAAGAAAAAATAAAAAAAAGTTAATAAACAAAAAAGTTATTAAACTTTTACACCCCTTGGTTTCTTTTGGCCCACCCTGTATATTTATTAATTTGAAATTTATTTGCTGGTGGTTCAGCTTTGTCTATAAGCATTTCATTGTGTGGTTGAAGTCTACTGATGATTTGTTATAGCAACAATGAAATGCATATAGACAAAGCTGAAACACCAGCAAATAAATTTCAAATTATCAATAATTATATTTTAGTAGTTTAATTGATGATTCAACATGAAATTTTAACACACAGAAACACCCAGAGCCTCTGAAAGAAATGGAACTTGTTACCCTTCGGCTGCAAGACTGTTACAATAACTTCTAGCCAGTAGCAAAAAGTTTTCGCTGATGATGCAAAGTTTCAATAAATTTTTTTGGCTATGCATATTTCCTTAATAACTGGAAAGTAATGTAATAACCACTTCCCCATAATGATATAATTAAGTGATTATTTTGTACATTAGACAGAAGTCATTTTTATGTATATAAAAAATTGAAAAGTAAGTAACTTCTTTTACTTTCCAATACATTCAAAAAGTTTTAACTTTTACAAAATCTCGCAAATTTTGCAATATTTAATGTCATCAACGTCCTTGTTCTCTTATATGAATCCTAGTAGATTTCTCGTAATCGAAATATTCATAATGATCCTAAAGATATGTTTAAAATCATACACGATAATTTTCTTTCAAGTATATTATTTGACAATCTATATAATTGGAAATTTAAAAAATATTTCTATTATCAGAGTTAGTTTTCTAAAATCGTTGAATTTCAAATAGATTCGGTTTACAGATAAGGTATGAAAGAAAAACGATTGTGGTTTGTGGACTTGAAATATTTTCAGATAAAAAAAAAAATTTTTATTTAAAATTTTATTCGTTGTTGGTTAAAAGGACGTCAAATTTTTTAAATTAAAAATCTAAAAATCATTTTTAAAGGCGTTAAATAAAAACAAAATATTTGAATAAATTTAAGAAAAAAACTTTAAATATTAACCAGGAGTAATTATATATGCCCTAATTCTGTTCGACGATTGTATCGTCTATGGACGGAAAAAACACGCAATTGTGATTCTTAAAAATAATTCTTATCTATTGTCTACACTAAAAGGTTCGTGTATTTGCTATATGATTTTGCTCCAAACATTATTTCCAACG
The DNA here is from genome assembly GCA_949987645.1 of Tachina grossa. Taxonomy (NCBI): domain Eukaryota; kingdom Metazoa; phylum Arthropoda; class Insecta; order Diptera; family Tachinidae; genus Tachina; species Tachina grossa. The sequence continues at coordinate 168,456,942 of OX465274.1, read as the reverse complement.
CATATTTTTTCATATACTTTTCAAACTATTGTATAATACTTTACTTTAATTTTTATGTTTTAAAAATATTTCAATAATATTTTTATTTTCATTATCAAAGACAAGAACCATTTTTGAAGAAAATCATTTAGAGAATTCAAACACAAGAACTCAAAAGTATTTTCAAACAAAAACGCCCTAAACCTTTTTACTGAATTGGGGCATTAATCAGGCCTAAGTTCAATCCAGTTCAATTAAATTTAATATTCTTCACATAAATTTTAAATTTCTGAGCGAATTGACTTCAAAATCTTATCGGTTCTAAGAAAAAAAATACGTTCGTGCTCTTCTGGGAATTTTTTGATATTAGAGTTTATCATTTTTAATACAATTTTTAGCAAAATAAATATTTAACTGGTTCAGTAAAGTATAAATAAATTCTTTAAAATACATTGAAATTGACTATTGAGGGGTTAAAGGGATCGTAAGAGATTTTTTAACTCAAAAGTTTTTAGAGCAACTAGAGATATTATGTTAAATTTAAATAAAAATAAATAAATTGTTTCCCTTTTTACACGGAATTAATGCCTTGCTGTTTCTTTCGCTTACTTTAATAATAAGAAAGGCAAGGAAAAGAAAAATATTGTAAAATTTTCCCTAAAAGAAAACACTTTGTTCATACAATCACCTCTAAAACTGGATCAGTAGAACTTAGCTTTTCAACGTGATGATATGCACAATGTGCAAACTTTTATAAAGAGCTTTTTGTGCTTTCACACCGACGAGAGTACAACATCCCCAACCACAGCACAACAGACATCAATACTTGTTCTTTCTTTGCAAAGAAATAAGAACAAATTTAAGAGCTTTCAAAGCTGTTTACCTCAAATGCAAATATCAGTGTATTTGTCCTTGGACGTAACTGCTTTAATGTATTCGTTTCGATGACGCATTTTCGTTTGAGTATGGTTTTAAAATAGCTACGGCCAAACACACATACTCTGACATTTGGGATTTTTTAACTCAAAAGTTTTTAGAGCAACTAGAGATATTATGTTAAATTTTAATTAAAACTAATGAAAAGCTCCAATAATTAGAGAGTTTCAACAAGAACTCAATAATCAATATGTTTTTTTTTCTTGTTTTCTTACTTCAAGTAATGCGTTGACTGCCATCAATGCTATTTTAAATGTTCCATCTTAATAACAGAAAAATATATAAAAAAAAATTATTTTTTTTTTTTGGTTTGCTTAAACACCCAAAATACTTCGGTCTTACTTTACACTTGGGTTTGTGAAATTTTAAAACTTCACTGACTGACGCAAATTTCATTTAGATTAATAAAATAGTTAAACAGATATCGTTATCTTAATATATCTAAATATTTGCTACAGATTTCATAAATTTTGTCAAATAACTTTTTTTTATTTCTTTTCTATAAAATCATGAGTTATAGGAAATTTAAAAATTAAATCTCTTTTATGTCGAGCCTTATTTTCGATTTTATCGTAAGTGACATGTTATCGTAAATAGACTTTTTTAATGAAAGTAAAATTTTGTGGGCCCACACATGTGTAAAATTTTATCGTAAGCTACAATTTACATAAAAAAACATATTTTGCTAGTTAAAAAAAAAACCTGTTGCTGACAAATTAAATTTTTGTCGTTAACGATTAACAAGGTTCGATATAAGTGTCTTGACCTTAGCGGGAAAATCTATAGCTATTTATGCTGTTTTCTTTATAAAACTGAGAACCTGGCGAACAAAACTACACAAGTCCTCGTTAAATGATTTTTTTTTTTAATATTATTTTTTTTTTTTTTTGTACTTGTAGAACACATCTATGTGGTTACGAAATATGTCTATTCAAAAATTATTTCCATCCTAAGAAAACTGACTTTTCGCTGCTAATCTATATCTAAGTAATTCAGAGTTATTTGCCTGTCCTGTAGAAAACAGTTAACGACTCTAGTCTGGTTTTGTTTTACAGCTTCTTAACTAACCAAATGCAAACCTTTTTACTTTCCCTTACTACCCTCGCTCTTTTGCTGGCAATGCAATACATTACTCATTTTCATTTAGTGAACTATATAATAGCAATAATATTATGACAGGTATAACAAAATATTTAAGACAACTACAATAAAAAACAACAATAATAAAAGAATTAACAAATTATTGTATAAAGTCAATTAAAATGCTCGTACATATAAATCCAGTAATGAAGAAGTTTGAAACTATACGGGTGCCCATATGCAAGCAAAGTAAATGCAATTAAAAGTTAACAAAGAGTTTTATTGTTATAAACACTCGCAATATTTATTTAATTACAGTATAATTTTCTTGAAAAGCAAATGAGGAAGTATTGAAATTGTAATTGAAATTGTATGTATTAAATTTTTTGTAAGTTTCGTATTATAAATGTATTTGCTATGGATTAACGCTTTTGATAATTTGCAATTCCTTGAAACTTGCGTATGAGCAATATGGATGACAGGGAGATTATTGCAGATTAAGTATACGTTAGCTGGAGATTAGAAATTCCCACAAAAAAAAGGAGTTTGTCGAAACTAACAGCCGTATTCATAAAAATTTTAAACAGCATTTCAAATATTGTTTAAGCAAAATTCGCTAAAATTATATTCATAATAGAATTTTAGCTTAAAAAACGTTTTTTAAACCTTGCGTAAATCAGCAAATTTTAAAATTGATTGAACCCATGTTTAAACCAATTTTAAGATGACGTTGTTGTAATTTTGCTTCGTTTTTGTTTACATTTTTAACTCTGCCTGTATGTGTGTATGCATGTACTTATGTATGTGTGTATATTTAGAAGAAAGCAATGTAATTTATTTTATTGAAACTATTGCCGAAATATCAAATAGACTCCAAAAGAATATTTAAAAGAAAAGGAGCGATCCAGTTTCCATTCCGAGTCATTATTTTCTCATTTTATGTGTTAGAAAAATATTATAATTGTAGAAAATTAACTAGTGATGTATAAACACTCAGAACAAACAAAATAAAGCTCGTTATTCTAGTGCTTCTTAATCTACAATAAAATAAATCATATAAAAAGCACTTTTAACAAAGATTTGTTGTGAAATTTTTTTATTTTTTTATGAAATACAAGTTGGAACACATCTTTTATTTTAAAGAAACAATATTTCTCTGAAAAGCGATAAATAAACAAATATGGACACGAGTAATTTGTGAATTAACAATCGTTGTTTTGCAGAACTAATATGCAAGTGACAAATAAAGGATACAGAGTTTGCCACGATATTTAAAAGAAACAAGTTAATTGATTTTTAGTTAAAATACTGATTATGAACACCAATATTTAAAAAACGATATTTAGCCTTAATATGTTTTTTAACTAATATGAATTTTAAGCCTCAATCAACTTTTTTTTTATGAATACGGCTGTAAAAATTTTAATTTGAAATTTATTTGCTAGTGGTTCAGCATTGTCTATATATTTCATTGTTGCTGTAACAAATCAAATAAAATAAACTTCTGACAATATGTCGAATAATAAATTTCTTAAATGTTAAATTTAGATTTTATTTTTCATTTTGCCTTATAATTATTTTTATTGTTATCCGATGGATTTTTAATTGTATAAAGGTGTAGAAAAATACAATAGATTCATATCATCATATAAATTATTTGCTGGGTTTTTGTATTAGTTTCTAAGCCTACTGCGCTTATTTTTCTTTTGTGATTTTCAAAAATACTATTATTTGTGAATTACCAAATAGTTCTTGAAAGTCTGTGCAAAAGATAAGAGGTTTGTGACTGTTCAAAATGTGTGGTTGAAGTCTACTGATGATTTGTTACAGCAACAATGAAATATATAGACAATGCTGAACCACTAGCAAATAAATTTCAAATTAAAATAAACTTCTGACAATATGTCGAATAATAAATTTCTTAGAAACTAAAAATTCCGAAAACAAATCAAACAAATTAAACAAAAGAAACAACCTCACCAGAACGAAGAATTTATTTTAATAAAATACAATCCCCAAATAATACAAAAAATATCACTGAAATGAAAAAGATGATTAACTAACCGAAAATCTTGCAAACAAAAGAAAGCTAAAGCTAGCAAACTTTCAGAACATGTCAATAAAAAAAAAAACATCGTCAAAAATTAAAAATGCCAAATTAATAAAAATCGCTCTAACGAAAAGTAGTCGACAGAAAAAATCTTTAGTAGAAACTAGTTGTCAAAATTAAAAAAAAAAAACGAAAAAGAATGTGAAATCGTCACAATAAATAATATTAAAATGTTGAAATTTATTAACAAAAAAAAAACGCCAAAATCTAAAATTCCAAAAAAAGTCGTCAAAACAAACATTACGAACACAAAAAGAAACAAAATCATTACAACGAATGAAAATTTTAAAAAAATACACTTACTGGTACATTTAATGAAAATAGCAAAATGGAGAAAAGCGACGTAATAAAAGAGCAATAATAAAAAAATCTACAAAAAAAGTAAAAAAATTTTGTGTGGTTAAAAATCAAAGAGAAGAAATAAATTTAAAACAAGTAAAAAAAATATTCAAACAAACGGTACGACGATGACGTCGCTACACCGTCCTTCCTTCCGTTCGTCCGTCTGTCGGTCACAGCGTGTTTCCACGAGAATCTTAACAGTTGAAGACATCAAACTTTTAAAGATCACCAAAAATTGGAGAAAAAAAAACGCCAAAACGGATAAAACACCAAAATTAAAAAAATCGCTAAAACTAAATATATGTATTGCAAACAACAACAAAATTGCAAAACACCAAAAAAAAGCTACCAAAACAAACAAAAACCCAAACCTTAAAAGTCGCCGAAAACCAAAAACTTTTTTTAAAGACAACAAGTGCCGTACAAAACTCTCCTGAATCAAAAAATAGCCAAAATAAAAGAAAAAAGCGCTTATGTGAGAAATATCATCAAAAATAATAATGAAAAAAACACCTTCAATGCAAAAATATCACCAACACTAAAAACATCGCCAAAAAAACTTCAAAAAATCGCCAAACACCGAAAAAAAACGCGAAAACTAAAAAAACTCTAAAACTGAAAAAGCGTCAATAAAATACCCGGCATTTTTTTTTATTTTATTATGGGAACCTTAGTTTGTATTAGAGACCTGCGTAAAAGGTCTTTAAATGTAAATAAGTCATGATTTTTAAATGTATTCACGTCGCATGTATTGCACTAAACTAATAATAAATGCTGTCGTACTATAAGCAAAGCACGATGGATGTATTGGTGTACGTGTATATCAGTGTTAACAAGCGATGTCGCCAAGACTGCTTGTTGGTAACAAACACTCAAAAGAAGTAGTGTTGATTTGTGTATGCTTGTTTTTTGCATACTTTACGTTTGAGTGTGTGTGTAATATGTAGATGGTAAGCTATTATTTGGTTAACCGCATACAAGTAATGTTAATGCATGTATGTGCCTTTGCATGTGCGCAGAAAAATATAAAATCATACACAAATACACGCATGACGTTTGTACACGCGCTCATGCGTAGAAAGAAGCAAGTATCACAAATTATTCCCTCACGAAGTATTTTCTTCTTTACTCTTATACCTACAATACTCAAACAAATTTCTTGCAAACAGTATTGTTAACGTTTGTTTTATAAGATTTTGCTGTAGTAAAGCATTTGAAAAATTCCTCATGTCTTAAAAGTTCTTATAAGATGTCTTATGCAGGACACTAGTTTGTTTGTACACATTCCTTGTTGAGTGTTGTTATTCACTTTATGAATATGATGGTGCAACAATAAAGTGATGGCACTAGGACAAAAGCTGAAACTATACAACAACTAAGGTCGAGCTTACATCTGGCACACATGTGCTCTCAGCCCTAGAGGCCTTTATTTGCCAAAAGCGGAACGCAACGTTCTACAACAATTCACAAAAGTAAAAACAGAAATGCGCAAGAAAATAAAAGAAAAATTACAAAATAATTATGGATTATCTTTGTTAAAAAGATCGATTCTATTAATGGTTATTCTGTACTAAAGTGTTATTTTCAAAGAAATATTGTGAAATTTATTTTTAATAACACAATCTGTTTTTTTTTTTGCGTGATATCAATGCGTTTGGCTTTGCATTTACATACAATATTGGTATCTATGCGTTACTTTTATATAAAGAACTTAAATGGTATTACTCTTTTACTAATGAAGTTGTAAAAAGTTATTTACTTAATGTTGCGTCAGCTTGAATGGGATCTTACCGAATTTGCTTCAAATTTGAACTAAAAAGTGGGTTTTTGTACTTACAAAGGTATATGAATTGGTAACATTGCAGCTGTTTGGTTGTAGTTTTCGAAAACAACCAATTAATGGTTTTTGTTTTGGACAAAAAAAAACCTTATACATATTTTACGGTCTTATGTGTAAGAAAAAATTGGCATGAAATTAGTATTGGTGATGAAATTGAATTAGGTGCTAATGAGTTCCTCAATACAATTTGACATTAAAAATGGTCGCAATAAGTAGTTTGAACAAACTACTAAGTCCTAGGGTGATTTTTAATGTGAAGTTTCATGGCAAAACTCTTTGAGATCATGTTCAATTATGTCACTCATGCTGGCTCCATGCCAGTTTTTGCTTATACATATGGCCGATAATGTTTAACGCCATCTAATGAATCTTCGTTCTCACTTTTATCCCCTGAACAACAGCCCAAATATTGACGATCACAATTTTAGGGAAAGGGAAACTTTATTCACGATAAAGGTGAATAATTAAAATTATTTAGTTTTTATTTTATGATTTATCAAACAATTTCTCACCTCTGACTCGTGTCACATGTTCCCAAACGTTACGATGTTACTTCCTAACCTCAGCATATATAATTTATTTTATAACAAACAAACATACATTATTGTATTTAAGTAAATGTGAATGTATGCAAAAAAGAACAAAAGTAAAATTTGCATTTAATATTTTAATAAATTTAAATGTATGTATAATTAAATAAATGTAAATAACATTATGAAATGTCATTTTTAGTTATGAAATAGAATTTCTATTTTTGTGGTATATCAAATTTTGTGACATGCAAATAAGCAATTAATGTTTTTGAAGCATAAGCACTCTTGACAAGGAGTAAATGTAAAAGTTTTAAGCAAACATGTATATATTTCGTGGAGTAGAAAGATTTCATAAAGCAGCTTTCTATACATATTCGCTAGTGATATACTTTTGTTTTCCAGTCTTTAAGAGCCAAGATGCATGAATGTGATTCTTTGGAATGCATTTTTCTCTTAGTTACACTTCACATTCAGGGCTCAAATCGTCACATCCGAGATCGCATCTACAATCGTACGAAATTAAATTAAGTCATACGTCAATCGTATAAGCTGAATGGGATTTCAGTATGTTTGCGTGTGTCATAATCTGAAAATAGCATTTTTACGTGACGACTTGTACGTTCACGGATGTAGCGATTCGACCCCAGTTCTCCTTGGTGGAACTGGGTACAACTGTGAGTCCATTATTGCTTTCGGCTCGGTGTGGTTTTTTTATTATTAAAAATTAATACGAATAAATTTAATGGCTGTTAATACTAATAGCTTATGTAATTTATTTATTTATATATTTACATATATATGTGGGATTTATTAATGTTGTGGCTAAAAAACAGGGGCCCTTCAGACTTATTTGCATCGTGCCTCAACCAAGACAATTTCTCATAAAATCATTTTTAGCATAAACAATTAAAATGTAAATTATTATTTACTGTGGACACATTAGCTAAGGTAAAAGAAAAAGGAAATAAATAAAATAAATAAACTTGATCTAATCAAGAATTGTATAGTTAAACAATTTCCTTCAGTAAATTCTTAAGCCTCCAAGGACGTATGAGTGATATTTAATGCAATTAAAAATCACTCATACGCCTCAGTGGCTGCATTTGGAATATATACAGGGTGTTTTTTTAGAGGTATAGAACTTCGAATTGAAATAAAATACAAGAAAATCGTTTTAATGTCCATCAATTTGGCTTTATTGGAAGGATAATTTTATGCCATTAATGTTTAAATATGATTTCGTGCATGTGGCCGCCGCGGCTGGCTCGAATAAAGCCAATTCTACAGGTCCAATTTTCAACCACTTTTTCGAGCATATGGGGCCGTATGTTGGCAATAACGCCACGAATGTTGGCTTCCAAGTCCCCTAACGTTTCTGGTTTGTTGGCGTAGACGAGCGACTTCACATATCCCCAAAGAAAATAATCCAATGGTGTCAAATCACACGATCTTGATGGTCAATTGACAGGTCCATTCCGCGAAATTATGCGCTCATCGAATGTTTCCTTCAATAAATCGATTGTGACGTGCGCTGTGTGGCATGTGGCGCCGTCTTGTTGGAACCACAACTCATCCACATTCATGCCATCCAATTCGGGAACAAAATAGTCGGTTATCATGGCTCTATACCGGTCTTCATTAACGGTAACTGACTCTCCAGCATTATTTCGGAAGAAGTATGTCCCAATGACTCCACCAGCCCATAGAGCACACCAAACAGTCAGTTTTTGTGGATGTAATAGCGTCTCAAGGGTCTCATGTGGATTCTCTTCACTCCAAATGCGGCAATTTTGCTTGTTGACGTAGCCATTCAACCAAAAATGAGCCTCATCACTGAACAAAATTTTGCGATGAAAATCAGCATCGAGATCAATCTCATTTTCGGCCCATACACCAAAATCACGACGCATTGCATGGTCTCGCGGCTTTAATTCTTGCACAAGCTGGATCTTGTAAGGTCGCAAGCCAAGATCTTTGCGCAAAATCTTCCATAAAGTTGATGGACAAAGCTCCAATTGCTGTGCACGGTGGCGAATCGATTCATTCGGGTCCTCTTCAACACTTTGCTCTACAGCGGCAATTGTTTCTTCGGTGCGCACTGTTCGACGTCTCTGCGGATGCGTATTATCACATAGAGTAAACGTAGTGCGAAAACGATCCATGGTTAACCGAATTAATTGCTCTGATGGACGATTATGTCGACCATAAAATGGACGGAGCTTGCGGTAAACTTCGCGAACTGAACCATTATTTTCGAAATAAATTTGCACGATTTGCAAGCGTTGTTCTTTTGTCAACTTGTTCATGATAAAATGGCAAACCAAACTAAATATTAATCACTTGACAGCTGACATAACGGCCGCCAGTTAAAAAAGTGATGCTAACTTAAAGTTCTATACCTCAATAAAAAACACCCATTACCAACCAACCAACCACACACATGCAAATGACATTAAATGCAAAATATTACGATTTTATTTTGTAAGTCCCAAATCACACTATGCAAGTCTTATTGCTAAGCTGATTAGTTTTAGGGAGAGAGAGAGAGGAGGGGAACAGAAACAAACTAATCAGCTTAGCAATAAGACTTGCATAGTGTAAATTGGCACTAAGCAAAAATCTATTGAAATTGCAATCATTTTACAATAGCATACAGAAAAATAAATAAATCTTATATACAAACATACATGCATACGTGCATGTATGTTTGCGGATAAACAAAAAAGCAATTAAAGCAAATAATCACTTTCAACGTATGCATACCTAAAAATTATTTACCAAGAAATTACCTACCGGTGTGCAGTAGTAGGCAGTCAGTATTTAAAATAATTTATGTAAATTTAAATTTCATGTAAGCAGCATATATACATACATACCCACACAAAGGCATTTAAGTATCAATTACACTGCAACACCATATTTAAAATTATTTATATTTTGCTTTGGCAAACGTTGGAGAATCTGTCACAAATCATTTAGTGATTTGTGCTTATATTTATTTAAGACCGGATATTAAAATATTCATATACCTGTCTGTCCGTCTGTCTGTGTGTGTGTTTATCGGTCTTCTGCCAAAATGAGGTAAAATATTTTATTACCTGAACAATAAACGACATCAAAGCAAACTAAATAAATGATTTTAAATCAAACACATGTGTAGCATATACATAGCTGCAATAAAATCTGTTTGGCATAATTATATTTATCTAACAATTCATTTGTTATTTTTGCATTTGTGTTGTTGCCGCTGTCAGTCTTTTGCTGCGTTATGTTTTAAATAGCCTGGAGTGAGTTCTATTTGGGAAAATGCTTACACAGAAAAAGCATTATAAAGCAAAACATATACATACTAACTAGAAACTACGAAACCGAATAGACTATTTGAAGTTATTCAAGAAATATGTTTAATTTATTGGCAGATTAAAAGCTTAGGGGTGGTGCAAAATGTAAAATCGTAGTGCTTTCGAATATAATAGTAAAATTGATAGTTCTTTTGTGCAAAAACTTGCGATTTTTAATATACTTTTTTCCTTAAAAATAAATTTTTAAGCCACAACTTTTCCATTTGATTCATTAAATTTATTTATTGACCAAGAACAATTTCTATAATAGGGCACTTACACTTGCACAAAATTAAGCAGATTTTAATGAAATTCTTTACAAAAATCTATGCCGTTTACACCAATTTCTTTTTGAAATTTATTAAAATTTGTTTATCCAAAACAAAACCTAGTAATTGAAAACTTTCCAAAACTACAACCAAACAACTGCAATGTAGCCAATTCACACACCCTTTTAAGTAAAATATAGCTGATTAATTCAACTTTTTTATAACTATGGTGCAAAGGGTAGTTAGGTTTTATTTCGTATAGAAAATCTAGTCAAAAGCAGCAATATATAACTCAAAATCAAGTAAATACTACATTTTGAGACAATATATATCTTCTGTATATATAGGGCCTGATTCATAAAAAATATTTTGGTTTTATAAAAGGTTTATTGATCAAATTTCCATAGAAAATTTGTTTTATTAACTTCTTTTAAAACAGAAATATTTTTAATGAATAAAACAGATAAAATGGTAGTGTGTGTTTATTCCTAATGCATGATCTCTGGAACTATAAGAGCTGTGGGGCCGAAATTTTTAACACATGTTCGAGTTTATACCCAGAAGGTTTTTGTTTTGTATTTGATCAAACAAGTGACCATCGTGTGAAGTAATTTGTAGTTAAAAAAAAAATTTAACCTAACTGAGGGTAATACAACGTTTGCCGGGCTCAGCTGGTACTCTATAAGAATTGAAAGCAAAAAAAAATTATTCCTGATTAAAATTCATTCTGGTTCAATTAAGTTTAAAATATACATCATTTATTTGTTGGTTTATTACTACAATTCAGTAATAGTGCAAAATCTAGTATATAAAAGATTTCAGCCAAAAATTACTAGATTTAATCCTTAAAATCTAGTATAACTTAGTGATGCAACTATTTATGTTTTTATTCTTCAAATTTGTACTAAAAAGTCAGCTTGTGTACATCAAAAGGTGTGTGAAATGACTAAATGCAGCTGCGTGGTTGTAGTTTAAGAAAATATTTATTCAATGGGTTTTGTTTTCAATAAAAAATGTTAATAAATCTAGAAAAAACTTGGTGTAAACAGTTTAGATTTTAAAAAGGATTTTGATTGAAATCAGCCAGATTTTATGAAGGTATAAATATCCCTTAAAAAATTAAATTGGGCATTTACATTGTTACAAAACTTCCACCTAAATCGGGATGCTCTTTGCTAAATTTGTTTTTGTAGATTTATACAAAATCGAAAATTTTTATATAATCTTTCCACCCCTGTACAACATATATTATGTAAAAGGTAAGTGACTTAGCTTCACTCTACAAAATTTTCTATTGAAGATTTGTGAATAAGCTGAGTATTCTAGTCATGACTTTCGTTCTAAAAAAATTAAGCATACGGTGAGAACGAACCGAGTGAACAAAATACTAAAATGGTGGTATTTGTAAGCGTGGCAAAAAAAAAATAAAAATAAAATAAAAATTTTGGAATTATTTTTACATTATCTTTAATCATAGCGGGTGACTGGCACAATTTTTTTTCGAACCACTCTACTGTGCAACATAATTTAAATGAAAGGTGAGTGAATTAGCTACGCTCTACAAAATTTTCTATTAAAGGAGCGTGAATAAGCTAAGCCGGCACTTTTTGGGTTACAGTTAGAGACTAAATTTTAGACAAAGGATTGTTTTGGATGCGAAATCTTGAAAATTTAAAAAAAATTAGTGTAAACGCTATAGATGTCTTTAAAATTTTTAAACTAAATATACTAAATTTTGAGACAATGTATGTAATTTTTTTTCAAGCAAAATTCTCTAACAGAAACTTTTACTTCCCTTACACAATACTTCAGTTCAAGTTAACTCACATCTGCTGTACTTGAATGCAAATACTTAAAGGCAATCATTTTGCATACGAAAAAAAAAACAAGTCAAGGTAAAGTAATAGAGGGAAATGTAATGCTCGAGCATATGATATCCCATTCCCCCTAAAAATAAAACTTTTTTAAGTACTTGAAAAAAAAAACATTTTAAGTTTTAACTTAAATTAACTTCAACTCGTTCGGAATGCTGAGAAATAAATAAATAAACAAATAAATAAAAGTGTTTCAACATGTGTTTAAGTTTACTTGCAGTATTCATTGGAAGATATGTATTTTCTTGAAGTCAATTGAAGTTGAAAGTTTTGATTTAGTTTAGTAAATAAAATTTTTAAATATTTGTAGATTTTCTTATGGAAATTTATCTTATGTTGATACCAAAGAAGAAACATTAAAACGTACATTAAGGTTGTAGCTGCCGGCATATTATGGTAAAGAAAATTTATACCTTAACACCTATTGTTTGTTTTAACACTTATATCTATTAAAACTTATATATGTGTGTGTGTGTGGGTGTGTTATTTGGGTTTTGAAAATAATTTAATTTTTCTTAAGTTTAGTAACAGTAGTTCAGAGAGAAATAAAAGCGAAATATGAGTTAGTATTCGAATATTTGGCTCCACAAAAGTAGAAAGTTAAATGAAAGGACATATCCTCGAGCAATCAGCCCCATAAATAATATATTCTCAAGGAGTAAAGTTAGTGGCAAAAACAGTATACAGACCCACACACACCCATGTGTTTAAAAATAAATTCAGTAAAGTGCGACTTTAACTCGCGCACATAGGGTTCCGTACGAACACTAGATATGTAATTTAATACAAACTTCATCCTATATAATATATAATTAGTTTTAGCATTTTTTTCGTTTTTGGGGTCTTTTCGGTTTTTTTTTTTTTGTTTTGTCGTTTTTGCGTTTTTTTCGTTTTTTTTCGTTTTTGGCGATTTTTTTAAGTTTTGGCTCTTTTTTAGTTTAGACACTTTATTTTCTTGTTTTGGCGATTTTTTCGGTTTTTTGGCGTTTTTTCATTTTGGCGTTTTTTTTATTTTTGGCGATTTTTTTTAATTCTTGCGATTTTTGTTTATTTAAATTTTTTTAGTTTTGGCGATTTTTTAAATTTTTTGCGTTTTTTTTTTCATTTTGGCGTTTTTTTTCATTTTGGCGATTTTTTCGAATTTGGCGATTTATTTTAGTGTTAGAATTTTTTTTAATTTTGGCGATTTTTTTCGTTTTGGCGATTTTTTTTAATTTTTGGCGATTTTTTTTTTGGTATGGCGATTTTATAATTTTCGGTTTTTTAGTTTAACTGTTTTTGAAAATTTCAAGTGTTTGCCTCTTACGGTTTCCAAGATATAGCAAATTGTCAAAATTACATAGTCAAAATTGCATTAACTGATGGACCACCCTTTAATTTAAATTTTTTAAATTTTAGTGTTAATTGTTGTAGTCTGTATAAAAATACACTAATTTTACAAATTTCAAGTTTCAATATACATATGTTCATACAATTGTATTTATATTACATGGGATTTTAACATATTTCATTGCTCGTTTTGGAACACCCTTTAATTTTTAATTCTCATGTATTTGTTGTTGTAGCGGCCAAGGTTCTACATACTCTGTTCAAATTTCAGGTCCGTAGCTCTTACGGTTCCTGAGAAAATACCGTGTGACGGACAGACGTACAGCGTAGCGAAAACAATAGGGTTCCTTTTCACCTTTGGTGTACGGAACCCTAAAAACAGCTGGCAAAAGCGGCGCCAGAGTGCCGCACTTCAGTCAGCTTCTTACTCAAATGAATACACATATACGAATACATTTCTCTCATTTGCAATGAGTTGTTATAAAAGATACATATTTAAAATCACTCAGACTTATATGCCATCTAAAATTTGTTAAACTTGGACTTATACGCATGATAAGCACATGCTCTGCTATTGCAACAGGCAGAGAGTAATTTATTTTTATTTTTTTACTGTGCAGTCATTACATAACTATTACAAACTAATGCATTCAGTATGCAGCTTATATGAAAATATAAATTGTGCTTAATAAAAGTCATTGCAAATTTTTTGCTGGAATTTTGTATATTTTTTTTATTTAATAACTAAAAGCATACGATTTAAAAATATCATAACTGAAACTTTATTTTTACTTAAGTTATATACAGAACTTAGGACCACTGTTCCTTCTACCAACTTTAAGAAAAAATTCCTCCTTAACAATTGTGTTTGTATTTAAAGAAAATGAACAACAAGATTTTCCTGGTAAAATGCTGCCACTGCTGCAGTTAAAGTGAATTTTGCAACGAATAAAAACGACAACCTTGCAGCTGCTGAAGATGTTGACGTTGACTTAAACATAGATGTAGACGTTGACGATGACGATGACGACAAGGAAGTTTGAAAAACAACAATAATATCTTTAACTAGATTACTGACAAGACAAGAGTGACATTAAGAGGAAATACTAAATAAACATTTATTTTTTTTATTTTGTCTCCAACTTCCTTCCCAGACCCAGTTTATGGTTTTTTTGTTGTATTTTTGCATTTAGACAATAAACTAGATGCACAAACTGTATGTATGTGTGTATGTATGTATGTATGTATGCAAGTACACGAGTAGTTTTAAACACTTCACATCTTAAATGTTTATCTTTTACTCTTTGCCTACACTTTAAGAAATTAATGAAGTGTTTAATGAACTATTTGCAGTTATGGCAAATTAATTAAAATGCTTTTAATGAGAAGTAAATATTGTCCTAAAAGGCGTATAAGAATAGTATTTAGTATAAGTATTTGGAAATTGCTTTTGTTTTGGGTTGCATATTAATGATGATGATTGTATAATCTAAATTATTAAGGACATGTCAGAATTTGTGTTAAATTTGAGTGTAAGGTCGTTTAGCGGTGGGTGAGTTATGTCAACCAAACATGAAAACAAATTGCCAGCTAAAGATATATGATTAGTTAAAAGTAAATATTGAATAACAAGTTATTGCCAATAATAAGCACTAAATTTTTAACTAACAAAAGCAGTTCTTGATATGCAGAATCTATGCAAATGTGGATTTTCATTTCATTACAAATATGATTGCATCAATCATGTCCTTATTGTATTTTATATTCATAGGCAAGAACGAATTAATTTTGGTTTTATTGAAAGACATTTTTTGTAGATCTTATTTTTCAAACTCTGCAAGCTTCTTTTAAAATTAATTTTATCCTTTTTCAACAAATTAATTTACTTGAGAAACAATTGCCACTTGCAATCGAAAAATATTTTTTTTTTGTCAATTTCATGGTTGATGCTATAAACCAAAACTAATCATCTGTCAACGTCAACTACATAAATATTTAAGACAAAACTTATTACATTTTAAATAGAAAACATTAGATATTTAAATTTAATTTATAGCAAGGGTTTTGTGAGAAATTTATGATGGTATCAAGTCACGTGTGAGCCACGTGTTAGTCATTTGTGAGTCACGCGTGATTATTGTTGTATCTAAGAAATTAAATTTTCATGCACTTGCGAGCTAAATTCCTTAGGCTTGTAGAAAAAAAAACTATTTTTGACTAAGTCGTATCCAAAGTCATGAATTTTTGCTGATTTTGTTGGTCTAGCAACGTTAATATGCATTTTGTTCTTGTCTTTGTTATTTCTTATATAACAAAATTATGTTTATTACTTCATTACTAAGTACAATGTATGAAGGGGATCTGTCTCTTGCCTCCTGTACATCCAAGATTTTGGTGAAACTCGCAGTTTGCTTTAGGAGTTATCCACATCAAATATAGTGTGCCTCACTATTGTAGCTGTGAAGATATAGAAATAAATTCAGTAAAGTCCGACTCTGACTCGCGCACGAAGGGTTCCGTACGAACACTAGATATGTAATTTAATACAAACTTCATCCTATATAATATATAGTTTTGGCATTTTTTTCGTTTTTGGGGTCCTTTCGGTTTTTTTGTTTTGGCGTTTTTTTTTCTGTTTTGACGATTTATTTAAATTTTGGCTATTTGTTTAGTTTTGACACTTTATTTTCTCGTTTTGGCGATTTTTTCGGTTTTTGGCGTTTTTTCATTTTGGCGATTTTTTTTATTTTTGGCGATTTTTTTCATTTTTGCGATTTTTTTATGTAAATTTTTTTTTTCGGTTTTGGCGACATTTTCGCGTTTTGGCGATTTTTTAGATTTTTGGCGTTTTTTTCATTTTGGCGATTTTTTTCATTTTGGCGATTTTTTTCGAATTTGGCGATTTATTTTAGCGTTAGAAATTTTTTTTTTAATTTTGGCGATTTTTTTCGTTTTGGCGATTTTTTTTTAATTTTAGGCGATTTTTTTTTTTTGGTTTGGCGATTTTATAATTTGCGGTTTTTTTTAGTTTTACCGTTTTTGAAAATTTCACGTGTTTGCCTCTTACGGTTTCCAAGATATAGCAAATTGTCAAAATTACATAGTCAAAATTGCATTAACATACTCTGTCCAAATTTCAGGTCCGTAGCTCTTACGGTTCCTGAGAAAATACCGTGTGACGGACAGACGGACAGTGTAGCGAAAACAATAGGGTTCCTTTTCACCTTTGGTGTACGGAACCCTAAAAATGATAATTACTTTGAGTAGGGTATAACCGTCTCAATCCTTCAACACAGAAAAAAATATTTGTAAATACAACTAATTTTTTTGTTATACCAATTAAATAATTAATTGATTTTGAACCTATAACGATTTTGTTAAATACAATTAACGAAATTGTAAGTTAGAGAAAAGTCTAAAACATATTTTCAATTAAATCTATGAACACTTATTTTTGTTAGATTTTTAAGTTGTCTCAATTAAAATTATTGCTCTAGTTAAAATGCAAATTGTTGAATTTCGGTACAAATTTTGATTATCATAATTGTTATATTAACAATGTTTTTTCATACACAATCACAATCCTCGAAACGATTTCTTACTTGTCTGCGGAAAACACTAAATATCTTTAGACGGAGTCGCTGCGACAAACTCAGGACTAATAAACTTCCTAACTTACCTCTCAGCTCTAGAGCAACATTTTGTTAGATACGCAAATAATAAATACACACAAAACATAATATACGCAAATAATAAATACACACAAAATATAATTTTTTATGTTTCTTCTACATGTGCGCACTACGTTAAAATAATCTTATTTTGCAGTTTAGTTGACTACAAAAATTTAAAATTGTTATATCAACAATGATGATTGTTAATTTTTCAATTAAATATTGACAATTTCTTGGGTTGGTTGGATTTGGATGATATTTTTTTCTGTGTAGACCTTCAAGATTTTATTAGAACATGCAGTTTGTTCTAAGACCTGCCCATATTAAATCTTAGTGACCCCCACTATTGTAGTTGTAGAGACTTGAATTGTTTCACGAAAAAAGTACCTTTTGCCCCACTGTGCAGCGTTATCAATAACCAAAAGATGACAACATAACTTTGTCAGTTCGTACACTTTCGGGCACAAGCTTAGCACTGGCGTTGTTAAAATATAGTGACATATTTTTTTCCTCAGTGATTTTCTTTGTGTCTTTTGATTGGAAAAAAGTTTGCTTCAATCCCTTCAAAATTGACTGCGATGTCCTTAGTTCGCCTGATTAAGTGAGAATATATATAAATATAATTTATGCCCTAATTCCGTTAGAAGATTTAGAGCGTTTTTGTTTGAAAATACTTCTCAGTTCTTGTGTTTGAATTCAATAAACAATTTTCTTCAAAAAAATGGTTGTAGTCTTTGATAATGAAAAATAAAAAAAAATTATTGCCAGGTGTTTAAAAGATAAAAATTAAGTTAAAGTATTATACAATAGTTTGAAAAGTATATGAAAAAATATGTATTGAAAATAATGTTTGGAACAAAATCATAAAGCAAATACACGAACCTTTTAGTATAGACAATAAATAATAATTGTTTTAAAGAATCACAACTGAGGCCCTTTTCCGTCCAAAAACAAGACGATACAATCGTCGAACAGAATTATTTTTTTTCTTCTTTAGTTGTATTGAGCACAAAATTACTTAATTTGTTTTTTATATAAGACAAATGATACAAAAGCTTAAATTTTGAATTCGTTAAATTGAGTATTCGTTATTCCAGAAAATCACTGTAGGAATTGTATATATAAAAATTACTACACAGCTAACATTTCATTGAAGATACTATCAAAAAGTAAGGTCAAGTTTCTCTTTAGAAAAATTTTTAAATCCTGTTAAACATTTCAATTGCTGTTGACTGGTGTAAACCAATAAGCTGTCTTAAGTAGTAATGCTTCAATAATTAATAACATTTTACGTAAATCTCGCTCATTACAAACAATAACCAAACATTTGCTTTATAATAAAATAATAGCATAAATGTAATAATAATATTACCAAATTAATATTGCGGCTTATGGTAGAATATTCAACAAACATATTAGAGACCTGCGTAAGGAGTTTTGCAATGTAAATACGTCTTGTTTTTAAATATATTCTCGTGGCATGTATTATACTAAACCAATAACAAATGCTAACGTATAATAAGCGAAGCAAGATGGATGCATTGGTATTCGTGTATATGAGTGTCAACAAGCGATGTCACGAAGACTTCTTGTTCATTACAAACAATCAACAGAAGTAATGCTGTTGCGTGTATGCTTGTTATTTGGCATATTGTACGTTTTAGTGTGTGTGTGTGTAAGATACAGATGGTAAGTTATTATGTATTTAAAGGAGGTTTTTTTTTAAAGCAGGCGCACACAACTAATGTCAATGCTTGTGTGTGTTTGTATGTGCGTAGAAAAATATAAGAGCATGCACACAACTTATTTGTGTACGTTTGTATGTACATCAAAGCTGCCCACAGAGAGAAATGTATAATCGTATGTGTATTCATTTGGATAAAAAGCCGACTGATATTCGGCACTCTGGTGGCAGTTCAAAGGGCCTGGACTAACATGCACGAAGTTTGTATTCGCACCCATGCGTATGAAGAAGCAAGTATCACAAATTCTTCCGTCATCAAGTATTTTCTTCTTTACTCCTATACCTGCAATAACTGAAACAGCAGTGATGTTAGCATTTCTTTAAGAAGATTTCGCTTTAGTAAAGCATATGAAAAATCCTTCATATATTAAAAGTTCTTGTAAGTGGTCTGGTGCAAGACTTTTTAGTAAGTATTTATTGATATGGCACAGTGGTGTTACATCACCCATTTTTATGTTCTAAAATTTGTGATAAAAAATTACTCTTTAAAAGTAATTTTATGATTAATATTAAGCTGGTGCAAGACTTATAACACCATATTTCTATAAATGTTAAATAATTTGGTTTTAAAAATCACTTGGCCACATAAAAAAAAAACTTTCCATTTTCTATTTGGTCTTTTAGGCATATCATACTAATGTTTCACTTTAAAAACAAACAAAAAACAATTGCACATAATTGAAGGATTAAATAAATATGAAAAAAAGTATAGTATAATACTCGTATAAACAATAATTACTGCCAACAAATATTCTGCACAATAAAATGAACAAATAATGTGCAAAGTAACAGAAAATCTTTTCCATTGTTGCATTGTCATGTACAACATAATACACCTGCAGGTGTAATAATTGTTGTTTCATACATAAACGAGTATCGCTGCTATTTATTTGTAGACAGGCAAATGGTGTTTTGATTACAAACTCCAAGCCCAAAGAGGCAAACAATAAATACAATTTAAAAAAAATATATAATTATATTCTCGTCATTTTGTGGTATATTTCAATACGTTTCATTTTTATTATTTCATTTATTCTATAGCTGATGTTAAATAACACTTTGTCATATTAATTTAAAAAAAAAGAAATAGGAAAATGAAATAAATATGAATATTATCAGGCAACAAAGAAACATTTGATTTTATTCATATAGAGAGTTTTTAACTTATATAAGACTGGGTTCATACAAAGCAGTTCTAATTGAGCAATTTTTCACTTTATAGTTGAGCAGTGTTGCCGTATTTATTTTTCAAAAATCTTCAAGTCGAGCAACAAAATCTTTTTTTGTTACCAAAAATCTTTTTTGTTATTTTATTGAATAAAAATTAGTTAACATTTATTTTGTTTCTTGTGAACTATTAAAAGTAAAACCAAATAACACAAAGTATTTACTGTATAGAATATGTGTAATAACATTATGAAGCAAATCAATAAAAAACAATCCCTCAAATTTTTCAAAATCTTATTTTTAGATTAAAAAAAAACCTTTTTTGTCGTTTTAACATGTCTAAAAACTTAAAAAATAAGATAAATCTTCACATATGGTAACCAGCGTTGTCAACTTTGAAATTTCAAAACGCACCAAAATGGAGAAAAAAACGCGCCATTTAGTTTAAAATGTTTATTGAATTCATTTTGCATAAAAGAACATTATTTTTTTGTATTAAAAATTTAACACTAAAACAGGATTTTACAGTTCAGGGTTAAAAAATAAATAAAACCTAAAAAACTTAGCAAATTTGTTCATATTCTTTTGTATTACATAGATAATAATTTTTTTTAACTTCTTAAATTCTGTACAAAACTTTTTAAAGAGATCAACGATTAATAGAAAGGATTCAAAACTAATAAAAGTTCTTTATTTATCATTTTATTTAAATATTTTAAAATTTTTTTTTATCAGAAGTTTAATATATCCATATTAAAAAAAACAACAATAAAAAAACAGCCTTTTTCAATATATGTACATAATTAAAAAACAAACAAAAAAAAAACTAAACAAATTCGTACATACATAGTGTACATATGAAAGTGGTCTAGGTCATACCATTTTTGATTCCATTTTATAGTACATTTTGATCAGACTGGAACAACTCTAAATTAAATCTAATAAAATGTAATCTACTAAATATCTCTACCAAAGAAATATAAGACTTATACAACTTTCATAATTAAGGGCATTCATTTGTACAAGATGATACATTTTTGAATATTAATTTTATAAATTCAGTTTAAAACTTTTTAAAAAGAGACCAAAAATTAATTATTCCAAATAAATAAAGCTAATATTTTCATCATTATTGTTATCGGTGGGCCATAAAACAAATTTCATTTCAAATTGTAATATTTTGCAAACATCATTAGTATTAATATGGTAATTAACAAAAAATTTCAAAAAGAACCCAAAATGGTGCGAAATGCACCAAGTTGACAACGCTAATGGTAACACTGTAGGTGAGGGAGAAATATTAATTGGATCCTCTCTTCATTTTCTTCTCCTCTCTCTCTCTCTCTCTCTCTTACTCTAACATAAATTCAAAAGTGATTCAACTAAAATTAACGTGTGTAAACCCAAGAAAACTATTGACTGCCAATAATTTTACTACCTGCTGCTCCATATGTATGGAAAGGCAATTAGTAGGGGACCCCTTGTCCATTGCCACTTAAGAATTGCTGTTGCCCCACCTAGAATTATTAAAACTTGCATATAATTATTTATTTTAATATTACTTCTGAAAATCGCCAGTCTTAATAACCCTCCTCCCTTAAAAAATTGTGTAGCTACGCCATTTTGCTGTTCTCTTAAGACTGATTAAAAAATTTATACTGTAAAGAAAAACAATTTTTTGTTAAGAGCACTAGACAATTAAATCTAAATGTTTTCTATATTAATTTATTTTATTTTGTCCTTTTTTCTACTTGCTGCCCGTAGAGGGTTATAAGTAAATAAAAAATATTATTGCTGTGTTAGCATTTAACAACCTAATGAATGTAACCGACAATTGTCTAGCATAAATTCTTATAACACTACAAGTGTGCGTGCCATTTGTTGTATGCAAATGTTTTATACCAGCCAATGCAAACACTGAGAACACTGAACGCACTCTGGACAATATCCTCGTACTTTTAGCCTTAGAGGACAACATAATGTCCAGCATTTGACAAGTTTGCATAAACATGCATGCACTCCTGTTTATGCTTCCACTAACGAAGGTAGAAAGTATTCAATTTTAATAAATGCTAGATATTTATCTTAAAAGAAACCAATAAAAAAAATACCAAACATTGTATGAAAAAAAAGCATTGTGAGTTCGATCACAGAAGAGATGTGTAAATATCTAGTAATGAAAAATTTTTATTAAGTTGGAAGTACTTATGCTTTCAGTATATATTTTTTTTTATTAATTAATTAAAAGTATCAAAACTTTCAATATTGTAAATACATAGGAATTTAGTGGTTTTTGTTTGTTTTATTAAACTTATTTGGTTAGTAAATGGGCACACTGCAGTATATGTATGTATATGTACTGCATTCAAAATTGCAGTAAGTAGTAAATTTACTGATTACAGAAAAAACTCAGGAAATTTTTACTGCTAATGAAATTTAATTTGCATTACCAGTAAAATGGTAGGGCCGTATGCATAATAAAATTGTAGCAAGTGTCAAAGTTTTTTTCATTAAAATTTTTAAACTTTTGTATGAAAAACATTTAGCCACTTGGTAGAATTTCATTATGAATACTGGCATTACTGATTACTAAAAATTCTATGCACCTCATCATATAATAAATCATTTAGGCACTTTATAAAAATTGTAGAAAAAATTTACTGGTTAAAAAATTTTTATTATTTTTACTGAAATTTTAGTGGTACTGCTCATCTATGCCTTTACTTTTACTATTTAATTTTTAATTCCTCTTGTTCAGCGTTTAGTTGTTGATGTTCTTGTTATTGTGTATGCATTGGAATTAAAATAAATTCAGTAAAGTGCGACCTTAACTCGCGCACGAAGGGTTCCGTACATTCGGTTTTGAGCATTTTTTCGATGTGGCTTTTTTCCTTTTTTTTATTTTTCAGTTTAAAAGATTTTTTCCAGTTTTGTCGTTTTTTCCCGTTTTGGGGTTTTTTTATTATTAGTTTTTTTTCGTTTTTGCAATTTTTTTCATTTCGCCGATTTTTTCGTTTTGGCGATTTTTTTCTGTTTTCGGGTTTTTTTTTATTTTGGCGATTTCTTCATTTTGGCGATTTTTTTTTGTTTAAGGGTTTTTTATTTTGGCAATTTTTCTAATTTTCCGCGATTTATTTTAGACGTAGAATCTTTTTTTAATTTGGTGCTTTTTTTCGTTTTGGCGATTTTTTTGTTTTTTTGTTTTTAGCGTTGGTGATATTGTAATTTTTTTTTGGTGATTTTGTAATTTTTTGATTTTTTAGTTTTACC
Source organism: Tachina grossa (assembly GCA_949987645.1). Taxonomy (NCBI): domain Eukaryota; kingdom Metazoa; phylum Arthropoda; class Insecta; order Diptera; family Tachinidae; genus Tachina; species Tachina grossa. The sequence continues at coordinate 168,433,454 of OX465274.1, read as the reverse complement.
GTTTTTGAAAATTTCAAGAGTTTTGCTCTTACGGTTTCCAAGATGCAGCAAATTGTCAAAATTACAAAGTCAAAATTGCATTAACTGATGGAACACCCTTTAATTTAAATTTTTTAAATTTAGTGTTAATTGTTGTAGTCTGTATAAAAATACACTAACTTAACAAATTTGAAGTGTATATATTTACATACTAGTGATGTAACGAATGTCAATTTTTATATTCGCGAAAACGAATACGAATATATTAAAAATATTAAAAAATTGCTATGAAAAAGGACTTCACACTCTTGTTGACGTACTTTAAAGTTAATAAAAAGTACCCAAAATTTTAATTAATAAATAATAATAAATAATATTTGAAAATGATACAAAGCACAAATTTCTATAAAATATTAATGTATTTGTACAAACTAAAATTTTTAGTCATTTATTTAAATTTCGTTTAAGACTTATTTACTTATTTATTTAATTTCTTTGAAAAAATATTCGTATTCGTATTCGCCTGAATTTGGCAAACACGAATACATCCGTATTCGCCTGAAAATGACCGAATATTCGACAATTCGAATACGAATATTCGTGCATCACTAATACATACAATTGTATGTATATTACATGGGATTTTAACATTTTTCGTTGCTCGTTTTGCAACACCCTTTAATTTTTAACTCTCATGTATTTGTTGTTGTAGCGGCCAAATGTCTACAAAGCAATTATCATGTTAAATAAAACAAACAAAAACCAGCAAATCCCTATGTATTTACAATATTTTAAATAAGTTTGTATTGCTTCTTTAAAACACTAATACATATATAGCTCACGCCGATTTGACAATGCGGTGTGCATCTCACTCAAAATTTGTGATTGTGTTGTGAAAAAGATTTTTACACCCTAGCGTATAGATGTTTACATATCAAAAATACAGGGTATCTTAAAAGAGAGCTCATATAAATGTATGTTAAATCTGAAAGATGGCCGGGAACTAAAAGTCAATTGCCGGACAATGCATTGAGCATACCAGAGTTGTACAGAATCGATAATTCAGCGAATGTAGCACAATATTATCTAGAAGTTCGTGTCATTTAACTGATGCGTCCGGCATACGATCAAAACGTTTGTAGAGCCTTTGATACCCCTAAATCTAATTTGAAGAGATTCAGAGAAATTATTTTTTAATAAAAACAAAAACATGACAATACAACAGTCTTGCCACTTCCTGTGTAACTTTCGCTGCCGATGGTACAGCGTAAATAATTTCATGTAGGTAAAGATCAGCTAGAGTTGAACAGTCTTTCGTTTTAAAAAATTTCCTTTGGTTTTTTTAATTTTTCCTTTTGTTTTAATTTTTCAACACTTATCCATGTAATTAATTACGTTCATAGTGCTTTAGACAAATATATGAATTTTTAGAAATTAATTTTATTTATTCACTCGTTAATTCTTTGGCAAAAAGGAAAAAGTGCTTAAGTCGAGATAAGCTGATTTTGAGTTAATGCTACCTACATAATCGGCATATCCGAAGGTACCCCTGGTGAAAATCTCAATTAATTTGTGTGATATTTCAGAAAGTTATAGCACCATGATTTGCGACTTATCTTTTTTAGACTTCTAATATCATTTGCAATAATAGCTTAATTGAGGTTATATATACCTTGGTATTTTTCAACTAAAATGTATTACTTATAGTGTGTAGAACGATGTTTGCTTAAAAAAATAAAGGTGAAGAGAGAATTTTGCAATTCAACTGTAAAAGAAATAAATTTCTGAAAATCAACCTGAAAGTTTAAAAGTGCTCTCCTGCAAAACAGTAAAATATGACGTTAGCACTTTTTCCTTATTGCCACAGAATTATTTGAAAAATTTTTAAACAATCAAAATTAAACTTACGGCTGTAGAAATGGAATTCTCAGATTTTAAGAATTTCTTTAAAATTTCTTAGCCATTTAAATTTTTGCATTCCTTAATTTACCCATATAAAAGTTTTTCAATATATTCAAAACAACCTATTCACAATAAATTTTAAAAAATCAAAAAAAAAAAAACATGAAAATTACTCCAAAAAAAATTAGTGCTTTTCATATAAATTTTCTACTCAAGTCGACCGTCTGTCTGGGTTGTGGAAACATGCAGTAATCGAATAATTTGTTCTTATATTTTATTTTTTTATTTTATTTTTTATTATTCAATTCAAACTAGTTGCAATGCAAATGCAAAACTTGTTGCCTACTTTAAGGCTTAACATAGATACAGTAAATGTTTGTGCATGTGTCATCACTTGACCTTTAAAAATATTTATGTATGTATGTATGTATGTATACATACTGTTATTAATTTGCTCTCGTTCTTACTTACTGTTGTTCTATTGTTTTTCTTTATCCTACTAACCAATTATATTTTATTTTTATTTATCTGTTATTGATTGCATCTGACCAACTTTAAATGCCTGACATTGGCCACCCTTAATACAGTTAACCTGAATATACGAGTATTGAGCCTGGTAGTATGTATGTAGATACGAGTACATGTAGAGACAGCAAAAGTCAGTCATTTCACAAGAATTATGAAAAATATGTAGAATATTGTTTTTGTTTTTAATCCAATTATTACCATTATTAGCTGCATTGTTTTTTTTCATTTGATTTTACTATGGACTTATTTTGTTTTCATGCAGTACACATGTACATATTATTTTTACTTATTTTTTTTTACTATTTATTCCATTAGATACTGAGATTTTAAGTACACTCAGAGGGAAAATTAATAAAGTACTTGAGTAAGCGATTTATTTTTAGGGTGATAGTCAGAATCGTGAATTTTACTTAGACCTTTCTTGTCCATTGCAATATCAATTAGACTGTGGTTAAGCGGAGTCCATACTGTCGAACCAACCAATATAAAGCTATTGTCAAATTGCAGTTCAAGCCCGATAAGGTCAGAAATTTTTCTGAAGTCATAAAATGTGTCATTCTTTTTTTTGCTAATCCAAGGCAATGATGCAGAAAATAGTCTTTATTTTCTTCTTCGTCTTTCAAACTGCGACAAAAGTCACATTAAAATGGCACAAATTGATATTTATTTTATATCTTCAAAGCCAAAGAAAATTAATTTGTGCTATTTAGGTAGGTTCATAAATGGCTGGATATGATAAAATCATTTCTTTGGCTTTCCATCTATTTGTTTCTTTCTCAATCTTGCGCCTAAGTCTGAGTTGCAATAAGAGCAAAGGTGCACCTATAATTCCCATATTCCCGAGTGCTATAGTTGCTCTTAAAAACGAGCGTTTTGTGGCACTAATATCAATTCCCCTATTAATGTAGCTGTTGATTGCGGGTTTTGAGGTGACATTCACTCTCAACCAATCCAAGTGATAGTAAGGATACGCAAGGATATTTGTGTGGTAAGGACTGCAGTGAACAATGTTTTAACTTATCGCATAAGGCCAAGTCAGCCTGTCATTGGATAGTTGAAATTTTTTAAATTTTAATTTTTTTCAACATCTATTTAATTTCTTCTATTTTGATTTTATTTATTTAAAATTGTGGTATTTGTAGGCCTTTTTCATAATTAATAGCACAATTGTGTCGTCTATTGTCTATGCTATGATTTAAGCAATTGTTATTAATAGAGATAAGCGATCCCGTGCTTTTTTAATAACGTGGCTCCTAGTGAGCGTGCTTTCCAAATCACTGTTCTTTTAAACTCTAATCACAATCACAGTAGCAGTTCTGTTATAGCTTTTTATTAGTGTTACTACTTTGAAATACTAATAACAAGAGCGATAAGAACAAACAATTAGCAATTAATCGCTTCCAAATATTGAATATTGTCTCTATTGTCATATAAGGGAGCAGAGAGGCTAAAAAATTGCAAATACTAAGAGTTTGTATGAAAGAACTATATTTCCACATTCCGTTACTTGACAACTTCAATCGCACTTGTGATTAGTGATTTTTCAATCGCTGTGAAAAAGTAACAGGTATGGAAATATTGCTCATCTCTAATTCCTAACCATTATATTTATCTAACACATATTTCTTCATATGTTTTTCAAACTATTGTGTAATACTTTAGTTTGTGTTTTAAAAACGTGGTAATAATATTTTTATTTTCCATTATCAAGGACAACAACCATTTTTTGAAGAAAATGATTTAGGGCTAATATTTACTTCGAAATCAAATTATAATTATATTTAATTTGTGCTCAAATACGAAATTGTGTTTTTTTACTGCATATTTAAATAATACTTAAATGCCCAACGTTGTGTATTTAAATCATACTTAAGTTTTACGAGCATACCATATGTTTTTGTGCGTGTGTGTGTTTATTGAAATAATACACATGAACATCATGTAGTCGTAATAAAAATAATTTCGTTTAATTTTCGTAAGTATATATATATATATATAACATATATACAATACATAGTTTCATATCAAGGAATAAATAAATATAAAAATGCATTATGATACTCGTTTTGGGTTCATAAAATGTGTTTTTATGCAATTTTAACTTTCTACATGTTGATAACATAACTTTTTTATTTATATCAAATAGCTTTTCTTTGGAAAGCTTTCCATAATATTTAGAAAATTTTAGTGCTGCCGTACTTTAAAAGTAATTTAATAAAAACATTAATTAACCACTGAAAAAAACGAAACCGTAGTTAAATACAACTTAATTTTAAGTAAAAATAAATTAATTACGTACTTAAATATTAAATTAAAAACTCGGGCTTAAAATGCGTTTGTATGTGAACATAATCTAGCAAAATCTAGTAGATTTTTCGTACAAAAAAAAATCTACTTCGTCAGTAGATATTGTCAAAATCTACTGAAAACTTAATAGAACTTTGTGATTCAACTGTGCTTTTTTTCAAATTTGTACTAAATTTGTACCGTTAATTTAAAAAGGCATGTAAACTGACTACAATAAAATTGTTTGGTTGTAGCTTTGGAAAATTTGCAGTTAATAGGTTTTGTTTTGAATAAAAAATCTTGATAGATGTCAAAAAAAAAACAATTGGTATAAACCGTATAAATTTTCATAAAGACTTAAATTAAAATCTGCTTACTTTTGTTTAAGTGTAACTGCCCTTTAAGAGAATTCAAGCACATGTACTCAAAAATATCTATAAACTAGTCAATGAGGGCATAAGACTCATAGGTGAAGACTGTTTCGTTTATATATTTGGAGTAAACACAACTAAAGGTATAGAAATTTCAATTGAACAGGAAGCTTCCTCTGTATTTTGATTTTGCTTCAAGTCGACTTATGCTGTTATTGCTTTTAAGCACAGAATTTAATGTTTAATTAAAAATAATTATGCTCTCTTTGTGTAAAATCAATTATTTTTCAATGCTTTAATTATTGCTTTTTTTTATTTATTTATATATAATGAACAGGGACAAGGACTTCATGCATTTAAAAAAGGTATTTTAGGCGCCTAAAATATGACATTAAAACGCAAGATATGCACTAATAACAATAAAATATGCATATATTTTAAAAATTTTTTTTTTCAAAAATAGTTTTAAACTTACATTCAACTAATTAAAGATGTAAAAATATTATATTTTCTCAAGAGGTGCGAATACAAACCTTTTATATTAAATTTGTACACAAGATTAAATATGATATAACGATTTTTTCTGCAATATTTACTCCAAATATGCAATAGCCCAATTCACAATCTTGTTCAAATGGTCTTGCATCGTTGCATGTGCAAAGTGGTATAGTATATTGGTACTCACCACTAAGAATTGTTAAGTGGTGAGTATCAATATACTATAGCATTTTGCACATGCAACGATGCAAGACCATTTGCACAAGATTGTGAATTGGGCTAATATGTTTATATTGCAGAGAAGGAGCAATATGCAAATTGAAAAAGAAAAGTGTTATTTATTTATTTTCATTTAAAAAATTTTTGTTTTTAGAAAGATTTTTTGCATTGAAAAGGCATTGTGTAACATCTATAGACGTAATGGTATCAAATTTAAATAACTATTTTTACATAATGTTACATATATATATTCATTTAACTCAACCATTACAATTGAATTGAATAATAGCTATTAGTTTTCCGCAGAATTGTTTCACTACTTTCGGCTTCAATAGCAGAAAATGTCCTCTTGAAATTATCTACCAAATGACAATTTTTATTAAGTTTGTTAGGTGTGTGTGATTGTACAATCCTTCTACAATTCTACAACAATGCAAGCGAATTAATTTGAAATTTGAATTTTTTACTAAATATGACACACAAATTGTAATTATACCAAAATATGAGACAAAAATTTGCATTTATGACCAAATTATGCAAAAATATGAATTTTCAGCAAAATATGCAAAAATAGGCACTAACAAATCGATGCCATTTTCACTCAAATTCAATGTTTCGTAAAGATATTTCGTTTTTGCCATTATCAGGTTTGAGGGAAAAAATATGCATTTGCCCTGATAATGAATCAAGCCTTGCTGGGAATATTTAATTTATATTCTTATAAATATTGCATTTTTCTTATATATATATGTATGAATGTAGGGATTGCCGTTCGGTTTTAACCGAAACCGAAACCACGGTTTTTAACTCATAAAAACCGAAAGCGAAACCGACAAAAAAAGCGTCGGTTTTTAAGTTTTACTTTAACATTATTATCTTGTTTAAAAATACAGCAAATGTACTTTACATTGAAGAGTTTTATACATTATTAAGCATTCTGTAACAAGGAAAGGTAAGAAAATTTTAAAATCTTAAGAAAATTATAACAATTCTTTTGTAATAATTGTAATATGTTATCAAAAAAGAACTAGCAGATGTAAAGCAAAAAGACGATAATTTTAACGTTCTTCGACAAGAATTTGTAATTTATAAAAAAAACGAACAACAAAACAACCAACATATTATTGCTTAACAAGGCAATTACACAATAAAGACCTATTCAAATAAAAACGAAATAGTGTTTTCTGTCGCTGGTAACTTCTGCACAAAAATAATATTTCGTTTAAACGACTCTACATTGAACGCTTTAACGTTTCGACAAATTTTATTACTTGGATAATTAAATATAAATTTTTTATTCTTAAGCTTTTTATACACATACTCACTACTAAATGTTTCTTTTTCTTGAATTGAATGCAAACCAGAGAAACTTTATCTCCCCTCTAGTAACAATTTCTTTTCCTCGAAAAGTTTTCCCAGAATATTTCCCTTCTTCTTTAATCTATTACCAAACAATCGTAGTCGTATTTGAAATACGCCTACCACGTTAAGGCAGAATATTTTTCACGTGAATTTTTTCACTACTCCCTTGGTTTTGTTCGCTTTATTTTTGCAGGCGAACTGAACTATTACATCGAATTATTTCGATATTTTTCTTCGAATTATATATTAAAAATTAAAATTATTCATTTTTGGGACAAGATTATTAAGTAAAGCTTACGATTGTTAACAATAATTCCCTACAACACATTTTTTCATAGAGTATGAATCTCTTTGGTTCACAGACAGTAAATTTCATGGTGGCGCACCACGGTGGTATACTTAATGAAAAAATAGTTAAATCAACAGAAACGCCTCCATGAGTACAACTTTAAAGTTAAATAAGTTTATAACCTGAAATTTTTGTGATTTTTTTATTTAACTTAAATTTTTCCGATTTTTAATTAATTTTTAAGCTTTACAAAAATTCCTCCCTTTTCTACATTCACGTGGACTGATAGCGGGATAAAAATTCCACGGAATATTTAAGATAACATTTTTCTCTTCGAGGGTAATAAAAATTTCAGATTTCCATTTGTTTCTCACGACAGGGATGATTATTTTTAAATTATCATTTATCTTTCCAGCATACATACGTATTTATGTATATGCATATTTTCAAAACCTAAACCGAACCGAAGCTTAAAACCGGAAACCGCGGTTTTCTTATTTCCACGGTTTTTGGCAAACCCTATATGAATGTATCTTTCAAACAGTTATCTGTTACCTGGTATTTTTTTTTTACAAAAAAATCCTTTAACCAAAGCAATTTATTTATTGTGCTTAAATTTTCCTTAGATTTTTTCTAACACTGAATGATAAATTTGCCCTTAACTGCAAATCATCACATCTTAAACCGGAAGTATATTTCACCCTTGATGTTGCTGCAGTTACATTCGCTAAGTTTTTTTTTATTTTTTATTTCCAATTAAATAGAAATTTTCCCTCTCTGTTGACTGGCAGTATTTTTCTGACCCTAAAGTATTTAAAAATATCAAACACAACAGTGCAATGAAGAAAGTGTGTAAAGCTTTATTTAGTAAACTGACTGGCATACAGTACATTTTTACACTTTCTTGTAATGAATTAAAAAAAAAACAACTAAAGGAATACTTAGAGAAGAAGAAGAAGAAGAAGAAGAAGAAGAGACAAATAATAAAAAGAAAAAGGAACAAAACAAACGTAAGTGTCGGCGTCAGACAACTTGTAAAGAACTACTTATTCTTAAAAAAAAAAAATATTCTTATTGCACTCATGTACTTTACGAGTGCACACGCAAATTCACTGAGACTGTGTGGGGCAGCAAAAAGAGAGGGAACAGTTAGTAACACGCACAAAAGAGACAAAAAGAACCTTCTAACCTTCAACTGTCATCGTTGCTAGTCAAAACACATGCCCCCCATTTCCGGGCTCTGTATAATTTTTTTTTTTTTTTTTTTTTTTTTTTTTTTGCTTGGCGTCGAATACTGCAAAATTGAATTGTTTGTAAGAAAAAATCAAGGCATGAAAAAAACTTGAGGATATTTTTTTTTAAGTAAGATTTGCTTTAACTTAGTAAAAATTAAATTCATGTATGAATTTCGATTTCATAAATGTAAGTATACCAAGCAAAAAATTCCAAAAAAGGTAATCGAGTGTGGAATTAAGCATTTTTGGTAGAAGTTCTTCCCTACTGAATCACCAACTTAATGATTTTAACGAGGCGTGAGACTAAAATGATCGATTCTTGAGCAGTACTTACTTTTTTTATTTGGCAACTTGTTCAGGTAATCTATTTAATCTAAAAAAAAACATTCTCATCAGTTAGCAACTTATACATAATTTTTTTAAATTTTACGTAATGTGGTTTGTAAGCGAGTAATTAAATTTGGCAATCAGAAAAGTAAGTCATTATATCGTCGTTCGTAAGTTATTGTGTTTTATATGACGAAAATGTTTTTTTGGGAAATCGCTGTTAAAGGTTAGTTATTGGTTACAAAAAACTGAACCGCAAAAGTTGTCGCAACCTTTTTACCAAAATAACTTCTAGAGTTTCTGGGTTTTTCTGTAAAAAAAATTTTAGTCCTTGGACGAAAAAAATCGCTTTGCACTACACCATTTCCAGCTGTATTTCAGACGTTTCCAATTGTTTTTCAGAAATTTCTAAATATGTTTCAGAAGTTTCTAATTATAGTTCAGAAGTTTCTAATTATATTTCAGAAATTTCTAAATATGTTTCAGAAGCTTCTAATTATCGTTCAAAAGTTTTTAATTATATTTCAGAAGTTTCTATTTATATTTCAGAAATTTTTAAATATGTTTCAGAAGTTTCTAATTATACTTCAGAAGTTTCTAATTACACTTCAGAAGTTTCCAATCATGTTTTAGAATTTTCTAATTGCAGTTCAGAAAATTCTAATTGCTTTTCAGAAATTTCTAATTGCTTTTTTCAGAAATTTCTAATTGCATTTCCGAATTTTCAAATTATATTTCAGAAACTTCCAATTGTATTTTAGAACTTTCCATTTGTGTTTCAGAAATTTCTAAATGTATTTCAGACCTTTTAATCAGAAATAATTTTTAGTCAGGCTTAAGCTTAGTAATTTCAATTCTTTTATTGAATGAAATATTTTTATTAATTAATGTGAGTTTCTAAAGAAGAGAAGAATAATTAAATTAGACTTTTAAGCTGGGGGAAATGGCGATATTTTTCTGTGCAGCAACGCCCTTCATCAGCACCCTAGTCTATCTACTTGGGTAGATATTGTTATTAACGTCAGCTATTTTAACGTAAATTCTAATCAAACGAAATGTGAGAAATGATTGTTATGTACAATTATTGATTTACCTTTGGTAAATACATATGTAAGTATCACTATTTATTTCCCCTGTTTTTCCAACCAAAGGTAAATCAATAATTGTACACAACAATCATTTCTCACATTCCGTTTCATTAGAATTTACGTTAAATATCTGATGTTAATAACAATCTCTACCCAAGTAGATAGACTGTGGTGCTGATGAAGTGCGTTGCTGCACAGAAAAATATCGGTATTTCCCCCAGCTTAAAAGTCTAATTTAATTTTTCTTCTCTTCTTTAGAAACTCACATTAATTAATAAAATATTTCATTAAAAAAAAGAATTGAAATTACTGAACTTAAGCCTGACTAAAAATTATTTCTGATTAAAAATTCACTATAGTTCAATTAAAAATCTAAAAATGTCTGTATTTCAGACTGTTATCTGGATGTATTATTTTTGTGCACCTAGATTTTATAAAATCTAATAATTTCTAAGTATTGTGTGTTAACATATTTTCAATAATATATTTATACGTATATTGTTCGACAAACCAAGTAAGTTTTACTTTTTTGTTGGTATTATTAAAAATATATCAATAATCATTTTCTATTTATACATAAATAATATATGTAGGTATATGGTGTTGCAAGTGCTGTATTGAATAATATACATAATAAATATACATAAATACATTTAACATTTCAAATCAGATTAATTGATTTGGTCAATCTTCTGCATATACATATGTACATACATATACATGTATGTATGTAAATTTTTACATATGAATGTATGTATGTAGTTCACAATAAAGTGGTATAATTCCAACAAATATTGTTTATTTAAAAAAACCCCAAAGTTCATATTAGTTGCCAAGCACTTTAAGGCTAACATAGCTTTGTTAAGAAATCATATGCAAAAGACAACTTTAATTATTTTGTTATCTAATAATGAATATCGTTAACACCACCGTGTTCAACAACCACTTCATAGCTTATGATGTACAAAATCGAATACAATTTCATTCGGGTATTCAAATAATTTTTTATTTTATTAAATAAATTTTCATTATCTTGAAGTAAAGCAACCTAATTTAAAAAATATGAGCTTCCGACATGGTAATAAAACAGATAAACACAACTATGAAGTAAAAGTAAAAAAAAGTGAAAAATTATCACAATTTGTTTTATTCGAATGAAACGAGTATTTGAATATCCAACTTTTTTCGATTTGTTTTGATTGTATATACATCACTAAAACATTTTTGTATAATTGTATTTATTTTGATATTTTTTATGGATTTTGCTATGTATTTCGAATCAGTTGGATAATTTGGTGATGTTTCCCATTACATGACAGAAATAATAAATTTAAGATAAGAGCTAGCACTTCTAGCTTCATTTACAAATGTAACATGAATCAATATGTGCTATATTAATAAAAATATTTGAGGTACAAAACTCATATTTTGGAAATATCAACTTAAAGTAGTCTTAACAAACGTGGGTGCCTACTTTAGAATTTTTATACAATAATTTTTTTAGAATACAACTTTACTTAACATTGCTTGGCAAAGCTTTATTAAGTTTTTTGCATAAGACCCTTATTCAATAAAAAAAAATTGTTTAAAAATTGATTTGTTTCAACAAGCTTTTAATTAAACTTTTATTTAATTCAGTTTTTAGCCAAAACTTTAATTGACTCCATTAAAATTTTAACTAAACTTTTATTCTATTAAATTTTTAATTAACGTGCAGTTTCTATAAGTCAGGCAGAAAATTTTTATGATAACCACTCAAAAAATTGAGTGCTTTCCATATAAATTGTATACTCAAGTCGACCGTCTAGGTTGTAGATACGGGCGGTAAATATGTATACAGTCGCCTTTTTGAACAAAAATTTAATTAACTAAGTCAATTTTCAATTAAACTATTGTACAGTTCTTTTTTAAACAAAAGTTTAATAGATTCAGTAAAATTTTTAATTGAACTTTTACTCAATTCAACTTTCAAACAAAAACTCAATTGGATTTTCATTAAAAATATTTCTCGATTTAATTTCTAAACGAAAGTTAAATTGATTCGTAATTAAATTATTAAACAATTTTACTCAATTCAACTTTCAAAATTGACACATTAAAATTTTTATTGTGTCAATTAAACATTTTCCGCAATTAAATTTTTAAACAAATGTTTAGTTTATTCAATTAAATTTTAAAATAAAGATTTAATTTATTCAATTAAAAACTTAGTTAAATTTTTCTTTAACTAAACTTCTAACTAAAATTTTATTTGATTGAAATTAATTTTTAATTAAATTTTTACTCAATGAAATTTTTACATAAAAGTTTCATAGACTCAATTAAAATTCTAATAATAATTATACTCAATTCAATCGTTAAGCAAAAGTTTAATGTATTTAAATAAATATTTAAATAAAGATTTAATTGATTCAACTAAAATTTTTAACTGAACTTTTATGTAATTGACTCGATTAAAAATGTAATAGTTTTACTCAGTTAAACAGTTAAACAAAAGCTTAATGAATTTTTACTCAATCTAATTTTTGAACAATTTTTTGAGCAATTTTTAATTGCTAATATATATATATATATATATATATATATATATATATTTTTTCAATTATAGTTATTAATTAAAGAGACAAAATTAAAATTTCTGTGTAATTAATAGTCAAACGTTTTTGGGAGGGAAAGGCCATAACAAATTTTTTTTTTTAAAATTTCAATAATTACACTTATTTGACAGATTCAAGGCAAAGCTAATAACCCTTATTGTGAATGGCTCGTCGACGCCACATGAAGACGACAATAAATATTGTCAATTATCTAATCTTTATTGGCAACAATTGACTCTTATTGACATTCTCTTACTAATCTCTAATGCCCATTTTTTCAGTTGGTAATGAAACTGTAATTATTTTTAAGCTCTAATTAAATACGAAATTGTGTTTTTGAGTGCCTATTTAAATAATAATTAAATGCCCAACCTTGTGTAATTAAGTAGTGTTTAAGTTTTATGAGCGCACCATATGTTTTTATGCGTGTGTGCGTTTATTGCAAACATACACATGAACATCATGTGGTTGGGTTGAAAACATCATGTGGTCGTATTAGGACGAATTTCGCTTAATTTGCATAAATACATAACATAAACAATCCATAGTTTCATATCATGGTATAAATAAATAGAAAAATGCATTCTGATGCTCCTTTGGTTTCATAAAATGTGTTTTTATGCAATTTTAATTTTCTGCATTTTGATAACCTAACTTTTTTGTTTATGTTAAACAGCTGTTCTTTGGAAAGCTTTCCATAATATTTGGAAATTTTTGAGTGCTGCCGTACTTTCAACATAATTTAATAATAACTTTAATTAACCACTGAAAAAATGAAATCGTATTTAATTACAACTTAATTTTAAATAAAAATTAGCTAATTACGTACTTAATTTTTAAGTTAAAAACTAGGGGTAAGACTTTGTGAATTAATGTAGCATATTAATAGTAGTCAATTGTTGTCGACAAAGAGTAGGCAAGTGATAATTTTTACTGTCGTCTTTATGTGACGTCGACGACGCCATTCGTAATAAGAGGGAATGGCTCGTATTTATTATATTGTCGAAAGGATCTATTTTACATTATTATTCATTATGCATGGTGTCTTGTGTTTTTTTTTTATTGAAATTTAAAGTAAGTCTTACTCAGCTTTCCTTTACATTTACATAAATATATATTTCTTTTTATACTCTAAATCAATTTTGGCATAAATTTATTTTCCCTTACATGCTAATGTGCAAAATGCATGGCGATAGTTACACACTTTTGCTCAAGTGCAACTGCGATGTAAGAGTTGTAGTTACTCCTAATATTAAAATTTCATAGACTTGTTTTTATGGTTAACAGCTGCTTGCAAAAAAAGGTAGTAATAAATTTTCTATAAAATATAAAATAGTAAAAGGAGAAGATAGAAAAAAACGGGCCATCTTCCTTTTACATACTTTGGAAATACTTTTTAAGTTGAATTAACTACAGACATACTTTTTGCAGCATTTTGTTTTCTTTGTCTGTGTTTCGTTTTTTTTGGTTTCTTTTTTTTTTTTTTTTTTGTGGCATAAATTTGCATCTTATTTACGAGTTGAAAATGTCTGAAGGTTTCTACCGCAGCTGTCAACGTAAATTAATTTTTAGTACAATTTTTGTGTACAAGATCTGAGTTATTTCATTATTACACGTGACATGTTCTTATTTCATTTTTATTTTTTTATGATTGCATTAAAGCAAAAGAGTTTAGTGTTTAGGAATTTAAAAATTTTTGCTTTAAGTGTGCCATCAGAAGACAGGAAAAAGAGAGAAAAGCACTAGCTAGTAAAGTGAACTTGAGAGAATGTAAAAAATTTTACGCTGTATTGATTTAGCAAAGTTTTGCAGTCAGTTTTTTTTTGTATTATTCGTGTTGTAACTAAAGGATGTCACTGGCAAACTATAAATTTTAATTCACGGATTCTTGGGTTGTCTGTCGATTGCGGGGCTGCATTTTTAGAAGTGTAGTAGCTAGATACAAGATTTTGTCACAGCTGTAATAATATGCAAATTTAGAAAATAAATATCAAGTGTTTATGCGACACGATGGCAGCAAGCTCTTGGTGTGCAAGTGCAACCTCGTGTGCAAGTGCATCTTGCACTTAACTAATTACTTCCTAGTGTTTTTTTTATGTGTAAACATCTATACACTAGGGGGTAAAAATCTTTTGACTTTGATTTCTTTGCTGAGATTTCTTTGCTGAGATTTCTTTGCTGAGATTTCTTTGCATTGTCAAATCGGAGTGAGCTATGTATGAGTGTATTAGTGTTTGAAAGAAGCAATACCAAGCAGAGAAACAAGTCGACCGGCTCGAAGCCGACGGTGCGCCGCCGCCGGTAATTTTTCTGTATATTTCCATACACCAAAGGTGAAAATGAACCGTAAGAGCTACGCACTTGAAATTTGGACACAATATGTAGACATTTGGCCACTACAACAACAAATACATGAGAGTTAAAAACTAAAGGGTGTTCCAAAACGAGCAAGGAAAAATGTTAAAATCCCATGTTATATACATACAATTGTATGTACATATATACACTTGAAATTTTAAAAGTTAGTGTATTTTTATACAGACTACAACAATTAACACTAAATTTAAAAAAAATTTAAATCAATGGGTGTTCCATCAGTTAATGCAATTTTGACTTTGTAATTTTGACAACTTGCTGTATCTTGGAAACCGTAAGAGTAAAACTCTTGAAATTTTCAAAAACGGTAAAACTAAAAAATTAAAAAAATATAAAATCGCCAAATATAAAAAAATCGCCAAACGAAAAAAGCACCAAACTAAAAAAAATCTCTAGGACTAAAAGAAATCGCGAAAAACCGGAAAAATCGCCAAAATGAAAAAAATCCTTAAACAAAAAAATCGCCAATATGAAAAAATCGCCGAAATGAAAAAATCGCCTAAATAAAAAAAAGCCCAAAAACCGAAAAAAAATCGCCAAAATGAAAAAAACCCCAAAAAACAGAAAAAATCGCCAAAATGAAAAAATCGCCAAAATGAAAAAAATTGCGAAAATTAAAAAAACCCAAAAAGAGAAAAAAAATGTCAAAACGAGAAAACGAGAAAAAAGCGATAAAACTGAAAAAATCGTTTAAACTGAAAAAACTTAAAAAAGGAAGAAAGCTAAATCAATAAAATGCTCAAAACCGAAGGTGCGCGAGTCAAAGTCGCACTTTACTGAATTTATTTTAATTGCAATGCGCACACAACAACAACAACAGCAAGAACTAAACGATGAACAACAGGAATTAAAAATTAAAAAGTAAAAGTAAATGCATTTACCATAGGTGAGCACTGCAGTACCATTCAAGTTTCAGTAAAAACAAAAAAATTTTTACTGATTACTAAAATTTTTTCTACAATTTTTATAAATTGCCTAAACGATTTGTTATATAATGAGGTGCATTGAATTTTCAGTAATCGGTAATGCCCGTATTCATAATGAAATTCTACCAAGTGGCTAAATGTTTTTTATACAAAAGTTTCAAAATTTGAATGAAAAAACTTTGCCACTTGCTACGGCCCTACGATTTTACTGGTAATGCAAATTAAATTTCATTAGCAGTAAAAATTTACTGAATTTTTTTAGTAATCAGTAAATTTACTGCTTACTGCAATTTTGAATGCAGTACATATACATACATATACTGCAGTGTGCCCATTTGCTAACCAAATAAGTTTAATAAAACAAAAAAAAGCAACAAATATTGAAAGTTTTGATACTTTTAATTAATTAATTTAAAAAAAGATACGAAAAGCATAAGTAGTTCCAACTTAAAAAAAAAATTTTCATTACTAGATGTTTACACATCTCCTCTGTGATCGGACTCACATTGCTTTTTTTTCATCAAATTAAGTTCTTTACTTTTAGAGGGATCGCTCGAATAGAATCCAAGAAGATATCGAGCCATAAGTGCCAAGAAAGCTTAACTGACATATTTTTTAGATCTCATTTTTTTTTAGGAAAATTGATTATTTTTGATTGCAAATAGTCGATTTTGGTAAAAAAAAATTATCTTCGAAAATTATGTCGCTTAAGCTTTTGTGGCGATTATGGCACGATGTATCCATGGAGATCAATAATACCAGGTAACACCTCTGAGGCATATAAAGCTAATAATTAGGATGTTTAACCAAAATCTGTTTAAAAATTATCTAACAATGCTCACGGACTAACTGAGAGGCCATGACAGATTGAGTAAACGCCTCTACAGACTTGGAATAGAGAGTAACAGTGGAATGCAGCTTGTGTGATTATAATGATGAAACGCTAGACCACATTTGGAAAGACTGTTAAGACTGTTGTGCCACAGAAGATGCAGCCAATTGGACAAGCAATTGGTAAAAAGATTGTTGACTAGCAATGTAATGCAAATAGTTCGGTCCGCAGGATTGTCTTACTTTTTATATCAAAGAGCTGCCCTTGCGGGATCTAGGATAAAAGAGTCAGCCGAAGCAGCTGTGGCTGAAACGTTTAACCGATGTTGGTGTGCAAGGCGGTATACAATATACAATACAAATACACAAACGACAAATTTTAGTCATATAGACTTGTAGAAATAATAATCCAATTCAAAATCTTGTGCAATTGGTCTTGAAAACAAAAAAGATTCGTACTAATATTTTCAATAAACCTGTTTCGATCTTACGTTCATTTGACCAGAATAATTGTTAAAAAAAAAAAATTCATATAATTTTATTCATCAACTTGTACTTATTTTGAAGGCATGTAGATTTGTTAAGGGAACCTTGGATTTTTTTTTTTTGAGTTTTAAAAAAAATTATATTAAATCAATTCAGTAAAGTGCAGCTTTAAGTCCCACACAAAGGGTTCTGCAAGGACACTTAAGCGTGTTTTTTCAGATTGTCACTGCTTTATTTGAACACCCTGATAGTTTGTTTAGTTTGCTTTAAAATTTCATTATCAATCAACTTAAACCATACAAACGCGTACAAATTGTTGAAATTTTTAATCAAACCAATTGACATTTTGAATTTCCATTCAAAATTTTATTTTCCCATGAAGCACATTTCTGGTTGAATGGGTGCAATACATACATGATTTTTATTTTACATTGAAAAGCCTTTTTTTTTTTTTGAGTGTAAAAAATTTTGTTGTTTTTTTTTTGCCTTGTCTTATGCTAATTTAATTTATTTAAAAAATTTAAAGCGAAAATTTATTTATTAAAAAAAATTTATATGCGAAATAAACAGCTAGAACCTTACCTTTACATATATTTATTGAAATTGTGTAAATATACTCGTACATATATAGAGATAAAGAAAAACTAGAGCTAAAATTGGCCCACTTGCGAGTGAGTGGCTGATTGAACGAGTGCTTTCATACAATAGTCTTGTCATTTACATATGAAACCAACATTTCAAAGTTATTTAACACATTTTGAATATATTGAATATTGTATAAGTTTTTTATTTTTTTATTTTATATTCTTTAGAACACTGCATACATATGTGTGTGATGAGTGTGTTGATTTTTCTATTATACTCATGTTTTCAATAATATCTGTACGATTTACTAGGCTGTGTTTTTTTTCAATAGCCTACCCTTTACTGAATGTTATTTTTAGTTAAAATGCTGGTTTGTAACATAAGCTCTAGCTTAAACTACACATATATATAGTGAAACATATTTTATTAAAAACAATAGGTAAGATTGGTATATTCGGTTAAAACGAATCTTATATACCCTTAACCAAAGTAAGTATATGTACATAGTATACAGAAACATACATATTTGTCTTGTGAAAAAATATATCTCTCTTGCTATTTTTCGAATAAGAATTTAATTAAAATATTTTATTTTCGATATATTCAATAGTTGAATAGTTTATGCTACAGTCTGTATTTAAGAAATATTTTACATTCAGCCTTATTCCAGTTGTCAACATAGACGTCACGTCAATACAAAACAATAAAATTTGGGTTTGCTTATTGGCTCTCGACCGTGCGGCACATATCCATACACAATTTTAATGCATATAAAAAAAATCTTGAGAAAATATCTATAAAGTATCTATCTATAAAAAAAATATATATATATTTTGTTATTTTTTTTACCAAAATCTTTTTGTTTTAATTTCCATCCCTGAAACACTAATTTTGATTTCTCTAGATTTGAATATTAGTTTTTTTTCTCTTTCTAAAATATAGAATATATTTTATTATCAAAGAAGTCAGAAGTTTTATTTAATTAGTTTTATATACCACAAAAAGTGTAAGTTTTCCAGGTCTGGAGCTATAGGTTTTTTTTTGTTATAATTTTTTTTACCAAGCTATTTCTTTCTGAAACATAAAGTTTATTTAATTTAAAAACAAAAAGAAAAAAATTATTTGTTTTATTTATTTATTTATTTTTATGCAAAAAAAAAATGTATTAAATTTTGCAAGCCTGAAATCATCATTTTAGATTTCTCTGATTTCTTATACCAATCTAGGCCTTTAAAAAATATATAAAATATGGTAAGAGAACAAAGAATAAACGGAAATAAGGAAAAACTTGCTTTTATTTAGTTGCTTTAATATCCTAAAAAAAAGTTGAAATTTTTCAGCTCTGGATTTTTATTTTTCCAATTTGCTGTACCGAATATAAAATATAAGAAAAAAAATTTATTAGACCTAGTTAAAAAAAAGTTTAAATTTCCCAACTTTGGAATAATATTTTTGAATTATTCTGATTTTTTACACCAATCTATTCCTTTTAAGAATGTAAGATATGTTTCATTTGCAGAGAAAAAGGAAAAATTTGTTTTAGTAGTTTAGTTTTATTTTTAAAAAAAAAGTTGAATTTTTCCATCCCTGGAAACTCCCTTTATTATTATTTTTATTTTTTTTTATTTTTTTTATTTTTACTACCAATTTAATTCGTACCAAATTCAATAAATTTATTTAAAAAAAATCAGTTTCAGATAGTTACTTTTATATGGCAAAATAAAGTTTAAGTTTTCCACACCAATCCAATACCGAACAAGGTCTCTCATTTTTCTGGAAGCTAAGGAAAACCGATTGCACGCACATCAGGCACACAGACGGACGGACAGAATCATTATCATTATTTAAATTATTATTTTGCTTAAACGTAACTGCCTTTTGTAATAGCTGCTATTGATAACGTACATGAAATCATTTTAAATTAAACTTGAACAAATAACTCTAGAACACTTTCCAGCTCTGCTGAGATCAGCTAACAAAACTTTCAGCCCGCTCTACTAGAAGTCTAATAATATACTAATAAAGAAAAGTTTGCCAATTATTCTATATAATACCATAGCGTGCATTAATTTTCCAACTGGATCCCACTTTTACTGTTGTAACATTTTTCCTATGCCTCCACACATATTTTTAAATTTTGACAACCTGTTACGACAAAAAAAACAACAACAACATCAACAACAAAAAGTGTTGTAAGTAAAAAAAATATATATTATTGTTCATGTTGTTTGTGTTTTTTTTTATTTTTATTTCTTTCTTTTTTTGTTAAGCTGTGATTTGCTTTTTTTTTTTTTTTTTTTTTTTTTGTCAGTTATGTTTTGCTTCGTTTTGAGTTTTTTTTTTTTTTTTTTGGTTTGTTGTGTTGAAATATTGGCAGTTTGAGAATGTTTGTAAATATGTAAATGACCATAAATATTTGCATATAAAATTGTTCATGATTCTTGTAGTTTTTATTCCCTCTCATATTTTCACCCTTTTTTTTAGAAATTTTTTTGTTTTGTCTTACTTTTGTTAAATTTGTTTCCATTTGAGCAGCTTTTTTAAACATTTTCTAAATTTTTCAGTTTCGTGTTTGTAGTGCTTTTGTTAAGCACGTTATATTTCTTTTTATTTTTTTTTCTAGTTTAGAATGTTTTTCTTAAAGACAAGTGCATTGAATTTACAAAGTTTTTTATTTAAACGGCTTGGAATTTAAGACGTGTTTTGAAGTTCAAATTTTGAGTGAAAAAATAACAAATAATTCAAGATATTGTGGCATTAAAGTGATGCCCAAGTAGTGAAAATATTTTTTGAGAGTTACAAGAAAAATCAAAAATTTAACAAAAAGTATTAGACTCCTTTAAATATTTAAGTATTTTTTTCAGTGGTTATTAGTAATATTAACCTTCATAGGGTCTTTAAAATCGTGGACGTTAACGATCTTCGAGTCAAATTTGACCCAAATTGAAAATTATGTATTGGTTGCATTTATTTGTGATTCATTTATTGCCAATGAAAGAGAACATTATTTCATATATTTAATTCAATTAATATATGATAGATAAAACCGTAATATTAAATCGATATTATTATTAATTGTACATAAAGTAATGGTTTCAGAGTGCAGTTTTCATATCAAGTTTTTGCAAGTTATATTTAGTATCTAATGGTGTTTTATTTTCTGCGTTGAGGCCTATCTGGCAACAACTTCTTTTGGATCTGTTTTTACCCTCTTCAAGCATTTTTTCTTTGGATTTAGTTGAAGTTCACGGCTACTCATTTACCTCACGTAGTTTTAGTGCAACTTTCTGTGAAAATACTGATATTGATAACCTCTTTTGGTTTTTTATATAAGGCATAGTAAGCTGCAATCCTAAATTTTCTAAAAACAAAACAGTTTATTTCCAGCCGCTATTAGCTGATGTAGATATCACAAAAGCATTGTAATCTTATATATCTACCATGTTACTAACCACCATTTGACAACATTGATTAGTATTTCTTTTGCAAGTAAAACATGATCTAACTTTGTCCAGCAAATAAACCCTTCCATTTTATTTATTGTAATCTAATCATATTTGCAGTTTCTTGTCTTTGTGATTACTATTTTTAGAGATATGATGCAAAGTACTAAGAAGGTTAGGTTAGTTTAGGAAGGGTGGTGCTTTACCGCACCTCCACTTGGAGACCCAATTGGGTCCATTGTGATTCCCTTCTGTTGCCCAAAAAAGTAATATTTACCCTCCCATTTGTAGCCAGAAGTGACCATATTATACTAAGAAGATTTACAGACTTTTTTTTATCGGAATATATATAAGAAGAGAACGAGTACTATCTTTGGTAAAACAAAAATAGTGATAAACACGCATGATAATAACACATGTACTATCTCTGGTAGTAACTCATTTATATTTTTATGTGTAGTTTGAACTAAAGTGATTTGTGATCTCAGTATCTATTGTTCCAACCGATAAGATGTAAAAAAATTATCTACAGTCGTGTTATATTTTCAAAATCGTCTGATAATGTATGCAGGCCATTTTCTATTTCATTATCTTTCATTATTTTACAAAAAATACCAGACACAACACTTCCAATCTTTAAAACGGGTCAAATTTGACCCGAAGATCTCTAGTGTAAAATCTTGCATACAATTTTCTTTGGCAAGTTTGCGGATTTATATAAACCTACTGTATCTGTTAAGATATAAAATTAAATAAAAGTCAGAAAATATGACATAGATCAATCATTAATTTTCAGAAAAAATCAAAGTTTTTTCCTGAAATGGGTCAAAATTGACCCAAAGACCCTATGAAGGTTAAATTTTTCTGGAAATTCAAACATATCGTTACCTGAATATAGAAGGTCCTAACTTATTATTCTATTCAAATCGACTTTTTTTGAATATTTCGATATATATGCGATATGCAAATATGCAAACAAAAATTTAAAGTGTAATAAAAAGAATAAATGAATTTTTAGGCCGCAGTCCAAAATAATTATAACAGCCAGCTATGAAGGCGTCAGTGGCTTATTGAAAAGTACAGAAAGGCTTTAATTTTCTAGAGAAAAATAAAAACTATCGCTTGCTTGTTTCTTTTAATTAAATCAAATTTTATTCACTATTCCTCAGCGGATATTTTCAAAATATTTTTGTGAAAAACTTTTTTTATTCTAATCAAAATTTTTACGGCTCTGTACATCAAAACACACAATATGTAAAACTTTGGCCGCTGCAACATAACAAATAAGTTAAAGTTAAAAATTAAAGTTTGTACCAAAGTGAAAAACGAAAAGTTTTGAAATCCTAATGTAATATACAGACAATTATATTTAGACACTTGAAATTTTCAAAGTTAGTGTACTTTTATGCAGGCTACACCAATAAACACTAAAATTTAAAAGAATCAAAGTTAAAGGGTTTGCTATAAGTTAATGTAATTTTAAGAACTTGCTGTATCTTGTAAAACGTAATTTTTATAAAGACTCTAAAATTAAAAAATTCCAAATAAAAAAAATCTCCGAAACGAACAAATCGCCAAAAATCCGAAAATAATAACCAAAATAAAAAAAAATTTCCGAAACTAAAATAAATCGCAAAAACTAAGTAAATTAAGTGAAGTGCGACTGTGACCGCGCACGAAGGGTTCCGTACGGACACTAGATATGTAATTCGGTACGAACTTTAGCCTATATAATAAATAGTTTTGGTGTTTTTTCGTTTTTGGGTTTATTCGGTTTTGAACGTTTTTTAGTTTTGTGGTCTTTTGCGTTTTTTCGGTTTTTTCGGTGTTTGGTGTTTTTTTAGTTTTGGCAATTTTCCTGTTTTGTCGATTTTTTCGGTTTTTGGCGTTTTTTCATTTTGGTGATTTTTTTTATTTTGGCAATTTTTTTTTCATTTCGGCAATTTTTTTTTTCATTTCGGCAATTTTTTTTTCATTTTGGCGATTTTTTTCATATAGGCAATTTTTTAGTTTTGGCGCTTTTTTATTTTGGCGTTTTTTTCCTTTAGGGGATTTGTTTAGTTTTGGCGCCTTTTTAGCGTTTTGGCGATTTTTATCGGTTTTTTGGCGTTTTTTCAATTTGTCGATTTTTTTTATTTTTGGCGATTTTTTTCATTTTGGCTATTTTTTTTCATTTTGGGCGATTTTTTTTAGTTTTGGCGCCTTTTTCGCGTTTTGGTAATTTTTTTGTTTTTGGCGATTTTTTCATTTTGTCGATTTTTTTTGGTTTTGTCGATTTTTTCGGTTTTTCCGATTTATTTTAGAGTTAGAACTTTTTTAATGTTTAATGTGGTGCTTTTTTCGTTTAAGCGATTTTTTTTTTTGGTTTGGCGATTTTATAATTTTCGGAGTTTTTAGTTTTACCGTTTTTGAAAATTTCAAGAGTTTGCCTCTTACGGTTTACAAGATATAGCAAGTTGTCAAAATTACATAGTCAAAATTGCATTAACTGATGCAACACCCTTTAATTTAAATTTTTTAAAATTTTAGTGTTAATTGTTGTAGTCTGTATAAAAATACACTAGTTTTACAAATTTCAAGTTTTACTATACATATGTTCATACAATTGTATGTATATAAGATGGGATTTTAACATTTTTCGTTGCTCGTTTTGGAACACCCTTTAATTTTTAATTCTCATGTATTTTTTGTTGTAGCGGCCAAGGTTCTACATACTCTGTGCAAATTTCAGGTCCGTAGCACCTCAAATTGAAACGAATATTTAAAATTTTGTTTACTACAATTTTTAAAATAAGTTTTAAAAAGTCTTCGTTGGCTAAAGTAGTTAGAACGTTGACTATAAATCGGGAGGTAATGGGTTCGAGACCGGTCTCCAAAAGTCATTAAATAACAAAAGCACATATTCTTCTCATATACATTAGTGTTCATTTGCATCAGTTGTTGTAGGAAAGTTCAAGTAATGAAGGCATAGTTCACTGGTCACTGAACTACGCCGTCTTCAGCTGATACCAATCCTAATGTAACCTCCGTCGGTATTGCTTAGCAGAATCATCGACGAGGTAGAATAACTAAAAAAAATGCTACTAAGCACAACTTCAAAAATTTAATGCGCCTCAATGACACCAGAAACGCTGCAACACTGCATTATTAGAAACCCGCAAAAAAGCAGAGTTGTATAATAATGAAGCTTTCATCTATCTCTTCCTCCACCACCTGTCTTCTGTATCACTATCCCTTTTTTAAAGAAACTATTATCTAGTAATAGTAGTAGGCATTTATTCCCTTTGTGTTACTTCTCTTTGGGAATTTTCATATGAGTGAAGAAAAAAATCGCAAACTTTGGAAGTTACAAACCTAATACACTAAACGCAACCCGCAATGTCTATTTTTAATCAGTTTAAGAAACTGTTGTTCTTACTAAATCGATCGTGTGAACAGCATGTTGTGTTGGAGATTTAATGTGTGATATTCTCTCCAAAATTTCTCTATATTACTGTAAAATTGCGTCTATAATACAGGCCAACACTCAATTTGCTTTTTTTTATTTATCAACTGATTCCAGTTTATTTGGGTGCGCTGAATTCAAATCTGTAATCAGTTTGTCTCTATCAGATCTAGTTTTCATGATATAGCTTTTTTAAGTATTTAAAAAGTAAAACTTTTCCATAGGAATTAAAAAAAAACAAAGAAGTAAAACTGTTTCATACAGATTTATTAAAATAAAGAAAAATTTCACAAAGCATTAAAGACATAATAAGGGTTTTCGTGAGAATGTTCAAAAGTCTCGCAAACTGTGCAATTGTTCATTTTTACACTCTCGTATATA
This sequence comes from Tachina grossa, assembly GCA_949987645.1. Lineage (NCBI taxonomy): Eukaryota > Metazoa > Arthropoda > Insecta > Diptera > Tachinidae > Tachina > Tachina grossa. The sequence continues at coordinate 168,408,300 of OX465274.1, read as the reverse complement.
ATATGTCAAAAATTGTATAGAAATTTATTTACACAAACCTTTTAACTTTGCCCAACAATTTTCTCTCGTAAACTTAAGCTGTGCAATTGTGCATTTATTAAACAAAAACTTTTTGTTTTTTTTTGCTTTCTTTAGGCATTTTTAGACAGACACACACACACTTTTTATTTTGATAGAAATATATAAATATGTATTTATGTAATTTAAAAACTGTTTGAAATCTAATTTTTTTATATTTATTATATTAATTTTTTTGACATTTCATTCAAATTTACTTAACTGTTTGCACAAAAGCTGAAAAGGGGCTTCATGAAACAAGTCTCGCATATTTGCTCATTTGCACAAATGGGAATTTTAAGAGTTCTCATGAAAACCCTTAATATAAATATAATTCTAGTCACAGGATGTAAAGCTTCTTTTAAGAGAAAATCTGGAATGAACAGCCACATTAGAGTCTCTTTGCAAATTCCAACAGTAGTCTGCCATCATATGTGTATCCCACCTTCCCTGGTACCGATTCTCCATAATTTTGATATCTTGGTGAAACCTTTTTCCTTGTTCTTCGCTTAAATTATCCAAATTTGCGGGAAATCGGTCCAAGTGACTGTGCAAATAATGGATTTTAATACTCATGTTGCAGCCAAGGTCTCTGAACTTATCCAGCATATTATCCACTAATTGAACATAATTTGTAGCTTTATTATTTCCCAAGAAATTTTTTATAACTTGCACGAATGATGTCCACGCATTTCGTTCAGTTTCGGTCATTGACTTATCAAAATCGTTGTCATTCATAAACTACCTTATTTGGGGACCGTCAAAAACTCCTGCTATAATCTTATCTCTACGTAGATTAGGCATTTTGCTGCAAATATATGCAAAACATTCCCCATCGTGATTCAGAGCCTTAACAAACTGCTTCATGAGTCCTAATTTGATGTGCAACGGTGGTTGGACGATCTTTTCCCGTGCAACGAAAGCTTCATTTAGAATATTTTTATCGCCAACAATCATTTTTTCTCTCGTAGGCCAATACTTTCGCCGCCAATGTTGTTGCTTGGATTTGCTATCCCAGAGACACAAAAAGCATGGGTACTTAGTATAACCACTCTGTTGTCCAAGAAGAAAATTGACCATTTTAAGATCAACACAAATGATCCATTGGTGGTCTTGGTATTTTATATTTTTCATCACTAATGCAATGTTGTTATATTCTTCTTTCATTGTATTGTTGTGGAGTGCGCAATTGAAATTTATGCATACACATTGCCATTATGCAATAAGACGCACTTCAAACTTCTCTTGGAACTGTCCACGAAGAGGCGCCAATCGCTAGGTAGATACTTCGATAGCCCCATTTCCTGCATAAGACCATTTATATTATTACAAAACACCAGATTGTCTTCCTTAGTAAAAAAATGTTAAAAAAGCTTTTTCCCTAGTGCGGTAATAAGTTATTTTTGTTCCACGTTCTAACAAATTCTTGTCATTTAACCTCGAAGCCAACACTTCAGACGCTTCTTTTGATAAGGCCAAATCTCGAATTAAGTTATTCAACTCGCATTGATTAAAACGTTGAGGAATAGTTTCTGTGTCTTCGAAAACACTGTCGCAATCAGTTAGATCATTAGCGGTATTATGTTCAAACTCTGAACTCAGCTCTGAAGAATCATTTAGTTTTGGAATGGGAACATCTTCGGATTGGGATACTGCCATTTATTTCAATTTTTCCTATTAATACCAGCAACACTCACTAAAAAGAAGTAACAGTCGTCCAAATGATTTTTGGGCTCTCTCCAAACCATCGGCACACCAAACTTAAGCCTATTTCGTTTTCCTTGAGTCCACTGTCGCAAATTTACACAACAAAATGTGTCAGCGTAATTTTTACGCTGTCTTCTATTGGAAGTCATTTCTATTTAGATCAACACTTTGCCAACTGCAATAAACCACTTCTTACAAGCAACTAACTTCCGATATGCAATTGGAGTGCAAAAAGAAAAAATAACCTTCTGAATAATATTGCACAAATAAAATTCCAGTTAATCAGCTAGCAATTACACAAAAAATAATATTTTTGGAAAAAACGGAATGACAAACTGATATATACCCTACTCACTTACAGTGGAGGGTATAAAAAAGCTATATCATGAAAACTAGAGCTGAGTACAGATTTGAATTCAGCGCACCCAAATTAACTAGAATCAGTTGATAAATTCAAGGAAGCAATAATCTTTTTTAATTTTGTCGGGCTGTGTAATCTATTCACGCAGTTTTCACAATGGAAGGTAATACATATAGCTTTAGATAAGTGCAATTAATTGTCTTTTCAAGCGTCTCAAAATTTCATATTTCTAGTCTGCCATCTTCAAAAGCTTCAAAAGCTTGAATTATCAGAATTGAAAGTTTTAAATCATCGGGGACAGTTTAATGCAGCAATTTTCTGCATCGATTTTAATGATTAATTTCTTACAGCGGTTTTGCAGCAGCGGCGGTCCTTTTGATAGCAGTTACTAAACACAAGTTAAATAAGTAAATAGCTCAATCTTTCTTTGTAAACTAGTGCTCTTTATCGTGGCCCACTTACTCATTTAACACCAGACCTTAATTGTACTTCTTTATTAGAAAATAAAGTCGTTTAAGCTGCGATTTTCAATAATTTTTTTCCACTGCTGAAAATTTTAAATATAAAAAAAATAAAAGTCTCATAATCTCTCAACTAATTATATCTATTAACATATTAATAAAATCTTATGTCTTCCTTTTCACCCAAAACTATAAAAGGCTCAACTTAATAAAGTTATCGTTAAATATTATAATTCTAATAAAGACATAAGGACGGCAGATTGTTTTAAATGAAAAAAAAGGTAAAAGGAAAACAATGAAATTGTTAGAGAAAACAATATTAGGAAAATAAAAGACAATAGAATTTTTATTGTTTTTGTGTGTAACTCCGCTGATTCGTGGTTATTGTGGCACATGAATAAATTAGTCACTTACTTGCTACACTTTAATTTCTTGCATTTATTTCTATATATATATATATTTTTTTTTGCAACATGTCGTTGTTATTGCTACCACTGCTGCTGCAGCATTATTAACATTGCCAACAATTTGGAGAAAATTGGCTGCCAACTGAAAAATACAAAAGGAGCAAAAACGAAGATACAAATAGGTTGGGATTTTGTTGCTGGTAGTTTGCATTTTTTAGGCTGCTACTTCTAGTATTTGATAAACATGGCCCCTGGTGGATAAAACGATTATTTAGAAAACACAACAGAAAAAAATTGTTGCAAGAAAGCAACAGGGGAAAGAAACCGTTTTAAGTCAAATGTGGGAGGGGAGAAGTTTAAGGAGAACAATAGCAAAGTCCAGTAAACTAAGGCTAAAAGCAACAAAAAAAATCACCAAAGTCGAGCAGTTTCAGCTATAATTACAATTTGAATACTAAACTGTATAGATGAATTTTAACAGGGTGTTTCAACAGTTGATATACATAAGTACTCGTATAACTAGGATGTTAGTGTTTTATTTATGATAGTATTTCATTTAATTTTATTTTATTTTATTAACTAATCGTGCCCATTGTGTCCACAAATATTTAAAAAATTCTTGGACTAATTTTTGCCTACAAATATTTAAATATTGGTGGATTAGTTTTTCTTCACAAATACTTTATCTTTAAAAATAAAATAAAATCCCTTTAACATTAAATTAAAATGGATTAATCGATAAATAAAGTCGGAATCTTTTTGGCTTTCAAAATAAGTTTTCACCATCAATAAATTTTTGTCTACACATATTTCACTAATAAGTGATAAGTACTAAAATAACCATATTCACATAATGATAGAAGTAACTGCTTCTCTAATGCGTTCATGGAAGTCATTGTCCTGCATCTATAAAACAACACTGTGTGACTAATATAATATATATAATATACATTGTCTGCCAGGTATTGTCAAGTATAACAATAATATATTTCTGAAATTTTCCAATCACCCCAAAAATCTCGAATTACCGGTAAAAAAATATCGATTTTTCGTACCCTTATGTACCTATCAACCTCTAACTAACTTAAAAATTAACCGATTTAAAATTTATAAACTCATTTAGAAAGAAGATACTAAGACCCTTTGAACAATACATGTATTTATCTTTAAAGAAAGGCCCTATTAACCTCAAAACTAAATCTCCAAGCAAATACAATAATCTTAAACCAACTAAAATTCACCTCAGAGATCTTCTACCAAATACAGCAACCTAAACCCGCAATATAGGCAACACATCAGAACTAGATCATTTAACCAGGGATGGAAATTGAACCAACTCAATAATCAAAGAAATTGTACTTCCCAGCTCTGAGCCAACTTTTCTATGAAAACCGTGAGATGAAAACCCCACATTTATACTACTCTTTTATTTTAATACATTTTAAAAACATGTGGGTACTTTTTTTGACCAAATCTATTTTTTGTCGGTTTTTTCGCCATTTTTCTACTTTGGATTCGTTCCTAAGCAGTATTTTGATTAAGAGTGAAACGCAAGTTTGTGTGAAAAACATTTTATAGAAATTTACTGAGTTATTAAATATGTTATTGGAAGACTTTTTGTTTAAAAAAAAACTAGCTGCATAATGTTTATCGTGTCATCTTTATGTGTTTTCAAGGAATTTAAGCTTCCAGATTGTTTAAATTATAATCTAGCAAATAAACATCAGTACATAGTACAAAATTAATACAGCAGTGGTCGCCAAACAATTTTCCATAAGAGGCTTATTTCTCACATTTTGGAATAATCAAAGATAATTTGAAGGAAATTTCTGTACAAGTAATTGTATGGGTTTCTTCTTCCTTCTTTTCTTTTTGTTTTGTAAACAAGCCTTAAAGCAGAATTAGTTTGTACATTTTTTTTTATTCTGCATCAGCTATTTTGTTTACAAATTATTAAATTTGTATACAAATTTAATCAATGCTATAGTTTGCCAGCTGATTCCTTGCACAGAAAAACTAATTGCACAATATGTTGCACAGAAAAGAACGGTACAGAACCGCAACGAAAAGTTAAAACTAATTAGGCTTTAAGTCAAATAATTTTTCGGATAGCCCTCTAACGTCGCTGGCAATATTATCGAACGAATGCTTGATTCGTTACGCATTCTGTAAACTTGTTTGCAAACAAAATTTTTGCAGTTGGGGTTCGAGAAATCTTGTAATTGTATCTGCCAGCGTATGGTTCAAAACAATTATTGGTGCAAGTTCCTACAAAATTGGCTAAATTTTAATTAGGAAAAGAAATCGTTAGATGCTGAAGTATTACTATTTTTGAGTTTGGCATTGGCTGAGGTTATTAGCATGTTGACTTCAAAACCAAAGATACTGCGTTCGAGCCCGGTCTCCGACAGTCATTGAAAATATAAATAGCACTCATTTTTCTGGCACGCATTAGTGTGCCTTTGTATCAGTTTTTGTAGGAAAGTTCAAGTGATGAAGGCATAGTCACTGGCCACTGAACCATACCGACTTCAGCAGATGCTAATCCTAATGCAACACCACAGTGGCATTCTTCATCAGTATTGTGTAGCAGCATCATCGCCTGAGTAAAATAACCAATAAAATAGTAATACGTCTCATTGACACCAGAGGCGCTGCAACACTGCATTATTTAAAAAACATGCAAAAAAGCAGAGTTGTAAAATAATAAAGCTTTCTTCTATCTCTTCCTCCACCTTTTCTAAGGAAGGTAATACTTAGTAATAGTATTAGGCATTCATTGCCTGAGTGTTACTTCTTTACAAAAAATGCGTAAAAAAGATATAGATGCCCTACTGGTACCCTCTAGATGGTATACCATGCCACACTGCAAGCAAAACAATGTAGTTACTACAACAAAAAATTCCCGGACTCTTGATATCGAAAGGCAAATTAGAATGGCTTCCCACATCTGTAGATGTGACCTCCTCATACTTTTTTTGTAAGATTATTTGAGCAGCATGGCCTGGGCTAATAAACTTCAGCCTAATGTTGAGCCTAATGCGAATAAAAATTATGAAGTCAGTGCTTTCTCAACTGAGTTTTTCGAAAACTGCTGAATCATCAGTGAAATAAAATAACAAAAAATGTCTACTAATACAGCTTTTCAAACCTTAATGCGCCTTATTGACACCAGAGGGCGTAGCAAAAGCAAAGTTGTATGTAAAATAATGAAGCTCTCTTCTATCTCTTCCTTCAACCACTTGACTGCTCTTTAACCATTACTTTCCTAAAGATGGTAACACATTTTAATAGTAGTATCTAGGCATTCGTTGCCTGAGTGTTACTTCTCTTAAGAAAAAAATCAAGTTTTTTTTTCTCGAGATGAATAGAAGGCACCAGCTTACTGATGTTTTATTCAAAACTTAATTTCCATAGATTAAATAGAAACACATGATATAAGAATATTACGAACATTTGGAATTTTTTAAGTTATTCAATGTTCACATGCCCACATAAAATCCTAAAGTATACTTTACTAAATTTTGTACTACAAGTAAAGATTACACCTCTTGCTGCAACACCCATTTACAAATTTAGTTGTTTATTCTAGGTTATCTAGAAATTCCTTCTACACACAGTAAAATTAAAACCAAAACACACACAGAAAAGGAACATAAGAGAAAAAAAAAGTAAACAAAGAAAGAGGACGTTAACGCTTAGCCGCAAGTACCAAATTATTTTTAATTTCTGTTGCTGTTATTGTTGTTCGAATGGCATTGGTTTTTTTTTTTTTTTTTTTTTTTTTTTTTTTTTTTGTTGTGGCACAAATAAAACTCATACACACCACAATAGTTAAATACATGACTTCCTTAGGAGGTGTCATTTATACAATTGTCCAGCTGCCACTCTGGTTTCTAGTTGATACATTGTTGACATGCAGTTCTAGTATCTAGCTGCCTGTGCTCTCTCACCCCACTCTACCTCTCTATACCCCTTAAGGTTTTAACAACTTAAATACCAGCAACTTTAACAACAACAAGAACAACATATTTGTAGATTTCAGTTTGATAGATTAGCTGCTACTTTTGGCTACTACTCAACCATAAGACAATTCAAGCTGCAACTGTAGCATCATTCTGTTGTAGAAAGGCAACAATAACAATAATATGTTGCCGCATTAACATTTACATACATAAAAAATCAGCTTGAATTTCTTATTTATTCCATTTTTATATACATACATACATACAAACAGCAGCAAAACTCTGCTCAATTATTGTTACAAAATTATCCGTTGTTCATTTGCCAGTGTGGGCAATCGCTGCATGCCACAGCAGTGAGTGCAACCTGTAGTTGCAATTTTATAGATTCAACGGTAACAACATGAACAACCATCAGCAAATCGCAACCTACAAACATATTTGTTAACGTTGAGAGGAGTATAAGCGCTGCTTCCATTTTTAAACTAGAACTATCAGGAGTTGTTGCTGATTATTATTAGCTTGAAACAAACACACACACAAAAAAACAGAAACAGCATCAGCAGCACTAGCTGCACTAGCTGCACTAGCTGCAGCAGCAGCAGTGGAAGTAGCTACTGCTTGTTGGTTGGTAGGAGCAACAGCGAAAGTATAGTACAATAATGACAACAATCAGATGAACAACAATAAGACCAACAATCATTTACAATGGCCACATCAAATATAACTAACAACAATGATATTATTTATCCGAAACGAAATATTCAAACCAAACGAAATTTTACTCAAAAAAAAAAAAAAAATTATTTAGGTTATGCACTTGCTGGAGTTATTAGCAAAAGACAGATTGGGCACATTTCAAAAAAATGCATTTTTATACTTTCGACTGACTCTTTAATATTAATATATTAATACATATATTATATTAATATATTAATTAACGAACAAAACTCTAATTATATATATACAAAGTCGAAACTCCAACAAAGAGCAAACATGAGTATAATCTTTTCAGCGTTACGGATTTTGATAAAAATGAGAAAGGGAAGAAAATAAAGCCCAAATCAGGGAGGGTATTGAGAATTTTCAAATTGTAGCAACAATTTTCAAAAATTGTACTTTTTTTACCTTAATTGTACTAAAAAAAAATTTTTAGTTAAAACTTCATATTTTTATTTATTTTTATTAAAATAATCGACTTTTTTCTGGCTACCGAATCGTTTTCACAAATTTGATTTTAAGCTGGAATGTTAAAACACATGGTTACACCTGTTTAAGTTGAAATTTAAAATAAACAAGTTAATAGCATATGCTTGCATCCGAATTCACAAGAAAAATTATTTGGAAAAGGATGAGTTCACATTTTTTGATTTTCTCGCTGGGTTTAGCTTTCACAAGACTGTTTTTAAGTAAGAAAAATATGAGTTTCATGGTTCAAAAGTGAAAATTGACATATGGAATCGTTTGAAAAGAAGTGCGGAATGAAACTGGGGAGATTCCTTAAATGTACTAAATTAGTCATTGGTGTACTATTGTACTTTCCGAGTTTGAATAGTACCAAAAAAGGTACAATTGTACCAACTTTGCTATCCCTGGACCACACACACAAAGAGAGAGAGAGAGTGAGAGAGAGAAAAACTGTTCAGTGTATGTCTATTTTGAATACAAAAAATATATTTTATTTATCAGTCGTAAAGCAGCTCTGGGTCGAGGAGCATCTCTGGCGTTATCGTAATTATTTCTTAAGTGCGGTCAGGTGTGTGCATGTTCTTTGGCCTGCCAGAGTTTTTCATCTCGCTTGCACTGGTTGACTGATCTGCCACGGATAACCGTATAATCTTGCGGTTTTTTGTGGAATTTCTTTAACAACCACGTTGCTACTTCCTATGTGAAGGCATAGGTCGCGTACAGTCAGTCACAAAACCTTTTAAAATACTGTTAATACCATCTTGGGCATATGGTCTAGTTACCCCGTCCATATTTGTGCAACACCATATTATGCAAATTTACTTTGTATAATATGTATAATAAATAAATAAAATATTTTATTTATATTTTATATAATTCGCCCATAACTTTCTTGCTTTTGTGGACATCAGCGTGCATCGAAAAATGTAATATAACAAAATTTGGTAATATCAATTAAAAAAGTAACTAAATTTTTTGATAATATCAATTAAGTTATTAATTAATTCAATAAATTAAAAATTTAATTGAATCAACTAACTTCTTAATTGAAAATATTAAGTGGTAAACAGCTTTCTATGTGTAAATGAAAATGAAGAAGTAATATTTGTTGACTTTTAAATTTGTATTTATGCTGAGTTTGATGATTGACACGAACTAATATTTTGAATTATTTTTACTTAATTAAATTAAGAAATTTATGAACTTAAATTTGAATTCAATAATTAGTTAAAGAGTTATGTAATTAAAAAATATTTAAAGATAAAATAAAAAGACTAATAGTGTTTTCACACTGAAAGTTAAAACCTGGTTTTAACGTTAAAACCATTAACAGCTGATTTTGCTTTCACACTGCAAGTTTGTTAAATTCAGGTTGTAACTCACAGGCTGTCGAATAACTTTGCTCAAAATAAAATAAATCGCCTGCCGAAATACGTGTATTTGTTGCTGCATTTTTTCTGATTACTAATAACACTTGTTGGACATATTGTTCAACTGTTTTTGTTTGTATGAAAAACTGAGATATTTCACAATGCGCTCTAAAATAGAAATTATTTTATATTTTGTAAATAAAATTTTTTTAATTTGTTGAAATTCTTATACAGAATGAATAAGTGCTTGGAAATATTGTTAATAATATAAAAATGCACAAATACATTATAAGATGAATGTCAGTCATATTGTCTATTTTCACTTTCCACAGTTAAATTTAAAATATTTTCGTTGTTTTCCTTCCAAAAAACTCTTTTTTCCATAATTTTGATTATTGTTGCTGCTACATCCATTTTTAAGTTGAAAATTTTACAAGCGCCATCTATTGTTATTCACTGGTATAACATTATCAGCTGCTGTCGGTCATTTCAACTTGGCAGCACTGAATTTATCACAGCGAAAACAAGGTTGAATTTCATAAACCAATTCAAAAATGGTTTTAATTTGGTTTTAACAAAAACAATTTGTATGGTAAAACCAGGTTTTAACAGTTTTATTAAAACCATGTCAGTGTGAAAACACTATAATTTAAAAAATTTTCAATATAAATACATTTAAATAGCAGATATCATCAAGTGAATACCCCTACTATGAAACTCCTGTTGTTAAGTTTGACTTGTTTCTTATTGTTTAATTTCACTTCTTTACTTCTTTTTTTTTACTGTAACAACATCTCTGACAGTTAACATGATGCTGTCAATTGACTTCATTGTTTGTTTCTTTGTTTGTTTGTTCGTTCGTTTGTTAAGGTGGCTCGCTTTTGGTTAAAGCAGCTAGCCAGCAGAGAGAGAAAAATCAGACTTGCAGCCTCCTCTAACTGAGTGACTGACTGACTGTTCGCTCGGTCAATTGTATTGTTTCTCTACTGTTACACAAAATATGTGGCAAATGTTAATAATGAAGCAGTTAAAGATGCATTATATCTTTAAAATTTTTCATTTGTATGAATGAATGAATGAGCGGCTGCGACTGTGTGTTCAGTTGTTTATACGAGTACAACAAACGTTAAGAGTACGGTGGCAGTTACAGTTGCACTTGCGGAAATGTTTAAATTATAGTAATCATTATATCAACAAAATGAATTTCTAGCTGTAATCAAATAGATTAACAATTTAGGAAATGGGGCTTACGAGTATAAATAAAATAAAAATGTATATAAGAATATAACAACAACAATAATAACAACAATAGCCATCATATGAAAATTAAATAAGAATTGTTATAATGGAAGATATAAAAATAAAAAATTTTAGACTATTATATTTTAATCTTATTACATAGTGAGGAATGAGTCAACTGTTTGCTACTGTTTGTTTTTCTTTAATAGTTAGAAAGTAGTGGAGAGGAGCTCAATTAAATAATTAAACAAGATCTAATAGAGTCTAATTAAGTTTTGAGTTGAAAAAGGCAATTGTTATTACAAGGTTGGTTATGGTATTATTATTAAAAAGAAGATTCTGTGTAGAACAAAGAGTCTTCCTAAACTTAGGCCAAATGCATAAGTAAACTTCAAATATATTACTTAGATTTTTAGAAACACAAATCAACCACTTAATAACAATCAATGTTGGTAGCCAATGCCATATTAATGAAGTTATGTGATAAAAGCATGCACAAAAAAATAAATAAACATAATATGAAAATATTGTAATATCAATTAAAATTTTGTAATTTCGATTAATTGACCAAATGACAATTAAATAAAATCGATTAATATTTTATTGAATTTATTAAGAATTCAACTAAATGAATTAAACATTTAATTATATTAATTCGGTTGAAAATAGAGACAATTAATTACGTGCGCTGGAGTCAATTAAAAATGTAATTGAAACAATTGAAAAATTTATTAAAATCAATTAAAACCTAAATTAAAATTGTAACTGAATCAAGGATAATTTGAATTGAATCAAAAATAATTTAATCAATTAAAAACTAAATTGAATCAAAATAAAAAAATCAATTCAATAAAGTAAAAAAAAATTAATTGAGTTACTTAAAAAAGTATTTGAATCAATTAAAAAATTAATTGAATCAATTAAAAAAGCAATTGAAGCAATTAAAAAAATTAATTGAATCATTTAAAAAAATTAATTGAATCAATTAAAAAAATTAATTGATCAACTAAAACATTAATTGAATCAGAAAAATCATTATATAAGGAATACCTCATTTCTGTGTGAAAAATTATTTTTCAAGTTGTCTAGCCTCTTTCCTACACATGCTTACATCAAAATTTGTGAAATAAACACATTAATAACTCTTACTTAACCCTTAACTGTCAGCTCTCAAATGATAGTTTTTTTTTAGGAAAGCCCATTCTACAAAAATATATAAGATTTTTGGAAGCAAAAAAAAATTTTATAATGTTCAAATATCCTGTTGTGGCACTTTTTTAAGGATATAAAATTTTATATGCATGAAACTTAAAAAAAAACAAAGCGAAATATTGATTTAAAATCTTATTCATTTCTCATTTGTTTACTTTTGTTTGTTATTAGACAATGCACAGTGGGATGTAGCATTATCTCAAATGGGAATTTATTTGGAAAATCTTTTTCTGCTTACCAAGATGTGTTTTACATAATTTTTAACAACTTTGCTGGAGAGATAAAAAATGAATATAAGCTATTTTAATAAAATTTATTTTTAACCCCTGACTAAAGAAGGATATTTATTATAAATTTTTAGTGTGTGTCTGTGTATCAGAGAAGCGCAATGAGTAGTGAAAAAGTGAGTAGGGTTGAATCATGATTTATAATTTCATGTACGTATGCGCACTCATACTTATTGCAATATTGTCTATGAACCATATTCGCTCGAAAGTTTGAGGTGCACATCGAACTAATACTTAGCAAGAATTATGACGTTGTTGATTTTGACTCTCGCCATAACTGACATTATGGCGATTTCTCGCCAAACGTGGCGATGTTTCAACTTGTCTGGCGTCCAAATTTTTGGTTTGGCGACATGCCGATTAGTAAATTTGTTAGCGATTATTATGGCTACTTTTTAACAAAATTGAACTTCAAAATTTTTCTTACCCAGGAAAATTAATTTGTTGAAGGAGAAGTTTCAAAAATAAATCCTACCAAAACTCGTCTGCAAGAAGTTAAAACAATTTGATTTTGATGATTTTTCTTATATCATTTATATTTATTAATGCGTTTTGAATTTGGATTAGAAGAATTTACAAAAATTATTTTTGGCGATTTTGTTTCTAATTTTGGCGATTTTCTGATAAATTTTGACACGACCATTTTATAAAAATTTGTATGAAAAAAGTGTTATATAAAAACAAATTTACTATCAAATATTTACTAAGAAAAACTACATAAAACTGATTTTTAGCGACTTTTGGCGATTTTGAAAATCAATTTGGCGGAAAAAATCTGGCAACCCTGCTCCTGAAGTCAATGTTACTAGACGATGCAAAATAAGTATTGTGTGGCAAAGCCAACTTCGTATGTCCCAAATCACACTATGCAAGTCTTATTGCTAAGCTGATTAGTTTTAGGGAGAGAGAGAGAGACGAGGGGAACAGCAACGTTTATTTTCCCCCCGTCTCTCTCCCCTAACAAACTAATCAGCTTAGCAATAAGACTTGCATAGTGTAAATTGGGACTATACGAACATTAAGATACTCAGTATGAGGTTACGAATATGTGTTTTTTATACACTTTGTACTGTTGTAGTTGTAGTTGTACTATCCCGCTTGTTCGGCAAAACTGCTATTGACGTTTTTTCTGTAATAAATTCGTCACTCACAATTGGCAGTACTTAGTTTTTGTACCAATATAGTTATTATATGAATTCGTTGATCGTATACAAGCAAGCGACAAAAATTCTTTTTCTGTCATATTTTAGTGTTTACGTTGAAAAGAAAAATGTGTACAATAGTTTTCTAGCATAAGCATGATGGTGTTCAAGGGAAGAAGAGCTTTAAGGAACACAGAAAATTTTTTTCAGTACTTTCAGGTAAAAAACACTCAATATATTGACTGAATGTAAATTAACAATAAATATTTAATAATTTCAGAAGCGGTCTCAATTACCGTTCATTATTTAACTCCGGCTTCAGTGTTCTTTTCATTATAGTATTTTTGTGAATGAAAACTATGATGAATATTCGTCACTGTTTTCATGAACCGAATGTAAGCGAGAGGGTGGCGATTGTATACTTCCAATGACATCCCCATGTTAAATTCGTCACTCAAACGCACTTCGTTGGTATTGCCGAGCAAGTATAGGTCATTGCTTTGTGCATAATGGTATAATGACTTATGGAATGTATCCGCGGACAAGCGGGTATGATGTCGATGTCTCATTCATATATATTGCAAGCTATACTTATAAATCAATCTTATTGTGAGTGTGCGTAAATCAGAGTAGTTGATTTTAAACGATGTCTGCTCACTTATATTTAATATTTTATGAGTCAGTATGAAAAGCAAACAAATTCAACAACAAACAACAAATTCATTGCCAATCACTGCTGTGCATCTGTGTGTCTGTCCGAGTTAATGTACATACCAAACGGCTAGACATATTTTGTTTTTTTTTTTTTTGATGTGTAAACATCTATACGCTAGGGGGTAAAAATCTTTTGACTTTGATTTCTTTGCTGAGATTTCTTTGCTGAGATGTCTTTCCTGAGATTTCTTTGCTTTTTGCTTTTGCTTTGCATTGTCAAATCGGTGTGAGCTATGTATGAGTGTATTACTGTTTGAAAGAAGCAATAGCAAGCAGAGAAACAAGTGGACCGGCTCGAAGCCGACGGTGCGCCGCCCCCGGTTATTTTTCTGTATATTTCCGTACACCAAAGGTGAAAATGAACCGTAAGAGCTACGGACTTGAAATTTGGACACAATATGTAGACATTTGGCCACTACAACAACAAATACATGAGAGTTAAAAACTAAAGGGTGTTCCAAAACGAGCAACGCAAAATGTTAAAATCCCATGCAACATACATACAATTGTATGTCCATATGTATATTGACACTTGAAATTTGTAAAATTAGTGTATTTTTATGCAGACTACAACAATTAACACTAAATTTAAAAAATTTAAATCAATGGGTGTTCCATCAGTTAATGCAATTTTGACTTTGTAATTTTGACAACTTGCTGTATCTTGGAAACCGTAAGAGCAACACACTTGAAATTTTCAAAAACGGTAAAACTACAAAATCAAAAAAAATTTAAATTGGCAAATATAAAAAAAAATCGCCAAAACGAAAAAAAGCACCAAATTAAAAAAATCTCTAGGACTAAAATAATTCGCGAAAAACCGCAAAAACCGCAAAGATGAAAAAAAAAATTCTTAAACAAAAAAATCGCCAATATGAAAAAATCGCCAAAATGAAAAAATCGCCTAAATAAAAAAACCCCCAAAAACAGAAAAAATCGCCAAAATGAAAAAAAACAGAAAAAAATCGCCAAAATGAAAAAATCGCCAAAATGAAAAAAAATTGAGAAAATGAAAAAAACCCAAAAAGAGAAAAAAGAAAAACTCCAAAACGAGAAACAAGCGATAACACTGAAAAAAAATCGTTTAAACTGAAAAAACTTAAAAAATTAAGAAAGCTAAATCAAAAAAAATTATCAAAACCGAATGTGCGCGAGTCAAAGACGCACTTTGCTGAATTTATTTTAATTGCAATGCGTACACAACAACAATAACAGCAACAACTAAACAATGAACAACAGAAATTAAAAATTAAAAAGTAAAAGTAAAGGCATTTACCATAGATGAGCACTGCAGTACCACTAAAGTTTCAGTAAAAACAAAAAAATTTTTACTGATTACTAAAATTTTTTTCTACAATTTTTATAAATTGCCTAAATGATTTGTTATATGATGAGGTGCATTGAATTTTCAGTAATCAGTAATGCCCGTATTCATAATGAAATTCTACCAAATGGCTAAATGTTTTTCATACAAAAGTTTCAAAATTTGAATGAAAAAACTTTGCCACTTGCTACGGCCCTACGATTTTACTGGTAATGCAAATTAAATTTCATTAGCAGTAAAAATTTACTGAATTTTTTTAGTAATCAGTAAATTTACTGCTTACTGCAATTTGGAATGCAGTACATATACATATACTGCAGTGTGCCCATTTACTAACCAAATAAGTTTAATAAAACAAACAAAAACCAACAAATTCATATGTATTTACAATATTGAAAGTTTTGATACTTTTAATTAATTAATTTAAAAAAAGATACTAAAAGCATAAGTACTTCCAACTTAAAAAAAAATTGCATTACTAGATGTTTACACATCTCCTCTGTGATCGGACTCACATTGCTTTTTTTTTGAGAGAGGTGACTTGATCGATAATGTTTTTAGAAAATTGGTGCAGCCGATTAGAAGATATCACATCTTTTCTACATAGATAAATCGGGGGTTTTTATAATTTTTAATTTTTGTTATTTTCAGAATAGTAACAGAATTTGAGAATTTAAAATTGATACTAACCCGAATAAAAATCGCTTTAGTATTAACAATAGTTTCCATCTTATAAGTTTTATTTCTTGTAAAAACTCTAATGCATTTCATATGGCGATATATTGTGGCCCTGTGCTCCTTACGGGAGAGAAATGGAATCAATTTATGTGGCGACATATTTACGTATACGAGTTCATTTATATGTATATTTTTAACTGCCCTCGAGAATCATTTTATTTCCTGATCCACTCTTTCCAATTTTGAGGGCCTGCACTAACTTAGAGATGCTGTAACTCATTTCTGCAACCTGTGAGAAGTTTTCGCATTGAGCAAAACTAAACAATTTTATTTATGGTCCTATTTCACACAGAGTTAATCGTATAAAAACTTGAATTCGAAAAATTCTAACATTCGTTATGAATGTGAAACGGGATCACTGCTAAAGGAAACACTAGAGGAGAATTTGGCCAAATGAAAATGTCATTGCACATTTGTGATAGACGTAAATAACTCGTCAATACAACTTCAAAATAGCATAGTTCCGTAAAGGAAGTTGTTGTAAGTCGTTTCCTTAATATTGAAAGTCCCTAACTCATTAGTTTTTTTAAATCGAGTTTTTTGTTTGTATTTTTTGTAGAATAACATCTAATGTATCGAAAAATGCCAAAAATCTCGATCTCGAGCAAAATAAAAAAATTAAGCTTGTCGTGTAGAATCTTGTGAAGTTTTACGGAGTAAAAAATTTTATGCGACACTCAAAAATTTTATTTTACTATTACTTTAAATTTTTGGTACAGAAAATCCCAATATGCAACATAGTGAAATATGCACAGAACATTCACTTGTGACTGAATGGTATTCAGCATCTTGGAGGCGTTAGAAGAAGTGAACTGTACGGACCTGCTTCGTATTAAGTTCTTGCTAGAAGACAAATTAAATTCATTAGAGAATATTGTCTCTTTTAAAATTTTCAAATGTACATTTTTAATTTTCTGAAAGGCTCTACTGGAACTTATTATTTATTTTCAATAAATATAATTAATTTTTTTTTTTCGAAGCTGCCATGCTTGCTTGCACGTTTGTCATAAGCCGTTAAGAGACAAGAGTGTTATAATTTTAATTTTCTTATTTCGCTGGCAAAACCATAACGGCCGCTTTTGAAATTTTAGCATTTTTTAATGCCATACATAAACCATAATATTCTGTTATTTTTTTTTTTTTGTTTGTAATTTTACAGTTTATTTAACAATTTTGCTAACATGTAGCTACAACATCGAATACAGCATCTACTAAACCATTTCAAATCATATCAACGCCATCGCTTTCATGTAAAAATCATTCAACTACAAGTAACAAGCATGAAAAGAAAAGGATTAAAATCAACAGCAGGTGGCATAATGCATGCATGCATGCAGCAACATCATAAGCAGCAGCAGCAGCAGCAGCTATAATAATAAAAAGAACAACAACTTGAAATCAACAAAAAAAATAAAAAATAAAATTAAGGCGCATCATCTTTATTTTTTTTTGCTAATTTTTCTTTCTTTCTATCGACATTAAAAAGATTTGCGGAAGAAAAAATATATGTATATTTAAAATTCCTGTATAAACGGCAAGCAAAAAAAAAATAAATGAAAGAAAATTAAACCAGTTTTAACAGAATTCATTCAAACATTTCTGAACATGAAAATTAAGAATAGCAAAAAAAAAAGCAAAATATATATGCAGTGATGAGTAATAGACATTTGTAATTAAGACAAGAAAAGTAATGACAAAGGGGCTGAACTGATGAAGTAACAAATAATGCCAATTGGCAGGTACATATTCAATTTAATTTTCTTATTTATTAAATGACTATTGGGCAGATCGTAATGTTGGAAATTTTTGATAAATTTGTAGAAATAGACTTCTACTCTTTTTTTTATATCTGGAAAATATAATCAAGCTAAAACGAGACTTGTAGCACAGTGATGAGGTATAATGTTTTATTCCCTCATAGTGTATTTGCAGGCTTACAGTAGTGAATACAGATAGCTGAAACTTGGGTGACTAAATTTTAATCAAGAAAAGTTTTGACTTTTAAAAAAATCAAGGTAAGGTCAATCGTAACTCTCATAGATCTCATAGGCGTAGAAAGGAACTATTAAAAACTGCTTGTAATTATTTATTTTAATATTACTCCAGCCAATCACCAATCGTAATGCCTCCCCCTCCCCCTCCCCCCACTAAAAAATATGTTTACTCCGCCAATGACAATTCCATTACATAATAAACTTGTTTTTGCCACAATCGTGAAATGGAAACTTTTAAACATTTCTTAAATTGCCCCTTTTAACTTTGGGTTAAATTTGACAGCCGCTGCAAGGACATGCCTATCTCCCATGTGTCCTTAAATATAAAAATTACTTTTAAACTAAATCTATAATTACGATACTCTAAAAATTAACAATAATCCTTAAAATTAACAGTTAGAACTCGATTAAAATTTTGGCTTGTTATTGAGGCAAAAATATTTGAATATTTTTTACTTATGCTGAAGGCTCAAAAATTTAAATTCTAAAACATGATAAAAATAAAGGGAAAATTTATAACTATTTTTAAAATTTCTTTTTTTAACTCTCAGAGAAATTTCGCCTCAACCGCAGCGAGGACATGCTAACCTCCCATATATCCTTTATTTTAAGAATTATGTGTTCGCTAAAAGGGACATAACAATTTAGTTTAAACAAATTCTATTAAACAACATTAAATGTTTCTACAATTAGCATCAGAATGAAGCATTTAATTCTAAGACTACATTTTTTTTTTATTCTGCGAAATTTCTCTTCTTTGCAACAAGAACATGCTTACGTCCTATATATCCTTAATTCTTAAAATAATATTTTAGTTAAATTTAAAATTACTAATAGCAAACAAGAATTTTCCAAACTAAATTGTGGTAGAATTGGCTGTAAGGATAATGTAAGGATATGCTTACCTTGCATATATCCTTAATATTAAAAAATTTAAATTCTTCTACAATTAGAATTTGAATAAGGCTACTATTTGTGAGACTATATTTTTATATTTTGAAAAGTTTGCTATATACATATGTATGTATGTAAAAAGGACATGCTTGCTCCCATATATCCTTAATTTTAAAAATTGTGTTTAAGCTTATATTGGCATTACCATATACACTAAAAATCAACAACAATCTTCAAAAATAAAATTTTTACACTGTGACACTTTTGGTTCATTTGCTATAAGGATATGAATGAATACTTCCCACATATCCTTAATTTAAAGAAATATATATTTCGCTTAAATTAACAAAAGTATGAAGCGAATGTTTATAAGACTACATTTTTTATTCTGATAAAATTTTTTTTTAATTCCAGCAAGGACATGCTTACATCACATATATCCTTAATTATAAAAATTGTATTTTAGCTTAGTTTACCTTTACAATTTGCACTAAAAATCAATAACTTTTTGCAAAACAAATATTTTTACTCAGGTTGCAAATTTGGCCTTACTTGCTGAAAGGACATGCTTACTCTGCATATGTCCTTAATTTATAAAAAGTTTAATTCCACCACAATTAGCATCGGAATGAAGCAAATATTCCTAAGCCTAAATTTTTTTTGCTCTGGGAAAATGCTTCCTTCAATTCCAGCAAGGACATACTTCCCTCCCTAATATCCTTATTTTTAAAAATTGTATTTTAGCTAAATTTACCTTTACAATTTACTCTAAAAACCAATAACTATTTTTAAAACTAATACTTTTACTCTGTGATAAATTTGAAGTGCTGTAAGGACATGCTAACCTCGCATATATCCTTAATTTATAAAATTTTAAATTCCTCCACAATCAACATCAACATGAAGCATTTAATTCTAAGACTTCATTAAATTACTTTAAGGAAAATTTTTCTTTACTTACAACAAGGATATGCTCACCTGCCATATACATATCCTTAATTTTCAAAATAATTTTTTAGTGAAATTTATAACGAACAAGAAACAAAAACTATTTTCAAAACTAATATTTTTATTCTATAGCAAATTTGACTTCGTTTTCTGTAAGGACATGATAACTTCCCACATATCCTTAATTTAAAAAAAATCAAATTTCGTTTCAATTGACATCAGAATGAAGTAACAATTTCTTACACTACATTCTTTTTATTTTTAGGTAAAATTTGCCTCATTTGCAACAAGGCTATGCTTGACTCTCAAATATCCTTAAAATTAAAAACTATTTTTAAGCTTATTTTTAACATATGATCAGATTGCAAAAGAAATCAATAAATATTTCGAAACTTTATTGTTTGAATGTTCGGAAGGATATACTTAGCTCATATATGTGCATACATATGTAAATCCTCAATTTAAAAAAAATTAAATTTCACCATAATTTATTTAAAAATGAAGCATTTAATTCTAATACTTAGTTTTTTAAATTTTGCTTCAAAGCCATGTCTAATTCTTATATATTCTTAATTTTTTTAAAAACTATTTTTAAGCTTAACTAATGTTTAGAATGCAAAGGAAATTAACAAATAATTCGAAGCTTTAAATGTGTGGAAAATTTTATCTTATGTGACGCAAGAATCTGCCTAACAAAAAGGACCTAATCCTTTATAAATGGGACCTGAACCCAATAGCTCAATAAGCTAATATTTTTAAAAATTGTTTCTTTTTCTAGTGTATAATGCACAAAATGTGTGATGCTCTTTGTTCTTCAGGACAAAGCAGCCTTTACCAGTAAATCACACCACTAATGCAAAATAAATAAAATTACAGATCTTCTAAGGGATTTGTGTCTTCTTTTTCTCAAACAAATTTTATTTGTTAAAGTTAGAAAATATTCCTTTTAATTTTTATAACATACTTTAAACATCAAATGGCAAAATTCTTTAACGCTTATGGAATATTTTTAATTGGATTAAAAAATGTTACAAATCAAATACGAAAATTCTTCACACTTATTCTGGTAACTAAGCATTATAACTAGGAGATAAGTTATTAAGACACATGTCCATGCGTGCATATGTATATATGTATGTAATATTTGGTGTAGCAACGCTAATCAATGTCAATTGTAATTAGCAATTCTGTAGCATTAACAGTTCAACATTGACAATGATTTTTAATTCTTTTTTTTTTTTTTTTTGTTATTAATTTGCAACAAGTTTTACATTTCTCATATTGAATATTAAATACGAAATTTCGTTACAACAAACAATCATAGAAACAAACAAACAAACAAACAAACAAAAAGACAAGCACGCCTCTTTCGGCCTTTCTCTCTTGTGCGTATGGGAATTACGGAATGTTGCATTCGAGCCATAATCACCTGGATGGTTGCAAATGTATAGAATATAATGTTAGTTGGTACACTGAAAAAAAACTATGCACTATTTAATAAATTTTTTGTAATTTTAAAAAATATATTTAAAACTTTCAGAGCCTATTTCACCAATGCTATATAAATAAAAATTCATATTTAAAAGCCTTTTTTCTGATAGTTTTCTTCCAATACAAAGTGTCTCTTAAATGGAGGTGTTGGAATAGGCTTGCAGTCGTCTATATTCTGGATTCCGAATCGTTTTTAAAAACTTTCTTGCGAGTTCGAGTATTAAAACACATGCTAGACACCTGCTTAAGTTGAAATTTAGAAAAAATAAATAAAAAGCAAGTGTTATAGCATCCCAATTAAGAAAACGATATACATATTTCAAAAAGGTGAATTCGCACGTTTCAACTTAATATAAACCAATTTATAGTTAACTTGTATTATTCCTGGAATCTCAAAAGAATATTTGATTAAGCGATATGCTTTAGCTATAGCATGGATCCGTATATTCATTTAAATGACTATAACTTTAATTTATCGCCTATAAATACACATAGAAAAATGTCAATCTAAAATGTACTTAAACAATATTAATTTAAAACTTTTCGACAATGATTTTACTTCATTTATATTTCATGTAAATTCAACATGATTTGCAGTAGCCCTAGAAAAAAATTCCTTCTGAAATAAATTTTTTCCATGTTGATTTAATATTCCAGTACTGTTAAATAAAAATGAAGAATTATGTTAAATCAAAGTTATTGTGGCCATAAACATCAGAACACTTAGGTCCAAACTCACAGTCTATAGTTAGCTAATGCCCATGGGTTTAAACACACAAATTATCTAATCAATTTCATTGGTTAAACCACCTTTATTTGTTAACTAAAGACCGTGAATCTGAGCCATAAACAACATATTATTTCCTCAAAATTTAATATGATTTGCAATCAACATATTTATACCCTTTACCAAAAAATGGTAAAAGGGTATATAAAGGTTTGTCATTCCGTTTGTAATTTCCACAATATTAATAAGCGAGCCATAAAGAATATATATTCTGGATCCTTATGCATAGGGAAGACGATTAAGCGATGTCCATCTGTCTGTAAGTGAAATCGGTTTTCCGAACTCCCAGAAAACCTAGAGACTTCGGTTTTGAACTATGTGTCAGAAACTGTCTGAAAAAGATTGGTATTGAAAACCAACAACATCGAGCAGACGACTTCAGAGCTGGAAAACTCAAACTTTATTTTGATTTACTAACGTAACTATCGAAAACTGATTTTTATTATTTTTTTTATTAAATATACTTTTCTTATACTTCACCATGAATAAAATTGGTATTTTTAATTAAAAAAAAAAAACAAAATTAAAACACGTTTCCAGGGTTGGAAAACTTTAATTTTTTATACAAAATTATACAAAAGTAACTTACTAAAACAAATTTTTTTCTTTTTCTCAGTAAATTAGACGTATCTTATATTCTTAAAAGAAAGAGATTGCTGTAAGAAATTAGAAAAATTAAAAAGGATGATTCCAGGGTTGGGAAACTTACACTTTTTGTATAAAAACACCATATAAAACACATAACGTAAAAAATAATTGCAAATATAAATAAAATAAAATAAAATATCATAGCCTTTTCTTAACTTCTAATATCACAGTTGGAATATCACAGTAGAAGTTAAGAAAAGGTTGTGATATTTTATTTTATTTTATTTATATTTGCAATTATTTTTTACGTTATGTGTTTTATGTTGTACATTTTATGTCTCTTTAAAATTCATCTCGAAAACTTAAAAGTAAATTGGAATAAAAGATAAAATATATTTCAATAAAAATAATTATCCCTGAAGATGTTGGAAAATCCCAACGAAAGGTCGGATACATTAAAAATTAAATAAAATCGTCTTTTATTTACATTTTGAAGAAATTTAATGACCTTGAAAGCCTGACTAGATACAATATCTGTAAAACTACATTAATTAATAAAGGGTGTTTTTTTAGAGGTATAGAACTTCGAATTGAAATAAAACACAAGAAAATCGTTTTAATGTCCATCAATTTGGCTTTATTGGAAGGATAATTTTATGCCATTAATGTTTAAATATGATTTCGGGCATGTGGCCGCCGCGGCTGTCTCGAATAAAGCCAATTCTACAGGTCCAATTTTCAACCACTTTTTCGAGCATATGGGGCCGTATGTTGGCAATAACGCCACGAATGTTGGCTTCCAAGTCCCCTAACGTTTCTGGTTTGTTGGCGTAGACGAGCGACTTCACATATCCCCAAAGAAAATAATCCAATGGTGTCAAATCACACGATCTTGGTGGCCAATTGACAGGTCCATTCCGCGAAATTATGCGCTCATCGAATGTTTCCTTCAATAAATCGATTGTGACGTGCGCTGTGTGGCATGTAGCGCCGTCTTGTTGGAACCACAACTCATCCACATTCATGCCATCCAATTCGGGAACAAAATAGTCGGTTAGTCGGCTCCAATTGCTGTGCACGGTGGCGAATCGATTCATTCGGGTCCTCTTCAACACTTTGCTCTACAGCGGCAATTGTTTCTTCGGTGCGCACTGTTCGACGTCTCTGCGGATGCGTATTATCACATAGAGTAAACGTAGTGCGAAAACGATCCATGGTTAACCGAATTAATTGCTCTGATGGACGATTATGTCGACCATAAAATGGACGGAGCTTGCGGTAAACTTCGCGAACTGAACCATTATTTTCGAAATAAATTTGCACGATTTGCAAGCGTTGTTCATTTGTCAACCTGATGCCAACTTAAAGTTCTATACCTCAATAAAAAACACCCATTATTAAAAATAAGGTCAAGAAATTACGTAAAAATATAGGTCTAATTAATTTTTTTCTTCTTCTTTATAAATTATATATATTCTACGTTTTGTAAAGACAAGTTTGGTGTAGAAAATTTTAAAAATTAAAACCACAGCTCCAGAGCTGGAAACTTTGAACTATTTTTTCTAGATATTAAAGTTACTAAATAAAACTATTTTTTTAATTTAATTTTTTGATATTGTATGACGTGACGTCGTTTTTAACAACTGGAATAAGGGTGAATGTAAAATATTTCCTTAATACAGAGTGTAGAATAAAATATTCAACTTATTGCTAATATTGAAAAAAATACTTAATCGAAAAATACCTAGAGGTCACTTACTAAAAATTGCACTAGAGCAAAATATTATACATTTTTTGACAAAACATATGCATATGTATATATGGATGTGCTTATGAATGTAGCTCTATACTTCATATACGCACTTTGGCGAAGGGTATATAAGATTCAGCACAGTTACATATTGATTTTACATTGGAATTTTTTTCTGCGTGTTCAAAAGTTTTTTCTTCTCTCCCAAAATGTTGCATGGATATTTTCAGTGTAGGCCGGCGGCGTTGTTATGGCAATAGTTGCTTCTAATATTTAGTTGCTAGTGGTCTCTAGCATTCTATTATTATTCATATGTATGTAAGTAGGTTTGTCTGTCCTATCTGCTATTCCGTCCGTCCCTCTGTCCATTTCACGGTCTATATTTGTATCTGCTCGTATTAAGATAGACATTATTTTATGCTTGATTATTTTATGCTTGAATAATGTTTTAATTTGAATTTATGTTTAGTGACAAGTTATCGATAAAAATAGAATAGTTAATTTTAAGGAGAAATAACAAGTCGTCAAGTTATGTCTGTGCGCGTTCTTGTGTGTGTGTGTGTGTGTATATGCGCGCGTAAAATTTAAATACTCCACTACATTTGCATATTTTATAGTGTATGTGTGACTTTTAAGTGGAAAAATTTATTGGAAAAATTAAATATAATGTACTTTAATTGTAAATAATTATACGCGTAGAATTAGTAAATTTTAATGGTGCCTTTTTAAGATAAAAATTAAATGAAATGATTGAGAGCTTTTGTAACGGCTTTGGAAGATATGAAAGAAGAGTAAAATATATCTATAAAATATAATAAATTTCAATACAGTTTGGAAAGAAATTGCGGGAAAGAAATCGCGGGATTATATTTAATATATCGTTACCACAAATGCAAAACGCCCTATCTAGCAAAAATTTTTAAAATCGACTTTTGCATAAAATGAAGTACTATTTCAAAAAAATAATCGCTTCAGAAAAATATCAAATCTGCGCAAGCACAAAAAACCATTTTATTACAATGACGAGTCATTAAATCAGTTGTCCTTATCGTGGTTGGCGTTTTTCGAATTCAATTCGATTATTTGTAGTTGATTATCCGATTTTTAGTTCTATTTAGAGAAGGGCACGCACGACTCAACACGAAGTGTTCGTGACAAAAAATTTACGGTCAGGCCCACGATGTCGACAAAAAACTTTCTATCGCTTACTTATATTGAAAATAAAAACAAAATATGAAAATTTGTTTGTGTTTTCTAACTATATAAGTAAGCAATAGAAAGTTTCTTGTCGACATCGTGGGCCAGTCTGTTAATTTTAGATTTGAAATATTTATGAATAATTTTCCAGTAGAAAAAAAATAACATTTTGTATCGTTAAACACACAACATAAGCATATTTTTTGATATTATATGGGCCTCTTAATCTCAAAGTTTTGAACGTATACCGATAGTAGCAGCGGTAGTGGCAGATTGTATCATCCGGCAGTACCAACCAACTCGCTGCCATATCAATACCATAATAATAATATTTCGTGCGTGTTGTGTAGTATCGTGTTAACGAAAATTTTCGCGTGCGTGTTTCGTACGTGTTGACCGTCTTGGCCCATCTCTAACTCCATAAAAAACTTTGAACTTAAAAACAATCATCTAATTTTTAATGCACTTGTTAAATTAATCCATTTTACGAAAATCTAAAATCTAAAAGTAATCGTATGCAAACAATTCGCACAGTTATTGCTTTAGCCAAAAAAATAATAAAAATAAAAAAAAACTATTCCATGCACATTTAACAAGTTTGCAAGTAGCAGCACATGCACATGCATGCAACATTTGTGCGAGTGTTTTTGCAGCACGAGTATTTAGTGCTGAATGTTATATTTTTTACACTAAAACATTTGTTTTACAATTGTCTTTGCGCATCAGCATTTTTATCTGTTAACTTGCGGTCTTATCACTTCAATGTGTGTTTACTGTTGTTTATGATACGAACATTAGATATGTTTCTTTTAGATTGTTTTTTTTTTTTTGTTTGCCATTATTATATGTAGCTGTTGTTGTTGCTGTTGTTTTATTGTACCGTGCGGCACATTTAAGATTCCAAAACTAGCAACAACGCACACACACACACACACACAAACAAACGAAAAGCAAAACTAAGCTAGTCGTAGCAAAAAAGGAGCAGAGAGAAGAACAACAAAAAAAAATATAAAATACAGCAAAACGAGATGCACCTGTAGTTGCTGCCACAATTGTTTTTCGCAATAAATCTCAATTTAACTGGCGCCCAGCCTGCCACTCAACGGGTTTTAGTTTTTAGCTTTTGCTGCTATTCATTTGAAAAGCTTTTTTTTTTCTTCTTCATCTGGTCTTCTATACATACATATGTATTTACTTTTTTTTTAATTCATTCATTTCTTTACTTCCTGGCAACATGTTTTTCATTGTTTTCTTGATATTTTACTAAAGACTACCGCTGCCTGCCGCTTTCGTTTCCATTTGCTTTGCTGGGGTGCTGCTGACTGCATTTTCCATTCCTTCTGGGTTGGTGGTTATTATTATTGTTGCAATATTACTATGGATTCCACTGGTGATAATAGTACAATGAACAATTTTCCTATAAACATGTTTTCATTTGGTATTGTTTTGTATTATAAACTTATACACACACACATTTACACTCACACACATAGTTATACACACACAAAGAGAGGCTTACTTGTACATATAATAATAAACTTGTATATATGGAGAACGGCTGTGTGACATGCAGTCGAACGGTTTGTAATACAATCATCGATGCTCATACCAGCAGCCTTGATTAAGTTTTTTTTTCAGCTTAAGTTAACGAAAAATTTCAGAATTTTTTCCTCGGCCGCTTTAGAAGCAGTGGTAGATGTCAAATTTGTAAATAACTCTGAACAGTTATTGGATGGTTTTCATTATTTAGGTTTTTGTTTGATCGCAGTGTTTCTTAAAAGATAATCAATTGAAAACTTAAGTAATTTTGTTGTGAAATTGCTTAAGGAAATTAATTTTTTAATTGGCAGAAAAAAATTTGAATGTCCAAACAAAGAGTTCTATCACTCAAAACAATTTTTGTATTTAGTAAAAAACTTCATCAGCAACAAAATTGTATGACTAAATTTGCACCACCCATTTTTAAACATATCGTTCAATAAGGACCATTAGGCCATAACAAAATTGCTCCAAGCCGATTTGTCCCATACTAGTGCCTTTTTCGAGATTATTGGCTTCTATATAAATTCGGCGGATCCAAGGTTGGAAGGTTTTGCCTTTTCTGTGGGATCCCTGGGAATTCCATGCAATCATCTGCTTGGTTATTTCGGTTGTCGGGTAACTGAGGCTGTGGCCAAGTCATCGTTATATTCTTATACGGGTCTCTTTGATCTTGGTGGGCATCAAGCTATAGTCTTTCATTCGACTCGACATTCGAGTAACTTGTGTCCCTGTGTATTGCACGTTAGAATTGAATTGAACTGAATTGAACTAAATTGAATTGAATTGAATTGAATTGAATTGAATTAATTTGAATTGAATTGAATTGAATTGAATTCAATTGAATTGAATTGAATTGAATTGAATTGAATTGAATTGAACTGAACTGAATTGAATTGAATTGAATTGAATTGAATTGAATTGAATTGAATTGAATTGAATTGAATTGAATTGAATTGAATTGAATTGAATTGAATTGAATTGAATTGAACTGAGTTGAATTGAATTGAATTGAATTGAATTGAATTGAATTGAATTGAATTGAATTGAATTGAATTGAATTGAATTGAATTGAATTGAATTGAATTGAATTGAATTGAATTGAATTGAATTGAATTGAATTGAATTGAATTGAATTGAATTGAATTGAATTGAATTGAATTGAATTGAATTGAATTGAATTGAATTGAATTGAATTGAATTGAATTGAATTGAATTGAATTGAATTGAATTGAATTGAATTGAATTGAATTGAATTGAATTGAATTGAATTGAATTGAATTGAATTGAATTGAATTGAATTGAATTGAATTGAATTGAATTGAATTGAATTGAATTGAATTGAATTGAATTGAATTGAATTGAATTGAATTGAATTGAATTGAATTGAATTGAATTGAATTGAATTGAATTGAATTGAATTGAATTGAATTGAATTGAATTGAATTGAATTGAATTGAATTGAATTGAATTGAATTGAATTGAATTGAATTGAATTGAATTGAATTGAATTGAATTGAATTGAATTGAATTGAATTGAATTGAATTGAATTGAATTGAATTGAATTGAATTGAATTGAATTGAATTGAATTGAATTGAATTGAATTGAATTGAATTGAATTGAATTGAATTGAATTGAATTGAATTGAATTGAATTGAATTGAATTGAATTGAATTGAATTGAATTGAATTGAATTGAATTGAATTGAATTGAATTGAATTGAATTGAATTGAATTGAATTGAATTGAATTGAATTGAATTGAATTGAATTGAATTGAATTGAATTGAATTGAATTGAATTGAATTGGATTGAATTGAATTGAATTGAATTGAATTGAATTGAATTGAATTGAATTGAATTGCATTGCATTGCATTGAATTAAATTGAATTGAATTGAATTGAATTGAATTGAATTGAACTGAATTGAATTGAATTGAATTGAATTGAATTGAATTGAATTGAATTGAATTAAATTAAATTAAATTAAATTAAATTAAATTAAATTAAATTAAATTGAAATGAATTTAATTAAATTGCATTGCATTGAACTAAATTGAATTGAATTGTAATTGGATTGGAATTTAATTTTAATTGAATTGAATTTTAATTGGATTGGAATTGAATTTTAATTAAATTTTAATTGGATTCAATTGAATTCAATTGAATTGAATTGAGTTTAATTGGATTGAATTGAATTGAATAGAATTGTAATTGGATTGAAATTTAATTTTAATTGAATTGAATTGTAATTGGATTGGAATTGAATTTGAATTGGATTCAATTGAACTGAGTTGAATTGAATTGAATTGAATTGAATTGAATTGAATTGAATTGAATTGAATTGAATTGAATTGAATTGAATTGAATTGAATTGAATTGAATTGAATTGAATTGAATTGAATTGAATTGAATTGAATTGAATTGAATTGAATTGAATTGAATTGAATTGAATTGAATTGAATTGAATTGAATTGAATTGAATTGAATTGAATTGAATTGAATTGAATTGAATTGAATTGAATTGAATTGAATTGAATTGAATTGAATTGAATTGAATTGAATTGAATTGAATTGAATTGAATTGAATTGAATTGAATTGAATTGAATTGAATTGAATTGAATTGAATTGAATTGAATTGAATTGAATTGAATTGAATTGAATTGAATTGAATTGAATTGAATTGAATTGAATTGAATTGAATTGAATTGAATTGAATTGAATTGAATTGAATTGAATTGAATTGAATTGAATTGAATTGAATTGAATTGAATTGAATTGAATTGAATTGAATTGAATTGAATTGAATTGAATTGAATTGAATTGAATTGAATTGAATTGAATTGAATTGAATTGAATTGAATTGAATTGAATTGAATTGAATTGAATTGAATTGAATTGAATTGAATTGAATTGAATTGAATTGAATTGAATTGAATTGAATTGAGTTGAATTGAATTGAATTGAATTGAATTGAATTGAATTGAATTGAATTGAATTGAATTGAATTGAATTGAATTGAATTGAATTGAATTGAATTGAATTGAATTGAATTGAATTGAATTGAATTGAATTGAATTGAATTGAATTGAATTGAATTGAATTGAATTGAATTGAATTGAATTGAATTGAATTGAATTGAATTGAATTGAATTGAATTGAATTGAATTGAATTGAATTGAATTGAATTGAATTGAATTGAATTGAATTGAATTGAATTGAATTGAATTGAATTGAATTGAATTGAATTGAATTGAATTGAATTGAATTGAATTGAATTGAATTGAATTAAATTAAATTGAATTGAATTGAATTGAATTGAATTGAATTGAATTGAATTGAATTGAATTGCAGTGCATTGCATTGCATTGCATTGCATTGCATTGCATTGAATTGAATTGAATTGAATTGAATTGAATTGAACTGAATTGAATTGAATTGAATTGAATTGAATTGAATTGAATTGAATTGAATTGAATTGAATTGAATTGAATTAAATTAAATTAAATTAAATTAAATTAAACTAAATTAAATTAAATTGAAATGAATTTAATTAAATTGCATTGCATTGAATTAAATTGAATTGAATTGTAATTGGATTGGAATTTAATTTTAATTGAATTGAATTTTAATTGGATTGGAATTGAATTTTAATTAAATTTGAATTGGATTCAATTGAATTCAATTGAATTGAATTGAGTTGAATTGGATTGAATTGAATTGAATAGAATTGTAATTGGATTGAAATTTAATTTTAATTGAATTGAATTGTAATTGGATTGGAATTGAATTTGAATTGGATTCAATTGAATTCAATTGAATTGAATTGAATTGAGTCGAATTGGATTGAATTGAATTGAATTTTAATTGGATTGGAATTGAAATTGTATTTAATTGAATTGAATTGCAATTGGATAAGAATTGAATTTGAATTGAATTTGAATTGGACTAGAGATGAATTGACAATTGATTTTGGTTCTTCTTGAGACGTGAGGGAATCGCCATACAGAGTTAAAATTTCCGAATGATTGTCTACCGGCTCTTGTGCGGTTTACATCTTTGCAGATATTTTCAAAATGCTGCCGAAGTAGCAGAGTTTATGAATGTCTTCACTGTTTCGCCCATGTTTTTGAATTGACGTATCAATCGTAGTATTTATTTGCATTAATTTGGTTTTTGCAATGATGATTTTTAGGTCGGTTTTCCTAGCTTCTTGTTCTATTTCCAATACTTTGGCCATCATATATTTTAACGTATGCAATAGTTAGAAAATATCGTTATCATAATCCAAATCATCGAGTCTTCCTTTGCAGCCTTATGCAATATCTCTGTAATATGTAGAACGCCTGCTTTTCGTTTACCAGCCCTTATTGATATAAGATATATTACAAATCTCCAATGGGAGATCCAACAGCTTGCGTTAATGTAGGGGATTTTATAAGGTCCTTGCACCCAAGAAATATCCAAATAGTTATGTATAACAGTGTGTCGAAATTTTTCTCAAAATCTATAAAGACTTCGGCAGGGTCCAACTCGTTCAAATGGTCGTTGTAGACATAAAACTATGATCAAACCCTACGACCTTAAATGGGTTTGATCATAGATTTTCGTTAAATCTATGATAAAAAAAATTCGAGTTGGCCCAGTTCTAATAGGGACTGAGTTAATCGGGAATATCCATTCTACTGACTGTCCGACTAACATCCGAAGGCTGTTTATGTGATCTATGCACGATGTTCGTTGGGAAAATCTGGGGCCTAATTCCTGCACTCGCGATCAGAATTGCATTCGAATAGAAATTAATTTCGATGGCAAGAAATTTTCCGATAATGTCACTCGTTACCAAGCGAATCGAGTTTTTGTTTCAGTGTTGGAAAAAGGGAAATATAATTATATGTAAATTCATTTCACAACACTGAATAAATTGTAAGCAAAAGCATATGTTTGTATATATGTGTGTGTGCAAAACCATATGTGTGTACTAGTGATGCACGAATATTCGTATTCGTATTCAAATTGTCGAATATTCGGCCATTTTCAGGCGAATACGAATACGAATATTTTTCCAAAGAAATTAAATAAATAAATGCATAAATCCTTAACAAAATTTAAATAAATGACTAATAATTTTAGTTTGTAAAAATACATTAATTTTTTATAGAAATTTGTGCTTTGTATCATTTTCAAATATTATTTAATGACGATCATTAAAATTTTGTGTACTTTTTATTAACTTTAAAGTACGCCAACAAGAGTGTGAAGTCCTTTTTCATAACAATTTTTTAAAATTTCATATTGCATATAATATTCGTATTCGTATTCGCGAATATCGTTCCAAATATTGGTATTCGTGAATATCAAAAATTTACATTCGTTACATCACTAGTATATAAATACATACATACACACGTACTTGTATGCAGCCAAAATAAACGAATATACATAAATGTTATTTTCATTTTAATTTAATTAATAACTTAATAAAAAATACTAGTGTAAAGTTAGAGAATAGAACACTAGGCACATTTTAGATTCTTTTATTGGTTGACTAGAAGCAGTTAATTTGTTGATTTTTTTTATTTTCCCCGACAACTCTTAGGCAAAACATTATTTGCCAAGTCAGTGTGTTTTGTTATATTTAAAGTCAACTAGAAATTCTTTAATTTGTATTTTTTTTATACTTACATTTGTGCATTCATTCATTTATAAATAAATAAGTCAAATATTGAACATGCATTTTCTTTTTCTTCGCTTTTTCTATGTTAAGCGCCCCATACACGATTCAATTCAATTTTCAATTGGGTCGGTTGTTGTCCAAATCAAAGCGTGTATCTATCAATTGATTAGTTTGGCAGTTGTCAAGTTGGTTGAAGAAAAATCAAAACATTTTGATTTTTCATGTTGACTAGTAAATCTTTCAATTCGATTGTGTTGTGTGTGCTCGAGTCTCTTGATTAGTTGTCAAAATTTATGTTTGTAGCTTTATTTTGTATAGAAAAAGTTGTGTATTTTTAAGATTGTATTTAATTTCATTGAATTTTAAATAACAAATATGTAAATTAATGAATAAATGCAATAGAAGTTTTAAATTTTTAAATTTGTAATTGTGAAAAAAATATAAATTTGACAGTTGAATGAAAATCTTTCAATTCAGTTTATGAGGTGTGTGGCCAAGAATCAATTCAATTGAAAGACTCAATTCACAATTGAATTGAAATGTGTATGGGGTACTTTAAATATGATTTCGAATGACTTTTTGCTTGCGAGTAAAAACACAAACGGTTGCATTCGAATGTATGCACGTAATCGAGCGCTGTCATTAGAAATTTCGATATGTGTTGTTCGAAACCGAATGCGAAAATCCCAAAAGTTAAAAAACTCGCACATTCGAGTAATAACTCGCTCGCAATCGATGCGGGAATTAGGCCTCTGGCCTGTCAGTTGCGTAGAATAAGGTCGATTTATTATTTTGGAGATAACATTACTGTGGGTGTTGAATAGGGTGATGCCGCGCCAATGTTTGCATTGTGAAAGATCACTTTTTTCTATTTTGTTCATAATAAAATCTTTAAGTGAATTTTCAAATCATTTAAGAAGTTCAAGTATTTTGCATTCTGATAAATTTCCATAGAAATTTATTTTAAAATAGTACTCACAATGAAGACCATTGACTTTATACATTGAGAACCACTGACACTGACAGCATCTTTGTTGTTGCGTATTTAGTGCAAGTATTTATTTGTAAGTTATTATATTCCGTTTGAATGGGAACAAAACAACTGTTATTTATCGTAATCGTTATTTTTTTTCTATTATTGTTCCGTTTGATTTGATCAGTTTTCTCAAATCAAAACAATAGCAAAACGGCGGCACCAACAGTAACAGCCAACAACTCCAATTTCATTAACAAGTTGTAGAGATACAGTTGATTTTCTTATTTCATTTTATATTGAAACTTGCAAGTGGTGGCTGGATATCTATTAAATGATTATCGTTCACTAAGGAAAAAACAAAACGTAACTACAAGTATGTACATGCTCGTAATTTTGATGCGTTCAACGATTGTCTTGTGCGTGTGTGTGTGTGTGCATATGTGTTTTATGAACTGCTAACAAACTTAAGAAACCATTAAAATTGTTTTGTTGTTTTGCTAAAGCTTGTTAAATTGTTCGAAAGCAAAAGAGAAATACTTGAGATTGCGATATTTTGAACACTTATAATATTTGCTATATAATGCAACATGCAACATCATCGCAAGAAAATGTAAAAAAGAAAGAAGCAATTTAAAAAAAAAAACTTTGCTGCCAATACTGACAGCACAAATAATAAATAAACAATCATTGAAATCTACATACCGAAACTAGTAGGAACAAACATTTTGCTCGCGCCTAAAAGAAGCGGCATTTTGAAACCAGTTTAACACTTGGCGCACGTTCTTCTTCACTGCTTAACTGGCATCATTAAATAACATAGCGTTGTTGTTGTTGTTTTATACTGTTGTTGTTGGTTTTATTTCTTTTTGCTGGCTGTTTTGTACGGCTGTTCGGACAGTTGGTTCCCTGATATTTCAACTTCTTAAGACGTCACGAACATCAATTTATTGTCAGTATTTATATTGACATGAATGTAATCAAAATTATTAGAAGTTGGTTTAATAAGACAATAAAAGAACCCTACTGAAAGAAACAATTATTATAGAGAAAAATAAGTATAAGCTACTGATCTAACTAGAACCTTTTTGTGAATCACATGTACAAGTAACTCTTTATATCTGTCAAAAGTTTTATTTAACAGAAAATTTTTAATATCCAATCACAAACGTTCATATTCAATTATTTTTGACAGCTAAAATTCCAGCTATTCGAAAGAAGCCGTCGTAAAAGTTTTGCTTGCAGTAAAATACTCAAGTCTTTTGTAATTTTTTTGTTTTTTCGTTAATTCGAAGAGGATAAGTTTTGTATGATAATAAGAGGTTTGTGCCTTTACTAAAAATTATTACAATTGTTACTGGAAAGTGTTCATTACAGCTGACCGTTTGACCGACTAAAGTGGCAATTTGCCACTTTTTCGACTGCGTTTCCCCTTTTTCGACTGCCTTGCCACTTTTTGACCACTTTATTTAGAGTGAGTTCTATGAAAATACATTAAAAATAAAAAGTTTAGTGCAGTTTTCTCGTTTTTTTTAATTTTGCCCCTTTTTTTTGATAAATCCCCTATTTGGTGCCACTTTTTGAAAAATGTCATCGGTCACCCTGGTTCATTAACTCAAAAAGTTTGCAAGGAGAGAGCGCCAAAAGAGAGAAAAAAATTGAGAGACTAAAAAATTTTTACAAATTATTGCTTGTAAAATTTTTTAGGTGCAAGAATTAGCCAACCACCTGTTGTTGTCATATTAATTATATATCTAGAAATATCTGAAAAAAGAAAACTGAAAAATTTACATTTCTTTATTCAAAAACTATGTATACGTATGAAAAAAGAAAGCATATTTTCTTAATTCATTATTTTTCTTTTATCAAGCCACATAAATTCAATTTTATTGTCAAAGAATTTTGTTTGCTTCTCATAACTGATCAGAGATGGAAAGTCGCATTTTTGTATTTGTTAATAGAATACAATTAAAAAATTATAAAAATGCATAAAAATATTAAATAATACATAAAACTCTGTAAAGTATTTCATTTTAAATAACAATTTAAAAAAAAATATAATTAAAAATATTATTTAACAAAATACATCAGAAAAAGTACAATTGTATCATAATTTCCATCTATGGTTCTGATATGAATAAAATTTTCTTGCACTTTTTTACAAGTAAAGCGTTCATCTACTTCTTCGTGTTTTAGGAGAGTAATTTTGTAAATTTCTGCTTTACTCTCTCGTTGCTAGTTTCTACTGGGAAAATAAATGAACAGACCTAATGTTACATTGTTAATATAATTACACTGCACAACAGTGATTTGGATGTTTAAATAAAAATAGCCGATCCTACAGTATTTTTCTCCTGTCTCCTGCTTATGATGGCGTCATTAGTTTTTCTCTATCAGCTCTAGTTTTGATGATGTTAAAATTTGTGTGTTTTTAGTTTAGTCCTTTTAAAATTTTTTGACCAAATATAATTAATTCTTATGTATTTTTGTTCGCTGATTACAAAAATAGGTTTATTTATTTTCTAGTACCTCTAGTTTAAGAGATATTTTGTGTTACATAAAAAAAAATTCTTGAAATTTTTCTTTTCGAAAGCCATCCAACAAAATTGTTTTTTATGTTACATATGTCCATTTACAAGTTATTAGTGCAATAGTTACGTAAAAAAAATGTTGTATTGACCAGTCCAGAAAATTGTTATGCTATTTGTAGTTAATATAACATTTTTTATTATATATATTATTATTATATTATTATTATTATATTTTTATTTAAACATCATAAAAAACCCTCTATTTTGTTGTGCAGTGTTATTAATGATTAGTTTAATAAACTGATAATCACATATTGATATATTAATGTAATATATGTTAAATTCGATTACTTTTCCAAAAAAATCCAACAAGGGTTAGGAATCACCATCCTGTAAAATCACGAAAATAGTTTGAATCATCTAGCAGGACCTCAAAATGGCGAAATATGATAAAAACACGATTTTTGAAAATGGGAGATAACTAGCAATAGAAAGGGAGAACTTAGAAATACTTTAAAAAAACTTAATTCAGTAAAGGGCATAAAATGTTCGACTTGCTGGACGTAGTGAACTATTTTATCCCTGCACAGAAAAAATTATTCCCAAAAAATTTTTAAACAAATATTTGTTTGAAATCAAACTTAGTTTCAGTAAATATTCTGTACTGTTCATCTAAATTAATTTGTACGAAAAAACTGTGTAGAGAAGAAACAGGCCACGACGTTTGTCGGCTACTTTTCGGCATTTACATGTGTACAACACGAACAATCAAAATAAACAACAACAACCGCACAACAGCACGTTGTTCCTACCCTGCAGAAAGTGCGAATAGTGAAATTGTAGTGATTTACTTGTGACATTGTCAATAGTACTACTGACCAGGTGTACCCCAGCCAATGTAATCATCTATTGACATTTAACATTAGCTTGTCATTGAAAATCCACCACTAGACTGTATCACTACTGACTAAGTAGTTCTTTTGGGACCACATGGAGACATTGACACTAAAGATTCATTAGTAAATTTTAGGGGGTCTAGTCCACAATATCGATATTTCCTCGCTCGTTGTCAATAGTAACATTATAGTGATTTTCTAGTGATTAGGTGTACCCCAGCCAATGTAATCGCCTATTGACATATAACATAGGGTTGTCATTGAAAATCTACTATTAGGCTTTTGCACTATTCTTTTACGACCATATGGAGATATTTGAACTAAAAATTCACTAGTAGATTTTAGTGACCCTCGTCTATATAAAGGATGTCCCAACAAGAACGCAAGATTTAAATTTGGCGCCATTGGAAGTGTCATTGTTTGACATTTGAACAATTGTTATTGTTTGCTAGTAGAAGGTACGAGGTTAGTAAAAATGGAGCTCTACACGAATAAGCAACGCATTCTCATTGTGAAATTGTTTTACCAAAATGGTGAAAGTTTTGCGGCTACAGTTCGCAAATTTGCGAAACAAAAGAGCTCAATAATGCTCCAAAAGAGTCAACTGTAAAGACATTAATGGATAAATTTGCCGAAACTGGGTCTGTTAGTGATGTAAAGACAACAACGCGCCTTCGACCAGGTCGATCGACCGAAAATGTCGCAGCTGTACGTGATGATGTCGCTCAAACGCAGGTCAAGCGCAAACAGTCAATGGTGTTCGGTATCGTGAAATGATAACAGTTTTTTCGTGCCTAGAATTGAAGAAATGAATGTGGAATGTCATACAGCCAGAGAAACAATTCAATTGCTACATCAGTCATTTCCCGATCGTGTTATTTCGTGTTTTGGAGACCAGAATTGGCCGCCTAGATCGTGCGATTTAACACCATTAGACTTTTAACTTTTGGGTTTTTTGAAGTCGATGGTTTACGCGAATAAGCCGACGACGACTCAAGCCTTAAAAGAGGAAATTGGACGCTGCATTAATGCAAAACGGCCATTGAAAATTTCATTAAAAGATCGCGTGTGTGCCAGCAAAGCCGCGGCGGCCATCTGCCCGATTTGTTGTTCCACACATAACCCCATTTTGTCTACTTTACGATATAATAAAGTTTCTCAATTTTTTTTTTAATATCTGTGTTTTATTTAAAATTTAAACCTTGCGTTCTTGTTGGGACACCCTTTATATATTTATTTAATATTATTGCACAGCATAATAAAAAAGAAAAACAAACTGTTGACGTGTTCATTGACAATATCACCATTTACATATACACTAGAACTGTTGTCTCTAACGTATCTCTACTCGCGCAAAAAAGGAAAGTTGTCGACATTTTAACTAGTGCAATTGTCGCTGTAGAAAGAGTATTGACATAGAGATATATGGTTCTAGGCTGACTAGAGGGTATCAACAAGCAAGATAAACACCAACACACTGAAGTAATATTTTCTCTCAGCCCAACTATGATTCATTTAAATTTTTACAAAATTTTTATCACAATTTACAAAATTATTTTTAGGACCGCATTCAAATAAAATATTTACTGATTCAACGAATTTGGTTACTGAAAATGAAATTTAGTTTTTTCTGTGTATATGTATTTAAAAAAGAAATTAAATAAAAATTAACTTTAGTAAATATCTTAAAAATCTTATAAATAACCAATATTATAAAATAAATTTAGTAAAGAAATTTAATATATAATTAGGTTTTCATCTTACTTTTAGAGATGCAAAATTACTTGAGGAATTTAATCTTCAGGTTTTTATAAGAATAGTGTAGCGCAGTTCTTTTAAATTTTTTCTTTTTTCCAAATATAAAATATGTCAAACAATAGAATACAGTTAAAGGATCCTCCTTTCTTTCTTTTCAAATATTATTTTTAGAAATCTATAAAAAAATAATACTTACGTACCTATTATTAAGACAACATATATTATTATTTTATCGGCAATTATCAATTATTGATATCTACAAGACTTGCAGACAAAAGTGTAACTAATTTGTAATTCTGCCGTCAAATTCAAAAGCAATTTTGCACTTAAATTGGCAAGCGGTTATATTAGATATTAAATGTTTATTTAAGGAATTTGCAACAGACACATGTTTCCCATAATAATATTGATGCTTATATAATGTAAATGACCATTAACTTCAACAAAAAATTACAACTTCTATAAGTTTTTGGAATTGGAACAATGGAAGCACAGTGTATCAATTTCTGAAAAGAAAGATTTATTAAGAAATCGTTTAAATAACTTAAGCTAAACTTGAGCAACTTTTGGCACTAAGTATATGTATGATTTTTTTCTTATCCAGGGAAAATTTCTTAATCAGAGAAGAAAAAAAGAGAAGAAAAATTAAACTAGACTTCTTAGCTTGGGGGGGGGGGGGATTCGCACTTTTCTGTGCAGCCTTGCACTTCGATAAGAATTGCAAATACTGAACTTAAGCCGGATTAAGAAATTATTCCTGATATAAAGAAATTGGGGACTGCATGTCATAATTATTTGAATTAGCTGGAACCATTTTCATAACGTTTTTTTTAACTAAAATATTTGTTGAGAACCCTTTTCCTCAAAGCACACAATAAAATTGCATTAACTTTGGCACAGTTGTTTGTTTCCATTAAAAATTTAACTTCATCATAATATTTTAGACCAGTAAATTCAAAAGAAAAATCAACAGCAAGTTTAAACATCACATAAGTGTTTTAACAAATCATTTCTAACTTCTTGTTTATTACAATTCCTTTGGTAACAAATAAAATTTAATATACTTTGAAATTATTTGAAATACATTTAAAATATTTGAAATTTATATGTTGTGGCTTTTGTTGCCTTTTGATCCAGTAAATTAAATGTGTAAAAATTAAATAGAATTTACTTTACAGCAAATTGCATAACAATAGAGGTTTCCTTTATTTCTAAAAAATCGACCACATGCAAATAAATATTATACACGCGGTGGCAAATAGAAAGTTCTTTGATAGTATTAAAATACTTCACAATTTTCCTTTTTGTTGTTCAAACGTCAATCTACTAATGATTGACTTATAAATGTCAAAAAGTGAGAGGAGTGTGACAGTTTGTTTGATATTTAAGCTTTACGTAATCATCCGGCTTAACAAAGCTATAAAATTAATAATTTTTGCCTTCTATGAGCAGCTTTACCCCATTAAAAAAAATTTAGGAAATAATTTCACTTAAATGAGTTTTTATAAATAAAGAAATTCAAACAAAAAAAAATTTTTAAACTTCTTTGATTGAACTAATGATATTTTGGTTCCAATTAACTTTCAAATAAGGTTAATATTTTTGTAAATACATATTTTAGAGAAATAATTTTCTTACGCCAACAATTTTTTATTAAAATTTCATGGTTTTTTCTTTTTATTTTTTTTTATTAATTAATATTATTTTATTTTACTTTTTTATTTCTTTTCATTTTATTTTATTTTATTTGCTTTTGTTTTGTTTAATTTGATTTTGTTTTTTTTTTATTTAATATTAATATTTATATTAATAATATTGCCAGAAATTTATTTAAATTTGAAATTTATTTGCTGAACCAACCAGCAAATAAATTTCAAAATATATTACGTTATAATATTATATTTTATTTTATTTTATTTTATTTTATTTTATTTTATTTTACTTTATTTTATTTTATTTTATTTTATTTTATTTTACTTTATTTTATATTATTTTATTTTATTTTATTTTATTTTATTTTATTTTATTTTATTTTTGTTTTATTTTATTTTATTTTATTTTATTTTATTTTATTTTATTTTTGTTTTATTTTAATTTATTTTATTTTATTTTATTTTTTTATTTTAATTTATTTTATTTTATTTTATTTTATTTAATTTAATTTTATTTTATTTTATTTATTTTATTTTATTATTTTATTTTGTTTTATTTTATTTTATTTTATTTTATTTTTTTTATTTTATTTTTATTTTTTTATATTATTTTATTTTATTATATTTCGCATTATTCTCTTTTATTTTATTTTAATTTATTTTATTTTATTTTATTTTATTTTATTTTATTTTATTTTATTTTATTTTATTCTATTTATTTTATTTTATTTTATTTTATTTTATTTTATTTTATTTTATTTAATTTTATTTTATTTTGTTTTATTTTATTTTATTTGATTTTATTTTATTTTATTTTATTTTATTTGATTTTATTTTATTTTATTTTATTTAATTTTATTTTATTTTGTTTTATTTTATTTTATTTTATTTTATTTTATTTTATTTTATTTTATTTCATTTTATATCATTTTATTTTATTTTATTTTATTTTATTTTCTTTTATTTAATTGATATTTGTGATTTGAGCGGGCTAAAGTTCGTATCGCTTTTTAAGCCAAATTACATGTGATAATTATTAATGAACAAATAACACCAAAGTCTGTTGTAAATATTCTGACTAACAACACATAGTTGAACGGAACAGCCAGCCGTTTTCGAAGGCCACTAAACCTTCATCATCATCATCATC
This sequence comes from Tachina grossa, assembly GCA_949987645.1. Lineage (NCBI taxonomy): Eukaryota > Metazoa > Arthropoda > Insecta > Diptera > Tachinidae > Tachina > Tachina grossa. The sequence continues at coordinate 168,366,305 of OX465274.1, read as the reverse complement.
ATTATTTAGTGGCCTTCGAAAACGGCTGGCTGTTCCGTTCAACTATGTGTTGTTAGTCAGAAGATTTACACAGACTTTGGTGTTATTTGTTCATTAATAATTACCACATGTAATTTGGTTTATTCATTTTAGTTTTTTAATTTTTTTTATTTTTTATCCCCGACTAAAAAATTGGTGTTATATGTTTGTAGTGTGTGTCTGTGTGTCTGTGTATCTGTGTGTCTGTCCATGTCCACGTACAGGCCAAACAGCTGGACCGATTTTCATTTAGTTTTTTCTGTTTGAAATATGACTTGATCGAGAGGGTTCTTACCTATGTTTGAAGAAAATTGGTCCAGTCATTTAGAAGATATAACATCTTTTCTGAAAAAAGTCGGGGGTATTTAAAATTTTTAATTTTTGTTATTATTTTATTATATTCTACACAGCAAAAAGTATTCATCAATTAATTTTTTTAACTAAGAATTTAATTGATTCAATTAAATTTTTAATTGTATTATTTAATTTGAGCGGAAAAAACTTAATTAATCTTATCAAATCTTTTATTGGTGAAATTTTTATTAATTTCTTAATTGATATTACAAATATTTTAATTGATATTACAAAATTATTCATATTACTCTTTTGGGCGTATTTAATGTTATTACTTCAATCAAATAAGTTGTTGGTATATATATGATGGTTTAATATACATTATAACATCAACCGATTTATTTAAGAAACTTATGATATTTAAAAAGCTGCTAGAAAAAATAAACTTAATTTTTTGTTGAACTTTTCTCACTGCGACCTTATTTTTCATCACGCGCTGTACATTTTTATGGACAATTTTCTATAACATAAATATGAAAACATAAAATATGGTTATTGCAAACAAATAACAACATCAACAGCAGCAAATGAACTTGTAGCAACAGCAAAAAACAAAATCAATTGATAGCAATAATACACTTGGCTTCCATATATAAAAAAAATGTATTTATAAAAAAATAGTTTTGTAAAAATAATTTTATGGGTTTATTTGTCCACATGTTAAAAATAAATATGAAGTTTAACTATTGTAATAAATGTATTAAGGACAGAGAATAACAGAATGATGGTCTTTTTATAGCTTGAATTTTTTTATTTTTTCAAGAAATAATGTTTTATGGAAAATTAAAGAACATAGAAAAGTTTTTCAGAGACTGCAAGAAATTTAATAAATTTTGTAAGAATAAGACTTTTGATAAAGACACTGCTCAAAGCAATATTTTCATTATTACCCTGTAGTTCTTAGAGTGGCAAATGTGTAGCAAGTCATTGTATCTTGCATTAAACACCGGCTATTTGATATGATATTGATTATTTGTAACTCATTAAAAGAAGTTATTGACCGAGACTATAGATTTGAGAATTTGAGTACCTAAATCAAATCTCAAATCTCTGGCAGCTCCCAGAATTTCTAGGTATTGGTAAAAATAAAAAAATCGTCTTGCTAAAAAGTCTAAAAAGTAATTTGTGTTTTAATTAAATTTCACATAAACTTGCACCGTCAGCTTCAGTTGAGTTTAATAAAATGAAAATTTTATGTGGCAAATACTTTCTCTTTAGAAAATTTCTATTTTAAGACATTTGTAAATAAATTAAAATAAAATTTATTTTTCATAAACTTTATTTGAAATATTGCTTATTTATCTATATTAATCTCTTAACATACATATTTATCTTTTCAAAGTTTAAATAAGCCAAAACTGTTTTTCAAGTGATTCACTTTTCGCAAAAATATTTAAAAATATTATAAGTCAATGAAAAATTATACATATAAATATAATGCACATATATTTATTATGGCGGATTGTAAATTCTTTTGTAATATATCAAAACTTTATGGGATTCATTCAATCTTAGGGAAGTGAGCGTTAACATTTTTAACAATTGTTTCTTATCGGTTCGCCCATTTATCCCTTCTGTTTGCAAACCATAAGAGCCTATTTCTCCAGTTATATTCAAATAGCAATTCATATTTAAAAACCGTTTTTCATTTTCATTAACATATCGTTGCCTTAAATGCAAAATTTCGTCATTAAAATTTTTATAGTTTTACAGTTCAAGGAAGAAACATGCTAAAATAAAATATTTTTGTGTTTTCAAAGCAAATATTTCCAATATAATGAAGAACAAGAATTATTCCCTGTATGAAGGTTATGTGCTTATATAATATTTTAAAAACTACTTAGGGCTTTTTGGTTTGCATTTTTGTGAAACCAAAAGCCCTATATTCATTGAAAGTTTGTTAAATGTAATGTTTTAAGTAAGTGTTTCTTTCGATGATTATTAAACCGCTCTTGGAAAAAGATTTTGTTTTAAAAGACAGAAAAAGGTCGAACTAATCATTTCTGGGCTTAAACAACCAGTTATTTGATGACTTAAATAGATTTCTGAATATTTGATATGATAAAGATGAGATATCGTACCCTTTATTTTCGTTACATGTCTCAGAATAGAGACTATAAATTATAAAATTATAAATTTTGAAGTGCGCTGGTCAATAAAACTCTTTTTATCAGAGAATGATATATGGAAGTGCTCAAAAAAATATACTTAAATACATAGTCAAAATTAAGGTAACTTCGTATAACAGTAACTATACCGCAAATAATTCGAACGCTTACATATTTTACATATAGCCGATGCCAACATTAAAAAAAAACTCTTCACCATTTATGAAAAAACTAAAATACTCTATAACTATGGATAAAAAAACACATGCGTGTCAAGCGTATTGACTCTCTGCCATACTTATAGCTGGAGTGCACTTTTACTCAGAGTATGGATATTTAGTCCGACAAAAAAATATACGCGGGATACTTGGGATATTTTTTCATCATTCGACACCGTATGCACACATTTGTGTATATTAAAAATGGAGTGGAAAATGTGATTTTTTTTAGCTGGTCGAAAACATACTTTATGTAGCCGATTAAAACTTAGAGTATATTTATACTCATGCGTATGACTGTAGCCTATGCAACTTATAAATTTTAATTATAGTCGTTTGTACTGCGTACTTTAAAGGATATGTATGAACATAATTGTAACATAATTGTTTGACGACCAATACTCAAGTAGTACTTAAAACGATACTTTTGTCGCTCGCTGCTACAAATCAAGCGTACAAGTCATATGTGTGTGAGCAACTTCAGCTGTTATGACCTAGTTTGTTCTAATTTAGAAATTTTTTTCTGAAAACTTTTGCTCGTTTATATATATAAATTTAAATAAAAAAAGTTTTATTGACTAAACCAAAAATACATTATTTTTAATATCCTTGTAGTAACAGTAATATATTCTGATATACTCATCTCTGTGACTCTATCCAAGTGAAAGAAATTTTTGTGTGGATTAGTAATTATTAATCCAGAAAGTATTTGTTAATTTTGGAGAATCTAATTTAGTTAAACAGCACAAAACAACTGCATTTTGCTGTGCAGCGTTGCTAAAGTGAAAGCATTCCTTAAACCGGGGTTTTCCCATACAAAATTGTTATAAAGAAAAGTGCTTAAGTTGAGTTAAGCTGATTTTGAGTTAATGGAACCTTCGTAATTTACATATTCAGAGAAGTAACTCTGGGAAAAATCTCAATTATTTTGTGCGACTTTTTAGGAAGCTTATAGTGTTTTCACACTGAAATTTAAACTCTGGTTTTAACGTTAAAACTATAAACAGCTGATTTAGCATTCATACTGCAAGTTTGTTAAACCCAGGTTTTAACTCACAGACTGTCTAATAACTTAAGCCTACAGTACACGGCATGTAAAAAGCCATACGCGTATGTGGCGATGGCGTCACAAGAATTTTCAGCATGTTCGTTGCATTTTTTTAAATTAGTTGTAGTGGCTAGATGCCGTAAAATTTTTATAGTATTTTTGTTCCAAAATATATATTGGCCCATGTGGCCGAATCGATGACATTTTCTGGGGCAGCTCATCTGTAAACATGTTAATATCTAAATGTACATATGGTGCTAATACACGGCATGTAGCATCGTGATGACGTCAAAATTACGTCAGAACGACATGCGCATGTGGTTTTTTACATGCCGTGTACTGTATGTAGGCTTTAGCTTAAAAATAAAATAAATCTCCTGCAGAAATGAGCGTATTTGTTGTTGTATTTTTGTCTGCTTTTTTATAACAATTATTTGACAAACTGCACAACTGCTTTTGTTTGTATGAAAAATTCGGATATTTTACAATGCGTTGTAAAGTGGAAACTATTCAATATTTTGTAAATAAATACTTTAAAATGATGGAACTAGTAATACAAAGTGAAGAAATGCTTGAAAATCAAGTTATTGTATATTAAAAATGCACAAATACATCACACAACAGAACTTTTTTTATCGGCGTATCGATGTTAGTCATATCAACTATTTTTTCTTCCCAGAGGTCAATGAAAATATTTTCGTTGTTATCCTTCAAAAAAAAAAAAAAACTAATTGTTTCCATAATTTTTTTATGATTCCTGCTGCATCCATTTTTAAGTTGTAAAGTTTTCAAGCGGCATTCACTGGCATAAGCATTATCAGCTGCTTCCAGTCATTTTAACTTGGCAGCACCGAATGTAGCACAGCGAAAACAAGGTTGTATTTCATAAAACCAACTTAAAACCAATTCAAAAATGTTTTTAAAGTTGGTTTTAACAAAAACAAAAAAATGGTAAAACCAGGTTTTAATAGTTTGTTTTAACGTTCAAACCAACTTTTATTAAAACTATGTCAGTGTGAAAACACTATTAGCGCATTGACTAGCTATTTATTGTTTTTCAACTTATTGTTATTACTTATAGTTTAAAAATCGCTGTTTTTCTAAAAAAAAATTAATTGAATAACGAGTTTAACAAATTAACTGTAAAAGGTAAAAAGTTTGTTAAAATCGACTTCAAAGTTTAAAAGTGCTCTCCTGCAAAACTAAAAGAATATTATTTAAGCACTTTAACAATCGTTTATGAATATGTTTAAACATAAGTATATATTATCCAGCAGAAACAATCAATTTAACAATTAAAATAATATAAAGCCAAAAAGCTTATTTGTAATATGCAACGAACAAACTTTTTTAGACTCGTATTCATATTGACTCGCAGTCAAATAATAATAAAAAAAATTAACTTTTAAATGAAAATAAAAACAAATACTAAAGCTATGTACAGACGGTTGTCAGATCTTACAATATTGTCAGTAAAATGTGCTCAAAATTTCTTACAACCGTGTGAACTGACAATTTTTGTCAGACGTCGTTGTCAGTCCATTGCCAGACTAGGAGCTGGCAACAAATTGTCAGACATCTTACAATCGTGTGAACACATTGTAAAATTATTGCCAGATATTTGTCAGACATTTTAATATTGTCAGATGTGCGAAGTTTAAGCATCTGACAATGGCGTCATTGTAAGAGAATTCTTTCTATGGGCAACACTGCACACGTTTGATTTTAAAGAAAATATTTAAAAAAAATATATGCAGACAAAATCATTGCAATTGCTTCTTCATGGTCCATAATAATTTATACTTTCACTGTTTACATTTAACACAATTTCTAACAAATGATTTAAGTCTGGCAACGCATAACAACAGATCTAACAATTTGTGCATATGACAACCGTGTGAACTGACAATTTTTCTACTGACGATTTTGTCAGATGAATTTATTGTCATACAACCGTCTGGCAATAAATTGTTAGATTTTCTGAAAACCGTGTGAACTGACAAGGAATATTGTGCTGGTAATTTTCGATTGGCAGTACGTTGTCAGCACATTGCCAGATCTGACAATATTGTAAGATCTGACAATCGTCTGTACATAGCTTAAGTCAAACAAATATCTAATAATCCCACTACAACTGCTACTTCTTGCTACACAAACAAATCTTCTATTGAACATTTTAAGCTTTACAGTGAGTTTTTGGATTATTATTATTTTTTTTTTGTGATATGGATGTAAGAACTTTGAATTTTTGTGGGTACATGTACTACCACTTTATAAGCTCTTTAGGGCTTTGGAGGAATCATAGACAAATCCATACATTTATAAAAAGAAATGTGCAGGTACGTGAAAAAACAAATAACCACATGACTGGACGAACAGTAGGGAACTGCTTCCCCTGTTGCATGATGAATGAATGCAAGTGCATAAAGAAAATAACCCAATTCACAAACTTGTGCAAATGGTCTTGCATTCCATCGTAGCATGTGCAAAATGGTTAGTATATTGATACTCACCACTTAACAATTCTTAGTGGTGAGTATCGGTATACTATACTATTTTGCAAATGCTACGATGCAAGACCATTTGCACAAAATTGTGAATTGGGCTAATAAAATAGAGTTAGGTGGTACTCTGCTTATAGCAAACGAATGTAAGTACGTATACTTACATACATACATGTATGCATATAAGTGTATTTGTGTGCGTGTACATGTGGAGGTTTGTGTGTATGTGTGCCTGAACATGTAATATGGCTAAACTTTGAGCCACTAGTATGTGTTACAAAGTACAGCTAAGCTGCTTAAAGCTTAAACATAATCATCATAAAACAAACGCCCCTTGATGCAAGTTCACCGAAATATATAAAGGGTCTTGCATTAAGTGCATTATGTTCTTAAGTTCAAATAAAGCAAAGTTTGTGTGAGATATGGACTACAAAACCGTGCAATCTCCGCCGTAGTTTTGAGAAGTGGAGCGTATAAAAAGTGTCTAGTTCACATCAAGTTGATGTCAAATGATTAGTATCTTAAATCGTTGGTGCAAATAGTGCACTGTGGCATGAGCTTTATGGCACGTTGCGCCATCCTCCTGAAACCACATTTTGTTAGTGTCAATACTAAAAGAAGTTGTTTATTATCGACTTATAGAGCTCGCAATCGTAAAAAGCTCAAAGCTCATTTGCACGTTTTGTTTAAAGCTATGTGTATCCTTCCATGGTGATTTGCTAAAGCAGCCTTAGTAAACTACAGCCATTTTGACAGATGTATGTCCAATAATATGTGCGCTACCATAGTTCGGAAGTCCCTATTAGAAAACCATATACAAATCAATAGTGATGTGAATGCATGCCTGTTTGTATGTATGCTACCCAACGCTGTTTGAAAACCGTTTTGTTTTCTTTTTTCATATCGTTGTTACTCTACTGTCTTTCACCGCTAACCAATCAAGGGGATCTCAGTAACAAAAACGAAAAAAAAACTCAAAACTCACTTTACTCTCTAACATTAATCGCTACAACTTAAGCCATTTAACAAACATTGAACACTTGTTGCAACAACCTGCCAGCCACCAACAGCAACAACATTTTGTTGCAAAACTGTTAAAAAATACTTGTTTGATGCTTTTTATTTTATTTTTCTAATTCCTTCATCATTTTTTTTATTGCAAATAAATATAAGTATTTATAAGAAAGAAAAAAAATAGCACTTCTCTTTTTTTTCTAAGTTTTAATCGTATTCGATGATTGTCTTGGCCACGCTTTTGCTGTTTGTTACAATTTATTATTTATAAATGATTGCACTTAATATTGCAACTATTGCAGTTCGGAGGGGAAGAATAAACTATCTAATTATTTTATTAACATATTTTAAATGCCTTGCAGCACATTATTTTAATGTCATGTTGTTTGTTTTGTTTTAATTTTTTAATTGCCAATAATTCAAAAGGAGTCTGTGAAGTAGCTGACATTAATTGTGACAGTTTGCTTAATGATGCAGACATAATTTTATGATTTATTGAAGAAATTTTTTAATTGTAGTTTAAATTAATTGTTAGAGAAGTGCATTATGTATTACAAAAAAAAATGCGGTACAATTTTTGTGATTATAAGCAAGTGCTTACTATATTTATTTTACCACTTGACCTTAGCATAAATAGAGCACTCAATAATTTTAAGAAAAAAAAACTATTGCAGCGAAACCTAAAATTACCTTGAGCCATTGATTTATAATTATAATTTTTTACTTTGAGAATACCAAAATAAAATTACATTTCGATAGCCAGTGATAGAGATTCATTTAGCATTTCACAACTTTAAAGAATCTATTTAGAAGTGGATTTTTTAGTTCTTATTTCCACAAACCTCAGAGGGGTTTTTATTTAGCCTCCATTTGAATAGGAAAATTTACAAAATACACACCGTTGGGAAACTGACACTCTAGATTTTCTATTCACATCCAGTTGCAGTTTGGATCTTCTTGAGTCAAGTTTTGATCACATATCCCTCGAGACCCTACAATCTTCCCTACTTCACCATGAACTCTTGATCCTCCTCTCTGCCCAATTGTTGAGTTCCCTGTAAAAATGACCTATCGGTAATTTCACCGATCTGTCACACATTCCCTCATCTAACGCCGACCCTATTCTTGCAAGCTCATCAGCAATTTCATTTCCCTCAACACTGTCGGGGATAGGAACCCAACATTTTCTGACATTATTTTTGTCCATAAGGGCGATTCTATTCTGACGGGTGCAACATTTAGATGCTTTAAACGCCTTTTACTAATAGAAAGAAACACATTTTCAATTAAGTTATTTCTAGAAGGGGTAACATTTTTTATATACTATTGTTATCTATTTACAAGAATTTATATGAAACGCTCAAATAGCCACGAGAGAGCTTTAAAGTGCAACCAAATTGGAACACTTTCATTAAATCATACCACAAAAACACAAAACTCTGCTAATTTTTAAACTTTTATTGTATTATTCTTTTTTATTGTGAAAAATTAGATATCAGACGATGATTATCAAATCAAACATCGTAGAGAAATATAATCCAATAATAAGAAATTTGCTCTTTAAGCCATGACGGGTGCAACATGACGGGTGCAAATCTATGAATCTTAATACTTCGAACACACAAATTTATATTTTTAAATAAAGCTTAAAAACTTACGTATAAAAAAAATTATATTATTATATAATATATATATATTTTACTTTAAATTGGCATCAAAATAAGTATCAAAAAATGATTTGAAAATTGATATTAAAAGTTGTCTAGAATAGAAAAGCCCATAAGCAAATTGATGGCTCTCCTACAGTCATTAACAAGTTTCACAATAAGATACCAGTATATTGTGTTCCTTCAAAGATTTTATTACCTGGCTGTCGACTTAGATCCAAATTCAAAGTCTATAGATAATTAACGCCCGTAGTTTAACTAGATATTTTTTTTTGTCAATTTCATAGGTTAAACCGCCTTAATTAGTTTACTAAATACTGTGAATTTGAGCCTTTTAGCCTTCAGCTACATGTCCGGCCTTTAGTTCCGTGGCCCTTAGGATTGCCAAGTTCTAATCTTGGAAAACGCTACATTCATTTGGTAGTCTGAAAGAACTACGAATCTAAAGACACCAGCCCGTGTGCCTTCCACTATTTTAAGCCCGTCTGTAAAGATCGCACTACCCTCATATTGCTTTTTGAATTTGATCCAACAGTCCCTATCCGAAATTACCAGTGCGGGTCTTGTACTAAAATCAACATCAACGTAGTTATAGTCCATGAAACTAAAACTGATCACATTTAAGATTGATGTGTGACCTCTTATTCCTGTCCTCAGCAAAACTCCTTCAGCGAGTCTAAGTATACTTCTAGTCTATAGTCATCTATAGGAAGTCGTTAAAGAATGAGGTCAAGGGCAGCCTGAGGTATGCTCCTCTAAAGAGCTATGATGGTCAGCGAGGCACACCTCTGAACTTTAGCAAATAATCTTATGTGGCTTTCCTTCTTAAATGCCTCCCCCAATACCACACAAGCAAAGCAAATAACAGTTCTGACAATCGATGTGTAAATCAAGCTTACTATATTTAGTTGCATACTCCAATGCGTAATAAGCATTGAGCCCTTTCTTTGGCTTATTTCTAAGTTTAAAATATTTCAATCGGTATATGTTCTTATTAGCCACCATAAAAATTCGTAGCTACATCCAATCTCTTTTACTTGGCAGCACTGAATTTAATAAAGCGAAAACAGAGTTGCATAAAAAACATATTTAAAAACAATTCAAAAAAGCTTTTAAATTAAGTTTAACCAAATGCTTTTAGCCATTTCACACTATGCCTTTTTAGCCTGCCTTGTATTGACAATTTTCTTTTAAACCGCCTGCGAAAAGTCACACACATTTACATTAAGCCTTTTTTATTCATGCATTTTTGGCATTTATATACACGTTTAAGGAAGAGGTCCATAGCTCACTTTTTGCGCGTTAAGCTTTCTATGCATCTGTCAAAAAAGTAGAATCAATGTAATAGTATGTGACAGGTTACATTGCAAAAAGCGCAGGACGCGTAGGCGCGTTCAAAGCAAAAAGTAGGTCTACTTTCTACTTTTGTACGCGTTACAAGCACCATGACAGAAAGTCAGCTGTTCTTGAAAGCTAAAGATGTTAAATAATACTTTATTTCTTACTTTATCGATAAATATTATTTTGCGGTGGATAATTTTTTTCTTTTTTTTTCAATAAAAAAAGTTTCTTAGTAAAAAAAAAATTTGTTTAATAAAATATGTGATTATTTTCATTAATGCGATGTATTTTATTTAACTTTTCACCACACTTTTCTCAGTAACAAATTTTGCATATTAGTTATCGATTATATTTACGTACTGAGTGTCATCTCCGCTAAATCTGCATTATTTACTTTGTGTACATTACATATTTTTAAACAATAAAATGGAAGAAAATTTAATAAATTAAATATACAAACTCGACTAACTCCACAAACTCTTTTAAAAACTCGATTTCAGTCTCCATTTTTTCTTTATAAGTATTTATAAACAAATGCACACAGCTGATCAAAACAAAAATAAAATGGCGCGTGAAAAGCAGTGCATGTAACTCAATGCGAACAAAGTATAGAATGAATCAAGAGAATGAAATGCGTGTAAAGCATTACGCGCAAAAAGCCAGCTATGGACCTCTACCTTTAATGCTTAGAGTACGAAAAAGGCAAAGAGAAATGTCATAAATCCCCACGGATTTTCATTTTGTGCCTTTTGTTCTACCCCGCAAGCCTCTCACCCCCTCTCACCAATAAACTAAAAAAGCCGGCCTCCACAGGCAAGCAGAAAAGGCACGGTTTAAATTGCGTCTTTGTGTGAAAAAAACCCGGGGGCAAATTACGACACTCGTTATCGAACGAAATTACGAAATATTTCAATAGAGTTTATATGTAAATATTTTAAAACTTCGAACCGAATCGAATGCCGCAATTTGCCCTCAGGTTTTAGCAGTTGGTTTTTGACGTTAAAACCAACATTTATTAAAATCATGTGAGAGTGAAAACACTTAAGTTTGACTTAAGCATATACAAATTATAGCATTGCACAGATACATCTGTTTGCACTAGTTTTGCGTGTTTTTTGGTTCTGGTATGAACAAATATGTTATTTATCGTTTTCTGTTACTAGTTGTAAATGTTGATTTTTAAAGCAATTATTGTATGGTTGGACAATGAGCAAATGAAAACAACACATTTATTTTTTTTTTTTTTTTTGTTTTTCTAAGGCAAATAAGATACATAAAACTGCTTTTACCATAAGTGCCTTATGATGTGTTGAGAAAAAATGTATTTGGCTGATGAATGAATGAATGAAAGCAAAATTGCACATACACATGTAAGTAAATGATACATGTACATGAAACACATGCATTTGTAATTACTCTCAGAGCAAAATTGTCTCTTTCTCTCTCTATACTTTGGCTGCGCCACAAAATAACATAACGAACGTCCGCACATACATCTGCACATCATGTAACTATTTGTTTCAATAGTGGTTTTTTCATATATTTCATATTTCAAAAACAGATCAAACAGTTGCTCAGCAGCAATACAATAAGCAATTGTTATTTGTTTTCAATTGTATTTTAATTTGGAAAAGCACGCACACACAATAACTCTTATACTAGTTCTGTCGCTCACACTACAATTATATGGTACATACCATGGTATATTTGTTTTGGCTATACAAACGAGTATACAAATGCAACCCTTTAATACAAATACACATTTAACATTTATACATATTAATATGTATTATTTAGCTTATATTGCCAAACTTTTAAAAGCTCAGTTTAAATAGCATTTTTGTTATCATAAGTATCCACCAATGCAGTTTTATAACTTCTTTAATACATTAAATTATTCGCTTGATATCTTATAACTATTTTCTTCCTTTTTTATCATTATAAATTTTTCTAAAAATCCGTGGTGTGATAATTTGACCATAAATGGAATATACAAAAAATATAAATAACTTTTAACTAAACACTGACTGGGTTTTGATAACAAAAACATTGCCTAATTGACATTTATTTTAAAAGAACAATAATAAAAATCACATTTGTCAACACCAAAGCCGCCAAGTTAAAGCACAATTAATCTAAGCAACAATAAATATTTACGTTGTATGAAAAAGGCACTAAGTGGCAAATGTTATGAAAAAAATTTATTATTATTTAATTTTGATAATTAAAATTTATAATTTCTGCATTAATTTGGTTTGCTGCCAAGACACTCAAAACTTTAAACCATTGTTTATTTAAGAAATTGCATAACAAAATGAATGTTTTAAAAGTAGTAAGACACGTATTTAATTTTTGGATACTCCGTTCCAGGACGAGCGTATAACAGGCAGGTACTTCGTAAGTCGCTACTTGTAAGAAGTATGTATTTTACATTGGTATTAACTTTTGCTTTTACGAAAAGGCACATCATAAATAAAAAAAAAAACAATAATACGAGTAGAAGTTATTTCAAGCTCAAAAAAGCTGAGAAAAGCATTAAAACTGTTATATTGTTCAGCACGCAAACATACAAGACGATGCCGAAGTATATTAAGAAATATACAACCACACAAAGTAATTAGCCTACGCAGATGCCACACACAAACAACAATTGGTTTAATGTTCGTTTGGGGTATCATCTACACACAAACCCATAAGACGCATTGTAACACGAACTAATGTATTATCGAATTATCGAACGCTTGTATTGAGAGGCTGTTAAATGTGCTAAGACTACTCTGCATGTTGCTAACATACTTCTGGAAGCTTTATGCAGTCTTGTATAAAGAACTGCTAAGCTAACATCGTGGTATTTCAGCATTGATTAACTGAACATTGTGGTGTTTTAAGGCTCTAACTATCATTGTTGAGTAAAGCAAATATTCTAATTTGATAAGAATTGAATAGAAATTATTATTGAATTGCAAATCTTCGAACAATATTTCTAAAAGATAAAAACGTAACTATATTTATGCATAAGTATTAGCTAAATGCTTAAAAAGTCTTTAAAATAAATAAATACATTATTATTTTATATTTTATTTTAAGTTTAACTTTATTTAAACTTGTTCTTACTAAAATATTAAAAATGGGTCCATTATAAACAATAAATTCTTAAATTGTAACAATTCCCATAAAAAACACCAATTATTAACTTGACTGCACCCGGTCAAAAAAATACTTGTGTGGCAACACTCTATTCTTCAATAGCTGTTGTTGTTATTTACATTTATTTTCTTTTACATACTCTTACGACTACAATTTGAAGCTGAAAAAAAGTCAGCCAATGTAGCAATAGTAAAGTAAGAAAATAAAAAACATGTTGATTATTGAGTTCTTGTTTCAACTTTGTTATTTGTTATTGAGCTTCTCATTTGTTCAAATGAAAGTTTATAATATAATAACTCTAGTTGTTCTAAGAAGCTTTGGGTAAAGGTTTCCTGATGATCTGCATTAGCAACAGTGAAATGCACATAGCATCCAGCTAAACCAATCAATAATCAATTTCAATGTATTTTTAATAAAAAAATATTTTACTTAATAAGTAAAATATTAATTTGGGATTATTAGTGCGTTTAAAAATTTTAAACTTAAAAATAAATTCTTTTTTCTAAACACTTTTAATTTTCTAAAATTGGGGTTTTTTTTAAATTGAGTTTTCTAAGAACTTTGAATTGGACCCATTTTGGATCGGAATTGAGTGCCATCGATTTATATACAAACATTAATTTATTCTTGCTTAAAAACAAGTTTTTCAATTTGACATAAAATCAAGTTGTCACCTTTTTAAATTACTCCTAAGATAACATGTGGCCAGTTAACAATAGGGTGGTAAACATGCAAAAATTACCGGGAAAAGTGGAATTTGTTTTGACTAGAAATTAAAAGTAATATTCAACGAAATATGCCTAAACTGTGTAGAAGACTACGTAAAGCCACGTCTTTATGAATGTTAGTGAGAAAATCATATCCTACGCATTTAATTTACTCGGATTAATTTTTAGTAGAATTTATTTTACTTGGAACCATTGTCAGCGAAAGACATTGCTCTACTCTTACGGTGGCTTGACTGTTGAGACATCAGCTTAATTGAATTTAAGGCCATTAAGTCACGTTCGCCATATTGTATTAAATACAAATAACTTAAACTAGCCTTCCAGACTCGTTTCAGAAAATCCTTTCATTTGATATACATATACAACATACGTATATCTGAAGTTGCATAGAAAAATAATTTTTCAGCCATCTTGGAGCATAATTACAGCGCCCTCTATAAGTGGCATTTTTTGTGCGGGTTTTTTTTACCAAAAATATTAACTCATTTAAAGCGTCCGCCAGATAACTTTTTTTTTGAAAATGCTATAAAAAAAAGCTAGTGAAGCTTCGGCTGTGTGGCACGTAGCGCCGTCCTGTTGAAACCAAGTGTTGCCAATATCCTACTCATCAATTTTTGTGAACAAAAATTCGTTCAACATGGCCCGATAACGATCGCCATTGACTGTAGCGGCCACTCCTTGCTCAATGGCCCAATTATGACTCTGGACCAAAATCCGCACCAAACAGTGACTCGTTTTGGGTGCGTCGGCTTTTCAATGTATGCGTGCGGGCTTTCTGTGCCCCAAATGCGACAATTTTGCTTGTTTACATACCCGCCAAGATCAAAATGAAAAGATGATTTTTTTTTGCAAAATCGGCATCTTCTGTAAGTCGATCGCAGGCCCACTTAGCGAAGCGAAAACGCATTGGATGGTCAGTTGACTCGTTCAGCGGAAGGATAAAACTAATTATCTGTCAAATCAGACATGAGCTAAGTATTACCATTCACGAAATAAGCACTAGTTGAAAAAAAACGTTAGATGGCGGACCCTTTACTATTGGTGTGAATATTAAAAAAACAAAAAGCACACAAACAAATAATTTGAAGCTGAATATTCTAAGTATTGACGTGTCTGGCACCCGCTTTAAACATTTATTATATATCTACTGCATCATTAAGCAAGAATTTAATTTCATATACGCGTACAAAAGTTTTAGTATCATATAGATCATTTCTGTTGTTTCTTTTTTTTTAAGAATCAAAAGCTTTACTTTTTTCCCTCTACCACTCATTACCACCCTAATGTATTCTTGAAACTTATATGTAGATAATATTCTATGTAAAAATTGTGTGCAAATGGGTTTGTTAAGCAAACTTCATAGGATTCATTCAATCCAAAATTAAAAAAAAAATCATTGTTTGAACTTGAAAACTAAATTTTCTGTAAAATCAACATTTGGTTTCGTCATTTGGAAAAGAAATATAAAAAATAAACTCAACAACAACAACAACAAAGAGTCAACAACACTCCTTAATTTTAAAACACCATGTATGGCTGGATGTGTGATTCGGCTGTAGCTTTTTATTTTATAAATCAAAAGGCCAGTCATAAACTGCCACTAACGATAAATAAACATTTTTCTACTCCAGCACAACAATGATTGTTGTAAATTGAATGGTGTTTTAGGTAAAGAAACAATCATCATGTATAAACGTATTTTTATTTTAAAAAAAAAATATATTCACCATCATATAAATCAAAGGCTTATAAAAATATACTTTTTTATTTTTATAAATAAATACACAAATACGAATAAAAGTTTTAGTTAAGCGCTCAAATATTGTTTTAAATGCATCTAATACAATGAGTAATTGTTCGATTGGATGTCAAAGTTAGCAGTAGCGTTTTATGGTACAAAATTAATCATCTTTATTTAATTTAATTAAATTTTAATTTAAAAATAAAAAAAATAATTCTGCTGTAATATACAGAAAGTAATAGTAAAATGATTTTAACTAGTTTGACAGTATCGGTGTTTTGAAATTATCTTACATATTTAAAGAATGTGATAATGTTCCCCCCCACCCCCACTGGAAAAAACGCTGATTCAACACAGATACTTATTCGTATTATTTCAGTATCAAATTCACGTTGTTTCAACTTGAACAACTTTGACTCATTATGATTCATTTTGATTTTGATTTGATGGTAAATCATTATAAAATAATGTTATTTCAAAAGAAGAAATTTCATTAAAAATTACTGTAAATAATGTTGAATTAACATGAAACACAAAATGAACACTACCTGATTCTTCATTTAGATTTCACTGTACTGGAATCAACATCAAATTAAGTTATTTCAAAACGAAGAATTTTCTTTGAAAATAAGTGTAATTCATGTTGAATTAACATGAAACACATATAAAGCTAAATCATTAACGAAAAATATTAAATTTACCTTGTTCTCATAGGTTTTAATATTAAATTGTTCTGTCGCTTGCTGAAATAAAAATAAATTACGTATCTACATTTTTGTAAATTTTATAGGAGAGAGAAACATCTAAACAAATTTATTGAAGTGAGTGAAGTAAACTTTCTGTATTTGACTGATTTTTATGATAAAGGTTAGAAAATGTGTTGAGGCATGTGTTTCGATGTATTAAAAATTAAAAAACGAGATTTCAAATTTATTGTCAGTTATGTGGTTTTGGATTTCACGCAAATAATAAAATATGTGTATATATGAAATCGCATGATCTCTAGAACTCTAAGAGCTGTGGAGCTTAAACTTTCAACATAAAGACTGGTTTAAATTTTGAATAAAAGACAAATTATTTTGGATATTATTGTAATTTTTTTATTATCATAATATGATATAGTTCAATTATGTGTGGAATAAAATATTGGACAAATGGCCGCCACGATCTTGGCGGAACACTTCTCTCCGATGGTCCAAATTTTCGATGACGCTGAGGCATAATTGAGGCTCTATGCCGTTAATGTGCCGAAATATATCATCCTTTAGCTCTTGAATTGTTGCTGGGTTATCGAAGTACACCTCTTCTTTCAAATAACCCCAAAGAAAGAAGTCCAAGGGTGTAAAATCACATGATCTTGGTGGCCAATTGACATCGTCATCACGTGAGATAACACGACCATTGAATTCGTCGCGCAAAAGAGCCATTGTTTTGTTAGCTGTGTGGCAAGTGGCACCGTTCTGTTGAAACCACATATCGTCCACATCCATATATTCTAATACGGACCATAAAGGTACGTTATCATCTCAAGATAGCGAACACCATACACAGTAACTGTCTGACCGGCCTTATTTCGGAAAAAAAATACGGCCTGATGATGCCGCCAGCCCATAAACCGGACTAAACAGTCACTCTTTGTGGGTGCATTTGTTTTTCGACAATCACTCTTGGATTATCATTCGCCCAAAAGCGACGAATCCACTGAGGTGTAAATGTGCCTCATCACTGAAGATGATTTTCTTCGAAAATTTATCATCCACTGTTGCCATTTCTTTCCACCATTCTGACCATTGAAGTCGTTTGGAAAGGTCAATAGGCTTTAGCTCTTGAGTCAATTGGACCTTGTAAGCATGTAAATACAAGTCTTTATGCGTAATACTCATCAACAACGAACGTGAGAGGTGCAATTGTTGGGCACACTATCGCGAACAGCAGCAATGTTTTCTGCAGTACGAGCTGTACGAGCATGCACTGGTGTTCTCACATCTCCTACAGGCACGGTTTGCTCAAATTATTGCACGTTTTTTCCGATTGAACGCACATTTGGTCGATTGTGCTCACTGAAAAAATCACGAAGTGCACGATGTGCATTTTGATTTGAACGCCCATTTTAAAAATAAGCCTGAAAAAAAACTTTAACACGTTGCTCGATTATGTATCTTTCCATAGTTCAAATTGATTTAGTCTGGAATTGAAAAATGTCAACTGAAATGCAGAAAAAAATTTGACGTTTAGGTGTGGTTCACATTCAACATCGGCCCTTAAAATTTAACCACCCTTAAGATGCAAGCCAATACCCGGTAGGCTTTCGTTATATTTTTAACCCAACGAGTGACCACAGGTTGGAGTAATTTGGAGTTACAAAAAATAAATTGTTGAGGGTACGACAACATTTGCCGGGCTCAGCTAGTTAATTAATAAAATTTAATAGTTTTTGAAGATAAAAAAAATTAAAATAACGTTGTAGTGTATTATTAATATATATTAATCAAAAGCTATCACGCGTTAGTGGTAGAAAAAATTTTTCATGAGATTTAGTGATAAAAACTTTAAAATTTCAAACTTAGAAAAGCTAAAATTTCCTATAGTGTTGCATCAGCCGAATTAAGCAGTCTTACTAGCTACACCCAGAAAAAAGATTGGTTGGAAAACGGTTAGTCCAATAAAATATCATTTGCATTAACTATATTTCAGTTCACGCTATCAATTTTCTGTTAATCCAAAAAACAATCCATGTTCATTGCCATAAGGGCATAATTGTAACAATGATATGATTGTGACAATACTTAAATTGATTGCATCAACCGAGCGTATGCTTTTGTCATGACTAATTAACTGATTGGTTAACCCAACAGAATAAAATATAACAAATTGGATTTTACTACCAACTTTTGATATTAGCAACTAAAAAATTGTCGTTCTGTATTAAAATTAAAATCAAAACTTTCAATCAGTTGCTGCAACTAACTAGAGGTTGAGTTTACTATCATAATTTATAGCAGCTAATTAAAAAATTGGCTTTTGTGACTTTCAAAGATATTATGATTTTTGAATTCTCAAATGGTTTTTAAAAGTCTGTGCATAAGATAACAGGTTTGTGGCTTTTCAAAATGTGTGGTTGAAGAAACGTTTATAGACATGCTTCACCATTAGGAAATAAATTTCAATTAATATAAACTTATGACAATATGTCAAATAATAAATTTCTTACACCTAATTCACACGAAGGCTTTTATGAAGTCTATTTTTCGACGTCACTTTTTGTTTGTTAGCGAACGGGGTAGAGAAGAAAGAGGGGTAGAAAAAATGACTCGATTTCTGTTTTCCATGTTTTTTTCATATTTCTCTTTACATTGCTCTTGTTGTTATTGTTGTTACGTTTCAATGTTACTCTTCTATCTTATTGTTATTTTTTATTGTTACTCTTCCAGCTTCTTGGCTATATGAGTGGAGAGAAGTAAAATTAGACGTCCAAAAAAAACATCGTATGAATGCAAGGAATTTTTGGTAGCAACTTCAAAAGAGAATTAAGGAAAATAGACGTCATAAATTTCACCGTGTAAATTAGCACTTAAATTGTGTATTTTTATTTGCGTTTATTGTTTATATTTTATTTCAGCAAGGAAGGCCAATTTTTCTTGTACAGTTACCAATTATGATATTGTTTTAATTATGTTAACCAAATTTTCGGTAGCAAGAATAACATCTATTTCAAATTCCATACTGTCAACCAATTTTTTCTGTTGCTGCAACTATTGGGTTGAGGGTTATAATTAAAATATATTGGTACCACAAGAAAATTTCAGTCGCTATAGCAGAATTCTATGATAGTTGCTGCAACCGCCTAAATTCAATTGGCAACAAATTCGGTTGTCACAACGAATCTGTTTTCTCTGTGTAGAGTCCACTTTTTTTCAAAATTTTCAGAACTGAAACAAAAAATTTGTTTTATTTCATCCTACAAAGGATTATTTCAAAGCTAAAAATTTTTAATTGTGAAATAACTACTGGCCAATAAACAATTTAAAATAGTCAATGCAGAGAAACAACTAACCAATTCATGGCTTTTTTCCAATACAATCATATAAATCATTTTTTTTATAGTCAACTAAGTCCTTTATCATTAAAAACATAAACAAACAAACAAAAGATTAACACACAAAATGGCTTAAATTTGACGTTTTAATATAAGCACATTTAACAAAAAAAATAAAAAATTGCACAAAAACCGATATTTTTTCCTAAAACGTTTTTACAAATCGAAGAGTTTTTGTATTACTTCTTTGTTACAACATTCAAAAAAAAAAAATAACCGAAGAGAAATAAATTTAAATATTTGTTTGAACACATTGCGTTTAAAGTTTTCAAACGTATGTATGTATGTATGTCTGTATGTAAATATACGATATATTGTAAATATTAAAGTAGAGAGGCAATAAAACTGTTTGATAAATCGTAAAAAATTACGACTCTTTTGTGATTGTGAAACGATTTTTGTTTTTGCTTCCCTTGTTACTAGTGTTGTTAATTATTCGTCTTTTATATTTGTTCGAATAAAATTTCATGATTTTTTTCCTGTTCGAACAGACGAATAATTTTGTACTTTTGTTCAAATATTCGAACGAACAATGAATAAAAAAATATATTCGAATAATCTTAAAAAAGTTTTAAAAAAACGACACGTATGCACAGAAAAAAGTATTCACCAATTAATATTAATTAATTTGAGTGAAAAAACTTAATTGATATTATCAAATTGTTTATAGGTGAAAAATTAATTAATTTTTTAATTGTTATTACAAATATTTTAATTAATATTACAAAATCCTTCATATTACTTTTGTGTGTGTGTGTGTATTAGTTTAATTTTTTTTTTATTAACAAGCGAAAAATTATTCATTACACACGAAAAACATATGATTTCAATAACAGATTTAGAAATATTAATAACAAAACTTAAACATTTTAAGAACCTTTGCCGCACTTGACGCTGTAGTATAAGTTAAGAACTCTATGCTCCACTAATACTATTGAAGTAGCAGAATCGCAAAAAAGAATAGAATAAATTAATATATAAAAAATTTAAGATAACTTCCAATCAACTTAACCGATTTTCTTCAAGTATAAATTAGAAGGCATACGATCATGTCACCTTTCAAAGGAAAACAAAGCAAATTAAAAGTGGTCAAGACGTTCGGAAGCTACGGCGTCAAAGACACACAGATCTAACAGAATATATCTAAAAACGATGTGATACCTTTTAAGCGCAAGGACCGATTTTCTTTAAACATAGCTAAGAACACTTTCGATCAAGTCACCTTTCAAACAGAAAAAAACTAAATAAAAATCGGTCCAGCCGTTTGGTCTGTACGTGGACTCGTAAAAACAAACAGATACACAGACACACACTACAAATTTATACATTTTTTTCTGTTTTTGTGACGTATTTTAAAAAGTTGGTATTTAATGTTTTTTTACGTCATTCAATAATTCGATTTTTAACGCTTTTGATTATAGAAAAACAGTTTTTTTTTCTAATTTCTTTATCAGAAATTGTAAGGCACCTTCTAATTCCATGAAAGAATCATTACCTTTTCCCAAAAAAGATGAGTTTATCGAACATATGTATATATACATACATACATATGTACATACAAACAAAGCTTACACAAGTATTTATAATTTGGAGTAATTTGATTACTTAATATCATATTGTTAACAAATTAGAAAGTAATGAAATGTAAAATACTTTTTGAAAGTAAATTGTTCGAATATTCGAATATTCGACAAAAATGATTCGAATAATTTTTTATTCTAAATTGAATATTTTGGTTCGTTCGAACAAAAATGATAAAAAGTTGTTCGAATATTCGAACAATTTTTGTTCGAATGACAACACTACTTGTTACACGTTTTTTTCCCTATTCTTCTGCAATTGTTTGCTATTTTTAGCTTTGTTCTATTATACTGTTTACATGATCCTGATGTTATCCTGACAATAAATCGCAAAAGAAATCACAGAAAAAGAAAGCAAAAAAAGACAATAACAATATTTAACAAATCAACACATTCAATATTGAGTCTTTGTGTGCATGTGTGTGCGTGGGTGTGAGTTGTCGTGTGTAAAAAAAAACTTAAATGTTTCCACTGCCACTTTAAAAATACTGCTAGAACATTCCTTTTATTTTGTATGTGTGATAAAATTTCCAGCGATTTTGCAGAAAAAAATCTTTTCCGAACCTCAGCTTTTTCCTCTATTAATTTTACATGACATCCGTAGAAAGTTCTCTGCGTTACACAATATCACCTTTAATGTTTAACCTATGCGAGTTGTATAATAACACACATAGTTTGCACTAAATTGTTGCAAGTTGCAACACTTAAACTCAGCAAACGGCCACTTTGATGCATTGTTACGTTTATAAATACATTTCGTCGCAGCAGTTGCCTGAAACTTACTTTGTTATTTGTTTCCCTTTTTTGGGAAGAGTGAAAAAAAATGAATCCAAAACTAATTTCACACAAGAAATTTATCAAAGTCAATTCGATTTGTAGCGCTTAGTTTTCTATGTGGGAATATGTATTGCATATAATGTGTGTGCCGCAATGTAGTTTGCTTTTCATGGTCTCTTTTATTACAACGTTTTTCTTAAATTTGTTAAGGAGAGAGACGTGGTGGAATAACTGCAGTTTTGTAAGATAACAAATTTTGTTTGTATTATTGAATAAATCCTGTTGAATGTCTGCGATCTTTGAACTTTTGCTGGAAGGGCAAAGAAAAATCACTTGACTTTAAAAAAGTGTTGCCAGATGCTAGAAAAAAATTAAGCTAGACTGGCATTGCAGTTCCGTACTGTGGGGCCACTTTGGCCGGCTATGATATACATTTTTAAAGCTTAAAACCCCATAAAGCCAGTGCTTAATAGATTAAGGGCCATTTCCACAACTTGCCCCTAGTTAAATGTAGGATTTTATCTGCCCGATAAATATCTTTGCATTGTTACAACTTAAATTTTTTATTGCTATTATTATCAATAATAATAATATTTAATGAATAACAAAATAATAATGAAGGTTTTATAATGAAAAGCTATTTATCGGGCTGACAAAATCCTGAGTTTAGCTAAAGGTAAGTTGTGAAAATGGCCCTAAGTTGAAAAAGCTGGTATCACTGTTTCATAGCATTTCTAGAAAATTCCGGCATATATTACACGCGTTATTCTAAAATGTGTCAAACATATAAAAAGTGTAAAAAAAGTTAAGGCGGATATAATTTGCGAACATGTCTTAAAATAATATAACAAAATCCTTTTTTAATATTTTTAATAAAAATAATTCATCGGACATGCAATATGACAAGACGCTTAAAGCCGATTTATGTTCGCCACGGCTCATTTTGTGTCTAGACGCTGCCGCCGACTTTTTTCCGTCGGCTTCGTTCTCTGCATCATAGTTCCCGCCATCGTCGGTATTGTGCAGCAGAATCATCGGCGAAGTAAAATAACAAATAAAATGGCGTTTATGGTGTTTACACAGCTTCAAAGAATTTAATACGCCTTACTGAAACGAGAGGCGTTGCAATACTGCATTATTGGAAACGTGAAATAGATCAGACTTGTAAAATAATGTATTTTCTATAACTTTTCTTTTCTTAACAGAAGGTTTACCTAGTAATATTAGTAGGCATTCAATGACTAAGTGTTCCTTCTCTTTATAAAAAAAAAATATTAAAGAATTTCGCAAAAAAAATTTGCCTAGTACTCCTTACAAATACTAAATGTGTAAATTTCAAATTTAAGAATCGTTTTCTGCAAAACAAGTTTTCTAAAATTATGAACCTTTTGAAGTAAAGCCTCGTTACATTCATACATTCATTTAGGCAAAAGTTTTACAGTCGACTCCTCTTTACTGGAAATAACCAAAACCCAATTTTTTATTCAGTTATCCCATTCTTTCCTCTAAAACGTAGTTCGGATTACTGAAATTCGTTAAAGTTAAGCGTGCTGCCTAAAATCAGTAAATGTCTAGTCACTTGCATTGACAATATAATAGAAAAATACAATAAAGTACGTAAGAGCAAAAGGGACAAATACATTTTGCCATTTACAAAACATGCACAATTTTTTCAGCCTTAAGTTATGCAATCGATCTCTAATAAATAAACTTGTCATTGTTTATTTTTTCACTAAAGCGAAATAAGTTTCATACAAAACGTAGTTGTGGGCTTGCTTTTGGTTGTCAGTAATACGATATTTTCAGTTAAGCGATTTTTCGCTAAAGTGAAAGTGAATAAGGATAGCTTCGCTTAAAATCAGCGCGGGGATTGTATTGATTTTAATAATCCGATTTTTTCAGTAAAGCGTGTTGCGCTAAAGCGGATTCGACTGTAAATAAACATTTGTGTTATTTTAAAAAAAATGTTCACTATTAATAAAGAGTTCTATTGCGTCATATTTGTTGTTTTGCACAAATTATATTTATTTATCCCCTCATCGTGGATGGCATTTTTAGACTTCATCTTCGATTATTTGTAGTTGGTTAAAGAAAACAAACTATATTTATCTTTAATCTAGTACAAATCGCAAATCACAATAAGGGGGACTTATGTGTGTGTATATAAGTTCGAATTTAACTAACAGAGACAGGAACCCAAATTTCTAACACAGCAGCACTTTAATTATATGACAGAGCACTGTTTTGTGCTAAAGGCACACACACCTATATAGTGTTGTACGTGTGCTCTTCCATATTTCTCAATAAATTTCATTAAAAAATCATATTTTTCAAAATCGATTATTTTAATTTGCAAAATTATTTGAGAAACGTAAACAATTGAAGGGCTAGTTTCTAACATAAAGATAAACTCTACTTGTCAGTTAACTGTAGTTTAAACTTAAAATTTTGGTTTTCAGATAAAGATTATCTAGTTAATAATCTAGGTTTAACCGAGCAACATTGCTCAGCTAAACTATAATTAGAACTGTCAAATGATAAATATATGAAATAAATATTACGCAATTGAAAAAAAAACTTTACAGAAAAGTATAACAAATAAATATATTCATACATAAATAAAATGGATGCTTGTTATGAAGAAGATTTTAGTGATTATGAAACCAGAATAACTTCGATAGGACAATTGTGAGAAAAATAAGAGAGATAAAAATGCCCAAATCATTTTTGTGTTTATAATGAATTGGACTTCTTGCAAAGATTTCGTTTAACAAAGAGGTCTCTGTATGATGATTTTGGAATTAATTGGAAAAAAAGTCTATTTCGTTGAGTTTAAAATTTTATGATTTGTTTTGATTTTATTTTTGGAGCGTCACTATTTTTTAAGTCCATATCATTTAATTTTTTATTTTACAAAAAATTCAGAATTCAGTTATTGAAGTATTCACTTTTTAAGTGTTGCCCTATTTACGTAAACTATTTTTTAGAATGCCATATCTATATTGAAAACAAAGTATGGCATTTCTAGCTAAATTGACAACTGTCATCATCCATCAGTGAAAAACAGCATGGGCGATTAAATCCCGTTTAACTTTGTATCTTAGTTAACTCAAACGTATGTTAAACTAAGTTTAACTATTTAGTAAGAAACTAGCCCTAAGAGTATCACGTGTACTCTTCCATATTTTACCAAAATACCACGAATCTTCTCAAGAAAATTATTTATTTATTTATTTATTATACATATTATACAAAGTAAGTTTGCATAATATGGTGTTGCACAAATATGGACGGGGTAACTAGACCATATGCCCAAGATGGTATTAACAGTATTTTAAAAGGTTTTGTGACTGACTGTACACGACCTATGCCTTCACATAGGAAGTAGAAACGTGGTTGTTAAAGAAATTCCAGAGAAAACCGCAAGATTGTACGGTTATCCGTGGCAGATCAGTCAACCAGTGCAAGCGAGACGAAAAACTATCGAAGGCCAAACAACATGCACAAGCCTGGCCGCACTTAAGAAATAATTACGATGACGCGAGAGATGTTCCTCAACCCAGAGCTGCTTTACGACTGAAGAAAATTATGTTTTCTTAAATGTAATTTATTGTCTCTATAAAACATATTTCCGCCATTCTGCTTTTATAATTTCATCAACTACATTTTAGAACATATCAATCTCAATCCAGTTCCAAATATTTGAAATCATAATCCATTTAGCGACTACTGTTAAATAGCTTACAGTGCTCCGTTACTCGTATGTGCGTAAAATGCTATGTTAAGCCTGGTACTCTGTTCAAAGTTGTGAAAAATTTTCAGCACCAGTGATTATTTCGCGTGAAAAGTTTGACATGTAGTAAATGTAGCCCAACTCGTGGTTTTTGTTATAAATTTCTCGCTTTTTTTGCTTGAAAGTATGCAACATTGTTGAAATTCCGTGCGAAAAAAGCACTGCTCATGTTTTTTCGCAGCTAAACTAAAATGATGCCAGACTAATTTTGCATGGAGAGACATGATTTTACGTGTTTTTCACAACAAGAACATAGTACTACTTTTGCGAAATTATTTCGCAAATTTTTCATACCAAATACTTTTATATGTAGTTTGACAGCATTTCGCACGAAATTGTGAACAGAGTACCAAGCTTTAGACATTTTGGTTCCGTGTCTCTGCTAGTTAAATTCTTATTTATCTTCACACACATGATATATATATATATATGTTATGTATATACAAATATTATATGACAATAAAACTTTGTTACCCATGATATATTTATATCCTGTTTATTACCTGTAATTTTGCAGTATGATATTTATTTCAAATGTTATTTGCTTTTTTTATCTTCAAGAATTATGTACAGTTGTATATTAATTATAATTTCCATATATTTCTGTCATTTGAATTTAACGTTTGTAAAATTTTTTATGGCAATATAACTGACCGTTCACAAGGGTGCTATTTGGTCTTAATTAGTAACTTATTAATTGACACTTTAGAAGACTTTGTGAATTGGCTAAATGTTATTTCGCCTAAAATTATGCTTTATCATATTTGTCAGTTCGTCGGTTGGTTATTGGTTTCCGGCACAGTATATTCAAAATACATAAACACCAAACCAATAATCAACCGACGAGTTGTATTGTAGACTATTTGCCTATTTCTTTAAAACGTCAGAGAATTTTCGTTCTACATTTATTATGAAAATGACATTGAAATGCAAAAATTCGTTTTTGTTTTCAATTGATTATTTTTTGATTAAGCAAAAAACCAGTATAAGCCAACCAAATCTTAACAATTATTTTCTCAAAATCCCTTTATCAAATACTTAATATTTTAATAAAGCCTGCAAAAGCTTTATTTAAAAACAAAATGATCATTAGATGCAATAGGCAAAATATTTCCAAATGATTATGGCACATAGTCGCGCTAAGTTATTCAACAACAATCACGCAAGTAAAAATTATATTAGAGACGGGCATGTGTGAGTGAGTATTATTTTGGCTAACATCTACAAACACATATGCATACACACATACATACATACATATGTACATGCATTGAATGATAAACCGTTTTAGTACACCTGCAGCTTAATAATTATTCATGAAATAATTTATACTTTAGCGGACGCATAACAAATTACAATATTTTTTCTTTCGCTTTTTTTTTTGTTGAAAAATTTGAATTATAATTCTTAGTAATTTTTTTTGTTTTGGGGATTTTTATTCACAGCCATTTGTTGTTGTTAATGCAGAAATTACATTGGGTGTTGCCAGCATCAGCGATTTTATATGATTATTATTTATTTCTGTATTTTTATTTTTGCTCTTTAGCTGTTACTGCAGCTGATCAAGTATGCTGGTATTGTATGACCAATTTCGGCAAGTGCTGCCAATAATCAGTTTTTCCTTTTTTTTTTTGCTTTTAATTCATTCATATGCCATGAATTATAGTAAAAAATTTTATATACATCATCATCATCATCATCGTCGTCATCGTCTTCGTCAAAGGCTTTATAGCTGATGGTATATTGCACACAACTGGGTAACTATATTTGCAACGTGGGCCATAGGGGAAGTTGTGCTGGCATTACTTTTGCAAAACTCCTTTAGTAAAAACAAGACAATAAATCCCCAATTAACCCTCGTTTTTAAATTTTTTCCAGAAACCTTTAAGTTCGATGCCAGCCAAACTTCTGCGCTATTACTGCTGCAGCAGCCACAACTACTCCGCAGTACAATTCAAAAAGTGCTACCCAAAAACATAATGTGGCTTAACTGTTTTTTTTTTATATTTCTATTTTTTATTTTCATATTATTTGTACCATTCTGCCTGCCATGGCTGAAACTTTTAAAGCCCAGGCATGGCTGTGTTTTATGGTTTAGTTGTATAGAGAGAATTTGTTAACATGATGCCTCTAAGGTGGACACACAAAAGCAACCGGCCAACGGACAGACAAACAGTTAGACGTACCGAAATAGCTATAATCATAGTATAAATAGTAAGCGAGCGGCATTATCGGCAATTGCAGTTAAGTGCAATTTGTCAGTTGGTCAGTGAGTACACGACATATTTTTTTAAGCATTTTTCCTTTTTATTCAATTTAGTTTGGCTACGAGTAGGCTGGCTGGCTGACTGCAACCAATATGGCTTTAGACAAACAGTAACAGAAACAAAAGCATTAACTAAAACAACAATTACAATAACAAATCAATTGCAGAAACCATATATGGCGCTTGAATTAAGAAGGAAGAAGCTGAAGATTCGCACATGTGTTGCATGTGTATGTTTGTGGTTTTTTGTCTCTATCAACGGCTGTAATGCTTAAAACTTATTTGTAGGCTAAAAGCATCATCGATCTAATGTCGCAAAGCAAACTGAAAAATTATATGTATGTATATAGGAATCAGCTTCTTCATATTGTTCCATTGTTGTGTACTTTTTCTTTTATTTTGTAGCGAATAATTTTTGTTTAATTTATTTTATTACCTTTTGCCACATACAACAATTATACGCACAAACTTAAAACGCAAGTTTACCAAATGTTTGGATTTGTCTTTATGTGGCAGACCTACACAATCATACATATACGTATGCCTCTATATCTCAGCCAGCATTGTCGTATGTGCAGCTTATATGCTAAAGTACTTTGTGGCACAAGTGAAAGATTGTATTCGTACAATCGATTGTTAAGCCCGTGTTTTATTTAATGTGAACAAAAATTATTGCACTTCAATTGGGCACAGTGGTTTGCTAAAGCTCTTGTGACCCAAGTCGAGTAAATGTCTTCATTTAAGGAAAAACAATTTTTATTAGAAGAAAATACATATGTACATAAGTATGTATATTTGTTTGTATGTATGTGGCCTTGATCTAATTAATGGCCTTGTAATAATAATAAGGATTTTCCAAACTATTAAAATATTTAACATCTGGCAGCTTTTCATAAATTTAAAACTAAATAAGCATTTTTAAGAATTTTGTAATTAATTTCGAATTTTCGAACATCACAAAAATTAAAAATAATGGCCTTAGCTACAGTTTTTCATAAATATTAAACAAAATACGCATTTTGATGAATTTCGAAATTAACTTCGAATTTTCGAACTTCCAAAAAAAAAATTAAAATAATGGCCTTATCTTAAGCTTTTCATTAATTTATAACTAAATACGCATTTTGGTGCATTTCGAAATATACTTCTATTTTTCGAACATCACAAAAATTAATAATAATGGCCTTCGCTGCTATTTTACGAGCAGTATAGACAGTTTTAGTCGCAAAAGGCTATGTTTTAATCAAATTCGAAAAATCGAAAATCATGTTCGAAAAACAAAAATAGCTCAACAAATTTTTATTTTATTGTTTTAAACACTAACCCCCATATTCATAAAATTTTATTTCAAAATTTGCATACGAAATTTTCCTAAAATGAATTTCAAATTCATTTTATTTTTTATAAATATGGGGTAAAACAATATAATTTAAATAAAAATGTATTTTCACAGAAAAATTTTTAATTAACTTTTTTATTAATAACATAATTGAATTTATACCTATAAAATTAACTAAATTTTTAAATGCGTTAATTCATTTCAGTTGCTTGAATCTTATAATTTTTCAATAGTTCTATCAAATTTTTGCGTGCATCTTTGGTCAACTAAGAATCGTTGTAAAGAATACCTTTAAATAATTTACAATATGGGAGTTTGGCCTCAAATTCAAAGATTTTTATTAAAAAATATTTTAATCGAACAACAACAACAACATTAAAAAGAGACTTATAAAGGAGAAAATGTCAGAAAACATGTTGTTATTTAATATTTACATTAAAAATTTATTTAATTTAATTAAATATTTAATTAAAAATATTGATTTGCCTGCAGAAAAAATTTTGTATATTTTTTTTACTAATACTAGGAAATGTCTAATTAAAATTTCTTTTTATTTTGTTTGATTAAAAATCTTGCTATGTTAATTAATTAAAACCTTTTAATAACAATGACAAATTTGTTGTAGATATATATTTTATAGTTACCTATTTACACCTGTGTGAAATTCTTTTCCGTTTAGCTATTGCTAAGCTTTGCAAAAACTTCTTTTGTGAGCCGAACAAACCCATGTGCTGGATATAAAGGCATTAGAGAGATGGTATTACAAATGCGTGCCGTTATGGTTTATTAAATGCGTTTTGAAAGTGCATTTCCATGTTTGTCCAAGAGATTGATGAGAAAATTAGATTTATTCATTGCTGTGTTCAGTTGTCGTAAACAATTACTTTTACAAATTTGTACTTAACACAACTAAACACAAATAGAAATGAAAACGACTGGTTTGTCTCTATGTCTGTCTGTCTGTCTGTCTGTCTGTCATGTCAGTCTGTCTATTTGCTACGCGCTCTGTGACTATCACGGCCTATTTTTTAATTCTCCTAATGCCAGGATTATTGGCTGCTTAGTGTCATGATGTGTAAGTAAATGTCTGTAAGTGCATACACATGTACCTGCTTACATACACCACACACACATACACACATAGTACGTACAAACGTGCTAATGTGGTGTGTGTATGTGTGTGTTATTACACAGACTTACATCAATATAACATAGTAACTGCGCGATTTCAGCCACAGCATGCTGCATAAGCTTTATCATCATTACATTCTATTCTCATCGTGATCGTCTTTAATTTGCGTGTGTTTTGTTTTTCACTGTTTGTTGTAATAGCGTTTGAAGTTGTTTGCTACTTGAACGGAATGAAACGTTCCTGGCTGCAGTTATTTTTACTATTTTAGCCATCAATACATGTAAATTTAAATTAACTTTATCGATAGTTATTTCAGTTTGCTGGCAAAGCTTTTTTGACTATATGAGTTAATACCTAAGGGTATGCATCTGCACTACACTGCACAGTAACAATTTCATGGGAAAATGTTGTCATTAATCATGCGCAGGAAACTTGAGAAACACATACATTTACTTGTTATTTGCAATTTTTTTTTATTTTATATTCCACTAAGTAGAGAAATGATCGATGGGAAGGTTGTTTGTGAAGAAAAAGTATTAATTTGAAGTTACTTAGCATGTATTACAGACTTTATACCGAGACTTCAGGGAAATAGGTAACTTGTGCATGTATTGCGCTTCTTTAACGTAACATGGTAATAACTGAAAAAAAATAGTTTAGCAGTAAAGCTTTCTATTTACATGCACTTCAGTGAATAAACTGAAAAAAATTTAAGTGAGTTCACCAGCCGTTTGTATGAAACCTCATTTTCTTGACATATAACTATTTTTCCATAAAGGAAAGGCTTATATGCATGTCCAGTTAGTTAAAATTTGCTGGCTTAAAATATTACAGAAGTTTCAGAGAAAACTCAAATATCACCAAACATACATACGTACATATATACCCAGCAAAAAACTTCAAAAAAGGTAATCGATTTTTTGCTGGGTACCTACAGGCATATTAGTCTAGAAAATCATAAAGTAAAAAAAATAAATTCAATTAGTAAGAATTGGAAATGCAAGATAATTTTGCAAAGATAACATTTTCCGCAAAAATTTTTATACGTTTTCAGAATTATTTCATTATGAAATAGTTACCAACTTTTTAGGATTTATTATAGCTATGCTATTTATGTCACGACACTGGAGCTAGGACATGATTTTCGTAACAAAAATAAGCGACACTATTCTAGTTATAAATTTATTTTTGTTTTGATTTCTTTGTACTTAAATCCAGAGTACGTAAATAAACGAAACAAATTGTTTGATTTTGTTTTGTTTCCTTCTTCGAAGTGAGTGAAACAAAATCAATGAGAAGAATTGCTCAATTTCTGTTCGTACTATTTTTGCACATGAGCAGAAGCCATAGAACAAAGCCAATCGGTTGTTAGCCGGCTAACAGCCTTTGGCATCATCATAAAATATAATTTTATTACCTTGTTGTTGAACACTTAAGTTTGTTCTATATAGCTAAGCAGCACAGCTATAACCGGGTGTTACTTCATAACTAGGTGCATTTTAAACTGATTGTAAAGATTCTTTTTTTTTTTTTGTAAAACAAGTGGACAGGAACATGTCTGTAATTTTTTTTTTATTTGATTTTATGATATTCTGCGAAACCTAGAAAACACCTTTGGCTCTTGCAATTACACAATTTTAAAAATTATCAAATGGGCGGCTCTACGCCCTTTACAATTTATTAGTATATTTTACGATTTTTGCGAAACTTACCACACACCTTGAGCTCTGAAATAGGCACAGTCTTCTACTTAGAAAAATGGGCTTAGAGTATTTTTAGCCATGATATCTTAAATCAACAAGTAAGTAATTAACAGCACTGCTAAATTCTCGAGAGTGTCTTTTTATTTTGAACTTTTGCTAGACCGCTAAAACTTTTTGGGAAATGTATTTCCCTCGATCTACATTTAAAGCATCTGCCCACTTTTGCTAAGTCGCGTTTTTTCAACCCGCACTTCTACTTCAAAGCTCTTTACTGAACACAAATAGAGACCCTATTCTATAATATGATGAGATTTGTTACTTAAAACTAGCTTCCCAGCACATTAAATTATCTAAAGTAATAAAGAATATTCCCTCAAATTAACTCGAGTGTATAAAATATGACAAAAAATTATTTATTATTATTGTCGACAAAAATTTAAAAATTTAATAACAACAAAAAAAAATTATTACACGTTTATCAACACCCTCCCCCCCCCCCCCCCCCAACCTTTTATTACGACCGGCAATAAAGAATAACAATTTATTTTAACTTTTTCTTGCAATAAAATGCAGGAAGAGCAACAATAAAAGAAAGAAAAAAAAACGGAAACTTTAATATTAATTCTACTGCTGCTGCTTAATAAAAACCTTTCTATTTCCAACACGTGCCATTCCAATTGCATCTGGTATGAAAGATGCAAGGGGAATTTGTTGAAGAGACAATCCAGGAAAATAAAATGGCTTATGACGTATTCTAACGTGAGCTGCAGTGGCCAAAGTTTTCTTTTATTATACATACCTACATATGTATATGTATATTATCTTTAAAAATCAATTATCCAATTCACAAGGGCAGTCATATAGTTTATCTTAAACAAAAATAAATTCAGTAAAGTGCGACTCTGACTCGCACACGAAAGGTTCCGTGCGAACACTAGATATGTAATTTAATACAAACTTCGTCCTATATAATATATAGTTTTGGCATTTTTTTTAGTATTTGGGATCTTTTCGGTTTTTTTGTTTTGGCGGTTTTTGCGTTTTTTCGGTTTTGGCGATTTTTTTAAGTTTTGGCTCTTTTTTAGTTTTAACACTTTATTTTCTTGTTTTGGCGATTTTTTTTATTTTTGGCGATTTTTTTCGATTTTTGGCATTTTTTTAATTTTGGCGTTTTTTTTTCATTTCGGCGATTTTTTCGAATTTGGAGATTTATTTTAGTGTTAGAAATTTTTTTTTAATTTTGGCGACTTTTTTTTAATTTTTGGCGATTTTTTTTTTTTTTTTTTTTGGTTTGGCGATTTTATAATTTTCGGTTTTTTAGTCTTACCGTTTTTGAACATTTCAAATTTTTGGCGATTTTTTAAAGTTTTGGCTCCTTTTTTAGTTTTGACACTTTATTTTTTCATTTTGGCGATTTTTTTTTATTTTTGGCGATTTTTTAATTTTTGCGATTATTTTGTATTTAAAATTTTTTTTAGTTTTGGCGACATTTTCGCGTTTTGGCGATTTTTTTCGATTTTTGGCGTTTTTTTTTATTTTGGCGTTTTTTTTATTTTGGCGATTTTTTCGAATTTGGCGATTTATTTTAGTGTTAGAATTTTTTTTAATTTTGGTGATTTTTTTCTTTTTTGGCGATATTTTTTTAATTTTTGGCGTTTTTTTTTTTTTTTGGTTTGGCGATTTTATAATTTTTGGTTTTTTTAGTTTTACCGTTTTTGAAAATTTCAAGTGTTTGCCTCTTACGGTTTCCAAGATATAGCAAGTTGTCAAAATTACATAGTCAAAATTGCATTAACTGATGGACCACCCTTTAATTTAAATTTTTTTTTAAATTTTAGTGTTGTAGTCTGTATAAAAATACACTAATTTTACAAATTTCAAGTTTCAATATACAATTGTATGTATATTACATGGGATTTTAACATTTTTCATTGCTCGTTTTGAAACACCCTTTAATTTTTAATTCTCATGTATTTGTTGTTGTTGCGGCCAAGGTTCTACATACTCTGTCCAAATTTCAGGTCCGTAGCTCTTACGGTTCCTGAGAAAATACCGTGTGGCGGACAGACGGACAGCGTAGCGAAAACAATAGGGTTCCTTTTCACCTTTGGTGTACGGAACCCTAAAAAACAATATTTGTGCCTTAATTATCTAAATGGTTTAAGTCATGTGCATTATTGTTTCGAAATTTGAAATAAATATTCGAAAAACCTTAACACATATTTAATAAATACTAAATATATTGAAATTAATCGATACCAGTACAACTTTAAATTAAAATGTTCCATAATACTCCTATACAATTTTTATTTGATTTGTTCAAATGTAATCTACTAAATATTTCGACCAAAGAAATACATGACTTAGACCACTTTCATAAATAGGGGCACATTTGTAAACAGACATTTGTTGTTTTATCATATTTTTAAAAATCAGAAATTTCAAATGTCAATTCAATGTAGTTAATAAAACCAGAATTTTAATTTCATGAAAAATAGTTATGCATTTTTCACCTTCAACAATTTCCATTAAAAAAGGTGGAACTTAAATTGAAACGAAGTATTTATATATAATTAAGAAAAATTTTGTTTTTTGTATTACTTATCTCATATTTGAAAGGTTTCTGCACATTAATTTTACAAATAGAATACTCCCAGGCATGGCCTTTATAGCACCACATAAGAATACACTTTTATATGAAAACTACCAACAAACAAACTGAAATATGGTATAATTAGACGATTAAATAATACTTCGGCATTGAAAAATTGAGTAACATTCGGCGAGTTCCTCTAACCTTTCCAAAAAATCCATGAGGTTTATATCTCCCTCAAAGAATAGGTCCTATCGCCTAATAATTGAATTAAGCTGGAATAAGGACAGAGTGGATTCCCTTCTTTTGCCAAGATTTCTTCCTCTGATAACCGTAGTAAATTTTCTGAAGATTTTTAAGACTCTTTTAAGCGGATTAATTCGCCCAAACAGCATTTCAGTTTCAGTTTCATTATGTTGACAAACCTCAGTAAATCAGGAATATAATATGATATTCTGAAAAATTTATGCGATAACCCGATAGGTAGATACGTACATGCAAATTGAAGTTAATAAATATATTGGACCACTTCTCAAAATTTCGATACAATAGCTATTGAACACCATTCGATACGTGTCGAAGTTTGACTCGATGCCATAGACTATTAGATAGAGAATACTACGATTATCCACCTGTCTTTTAGTAATAGATAGATCCATCCGATAGAATCTATTTTTAATGTGAAACTGTCGTTTGGACTGTCATGGTGGCAATTTGTTGGGCTTGGACTTCCCCCGCTGAGGGTTGGGTTTGTAGTTGTTCCACTGTTATCATGCTTGAGACATGATTAACACTAAGACTTAGTATCATCTCATGGCACTGTCGGAAAATTTAGGTATTCCCTGTGATGGGCACTGCAAGGTCATCTTTGAGGAGAAAAAGGAAGAGTGGGCTGGTCTTGACCTTTAAAAGAGCAACATGCGCAGCCTTACCTACACAGAAAAAAATATCACCGAAATGCAACCAACAAAACAAATTGTTATTTTTTTATTTAATAATTAACAATCATCATTGCTGATATAACAAATTTAAATTTTTGTAGTCAATTAAATTACTCAACAAAATTATTTGTTAAATTATATCATAACGAAATGCGCACATGTAGAAGAAGCAAGAAATCATATTTTGTATGTATTCATAATTTGCGTATCTAATAAAGTGTTGCTCTTTAGCTAAGAGGTAAGTGAGTTAGTTTATTAGTCCTTAGGTTGCCGGTTCAACTCCGCCCAAAGTCATTTAGTGTTTTCCACAGCTAAGCAAAAAATCGTTTAGAGGATTGTTATTGTGTATAAAAAACATTGTTAATATAGCAATTATGATAATCGGAATTTATACGGAAATTCAACAATTCGAATTGTTAACATAACAATAACTTTAATTGAAATAACTTTGAAATCTAACAAAAATAAATGTTGAAAAATAAATAAATTTCAACAAACTATTTGTTGATATATTTAATTGAAAATATTTTTAAGATTTTCCTTTAACTTACAATTTCGTTAATTGTATTTACAAAAATCGTTGTAGGTTCAAAATCAATTAATTATTTAATTGATATAACAAAAAAATTAATTGTATTTACAAATCATTTTTTCTGTGTAAGCTATGAGTGGTTATTAGGAGTCATTATTGTTAGGTTCTATCAGGAATGTAGGTGCTATTGATCTTCGTGAACAATTCAGTACATCAAAAATTTCAATTAACCAATAATTTCGTTAATAATATCGATTAAGAGAATATATGTATCTTGAACATTTATCATGTAAAACTATTGAGAATGACTCTCAAAAATTAATCGAACAAAGTTTTCCAGTCACTCAGTTTTGTTCAAAAAAAAAAAAAAAAAAACATACAATTTTGAAGGTTTGCTAGCAATATCAAAAGTCAGATAATATCAAACTAATTTCGATATTGTAGAAAAAGTAATTTTATTTCAAGATTTATTTATTTAAATTTATTTTATTTATGTTTTTTATTTTTTAATTCTTCATTTTGCCATGCATGATTTGAACAAGGCTATTGTCACACATTCGAGAAACTATCGACAGAAGTTTGTTTTAGCGAACATTCAAATTTTTCCTTTCTTTCTTTATTTACAATTGCCTTTCTTTTTTAAATTAAATTTTTAAATTCGCGAAAAAAATATCGAAAAAATTTTTGTTTCGAAATTTCCTGGCTTTAGTAAGTCAGCATTCATTTATATCGAATCTCAGCTCAGTTAGGATGACCTCCGACAGGGTGACCGATGCCATTTTAAAAAAAATGGCACCAAAAAAAATTTTGGGCCTTATTTATAAAATTTATTAAGGCTTTATAAAGGGTTTTTAACACAAATTTCCATACAAAATATTTCTTAAATAGTGTTTGTAAGGCCATAATAAGTTTTATAAATAAGGCCGTTCATTTTTAATGTATTATTATAGAAATCAATCCAAGAAAAGGTTAACAAAAAGTGGCAAGGCAGACAAAAAATTGGCAATTTTCCACTTTAGTCGGTTAAACGGTCACATCCGCTCTTATTCATCCTTACCTATACCTACAAAATTTCATTAAATTTTAAGAGTGACAGAGAAGTTAAAGATACCTTTAGAAAAAATAGTCTAACATGAATTGATTCCTCACATTTCTCATGGTTTAGTTTTGTGAAGAAAGTTGTTGTGCAGATTTGTGCAATTATATAAGAACGTTTATTAAAGAGGGAGAAAAGAATTACCTAATGAGTTTGTTTAAGAATTTTCTTACCACAAAATATTTTCATTTGCTAACTATATAGGCCAGAAAATTAAGAAAAAATTCGTTGTATAAAACTGATGTGAATCTGGACGAGGTAAATGTTTTTCTTAAATTCTATTTCTACTCTTCAATTTTACCTAAATTGCACTAAGTCTTATTGATGTTTAACATTTTATTATTGTTGTTGTTGCAGTGAACTGCAGCCACGCCACAGTTGTGCTACAATTTTTCTCAATTTTATCTTGTTGCCATAATTTCCGCCTTGACCTTGACCAAGAAATCAACAAGGAAGTCTGTATATTATATAACTTGGCTATAGTTATATACACGTACCCATACACGCGCGCGGTAGCACCATTAGCATCACCATCACCAGCGCGCCACCTTACTTTACACTCGTATTTCACCAACACAAACTCGCTGCAGTATGTTGCAATGTACTTACTTATTTACTCGTAGTTGTTGTATTGAGCAAAGAGATTGTGTAAGTCAGTTTTTCTGTCTCTCTGTCTGTCTGTCTGTTTGTCTGTATTTGCTTGTAAGTTTAACCTTCAAGTTGGCTTTGTTGTTATTATTGTAGCGCTTGTCTGTCTGCCTGTAAGTGTGCGTATTTGCTGTAGCATGAAAGTGCAAGTGTGCGAGTATTTATTCGTTGCGTGGGTGTATGTATGTATGTATGTATCTTCATATTAGAGAGCTGCGTAAACAGTCTTGAAATGTAAAAACGTCATGATTTCTAAATGTATTCACGTCGCATGTATTATACTAAACCAATAATAAATGCTGTCGTACTAAAAGCGAAGCACGATGGATGTATTGGTGTACGTGTATATCAGTTGTAACAAGCGATGTCGCAAGACAGCTTGTTTGTAACAAACACTCAAAAGAAGTACTGTTGATTAGTGTATGCTTGTTATTTTTCATATTGTACGTTTGAGTGTGTGTGTGTAATAATGTAGATGTATGTAGATGGTAAGCTATTATGTGATTAACCGCATACAACTAATGTTAATGCATGTGTGTGCCTTTGCATGTGCGCATAAAAATAAAAGATCATGCACACATACATGCGTGACGTTTGTACACGCGCTTATGCGTAGAAAGAACCTAGTATCACAAATTCTTCCGTCACGAAGTGTTTTCTTCTCTACTTTTATACCTACAATACTCAAATAAATTTCTTGCAAACAGTGTTGTTAACCAGCGATGCCAACTTGGTGCTGTTGGCACTATTTTTAGTGCTTTTTAAAGACTCAAAACGCCAAATTTCGAGCGTTAGTGCCAAAATAAGAAAAGGCACTAATTTAATAAATAATAATATAAGTTTAAAATTTAATAAATTTGTGTATTTCTTAAAATTATTTTAATAATTACTCGGCGTATTTATTTTTTCAGTGTAAAGCATACATTTTTCGTCTGATATATTTCATTAAATGGAGAATAGCTAAGAAAATTTTAAACATTATTAAACTTCACATTAACAGCCTGTTTTTAGAAAACATAAGCTCTTTCGTTTTTATGTTTCGTTTATAAACGATAACGTTTAAAATTAGATTTTTATAAAAGATATTATAAAGCTTTCATTTTGACATAAAAAGAGCTTTTTAGGTATAACGAAAAAATCACACTCACAAAATTATTACAGTGAAGGAATACAAAATATAATATCTATTAAAAAAAATTTCTATGAAAAATTTTAAATAAAATTCATTTCAAATTAATTTTAAATTTTATCAATGAGGTGGTAAGCAATTTAATTTTTAATTGATTTTAGCATTCAATTGAAAATCAATTTACCCATTAAAACAGGGTTTCAATGCATTTCGTATTTTCCGTTGTTTGTTAGAACTAACTATTTTTTTTTTCTATAACCCTTACTTTATTTTGACTCTATACTTAAATTTTTTGTGATTTGTTTGACAGTTAAGTTATGGAAAATAAAGCAAAAATTATCTGTTTATACTGAATTTGGTGTTGAGTATTTCACAGAAAAGTTAGAGAAGCAATGGGAACATCTTTGCTTTGTACGTAAGTCAAGATTCGTTCTTGTGAAAGTTAAATCAATCTGCTTATAGAAAAAACCACTTAGATTTTTTCGTTTATTTAATTTTTCGTAGCTTATAGTAAAAAATAAAAGTAAAAAATAGTTTTTTACTGTTTTAAGTCAGTTCAGATTCTAACATTAAAAATTAAATAACATTTTCGTTAAAGTCAAATGAAAAATATGTAGACTGATTTTTAATTAATTTTACATAAAAAATTTTATGAGTGTGAAAGCTCTTTTGTTGTCATACACATAAAAATAAATAAATGTTTTAAAAACGAAAACATGGTCTCATTCGTTATTTTAAAGAAAGTATACACTTATTCGTTTTCGAAAAACAGGCTGTAATTCACGTTATGGATTTTCAGTAGTTTTTCACGAAAGTGCTTTTTACGCTATTTAGATATCAAAATAACGCTTTTAAGTGCTTTTTTTTAAATGTTGATGTGCCTTTAGAGCCAGAAAAGTTGGCATCACTGTTGTTAACGTTTGTTTTATAAGATTTCGCTGTAGCAAAGCATTTGAAAAATCCCTCATGTCTTAAAAGTTCTCATAAGATATCTTGTGCAGGAGACTACTTCATATATACATATGTATATAAGACAGCTTGCTCGTCTTTTTTGAACTGATAATTTGTTGCAAACTTTGTAGGAAAACTGTGTAAGAGAAAGAAATGTAAGGAAAAAATGTTTAAAGACTTTTTTTCATCAGGATATGACTGACTTGTAGAACAAATTTCATTTTCCTCCGACTTATACACAAATACATGTGTACCCAGTACATACATACACACATACATACACACATACATACACACATACATACTATATATCATTACCTTAATATAGAAAGGCCCTAACTCAGTTTTTTTTAAATCGATTTATTGTAAATTTGGATAGAAGAACATTTAATGTATCGAAAAATGCAAAAATCTCCATCTCCAAAAAATAATGAGTTAGGGCCTTTCTGTATTAAGGTAACTACATATCGTTAGATGTAGATTTTCACTTAACTATATTTAGAAATCTTTTCTAAAGCATAATCAAAAAATATATATGTATATAATATATATATATATGTATGTATATCAAAAATATTCTTGACAAGTATTTTGTTTATATTTTAAATGTCAATCAACAGCAATATATTAAATTTTCAGTTTCTGAAGTTGGTTTCTTTTTAAATAAATAAAATAACAAAAATTAAAAATTTTAAAAACCCCCGACTTTTTTTTAGAAAAGATGTTTTATCTTCTAAACGGCTGGAACGATTTTCTTTAAACATATTTAAGAACCCTCTCGATCAAGTCATCTTCTAAACAGAAAAAACTAAATGAAAATCGGTCCAGCCGTTTGGCCTGTACGTAGACACGGACAGACACACAGATACACAGACACACAGATACTCAGATACACAGAGACACAGACACACACTACAAACGTATTACACCCCTCTTTTTAGTCGAGGGTTAAAAAGGATATCTTTGCATTTTTACAAAATGATTTTGATTGCTTTTCAAAATTTGTTTTAAAAAAGTCTTTGCAAGCAAGCAACATAAAAAATATAACAAAAAACAAATAGCGGTGCTATATTTGGCTGTGCTGAATCTCATACACCCTACACCAGCTCACGTCATTTATTCTGCTATATACGTTTGAGATATTTTTCACATTATTAATAGTTTCTTTTTTCTAAATGAACACAAATTAGTTACAGAGAACTTTAACATATATCCGCCCTTTTTGATGACAATTTTTTCACCTAAATCTAAACCAATTTTAACGCCCATAAATATACTTATCGGTACCTTAATACAGAAAGACCCTAACTCATAATTGTATAGAAATCGAGATTTTTTGAATTTTTCGATACATTAGATGTTGTTCCATCAAAATATGCAAAAAACTCAATTTAAAAAATATAATAATTGTATTAAGGTAACAATATATAAGTCAATAGATTTGGCAGCATTTAGCATGTTAATACAGACATTGAAGACTGAATGAAATAAGTATGCATAATGATACTAAAACATTTTTTGTTTGGAAACTCTGCAAGCCAACTTACATAATTAACCATAATTGTATGTGTGTTTCAGGTGTCATAGGAGTATATTCAAGGATTGTTCTTCATGTTTGGGCAGCGCAATTTGTGAAAACGGCTCATAGTGCGCCGTCTTACATGCACTTGTTTTTAATAGTGCAGTGCTGATTTTGTTAGAGAAAGAAAGTAATATATATATATATATATATATATATATATATCTGTTGTTTATATGTTTTTTTCCTTCTCTTATTATGCACACATAATCTGGCTTAATTTAGCTATTGTTTTTACAAAAATTAACATAAATTATGGCAGGGTTGGAAAAATTGATACGAACATAATTTAGTTAATAAAAATGTGATGCTTTAAAACCGTGTTAAAATTTGTTGCTCTTATAATAGGCCAACTTATTTCATATTTTGCGGGTATTTAATAATATTATATATACAACTTGTCTAATGTCTCAATTTTAACATCCCATTACCAATATTACACTTTCAAAAATATCACAATACTACGTAAACATTTTGCTACCACAGAATCTTTCAGTTTTATTTAGGGAAATGAAATATAATATGTCCCTTAATTTATTTTGTAAGTCTAAATGTTCTTTGGCGACATATTTAGGCTATTTTTATTTAATTCAAATAAATAAGAACTCAGTTTCATGTTGTCAACGTTGATTTGAAACAGAGAACCGATATGGTGCAGCTGTGAATTGTTTGTTTATGCCAAGAGAATAATAAGCAATATATCACACAGCTTCGTAAGACTACTGAGCACACATGCTTCAGATAACAGCAACCATAGCTTGTGGTTGTAAATAA
Source organism: Tachina grossa (assembly GCA_949987645.1). NCBI lineage: Eukaryota > Metazoa > Arthropoda > Insecta > Diptera > Tachinidae > Tachina > Tachina grossa. The sequence goes on along the minus strand of OX465274.1, from coordinate 168,323,488 downwards.
ATTATTTATATGTATATCGAAATTAGAAAATTATAGAATAATCTTGAGTAAAGATCTTTTCAAAATATAATAATATATGTTAAATTAATAAAGGAAAAATATAAGTTTAAGTTAGTTACTTCCACACAACAAAAAAAAATTTAAATTTCCAGCCCTGGAAACATATGTTTTTTTTTAATTGTCAATACTAATATATTTCATTCCAAAATACAAAATATGTTCAATTACAAAAAAATCAAAATTAACCCAGTTATTTCTATTACAAAAAAAAATTTAATCTTCCAGCTCTATAAGCGTCTATTAGCTTATTTTCAATACCAGTATATTACTTTATAAAGTATGTTTAATAAATAGAAAAAAAATGAGTCTTAGCTAGTTGCTTTTATTAAAAAAAATATATATTTGCAAAGCCCTGGACCCATCCTTTTTTACTTTCTATATTAATATATTTCTTTCAAAAATATAATATAATTAATTCATAAAAAAAGATTATTTTGGTTTATTTAGTTTAATTAGTTTAGTTTATATTTTCCAGCCCTGGAACTTTTTTTAAGATATTGCTTATTTTCAATACCAATATATTTCTTGCCAAAATATAAAATATAGTTAATTCATAAAGAAAGTAAAAATTGATTTTAGTTAAAAAAAATTAAGGGCCAATCCCACGATATCGACAACGTTCGACTTGTCGCACACTTATATTGAAAACAAAAACAAAAACAAATTTTAATATTTTGTTTTTGTTTGAAATGTAAGTGTGCGACAAGTCGAACGTTGTCGACATCGTGGGATTGGCTCTAAATTTTCAAGCCCAGCTTATTTCTATAACTATATAAAACATAGTTAATTCATTAAGAAAAAAAACTGGGTTTAGTTAGAGAGTGTTATAATTCAAAAAAAAGTTAAAATTTTCCAGCCCTGGAATCGTCTTTTTGATATGGCTGATTTTCAATACGAATCTATCTGTAATTAAAACAGAAAATAAATTAATTTGAGTTAGTTTTTTTACATTAAAAAAAATGTAATTTTCCATCGCTGGAACCAGCTTTTTTATCTTGCTGGGTTTCACTACCAATCTATTTGTTCCATAAATACTAAATATTTTTAATTAAAAGAAAGAAAGAATTTTCCAGCTCTTGAACAATCTTTTTGATTTTTCTGATTTTCAGTACGATTTTTTGTTTGTTTCTGATATATAAAATATGTTTAATTAAATAAGAAAAAAGTTTAAATTAATTATTTTTATAAGATAAAAAAGCTTAAATTTTCCAGCCCTGGAACCGACTTTTTTATTGTTGGTTTTCAGTACCAGTATAATTCTTATCAAAAAAATAAAATTTGTGTTGATTACAACAAAAAAAAAACGTACTCTAAGCTAGTTACTTTTACATAAAAAAATTAAAAAGTCCAAGCCTGAAATCATGCACTGAGATTTTTCTGATTTCTTGGATCAATGTTTTTTCTTAAAAAATATGAAAGATGTTCAATTTATATAGAAAAAAAATATAATCATAAAATAATTAAAATTAGTTCAAATTCTCCAAACCTGGAATCGTCTTTTTATTTATTTTTTTATTTTGAGTCCCAATTTAGTTGTTACGGAGATATAACAACAAAAATTTAGTTTTTGGTAGTTCCTTTTATATATCAAACAAGAGATAAAATTTCCAGCCCTGGAACCGTCTCTTTACTTTCAATATTTAGGATAAGTTCTGACACTTCAGTCTAAGATGGAAGTATCTAGTTCTTCGCAGGCACAAGGACGAACAGACGTCATCGATTATTCGTCTTACCTATTCAGAATATACATATTTTATGGAAATTACACACAAAATAACAAAGTCATATTTGGTGAAGGATATCAAAAAGATTGAAATGTTAAAGCATCCTAGCTGATAAATCTTATTAATATAAAGTATTTGTTTAATTTTTTTAATATATGTATAAAAAATTTCATTTTGCAACAACAATTACACCAACAACTCAGCAGCTATCTGTATTATTGTAGAACTATAGGTTATTTTTCAAAATTGCAACATTTGTCTGCACAACAACAAATTCAGATCGGTTAAACCAATCAAAAAGAAGTTTGTGTCAACTAAAATGTCAACAGTAAATACCATTAACTATAATTTTTAACCTAAAAATTGGTTATATTAACCTAGAAAATTTGTTTCGGTGTGAATTTTAAATAAATGCCAACTTAGTTAGTGTCATGTTGTAAAACTAACACAAGAAGGAATATTATCTCATTATAAATACCTCAAGTATTTCTAACTATTTGCAATTATTATACTATGGCAACATTAACATTGCAGTATTTGCCCAGCATCTATCATCATTATGCAGCAGTAATAAAAGATAAACTTACAAAATATACAAAGAAAATTCTTCACACATTTCAAGACACAATCCGAAAATTCCAAGGCAAACAATATACTATTACAAATTTATTACAAACACGCACACACACACACTTCCTCATCCTGGTGGAACTTGAAGATAAATTTGTACTTCAAGTATAACTGTGGCAGTTACAGAAAAATAATATTTGCCATAATTTCACAACAACGTTATAATATGCAAACATTTTAAAGTTCAATATTTGTTTTTAATGGATTTAACAACAGCAGACAATGTGTAAGGAGTCACACGCACACACACACACACACACATGCATACATACAAGTGTAACAGTGAATGTTGCAAGCAAAGTATTCATTTTCATAAATGTTGGCAATACTAAGAATGTAGAGAGTGCTTGCCGGCATGTGACAGATATACTCGTAATGTGCATTTTTTTTTGTTGCCTGTAAAATCATTAAAATATTATATAGACAATAATAAATCGAATGGAGCTGCCAATGCAAGTTGCTACTTATTCCATTTATTATTTGGAAAATCACTTATTGTATCGCTTGCAGCAGTTGCAAGTAATAATTGCGTTAAACACTTACACATTCTCTCACCACTTAATATGCGAAGCTTGAAAGTGTTCTTCGTTCTCTAAACATTTAAAATAGTTTTCATAATGTTTATTTATGCAATTTTATATATGACAATTCAAAAGAAAAGTGTGTGCTGTTAACGAGCGCATTTAAATAGAGTGTGACAAATGTGATATATATATATATATATATATATATATATATATATATATATATATATATTTTTTTTTATTCATTTTCTTTTAAGTTTAGTGTTCAATAGAAAGAATTTATTGTAATTATAATTGGCATACTATAATTATTTTACACTATACTTTTCTATTTGTTAAGTGCAGGCAAATTTTTTATCTTCATAAAACCATAAAAGGTTGTTATTAAAGTAGACGCATTTATGTGACAGCGAGTTTATTGTAGACACAAAAAAAAGTGTCTGTAGATAATAATTAAATTTTAAAGGCCTTAATTATAAAAAAAAAATATTGCAGAGCAGAGAACAGCAAAGTGTAGTCAAAATTTGAGTAGACTTGAATCATGACTTATAATTTATTCTACTTATGCGCACTCATACTTATTGCAATGTGAATCATATGAATCATATTCACTCGAAAGTTTGAAGTGAGCATCGAACTCATACTTAGCAACATTTATGACGTTGTTGATTTCAACTCTTCTTAACTCAATGCATATGGACGATGCAAAATAAGTATGATTCACAATACGAACTTCGCATACGAACACTGAAGTTCGCATTATGAGATTATCAGCCTAACCCACGATGTCGATCGACAACTCGATCGACTGACGACAAGACACTCATTATAGTTCGTTTGAGCGACCCACTAACTATCGACTTGCCGGTCGTCAGGCTTTACGTTGTTAACGTAATGCAATTACTCATTGTCAAATTAGCATATTGCCACATCAAAAATTTCACAAATAAAACGCTACTTTACAAATAAAAAGCGCTGAAATGTAAAAAGTATTCCATAAAAAATGCAACTCTATGCTACTTAAAGTTTCTACAAATAAATAATAAAAATAACAACAATGATAAACATAAGACAATACAAAAAAAATTAAAAAGTTATTTTAAAAATTTTGTGTGTGAAATATAAATAAATATATATGTAAGTTGAAATGTGTAGATACTCCTAAAATAATGCAAGCGAATTGTAATGAAGAATGGACGGGAGTAGCACCAATGGGACAACCAATATATTGAAGTGGAAAGAGTAATGTGCCTAATTGAGAGTGTTTTAGAAGAATTGGTTAGATAAATTGCACGTATACACATTCATACATATATATGTATGTATGTATGTATGTAATTCAAACAGAATTATATGACAAAAATGCATGTTTGTGAGTTAAATAAATAAAATAAACGCAAAAAAAATTAACATTTTTATTTTTGATTTTCATAAATGTAAATTTTTTTAAAAATTTGGTATTTATGTGTACTTTTTTGTTTTGTCGACAAGCACAAACCAAGTGACTGATTTTGACATTTGTTGTCGTTTGAATTTTCGTAGTGGGTACCAAATTTTTATGGAAATGGTTACGTCATCGTTCGCATGCATTGTCGATCGACTTGTCGTACTGAACAAGTTTAGTGGGTCCCAAATCAGCTGTTTGTCGTTAAAAATGATTGCGAACGACAAAGTTCGATATCGTGGGTTTGGCTGTATGTGTTTCTATGTTGCTCTCTTTTTTTTTGCAAGAATTGAAAAGAAACCCTATTTATTACTATTGTATACTACTTGTAAACTGTTTAATGAATAAACTTTTAAATGAACATATATGCATGAGTTGAATGAGCTGAATCAATGTGAGTAGTATAAGTATTTTCCTGAAATTAGAAATCATGAGTATGATTGTGGCATGACTATGATGTCGGCGTTGCATTCACATTTATTTCAACCTATACTTATAAATCATGAGTAAATCAGAGTAGTTGAGTTTAAATGATGTCTACTCACTTATATTTAAAATTTCATGAGTCAGTATGAATAGCGAAAAAACGTTTCATTGCCGATCACTGTTGCGGAGCCTTTAAGGCAGGTTTTCATACAAATATTTTTATAAAGCCGTAATATTTTTTGTAAATAAGGATATATTTTTTAAAGAAGACAGAACTTAGAAAAGGGTTAACTGTCATACAGAGATCAGTTTTTACATTTATCTCCCGTATAGATTTAATCCTGAAAAATGCTGCCAATTTGTATATATTTATTACGGAAATCAGTCATCAATTTGAACAAATCAGACGTCTTTGTAAGCTCAGCGATGAAACTCATTTTTGACTTAACGTATATATTAATATGGATAAAATTTGTCGGTGACCGTAACCACCAGCTTTTGAAATCAAAATATATGTTGATTTTATGAAACGGAATTACCTGTTGGCTTCCAAAATTGTGCGATTTAACACGTGATAATTGTTTGGTGGGGGGCAACGTAAAGTTATTTGCTTATGCTGATAAGCCAGCAACTAGAGTTGTGTCGTAGTTTGAGAGCGTTCAAATCAAAAGTAGTTTCAAACCCATTTAACTTACATTGATGTTTTTATTTGTATCCAACAGAACGAAGAAGTTCAAGAACAGCTGTTGGACACAAGGTTACCAGCAACAATTTACGCATTGTAGGCCAACATTGTGTGTGTTATTTGCGACATACGTTCAGCAATAAAATATTATCGTACCATATAGCGTTTGGAGGGAATATCAATGGTACTAATGTCCTAACAGTGACATTTGACAAGTGCATACCGTGACTAAAAGTTATATAGCGCATCCTGTCAGTACATCATTTGGTTACTGTTTCCACAACTTTTTCTCTTATTATTTCATTAATTGCTCATGAGCTGGTGTAAAACCAACACATCATACGGATTTAATCAAGAGGTGCCAAAGATCCAGAAATAGGTTCATTGCTTCAAATAACACAAGATGACATTTTTATGCATGTAAATTTTTTTAACAATAAATACGTTCATCATTCACAATAAGGGGAGAACTTCTTGGACGGAAATGTAATATTGGCTGATAATCTACAATAAATAGTAAATTTTTGTGAATGCAATTATATATCATTTAATCGCATTATCATCACTTTAAATCGCTTTCTATAATAAAATATTTTGCTGGTTGATGTAATATTACATATTGTATCCATTTTTTGGTTTTAAATGCTCCCATGGTCTTTTAGATTGCCCTACAAAAACGTCTAACGCCTGATTTGGTGACCAATTGAAGCCGAAAAAACTTGAATTTGGTTTAAGTTAGTTACTTTTCTACACAAAAAAAGTTTGAATTTTCCACCCCTGCAAGCCTCTAATTTTTCTTATTTTCAATAACAAACTATTTATTTATTTCCCATATATAAAATATAACCAATTCATAATGAAGAAAAAATTTGGTTTTAATTAATTTAAATTTTCCCATCCCTGGAACCGTATCTTTAATGTTGCTGAAATTCAATATCAACCTATTTTTTTCTAAAATATAAACAACATATAATTAATAAAGAAAGAAAAAATTAATTTAAGTTAGTTACTTTTATATAGCTATAAAAAATTGCCATTTTCCCAGCTCTGGAATCATCTTTTTGATCTTGCTGATTTTCAATACCGATCTTTTCGCTTCTAGAATATTAAATACGTTTAATTCAAAGAGAGAAAAAATGGGTTTTAGTTAGTTATTTTTATAAGTTAAAAAAAGCTTTAAATGTTCCAGCCCTGGAGGCGTCTTTCTTATATTGCTGATTTTCAGTACCAGTATATTTCTTTTCAAAATACAAAATTTTATTCATTAATACAGAAAAAACATACTTTAAGCTAGTTACTTTTATATACCAAAAACATAAAGTGCAAAATTCCAACGCAGAAATCATCCTTTAGGATTTTTCTGATTGCAATAATTCTTCTAATTTGTTTACCTCTTTTCAATTATAATATTCTCTAATTTTATAAATCTTAATGTCTCTTGATTTTATTTTAATATTTGATATTTCGCCATTCCATTGTTTTTAATAAAATAAACAATCAAACCAAATAATTTCCTGAAGAAGCTAAACAAAGGAGTGGCGAAATATCAAATATTAAAATAACATCAAGAGACCTTAAGCTTAATAAAATTAATATTTTTCTGATTTCTTGTATCTATGTGTTTCTCTTAAAAAATATAAAATATGTTCGACTTATAGAGAAAAAGAAACAATTAATCATAAAATAATTTAAATTAGTTCAAGCTTTCCAACCCTTTTCTTGTTACTTTTTTAGTCCTTACTGAAACATAAAATTGGTTTATTTAACAAAAACAATAACAAATAACAAAATTTAGTTTTATGTAGTTCTTTTTATATATCAAACAAAAGTTAACATTTTCCAGCCCTGGATCTGACTGTTTAATTTTGCTGATTCTCAACACCAATATATATATATAAGATATATCCTCATTTTCTTTATAATCTTGCCAATTCCGTTCACAGTAAGTCAACTATGACGACCATAACCACCCCGTAATACTCGAAAAGTGGCCAACAATTTTGTAATAAGTTTTAACTATATTTTTAACTTCTTCGGTTACTAAATAATCCATATTGGATTGTTTAGTAAGTGACAAACCCTTTAATAAACAAATGACACTTCATATGACAGATGCTTAACAGCTATTTGGGAACCACTGAATGGGTAACCCTGTATATAGAACTCAAGGGAGACCTGTGTTGTCTTTAAAAAGTCACGAGCTTATTAACCCCTTCCCCGCTGGTTTGCCAGAAAACTATTTAGTTCAAAGTTTTAAATTTCCACACAACTTAATGAAAAAAGAAACTTTTATTTTGCTTTAAGGAGTTAAATAATCAATATGAAGAAATCGCCTTTATTAACTCAAAAATTAAATTTTATTTAACTATATTTGCCGATTTTCTGCTTATATCTTCCATTGTGCTAAAAAAATATAATTTTTATTTTATTTTTTACTTATGTCAGACATTTTTAGATTTTAATTGAACTATAGTGAATTTTTAATCAGAAATAATTTTTAGTCAGGCTTAAGTTCAGTAATTTCAATTCTTTTATTGAATGAAATATTTTTATTAATTAATGTGAGTTTCTAAAGAAGAGAAGAAAAATTAAATTAGACTTTTTAAGCTGGGGGAAATAACGATATTTTTCTGTGCAGCAACGCACTTCATCAGCACCCTAGTCTATCTACTTTGGTAGAGATTGTTATTAACATCAGCTATTTAACGTAAATTCTAATGAAACGGAATGTGAGAAATGATTGTTGTGTACAATTATTGATTTACCTTTGGTAAATACATATGTGAGTATCACTATTTATTTCCCCTGTTTTTCCATTTCTTCATTTTTCTATTTAGGTTAGCACGAAGTTATATTACTCTACCTACATATGTTTAACTATTCTTGCTTATCTTTTACGATCATCACATTAATTATTTTTAATTATTCGATATACCGTCGCTACATACATGTAGGTATTATAGTAGCGGATATTATGTTACTTTGTTTTTGCTTTCAACCGTTTATTTGGTTTTCCAACATTTGTGATTGCCAAGTGAACATATTTTTGTCACGTGCCCATGATGAATTAAGTGAGACATTTTTAGATTTTAATTGAACTATAGTGAATTTTTAATCAGGAATAATTTTTAGTCAGGCTTAACTTCAGTAATTTCAATTCTTTTATTGAATGAATGCTAACCTAAATAGAAAAATGAAAAAATGGAAAAACAGGGGAAATAAATAGTGATACTTACATATGTACAGGGTGGGCCAAAAGAAACCAAGGGGTGTAAAAGTTTAATAACTTTTTTGTTTATTAACTTTTTTTTTTCTTTCAGATTATATAGACAACACTTGGAGAATTTATAATGAATGAAAATAATAAATGAAAATCAGAAAATAAGAAATGAATAAATGAAATCAACTTTATTGAAAATTTGATTATGAGTGATGAAGCTCATTTTCATTTGAATGGCTTTGTTAATAAGCAGAACTGTAGGTTCTGGGGTTCTCAAAATCCAAGAGCCATTCATCAACGCCAATTGCACCCCATCAGGTGTACAGTATGGTGTGGGATCACATCTGAAAATGTCATTGGGCCCTACTTCTTCGAGAATGAAGATGGAAGTGCTGTAACCGTAAATGGAGAGCGGTATCGGTTTATGATAGACAATTTTTTACGTCCTGCTCTTGAAAACAGACCTGGTATGTGGTTTCAGCAGGACGGAGCCACTGCCCATACTGCCCGAGACACAATGGCACTTTTAAGTCAAATTTTTGGAGAGCGAATAATTTATCGAAATTCGGAAATTATTTGGCCAACGCGATCGCCAGATTTGACAGCACCCGACTATTTTCTTTGGGTTTTTTGAAGGAGCGAGTGTATGTGAACAAGCCAGAGACAATCCCTGAACTCAAGGCAAACATTGTTGCAGAAATTCGAACGTTACAGCCACAAGTTTTGAAAGATGTTATGGAAAATGCTCTAAAAAGAGCCCATCAGTGCGAAGCTGAAAACGGTGGTCATTTAAGAGACATCATTTTTCATACTTAGTGTAAAAAAATTTCCATTTTGTATATTATATCATCTGAAAGAAAAAATAAAAAAAAGTTAATAAACAAAAAAGTTATTAAACTTTTACACCCCTTGGTTTCTTTTGGCCCACCCTGTATTTACCAAAGGTAAATCAATAATTGTATACAACAATCATTTCTCACATTCCGTTTCATTAGAATTTACGTTAAATAGCTGATGTTAATAACAAAACTCTACCCCAGTAGAAAGACGTGGGTGCTGATGAAGTGCGTGGCTGCGCAGAAAAATATCGGTATTTCCCCCAGCTTAACAGCCGTATTCATAAAAAAAAGTTGATTGAGGTTTAAAATTCATATTAGTTAAAAAACGTTTTAAGGCTAAATAACGTTTTTTAAATATTGGTATTCATAATCAGTTTTTTAACTAAAAATCAATTAACTAGATTTTTTTAAAATATCGTGGCAACACTGTGTTCTTTATTTGTCACTTGCATATTAGTTCTGCAAAACAACGATTGTTAACTCAAAAAGTACTCGTGTCTATTTTGTTTATTTGTCGGTTTTCAGAGAAATATTGTTTCTATAAAATAAAAGATATGTTCCAACTTGTATTTAATAAAATAATAAAAAAAGTTCACAACAAATCTTTGTTAAAAGTGCTTTTTATATTATTTATTTTATTGCAGATAAAGAAGCACTAGAATAACGAGCTTTGTTTTGTTTTTTTTGAGTGTTTATACATCACTAGTTAATTTTCTACAATTATACTATTTTTGTTAACACATAAAATGAGAAAACAATGACTGGGAATGGAAACTGGATCGCTGCTTTTCTTTTAAATATTCTTTGGAGTATATTTGTTATTTCGGCAATAGTTTCTATAAAAAAAATTACATTGTTTTCTACTAAATAACACTGGCATATGCATACATAGATGCATACATAAGTACATACATACATACACACATATGTACATACAGGTAAAGTTCAAAATGTAAACAAAAACGAAGCAAAATTACAACAACGTCACCTTAAAATTGGTTTAAACATGGGGGCAGTCAATTTTAAAATTTGCTGATTTACGCAAGGTTTAAAAACCGTTTTTTAAGCTAAAATTCTATTATGAATACAATTTTAGCGAATTTTGCTTAAACAATATTTGAAACGCGGTTTAAAATTTTTATGAATACGGCTGTAAAAGTCTAATATAATTTTTCTTCTCTTCTTTAGAAACTCACATTAATTAACAAAAATTTTTTACTTATTTTATTTTCAGTGTTGTATTGAGATATATTTATAAAATTTTGTAAATTTTTTCCCAAATTCTATCAGTCTGGCGCACGATGTCAACAAAAAAAATCGCTCGATTACTTAGAAAATTGAAAGCAAACAAAAATTGTCTTATATTATTGTTGTCGAACGAACGTTTTCTGTCGACATTTTATTCATTAAAAAAACTATTTATAAAACTCTCTTCACTACTTGTAATCAAATTAAATGTTTAACTAAAAGAAAAAAAATAGACAATAGTTTCCTTGTAGCCGTCACTAATGAAGATATAAATTCAACAATTACATAAAATATACATTTAACGAAGAGACCAAATTACATACATACATACGTACATGTATATATTTAAATGTGGCAGCAGCAACATTTCATTTAATTCGCCACCCAGAGTCAATGTTGCAATGTTGCAATGTTGCATTATTGTACAGCTAACTATTTTTATTTCAAAGAAACAATATAATGATCAAATTCAAAAAGCCGGTTTAAGCTCGAGGAAATTTTTAGGCAAAAAAAATTTTTTTTTTTGATTTGTAGAGGAGAAATGGAGAAAATTTTAATGAAAGAAAAAGATTACATAACAAGCACAATATTTGCCAATAATTTAATAAAAGTTTTAGGTAATCAAAATAAGTTTCTAATTTTTATATGTGTGATTTTGTTGCAGGTAATTAAACTAAAAAGTTAGATTTAGAATTTAAATTTTTCTCGGGTGTATTAAACAGTTTGATTTGTAATGCATAAAACTAACATCAGCAAAACCTTTACAATTGCAACATGTTTGCCATTTTATTGAATAATTTTAGAATTTTTTATTGTTCTATAAATTAAGATGATGGTGTTTTTGTCTTAAATGCAATTATATATAGTTGGCAAGATAGGTCTAAAATTTACCTTACATCAAAAATTATGATAAATTATTATTAGTCCCAAAAAAATTAGTTAAATAGCAATTTTAAATGCTTTTACGTATAAAAATTTTAATTGTTTTCATAAACTTACGTATGAAAATTTTCCTTATTTACTAATTTATTTATCTGATATATACGAGAAAAATATGTTTTTATGTTAAAAATAATTCGCGACTAATCACAATAGGCCTCTTCACCTCCGTACTTATAAATGGAGTGAATTTTCGTTAGCGTCTTCTTTAAGAAACTTACGATTATTTCAAATGCCCTTATAACTAAATGAACAGATTTTACACTGAGGAAAAAAATAACGAAATGAAATTTTCAATGTCTATTGTCATAAGTGACCTTGAGGCCCATTGTTCTAAAAATGACAATACATGATGCCTGTATCAGAGAATGACAAAAATATCATCTTAAGCACTCTTTGTGTATTGGCCTCCTAACAACTAAGATTAAAAAAAACACTCTCACATGCAAGCACACCCATTAATTTTAAACCGAATACGTATAACTTTAGACAACCAAAAACTATGTTCATACACATTTCTTAAATTACGCAGCACAAACAACTGCAACTAAAATTTATAGATTGTATAAGTACAAGTATGAATATACTCTGACTATTAATCGGCTACACATGCATATATACAGGGCTATTTTATTTACACACAAACATAAAGCATGTTTTCAATCAGCCAAGAACATTTTCTATCCCTTTCTTATGCACAAATCGTTCTATACAAGGGCGACTGGTGAATAGGTACCCCTAGTATCATGCGTATATTATATGACAGTCAATACGCTTGATAAAAATGTGCCTTTTTATTTCCAATGAAGTAGAGATGCTCTCTCTTGTATGTTGGAATCGACTAAATTAACAGTTACTTGAGAGAAAATATACAAGCCTACGAATTGCTTGCGCTGCGATTATGATTATATGCAGTTATACTAAAATTAAGATTATTTACTTGAGTATATCTTTTTTGGGTACTCATGGTCATTCTCTGCTCTGGATCTTAAAAACATATGATTGCGATTTTGAAAAAAATTTTCCTTACATTGAAAATAAAAGTTGATGAAATGTATCACTCTGACTTTGATAACGATTTTAGCCATTTAAATTTTCTTTCTCTGCTTATGAGGCGTTCGATACGATATGATAATATTTGGTAAAATATTTTTATTTTAGTTCTAAAATTGCCGCCAGCTTTTTATTCCACATTTGACAACGTATAATGAGTTTTATAAATTCTTTCTTTTTACAAATAGGTTTTGTTTTAGATTTGAGAACAAAATATATCGAAAAACTAAGAACAGTTAGTTAATAGTTTTGGAATAGATTTTTTGCCTGTGTACCGATTGGAAACATGAGTTGCAATTCTTATACAAGATTTCGTGGAAGGTAGGGCTCTGTTGTGCATGTTCTGTTTAAATAATTTTTGTAGCATTTATTAGAAGCTTGAAATCAGCAACTATAAATTATGATAATTCCATGAAATTCTGTCAATAGCATCAGTGGATACTAATGCTAATGTAACATCAGAGCGCCGTCTTTTGTCCGTATTGTGTAGTAGAATCATTGGTGAAGTAAAATAATAAGTAAAAAACGGCTACTAAACACAGCTTAAAAATTTAATACGCCTCATTGACACTAGAGGCGCTGCAACATTAAAAACGTGCAAAAAGCGGAGTTGTAAAAGAATCAAGCACTCCTCTATTTCTTTCTCCACCACATGTCTTCTCTATCACAAGGATAGCAGGATGTTTAAGTTTTTTTAATTGCCAAGTAATATAGAAAAATCCTTCTTTTTTGATATTAATATGCACTTACATATATTTATGTTTATGTTTATATAAGGTTTCAAACTTAACTTTAAGCTTCAGTAGGTAGCATGGAAATATTTAAATTTGAGTTGCATAAAAATTTTCGACACCAAATTAAAGTAGAGGAAATCAACAAAAAAAAAACTAAATTCGAAACTTGCAAGCTAATTTGTTTTGAGATTTAATATATATTTTGAACTATAATTATAGTATAGATGAAAAATTACAAAAATTCAAACATTTTTGGCATCGGATTACTGAAAACGATACAAATCCCCGCACTGATTTTAAACGCAGCAAGTTTTATTCACTTCGCTTTAGCGAAACATCGTTTTACTGAAAATATCGTATTAGTGAAAACCAAAAGCAACCCCACAACTACCTTTTGTATGAAACTTACTTCGGTTTAGTGAAAAAATAAACAATGACAAATTTATTTATTAGAAATCGATTGCATAACTTAAGGCTGAAAAAATTCTGCATGTTTTGTCCGTTAAAAAATTAAATGGCAAAATGTATTTGTCCTTTCCGATCTGACCTTTTTTTTTGTATTTTTCTATTATATTGTCAATGCAAGTGGCTAGACATTTTCGAAGAATTCGTGAAAAATTTTAACAACAAAATGTGCACAATGTGTACATTTGCATGTTTATTAATATTAATTTTAAGCAGTTCGCTTAGTTGCAACAAATTTCAGTAATCTGAAATACGTTTTAGAGAAAAAATCGGATAACTGAAAAAAATGGGTTTTGGTTACTTCCAGCAAAACGGTGTCGACATATATTTTCGAAATTTCGAAAAAGATTAAATTAATGTTTTTTAAAATATTAAGCTCTCATCTTCAATTGTTATGAAGCTAATTTAGATCAAAATATAAGTTTAAAATCAATAAATTCTTTTGGATTTTAATTTCTCTAACGTCGTACGCTTGTGTAAGATAATGAATCCTACCTCAAACTATTTTCAATTCGACATAAAATAAAGCAATAGATAATTTGAGAGGGATAACGGACACATTTTTTTTTAATTAACCCTATGATCCGCCTTAAACGACACAACGAGTTAAGCATTTGCTGCAAGAGAGTTATAACTCAAAAAAGTTCAATGTTTTATTCAGATAAAAATAATTTTTATTTAATTTTGCATGGAAATTTGTTTGGTAAACATTTTGTAAATCAAAAAATTTTTTTTTCTAAACAAAACAGTTAATGTTTTAGTTAGTTTTACACAATTTTGTGCATAGGTTTCTTAAATATATTTTGCATTATTCCCTTCTTGAGAGGAAGACATCTTACTTCACCTTGACGTTGTTAATGACTTCAAAACTTTAAACTCTATTTCTATAAAAAAGCAATGTGAGTCCGATCTCAGAGGAGATGTGTAAATATTTAGTAATGAAAATTTTTTTTTAAGTTGGAAGTACTTATGCTTTTAGTATATTTTTTTAAATTAATTAATTAAAAGTATCAAAACTTTCAATATTGTAAATACATATGAATTTGTTGGTGTTTGTTTGTTTTATTAAACTTATTTGGTTAGTAAATGGGCACACTGCAGTATATGTATGTAAAGGGTGTTTTTTATTGGGGTATAGAACTTTAAGTTGGCATCACTTTTTTAACTGGCGGCCATTTTGTCAGCTGTCAAGTGATTAATATTTAGTTTGGTTTGCCATTTCATCATGAACAGGTTGACAAAAGAACAACGCTTGCAAATCGTGCAAATTTATTTCGAAAATAATGGTTCAGTTCGCGAAGTTTACCGCAAGCTCCGTCCATTTTATGGCCGACATAATCGTCCATCAGAGCAATTAATTCGGTTAACCATGGATCGTTTTCGCACTACGTTTACTCTATGTGATGATACGCATCCGCAGAGACGTCGAACAGTGCGCACCGAAGAAAAAAATGCCGCTGTAGAGCAAAGTGTTGAAGAGGACCCGAATGAATCGATTCGCCACCGTGCACAGCAATTAGAGCCGACTAACCGACTATTTTGTTCCCGAATTGTATGGCATGAATGTGGATGAGTTGTGGTTCCAACAAGACGGCGCTACATGCCACACAGCGCACGTCACAATCGATTTATTGAAGGAAACATTCGATGAGCGCATAATTTCGCCGAATGGACCTGTCAATTGGCCACCAAGATCGTGTGATTTGACACCATTGGATTATTTTCTTTGGGGATATGTGAAGTCGCTCGTCTACGCCAACAAACCAGAAATGTTAGGGGACTTGGAAGCCAACATTCGTGGCGTTATTGCCAACATACGGCCCCATATGCTCGAAAAAGTGGTTGAAAATTGGACCTGTAGAATTGGCTTTATTCGAGCCAGCCGCGGCGGCCACATGCCCGAAATCATATTTAAACATTAATGGCATAAAATTATCCTTCCAATTAAGCCAAATTGATGGACATTAAAACGATTTTTTTGTGTTTTATTTCATTTCAAAGTTTTATACCTCTTAAAAAAACACCCTATATATGTACTGCATTCAAAATTGCAGTAAGCAGTAAATTTACTGATTACTAAAAAACTTCAGTAAATTTTTACTGCTAATTAAATTTAATTTGCATTACCAGTAAAACCTTAGGACCGTAATCATAATAAAGTTGTAGCAAGTGGCAAAGTTTTTTCATTCAAATTTTGAAACTTTTGTATGAAAAACATTTAGCCACTTGGTAGAATTTCATTATGAATACGGGCATTACTGATTACTGAAAATTCAATGCACCTCATCATATCACAAATCATTTAGGCAATTTATAAAAATTGTAGCAACAAAATTTTAGTAATCAGTAAAAATTCACTTGTTAAACATTTTTTATTGTTTTTACTGAAACTTTAGGTACTGCAGTGGTCATCTATGGTATATAAATGCCTTTACTTTTACTTTTTAATTTTTAACTAGATATACCAAACGGACGACACACTCGTCCGTATTCTAGAAACAAAATGTAAATAATTTTATTAAGATTCAAAGAAAATGTATCTAAACTTCATAAAAGATTTATTAAAACACAGCCACACACATACTTACATACATATGCAACCATAATTAAATAATACATGAAATTAAAAAACATAAACAAAATCCCTTCCACCAAGCTAATTCAATTTATTCAACTCTCTTCCTTCAAGTATTATGGCTTTCATACAACAACAAATAAGAGAAAAACCATTGTTAGATCAAGAGAAATACTACACACACACACACACTCATGTTTTGTTTCTTTTTTTACTTGTAAGCTAATAAATGCGTGTGTAATATGTGTGCATGTGTAGTAGCAACCTTAAACGCTTATAACTCCCAAAATACTAAACCGATTTCAATAAAATATAGATTCTGCACATCTGTACAAAAAATCCTTTAAAACCATATAAATCTTTTTAAAATCGGTGCAGTGGTACCAGCGTAAAAGGGATTACAAAAGACATGTTCGCCTATTAATTATATAGATTCCTGTTGTTCATCGTTTAGTTGTTGCTGTTCTTGTTTTTGTGTACGCATTGCAATTAAAATAAGTTCAGTAAAGTGCGACTTTGACTCGCGCACATTCGGTTTTGATAATTTTTTTTTTATTTAGCTTTCTTCCTTTTTTAAGTTTTTTCAGTTTAAACGATTTTTTTCAGTTTTATCGCTTTTTTCTCGTTTTGGCGTTTTTTTTCTCTTTTTGGGTTTTTTTATTTTCCGCAATTTTTTTTTGATTATGGCTTTTTTTTAATTTGGTGCTTTTTTCCGTTTTGTCGATTTTTGTTAGTTTTTGGTAATTTTTTTATATTTGGCGATTTTATATTTTATTGATTTTTTAGTTTTACCGTTTTTGAAAATTTCAAGAGTTTTGCTCCTACGGTTTCCAAGATACAGCAAGTTGTCAAAATTACAAAGTCAAAATTGCATTAACTGATGGAACACCCATTGATTTAAATTTTTTAAATTTAGTGTTAATTGTTGTAGTCTGTATAAAAATACACTAACTTTTAAAATTTCAAGTGTATATACGTACATACAATTGTATGTATATTACATGGGATTTTAACATTTTTCGTTGCTCGTTTTGGAACACCCTTCAGTTTTTAACTCTCATGTATTTGTTGTTGTAGTGGCCAAATGTCTACACATTGTGTCCAAATTTCAAGTCCGTAGCTCTTACGGTTCATTTTCACCTTTGGTGTAGGGAAATATACAGAAAAATAACCGGCGGTGGCGCACCGTCGGCTTCGAGCCGGTCGACTTGTTTCTCTGCTTGGTATTGCTTCTTTCAAACACTAATACACTCATACATAGCTCACACCGATTTGACAATGCAAAGAAATCTCAGCAAAGAAATCTCAGCAAAGAAATCAAAGTCAAAAGATTTTTACCCCCTAGCGTATAGATGTTTACACATCAAAACTAATTTATTGGCTTACGCTACTCTTGCAGCAAATACTCGATATAAATATGTATGTATACATACAAAGCAAACTAGAGCTTTACCTTTTTCGATGTATCTTCTGTAGCGTATAAAACTTAAATGAGAGAAAAATAAACCGTTAAAAAACACTGACCGCTCTTTGCAATCATTCGAATTTGTGTTTAATTCAATGCTGCAGTTATTTTGCAGCGCAACAAAATTCTTAGTTGGCCTGACAGGTTAAACATTCTTTTTTACTAAGTTTTATTTAGTATATGCAGCTATTTCTTTTTTTTTTCTTCTTTCATTCTCTCATTTAAGCAGATTTTCTTTCATTATTGTCGACATGTTGTCATTTTCTTTCCGAAAGTTGCATTTTAATAGGAAAAAAATAAAATAATAATAAATAAAGAGCAGCACACAATTTCGGTTAGAAAAACTGTTCTTCGATATTTAAGTGTGGCAAAGTGTGTGTGTGTGTGTGTGTGTGTGTGTGTGTGTGTGTGTGTATGTGTGTGTGTGTGTGTCTTTGCGAGTGTGTGTGTACGTATTTTAATGAATTTAGACTCTAAAAATTTTAGAGTAACTGAATGTCGATTATAATTATGTGCTAGATTTTATGTTTGTCCGTTTAATTACATGGTTGTCTTTTATTATGCCTGAGTGTTTAAGTATATTTGCATGTTTTCTTTTACAATTAGTTGTTAAAAAGCTTTCTGCTCATAAGTTTAAAATATTATACACAGCCAGAAATTTGCGAGTTCTATGATTGTATACTTTTACTTTGTAATTTTTAATGGTACTTCAATAAAATGATGAAGTATTCTCTCTGGTATTTTAACTAGGGTATCTTCCAATACTAGTTACAAATATTTCTTTTGCATATTCAGAAGTATTCAGCAATTTTATTTTAATAATTAGCCCGTTCAGCCAAAAATGAAAAACATCGTTTATACGAATTGATGTCTAATATTCAGATTAAATATAAATAATTTTGTAGCAGTTCTCAAGCTTCAAGCATTCATGAACATATTTTCCAGAGTATGCCTATCATTCGGGGGAGGTTCAAAATTACCCGTCAATTTTCGAATTGATTGTGGTCAGGCTGACCGATGACATTTTTCAAAAAATAGGGGACAAAAAGTGGCGAGGCAGTCGAAAAAGGGGAAAGGCAGTTGAAAAAGTGGCAATTTGCCACTTTAGTCGGTCAAACGGTCACGCTGATTGTGGTTTTAAAAATGTACTTCTCTTCCCTACACTTTTCTCAGTAGCTGGAGATATTGAATCTCTCTGAATGTTATAAATTTCAAATCAGTCGCATGGCGATTGTACTTTGAGTACATATAGCTCATAGCTATTTGCGCCGATAGCATTAATGATGATTCTTCCGAATGAATTTTTCTAGCTAGCAGAAGCATCCTTTGTTAACTTTTTTAATATGAAATGTTTTTTGTTTAAAAATAAAAGTAAATATGTTATTTTTTAACAAAGTCATGTTTTATTTCCTTAATAAGGTTGGATTCAATCTGAATTATATATATTTTTTCCTAAATATAACAAAAAACCTTGAGTTTAATAAGTGGGTTATTATGACCCAACCTCCATGACCGTGTAGCAAAAATGCACACCACACCTCCCCCCCTACCCCTCCCCACCGGCGATGGATTAAAAATTATATTTTGAACTTTTTGGTTGTTACGGCTTTTTGGATTTTAGGTGACGATGTAAACTAGAGAGTTGCGTAAACAGTTTTGAAATGTAAAAACGTCATGATTTTTAAATGTATTCACGTCGCATGTATTATACTAAACCAATCATAAATGCTGTCGTACTATAAGCGGAGCACGATGGATGTATTGGTGTATGTGTATATCAGTTGTAACAAGCGATGTCGCAAGACAGCTTGCTTGTAACAAACACTCAAAAGAAGTACTGTTGATTAGTGTATGCTTGTTATTTTTCATATTGTACGTTTGAGTGTGTGTGTAATATGTAGATGGTAAGCTATTATGTGATTAACCGCATACAACTAATGTTAATGCATGTGTGTGCATTTGCATGTGCGCAGAAAAATAAAAGATCATACACACATACATGCATGACGTTTGTACACGCGCTTATGCGTAGAAAGAAGCTAGTATCACAAATTCTTCCGTCACGAAGTGTTTTCTTCTTTACTCTTATACCTACAATACTCAAAAAAATTTCTTGCAAACAATGTTGTTAACGTTTGTTTTATAAAATTTCGCTGTAGTAAAGCATTTGAAAAATCCCTCATGTCTTAAAAGTTCTTATAAGATATCTTGTGCAGGAGACTAATGTATACGACTATGTATAGGCTTACCAATAAAGAGTTATAAAACAGTCAACATCGACGTCACATCAAATCTACACTAAAATATTGGAGCTTGTCTACCCTCTCTCGAAAACATCTGACTGCTATTGACAGGTTATTGTTTTCTAAGGGAACAAAAAAAGGCAATAGCACAAAATTGCTTTTAAGAGATAGTAAATAAGTCCCAATTTGATGGAATTGTACTAACGTAACATCTACGAGTATTACGATATAACAATTGGAATAAGAGTCAGTACATATATTATGTTAAAAATAAATCAAATAAAGTGCGACTTCAACTCTCGAACGAACTTAAGCCTATATAATAAATAGTTTTGGTTTTTGGGACTTTTTCGGCTTAGAGCGTTTTTTTAATGTAGCGTTTTTTAGTTTTAACGTTTTTGCTCTTTTGGCGTTTTTTCGGTTTTGGCGGTTTTTAGTTTTGGCTTTTTTTTTCGTTTTGACGATTTTCTATGGGGTTTTTGGCGTTTTTTTTTTCATTTTGGTAGACTTGGGTCGACCTCGTTCAGTAGTTCATTTTTGCCACAAAAAAATGATCAAACCCATGTAATTTAAATGGGTTTGATCAGTGGTTTGTGGCAAAAATGAACTAGTGAACGAGTTCGACCCAAGTCTACATTTTGGCGATTTTTTTTTTAATTTTGTTGATATATTTTAGTTTAAGAAATTTTATTTAATTTGGCGCTGTTTGTAATTTTGGGATTTCTTAGTTTTACCGTTTTTGAAAGTTTCAAGAGTTTGCCTCTTACAGTTTCCAAGTAACAGTAAGTTGTCAAAAGTACATAGTCAAAATTACATTAACTGATAGAACACCTGTACACCAGTTCTGTATAAACACACAAATACAAATTTCAAGTGTCTATATATATATATACATATACAATTGTATGTATATTACATGGGATTTTAATATATTTCGTTGCTCGTCTTGAAACATCCTTTAATTTTTAACTCTCGTGTATTTATTGTTGTAGCGGCTAGAGTTCTATACATTCTGACCAAACTTCAGGTCCGTATCTCTTACGTTTATCGTGGAAACAGCCTGTGACAGACAGACGGACACATGGACAGACGGACAGCGTAGCGAACCCTAATAATTGGGCAGATTATTGCGCTGTCCCTTGAAAACACGTAAAATGATAACAAAAATATTGTTTTCTCTAAATCTCTGAAAAGGGAATCTTCTTGCCCAAAACAAGGAACACTTCTTTCTCTTCTGCAAATTTATTAATTCATTATATAATTCATGCGCCATGTCCGATTCAAAATATTGTAAGCATTCAGATCTTAAGTGATTTTTTTCTGTTTCCAATAATGCTTGCAAAATGTTTAGATCGAATAATGAGGCCATTCGTGACTTCAAAAAATTATATTGTTTGGAAGAAATAAAGTATTGGAAATAAACCGAATTGCTAAAAGCTGATTATATTGGAAAATAAAATGATATATTATTTAGTCTTTACATACTTGAAGAGAATTTTTAGCGACTAAAAGGGATGCAAGAGCAGGCGTAAGTGCAGTGCATACCCATAATAATTTTCCAAGAAAGAAAAACCACAGCATACATATATACATATTAAAATAGTTAAAAGAACCTTAATAAAGGCACATTCGTATGTGCATACATAAAACTTAAACACACACACACACACACATTAACAAATATGTACATGTGTTAAGGAAACATTATTATTAACAGGATTCTTTTGCACTGTGTTATGTTTGATACTGTTGTTAGCGCTCTAACAAGACAGTTGTTGTTGTTGTTGTTGTTGTTGTTGCAAATTTATATTCACTAGCGGTTAAAAAAAAGAGTCTATACGCTGCAGTATCAACATGTATGTAATGATGAAATAGTTTGGTGTTGGAGTTAATTTTTATTGTTGTTGCAGCATCAAGTGATTGTTGGTAAAAGTAAAATATTTAATATAGATACAGCAGTGGCATTGATCGTTTTTTTAGGTTGGGTGCAGCCCACATAGTGGTAAAGCAAAAAAAAAAAAAAACAGATTATCAAGAAAAGCTCATACAAACACTGGCATTGAAATAAAGCAAGTGTAGTTGTTGCTATTGTTTAAGTGCACAATAAAAAGTAAGCCTTTGGGTATGTTTATTATATATATATATATATATATATATATATTGTTGTTGTTGTTGTTGTTGTTGTTACTGTCTCTGCATTAATTTATCTAACATGCAGCATGTATATACATACATACACACATGTTTGTAGTGCAAGTAGTATGCCATTCCTTATGTTTGTTTATTTTGTTATTGCTACTCGCTAGGCTGTTGTTGTTCTTAGATCGAATATTTTATAGTTGAGCAATTAAAGGTATTGAGAGCAGGTTCTTTTTCTAAAGTTCTTAAAGAGGTTTCCATTGTATTTTTCCTCCGCTTCAGAGTTTTAAAGGAATGAGCTAACGACAGATAGATAGAGTGGCAAAAATTTGTAGCATACAATTGAACTTTGGATCAGGTAAATATCATATTTACAATATAACAAAAAATAAACACACACATATTGCAAAAGATTTTTTTTAAATAATAGGTTTCATTTTAATATGTAAAAACAAGAATTTTTAAGTGGAAAAGGGTATGCAATTAATAATAGATAGAGTTGTGTTCGAATAAGAAGTTGTTGTCAACTCCATTTAATTTACATTCACATTTCTGACGAGACTTGTGTCCAATAGCTAATTTTACTTCAAAAGAGCTGTTGGATTCAGCTCTAGTCATGGAAAATAATATCAACTAAATTTCTGAAAGGTCAAACCAACGATGTCGCCAACGTTCGACTTGTCGCACACTTACATTCAAAACAAAAACTAATTTTAATATTTTGTTGTTGTTTCAAATGTAAGTGTGCGACAAGTCGAACGTTGACGATATCGTGGGTCAGGCTTGAAATTTTCATTTATGGCTGTATGTACTCGATAGCTGCACAAATTTCATCTTTGTATTATTGGATCGATTGTGGGCCGGCCATTGGCATGCTGTTTACCTTTCCATTAGCCCCAAGGAAAAAAGTCTAAGAATATTAAATCTGAGATGCCGGTGGCCAATTGTAATCGTCTCTTTTTAACTTTTTTCATACCTTACGAAAAAAGAATTATATTTAAAAACTCTGATTTTTTCACCTTTCAACAAATTTTATTGTAGACCTCGCCTTTGGGGTTCCTTACACCGAAGATAAAAAGGAACCCTATTATTTTCACTACGGTGTCCTTCTGTTTGTCTGTCTGTCTGTCACGGCTGTTTTCTCCAGAACCGTAAGTGCTACAGACCTAAAATTTTCACAGAATATGCAAAACTTTAGCCGAAACAACTAGATGAGAGTTATTATAATTATTCATTTATTTAAACTGCAGTATAAATTCTAAGACTAAATTTACATATGTATATGGGCATTGATTGGCTGCTTTGGCCATGAGCCCAGGTGAGAGCTAATAATTAAAGGGTGTTCTAAAGCGATCAACGAAAATAGAAAAAAGTTAAATATACACATACTTGAAATTCTCAAAGTGAGTGTATTTTTTTGCAGACTACAACAATTAACACTGAAATTTAAAAATATCAAAACTAAAAGGTATTCCATCAGTTAATGTAATTTTGACTATGTAATTTTGACTTCTTGTTGTACTTGCTTAAAAACCACAAGAGACAAACTCTTTAACTTTTCAAAAACGCTTAAGCTATAAAATCCCAAAATTAAATAAATTCAGTAAAGTGCGACTCTGACTCGCGCACGAAGGGTTCCGTACGAACACTAGATATGTAATTTAATACAAACCTCTTCCTATATAATATATAGTTTTGGCATATTTTTCGTTTTTGGGCTCTTTTCGTTTTTTTTTTCTTTTTTGTTTTGGCGTTTTTTCGGTTTTGGCGACTTTTTTAAGTTTTGGCTCTTTTTTTTAGTTTTGACACTTTATTTTCTTGTTTTGGCGATTTTTTTCGGTTTTTGGCGTTTTTTCATTTTGGCGATTTTTTCGAATTTGTCGATTTATTTTAGTGTTCGAAGTTTTTTTTAATTTTGGCGATTTTTTTCGTTTTGGCGATTTATTTATAATTTTTGGCGATTTTTTTTTTTTTTGGTTTGGCGATTTTATAATTTTCGGTTTATTTAGTTTTACCGTTTTTGATAATTTCAAGTGTTTGCCTCTTACGGTTTCCAAGATATAGCAAATAGTCAAAATTACATACAATGATGGACCACCCTATAATTTAATTTTTTCTAAATTTTAGTGTTAATTGTTGTAGTCTGTATAAAAATACACTAATTTTACAAATTTCAAGTTTCAATATACATATGTTCATACAATTGTATGTATATTACATGGGATTTTAAAATTTTTCGTTGCTCGTTTTGCAACACCCTTTAATTTTTAATTCTCATGTATCTGTTAGTGTAGCGATCAAGGTTCTACATACTCTGTCCAAATTTCAGGTCCGTAGCTCTTACGGTTCCTGAGAAAATACCGTGTGACGGACAGACGAACAGACGGACAGCGTAGCGAAAACAATAGGGTTCCTTTTCACTTTGGTGTACGGAACCCTAAAAAATGCTGAAACAAAAAATCACCTAAATGAAAAAAAACGTTTAAATGAAAAATATCACCAAAAACAAAATAAATCGCTAAAACGAAAACAAAAAACGCAAAAATAAATCATCAAAATTACAAAAACAAACTATTAATGAAAAATATCATTAAAAATTAAATAAAGCGATAAAATGCAAAAGAACACCAAAACTTAAAAAATCGCCTAAGATGAAAAAATCGGCAAACATAAAAAATTAATCATAAAAATTAATAATATCACCAAATATAAAATAAATAGCTAAGACGCAAACAAAAAACACCAAAATTAAAAAAGTCGCCAAAGTCAAAAAATCGGAAAACACATAAAAAATAAATCACAAAAATTTAAAAAACGTCTTAAATGAAAAAATCACAAAAAAATCGATAAATAAAAAAACACCAAAAGTTATAAAAGCTCCAAAGACGAAAAATCGGCCAAAACCGAAAAAAGTCGTCAAAACTTAATAAATATATCGCTAAAGTTAAAAATATGTATAGTTAAAAATCAAAAAATAGAAACAAAACGAAAAAACGGCAAACCCAAAAAAGGTCAGTACTAAAAAAATCGACAAAAATCGCTAAAAACGCAAAAAGTTACCATAGATAAACAAGGGCAGTTTATTTATAAGTTTTGTGTAATTTTTGGTAAAAGTCTGTTATTATCGGAAAATCTTTTAATGATTTATTTTTAAAGTTGGATAAATTTTATATAATTTTTCAGTCAATTCTCTCTTTTGAATCGCTTGCTCTTAAATGCATTACCTCATTTCTAATTTTTTTATTTCGTAGCGTGCCTTGCTGTTGTATTGCTGATTATTTTGATATTGGTTTTAGTACAGTTTTGCAATACCCTACTTTACCATCGTAGTGGTAGCACACAAGTGCATGTAGCAAAGCAATCAAAATGTGCAAATTCATATCCAAAATATGAAACTCTATCATTTGACATAGTTTAAATACTGCATAGAGATATCATCATTTTAAATACTCCATCATCACATATGTAATTAATATCTATTTTGAGAGCAGGGTGTATTTAATTCGGTAATCCAATCCTGTGTTATCTCAATGGTCTTCATTTTCTTATTGTTTCTTTTATTGCAAACATCTTTTCAGTTTGCTTTAGTAAAATGAAATTTATTGCTGCTGCTTTATTGAGGTTTAATCATTTATAAAATTTTTTTTCCTATTTTGCTCTCTTCGTAACTCGAAAGTAGTTAGTGTATTATTATGAGTGTTCATTACGCTGCAATTAGCTTAAATGTTTTCACAAAAGTAATCATTAAATTGTTGCCTAATTATTTCTAAAATAATGTAAAGGAATCTTACGACAAGAAATCGTAAAACCGTTTGCAAAAAAAAAACAGAGAATAGATTTAGATCCTGCTTGCTTAAAAGTTGGCATACAACTGAAATTATAACTTTTGTACTCTTTGAAGTGCGCTTCGTCAACATTCGTGTTGTGTATGTGTAAATCGCGAAAAGTGTTCGACCCCCGGGGGCATTGTGTGCGCATCACTGATTTAGATTTTTGGTGGTTAATATGAAAATATTTGGCATTAAATTAATTATAAGATTTTAATTAGTTATAAAAGTTATAAAACGCACTCAATTATATTACGGTAGTATATTGCCAAGGCCTCTATTGAAACATCATCTACTATTACTGTTCTTTTAGGAACAAACGCGGCATCTCTCATCTTTAAATTTTTAGTCGATATGCATTGTGTAGTAGAGAGAGGGCTGCGTAAGCAGTTTAGAAATGTAAAGACGTTTTGTATTTTAAATGTATTGTCGTAGCATGTATTATACTAAACCAATAATAAATTATGTCAATTTTAATTATTATTGTTCGAACTTTATTTGTTTCTATATTTTTATAATTTGATCAGGCTAAAGTTTGTATCGCAGTGTAAGCCAGATTACATGTGATAATTATTAATGAACAAATAACACCGAAGTTAATTGTAAATATTCTGACAAACACTTAGTAGAGGGGAACAACTAGCTGATGGCGAAGGCCACTACGCCTTCATCATCAGCGTTCTTTTGTATTTGGTTCACTGTGTGTGGTGTTGTCAGTTGATGTAAATTTCGGCTTTATATACTCAGCCATTGCTGCAAATGGAGTATGTGAATTGTTTTGTTTTCATCGTATTCAATTTGCGGAAAACTTTTTTGTCGTTTAATAACCCTATCGGAAATTTGGCTAACTTTAAACTAACTTTAAGCTAACTATTTCGCAACTAGTACTGACTAAACTTGGATAACTTTGCAATGTAATCAACTGACTATTTTAACATTGCGATGTCCTAGGCTGTAGTCAATTGTCTCACTAGGCACTACTTTAAGCTAACTTAAAGTTGACTTTTTTAAATCACCTGGTAGTCAGTAAATTTAAAAAAAAAATTCTGTGGCTCGAATATATAATATCACACGTTGTGTACTCAACGTGCTATCACTCGGGTAAGCTGCCATCTAAAATAACAACAGCAAAATGTTAATATAAAACTGAAGTGAGTTTTAAAGTAGCTGAGAATAAATTTGTTGGCTCTCACTAAATTCGATTACGTACTCAACTTTAGAATTAATTTTGGGTTTGTTCTGGATGACTTTGCAGCTAGCTTTTAGTCAGTCTAAGAAAAGTTAACTATAAGTTAACTATTTTTGTAGTCAACCACACATTCTCCGATAGGGAAGCGAGGCACGATGTATGTATTGATGTTCATGTATGTGAGTGCCTACAAGCGATGTCGCGAAGACTTCTTGTTCGTAACAAAAACTCAGAAGAAGTAGTGTTGAATCGTGTATGGCTGTTATTTTGCATATTGTACGTTTGAGTGTATGTGTAAGATGTAGATCGTAAGCTATTATGTGTTAGAGGGTGGTTTTTTTAAAGCAAGAGCACGCAACTAATGTCAGTGCATATGTGTGTTTGTATACGCTCCGATGCGTAGGGAGAAGCAAGCATCACAAATTCTTCCATCACGAAGTATTTTCTTTTTTGTATTTTGCCTTGCAAACAGTCTTCTTTAGCATTTGCTTTAGAAGATTTCGCTGCAGTAAAGCATTTGAAAAATCCCTCTTGTATTAAAGGTTCTTGTAAGTTGTGTTTTGCAGGGGTCTATTGTGTAACACTTTTACAATGCTTCTCATTTCAGCTAGCTCACGCACCTTCAAATAACCATTATCTAAAAACATTTTATGTATTTTGTTAACCGTTTCTGGCGTAAAACCCTCAATTGGTAAACCACTATGGTTTGCCACGTCGTGGCAGATCGTATGCCCTTGTTTAAGATTTGCTTTCCAATATTTCCTGGACTATGACCTATCAAATTAAAAGTATTGAATTACATATTGCTAGCCAATTTGTTCCGTGCTCACTTTTTAAGCTTTAGCAGAACTTTAAAAGCAAACACATGTGCCAGCCCTGACAAAAGCCCAAGAGTGCCAGCCACCACATATGATTTTACTATGAATCGAATAAATGAAATTTTTCAAAGCAAAATAAAAACATTTAAAAGTCAAAAGAATTGAACTTGTTGCATAAGTAGAAAAAAAAATATATAAAGAGAAATCATCATTATATATTTTTGGTTAAAGAAACTTTTTAGTTTTTGGCCTCCAGTTAAGATCGATAAACGTTTAGATGTGTGTTCTTCAGATATATTTGAAACCTTTAGGGATACAAATAAATGAAAAAAAACACTTTTGTGCTCTTCTGGTTTTTATCAATGCAAATGTTAAGAAGGCAAGCCACACACACGTATATACAAAGGCTTTTTAAATTATTGTTTTTTTAGACAGTACTTTATTGCATTTACTGAAATATTTATATGATAAATTTATAATGATTTCTAGCTTCTTTTATTTATTTTAGAAAGTTTTGTGTTTTGTTATTGTTTGTTTTCAACTTCTTTTGCCCCCTACTAAATCTTTTACATTCTTGTCTTCTGAATGATTTTAATCATGGTATGATTGTTTGTTTTAATTTTAGCCACTTTTTGTTGTTGTTGTTGCTTTTTATGTTTTTTATTGCTTCGTTTTGACCGATGCAACTTGTCTATCCCTTCCATCCATTCCTGATGCCATATTTATGATAACAACCGTCCATAACAGGAAAAACTTGGAAATAGCAATAAAAACTGAAAAGAAAATGAAATAAAACTATAGACTAAAGAACACTGGAAACTTGAGAGGAACGCAAACGATTCCATACAATACCGCTATCTTTATGTTGTGTAGGGTTTGAATTATTTTTATAAATTTTTCATTCGAAGCTGTTGGCGGTTAGGACTGCGGAAAGTTTGCCTGAGTTAATGGGATTAATCGAATCGAAAGCTAAGCAAAACAATAATATATAAAGCAGAAAAAATGTAAGTCCTGACGAATGATTCTGACAGAAGATACTGAAAAATTCAGATATGCGTACTGGAGCTTTGTGAGTTTTTCTAATAGGGGGGAGAGATGGTTGGGAGGAGGGACGATAGGTTGAAGTTCAGCTTTTTTGCAGTTTGTTGTTCGGAATCATCAGCGAAGCTAAACCCGTTCATGCCATACGTTACGAGAAACGCAGTTGCCGCACATCTCTCAAGAGAGGGTCAAAAGATTTATTTTAAGTGAGAATATTATGCATCCAAATCCTTTAAATAGTCCTAGAAGTCTTTGGGTTGGTTGGTTGGTGTTGGTTGATTGGTTGGTTGGTTGGCTAACATGACTGCTTACTACCTGCAAGCAAGATCCATGAGATTTCGATTTTATAGATAGCAATCCACTTATTCGAGCTCTAACCTATGAAAAATGTCTGATTCCAATGCGAAGTTGAGTGACTAGCCATAATATAACCACACCTTTTCGTTGAGGTAACGCATTAGTTCCCCCACACTTATCTGTTATACCTCCGATAGGTTGCCCACTCTATGTGTTCCTAAAAATTTTTTAGAAAATAGTACTAACACTCTGGCAAGGAATCTGTTTGCCTTTTAAGGGCAGTTTTACAGAACCTCTGATATAAATTGATGATGATGACTAGCTATTCTTCAGCTGAGAAGGTAAACGGTCTCAATTAATGACTTCCAATGGACTTTATTGCCGGCTGTTCTAATTGCTTTATTCTAGGAAACCCCTGCAGTAGTTAGATCATGGACAGTTGCGATGCGCCAAGTTGCTTTTGGACGTCCACGTCCAATCCATTTCAATTTCCTTTTCAGGATGTCGTATTGAATTGTTTGTTGGTTCGTGCATCCTATCGTTTCAGCATTAGCTTTTATGTTGGGCCAAAAACATCGAATACTCCTTCGTAAGCAACCGTTAGTACATCGTTTTTGAATAGACCTTAAGTTTTCACACCCATATAAGAGTATTGATTTCACACGTGTCTTCGATTGTGTTGATATGACGGATGATACCCCATACCTTTTTTAAAAAATGCATTAATCAATAGTATAGTAAAGACAGAATGCCGTGTGGCGTTTCTTTTTAAGGAGAAATAACACTCAGGCAATGAATGCCTACTGCTATTACAAGATGTTACCTTTTTTGAGAAAGGGATAGTGATAGAGAAGACAGGTGCTGAAGGAAGAAATAGAAGAAATCTTCATTCATTTACCACTCTGATTTTTGCACGTTTTCTAATATTGCATTGTTGCAGCACCTCTGCTGTTAATGAGGTATATTAAATTTTTAAAGTTGTGTTCAGTATCCGGTTTTACTTGTTATTTACTTCGCTCATATCACAATGGACCCAATTAGGTCTCCAATTGTAGGTGCGGTGTAGCACCACCCTTCTCAACCTAATTTGCCCATGATTCTGCTACACAATACCGATGAGGGACGTCGTTCTAATGTTAAATTAGGATAAGCTTCTGCTGAAGTCGGTATAGCTCAGCGACTATGTATTCATCACTTGAACTTTCCTACAACAATTGATACAAATGAACACTAATGGATATCAGGAAAACGCATGGTGTTGCTATTTAATGACTGTTGAAAAGCGAGCCCGAACTCAGGAACTTCGTTTTTGTAGTCAACGTGCTAACTACTCCAGCCAATGCCACCCTAGTGCTTCAATGTTTGATATTGACATGATCATTATCTAGGATAAGCTGGAAAAGAATTGGGGATAGAACACAACCCTAACGTACTCCCATATCGATAGCTAATGGTTCAAACGTTTGACCTTTGCATAGCACCTAGTTCTGGGATGATGTCAATTAGGCGCATTAAATATTTTTTTGGGTTTTGTGTCAGTTTCAAAGCCTACTAAGCTTATTTTTTTTTTCTTTTGTAATTTTCAAAAGTATTATTATCTTATGAATTCTCATATAGTTTTTGAAAGTCTATTCATAAAGTAAGAGGTTTGTGACTGTTTAAAATTTGTGGTTAAAGTCTACTGATGATTTGGTTCAAGCGCCAATAAAATACGTATATAGACATGCTAAATTACCAGCAAATAAATATCAATTATTTTATGTACACTTCTGACAATATGTCAAATAATAAATTTTCTTTAAAGTTGGTTATTTTACTTCACTGTTGATTCTGCTACACAACAGCGATAGAGAAGGGCAATGTTTGGTGCAATCACGATCAGTATATGCTTAAGTCGCTACTGTTCCGTGAGTAGTGACTTTGTGTGTCCTCGTCACTTAAACTTTCCTACAACAACTCTTGCAAAGGCACAAGGCACAAAGACAGAAAAATGCTTGATGATGTCATTTAATAATATTTCATTCAATAAGAATTGAAAATACTGAACTTAAGCCTGATTAAGAAAATATGCCTGGTTATCTAATAACTTTGTCGTCGAACACACCTTCTTCAGGCACTCGCACAACCTGCGACAGAATGTATTATAGGGAAGACCTAGACTACTAGTGTTTGAATATATGTTTTTTTTATTTAATGGTGCCAAACGGCAGTGCGACTAGTATTTCATTAGAGGCAGCCCTGTCTCATTTTCCATGAATTTACTATGTTCAGCAACCTAGATTAGGTGTCGGTCTGATGAAAAAGTTTGGATACCTGAAAAGTAAAAAATAATGGCTTGTTAATACTATGGAAGTAGAGACAAAGTAGTTGCTCAATAATTGCTTCCAATTTTTTTTTTACTGAATACATATTATAAAAAAAAATCACTGTTTTCTTAAGAAGTCTTTGCTATATAAAAAACAGCTTAGATTCATTCCCTAAAACAACACGTAATCCAGCTAGAAAATCTTTAATCCTCTTAGAGACTAAAAT
This sequence comes from Tachina grossa, assembly GCA_949987645.1. NCBI lineage: Eukaryota > Metazoa > Arthropoda > Insecta > Diptera > Tachinidae > Tachina > Tachina grossa. The sequence continues at coordinate 168,291,371 of OX465274.1, read as the reverse complement.
TTTAAAGACTCAATCAATGTCCTTTTGTGTTAGTTTTTCGGTCTTAGATCCGATTAAATTTGATTTGAAAAAATAAAAACACTTCGTTAAAGACACAATAATATTGACACTGGATTACAAAAGTACATTCGCTCTGCACTTCTAGGGCCATAAAGCAAATGTGTGTATGTATGTGCGTGTGTGTGTCTTTGTGTGTGTATAGAAAAACAACAACATTATATAACAAACAAATAAAAAGCTACAATAGCGACAACAACAAAACTAATAATGAATTCAAGATAAAACTCCAACAGGTATTAAACAGCATCGCTACATAAAAGTTCCTGGTATGTACTTGCATGAAACAATGTCCAACGTTGCATAAGAGAATGGAAAGCACATGTGTGTATGTGTGTGTGTGTGTGTGTGTGTGTGTGTGTGTGTGTGTGTGTGTGTGTGTGTGTGTGTGTGTGTGTGTGTGTGTGTGTGTGTGTGTGTGTGTGTGTGAGTGTTTTCATAAACAACAACTTACGACGACTACGTTGTATTTGCAGTTAGGAATTTCGTATCTATTAAAGCCTCAAGGTTCTAGCTATGAACGACAACAACAAGAATAACAAAACTATTTTTGCTCAAGTGCACATTCACAGATACACGCTGAAGTATTTACAAGTAGGCCCATGATATTGTATAAGAAATGCAATGGTAACGATAGTTTTTTGTTCCTGTTACTTGTTATTTTTCTTGTTTTTTTTTTATTATGATTATTTTCTATCCATCCACACATGCAATTGCTTGATGTTGCAACAACACAACGGGCAACATACATACATACATACATACATGCATACATTTGGAATCACATCAATTTAAAGTCGATGCCAAGCAAAGTGCATTGATGCTGCATGATGAAATTATAGTCAAGTTGTCCCTCCACAAGTACTTTTTCTTGACTGCATAAAAGCGTATAAATCCATTCAGGCAAACGTATCGCATGTACGTACATAACTCTACTTTTAAATGTTGTTGCGAATATATAATGATTTTTCTTAGTTGCCAACATACATAAATAAACATATGTGTGTGTGTGTGTGTGTGTGTTAGCTGCAATTTTGCTGTGCCATTTTTATTTTGTTCTGTTATTTTTTTCTATTTTTTTTAATAGACATAGTACGGTATTAGCTTGTCCAGTTGATATCAACTTGTTGTGCAACAACAGCAACACCACAACAGATCATTGTCAAAATGCAACTGACGCTGATGAGGATCAACATCAATATCAGCTTAAAACATCTGGCTGTTGTTTTGTGTTTTTAGTGTTTTGTTTCGCATTGCAACTTTACATATTCAATGAAGAAGAAATTTTTCTTACGAAATAAAAAAAGGAAAAAGGCCCTAAAAGTGGATGTATGGTTAAGGAGGAAATATTCTTTCGAAACTAGTTCTAATCAAATTTATATATAATGGAGTTCGGTTATAACGAACACCGTTTATGAAGAATTATATCGCATAACGAATAACTCTCCCCCCGCATCCTTAACAAATTTTCTTTAATTTTTCATACAAAAAAAAATTATTTGTAAATACAATTAATTTTTTTGTTATGACAATTAAATAATTAATTGATTTTGAACCTACAATGATTTTTGTAAATACAATTAATGAAACTGCAAGTTAAAGGAAAATCTTAAAAATATTTTCAATTAAATATATCAACAAATAATTTGTTGAATTTTATTTATTTTTTCAACATTTATTTTTGTTAGATTTCAAAGTTATTTCAATTAAAATTATTGTTATATTAACAATCTGAATTGTTGAATTTTCATATCATATTTGTTATATTAACAAGCTTTTCGTGCACAATCACAATCCACGAAACGATTTTTGCTTGTCTGCGAAAAACACTAAAAGTCTTTGGGCGGAGTTGAACCGGCAATCTCAGTACTAATAAACTAACACGCTTACCTCTCAGCTGAAGAGCAACAGTTTGTTAGATAAGCAAATAATGAATACATACAAAACATGATGTCTTGTTTTTTGTATATGTGCGCATTTCGTTATGATATAGTTTAACAAATAAATTTGTTGAGTAATTTAATTGACTACAAAAATTTTAATTTGTTATATCAACAATGATGATTGTTTATTTTTAAATTAAATTTTAACAATTTGTTTTGTTGGTTGCATTTCGATGATATTTTTTTCTGTGTACATATTGGTATGCTTGTAGTAGGGAAGGCATTGAGAATTTTAAAATTGTACCAACAACTTTCAAAAATTGTACTTTTTGTACTAAAAGATTTTTTTAGTTCAAATTACATATTTATATTTGTTTTTATTGAAATAACCAATTTTGTTCTGACTACCGAATCGTTTGCTTGTAAGTTGGGATATTAAGGCATATGGTTTCACCTGTTTAAATTGAAATTGAAAAAATTAAAGTTAATAACATTTGCTCTGGCATCCGAATTTAGAAAAAAAAAAAAATGATTTGGAAAAGGACTAGATCAAATTTTTTAATTTTTTTGCTGCGTTTTGCTTTCACAGGACTGTTTTAAAGTGAGAATAATATGACCTGCATGGTTCAAAATCGAAACTGGGGAATTTCTATAAATGTACTTAATAAGTCATTGGTGTATTATTATACTTTCCTAGTTTGAATAGTACCAAAAAGTACAATTGTACTTGTATTGAACTCCGCTTATAGCTAATATTCTCTTTTAACGCTGTTGTTTTAACAATAATATTTAATTTAATATAAAATACATTAAGCGTTTATTAAATATACATTGAAATTTATTTTAAAAAAATATTTTTTTTTTTTGTCTAAAAGCTAAAATGTGTAAGCTATCGTATGGTGGTGTTTAAAACAGCTGTTCTCTCAACTTAAAAATAATTAAGTTTTAATATCCTTGTCAAAATTAATTTAAAAAACTATGTTTTAAAAGACTTTTTCAAGATAAAATGCAATAGTTTATTAGTGTTGTAAAACATATTCAAACTGCTTATCACAGGTTTCTTGGTGTTCGTTATAATCGAATCGCACTGCAGTAAATAAACACCCATTACGACTAGAATTGTCCATGTAAAAATTATCAAAAAATAGTTGTTCATGATAGTTGTTTCTTAAAAAATGCAGCAATATCATTTAAAAACATCAACATTTTTTATTATTACGTTAATATAGAAAGGCCCTAACTCATTATTATTTTGTTTTTTTTTTTTTTTGAAACAGAGTTTTTTGTATATTTCGATAGAACAACTTGTAATGTGACGAAAAATGCGAAAATCATGATTTTGAAAAAAATAATGAGTTAGGGCCTTTCTATATTAAGGTGACTTTATAAAATGTATGTCCTTATTTGAACCATAAGTAATTTTTTAAAAAATATGATTTTATAATTTTTCTTACACAGCCTTCCTTGTTCAGTATTTTCAATCTTTTCTTCATAAAGCGGATATTAAACAGTAGACCTGAGTCGAACTCCTTCAGGAGCTTGTTTTTGACCCATGTAATTTAAATGGGTTTGATCGTTGGTTTGTATCAAAAACGACCAACTGAATGCGTTCGAACTAAGTCTTTTGAGCAGCGAGCGTGTTGTCCAACATATATGATGGACCAACGGATTTGCTCGTGTAATACGACAAAAATACATATTATCGCGCATGCTCGTATGCTTTCAAAGGAATTTTAATAATTTGGATCACCATCGAACCATCTAACTTGTGCAATTGCCTGTTCATTAAAGAAATCTGCATTCCATAAAACAGCCTATCATGAATAAGAAAAACCTATGACTAAACCTATTTAAATTATAAGGGTTTGATTATCGGTTTGTGTCAAAAACGAGCTGCTGCATTAGTTCGACCTACATCTAGTCTAAAACGACCTACACAAACGGGTTCGATCGAGTTGGGCCCAGCTCTACTCACGAGCAGAAATTTTCAAAAGAGTTTTATTTTTGTTTTCCCGATTTGTAGCAAAAAAAAAAAAAATAATAATTCGCTTATAATTAATGCAAGTAGTAGACTCGTAATTTAAATGGGTTTGATCATCGGTTTGTGGCAAAAATTAACTACTGAACGAGTTCGACACAAGTCTAGCAAGTAGAGTTGTGTCCAACAGTTGATTTTGAGAGCGTTCGAATCAAAAGTTGCTTCAAACCTATTTAATTTACATTGACGTCTTTGACCGGACTTGTGTCCAAAAGCTCATTTTAGCTCAAAAGAGCTGTTGGACATAACTCTAAGTGCAAGTTCATGCGGCTATTTGAGGCGTGTCCTACGAAAAAAATTTCACACGTGCTCTACAGCAGAATACTTCACGAACGGCCAACATGATCGGCAACATGTTTGCTGTGTAACATGCACTAGAGCTGGGTCCAACTCGTTCACTCGGTAATTTTAGACACAAACAGCGTGACCGTTTGACCGACTAAAGTGGCAAATTGCCACTTTTTTAACTGCTTTTCCCCTTTTTCAACTGCCTTGCCACTTTTTGTCCCCCTGTGAGTTATATGAAAATACATTAAAAATAAAAAGTTTAGTGTAGTTTTCGCGTTTTTTATTAATTTTGCCCCTTTTTTTGATAAATCCCCTATTTGGTGCCACTTTTTGAAAAATGTCATCGGTCACCCTGGATACAAAGCTGTGATTAAACCAGAGAACGACAAAATCGGATTGAAAAAATATTCATACGTAATCAATATCCTAAAAGAATGCCTTTGTGTTCATACAATCAAACTTGTTCCAACATACATAATCGTTGCTGCTTTTTAATCATTCCAATCATACGGTTGTTGTTGGCTCTACGATTTTAAACATGTGTCGCATCATACCAATCAATTCGGGTGTTTGCTCCTTTTTCCCATTCATGATTATTTTGATGAAAAATAAAATAAGTAGGCAAAAGCGTTCGTTGTAATTATCAACAAATATTTGTATGATGAATAGACTTGGGTCGAACTCATTCACTAGTTCATAGACTTGGGTCGAACTCGTTCACTAGTTCATTTTTGTCACAAACCAATGATCAAACCCATGTAATTTAAATGGGTTTGATCAGTGGTTTGTGGCAAAAATGAACTAGTGAACGAGTTCGACCCAAGTCTACTAGTTCATTTTTGCCACAAACCACTGATCAAACCCATTTAAATTACATGGGTTTGATCATTGGTTCGTGGCAAAAATGAACTAGTGAACGAGTTCGACCCAAGTCTAATGATGAATAAAATAAAAAAAAGCAAAAATGAGCGCGTATGCATCAAGTGATGATGATTTTTTAGAAACAAGGGAATATTATGTACTTATGTACAGGGTGGGCCAAAAGAAACCAAGGGGTGTAAAAGTTTAACAACTTTTTTGTTTATTAACTTTTTTTTATTTTTTCTTTCAGATTATATAATATACAAAATGGAAATTTTTTTACACTAAGTATGAAAAATGATGTCTCTTAAATGACCACCGTTTTCAGCTCGCACTGATGGGCTCTTTTTAGAGCATTTTCCATAACATCTTTCAAAACTTGTGGCTGTAGCGTTCGAATTTCTGCAACAATGTTTGCCTTGAGTTCAAGGATTGTCTCTGGCTTGTTCACATACACTAGCTCCTTCAAAAAACCCCAAAGAAAATAGTCGGGTGCTGTCAAATCTGGCGATCGCGCTGGCCAAATAATTTCCGAATTTCGAGAAATTATTCGCTCTCCAAAAATTTGACTTAAAAGTGCCATTGTGTCTCGGGCAGTATGGGCAGTGGCTCCGTCCTGCTAAAACCACATACCAGGTCTGTTTTCAAGAGCAGGACGTAAAAAATTTTCTATCATAAACCGATACCGCTCTCCATTTACGGTTACAGCACTTCCATCTTCATTCTCGAAGAAGTAGGGCCCAATGACATTTTCAGATGTGATCCCACACCATACTGTACACCTGATGGGTTGCAATTGGCGTTGATGAATGGCTCTTGGATTTTGAGAACCCCAGAACCTACAGTTCTGCTTATTAACAAAGCCATTCAAATGAAAATGAGCTTCATCACTCATAATCAAATTTTCAATAAAGTTGATTTCTGGTTTAAATAATAAAATTCTATTGTTCTGGTTCTCTGTTCAGTTGTGAACCTTTCCATTATAAATTCTCCAAGTGTTGTCTATATAATCTGAATGAAAAAATAAAAAAAAATTAATAAACAAAAAAGTTATTAAACTTTTACACCCCTTGCTTTCTTTTGGCCCACCCTGTATTTAGCAATTTATATACCGATGGTATCAAGTAGAAACGCCACATTTCGTATTTTTTACGAAATTAAGTTTTTCAGTGATTCCAATACATTTCACACAAATACACCTCGTCACAAAAATTTAATGCAATAGTGTAAAAAATAACGCTTTTACAAGCAGTTGGACAAAAAAAGTTACATTGCGAATATTACAGTTTCTATTATACCTTCTCCTGTAAAGTTGCAATTACTTGTTATGGCTAGACTTGGGTCGAACTCGTTCACTAGTTCATTTTTGCCATGAACCAATGATCAAACCCATGTAATTTAAATGGGTTTGATCAGTGGTTTGTGGCAAAAATGAACTAGTGAACGAGTTCGACCCAAGCCTAGTTATGGCCCTTCCACTTGCGACCAACGATATATATATATATATTTATATATATATATATATATATAAAGGGTCCGCCATCGAACGTTTTTTTTCAACTAGTGCTTATTTAGTGAATGGTAAAACTTAGCTCATGTCTGATTTGACAGATAATTAGTTTTATCCTCCCGCTGAACGAGCCAACTGACCATCCAATGCGTTTTCGCTTCGCTAAGTGGGCCTGCCATCGACTTACAGAAGATGCCGATTTTGCCAAAAAAAATCATCTTTTCAGCTGAAGCTCATTTTGATCTTGGCGGGTATGTAAACAAACAAAATTGTCGCATTTGGGGCACAGAAAACCCGCACGCATACATTGAAAAGCCGACGCACCCAAAACGAGTTACTGTTTGGTACGGATTTTGGTCCAGAGTCACAATTGGGCCATTTTTTTTCGAAAATGAGCAAGGAGTGGCCGTTACAGTCAATGGCGATCGAATTTTTGTTTACAAAAATTGAAGAGGAGGATATTGGCAACATTTGGTTTCAACAGGACGGCGCTACGTGCCACACAGTCGAAGCTTTTTTTTATAGCATTTTCAAAAAAAAAGGTTATCTGGCGGACCGTTTATATATATATATATATATATATATATATATATATATATATATAAAGTCATAACGTTACTGACTGATTAACAGACATATCATCGCCCAGCCCCAAACGACATTTAGTGCGTTGGCTCCCCTTTGATGTATGGAACCACTATGAAGGGATTTTTGGTAATACGAATGCGAAGGGGATAACAAGGTGCAAAAAAGGTAAAATCGGTAACTCGGAAGCTACGATAGACAAACTCCAAATTTCAAACAATAAAATAAGCCCACACGTGTTTGGTACTTTTTCGATAAGTGTACTTTTATAAGATTGTCTTGACGTATATTTAAGGAGCTCCGAGCATTTACGGCAGTACAAGTACCCCTCTAAAATAGCTCGCTCCATCCTCTCTAATTATTTGTGATAATATGCTCCATATTACACTTCTTCCTTTTCGTCTCGGTGATAAAGTATAAACACTTTTAGAAATTTGTTCAAGCACAAAATCATGGTCGTTTTCCATTTTTTTTTAAGTGTTTGCTTACTGATTTGTATTAAAACAATAATATTTTTAATAATACCTCTGCTTTGATTTTATTCAACATGAAAACCTGATTATATAAAAATTAGAATAAAATATGTATGAAATTACTTTCAAATAACCAAACGATACGTTTGTAAGTATGATTCTGATTTTATTCAACATTAAGTTTTGTTGCATGATTAAATTTGAACAAAAGTTTAATGTATGATGAATGATGTGAATAAAACATGTTCGATCACTCGACTCACATTTACTTAAATGAAGCGTTCACCATTACAATGATGATTTTACTGAATGTTGATTTATTTTGCATGATTAAAAGTGAATAACAAATTTATAGTGTGATTAAATCAGGAAGTACGTGATTTTTGTCGTTCTCTGGATCAAACCCATTTAAATTACATTTCTTTGATATGTTTGTGTCAAAAATGAAAGACTGAACGAGTTGGACCCAGCACTAATTATAAATATAGACTTGTGTCCAACAATTCCTTTTGAACTAGTTTAATTTACATTGATGTTTTTGATCGGACTTGTATCCAACTGAACGAACGAGTTCAAAAAGAACTATTGGATACAAGCAGAGCTGTCAGATATGGCAATTTCTCGCCAAACGTGGCGATTTTTCAACTTCCAAGTTTTTGGTTTGGCGACATAGCGATTATTCTGGCGATAAATAAATTTGTTAGGGATTTTACTGGCGATAAATAAATTTTGTTGGCTATTATTATGACTATTTTTTAACAAAATTTAACTTCAAAATTTTTCTAATTCAGGTAAATTAGTTTGTTGAAGGAATAGTTTCAAAAATATATCATACTAAAACTCGTCTGCAAGAAATTAAAACAATTTGATTTTGATGATTTTTCTTATATTAATTATAGTCATTAATGCGTTTTGAATTTTAATGAGAAAAATATACAAGAAATAATTTTTGGCGATTTTAATTCTAATTTTGACGATTTTCTGATAAATGTTGACAGGATCATTTTATAAAAATTTAAATTAAAAAAGTGTTATATAAAAACAAATTTATTATAAAATATTGACTGAGAAAAACTACATAAAACTGATTTTTGGCAACTCTTGGCGATTTTTAAAATAAATTTGGCGAAATAGGTCGGAAAAATCTGACAACCCTGGACACAAATCTATATAAATGAGAAAATTTGTTGGTTTGGATGTTTGTTACCCCACAGCGAAAGAATCGCTGAAAGTTTGACACGGTTTAAACTCTTATGGGCCTGCATTGCTTTTAAAAATTTTAAAAATTTCACTCAGGGGTATATTTTTGTTAACAGTATAAAAAATATTATGGAGAAAAAAGTTTGGCAATTTTTGACATGGATTAGGCTATTAATGGCCAATAATCACACTGATATATTAAATCTGAAAGCTTGTGAGTTTGGACGTTTGTTCTACTTTAATGCAAAAACGGCTGAACGAATTCAGGCGAATAGTCATATACAGTACTTTTTAGGGGGTAAAACGGGTAAAAAGTTATACTTTTGGTACTTTTTTTATTTTTACTAAACCTGGTATTAATACAGTTCAAGGGACAATTATAGTATCTTTCTGCATGAGAACAAAGTTGCCGGAATATGTTAGTACATTTTACATATAATTTTTGTTTGTTTTTTTTTATGTGAAACATAAAAAAAACATACTTCATCCTAAAAAACGGAAAAACAGAAAATTAATAGTTTAAACATTTCTCATATTCTATTTTCATTCAAAATCAATGATAAATAGCTAATGTTAACAAATAATCTCTGCCTAAGTAGATAGACCTGTATGCTGATGAAGTGCGTACTGGCACAGAAAAATGCCGATATTTCTCCCAGCTATTTTAGTTTTTCAAAAAATCACATTAATTAATAAAAATGTTTTATTCTATAAAAATATAAAATACTGAATGAACTTCAGTCCGATTATGAATTCATTCCAGATTATATTATTACTTTTTTTTTTTGCTTAAAATAAATTATAATGCTGCAAATGGTGTATTTTGTCAACAACAACAACAACAAAAACTTGCTTTCTCTAACGTATTGAAATTTAAAAGAATTTATTTTTTACTCTTTTAAAAGTTTATCTTACGTATGCCTTCGTCTCTTCTCGTAGGTTTGCGTTCATTTTTTTCTTTCAAACATTTTTATATTGCATCTTTAAGGAAATTGTTTATTTTAGAACAGCATTTGCAGTTACAAGCATTTACAACAAACCAGAAACTTGTTCCCTTCCAGCTAATCTACTGCAACAACATTGAGCCTTGATATTTAAATTGTTTATTTGCAAGCGGTGAAAATTGTTTTTTTTTTTACTTCTGCATCAAGTTCCCCATTCCATGTCTTATGCTTCATTATTAATGTTGCATGCAATATTAATGATTTTTAAACTCAACCAGATAATATACAATTAGCTTTTTATAACTGTTGTTTTTTTTTTCTTCTTCTAATCCTTTATTTAATGGTGTGTTTTATAACACTGCACACCTCAATGCATCAGTTTTTGTGCGCTGCACAAAACCCAAACAAAAATATGGAGAGATTAGAAAGTCTTTGAAAAAGATTTGTAGCTTTCAGTTGGATAATTGAAGGTGTGAGGGTGTTTGGAAGACATTAAGTAGAGTGCTAATAATTACAAAACAATTGCAAATTGTTAGATTAAAGAGAATATTTTAACTATCATCCATTAAGCTTTTGATCACAATAAAATTGAGTTGCATCTGTATAAGTTTTATCATGTTCACAAGGACTTGTTTTTAATCTCTAATTGAGTTTATAGTTTTCACTCTATTCTGATAGAATATATATATTTCTAATTTGCTTAATGCTTTATTGCTGGTTCTAAGGAAAGTGTAGGTGAGCAAGCCACCTTTTTAGATCATCAATTATATTTCTTTTAGCTTGTCAAAACGTTCGAATAACATTAATTTGCTTCTAAGCTCACCATATATTTGCTCAAAAGATTTATGCCCTAATTCTGTTCGACGATTGTATCGTCTTGTCTATGTTCGAAAAAAAGCAGCAGTTGTGATTCTTTAAAACATTTGTTATTTACTGTCTATGCTAGAAGGTTCATGTATTTGCTTTATGATTTTGTTCCAAACATTATATCCAACATATAATTTTTCATATATTTTTCAAACTATTGTATAATACTTTAACTTAATTTTTATATTTTAAAAACATGGCAATAATATTTTTATTTATCCTTATCAAAGACAACAACCTTTTTTGAAGAAAATAATTTAGAGAATTCAAACACAAAAAAAAATATTTTCAAACAAAAACGTCCTAAATCTTCTTACTGAATTAGGGTATTAACTTTATAAAAAAAAAAAATTTACACTTTGTTCATAATACTCGTAACATTTCTAGTAATGCACAGTGGGATGTAAATGAAACAATTTGAAATAAATATATTTGTTAAGAATTCAAATAGTTTGTTTGACGCTTATTTATGCTCAAAACGAAACAATAAGCCTAACTTATACCAATAATAGGAGCTAAGTTTTATTTAGAACACTTTTGCATTTTAAAGACAATTGAAAAAAAAACCGCAAAAACGAATTTTTTTCGCCCAACAATTAAAACGCTGATTTTAGTGAAACCTGCAACAATATTTTAATGTGCTTAATTTTAGAATGCTGTTCATTTTCTGTTTAAAATGGTTGTGATTTTGCCCAAAAATGATTTACATATTTGTTTAAATTAAATCTAAATTACAGTCGTACGTAACATGTTGCACGTGACATTTCATCCATCATGATATTTATGTTGTTTTTGTTTTTTTTTCACGAAATTTTAAATTAGGACCTGCCGACTTTTGCCTTTTACGTACATATACAGTCATTTAGCCTTTTCTAATTAATAATTTAATTTGTTTCCTTCAGCCAACTTTTTCCTGCATTCCGCATTCTTTTCTTGATTTTTAATTTATGATTTTAAAATAATATTTCATCTTCCTTCGATTTTTATCTGCGCCGTTTTCAACACTCTGTATTTTTTTGCCGTTCTCGCTCATGATAATTCAAATAATTAAAAAGGTGTGCAATTTTTTTATTGAACTTTGCCCTTACGATGTCGCACGTGACCAATTTATTATTAATCTTTATATTAATTGTTTTAAAAATATATGTTTTTACTAAATATTTGTTGAGCTTTTGGCATACATACATACATACTTTCGGCGCTGATAACGAATGCTGTTTTTAAATGTCGCACGTGACATTTAAATTTGTCCACCGCTAGCAACTTTCTTAATTTTTATTTCACTCATCTTAATTTAAATAATTTAAAAAGTGTAAACATTTTTTTATACAAAGAAAAAATTTTTTTTATTAAATTTTGCACTTACGATGTTGGACGTGACCATTTTTTTATTGTTTTTTATTTTAAATGTCTCTTTTTATACTGAATATTTGATAAGCTTTCTGCAATTACTTTCGACGCACTGATAGCAAATGAAATTTTCCAATGTCGCACGTGACATCGTACTTCATCTACTGTTGGAAACTCTCCTTTATCCACCATTTTCGTTAAACTTTATTTAAATAAATTCAAAGATGTAAATCTTTTACTGAATATTGGACTTACGATGTCGCACGTGACCAGCTTAATATTATTTTTTATTTTTATTGTGTTAAATATGTCTGTTTGTATTGAATATTTGATAAGTCTTCTGTATGAAGCCTATATGCAGTGATAACAAGTGTTAATTTTCTGTGTCACACGTGACATTAAAATAAGTGATTTTGCGAAGTAGATATTTGCAGATATCTGCAATATCTCGCATTCTTTTTTAACTCTTTGAACTTTCTTTGTACATTCTTTTTGGACTCTTTTTGCCCTTAGAAAAATTTTAGAGATCAAAACAAAACATGTCCAATCGAAAGAAGTGTCGCTTTTGTGACTTAGCCTTCGAATATCTCGAAATGGATTATTTATAAATGTCAATTTTTTCACACTGCTTAAATTCAATTGTTTGTCTAAGAAAATATGAAAAAATAAAAGTGTTTTTAAAAACTTACCTTGCGGTGGAAGTTCCAGTATGATAAAAAAAAAATTATTATAAAACCCCTCCAGACATAAAGAACTATAACCTTTTTTTGAAAATAAATAAATAGGTATGTTGTTAAGGGGTCCAGCTCACTTGGATCCAATACAATCACCCCTTTGTGATACGCTTTTGTAACATTGGTTATACGAAAATGGAATAGACGAAAGCTTTAGATTAAGTTATAAAAGCGTATTTTTAAACATTATTGTTTATAAATGAAACACAAATGAGAAAAGGTTTGGGTTGTCGTAAACCCGGCCTCTACAGTGGGACAAAAAATCAAGAAATTCTTTTCAAATTTCATTTGTTTGGAAATTTTTCATTTTTGCGCCGCGCCAATATAAGCGCTACCTAGACGGTGTTAAGAATCATTCCTAAGAAGTTCATATGTCCCAGCAAATTGTTTACTGAGATCTTAGGTACATTTTTATAGTTGATTGTTTCCTGGAATCTTAGACGGTTTGCTACCTATGGACCTGAACAGGGGAAAAAGGTAAAAAAAATATCGATTTTTTTTTAATTTTTTGCGATTTGGATATTGAATATGAAGTTTTTTTGATTTTATATAATCACAATTTTTATTTTTTTATGACAAGAGCTACAACTTTGCCTGAGAGACTAAATCAAAATTCCGAACGGTTTGCAAGATATGAGCCTGATAAAATGCAAAGATGACAGGGAGGCCCCAAAGCTTTGGGGGCCCATAAAAAGAATAGATGACTCAGGGCAAAATTGGGATACAGGGGTCTTTTATCACATAATATCCGTGTATGGTTATATTTCCATGATTTAAAAAATTACACACACTGTAATCAAACATTTTAATTAATATAGTACACCATCATTTGAAAAGTAAAAAAAACTTTTGAACTTCAATACCGTTTTCATACAAAATTTGTCTTCTCTGATGCATCTCGGATCTCTGTATTATTTTCCATTTAATGTAAAATGTTTGAATCTTAAAACAAGCTACCAAATAATTTCTCTTACAAAGAACACTTCGAAAAATTTATTAAACAAAAATCTAAACCTAATTGTAAACTAGCAAAGATTTGAGTGTTTTTGACAATTTTGTCGTAATTTTAACTAAATTTTAATACTATAAAAATTTAAAAATCACCTTACACTAAAACTTACAAAATCGAACAAATTTTATGCCAGAAATCATGATGAGAATTTTATTGCAAACTCAATAAAAATTGTCTCCGTTTTTGGTAAAATTTTCATGTATTTTTTGTCTCTGCATACTGCTGACGAACAACAATTTTCCACTTGACTGAGAATTAAATAATTTCATATATGGAGCTCCTGCTGTTACCGTTCTTAAAAGAAAATGGAAAAGTAAAATAAAAATAAAAGAAATGGACAACAGAGTAACAACTGCAAGATATACTCAACAATGCCACTAAAGTAAATTGCCCACTAACGCAAGTGCAATCATAAAAAATACGAATTAAAAAAAATACATATAAATGTATAAATAACAACAAAATACTGTTGCTTGCAACAACTGCAACAAATACATTAAAAAGGAAAGAAAAAAAAAGAAATAACATAAAAATATCTTGATTTTAATCTTAATAGAAAACCGTTGTTTAGCCGGTTTATTTAAACCAAAGGAAAACCAAACAACAACAACAACATTGAAATACTTCAAACCTTTAACTAAACTATAAACTTACAGGAAAAATAACAGCGTTGCTGCTGTTGCAACAGCAACAACAACTACGTTAAGCAATATAACAAAAAAAAAAGTACTAAAATTTTTGCATTTTTTTAGTTAACGATTCCTCTAACAGCAGCATCTAACTTGCAACATCAGCAAACAGTATGCAAGAAGACAATTTGAAATTAACAAACAAAAAACAAAAAAAACTAATAAACATGCATACGAATAAGAGTATAGTTGAACGGTTAAGTATAAAACCTAAAACATCTACATACTGAGTCCGCCACAAAAAGGTTTACGAGACAACAAAACTACTGCGAATAATAAGAATTACAAGCAAACACTCACACACACTTGAATACATACATACATACATACAAACGAACGTACATGTGGTTATAAAATGAAGCATGGCTAGTTAATGTTAAAGTACAACATTGGCACTGGAGCCAGTTAGTTAGCTCCCTGTGAAGTAACGCATGTTCCAAAAGTCTACTGGCAAAACGAAGAAAAAAATTATTCGGAATAATTCAAGCCTCTTTCAGTCAAATAACCCCAAAACAACCAGCAAACTAGTCAACCAATCAGCCAAACGACCGACGACCAACTAGTCAACCAACCAGCAAAACTATTTACGCAAAACAATCTGAAGTAGGAAAAAAAATTACTTCATAAAATTTTTATACGAGTGCATATATGAAGTGGTGGTAGTTTGTTGCAAGTTCCTGATCATTTGTTATGTAACAATGCATGAGTATGTTGTTGCCGTTTTGTGTGTATGATTGTATGTATGTATGTATGTATGTGTCTGTGCTTTAAGGTACTTTAAACGGTGTAATCCTTAAACAAGGTGCCCTCTTCGTCAACGTAGTCATCTATCTCATTGACTTTCGCACTTCAAGTAAGAGGATCGTTAAGGAATGTCTGATAAACAATGAAGAGGAAGAACTGTGTTAATTTTTAATAATGATGTTTAGATGAGTTGGTGTTTGTTTACAAATTTGTAAGAGCAATTGATTTTCCTCATTTCATCTCCCTATTAATACAAATAGGCTGAAAAGAACGGAATCTCTATTGTAAACTTTTACAATTACAAATTTTTGAATAATGAAACCACAAAAAATACGAATATTTGTTAATTAACCTCATGATTATGATGAAAATCTAACGTATGTATGTATTATTATCCCAGCAAAACAGGAACACCTCAAGAAGTTAATAAGACGCAAATTATTATGTAGATCAGTATGAACAGCCCTTGTAAGAATTTCCCTTTTTTATCAATACTAATGGGCTTAAACGATATTAGGAATAAGTTCCGACTAGTCTATTGTTTTGCTTATAAGACTATTTGACCAAATAATCAATAAAAATAAATTGTTAGAAAATTATTTTTTTTCGAATTGTAAAAATGCACGCATTCTAAACTATAATTGATGTTCAAAATTCATTTTCTTGCAAAATAATTTGTAAATTGTGACTTAACGAAATAACTTCGAAATTTGGAACTCAATATCGAATTTTCGAGTTAAAAGAAAGTAAAAAATTTTCGTTTAATAAATATTGAAAACTCAGTTTTTTACTTCGAAGTTTCGAATTCAATATCGCAATTTCGAATTATAAAAATATAACAAATTTTTATGTCATAAACATTAAGAATCCATTTATTCGAATTTTCGAAAGACAAAAAGTATCTAATATTTACTTTAATTAATTTCTAAAACTCATGATTTTGCTTAAAAATATTAAATTATAGCTTGGGTGTTTTTTTTAGAGGTATAAAACTTCAAATTGACATAAAACACAAGAAAATCGTTTTAATGTCCATTAATTTGGCTTTATTGGAAGGATAATTTTATGCCATTAATGTTTAAATATGATTTCGGGCATGTGGCCGCCGCGGCTGGCTCGAATAAGGCCAATTCTACAGGTCCAATTTTCAACCACTTTTTCGAGCATATGGGGCCGTATGTTGGCAATAACGCCACGAATGTTGGCTTCCAAGTCCCCTAACGTTTCTGGTTTGTTGGCGTAGACGAGCGACTTCACATATCCCCAAAGAAAATAATCCAATGGTGTCAAATCACACGATCTTGGTGGCCAATTGACAGGTCCATTCCGCGAAATTATGCGCTCATCGAATGTTTCCTTCAATAAATCGATTGTGACGTGCGCTGTGTGGCATGTAGCGCCGTCTTGTTATAACCACAACTCATCCACATTCATGCCATCCAATTCGGGAACAAAATAGTCGGTTATCATGGCTCTATACCGGTCTCCATTAACGGTAACTGACTCTCCAGCATTATTTCGGAAGAAGTATGGCCCAATGACTCCACCAGCCCATAGAGCACACCAAACAGTCAGTTTTAGTGGATGTAATGGCGTCTCAAGGGTCTCATGTGGATTTTCTTCACTCCAAATGCGGCAATTTTGCTTGTTGACGTAGCCATTCAACCAAAAATGAGCCTCATCACTGAACAAAATTTTGCGATGAAAATCAGCATCGAGATCAATCTCATTTTCGGCCCATACACCAAAATCACGACGCATTGCATGGTCTCGCGGCTTTAATTCTTGCACAAGCTGGATCTTGTAAGGTCGCAAGCCAAGATCTTTGCGCAAAATCTTCCATAAAGTTGATGGACAAAGCTCCAATTGCTGTGCACGGTGGCGAATCGATTCATTCGGGTCCTCTTCAACACTTTGCTCTACAGCGGCAATTGTTTCTTCGGTGGGCACTGTTCGACGTCTCTGCGGATGCGTATTATCACATAGAGTAAACGTAGTGCGAAAACGATCCATGGTTAACCGAATTAAT
Organism: Tachina grossa; assembly: GCA_949987645.1. Taxonomy (NCBI): domain Eukaryota; kingdom Metazoa; phylum Arthropoda; class Insecta; order Diptera; family Tachinidae; genus Tachina; species Tachina grossa. Next base: position 168,274,107 of record OX465274.1, on the reverse strand, counting down.
TGCTCTGATGGACGATTATGTCGACCATAAAATGGACGGAGCTTGCGGTAAACTTCGCGAACTGAACCATTATTTTCGAAATAAATTTGCACGATTTGCAAGCGTTGTTCTTTTGTCAACCTGTTTATGATGAAATGGCAAACCAAACTAAATATTAATCACTTGACAGCTGACAAAACGGCCGCCAGTTAAAAAAGTGATGCTAACTTAAATTTCTATACCTCAATAAAAAACACCCATTAGAAGTAACTTCGAAATTTCGAATTCAATATCTAATTTTTGAATTATAAAAATATATGTAAAGTTTTCATTTAACTAAAATTGAAAACTAACTTTTTTACTCAATATCGAATTCGAACTCAATATCGAAATTTCGAATTATAAAAATATATCTAATTTTCATTTCATTAACATTAAACTTATGTTTTGTTTTCAAAAATAGTAAACTATAACGTACAGAAGTAACTTCGAAATTTCGAACTCAATATCGAATTTTCGAATTATAAGAAAATAATAAATTTTCACTTCATTAAAATTAAAAACAAATATTTTTCCCTAAAACTACTAAAGTTTAATAAGTGGATGCATACTTGATCGAAATTTATAACTTAAAATCGATTATTCGAACTATGTAAAAATATGAAAAACAATTTTTTTTAAAACAAGATCAATATTTTTACAAAAAGGTATTGAAATTAAAACTATTGAAAAAATGTATATACACGTAGCTCATATATGTATATTGGAAACTTCGAACTCAATATCTATCTTACTTTCGAACTGCTCAAAAATGGAAGGCACTCGAATCTCTTGTCCACAATTAAGTAAAGTAAAATTGTTCGATTATTAATTTTTATTTATTTCACATTCATTTTCATATTCTTATTTACGAAACCGCATATGTTAACCACCCTGAGGTTCAACAAGAAAAATCCATGATGTTAAATTAAATTAAGAGTAAAAATGATACATGGGCATTTAAAACCAGAATCTAACTCTCATAGCAATACCACAATCAAGCCTAATCCAAAAAATTTCTTTCAAAACTCATCTGATATGTATTATTTGTATATTATATATACATATACTTCGCTTACTCTCCAAAATTCGATATTCAGTTAAAGAAAAGGCAATCATTCAGCATGGAAATTTAATTCAGATTGATTTTTATTTAAATCATACCCTTAATCATACTACTTAACAACCATCGTACAATTGATTATTACCCAACTATGTTTCATTATTTGTTGCATGTATGTATTTTACCTCTAGCTAGCAAGATTTGTGTCCATTCGTCTGTCTGCTCATCAGTAGGTTCATCCTCATTCAATAAAATAAAAACAGCAGCAACCCGCTACGTTGAGGCAAAAAAATAAAAAAATAAAAAATAAAGAAACACAAAATAGTCAACCTTACCAACAGACGTAAAAAAATTCGTACTAACGTGCAACTGCAAGCACATAAGCACATACACACGCACACACACGCACACACACACACACACTCACACACATTCAGTAACACTCACTTGCTTCTTATGCATAAAATGACTAAGTGGACAAACCTGATATTGATAACGGCTTATTGTTGGCAACAAACGTTTTAACAAAAGTTCTGTTACTTTGAAATTAAATAGCAAAAAGGAAGAAGGCTGTGCTTTGGAACACATAAACACAAACGCACATACATATATACAAACGGACACACAGACACAGGGAGTCACATGCACCAATAGTTATCATCATGCAGAGGCGATTGTTTTTTTTTCCATTTTTTTTTCTTATTTTGTGTTTCTTGGCTTGGTATGATGCAAGTGTCTACTTGTGCAGCATTGTTGCTGCAATTATTATCATCTCCGGCAAACATTTTAAGCAATAGTCAACCATAAGTTTTACCTATTGCTTTTTAAGAGTGGCCAGTTTGAAAATTATTTTATAATTGCACATTTATTTTAGACATTTTGCAAGCTAAGGCTTGGCCGTAAGACTTTACAATACAGAACGGTTGTTTTCCATATAGAATAGCCTTAACGGCCTTGCATGCACATACGCACCCGTTTGCCGAAATTTTCCATTACATGTGGCTGAATCTACTCCTTTAATGTACGTGTGATTATGAGCTGCTTGGCATAGACCTGTTATTTCAAATAACCTCATAAAACGAAATCGAATGGCGTTAAATCGCACGATATAGGACGCCAATTCTGATCATAGAAACGAGAGAGAGAGAGTACGCGACCTGAAAATGTCTCCTACAGTAATTGAATTGTTTCACGGGCTGTATGGCATGTGGCACAATCCTGCGTAGTGTTGTTGAACAAAAATTATTCGATTATTCAAATATTCGAACGAAAATTATTCGACGACGAATTGAGGTTCCTGGATTGTCACCTACAGTCCCACGCACTGCTTTGATGTTGAAATTTGAACGGCTTGTTTTTGGACGATCAGTGTGTTTGGCATCTCCAGTCTCCCTGAATTTTTCAATAAATCTCTTCACAGTTGGTGAAGTTAATACTCTATTCCGACTATATTTTCTATGACATTTTTGAACTGCGGTCGCCAAGCTTTCGTTATTTTTAACAGACTTCAAAAAAGAGGAGGATGTTAACAATTCGTCCCTGTTTTTTTTTTAGTTGTTACTTCATAACTCGGTACATTTTAGTGCGATTGTAAAAATCTTTTTTTGTCTAAAAGGGTATAGCTTGGTCCCATTGTAAAAAGTGGGCGGGGACACACCCACAATTTTTTATACTTAATTTTATGATATTATACTTATTTGATTGCTACGAAACATATAAAATACCTTTGGTTCTTGTAATTACACAATTTGAAAGTTGGAAAAATTGGCGGGGTTACGCGCATTAATATAATAATTTAATTTTTCACGCGCTTCTACTAAACCGATTTTTACGAAATTTACAACACACCTTGAGCTCTAAAATAGACATAATCCTCCATTTTAAAAAATGGGCGGAGTCGCGCCCATTAAATTTTAATATTTTATTTTAAGTGGTTCTACTTTACCAATCTTGCATTTAAAAAATGGACGGAGATATGCCCATTAAAATTTAATTTTATATATCACGTACATGTTCTTATCTTCTTCTATCAGATCGATTGAAGTCGGTTTTTTTTAGCAGAAAGAATTATTTAAATATTTTTCAATAATGCGGACACCTTGTTCTATCGTGTAACTCTCCATTTGAACTAACTCTAAGCTGTCAGCTGTCGAATTATTTTTTAGGATTGCAATCACTTTACTGCACAAATGGCGACAATTTTCTGGCTAATGTTAATTTTGGGATACCTTTTATATGTAAGTGTATCGTTTGGCATATGCAACAACTTACCTAAAGCTTTCAATATAAGTTGTTGTTGTCATGGAGAAGAAGAATTTAAATTTGGATATCCCAGATCAACAGGTGTCTACGAAATCATATCATTCAACATTTTTTTTTGTTATACTCATATCTCATTTATGACAAAAATTATTAGCCATCCTTAAACGTAATCTTTTGGTCATCTATAGTTTTATACCACTCATATCAGTCAATTGAAAATGATATTTCAAAACCGCAAGGATATTATCAATTTCCTCAGCATTCTTTAATGCGATGATAATATCATTAATGTATAAACACAGAGAAAAAACTGCCTCATAGAATCAATAAGATTTTCTCTATGAAACGTTTTTAGGCTAAGGGGTATCCCAGCAGAAAGAAGCCAAGACTTTTTCATAGAGATTCCTTATTGTTTTTATGTGGTAAATCTTATTAATTTTAACAAGAAGAAAACCACATAAAATCAAGAAGAAATCTTATTATTCACAACTTTTTTTACTCAATTTCCGTTATTTTTGGCACCAAAAAAACAATCCATAGAGAAAAACTTCTTGATTCTATTAGGTTTTCTTATAAATTGCAAACTATAGGGATTTCTTATTGATTTTATTAGGTTGCCTTATTGATTTTTTCCATAAGGTTTTCTTCTTGATTTTATTAGGTTCCTATATGATTATGTGTAAAGCATCTTATTGATTTTTTTAATAAGGGAATCTTCTTGATTTTGTGCGGTGTCTTGTTATTTCATATCTATAAATAGACACAGAAAATTTTTTTTCATGATCTTTTTCGTTTTTGTATTAGCATGTTTGCAAAATTATTTCAATGGTTATTCAGACTGCTTGTTAGCATATTGGTTAGAGTGTTTGTCTATCAGTCAGAAGTTTGCTGGTTCAATACTTGTCTCCTTTCAAAGTATATGGTATAAAATTTAAATGAAAATATATAAGCAAAGCACAAAGAATAAAGAAAGACAAAATTTTTTTTTATTTTATGAGGTCGCCTCATAAAATCAAGAAGAAAACCTTATTAAAAAAATCAATAAGATAACCTCATAAAAACTACAAGATTTCTTCTTGATTTTTTCAAAAAGGTTTTCTCTATAAAATTAATAAGATTTCCTTATTGAAAAAAACCATAGAGATTTCTTATTAATTTTGTTCTATTTTATGAGGTAATTATTAGGCACTGTTTTCTCTGTGAATGATTGAAACATCATCTCCTTGCACGTAAAAATAGGGGCCGATTATCTCTCTTCTACAAAATGAATTATTTCAAGCAGCTATGTCCGAACGCACATCCTCTGATATTTGTACTTGAGTTAAACGGTTTTACAAGCTCTTACAATTTGTTCTTGTTTCTTTACAAAGTAAGCAGCAAGCATGGCTGATGCCTCGATCTTATTGGCTGTTGAGCTCTCGTCGGTGTGAAAGCACAAAGCTTCTTTGCAAAAGCTTTGATTTGAATATTCGGAATGTTAAATGTTTTTTTTTTAATTTTTTACAAAACTGTTTCCTTAACAAGCTGGTCATCTTTTATAATGCAGGTAACTTTTATAAAATTTTTTTTTTTCTTAACGCAATATCAAAAGCATAAAATACACATATTTTTTTATTCATGTTAAGTTCAGTTAGATGCCCGATTCTAATGAACAGATCACCATCATCAGCATCGTCGTCATCATCATCATCATCGTCATCATTGTCGTCATCGGCAGTAACAGCACCAGCAATTGCAACATACATGAACATTGTGGTCGCCTTGCTCATGTGGAGGGACAATAAGCTTCTTTATATGTTCTATTTATTTCTTTTGCTGGAACTTTAAACTAAAAATTAAATATTCCTGTTTCAGTTGTTTTTTTTTCTTTCCTTAAGATATTCCAAACAATTTTTATATTCACATTGCAAATGCTTTTTGTTGTTGTTGTTGTTGTTTTTAATGCTGCCGTTGCTGATGCTGTTGTCTTTCAAAATATCTGCGTTGTAAATCGTAGGTATATTTTTAATGTGCCAGAGCGCACAGGTGGTGTTAGATTCAGGTGTACTCGCATTATAGTCAACAGCCTTAGTCAAAGGCAAACTAAAACTCTAAGCAGCCAACTCAAGTTAAGCTTTCAGGTCCAGCTAACTAACTAACGAACGTACATATACAAAACAATTTATCTAAGTACGGATATCAACGTATGTATCTTTAGTTACTGGCATAACATACCATACCTTTTTCTGTAACCAAATTGGTATTTGGTTTAAATCCAGTTTGTTTTCTATCTATTTTTTTCGTTCGCATTTATAGTGTTTTTTTCTTTTTTCTTTAATATGAATGTTGGATGGAGTGTGTTAGAGTTTGTGGCAATTATTTCTCTTCCTCCTCATCAAAAAGGTGTAACTATTAAAAACAAAACAAAAAAAAAACAAAATACAAAATACAAAAATGATTAAAAAAAGATATATGAAATGTAAGTGTATCTATAAAAGAAATATACTGTACTTAGATCGCACTTGTAGTTAAGTTAAGTACTTGAAACCTGAACCAAGGCTCTAATATAATTCAAATGGCAACACGGTGCTGCATGGAATTAAATTCGCAGTTGCACAAAAGCAATTCCGAAGGAACAAAAACGAACATTACACCCGTGCCAGGATGTCAATAGAAAACTTTCGAAACTTTCTTCATTTTATTATCGATCGAACGTTTTGGGTCGACATCGTGGGAATGGGAGATCCTTACTGGCAGCCACAGAATTAATTTCGCAGGAGCAAAGACGAAAGTTACCCCTTGTCCCACGATGTCGACAGAAAACGTTCGATTGGTTACTTATACAAATTTTCTTGTTTTGATTATCGATCGAACGTTTTCGGTCGACATGGTGGGACAGGGGGTTAATCTGAAACTCGAGACATACATATATAGCACAATAGGAGTTGTTTACTGGGAGCTAAACTTACTCGCTGTTTACAAAAGTCATGCAGGTGACTCGTCTGTTAAATTTGTATGAAAACCACTCAAAAAAATAAGTACTTTTCATATAAATTTTCTACTCAAGTCGACCGTCCGTGTTGTGGAAAAAGGGGGTAAGCCACAAAATTCGACTTATTCTCTAAGAGAGCTCAGTCATTGGCAGGCTGTTTGCAATGGAAAACCCTGAAATTACTTAGATTAACATTGTTTCCCAAATAAACACAATTATGTTCTTATATCAAATCTTGTTTTCCAGTGTTATCAAACTGGCTAACAACCTTTTTTTTAATTTAGTAAAATATGGAAAACTATTCGCATATTTATGTATGAGTTCTTACATAGGTATGTAATATACTTATGGGTACATAGATGTGTGTGTGTGTGTGTGTGCGAGAATGTTAGAATGGGAGTGCTTATTAGTATGTGTTTGTAATTTATATGGGATCTCACATTTTTTTATTCATTATATAAAGAAGAAGGTTAATGTCCATCTATTGCATCTTTGCCACATTAAATAACAACAACAGTAACATGGGACACTGCTGTGGTGTTTTATGTTAAATTAGTTAAAAGCTTAATTGCCATATTCACGAAAAAAGTATCATCGTCATCACCGTCATCTGTATCAAAATGATTGCCCACATCATGTAAAATAAAATAACAGATGGGAGAGAGAGAGAGAGAAAAAACATTTAAATACAGAGAAAGAAAATAATTATTTTAGGAAAAAAAATCATTGTTGAATATTTTTAAAATTACCAGTTAACTTTACAAAACCAATACAAACACACACACACACACACACACACATATGCACTTGCACTTGCACTCAAACAAACCTTGATGTGAAACCTAAACAATTTAACACAAACAAACAATTTTACTTTTGAACTCGCATTACAGCAAGTGCAGGCTAGTGAGTGCGAGTGTGTGTGCGAGTGTATGTGTGTGCTAGTGCTTGCGTGTGTGTGTATCTGCATGGGCTTTTATGACTGTGTATGTATGTAGTTTTAATTGTAATTGCTAGTTTCATTAGTTGTTTTTGTTTTTCGTATTACTTTCAGTTTAATTGCATGAAATCAATTTAATTTCAATTAATTGTACATTTTTATTTACATGCACAATTACAAGTAAATGTTAATTGTGTATGAATCGTTGAATCTTATATTATTGTTTATATTCTTGTTTATATAAACACATATCACACACATAAATAGATACCATCCATACATCGCACCATAACCGCCAAAAAAGCTTAAGTGACATAATTTTTTTACTTTATTTTTTTTTTAACCAAAATCGATTATTTGCAATCGTAAAAAATCGATTTTCCTCAAAAAAAAAACGAGGTAAAAGAAATGTGTCCGTTAAGTTTTTTTGGTAGTTATGGCTCGTTATGGTGTTTCTTTTTGTTTTACCGTGTTTTTTTCTCATTTCTCATCGATTTTAATTAAACACTAGCCCAATTCACAAACTTGTGCAAATGGTCTTGCATCGTAGCATGTGCAAAATGGATAGTATATTTATACTCACCACTTAACAATTCTTAGTGATGAGTATCAATATACTATACCATTTTGCAAATGCTACGATGCAAGGCTATTTGCACAAGATTGTGAATTGGGCTACTGATTCTCGATGTAAACTTAACTGTTATTCCAATTTGACAATTGGAAATGAAAATTAAAATAAAATACATACTCGTAATTCTAGTTAAAATAGGCGAAAACAAGCTGATGTTTTTACAAAAAAAAAAAAATATTCTCATATGTGCCCTTACTTATGAAAGTGTTCTAAGTCATATACATTTTTGGTTTGAAATATTAAATAAATCTTTAAAAAAAACTTCAATAAATATTTAATGAATATTAAATAAATTTATATTAATCGAGACTAATACAACTCTAAATTGAAATGTTGCACAACACAAAAATATTTTTTGATTTGTTCAAATATTATCTACTAAATATCTCGCTCAAAGAAATATATGACTTAGACCACTTTGATAATTAAAGGCGCATATTTAAAATGTTTCATTGTCTGTGAGTGTAAAAGTGCGGTCACACTTGTCAAACATTTGCCCAAAAAAGCGTAACCAACAAACACTAAGGAAAAAAGTTTTGATCCAGACACTTGTTTTTCATATTAAACAGTTTCGAACACAACTAATGGACCATATCATAGAATTCAACAATATTGGCTACTCTTTAGCTTGACAAGCTTTTGTTTGAATTGAAAGATTTTTCATTAACATTTAGTAGTTACGCTTTTTTGGCAAATGTTTGACAAGTGTGACCGTAGTTTAAGAAAGAAGTGGCCAAAAGCTCCACAAATAGCACCCCACTGTCAGGAACTCGTTCTTAAACTTCAAATAGTAACTCTACTTAATAACCGTACACATATCAAGAGAATTACCATTCTTGTCACATAGAGGTCTAAACGCTTTAGTTTATGATGTTTAATTAAAACCAAAAGTTCTTCTGAATGTCGCTTTAAATGTCATTTTTACCTCTTGTAATTAATTTAATTATTTCCACAAAACTTTACAAAAAAATATGTCATAATTTCAACAAAAGTTACTGGAAATAATAATACCTGTGGCAATATGATATAAGCACTTAAGTCAACATAAGACAATTTAGTTGAAAGCAGATATTGCAATGATAGATAACAGGAAGTTTTACCTATTTCGTGGCCATAACTAATTAGAGTCAAATGGCAAGACGGATTGAAAGGATTTTATGGAATCAAACCTTGGAAGTCTCCTCTCTTAAAGTTTTTATCACTTAACGCCACGAAAACAAATTCTTTCTTATCACTCACGCTTACGTCCTCTGACGCGTGAGAACCTGTGACTAGTATTAATAAGATACTCGCCTTTAACATTATTCTAGATTTTTTTGGAATAATTTTAATTAAACATTCTATAATTAGTCGAATAAAATTTAAAAGTTTTTCATTTTCCGATAAAAAAAAATATCTTGTAAATTAAGTTACACTAATAATTACAGGACTGGAAGGACCGACTAAAATAATTTTATAGAATGAAACTTTTTATCCTTTAAATTCTTATCACTTAATATCACAAAGAAAAAAAATTTATCACTCTTCTCGTGCGTGATAAGTTTTTTGATGTGTAAACATATATACGCTAGGGGGTAAAAATCTTTTGACTTTGATTTCTTTGCTGAAATTTCTTTGCTGCGATTTCTTTGCTTTTCTGTCGCAGATTTGTCAAATCGGTGTGAGCTATGTATGAGTGTATTAGTGTTTGAAAGAAGCAATACCAAGCAGAGAAACAAGTCGACCGGCTCGAAGCCGACGGTGCGCCGCCGCCGGTTATTTTTCTGTATATTTCCGTACAACAAAGGTGAAAATGAACCGTAAGAGCTACGGACTTGAAATTTGGACACAATATGTAGACATTTGGCCACTACAACAACAAATACATGAGAGTTAAAAACTAAAGGGTGTTCCAAAACGAGCAACGAAAAATATTAAAATCCCATGTTATATACATACAATTGTATGTACATATATACATTTGAAATTTTAAAAGTTAGTGTATTTTTATACAGACTACAACAATTAACACTAAATTTAAAAAATGTAAATCAATGGGTGTTCCATCAGTTAATGCAATTTTGACTTTGTAATTTTGACAACTTGCTGTATCTTGGAAACCGTAAGAGCAAAACTCTTGAAATTTTCAAAAACGGTAAAACTAAAAAATCAATAAAATATAAAATCGCCAAATATAAAAAAATCACCAAAAACAAACAAAAATCGCCAAAACGGAAAAAAGCACCAAATTAAAAAAAAAAAGGAAAGTAGTAAAGAACAAACGACAATGGTAAGACTGTTGTAAATATAAAGATGGTAAAATTGAGCTTTCATTACAAAAAAGCTTTCAGCAAATTGAAATAAGATGAATCAAAGCAATTCACACATTCCATTTGCAATAAAATGCTAAGTATATAAAGCAAAAATCTACATATACTGACACCAGACACAGTGGACCAAACACAGAAGAACGCTGATGATGAAAGTTTAGTGGCCTTCGAAAACGGCTGGCTGTTCCGTTCAACTATGCGTTGTCAGAATATTTACAACTAACTTTCGTGTTATTTGTTCATTAATAATTATCACATGTAATTTGGCTTAAAAAGCAATACGAACCTTAGCCCGTTCAAATCACAAATATAGAAACAAATGGAGTTCGAATAATAATTAAAATTAACTAATAATATAAAAAAAAGCCAAAATTAAAAAAATTGCGAAAAATAAAAAAACCCAAAAAGAGAAAAAAAACGCCAAAATGAGAAAAAAGCGATAACACTGAAAAAAAATCGTTTAAACTGAAAAAACTTAAGAAAGGAAGAAAGCTAAATAAAAAAAAATTATCAAAACCGAATGTGCGCGAGTCAAAGTCGCACTTTACTGAATTTATTTTAATTGCAATGCGTACACAACAACAATAACAGCAACAACTAAACGATGAACAACAGGGATTAAAAATTAAAAAGTAAAAGTAAAGGCATTTACCATAGATGAGCACTGCAGTACCATTCAAGTTTCAGTAAAAACAATAAAAAATGTTTAACAAGTAAAGTTTTACTGATTACTAAAATTTTTTTCTACAATTTTCAAAATTGCCTAAATGATTTGTTATATGATGAGGTGCATTGAATTTTCAGTAATCAGTAATGCCCGTATTCATAATGAAATTCTACCAAATGGCTAAATGTTTTTCATACAAAAGTTTCAAAATTTGAATGAAATGCTACAAATTTATTATGATTACGGCCCTACAATTTTACTGGTAATGCAAATTAAATTTCATTAGCAGTAAAAATTTACTGAATTTTTTTAGTAATCAGTAAATTTACTGCTTACTGCAATTTTGAATGCAGTACATATACATACATATACTGCAGTGTGCCCATTTACTAACCAAATAAGTTTAATAAAACAAACAAAAACCAACAAATTCATATGTATTTACAATATTGAAATATTGATACATACTTTTAATTAATTAATTTTAAAAAAAAGGTATTAAAAGCATAAGTTCTTTTAACTTAAAAAAAAAAAAATTCATTACTAGATGTTTACATATCTCCTCTGTGATCGGACTCACATTGCTCTTTTTTAACTTTCAAAAATTCTAAAATTTTACTGTACAAACCTTTATTACATTAAATTGTTATTTGAAATCATTTGATAAAATTACAGTAAATCAAAATTGTCGAAAAATGTTAACAAAAGTTGTTCTCTTTGTTATTCTTTTTATATTAAAGCAACAAAAAAATATTACTTTACTCACGCCCACGCATTCTCACTTGTGAAATTTTTAAATAGTTCTGCATTCAAAACTATTATTTTAAGCTGAGGGAAATTAAGCCGCTACATATCGAACGGAAAATCAAAATATTTCAATTGAGTTTCTATGGAAATAATCTGAAATTTCGAAATTAAGGCTGGACTTAAGAAAAATTAAATTTCAATTTCTTCCCCGTACAGTTAATATTTCATTTTAGTTATCTATAAAAAAAAGGTCATATATTTAAAAAAATGTTAAATTTTTGAAAATGAAATATTTCAAGTTCGTAAGATACTTGATTATCCTAGAGAACTGTGATGATGTTATTGACATCATCCGCTATCATTATTATTAAACTCCTAATAAAAGAAGACTTTATACGCAGGGAACAAAGCCACACTAAAATATACGTAAACAAGCTTAATTTGACATTTTTTGGCAATGATTTTGCTTCACATGTGCTGCATGTTAATTCAAAATGATTTACAGTAATATTGGAAAATTATTTTTCTTTTGAAATAACACAATTTCATGTTAATGTAAATGTAACATTCCTGCAATATTTGATCGAAAAGAACAATCCTGCTGAATAAAAGTTCTTACAAGTTGGAGCGACGTGAATTTATTATTTAAATAATACGAAAAACCATGTCGAATCAAAGTTATTTCAAGTTGAAACAATATTAATTTAATTAAGTGTTGTCATTGTACAGGGTGGGCCAAAAGAAACCAAGGGGTGTAAAAGTTTAATAACTTTTTTGTTTATTAACTTTTTTTATTTTTTCTTTTTAGATTATATAATATACAAAATGGAAATTTTTTTACACTAAGTATGAAAAATGATGTCTCTTAAATGACCACCGTTTTCAGCTTCGCACTGATGGGCTCTTTTTAGAGCATTTTCCATAACATCTTTCAAAACTTGTGGCTATAGCGTTCGAATTTCTGCAACAATGTTTGCCTTGAGTTCAAGCATTGTCTCTGGCTTGTTCACATACACTCGCTCCTTCAAAAAACCCCAAAGAAAATAGTAGGGTGCTGTCAAATCTGGCGATCGCGCTGGCCAAATAATTTCCGAATTTCGAGTTGATTTCATTTCTGGCCAACTCTTGAAATTTAACTGCAAAATTTAGACGTTGCCGATGATCTGCGGGTTTTAATTCTTAGACCAATTGCACCTTATATGGGTATAACTGTAAATCTTTTTTTAAAATGCGCCGTAGTGACGTACGAGACATTTCTAGCTGAGCAGAATGCCTTCTGCCAGATGTTTCTGGTGCTTCGTTAACACTTTGCTGTACTCGTTCAATATTTTCCGCAGTGCGACTTAAACGTGGTCTACTGGTTCGAGGCAAATCTCTTACGCTGCCATGTTGGTGATGACGATTAACTATGCAACGAATCATCGCTTCAGAGAGCGAAATTCTGACGTTAAAATGTCGACTATATGCTCTTTGCGTTAAAATAATTGATCTCTGGTTTAAATAATAAAATTCTATTGTTCTGGTTCTCTGTTCAGTTGTAAACCTCTCCATTATAAATTCTCCAAGTGTTGTCTATATAATCTGAAAGAAAAAATAAAAAAAAATTAATAAACAAAAAAGTTATTAAACTTTTACACCCCTTGGTTTCTTTTGGCCCACCCTGTATTTTATTAATTATTTAGCATACGTTATTAACTGAAACGTTTAATTAACATATCGCTCAAACACATTTTCCAGAAAACGCGTTTTAAGTTTTCAATTTACACACAACTAAATGTAAAAAGAAACTTTTATTTCGCTTTTAGGAGTTGAGTATACAAAATGTTTGTATGAAATTTTAACACGAAGTGAAGAATTGTATGAGTATTAATTCTGCATCATTAATTCAAAAATTCCATTTTTTGAGTTATGACATGTTTTGAGTAAATGAACGTTATGTTTTGTATTTATAAAACCTTTAGTAAAATGCAAAGAAATTAATATAGGAAAGTAGAATCCTTTTAGTTAGAGCCATTTAGGGCGACTTTTTGAGTTGAAGATTAGACATTTAATTAACCTTAATCTTCATTTGTGATTTTTGGGTAGTCGATTATATGGTTTTACTTGCTAGTTTAAGCGGGCAATCGTGCTGGTTTAATCATACATTAACATTGACAACATACACTTGTGAAACTTATAACTTTTTGTAAAAATTATATTATAAAATAATTTAAAAACACATAAATAAATATATATATTTTATATTATTTATCTATTTCCTTTAACACGCGCAATATTTTACTTGTAAATAATAAAACATAGCAGTTTGTTCTTCTTTCCACAAAAAATCAAAGTGTGTTGATAACATGTATGACTTTTACACAGAAAATGTTGCCACTATTTTGTTCCTCAGTATGGTAATACTACAAATAATAAGAAGTTTAAACTACCACTCAAAAATATCAAACTAATTAATTTGAGATTAAGTTAATTTTTGGATAAGCTAATTATAGAAATAAACTAATCTTAATCTCGTACCCAAAAAGTCGCCCTTAATGTCTTAGTGACAATATTACAAATTCCAAAAAAAAACATTGATTTGTATAAGTCGACTTAAGTGCTTGTTGCATATTATCACAATTATGTTGTTCAACTTGTATTATTCATAATTACCCATTACCAATACTTTTTATTGCATGTTTAACCTAAATAACAGACACCACTTAACATTTTTTTTTTAGCAATTTTGAACTTTAAAATTATAAATTGTTTTAAATAAATATATTTTGGGCAAGGTTAAAAATATATGTATATTTATGTAGAGAAACTGCAACAAAACTATATTTTACACCCAGCAGTAAATTAAAATTCAACAAAAAAAAAAACATGCAAAACATGCACTAAATAAATACAATTTTTTAAACTGAAATTAATTGAAAATAAAGAAGAATAAAAAAAATACTAACAAAAAAATAATAAAATAAAACAAATTTATTTCGATTCAATAAACAATAGAAATATCAACATTTAGCGAATTTAGACAACAACAAAAAATAAATAGCACACAAACCAGAAGCAACATAAAAAAGCAATAAAATTTTTTAACCCAACGAATTGATATTAACATGTATGTATGTTTATTCACAAATTCATTGATATAGATGGGGTAATTTTATTTAAATAAGTAATAAAACTAATAATAATAACAATACCCAGTAACATGCAGTGACCCAACAATAATGCGAATTTGGGCAGCAAGATATGTTAAAAAATAATAATTGTTTATGCATGATAGAAACACCCTACAGTTGTTTTTTGCAGGCCCTACCATTGGCTTATGTACTTTGATTTTAAAATTTTTTAAAATTACTGAAAGCAAATAAATATCGGCCGGCCACTATAAAATTATAATTTTTCTTTACAAAGAGAAGTAACACTCAACAATATTCATATACTATATATGTGAAAATCTTGAAGAGAGAATAGATTATAAAGTTGTAGCGCAGCTCCTTTTTCCAGCTCAGGTAGTCATCAAGGTCGTCAGATATGTCGATTTCTAGTCAAACGTTGCGATTTCTCAACTTGTCTGGCGTTTAAATTTTTATTTGGCTACAGGGTAATTTTTTCGGGCGATAAATAAATTTGTTGACGATTTTTACGGCTATTTTTTTTTAACAGAATTGTACTTCAAAATTTATGTTTTCCATGGAAAATAAGTTTGTTGAAGGAGTAGTTTCAAAAACTGTATCCTATCCTACCAAAACTCGTCTGTTAGAATTTAAAATAATTTGATTTTTATGATTTTTCTTAAATTAATTTTTTTTTTGAATTTGAATGAGAAAAATTTACAAGAAATATTTTTTGGCGATTTTATTTCTACTTTTGGCAATTTTTTGCCAAAAAAAACTGTTATATAAACAAAACTTTATTATCAAATATATATTGAGAAAAACTCTATAAAATTAATTTTAATTTTTAAAATGAATTTGGCGAAATAGTTCGGAAAAAATCTGACAACCCTGGTAGACATCAGTCAGCCTGTCTTCCCAAATAAAAGCAATTCTGGTAACCTTTTCCACAGCAAAAAAATTTTTAAATTGGTCTACAAATGTCAAAGTTATTTGATAATAAATTTTTAAGACGGGCAATTTGCAACACCGTTCCCCCTTCCCAATAAAAAAAAATTTAGTGAGCTTCTTTCATATGGAAAAAGAGTTTTGGATAATAAAAATATTTGATAATCAATTGTAACGGGGTCCATTTTGCACCCCCACCAAATTTAAGTGAGTGGGATTTTTCTCAGAGGTTGAAAGCTCTCTGTTTGTTATCCACTTGGGGGTAGTAAGAAGCGATTCCTCTGCCTGAAACTCCCAAGCATATTGCGGTCTTAGACTAACTTGCAGTCTTAGACCAAGTGCTCCCTGGTAAAGTCATTCAGGCTCCCTTCTGATGGCAGCAATTGTGATAAGGCGTGCAGTAGTGAGTATCCAGAGTGTATGTTAACACCGAAATGTCTCTGGAAACTATGTGATAATCTAATAACAATTAGTCACTGAAACTCAACTGTATTTAGCCGGCCTAGCTGTATGTTGGCAGCCCCAACTCTAAGATTGGAAGCTTTGGCCTAATCAGTCAATCTTCTTAAATTCAAACGATTACAGAAACGTCAACAAATTTGACGCCCCATGTTCTCAGTGAGCTTCTTACCTAAATATTTTTTTTGTCATGTATTTTTTGTATCTGCATATTTTTTTTTAAATAAATAAAGCATATACACAAAAAAAATTCCAAAGAAAAATTTATTGGACCTTTTCCATATGCAAAAATAATTTTTAAAATTGGTCTACAAAAGACAAAGAAAAGAAAAAAATTTGTGGACCTCTTCCACATGCAAAAAGCATTTTTAAAATTGGTCGACAAATGGCGAAGTTATTTGATAATTATAATCAATGAAAAATAATAATAAATTCAGTAAAGTGACTCTGACTCGCGCACGAAGGGTTCCGTACGAACACTAGATATGTAATTTAATAAATTAAATTCATCCTATATAATATGTAGTTTTGATATTTTTTTCGTTTTTGGGGTTTTTTCGGTTTTTTTTGGGTTTTTTTTGCGTTTTTTCGGTTTCGGCGATTTTTTTAAGTTTTGGCTCTATTTTAGTTTTGACACTTTATTTTCTCGTTTTGGCAATTGTTTTTATTTTTGGCGATTTTTTCATTTTAGCGATTTTTTTTTATATAAAACATTTTGTTATTTTTGGCGACATTTTCGCGTTTTGGCGGTACTTTTTTTCGATTTTTGACGTTTTTTTTTCATTTTGGCGATTTTTTCGAATTTGGAGTTTATTTTAGTGTTAGAATTTTTTTTTAATTTTGGCGATTTTTTTCGTTTTGGCGATTTTTTTTTAATTTTTGGCTATTTTTTTTTTTTTTTTTTTGGTTTGGCGATTTTATTATTTTGGGTTTGTTTATTTTACCGTTTTTGAAAATTTCAAAAATTTCTTATGGTTTCCAAGATATAGCAAGTTGTCAAAATTACATAGTCAAAATTGCATTAACTGATGGACCACCCTTTAATTAAAAATTTTTTTTTAAATTTTAGTGTTAATTGTTGCAGCCTGTATAAAAATACACTAATTTTACAAATTTCAAGTTTCAATATACAATTGTATGTATATTACATGGGATTTTAACATTTTTCGTTGCTCGTTTCGGAACACCCTTTAATTTTTAATTCTCATGTATCTGTTGTTGTAGCGGCAAGGTTCTACATACTCTGTCCAAATTTCAGGTCCGTAGCTCTTACGGTTCCTGAGAAAATACCGTGTGACGGACAGACGGACAGACGGACAGCGTAGCGAAAACAATAGGGTGCCTTTTCACCTTTGGTGCACGGAACCCTAAAAACGACCCATTCTCAGACCTACCGAATATACATACAAAAATTTGTTTCGTAGGAATATGGCAACCAGCACCGTGACACGAGAAATTTATTATATATAGAAGAAGAAGAAGAGATATACTAATATTAAAAATACACAATATGTACATTTATTTGTTTTATTTTTTTGCATATTATTAGTACCCTTCTGCTTTCTGCTCTGCCAATTTTAGATTACTGTTAAAACCTCTCTCGTCATACATATTTGAAATTTTTCGGTCCATTACATTGAATGTCCTTGAATATTTCTGGCTAATAACTTCGAATTACAAACATGCCTTGAAAATAATCAAATTAAATTTTAAATAAATCCCACATACATACATATATACATTTGTGTTTGTGTGTGTGTGTGTATTTGCATTAAAATATTTAATCTCTTATGCACACACAATCAAAAACTCACACACTAGCGAAAGAAAACAAAAAAAAAAAGAAAAACAACAACACGAAATAAATGTGAAAACGAAAATGAATGCAAAACCAAACGCATAAACGATGTACTTCCGGCATTCTATTGAGCTTTGGGCAAAAAATAATTTATTACGATGAACCACCAAATGTATGTATGAATGAATGTATGTATGAATGTATTGGTAAAGTAAAGGGTGCATTAAAACTTACTGCAGATTAAAGTTGAAAGAGATATCATAGGTTTATTGCAGTTTTCTTTTCTTTTAATATAATTACTGAATTTACAGCAACTTGTATCATTTATGATTTAAGAAATTTATTATTCGACATATTGTCAGAAGTTTATTTTAATTTGAAATTTATTTGCTGGTGGTTCAGCGTTGTCTATATATTTCATTGTTGCTGTATCATTTATGTTTTATTAAATACATTTTATGTTTATTTGATTATTAAATTTTTATTTTAAACTAGCTGAGCCCGGCAAACTTTGTATTACCCTCAATTATGTTATATTTTTTTTAACTACAAATTCCTTCACACCGTGGTCACTTGTTTGGTACGAAACAAAACAAAAACCTTCCGGGTATTGACCCGAACCTGCGTTGAAAAATTCGGCCCCACAGCTATTATAGTTCTAGAGATCATGCGTTACGAACAAACACACACTACGATTTTATATATTATTATTAAAATCACTATTTCTGAAAGGGGCGTAGCATTTACCGGGGTAGAATATATATAAAAACACGCGCCGGTCTTTTACAAATATTTTGTGGGGTGGAAGGCGAAAATCTGTTGGGGCATTGAAGAGTTCATCCCTAACAAATAAACGTGTTTTTTGATTTTTATATATATTAAGATAACAAAATCTTAAATTAGACGTGCCATAACCATAACCATACAAAACAGCTGTTCGAACTAAACTTATGAGCAGCACTGTATTTGATTATAGCTGACTCGCCATAACGTCATAGCCATTGCCATAGAAATCAATTGAATTTTGGTTTGGTTATGACTATGGCATTATGGCTATGGCACGTCTAATTTAAGCCAAAAGAAGACCATGCTACATACAAATGCTCTCAGAGAGTCGCAAAAACATATTAAGTAAAAGTGTAAAGGCTGACAGTACGGTATTTTAATAGACAATAAAATGAAATAACAAGCCACTATTGCCAAAATTTCTAAGGATAAAATCTGCAAAATGTAACAATTTTTTAAGAAAAAATATTCAAAATGAAATGCAGCATTTTTAAAATCATCAAAGTTAAAAATTGTTTTTTTGTATATTATTTAAAAAAATTTATATACATAAATATGGATGTAAATGTGTAACATAAATATCTTTTCGTTAACCCATATAAATAAGACTTAAACTCGGTTTAAAGTGCACTTTATTTAATTTTCTTAGAAAAAATTTTCTTAAAATAAGTTTCAAGCTCATTATTTTTATTTTTTTTTTTTATCAATAAAACCCTTTCATGTATGAAGAATGTGCATTTTGTTTCTGCTTAAGAAGCTCATCAGTAGAATTCAGCCAAAAAAAGTTTGAAATAAGATAAAAACTTCATATGTTTATAGAACGACTATCAATATGTTATTAAGAATTACGTACACAAACATAATAGGTAATATTCATAAAAATAAACAAAAATTCTTCATAGTTATGTGCAAATAATATAAAATGAATGAGAAAAAAAATCAGATATGTAAAAAGTCATTTAGTTTGTTGCATAAATATCCAAAGGACTTCGAAGTTTGTTTTATTCAAGTTTACTTGACTGAAAAATCTTTCGAATTTTCAAAATGAATGTGGTAAAAATATTACATTTTGAATAAAATTAGGGAATACAAAATCCTAATCAAAATGAGCTCGTTTTATGTCAGATATTCGTTTCCAGAAGCTTGTCAAAGTTACTTCTTCTTTTTCTTTAATGAAGTCTTCTAAGTTCAAAAATTGTAACTGTCTAAACTATGGGTCCTTGGTACACAAGAGAAACAAGAAGTACCCAGCAAAAAATTACACATTACCATATAATGACTTACTTTTCTGATTGCCAATTTTCATTATTCGCTTACAAATCACATTACCTAAAATTTAACAAAATGACGTGCAAGTTGCTAAATGAAGAGAATGATTTTTTTGACGAAATAGATTACGTGAAATGTTGACAAATAAAAAAATGTAAGTACTTCTCAAGAATGGTTATTTTAGTCTCACGCCATGTTAAAATCATTAAGTTGGTAATCCAGTAGGGAAGTGCTTCCACCAAAAATGCTTAATTCCAAACTCGATTACCTTTTTTGAAATTTTTTGCTGGGTAGTAGCAGTATTAGGAAAAATGTAAAAAAAATTCACTAAAATTGGAGTTGAAAAATCTGTATTTTTAGGCCAAAAATCTTCAAACCTGCATTTCATTTTGTTAAAGGAAAAAATCAAGATAAATCTGCATTTCTAGCCTGTGAATTGAACAAATATAATAAGAACACTTTCACATGTAGCGTAACGCTGTTTTCGGAGTTTTTATTTCATATATTTTTATGGAATGCAGAGTTGTGTGTGACAAAATGTTGAGACAAAATCATACGTGTAGTTATTAGAGATAAGATATAATCAAAATAATTCATTATAGAAAATTTTTCTTAGTAAAATGGATTTTTGCTCTGTACGTTGACTATAATCCTGAACAGATCCACTTATATAAATATAATAGTATCTATGCTTAAAGTAGTGCACCTACTCAACACCAGAGGCGCCTTAATAATATTATAAGAACTATTAAAGCTATCAATTTCAGAGTTGGGTGGATACGGGAAAAATTCAGGCAATCTAGTTGCGGATGAGCTGGCAAAGAAGGGAACGCTACTTGGAGTAGTCGCTATTGACAATTTCTGTTGGCTTCCTCTCTCGTCCTGCTTGAGATGCTTCGATACTGCCTTTCCTAATTCAGCTGAGGACAGATGGCCCAACGAGCCTACCTGCATTATGTCGAGAACCTTTTGGCCTCACCTAAATTCGAACAGAACCAAAAAACTCAGCAGCTTTACCAGGAAGCATCTGAGGAATCTCTTGGCCACACTAACCAGCCACTGTACTTTTGGCACTCACGCTAAACGTATGGGTGTCCCGTATAATAATTACTGCTACAGTTGCAATGATAAAGAAGAGTAGGAAAGCATTTCACATTTTCTCTGCTTCTGCCCAGCTTTGGAGGATCTCGTGCTGTGCTTCATTAGCAGAATATCCTTCAATATAGCCTGTCCGAGTTGTCGGAAATAGGACTCAGTAACCTAAGTCCATACATTATGAGCAGCGGCTGGTATGGCCGTTAACGCTCCTCTATAGCATGTGTAAAAAATGTACTGGACCCTCTCCTGACCCACGTCTCTTCTCTTTTATTCTCTCTTATTCTAAAGAAACTTTCCATCTATATCCTCCTTTTATTCCCTATCCTTCCTTATTCTACTACTTTCAACATACATGTAGCACAAAGAGATCATCGTATTGGACCCAAGTGAGCTGAACCCCTAGAGTTTTCATTTCTCCACTTTTTAGCAAACTTTTTGCAAACTCTGTTAAAATTTTTAAACACCCTGCTTAAGCATAAGCGCACACACATGCATTTATTTAGCAAAAACACACAAAAAATTTACCACAGACAATAAACTAATGGCGAGTTTCAACCAGAAACCAGCATATAAAAAATAAATAAAACAAGAACCCCGAATTTTATCAAACAACAACAAAATTGTATTGAAGACGTGCATAATTTTTGCAATATTAATTTGAAGGTTTAAAACTAGTCTTTTGTTTTTTTTTTTATTTTTTGTCTATTATAAATTTGTTTTGTTTTGTATTAATTTTATTTTCTACTTTAAATTACATGCACAGTGCAACAGAAATACACACCAATGAAATGCTTAGATAAAATAATATTAAAAACTAAAAATCCACAATACAAATGGCAAATTAATTCGCATTTTTATTGCAAATTTCAAATGTTTTGTTTTTGTTCAAGGATAAATGATGTCAGTTTTGGTGTTGAATGTATACATTTTAGAGAATAACTAAAAAGCAGACATGCAGAAAAAAACATGGATTTACTAGTTTCAAACTGATATGTTGAATTATTTTTTTTAATGGTCAAATTTTTGGGGGCATCATAAAAGTGTGTCATATATTAATTATATATTTTTTTCAAATGCGTATATAAAGGGCCATTACCCAGCAGCTCTGTGGAAAACTAAGTAAGTAGGTATATACAAAACTGTCAAAGTGCTACAGACAAATCCAATCTGTAATATTTTACCTACAACATTTCCACAAAATAATTAGCACTGCTGGGTATACACCAAGGTTGGCAAACGGTATCATAAAATACCTTTACCGATTCAAATACCGTTAACATTAGATCCCGGTATCAAAAAATAAATAAACTAAAATTGCAAAATTGGAAAAACATTTTGACATGTCTTAAGGATGTTTTTGTTCTCCCTTAGACATTCTTATTCAGCGCTATTTTTAGGGTTCCATACTTTCCTTTTGCTTTCACCACGATGTCCGTCACATTCTGTTCTCTCAAAAACCGTAAGAGCCAATAACCTGAAATTCTCACAGAACATGTTAAACTTTGGCTACTACAACAACAAATACATCTGTGCTTTTCATCAATAACAGCGTGTGTCTGAAAATCAATTTTCTTCAATAGTGCCAGAAAAAGTAATTTTTCAAGCTTATTAAAAAAAAAAACATTTAAATGTATTTCAAAAATTTCTCAGAACTTTCTAAAAAGCATATGTGACCTTCTCCCAGAAAAGGGAACAAAAAACAAGTAAGATTTCGGATAAAAATTTATTTACCCCATAAAAACAACTTGGGAAAATCGATAAAAATGGGAAAAACATTTTTTTTTTTTGGTTTTAAATTCATTTTATATTATAAAAAATAGCAATTTGATATTTAAATAAAGAAATGTATAATAATATTAATGAAAACCGCAGATATGACAGTGATAAATTAATGGGTGTTCTAGAGCAGGCAATGCAACGTGTTGAAATGCTAACGTAATATACTGACAATTATATATGGACACTTGAAATATTCAAAGTAACCGTATTGATGAAGACTAGACCAATTAACACTGAAATATAAAAAAATCTAAATTAAAGGGTATTCCATCAGTTAATGTTATTTGGACGTTGTAATTTTGGCAACCGTAAGAGAGGCAAACTCTTAAAATTTTCAAAAACTAAAAATTACAAAATAAAAAATCGACATAATGCCAATATTGCCATAAACCGAAAAAATCGCCTATAGAACAAAAAACAAAACTGTAAAACTAAAAAAAATCTCTAAAACCAAACTAAATTGTTACAACCGAAAAAACGCAAAACAAAAAAAAAAAAAAAACGCCAAAACTAAAGAAACGTAAAAACACGAGAAGATGATCCCAAGAATGCAAACAACTTTAATAATATGAAATACAATTTACAAAAATCGCCATAAGCCGAAAAATAGTTTACCGGGTACTTAATTTTTTTCATCGGATAAGTTATTCGATTCTATAGGCTAAAATTCGTATAGTATTACATATGTAGTGTGGGTACGGAACCCTTTGTGTGCGAGTCACAGTCACTCTTTACGGATTTTATTAATGCCCCAATTCAGTAACAAGATTTAGGACGTTTTTGTTTGAAAATACTTTTGAGTTCTTGTTTTTGAATTCTCTAAATTATTTTCTTTTAAAATGTTTGTTGTCTTTGATAATGAAAAATACAAATATGATTATCATGTTTTAAAAACAAACAAAAATTATTAAAGTATTATACAATAGTTTGAAAAATATTTGAAAAGATATGTATTAAGTTAAGTCTAGACGATATGTTGAATCAGCAAATGTATGCTTATGTTCATATGCTTTAAAATAACAACAAATCCTGCTGTCAGCATATATATATGTTAGCCCTCTTCACAGTATGCTGAAAGTACCACATTTTTTAAACTTAACATATGTCAGCAAATGATAATACAACATATGAGTTAGCATAAAATTTTTGTGTCTACATGATATGTTGAATTTCGTATTCTAATATATATGTTGAGTCATGTGAGCATTTGCTTAGATATAAAATAAATTTTGACAATTCTTTTTCTTTATTATAAATTTATGTATGTACATACATATATCAATTATCGCTTTCAGTACAAAAAATTATATTTTTGGTTAAAATAAAAATTAGTGCAATTATACATGTATATAAATAAAAAGAAATTCGCGAAATGACGGAAATTGGCAAAAAGCTACAACAGCAAGATGACAAAGTCTGATAATGTTTTAAACTCTTCAAAATTGTTAAAACTTCTCAAAAAACCACGCGAAAAGCCGCCTTTATTGCAAACTTTGCAAAAAATCGCAAAAAATTGGCAAAATTTTAAGCAAGTCATAATATGGATTGAAAACCGCTAAAACTGTAAGGAATGCAAAAAATTCGGCAAAAATCGCGAAAATTACATAAATTCGCAAAATGTTACTAACGGGATGATGACAAATTCCAATATTTCTTAAAAATCAGCAAAATTTTTAAGAGGCTGAAAGCATCTAAAAATTCGCTTTTATCTGGAACTACAAAAAGTCGCGAGAAGTTTCAAAATTTTAAACAAACCATAATGTTGATTAAAAATCGCCAAAACTGTAAGGAATACAAAAAATTCAATAAAAGTCGCAAAAATGGCGAAAATTCGCAAAAAGCTACTACCAGCAGGATGTTGACGAATTCCAATATTTTTTAAAAATCGGCAAAACTTTTAGGAGGCTGAAAGCATGCAAAAAGTCGATTTTATTGCGAAGTTTGCTGGAATAAAATTGAATAAAATTGATAAATCGCCTGAAAATTTTTTTTTATGAAATTTTAATTTCTCTTATTTTTTATTCACCCGAATTCACCATGAACATTTCTGCAGTATATTTTTCGCGTAATGTAGAATTTTTTGTGTTTTTTTTTTTTTTGCTTTTATTCTACTATTTTTGTTATTTTAATATATACGTTATTTTTATTTTAAAAATGGCAAATTAGGAAATACTGTTCATACCTGAGCAGAGTTAAAATATCAATTCTATATGCTATCAAATTTGCCGTATGCTAAAAAGCTTACATAGGCTTTTCAACAAATAACATATCTGACAGCATACATAGGAAATTTGTTACAAAGGAAAAATATGGTGGCTACACGATATGCTAAAATCTTGAAAATGCGTTTGTTGACAACGTTAACAAATGCTCTTCATATGTCGTTAAGCATACTTATGTTGAAAAAATTTAGTGTCTACACGATATTTTGACACTGGTAACAAATTTTTTATCATAAATATGCTGATTCAACATATCGTCTAGACTTAGCTTTAGATATAATGTTTAGAACAAAATCATAAAGCAAATACACGAACCTTCTAGCATGGATAATAAATAATAATTGTCATAATATTTTTTTATCAGCAACAAATTGTAATCACACCATAATCATCACTAGTGCCAAACAAAAAATATTATAATTTACAATAATTTTCGGGAACTGCTTTATTTTTTTAACCGAAATTTAAAAGATTAACTCTACCGGTATCATATATATATATTGCGGTTCCCTACCTTAGTATAGCTATTAAGATTTAAAATATTGACATACACACATATGTATGTATGTATAGACATACACGTGGAGTAATATTTAAGGGCAGCAAACTTTAAAGTAAACAATTATATCAAGGTTAATTAATTTCCAGCAAAGAGTTGACTCTATTCGTATGATAACTTAAATGTTAAGTTATTATTTCGAAATCATATCCGGCACATGTCCACGACATGTGGTTTTTATGACTTTATAATTGAGAAATGTATTCGATAGAATACATGTTGCTACAAGAATTATTATATTTTTTCCAGAATTATTATATTTTTTCGCACATTAAATTTGCTGCCATAACTAATTCAAAATTATTATAAAATTTATAAAAACTAGAATTAACAATACGGAAAAATGTCGCCAAGTTTTAAAAATTGTTAAAATTATTAAATTTTCTTACATTTCCATGGCTACATTACCAGACTTTTTTGCAGCTGGAACTGTAGTTGTAAGAGGTGTATGTAAGAAAATATATGTAAATAACAACAACAGCTTTTCAAGAATAGAGTGTTGCCACACAAGTATTTTAGATTATTATAAAAATGCCAAATTATTGATACGGGCTGTAAAATTTGATCGTAAGCGATAATTTACGTATGTAAAACAAATTTTAATATTATAAAAAAAAGCTTATCCTGAATAATTTAATTTTTGTCGCTTGCGATTAAATCGAAAATAAGGCTCGATATGCGAAATTTTTAAACAAAAATTATAGTCAGGGAAACCTTAAACCAAAAACTTGTTTATTAAAAATTCAAACACAAATTTTCTTTGTTTTCGAAGCTCATACTTACGATCAATAAAACATAGATATATTTTATAGCTAAATTCATACATACATATATGTACACATGTATATTATATTTGCTTTTAATAATGTTTTAGACTTCAATATTTGTTTAAAACTTTATAGATGTGGAACATTTAACAAATATCTAAGCCAGCCAACGAATGTACAGCTAATAAAATGAGCAAATTCTTTTCAGTATTTTGTTTATTTGTTTAATTCTATTACTACAAAATGTTTCAAATTTAAAAAATACAGCAAAGCTGTTCTCAATTCCATTGTTTTAGCACAAAAAATAAGCATTTGTTCGCTTTAACGACAGTCCAATTCCAATAAAAATTGAAGAAAGAAACTTTCAAAAGAAAACTTAAGTACAAGCACAAAAAATACTTTATAATGGAAAATTTTATACAACAAACAATAATAACAAGAATAATATGTTAACCAAAACTGAAACTTTAATTAATTTTTATACAATTTAATTTCACACTCGCTCCTATCATTTTGTTTCTATCTAAAAGAGATCACGAAATAAATAACTTGTGTTCGTCAGGTATATTTCTGCGCTTTTACAAAACTCCAACAAAAAAAAATATCGTTTACATTATAATCAATAATAGTCAATAATATTTAGGCGAATGGTATAATGAAATCTATTTAAATCAAATAAATATAAGTATATCGAGAGCCTATATTCAAAGCACGTCAACTCAAAAAAGCTAACTCTTCAGTAGAGCGAAAAAACTAGTTTAATTTGCTCATCATTGGAAAAATAAATGATGCGCTTTCCATAATATGGTTAAAATGTGCTTGCTAATTTATATGTCTGCAAAAAATCTTTTATTTTACTGGTTTACGTATCTTTATGAGATAGCATATTTTAGTCGATCAAAAAACAAATGTTTTTTTAGAGTTAGCATATTTTGCCCGGGAAAAATATATAATTTTTTTTGAAAATATTTATTTTTTAATCAATTTGTCAAATCTTTTACTCAATACTAGATATACAAATTGAAAAGTCACAAGAGAAAACTTAAAATACCATAAAAAAAATAAATTAAGCCTGACTGAAAGCCTCTTCCATCTCGAGGTGGTCAGCTTTAGCACTCTAACTCACTCTCTAGTGTAACAGGGTCACTCTAAATTATCAATTACGAAAGCTTATATCATTGACTATAATCGGTCCATATATAATGTTTCAATTTGACTAACAGTTTAAAAGTTATACATACATTACCAATTTTTTTTTATCGGAACCTCTCTGTACTAATATATTAAAAGTGACCATATCTCAAAAACTAGCCAGAGGATATCAAAATACTTACCAGACTCGTGTTCAGCATGCCAAATGCAATAAGATATGATGTAGATTTCTAATATATTACTAATTTTTTAAAAATATTGGAACTTAACATGGGAGTTAGCATTTATTTTCACCAAAAAAAAATATTCTTCGAGATAGCAGAATAAGAATAATTGATATAAAACGGGGAAAAAATAATTTTTTTGATTCACTACAGATGAATATTGCATAGGGGAGCTATTTGCCATCGGAAACTCATTTTGACCAAATTTGAGTTGACGTGTTTTGAATATAGGCTCTCGATATGAAAAATGTAAAGATTTTGTTATACTTTGTCATATTAATAACTAACGACACCGAAAACTGAATGAAATAAGTATCGAGAATTTTAGCAACCTTGAATGCCGCACAATTTACAAAAAGGGCTCATAGTGCGCCATTTTACATGCATCTCTCTTTGATGCTCAAGTTTTTATTTTGTGAGAGAGAGAAAGTAATATGTGTACACCTTTTGTTTATCTGTCTTTTTCTTACTAATTATAAAATCAAAATTTGAGCAACAAAAACTGATGCATGCAAAATCTTAAATCTTAAAAGCAACAATATGGCAGGGATGGAAAAGTTGATACAACCATAATATTGCTAATAAGATGGTATGTTAAAGACCTGTATCACTATTTGATACTTTTAAAATAATTTTAGCAAAAAAGCCATCTTTTTTCATAAATCCCCTTATTTAATAAAATTAATATTACAAAATTGTTTAATATCATAATTACAGCACCTTCACTTATGTCGCGATATTAAGTAAAAATGTTATCCCCACAAAATTTTTTGATTTTGTTCAGCAGACACAACAGTTTCAGGAAAAATAAATGCAACATGCCCTTTAATTTATTTTGTAGTTACTAATGTTCTTTAACGATATATTTAATATTATTTCCATTGACTAAAAATTAATTAAGCTGAGAGCATAAAAATGTACCCATGTTTTATATAGCAACAACAAAAGCTTCTGATTATATGGTTTAACTAGATTTTTATATAAAAATTGAACGAATATAAAAAAACTCTTGAAAAAGATCAACTTATAAATAAAAAATGGAAAAACAGGGAAAATAAATAGTGATACTTACATATGTATTTACCAAAGGTAAATCAATAATTGTACACAACAATCATTTCTCAGATTCCGTTTCATTAGAATTTACGTTAAATAGCTGATGTTAGTAACAATCTCTACCCAAGTAGATAGACTAGGGTGCTGATGAAGTGCGTTGCTGCACAGAAAAATATCGGTATTTCCCCCAGCTTAAAAGTCTAGTTTAATTTTTCTTCTCTTCTTTGGAAAGTCACATTAATTAATAAAAATATTTCATTCAATAAGAATTGAAATTACTGAACGTAAGCCCGAATAAGAAATTATTTCTGATTAAAAAAGTTTTATTTCAAAAAAATTTTCCATTTACCAACCCTGAAACCATATTTTAAATTTTTCCGATTTTTATTAATAATTTATTTCTTGCTTAAATAAAAAATATTTTTAATTAATAATGAAAAAATAAATTTTATATAATCGCTCTTATATACAAAAAAAAAAGTTTAAATTTTCCAGCTCTGGAGCTGTTTTTATTTTAATTTTTTTTTATTTTTACTATCAATCTATTTCTTTATAAGATATAAAAAAAATGTACCCCAGTTACTTTCATATATATGTATTATATAATTTTCCAACCCTGGCATCTTATTTTTAATTTATTGACACATCAGTGCAAGATCGAAGTCTTAGACAGACATCGCTTATTCGACTTCGCTTTTTATAAGGACTTAGAAAATATATTATAGAAACGCATATTAATATTGCGGAAATTACACATGGAATTAAAAATTATTATTGTGACTGTTTAAAATTTGTGGTTAAAGTCTACTGATGATTTGGTTCAAGCGCCAATGAAATGCGTATATAGACATGCTAAACTACCGGCAAATAAATTTCAATTATATTATTATTTATCCTTATAAAAAAATTAAAACAATATGGGGCACACCGATTGTCAGTTTAAAATAACAACAAATATTTATTTAAAAAATTTACATACATATCCATATTGCAAATTTTTTATAATTTTGGGTAAAATAAAATTTTTTTGTAACAAGAATAGGTAAAAAAAAATTACTTTTTTAAGAGTTAAAAATTAATAAATATCTTGATTTTCTCTTAAAGAAAAACACACACATACATAGTTTCTCTTAAAAAGTTTTCTCTTTTCAATTCCAAAAGCTTTGCGAGCAGCCATTTCTTCCCCACTACGAGAAACGACCTTGTAGTTTACGCTACATGTGCTTCATACTTGCAAAATATTTGTTGTTGTTTTTCTTATTTTCTTTTTAATTCTTCTTTCGTGGTTTACATTTGTTTATACAATTGTAGCTACGAAATGTATCTCACTAAATTGCTTTCTTTTGTATATTTTCAGCGTGTGGTGTATAGCGGTCGAAGTGATACAATTTAAAGTGCAAACAATTTGAATATGAAAAGAAAATAATTGTTTACTTATAAATTGAATTTGGGTTCTTAACGTTTTCTTTTATCACGTAGTATTTTGATTGGTAAAAAAAAAATTTTAATTTAAAAATATTTCTCTAAAGATAGTGTACTTATGTATAGAAGTACAGTTGTCTCTCGATAGTTCGAATTTCAAGAGGAGAGTTAATTTAACAAGAGTTTTTTGAATTTTTTTTTATTTAAGAACACAAACACTTGAAAAAAGTTTCAAGACTACCAGCTTATTGAAATGATGGCAAAAAAAAATGTATGCTTATACTTGCATTGGAGGTTAACAACTTTGAAAGCTGTTAAATTTGTTCTTGTTCTTTGCACTAAATTCAGCAAATGAGGAAAAGCAAAAACTAAATCAAATACATAAACACATAAAAACTGTGGAAGCAGGATTGAAGATGAAAATTTTGAAAAAGTGTCATAAAAAGGGTATTTATGAGAAAAAAGGGTCAAAAAGTGTATTTTATAGTAAAATAGGGTCAAGTTTTTTTGTGAACAGAAAAATAACATTTATTTCAATTGAAAAAATAGCATGAATTTTAACAATTAATTAAATACACTAGACTAAAACAAAATAATTCAGCGCACACACTTTAATTTTAAATCAATGTTAACCCTCTAACTGGCCAGACCGTAAAAATGATCGGATGAAGCTAATAATGATATAATAAAAAAAACGTAAGTTTTAATTTACAGGTGAAAAAACATTAGGAACAAATGCCAGGTAAAGAACAGTAAAAACCATCTGTAGATGGTCTTGCCGCTTTGCAAACATTTTATTTGTAAAGAGTTTTATCAAGATTGAAGATAAAAGTAAATTAAAATACATATTTTTTATTGTGATACCCCCAACAATAATTTACATTTGGAATCAGGGATTTGGGTGTCGATTTTTTTGGTAATATTTTCACCATTTATTGGATTTTGCATCGACCAAAACAGTAAAATGATCGACACCATCAAACCGAATATTGGCAACTGGACGAACAGTACTTTTTCCAATACCTGATATGCTGGACTGTGCTATCTATTTTGATCATATGATTGCCCTACGGCATACATTTTGTTAAAATGACACAAAGGGATAAATTAAACAAACGGTCATAAAAAGTGTCATTGGCACGAAAAAGGGTCAAAAGTGATACTTTAGTGTCACAACGGCAACACTGTGTGGAAGTTTTTTGTATTTAAGAGCATATGTATAGTAAGAGCAAGCACAATTTTCGCCGAAATCTGATTGGCTGTTGCGCCCAGTGATGCCAACTTTTGAGACTCAAAAATTTTTGAAAAAAGGGCTAGAAAGAGCTAAATTGAAAATATATTCAAAAATAAAAAAAAATTTTAAAATTTTTCGAAAAAGCGCGAAAAGGGGCTAGTATTAAAATGTTTCTGTTGAAAATAAAAACATCAAATCAATTTTTTGTAAAGTAATTTATTAGAATATAATAACTATCATGAAATAAACACATACATAGCTTGAGAGCTTCAATATTGTACATATTTCATTTACATTTCATATTACATTTCAATAAGGTATGCACATACGTAGATTAAACAGTTAGCATATACAGTGCACTCGGGAAAACGTCAACACTAGTTTACGTCAACATCCCAAAACGTCAACCCTTAATTTTTTACATTGTCTACTCTAAAACGTCAACCAAAGAACCAAACCACAAAGCTTTAAAACGCCAATTTTAAATAAATCAAAATTTTGAATTAAGCAACATGTAAAATACACAGTTTTGATCACACACACACAATTATTTTATGAAATTAGTTCAGAATTTGGGTATTCCCCTTATAAGTATGTAGAATATAAAAGAAATTGCATCTCTATTTGTTGTCTTTTTTATGTCTAGTTGCTTTTTTGTTCTTTTTTTGTATTTTTTTATGTTTCGTTTTAGTTTATAGTCAATAAAAACGTTTTAAAGCACATTATCAATATGTTTTTTTATTAAAAGTTTCTACATTCATAAACGTCAACAATTTGTCGAACGTCAACACTCGCTGTTTTAATTAGTTGACGTTTTCCCGAGCGCATTGTATATATTCATATAATAGAAATATATATATGTACATATGTATGTTTACATAAGTAGATACATTTAAAATTGGCCGTTATTAAATAAAATTTTGATTTCTCGCTCTTCCAAAAACATACATTATCTGTTTCAGGCTGTACTGAATAACTTTCAAGGCATAAAAAATTTGGAAGAAATAAAAGATTACTCTATATTATTCTTTTTTTTTAAATTGGTAAAGCAATATCGACTTTTTACTCATTTTATTTTGCTAGATTAAAGGAAGAAAAAGTTCGCAAAAGTTTAAATGTAACCATATCGAGAAAAAACTAAAAAGTGGCTAAAAGGGCTGAAAGATTATTGTAAAAAGTGCTAGGTTTGCGCCTTTTTTTAGTTTGGGTCTAAAATATTATTTCGCGTTTTGATTGATTGAAAACGGGCTAAATCTAGCCCTAAAAGGGCTAAGTTGGCATCACTGGTTGCGCCCTCGTCAGTGTGAAAGCACAAAAGCTCTTTTGTAAAAGTTTGCACATTGTGCACATGGTTGTAAAATATGGCGATTTCTCTCCACACCCAGGATATTTCAACTTGTTTGGCCTGTAAATTTTTAATTTTTTGACATAGCGATGTTTCTGACGATAAGTATATTTGTTGGCGATTTTATGACTATTTTTTTTTAACAAAATTGAACTTCAAAATTTATGTAATTCAGGAAAATTTGTTTGCTGAAGGAATTGTTTCAAAAATAAATCCTTCCAAAACTCGTCTGCAAGAAATTAAAACCACTTGATTGTGGGGTTTATTTTTTTTAATTATAGCAATTAAAGAAAAATTTACAAGAAATATATTTTGGCGATTTTATTTCTACTTCTGACGATTAAAAATGTTATATCAAAATAAATCTCTGCATTTATAAAAATTACGTGTATGTTCGTGATCGCTAAACTCAAAAACTCCTAGACCGATGTTGACCAAACTTTATATACATGCTCTATGGGGCGTGAGGAGTGTTTCTGTGTAGTTTGAAGTTCGTCCGACAGATGGCGCAATATTTAGTTTTTTTCGATTTAGTGCACCTTACATTCTTCTTCGAAATATCAATCCGCCATGACTTTGCAACGAAACCAGACTTGCAGTGAAAATAAAATTTGAAGGCAAAACAACGTTTGCCCGGGTCAGCTAGTTTATTATAAAATATTTATTTAAAAAAAAATACATATAATTGATTTTGGCGATTTTTAAAATCAATTTGGGAATTCTGATTAAGCAATGGCTTGGACGTAGCTGATATAGAGTAATATGTACATATAAATCAAAATAAATTATTACTTTGTTTCTAATGCCCGCTCGGAATTATTTTTGATTGAGTAAAAGTAAAAAATTTCAAATACTATTTACTGCGGTTAATAAATTCGTCAACGTGCAAGTAAACGCAAAGAAAAAATATGGCTGAGGTAACCATAATCAAACAGCAACATACTATGATTGAATTATATCGTTGCAGTCAAATCATATTATTGTTAATAGAAAAAAAAAACTTTAACAATATTATTACCTGAGTTAATTATATTATGATCTTAGTATTGTATATATGACAACACTATTGTTAGATGTGACTAAAATATAATTGAGACTCACCATACCATGGTCTAATATTATATTAATATTGTTAAATACGACCATAGTATTATTTAATATAATAATACTATTTTATTTTTTAATCATATATTTATTGTAGAAACAGCTGTGCGTTGAATTCGAAATAAAAATAAATTAATTAATTTTAATTATTATTCGAACTCCATTTGTTTCTATATTTATGATTTTAACAGGCTAAAGTTCATATCGCTTTTTAAGCCAAATTACATGTGATAATTATTAATGAACAAATAACACCAAAGTTAGTTGTAAATATTCTGACAACACATAGTTGAACGGAACAGCCAGCCGTTTTCGAAGGCCACTAAACCTTCATCATCAGCGTTCTTTTGTGTTTGGTCCACTGTGTGTGGTGTCAGTTGATGTAGATTTCTGCTTTATATACTTAGCATTATTGCAAATGGAATATGTGAATTGTTTGATTCATCGTATTTCAATTTGCTGAAAGCTTTTTTGTATTGTAAGCTCAATTTTACCATCTCTATATTTACAACAGTCTTACCATTGTCGTTTTGTTCTTTTAACTATACATGTTAGTTAATTTGCTTATTTTTTAAACTTTTTTGGTTTGTTACTATTAAGTATATTTTTATTTAATTTTTGCCACAGGCCCATGGCTATTAATTTTAGTTAATTTTAATTATTATTCGAACTCCATTTGTTATATTTCTGATTTTAACAGGCTAAAGTTCGTATCGCTTTTTAAGCCAAATTACATGTGATAATTCTTAATGAACAAATAACACCAAAGTTAGTTGTAAATATTCTGACAACACATAGTTGAACGTTGAAATAAATTGTATATATAGAAATGTATACTTACATGACAGACAGCCATGTATGTATAAAAAGATACACAAATGTTTATATATTTTTATTTATCCACCCTCTTGTTTGTACTTTATTTATTTATCAATTTATTTAACACTACCGGTAGCTCACAAACGAAATACTGAACTGACAGATGTTTCTGAAAAAAAAAATTTAAACTTAACATAGTATGGTTTTGGAAAACATTACATTGTTATTTACATTATATTATTTTTAAATAATAATACAAATTATGTTGTAGTCATAAATTTTTAACAAAACTATATTGTTAAACTATAACAATATCACACTTTTATATGGATGTGATAATGTAATTATTAAATTCAAACATTGCTCTGTTTATCGCAATGAAATAAATGTTTAAAATAACAATAACTAGTTTTCGACGACCACACATTTGTTTCAGAGAACATAATATTGTTTTCTCAACCATTCTACAACCATATCTTTTCTTTGCGTGTAGTATTTGCGCACATAGGGTTCTATTGTCCAATATTTTAAAGCTCAATTGTTCTTCCGAATCGCTGCAAAAACGCTTTTGTACATAAAAATCGTCATTTATGGCAAGAACCGTCAAATTGAGAAAATCATAAAACTGGCTAAAAATCGTCAAAACTGGAAATTCTATGTGGCCTTCAAATATAAAGCCAATCTATGCGTTCTTTTATGGCTTTTAGCCGTCTCGATTAATATAAATTTATTATATGTTTATTATATATTTATTGAGGTTCTTCTTAAGATTTATTCCACATTTCCTAGCAAAACTGCATTTGAATTAGTCCACTTTCATAATTAAGGGCACAAATATGTTTTGTCCGTTAAGAGGGTTCATTTTACATGTTCCTTGGGGGTAGAGAATTTTAGAAAATTACTTTGTGGTTCCGGATATTAATTCTTACAAAAATAAAAACTTTATCTGTTTATAAAAGATATTAATATGCCGTTTTCTTTTCTAAAAAGAAAAGCAACAATTCTTAACTTTTTATTAAGATAAATTAAATGTTAAAATTTAAAGCACAAATTTTCGCTTGTAAGGGGTGATACAATAACTTCTAATAAACTTTATATGTCAAAAAACCGTTTTATTTTCTTTGCAAAGTACAATCGATATAAAAGTTTTTGCTATAAATGATTATTTTTCCAGCAAACCGTAAAAGTTCCAATTATAGGTTGTTGTCGATAGAGATTAAGACTATTTAAAAAATTTAAAATTACCGGTAACACCAAATAACGTGGATTTTGTTAAATTCATTAATTCTTTTTCATATTATACAAAAAGATTCAAATTAACAGAATTGAAATTATCAAGAGTCGACTGTACAATATATTTATGTATGTGTAAAACTTTATAGTAAAATCTAAAAAAAAATGTATACGACATGTACATATTTATGACGGTTTTTTTCAACTATCCTAAGGGCCTAAACATTTTTTGCGTTATACTAATGTGGAAAAATAAATAAAATTAATAAAAGTTCCTAAATGCATGTATGTACATAAGTATGTACATCGCATTTAGTTTTCTGAAACGAAACATGCGTCTTATTTTTTAATTTTTATCTAATTTTATTTGGTCTAAATAAGAACTCATATGTACTTGTATGTATGTATGTATGTTCATATTGTATATTAAACGTTTTAAAATACTTCCCTTTTTTAGCAGAATTTTTCCCACACGATGTTCATTATCTTTTTTTTAATAATTTATAATTAGAAAGAAAGAAAAACAAAATGTAATGGAAATAAATTTTGCTACGCAGTATTACATTTCCATCAATATTATAAGCACGTGGAACTTAAATGATGACCACCCGCCACCACAACAATCCCTTAACAAGAAATTATCGTAAGCGCCATATATGTACATACATATCTATAATTTATTTGATCTTTGATATTAATATTTTACAGATCTCATATTGTGGAAATAATGAAATATTTGATAAAGAAAAGGCATTGTCATATGTACATATGTATATACATACCGTTACCATAATATAGAAAGGCCCTAACTCATTATTTTTTTGAAATCGAGGTTTTTGCATTTTTCGATACATTAGATGTTCTCCCATCGAAATATGCAAAAAACTCGTTTTCGAAAAAAAATAATGAGTTAGGGCCTTTATATATTAAGGTAACGATACATACATATGTATGTATGTACATATATAAATGTTTGTACAAACTTTATCAACTGGTGCCGTTCTAATTTGGATTTGATATCTTTCTGACACCCTTACTGACCTTAAGTACCTTCAAGTCGCGGTCAGAAGGCTCACTTAAATGCAAGCCAAACACTTTGCGACAGATGGTGCAATACTTTAGGTTATTCAGTTGTGTGTTTTGCGCACAAACTATATAACAATGTATACAACATCTACACCAAGACTGTTCAAACTGGTACCAGAGTGCCGAACATCAATCAGCTTCTTTCTTATACAAATGAATACACATACCCAGTGGTAAAAATATTATATTACGTAATCGATGATATCAGCAATACTTAAGGCCATGATACACTGTCATACAAAGTCGTGCGATCTACGAAAAAGTACAACGCGGGTATGATGGAGTTTATGAAAATTTTCAAAAGACAATAACAATTCATCACACCAGGGTTGTATAATTTCGTAGATCGCACGACTTTGTATGATAGTGTATCACGGCCCTTAGTAGCAGTCAGTGGTGATTCGTTAGCTTATTTTGATACTTAGATTTAACATAAAAGTGTCATAGGACGCGTAAGTGGTGAGCTCTCGCTTATAAAGTAAGCCACGATGTCAGTATGTATCACTAGCATTGCACTTACATCAACAGCGGAGTTGTAAGCGAGCATGATAATAAATTTAGCCTAAAAGTAGGCCAGTATTTCAATTTTGTTGTATTACAAACGGGTTGTTTTAATCAATAAAATAATCCCTGCTTACATCGTAATCGGAGTTATTAGTAGCACATGACGTATCAGATTACGCGTACATTACAATCCAAGTACTTAGATGGCTCGCTTACGATGTCATACTGACATCAGTGATTATTATCGAAGTACTTCGCTAAATTTCCCGTTGGGTACTCCAGAGCTGCTCACAGAGAGAAAACCGAAAGAAATGTATAAGCGTATGTGTATTCATTTGTATAAAAAGCCGATTGATTTTCGGCAAGCTAGCGCTTCTCTGGGCAGCCTGGACATACGCTAATACATTTCCTTTGGTGTTTTATGAATGGCCAGTCTTGATACACACAACTTGCCAAAAATATTTTTAATCTCTCATATAACCGACTTCACACTTTACAACCTCATCATGTTCCTTCGTTCGATAAAAACGTTTTTAAAATACACAGTGTCTCAAATGAAATTTTTTATTTGTTCGTGTGGGAAATGTCAGTCATTAGAATGGCTTTGGTTTTTTTTTATTAGTCGACTAAATTGATTTAAGGAGAATAGAAGAAAAAGTGAAAAGTTCTCATCAGCCTATTCCTTACCTTTCAGTTTGCATATATCGTCGTTAAGTCATTTTTTTCAAGAAGATCTAAAGCTGCATCTCTTAGAAATTCAACTAGATCAATAACTAAAACCCACGAAATACTGAAGTATGACCTATAGATTTTGTCCTGTGGGATTATCTTAAATTTAAAACACCCCATACACGATTCAATTCAATTTTCAATTGAGTCGGTTGTTGTTCAAATCAAAGCGTTTATGGCTTTGTCAATTGATTAGTTTGGCAGTTGTCGAGTTGGTTGAAGAAAAATTAAAAGTTTTTGATTTTTCATGTTGACTAGTAAATCTTTCAATTCGATTGTGCTGTGTGTGCTCGAGTCTCTTGATTAATTGTCAAAATTTATGTTTGTAGCTTTATTTTGTATAGAAAAAGTTGTGTATTTTTAAAATTGTATTTAATTTCATTGAATTTTAATTAAAAAATTAATAAATTAATGAATGCAATAGAAGTTTTAAATTTTTAAATTTGTAATTGTGAAAAAAAAATTATAAATTTGACAGTTGAATGAAAATCTTTCAATTCAGTTTATGAAGTGTGTAGCCAAGAATCAATTCAATTGACAGACTCAATTCACAATTGAATTGAAACGTGTATGGGGTGCTTTACAGCTGAAAATTACTTAAAAGTAGGATTTTATCGGACATATAGAAAGCTTTCCATTATTGAAATTTGGATTTAACTTACCAGGTAGTAGTGTTGTAAGAGTATTGAGTATTTGAGTACTGAGTACTCAATACCTGGAGTTTTTCCCGGTACTCAATACACAAAAGTAGCTACTCAATACTTTCAGGGTTGCATTTTGTAGTATTCAAGCGAAAGTCTGATGTATTTTATCAGAATAATACAACTTTGTGAATTTGATACAAACAAATATGACTCTGAACATCATGGAATTAGTGTAACAAATACCAATTCTGTTAGGAATTATTTTGATACGAAAACAGCCGCTAAAAAAGTACTACAAAATGCATTATTGAACTACTTCAGTCATTAACAAATACTATTGGAGAGAAAAAGTGACCCTTTAGAATAGTGGAAGGAAGGCACGTGATACAATATAACCATCAATTCAGGTCCTCACAAACATGAAAAATATTTTAAATTCTTTCAATGTCGGTAAAATTTTATTTCTAGATTTCAACAATGACTAAGTAACAACATCAATTGTGAGAAAAAATTGTTTATTAAAAAATATTTAGAAGATAATTTAAGAGATTAATGCACTACAGGGTGGGCCAAAAGAAACCAAGGGGTGTAAAAGTTTAATAACTTTTTTGTTTATTAACTTTTTTTTATTTTTTTTTTTTCAGATTATATAATATACAAAATGGAAATTTTTTTACACTAAGTATGAAAAATGATGTCTCTTAAATGACCACCGTTTTCAGCTTCGCACTGATGGGCTCTTTTTAGAGGATTTTCCATAACATCTTTCAAAACTTGTGGCTGTAGCGTTCGAATTTCTGAGTTCAAGGATTGTCTCTGGCTTGTTCACATACACTCGCTCCTTCAAAAAACCCCAAAGAAAATAGTCGGGTGCTGTCAAATCTGGCGATCGCGCGCTGGCCAAATAATTTCCGAATTTCGAGAAATTATTCGCTCTCCAAAAATTTGATTTAAAAGTGCCATTGTGTCTCGGGCAGTATGGGCAGTGGCTCCGTCCTGCTGAAACCACATACCAGGTCTGTTTTCAAGAGCAGGACGTAAAAAATTTTCTATCATAAACCGATACCGCTCTCCATTTACGGTTACAGCACTTCCATCTTCATTCTCGAAGAAGTAGGGCCCAATGACATTTTCAGATGTGATCCCACACCATACTGTACACCTGATGGGGTGCAATTGGCGTTGATGAATGGCTCTTGGAGTTTGAGAACCCCAGAAGCTACAGTTCTGCTTATTAACAAAGCTATTCAAATGAAAATGAGCTTCATCACTCATAATAAAATTTTCAATAATTCTTGGACCAATTGCAATTGCACCTTATATGTGTATAACTGTAAATTTTTTTTTAAAATATAGTGACGTACGAGGCATTTTTAGCTGAGCAGAACACCTTCTGCCAGATGTTTCTGGTGCTTCGTTAACACTTTGCTGTACTCGTTCAATATTTTCGCAGTGCGACTTAAACGTGGTCTACCGGTTCGAGGCAAATCTCTTACGCTGCCATGTTGGTGATGACGATTAACTAAGCAACGAATCATCGCTTCAGAGGGCGAAATTCT
Source organism: Tachina grossa (assembly GCA_949987645.1). Taxonomy (NCBI): domain Eukaryota; kingdom Metazoa; phylum Arthropoda; class Insecta; order Diptera; family Tachinidae; genus Tachina; species Tachina grossa. The sequence goes on along the minus strand of OX465274.1, from coordinate 168,233,593 downwards.
GACGTTAAAATGTCGACGATATGCTCTTTGCGTTAAAATAATTGATTTCTGGTTTAAATAATAAAATTCTATTGTTCTGGTTCTCTGTTCAGTTGTGAACCTCTCCATTATAAATTCTCCAAGTGTTGTCTATATAATCTGAAAGAAAAAATAAAAAAAAATTAATAAACAAAAAAGTTATTAAACTTTTACACCCCTTGGTTTCTTTTGGCCCACCCTGTAGAAGTGTAAGATTACGTAAAAAAATTTTTATGTACAAAAACTAATCTTCAAACTTGTTTAATTTCATTTGTTATAAATTAATTTAAATATAATTGTATTTAATCCTTGTTTTTCCATATTCCACTATCAATAAAATAATATAAATAATAATTTTTAACTTCCCATATACATACATATATAAAGTATTGAGTAGTATCGAGTACCCAATTGAAAAAGTATCAAGTAGTACTAAGTATTCAAAAGTAGCCGCTTTTTACAACACTACCAGGTAGGATAAACTTGCCGGCAATTTATCGCTCACTTTAGGTTAAAGTGAAATTTTGCAAATGATAAAGTATTTATATGTGCGATAAAATCCTACTTTTAACTAACTTTAAAATGTAATAATGGCACTAAGCATTTAAATAATTAATAAGTCCTAATTTACACTATGCAAGTCTTATTGCTAATCTCCTAACAAACTAATCAGCATAGCAATAAGACTTACATAGTTTAACTTAGGACTAAACGTTGTTTTAAAAAGGCCCTTAATAACTTTTTATCGATCCACTATAAGATTTCCAGAATAGTAGAGTTGTGCTTATCAGCTCTTTGGAGTGACCGCTCTTTTCAGCTCAGCTCACTTTACTGAAGTATTTCATTCAGTTGGCTCAGTAGCTCAGTTCATTTGTAGTGAAACATTTTATCACGCTTAAAGAAAGAGCGAAAACAGAAGCATAAAAAGTGACAGATTTATACAGTGAGTGTGTGCGTGTGTGTGATCATACATAACAAAACAAGACAGATAAAATATAAAAAATAAATAAAACTAAAATACGAGTAGTTTAATTAGTGGAATTTGTTAATAAATACATCTACATAAATACATATACATACATATACTATGTATGTACATATGTATGTACAATCAAAATTAAAATTATTTAATGTTTCAGACATTTTAATATTATCACAATACATATACAAATTTTTTTATGTACTTGTACGACAAAAAAATTTGCTATAAAAAACACAAGATTTGTATCGAACTATTTCAATAGGTCGTTTTAGGCACAAACCTGTTATCAAACACACTTGAAATACATAGGTTTGTGTCTAAAACGAGCTGCTGAAAGAGTTTGATGGAAGTCTACATGTAATTTAAATGGGTTTGATTATAGGTTTGTGTCTAGAACGAGCTACTGAAAAAGTTCGATACAAATCAAGAAACCACTCAGTACTGAGCTGAAAGCGCTCAGTAGATTGACCGACTCACAGCTCTCAGTCAGTAGAGCTGGGTCCAACTCGTTCAATCGTTCATTTTTGCCACAAACCTATGATCAAACCCATGTAATTTAAATGGGTTTGATCATAGGTTTGTGGCAAAAATGAACGATTGAACGAGTTGGACCCAGCTCTATCAGTCAGGTGAATCGTTCAATTGAACTAGTTCATTCATGAGCTGCTCAACTCTACAGAATAGTTTGAACATACACAAATTAATTTTGGTTTTACGATATACATATGTAAGTATATATAAACTCTTTTGGAATTCATTTCAAATTTAAATTCCAAAATAGTCTATAATTATAATGACTTCTTCTTAATATTCGGCGGATAAAAAAAAATTAATTACCCTATTATGATTTGCAAATACGAGTAAATTGATAGTTGAGTTGTAGTATCCAAATTTTTATTATGGATTACAACTTTTTTTCACCATGAGACAACTGCTTCTTATCAGTTGTATTTTGGTTTTTATTTCGACTATTATATTAGTTTTGCTTCATTATTCTAGACGCTCACCAATCCAATTTGTCAATCAATATTTTTGCCATGTTCATAAAAAATAGAATCTCAAGAAAAAAATAGTAAGGCCAAAACTAAAAATATTTAAAATGTTTTGTGATAGCATAGATAAAAACCTCTTCCTTTCGGACATGTTTCGAAAACAACTAAAATAAGTTGTAATTCAGAATACCAAAAAACAGTTAAGTTGTTTTATGCTTAAGTTCATTCAGTTTCCATTCAACTTAATTAATTTGTGAACCATAATAGGGGCTTAAACCAAAAACAGAGAATAAATAAGTTACAAACTTATCAATAGATTAATTCATACCACGTCAAATAAAGTTGTGCACACATGTCAATGATTAATATTTAAATCAAATGTTATTTACTAACATTAAATACATTTGCCAATTCCCACTTAGTTGATAAATAAATTGCCATTAAGCCTCTACTTTGGTAGTGGAATGACAAGCAATTACCGATATAGATTTTTCCTTTGTTGAATGCAAAAGTAACTCGTTGATATTAGCCGATCTCAAGATCTCTACAATTAGTTCTTTATATAAAGTTTTGAATTGTGGTTGAAGTCTACTGAAATGTTGCTTAAGGCAGTTTCAGACTATAATACAAGTATTAATACTTTTGTGGAAAATGTAACTCTGACATGTTGAGTTTTTGTTGTTTTTTGAAATTTTTTAAACAGAAATTAGATCAGGGATGCATTTTCGTCAAAAGTATTAATACTTGTATTATAGTCTGAAACCGCCTTTAGCAGCAACGAAATTAATCTAGACGTTTCAAACCAACAACAAATAAATTTCTTTTGTGCTTTTGTTTTAATTAAAAGTTAGAAAATAGTTCCATAGTACATACTTACATATTGTACGAGTACCTTAAATATATGTACATATGTATGCATGTATGTATCCATTTGCTCAAAAACCAAAAGTTCTAAGTAAAAACAATTTTAGGGAAAGACAAAAATTTATGTACATACATACATACATACATACATACATACATACATACATATGTGTGTAAAATATATAAAATAAACGCCAACGCCAAACGCGACATAAACTTTAGCAGAGGCAGGGCGCTTAATTTTGTAAATTTTTTCTAAATTCATATACATATATGTACATATGTATGTATGTATATTTTTTTTGCAAATTCACATAAATTCGCCAATTTTTAAATATTGCTCTGTTTTAGACTTACTCTCTATCCATCTTTCTCTTTCACGTCTCTTACCCATAATCTATTATCTGTTTTAATTAAAATTACACTCATTTACGTTATATGTATAAAATTATATGTGTATATGTATGTCTAAATTTTGCGCTCCATGCGCTACGCCGAACAAAACAATAAACGATCTCACAGATACTTTTTTGTATACAATAGTATTCACGTCTGTATGTATGATTGTTATGTACCCAACATACAAGTAGTGCAACAGGGTTGGGAATGCTATATTCTTTCTCGATATTAAACAACACATGTTGGGCCTAAAGAGTATTAAGGTCAACATATTAGGTCATATCCGCTAAAATAGCTTAAGGGAAACATATTTTGAAATTGTTTTTTTTTTTTAAGAAAATCGACTATTTTGGTCAAAAAAAGTTAATTTGAAAATTATGTCGCTTAAGCTTTTTTCTTGGCGGTTATGGCTCGATATATATACACCCACGATGTCGAACGTTGTCGTTCGCAATCATTTTTAACGACAAACAGCTGATTTGGGACCCACTAAACTTGTTCAGCACGACAAGTCGATCGACAATGCATGCGAACGATGACGTAACCATTTCCATACAAATTTGGTACCCACTATGAAAATTCAAACGACAACAAATGTCAAAATCAGTCACTTGGTTTGTGCTTGTCGACAAAACAAAAAAGTACACATAAATACTAAATTTTTAAACAAATTTACATTTATGACAATCAAAAATAAAAATGTTAATTTTTTTTGCGTTTATTTTATTTATTTAACTCACAAACATGCATTTTTGTCACATAATTCTTTTTGAATTACATACATATATATGTATGTATGAATGTGTATACGTGCAATTTATCTAACGAATTCTAAACACTCAATTAGGCACATTACTCTTTCCACTTCAATAGATTGCTTGTCCCATTGGTGCTACTCCCGTCCATTCTTCATTACAATCCGCTTGCATTATTTTAGGAGTATCTACACATTTCAACGGATATATTTATTTATATTTCACACACAAAATTTTGAAAATAACTTTAATTTTTTTTGTATTGTCTTATGTTTATTATTGTTGTTATTTTTATTATTTATTTGTAGAAACTTTAAGTAGCATAGAGTTGCATTTTTTATGGAATACTTTTTACATTTCAGCGCTTTTTATTTGTAAAGTAGCGTTTTATTTGTGAAATTTTTGATGTGGCAATATGCTAATTTTACAATGAGTAATTGCATTACGTTAACAACGTAAAGCCTGACGACCGGCAAGTCGATAGTTAGTGGGTCGCTCAAACGAACTATAATGAGTGACTTGTCGTCAGTCGATCGAGTTGTCGATCGACAACGTGGGTTAGGCTGATAGTTTTAAAAAAGTCAGACTACTTTAAAATTAGTTCACATATAGAATAGTTAGATGCTTGACGATCGGTTCAGTCACCCTGCAGCTCACCCTTTATTATTTAAAAATATGCAGAAAATGCAGCTTATAAATATTTAAATAAATATGATACGAACACTTAAAACAATATTAAAAAAGCAACAACTATGAAGTTTATATAAGGAGCAATAATCGCAAAAAAAAATTGTTATGCATCACACATATTTTTTAAATCTGTTTTTGGCGGTTATGGCTCCTTATATAAAATTAATATATATAAATATATATTTTTTTAAAGAGAAGTAACACTCAGGCAATGAATGCCTTATACTATTACTATATGTTACCCTCGTTGGAAAAGCAATAGTGAGAGAGAAGGCAGGTGGTGAAGGAAGAGCTCGAGGAGAGCTTCTTTCTTTTTCTATTCTGTATTTTTTGCACGTTCTGCTTACTCGTAATAAGGAAGAGTTGCAGTGCCTCTGGTGTCAATGAGGTGCATTAAATTTTTAAAGCTCTGCTTAGTAGCCAGTTTATTAATTATTTTACTTCGCCGATGATTCTGCTTCACAATACCGGCGAAGGAAGGTGCTCTGATGTTACATTAGGATTAGTATCTGCTGATGCTGGTGTAGTTCATCACTTGAACATTCCTACAGTAACTTCCAGAACCGGGCTCGAACCCAAGATCTTCGGTCTTGTAGTCAACGTGCTAACTACTTCAGCCAACGCCATTGCTTTTAAACGACTTCAAAAAAAAGAGGAGGTTAACAATTCGTCTGGTTTTTTTGACGGCGTTACTTCATAGCTCGGTACATTTTAGACTGATTGTAAAAATTCTATTTTTGTTTGAGGGGGTATAGCTTTTCATTGTTCTTATTGTAAAAAAGTAGGACACGCCTTAAGTTTTTTTTGTTGTTTAATATTATGATATTTTACTTTTTTGATTGCTGCGAAACCAATAAAACACCCTTGGTTCTTGTAACTACAACATTTGAAAGTTGAAAAAATGGGTGGGGTTACGCCCATTAAAATTTAATATATTATTTAAAGTGGTTCTACTTTACCGATTTTTACAAGACCTTACACGTACCCTGAGCTTTAAATAACATACAATCTTGCATATAAAAATGGGCGGAGGCACGCCCATTAAATTTAATTTTATATTTCACGTACTTCTTTTTATCTTCTAGCATATCTTTGCATTGAAGTCGTTCTTTTTTTTTTTTTTTTTTTTTTTTGGTAGAAAGAATTATTTTTGGGAATGTTTTAAGTTAAATATAAAGAGCCTCATTTATAAAACTTATATTAAAGCTTTATAAAGGCTTTTTAAGAAAAAAATTTTTATGAAAATTTGTGTTAAAAACCCTTTATAATAATAATTTTTATAAGTCTGAAAATTTTTATCGCGCTTTTTCTGCTAAATTTTTTTATATTGTAAAAAGATACAGTACCCTCGCAATAACGTGAACTAATTACATAAATTAATATTATTAAATTAAACTGTTTACATGCTCTCAAAATTGTTCACCTTAGGCAAAATTACTTCGGCAGTATTGTAAGGAGTCAGCAGGCGAATCAATAACTATATCGAATAAATACATTTTCCATCCCTGCAGTACAAATATCTGAAAAGTTTTTTTTTTGCAACAAGCAGGCATTTAAGTTTTTGCACTTCTAGCTCTTGTTCATAATGTTGATTTTATACAATATTTTTCGGTGATTTGTTTTTTTACAAAATTAATATAAAAAAAATGTAAGTGTGCTTGTTCTTAGTTTTTTATTTTTTATTTAATTTAAAAAATAAAATACATAAAATTGTATAAAAGCATACAATATAGATGAAAAGAGAGAATATATCGAGCCATAAACGCTAAAATAGCTTAAGCGACACATTCCTTGGACTTCGTTTTTTGACGAAAATCGACTATTTACGATCGCAAATAGTCAATTTTGGTAAAAAATTGAAGTACGAAAATTATGTCGCTTAAGCTATTTTGGCGGTTATGGCGCGATATATAGAACGGCGATGGTGATGATCATGATGATCACATTCGGTGGTGGTTGACGACTATGGAGAATGTGTACGCTTGATTATTTTGCGAATTTTATAAATTCCCATTATTATTTTTTTTATGAGATTGCGCCTTTAGTTAGTTGTTCAACAAGTCTTTTACGAGTATTGTTCCTTCTTCCATATACATACATACATACTTTTTGGACTTAATGATTCCTAAAGATACCTAATTCAGAAAGTGTATCCACACATACATATGATATACACATATACTCATGTACATATATACACATATATATATATATATATATATATATATATATATATATATATATATATATATGTTTATATTAGATACCCTGAAGGAAATGTCGGTGGTGAAAATGTACTGAGTCGCTCTTGACTTTGTCACCAGTACTACTCTACAATTACTCCCCATACAATACTTTGTGCTTGTCATTGAAAATCTACTAGTAACACTAAAACAATTGACTAGGTAGTGAATTCGTAGTTCTTATGGGAACATGGAGACATACCAACCAGACATTTACTGGTACATTTCTATACCTAACGTACATACAAATTTATTTATATTGACAAGTTGTTGCAAAATCCACCAGAAATACACCACATCTGTTATTTCTCTTTCTTTCATACTGACAAATAGAAGAGAAATTGTAGACAATGTAACTACTACTAGAATTTTAGTGTTGACATAGAGACACTTGGCCCCATTCTTACTGCAGGGTATTTATACCTACATATGTATGTGTACTTTTGGGAAAAATAAAATTTTAATTTTGCTGCTTTCAACTACTCTCGTATTTTATAAGAAATATTCTACATACATACATACATACATACATATATACATACATACATTTGAGTGAGAGCCAGTGTATCTAACAGATTAACATGATATTCGTTATACATACCTACCTACATGCAACATGTGGCACATGCTTTTTACTTCTTACTTATGCTTCTTTTCAATAAATAGTATTTTTTTTTGCGTTTAACTGCAAGCAACAAGAATTGAAATAAAAAAAAAACAACTTATAAAAATAAAAACGTTTGATACTGGTCAATTCTAACTGCGTTTTTGTTGCCTTCTAAATGTGTGGAACCTGTATCAAGAACATCATGACTTAGAGGAACCTGATTCATTAAAGTTAAACATACACTATTAATGGTTAAATGCAACACACACAATAACAACAACAACAGCAACAACAACAACAGCAACAACACCAAGCACAATGTCCAGAAAACAATCTTTTCTAACTGCAAAAAGCGGTTTATTGCACTACTGTTTGCTGTTAGTCTTGTTCTTGTACATGCTGCAGCTGCATTTAAACTGTGTGCATCTTAAAACGGCATGTTTTCCTTGGCTACGTCTTCCTTCTTCTATGAAAATTGTGATTTTTGTTTCATAGTTATTGTTGTTGCTGTTGCTGTTGTTGCTGCTTGCCGTTGGTTACTGCTTAGTGAGTGCATCTCGTGTAATTGCAAGAACATTGATTGCGTTTGTCTGGTTTGCTTCTTTCTTCTGTTTGCAACAGCAAGCAACAACCTGAAGAATGGAAAACTAGGAAACAAAAAACACACATATAAGTAAGTTTCAGTAATATTTAGGTTTGTTGCAAGTACTTATTTCTAATGCCTTTTAGACTTTTAGTGTTATTTTCAATATTTGCAACGAACACTCGCTTAAAACAACTGCATCCGCAACGTTGTGGCACGCGAAGCATACGGACAACTTTCAATATTTTCAATATCTAAGACAAATTTCAAGTGGCGCTTTAAAACTCTAAAAATTTATATTTAAATAAACAAAAGTCCCAGCTCAACTGTAATATTCATTGGCTTGTGGCAATAATCTCTTAAGTAAATAAAAAAAAATGCAGCAACAACAACAAGAAAAATTAAATAATAATGTATACATACTACATATTGAAGAATAAATAAAATTTATGCAATATTTTCCAAAAGAAAAAATAATATCCAAATTCAGAAAACAATGAATGAAAGTGTAAAAAAAAATTATTTACTTTATTTTAAAAATTGTGGAGGAAAAATTATTGAAATGAATTGCTTGAGAATGTTGTGGTGTGGCGGTGTTGCAACATTTGTGCTACAAGGATATTGTTAAAAAAATTAGGATTATTTTTAAACTAAAAATAAATAGCTGTAGCTGAAGTTTGTGCAAAAATTTCTATTCAATTCAATCGTGCAAAATGGTTTTCTAACAACAGGTAAACATTTCTTTATAACAATTTCTCAATTAATAAGTTGTCGTTCTGGGAGATCAAGAGATCAATCAAATTAAAAATTTGCTTTATTTTGGCTTACTTTTTTATATTTTACTCCTAGTTAAGGACAAGAACAACACAATAACAATTTGCCTAAAGCATGTATAATATTCTTTAATTGGAGAAATTGGTGAAAATTTAAGAAAACCTTTTTAGATTGTAAAGGGTGTCCCAACAAGAACGCAAGATTTAAATTTTAAATAAAACACAGATATTTAAAAAAAAAAGTCGTGAAACTTTATTATATTGTAAAGTAGACAAAATGAGGTTATGTGTGGAACAACAAATCGGGCAGATGGCCGCCGCGGCTTTGCTGGCATACACGCGATCTTTTAATGAAATTTTCAATGGCCGTTTTGCATAAATGCTGCGGTATTTCATTAATGCAGCGTCCAATTTCCTCTTTTAAGGCCTGAGTCGTCGTCGGCTTATTCGCGTAAGCCATCGACTTCAAAAACCACCAAAGAAAAAAGTCTAATGGTGTTAAGTCGCACGATCTAGGCGGCCAATTCTGGTCTCCAAAACGCGAAATAACACGACCGGGAAATGACTGATGTAGCAATTGAATTGTTTCTCTGGCTGTATGACATGTGGCGCCGTCTTGTTGAAACCACATGCCCTCCACATTCATTTCTTTAATTCTAGGCACGAAAAAACTGGTTATCATTTCACGATACCGAACACCATTGACTGTTTGCGCTTGACCTGAGTTTGAGCGACATCATCACGTACAGCTGCGACATTTTCGGTCGATCGAACTGGTCGAAGGCGCGTTGTTGTCTTTACATCACTAACAGACCCAGTTTCGGCAAATTTATCCAGTAATGTCTTTACAGTTGACTCTTTTGGAGTATTATTGTGACCCCAAATTGATCGCAAATTTGCGAACTGTAGCCGCAAAACTTTCACCATTTTGGTAAAACAATTTCACAATGAGAATGCGTTGTTCATTCGTGTAGCGCTTCATTTTTACTCACCTCGTACCTTCTACTAGCAAACAATAACAATTGTTCAAATGTCAAACAATGACACTTCGAATGGCGCCAAATTTAAATCTTGCGTTCTTGTTGGGACACCCATTATATGCAAGTTAGTTTAGCTGTTATCTAGTATTTATTTTTGCCTCAAATAGTTGTTAACAAATTGTCTTTGGCTGCCTTAAAAAAAAACCAAGTTCATTTTAACGTTATTGGATTATATGTATCTGTGGCGAAAAGGAAAAAGTGCTTAAGTCGAGATAAGCTGATTTTGAGTTAGTTATATCTCCGTAATCTGCATATCTCAAAGTACCCCTGGTCAAATTCTCAATTGATATATGTCATTTTTGAGCAAGTTATAGCACCATGAGTTGCTATTTATCTTTTTTAGACTTCTAATCTCATTTGGAATAATAATTTAATTTAGGTTATACTTTGGTATATTTCAGCTTAAACGTAATACTTATAATGTGTAGAACAATGTTTGCCTAAAAAAATAAAGGTTAGCAGAGAATTTCAAAATTTAATTGCAAAAGAAATAAATTTCTGAAAATCGAGTTGAACGCTTAAAAGTGCTCTCCTGCAAAACAGCGAAATAAGACTTAAGCAATTTTTCCTTGTTGACACAGATATATATTTCGTTGCCTCAAGTTTGAGCGAAAATATCATATTGTATCATAACTGCCAAAAAAAAGCTTAAGTGACATAATTTTCGAACTTAATTTTTTTCAATCGAAATCGATCATTTGCGATAGTGAAAAATAGATTTTTGTCAAAAAAAAAAAAAAAAAACTAATACTTAATTTACATTAAGCATTTTTTTCATGAAATTAGTTGCATGAAAAATTTTTTATTTGTCAATAGGGGGCCTCAAGGAGCAACTTATATCAAAAAAGTTGTCAAAATGCATCAGAGATTCAATTTAAGCCCTTTTTTATATAAAATTCTCCTTTATAGCGCTGCAATTAGCAAATAGAAAAAGTTGCGTGCAACCAAATTCATGAAATTTCATGAAAAAATGCTTAATATAATTCAGGTATAAGTCCAAAAAATGTGTTGCTTTTTTGGCGGTTATGGCTCAATGTATGCCTTAAAAAATTATTTATTTTACAAAATACTCAAACATTTTTAAGAGCTGCACAGAAAAGTGTAAAAAAAGATTAAATTAAAAATAAACTAGTAAACCAACCAAATCAATCACGCAAGCTTTTGTATTAACTCAACCATGTCAATTAAATTTCTTTGATTTTTTTCAACTAAAAAAAATTCCGAATAAAAATTTAATTAATTTTTTTTTTCAAAATTTCATTGAAATGTTTGTAAAGGTTCAATTCAAAATTTACATGAATTATTTTTAAAAATTCATCAAAAAACTTAATTAAAAATTTTAAAAGCTTCAATTAAAATATTAATTGAAAATTAATTAAAAAAACAAAAACAACAATATAATATTATAAAAAAAATATAACAAATACAACAAAGGCGATTTGAAAAAATGGAAACATTTCTTCTTCAATTCCAAAAACTAATTCATGAATGAATCCTTTTACTTTTGCAGTTCGAATGGTGCACATCGGTATTTGATGCAAATGGTCTTGCGTAAGTGTGACTTTACTTTTGATAGAGTGTGTATTTTGATTGCATTCGCTAAAATTCATTAAATTCAATAGCGAAACTATTAAGAAAAAAATAATATGAAAAATTTCGTAATGTCAGTTAAAAAATTTCTCATATGTGAACTTCTCCGAGAAAAGGGACCTAGTGTATTAAAAAACGGGTTTGAGCTTAAGAGTGGATTTTGCTGCCTAAAAGGGTGTAGAACAAAATGAAATGAGTTAGATTTCTGATAAAAATTTATTTGCCCCAAAAACGTACAAAATGAACTTGGCAAAATCGATAGTGACAATGCGTTTTTCTCAAAACTTCATTTTCACACATTAGTTCCCTTATCTCGGAGAAGCTCACATATTTGGATCTGTAACAAATTGCTCAAATTGCTATCGATTACATTAAATATTGTCATAAGATATGTAATTTTGTATTTTTTCGGGACAGTATTTTTACACGTACCCAAACATTTTAAAAAATTTTTAATTATTTCACTTTTGTTATTTTAACTGAATGAAATGTTTTATTATTAAAATTTTAATTTTAAAAAGGGCAAATATTTTTTACCGTATATCATAAAAGGAAGCAATCAGTATATTGTAGTTTTCTTTTTTTTTTAACTAAAATACTTCAAATTTCACATACAGATGTTCAAAAAATATAATCTCACTTGTATCTTCTATTTTAGTCTTCTAGCGCTGACAGTCAAACCATTACACTGTGTGATAAAATCGAAAAAATTATTACAATAATTTTTAAAAGCTACTTGAATAGATCAAATTGAGCCATAACCACAAAAAAAAGCTTAATCGAGGTAATTTTTTCAAATCGTTTTTTTTAATGTATTATTTGCGTTCGTTTTGCAAAAATTAAGTTCGAAAATTGTGTCACTTAAGCTTTTTTTTGGCGGTAATGGCACGATATAGTGATTTTAAGATACATATTTGAAAGACGAAAATTATCGATGAAATACTTTTTTATATTTATGATTTGAATAGGCTAAGGTTCGTATCGCTTTTTAAGCCAAATTACATGTGATAATTATTAATGAACAAATAACACCAAAGTTAGTTGTAAATATTCTGACAACACATAGTTGAACGGAACAGCCAGCCGTTTTCGAAGGCCACTAAACCTTCATCATCAGCGTTCTTCTGCGTGTGGTTCACTGTGTGTGGTGTCAGTTGATGTAGATTTCTACTTTATATACGAAACTTTTTTGCAAATGGAATATGTGAATTGTTTTGATTCATCGTATTTCAATTTGCTGAAAGATGCTTTGTAATGAAAGCTCAGCTTACCATCTCTAAATTTACAACAGTCTTACCATTGTCGTTTGTTCTATACTAATTATACACATGTTAGTTAATTTGCTTATTTTTGTTCTACTTAAGACAAACTTTTTTGGCTTGTTACTATTAAGTATATTTATTTAATTTTTGCCACAAGCTTTTTTTTTTGAGCATTAAGAAAAAAAAACTTTTCAGATTAGCAAAAATAAAACTTAAAAGCTTGAAAAAGTTTTCAATGTTCCAAAAATGTCAACAATTAGAAATTTTTAAATCCACAAATTTCTCGGAAAAATTTACAAAAAAAAAATAGCAAAAAAAAATAAATTCAGTAAAGTGCGACCGACTCTGACTCGCGCACGAAATGTTCCGTACGGATACTTAATATGTAATTCAATACAAACTTCAGCCTATATAATATATAGTTTTGGCATTTTTTTTCGTTTTTGGGATTTTTCCGGTTTTAAGCTTTTTTTAGTTTTGACGTTTTTTGCGTTTTTTTCGGTTTTGGCAATTTTTTAGTTTTGACACTTTTTTCTCGTTTTGGCTATTTTTTCGGTTTTTGGGGTTTTTTCAATTTGGCGTTTTTTTTTAATTTTGGCGATTTTTTTCGTTTTGGCGATTTTTTTCGGTTTGGCGATTTTTTTAATTTTGGAATTTTTTAGTTTTACCATTTTTGAAAATTTCAAGAGTTTGCCATTTACGGTTTCCAAGATACAGTAAGTTGTCAAAATTGCACTAACTGATAGAACACCCTTTAATTAAAATTTTATTTTAAATTTGAGTGTTAATTGTTGTAGTCTGTATAAAAATACACTAATTTTACAAATTTCAAGTGTCAATATACATACTTATGTACATACAATTATATGTATATTACATATTATTTTAACATTTTTCGTTGCTCGTTTTGGAACACCCTTCAATTTTTAATTCTCATGTATTTGTTGTTGTAGCGGCCAAGGTTCTACATACTCTGTCTAAATTTCAGGTCCGTAGCTCTTACATTTCCTGAGAAAATAGCGTGTGACGGACAGACGGACAGAGTAGCGAAAACAATAGGGTTACTTTTCACCTTTTGTGTACGGAACCCTAAAAACGATTAAATGCACTTGAGATCCAGCTCAACCCTCATTAACCATTTTCAATGTATTGGAAGAAAAAAATACTTAATATTTTACTGAAGAAGTTAAATATTAACTTTTTGGCTATTGTAAGTTAATAATTTAACTTTTTCCATTTCAGGCTGGAAAAGCTTGAAAAATATTTTAAGGAAACTAGATGGTTCTTTCTTGGGCTTCAGAGTTTAAATGATTAAAATCTTAATTGTTATTAATATATTATTATACTTGGTACAGTAGTTTTCGCTTATAGTCACATTTAAAATTGCACAGAAATTGTGGACTATATCGCTAATGTGACTATAAGCCCAATTTTTTTATATGCCACGCAGAGGTATATAAAAGAATTTCCATACAATCCAATTATGTCAATTACAAAACAGTGTTGTATTTAAAAGGCACATTTGTGTGACCTTTTATGCAACAATGTTTTGTTCTAAGGACATGTTCTTCTACTAAACAGTAGATGGAGGTTGAAATTTAGATTAATTTTTTTGGTTTATGACTTAAATAAATAGCTAAAAAAAATCTGTTGAAAATTTTTGTGACTTTAACGCGAATTGTTTGTATACAACTTGGATTTTGACTACCACAAAGTTGGTGCATATATGTCAAATATGACTATATTGCAAATAGACTATATCGTCAATTTTTTGAATGAAATTAAGTTCAAAAGTCACAAAAAACATTAAATATGGACCATATCATTAATGTGACAATAAGCGGTAGTGACTATAAACGAAAAATACTGTATACTAAATTTTTAAAGAAGACAAAATCCGATTAGAAAAGTTCAAGTTAAGATTAAGTATTTTTGAATACATAAAAAATTATCTAGGATATAAAATAATGGCGAATTCACTAATCGAGAGTCTACTGTAGCTGTAGTTCTTTTTCTTACAAATTCTAAGGTATTTAATACCAACCAATTGTGCACAGAATAAAACTCCTCAAACATATCATATATGAATTGAAAACTATTTATTAAAGAAATCTTTTTAATTTTTTTTTTTTTTTTTTGTTTGTTTGCTGTTTTTTTTTCTTTTTCTTTTGCCTTCAGCAAATCCAGAATAGTTAAAAAGGTTCAAATAATTTTGCAAAAAAAGCTTAATTTACAACACAAAAAATTCAAAGGAATTGAAAAAAATACAAATAAAAACATTATTATTACTACAGTGATTTACAAATACACTGACAAAAGAAATTTTATAAATGAAAATAAAAACTTGAAAAGAACAAACAAAGTGATATGTACTCGCATGTAATTATATATATACATATGTTTCTGTGCAAACATTTAGATAGACAGAAGGATAGACGACACAATAGACAAACAATTGTTCAAAAATAAAAATAAAAAATAAAACAAATAAAAATGCTGAAAATTTAGCCGAAATTTTGCACTTACACCAAGGGACTAAACAAAGGAGAATAAGGAAATATTCATATATGTACACTTTTTTTACTTAAAAAAAAAAATATTTATTTATTTAAGCACACAAACACACACACGCACATACACACTTAGGCATACTCCCAAGATTTACACATATTCAGAAGAAGTAAAAACCTAAAAAGAAGACTTAAATTTGAAGACAAAAAAAATTTAAAATTATGTTTTTTATAAATTTTTTGAAAAAAGGAAAAGAATACAAAACAATGAAATAATACAAAAAGGCGCGTCGTAAAGATTTTAAGGAGTGCAAGAAAAAAATTTATACATACATATGTATGTACATAAAAGAAAAGAAATCAAATAAAGATAGTAGGTTAGCAGGCAAAATTCTTCTTCTTTTATATACAATTGCTTACATAAGCAAAAGTGTGTATGTGTTAGTTAAAACTCCCTTATATACGCATAAGCATGATCCAAGCACACCGGAGCCTGGTTGGACACAAGAAGTTCTTGCAATATCCTACTGATTAAATTTTTAATTTGCAAGAATTAGCCAAACAGCTTTTCAGAGCTTTTGTTTACAAATTCATTTTTTGAAATACAGTGCGCTCGCGAAAATATGAACACCCCACTACATGGACACTTTTTGATGTGTAAACATCTATACGCTAGGGGGTAAAAATCTTTTGACTTTGATTTCTTTGCTGAGATTTCTTTGCTTTTTGCTTTCGCTTTGCATTGTCAAATCGGTGTGAGCTATGTATGAGTGTATTAGTGTTTGACAGAAGCAATAACAAGCAGAGAAACAAGTCGACCGGCTCGAAGCCGACGGTGCGCCGCCGCCGGTTATTTTTCTGTATATTTCCGTACACCAAAGGTGGAAATGTACCGTAAGAGCTACGGACTTGAAATTTGGACACAATGTGTAGACATTTGGCCACTACAACAACAAATACATGAGAGTTAAAAACTAAAGGGTGTTCCAAAACGAGCAACGAAAAATATTAAAATCCCATGTTATATACATACAATTGTATGTACATATATACATTTGAAATTTTAAAAGTTAGTGTATTTTTATACAGACTACAACAATTAACACTAAATTTAAAAAATTTAAATCAATGGGTGTTCCATCAGTTAATGCAATTTTGACTTAGTAGTTTTGACAACTTGCTGTATCTTGGAAACCGTAGGAGCAAAACTCTTGAAATTTTCAAAAACGGTAAAACTAAAAAATCCAAAAAAAATATAAAATCGCCAAATTTAAAAAAATCGCCAAAACGAAAAAAAGCACCAAATTAAAAAAATCTCTAGGACTAAAATAATCCGCGAAAAACCGCAAAAACCGCAAAAATGAAAAAAATCCTTTAACAAAAAAATCGCCAATATGAAAAAATCGCCTAAATAAAAAAACCCCCAAAAACAGAAAAAAGTCGCCAAAATGAAAAAAACCAAAAAAAAAACCAGAAAAGAATCGCCAAAATGAAAAAATCGCCAAAATGAAAAAAAAAATTGAGAAAAATAAAAAAACCCAAAAAGTGAAAAAAAACGCCAAAACGAGAAAAAAGCGATAAAACTGAAAAAAATCGTTTAAACTGAAAAAGCTTAAAAAATTAAGAAAGCTAAAAAAAAATTATCAAAACCGAATGTGCGCGAGTCAAAGTCGCACTTTACTGAACTTATTTTAATTGCAATGCGTACACAACAACAAGAACAGCAACAACTAAACAATGAACAACAGGAATTAAAAATTAAAAAGTAAAAGTAAAGGCATTTACCATAGATGAGCACTGCAGTACCACTAAATTTTCACTAAAAACAATAAAAAAATGTTTAACAAGTAAATTTTTACTGATTACTAAAATTTTTTTCTACAATTTTTATAAATTGCCTAAATGATTTGTTATATGATGAGCTACATTGAATTTTCAGTAATCAGTAATGCCCGTATTCATAATGAAATTCTACCAAATGGCTAAATGTTTTTCATACAAAAGTTTCAAAATTTGAATGAAAAAACTTTGCCACTTGCTACAATTTTATTATGATTACGGCCCTACCTACGATTTTACTGGTAATGCAAATTAAATTTCATTAGCAGTAAAAATTTACTGAATTTTTTTAGTAATCAGTAAATTTACTGCTTACTGCAATTTTGAATGCATTACATATACATACATATACTGCAGTGTGCCCATTTACTAACCAAATAAGTTTAATAAAACAAACAAACACCAACAAATTCATATGTATTTACAATATTGAAAGTTTTGATACTTTTAATTAATTAATTTAAAAAAAGATACTAAAAGCATAAGTACTTCCAACATAAAAAAAAATTTCATTACTAGATGTTTACACATCTCCTCTGTGATCGGACTCACATTGCTTTTTTTTTCTTCCATTGGCTACTCTAAAATATAAACTTTATTATGCGAAAGCTTTAAAGTATGAACAACTTATTTTTGAATTTTTTACGAAACAGTAAACAGGGTTGTAGATAAATTCTGCTTCAACTGCATAATAATTTTGGAATTTCCCTATATGTTTTTGAATTGCTTTCAGCTTTCAATCAAAATTTCATACACACACTTTTAGTTAGTGCCCATATTTTTTAGTTAGTGCTCATATTCAGCTTTTTAATATGAAACTTAATAAACTTAACACTAAAATTATTTAAATACACATGCCTAAAAAAAGCATAAGTTTTTAACTTTAAAAGAAAAATCGGAAGCTTTAGAGCATTTATAAAAAGCAGCAAATAATACTAATTTAGCGAATAAATAATAAATTATTTTTTATTACAATATGTGTAATAAAACAAAAAATAAAAATGCTTTAATCAAATGTGCCAACAATATTTTTATTGTGCCTGGTAAAAGAAAAACTGTGCCAACAAGAAAACCGAGTACCCAAAAATGGAGTATGATGTATACCGATGGTTTCTGGTTATGAGAGACAACATAACTCCCTTTTAGTGGACTTGTGTTAAAAGAAAAGAAATTAAAGTAAATAGTTTGGAGTTCAATGCCAGTGATAGGTGGCTTAAAAACTTCAAAACGCGACACGTCGTTCGCTTGCTTCAAATATCTGGAGAAAAACTCTCTTTACAGCCCCAATTAGTGGATCCTTTTAAAATAAAGCTCAATGCTAAAATTGAAGAGCTGGGATTAGTCAATGACCAGCTTTATAACGCTGACGGGTCCAGATTGTTTTGGGTAACTTTCATGTGCTGCGCAAACGCCGCAGGATCTCATCAACTTAAGCTTCTCGTAGTTGGAAAGGCAAAAAATATATAACAAAAAAAAAGACAAGACTCCATCCAATTCATCCGAAGATGAACTAAAACCTGAAGACGGCTGTATTTTTCCAATATTTGTACCGCAAAACGTAACGCCGCTACAAAAGAGGGTTCTTTGCTTGATTCGAGTTAATACTATGTTCACATTTATGTTTTTAAACATGTTTAAGACGAGTTTTCTAAAAACTTAACACAAACGTTCACATTATATTTAAGATGTCTAATTTTGACGTTATGTCAATTAATTATTGTGTTTGTGAAAAAATTCGAACAATTATATTTTATATTTGCTTTTTTATTTTCAAACAATAACTTTTTTTTTTGTAAATAATTTAAGGCCCTAATTCAGAAAGCAGATTTGTGTGTTAGAATTCTCTAAATAATTTTTGATAATGAAAAATAAAAATATTATTGCCATGTTTTTAAAACATAAAAATTAAATTAATAGTTTGAAAAGTATATGAAAAAATATGTGTTGAAAATAATGTTGGGAACAAAATCATAAAGCAAATACACGAACCTTCTAGTATAGACAATAAATAATAATTGTTGTAAGTCGCTATTCACACTATGCCTTTTTAGCCTGTCTTGTATTGACAATTTTCTTTTGAAAGCCCTACGAAAAGTTACACACATTTACATTAAGCCTTTTTCATTCATGCCTTTTTGGCATTTATATACAGGCTTAATGCTGAGAATACGAAAGAGGCAAAGAGAAATGTCATAAATCCCTCGAATTTTCATTTCGTGCCTTTTGTTCTACACCACAAGCCTCTCACCCCCTCTCACCAATAAACTAAAAGAGCCTGCCTGCACAGGCAAGCAGAAAAGGCACAGTGTAAATTGCGTCTAAGGAATCACAACAGCGGAATTTTTCCGTCCATAGACAAGACAATACAATCGTAAAGTTTTGAGTAATTCTTGTGTATAAAATAATTTATTTTACGTGTCACCTTTCAATAAAAACACAATGTTGCCAGACTTATGAAAAACGCCCTGAACATACTATAAGAGAGCGAACCGTTTTAAAAGCGATTGAGCAAAAGAGACAAAAAAAATCACAGATTTTTTCACATAACTTTGTATATTCAAAAATAAATTATTTTTAAATATGTACAATAAACAACAATAAAAAATTTAACATAATAAAGTTTTAATTTTGTGTGAAAAATGTTTCTAAGCGGAAATTAGATGCTATTCGCAAATATGAACAATCTTGCAAAAGTGAACTGGCTTGGTTTTAATTAGTTCATATTATCGCGAGCGCACTGTATTCTATTTTTATTTAACACGTGTCAAAATGAACACTAATTTATAAAATTCAAATTTTGTTTTTCTTAAGTAGCAAATGTTGAGGTTGCAATTTAAAAAAAAATCCGTGTAGGTGCAATTTCAATTGAACTTTTATTCTTGTTTACTAAAATATTAATTGTATTTTATATACAAACTAGCTGTGCCCGCCAAACGTTGTATTACCCTCAATTATGTTATATTTTTTTACTACAAATTACTCCACACAGTGGTCACTTGTTGGGCCAGAAACAATACAAAAACCTACCGGGTATTGACCTGACCCTGTGTTGAAAATTTGGGACGCACAGCACTTATAGTTCCAGGGATCATGCGTTAGGCACAAACACACACTACGATTTTAAATACATAACATATATATATATATATATACATAATATACATAATTTTTTTGTCTTTGTACTTGTATAAATGCGATACAGAAGATTATATACACGAACACACCTGTTAGCCAGTTAACTCCTGGACAAGTATACCAAAGCTGGATCCCATAGCTTTTATTGAGTATCTTAATTATCCCAACTGATGCATTAAAATGACAACTTCATGTAAGGAGCTAGAACTGTTTAGAACTGGACCCAGTCCCTGCCACTCAGACTATAGCATGTTTAATAATAAACTTTGTGTCCTTTACCTCTAAAGAAAAGTATTGCAAACTATCTGAAATCATCAATAAAAATAAACCGGCCGACATTTCCCCCAGCCAAAAGTCTAGTTTAATTTTTCGTGTCTTCTTTGGAAATGCACATTAATTATTAAAAATATTTAATTCTATAAGAATTGAATATGTTGAGCTTGTTAGTCTTATAGAGCAGTTATTCCTCACCAAAACTTTAATATTAATACGTTGAACTTGAGCCTTATTAAGAAATTATTAGTGAACACAAAACTTTAACATTATTAATAACCCATTCTCTGGCTGACTTTGCAATGCCGTCAAAATA
This sequence comes from Tachina grossa, assembly GCA_949987645.1. Lineage (NCBI taxonomy): Eukaryota > Metazoa > Arthropoda > Insecta > Diptera > Tachinidae > Tachina > Tachina grossa. Next base: position 168,212,722 of record OX465274.1, on the reverse strand, counting down.
GACCTTAGTGTCTAACTCCACACACATACGCACACGCAGTATGGAATGTGCATACGTTGATCTTAAAGGAGTTCCTGAGCTTAGAAATAAATAAACAAACAAAAAAGCAAAAAAAAAAATTATAAATGTGTGCTTTTTACAATTCTTGAGAAATACAAAGTCTGACAGGCAAAGAAACCCTCCTTACAAACGAAACTCTGCATGTACACATATGTATGTACATTAGGGATAAAACTTTTTAAAAAAAATTTTAAATATCAAAATTTGCATAGCACAGTCCGATAGAGTATAAAAAACTATAAGGGAAACGTAAATTTATTTTTTCGCTAAGGTCAAAAAATTTCACACACCAAACGCGATGGAGTTTTGTAAATTTTTAATTTTCCTTTTTGTTAAAAAAAAAATTAATAATATGTTTATTTAAAATAAAAAATGGTTTTACATATGGTTTTCGAAGTTGTATATCAATCACTTTCAAGATTTGAAGCTGCTAAAAACTGCTTTATTAAGTATTGAAAAAAAGATGATTCAATAATCCGAAACCAACAAAGAAGTAATATCTGTGCGGAGCGTGCAATTAAAGTTGTTCAGGATATTTATCCTTTCTGTTAGTCTCCTCGAACTTTAAATCTTAAATTTTTATCTTTCAATAACTAACTCATAATATTTCTTGCTCTTGTTATACATGTATATATATGTAACTTTGAGTAAGTTAAAAAATAATACATTTTTAATAATTTTTTATACACCTGTATAGAAAAACCAATTGGGTGCGTGAACTTTTTTGAGAAAAATTACAAAAGATTACGATTTTCGTGGTTACTAGGACATGGTTGACCTCATGGTAATATGCCAAAAAAAATGGTTATACCCCTAATTTACATATGTACACATATTTTTTGGGAATTTTAATGAGAACAACATTATAAACCATAAAAACAAGAAATCGCACGCGGATACAATAAACCGACAACAGATATTTTAGGATTCGCACACATGCAAAAAAAAAAATAAACAAAAGCACAATGCAGAGACACATGTGAAATCATTTGAAAATTACATTTCGGGTTTTGCAAAAAAAAGATGAAAAAAATAGCATTTATAACCCTCTAGTCAGACTAGAACCATATGTCTCTATGTCAATACTCTTTCTCCAGCGACAATTGCACTAGTTAAAATGTCCACAACTTTCCTTTTATGCAAGAGTAGAGATACGTTAGAGACAACATTTGTAGTGTATTTCTATTGATATTGTCAATGAACGCGTCAATAGTTTGTTTTTCTTTTTTATTATGCTATGCAATAATATTAAATATATATATGTAGACGAGCGTCACTAAAACCTACTAGTGAATCTTTGGTTCAAATATCTCAATATTGTCATAAAAGAACTACCTTCTCAATAGGGCTAAAGTCTACTGGTAGATTTTCAATGACAACCCTATGTTATATGTCAATAGGCGATTACATTTGCTGGGGTACACCTAGTCAGTAGCAGTATTGACAATGTCACTAGAAAATCAATATAATTTTACTATTGACAACTAGCGAAGAAAAATTTGTATTGTAGACTAGAGCCCCTAAAATTTGCTAGTGAATCTTTGGTGCCAATGTCTCCATTTGGTCCCAAAAGAACTACTTAGTCAGTAGTGCTACAGTCTAGTGGTGGATTTTCAATGACAAGCTAATGTTAAATGGCAATAGGCACTTACATTGGCTGGGGTACACCTGGTCAGTAGTACTACTGACAACGTCACTAGTTAATCACCACAATTTCACTATTCGCACTTTCTGCAGGGAAGTTTATAAAAAAGCAATACACATTGATGTTGTTATTGTTGTTATTATTGCTGTTTTTTTTTAGCAAATAAGTATGTATGCAACTATAATGTATCTTTATCTTATGGATGGCTGAGTTTGAGGTTCTTTCTTTCGAGTTCTGCAGTGCAGACGTTACTGCCGCTGCTGCTGTTGCTGCCGTTAGTACATGGATGATGACTTTATGGCATTATTTCATTGTGTCGTGCCAATGTGGTAGCCGTCGACTGCAAAAAGCCAGACAGTAACAACGTGTCCAAAATGCCCTTGATCATTTATACACCAAATTGGTTGTTGTTGTTCTTGTTGTTTTTTTTTGTACTGCCTTTGATTCCTCTATTGTTATTAGTTGAATTTTTGGATCTTATTTTTGCAAAACTGTATGTTTATTTTTTTCTGTAAGTTTATGTTGTTGCTCAATCTAAAAGTATGTAAAAAATATTTGAGAACCAGCATGAAATCTCAATGCCGCCACTGAATATGGAAAAAGTAAAATTGATGTTAGGTAAATGTTACATTTATTTGTAGAAAAAAAAATCGTTTTCTTTTCAACCACAAAACAAGCCAATAATTTTGATCTAATATTTTTTTTATTTAATATAACTTTATTTAATTACAGTCATTAATAAATTTTGTAAGCGATATAGCTACGAAATTATATTGCAATATACTTTTAATTCTGTTTTTTTGATTTTCTTCTTCATATTTCTTTTTATTCTCCAACCGACTTATTTCCTCTTACAACCGCGAACTCTCACCGCTGAAGTTAGTTCCATTCTTGACTTTTAACCAATTGCAAGGATTATAATTGTACTTTGGCAAACCGATTTAAAGATAAAATATATTTAAATCAAAAAGAAAAAGAAAATATTAATTTGACTACAGTATTTATCGGATATAAGAACATCTCATATAAGAACAAAACGCTTATAACAAACATTTTCAAAAATACTATGTCATTTTAGTGATTTTTCTAACAAAAAAGGTTTCATATACGAAAAACGATTATAAGAAAAAAACTGATAAAAGAACATTTTTCTTAAATACCAAAACCACAAAATGTATAGAAAAAGAATTTATATAAGAAACCTCCAACGGCAACACAGAATTTATGTAGTTTGCATGAAAAACTATGTTTCTTTACAACAAGAACAAAGTTTTTTTTTACTTTTACTTTTAGATGAGCGATCGGTTATGTACTCATGAGAAGCTTTGTGTTTTTTTTGTTATTTACTAAGGGCCATTATTACAACTTAAAGTTAGTTAAAAGTAGGATTTTATCGGAAGTATAAAAACTTTATCATTTGCAAAATTTTACTTTAACCTAAAGTGAGCGATAAGTTACAGGCAAGTTTGCCTTACCTGTTAAGTTAAATCCAATTTGCAATAATGGAAAGCTTCTTATATATCCGACAAAATCCTACTTTTAACTATCTTTAGGTTGTAATAATGGCCCTAAAGGGGTTAATAAAATAAAAATTAACTACCAATCATGATTTGTTTTATTTTTCTATTTACATACATACATCTACGTATATGTATATATAAAAAGATAAAAAAGCTCGTATATTCATATAAGAAACAAATGTCTTATGGCCATAGCTACTTATATAAGAAATAAGTTTCTTATATAAAATAATTGTATATAAGAAAGAAACGCTTATATGAAACTTTTTTCGTGGATTTTTTAAGTTTCTTATATCCGATAATTACTGTATTTACTTTTATATAAAAAGGTTTCATTTTTCCAACCCTGGAAGCATCCTTACAGATTTTTGAGTTTTATTATACCAATCTATTTATTTTAAAAATATAAAATATGTTTAACTTATAGAGAAAAAAAATACTGCGTTTAGTAGGTTACTGTTTTCTACCAAGAAAATTTAAAAATTTTTAACCCTGGAATCGTGTTTTTAGTTTTTTTTTTTTTATCTTGAATACCAATTTAATTCTTACTTAATTTATTTAAAAAAAAATTAGTTTACTTTTATATGGCAAAATAAATGAAACTTACTTTCCGATTTTACTGATTTTTAAATCAATATATTTCGGACCATATCTGTTACACCAGTCGAAGACCGAGTTTTCTGGGAGTTACGGAAAACCGATTTCACGTACAGTCACAACAGTCAGACGGACAGATGGACATCTTTTATTCGTCTCCCTGTTCATGAGGACCCAGAATATATTTATATACTTTATGGGTTGGATATGAATATTGTGGAAATTGCACACGGAATGACAAAAAGTCGTTAAGTGTATATATTAGGGTGATCGACTCGGTTTTTCAACCGGTTTTAAAACCCGGTTTTTTTTACAATACGGTTGTCGGTTTTTTCAAAATGTTGATTTTTCGAATGTCGAATAGTCCGGTTTTTTTAGAATTTAAAAACCGGCTGAGTCGAATACTTTGTGTTTTGTATATTTTGCAATAAAATTAGTTTTTACCATGTTAAAACTTAGATCAACGTGTTCTGTTTATTTTCCTAAGTATTTTTTTTTAGTATAAAAGTTCAAAGCGTTTTTTGAGTATGGCAACACTTACTGAAGCATGAAATTAAGCGAAATTATGTTATGAGGTCTTATGGTGTGCAATGGATGTCGAAATTCAATTGCAAAAAGTGTGTTTTAGTTTTGTTAACATTTTGCTTCATATTTTATATCGTGATCAGCATTACCATATTAACTTATTTTGGGCTAAATTTAGCCCAAATAGATCCTAGCTTATTTTTTATCTTTTTTTTTAAACTAATAAAAAAGTTATAAGACTGGTAATTTTTTACTGCCTTATTCATAAAAAATATTTCAGATTTATTAAGCGCTTATTTGACATATTCATATGGGAAATTTGTCTAATAAACCTGTAATAAACCTAAAATATTTTTTTTGAATTAGACCGTTAATATTTAAAGATATAAATGTTTTCATTGAAAATTAGAGTAAACAATACAAAGTGTAAATTGTTTATTTATAAGAGAAATGGCAAATTTAAAAATAGAGGACATTGATTGCAATTTTGGAGTTATAATGGCAAATGTTAAATTAATATTACCCATAAGAATTTTAAAGAGTTATCTTTGAGTCAGGAAGGAAGGAAGCGGCAGGAATTTACTTAAAACAAAACTTTGAAATAGATTTACTGTAAATAGCACTAATTATCAAAAAAAAGTTTTCGAACTTAGCATAAATGCTGCTACATTTTTGAAAATTGGTTAAGCTTATTTTGGAAAGTTTTTGTTTTGTTTTTTTTAAGTAAAATATAATAATGAATTCATTCATATTTTTAATTAAAAAATTATTGACTATATTTGAGGAGATAGCGAACAAAACCAGACTATTCCCGGTAACTGTTTTTTACACGGCAGGCAAATTACTAAATTAACTAGATAGAGAATAGCAAGAAAAAATCAGTTTTCGTTACTTTTTTAATGTAAGATCGAACTGGTTATGAATGAAAATATTTCTCGACGTCATAGATTTGAACTTGGAGAGCCCGAAAAAAAATTGAAAAAAAATTATTTACTGAGGACGTGTCTGGTTTTGTTCGTCAGCTTATCATATTTATTTCAAATTATAAAAAAAAATTGTTTGTGCATGTATATATTTAACGTTATATTAGCAATAAAAAGTTATTGCAAAGTGAAAGAAGTTGAAAAAAGTTTAACTCTATTTTTTGGCTTAAAATTTAACTTTCTAGCTTATTTTAATTCTTTCTCAAACGTATTTAGCTTAATATTATTTTAAAATCTGGTCACATTGATAGAGGTAGATATCCACCTAGTCCATACATTCATATTTTTACTATACATGTGTGTATACAAGTTAATTTTTATGTTTTACCTTTAATTTTTGTATTCTTTTATTGTATTTACATGAACTGTTAACTCGTTTTTCTAATAAAGCAATTTAAAATCAAAGCTTTTGTATAATAATTGTTTTACTTAAAAAACACGGTTCGAAACTATTCGAAAACCGGTTTTTGGAAAAAGTCGAATAATCGATCACCATAGTATATATGGACCCTTTACCATTTTTCGTGAAGGGTAGCGAAATCATCAGCCGTCGTTGATTTAATTGTAATTAATTAATATCAGCCAAATGGCCTTCACGGCTGAGCTTGCAGGACCGTATTATTTACATGAATTCTTTTTTATCCTACTTTTTCTTCTATAAAAAAATTTTATTGATATAGGAAATACCGAACTATACTTATTTGACATTAAGTCTTTATTTCATTTGGAATTTTTGCTTGTCATAGCTTTGGTAGTTATTGCGCGGTACAGGAAATGGGACGTGATTTTCGTAACAAAAATAATCGACACTTTTACAGTTATAAACTTATTTTTGTTTTGAATTCTATGAAGTTTTTTTAGCTAATTTCAAAAATTGTGGGTTAAAGTCTGCTTAACGAGTTCCATGAGAAACAACGAAATGCATATAGGCGTCGCTTAACAAAAAAAAAATCAAAATTATATTAATTTAATTTTTAGGTGATTTAGTTGATTTCTGGCAGTGCCAAAATTTTTTTCTTTACTTTATAAAAATAAGTTAAGCAAAAAAATAAAAATTTATTTTACTTGTCTCCTTTTTAATTTTGTATTATATTTTATTTATTTATTTGATTATTTTTATATTTTTTTTTTACATTCTTTTATATTTTTTTCTTTCTTATTATTTCAGCACCTGGCTAAAACACTTTATAAAAATTGGAACAGAAAAGAAAATCTTAAAAAGTTACCATACTAAATTTTGTGTTACAAGAAAAAACAAAAACAAAAACATTTATTACATTTAAAAAACTTAAGTGCAAATTCCCATACAATTGCAAAAACTTAGCGCTGCTCAAATGCATTGAAAGCGGCCAGAAACATCAAGATGACAAGGTATGTTTAAAAGCAATTAAATGAATTTTTAATGGATATTAATGTTTTTTATAAATTTATTTAAATTAATCAAATAATAAAATATTTTAAAGCCAAAAGCTGCCCATTCAATATTCCATATGAGTTCATAAGCGCAGAAATGGTGTAACCCCAAACTATTAAATTATTTAATTGCTCTTTTATTTTGCTATATTATGTTCTGCTCCATGTTTTTTTAAATAACAAAAGGTGGCTTTTTTTTGATAATTAGAAAGAAAATTGGCTTACACCACTTCTGCACTGATAGCCTCATATATGGCAGATATAAGAATTTAGAGAAGGTTTTTATTCTCCAAGCTGATTGTCAAAATCACGTCACCAAAGGGATTTTTTTTTTGATGGAGGCAAAAATACAATATTAAAATAGTATTAAAAAAAATATTTATGTTTTTTAAGAGATTTATAAAACAATTTTCGTATAGATATTTGATAAGTACGAGTAAATGTTTTATAAGACCAAAATGTTTTTTATGAATAAGGCCCTATGTGCTGGTTCTTCTATTGCATATTGTTGCAATATTAAGCTAAAAATTAGGAATTAGCAATTTTTTTTTTAAAAAGCTCTAGGTGGAAAAATATGCTCTTCAAAAATAGCTAAGTTAATCATGAAAAGCGCTCAGTTGGCATCACTGCCTATATATAATATTGAGGACTGCTCTCTTAGACCTCTTTGAGACATGCAAACTTTACCTTAAAGTCTTAAATCAGCTGGGAGTAAGACGTAAAGATAAAATATTCCATCAGCTGGGAGAAGGATAGAGGGTGGAATACTTTGTCTTTCTGTCCTCTTCTCCCAGCTGAATTAAGACTTTAAAAAGAAAACTTTGCATGTCTAGGGTGGGTTAAAAAGTCTGAAGCAAATCCCCGTGTTAACTAAGAGAGATAATATTAGGAATTTAAGAAACCATATATATAAATCTAAAACACTTATCATATAATTCATCCAGCTTGAGCTGACACTAAAAAATCCTGCTAAAAATCCAATGAATTTTGGGAATTATTAATATAAGTTTCCATAATAATAAAAATAAAACTGAATACACTCGTCATCAATTATAAATAAATTTTGCAACACGCAATGCAGTATTAAGATTTGCTAAAATTTAAAGAGCTCGCCTACTAACTTTACATAAAAAAATATAAAGAAAAAATTCATTAAAAAAAAATATAATACGAATTAAAAATATTTTTTGTTAAGATATTTTTTTGTTAAACTTTTGATAGTATGGCATGTAGTCATGTGTAAAACCTAAATCTGTTATCTTAAGCGACAATAGCGTAAGTCGAGAAACTTCGAGTTGCGAAAAAAAAAGTTTAACGTGTAAACTTTTTTTTTTAACAAAATGGGCAAATTAAAATAATGTTTTCGTAAGGTATAGATTATCAATGAATTCACGAATGCAGTTAAGATTTTATCAAGTTGTAGTTTTTTGTATGATTTGAAGGTAAAAAAAAATTTATTGGACTTTTATCTATAACCTTATATCTTCACAGAAAAAAGTATTCACCAATTAAGGTTTCCACATAAGAATCAAATTGATTCAATTAAATTTTAAATTGTATTAATTAATTTGAGTGGAAAAACTTAATTGATGTTATCAAATTATTTATACGTGAAAATTTTATTAACTTTTTAATTGATATTACAAATATTTTAATTGTTATTGCAAAATAATTCATATTACCTTTTTGTGTGTTTATAATAAAAAAAAATTTTCTTTAGAGACTTGAGGATTTCGTATAAATACGAAGATTCATTTGACGAATTTCGTGACATACTTATTCCTGAACTCATTCTACCATGCAGAGTAGAGGTTTTTTGTAAAGACTTCTCCACTTTGATCTATGTTGTACCGCTGTTTTGGCAGTGCTAGGCACGATGCTCTGATCTGTCAGAATAACAATATTCTGTTCTGCCACTTTATACTTCTTCTTCTTCTTTTGCTTCTCGTACCAGTCGGTCTTGCTTCTGATATTAATTTCAGCAGGTAGTTCTCTAGAATTCTAGCCACATTTCCAAACCTTTTCAGCTTATTACGTTTGATTTTCTTGTTCAGCGGTTTTATATTTAAGCTTACACGTATAGTGTCCTTTCGTATTCTTTCTCGCCTTGTTTTACCGGCCACACGTCTTAAGTATTTCATTTATGATGCTTGACATCTGCTTTGGTTTTTTGTTGTTAGCGCCCATGATTCGCATATTCGTGACATAGATGTACATAACTACATTTTGTCTGAAGTCGACTTAGGCTGTTGTCGCTTTTAAGAACAAATAAATAAAATGAAAAAATTTTACATACGAGTGCATGTTCGTATTAAAATACAGACACACATATACAACAGAGTTAACATGTCAAATAAGACTAATTTAGTTGTCATTTAGTTTACTTAATTAACAAAAACTAAAAACAGACAACAGCAACAACATCAACAACAACAGCAATGGGATCATTACGCTACAGGTGCTGGTAGCACTATTGTTGTTGCAATTAATGCAGTTGCTTTTTTTTATTTAATATTGTTTGTTTTTTTTATTTTTTATTGTAATTATTTGTTCTTGGCGTGGTTGGATATTTGATACGAATCGTGGGCAATCTTTTGGAGTTCGTGGAACTTGCTTTATTTATTATTGAAATCTGTGGAGTAGTCAAAGGATGGATTACAAAAGTCCATATATATTTTTTTATTCAGTTCTACTTTTTTAGTTCTTATTCTTCCCACTTTTATGCTCACATGGAAAATTATTTGTTAAAGGATGACGTTTAGGAGCAAAAATTCTGCGCTCGAAATTAGAGCAGTTGCATGCTGTTTTTACAAGTAAACGGTTTATAGTACACAGTAAAAAATTAGTAACTATTGATTAATTTTAATCATTAATGAGGATTTTTAAGTAAAGTAAAGTGTCCAGGAGACGATCAAATAAAACCATCAATCACACTTACGACAATGCCAGTAGTTGATAAGAATAAAAAAAAAATTTGATATTTTTATTTTACGGCTGATTATTTGATTACCTTCAACTGTTATTAGCGGAAAATGGCATTTGTATGTGTTATTTGCTTTGCGACGACATGGAGAAGTGCGGGGACGAAAAAAATCATTTTGCATTTTAAGGAAAATTATCTTGGAAAAAAACCAAACAATTAAAAGTTCTCAACAAACACTAATAGACATTCGATGACACAGTGCAACACAAGAAAATATAACCACATACGTACACCACTACGTAATAAAATACCAAAAAAAAAAAAAAAAAAAGACCCGTGTCTCCCAGTTTTGCCCCAAATCATCTACTTTTTTTATGGGGCCCAAAAATTTTTGGCTTCGATGTCATTTTGGCATATTCTGAGGCTCATATCTTGCAAACCGTTCGGAATTTTTATTTACTCGCTCTTGAAATAAAGAACAAAAAATGTGAACATCTAAAATTAAGAGAAAAAATCACATTCAAAATCAAAACCGCAATAATGCTTTCTGTAAAAAAAAATACCGACTTCAATGCAAAGATCTGATAGCAGAAGATAACAAGAAGTACGTGAAATATAAAATAAAATTTTAATGGGCGTGCGTCCGCCCATTTTTTAAACGCAAGATTGTGTATTTTCAGAGCTCAGCATGGGTGTTAAGTCTTGTAAAAATCGGTAAAGTAGAACCACTCAAAGTAAAATATTAAATTTTTAATGGGCGTGAATCCGCCCATTTTTTTAAAGAGGATTGCGTCCATTTTAGAGCTCAAGTTGTGTGGTAAGTTTCGTAAAAATTGGTTAAGTAGAACCGCATAAAATATTATAATTAATTTTAATGGGCGTAACCCTGCCCATTTTTTCAATTTTCAATTGCGCAATTACAAGAACCAAAGGTTTTTTATAGGTTTCGCAGCAATCAAATAAGTATAATATCATAAAATTATATTTAAAAAAATTGTAGACGTGTCCCCCCCCCCCCCCACTTTTTTACAATGGGACCAATGAGAAGCTCAGAAAAAAAACTTAATTTATTTCGGTCCAAAATGTACTGAGTACACCTAAAAAAAAAATTTAAAAAATTAAGACGAATTGTTAACCTCCTTTTTTTTTTGAAGCCGGTTAAAAAATTAAAAAAAAAATAGATTTTTTACCTATTTTCTTTTCTGTTCAGGTCCAAAGGTAGCGAAGCGTTAAAAAATGCGTTAACAAATGTTAAACTTAAATTGTAACAATTCTCATAAAAAAACACTAACACCAAAGTTAATTGCAAATATTTTGACAAGCACTTAGTAGAACGGAACAACTAGCTGTTTTCGAAGGCATCAGCGTTCTTTGTGTTTCGTTCACTGTGTGTGGTGTCAGTTGATGTGGCTTTTCAATGCAAATAGAATATGTGAATTGTTTTTGATTTATCGTATTACAATTTACTGAAAGTTTTTTTTTTTTTTTTTTTTTTGTAATGGAAGCTAAATTTTACTATCTCTAAATTTACAATAGTCTTGGCATTATTGTTTGATCTTTACTAATTATGCATATGTTTTTTGTCTTAAAATATATTTACAATTGCATTACAATTGCATTACAATTACATTGGGCCATAGTTAAGCCACTTCAGAACACATTCATCATTATGTCTATTAGATTAAAATTGAAATAAAAAGACCAAATAAATTGTGTTCTGTTCGCAGGCAATTAGTTGTGGGCGGTTGTAAGACATCCAATTTAATATCAAAATTGAATTCAGTAATGAAGTGTATTACACTCTACGCATTTTAATTATCAAAATGAAATATGTTTCTCTTGGATGTTTTTTTTTGTTTGTTTGTTGTTGCTTGCTTATGTGTATCATCATGATCATCGTCATCGCCATCGCTATCATCATCATCAGAATTATTGACGACCAGTTGACTTACATATATTGCATATTTAAATTGGTCTTGTGCATAATTGGCGCATGTTTTCTTGATATGATTAACACTCACTCGTACGCTCACACGGCTAACGCCGCACACTCAACTGCACATGCAACATGACCTTTCTTCACATCAATATGGAGCTGCATTTCAAGCAACTAAGAAAAAAAAAACTTTAAAAGACAAACTCATGATGAAGAAATATATATGTACATATGTATTTATGTATACTCGTATTAAATCACAGTTGTTGAGAGTCTTTAGCTGCTTTTATGTTTGAAGCCATGGAAAAATGTATTTTATTGCTTTATTCGTTTTAATAGTAATAAATCTGTGTTTTATTAACAATTAATAAATAGACATTTAGGATAAAGTAATGAAAAAATACTTTATAGTAGATGCATCTAATAGAAGAAAAAAAAATCGTTTTATTTGTAATAAATTTTTTTATATACATATTTGTTTTATTTAATTTATATGGCACCCGTATTAATTTCATGCAAAGGCGTTTTTATTTAAGTTGTGTACGAGAGAGTATTAAGAACACAACAATAGCAAGAATGTACATCATCCCCACTCTTACGTCAATGATGTCATTTCAATATTTAAATAATAAATATAATTAATTATAGATATTATTGGTTCTATTATGCGCACTACTTGTTAATGCAATGAATGCTAAGTGTGATTTTTTGCGAGTTTATCTGTAAACATATGAAGTTATTTTAGTTTTTTTGTTTCAAGAATTTTTTGCTTTAAATCTACTAATCTAGACGTTTTTAAACAAAAATAAACAAAAAAATTCTCACTAAGTTATATACTAACTGCCTTATTCATAAAAAATATTTCAGATGTATTAAGCATTTATTTGACATATTTCTATAGAAAATTTGTCAAATAAACCTGTAATAAACCTAAAATATTTTTTATGAATTAGACCGTAAAAATATACCATACACAAAATAAAAAACTATTAACCAATGAATGTTTTCAATTAAGAATTTAATTGATTAATTTTTAATTGTATTAATTAATTTGAGTGGAAAAACTTAATTGATATTATCAAATTGTTTATATGTTAAAATTTAATTAATTTTTTAATTGATATTACAAAATTATTCATATTACTTTTTTGTGTAAATTTTAAAAGAAATCAAAATACTATTTATTAAACCGAACGACAAATTTTTGGCCGAGAATATTCGTTGTTTGAAAATGCATACAATCACAGCGATGCGTCAGTCGAAGTTCACTATTTGCCGCCGACGATGAATAATCAAATTCTTAAGTCCCTATTTACACTATGCAAGTCTTATTGCTAAGCTGATTAGTTTATTAGGAGAGGGAGACGCAGGGAAAAGAAACGTTGCTGTTCCCCTCGTCTCTCTCTACCTGAAACTAATCAGCTTAGCAATAAGACTTGCACAGTGTGTCTTGGGACTAACCGACTGCAAATTTTAGTTAAATAATTTATTTGTTATATCAATTAAATAATCAATTGTTTTTATACCTACAATGATTTTTGTAAATGCAATTACGAAATTGTAAGTTAAAGGAAAATCTGAAAGATGTTTTCAATTATATCAACAAATAGTTTGTTGAAAATAATTTTCTTATAACTTTTATTTTTGTTAGATTTCAGATTTATTTCAATTCTAGTTATAGTTGTTGTATTAACAATGTGAATTGTTAAATTTCCGCACAAATTTTGATTATCATAATTTGTATATTAAAAATATTTTTTTATACACAATCACAATCCTCGAAACGATTTTGAAATTAAATATTAACAATTTGTTTTGTTGGTTGCATTTTGCTGATATTTTTTTCTGGGAAATAGTAGTTAGGGGAAGTTATCAATTCTTCAGCATTTTTTGTTTGTTTAGTACTTATAACTCCCTAACCTATTTTTTTTTATGAAAGGATAAAGCTTCCAAGGTGCGTATTTAGTTTCGCATCTATCACATGAGTAAAATGACATAAAATCAAAGAAATGAATTAATGGGCGCGTTTCCTCCCATTGACATTGATAATGGACCAGGAACACGTCCAGCAATTTGTTTCTTTGATTTTATGATATTTCACTTATGTGATAGCTGCGAAACTATGCACACATCTTGGGCTCTCGTAATGACACAATATCAAAATTACAACAAATAATAATTAAAAAAGAACCCGACTGCGACCAACTTTGAGCTGTTAAATATCCTAAATGGTCATTTGAGTTGAAAAATCATAAGAGAAACCTAAAGATGATTTTAAAATACCTATCGAATGTTACCCATTTTATTATAGTTCGCCGACTTTTTATTTTTTTCGTATAAACGAAATAGTCTTTGTTGGCCGCCATATTGAATTTTTGCTACTTTAGTGACACTCCCAGGAATAAGACAATTCGATTGATTTAAGAATCATCATAATCGTTTCACGCTTTCGGTGTATATATAGTGCCGCAAAGGAATACACATACATACACACATAGGATGATAAACACAATACCCCTCTTTGCGTTGCGCAGTCGAGTAAAAATAGGCGAAGACCCGCCCCTTAAAATTACGCATTATATTTTACGTGCTTCTACTTAACCAATTTTTATGAAACTTAGTACACGTTTTGAACTCAAAAAATTAAATAACTTTGCATTTAAAAAAGTGGGAGTTCAATATTAATTTTCACATACTTTTACTTACCGATTTTTTTTTTAGCTCTAAAACTTACTTAATTTTGCATTTAAGAAAGTGGGCGGGGCCACACCCATTAAAATTTGATATTATACTAGACGTGCTTCTCCTTAACCGATTTTTGAGAAACTTGACACACATCTTGAGCTCTAAAAAAAATACTCAATCTTGTATTGAAAATAGTGGGCAGGTCGACGCCCATTAAAATTTAATTTTACATTTCGCGTGCCTCTGATTAAGCGATTTTTACAAAACTTGACACACATCTTCAGCTTTGAAAAATACCTAATTTTGTAAAAAAAAAGGCGGGGCTACGCCTATTAAAGTTTACTATTACATTATATGAACTTCTACTTATCCGACTACCATGAAACTTGGCAAACAGTTTCTGCGTTTACAATGAAGAAATTTTTTGCTTAAAGAAGTGGGCGGGACCATGCGCATTCCAGCCATATACATGATTTTTCACGTGCTTCTTCTTGACAAATTTTTATGGAATTTTGCAACCAACTTAGTTATAATTTCAACATTGTTATAGTTCATACGTCAAACTTACACAGCGAATTCTTAGCGATGAATTCGTGGTGGTGGGCAAAATTCACCAGTCGTCCCAATTGCGTTCCTAGTATAAAGCAAACTAAAGATACTTGCACAAAACATACAGAAGTGTCACGAGACGGAAGATACGGGTAATTTTCAGTTTGTCTCGTTTTCCCTCAAATTTTGTCGTCGGTTTTGTTTTGCTACGTGTTTCTAGTGCAATACAATTTTTATTAGCTGTGTTAATTGGTAAGTAGTAATGCACTAGAGTATCAAATACACTATGCTTTTCTCTTTCTTCCATGAATTTTAACAAAAACCTGATTGGAGCTTTTTTACCTGTCACTTTCTTCACTTCTGTGTATTCTGTGATACTTGTTTGGTAATTTACAGTAGTAGAACTCTTACCGAGGCCGGTAATTTTTTATTTGGTGTTGTTTGGAACTTTTCAGAGCAAATTAAATCTTATTCTGAGAATATTTGTAATGAAAACTTTTAGGTGCAAAAACTAAAATCAAATACTTTTTTGCTCTAAAAAATTACTTTCAATTTTAGTAATTATATTTCTTTAATTTTTATACATAGCCAATAATGAAACATTGGTGACAGCTCATCTTCAGGGCCACAAAGGCTAAAGTTCAACCATTTGTTTTTCTTTGCAATTTTTTATTTATTTATTTATTTTTTTTTCATTACAATATCTAATATTTTTACTCAAGTCTTAGTTATTCGGTTTTACTTATAAAAAACAGGCTTTAAAATTTAATCTCTAAAACACGTTTTTACAAAAATCTTTATATTGAATTTAAGTTTTTTTTTTTTTTTTGCAAACATTTGTCGACATGATTTACATGTCATTGCTAGAGTTTTAGTAACAAAAATTAATAAAGTTCGTTCATTCATGCCTTCATTTGTTCATTAATAAGAAAAAAATAAAAACAACAATTTTATGATAAATTCATGATTTTGTTGTAGCTCGTTACTCTAGGCATCATTTATAAGGCCGGGTTTCCATCTGTGTGCCAAGTGCCACACAAGCGTAAAAAAAGCGTAACCAACTAATTACTAATGAAAAACTTTACTTTCATACATAACTAATAGACAATTTTATAGAATCCAGCATGATTGCAAACTGTTTAAATCAATAAATGCATGTCTGAATCAAACAGTTTTTCATTGCGCTGATTTACACGGGCATAATTGTGCTGGCATAACATGCAAGTTTGTTGGTGAGAGAGGCAAAGAGAGTGGTTTTGGGGTTGGCATAACTTTTCAACCAGCTTCAACCCCGCATTATCAACATAAAACCAATGCACACACAACTTAAAAAACAGCAAATGTTAAATGAATACTAAAAACACTAACACACACGCAGCTGTGTATACGAATACATTTTGTGCCAGATGAATTAATTAGTCTCGTGTAATTTGGAAAAGAACAAAAATTGTGAGGCTTAAAAATTGTTCTCGTCTAAATTACCTCATTAGTAATTAGTTGGTTACGCTTTTTTCGCAAATGACACACAAGAAATGCCAGATGTAAACTCAGCCTAAGATTGATCATGGTCCAGCTGTACGGACTACACCCTAACATTTGTGTTTTATTGGAAATTTTTATTTATTCTATTTTTGTTTTTATTTTGCAATATGTAAATACATACATATATTCTTATCCAAACTGGTATTCGTAAAATTTAAAAATAAAATTTACAATTTTATCGCCAAGTTGGTAAACGCAAATCTAATGCTTAATTAATTAAAATTTATATCGATTATACATATGTACACACAAATTTTTAATTTAAGTCACTTGAAAATGAGATTTGAAGGTGCACTGATAATGAGTTTATTAGCAACGAAGTGTCTCAGGTTAAATTGAAAAAAAAAAAAATTAATAGACTTTTAAAAATAAATAATTATGGCTAAGTCATACAAGAACGCATTTTTACGTGTAGTATGTATTAAATTTTAATTTGAAAATAAAAATAAAAAAAACTATGCTTTAACTTCCTACTTGCAAATTACCTTGAATATATTTTACCAATTTTATTTTATTTTTTCTATTAAAACCAAAAAGGTCTTAACACCGCAAAAACTTAACTAAAACTGTACCTTTCCCTTTTGTTGGTGTATTTATTTTTTACTTCTACATGTTTTTTATTTTATTCCGGTTGATTTATTGATGTTACACATAAATAACAAAATAAAATACTCGTACACATATAGAAAATAAATTCGCAGAAAGCCCGCAAAAAATGTGTTTGTTTCTTTTTTTTACAAATTTAAAATTTATATAAAAAGCCATCATTTGCAACCTTGAATATTTTTTAATTTTGTTTGTAAGTCACGTATGCGAGCTGGGCTTCAGTAAAAAGTTTTAAAGAGTTGTTTTTTGCAAAAAAAAAAAAAAAACATTCGTTATAGTCAACAACAAAATCACAATTTCAAATTCTCATTTTTTTTCAAACACGCATGTGTTTGCGATTATTCTCTAAAAGGGAGTTTGATATTTGTTTTTTTTTCTAATACACAAAAAGATACATATAAATATTTATGTTGAATCATACATTCTTACACGCTCAGGAAAGAATTACAAACGTATACGTATAAGTACAGCAAATGTTTTTGAGCATATGTTAATGGGCCTACGTCAGAATTGATTTATATGTATTCCAAACAATTCAATTTTAAAGTGCACGTTTGCTTAAAACTAACAATGCCCTCGTCGTCGTCCGGTATTTAAAAAATAAAGTGTTACTAACTTAAAATAAAACAAGTAAGAGTGCTATATTCGGCTGTGCCGAATCTTATATACCCTTCAAAGTTCAAAGTTTCCAGCTCTGGAGCTGTGGTTTTACTTTTTATAATTTTCTACACCAAGATTTTCTTTCCAAAACTTAAAATATATATAATTTATTAAGAAAAAGAAAAAAATTAATTCGACCTAGTCATATGATATACAAAATACCACAAAAAAGTAAGTTTCCCAAACCTGGAATTATACTTTTTGATTTTTCTCATTTCTTACAGCAATCTCATTCTTTTAAGAATATAAGATATGTTTAATTTATAGAAAAAAAGGAAAATTTTTTTTTAGTAAGTTACTTTTGCATTAAAAAAGTTAAAGTTTTCCAACCCTGGAAACGTCTTTTTAATTTTTTTTTAATTAAAAAAAAATTATTCGTACTGAAGCATAAAATAAGTTTATTTAATAAAAAAATAAAAATTAGTTATCGGTAGTTAATTTTTTATATCACAAAAAGTGTAAGTTTTCCAACCCTGATTTTTCTGATTTCTTACACCAATCCCTTTCTTTTAAAAACATAAGATATGTTTAGTTTATAGAAAAAATGAGAAATTTGTTTTAGTAAATTAATATTGTATAACTTTGTATAAAAAAATTTAAAGTTTTCCAACCCTGAAAACGTCTTTTTAATTTGTTTAATTTTTTTTATTAAAATAAAAAAAGTATAAAATAAGTTTATTTAATAAAAAATAAATAAAAATTAGTTTTCGGTAGTTTCCTTAGTATGGCAAAATAAAGTTTTAGTTTTCCAGCTCTGAAATAGTCTTCTCGATTTTGCTGATTTTCAATCTTTTTCAGACTATTTTTGACACACCGTAGTCTCCAGCTTTTTTGGGAGCTTGGGAAAACAGATTTCACCTACAAACAGGCGGACATCGCCTATTCGTCTTCCCTATGCATAAGGATCCAGAATATATTTATATACTTTATGGCTCGCTTACTAATATTGTGGAAATTACAAATGGAATGCCAAACCTATGTATACCCTTTTACCATTTTTTGGTAAAGGGTATAAAAACTAGCCCAAAAGTTCACAGTATCTCTAATATTAACTTGACATTACTGTATATTTTACCTATATTAGAAAGGTCCTTAAATCAAGGTCTTTTTAGGGAAGGTCAAACAATAAATACTAGCAGGTTGCGAAGAATAATTGACATAAAATATACATATACATTAAATACTTTTGTTCTTATAAGGAGCACAGTTCCTCACCAGATAATGACAAAAGTATGGGTTTAAATACTTTTTGAGTATTGGTCGTGAAACAACTATGAATAAAATAAAAATTCCACTCATATGCAACTAAACGCATTAATTTTAAACCGTGTATGTATAACAATAAGTATACAACAATTATATTTCTAAACATTTTTTAAATCACGCAGCACAAGCAACTGCAACTAAAATTTATAGACTGTGTGAGCTACAATCCCGTGCATGAGTATACAAATACTCTGTCTTTTGATCGGCTATACATTCGTATATACAGCGCTATTTTACTTACACACATGCACGCAAAAAGCATGTCTTCATATAGCCACTCACACACACACATTTTTCATTCCATTTTATATACATAAATCCATGCTTACGGTGACGAATGATGAATAAATATCCCGAGTATCATGCGTATAATTCTGTTGTCCGATTAAATATCCATAGCCTACTCATACTCCATAGTCATTTGTCTGTTATTTATATACGCTGCTTCAATGTCAAGTTGTCTACGTTAAGTACGACTACGTTAAGTAGCCTTCCTTTGACTAACTGGAGAATTCGCACCGACGATAAGCTCATCATAAGATGCATTTCATTAATGTGTTTAGTGAAGAACCGATTGCCGCATTTATTAGATATTATTTATGGCTCTACTAAGTATGAAGAAGTATTTTATGGGCGTATTAACTAAAAGCAAAAGTTTTGCCAAATGATGCTTTAAAATAAATTGTCTACATGCTATGGACTAAATCAAGATTGGAATTGGTGTTAAGTCTTATATTAGTTTCTTTTGATCGATTCCAAAGAAACTATAAGACGGGTCCAAGAATTGAAATATACTCAGATATTTAAATTGGAAATATTGAAGTTTCGAAGTTGTTCGCTTAAGCTATAACAAAATTTTGTACAGTATGAACCGGCATCAATATGTACATATGTATGTATGTGTATATGTACATATACATATGCATGTATACATCTGTATGTATGCATGTTTATATTATAAACTTTATAGACATTTCGCTGTATAACAAGTTTGGATGATGTGTTACCAGAAGTCGGGTGTAAATAAAAAGAATTTTCTCATGAAAAGAATATTCAATGAAGGGCCGACAAAAAAAAAACGGATTTGGACTTAAGAGTGGATTCTGGTACCTAAAAGGGTGTAGAATAAGATGAAATGAGTTAGATTTCTGGTAAAAATTTATTTACCCTATAAAAACTCACAAAACGAACTTGCTGTGTTCAAAGTGATAATGCGTTATGAAACTTTAAATGCGTTTTTCTCAAAACTTCACTTTCACACACTAGGTTCCTTTTCTCCGAGAAAATCACATATGCTGAAAATATTCGTACTAAAATAAAGTTTATGAAATACGCTGAAAATTATGGCACATAAATATGTATATTATACAAGTCATTAATTACACACTTAATAAATAGTTCATTCCGGCAACACTGCACCAAACCATCAATATTCGCGAAAGCAATAAAAGTTGCCGAAAAATTAAAACAACAATGCTATTAGCAAAAAATTGTTGTGTGTGTATTTTGCAAACTTAAATTGAGAACAATAATAAAATGATGTGATCCCTTAGAAATAAAAAAAAACGACAACAAAACCTCCATCTCTTACAGCACACACACATACACACACTCACACATACCCACACACACTGACGCAATAGCAAAACTAATACTGGGAAAGAAAATTGTTGGGACTGCTGCTTTACTGAAGGCAGATGATTGCTGATGATGCGCCGCTGCTCTTACTTTTGAAACGTTAGTGATCAGATGCTCCAAAACCAAAAAAAAAAGAAGGTCCAAGACTAAAATTGGCACACAAGGGCATGTAGTATACATAGATAAGTTTACATTGTTATGCATTAAACACATTCACCACAGCAAGCTACCGACTACCAAATGGCAAGGATAGAATACACATGTTTATATGAGAATAATTTTTTTTAAGACAGCAAGGCAACATTGCGGCAGGTTGTTGTCTATGCTGATTTTGTCGTTGTAGTCCAATTAAACTAACTAATTTCTATTTTGTTGGCTACAATGAGAAAATTCAGTATTGCGAGTATAATACAAAATGTTGAATGAATGATTTTGTACAATTATTTCATATTACTTAACAGAAATATAATCCAAAAATTGATGTTAAGAATAAATTGATTCATTTTTGTACTTTTACGTGAAATAAGTACATTTTAAAGAGTAATTAATTTTTATAAATGCAAAACATATAAAAGTGGCAATACTGAACTATGTATTTGTACTTGAATATCAACTGCAGATGGTGCTGCTGCCGTCTCCAAAGTAATTAAGTAGCCGGCTACGAGGCGACAAATGCTGCTAGCGGCATTTGAAGTCGTGTGTTCGTGTAGCCTGCTGTGATGAATGTGTTTAATGCTTTAGTGGGATCTTACTAATCCCAGTTGACCATGTCTTCAACACATAAATAAATTAATTGTTAATTAAAAATTTCAATTAAAATGTTAATGAATGCAACGAAATGTTTGATTATTGCAAAAACTTCAAGTGAAAGAAAGATTCAATTAAGTTTTCAATTAATATAAAAAATTTATTTAACTCTTTATGGCTTAACATTATGAAGCTAATTTTGTTTTAAAATATTTTAAGCACAAAAATTTCACCTAGGATTTTTTGAAACTTTATTTTTGGTGGCGAAAATTGGTAAAGAAGGATATGTGAAGAACGTTAAATATGTTGGCGTTAAGAGGTTTAAATTAAAAATAGTTTGTATATTTATGATTTAATCAGGCTAAAATTTAAATTATAGGTGCTAATTATTAATGAAGAAATTACACAAGAGTTAATTGTAAATATTCTGACAAATACTTAGTAAAATGGAACAACTAGCTGTTATCGAAAGCCACTACATCGCCATCATCAGCATTCTTCTGTGTTTGGCCCACTGTGTGTGGTGTCAGTTAATGTAGATTTCTGCTTTATATACGCAACTTTTATTGCAAATGGAATTTGTGAATTGTTTGGATTCATCGTATTACAATTTGCTGAAACCTTTTTTTGTAATGAAAGCTCAATTTTACAATCTCTTAATTTACAACAGTATTGCCATTGTGGTTTGTTCTTTACGAATTATGCACATGTTAGTTAATTTGCGTATTTCTGTTCTATTTAAGACAAACTTTTTTGGTTTGCATAAGTATAAGTATTAAGTATATTTACTTTAGCTTTTGCCACAGTTTCATATCTATGAATTAATGAATTTTATATTTTTAATTCTTCAAATTTTATCAAAAAAATATAAATGAAATTTTTTTAATATTAAATAAATTTTTGTTTGTTATTATTAATTAATTAAGAAATTTCAAATAAAATATTAGTCGCAACAATCATTCGTTTAATGAGAACAAAATGTGTTGTAGATATTAAGGAATTCTCAATTATATTTTCAGGGTTTTTAAATAGAAATTGAAGGTCTTTTGATGAGTTGGCATTAGGATTATTGAAATGCAACTTTTATTCTAGCTAAGCCCATCAACTTGGTGAATTTATTAAATTTTTTGTTTGTTTATTTTGGTCATTATTGATTTTCATAATTCAATTACTAGATTAATTTATTTGGAATTTATTTTCAATTAATTTTTTTAGTTCATTCAATTAATAACCAAGCATATATTTACTTTTTTTTTAGATAAAAACTAAATTTCTATTATTAATTTCAAAATATTAAATTTTTTCAATATCACTAATTCTGATTATTAGTATTTTCATTTCGATAACAGTTCCGAAAGTAAACAATATTTTAATTGATTGAATGACTATAATTATTAATAAATTTTTTTATGTTTACTTTCTTAATGTCCAGATATAGTTTTTATTTGCAAAATTGCAAGTGAGAATCGATCATATTATCAAATGTGTTGGGAGTTAAACCATTAACAATTTGATTTATAGACCAGCACAGTATTCAATAGAACAATCCCATACACGAAATGAAATATACATATGTTAAAGTAATTTTCACCTATTTTACCATAAAGATTAATATTTATCGGCAACAAGTAGAAGATATTGTTGCTGTTCTTGTCGTCAATAGTCTTAAATAGACTTTCAGTGTCCCATGTTGTTTTCAAACGGCTTTCCTCAAAATCAATTGCAAACATTCTCATTATATTGTATTCAGTATATATTGAACCACTGCCCCTTTAAAAAAATCCAACCGCTGAAAAAGTCTTCTTTGACTGCCTTGGTCAGCTGGGTTTAAACGAATTGTAACTTTCGGCTGCATTATCACGTTTTACTTGCTTTTTTCGCTTCTTTTTGACTTTTTCTTAGCGATTTTATTTTGAATGCTGCTGCCGTTTTTTGTTTGTTTCTGTTTTTTTTTCGTTTCTTTTCTTTCCCATTGTTATATTTTACTTCGTTGCTGATGATCTTCTTTCTCTTGAATTTCAAGGCCAAGCTCCAAAATTATTGGTATGTTTTTTTTCTCGCATTAGTTTGTATTATTGTTGTTCGTTCGTTTGTTTGTTTGTTTGTTTGCTTTTTGTAGGAAGTTTTTTTTGGTAGCAAATATTTTTATTTGGCCGTCTGTGCTTTTTAGGTAACTTTTGTCGTATGGCGTGCTTGTTTGGGACCCAAATTGGGTGTGGGTGTATAGGTCTGTGTGATGTGTGTGTGTGTTTTAGTGTTACATAAAAAAATTAATATACATATACATATGCAGGTATGTATGTAGCTACTTTTTATGTTAGTTTTATTCAAAAAATTATTGATGATATAGGTACATATAATTTTTCTTCGAAACTTTTCTTTCTTTTCTGTTGGATTTAACAGGACTTGCAAGGACTAAGATTTTTCAAGTCAGTTCTTTTTTCTAAAGAAAAATGAATGAATTAAAATTATATACTATATATATTTAATCTTTATATTCCTAGCAGGATTAAAAATACAGACATTCAAATAAATTATAATTAATATAATCAAAACGTTAATGCATTAATTTCTTGTGATTTCTTCATACCTAATTTTTCTAGACGAGTTGAGCGATCGTTGATACATATTTCATTAATAGCGACTTAATCAGCGATATTTTAAATTAATTTTATTTAATTTTTTTAACAGCTTATACATACTTGCAAAAAGAAACACCATTATAACTATTTAATGGTCTGTATTTAGTTTGAAAAAAAATTTAAAAAACATATAATTTTCAAACCAGTTTTCAATAAATTAGTTTTGTTTAAAATTATTACTATTGTAATTGCTCAAATAATTTAATCATTTGGTGCTCTTATTGAACTGTATTTTTTTTACCAAAATACATATCTCAAAAATTAGCATAAATAAACTTAACCAGTGTAAAATAATATTAGTTATTTAAAAATGTCATTCCAACACTTAACTGTAACAATGAAAACTTATAATTTTTTTTTATAGTTACAAATGCAATTATAATTAATTTTTTTATTTTTAAGCAGATATTTTTTGGGATTCGAACCGAAAACCTCCGTCGTGACAGGCTTCCACACTATCCACTCGACCACGGGGGCACTAATATTTTAAAAGTGTAAACAGTAGTTAAGCTTGAGTTAATATCTAACTGTAGTTATGGGACTGGTTCCAAAGCGGCTTGGCGTTATTATTAGAGGGATCAATCTCCACTATATTTATACTATTTGAAAGGTTCTGGATCCAACCACATTGAACTAGTTCAGTGTCCTTTACTATCCCCCCAGGGGAGTCTGTTATGGAATACGGGTGTGGCAACCCCGGGGCCCCAGCTGGGGTGATGTGGCTTTTTCCATTGACGTACCTTTGGTACATTACCCATAGAACTTATGTGTTACTACCCAATCTCTGAATATAAACAGAGCAAAGGATGTGCACATATTTATAACAAAAGGAAGACAGGTCCTGTTGATGTCAATTAGGTGCAGCGTCACCTAGAACTGCCCTTGAGTTCAAAAGACGATAGAGGTGAAGCCCTTGTGGTGGAACTTCGAGGTCTAACCAGAGGCTACTTCTGGTGCCACGGGTGCCGGTGGCCCGACAGCCGAGCTGCTTAGAGTTGAGTGCATGTAGCGGTCGTCAGTTTCCTTTGCTAAAATGCCGAGTTCGTCCTACCTCACGAGGTTAAAAGGATGATTTCGGTATGTGTGGAGTAGGCACTGGTTATTTGGCGACACAGGCATGGGTTCATCTCGGACGAGTGGTTGAGCTGTGCCGGCAATGGTTGAGGAATTCTCATGGGGACCTCGCTATGGGTGTATACACAACACCTTGGCGTGGAAGCCGGAGAATTATCGTGGTGGCTGTGGTTGCTACCAAAATCGCTGGGAGAATAGTCTTGGCTTCCCAGTGTGAAATCTATACTAGTGGTTGGTCTGACGCGGTCAGCCAGACACTATTCTAGGTGCTGTTGCCATTCAACAGAAGCTGCTATGGGCACGGACATAGCAGCAGAGTTTAGATAGCTCAAATTACCTCAGCAAGGTAATTGAATATAGTACAGGGATAACTATATTCAAAGATTGCAACCTATCTGCCTTATGGAGTGGGCCATAGGTTCATTCTAATAGGGTGCATGGGGGCGTTGGTCTGGCGTCTAACCCACACCCGGTGCTTTGGCACCCGTGAGATAAGGCCGTAATGGCAGGTGCTCACGGAAAGCTATCGCACATCTGTCCTTTACTATAATACTAGACCCAATCAAGTTGATAAAAGATCAAGACGATACTTCCCACAATGGTGAATATGTAACCGTTTACAGGACATGTCTTTTTTTTTACCATTCACTACTCCCTACTTTTGGTAATAACCCCTTTTTCTTAAGTCATAGGACGAGTACGTTTAGATCAATTGTCATCAAATTTTCTGGAGGGTTGTAACTGAGATTTGTTCTCTATTTTTTGAAATCAAAGAAATCATTTTTTGTCTCTTATTTAGTTCAGTTCATAAATCCTAGTTGATCAGTCATTGATCCATTCACTTCTTGTGGACCACCTTCTATTTATTTTTCGACAGTCTTGCTCCTAAGTTGGTATTTACATGAGGATTAAGCTACATATTCCAATTATAGTGCAATGTATGCCTCAGGATCCAGATGATCCAACTATTAAACTGCTCCGCCGTCTCCTTTAGAGATGATGGACCGTTGGAGGCTGTTGTTGTTCTTCGGAACGGGGGCCATGATAATTAAATACTGTTCTGGAAATTATATTCTCTCTCAACTAATCTTAAATTTAAATACTGTCTTAAATAACAGTCACAATCATAAAAAGTTGATAACGAAAAATATCTTCTTAAAATTTGTAGATTCATAAAGTTATTTTTATTAAAAAAAATTTCTTTATTAAATATTTTAATATCAAAAACATAAAATGTTTACATATTTCTTTAATATTTGAACAAGCTCACAGAACATGTGTTAGATTTACCACGCAGAAGAGAAAAAAAAACAACATTAAGCTTCAATAATTAAAATCACAAAACTAGATCCGCAAAACAACAAACAACCTTTTCAGCTTGATTAATTGCCAAATACACAAAAATGTTTGCAAAATATTAAATGAATATTTTAGTACAACCGAAAACAGCAATTTAATAGCAAATAATAATATAAAGTAAAAAAGATTAACCATTTATTAAAAATTAATTAATAACTATTATATCAAAAAATTGAAAAAACTAAATTTTTTTATGCACAGCACTAGGTGCATAAAAAATTTTCTAACGTTCACACGAGCGTGTATGCATACAAGCAAGTAGAGAAAAAAAATAATAAAAAATTCGTGAATATTGAAAGGTTTTTTTAGTGTTCAAATGTATTTGGAAAGATGTGAGGGTCGTTAGTCAAAAGATTTCTGTTTTTATTTCTACGAAAAAATATAAATATGTGACATCAATTAATGAAAATGGATCCTATAGATTTCCAAACTTTCTTATGAAACTTAGTGCATAGTTTCCGCGAAGAAACATATGGCAGGTCCAATACAAGGCTAGAGATAAGATGAACTGGACGGTCTTTCGATTATGCATTTTAATCACTATAATCATTAATTTTCATAAAAATGTTAACCTTACATACTTGATTTAAATTGAAATAGGATACGAGAGTTGTTTCACTATAGCGTATCATAATGTTTTTTTGTCAATAAAATTCAAACGTCACCAAATTGACTTTTACATGAAAATAAAAACCGGCTTCATTTGTATTATTATTATTTTTTTTTTGTTACTTCATAACTCGTTAATTTTTAGACCCATTTTAAAATTTTTATTTAACTGAAATGGTATAGCTTCCACTTAGCCTTTTTGTACAAAAAATGGGCTGGGTCACGCACATTAATTTTTTTTTTTTTGATTTAATGATATTTTATTTATCCTATTAAAACAAAACTTACCCAACACATTGGACTCTCGTAATGACTTAATTTCAAAGTTAAAAAATGAGTGGAGCCACGCCCAATAAAAATTAATATTCACGTACCTCTAGTTGAAAGATTTTTACGAAATTCGGCGTTGATCACTGAGCCCTAAAAAAGACACGATATTGCATTAGAAAAAGTGGGCGAGGCCACCCCCATTAATTATAATATTAATTAATATTATTGTATGATTTTCGCGTAAATTTTCACACACATTTAGTTCTCAAAAAGACACAATCTTGTATTCAAAAAAGTGGGCGGAGCCAAATTCATTGCCTTTTAATATTATGTGTCACGTGGTGCTGCTTAACTGATTCTAACGAAACCTAGAACTCTAAAAAATACTCAATATTTCATTTAAAAAAGTGGGCAGGACTATACCCATTTAAGTTTAATATTATTTTTGTCGTGCGGCTACTTAACCAATTCTTACGAATCTCGGCAAACACACTGCGCTTTGAAAAATACTTAATTTTGCAATTAAAAAAAGTGGGAGGGGCCACAATAACTACAATTTAGTACATATTTTATTTCACGTGCTTTACTTAACCGATTTTAGGGAAACTTGGCACACACTCTGAGCTCTGAAATATATTCAATCTTGCATTTAAAAAAGGGCGGGACCACACCCATAAAAAATTGGTATTAAATTATATGTAATTCTACTTATTCGAATCCCACAAAATTTGACCAAGAGTGTGGACTCTTAATTTTGTGCTTAAAAAAGTGGGCCGGGCCATGCCTATTCAAGCCATATATATATTATTTAAATACATGGTGGCATACACAAAAAAGGGCGGATACTAATATTTGCCAAATCGGGGGTGACCATGTCACAAAAATAAAAAAAATTGCCGCGAACAATTTTAAAGTAAATCTTAGAAAAAAATTAAACCGACTTCCAAAATAAACACTAATGACTCGTTTGATTGAGTTATGACATATTCCCCCTTATTGTGAATGGCGTCGTTGTCAAGAGGACATTAAATATTGTCAAATGTCTATTTTTATTCGGCGACAGTGCGCTCTTATTGACAATCTCCTACTCAATTGTTGTCGACAAAGAGTAGACAATTGAAAATTTTTACTGTCGTCTTGATGTGACGTCGACGACGACGCCATTCACAATAAAGGGTTTGCAAACAAACAAAAAATCAGCTGACTATCATAGTAGGCTAAAGTGCTTTAGACATATGTAAATATATTTATGTACATAATTCCTATAAAATTTCAATTCAATAAAAACAACCCTCGTACACATCAATATTAATATACATAATCTACATACATTTATTTGTGTATTGATTAGCATGTTGTATAATTTTAGCAACTAATTTACATATTACATAATAATAATTTCGTACGTTTTTTGCGTATTGCCAAAATTTGCCAAAATCGAAGCAAAAGAAAGAAAAACATGGGAACGAGATACAAATTCAAATTTATAGTATAAATTTTATACATATATTTGTGTTTTTTGTTTTTTGTTCGAGCAAAATTTATTCTCTTATATTTGTCATAACGACAATAAAACTGACTAAATGTTCGTGTAACATACAGTTTGACTAAACGCCATGTTAATCAATTGACCGTGAATAGTGTGTGTGTGTGTGTGTGTGTGCCTGTGTTTGTGTGTGAGATATTTTTTATTTGATATTTTTAATAAATAATTTTTTTTTGGATTTTTGCAAACTTTTCCATAGAGTTTTTTAGCACAATGCCTTTGCTGTTTGTTTGCTATTATCTTTTTTGCGTCGTACATCGATGATGAGATTTCCCTTTTGATTGGTCATTTATCGTTCCTTGATATTTTCATAGAATATTCGCATATTGTAAAAAACATATGTATAAAAAACAAACATCGTACGTCTTAGAAATGTTGATTAGATATTTTTAGTTTATGTATGTATGTACATATCGCACACTGAATCATAAACAGTCACAACTCAAAAAATTCCAGATGTTGAGAAGTTGATATTATACAAATGACGCAAAGACGTATTATAGAATTACAATGAGCACTCAAAAAAATATACGCATAAGTAAATATGTAGTCCTAATTTTAGTAACTGCATATACTCATAATTATAGTGTAAAAAATTCGTACGCCCACATATTTTTTCTCAAGCAACTAGGAATATAGTAGATTCCAATATACAACATCTGAACTAAACTACGCTACAACTTAAAATAAAAAAGCGCACCTGTCACACTTACAGTCTGAGTATGTTTATACTCAGGCTATGGATATTTAAACGAATAGAAAAATACGCTGATACTCGGGATATTGTTTCATCATTCGCCACCACCGTATACATATATTTGTGTGTATAAAATGGAATGAAAAATGTGTGTGTATGTGTGGCTGTTTCAAAACATACTTTATGTAGGTGTGTAAACAAAATAGCCTACGCATGTTTAGGTGATTAATAGTCAGAGTATTTTTTATAATCATGCGTTTGATTATTTTGTTTGTTTGTGCTGCGTAATTTAAAAATGAGTGTAAGCATACATATGTACTTCCTCCTTTTCACCTTTGGTGTACGGAACAAGTGCTGTCAGATATAGCGATTTCTCGCCAAGCGTGGCGATTTTTCAACTTGTTTGGCGTCCAAATTTTTGGTTTGGTGTCATGACGATTTTTCTGGCGATAGATAAATTTGATGGCAATTTTACTGGCAATAAATAAATTTATTGGCGATTATTATGGTTATTTTTTTAACAAAATTGAACTTCAAAATTTTTCTAATTCAGGAAAATTAGTTTGTTGAAGGAGTAGTAGGGGTAGTTTAAAAAAAAATACTACTCAAATTTGTCTGCAAGAAGTTAAAACAATTTGATTTTGATGATTTTTCTTCTATTAATTATAGTCATTAATGCCTTTTAAATTTGAATGAGAAAAATTTACAAGAAATAATTTTTGGCGATTTTATTTCTAATTTCATCGATTTTCTTATAAATTTTGATACGATCATTTTATAAAAATTTATAAATAAAAACGTGTTATATAAAAACAAAAATTTATTATCAAATATTTACTAAGAAAAACTACATAAAACTGATTTTTGGCGACTTTTGGCGATTTCAAAAATTAATTTGGCGGAATAGGTAGGCAAAAATCTGGCATCCCTGTACGGAACCCAAAAAGTTAATTAATGGAAAGAATAAGTATTGAAGGACGGTGGCAGCACTATCAAAGATTTTAGCTCACTGCTAAAAGAAATAAAAGTATCAGGATCTTCAAAAAATTACTCGCCTGATTTTAAAATCATTCGTAATTTTAAAGCACCGAGATTTTTTAACATGTCTGTAGATATTTTTGAATTCGTATTGGTAATCGTTCGTTAAACAAGGCCAGGCCTTCATCATTTATGCTCCCTACTCTTTTACTACGTTTATACGTGCACTACTTGCAAGCAAAAGTACACAAACTTGGTAGCACTTCTACAGAAAGCTTACTTACATATGTATGTCTACAAAAAATAGTGTAATATCAAATAATTATTTGTTGTAATTGCCATTATTTGTTTCTATTAATGTTTTTTGTGCAATATTAATCAATTTATTATTTTCTGTTATCAAAAATTTGTAAGCGTGGCAACCTCAATAATTTAATTTGCAAGTAGTGCGTTAATCGTGAATACAGTAGTTTTGATTTAGCTGCCTTTTGTTTAAGTGCACTTTGGATTTAACTGCCTAAACTGATAAATTTCTGTCACTATTCTTTAAAATCCCATACGAATTCGTTTTTCAAGTGCATTTTCTATATCTGCACATTTAAGATAAGTGCCCTAAAATTTTGGTAATTTTAAAATATTTTCATTAAAAAAATTAATGTTAGCTGCACATTGACTTAAATGCACAATATATATTTTTTTCTGTAATTATTGTTCAAAATCCTTTTTTAAGTGCACTTTGTATACCTGCGCATTTAAAATATTTTTTGGTAGTTTTAAATTATTCTCATATAAAAAATTTAAATTAGCTGCACACATTAATATGCAACCATGTATGTGCATACAACTGAAGTCAAAAATTGTATACCTGCACATTTAGGCAGGTAAGTGCATTTAAGATAAGAGCATTTTTGACTTATCTGCACAAAAAGTCTTGCAAAGTTGATTGTGCAGCTAAGTCAAAATTACTGTAGTTTTCTCAATTGGTAAGTCGCAATAAAAACAATAATATGGCAACAATTTACAGTTTTATTTGCAACTAAGACCTGCGTATAAACGTAGTATATGTCATACCGTATCGAAATGTGTTATTTGATATGAGAATATTTTGTAAATTAACGCTTGAATGGACATAGAAAAACATCGTTGATGTCATGAGTGATCTAATCATCAAGTACGTAAATAAAAGTTCATTTGTATTGCTTTTTTTGGAAATTGTTTCAATTATATTTAAGATAATTCATTGCACTACTTTGTTCCCAAATTGTTATTTCAATCAGTAAGCAAGACTCAACTTCGTAACTTTTCAATTAATTTATCACACATAAAATTTTAATAATTAATATGAATTTCTAAAGCTGGATTATTCACCCATTGTTTCCGAACAAAATTTTTGTCCAAACAAAATTTTTTTAGTGAGAGTTTTCTGCAGCACGATTCATCCATTTCGAACATTTTGTCGGGAAAATCAAAGCTACCGTATGAAATTTTTGTATAAACGATGTGTATTAATTTTACAAGTGGCAGCACAGCGGCAAATGATTACAATTCGCGGTGTATTTTTAATTGTTTATTGCAATATTTTCGTTAAACTTCATATGTATATGTTTTATTTTCCAATTTTCCTTTATTTCTATTGTAATTAGTACAAGTATCCTCTGTGCTTTTATTATTGACATAACATGATGTGGCAGATCAGTTCAACTTTGGCTGAAAAAATAAAGTACTTGGCAGCTCAGTTCGATTTTGTCCAGACAAAATATAAAATTAAACCAATTCAAGCTGAGAGTTGTTCGTAAAAAATATTTTCGCTCTCTCAAGAAGAGAGACGTCAAACTACATATAAAAAAAATTTGTCCGGACAAAAATTTTGTTCAGAAACAATGGGTGAATGAATCTAGGTTAAGGAAGGCAAGAAAACTTAAATTAGACCAGCTGGAGAAAATGCGCATTTTTCTGTGCCACCAGGCACCTCATCAGCACCTACTAACAACAAATAAATTTATAAAATTAAAAAAAAGGGTTAACTTGGGTGCCCCTGTGGCTGAGTGGTAGCGATGCTAGTCTCTCAGTCCAGAGGTCGTGCTGTAGACCCTGGGTGTCTTCCGCAGACATTGTTCATTGTGAATAAAAAAAAGAACAAATCCAGTAATGTGGAACATAGTGACTTTTACCGTCTGGAAGCATTAACAATCATATCTTCAAATCTTCTTGGCAGTCGGTTAAAAATACACTAAAATTGAAAAGCAGGTTTTCATAAAATATTTATTTCCTCAAAAAAAATTTCATAGCTTTACAAAAACAAATAAAGAGCGTCTTAATTAAAACTTAAATAAATTAAACATAAACTTCCTTCAATTTAAATAGAAGAACTCTGTTAACAATTTAATTTGCTGGAGTTGGTAAAATCTGTGAGATGTTGTTTTAAGCTAATAAATAATTTTTCTGTTTTTAATGTTCACAACCAGAACTAACGTACTACGTAACGTACAACTCATTTTAGTGTGAAATAATTAGCGAATAAAAAATAAATGCAGTTTTTACCTTGTAAATTCCCTAGAAAAAAAAATTAAATAATAAACACATTATTTTTGAGGAAATTGCAAAATTCACAGTTTTATCATTTGCTTCCTGCTCCATTACGACTGACTGAGAAGAGCAAATTATGTGATTTTTTTACTAAAAGATTTTTTATTTAAACATTTGAAAAAAAAAACCAAAAATAAATAAATATATATTTCTTGCTAAAAAAAATACGCATCTTGAAAAATTTATTATATAGCCAGCCGTCCGTCCGTAGTCCACGTGTGTGTATGTGTTGGTAAGATTATTGCTGCGTTTTGCAGTTTGTTGTTTTTTTTTTTTGCTTCGTTTTTTTGGGGGTCTTCGAAAGCAAAACAAAAAAAAACAAGCAACTCACACATAAAAACAAACAAATGTTGTTAGTTACTAAGTTAGTTCAACTTTTTTTTAGCAAAATTTAAAAAAAACTGCTACAACCAACCAAATTATACTCGTACAAACACTCATATCAATCGAAATCAAGGTCAGTGCATACATACATAGCCAATGCTTACACAGATACATATTAACACACTTACACACAAACATACATACATACATTCATACAAACAACATACGACTATACTTACAGAAGCCTGCAAAAAATTATCGCAAAAAAACACAAACATGAAGAAAATACACAAAGTAAAATCCAAACATATAAAAATTGAATTTTAAAATAGCACAAGATTATACATAATACATACATATGTACACGAATGTATGTATGGATGGATCTTTAGTGGGATAGACGGTTATTTGTTGTTTGCAAGATACATACATACATACATATCGATCGTAACAAGTAGAAAGGCCCTAACCCGTATATTTTACGAAATTTGGTATTTCAATGAATCCAATACATTTCACACGAATACATCTCGTCACAAAACTTTATTGCAATAGTGTAAAAATTAAAGCTTTTACAAGCAATTGTACAAAAAAAAAGTTACACCACACACAGTGCAGTGACTTTCGAAAACAACTAGTTGTTCCGTTTTACTACACTTTTTCCAGTTGTAATTCAGAAAGCGTCACTTGTAATTTAGATTTATCAATTTAAATTCAAAAATCATCAATTGTAATTCAGAAACCGCCAATTGTAATTCAGAAAATAGTAAATTAGAGCTGGCAAACTATCGATAGTACTATCGATAGTATCGATGGTTTTGTTTTTATTAGACTATCGATAGTTTTTTCTCGATAGCGATACTATCGTTGAAAAAATTTATTACCAAATTGTCAAAAAACTCGATAAAATTTAACATATTAGTTGTCTACTATTGAAAATACATAAGTACATATCGCTGTATTAATATAATAACGTCATAACTCAAAAAATTAATTTATTCAGTTAATAATACAGAATGCCCCGGCAATTCATATTTCATCTTGTGTAAAATAATTCACGCCATGGCGTGAAAGCTCACCTCTTGATAGAAGAAAGCTTTATTAATAATAGATCTACCAAACGGACGACACAATCATCCGTATTCTAGAATCAAAATGTAAATAATTTTATTAAGATTCAAAGAAAATGTATCTAAACGTCATAAAAAATTCATTAAAACAAAGCTGCACACATACTTACATACATATGCAACCATAATTAAATAATACTTACATGAAATAAAAAAAAAAACATAAAATATCGAGGTTCGCTCTCACTCACTCGAATATTGATTGAAATATACAAAATTTTGTGAGCGAACCAATTTGTTCCATTCGGAATCTTACTGAATTTTTTGAGAACAAATTATCGCTAATTTATCTGGATTGGCTATTAAAACAAAATTATTACATACATACGAGTATGTACAATTCGTCACCTTAAATGCAAACGTATGTAACTACACTTTTATATATTTTACAGGAGAAACAAAAAAAAAAAAACGATACAAAATCAGTAATAATAAAGGATTCTTAAAAATTTTCTTCGAAATTTACTTGTAGTATGGATGCTTATATCTTTTTAAACATATATTTCCTTTTTAAGTATATTTAAGCTTTTATGCTTAAATGCATTCGTAATTACGTCCGTTTGAATTTCTTTAATAAAATCGTCATTTTTCATCGCAGAGCTCTAAATATTTGCGTGAACATGTAGTTTGATAAAATGAACTATAATCAATCAAAAACTCGATTTCGAATTTTTGTGTAGTTACGTCTGTTTGCATTTAAGGTGACGATATGTAGGTATGTTTTTGTAAACGAAAAAAAAGATATATGTTTAAAATTTAAAAATTAGAATAAAATTAAACGTAAAATTAATTATTTGAGGCCTTATTCAGAAAAAAATAATTTAAGTTTAAAAAACATTTAACAAACAAATTTTCATACAAAATTTGTTGTGTAAACCAATTCTAAACCAAAATTACTTTTTTTGAATAAGGCAGTTATAATTTTTACCTAATTTTTTTTAACCATATCCATATATCAACAGTCAAAAAGACTGTTTGTGTTGCCGTGTGAACATAGTGTAAAATAATTCGATACTATCGATAGTATCGATAGTTTTCCAACAAACTATCGAAAATATCGAATGGTGTGACTATAGATAGTTTGCCAGCTCTATAGTAAATGCCTATTATATAGGAAAATTAATACATAAAAATTTTATGGCCAAAAGTTGTATGAAAACATACACCACTGTTGAAGATAGTGCTTATCCAATTTTCAGAACAGTAATTATTGGAAAAGAATCGATTGAGAGGAAAACAATTATAAAAACATGAGTTTTTTCTTTAATAAAATTAAAATAAATTCATATATAATAAAATTTGTTAATTTTCTGAATTACAATTGACACTTTCTGAATTTAAATTGATAAGTCTAAATTGCAAGTGACGCTTTCTGAGTTACAACTGGAAAAGGTCTAGTATTTGTCAAAATATTTACAATTAAAAGCTGGTGTTATTTGTTCATTAATAATTATCACATTCCATTTGGCTTACAAAGCTATACGAACTTTAGCCTAATCAAATCATAAATACAAAAAAAAACTACATTGTCACTATAACAGTCTCTTCTCCTGTAAAGTTGCAATTATTTGAGATAGGGCCTTTCTACTTAAGACCAACGATATGTATGTAAGTACGTATGTATGTATGTGTGTAGCTTTTATCGCTGCTGTTATTAAGTTTTAAAAGTATATTAGAGGTATTTAGACATGATTTAGGTGGCTAAAAGCTGAAACTCCAAAAACTAAAAAGTTGGCAAAAATTACTGGTTTGCGAAATGCGCACTTAATTGTTCACACCGTAGCTGTATAACGAGGGTAGTATGAAAAGTAATTTTTAATATAAAAAGCAAAAGTGTTTTACTTTATGCTAGGAACACAACTACAACGAACGACTAATATTTTGCTGCTAATATTCATCGCCAAAAAAAATATATCGTGCTGTAACCGCCAAAAAAGCTTATCCGGCTCACCAATTTTGTTCAAAAAATTGAGTTTGAAAATTATGTGGCTTAAGCTTTTTTTTTGGCGGTTATGGCACGATATTCGTGTGTATGAAAATACACACAATCATGGCGTCATTCGAAATTTGCCATACGCCGCGAACTCTGCAATAAATTTGTGCATTAAACACATTACCCACAGCAGGCTACATCAACACACGACTTCAAATGTCGCTAGCAGCATTATAAGCAGCTGATATTCAAGTATTAATAGTATTAATAGTTATAAAAATGAAAAAATATATATCTCTACATGAACTAAGGGGTTGTTCTTTCAGCTAAATAATATAAAATAATTCGACGGCTCCATTCTAAAACATGCTAAGTCAAAAAAGTTAGTTTTAAGATAAACGCCTCTAATATTTTAGGAATATTATGAGATAGAAACTTGAGACTTTTTGCAATCATATAATACTTGTAATAGAATTTTTTACTTTATTTGAACTTTGGGCGCATACACAATTTATTTTTGAAAAAGTAGCTTTTTGTGCTCCATACGTATACTTACTGTTGTGTATGAGAAATTTGTTTTTGAAACACAAATCCATTAATCAAATATATTTTATGTATTTTCCTTGCTGTCCAGAGAAATAAATCGATTCGTTTGAGGCCGACCACTATTTAAATATCGATCCGCTCACACAAGAAAAATAATTGTATTGTATTTAATGTAAAGAATGAAATTAAATTATTTCTGTTTAACTCAAACATTTATAATAATTATTTCTTTTATTTTATTTTAGTGTTTAATAAGTTTATATTAGTACATGTAACTGGCAGCCGCGTCTGGGTGATGATGTTTTTTTCGCCTAACCGTCGCCGTTGAATTTTTCTTAAGGCACAGCTTCCTTTTTTATTATACATTTCTTATAGAAATAAGGCGAAACCTTGAAATAGTTAATATGGAATGCTTAGTATATCAGAAACCATAACCAATTTCGTAAAACGCGGTTTTGATTCAGAAATAGGGTATTTAATATATACATACATATATACCACATACCTAACTAATTTTTTTAATGGTCTGTGGGACAAACCAATTCTGAGGCGACTACATGTCTATAAGCAAATGATTATTTTGACGACAACCTGCAGGCACGCTGCTTTGTGTATTCAATTTTCTACATATTGCAGTCGGTAGCTTGCTGTGATGAATGTGTTTAAGGTCTTAGTTCTATTTCTTACACTAGCATTCTTTGAAATTTAAAACATTAAACACATAGACCACAGCAGGCTACCGACCACAAACTGCCGAAAATAGAAAACTCACGTTTATACGAAACCGATTATTTAACTCCGCCACAGCTATACGGCTATTTGTATCGTGTTTGCTAACTCAAAGTAGTAGTACATAACAAACGTTAGTTCGTGGACAAGTATCGTGCGTTTGAAATCGCGTTATAAACGTCTTTCCTATCAGATGTTTTTTTTATTTTTTTAGTTACATATTTGTAATTGAATTGTAAACTTCATTTCCTTTTTTTTATAGAATACTGTAAGCTCTTCAATAAGTTTTTCCTTCATGATTTAAAAATTTGTTTATTTTTTTATTGTCAGCTGATTAGTCGTCATAACTACACAACGCGTTTGAAAGTTGGAAGTTAACCAACTTTCTGCGGCAAACGCGACAAAATATTTTGAATGCAACCTATTACAACTTTATGAGAAAACGCTATTTGAACTTTTTTTTTACAGAATTCTTTAGTGTGCTAGCGCACTTACTTTAGGCTTATTTCCATTTTTCTAAGTAGCGATTCGCACGCGGCAATTTTAGTTGAGCAATTTTTTAATTTAGCAAAAATTAGCAAGCTATCTCAATTGTAATGACTTGCTAAACTCATTATTATAATTATTGGGAGCTTTATAAAAAAATATTCAAATAAATAAAAATCCTACGTAATAACATTCATATTGTACAATACCAAAATTCATTAATTTTTGGACATGACGAACAAAAATAATTACTTTTTCTGGGAAAATAGTGTTTTAATTTTTTTCTAAATACTTTTTTGGTGATTTGAATTTTTGCTCCTTCCTCTTCAATTAATTGCCGCGTGTCAACGCATTACAAGCGACAATGAGCAAATACAGTGCTGCCAATATAATACAAAAAGTGAGATAAGTGACAGCTTAAAATTACTATATAATTTAACTGTAATAACATTTAAAAGTTCATAGAAAGAAATTAATTGATTTGTTTTTATATTTTAAATTTTATCAGCCTTATTTATAAAAAAAAAACTATTAAGGCTTTATTAAGGCTTAATAAGAAAAGTTTTGTATTAAAATTTATTTTAAAAACCCTTTATAAAGCCTTAATAATTTATATAAATAAGGCCATATAGAAATATAATTTTATTTTTATGAATTGAAAAAATTTAATGCTTATGATTTGCTGTCATTGTCAATACAATGAAGTAGCTGACTACACGGCGACTCTAGCAGTCAACATATTTTGTAGTCGTATAGTTGTGTTCAGTGTTCAAAAAACTGAAGTGACTTTCAATTCATTTCATTTTACTTCTGCTTTCGCTTTTGAAAAATACAACAGTTTCAGTCAGAGCTTTGCTTTTGCTTTTGGTTAGTATCGCAAGTAAAAGCAGAAGCAGTCTATATGCTTTAGGAAGTCGCAAACAGTCACAGTCGAAGAAACTAAAACTAACTCAATAATCAATTTCAATGTATTTTTAATAAAAAAATATTTTACTTAATAAGTAAAATATTAATTTAGGATTATTAGTGCGTTTAAAAATTTTAAACTTAAATTGTAACAATTCCCATAAAAAACACTAATTATTAACTTGACTGCACCCGGTCAAAAAAATAATTGTGTGGCAACACTCTATTCTTAAATAGCTGTTGTTGTTATTTACATTTATTTTCTTTTAGTTACATACTCTTACGACTACAATTTGAAGCTGAAAAAAAGTCAGCCAATGTAGCAATAGTAAAGCAAGAAAATAAAAAACATGTTGATTATTGAGTTCTTGTTTCAACTTTGTTATTTGTTATTGAGCTTCTCATTTGTTTAAATGAAAGTTTATAATATAATAACTCTAGTTGTTCTAAGAAGCTTTGGGTAAAGGTTCCCTGATGATCTGCATTAGCAACAGTGAAATGCGCATAGGATCCAGCTAAACCCCTCAATAATCAATTTCAATGTATTTTTAATAAAAAAATATTTTACTTAATAAGTAAAATATTAATTTGGGATTATTAGTGCGTTTAAAAATTTTAAACTTAAAACTATTGCTTTTAGTAGTTTTAAGCAATCGCAGTAAAGTGGTTTTTGTTCTTGCTTCTTGTCTGATGTGCAAAAACAACAACAACATTATTGCAAACACCACAAAATAGTTGACTGAACCTGCAGAAAGCTTTTAAAAGCAATAGCTTTTGCTTCTTCGACAGTGACTGTTTGGTACTTACAAAATCACACAGACTGCTTATGGTTTTACTAGCGAATCTAACCAAAAGCAACAGCAAATAATATTCAAACTTTTAAAATCGTCGACTGTTGAAAGTACTGCGCAATTGGTCATAATTAGTTTTCTGCTTCTGCTTCGATTGCGATTGTTGGTTATTTTCACAAGCACAAGCAAAAGCATTGGTTCATTTTAAACAGTTGGAAAAAGCCCAAGCAGCGAAAAGCACAAATTTTACGACTTTCGCTACTTCGACTTAAGTTTTTTAAACACTGGTTGTGTTTATCGAAGTGGTCCATGTTCAAAGCATAATATGAAAATTTTCCTCTAGTAATTTTAGCCATAAATTTCTTGAATTTAAAGGCCTTATTTTTGATTTATAAGAGGTTTGAAAAACTCTTTAAACTGTTTTTCAAACAAAATGGATTTTATAAGCCCTTTACAAAATAAAATAATTTTTTAGGAATAAGACAGCTAAAATTTAGTAAGAAAAATTCGCTTTCTGCAGCAGAACTTTCAATCATATTTGGCAAAAAAAAAAAAAACAAAAAATAAACTCTTTAATCTTCTTTTTAAGCCAAAGCCCCAACCTTGTCAAAAAAATATACAAATAAATAAAAATGAGAAAAAAACTAAGCAAAAGAATAAAAATTTAAAAATTCTGCCTGCAACTGAAGTGAACTGAACCGATCTAAACTTAAATTAAACAAAATAAATTAGTGACACTTCCACTAGGCAGACCCAAAGGCAAGGAGAAACAGTAATTATTAAAAAAACAAATGCTGACGAAAAAAAAATTAATCCATCAAAGAATAAATATAACAAAACACCCTATAATTCTGAAAAGCCATTCACTGCCACTATAAGTGATCAACAAAAATTGTTTGAAAGATTTAGTTAATAGACAGATTTTACACACGCAAAGTTTAATTTGCAAAATCTTGAGTTTGTGGGAGAGAAGGGAAAATAGTATTATAGCAGTCCTACTAATTCTTTTCTTCCCTTCTTCCCTTCAAGTGCAAGAGTTTGCAAATTAAACTTTGCGTACGTTAAATCTTTCTGTCCTATCTACTTATTTCAGTTAACAAATAGAGTAAAAAATTAATTTCAGTAGTTGCAATGAGGCTTACCATATCATTTCATGGAAATAGAACTACATTAGTCTATCAGGCCATCGTGAAAAATTCAGTTAAAAATTTTTAAACTAAAACTATATTTTCAACAATATCTTTACGCAAATAATAAACACATTGTGATTTCTAAATAATCAAATAAGATAAAAAAAAACTAAATTATAACATCAGAGATGATAACAACAGAAGACACCTTTTTCGGTATAAGTTTATAACTTCAATTTTACGTTATAACTTATACGCCAGACAATAATAAAACTAAGTTTAATATCAAACAAAAACGACCAGAAATTGTTGTCGGTTTAATGACATGGCCTCTCATTTACTTGAACCACTTTCAGACTAACTACAATCAGCTGAAATTAACCTCATAACTGCTGGGTAGCAACGTCAATTACTACACTGACACATTTATTCTTCAGTTCTCTGTTTGTGTTTCTCTGTTTGTGGTCAGTGTTGCCATATTTATTTGTTTAGAAATCTTTAAGTCGAGCAAAAAAAAACTTTTTTCGTGACCAAAAATCTTTCTTGTTATTTTATTGAACGGAAATGAGTTAAAATTTATTTTGTTTCTTGTGAACTATAAAAAATAAAGCCAAATAACACAAAATATTTAATATATAGAATATGTGTAAGATCATTATGAAGCAAATCAGAAAATTTGTAAGTAGTTTGGTCAAAAAATCCCTCAATAATATATTAAAAGTAACATAAGTAAAATTTTTAAAATCTTATTTTAAGATAAAAAATCTTTTTTGTCGTTTTAACATGTCTAAAAACTTCAAAAATAAGATAAATCTTCACATATGGTAACACTGTTTGTGGTAATAAAATTGTACAAAATAATTTACACTCAATTATTCTCCGAACAGTCAGCCAGCCGATCGTCATACATTTACTTTAGCCATAATGAAATCGAAAGCGTTTTTAATACTAATAATTATATTCATTATAATGATCAACGTATTATCAAAACTAATCTGTAGCTTTGTGTTTTAAATATGTATGTGAGTAATCATTTTTGATTTTATTAATATTTAAATTGATGATAAGAAATTGCATACAACTGCATATAATATATGTATGTATGTACAATAATTTTTTTGTTTATATCTTTTTTTAAGGAAATTATGCATTTATTTATGGTATACATATATCGTTACCTTAATACATAAAGGCCCTAACTGATTACTTTTTTTTAATAGAGTTTTTTGTATACACTACTCTCGCGATAATATGAACTAATTAACACCAAGCCAGTTCACTTTCGCAAGATTGTTCACATTTGCGAATGACATCTAATTTCCCTTTAGAAACATATTTCCCATAAAACAAAAGTTTATTATTATACCCTTTACCAAAAAATGGTAAAAGGGTATATATAGGTTTGTAATTTCCAGAATATTAATAAGCGACCCATAAAGTATATATATTCTGGATCCTAATGCATAGGGAAGACGAATAAGCGATGTCCGTCTGTCTGTACGTGAAATCGGTTTTCCGAAGCTCCCAGAAAATATAGAGACTTCGTTCTTAGACTGGTGTGTCAGAAATGGTCCAAAAAAGATTGGTAGTGAAAATCAGCAAAATCGAGCAGACCATTTCAGAACTGGAAAACTTAAACTTTATTTTGCCATACAAAATAACTACCGAAAACTAGCTATTAT
The DNA here is from genome assembly GCA_949987645.1 of Tachina grossa. NCBI lineage: Eukaryota > Metazoa > Arthropoda > Insecta > Diptera > Tachinidae > Tachina > Tachina grossa. The sequence continues at coordinate 168,170,009 of OX465274.1, read as the reverse complement.
TATTTTTTTATTAAATAAACTTATTTTGTACTTCAGTATAAATAAAATTGGTATTTCTAATTAAAAAAATTAAAAAAATTAAAAAGACGTTTTTTTCTTATACAAAAGCAACTTACTAAAACAAATTTTTCCTTTTCTTTATAAAATAAACATTTCTGATATTCTTAAAAGAAAAAGATTAGTGTAAGAAATCAGAAAAATCAAAAAGGATGATTCCAGGGATGGGAAACTGAAACTGTTTGTGATATAAAAAATTAACTACCGAAAATTAATTTTTATTTTATTTATTAAATAAACTTATTTTATACTTCAGTACGTATAAAATTGGTATTTCAAATTGAAAATTAAACTTCAAAAGATTAAAAAGATGTTTCCAGGGTGGGAAAACTTTAACTCTTTTGATACAAAAGTAACTTACTAAAACAAATTTTTCCTTTTTTTATAAATTAAAAATATCGTATATTCTTAAAAGAAAGAGATTGGTGTAAGAAATCAGAAAAGGTGATTTCAGGGTTGGGAATCTTACTCTGTTTGTGATATAAAAAATTAACTACCGAAAACTAATTTTTATTTTTTTTTTTTAATAAATAAACTTATTTTATGCTATAGTACGAATAAAATTGGTATTTCAATTTAAAAAAATGTAAAGCACGTTACCAGGTTTGGAAAACTTTCTTTTTTTTATACAAAAGTAACTTACTAAAGCAAATTTTTCTTTTTTCTCTATAAAGTAAAGATATCTTATATTTTTAAAAGAAAGAGATTAGTATGTATAAGAAATCAGAAAAATCAAAAAGTATGATTTCAGAGTTGGAAAACTCACACTTTTTTGATATAAAAAATTAGCTACCGAAAACTAATTTTTATATTTTTTGTAAAATAAACTTATTTTATACTTCAGTGCGAATGAATTTGGTATTTTAAATTAAAAATAAAATTAAAAATTTAAACGACATTTTCAGGGTTGGAAAACCTTAATTTTGTACAAAAGTAACTTACCAAAACAAATTTTTCTTTTTTTTCTATAAATTAAACATATATTAAATTCTTAAAAGAAAGAGGGTTGGAAAATATACACTTTTCGTGATATATAAAAGCAACTAAGTCTAATTAATTTTTATATTTTCCCTTATAAATTATATATATTTTACCTTTTGGAAAGAACAGTTTTGTGTAGAAAATTAGAAAAATAAAAACCACAGCTCCAGAGCTGAAAATTTTTAACTTTTTTTTCCGGATATTAAAGTAAATAAATAAAACATTTTTTTGAATTTTCATTTTTCACTTAACACACTTTCTATATTTTTTTAAGAAGATTGGTAAGATTGGTATAAGGAATCAGAAAAATCTAAAATGATGATTATAGAGTTTGAAAATTAATTTTTTTTGTACATAAAAGTAACTAGGTCAAATTATTTTTTTTCTTTTTGTTTATACTTTATGTATGTGCTTATGTATGTATCTCTATACTATATAAAAGCACTTTGGTAAAGGGTATATAAGATTCGGCATAGCCGAATATAGCACTCTTACTTGTTTTTTATTGTTGTTTATTGTACATTTTGTTTTTGAAAATAAAAAGTTTTTTCAAAAAACAAAGTCAAAAATAAGTTCATATTTTAAAGTAGCCAATAGAAGAAAAAAACTGTTCATATTTTGGGGTGTTCATATTAACTCGCGAGTGCACTATATTTCGATAAAAAAAAAATGCAAAAATCTCGATTCCAAAAAATAATGAGTTAGGACATTTCTGTACTAAGGTAGCGATATGTATGTATGTATATCAAATATACATATTGTATATGTATGTATACCCATAGTAGATGAACTAAATTTTTAACTTCCCTCTGTAGGAAAGTAATGAATTTACTCTCGTTGTCGAAAATCTGCCTTTTAAAACATATTTCCAAATTTTAAGGCTCGGGGAGTTAGGAGTGGAAAATTATCGATGGCAATATCGATACTATCGATAGTTTGTTCTTTTTGTAACCATCAATATTTTAATTCTGCAATCGATTAATACTTATCGATAGTAAATTGTATACCACTAAAGGCAAAAAAAAAAATTTAAATATGTATGTTACTTTTCATAAACAAAAATAACGGGATGACGGAAAATTTCTTCCACTGAGCTCACTTATTTTTCATATAATTATCTTAGTTTTGTTATTTATTGAACTGACAAATAAAACTATATTTGATTTTGTTTTGTTTAAAAATATTTTTAACCCCCGACTAAAAAAGGGGTGTTATAAGTTTGTAGTGTGTGTCTGTGTGTCTGTGTGTCTGTGTATCTGTGTGTGTCTGTCTGTGTCCACGTACAGGCCAAACGGCTGGACCGATTTTCATTTAGTTTTTTCTGTTTGATAGATGCCTTGATCGAGAGGGTTCTTAGCTATGTTTGAAAAAAATCGCTCCAGCCGTTTAGAAGATATAACATCTTTTATGAAAAAAGTCGGGGGTTTTTAAAATTTTTAATTTTTGTTATGTTTTGAATTTTTAGTATACGAGTAAATAGTTTATCTAATTTTTCGACCTTTTTTATATGTTCAATGAAACTATTTTTTAAGCTTTAGGTCAGTAAATTTTATATATTTTTAGTTTTATATCGATATTTCGTTAACCTTTGGTTAACTTCTTCAGGATTATATTTATTTTTTTCTGATTAAAAGGAAAAAAGACAAAAACTAATTACCAAAAAATAAAATAAATATAATCCTGAAGAAGTTAACCAAAGGTTAACGAAATATCGATATAAAACTAAAAATATATAAAATTTACTGACCTAAAGCTTAAAAAATAGTTTCATTATACAAGTAAATATGTACATTATACGAAAACCATACAACTTCGATACTATCACGTTAATATCGTCGAAATATCGCTAGTTTTTCTAACTTACGACAGTCTTGAATCGATATAAATATTTAAATAAATAAGTTATTATAATAATTTGGGATTACCAGTGCGAAAACGAATGTTAAACTTAAATTGTAACAATTTCCATTAAATAAAAAAATACAAATTTTTCAGTTTAAATTTGGAAAATAATTGTTATTCGCGTTCCCTGATTTTTTTTAAACACTTAACTACTTAACCATTTTTAGTACTAATATTTTTTTTTATATATTAAAGCTTTCTTTACATACATACAAAAAAAGTTCAAAAAATATTGAACTGAAATGATATTATTGACTTTATTCAAAACGCGCTAATTTAGCGCTTTTTTTTTATTAAACGCGCTAAGACGGAAAAAAGCGCGCTTGGCATAGTTAAAACGCGCTAAGTTGGCATCGCTGCCAATATCTGTCAAACTATTCAACATACGCAAAAAGTTAAAAGTTGCCCAATTTTTGTACTTTGCGTTGACGGACACGTACTGAATGTAACACACCTCATAAGAAACAATGTATTTCAAATTAGCTGTCAGTTGAACACGGCGAAATTTAATGTATGACAGATTCTATATGCCTCGGCCCTTAATACTCGTTTTCGGGCAAGCAACTATTTTTTTTTTTGCTATGATGTGGTGTAAATAAATGAGCGATATGAACTCCCCAAGTCTAAGAAGTATTTCAAAAAAACAAAAAATAAAAGCAAAAGTTAATTAAATTTTTAACACTCTAATTTCAAACACATATGTATGTACATACATACGTGTTAACCCATACACATGCATGGTAATTAGTTTTATTTATTGTATTCTACTCATTACTGTCATTTATAAGTTTATTAAAACGTAAACTAAACTACCAAATGCGTAGAATAAATTTCGCAACACTTTCAGTTTTATTTGCTTTGCAAAAGTAAACAAATTATAAAAAATATATTTTAAATTTGTTGCGCAAGTTAATATGAATGTTTTTAAGCTACTAACTGAAATTTACGCAAGCAAAATTTAAAAATTTGATCACTTTTTAGATTAGTGGTGATTATGAACAAGTGAAACGTGCAATTTTTAAGAAAGAGGAAACTTTTCAAGTTACTCGCATAAACACAAAAAAGTAATATGAATGATTTTGTAATATTAATTAAAATATTTGCAATATCAATTAAAAAATTAATTAAATTTTCACCTATAAAGAATTGCATAATATCAATTAAGTTTTTCAACTCAAATCAATTAATACAATTAAAAATTTAATTCTCGTCTACTTCTCGTTTTATGTGTTAGTTGACATTGTGTTGAAATATAAGTTTTTATATGTATTTGTTCCTAAGACCTTACCCTCCGGCAAATAAGATATTTTATTTATATATTGTTTAGTAAGAAAAAAAAACGGAAACAAAAGTTTCAAGAACCAATCATGTGTGTTATAAAGAAAAAATCTATTGATTTGTAAAATAAATTCAACAACTAAAAAATAGAAACAATTCACTTTTTATATAAAGGGTGTCCCAACAAGAACGAAAGATTTAAATTTGGCGCCATTCGAAGTGTCATTGTTTGACATTTGAACAATTGTTATTGTTTGCTAGTAGAAGGTACGAGGTTAGTAAAAATGGAGCGCTACACGAATGAATAACGCATTCTCATTGTGAAATTGTTTTACCAAAATGGTGAAAGTTTTGCGGCTACAGTTCGCAAATTTGCGATCAATTTGGGGTCACAATAATGCTCCAAAAGAGTCAACTGTAAAGAGATTAATGGATAAATTTGCCGAAACTGGGTCTGGTAGTGATGTAAAGACAACAACGAGCCTTCGACCAGGTCGATCGACCGAAAATATCGCAGCTGTACGTGATGATGTCGGTCAAACGCAGGTCAAGCGCAAACCGTCAATGGTGTTCGGTATGGTGAAATGATAACCAGTTTTTTCGTGCCTAGAATTGAAGAAATGAATGTGGAGGGCATGTGGTTTCAACAAGACGGCGCCACATGTCATACAGCCAGAGAAACAATTCAATTGCTACATCAGTCATTTCCCGGTCGTGTTATTTCGCGTTTTGGAGACCAGAACTGACCGCCTAGATCGTGCGAATAAGCCGACGACGACTCAAGCCTTAAAAGAGGAAATTGGACGCTGCATTAATGAAATACCGCAGCATTTATGCAAAACGGCCATTGAAATTTTCATTAAAAGATCGCGTGTGTGCCAGCAAAGCCGCGGCGGCTATCTGCCCGATTTGTTGTTCCACACATAACCTCATTTTGTCTACTTTACGATATAATAAAGTTTCACGACTTTTTTTTGTTAAATATCTGTGTTTTATTTAAAATTTTAATCTTGCGTTCTTGTTGGGACACCCTTCACTAAGAATAAAAAAAAATAATGATTAAATTAGGTGATAAAACAACTGTTGTTGTTTTATTCATCTAATAGTTAAGTTTTTAAGTATTTTTGTTTATCGTTTATTTTGGTGCTCTTATGTCTGGTACATTCAAGCAGAAAATTTAAGAAACCTTATTCATAAGTGGGTCAATTGCTAACTAAAATGTTTTAATTTCTTAGATAAAAAACAGTAAAAAACCAAGAAATAGATTTATTAGAATTTTTAAAGCTCAATTTCTATAAAAAATCAAAACAATTAGCTCTTTTCTGTCTATTTTGTATATATCTCATCGTTATAAAAGTGGCGTTAAGGACATTGAACACATTTCCCGTTTTTTTTTTGTACGAAGTTTATTTCAAATCCGCCAGATTTCAAAATAAATTAATCAAAACCTATAAAACAATTAATTTAAGATTTAATTTTCTCAAATGCATGTTTTTTCGCTTTTACGAAATTTTAGGTGACGTTCAAGACATTTTTGTATAGAAAATTTATAATACAATGAACTCGCGGTAATGTGAACTTTCACAATAATGAACTAATAAGAACTTGCAGTCAAAGTCTCTGTTATCTTCTAACCATACATTCTGAAAAGGTACGCTGGTGTCCTTACTACAACCTTTACAATCATACAAAAATAAATAATACCTAATTTACATTAAGCATTTTTTTCATCAAATTAGTTGCATGAAAATTTTTTATTTGTCAATAGGAGGCCTGGAGGACAAACTCGTATCAAAAAGTTTGTTAAAAATGTATCAGGGATTCATTTTACGCCCTTTTTTATACAAAATTCTCTTTTATAGCGCTGCAATTAGCAAATAGAAAAAGCTGCGTGCAACAAAATTCATGAAATTTCATGAAAAAATGCTTAATGTAAATCAGGTATAAGTGTGAATGAAAATATGCACGAATGTGCGTGCATTTGTATCACTTTGTATGTATCGATAATTGCAATGCAGTTTGCATCAAAAAAAAAAAATTATTGCAGTCATTGTGTGACACAACTTCCTGTAGTAAAAACAAATTTGCTTAAAATACAAATAATTAAAAATAAAAACATACGCATACATACTTGCTTTTAAAAGAAACCACAACAACAATCATAATAATAAAATTTACATCAATGTATTTATGTAAGTATTATTTATATCTCAACAAAAAAATATAATTACATACATATGTGCACATCGACACCTAAAATTCAAAAGGCCGTAACAACCAAAAAATTCAAAATTTATTTTTTGGTTGATAATGATTGGATTAACCAAAATGCATCATTCCTTAAAATTTTACTCACTTATGTCCAAGAATACCGATATTATTCATTATTCAATTTCGCACCCAACAAACAAATAATCTTAAATTTATAAGCTTTTTTTTTGCTTCTCCCAAAAAAAGTAAAAAGCGTACTTGCGGCCTTTTGGACTTTAGGTGACAATATGTATGTATATATATATATATATATATATATATATATATATATATATATATACATATATATATATATTTATAGGTATATAAAAATTATAAAACAATTACAATTGCAAAAGCACAATGGAATGCATTGAAATAAAATCAACCATTATCGTATCAAATTATGAAAAGTCTTTTTGGGAAACAGTGGCGCTCAAATAAGAAAAATTAACCCTTAAATGCATGAGGTCAGAATCTGTGACTGATATTAAGAAATTCTTATGTAAATTCGGTCCCTAAACACGAATATCAGCTTTATTTACAAGAAAAATTAACGGTTTTTGTGGAAAATTAAAAAAATAACAAAAAAAAAACACTTTTTGAAAAATTAAAAAAGAGAAAGTAAGCTATTGGAAAAATTAAACTTGATTAGAATTTAATATTAAAATTACCTTCACAAACTAAGTTTGTTCAAAAATTTCATGCATCCACTTTGGTAACTTGCTGATGATATAAACAAATTATAAGCAAATTTAAATGGCATTTCGAAGAACACTTATATTTCATTCTTTATTTTAAAGTGTTCTTTATTGAGTTTCAATTACATTTGCTATATTTTTTTTTATAAAATAAATAGTGTGCCATTTATGGTGCGGTATGCATTTAAGGGTTAAAAAATAAGTAAAAATTTAAAAAATCAAAACGCTAACTGCAACCAAACTTAAAACGTAAAAATCCTAAATGGCCATTTCAATTAAGAATCATCAACATGATTATGAAAGTGGTTTGAGTTATTAAGTTAATTTTTGCTTCGAAATAAATCTTACAAAACTTCATTTAAAATTTAATGAATATTAAATAAATTTATAATAATCGAGACTAGTTTTCGTACAAATCAAAATTAGAATGCTGCATAATATAAAATAAATTCAGTAAAGTGCGACTCTGACTCGCGCACGAAGGGTTCCGTACGAACAATAGATATGTAATTTAATACAAACTTCATCCTATATAATATATAGTTTTGGCATTTTTTTCGTTTTTGGGGTCTTTTCGGTTTTTTTGTTATGGCGTTTTTTGCGTTTTTTCGGTTTTGACGATTTTTTTAAGTTTTGGCTATTTTTTTAGTTTTGACACTTTACTTTCTCGTTTTGGCGATTTTTTTCGGTTTTTGGCGATTTTTTTTTTTATTTTAGATTTTTTACATTTTTGCGATTTATTTTATATCAATTTTTTTAGTTTTGGCGACATTTTCGCGTTTTGGCGATTTGTTTCGATTTTTGGCGTTTTTTGTCATTTTGGTGATTTATTTTAGTGTTAGAATTTTTTTTTAATTTTGGCTATTTTTTTTTTTGGTTTGGCGATTTTATAATTTTCGGTTTTTTTAGTTTTACCGTTTTTGAAAATTTCAAGTGTTTGCCTCTTACGGTTTCCAAGATATAGCAAATTGTCAAAATTACATAGTCAAAATTGCATTAACTGATGGACCACCCTTTAATTAAAATTTTTTTAAATTTTAGTGTTAATTGTTGTAGTCTGTATAAAAATACAATAATTTTACAAATTTAAAGTTTCAATATACATATGTTCATACAATTGTATGTATATTAGATGGGATTTTAACATTTTTTCGTTGCTCGTTTTGGAACACCCTTTAATTTTTAATTCTCATGTATTTGTTGCTGTTGCGGCCAAGGTTCTACATACTCTGTCCAAATTTCAGGTTCGTAGCTTTTACGGTTCCTGAGAAAATACCGTGTGGCGGACAGACGGACAGACGGACAGACGGACAGACGGACAGACGGACAGCGTAGCGAAAACAATAGGGTTCCTTTTCAGCTTTGGTGTACGGAACCTTAAAAATTATTATAGTGTGTTAATCAATGTTAAACCTAAATTTTAACAATTCCCAAAAAAATTAATTATTAACTTGCTTGTACTCGGTCAAAAATACTTGTGTGGCAACACTCTATTCTTAAATAGCTGCCCAACAAAAAATTTTGCTTCGCTGGAAGCACCCATATGAGTGCTCTTTTGGTATGCAAGCGCTTACACGATGCATGAAATTTTGCATGATTTTTATATGGGATTCCTCGCGTAGAAGCTCTGCCACGTCGATATAAAATGTGATTTTTTCATGCCTGCCGGAGTGACCTGAATTCAGCAAAAATATTCGTCTACCTGGAAGCATGTCTTTTTCATATGTATATAATGAAGAAATTTGCTATTTAATTTTTTTTACTTTTTTTTACTTTTTGTTCGCCCGTTGAATCATTAGTCGATCCCATTATTTCCTTATGTTAGGCTAGAACACTACCCACTGAACTACCGAAGCACATATTTATTTTTGTACACAATACAATTAAAAAATAAAAAATCAAAACTCGAAGTAAAAATTTCATTCACATCCAAATTTGTATGCAGGTAAGCGAGAGAGGATGATCTATAAAAAACTTTGAGAGTTTGAATATAAACAGGCGACTGACTGACTTCGTAGTGTTTGTGTTAAATTTCGTCATTCGCTTACGTTATTGCATTCTCGTAAGGCAGAGGGGATGCACTGTGTGCTTTTCCGCGTTTCCGAGATGTTTTTATTTAAGGGATATAAGAAACTACAACAGAAAAAGAAGCTATAAAAAATCAAAAGAGACTATTATTAACAAGCAATTGCTTCTAAATCTCGATTATTTTTTTGCTGGGTGTTGTTGTTATTTATATATTTTTTCATTACATACTTCTTACAACTGCAATTCGAACTGAAAAAAGGCAGCCAATGCAGCAATGGTAAAGTCCGAAAATAAAAAATATGTTGATTATTGAGTTCTCGTTTCAACTTTATTACTTGTTGAACTTCTTATTTGTTTAAATGAAAGTTTAACATAATAACTCTAGTTATTTTAAGAAAATTTTTGGATAAAGGTGGTTCCTCGATGATCTGCATTAGCAACAGTGAAATGCGCAGAGCATCCAGTTAAACCCATTAGTAATAAATTTTAATGTATTTATATTTGAAAATATATAATAATTTGGCATTATTATAGATATAAATATATCACTCAGACCACTTTCATAAGTGTGGGCACATATGTATTTCCTTGACTTTTTATTTTTTTGATATTCACAAAATGGCATAGGAAAATTTACACAATACCGCCGTCAAACGAAATTCGTCGTGGGTGACGGACTCTGAGACAGATTTATTTCTATTTTTTACGTCAACGTACGATGATAAAACAGTTTGCTCTCCTTTTGCACAAACTATAATTAACTTTATCCATTCTGCGAGCTGTTATTTATTCACCGAATTCTTATGGATGAATTTATTGTTATGGACGAAATTTGTCGTTCGTTCCAGCTGTGTTTTTAGCATAAGAATCATCATTAGAAGACCCACGCATTCTGTTTACATATAAAGTTCCGCAGAACAACACACGTATTCGTAATAGCATCTATATATATGAAAATAAAATAAAATTATGTTTTTTATTGTGTTTTACATTGGCTATTTATGGTCAGGTTTCTTGATTTTTAGGATAGCCCAACATGTGAAAGAAACGGGACATAAAATAAATTTTAAAGGGTTCAAAATATTAGATAGAGAAAAGAAAGCGAATAAAAGATATACACTGGAAAGCCTACGAATACAGCAACGTATTAAAAAAATCCATCAACACAAAAGAAGACAAAGACAACACCAAACTGCAATATTCAATTGCAATAACCTGACAAGTGAAGTTCTGTGATATTAGTTTTAAGTTTGCCTGTGATATTTTGCATTATTTATTATTATTAAAATTATACAATTAATTGTTCGTGCTATTCAGTTTTTATAATTTATTTAATAATGTAACTGAAGATCGTAAGTCAAACATAAAAATTAATATTACAAAAATGTAAAAAAAAATAATAAAAAACTTGTAATTTGTTGCCAGAATTTAAAAATAAAAATTCTCCTGAAGACGTCGGAAAAAAGCTGACGAAATCAAGAAATCTGCCCATAAATAGCCAATGTAAAACACAATAAAAAACATAAACAAACGAAATTGGTCATAAAACATAAACACAGTAAAATAAAATTATTTGCCTGCACTGAAAATTTGTAAATTTTGAGTTGACCTCCTTCACAGGAACAAGTAGAACGAATACGTAATACAAATTTATTACGTATACGTATCCATTAATTAAACAATTCTAAAAGTGACGTGTTTATAAAAGTGATGCCCACAAACTTAAAAAATAAATAACTCCATAATAAAAATTTTAACCTCTAGCTCCACTGTGGCCATTATGAATTTTCTATAAAAAGACGATTTTGTTTATACATAACAATTTGTTGCTTTCGTTGTAGCTGTTTCCAATATAAAAAAAGTCCTTCGCGGTTAAATAGCTTTACACTTTCCATACTTTCCCATCACTCCGCACTTTTTCTTCCATACAATAGTTTCCGTGTGGAAGAAAAAGTGCGGAGTAAAGGGAGCTACACACACATACTGACACTCACTATTATGCAATTAAATATGTTCGGATGTGGCAAATGTGTTGTCGGGTGCGTAGAGTGCGAATGTGTGGTTGGGAGCTTGTTATGTTTTTAACAATTTACGTACTTGTTCAGCAGCCAGCAGTAACAGCAACAGCAACGATAACACCAACAAAGTTAATATCAACAAAATGAAAGAGATTTGTTTGTTGTTGTTTTTATAATGAAAATGAAAATGCTTTTTACAATAAATAAATTTCACTTTTTCTTTTTTTTTTTTTTTTTGTTTTTTCCTTTTAATATAAACCCATAACATGGCGATGTTGTTTGTACTCGTACACATTTATTTAATGTGGGCGTAATGTTGTTGCACTTTTTTCCTTTAAATGTGAATGTATGTATGTAAATATGTAAGTCTATTTTTATACATAATAGTATTGTGTGTGTGTATGTGTGTGTGTTTTTGTTTTTAACCATCTATCACTTCTAGCCCTGAACAAATAAACAAGCATGCAGTCAACCAGCCATCCTTCCATTTTTTTTTTTTTTTTTTTTTTTTTGCTTTGGTCTCTTCTGCATATTGTTTCATCTGGCCGAACGAACGAACGGACGTTTGCACTTTTGTCCATTTGTCTTGCATCTTTGTATAATTTTGGCAGTATTTGTTTTTATTAATGTGTATGCACGTGTGTGTATGTGTGTGTATGTGTGTGTGCGGTTATTTGCATTTTGAGTTAAAGTCTTTTGGTCATAATATTTAAATGATTGTGAGTGTCATCCAGCACAATTGTGGTTTTGTGTTGTTCTTACTGCTGTTGCCTTCATGTTACAGTTGTTTTCCTTTCATGTCTCAAGTGTTTCAAAAGTGGGAATTATTATTTTATACAACTACAGACAGTATTTATTTTATTTTTACCTAAATACATACATATGCATTTACATTTTATTTTGTTATTTTTTTAAAGACTACATCTTTTTATTTCTTTTAAATTTTTGCTTGAATACAAATGTGAACAATTAGCAAATCATTTTTATGAGTAAGAGTGAAAATTTTTCTCCTGCACAATTACTTCAATATGAAAATTGCTTGAGAATTGTGTAAAGGAATTATATCGCTAAACATTTTTATTCAAATCGTTGTCGAAATATACGAAATATAATATTGACTTCTTATTCTCATTTTTTTTTTCAAAAAAAAAATGTTTTCTTTCAATGTTTTTTCCATGTTTGAACAAATTTTTTAATTTATTTTGTATGAGGTGGCGTTGGCTGAAGTAGTTAGCACGTTGACTAAAAAACCGAAGATCCTGGGTTCGAGCCCGGTCTCCGACAGTAATTACAATAACAACACCACACATTTTTCTGACGTGCATTAGTGCTCCTTCGTATCAGTAGGAAACTTCAAGTAATGAAGGCACTGTACTATACCGACTTCAGCAGATACTAATCCTCCTCCTCCTTCGTCGGTATTGTGTAGCAGAATTATCGGCGAAGTAAAGTAACCAATAAAATGGTTACTAAACACAGCTTCAAAGAATTTAATATGCTTCATTGACACCAGAGGCGCTGCAACACTGCACTATTAAAAAAAGTGCAAAAAGGCAGTGTTATAAAATAATGAAGGTTTCCTCTATCTCTTACTTCACCACCTGTCTTCTCTATCACTATCCCTAAAGAAGGTAGCACCTAGTGATGGTAGTAGGTATTCATTGCCTGAGTGTAACTTCTCTTAAAAAAAAAGAGGAGCTAAATTCAAAAAGTCAAGCCATTGGATACTCTCGTATATACTAGAGCCCTGCGTAAGCATTTTTGAAATGTAAATACGTCTTGGTTTTGAATATATTGCCGTGGGATGTATTTTATTAAACCAACAATAAATGCTGCCGTATCACCATGGATACATATAGTGTACTTCGTGTATATAGTGAATTTCGTGTAATTGAATATTTACAAGTGATGTCGCCAACACTTCTTGTTCGTAACAAACACTCCAAATACCAAAAAAAGAGAATTAGTGCCTTCACCTGGTTACAAATACATGATTGTGCTTCCACTGCAGATTTTTTAGATTTTAGTGTTGCCGTAATTTTACGGGGAAGTGCCGGCGAACTCCTGGGATTTTGGGGATTTTTAGCTTAATTTTTGGGAATCTTCAATATGGTTTGTGTCTTTGCTAAAATGTGGTAACTTTCATAAGTGATTCGTGGCAGTGCTAGCTAAAGATATTTCTGCTAAAATAAAAGAGCATACCCACAACTTATGTGTGTCTGTACATTAGAGATGAGCCATATTTCGAAACCTATTACTTTTTCACAGCGATTGAAAACTCACTAACCACAACTGTGACTGAATTTACTAAGTAACAGGTCTTGGACTGAGAATGTTCTTGTATGCTTACTTTACAGTAAATAAGGGTACCGCATTAAATATTTTTTGTACCTTCAGAAAAAATCGTTAAATGATATCAAATTGTCTTTTTCGCTCCTTCAAGTCACTGCCTATGTAGCTCATCAGCAACTTGCTACCAAATGTCAAATATATATATTTATTTAATGTCTCCAGATTTCCTGAGTATTTCATTGTGAACTGCCTTGACGCTGCTGCCTGTGTTTGTTTATTTATTGTAAGGTGTCCACTAGTCTTTCACTTCGTTCTTGTTGCTTTTTTGTTTTTTGTTTTTTTGTAAGCTTTTGTAATACTTTATGTTGCCAAAGTGTTTCACTTATTTTTCATGTGACAATTTCGCTTGATGCCTTGAGTTGACTGGTCACATTTGTTATTCTCTCTAATGGTCGGAGGGGCATTTATTTTTGTATTTTCATGTGTATGTATGTACATATGGATATGTGTTTATGTGTGTGTGTGTGTGTGTGTGTGTGTGTGTGTGTGTGTGTCTAATTTGGCCTCTTTTAGTTTTGTCATTTTTAATAAATTCTTTTCTTTTCTTTCGTTTTTTTTTGTTGCCAGTACATGCTTGATATTTTATAATATTTAATTAAGAAGTAAATGTCTTTTTGCTTTAATTATTTTACTTTTTGCACTCAGCTCTTGCAGTTCACTTACAATTTACAAGAAAACGAAAATGAAAAACGAATTAAATGACTTGTTGAAATACAACAATTCTGAGTATTCTTGATAATTAAGTAAGAAAAATATATGCATATAAATAAATTGTGTTTTTTATACTAATTTTGATGACATTTCACATTACTGTGATATTAATTATGACCACTTGGTGCAATTAGGGTGCAATCAAAAGTTTTATGATGACACATACTGCACAAGCAGCGCAAGAGCGGAAAACTTAATAAGCACCTTAAAACTCTCACAATGTGTTTCAATCCTATTCCAGAATTTTAATACATAAAGAAACGATTGCTTGATTAAACGCTTCTTCTTCCATCTCAAAGGACTGTCTTATTTACCATGGTCAGAAGTTAGATTCCCTTCTAGTTATTGCACTTTAACAATAATACCTTCTTTAAGCTTATTGTAAAGGAACTGCGTTCTCGCTCACTGACCTAGGAATCTGCTTTTAACATTTCTGATGCTATGTAGTCGATTCGCCCAGAATGTTTTTTTTTTTAAATTTGAAGGACTTGATTCCTTGGGTAACTTCCATTTATGATTTTTGGTATGATTTTAATAATTTAATAAATGTATATAAAATTATAACAATGAAACTTTCCTGCACCCCAATTACCTATAAACTCCAGCATCAGTTCAGTCATCCTTTGGCCATCATTTTTTTGTTCTGGTCCATTGTATCTGCTATTTTGTTGCATTTACAGCAAAAAAAAAAACTGTAAATATCAAACAGAAAGTGCCCTCATACAATTTATAAATTCATTTAGTACTTGTCTGTTAAAATAAATGTTGCTCGTTTCATATTCAATCTTTTCCTTTTTTTTAATTTTTATGTAAAATTCTGCTTTGGTTTTTTTTCAGCTCATATTTTTTCTGATTGTACACAGAGTCATAGTGTCAGTCAGTAAGTATTTTATTTTTCATTTGTTAAAAACAAAGAAACAAAACAAAAAATTAAAATATTAACCTCCTCCATATTTTGTACTCATTCTGTCAAATTATTTTATTGTCAAATTGTAGCCATTGTGCACTAAAATGTGTGTGTAAATGTTTGTGAATACACACACATACACACGCACACACACAACCTCCAACAAATTTTTGAGTGAGTGTTTTTATATAAAAAGCTTTATTTTATGCATTAAGTTCTTTATTTATATGCAAGTAAATGTATTACATGAATTTTCATATATTCATATGAATAAATGAATGAATAAATATTTTAGTTTCATGTCGATTTCCAGTTTGTTTTTTTTTTCATAGCCAAAAGCAATGATAATTCTGCATATTTATAGAACATCCTTTTGTTCTTTTCTCATCATCTTATTTGCATAATTATAAAGGCTGAAGCTTTTTATTCTCCTTTATGTAATAAAAGCTGAGGGCAGTTAAGCTTTATTAAGCCTTTCGATCAGCCCTTAATTATTACAATAGAATGCATTTTTTTTTAATCCCAGTATAAAAATACACTCCAAAAAAGTCATGAAAATGTAGAGTTTGCGGTCTGGAATCAGTGCAAGAAGTTCTCTTTTTCGATGCCTAGTCACCGAGTTGGAAGCGATTTTAAGCAAAAATTCCTTTTTTGTGTTTTATGATAATATTTTCATCTAGCAAAAATGGTAAAAAGTTACATATTTTAACAATCCATTTCATTTTAAACAAATTTAAACGCGAAACAGTGTTTTCATGTAAATTTAAGTTAATAACTTTTAAATTTTAAGCCAAAATTAGTTAATAAATTTCTTTAAAAAAAAAATCGAGTAATTTCTTTAAAAAAAAAATTGAGTAATTTCTATGCAGAAATTTTTTTGTGACTAAAATAAACTTCTACTTGGTTTTCTGCTAACTATCGGCGAATTAAAAATATTGATTTTTTGGAAGCAATGAAAATGTAGTTCCTTCAGAACGACTTCCACTTTTTTTTTCCTAGGATATTAGGGGTATAATTTTTTACTTCTGCTTTTTTTAATAAATTGAAAATTTTTGTTTGGAAATTTATATTGAAACATCTATATAAAAAACTCACAATTGTTTTTATTTTTAACCCCCGACTAAAAAAGGGGTGTGATAAGTTTGTAGTGTGTGTCTGTGTGTCTGTGTATCTTTGTATCTGTGTGTCTGTCCGTGTCCACGTACAGGCCAAACGGCTGGACAGAGTTTCATTTAGTTTTTTCTGTTTGAAAGATGACTTGATCGGGAGGGTTCTTAAATATGTTTAAAGAAAATCGTTTCAGCCGTTTAGAAGATACAACATCTTTTCTGAAAAAAGTCGGGGGTTTTTAAAATTTTTAATTTTTGTTATCCTGTTAATATAAATAACCAATCGAAAATTTTTATAGGGCATTTACAACTGCATGAAATCGAGCAGATTTCTATTAAAATCTTTAGCGTTTACATTTAGTTCTTTTGACATTTTGAACGATTTCTTATCCAAAGCAAAAACCCATTAACTAAACATTTTCCTAAACTACAACCAAACAACTGTAAAATAGCTAATTCACACACCTGTTTAAGTAGAGAGGCTTACTTTTTAGTACAAATTTGAAAAAAAAAAAAACAATAAATGCATTACTACCATATTTTAGACTTTGAGTAAGTTTCTATAATATCTATTGACGAAGTAGATTTTGTTTTGTATTGGAAATCTATATTTTGCTTGAAATCTCGTAAGTAGTAGATTTTGCTCAGGTGTGAATGCACTTTTATAATATTTACCATGGGAAAATGAGAATGGGAAAAAGTCTCAACTTATAAAGCTTAAATTACATAAAATATTTGTAACTAGCGCAAGTAGTTATCGCCGAGGACTATTATCGTCAACAATTGTTAAATAACAGTCGACATTTTTAATAGTTCATGGGTGTTTTCTAGTACCAAAGAAATTCTACACTGAACAAAAATACGCTTGAATTTGAAATTTTGCGTTGGTGTTTTACTCGTAAGACCAGAGTTTTTTTTTAATTATTTTTACTTGCCGACTTTTTCTTTCTATATGCAAAACTACGTAATTAACAAAATATAATATTATAACAATCAACCCAATTAAAGACTTAAATAAAGAAACTTTACTTCAGTCACTTTAATAAATTTGTTTTGATTTTCTTGCCCTTGCAAAATTTTCAAAAACTGTAGCTAAGGGATTTTGCATTCAGCTAGCGATATATATTTTCTTTTTGCTTTCCGATTGATTCTCTGGTTTAATCATTACAAAAAAACTAAATTTTGTTTTTCATCTCGATACCTTTTGTTTTGGCTTAAGAAAATTTACTTTAACCAAAAAAAAAAAAAAAATCTTAAAAAAGAAAGAAAGTTTCTTAAAAGAAACTTCATATTTTTAGAAAAAAAACTTTAAAAATGTTATTGAGAATTATGTGCATACTAATAAGCTAACATTCTAAAAATAAATTTAAATTTTATATATGTTTTAAAATCAGTTTTAAGCTTTACATATAAAAAAAACATGGTCGGTTGTGGATATCAACTAATGGCTCACTTGTGGATGGCAACCCAACTTCAGTTGCCTTGTTAACTGGCAACACAGCTGAAATTAAAATTAGTATTATATATGGCAACTACTCCTAATACACTTATGATAAATTGGTAACTGAAAACAATGTGAACAGCATTATTTATAAAACTTACTGAGGCTTTAGAAAGCATTTTTAAGAAAAATTTTGTAGGGAAATTTGTTTTACAACCCCTTTATAAAGCATTAATAAATTTTATAAATAAGACTGAAAAAATATAATTGAACATTAGCCGCGAATAACGTTTTGAGTGACAATATAATAAGGCGAAAGTGTTTTTTTTTTCGTTTAATTATTTGTTACTTAGTAGTAACAAACCAAAAATTGTTGTCCTAAGTAGAACAAAAAACTAAGCAAATTGACCAACATATGCATAATTTGTAAAAAAAAACAAAAGACAATGGCAATACTGTTGTAAATTTAAAAATGGTAAAAGTAAGCTTTCATTACAAAAAAGCTTTCAGCAAATTGAAATACGATGAATCAAAACAATTTACATATTCCATTTGCTATAAAAGTTGCGTATACAAGGCTGAGACTACATCTGTCATTTTGTATGTGCCATGTGCCCAAAAAAAAAAACGTAACCACTAATTACTAATGAAAAACTGTTTGATTCAGACATGTATTAATTTACTTAAATTGTTATTTATGTATGAAACTTTTTAACTTAGTAAATACGTGTCTGGTTATGCTTTCTTACGCATGTGTGGCACATGGCAAACAGATGTAAAGCCGGCCTAAACCAAACTCTACACCAACTGACACCACACACAGTAGACTAAGCACAAAGAACGCTGATTATGAAGTTGTAGTGGCCTTCAAAAACAGCTAGTTGTTACGTTATACCACTTCTTTGTCAATATATTTACAATTAACTTTTGTGTTATTTATTTGTTCATTAATAATTATCACATATAATTTGGCTTACAAAGTGATACGATTTTTAGCCTGATAAAATCATATATATATAGAAACATATGAACTTCGAACAATAACAATTAAAATTAACTAAAATTATTATTAAATTTTTTTAAATAACTCAATTGTTTAAGATTTTAAAGTTTCTTAAACACAAATGTGTGTGTAACTTTTGTTTAGTTTTAAGCCATTTATTTGTTTTTACTAGTGTACAATTTATTGAATAAAGTGGAGCAAACTGACAATAATATTAGCAATAAAGTAGTCAATAATAATGCATAAACTGTGGTAACTTTACTTAAAGGTTAATCCAACTAAGAACTTCTTTACTATGAATTACTAAATATTTCATTCTACGTTAAGAAAGTTTATTACTTTTAAAAATATTTTAAGACACAAAAATTATGTTTACATGCTATTACATCAGCAAACTCTAGTACTTACGAAATTTAGAACAAAATATAGTAGATTTTGAGTCTAAAGTGGCAGATTTGGTCGAAATCTACTTAAAATCTACTAGAACTTAATGATGCAATTTTTTTTGCATGCAAATATATTCATTGTATCTTAAACAACAGGTAAGTATACTATATTCGGCTGAGCCGAATCTTATATACCCTTCACCAAAGTGCGTATATAAAGTATAGAGATACATTCATAAGCACATCCATACATAGGCATATGTTTTGTGAAAAAATGTATAATTTTTTAATCTAGTGCACTTTTTAGTGAGTGACCTCTCGGTCTTTTTCGATTTTTTTTTTTTTTTTTTAAGTAACACTCAGGCAATTAATGCCTACTACTATTACTAGGTGTTACCTTCTTTAGGAAAGGGATAGTGATAGAAGACAGGTGGTGAAGGAAGAGATAGAAGAAAGCTTCATTCTTTTTACAACTGCTTTTTGCACGCTTTTTAATAATGCAGTGTTGGAGCGCCTTCTGGTGTTAAATGAGGCGTATTAAATTTTGAAGCTGTGTTTTTTAGTAGCCATTTTATTGGTTATTTTACTTCACCGATGATTTTGCTACACTGCACAATACCGACGAAGGAGGGCGCTCTGATGTAACATTAGGATTAGCATCTGCTGAAGTCGGTATGGTTCAGTGACCAGTGACTATGCCTTCATCACTTGAACTTTCCTACAATAGCTGATGCAAAGGGACTCTAATGCACATCAGAAAAATGCGTAGTGTTGTTATTTGAATGACTGTCGGATACAGGGATTGAACCTAGGATCTTCAGTTTTGTAGTCGACGTGCTAACTACTTCAGCCAACGCCACCCTCAATAAGTTGAATATTTTATTCTACACTCTGTATTTAAGAAATATTTTACATTCACCCGTATTACAGTTGTCAAAAACGACGTCACGTCATATCAAAAAATCACATTAAAAAATAGTTTTATTTAGTAACTTTAATATCCAGAAAAAAAGTTCAAGGTTTCCAGCTCTGGAGCTGTGGTTTTAATTTTTATAATTTTCTACACCAAACTTTTCTTTCCAAAACGTTAAACTTTTATATAAATTATAAAGAATAACAAAAATTAACAATTTTAAAAACCCCCGATTTTCAGGAAAGATGTTATGTCTTCTAAACGGCAAATCAAATCGATCAAATCATCTTTCAAACAGAAAAAAAACTAAATGAAAATCGGTCCAGCACACAGATACATAGATACACAGACACACACTACAAACTTATAACACCCATTTTTTAGTCGGGGGTTAAAAAGAAGAAAATTAATTTAACCTAGTTATATGGTATATAAAATACCAAAAAAAGTATAAGTTTTCCAACCCTGGAATCATCCTTTTTGATTTTTCTGAGATCTTACACCAATCTCTTTCTTTATAGAAAAAAAGGAAAAATTTGTTTTAGTAAGTTAATTTTGCATAAAAAAATTTAATTTTTTCCAACTCTGGAAACGTCTTTTTAATTTTTTTTTATTATAAATAGCAATTTTATTAATACTGAAGCATAAAATAAGTTTATTTAATAAAAAAAATATTAAAAATTATTTTCGGTAGTTACTTTAGTATGGCAAAATAAAGTTTGAGTTTTTCAGCTCTGAAATCGTCTGCTCGATTTTGCCGATTTTCAATACGAATCTAACTACTTTGGACTATTTATGACACACCAGTCCAAGAACGAACTCTCTACCTTTTTTTGGGAGCTTCGGAAAACCGATTTCACGTACAGACAGACGGATAGACGGGCAGACGGACATCGCTTATTGGTCTTTATGGCTCGCTTATTAATATTGTGGAAATTACAAACGGAATGACAAACCTATATATACCCTTTTAACATTTTTTTGGTAAAGGATACAAATGAACTAACAATAAGTATTCAAATCTTAAATCTATATATAATAACACTGCACAACAATATAGAAGTTTTTTATGATGTCTAAATAAAAATGACTGATCCTTATGTATTTTTGTCTCCTGATTACGATGGCGTCATTAGTTTTTCTCTGTCAGCTCTAGTTTTGAAGATAAAGTGTCATTTAGGATTTGCATAATTTTCATCTCTTTTTGTATTATACCGTTAATATATTACGAATGGTACTCCAAACTTAAAAATACTTTCTGGATTATTTATCTACAAAAAAATCCCTTTAGTTTAAATAGTTTCACATTGATGAGTATATCAGGGTATCTGACTAGTATTGCGAGGATGTTAAAAATCGTGTTTTTAGTTTAGTGCTTTTAAAATTTTTTTTATTATAATTTCTTTTCACCAAATATAACTAATTCTTATGTATTTTTGTTCGCTGATTATAAAAATAGGTTTATTTATTTTCTAGCACCTCTAGCTTAAGAGATATTTTGTGTTACATAAAAAAAATTCTTAAAATTTTTCTTTTTGAAAGCCATCCAAAAAAATTGTTTTTTACATTACATTTGTCCATTTACAAGTTATTAGTGCAATTATTACGCAAAAAAATGTTGTATGGACCAGTCTTTATTTCGTAAAACCTGAAAATTTCAAATATGTGATATATTAACTAAAAATAGCATAAAAATTTTCTGGACTGGTCCATACAATATATTAACGGTATAATACAAAAAGAGATGCAAATTATGCAAATCCTAAATGACACTATATCTTAAAAACTAGAGCTGATAGAGAAAAACTAATGACACCATCGTAATCAGGAGACAAAAATACAGTAGGATCGGCTATTTTTATTTAAACATCCAAATCACTGTTGTGCAGTGTAATTAGATCCAACCAGTGTCAGGCATAAACTTATTGATAGTTATGAATAGGGAAAGGATTTTCATTCATTTAAAAGCACTTTTTATGTACATAAAATATGCAGTAAAAATATAAAAATATGTATTCAAAACTATTAAATATGCATTTATCAACTTTTTTTTCAACATTTAATAACATTAAAAAAATCACCTTCATTGCTTTCATTAAAAACTTAAAAAATATAAAAAGCTCAGCTCCAATGCCTTCTTAACAAATATTTTGTCAAATCATATGGAATACAAAATAAAGTTCAGTTGAACTTTTATTTACGTACATGAATGAGTAAATGTTTTTTTATTGTCAAAGATAAATCTTTGAAGATTTCTTTCTGAAAAAATTTTATATAATAAAAAAAGTTATTGGTGCGTACTTAAATGCTGCTATTTCGTTTGTCGAATATTCAGTTTCTAAATTTTCGTTCTTAGAACTATAAACTATTGATCCAACTTGTTGCATATATTTTAAGTTCTTAATTTTTTTGTATAACTATTTGTAATTGATGTGTTAAGGTAACGAAAGCCTCCACTTGGCCTATAGTGTGAAAAAGAAAGCAATACTATGTGTACCCAAATATCAATTAAGCAGAAGGCTGTCGGATACTAAATCTATGAATAAAATTAAAGAAACTTTAAAGTCAAAAAACTTGCAACCATATGCAAAAACTAGCGTGTTCTTGAAGTATAAGTTAAAACCAGTTTTTGTATGGAAATTTTAATTTAACATACACTTCATGGACACATTTTTTTTTTTTTTTTAATATGGGGAAAGTTTTTTGACTTTAAAATTTCTTTAATTTTATTACTAGATATTTACAGCCTGTTTTTAGAAAACATAAGCCCTTTCGTTTTTATGTTTCGTTTATAAACGATAACGTTTAAAATTTGATTTTTATAAAACATATTCTAAAGCTTTCGTTTTGACATAAAAAGAGCTTTTTAGGTATAACCAAAAATTCACACTCACAAAATTATTACAGTGAAGGCATACAAAAAATAATATCTATTAAAAAAATTGTTTATGAAAATTTTTAAATAAAATTAATTTCAAATTAATTTTAAATTTTATGAATAAGGGGATAAGCAATTTAATTTTTAATTGATTTTAGCATTCAATTGGAAATCCATTTACACATTAAAACAGTTTATCATTGCATTTCGTATTTTCCTTTGTTTATTAGAACTAAGTTTTTATTCCTATAACCTTTACTTTATTTTGACTCAAAACTTAAATTTTTTGTGATTTGTTTGACAATTAAATTGTGGGAAATAAAGCAGAAATTGTTTGTTTATACTGAATTTGGTGTTGATTCTTTCACAGAAAAATTACAGGAGCAAGGGAAACATCTTTACTTTGTAACGGAAGTCGAGATTCGTTCTTGTGAAAGTTAAATCAATTCGCTTATAGAAAAGGCCATTTAGATTTTTTCGTTTAATTATTTTTTTTGTAATTGATAGTAAAAATTAAAAGAAAAAAAATTGCTTTTCACTGTTTTATATAGATCAGTTCACATTCTATCATTAAAAATTAAATAACATTTTCGTTAAAGTCAAATGAAAAATATGTAGACTGATTTTTAATTAATTTTACATAAAAAATTTTATGAGTGCGGAAAACTGAAAGCTCTTTTGTTGTCACACACATGAAAATAAATAAATGTTTTAAAAACGAAAACATGGTTTCATTCGTTATTTTAAAGAACGTATACACTTATTCATTTTCGAAAAACAGGCTGTTAGTATCCAAAAGCCTTCTGCCACGTTCCCCATCTAGTTACATACGATGTATTCGTATCATATTATAAGATATTTTTCATTTAAGACTGAAACACGCAAAGGTGATTTCAATAGCACTTTATTTCCACATGAAACTAATGTGGAACCAGTAGAGAGCGCTCAAAAAAGTTACATAAATATTTTTGTTTTTAAAATGGCTATTATCCCATGCTATTAATCCAAGGTATATCGAATAATATCACCAAATATACGATTTTACATTTTTCTCGTTTTCCTCTTTTTTTGTTCTTTAAACAGTCGTAAAAACTGCAGCTTTTAAATACTTTACAACTAATAAAAAAATCTAAATTAGATTTATAACATGAAAAAACTAAAAAATGTATTAAAAATATACATTTATAATAAAATATGCAAAAATATGTATTTATTATAAAATATGCAAAAATATGCACTAACAAATCGATGCCATTTTGTCACAAATTTGTTGATTTGCAAATATATTTTATTTACGTTGATCAAAGACCAACAACAGAAAACATGTATTTACATGAAAATCCTTTCCCTAGTTATTAATAATATATAAATGTCGGTAAATTTGAATTTTTGATGTACCATGGAGCCGATGTTATTAGTGTTAAAATCTTGTTTTGCCTTCGTTGGATTCTCTCCATATTTTTTTTTTTTTTGGAAATTGTACTAACGAATATAAGCATTTCCCCATAAAATTCCCAAAAAACCTTTTGTCACGGTACGTAACCAAGCAAATAAACTTGCATTTTCAACTCATGTTGTTCGATTTTTTCCTATCCTTTACTAAATGTGGAGCTAATTATGTTCTACACCAGCATATGGAAAAATTTCTATAAAACATAAGCTTTTCTTTAAAAAACAGGATACATTACCAAGCAACGTAACGTTACAAAAGGTAGACTTTTCTGTAATAATACTTATATGCGGATGTACTTAAAAAGGTGGGTGAATTAGCTAGATTGCAGTTGTTCGGTTGTAGATTAGGATAAAATTCAATCAATGGTTTTCATTTTTTACATAAAATCTTGATAAATGTCAAAAGCAACTTGATGTAAATGGTACAAATTTAGATAATACTTTGAATTGAAATCTTTGAGATATTGTTTGGTTTCCTTAAATTTACTAAAAGAAAACTAAATCAATTTTTAGTACAACAATAATGAAATTCTTTTAAAAAAAAATAATAAAAACTACTTTTCCGAATATTTTTTAACTCAAGAATTTCATGATGGAAAGTGAAACCAATTTAAAAAACCACAACTATTTTTGTGAGTATTTTTTTAACTGTACGATTTCATGCAAAAATTTTCAACAATTTTGATTTATAAACATTTTGAAGTGTGATGTCTTTTTTGAAATTTATTAATGGTCGCCAGAAATTTTGCCTAGATTCTTTGCCAAAAAAAAAAAAAAAAAAACTTAGCACCCTTTACTTATCTCAAAAAAAAGCTCAATAATTTTCTATGAAATTTCTTAAAATTTTTAAATTTAAATTCACAACGAAAAACAAAATAATTCTTAAAGCCTACTATTGCAAGCATCTACTAATTGGCATCGTCGTTAGCACTTGGTCAAGCATAAACAATTGGCTAAAAAGATACTACAAATGCACAAAAAAAAATTCAAAAAGCAAAACCAAAAAATATTAACAAGTAAAAAAACAAATAACATTTTGGTTTTTTAAATGTTTTGCTTAAACCAACATGTGTCTTTCATTTAAACAAAAATTTTACGCAGTATTTCAGTTTTAATCTTTATGGATTGTCATTAAAGTAATTATATGTTTAAAAGCTGTATATAGTTAATTAAATTGTAAGATATTGAAATTGTTCAAAGGTGCTTAGATATTTAGAACACTAGAAAAAAAAATTTGCTTTTATGTAGCAATTAGTTGGAAAAAAGAGTGTCAATTTGAATTTCAGATTGATATCTTACAAATAGTTTTTACTAATGATCTTCCACCCACAGATACAGAAAAAACCATAAATAACACACAACTCCGCCATAACACTTGAAACTAATATAAATATAAGTGGACATTTTACAATTGGAACATTTATAATAACTATGTAATTTTTAAAACATATTTTTATACCCTTTACCAAAAAATGTTAAAAAGGTATATATAGGTTTGTCATTCCGTTTGTAATTTCCAGAATATTAATAAGCGAGCCATAAAGTATATACATTCTGGATCCTTATGCATAAAGAAGACGAATAAGCGATGTCCGTCTGTCCGTCTGTCTGTATCGGTTTTCAGAAGCTCCAAGAAAAGCTAGAGACTTCGTTCTTGGACTGGTGGGTCAGAAATAGTCGAAATAAGATTGGTATTGAAAATCAGCAAAATCGAGCAGACGGTTTCAGAGCTGGGAGACTTAAACTTCATTTTGCCATACAAAATAACTACCGAAAACTAGTTTTTAATAATTTTTTTATTAAATACACTTATTTTATACTTCAGTATGAATAAAATTGGTATTTCTAACTAAAAAAATTAAAAAAAAAATAAAAAGACGTTTCCAGGGTTGGAAAACCTTAACTTTTTTTGTTATGCAAAAATAACTTACTAAAACAAATTTTTCCTTTTTTTTCTATAAATTAAACATATCTAATGTTCTTAAAAGAAAGAGATTGATATAAGAAAACAGAAAAACAAAAAGGGTGATTCCAGGGTTGGAAAACCTAGAATTTTTGATATATATAAAATTAACTACCGTAAACTAATTTTTTAATTATTTTTATTAAATAAACTTATTTTATACTTCACCACGAAAAAATTGGTATTTCAAATAAAAAATTAAACTTCAAAAAATTAATAAGACGTTTCCAGGGTTGGAAAACTTTAACTTTTTTTCTTATACAAAAGTAACTTACTAAAACAAATTTTTCCTTTTCTTTATAAATTGAACATATCTTATATTCTTAAAAGAAAAAGATTGGTGTAAGAAATCAGAAAAAATAAAAAGGATGATTCCAGGGTTGGGAAACTGAAACTTTTTGTGATATAAAAAATTAACTACCGAAAATTAATTGTTATTTTTTTATTAAATGAACTTATTTTATACTTTAGTACGAATAAAATAAAAAGATGTTTCCAGGGTTGGAAAACTTTAACTTTTTTTATACAAAAGTAACTTACTAAAGCAAATTTTTCCTTTTTCTCTATAAATTAAAGATATGTTATATTCTTAAAAGAAATAGATTGGTTTAAGAAATCAGAAAAATTTAAAAGGATGATTCCAGGGTTGGGAAACTTACTCTTTTTGTAATATAAAGAATTAACTACCGAAAACTAATTTTAATTTTTTTTAAATAAATATAACTATTTTATACTTCAGTACGAATAAAATTGGTATTTCAATTTAAAAAAGTTTAAAACACGTTTCCAGGGTTGGAAAACCTTGCCCTTTTTTATAAAAAAGTAACTTGCTAAAGCAAATTTTCCTTTTTCTCTATAAATTAAAGATATCTTATATTCTTAAAAGAAAGAGATTAGTATAAGAAATCAGAAAAATCAAAAAGTTTAATTTCAGGGTTGGAAAACCCACACTTTTTGTGATATAAAAAATTAGCTACCGAAAACTAATTTTTATTTCTTTTTAATATAAAATAAACTTATTTTATACTTCAGTAAGAATGAATTTGCTATTTCAAAATAAAAAAAATTAAAAAAATTAAAACGACGTTTCCAGGGTTGGAAACCTTATTTTTTATACAAAAGTAACTTACTAAAACAAATTTTTTTCTTTTTTACTATAAATTAAACATATCTTATATTAAAAAAAATAATCAAAAAAATTGGCTTGTTTTTATGGTTAAGCAATTGTCTATATGCATTTCGTTCCCGCTTGTGGAACTCGTCAGTAGACTTCAACCCAAAAAAGTTTTGAATTCAGTTAACAAACTCCGTATGTTTATAGTAAGACTCTTAATACTATATTGAGAATCACAATATACAAACATAATAAGTTTGAAAACCGCAAACAAAAATCTTTACAAAACAAGCATCTTTATTCAACTGTGCATCTATTTTATTTTCCATTTTTCCATATCTTATATTCTTAAAAAAAAGATAATGTAAGAAAAAAATACTAAAAAAATCAAAAAGGAGGATTCCAGGGTTGGGAAACTTACACTCTTTGTGATATAAAAAATTAACTACCGAAAACTAATTTTTATCTATTTTTATTAAATAAACTTATTTTATGCTTGATAACGAATAAAATTGGTATTTAAAAAAAAAATACAATTAAAAAAATTAGAAAGACGATTCCAGGGTTGGAAAACTGTAACTTTTTTTGTACAAAAGTAAGTTACTAAAACAAATTTTTCCTTTTTTTATAAATTAAACTAAATTCTTAAAAGAAAGAGATTGGTGTAAGAAATCAGAAAAATCAAAAAGGATGAGTTCACGGTTGGGACATTTACACTTTTTTGATATATAAAAGTAACTAAGTCTAATTAACTTTTATCTTTTCCTTTATAAATTATATATATTTTACATTTTGGAAAGAAAAGTTTGGTATAGAAAATTATAAAAATAAAAACCAAAGCTCCAGAGTTTTCAACTCTGATTTTTTTCTGGACATTAAAGTAACTAAATAAAACATTTTTTTTTTAATTTCCTTTTTTTCACTTAACACACTTTCTATATTTTTTAAGAACTACTAGATTGGTATAAGTAATCAGAAAAATCTAAAATTATGATTCTAGGGTTTCAAAATTATTATATTTTTCTTTGTACATAAAAGTAACTATTTGCTTATGTATGTATCTCTATACTACATAAACGCACTTTGGTAAAGGGTATATAAGATTCGGTTTCATTTAAGATACATATTCTTAAAAAATATACTTATTTTACAAGTCTTGCTTAAGCAATTCTTCAAAAACCCATTGTGCTTAATGTCATTTTTCCATTTTCATATTTTGCATACTTGAATTTATTGTGCTAGCAAACACAAATAAAAACATTTTTTTTGCTTAACAGTTTGATATGCTAATTCTCATTAACTTCGTTTTAATATATAAATTTGAAAAATAATTTAATTTCCTCTTTAAAAAATATTTCTTTTTCCACTATTCCACCATAACTCTGCAAAATTTGCAAATTTAACTCTGTTGTGATGAGCAAAAATTCTTTCTAAGAAAAATTATTATGAAAACAATTAGTTATGAAATAAATAACCATGTCTTACCATAAAAACATATTAAATATCCTAACTTACCACACTTAAGCAATTATTTACAGTTTTACCTTAAAAGGGTTAAAACAGCAATCCTACCCAGGCAACTTAACTAACATAAAATAGAAAAAAGCAACATAAAAAGCTTTTAAAACAAATTATTTTTAAGTATCCGCATTTGAGAAAGATTTTCAGTTTTTCAGGTGACTTCAAACATTTGTGTGTCAAGTGGCCGAAGTAAATTTCCTTTCAGCAGCTAACCATAACAAAAAAAACCTTTAAAAGTTGCTAATAAAAATTGTAGTATGTCTCGTTAGCTTAAAGGCTTAGTACGATTAAATACGAGTATTACGGCAACTCAAGTAAAAATTTATAAATTTATTGTTGTTAGTTTGTTTTGTTAAGGATGTTACAAACAATAGGCAAGTTTATTTTCTTTTCTTTTTTAAATAACAAAAAGAAGAAACAAAGAAACAAAACCAGAAACAAGACATTAAAAGCTCAGTGCACAGTGGGTCTTAAGGGAAAAAAGCATAGTAACAAATAAATATATATATATATATTTATAAATATATTGTCACCTAAAATCCAAAAGGCCGCAAATATACTTTTTACTTTTTTTTTATAGGAGAAGCAAAAAACCATATAAATTTAAGACGATTTATTTTTTAGGTGCCAAATTGAATAATGTATAAAATCGGTATTTTTGAATATATGTGATAAAAATATTAAGGAAAGATGTATTATGGTTAATAACATCATAATCAATCAAAAAGTCTATTTTGATTTTTTTGGTTGTTACGGCCTTTTGGATTTTAGGTGACGATATGTATATTAGCGTAAACGTAATTTTTTTTTTTGACTTCTTATATTTTCTCCTCCCAAATTGATTCTGTCTTATGTAAAAAAAATACAAAAAAAATTTCATAGCTATAAGTTGTGTTTTAGGGGGTGCGTCGTCCGCCCCTCAAAGTTTGCATTCAAGCTCATTTATTCAAAGTAATTTGTGTTCATATGACTATCTTTTTAAAAAAATAATTTTGCAAGAATATAATATAAAGCAATATTTTTAGCTCTTCTATTCAACAACATTAGTCTCAAAGAAAATTTTTTGCTAAAACTAATATTTTGGAAAATGATGAAGAAAATAACCAACAAAATATCAAAAATTTTATACACCAAAATTATATTTATATAACGAAATTATTTATACTAATCATGTACAATAAGAGCTTATATCTATTAAATGATTACGTACATATATTACGTATAGTCAAAATAAAACTAAACCAAAAAAAAAAAATCCAATGAAAAATGGTCTTGTGGGCCAACTTTGACGGGCAGACGCGGCCCCTAAAACGCAACTTGTCGCTACGAAAATATTTTATATTTTTTTTTACATAAAACTGAACCGATTTGGTGGAAGAGAATATAAGAAATCAGAAAAACAATTATCCATACAAGTAACGGTCACTCTAATGTATATCGTTACCTTAATATAGAAAGGACCTAACTCAGTATTTTTTTTTTAATCGAGATTTTTGCATTTTTCGATACATTAGATGTTCTTCTATCGAAATATACAAAAATATCGATTTCAAAAATATAATGAGTTAGGGCCTTTCTATATTAAGGTACTTCTAACTATTAAGGTTACTCCTGTAATCATTAACTCAAACCTAATAGAGAAATTAGATAATAAAATTTAACAATTATATAATTAAATATCTTGGGGTTAAACCACTTTTACGCTGATAGTCTCATTTATTATCTTTTTGCCTTTCAGCACCACTGTGCAACATCCATTAACAACTGGAACGAACGGCTTAAAAGTTAACAAACAAGCAGAAGTACAGGCAGTCATAGAAAGTTTACTAGAATTGAATTTAATTTAGCCTGACAAAATATTTTTAAGAGTAATGTAAAAGCTAATAAGGAAATTGTTATTAAAATATCGAGCCTTATATTCGATTTTATCTTAAGCGACAAAAATTAAGATTTTCAGGAGATAGTTTTTTTTTTAATATTCAAATTTGTTTTACATATATACGTACGTAAATTGTCGCTTAGGATAAAATTTTGCAGCTTTTATCTTCAAAGCTATCAGCAATTTTGGCATTTTGATAATAATAAAATAATAAGCCCATAAAATTTTAATTTCCATTAAAAATTTCTGTTTTTTATAACTTGTCTCTTACGATAAGATAAAAAAAGGTTCGATATATAAAACATATAATAATATACAAATGGAAGGCATTAATATTAATGAAAGCAACACAACTGGGACGAACGAAGTATTTTGTTCAAAACGATGAATTCGTCGGTCGAAATTCGCCGTAAGAATTCGTTGCATGAAGCACAACAATAATGATAAAAAAAACTAACATATGGTGAATGGTGGGTGCTTCGTTTGTCAACGTAAAAATTTAATTAGACGTCCCATACGATAATACCGTAGCCATATTCCATACTCCATAAACATAAGCACTTATTAGTGTTGCCATAACCATAAACAGCTGTTTTAGTTTTCATTTGTTGATAAATTTCAACAAACTTCCTCAAACTTTCCATCTTCCATTGTATTATCTACAAATTTTAAAATAAATCATTTTTATATAAACATATAAAATAATTAATAAAATTATTAATTAATTGAAAAGACACGAAAAAAGAGAAATGCATGTGCATAAAGCTTAAATTGGACTTGCCACACCATATTGTCAAAGCCATAAACAAAACCAAAATTCAATTGGCTTGTATGGTTAGGGCTATG
Source organism: Tachina grossa (assembly GCA_949987645.1). Lineage (NCBI taxonomy): Eukaryota > Metazoa > Arthropoda > Insecta > Diptera > Tachinidae > Tachina > Tachina grossa. The sequence continues at coordinate 168,138,319 of OX465274.1, read as the reverse complement.
GCATTATAGCGAGTCACCTATAATCAAATACAGTGTTACCATTAGTTTGGTTCGAACAGCTGTTTAGTATGGTTATAGCTGTGGCACGTCTAATTTAAGCTTAACCAAGTGCAACAATTTCACTTGAGCGATTTTTTGAATAAACGAATAACTGTAATTAGACTGAGTAGAATATATATATATATATATATATATATATATATATATATATATATATATATATATATATATATATATATATATATTATAAGAAACTTGACATAACGTCATATATATATATATATATATATATATATATATATATATTGTACTTGTTTCATTTTGGTCTGAATCTATAGTTAAAGTATTGAATTACAATAAAACTATTAATCTTCGGTATGTAAAAAAAACAAGAAAAGTGGAATTGTTGCGTTTTGTTATGGACCCCCAAATGTGTAAAATCAGAAAACAGCTGTTTATGGTTGCGAAAAAAAACAAAATGCAATTGTTTTATATGGTATGACGTTATGTCAAGTTTCTTATAATCACGTACAGTGTTGCCATTAATTTTTTAGATTCGAACAGCTGCTGTCTAGTTGAACGTCAAGAGATATAAATATGTAAATCTATTGTACAACAACGAAAATTATATTTTTTAAATTTTGGTGAATAGTACTCGCAGCCAAAAAAATCGTCATTCCTCTCCGTTATGTTCCTATCATAAAATAAGAAATTGAAAACGCATCCTTCCTGCCAGTTAATATTAACCTTCCCCTCATGTCAAAAAATTCCTCAAAAAATTATGTTTGTTATGCAGTGAGTTACAGAAATTTCCCATGACACCACTATTCAAAACTCGATTGCATTAAATGGTTGTGATTTGGCTTTTATTTTTAATCTTCCATGAGTTTTTACTTAAATTTGTATAAACTCCCTTGGAGTAGAAAATTTAAACAAGCTTAATTTTTTTCAGTGATGTAATAATGTTAAACTTCAATACTTTTGATATCGTTTATCTTTTATTTTCTAAAAGTATTAAAACTACTTTAAACTGAAAACTATATTATTTTTCAAATAATCTAAGCTCAACACCCACCATCTCTCTATATCTCTCTCTCTCTCTCTCTTTCACATTCCTACTGAAACATTAAGAGCCATTTTCACAACTTGCCCTTAGCTAAAGGCTGGATTTTGTCTGCCCGATAAATGGATTTGCGTTATAAAACCTTCATATATTATTTTTGTATCCATTAAATGTTATTATTATTGATAATAATAGCAATAAAAAATTTAATCAGTAATAACGCAAAGATATTTATCGAGCAGACAAAATCCTACCTTTAACTAAAGGCAAGTTGTGAAAATGGCCCTAAGAAGAAGAAAAAAAAATCATAAAACTAACTAAAACTTGACCTTTATTTAAAAGTTAGTGAACAAACATAAAGTCAAGTTTTGTTGTTGACAAGAAAGTTTTTTTTTTTTTTTTGTTAAAGTCGCACACTTCTCCTCTCAAAAAAAAAAAGAAAAAAAAATACATCCAAACGTTTGCTAAAACGAAAAAAGTTTGCAATAATAAAAATTGTTTTAAAACAAGAGCAACAACACACAACTCTGTGAGTTTTAAGGTGTTTAAATAAATAAACTTGATTTAGGTAGTTTTGCTTTGATTTGGTATATAAGTATTTATTTATTTTTTTTTTCTTGACCAAAATCAAGAACTACTAACAACAACAACAACAACAACATCAACAGTTGAAGCCAAATGCCAAATATCAGCAATAGTGATGGCTGGCCTTTGTCTTTGAATTGTTGTTGTTTTGTAGTTATTTTTATTAAGTTTTATTTTTGTCTTTCTCCAATTTCAAGGTCATAATAAATTACAAATGCTAAAAACATATGTATGTATAATAAACAGTTCAAGTTACTTTTGCTGTATATAAATATTTTTTGTGTTACGATTTAATTTTTGCTGATTTGGTAGTCTCTGCAGTAAATGATGGATAGAGCGGCAGACAGACACAACTCTAAAATAATAGAAATATTTGCAAAAGCTAAGAGCATTCAAATTTTTTGCTGTCAGCTAGATATGAAAAACAAAAACTTAGCTAAACCTCGAAAACTACAGCGAACGTAATTTTACGCTTGTAAGCAGAAACAATTTGAGAAAAAAAATTATATAAATCTAATTTTTTTTCTCAAAAATTTTTTGTTTCTTATATGATTGGCTTGTTGAAAGTTTCATATAATTTTTGTGTAACAATTTCTTAATAATGTTGTAAACTTAACACCAGCTGAAAATATGAAAAAATTTAAAATACATAATTGCATAATTACAGTGGAATATGATTATGACGAATAAGTGTTACAGCCAAATCGTTAGGGACAGGGTCAGTTTTAACAAATAATAAATAATAAGCAACTTATTTTGATTTAAAGAATTACAGCGCAGATAACATTTCTCTTTTCACTCACATATTGTGTCATCACCTCCAAAAAAAAAAAAGGTTTAAGCGACATAATTTTCAAACTTCATTTTTTTACCAAAATCAACAGCGTTGTCAACTTTTAAATTTCAAAAAGCACTGAAACCAGGAAAAAAAAAACGCGTAATTTAAGTAAAAAAGCACTAAATTAAAATTTTTTTGTTTTATAAAAAAAATTTTGTATATAAAAAATATAGAAATCGGTTGACCTTGCATTTTATCCCTAAAACTTCAAATTTGAAGCATCCGATACACATTTTAATTTTATGAGAATCAGTGAATTCTAAAATCAATTTGATGAAACCTTTTTAAGTTATTATAAAAAGTTTATTTTTTTTTTTGTCAACGGAGGAACAAATCACATGAAATTAGTCAAATTAGCATCAATTGGCAAGTCTTTTTGACTTGCTGATTAGATTTTAAACTCGATGGGAGTAGTAGTTAATTTTTTTTAAAATCAAGACTTTCAAAATTTGATTTTTATTAAACAATGCTGTGGAAACATTCTTTCACAGCAAACGTAATATTAATAACAAAGTTACAAAATTAAAAAAAAAGTAATTTGCAAGTTATTCAAGTTATATAAACTTAAATTATACGTACTATTATTTTAGAAAAAAGGAACGAAGTAGGTTATAAATATGTAACCTAAAACGGCAGCTCTATTAGGAACACAATTTTCTCGTTTCAGACCGCTTTTATATAAAGCCAAGTGTGAGGACAATTTTTTACGTATTTGAGACTTAAATGAAGTAATAAAGGTAAAAACGTGATCAACTCCTGCGCTTAAACATTGAAGTTTGATTTGAATGCAATTTCGATAATGCCCCAAACGAGTTTATATCAAATGAACCGTTATAAGACTTTATTTCTATCTAAAACTCGATAGCGACCTCAAAGTTTCTCCATTGCATTAAGTAAATTATTCTCTATTTACAGTATATACTAGAAAATATTTCGCTATTAGACTATACTTGCATTATGTCTTCTTTGTCGTGTGGCAAAACACTGTTTCCATTAATTATGCTTAAAATGTGAAAGTTTGAGAATAAAATGCTCGCATTTCATCAACCAAGTTTTGTACAATCTTATTAGAATATTTTGAAATGTTCCATTTAATTTCAGTGCTTATGTTTTTTAAATGTTAGACTTCTTCAAAAAAAATATATATATATATTATATGTATAAGGAAAATTCTTTTTGAATTTTGGGTTTAGTGCCACCGCCAAGAAATAAAAAGCACCAAAAATTAGTTTAAAAAAGCACCGAGCACTAACTTCAAAATTTTTCGCATCGAAAATTCCAAAAAGCACTAAAAACGGTACGAAAAGCACCGAGTTGACAACGCTGAAATGCGAATGCGATCGTAATTAATCGATTTTCGTCAAAAAAAAAACGAGTTCCAAAAAATGTGTCAGTTAAATTTTTTTTAGCAGTTATGGCTTGATATGTGTACGTACTAGTGATGCACGAATATTCGTATTCGTATTCGAATTGCCGAATATTCGGCCATTTTCAATGCGAATACGAAACATGCGTATTCGTCAAATTCAGGCGAATACGAATACGAATATTTTTCCAAAAAAATTAAAAAAATAAACGCAAAATCCTAAACTAAATTTAATTAAATGGATAAAAATATTAGTTTGTACGAATCCATGAAATTTTTTATAGAAATTTGTGCTTTTTATCATTTTCAAATATTATTTGCTTATGATCATTAAAGTTTTAAGTAGCTTTTATTAACTTTAAAGTACGCCAACAGGAGTATGAAGTTCTTTTTCATAACAATTTTTCAATATTTCATACTGCAGGCGTAATAGAGCCTTAATTTAATGTCCATAAATTTCACATGAAATATTCGTAGTCGTATTCGCGAATATCGTTTCAAATATTCGTATTCGCATTCGTATTGGCGAATATCAAAAATTGACATTCGTTACATCACTGTACTAAGTTGATAGATATAGATACTTTTAATCTCTTAAATAAACTATTAATTCTTAACTTTATCAAAAAAAAAAAAAAATTTATATTACACAATCAAAGTTACATACAGGCACGCGCAATAGGCTTGCTATCCAAGTTAATTTGTTAATAAAAAAATTATGAATGTATTAAAAATTAATTGAAAAATTTTTGAACAAAAAGTCAGAACTGTATTGAAAAGAACAACAATTTACACTACTGACACATAAACACACATTTTATGCGAAATAGAATTAACATTTTTTTTTTTTTTTTTTTTTTTGTTAGATTTACATTTTAATATGTTACATATTGATGTCAACAGTGGGTCACAGAATTGAGATTTGTTTTAATATTTGTAGTTCAAAAGGAAAGTGTTTGTTCTCTACAAATGAATGTTGCATGGTGTCTAAAAAACTTTTTAAAAATTTTCATGTTTGTGTAAGATGTTGCACAGTGGGGCACTGTGTTTTAAAAATAATGAAAACAATTCTAAACAAATTTTCAAGCTTAAGTCTGGCATTTGTTTTACATATCTGTAAAGGGGACGGATCCATAAATCCCCTAAGTGTGCAACCGCGGGTTAATGAAAAATTCAAACTGATGCCAAACTAATATTTTCGATAAAAAATATTTTTTGCAATTTAATTTTTCTATCCCAGAGCTAAAAAAAAGTCTGCTCCATTTATGGGATTTCGCTTACAGTTTAGGAAATATTCGAGAAAAAAAATTAAAAATTTGGCTTATTTACCAACCTTGGTCCACTTTTCTGCTAAGGGAGAAGTCAAATCTTGTCCGATTTAGAAAAGAAAACTTTTTATGGATTTAAACCGAAATTATTAATATTTAAAAATATTTGGTATCAAAAGCAGAATAAAGTCAAAAGTTAAACGCAATTTAAATTAAAATTTTGAAAAAAAAAGATTATTTGCGTTTTTTGCAGAAAAAAGTGTGTTAATTATTTCGCTATTTTTTTTTTAAATTACCAACGCTATATTGATATTAATACTAAAAGAAATATTATTAAAAAAAATTATTTGTTAAAAATTTTCGTTATTGAAGAAACCAGAACGTTTCGAAGTAGACGTATTTTTGTTATAAATATCAAATTTAAGATAATTTTTCTCCAAAATCAAAGAATAGAATTTTTTAACAATTTCCAAAACTATTATCAGCGCCCGGCGAAAAGTAACAATAACACAGCAGAAATACTGAAAAATCCCATTTTGGAGTTTTGCGATTTTGTTTAGGAATTGCCGGGAACTGAAAAACAAATTGTAATTATTTTTACTCTCTGTGGTGCATTAAGCTGCATAATTTCTTAACTAATGCTGAGTACACACTATGGCATTTCGTGACATAGCACTATTGTGTACTAGTGGCAACGTTTGTCATTTCCGATAGTTTTCGTTGTGTGGCATAATGTGAACGGCGTTGGACACATTTTGAAAATGATACCACAAAATGATAACACAAGAAATGTCAGATGTGTACTGGGCCGAAAATATTTATAAATGTGAGTTCTATAAAGTGTGGGTAAATTTAAAGTTTGGAAGTAAATTCTCTTAAAAACACAATTTTTATTCACAAATTCAGTTTTATTGAAAAACAAATGTGAAGTAGAAACATGGGAATTAATTATGGAATATGATGTCGGGCGAATTTCTACATTGAACCACATTTAAAAAAAAAAACTTCGCTTCGCCGAATTTCATCTTTCACTTAATCCCGGTCTTTCAAATTAAAATTCAAAAATTTCCCAGTTAAAATTCTTTGTTTAAGGACCATTTTCACAACTTGCCTTTAGTTAGAAGTAGGATTTTGTCGGTCCGATAAATATATCTGCATTATTACAACTTAAATTTTTTATTGTTATTATTATCAATAATAATAATATTTAATCGATAAAAAATAATAAATGAAGGTTTTATAATGCAAAGCCAGTTGTTGGGCAGACAAAATCCCACCTTTAACTAAAGGCAAGTTGTGAAAATGGCCCTAAGAGTGTATCATTCCTTGATCAAAATTTTCCAACTTTTTACTAAATAAATGTTAAAGGATGACAGCTCAATTCTTGACATTTCATCATTTGACAGCCAATTTACTTCATAACCTCAAATTTGCCCACCCTATAGCATTACTTTGTGTAAGACCTCTGTCTTCTCGGGAAGCTCTTTATATATATTGTCAGCATATGCAGGGTGAAAGTTATTTGATAATCCTGTGGTTTTCATGAATAACAGTGCAAGTCCAAAAATCGAATTTTTTCGGTAGAGCCAAAAAAAAATATTTTTGAATTTTAATTAAAAAAGAAGGTAGAAGTTGTATTGAGGTTTTTTTTTTAAAAAAATATGTAAAAGCATCCATATTTTTCGAAACTTTCTTAGTGCTTTTTAAAAAGCATTTCAAATATAACAATTTGATATTATAAAATAGAAATGAGAAATTTGTAACATGAAAACTTAAGAATTTGCATTAGTTACAATAAAATACACTAAAAACTAGCTTTACACCTAAATAATAATTTTTCAAGTAATTGTTTAATAAAAAATATTTTACTGACTAAGTAAATTAATAATTTGGGATAATTAGTGCGTTACAATCAATACCCAAAAGGCACCAGTTACCTAATTATAATTAATGGTTACTTGTCAGTGCAAATGTTATGCAAATTTTCCAAAAACAAAAAAAAAGAAACACACACTTTTTGCTAGAGACTGTACCAGTATCTTTGGTACCTTAATACCAGTATGTGTTTCATATTAAAAACTCATAAATTAAAAAAACAGCTTGAAGTAAATGATGGGGTTCTCTCATAAATACACACACACACACACCCATATATATATATATATATATATTTACACACATAGTTACACACATATTTGCATGCATTTGCACAAACTATATGCTAATTAGTTTGGGTTTTTGGTTGTAAAGTAGAGTTTACAACAACTTAAAGTTGCTGTTGATTTTTTTCTAAGCGAATTTATTTATTTTTTTTTTTTTTTGTAATTTAAATGGATTTATTTTCAAGACACAAATTTTATACAACCTTTTCGTATGATTTTTTTTTTGGTTTTTTTTGCCATGCTGAAGGTCTCTCATGCAAAAAAAAAAATAAATAAAAAAATAGAAATTAAATATTGAAAAAATTTATAAACAAAATAAAATTTACATTTCGTTTGGTTGTTAACGCAGCGTTAATATGAAATAAATTTTGCTCACTTATAACTAAACACACGTCCATACATACAAATTCATCTGTACAAACAAACACAAGAGTGTTTTTTTTATACATGAATATAATAGTTTTGTAAAATTTTGCGGTTTCAGATTAAAGTTGTTGTAAGTTTAAATGATGTTGGTCGTTTGGTTCGCTGGTTCGCTTGCCTGCTGCTTTACTGGCTCAGGTACGCATCTAAAATGTTGCTATTGTTGTTGTTGTTGTTTTAATCCGCCGGCTATTGCTGGTTTTTTTTTACAAAATTAATACTTGTAAACTTTGAAAGCTTAATACGTTTGGTTCTTTTTTTTCTATTTGTATAAATTTTATTTTATTTGCATAAAATGTGTGTCAGCAAGGTAAAGGGCAACTTATACATTTGATATTGTATAACTTGGCGTATGGATGGAGTTGATTTGTAAGCAAAATTAACATATAAAATTTTATGTGAAATTTTATGGGATTATTAGTGCAATAAAATTTATTCACAAAGAAAAGAAACTTAAATGTTTTCTTATTAAGTTTCAGCCAAAAAAAAATCGTGTTTGTTTGTGTTTTTTTTCCAAAATAGAAACATATTAAATAACGGCACAGAAATTAATTATTTCTTTCTTGATTACAAAATTAAACTAATGTCTTTTATACAAAGGTTTAATAAGAAAGAAAATGCTCAATACCTTGAATACTTTGCACTGAAAGGAACCCTTTCATTTAGACTATGAAATTCTTCATTGTTTTAATGAAATTTGTCATTGAAGGTCAGCTAATGAAATCCTTCATTGGATCAATGAAGTATGATTCATTAGTAGACTTCAACCCAAAAAATTTTTATATAAAAAATCTAAATATGTTATTGAGAATCACAATACACAAACATAAGTTTAAAAGAATCAAACAAAAATCTAAACAAAGCGAGTATCTTTGTTAGATGTTTGGCACAACTTTTTGTGTTTGTATAGTGTTGAGAGGGACGTGAATTGATAAAAAAGAGAGAGAGAGAGAAAGAGAGATATGTACTATACAATGAACAACATTATATTGTATAATGAAATGATTTGATTGCATTTATGATGACCATACTGCTTTGAAATTAAAAGAAATTACAAAAATTAGAAATAGAAAATACTTTTTAATCTAATAACTATTGATTTATTTATGTTTGACAAACTGTATACAGTAAGTAGACAAAATTTGTGGAACTTACTTATATTTTCCCCAAATTCAATAAAAAGAAAATTAGTTTAAACATTGTAACTATTTTCGTTAATACAATGAACTATGAAGAACACATGAAGATCCAAAAGATCCAAAGATTTTATATATACTATGTAATTGCTAATTGTATTAATGCAAATTTTAATTAATATTATACAGAAAATTTCATTCTTTGAATAAATTATTTTACTTTCAATGTGGTTACAGCTGGAACTGTATAGCTTCTTAAAATAGCGAAAATCGCGTGATGAAGCAATACGAACTTTCATTCATTGACTTTGCCATTGACCACAAATGTGGCCTTTTTTCCTTAATTGCATCACTTAAACGCATAGGAGTTTGTATAATGCTCATCGTTAATTGTTTCTACTTTTTGAAGATAACTAATCAACAAAAATAATCCCAAGTGCATTCCAAAAAACAGATGCCATGTCCTTCTATGCAGATGGAACTGTCTTCGTCTTCTTTGGACACGATTTTTTCATTCCAGTGCATTGTTTGTTGGTTACTCTATTGCAAGATCTTCAAGTTATGGCTCTTATTCTACACTGAAAGAAATCCCTTTCATTGGATCAACGATTTTCTCATTGATAACGTTCCAAAGTAAGAATTAATTGTATATATTAATGAAAAATAATTTATTGGAATTTCATGTTTATTATAAAATTTCATGCATATAATGAAAGCGTTCAATGAACTAATGAAAAATTTCATTTACCCAATAAAGAATTACACTAAGCAACATTTGAAGACTATTGGAAAAACACACGGGCTGGACAGACAGGGTAAAATCGTTAGTACTACAAAAGGTTACTAAAAGCTTATAATCAGTTTGGCAATTTTGGTAACCAACTTATTTAAAAGGCCTGCAAAGATTTTGAAAATCAGCACGCCCTTAAAAAATATGATGTCATCAGTTTTTGACCAGCAACTAATTCAGACTTTATATGAGAACAAAATACAATAAAGTAGCGCCCAGCCACTCTGTTGAACCGTCCCTGCTACTTGAAACAATTCTTAACACATACTTAACAGTATCTCAAATAATTTCTGCACAAACTACAAATAGAATGACAAAATCTTGCAAATACATTTTTTTTCTACAGCGATGGTAAAGGGTACCCAGTAAAATTTCCCAATCTCTCACTTCAGGCATTCCAAGAACGTTAAAGTAACAGTAAAAAGTGAACAAACAGTTCTATTCTTGCCACTATCAGCAACATCATCAAAATGTTAAAGCATTTCTTTTGCTTACAAAAGCCTTTATATGGTCAAGCAATTTTTCTTATTTTTTTCTAACAAGTACTCGTATGTGTAGTGTGTGGATTAAATATTTCCGCAATAATTTTCTTTTGATTTTCTTTGCAATGTGTATGTACATACATACACACATATATATATGCACACACTGGCAATAAAATCATGTTACACTGTGCGTTAGTCTAACAAATAATATAAAAAGAACTAAATATTTACTTATAAATAAAAACCACACTTTAATAATGTAGATAAAATTTCAGAAATTTGTAAAGAATGTCTTAAGGCTCAATCAGACGTGACATAACCATAGCCATAGAGAGCAGCCGTTCGAACCAAATTAATGGGCAACACTGTATTCGATTATACGTGACACGCCATAACGCCATAACTCTCACCATAGAAACCAATTGAATTTTGGTTTGGTTATGGTTATGGCGTTATGGCTATGTCGCGTCTAATTTAAGCTTTAATTCCAATACTTTTAGCAAGATAGTTTAAAGTTTAAAGGAGCATCCAATTAAAAAAAATTAAAATGATAAAAACTGCCGCTTTATTTTAAACAAATACATAATTAAACTGAAAAGAATTTTTAGAATTGAAATGCAAGAACAAATTGTGGAGAATGGGCCCCTAAAAGGCATAAAACCGAGCAAACCATCTGACTAACCACCGGCTAATCATATGAAAAAAATATATAAAAGAATTACATTTTTTTTTCAATCTAAAACATAAACTGCAGCCAATGCAATAGCATACTAGCTTTGAAAATTTAACAAACAATTGAAATAATAGCAGTATTAATAAAAATTTTGTGTCTAAATTAAAAAAAAAAAGAAGAGACGTTTCTTAGGACACCCGGTTAGAGCTATGCTGCTAAGCTATATAAAACAAATTTAATATATTAAATAACAAAGCAATAAAATTATATTATATCATCATGTCAAATTCATCGCAAATATTTTAAAACGTTTTCATTTAGTTTCGTATTTCCCAATGTTTTCGTACGATTAAAGCTTAAAATAGACGTACCCTACCTATTGCCATATGCATAACCAAAATCAAAATGCAATTGGTTTGTATGGTTAGGGCTATGGCGTTTTAGCGAGTCGCCTATAATCAAATCCAGTGTTGCCCATTAGTTTGGTTCTAACAGCTGTTTTGCATGGTTATGGTTGTGGAACGTCTAATTTAAGCTTAAATTAATGTATTGCTTGTGCTAATGGAAAAAAAGAATAAATCGACAAATTGTGCTCATTGTTTTTGTTTTTTTTTTGTTTCAGACACTCCAAAGAATGAAACGGAACAAAATAAAACTCACCGTCGTGGTATTTTGACCCGTTTATTAGAGGTTTCCGCTTATGAGAGTGGTACACATTATTTCCTTTTAATTTTGGCTCCACAAAACTTACCCGGTTATTAGTGGTGTCCGGTTATGGGAGAGGTTTCACTGTACAGAAATCAAAGCAAAAATAAATTTATAATTGTCATAGTGTCGATTATTTTTATTACAAATATCAAATCTTAGCTCTTGCGTCTGGCAAAAAGAGCAAAGCTCTAAAAGTTTTAATTAACCATAACCACAAAAAAAGTTTAAGCGACACATCTTTTGAAATTCGTTTTTTTTTTTGGCAAAAGTTGATTATTTACGATAGTGCAGAATTACTTTTCATGAAAAAATTTAATTTGAAAACTATCTTAAGTTAAGTTCTTTTGGCGGTTATGGCACGATATACATGCATTTTTAAATGGAAATATTCACAAATTTCACTTGATATTGTATTAAGGTTTTGTACTCTATAGCAGTAATAAAACATAATTACGACGGATCCAGTATCCATTCAAAAAACTTTGGGCCTTATTTTGTAAAACGCAACGCTTAGCGTTGATGAATTTTATATGTATTTATTTTTTTTTTTTTTCATATAAAATTTGTCAACGCTTGTCGTTGCGCTTAACAAAATTAGGCCTTTTATTTCTCAAAGTATTCAAAATGGCCTTAGCTTAGGCCTTGTAAAGAGAAAGAATAGGCGCTAAGTTCAAAATCCAAACAAATTTAATTAGTTACACAGAAGAAAAATTTCAACGATTAATATTTTGAAATAAGAATTTAATTGATTTAATTAACTTTCCTTTTAATTGATATTATTAAATTGTTTACAGATGAAAATTTATTTAATATTTTAATTGATATCACAAAAGTTTTCGTATTACTTTTTTCTGTGGGCAGAAAAAACATTTTAATATAATCCACAACCTGATTGAATAATATACAAATAATTCTCGGTTCAGACTTGGAATCTTTATTGCGTCAAATTCTTGAAATAGAACTAAATACATTTTGTATTCTTCTCTGGCTCTTTTTCACTTAAAAGTAAAAAGTTGCAACAACAAAAGTTTTAAGTCTGAATCAGGACAAATAGATTAAAATAATCTAATAAATCTAATTGTTTCAATTAAACTTCTGCTCAAAATTTTAATTGATAAAAAGTTTAATTAATCTTTTGTCTAAAAATTTTAATTTTAATAAAACTGCTGACACAATTAAATTTTTAATTGATATTTTTTGTCAATTAAAGGTATTGATCGCAGAAAAAACAAAATTTCACTTTCAGTAACCAAATTCATTGAATCAGTAAAAATATTCTTTATGAATGCGGTCATACAAATAATTTTGAAAATTCTGATATTTTTTTTTTTAATTCAAATTTAGCAGAGTTCGACTGACAGAATTTGTTATTCAAGTGTGTTGGTGTTTATATTGCTTGTCGTTAGGTACAACATGCTGTTGTTTATTTTGCATGTAATGCCGAAAAGTAGCCGACAAACGTCGTGGCCTCTTTCTTATCTAAACAGTTTTGTGCAACAAACAATATACTGGAACAGTACAAAATATTTACTGAAACTAGGTTTTATTTCAAACAAACATTTGTTTGAAAAGTTTTTGGGAATCATTTTTTCTGTGATGGGAGAAATATTTTTTTCTGTGTAGAATAGTGTCCTGCACAAGACTATTTATAAGACCTTTCAAGACATGAGAAATTTTTTCAAATGCTTTACTACAGCGAAATATTCTAAAAGAATCGCTAAGCAACACTGTTGGCAAGTAATTTTTTTCGGTGATTTGTCTTGCCAACAGTGTTGTTTAGCAATTCTTTTAAAATATTTCGCTGTAGTAAAGCATTGGAAAAAATCTCTCATGTCTTGAAAAGTCTTATAAATACTCTTGTGCAGGACACTAGTGTAGAATAAAAGTAACCCAAAATCATTTAATTTTTAAAGCTTTAAGCCTCATGTATTTTATCCATTGCCTCTCCAATTTTTTTATCCCCTCGAAAACATAAGATTTGTCGAAATTATCAAAAGGGGTATTTCCTTGTTAGATGATTTTATCGTTGGAGTCAAGCCTTTTTTTGTGAAAAAGAAATAGTCCCTTGGACCTGAATCTGTAGAAAAGGCTGGACGTGGGAGCAATTTGTAGCCCAATTTATAAGTTTTTTTTTTCATAGAGAGCGCATGTATGCGTGCACCCTTGCATTGTCCCGGTGGAGGAAAATTAATTGTTTTTTGCGAAATGGATTCCTCTTTTTTAAATCCTCATTAAATTGACCCAACAAAATTGGCATAGCATATGCCATTGATTGTTTTAACACTTTTTTAATACAATTAATGTGAATTATACCGCTTGTATCAGAAAAACCGGTAGCCCTAACTTTATTAACCTACAAATCCACATTGGCGTTCTTTGGCACTAATTCACCTCGAGAAACCATTTGCTGTTTGGCCTCTGGTGTGTTGTGGTGGACTTACATATATTTCGTAATCGTAACTCGTAACGGTTGGCCAACTCCAAATACTCCTGATAGGTTGTCATACAATTTCGTTTGGGTGCCAAGTGATAAATCAAAATTAAAACTACTGAGCCCACTGATATTAATATTTTCTTAAAATAACTAGTAATATTTTGTTGTCGACTTGAGAAATTTTCGGTGTTGTTTTGGGGTGTAGCTTCTCTAAGTGTAGATATGATTTCCACTCATGTGTCTTTCGTATATAAAGATTACTGTAGAAAGTAAAAAGTAGGCATCCATTAAAATTATAATTAAATTTTCTAAAAGTTAATATTTATTTTAATCATGCTAATAATATGCCCTCATCTGTATCGGCGGGCACATATTTACATGCATATACCTGTAACTACTATTATTTAGGTACATATTTGTTTGGAAAAATCAGTCTAAGCCACCAACCAAACGGCCAATACAAGTGGTTACCTTGATGGCCGATTGCCTGCTCAAATACAGGGTGCTAAATGTATAATAAAATTAAATTATTGTCCAACTATTGACCATAGATTATTTTGAACTCAAAACTATATGCAGTTGATCACAGTATGATTTAAAACAACCATTTGGTAATCCAATTTAAATCACACAGTTTTGGTAGAGTTTTTTCCCCCTAATAAAAAAGTTAAATAATCCAAGTCTTAAATTTTCCTGCTCGCACCCTGTAACAATTAGTGTTTGTTGTTTCTAATGTTGTTGGCTGTTAGTTTTCCTGTAGGACAACAATTTATTTGTTGTATTCTGTGTGGTATTTATCTAAAGGTAAGTAAACATCATCAATAAAACTGGAGGGACATTACATACAGCCGCCATTGCTTGGTCGCAACATCTGTGTGTATGCACGAGTACGTGCATCCTAAATATACAAACTGAGTTAAAATTTTTTAAGTATGTACCCAATAGAGAGTTTAATTCATTCATTTTAACAAAAATTTTCAATAAATATATTATGAAAAAGTATTTAGAAGGCAAGCACATTTATTAATTATTAATGAGTTGTTAAAATTTGTTTTCAAAAGTCGATATAGAGTTAATTTTTGAGTTTATTTAAAATTTTTAAAAATTACCAAAAAAAATTGCAATTATGAGCTTTTCTTATATTATTATATACTGTCAGATAATGTGTGTTTGACTTCGAAAATAGTTAACGCATACTTAACTTTTCTTAGACTGACTAAAAGGTAACTGCAATATCATCCAGAACAAACCCAAAATTAATTCTTAAGCTGAGTACGTAATTGAATTTAATGAGAGCCAACAAATTTATTCTCAGCTACTTTGATACTAAGTTTAGTTTTATATTAGCATCTTGCTGTTGTTATGATTTAGATGGTACCTTAGCTGAGTGGTAGCGCATTGAGTACACAACGTGTGTTGATACATGTTCGAACCCCAGAATTTTTTTTTTTTAATTTACAGACTACTAGGTGATTTAAAAAAATAAACTTTAAGTTAGCTGAAGGTAATGCAGAGTGAGATAATAGACTACCACCTAGGATATCGCAATGCTAAAACAGCCAGTTGATTGTATTAAAAGTAATCCAAGTTTCAGTCAGTACTAGTTGCGAAATAGTTAGCTTAAAGTTAGTTTAAAGTTAACGTAATTTCAGACAGGGTAGTTATAGGTAATATTTTAATGATTAAAATAAAATTTTATACATTCATATATAAAAGAAAATTCATTTCATAATTGGATAAAGTCGGACTCAAAACAATTCTTATTAAGAATTTCATTGCAAATATATGATTGAAATATCTTTGTGCCGAATACAGTGTATAACAACATATAAAGTCTATATGTGGAAATTCTAATGAAGGTAATAATTGTAACAATTGTACACAACAATCATTTCTCACATTGCGTTTCATTAGAATTTACGTTAAATAGCTGATGTTAATAACAATCTCTACCCAAGTAGATACACTAGGGTGCTGATGAAGTGCGTTGCTGCACAGAAAAATATCGGTATTTCCCCCAGCTTAAAAGTCTAATCTAATTTTTATTCTCTTCTTTAGAAACTCACATTAATTAATAAAAATATTTCATTCAATAAAAGAATTGAAATTACTGAACTTAAGCCTGACTAAAAATTATTTCTGATCAAAATAAAAATATATAAAAGCTCATAAAATTTTTATTAAAATGTTATTCCCATTTGGCAAATCAGGTGGGTGGTAGCACCTGTGCGCTTAAATTTCCAACTAACCTTCCAATTAAGTTCAAAAAAAGACTTTTCCAAATGTAAGCTGATAAAAATCAAATATTTTGCTTTTAGGTTTTCATATGAATTAAACTAATAAATGAGCGAGACTGTGTGTGTGTGCATGCATGGCTTGCAATGAATGCAATTGCATATGCTGCACGTGTGTATGTATGAGTGGGGAAGAGCAAGTTTACTTATGAAAAAAAATCCACATTGTCCATTTCAAGTTTAGTTTTTGGTAAGAAAGAAAATAGGCACTTGCTTTAAAAGAATTTCGTAACGATGTTGTCTACTTCTAGATGCACATGTTGCACGAGCATGTGTGCGTGTGTGTGCTTGTAAAGGCAACTTGTACTATTGGGTTGTCTTGCAACAAAACAGGGAACAACTAGAGCCAAACATAAGCTTAAGAATATATAAATACAAAAAAAAAAAAGAAAACTCAAAGAACAGTTAGATGCCTTAATGTAGACGTTATGTTGTTTTTTATGTTGTTGTTGTTGTTGTTGCTATTGTTGTTGTTGTTGTTACTGCTGCTATTGCTATTGTTGTTGGTATTGCCACTATACCAACTGGTTTCATATCAATAACATTATTACAGCAACAACTTTCATAACAAATGTATCCCCAGTCTGAAAAATAAAAATAGTTGCTGCAACATCAAGTGCAATAATCGCGTTTTTCTTCAACCACACACAAAAATTTTACAAAAAAAAAAAAAATAAAAATAATACATAAAAGTGCTTTATAAAAGCTTCCTTTACTAAAGTTCTGAATTTATTAAAGCTGCAACGAAACCAACAACATTAGTCACAACAAAACAAACCTTATATAGCCTATGATTTCGTACTCGTATGTTGCAAGTTGCTGTTTGTTGTTGCCAGTGCTTGTGCAAAAAAAAAAAATAAAATAAAAAATAAGGATACAGTGCACAAATTTCCACGCTCGTGTAAGCATTACTAGTGAGCAGAACAAAAAAAAATAAATAAACAGATATAACAAAAATTTAAAAAATCTCTAAAGAAAAAAACCTTAAAACCTGCTTCTAGGAGAAAAAAAATTTAAAATAACTTCAATATATTTTATATCAACAGGTTGCATAGAGTTTTTTTGTTAAACTTATTTCTTGTCTGATAACATTGCATTGTTCCTATGAGTGCAGTTAAGTTACACTTGGAGAAAATGAACTTTCTTAAACAATTATGGCTTAAATAAGTTACATATATATATATATATATATATATATATTGATATGATATCTCGATCTTGTTCATTTGTAAAAGAAATCTTTGTAAGTATGTACAAACCTTTTGAAATAAATAGATCAAATCAGAGTACGAAAATAAACGGAAGGAAACGTTTTCTTTGTTTAGTTTTGTTCTTGTCAAAATAAAATCATTAAAAACAATTGCGCCAATTAGTTTTATTTTTTTCTGTCCACGAGCACAAAAGTATGGAGCAAGAAGAGAAAATAAAATTGAATTGTTTTGCTATAAAACGTTTCGCAAACGTTTGCTGATTGATTTGTTAATTATAGATACGAGTAGTAGAGCGATATAAATATCGCTCATATACTTCAATAAAGGCATAACTCAAAAAATGACTTTTTTGAGTTAATAATGCAGAAAGATGCGGCATTTTGTATTTTATCTTGTGTAAAAATTTCATATAAATAGCTTGTACCATCACCTCCTGAGAGAAGAATTTTTTTTCATTTCTCCATTGAGTTGTATGCAAATTGAAAACTTAAAACGCGTTTTCTGGAAAACTGGTATTTTTGAGTTATGCCACTATTGAAGTATATGTGCGATATAATTTTTAAATGTGAGTTGTTTTTCTTTGCAATTGTGCTTGAAATCAAGTGTAAATTAATTATTGTACAAGTCACACAATCAATTGTAAAGGATTGAATTATGTTTGGTGTACATTTTAATTCAAAAGCATTAGCCAGTGAAAAGGAAAAATGAATTCAATTCGAACAATTCAGTTAAATTATGCTTCTATTAAGCCTTGAATTACAAATACAATACTATTAAAATAGAAAGGAAAATACAAATAATATGTGCTGTAACAATAATTTTCTGCACATGTGCCTTCGCTATTGTTATCACAATTTTTATAAATACACTTTTATATTTTTTGATATTTTTCACCAAAATTTTTGTTTTTTATTTAGCAAGTTTTGAATTTACATGTATTTTTTTTATTTCAAAATATTTTCAAACTTGAATATAACATGAAAAAAGTTTGAATTGAACTTTGTTTTTAATTAAATTTCAAGTGCTTGAATTTAAAGTTTTTGAGTACTTATTGGGAACATATCGAACTTATTTCTCTAAAGAGAGTACACTCAGGAAAAAGCTGCAACTTAAAAATAAGAACCCATACATTAATTCAATCATTTTCAATATAATAGAAAATGTATGTTGAGATACTTAAAACTAAATAAAATTAATACTGTAAACTAATATTTTTCCATATTCAAACAAGAAATTTTAACAGGACTAGACTTTCGTTTATGTTTCTTATTAATTTAATATGGTTTTTATTAAGCTGTTTTTTCTCTGGGTGTACAATCAAAACTTATGCATTTTTAGTAAAGTCTGCTGCTGTAAAAACGAGATCCAAATTTTGTCCCGTTCGCTTATATATCAAAAACATTAAATCAATAAAACCTTAATTTTGCACTAAACAAAGTATTATTAACGTGATATCAAACAATGGAAATAAACAAATAAATATTAAAGATTTCTGTATATTATCCCAGTTCAAAGGCGCGCGATATATACACAGTGTACTCTCTCTTCACGGACATTTCCTATAAACTGACATTTTTTGCATTATTAAAAGAATCCCTAGGGATTTTTCAAATGTATCCGTCTTGAGCAGACAACCCTCCCCCATAACTGCATGCGGACAATTCTTTCCACACCAAATTCCGTTTCATTAAAATTTACGTTAAATAGCTGATGTTAATAACAATCTCTACCCAAGTAGATTGACTAGGGTGCTGATGAAGTGCGTGGCTGCACAGAAAAACATCGGTTTTTCTCCCAGCTAATAAAAATTTTATTTCAATTTTTCTTCTCTTTTTTAAAAACTCACATTAATTAATAAAAATATTTTATTCAATAAGAATTGAAATTACTGAACTTAAGCCCGAATAAGAAATTATTTCTGATTAAAATTCACTACAGTTCAACTAAATCTAAGAATGTCTCATTTACACCAAAGAGATTTTAGTTCCCCATAACCCGACAGCTAACAACACTGCAACACTGTTTTTCCATTTCCTCTTTTTTTATATTCGTACAGATGTTGATCATTTAATTGCTTACTGATCTTGAAATAAATCCCCAAGATAATGAAATAAAAGGAAATAAATTCAGTAAACTGCGACTCTGACTCGCGCACGAAGGGTTCCGTACGAACACTAGATATGTAATTTAATACAAACTTCATCCTATATAATATATAGTTTCGGCATTTTTTTCGTTATTGGGGTCTTTTCAGTTTTTTTGTTTTGGCAGTTTTTGCGTTTTTTCGGTTTTGGCGATTTTTTTAAGTTTTGGCTCCTTTTTTAGTTTTAACACTTTATTTTCTTGTTTTTGGCGTTTTTTCATTTTGGCGTTGTTTTTTTATTTTTGGCGATTTTTTTCATTTTTGCGATTTTTTTATATAATTTTTTTTCTTAGTTTTGGCGACATTTTCGCGTTTTGGCGATTTTTTTCGATTATTGGTTTTTTTTCATTTTGGCGATTTATTTTCGTTTTGGCGATTTTTTTTTAATTTTTGGCGATTTTTTTTTTGGTTTGGCGATTTTATATTTTTCGGTTTTTTTAGTTTTACCGTTTTTGAAAATTTCAAGTGTTTGCCTCTTACGGTTTGCAAGATATAGCAAATTGTCAAAATTACATAGTCAAAATTGCATTAACTGATGGACCACCCTTTAATTTAAATTTTTTTAAATTTTAGTGTTAATTGTTGTAGTCTGTATAAAAATACAATAATTTTACAAATTTCAAGTTTCAATATACATATGTTCATACAATTGCATGTATATTACATGGGATTTTAACATTTTTGATTGCTCCTTTTGGAACACCCTTTAATTTTTAATTCTCATGTATTTGTTGCTGTAGCGGCCAAGGTTCTACATACTCTGTCCAAATTTCAAGTTCGTAGCTTTTACGGTTCCTGAGAAAATACCGTGTGGCGGACAGACGGACAGACGGACAGCGTAGCGAAAACAATAGGGTTCCTTTTCACCTTTGGTGTACGGAACGCTAAAAACACGACAAGCTAAAATTTCTGAGTTTTTTAAATTCGTTTGAATAGCTTGCATAACAAATTTGGCTTTTTTTTACTTCTCGCTAAAATGTTCATGAAAATTATGTTTTTGGAAATAAAATTGGTTAAAGATAAATATATTTTGTATGGTAACACTGGTTTTAAATACATAAAAGTATAGTTTGTTTTGACTATGAGTATGCGCCATTATAAATTATTATTTACTCTTTTTTTACTTTTCTCATAAGCGGACAAATTTTTCAGTCCCTTAGTTGTCCACTTCAGAGAGAGTATACTGTATATAGATCCCAAAGATGTCCAGGATTCTGACGATTTTTGAGTTTTGGGGTTTTTTACTTTTGAAAATTTTTTTCTCTTAGTTTGGCGATTTTTTATTTTGGTGTTTTCTATTTGGGCTTCCAACTCTTTTATTTCTTTAAGTGTTGATTTCATCTGTACGAGCACAACACAATGCAACAAATAACAATATTAAATAGCTACATAAAAGCACAACAACAAACACATCAAGTGGCATTAGTTGTACCTATAGAGTAAATAAAAATATCTAAAAAAAAAATAATCAAGTTAGCAGTAAAAAAACCATTAAAAACTGTAAAAACTGGACGCATGCGCAAACACGAGAAGTTGTTACTCTGGCTCAGTGTTCAATGTTCTTAATCCGAAAAAAGAAAAATTGCATATACTCGTTTGTATGAGGAACAAAAAAACTGAAATAATCATTTACAATATACTGCTTGGGCATAAAATTTAAGAGATTTATGGTTTTTAAAAAAGGCAATAAAATATGCAGCATTATATAGTTTTTTTTTTAACTTAAATATACTGCACTGCACAAAGATACTCTGCTGCTGCAAACTAGTGTTTATGATTGATCGTTAAGAACGCTTAAAGTGAAATCCATAAATTTTTTGTAGTGTTAAAAAATATATTGGCATGCTTACTTTATGTGTTTGCTTTTACTCAATCGGATGCCATGGTGCTATAAAAATTTTGCTGCTACTTTTGAATACGGCCACTTAAATCTTAAATTTAAGGCTGATCAAGGTGATATCTTGCGCTGTGGCTACCAGTGCATCCCAGTGTCTAGTTCTAAGCTTTGGACAATCAGCAAAGGTGGCTAGGTCCTGTTCTAACTGTACAGATCTACATTAAGCTGGATTGGCCGCACGATATTTTTAATGAAACTCTTTGTATCGCTGGAAAAAATGACATGTGATAAACCTTAAAGCAACTTTTCTTGCTTTCTTAAGGCCATAGAACTTTGAGTTGGCAACACTATTTTAGACGTGTGTCATTTAGACAGCTGTTACTTACTTTTCATTAAGTTTGGTTTGTTACTTCATCGCGAATAGAATAGCGGGTACTGGGCGTGCTTTATATTTGCTCAATCGATAAAGCTAATTTTTAGTTGAATGCAGTGATGCCAACTTTTTTGGCTCTAAAACAGCTACGTTCAAACACACACACACACGCACACACACACATGTAATTGAATTTGAGGTAAGCAGCTTTGAAAGCTCGTAAATTTGTTCTTGTTTATTTGCAAAGTAAGAGCAAGCATTGCTGTCTGTTGTATTGTTGTGGATGTTGTACTCTCGTCGGTGTGAAAGCACAAAAAGCTCTTCATAAAAGTTTGCTCATTGTGCATATGACTTGGACTTAGCTGCTCTAAAAGCACAACAACTTGTAAAAAAAGCACTAAAAAGCATAATTTTGAAATCTTAAAAGCGTAAAAAGCACTAAGGTGAAAAAACGAGTGAAAATCCAAACGAGTGAAGTTTAACAATGTTTAATGTTTTCTAAGCTATTCGCTATTTAATGAAATATAACGAAATGACGAAATATTTATTAAATTAATTTTAAGAAACACACAAATTTCTTAAAAGCACTAACCCTCAAAATTCGGCGTTTTGAGTCTTCTACTAAAAAAAATGTGAAAAGCACCAAGTCGGCATCTCTGGTTTAATGTCACACTTGTAGCACAGAATACACAGAAGTAAAGAAAGTGACAGGTAAAAAAAGCTCCAATCAGGTTTTTGTTAAAATTCATGGAAGAAAGAGAAAAGTATAGTGTATTTGATACTGTAGTGTATTACTACTTACCAATTAACACAGCTAATAAATATGTATTGCACTAGAAAGACGTAGCAAAACAAAACCGACGACAAAATTTGAGGGAAAACGAGACAAACTGAAAAATTTCCGTCTCGTGACACTTCTGTATGTTTTGTGCTTGTAGTGAAGAGAATCCTCATGAAATTGTCCGAGAATTGTTTCATAGTGAAAAAATCATTCTTTGGTGTGTTTTATGGGCCGGAGTAATTATGTTCCCAGCCAGGACGTCACAGCTAATAACGGCCTCTACAGGACCAGGATAAATTTCATGCCAGTTAGCAAAATGGAGCATGGCCATGGCCAGCATTATTGTAAACTAGCTGCATCCAAGCACATATGTATACTATGACACTTGTATTTGAGTTAAACAGCTTTGAAAGCTCTTAAAATTTATTCCTGTTTCTTTGTAAACTAAGCAGCAAGCATTGTTGTCGACGACATGTGATTGGCTGTTGTGCTCTCGTTGCTGTGAAAGCACAAAAGCTCGCACATTGTGCATATGGCTTGGACGTATGCAGCTAGTGTAAACCCAGTAATGTGACTAGTAGTTCACTACAATTGCAGTAACTTTTCACAAGAAAAGCCACGTGTAGGTCTGTTCTTTTCACCAAGTAGGCCACACTTTCCTCAATACAAAATTATATATTCTTTCATGACTTTTTATAAAAGAAAACACATGCTAACTATTCCATCAAATGCAATTTTCTATAATAAAATAAAAGAAAAACTTTCAAATTTATATTCAATTTTTTATGTAATTTAATTTCTTTTTTTTTCAAATAACCGCTATTAAAAAATTTAAAGAAAAAATGTGTTTAAAATAACGTATAAATTAAACTCATTTGTAATTCAAATCAAAAAATAACAATAACTGAAAAAACGAGTATTTATTTTGCTAAAATTATTTTTATTATATTTGTTAATTTTTTTTCTTATTATTGTTGTAAATGATTTTCAAAAGAAATTCGCTTTTGGCCATTTTTATTCTGCAGCATTTTTGCATTTTTATTTTCTTGCTAATTTAAATATAAAAATTTAAATTATAAAAAAGAAACAGCATTTGAAAAGTAACAAATGCTGATGATGTTAATTGAGACTTTGGTGGTTTTGGCAATATATACTCGTACTAATGCTAGACAAGTACAACAGAATATGAAGTCATCTGCTTGCTGTTTTGTTATTACTCGGATTGTGGCTGAAAGCGACGCTGTGTTTCTGCAAGCATTAATGCCAGACTATAAAAATCATTGAAGCTTCAAAATAACTACAAATAAAATAGATGTTAAATGTTTTTGAACACTCTTATAATAATTATATATTCGTATAAACTTATATATTTATGTAGAAATGACCATGAAAGCATTTTTTCCTTTTAGTTTTAGCTGCAGTACATAGTAAGTTCATTGCACAGTGGGGCCGAGCCAATTTAAGTACTGTACGATTATTTAAAATTTTAAACACAAGTACAAAACTTTTTTTTTTTTTTTCTAAGAAAAAATCTTTTGAAAAACACTAAAATTGACACTAGCAGTTTTTAAACTGAGTTTGCACATATGTTTTCTATTTTTCAGCAGATGGTTGCAAGATATTGAAAACAACTTGATCTTCTTCTGCCAACACATATTCATTCTTGTTTTAATTTTCTCTATGTGGTTTAAAAGTGAGTTAAGCAAAGTTTTTCACAAAATTGAAAATAATGAAGATACTTTTTCTTAAAAAATCATGCCTTTTTCAGGAAAATTTTAAAATTTTTAATTCTTAACCTTTTTCCGATTTCAGATATTAATTAGTTTTTTTTACTTACTTTTATTTTAATTTTGTCAAAAATTTAATGCGGTCTTTTAATTGAAAATCCAATAATAAACTAAAAAGTTATAGGTGAAATACTCGTACTAAAAAAAGTCAAGGCAAAAAAATTTTTTTTGTCTAAAGTCAAACATTTTCTAAGTTATGAGAGGTATGAAAACACATCTAAAGTCATTATTTCTTAAAAATTTTACGCTTAGCTCAAAGTGCTTTAATCCCATAAAAATCTGATAATTTTTGTAAAAGTTACAAGCCTAAGAAAATTTTTTTTTTAATCCCATGTGGTCAACTTAGGCCCACTGTAACTCCTGCCCAGCTCAAGCCAGAAGGCTGCCAAGACTAAGTCCTCTTTTACGGATGTTTGAAGTATAAATAAATCCAATCAGTATTTTAAGAAGTTACAGATTTATTATCATTTATTTTGCAAAACTCCCCACTGTGCATCCTTAATTTGAGAACGGTTCTTGAATTTGCTCTTCATCTGACAACAAATGTTTTGATATTATATTTGGTTCATAGTCTGACATTTTTGGCATTTGCCTGAAAATAATAGAGTGTTATAAAACTACATAAGAACCTTTGCTCTTAAAGCTTTTTCATTAAAGAATTGTAATATGTCGTCCTTTCTTTCGTTCATACTTCAGTCAGTATTTCGTTTATCATTTCTAAATAAAAAGTAATTTCTTCAACAACAAAGAACAACTAATATTTAACAAAAATATTGCAGTTAGTGAATGAAGCCTTTTAATACTATCAATCAAAATAATTCTCATATTATACTTCACTTTAAAAATTTTGTGTATAAGACTGAAATTTTCACATGAATGTTGAAGGTGTAGAATATGTTATTACGTAAAACTTTTTTTTTGCTTAAAAAAATTATCATATGTTTTTAATTTTTTTGGGATGGTTTCTTTTAATAGCCTTTTTATGCCTTAATTTGTTTCTGTTTGCTAAATCTGCCATTTAAAGGAGCATGCAGCATTTGTTTGTTTAACTAAAAGCAAAAGTTTTTCAAGCTCGAATAAATTTTGTTTCTTCCTAATCCGAAGATAAGGCTACCTTGAGCCGCCTTAAGAATTTGCCCATTACCCAACTTTATCCATAGAACTTGTTTTCTAAATATAAATGCACAATATTTTGCCAATGAAAAAAATTAATTATAAACAACGTAGTAAACAGCTAATAACAAATTATTCTTTTTTTTATTTTTATATCTCTTGAAGGCTGGTTATTAATGTAAATTTTTTAATGCGAGCGTGTATTTTTTGCAAATCAAAAAAAGAATCAAAACTTCACACAACATACATATCACAGGCCCATACAAATGAATTTTACCCAAATACACAAACACACACACACACACACTTGCACACATATGCACATATTTGGTTAGAAATCAGCAAATATGAAAAATGTTGTCGTTGTTGTTGCTTTTGCTAAAATTTAAGTAAAATATGTAAATTTATGAAAAATAGACGAGAAGAACAAGTGAAGCTTAAAACTTAAATGCAAACAATTTCAAATATGTATATACAGATACATCGATGTTGTGAATTTTTTTAATTTTCCATATAAATTTCAATTTAGATAGATTAGGAGGATTCAAAATATACCTGGGATTAAAGCAAAGAGAAATTTAAAATATGTACGTACATATGTATGTACGTCTTTAGTACATTTCATAGGAAATATTTTTTTTAATTTCTTTAAAGCAACTAAATACTTTCAAGCCATATGCACAATGAGTGGGCTTATACAAAAAAAGCTTTGCGCTTTCGCATCTACAAGAGCACAGCAGCCAATCAGATCGCGGCGTCAACCATGCTTGCTGCTTACTTTGCAAAGAAACAAGAACAATTTTAAGGAGCTTTCAAAGCTGTTTGCCTGAACTGCAAATGTCAGAGTTTGTGAGTTTGAACGTAGCTGCTTTAAAAGTGTGAATTAATGTATATATAACTTTTATTTTCACAAAAAAGACAATCAGGATTTTTACTGAAAAATTTCTTAGAACAACTAGAGATACTGGTATTGTAAAATTTCATTTAAACGAATTAGAATTGCAACTTATATCATTATTGTATTTAGCAATTTTTTTTAGTGTTTTCTTAATTATTATTCAACCCATCAAGAAAATCGTAGTATCAATTAACAGCCTATGTTAAAAAAATATTTGCGATTACAACATTTCAATTAAAAAGACATTACATGAATTAAATTTTTTTATCAATCTTTCGAAATATCCTGCAGATGTTAACTTTACGTTTAAGGAAATATCGCAATACAGAAATAAAAATATGTATGTGGGCATTTACACGAGAAATTTCTTGTTTTTGTCGCGTGCGACAGCAAGCAATTAAGCTTGTTTTTCAGAACATTTTGACTCGATTTTTCTTAAAATTTTACCAAATGTATAGCTGCTAAAGGCCTACGCAAATATATAAAAAAGTAGAAAAAATGTTTCGTTTTCTTTGCAACGACAATCATATTTGTTTCTACACGCTACATTTCTATGGGAATGGCAATATAAAGACCTAAAGCTTAAGAAAATTGTTTCATTATTACATGAATTAAAAACTTAATTAAAATTTTTTCGCAGATTCAATGGAACATTTCATTGAAAAATTTTTATAGATTCAATCAAAAGATGAATGAAATATTTTAAGCATTTCAAAGTTTAAAATTTTCACATTTTTGAGGCATAGGGCCTCGTTATAGGAACTAAAGGATCTAATATATATATGAAGTTCAAAATTTAAATGAAATATTTGTGAAATTTATGTAAATAAAATTTATTAACTTTTTTTTATAAATATTAATAAATTAAATTTTTTATAAATTTTAATAAATTAATTTTTTTTTTAATTTAAAATAAATTAAATTTTTAAGAAATTTAAAATGCGATAATTTTTTAAAAATTTTAATAAATTAAGTTTTTTATAAATTTTAATAAATTAAATTTTTTATAAATTTTAATAAATTAAATTATTGTATAAAATTTAATAAATTAAATTTTTTATAAATTTTAATAAATTAAAATTCATTTAAAAGCATTAAATTTTTTATAAATTTTAAAAAATCTAATTTTTGTATAAATTTTAAAAAATTAAATTTTTGTATAAATTTTAAATAATTAAAATTTTCATTAATTGAGAAGAAGAAGAAGAAGAAGTGAGAGAAGAAAAATTAAATTAGACTTTTAAGCTGGGGGAAATACCGATATTTTTCTGTGCAGCCACGCACTTCATCACCACCCTAGTCTATCTACTTGGGTAGAGATTGTTATTAACATCAGCTATTTAACGTAAATTTTTAAAATTATTATTAAATTTCATTCAATAAGAATTGAAATTAATAAACTTAAGCCCGAATAAGAAATTTTTTATAAATTTTAAAAAAATTTATTTTTTTTATAAATTTGAATTAATTAATTTCTTTTTAATTTAATAAAGTAAGCAATTAAATAAAAAAATAATGTTCTTGGTTAATTTGGAACGATATGCGTCTTGGCAAGTCAAAGCCTATTGAAAAAATATTTGAAATCACATTTGCTTTCAAAAAATATATATTAAAAATATGGAAATAATGAATAGAAAGGCTTCTCACCATTTATATTAAAAATATAAAACTTTTAAGTGCCGTTAAAGTACTAAAAAGCAGTCAAGATGCTTTTAAAAATTCGATATTTTTTAAGAAATTTTTTAACTAATTTTAATTTAAAAACTTTAAGCTATTTACGAAAATTTACAGGAAATCACTGTTGTGGGCTCAAATTCGCTTAAAAAGGAATAAGTTTTTAAAATGGTCAATTGTTTACCCTTTTATCCCAAAGGAAAAAAACATCATAGTATGATACAAAAGAAATTTTTCTTAACTTTGCTATAAATTCGGTGATTCGTTAATCCTAAAACAGAACATCTTGTAATAACATGACCATATAAAAATCATTGGATATTGGCCATATTTGCACTACTTCTGCATTACAAATTCTATATATTGATGACTTCTTCAGCATGTCTTTTTACTTTTACTTTTTACTTTTTTACACAAGCAGAATCAATATTATTTACAAGAGTTAAAATAACAACAAAGTCAATTAAAAAATTAATTGAAATATAAAATTTTACTGAGAAAACATTTGATTAAAAAAATTAATAGCTATTTTTTCTGTGAGGATTTAAATTATTTCGCATTGCTGCGGCACAACGTTTAAGGACTTTTTCTCAATGACTAGAATTTATTTAAGTTCTCCTACATTTTAATTCAATGTTTGTCGTTGCAGTTAGCATAATATAAGCCCATGGCTAAAGGCTTTTAATGCCTTTACAAAATGCACGTATATCCGGGATTTTGTTTCAGAATATTTCACTAATGAAAATAGCAAAACTAAGTAGACACATAATATGATATTCAAAAAACTCCTCAGGCAAACGCACTCAACAAGTCTCGGTGTCTATTTCGAATTTCATACAAAAAGAGTTCCTCTAATGTTTGCAAACATACGAGTAAATGCATTTGTATGCAATTTTGTTCAATACTTTCATAAATACGTGTGGGAGTGTTTGTATGTGTGTGTATGTGTGTGCTTGTATGTATGTGCAGATGTATTTGCTGCAAATTGTAAATCCCACTTTACACGTATTTATCTGTTGGTCAATACTTTGATTTTTCACGTCTGAATACTCATGCAAATGCATGATTGAATGAATGAATGAATGCCTGGTACCATATTTTTCGTTTTTATATATATTTATTAGATAAAACAATTTGTGTGTGATTTTAAGCTGATATCTAGTAATAAATAGAATTTACAAAATTTTACAATTTCCATATTCAATTTAATATTTCAAAAATAAAATTCAATAAACTAAACTAAAATAACGTTAAAGGCCAATTGTTTTAATAGTTAAAAAATAATTAAAATTTTCAACCTGAATGTTTAAAAAAAAAGGAAGTACGATATTTATATTTTTCTACCTTAATATAAAAAGGCCCTAACTCGTTATTTTTTTAAATCGAGATTTTTGCATTTTTCGATAGGATAGACAGGCGTTCTTCTATCGAAATATACAAAAAAATCCTTTCAATAAAAATAATTGATTTAGGCCTTTCTATATTAAGGTAACGATTTGTTGCTGCATGCTTGCAAATTAGACTGTTTAAAAAAAATGCTTAAGCTAATTTAAGCGAAATGGTTTAAGATGCTCAAACTGAAACTCATCTTCTTTCCACTATTCACTTATTATTCGTTACGACAAAATTTTAAAAAATAGTTGATCATGATACGAAAATCTCATTAGCATATTTAACTTCTCATTAGATCAGCCTTCCTAACCTTTTGGCATTTAAAACAGAATCAAGAAACGAAATAACGCAAATCGCAATGAAAGAAAACTAATAAATATTTTATGCGATGGAGTGCTAAACTGTTAATGATAAATCTAGTACCAGCATCAAAAAATAAATACAAAGCAAAAAATCTTTAAATAAAATAAACCAGTACAATAAAAAGTCCAAATTAAACTTTAATATGGGCGATATTTATGCATTTTTACTAATGCTAGACAATAGTGAAGTTATTGTGGTGTTAGCGAAAAAAACGCATAAAATCAATGCAATTTTGCGAAACGAATACCAAAAAAAATACAAATAAAATTATAATAGAAATTGTTTTATTGTAAATTCATATAAAATCACTTGTTCATTTGCATAAATAATCATAAAAAAATAAAAACTGAAACAGATTTATGTTATGAATAGAAATTTAACTTTAATAGCTTTCAATCATTAACAGCCATGACAATTTGCAAAAATTACAGTTAAATCCTAAAAAAAATAAATATCGTTAATGAAAATGTTTCCATTTAATTTGCATAAAGGGAATTTTCGATTAGCTTTAGAATTTTAGGAATCTAACGAGGCCAGGGTGATGTACGTATTATTGCGCAAGTTACCGTGAAATGACCTAATACAAATATATGGAAGAACACAAACATATGTAGTGTACCTCACTTACATACAAGGCAAAGTTGAAGTAAACATTCAAGGCATAACATACACTTTTATGTTATACCATATGCCAGATATAAACAATAACAATAACAATAACAACTGTAATGCATGTCCAACGAAGCTCTATCATCAACGAACAAAGTTAAAAGTAAAAGTAAAAAAGACATTCTCAAGAAGTCATGAAAATATAGAATTTGTGATGCAGAAGTACTGCAAATATGGCCAACATAACGAATTGTAACACGAACTGACTGATGAAAGCCAGCGATGCCAACTTGGTGCTTTTGGCACTATTTTTAGTGCTTTTTGAAGACTAAAAACGCCAAATTTTGAGCGTTAGTGCCAAACTGAGAAATAGCACTAAGTAGTGCTTTTAAGAAATTTGTTTATTTCTTAAAATTACTTTAATAAAAACTTGATGTTTTTTATTTTTTCAGTGTAAAGCATAGCTTTTTCGTCTAGATAGAAATAGATAATAGCTTAGAAAATATTAAACATCAAGCTCATTTTTCACGTTAGTGCTTTTTACGCTTGTTGGATCTCAAAATTACGCTTTTTGTGCTTTTTCCAAATTTTGATGTGCTTTTAGAGCCAAAAAAGTTGGCATCACTGATAAAAGCTGCTATAAAAATTCTGAGAATGTGCCAACATGCTTTTTGATTCTATCTGTTAAGTATAAAATGGGCAAAATCCCTGCTAAGAAAATGCTATTGCGTAAACAACAGCAAACTTAACATCGTGGTGTGTTAGCAGTGCTTAACTTAACATTGTGTGCTTAAAAGCTCTTAATGTCAGTGTTGAGTAAAAAAAAGTGTTCCGATTTATTAAAAATTATAGAATGATCTATATAATTCAATATTTAAAGATGATATCATGTAAATGTTGACTGAGGATATGTCTGAAATGGTTCTTAAGCTGGGTCCAATTTAAGCATATTCTCTCTAACATATCGCCCTGTAACTCATGAAAAAATTCTGCAATATAGTCTTCTAGTAAGTCAACTCTTGCGATCTTCTCCCTATAGACCTGAGTCTTAATATAGCCCCACAAAAAATTTTCCAAAGGGACTAGGCGGTCAATTGAACTGCCCCAAGCGTAAAATAAACTATTCACCGAACTCGCCTCTGAATTAAACTATTGAAACGCGTAATGTATGGCATGTGGCACCGTTTTGCTGAAATCACATGTCAGCCAAGTCCAGTTCCTCCATTTTGGACAAAAAAAAAAAAAAAAGATCAATCAATAACGATCAATTTTGTGTTTAAATAACTTATTCAACTTTTCTTAAATTATTAAAAGTAATGACTTTCTTGAATTTCACTTCCTACTTCCGGCTTCTCGCACGCAGTATTCATTATGCCCTGCTTACTCACTTATTACCATTTAATTCAATAATAACTCTTAAATGAAAACCGCAAAATGCCCTTAAATTTGCCAGATTCTTTGTAAAACAAAATCCCTCAGACTAATTCAAAGATATTTTGACTATTAAAACTTTAGTATAATTGAATAGTATATTCAATTGTGTATTCAGTTGCTTTCTTTTGCTTTTTGCTTCAAGATACATAAATGCAGCTTTTAATGTTGTTACAAATGCTATTTGCAACTATTTAAACTGTTTTTAAAATAATAACCCCCAGTCACATGCCGAAGCAACAAAAGAAAGAATTATTAAACAACTATGTACAAAGTTTAATCTCAAAACGGAATTGCAGCAAAGAGATAATTTTTTAAACTACAAATTCAATATTACTGTGTATGCAAGAGCAACAATAGCCACAACAATAACAAAAATCAATGAAAATAATGTAAAGTAGTTCAACATACAACAAATTTCAAAACGAATTAACAGACAAGGCCAGGCCAGCAATGAGCCTGCTGCCAAGCAGCTCAAAGTGCTGCCAGCTTTTGATCAAAGAGAAAAGTTGGAAAAAAAAACATGAAAATTGAGCAAAAAAAATTAGAACTTAAATATTGACTTTTTCCATGTTACAGCGAACGAACGGTAGCACAACAAACCATAATCTTAAGTTGCAATATAAACGTTAAGAAGAAAAGACGCCTTCGTCCTTGCAGATTTTACCACCAGCGCACCAGCGCCACCATCATCGTACCCACCGGTCATTGATAAGTTTTGCAAGATGGTCTAGAATCCAGATGGATGGATGGATGGACGGATGGCTGGTTGAATGAATGAAGCGCACATAAAATACAAAAATAATTTGAGATTGAAAGAAATTACAGCACAAAACACTGCACAACTCAAGACAAGACAAAAACAAGAAAGAAAAAAAGAAAAGAAGAATGAATGGTTGATTTAGATGGTCGGTTGGCTGTTGGGTTTTGCTTGTTTCGTTTTGTTGGCTGGTTCAATATATATATATATATATATATATATATATATACACTGCAGATTAATGTTTATAATAGTTACTTGACAGCAGCTATTATTAGGCAAGAGGAAAATTTTTATAAGTACATTTTCTAATTTGTTTAATCTAATAAAATTACTATGGAGTAAATGAAGTAATTCCGCAAGCGTTTACACTAATTTAGAGTGTTTTACTTTAAAAAAAAAAAGTTCAAACCTTTGTTAATGAATCCAAACGTTATTGCTAGCCTGAATTAAATTGAATTCTCTAGCTAAAAAATCTCCACAATGATTGGAATATGCTCAGAAAGTTCCACTGTCACCAAAAGGAATTTTTCGGCTCCAAAGCACTTGTGAAATCCCCACTCTTAGGGCCAAATCCCCACTACTGTAGTTCATGGAAAATTAAAATAAATTGAGCAAGGTGCCACTTTGACCCGCACACGAAGGATTCCGTGCGGACACTACACATGTAATACTATATGAACTTTAGCCTATATAATCGAATAAATTACCTGATGTAGACATTTAAAGAAAATAACTAACCGGTAGCCTTTTTATCGGTTTTTAGGGTTTGTTTTTTATTTTGACGTTTCCTTTTATGTTTGACGACTTAGTTTAATTTTAGCAGTTTTTTTTTTAATTCTAGCAATTTTTTTTTTTATAGCGATTATTTTTATTTTGAGACCTTTCAGTTATAATTACGGTGACCATAATTTTTAAATCAAAATACAGAACAAGGAAATATTTAACAAACACCAACTAGAGACATATTAAACATATGTAATTTCATGAATTTTTTAAAATTTTATTTTTTTGACAAAGGCAAAATTAACAAAAAAAATTAAAAAAGTAACATAACAATGTAATCGCATAAGCTAATCTTCACAGTAGAACCCCAGTACGAAAAATTAGTAGCCAGATAAATACTCATAGCTTTAATTATTGTATTTTTCTGTGGAATAAAGTTGTCTTACCAAGTATTGATTTTCTTTTAAATGTTCTTTAAACTCAATGCAATTTAAATTAAATTTTTTTTAATGATTAAAAGCGCTTTGATGGTATCCATCTTCATTTAAGTTTTTTTACTGGTCCATATATTATTTAAAACAGAAAATACTCTTTCTTTTGGGGCATTGGAACCAGATAAATATACACTGAACTCGACAACTTTCAACCTATTTTGGAAACTTATGTCTCTTTATTCAAAATGTTTAAACATTTTTACCCACCGCTCTTCAGCAGATTTTTTATTCTCATTATATTCCTTTAATTTTTCTAAAGAGGTATATCTTTTAACAAAAGTGGATTTATCGAATTATTCGGCGTCATTTATATTTAACTCATTTCTTTTATCCATAATGAAAATAAAACTGGATTTAACAACTTTCCACGTAGGAGTTCCAATTTCTTGGTGGACAGTATCCCATTGATTTAAGTATTCCAAACAATCTGCATAAAATCGGCTTGCATCCCCTTTAGACTAAAGCTACGGTCACACTTATCAAACATTTGCCCCAAAGAGCGTAACCAACAAACACTAAAGAAAAAAGTTTTGATCTAGACACTTGTTTATCATATAAAACAGTTTCGAACACAACTAATAGACAATGTCATAGAATCCAACAATATTGGATACTCCTTAAATTTGCAATTTTTTGTCTGAATTCAAGGACTCTTCATTGGCATTTAGTGGTTAGCTTTTTTGGGCCAATGTTTGACAAGTTTGACCGTAGTTTAATCCATATAAATAAGTTTTTTTTCTGGCAAAGCTCAATTACGATTTTTTTAACAGCAATAGGCAAAAATATTTCCTCTCTACGTTGTGGGATTATAAACTTAAGTTCATTAATAATGAGAGAGACCTTAGTCATACATATTTTTGGGACTCAATCTGCGTTATATAATCATGAAATAAAGTAGCTTGACAATGAACGAAGAAAAGCCGGGCTCCTGAAGCGGCTTTGTCAAAAATAAGATTTAAAACATAAGATGTC
This sequence comes from Tachina grossa, assembly GCA_949987645.1. NCBI lineage: Eukaryota > Metazoa > Arthropoda > Insecta > Diptera > Tachinidae > Tachina > Tachina grossa. Next base: position 168,103,530 of record OX465274.1, on the reverse strand, counting down.
ACTAACAGAGACAAATTTTATATTCTCGCTCTCAACGGAGAAAAATTAGGGAAACAAAACTCATGTTTTTCTGCAGTTGATTTGGTGCTTTTTTTTGGCATTTTTTAATTTTGGCAATTTTTTTTGATTGTATTTTTTCTTATTTTCACGTATTTTATTTTGGTGCTTTTTTTCGTTTTGGCGATTTTTTTTAGTTTTTGACAATGTTTTTACTTCTGGTGATTTTTTTTTTAATTTAATTTTTTTAATTTTATTATTGGTGGTATTTGTCATTTAAGTGCTTTATTCTTTTTGGATGTTTTTTAGTTATAGCGTTTTTGAAAATTTCAATCGTTTGTCTCCGAGATACAGCATGCTTTCAAAGTTGCAAAATCAAAATTACTTCAACTGAAGGAAGAGCCTTTAATTATTATTTTTTTAAATTTGATTGTTAACTAGTGTAGTCTGTATAAAAATGCACTAACAAATCAGCCTGTTGGTGTACGACGTTGACGTTAGAAATCTTGGGTTTTTTTTCTTTTTGTAATATTTTAAAGAAAACTTGCGCATGTTTCGTTTAATCTATTACGAAAACGTTAAGATTTCCATAGCCAACGTCTAACACAAATAAGCAGTAACTTTGAAAATTTCAAATGTCAATATATAATTGTCCATATACGAGTATTACATTAGGATTTCAACATGTTTCGTTGCCTGGCCTAGAACACACATTAATTTATTACTGTCATATTTTTATAGCGGGCAAATTTTTACATATTTTGTGACAATTTAAGCTCCGTAGCTTTTACTGTTCTCATGAAAACAGGTGGTGCTAGACAAACGGGCGGGTGCAAATTCACTAACCGATTTGACATACAGATGGCGGCAGTAGCTGCCAAACAATTACTTTGGTGAAGCTTTGAAGTTTCACAGCTCCACCATCTTTATTACATTTTTTGTTTTTTTTTGGAGACATCAAAATTAACTGAGTTTAGTTAGTTCGTAGATATGATGCGAACGGTCTCAGTACAACCCATCCAATGTTAATTTTACTCAGGGTAGTCTGCTCTTTCTTTTAGGACTTTAAAATATTGGGCACCAAGTAAATTAAGTTAAATTGCGAATGTTTTATTTTATATTCAGCTCTTAGAAGTTTTTCGCCCACACCCAATAATTTCTGCTCTATAAACTGCAAATCAAAATAATGATAATGTTAATGGCGATGTTTTAAACGCGTGGCATGCAACATCTTTTTAACTTCTAAAGCAATTTCTGCCTTTCTGCCTGAAACACTTTACAAAGGATTTTCTAATAATTTTTGTAATATTTTTTTTTATTATTTAAAGAATATATGAAGTGTGCCAAGTCAGTTCAATATCTGAAATATGCAACAAAACTTTCCCCCAGATCTCTTTCCTTGGCAAGGTTAGGAAAATAAGAAAAAAAATGAAAATTTAAAATTGAAAACCTTTAAGGTTTACTACCATTGATATTGGCCAATTAGTTGAACAATTTTACTACCAATCTAATGAAGATTGACACTTGAATAATAGATGTCTAAAGATTTTGTTTGCAATAAAACGGCAGCATACTCGTAGTATTAAAGTAAAATTAATGTTTGCTGCTTTTTACTCGTATACCAACTACCACCACACTGAACAGACTGACACATGGGCAGGATGACAGCATAAGTATGGCCAAGTAGTCAGCAGTAAACGTCACTCATATTGTCTGCAACAATTGTAAAAACGAATCTTTAGCATCATTATTATAATCATTGTTTTGGGTAGAATAAACGAACATCATTGGGGCTTTTGTGATTGAAATGGAAGATGCAAGTATTAGTTGGAGTCAGGGAAGGAAAATGATTTCTTGCATTTTGTACCAACTATGAAAATAAAATGTACTTTTTAGACCATGACGGTACCAATTTTTAATCTTTATTAATAAAAACAGAAACATAAAAAAATGAGTATAAAAATTCAGAAGTTTACAATAAAAAATAGAAACTTAACACAAATGTGCATAAAAATTCAGTATACAATAAAAAAAAATAACAAAAAAATATTAAAGATTACATTCATAAAGGTACATTCGTAGATTCGACTATTATATTAGAGATTAAAATAAAACACACACAAAAAAATTAAAGAGAACATAGAAAAAATTAGTGTTACCATATCGAGCCATAACCGCGAAAATAGCTTAAACGACACATTTTTTAGACCTCGTTTTTTTTTTGACGAAAATCGACTATTTGCGATCGGAAATGATCGATTTTGGTCAAAAATTGAGGTTCGAAAATTATGTCGCTTAAGCTATTTTGGCGGTTATGGCACGATATAGTGAAACATTAGGCCCTATTATGAATTGCATTCGGTTTCCGATCTTTGCTGGGTATCGAACATCGAAAATCGAATGCTGGAATCATATTATGAGCATCGAAAATTTCGTTGAGCCACGAATTTTTTTTCGAACAAAATTTAGCTTTCGATGAAGTATTTTAATATGAAAATTTTTAAAAAAAAATTTAAGTCTTAAATAGCTTTTTTTTTAAGTACACAAACACAAATTTTAAGAAATTTTAAAGAAAGAAATTTTAAGAAAGAATGATCGTCATAATACCAAATGAAAATTCGTTCGATCTGTACTTTCGTCTACAGTCGAAGATCGAAAGTTGCTGATAATAGGGGCCACTGACATTTTCAAATTGTACCAAGTAACTGGCGGTAGTACTACGGTACCATCAAGGTCAAAAATTTACCATAAAAAGTACAATTGTACTATGATTTCCATCCTTGGTTGGAGTGTGCTATAGCATATTTTTGTGTTTAAAACCGAGATTGATTTACTAAATGATTGTTAATATAATTGTACTTAGGATGTGAGGCTTGTAGTAGCATTGAAATTTAAACCTTAATGAATGTGCAAGAAGTAAACAATTATTTTATATAAATTTCTTAATAATTATAGTAATAAAAGTCAATGATTTGGAAAAGTGGCAAAAAAAACTAATAATAATATATAAAATAGCAATAAGTCGATATAATAAACTAGCAAATTAAAGCCAGCAGCTATTTAGAAGTTTCACTTAATGCTTTAAACAAATTGAACACAGCAGGCTACTCAACTACAATGCTAAAACTGTCGCTAGCAACAATTGTCGCTGTATGCATATTTTAAGAAATAGTAAGAGATCGAAGGCCTACAGGAAAAAAATTACGAGTTAAGTGTAATAGTATACCTATCCAGTGCCCCATTTCTGTAAACTTGTGAGAAGTTCTCGCACCGAGAAAAACTAAACAATCTTATTGCGTGCCATAACTGCCAAAAAAAAAATTAAAACGACATCATTTTCGAACTTATTTTTTTTTACCAAAATCGATTATTTGCAATCGTAAATAGTCGATTTTTGTTTTAGCGGTTATGGCTCGATTGCTTGTCCTATTTTATGCAGGGTTATTCATATAAAAGCTTTGATAAAATTGCTAAACATTTTTAATAAATAGAGTTTTTTCCTTTTTAACATGTGTTTCACAAGGTTTTGACAAATTTTTCAACTCAAAAACTCGTTACAGAAACGAGAGCTGTGCTCTCAGCTCTACTTTATTTGAATTTTTTTTTAACGTAAAAGTAAAGATTTTTACTAATCGCTATTATGTATATTTACTATTATAACTCATAGAATTAAAATTAATTTAAACTCTATAAGACTTTTATTAAGCCGCCAACTCACGTGTTATTGGTATTTAAATTCATTTCCCATTGATTTTTATGAATGTAATGTAAGTTGAATTTTAATAAAGTGTACAAATATTTTTTACATTATTTAATCCTCCCTGCAAACACATGAAAACAACTTAATTATTGTGTTAAATAAAGGATGTCGCAAGATTTAAGAACAATTTGAATTGGGTAAAATATAGCAGTTTTTTATTCAATAGTTTTTTTTTATTATTAGACAATGTTATCTATGAAATAGTGCATCCATTTAGCATATAAATACGTTTACTTTTGCTAAAATTTATCTTTTAATTAAAATCTGCTCTTTTGATTTCTGGATAAATATCTGATTACTGATCTGTATGATCTATAAATTTAAACGACCATATCCAAAGAAACTTAAGATGTTAAGCCGGCATATGATTTCTGAAGTCTTTAAGTTCCTTCACAGAGTAGTACCGTTTTAAGGCTACTGGATCAAAGCTAATCAATTAATGTTTAAAACAGCTACGTCCAATGTGAAAGAATAAATGGGCTTGGTGGCCAAATTTGGGGGGGGCGGAAGCACCCTCTAAAACACAACTTATTGCTATGAAATTTTTTCGTATATTTTTTTACATAAAAATGAACCGATTTAGGGGAAAGAGTATAAGAAATAAAAAATATATAAAAACAAGTAAGAGTGCTGAATCTAATATACCCTTCACCAAAGTGCGTTTATAAAGTATAGAGATACATTCATAAGCAAATCCTTACATATGCATATGTTTTGTGAAAAAATTTATAATTTTTTGCTCTAGTGCAATTTTTAGTAACTGACCTCTAGGTATTATTCGATTAAACATTTTTTTTCGATATTAGCAATAAGTTGAATATTTTATTCTACACTCTGTATTTAAGAAATATTTTACATTCAACCTTATTCCAGTTGTCAAAAACGACGTCACGTCATACAATATCAAAAAATCACATTAAAAAAATAGTTTCATTTAGTAACTTTAATATCCAGAAAAAGAGTTCAAAGTTTCCAGCTCTGGAGCTGTGGTTTTAATTTTTATAATTTTCTACGCCAAAAATTTATAATTTATAAAGAAAAAGAAAAAAATTAATTAGACTTATTTATACGGTATATATAATACCACAAAAAGTGTAAGTTTTCTAACAATGGAATCAACCTTTTTGATCTCTTTCTTTTAAGAATATAGGATATGTTTAATTTATAGAGGAAAAGAAAAAAATTGTTTTAGTAAGTTACTTTTGTATAAGAAAAAAAATTAAAGTTTTCCAACCCCGGAAAAGTCTTTTTAATTTTCTTAACTTTCTTTTTAATTTGAAATATCAATATAATTGTAGTGAAGTATAAAATAAGCTAATTTAATAAAAATAAAAATTAGTTTACAGCAGCTAATTTTTTATACAAAAAAATTTTCAAGTTTCCCAACCCTGGAATCATCCTTTTTGATTTTTCTGACTTCTTACACCAATCTCTTTCTTTTAAGAACATAAGTTATATTTAGTTTATGGGGACGGCTTTTTAAGTTTTTAATTTTTTTTAGAAATACCAATTTTATTCATACTGAACTATAAAATAAGTTTATTTAATAAAAAAGAAATAAAAATTAGTTTTCGGTAGTTACTTTAGTATGGTAAAAGAAAGTTTGAGTTTTCCAGCTCTGAAATCGTCTGCTCGATTTTGCTGATTTTCAATGCCAATCTTTTTCAGACTATTTCTGATACACCAGTTCAAGACCGAAGTCTCTAGCTTTTCGGGGAGCTTCGGAAAACCGATTTCCCGTACAGAAAGACGGACATACGGACATCGCATATTCGTCTTCCCTATGCATAAGGATCCAGAATATACATATATACTTTATTGTGGAAATTACAAACGGAATGACAAACCTATATATACCGTTTTACCATTTTTTGATCAAGGGTATAAAAACAACGGCCACTCTAATGTGCATATATTGCGTGAGGTTTCTTATAGTTTTGACAATCACCATCACATTACACAAACAAGAATGCATATTGTTTTTGCATTGTTGAATTTGTTGTTCTCCAGCTGCCGCCAACTGCTTAAATATATTTTAATTTGATTTCAAATTTAAATAATTTAAAACTGTTACACGATCACTGTTGAAAAATAAAATGTGATATAAATCGCTTTCACTCAAAAAAAAAAAAAACATGCGGCGGAGAAATCACTTGTGGTGTTACATCTAACTCTTATCCCTCGGCTGAGAAACTGGATTGTTTTTTTTTAGTTTTTTTTTTATTTGAAAATACTTATGAAATTGGTCCACCCGTTACATCATAATGCTCACGAAATATATTTATTAAATATTAAACCATAAAATTCCATACATAACTTAAAAAGGTAAAAAATCAAATGAACAAAAAACAAACCAACAAACAAACCAATAACACTATTGCAACAATTTTAAATGTGTAAATAATTTATTAACTATTAACAGCAAAAACCAACAACAAATAAGCTTAATATTATTAAATATTTATAAATCAGTGGTAGTGATTCATTATTTCCTTTTTTTTTTTTTTTTGTTTTTCAACCAAAAAGTTTTATATTTATGTTAATAATTATAATGAAATTTAAAAAAAAATTTATGTATAGAATTATGTAAATATTTATAACAGAGAGCAAAAGAATATATAATTATATGTATATAAAAATAATTTACTTTTGTCGATTGAAGAATGCCTGAACTTAAACAAACAACAAACAAATATTTAAAAACTCAAATCAAATTTACAGCATAATTGCATTTGCATTTATTCCAAAAGGCATTAAAAATAGAGTAATAAAACAACATTAAATATATTTGAATAAACAAATAATGAATGAACACTTATTATGTGCGAGGGTTATTATCTAGAGTTGAGAGCTTCTTTGGCAGTTATGATTTTTGAGCGTTGCCGAGTGAGATGCCCCATAATAAAATTAATATTTTTTCAAAAATACCTGGGAGCTTGTTATGTAATTCGATACCATTTCAGATCGAATTGAAATCAGCTGTCAAAAAAAAACTTTTTGGCTTTCATCATTCATTGCATGCGAGTAGCTGAAAAAAAAATAACAAAACCATGTGCTTCATGAGAGTTTATTTGATCGTCTAAGGGGCCCTTAATATATCTGCTCCCCAAGAGACTCTCAATTTTAAGAGTAACCCTCGTATATGTGGAGTAATAAAATAAACAGTTCTTATGTAACATTAAATATGCATTGTTCATTGAATTACTTTTGCGGCATTAAAAAAACATTAAACAAATATTTAATGTGAAACAGTAATAAAATCATCATAATAAATAAATACTCTTGTATATATTTAAACAATCAAAAAATTAAACAGAAAATGTCACATGCACACTCACACACTTCCAAATCAATAAATGTAAAATTTATACAAATTGACCGCAACAATTAAGAATTATCAGTTTAAGAGAAAACTTAAAAAGGCCTCATTCTATTTGAAATTTTAAAGGAATTTTAACTAAATAAGCAAAAAGTGCTAAAAGTCATATTTTGCAGTTTTGTAGTAGAGCACTTTTAAGCTTTCAAGCCGATTTTCAGAAATTGGTTTTTTTACAGGTTAATTCGCAAATTCGGTATTCATTGATTTATTTTTTTTAGAAAAATATCATTCTATACATTATAAATAAAACATTAAAATTTAAATATATCAAAGTATGTATAAGCTTAATTAAGCTATTATTCCCTATGAGATTATTAATTTGAAAAAGATAAGCTGCAAGTTATTGCACTAAAACTTCCTGAAAAATCCACGAAAATAATTGAGATTTTGCCCAGGGATACTTTCAAATATGGAAATTACAGGGGTGTTATTAACTCAAAATCAGCTTATTTCGACTTAAGCACTTTTTTTCTTTCTTCCACAGATACATACACATATGACGCACTAAGCTTAAAACAGTAAAAATCGAAAAAAGAGAAAAAAATTATATCCAGGAGAGTTAGCAATGCAGCCACACGTTCAATAAATAGCTTTCAATTTCATTACACATATTGTGTGTCAAAATTCTTTTAAATTGATAGGTGTGACACAAATTGATAATCAATTTCATTTTTTAAATGCTACCGACGAAGAAACAAGTCAAATTTGTAGCTTCAATCAATGTGTGCTGTGAAAATTAAATTGCCATATAAATGGATAGGTGAATTTGAAAGCAATCTTGTTTTCAATTTAAAAAGTTTGATTATGTTAGTAAAAAAAAAGTGTGAGTGTATTGCAAATTGAATGGAATTGAAAGGCAAAAACTGAACGTGTGGCCCCCAAGTAAAAAAAGTGACAAAATCGTTCATTTTGCAAGCGCCACCAGCCCAGCTGGTTAATATTTACATAACAGAGAAATGTCAAATTTTGCCTACAAGCTGCATAAAGTATGTGTCAGTTTAGAAAATACTAAACTGGTGGTCTCCACTAGCTATGAACTTGGTATGTGCATCATGTCGGACATCGCAAATGGCTAATGGAGACCGCTCATGTCCAACTTTCGTCCATCAACAACAATGTTTGCCATGAGATTTGACCATTTGCAATAGAAAGAAAAGATACAGAACAAAATTGATAAATATTCCATCTCTGTTCCACTACCGCAAAATACTTTGATATGCCTAAACATGGACATCGCACGTGTTCACCACAACAAGGAAGTTGATGAATTTTTCACAGTTGCTCTGCCGGGGTCATGACCACGTCATGTCCAAGTCGATGGCTAGTGGAGATGTAGGGTAAAACAATTTGGCACCACGCTGTTTGTTTTTACCAACAAAATGCGTGTGTTCTTTCAATTTTTTTGTCATTTTGTTGTAAAACTGGTGGTAGCTGATTGAGTCGCCTTGGCTCAGATTGATCTGAACGATTAAAAAAATGAGGTCTTTAATTTCGGTCTTCGTTCATTTTGCTCTTAGTTAATATTTTTCTCAAATCTAGATTAAAAAACGTTCATTACAAGCAAATTCATGACAGGTAAAGGTAATATTACAACAAATCTCAAACAATAAAAACAATATAGCATTTTGTTGTTGCCTTGGAAGGCTCGCATATATGTCAGAAGTAGCTGATTGCAGATACTAAAGCAGAGACCTATGCCATGATGGCTCACAGCCAGCTGAGCTGAGCCGTGTATAATTTTAGTCAGCTTCACCGCCGCAGAAAAAGTTTGGGTTATTTCGCCTGAAAAACAGCCGCCGATTCTCAGTGTACAATTTAAACAAATAATTATTTTATTTATTTTTTAATTATTTTTTATCTTAAATATGGTTTTCATGTTATTTGTTCTTAGCTTCCGCCGACTTTTTACCCAAAAGCCACCGCCGGAGAAAAAATCGCCTGGCGCAGGTCTCTGTACATAAACAGCTTTTGGCATGGAAGCCAACAGTTATATGAATTCGCCTTGAATTAAGCAAAAAAAAAGTAGATCAGCTGTGTTTTCAATTTTACCTGTTATGAATTTGATCAGTACTACGTGACCAGTGTTGCCAGAATTTATGATTTATACTATATTCCAAGGCGCATTTATTAGGTGGCAGCACTAAACCAGGTGACTAATGTCATTATACCAATCTAAATGTCAAATTTGGATTGTGTAGGTATAAGCCTAAAAGCATGCTTTTATTTGGGTATCCATAAACACCTATCGAATATTCAGTTTTGTATCGTGTTTGACATTTCCTATAAGAAACATGCAATCTGACGATGCTACGCTATTTTGAAAAGTAAGATGGTAATTTATACCAACAAAGTATATGTGGTTATTGCTGTTGTAATATTTGTTGTAGAAATACGGGTACCTCATTGATGTGCCTTGCTATATTCAATGACTTCTTCTGACTCTGGCAACAAATGAGCCATTTTCTACATTTCATGTAGTTTCTGTAAGATAAATTTGGAACTGTGACTGTATTTGATACTTGTACTTTGTAGGTATTGTGTACTGGACAGTTGTTACCCGCTTCTTTTTAAGCAGTTTTATAGGGGAACGTTTGAAATCAAGTTTATAACTTCATAGAAAGTTAATTCATAGAGATTCAAACATTCCTAAACTCTCCTAGTTTTGAGTTTCAAAGTATTCAAATAATCTCCCCTTTCAAAGAACAAGGCTGACAAATAAAAAAACCTTAAATATTTTTTTTACAAATAAATACAAATAAATAACTAAGAAACTCCATCTTTACTAAAATTTTGTATATAAAAAAAAAATTAATTCCGCCCTAACAAAAAAAAAAGCTTTTATAAAAAGTAGTTGCATTTGTCTGATAAAACACTCACAAACATTACATTTTTCTACAACACATTGCATATTAATTCTTAATTTATAATAGCATTTATTAAATCAATTTTTCTCTTTTATTTCTTCTTTACAGGTAAGTGCACCCATGTAACGATAAAAAACAAAATATAAGCAAACAAAAAAAGAAAAAAGCTGGCAATCTAATCGCAAGCTCAAGCGTCATGAAATTAATTTACCAGAAAATTATTTACAACTTAGATTTATGGATAATGTTTAATGAAACATAAATAAAATTGTTAGTGATTAAGAAGAAAAAGGAGCACCCAGCAGGTAATTAAAAAAAATTGCTATAAAAATCCATAATTGTAAAATACCATAATTTTCTTTCAACTTTAAAATTTGGATCTCAGGGTAAAGCAAAATCTACTTCGTCACTACACTTTGTCGAAATCTATTTAATATATTTTAGATTTTAGTGATCAACTATGGTTTGTTTCAAAACTGTACTAAAAACTTAAACGGTGTGTGAATTAGCTATATTACAATTATTTGATTTTAGTTAACGAAAAAATTTCAGTCAATCAATGGTTTCTGTATTGGATAAAAAACTTGTAATAAACGGCACAAGTTTTAATAAATATTTTAACTGAAATCTGCTAGATTTTGTGCATAAAGAATGATTTTTGTTTAGTATGCATATATGTATATATTATTACCTCAATGTAAAAAGTTCCTATCTCACTTTTTTTTAAATAAAGTTTTTTGTCTATTTTGATAGAAGAATATCTAATGTATACAAAAATTTAAAAATCTCGATTTCAAAAAAATAATCATTTAGTGAATTTCTATATTAAAATAACGATATTCAAATTACTTTCTACAAATTATTTATTTCTGGATTTGTAAGCAAAATCTTTTCAATATCTTCATTTATTGATTTTTTTCAACTTAGACGTCAACAGTAGGGCTCATTTTCGCCTTTGGTGTACGGAATCCTAAAAAGACACATATCTAGATATACCCAGCAAAAATTTTCAAAAAAGGTAATCGAGTTTAGAATTAAGCATTTTTGGTGGAAGCTGTTCCTTACTGGATTACCAACTTAATGATTTTAACAAGGCGTGAGACTAAAATAATCGATTCTTGAGAAGCAGTTATGTTGTTTATTGTGGGAATTAATTATATTTTCCGTTGTGGGAAATAGTTATTTTTTTTTTCTTGATTGAACTACTTTTTTTAAATATGCCGTTGTTTGAGTCTTGGTTAAAAACTCAGTTTGATTAAATATATAATAACTTTTAAGAAAAATTTAAATAAATTTAAGAAACCTATTGCTTTACTACGAAATACACCATTTTGTACAATTTCTTTTATAAACTCAATTGAAGTGGGTTATATTTTATTCGTATCAGTGCCTCTATTGTTACTTATAAATACTATATTTAGAAAAATTTCAATTGCTTTCATTGATGAACTTTCATTAAAACTGTAAATGAAAAAAAATTATTTAGAACTACTTTTATTTAAATAATTATTTTTCAAAATGTAAGTGCTAATTTTTTAGTTTAAAATAAATAAGTACACCCAAAAAAAAAAAGTTTTAAAATCAAGAAAAAACAATTTGATTTTAAAAGCGTAACCTTTATGAAATAGAACCTAGTTTCTTTTCTGCTATTTTAAAAATTTTCACTTTTATTTTAAAAATGAAAAATATTTTGAAATCAAAAAAGAATATTTTTTGTTTGAAAAGGACAGCAACCTTGATATAAAGTTGAACATACTCAAATTAAAGGATTATGTTTTTGAGTTAAGAATGAAATATTCTTGAAGTAATAATGAAGCATTTTTTATTTTAAAACTTATTATTTTTATATCAAAAATGAAGCGTTTGAATTAATAATATAGAAATATTAAGTTAAGAATGAAAGGTCTTAAATTAATAATGAAGCATTTTTGAATTAAGAATGAAACGTCCTAAATTAATAATGTAGACTTTTTAAATTAAGAATGAAACGTTTTAAAATAGTAAATAGAATTTTCGTTTTAAGGCTGGTACTCTGTTCAAAGTTGTGAAAAATTTTCAGCACCATTGGCTATTTCGCGTAAAAAATTTGACATGTACTAAATGTAGCTCAACTCGCGGTTTTTTTTTATAAATTTCTCGCTTTTATTGCTTGAAAGTATGCAACATTGTCAAAATTCCATTTGTAAAAAGCACTGCTCATGTTGTTTCGCAGATAAACTAAAATGATGCCAGACTAATATTGCATGGAAAGACATGATTTTACGTGTTTTTCACAACAAGAACAGAGTACTACTTTTGCGAATTTATTTCGCAAATATTTCATACTAAATACTTTTATATGTAGTTTGGCAGCATTTCGCACGAAATTGTGAACAGAGTACCAGGCTTTACAATTAAAACTTTTAATTTTTTTTTTTGAATCAAAATGCCCTTTTTATGAAGAATTTTCGATCTTCGACTGTAGTCCAAACCGCTAATGGAACGAATTTTCATTTGGGTTATGACGATTTTTTTTGTGCTCCAGGATCATACAGGGTAATGGACATTAATATACACTTGGTCATAATAATAAATTAATCCTCTTTTTTTAACACGACACAAATATAAAATTACAATTTTTCTTTTAATAAGAAAACATTATTATATTTTTAATTGAACTATAGTGAATTTTTTAATCAGAAATAATTTTTAGTCAGGCTTAAGTTCAGTAATTTCAATTCTTTTTATTGAATGAAATATTTTTATTAATTAATGTGAGTTTCTAAAGAAGAGAAGAAAAATTAAATTAGACTTTTTAAGCTGGGGGAAATAACGATATTTTTCTGTGCAGCAACGCACTTCATCAGCACCCTAGTCTATCTAGTTGGGTAGAGATTGTTATTAACATCAGCTATTTAACGTAAATTCTAATGAAACGGAATGTGAGAAAGGATTGTTGTGTACAATTATTGATTTTACCTTTGGTAAATACATATGTAAGTATCACTATTTATTTCCCCTGTTTTTCCATTTTTTCATTTTTCTATTTAGGTTAGCACGAAGTTATATTACTCTACCTACGTATGTTTAACTATTCTTGCTTATCTTTTACAATCATCACATTAATTATTTTTACTTATTCGCTGTACCGTCGGTACATACATATAAGTATTATAGTAGTGGATATTATGTTACTTTGTTGTTGCATTCTCCCGTTTATTTGGTTTTCGAACATTAGTGATTGCCAAGTGAACAGTGATTGCCAAGTGAACATATTTTTGTCACGTGCCCATGATAAATTGAGACATTTTTAGATTTTTAAGTGAACTATAGTGAATTTTTTAATCAGAAATAATTTTTAGTCAGGCTTGAGTTCAGTAATTTCTAAAAATTATTTCTGATTAGAAAACATTATTGTTTTTGTAATTTTTAAAATGAAAGCGCTTATTTTTTTTTTAAATTGTTTCGTTATAAAAATATGAATGTTATATATTAATGTTATAAGAAACATTTTTAATTTAACAATTATTTTTAAAAATGCTGAATTTTTAAAACGAAGACGCAAAATTCTTGTTTTAAAAATGCTTTTTTGGTTCAGTGTAGGCAATTTAGAAATATTTATAATTTATTTAAAATAACTACTTATTTTGGCAATATTTTCACGTCTTTTTTTAAAACCCAAAGAATATGTTCAACTTCTGCTTCCTATTTTTAAAATTTTGCGTAATGTGTTTTGTAAGCGAGTATTTCAATTTGGCAATCTAAAAAATAAGTCATTATATGGCAAGTAGTTCAGATGGTAATGTCTAATTTTTTGCTGGGTAGTATCGACTGTAAAAAACATGGAAATTTTTTTTCAAATTCACTTATTATTATTTCAGTACTGAAATATCAATATAATTTTATTAAAGCATTTGTTTCTATTTGTAATAATTTTAAGAATTTATTAGTTTATTTTTTATTCGACCTTATTATGTGTTTTAAATTATTATGTATTATAATATAACACTTTATTTAAAATTTTAAGAATTGTAAAATTTTTATATTTTCTTTTTATTAAAAACAAAACAACGTTCAAAATGATAACTTAACCAATTCAGATATAATGTGAACAACTTTGCTTAACTTTTAAATCATTTTTCCTAAACGTGTTTAAAAGCCAAAATGTGAACGTAGCGTAAGCTAGAATTATTTTGCTAAAGGTTGTGAAACTATGACATATCCATTATTTATACACTTAAAAATATTCTAAATACGTAATTACCAATACGTTCATACGCATAATACTTTTAAATTATAACACATTCGATGCAATGCACACAAAAAGTTCATTAGCTGAGTGCCTCGCAGAAAAAAAAGGTGGCCAAACTCCAACTGAAACAAAGCAACAAATGGAAATTCCATTTGTTCTGCTATTTTATAATAATAATATATTATTAATATAATATTTTAGAATGTTTTCGTAGTAAATAATCTGGCCCCCTCCCTCTCCCCTAGTCTTTAAGATCATGGCAATATTTTTAAAATGTTAGTAAATTTGGAATGCTGCACAACTTCAAAACAAAACAAAAACTTATTTTTGCATAAAGAGGCTAAAAAAACTAATGAACTTCTTTTTTTTAAACGCCCTCATAAATTATAACTAAAAACAAAAACTTTACACTTACATAACTTAATATTACAGCACAAAGTGTTATGACGACATGTGTTTATGAATTTGTTTAAACAAATAATAAAATTCGCAACAAAAAAATAAAACAAAAATTACGAAACTAAATAGATTTTTGCTGTTTTTTTTTTTTGCTTAAAGAAAAACAACAAAATTGAAATAAATTGTAACAAAGTCATTTTTAATAAAAACTATGATGTCAGTGTAAATAATATTCAAGAGACTTTTAATGACATTAACAAGCCTGCGTTTTTAATACGAACAGCCAACGACGCGACGTATGTCACTGCTGCCGCAGCAGTTGCCCAAAGTCTGCGATGACGGCGGTGATTGCCTGCAGTGAATAAAAAATGCCACTACAACAACAAAAATAAAAACAACAACAATAGCTTTTTTTGTAGCACATTGTGTGTGTGTGTAAACTAGTTGTTCAGTATCAGCTAAAAATTAAACTAAAACTATGCAACACGTCATCGCCACCTCCAACTTTGAAGCAAAAAGAAACAAACAAAAAAACCAAATGATTTGTTTTAAATTACTACAACGACTAGAAAAAATTTAAGAAACACAAACATCATTGCACATTTAACTGCTGCCGAACAACTTTCTGCCATTTTAGATTAGAATAAGGTCAAAGCAGCCAGTGCATAAAATCTGATTTAACGTGCAACAGTAGTAGTGCAAACTAACTAACTAGTGATATGACTATGGCCACTACTAATAATCACACATCTTGAAATAACCAAGTAAATAATTTTTTTTAAAGAGCAAACTAAGAAGCTGTCTAAGCACTTAAGGCCTTATTTATAAAAATTATTAAGGCTTAATAAGAAAAATTCTGTTTTATAAATCCTTTATTAAGGCTTAATAAATATTTTAATTTCTTTGCAATTGTCGGCTCGAAGCCGACAAAGTGCCGCCGCCAGTTATTTGTTCACTCATCACGCTGCCATAGGCTCAAACACCGGCCGATTTTATAAGCTGTAGTCGGCTCAAATACAGCCGCAAATTTTCTATAACTGGCGGCCATACCTGTCAGAGGTATTAGGGCCAAAATCGCAAGATTTCTGAGTAAAAATAATGGGTGTTTTTTATTGAGGTATAGAACTTTAAGTTGGCATCACTTTTTTAACTGGTGGCCATTTTGTCAGCTGTCAAGTGATTAATATTTAGTTTGGTTTTCCATTTTATCATGAACAGGTTGACAAAAGAACAACGCTTGCAAATCGTGCAAATTTATTTCGAAAATAATGGTTCAGTTCGCGAAGTTTACCGCAAGCTCCGTCCATTTTATGGTCGGCATAATCGTCCATCAGAGCAATTAATTCGGTTAACCATGGATCGTTTTCGCACTACGTTTACTCTATGTGATAATACGCATCCGCAGAGACGTCGAACAGTGCGCACCGAAGAAATAATTGCCGCTGTAGAGCAAAGTGTTGAAGAGGACCCGAATGAATCGATTCGCCACCGTGCACAGCAATTGGAGCTTTGTCCATCAATTTTATGGAAGATTTTGCGCAAAGATCTTGGCTTGCGACCTTACAAGATCCAGCTTGTGCAAGAATTAAGGCCGCGAGACCATGCAATGCGTCGTGATTTTGGTGTATGGGCCGAAAATGAGATTGATCTCGATGCTGATTTTCATCGCAAAATTTTGTTCAGTGATGAGGCTCATTTTTGGTTGAATGGCTACGTCAACAAGCAAAATTGCCGCATTTGGAGTGAAGAGAATCCACATGAGACCCTTGAGACGCCATTACATCTACAAAAACTGACTGTTTGGTGTGCTCTATGGGCTGGTGGAGTCATTGGGCCATACTTCTTCCGAAATAATGCTGGAGAGTCAGTTACCGTTAATGGAGACCGGTATAGAGCCATGATAACCGACTATTTTCCCGAATTGGATGGCATGAATGTGGATGAGTTATGGTTCCAACAAGACGGCGCTACATGCCACACAGCGCACGTCACAATCGATTTATTGAAGGAAACATTCGATGAGCGCATAATTTCGTGGAATGGACCTGTCAATTGGCCACCAAGATCGTGTGATTTGACACCATTGGATTATTTTCTTTGGGGATATGTGAAGTCGCTCGTCTACGCCAACAAACCAGAAACGTTAGGGGACTTGGAAGCCAACATTCGTGGCGTTATTGCCAACATACGGCCCCATATGCTCGAAAAAGTGGTTGAAAATTGGACCTGTAGAATTGGCTTTATTCGAGCCAGCCGCGGCGGCCACATGCCCGAAATCATATTTAAACATTAATGGCATAAAATTATCCTTCCAATAAAGCCAAATTGATGGACATTAAAACGATTTTCTTGTGTTTTATTTCAATTCGAAGTTCTATACCTCTAAAAAACATCCGTTATTTCATATTTATCATAAATCTAGTTTTAAAGAAACAAAGTGATAAATAAATATGCATCGTATTAAAAGTGTGCATAATCTGAGCTTAAAGTTTTCAATTTACATACAACTCATTATTGAATATTTATTTTTTTTATGTGTAAACATCTATACGCTAGGGGGTAAAAATCTTTTGACTTTGATTTCTTTGCTGAGATTTCTTTGATTTCTTTGCTGAGATTTCTTTGCTGAGATTTCTTTGCATTGTCAAATCGGTGTGAGCTATGTATGAGTGTATTAGTGTTTGAAAGAAGCAATACCAAGCAGAGAAACAAGTCGACCGGCTCGAAGCCGACGGTGCGCCGCCGCCGGTTATTTTTCTGTATACACCAAAGGTGAAAATGAACCGTAAGAGCTACGGACTTGAAATTTGGACACAATGTGTAGACATTTGGCCACTACAACAACAAATACATGAGAGTTAAAAACTAAAGGGTGTTCCAAAACGAGCAACGAAAAATGTTATAATCCTATCTAATATACATACAATTGTATGTATGTACATATATACACTTGAAATTTTAAAAGTTAGTGTATTTTTATACAGACTACAACAATTAACACTAAATTTAAAAAAAAATTAAATCAATGGGTGTTCCATCAGTTAATGCAATTTTGACTTTGTAATTTTGACAACTTGCTGTATCTTGGAAACCGTAGGAGCAAAACTCTTGAAATTTTCAAAAACGGTAAAACTAAAAAATCAAAAAAATATAAAATCGCCAAATATAAAAAATCGCCAAAACGAAAAAAGCACCAAATTAAAAAGAATCTCTAGGACTAAAATAATTCGCAAAAAACCGCAAAAACCGCAAAAATGAAAAAAAATCCTTAAACAAAAAAATCGCCAATATGAAAAAATCGCCTAAATAAAAAAACCCCAAAAACAGAAAAAAATCGCCAAAATGAAAAAAAAACCAAAAAAACCAGAAAAAAATTGCCAAAATGAAAAAATCGCCAAAATGAAAAAAATTGAGAAAAATAAAAAAACCCAAAAAGAGAAAAAAAAACGCCAAAACGAGAAAAAAGCGATAAAACTGAAAAAAATCGTTTAAACTGAAAAAACTTAAAAAATTAAGAAAGCTAAATCAAAAAAAAAAAATTATCAAAACCGAATGTGCGCGAGTCAAAGTCGCACTTTACTGAACTTATTTTAATTGCAATGCGTACACAACAACAAGACCAGCAACAACTAAATAATGAACAACAGGAATTAAAAATTAAAAAGTAAAAGTAAAGGCATTTACCATAGATGAGCACTGCAGTACCACTAAAGTTTCACTAAAAACAATAAAAAATGTTTAACAAGTAAATTTTTACTGATTACTAAAATTTTTTTCTACAGTTTTTATAAATTGCCTAAATGATTTGCTATATGATGAGGTGCATTGAATTTTCAGTAATCAGTAATGCCCGTATTCATAATGAAATTCTACCTAATGGCTAAATGTTTTTCATACAAAAGTTTCAAAATTTGAATGAAAAAACTTCGCCACTTGCTACAATTTTATTATGATTACGGTCCTACGATTTTACTGGTAATGCAAATTAAATTTCATTAGCAGTAAAAATTTACTGAATTTTTTTAGCAATCAGTAAATTTACTGCTTACTGCAATTTTGAATGCAGTACATATACATATACTGCAGTGTGCCCATTTACTAAACAAATAAGTTTAATAAAACAAACAAAAAACCAACAAATTTCTATGTATTTACAATACTGAAAGTTTTGATACTTTTAATTAATTAATTAAAAAAAAGATACTAAAAGCATAAGTACTTCCAACTTAAAAAAAAATTTCATTACTAGATGTTTACACATCTCCTCTGTGATCGGACTCACATTGCTTTTTTTCTATTAAAAACTTATAGAGATAAAATACGATGTGATTATTCTGCGTTATTATTTTTTCAAACATTTTATTATTATTATACAATAATATCGCAAATGTATGGCACAAAATATTGCCAAATATCAAAAGACTTTTGATTTTTATTGTACACTCAAGACAATTGTGCGATGTGGTGGCAACATTGTTCAATGTTGTTTAATTTTTGACTGTCAGGAAAATTTTAAATTTTCTTATGTTTGTTCTCATGAAATGCGTTCATTAGAAATATGAGCAGCAAAGAATTTTTTTATGCGCCCCGCCGGTTTCAAAACTATTGACTCGCCCCGATAGTTTTACTTTCACTTGTTTCTTTGCTATTCAGTTTATTTTATAACCGGTCATAGCCGGCAAAAATAAGGAAAGAAATAGAACCGTAAGAGCTCCGGACCTGAAATTTCCACAGAATATTTAGAACAATAAATATACGACAATTACAAATTAAAGCGTGTTTTAAAGCGAGCAATGAATAATGTTGATAGCCTAATATAATATACAGACAACTATATATTTGTGGCAAAAAGGGAAAAGTGCTTAAGTCGAGATACGCTAATTTTGAGTTAATGGTACCTCCGTAATCTGCATACTCGAAAGTACCCTTGGTCAAAATCTCAATTAATTTGTTTAATTTTTCAGGAAGTTATAGCACTATGATTTGCTACTTATCTTTTTTAGACTTCTAATTTAATTTGGAATAATAGCTGAATTGAGGTTATACTTTGGTAAATTTCTACTTAAATAAATTATTTATAATGCGTAGAACGACGTTTGCTTAAAAAAACAAAAGTTAACAAGAAATTTCCCAATTTAACTGTAAAAGAAACAAATTTCTGAAAATCGACTTGAACGCTTAAAAGTGCTCTCCTGCAAAACAGTAAAATATGACTTAAGCACTTTTTCCTTATTGTCACAGATATGTTTAGTCATTTAAAATTTTCAAAGTTAGTGTATTTTTATGTGGACTATAACAATTAACACTATGATTTAAAAACCTAAAGTTAATCAGTTAATGTACTTTTGCCAACTTGCTGTACCTTGGAAACCGTCAGAGGCAAGCTCTTGAAATTTACGAAAACGCTAAAACTAAAAAATCCAAAAATAGAAAAATCGTCAAAACGAAAAAATTGTCTAAAAACGAAAAAATCGCCAAAACGGAAAAAAACGCAAAAATTAAAAAAATATCGCCAAAACCGAAAAAAACGTCAAAAAAGGAAAAAAAAACACCTCAGTAAAATAGCTCCAAAAATCGTCAAAAAAAAAAAGGAAAAAACACCTCAGCTAAAAAATTCCAAAAATCGCAAAAACCAAATAAAGCGCCTTAGACAGTCAAGGAATATGAAAAAGGAGAATTTCGTGTGATAATTAAACAAAGCTAAGCCTGATAAATGACATGGGGACTTTGCACCATCATTTTCAATAATAAAAAAAGTAGTTTAAAAATTTCGTTGTGGCCGTACTAGCATGAAAGATGCCGATGAGGTCTCTACACCCCAAACAATTGAGCTAGATAAATGAAATCACCACCATCAATTTTAATGACAAAAAAAGTAGTTTACGGAATTTCGTTGTCGCCATACCAGTATGGAAGTTGCCGAACATACTAGACGACCAGTTGAGGTCTCTACACCCGAAACAATTGAAAACATTCATTCACATAATTAACCACAAACGCACTCGTGTGACACCTTCGTGCTTAACAAAATAGCCGAGCTTACACAATACACTAGAAACTAACAGTCAAAAAAGTTGGTTTCTTGGGCTGAATCGTGGCTAAAGAAGGTCAAGATATCGTTACCGTTACTGGTATTTAATTTTAATGTTATTTTAATTTATAACAGAATTTTTATGATACCATTCTCCAACCCTGATAACTGATGATATTGTATATATTTTTATTTTCAATTTATGCAATAAGAATTGAAATTACTAAAATTAAGCCCGATTGAGAAATTTCTGATTAAAATTTTTATTTTCTTTGAAAACTTGATTTTTTTTAAAGAGAGGTAACACTCAGGCAATGAATGCCTACTACTATTATTAGGTGTTACCTTCCTTAGGAAAGGCATAGTGGAAGAGAAGGCAGGCGGTGAAGGAAGAGATAGAGAAAAGCTTCATTCTTTTACAACTTTGCTTTTTGCACGTTTTTAATAATCCAGTGTTGCAGCGCCTCTGGTGTCAATGAGGTGTATTTAATTTTGGAAACTGTGCTTAGTAGTCATTTTAAAGGTTACTTTACTTCGCCGATGATTCTGCTATACAACGAAGGAGGGCGCTCTGATGTTTCATTGGGATTAGCCTCTGCTGAAGTCGGTATAGTTCAGTGACCAGTGGCTATGCCTTCATCATTTGAACTTTCCTACAACAACTGAGACAAAGGGACACTAAGGCGCATCAGAAAAGTTTGTGGTGTTATTATTTAATGACTGTTTGATACAGGGATTGTACTGAGTACCTTCTGTTTTGTAGTCAACGTGCTACTCCAGCCTAAGGCGTTGGCTAATAGACTTGGGTCGAACTCGTTCACTAGTTCAGTTTTGCCACAAACCACTGATCAAACCCATTTAAATTACATGGGTTTGATCATTGGTTTGTGACAAAAATGAACTAGTGAACGAGTTCGACCCAAGTCTATTGGCTAAGGTTAAGAATGTTTTCGGTAAAATCAAATTTTTTAAGTTATGTTATGTTGTTTAAGCAAATGAACATTATATAAAGTTCCAAGCCCAGCGTTACTTGCCCTAAGCCAATATTCAGTCAAACAAATAAGATTATTATTTTTATTTTGCTCAACTCTTAAATAGTTTACGGGGTTGTGGCTTTAAGGTCTCAGAAAAAAACGCAACTTGCAACTGTTTAACGGTCTAATTCATAAAAAATATTTTAGGTTTATTACATATAGGTTGATTTTACAAATTTAAGGCAGTAAATGTTTAAGTAACTTTACTTGAGGTAATATAACTGGCTGCAATAAATATCGGGCAGAGTTCGAAGTTGATTATTATAACTTGCTGTTGTTTTGTTAAAGCTGCAACAATTAAGAGGCAATCATATAAAGTCCAAACACTTGAACACATCTGCATCACCATGCCATGAAATTTTAGGCAAAAATTTTAACAAAACATTAAGACAATGTTTTCATATCTACGTTTTCTTACAAAAACAACAAAAGGTTTCAAAATAAATTAAACATATGGTAGTACGTACATATGTATGTATGTACGTTTGAATTACCACTAAATAATAATAAAAAATAAATGAATTTTATTTTAAGTTGTCATTTATTAATGTGGCTGATATCTCATGCTAATCACGCTTGTTCCAATTTTATTTTGAATTTTTTTTTTAAACATTTTTGTTTTTATATTTTTTGCCACTCACACTCTCTGTAGTGTTGAATGCAAGAAAATAAAAATAAAAGCAGCAACAACAGTAGCAATAAAAATATTCATGTTGTATTAGCACTGCTGCTGCTGCTGCTGCTAATGATGATCATGACGATGACGATGACAATAATCACGATAATAATGTTGTTGATGATGCGTTGGTGGTGGGGTCATTTTGGTTAAATATCATTTAAAGTGGTTTTTTTCTTTAAACATACAAATTCATGGAACAACTCCTTTTATTACATGAAGTTGCTGTTTGCTTTATCGTGTTTTTTAGTAGAGTGCTTGCTGGCTGTTGGTGTTTCATTTGCTATTTTTGGGAAATATTTGGGTGCAATTGTCATGTAGATTTTTTATACATGTTAATGAAGTCAAGGAAATATTTAATCGGATATTTCTGTTTTTGCATATTCTTTTTTTGTAAAGTGATTTAATTTATTGTCAGTTTGTTTTTATTTTTTTTTCTACTTAATTTAAATAGAATGCACTATAGTGTGTCGCTGAATAATATCGGGATCAATATCGAAGACAAAAAGTTTTAAATAATAAATTACAAATTAGAAATTGTAAATCAAATGCAAGAAGTCTCAATTAATAAAGGGTGTTTTTTTTAGAGCTATAGAACTTCGAATTGAAATAAAACACAAGAAAATCGTTTTAATGTCCATCAATTTGGCTTTATTGGAAGGATAATTTTATGCCATTAATGTTTAAATATGATTTCGGGCATGTGGCCGCCGTGGCTGGCTCGAATAAAGCCAATTCTACAGGTCCAATTTTCAACCACTTTTTCGAGCATATGGGGCCGTATGTTGGCAATAACGCCACGAATGTTGGCTTCCAAGTCCCCTAACGTTTCTGGTTTGTTGGCGTAGACGTGCGACTTCACATATCCCCAAAGAAAATAATCCAATGGTGTCAAATCTCACGATCTTGGTGGCCAATTGACAGGTCCATTCCGCGAAATTATGCGCTCATCGAATGTTTCCTTCAATAAATCGATTGTGACGTGCGCTGTGTGGCATGTAGCGCCGTCTTGTTGGAACCACAACTCATCCACATTCATGCCATCCAATTCGGGAACAAAATAGTCGGTTATCATGGCTCTATACCGGTCTCCATTAACGGTAACTGACTCTCCAGCATTATTTCGGAAGAAGTATGGCCCAATGACTGCACCAGCCCATAGAGCACACCAAACAGTCAGTTTTTGTGGATGTAATGGCGTCTCAAGGGTCTCATGTGGATTCTCTTCACTCCAAATGCGGCAATTTTGCTTGTTGACGTAGCCATTCAACCAAAAATGAGCCTCATCACTGAACAAAATTTTGCGATGAAAATCAGCATCGAGATCAATCTCATTTTCGGCCCATACACCAAAATCACGACGCATTGCATGGTCTCGCGGCTTTAATTCTTGCACAAGCTGGATCTTGTAAGGTCGCAAGCCAAGATCTTTGCGCAAAATCTTCCATAAAGTTGATGGACAAAGCTCCAATTGCTGTGCACGGTGGCGAATCGATTCATTCGGGTCCTCTTCAACACTTTGCTCTACAGCGGCAATTGTTTCTTCGGTGCGCACTGTTCGACGTCTCTGCGGATGCGTATTATCACATAGAGTAAACGTAGTGCGAAAACGATCCATGGTTAACCGAATTAATTGCTCTGATGGACGATTATGTCGACCATAAAATGGACGGAGCTTGCGGTAAACTTCGCGAACTGAACCATTATTTTCGAAATAAATTTGCACGATTTGCAAGCGTTGTTCTTTTGTCAATCTGTTCATAATAAAATGGCAAACCAAACTAAATATTAATCACTTGACAGCTGACAAAATGGCCGCCAGTTAAAAAAGTGATGACAACTTAAAGTTCTATACCTCAATAAAAAAACACCCATTATATTACAAATTATCAGAAACAAATGACAAAATCATTTATCATGTCTTCGCACATCGCTGGTAAAATTATTTTTAATTTTTTTTTTTTCATTTGTAGAATTCAAACGGTAGTCAAACTATATCAAACTATCCAATATGCAAATTTGTACTTTTCAACTGTGAATATAAAGTCGGCGTATTCTTAAAAGTGTCAGACTTTAAATATTTCTTATTGAGTTATCTATCGTCTATGAGAATTTCAGCATTTTGAAACCACATATCTTTCGAATTAGGCTACCGAGATAACGAATCTAAAAAACGAATTTGCATATTGGATAGTTAGACATGGTGGGGACGATATTGTCACAATGTTTTTAAAATTTTGTTTGATAGCAAAAAAATTATATATATTTAAATAATTTAAAACTTTATGACAATATCACGTTTATGACTACCGTTTTCATTTCCTAATTATTGAATGATATTTTTTTATTTGACTTTTTATTATTATCTAATATCTTTTTTATGAAGCTTGAAGTCTTTTTATGAATAAAACTAATATTAAATATTTATTTTCAACTAAGTTTGATTAGTTTTAATTTTGTTAATTTTATTTATAAAAAAAACCTCAAGCTTCATAAAATAGTTATTAATTTATATTTATATATTGCCGAAAATTTTTTAAAATTTTTTTGGAAAACGCTTCTTTTTGAATTTCATTTTGACAACATAAAAGGCCAAAAAGAAATTTTTGGCAACTAGAATTTTCGTTAATATCTCAAGATGCAGTTTTATTTGCAGTTCCCATAATTTTTGTGAATTTTAACATATTACAAAATCATTGTCCTGATAACTGCATGCGCAGCGGAGGTAATGCTTCACGAAAAATAAAAGAATTGCTTTACAATCTTGGAAAAAAAAACTTATTCATGTTAATTAGTGTGGTTAATTATTCGTCTTTTATGTTTGTTCGAATGAAATTTCATTATTTTTTTCTTGTTCGAACAGACGAATAATTTTGAACTTTTGTTCGAATATTCGAACGAACAAAGAATAAAAAAATATATTCGAATAATCTTAAAAAAGTTTGCAAAAAACGACACGTATGTGTATTAGATTAATTTTTTTATTAACAAACGAAAAATATTTCATTACACAAGAAAAACAAATAATTTCAATAACAAATTTAGGAATATTAATAACAAAACTTTAAAATTTTAAGAACCTTTGCCGCAGTTGACGCTGTGGCATAGATAAGAAATCTATGTTCCACTTATACTATTAAAGTAACAGAATCGCAAAAAATAAAAGATTAAATAAAAAAATTATGATAAATTCCAATCGACTAGACCGGTTTTCTTCAAGTACAAATTAGAAGATATACGATCATGTCACTATTCACACGAAAACAAAGCAAAATTAAAATCGGTCAAGACTTTGGGGAGCTACGGCGTCAAAGACACGCAGATCAAGAGAATATATCAAAAAAATGTGATATATTCTAAACGGCTGGACAGATTTTCTTTAAACACAGCTAAGAACCATCTCGAACAAGTCATTTTTTATTTTATTATTAAAGAGAAGTAACAATCAGGCAATGATTGCCTACTACTATTATAAGGAAAGGGATAGTAACAGAAAAGATAGGAGGTGAAGGAATAGATAGAGGAATGCTTGATTTTTTTACAGCTCTGCCTTTTGCACGTTTTTTTTTTAAATAATGTAGTGTTGCAGCACCTCTGGCGTTATTGAGTCGTATTAATTTGTTTGAATTTTACTTCGCCGATGATTCTGCTACACAACGAAGGGGGGGGGGGGGTTCTCTGGTGTTACATTAGGATTAGTATCTCTTGAAGTCGGTATAGTTCAGTGACCAGTGACTATGCCTTCATCACTTGAACTTTTCTACAACAACTGATAGAAAGGGACATCAGAAAAATGCGTGGTGTTGTTATTTAATGACTGGCAGATAGCGTGCTCGATCCTAAAACCTTCGGTTTTGTAGTCAACGTGCTAACTTCTTCAGCCAATGCCACCATCAAACAGGAAAACTAAATCAAAATCGGTCCAACCGTTTGGTCTGTACGTCGAATCGCACATACAAATAGATACACAGACACAAACTACATACAAACTTATAACACCCCTTTTTTTGTTGGGAGTTAAAAACTGAAACGAAATTAGTTAAAAAGTATAGGTATTTACACACATTTACAAACATTTTTAATATGTTATTAATTTTTTGGAAAAAATCATTTAAAAACCGCAGATAACCCAGAAATCCTTTTTGTACAAGTAGTTAAGGAAATTGTTCGAATATTCGACAAAAATAATTCGAATAATTTTTTATTCTAAATTGAAAATTTTTGTTCGTTCGAATATTCGAATAATTTTTGTTCGAATGACATTACTAATGTTAATACATAGTACATATAGTATAAATTTCTTTAAAAAATATCTTTTTGGATTTCATGCATTTATTTAGCCCGATGGCTAAATAAGGTTATGTTAATATCCACTATAACGTATGAGTTATAAAATATCGCGTATACGTACTAGTCGGTGCAATTATGTTTATATCGATGGTCTCAAGTAGAAAGGCCCTAACTCAAATAACTGTAACTTTACAGGAGAAGGTAAAACATAATAGAAATTGTAACATTCACAATGTAAATTTTTTGTAAAACTGCTTGTAAATTCGTTATTTTTTAAGATATTGCAATATATTTTGTGAGAAGGTGTATTTGTGTGAAATGTATTGGAATCACTGAAAAACTCGATTTCGTAAAAAACACGAGTTAGGGCCTTTCTACTTGAGACCATCGATATGTACTTGTATGTACAGCTGGCTTTCTAAAAGTCAATTCTTTTATCTTTGAACAAAGTGTAGTATTCCATAACTGAAATCTTAGTCTATCTGTGCACCCTTCTGTTCGTTGCCTGTCTGAGTGTCAATCATTTTTTTTTTTTTAATTATTACACTTTATATCCCCGTCCATGCAGTGAAACATTTGCTGCAAAACTTTTGAGTTTGTCGATGAACGGGGAAAGAGGAGTTGAAATTGGTACTTTATTTCATGTACATGCAGTTCGTGTTGAGTACGCCATTCTCGTCTCATTTTCATTAGAAATATGTATATGAGAAAATTTATTAAGCTGCAAAACAAAAACTTCACAGTGTGAACACGAATGCAGTTATAAGAGAGAACTATCTGCTCAATTTAATTTAAAACATAGATAGATAAAATATAAATATATAATAAGATATATAAGATTTTTTTAGTAGGTCCAATAGGAGAGCAGGTGCAATATCTTGCACCTTGAGTTTTAGGTAAAAATTAATATCAAAAATCTATCAGATGGCGCTTCGAGATTGCCTAGATTACTGTACCACGACTCGCATCATATCAAAGTCCAGTTTGCGAAGGTTCATAGTTAAAAGCTATCCATCTCTCTCTCTCTCTCTCTTTGTGTATTTCTTTCCTTCGCTATTTTTCTCTCTCAGTATGTTTGCCTCTTAATATGTGTATCAGTGATGGGAATTGGAAATCTTGATTTCGTGCCGAATCTGTTTCGGAATAGTACCAAAATCACTTTAATAGTGCCAAACCACTTTTTATATTGTTTAAATGTTGGCACTTGATGTTCGTTTAGTATACTATGGTCCTTTAATGATGCATTATTGTGTATAGCTAGAAAATTCCATGAATATCACAAAAACCACTTTCCAAAATTAGTTGTTTACACATATATGTACATTGCATATGTATGTATAATTAATTAATACTTTCTACTTATTTGCAATAAATACAACCAACTGATTTGAACAAGTAAAATTGTATATGTTTGCATGTTTATATGTCTGTAAAAGGTAATCGCCGAAACTGCCGGCTCGACTAGAAAATGTGAATTATACCAGCACAAAATTACACATTACCATCAGAACTACTTGCCATATAATGGCTTACTTTTCTGATTACCAAATTTCATTACTCGCTTACAAATCACATTACCTAAAATTTTAAAAAAAAGTTATGTACAAATTGCTAAGTGTGAAAAATGATTTTTTTAGATTAAATAGATTACGTGAACAAGTTGCCAAATAAAAAAAAGTAAGTACTTCTCAAGAATCGATTAATTTAGTCTGAGGACTTGTTAAAATCATTAAGTTGGGAAGATCTTCCCAACTTAATCCAGTAGGGAAGACCAAAAATGCTTAATTCCAAACTCGATTACCTTTTTTGAAATATTTTGCTGGGATCATTTTAGAAGAGATCTATTAAAGCAATAGCTTATGTACTGAAAAGAAAAATAAAATCATTTTAATCTTAATACACTGTTCATCCTATATTCCGCTTACAGTCTATCTGTCCGCTCGACCGTCACTTAACCGAATGCTAAAGTGACTGCTGAACTGATTTTTTTTGAAAATGGAAACATAGGCTTTTTATGTATATATATATTAAATAAACATATGGCGGAAATAAAATTATTGATCGCAAGGCAAGGTTTTAGTGGCCTCAGCTAGTCTTTTACATAATTGAACAAAATATGATTCTAAAGGATACATCGCTCCAGTGAATAAATTGGAGATAATTAATCAGGAACTACTTTTTCTCTATTTCCAAAATATAAAAAAAATTTAAGAGAAGTAACACTCAGACAATGAATGGCTAGTACTGTCACTAGGTGTTACCTTCTTTAGAAGAGGGGAAGTGATAGAGAAGACAGGTGGTGAAGGTCGAAAACAATTCTTAAGCCGCACAATTTTTGATGTTTTAAAGATAAAATCGAAAACCATTTTCTTCACCGAATTTGCCCACAAGGGGCTATGTTATGCCAGCATATTGAAATTATTTTTTACGTCTCCGATATCTTTCCAAAACTCACTCTCACTTAAGATAATCAATTTTATACAATTTCGAAGTGTGATATAGATCTGTATTCACCTTTAACTTTTCAGTGTGGTTTCTTTAATTTGGAAACATTTGTGTAAAAGGAGCAGTAATATTTATGTCTCTGCTGAGAACATTTTCTGAATGAAATGACGAAATAAAAAAGTAAGCCTCCTAAAAATTAAACGTACTCCTACATCTTCAGATAGTTTCGACATTTATATCATTTATAATCTTAGGAACATAAGTTTTATCATTGCATTTTGACTAAGCGCTTAACAATGAGAAGAAATATTATGAGGACTACCATTGTTCCAGGACTATATATAAAATAGTTTGACAATGCAATCAGCGTTTCGGGGATATTTATAAAATGTTTACATCAGCTGTTATTTTTTTTTTAAATTCGTAATAAACATTCATTGAACACCGTTAATTTTCCCCATCATAAGCGAACAAATGTCAGCCTCAAACCCTACTAACGTCCCTTTCCACAATGTATGATTAAGACTTAAAATAAACCTTAACTGTAGACTTGTATCGAACTCTTTCAGTAGCTCGTCTTTGACACAAACTAACGATCAAACCCGTGTAATTTAAGTGGGTTTGATCAAAAACGAGCTACGGAAAGAGTTCGATACAAGTCTACTTAACTGCAAGTTCCAAAAAGTTGCCAAATTAATGCCAATCATAACCACCAAAAAGTTTAAACAAATGACTTTCGGGCTTAATTTTTTGACAAAAATCGATTAGTTACGATCGCAAGTAATCGATTTTCGTGAAAACGAAGTTAAAACGCTTAACCTTTTTTGGCGGTTAGGGCTGGAATAGACAAAAAGTGCCACAAAAGGAGCGAGAGTGCCACAGTGCCAGTTACCATCCAATAGTGCCAAAAATGGCACAATTGCGCCACATTTCCCATCACTGATGTGTATATTACCTGGGCTCGGACTTTCATGACTGTTGGCAGTGAAGTGTTAGCAACCCAAAAAAAATCGAACAATTATGTAACTTTCTTATAATTTTGCTGATTTCTGGTATAAAAGTTGAATTTTCGACTTAAGAATGCTCTGAGACCTATAGTAGAATTTCATGAGAAATATTTTCGCAGAATATTTTAACTACGTACATACCTGTTTTAAAAGTGATTTTAGATTTAAAAAAAAAAAATAAGAACACGTTTGCAGAAGAGTTAATGTATTCCACTAAAAAGTTGCTTGTAATGTTCTGAATAAATTTTCTGAAGATAGTTTATATCAAAAACCTAAGTATCACACGATTTCTTAATTTTTTTACTACACAAGGGTGCAACTTTAAATAGGCCGTAAAATTTGGTTCAGATGCAAACTTACACGTATATCTTTTTTAGTCTCTTTTGGGAGGAAATTGTTATTTAAAAAAAAAATTTTTTTTTTGTTACACAGTGTAATGAGTCAGTACCTTTTTATTCAAAACCAAGAAAAGAAACATGCATTCACATGAAAGTCCGAGCCCTAGGTATTACTATAAACTGCCGCAGTGATTAAAATATTAATGTAAAGATGAGCTTTACATCGTGGTTGGCGGTTTTTGACTTGGACTCAAAAAGTTTTTGTAATAGACTAAAGATCATCTCAACATATTTTCTTTAACCTAAGACCAAAATGTGATGTGCAATATCGAAATATGAGAGCTACGATAAGACCCACTATAAGGCCTAGGTTATTTAAAATCATATTTGCTGAACTGCAGCGTATTGAAAAGCCTATCTTCACCATATATTAAAAAAAAACTATTACAATTTTAAGTATATCTATATATCTGTACATACAAACATACATACATACATTTGTACATTTGTGATATTTTCGACCAGAATACACTAATTGCTAAATTGTCATTTATTTATTTGTTTTTTATTTTTGCAACATTGTGGCCTGCGTTTTGTGGGAGTCGAGCTGTCAGAGATTGAAAGATTTAAATTAATTTGCTGTTTATTTGTTAATTTGAAAGTTTTATTTTATTTTTTATAAGCCAACATTAACATTAAAAAGCGCGATATCAAATTCAAACAAAAAAATCTCAAATGTTGCATGCTTGGCAAACAAACTTTAAGCCTACAATTGCATACTTGCCGCGTAAATTAAAATTATCAACACAACATATGTAAGCTTTAACTTTAAATTTAAACTTAACGGGAGATAACTAAATGAGAAAGAGTTTAAGTCAAAAAAAAAAGCTAAAACGAAATGATTTACATATTTGGCAGTATTGCAACTCAAATTGGGTGCAGTGTAGCCACCACTGCAAGTTTATTGATTTATTTCTACTTTTAATACTTTTCTT
The DNA here is from genome assembly GCA_949987645.1 of Tachina grossa. Lineage (NCBI taxonomy): Eukaryota > Metazoa > Arthropoda > Insecta > Diptera > Tachinidae > Tachina > Tachina grossa. The sequence goes on along the minus strand of OX465274.1, from coordinate 168,072,084 downwards.
TGCTTTGTTATTATTTAAAACTATTTCAAGTTTAACATTTCAAATGCATGACCTGGAAAAAAATTGAATTGAATTGTCTTTGTTCCGTTATTACGTTATTTGATTTTAAATTGTCAACACCCTGAATTGATGGAGCAAAGTTCACGATTTTACAATAAAAAGGGGGAAGGTCAGGTAACAAGATTTAGGTTTTGAGCCTTGATGCTGTAATCGTTTAACAATTGAATTCAATTTACATGCGAATGCATCATCATGAGGCAAGTTCGGTATGGCAACTATTTTGTATGACTGTGCTTTTGTATGTGTTCGTAGCAATGCTAAGTGAAAATTTTACAGCAAAAATTCTTTTTTTTATTATTGTAACAAGTTAAGTGAATTTTGTTTTTAACAATTGAAGCCAATTTTTATATACATAAAATGTTCTTTATTTGATTAAATTTTAAGGCTTAAAAAATCTAAGTTGAATTAAATGAGAAAAGTTTTGCTTAAGCTATAGAATTTTTAATGGATTGTACTTATAAATTAAAAACAATCGCAGAAAGGCAGTGTATACAACAAAAAAATTGGTTACTCTAGTGCATAAACACAATCCTCCTATCCCACCCTAATAGACTTGGGTCCAACATTAGTTAATTCTAGATATAAAACTTGGATCAAACTCATGTAATTTAAGTGGTTTTTATAATGGGTCTGTGTGAAAAATTAACGAGTTCGACCCAAGTCTGATGCACACTGTATTTCATACCTGTATGTTAGAATTTAGGGCTGGGTCCAACTCGTTCATTAATTCATTTTTGCAACAATTCTATGGTCAAACCTATTTAAATTACATGGGTTTGATTATTGGTTTGTTGCGAAAATGAATTAATGAACGAGTTGGATCCATTTTTATTAGAATTGTATCGAACTCTTTCAATAGCTCATTTTAGACACAAAATGGCATTGAATCCGTTAAAATAGTCCCTGTTCTTAAATTTAATACGGTTTTGTTTCAAATGAACAAACTTCCGTTTAAAATCCAATGCAAGTTTGCTGATAATACTGAAAAATTTCGATACAACTCTGCTGTATTACAGACTTGCATCAAACCCTTTCACTAGTGCATTTTAGACCTAAACATAAGATCAAGCCTTTGTAATTTAAATGGATTTGCACTAGTGCAGTAGTTCGACCTAAGTCTAGTATGTATCGATTATAGACTTGGATCGAACTCATTCAGCAAGCTCGCTATTGATTAGACTTGGGTCGAACTCGTTCACTAGTTTATTTTTGCCACAAACCAATGATCAAACCCATTTAAATTATATGGGTTTGATCATTGGTGTGAACGAGTTCGACCCAAGTCTACCATTGATACAAACCAAATAATCAAACCCATTAGACTTGGGTCAAACTCGTTCACCAGTTCATTTTGGCCACAAACCAATGATCAAACCCATTGGTTTGTGGCAAAAATATAAAACTATTGAACGAGTTCGACTCAACTCTAAAACCCATGTTATTTAAATGGATTTGATCATAGATTTGTGTCAAACACCAGCTACTGACTTAAATCGAACTGACTTGGATCGAACTCATTCAGTAAGCTTGATTTTGACACAAACCAATAATCAACCCATGTAATTTAAATGGGTTGTGTATAACAGCTCTTGTTGAACTAGTTCGTTTGCGTTCAAATCAAAAGTTGTTTCAAACCCATTTGATTTACACTGTAGAGCTGGGTAGTAGACTTGGGTCGAACTCGTACACTAGTTCATTTTTGCCACAAACCACTGATCAAACCCATTTAAATTACATGGGTTTGATCACTGGTTTGTGGCAAAAATGAACTAGTGAACGAGTTCGACCCAAGTCTATCTCTTATCTCTATCTCTTGTCTATTATCTTATTGCCATAGATTTATTAAGAAAAAAATATTAATATTTAATATTTAAATATTAATATTTAATATTTAAATATTAATATTTAATATTTAATTAATATTTTACTGCATTTTATTACATTTCTGAGTATAATTTTTTTATGGAAAAAAGTAAACATTCCCATCTCTGCTGAACACTTTTTTATACCCTTTACCAAAAAATTGTAAAAGGGTATATATAGGTTTGTCATTCCGTTTGTAATTTCTAGAATATTAATAAGCGAGTCATAAAGTATATATAGTCTGGATCCTTATGCATAGGGAAGACGAATAAGCGATGTCCGTCTGTCCGTCTGTCTGTCTGTCTGTACGTGAAATCGGTTTTCCGAAGCTCCCAGAAAATATAGAGACTTCGTTCTTGGACTGGTGGGTCAGAAATGGTCGAAATAAGATTGGTATTGAAAATCAGCAAAATCGAGCGGACGGTTTCAGAGCTGGGAGACTTAAACTTCATTTTGCCATACAAAATAACTACCGAAAACTTGTTATTATTATTTTTCTATTAAATAAACTTATTTTATACTTCAGTATGAATAAAATTGGTATTTTTAATGAAAAAAAAAATTAAAAAGAAATATTAAAAAAATTAAAAAGACGTTTCTAGGGTTGGAAACCCTTAAATTTTTTTCTTATACAAAAGTAACTTACTAAAATAAATTTTTCCTTTTTTTTCGATAAACTAAACACATCTTACGGTCTTAAAAGAAAGAGATTGATATAAGAAATTAGAAAAATAAAAAGGATAAAGGGTTGGAAAACCTACGATTTTTGTGCTATATAAAATTAACTACCGTAAACTAATTCTTTATTTATTTTTATTAAATAAACTTATTTTATACTTCACCACGAATAAAATTGCTATTTCAAATTAAAAAAAAAATTAAAAATTTAAAAAGACGTTTCCAGGGTTGGAAAACTTAATTTTTCTTATACAAAAGCAACTTACTAAAACAAATTTTTCCTTTTCTTTATAAATTAAACATATATTATATTCTTAAAAGAAAACGTTTGGTGTAAGAAATCAGAAAAATCAAGAAGGATGATTCAAGGGTTGGGAAACTGAAACTTTTTGTGATATAAAAAATTAACTACCGAAAACTAATTTTTATTTTTTTATTAAATAAACTTATTTTATACTTCAGTACGAATAAAATTGGTATTTCAAATAAAAAAAAACAATTAAAAAAATTAAAAAGACTATTCCAGGGTTGGAAAACTTTAATTTTTTTTTTTTTTGTACAAAAGTAACTTACTTAAACAAAATTTTCATTTTTTTCTATAAGTTAAACATTTCTTAAATTCTTAAAAGAAAGAGATTAGTGTAAGAAATCAAAAAAATCAAAAAGGATGATTTCAGGGCTGGGAAACGTACACTTTTTTGATATATAAAAATAAGTAAGTCTAATTAAATTTTATCTTTTCCTTTATAAATGATATATATTTTACATTTTGGAAAGAAAATTTTGGTATAGAAAATTATAAAAATAAAAACCACAGCTCCAGAGCTGGAAACTATGATTTTTTTCTGGACATTAAAGTAAATAAATAAAACATTTTTTTAATTTTCTTTTTTTTCACTTAACACACTTTTTATGTTTTTTTAAGAACTACTAGATTGGTATAAGTAATCAGAAAAATCTAAAATGATGATTCTAGGGTTGGAAAATTATTATTTTTTTCTTTGTACATAAAAGTAACTGTGTGCTTATGTATATATCGCTATACTACATAAACGCACTTTGGTTAAGGGTATCTAAGATTCGGCGCAGCCGAATATAGCACTCTTACTTGTTTATTTTTTTTTTATTTATATTTAAAAAACCCAAATTGTCTGTAAACATTTTGACGCCTTAATTAAATTAATTCATTGCAGACCTTTCATATTAACCCAAAATACTCCAAAGTATAAAAAGGATATTTTACAAGGAAAGCAGTGCAAAAAAAATTTAGCTTAAAAATAAAGAAACAAATATTGTACTTGTAACATGTTAAAAAGTTAAAATCACTTGTGTAAGATTATGTGCATTATTGCATAGTTGCAAGGAAAGAAAATATTTTTTTACAAGATACTTTTTTGTTGTTGTTGTTGTTCAATCCACGGAAAAAATCCTAGCAGCTTCTTGTTTAACTTGGGTAGCTGCAGACCCTAGAGACGAAAAACAGACTAAAAACATGAAACATAACAGAAAAAACTAAACATTAGACAATAGATAATAGACAAAGTTGTTGTTGTTGCTGCAAAGGCCAACGGAAAAATCAACTAAAACGTACAAAAAAGAAACAACTATAAATAAAGTAACAAGCAAACCAAGCAACCAACCAACCAACCAACTTAATAGTTTTTAAGGCACGCACACGAAAAATTATTAAATAATTGAAACAACAACTGAGTTTTCAACTTTACTTTTCACAGCCAGTTGTTAGCGATTTGTTTTTCATTTAGAAGTTGCACAAGCGTGCACTGTGGGTTGGGATTAAAGGATATGTATGTAAGAAGAAAAAACTAACATGACTTACTTACTACACTACACTTGTGGCATTGGATAGTTGTTGTTGCTATGATGATGATGATGATAATGACGCAACAGTAATTCCGTTATTTTTCCACTTGAACACAACCAACTAAACTCTTGCTTGCAGAATAGTGTTTGTTGGTCATTTTACCACGATGCATTTACAACTGCTGATAGGTATCGTTTTTTTTTTTCATTCTTTTATCCTTCTGTGCCTTAAACTTTTATATGGCAGAAGTATTGCAAAATAATAAACTGTGTACATCCATATAATCCAAAAGGAATGGTCTTCTTTTACAAGTATTTTATTTTTCATTTTTCTGCACGGCATTTCGGCCCCATTTGGAGATGCCACAACACTCAAGGTCATAAATAAGTATTTACGATGTTGTTGTTTTTCCACTGAAACAACTAAATATTTACTTAATGTTGAATAAAGCATTTAAGTAAACTTAAACTGCAGCCACTAGACTATTTTAATGTTTTTTTTTTGCACAAACGTTTTATTTAAATTGCAATTATTATTATTATGGCGATAACTTGCTGCATTCTGCTCTGCACTGGCTTTATGTTTCCTTGATAAATATAAACAAATTTTTAGTGCCACAGCATTTTATTGTATTACCGCACACAAAAAAAGCAGCATAAAACATAAAAATATTTTAATATTAGGGCGATACATTAACAGGTTCGGCGGGCAGCTTAAGAAATAAATTTTAAATTAATGACTAAAGAGAATAAGTCCGCAACTTCAGGAAAAATCGCTGTCAAATTAGCAAAGCCCACAATCAAATCTATGGTAGTAATTTCAAATGCTCTCTAATTTTTGTTTCATTTTCTTTGTGCTTATTTGTCTTTGTACACCGAAAGAATTTTGCTTCATAAGTCCAATGAAACAATTTCATTAAAATTTTTTCACAAATCTAATGATAATTTCACAAATCCAATGAAAATTTCATGAATATTGCGAAAGAATTGCATTGGAATTGCTTGCTTGGTATTCTGGTTTCGTAAGAATATTTTATTGGATTTATGACAACAATATTTTCTAATTATTAAGAAACCCCTTTTTTTATATTTAAGTTATTTCATTATTTTCATGAAATTATTTTATTGTTTCGATGAAGTTATAGGACTGCATTAATTACACTGTTAAATAAATTTGATGAAGTTTTCAATAAAATAATTTTAATGAAACTGGTTTCATTAATCCAACGAAGCGTGACGTTGGTTGAATTTTAATGAATTTTTCATTAGATTAATGTCGAAATTCATACAATTTCTGCCGAAAATTCTTTCAGTGTAGTTTTGTTCACAAATTGTATGAAATTTAGCAGCATTGTTGAATGAATGAGTATTGATATGTGAGAGCATAAGAACAAACGCTGTCAAAATTAAACAGATTCTATCTCTCGACTGATTTTTGTGACTGCTTTTTGTGTCAATTTATATGGAAAATGTATTTATGCCGCAATTCTGTTTGATCATTTAAGCTTAAAATCAATTCAAACTGCAACAACAGAGTAGAAAACTAACTTTAAACGTAACCTGTAGTCTAATCGTCGCTTTCTATAACGAGCTAAGTCGATCACGTTTTTTTTAGTTTGAGATTATTGCATTCGATATCGAGCTATATTATTACATTGTACGATAGCGAATGCGATAATATCAAAGTGAACGAATTAGCTCGTTATAGAAAGCCACGTTTAGATCCATGATTTTTGAAATATCTGTGGCAATAACGAGAAGTACTTAAGTCATATTTTCCTTTTTTGTAGCAGAATGTTTTTAAGTTTTCAAATCAATTTTCGCAAATTTATTGATTTTACCGTTTAATTAGATAACTCGGTGTTCATTAGGCATCCGTACACCAAAGGTGAAAAGGAGCCCTATTGTTTTTGCTATAATGTCCGTTGGTCCATCTGTCACAGATTGTTTTCTCGATAACCGTAAGAGCTCCAGACCTGAAATTTTCACATAATATGTAAAATCTTGGCCGCTACAACAACGAATATAACGGGTGTTTTTTTTAGAGGTATAGAGCTTCGAATTGAAAAAAAAACACAAGAAAATCGTTTTAATGTCCATAAATTTGGCTTTATTGGAAGGATAATTTTATGCCATTAATGTTTAAATATGATTACGGGCATGTGGCCGCCGCGGTTGGCTCGAATAAAGCCAATTCTACAGGTCCAATTTTCAACCACTTTTTCGAGCATATGGGGCCGTATGTTGGCAATAACGCCACGAATGTTGGCTTCCAAGTCCCCTAACGTTTCTGGTTTGTTGGCGTAGACGAGCGACTTCACATATCCCCAAAGAAAATAATCCAATGGTGTCAAATCACACGATCTTGGTGGCCAATTGACAGGTCCATTCCGCGAAATTATGCGCTCATCGAATGTTTCCTTCAATAAATCGATTGTGACGTGCGCTGTGTGGCATGTAGCGCCGTCTTGTTGGAACCACAACTCATCCACATTCATGCCATCCAATTCGGGAACAAAATAGTCGGTTATCATGGCTCTATACCGGTCTCCATTAACGGTAACTGACTCTCCAGCATTATTTCGGAAGAAGTATGGCCCAATGACTCCACCAGCTCATAGCGCACACCAAACAGTCAGTTTTTGTGGATGTAATGGCGTCTCAAGGGTCTCATGTGGATTCTCTTCACTCCAAATGCGGCAATTTTGCTTGTTGACGTAGCCATTCAACCAAAAATGAGCCTCATCACTGAACAAAATTTTGCGATGAAAATCAGCATCGAGATCAATCTCATTTTCGGCCCATACACCAAAATCACGACGCATTGCATGGTCTCGCGGCTTTAATTCTTGCACAAGCTGGATCTTGTAAGGTCGCAAGCCAAGATCTTTGTGCAAAATCTTCCATAAAGTTGATGGACAAAGCTCCAATTGCTGTGCACGGTGGCGAATCGATTCATTCGGGTCCTCTTCAACACTTTGCTCTACAGCGGCAATTGTTTCTTCGGTGCGCACTGTTCGACGTCTCTGCGGATGCGTATTATCACATAGAGTAAACGTAGTGCGAAAACGATCCATGATTAACCGAATTAATTGCTCTGATGGACGATTATGTCGACCATAAAATGGACGGAGCTTGCGGTAAACTTCGCGAACTGAACCATTATTTTCGAAATAAATTTGCACGATTTGCAAGCGTTGTTCTTTTGTCAACCTGTTCATGATGAAATGGCAAACCAAATTAAATATTAATCACTTGACAGCTGACAAAATGGCCGCCAGTTAAAAAAGTGATGCCAACTTAAAGTTCTATACCTCAATAAAAAACACCCATTATAAGAACTAAAAAAATCGCTTAAGCTAAAAAATCGCCAAAATGAAAAAAGCGTTAAAATTAAAAAAAGGATTATATAAGCTAAATTTCGTATCGTAAGGGGTGATTTTTTAAGAATTTTCGGATTGGATTTACAAGAAAAAACTCATAAAATTTAGAGAAATGTATGAAATGCTTCTTTGAGTCGGTAGAACCATTTTTATATAGTAATTCAATGTTTAGAGATGATTTCATGTAAATCATGACCGCGGATACGTCTCAAATGGTTCGTACGCTGGGTCCAATTTTAGCATACTTTCGCCAACATATCGCCCGGTATCTCACAAAAACCTTCATCAATATTGTCTTCCATTGAATCAACCGTTGCGAGCTTATTCTTGCAGACATGAGCCTTAATATAGCGTTGAATCCCACGATCTAGGCGGCCAACTGACCGGCTCGAAACGTGAAATAAACTGTTCACCTAACTCGCCTCTCAATTGGGCCATTGTTTCTCGCGATGTGTAGCATATGGCTGCAACCATATGTCAGCCAAGTTGAGCTCTTCCATTTTGGGCAAAAATAAGTAACAGAGGCCCATTTTCTGCGAATTGCTCCGAATAGATAATTCACGGTCATCAACAACACTGGTGTATACAGCTGCGATATTTTCCGCTATCCGCGCTCTATATATTCTCGTTGGTGGTTTAATGTTCAATAATGTAATTTTGGCGCGAAATTTAGTCACAAATAGTCCGAATAGCCGGCTCAAAAGGTCACCCAATCTAACCATAAAATTGAAAAAATGCACTGATGCACTTTCTGAACCCAGCATCAATTTTGATAATAAAATTTAATAATCTGCAAGCGTTGTTCATTTGTAAGTCGATTTATGGTTAAATTATAGACCAAACTGAACATGTTTAACAGTAACGTGATACACAAAATCAGCTTAGTTGCCAATCACGGTGTTGCCAAAAAGGAAGTTGGTAAAAAATTATGAGATACTTCAGTATTTCATGAAAACACACAAAATAAACAAATGACAATGGCAGCTTTGGTGACAAATTTGAACTTTCATTACAAAGAAAAACCTTTTAACAAATTGTGATATAATGAAACAAAACAATTCACGCATTCTATTTGCACTGAGACAATAGTGTATCAGCCTAAAGCTTGCATGTTCAGAGAGTGAACCTAACATCTTAAAACAAATGCTAAAGGTGTAGCATCATTTGAACTAGACGTGGAACAAAAACTCTTTCAGTAATTTATTTTTGATAGAAAAAGCAATAATAAAACCCATCAGCCTTGAAACTTTGCCAGCACAGGACTTTAATTGTTTTGGATTTTACCAAACAAAAGAAACAAAAAACAGCTGTTTAAGCATTTGCAAATATTTGCACTTCTCAGTCTGCAATCCATATGTACGAGTATAGCATAAATAAGTGTACGAAATTTCAATTTGATGTGAGTACGCTTTATTTGTTAAGGTATACCAGAATATTGCATATATCCTAGACTTGCTACAGCTGCAAAATTTGCACCAGAAGTTAGCAATTGTTTATTACATAATTTCTTGTTAATTTTAATTAAATATATTTGCGCCACCCTTGTTTTACCGTCCTTGCCATAGATAAGATTGTGAAAAAAGAACACTTCAATTTATGTTCAGTAGCTGAGAAAATCTGTTGTATTAAAATTTTCCTTATTTTCTCTATTTTTTTTTTTTATTTTTCCTCAAACTAAAGGATCATAATAAAGATGTAATTTTGTTTATAATGGCCAAGATTATTCAGCTTTTAAATTATGTTATATTATGCCACAGTAAAATTGTGGCATAATAAAATTTAAATATGTATAAATACTCGTAAATACTTAAGCGCTTCGGCAGACCGCAAGAGAAAACTCAACATTTTAATAAACATAAAACAAGAGCTTAAAAAAAGAAGGAAAAAAAATAAATTTGGTTTTACGTTTTAGCTTAACACACAATTATTTATTTACTTATTTAAGAGGTTAATGAAAAGATTAATAATAATAAATTGATAGTAAATGTTTACTTCTAACCTCAATCTGTCAAAATATTATTATCTTTTTAAAGAGAAAGAAAACTGTCTTTTTCTTACATGAAAAGTATGTATCACTTTCTCTGTCTGTCTCACATTAATATCAAAACCTGCGTATTAAAAAGAGATGCATGTAAAATGGCGCACTATGAGCCGTTTTTGTTAATTGTGCAGCCAAAATATGCAGGACAATCTTTAAAAACATGACACAAGATACACAAATTCGTTCTTAATTATACATTTTTGCTTCAAAAGATTAAATAAACGAATATAAAATAAATATTAAATAAATTTATATTAATCGAGACTGGTATAACTCTAAATTAAAATGTTGAATTATAAAGGGTGATTTTTTTAGCAATTTTCTTTTTGGCATTACTGTTTTTATAAACTCAGCTGTTTTCGTGTATCATGTTACTGTGGAGCATGTTCAATTTGGTCTATAATTTAAGCCTGAATTGACCTAAAAATGAACAATGCTTGCAGACTATTAAATTTTATTATCAAAATTTATGCCGCGTTCAGAAAGTGCTTCCCTGCACTTCTTCCATTTTATGGTCAGTTTGGGCGATATTTTGAGGCGGCTATTCGAAATCTTGTGATTAAATTTTACATCAATATTACATTATTGAACATTAAACTACCAAAACGCATACGTAGAGTGCGGACAGCGGAAAATATCGCAGCTAGGGTTTGCACAGCGATTAAAATTGTAATCGTAATCGCGATTAATCGCACCTTTTAATCGCAATCGTAATCGTAATCGAACCCATTAATCGCTCGATTACGATTAAAATTTTTTCCTTTTTTTTTAAGCAAAGAATTTATGCCAAATTTGCATAGAGGGCAAATTCAACTCATAAAATATTTAAATTAAAATTTTTAATACAAAATATATACATACATTTAGAATAAACATGTCTTTATGTTTGCATTTTATTGACGACTTAACAAATCATCAGTAGACTTCAACCATACTTTCAAAAACTATTTGAGAACTTACATAACCTTTTTGGAAATGCCAAAGGAATAAGCATGTAGGCTCAGAAACTTATACAAAACAAAAAAAAAAAAAACGATTTATAATCGATGTGCATCTATTTTATTTTCCTACACCTTTATACTAACAATATTATATGACAAAATTATAATTAAAATCCAAATTATCCACTTTTTAAATTTATTATTTTATTTTATTATATTCGCCCAATTTTATTTAAAAAATATCGTAATATCTCAAAAATTTCATTACGATTGATACGAATATTTTTCATTTGGTTGGCAGACAGTTGCAGTTTGTTTTATCTTGGGACCTCACATTATTACAAAAAAAAAACATAAAAATACCAAAAAAGGATATAGTTAAAAGTGAGTGTCGTCCGCACGTGATGAATTTATATCATGATGAATGAACAACTTCGTATAAAAAACGGTATAAAAAATATTGTTTTTATATGAACTTGTTCATTCATTATGATATAAATTCATCAGATGTGGACACAAAATTAAAAAAAGAATAAATTATGAAAGTAGAAATATACTTCGTCCTAGAAAAGTTTGCTATCAAAAGATTGATTTCCCATAGTTCGTATTGTTTTTGATATTCATAAGTTCTAATTTACGAACTTCATTTTACATGCTTTACAATTTTCACAAAATAAAAATATAATTTAATTGAAAAATTAAATTTAAACGCGAACTCAAGACAAAATAATTAAATTTCTTCGGCTAAACCCATACAGTTCGACTAAAACTGATGATGCAATTTATTTTGGTTTTAGAAAAAATTTAAATAGTATATTTTCTTGATTAATCGAGATTAACCGATAACCGCGATTAATAGCATATTTTTTAATCGTAATCGCGATAATGGAAATCTGCGATTATTTGCAAACCCTGATCGCAGCTTTATCCGCCAGTGCTTTTGATGATCGTGAATTATTGATTCAGCGCCATTCGCAGCTAATACGCCTTTGTTACTTTTTTCACCCAAAATGGAAGAGCTGGACTTGGCTGTCATGTGGTTGCAGCCAGACGGTGCCACATGGCACACATCATGTGAAAAAATGGCCCAATTGAGAGGCTAGTTCGGTGAACAGTTTATTTCACGTTTGGGGCCGGTAAATTGGCCGCCTCGATTGTGCCTTTAGAGTTCTTTTTTGCTCATGTCTATAGGGATATGTGCGAGAGAGTATGCCGAAATTGGACCCAGCGTATGAACCATTTCAGACATATACGCGGTCAAAATTTAGATGAAATCATCTTTAAAGATTCAATTCGTTCTACCGACTTAACTTTTTTTTAACCAAATCCGAAAGTTCTTAAAAAATCAAACTATGTATGTATATAAAAATATTTATAGATTTGTTCAAATGTACCATAGCAGTATACGAACTACATCAATTTCATAATTTATTTGCAACATTATTGTCATTCTACAATAAATAGACATTCGTCATATGAAGATTATTGAAAAAATGATCGGGAAAGACGTGAAAACAACCAAAATTTCAACTTGACAATAATTTCCTCACTTTGAAAAGCAGTCATTAACCTGCTGCTTCTTTGTACTGTGTATGATGCCTAGAAATTAGGTACCCCATCCTCCCTTCCCCCCACCATTGACAAAATAAATAAATAATTTAAAATGCAGTGATACAAACAGTTTTGGCTGCTGAAATTTGTAATATAAACTTTTTTTCACATTTATTCTTTAGAAAGGATGACTTTAATAGAAATTTTCAAAGAAAATCTTATAAAAATATAAAATGGAAGAGAGAAACACTTTAGCTTTCCTTTCAAGTTAAGCTGAAAGCTAAGCTTTCCAAATACTTGAATACATACCCTTTGGTTTTGATATCCTCGCCCAGTATGACTCGGGTACCTTGTCAGTTTGGAAGAAGTTTTATATTGCTTCACTGTGCTATTGCGAATGAAGTAAGTACACAGCTTCTCCACAACAATAAAATACACATATGATTAATTATATTTTAATTCAAAAATAGATTTAAAAAAATAAAACTAAAAAAAAATTTTATTATTCAAATACAAAATTATCATTCGATTGTAAATAATAACCTGAATTAAGTTCAGTTGTTGGAAGCCACTAAAAGCTAGTTATGTGCAAATGTCTTAAATTTTTCTAGTCACGCGTGAGCCTCTCTTGTACTCATGCTGATATTCGCTGTAAAATTAATTATTTGGCATAACATTTCCAAGGCTAATTTTTTACAGCCTGTTTGTGTAAGACGTTGACGTTAGAAATCCTAGCGTTTTTGTAATAGATTAAAGAAAACTTGTAAACGTTTCCTTTAACCTATTACAGAAACGTCAAGATTTCCATCGTCAACGTCTTTCACAAACAGGCTGTTATTTTCAAATTAAAACTTATTGCATTTGAAAAGGAGTTACTTGTGAAATATGTTTTTTTTTTTGTCATAATTAATATAATAGAAAATTTAAAATATTAAGGCTCGTTAAGCTTCAAATTTACACGTGTATTGATGAAACGACTTAGTTAACTTTCAATGAGAAACATGGATAAAGTTAAATTATCGTATAAAATTATTATCCTTATTTCACAATAGTGTCCTGCACAAGACTATTTATAAAACCTTTCAAGACATGAGAGATTTATTCAAATGCTTTACTACAGCGAAATATTCTAAAAGAATCGCTAAGCAACACTGTTGGCAAGTAATTTTTTTCGGTGGTTTGTCTTGCCAACAGTGTTGTTTAGCAATTCTTTTTAAATATTTCGCTGTAGTAAAGCATTGGAAAAAATCTCTCATGTCTTGAAAAGTCTTATAAATACTCGTGTGCAGGACACTAGTACCTATGCAGTAATGTTATCTCGTGAGAGCGTGAGAATTCGTGCGTGATTATTAAAATAAGCTGACGCACGATCGCGCACGAGTAAATTATTTTCAATCACGCTCACGTACTCACGCGTGATTAGTTATAATATTTGATCACGAATCACGTGAATCACGCGTGACACGATAAAATCACGACATTTGCACATCTCTAGTTAGAACCACTTCCGACAATTTTGACTGAAATTAGTTTTATTGGATTTTAGAATTTTTTCTAAACATATTCCTGTAATAAAAAACTTTAATTGAAAATTAAACCAAAAATCAATTAAAACTGTATTTAAGTCACTTAAGCTTTTGTTTAAAAATTTAATTAATTACAAAGTTTAATTGACTCAATTACATTTTTAATTGATTTTTTGTTTTATTTTCCAAAAAAAAAAGTTGTTTATTGCAGGAATATTTTTTTCTGTGTAACCACCCTGCAGGAGAACGAACTAGTGTTCAACTAGTATTTTTCTAGTACAGAAATCACCACCACTAGTTCCCAACTGTAAACTTTCCTATAATATCTTAGTGCTCAAATTAGCATTGAGTGTGTTTAGAAAACTACTAGTACCATTGGTACTAGTTTAGGACTAGTTTATTACCAGTTCTTTTGTAAAGAAAAACCCTATAAGATTGGTGGTGTATTCTTTTGTTACCCAGTGAGAACTTCTACTTAAAATTCGCAATTATTTATCAAAAATTCAGAAACACAAAAGGGTAATTATTACTATTTAATTATAATTATTTTTAGATCAAGCTAAAATTTTACTAATTATATGATACCAATTTTGATAGAGCTAACAGGGCTCTGTTAGACAGTCAAAATTTATTTTGCAATGTGGTGCCTTTATAACTACTTCATATACTAGTACTCATCAGCACTAGTAATTTTACACAACAACTTTAACACTTTTTGCACTAGTTCTTGTTATTCTAGTATTTATACTAGTAGCTTTTAGACAATTATCGCCTATTCTCCTGCAGGGCAGTAAAACGAGCACTGCCACTAAACAAACAAGGGAAAAATATTTTTAACAATGCTTTTAAATTATAAAATTAATAACAACTAAAATATTTATAAAGCTTCAAAATTTCCCAATTTGAATAGAAAACTTAGGGCCTAATTTTGTAGAACGCAACGCTTAGCGTTGACAAATTTTATATGTATTTTGTTTTTGTAATTTAAATTTTTTCCATATAAAATTTGTCAACGGTTGGCGTTGCGTTTTACAAAATTAGGCCCTAAATGTTTCTTCAACTTTTTCTGTTATTCCATTTTAATATAATATATAAAAAGTTTAAAAACCTCCCACCTTGAAAATGTAAAAGGTAGCACAATTTTTGGGGACAAAAAAAAATTAAAAAGGGCAGCCACGTCAGAAGATTAAGATATTAAATAATATTTTTTAATTTAGTTACTTTTATTACCAAACTAAATGTTTCAATCTTCTAACCCTGGAACCATTTTTTTAATACAAATTTATTTCTTTCTAAAATATAAAATATGTTAAATTAACAAGGAAAAAAGTTATTTTTGTCTAGTTACTTTGAAAAAAAAAATATTTTTCTGCTCTGCAGACTGTGTTTTTAGTCATCGAATTTTTTGTACCAAATTCTTAATTTCCAAGAAATAGAACATATTTTTAATTTAATTATAAAGAAATAGGAAACAATTCATTTGAACCAGTTACTTTTACTCTTTGTGTTTCGTTTAACAATACAAAATATGTTTAATTTAAAGAGAAAAATAAAAAAATAATTCTGTAGGTTGCTCTTATTTACCAAAAAAGTTTATATATTCCATTTTTTTTTTAATACCAATTTAATTCTTACTGAAATATAACATAAGTTTATTTAAAATAACAAAAATTGGTTTTATCTGATACATGAAAAATTTTCTAATCTATTTTGGCTCATTTGTGACACACCAGTCCAAGAGCGAAGTCTCTAGCTTTTCTGGAAGCTTCAGAAAATCAATTTCACGATATACCCTGTACCATTTTTGGTGAAGGATATAAAAAGCATATTAAGTTTGTGTGTGTGAATGTGAGTGTGAGTGTGTTTTTATGCTGCCAAATAATTTAAATCAACCTCAATTTTGTTAACGATTTTTACATTAGTGCATTTTCTTAATTTATTGGTAGACTTTTTTTTTGATCAGTTAATAAAAAATTATCAGTTACTTGAGCATCGTTATCTAATTCTTCATGGTAGTTGAGGTCTATAGCAAAATTTGTTACAGAAAATAATTGTGAAAACAAAGTATTTGTGTACTTATTGTAATCTCGATATCGTTCTTTAGCCACATAGATTCTTAAAAAATTACGATGTATATAAAATATGTTTTATGTAAAGTAACGACAACAATTATTCAAATTGAAAATTTTTTGTTCTTTAAAAAAAAAATTAGAAAAACCCAGCAAAAAAAATCGTAACTAGTTCCAAAGGTTTACTACTTTCATTGCATACCAATCACTACAGGTACTAAATTTAATATTGTAAGGCTGTTGTTTATATAAAAACTTGTTCTAGACAACCTTTTAACCGCACACCATTCAGTTATTTGAATTACTTTTGTCCTATGACAACCAGGTGTTAAATTCATTGATGATTCATTGAGTTAGGGCCTTTCTATATTAAAGTAGCGATATGCACATTCAAGTGGTTTGCCATTAGAATATAGTTTGTAAATAATTTTTTTTAATAATTCAGCAGAACATAACGTATCAAAGTTATTTGAATACTGGTAGGAACTTTTCTAATATTATACCTTTAATTTGAAAGCAGTATACGATTTCCTAAATTTGGCCAGCTGGATTGTAAATTTGTGCTGAAATGACGTTGTACGTAGATTCAATTTCAAAAAAGTATGGCTGTATTTTATAGATCAGCGGGTCGCATATGTCAAAACCATATACTAAGCTGCTGCTGAGTTGGGTGATGGTCCTTCGTGCCGACACTGTAACAATAATAATAATAACACTGTAACTTCAATAAGTGTAAACGTTTTTTTTTTTGTAGATTAAAAAAAAATCTCCAGCTATATCGCCTATTGCATTTTTATTATTTTTGGTTCACCGAGATCAAGGCAATTTCTTAAAAACATTTTAAGCTTATAACTTACTTTAATACTTTAGTTTTTTATCTATCACCAAGAAGTAGTGTGGGCAACAAAAACTCAGGTTACAAAAGGTGATCAAAGTCCTGTAGATGATAAAAAAAATAAATAAAACAGGCAGCCAGACGTTGAAGTATTATATGGCAATGTTAACTAGAGTTTTTGCTTTTATGATTTTAATCAAATGATTAAAGGCATAAGATTAAACTTCAGCAGTTTTATATCACTTTAAGAAAATTATGCAATTTTGGTTGGAAATTAAAGAAAAACTAAACAAATATAAAACTTATAACAATAAGTATAATAATAACTGCAGTAATTTCATTAGATATTGCCAGATTCCGAATAGCATGAAAAAACACACACAATTTTGCAAAAAAAAAAAACAAAATAAAATAAAAACATACAAAAATTTAAATACATGTGGTCAACAACAATAGCAACAAAAATCAATAAGTTTATCTGCTTCTTGTACGCCATCTGCAAGCGATAGAGTTGAAGTAACAAGCAGCAACAAATACAACACTGAAGCCTGTTAATGTTGCACATCATATTTTCCACAGATTTCCATGTATATATATATATATATATATATATATATATATATGTATGTATGTATGTGCAGGGGCCTAATTCCTGCACTCGTGATCGGAATTGCATTCGAATAGAAATTAATTTCGATGGCTAGAAATTTTCGGATGATGTCACTCGTTACCAAGCGAATCGAGTTTTTGTTTCATTGTTGGAAACAGGCAAATATATTTATATATAAATTCATTTCACAACACTGAATAAATTGTAAGCAAAAGCATATGTTTGCATATATGTATGTGTGCAAAAACATATGTATGTACGTACATACACACGTATATGCAGAAAAAAGAAACGAATATACATAAATGTTATTCTCATTTTAATTTAATTAATAACTTAATAATAATAAATTAGTGTAAAGTTAGAGAATAGAGCACTAGCTACATTTTCGATTCTTTTATTGGTTGACCAGAAGCAGTTAATTTTTTATTTATATGCTCCCAGAGTTGGTGATTTTTTTTATATTTTATTTTATTATTTGCTAAGTGTGTTTTGTTATATTTAAAGTCAACAAGAAATTCTTTAATAAGTATTTTTTAATAAGTACATTTGTACATTCATTCATTTATAAATAAATAAGTCAAATATTGAAGATACATTTTCCTTTTCTTCGCTTTTTCTATGTTAAACATGATTTCGAATGCCTTTTTGCTTGCGAGTAAAAACGCGAACGCTTGCATCCGAATGTATGCACGTTATCGAATGCTGTCATTAGAAATTCCGATATGTGTTATTCGAAACCGAATGCGAAAATCCCAAAAGTTAAAAAAACTCGAACATTCGAGTAATAACTCGCTCGCAATCGAATGCGAAAATTAGGCCCCAGGTCTCCTCTGACTGACATTAGATATGTACATGATACTTTTGCACCGAGCCATATTGCTTATTATACACTGTTGCATAGTCAGCAAATGTTCGATGGATATCATAGACAAGAAACAAACAAACACAATGCCAGTGGCAAATTCTGTTACAAAAAAAAAAAACAGAATTTTTTCCCATTAGTTTTTTTTCGCTTTACGTCGTTTTCGTGTCTACCGTTCGTTGTTAAAGTTTTTTGTTTAATGTATGTATCTTTTTGAAATAAAAGGTACCGTGTAACCTGCTGTTATTATTAGTGACCACTAAAAATGGTAAAAAACCTTCACAGCAACAGAATACTCGTATTTGCACACGTTGCCATAGAAAAACTATTATTCGTGTGACAAAGTGTGTGTTAGTTTTGTTTGTAAAGCATTAGATACAAACACATATGTACATATTTGGTAGTTTTTTTTTCTTTAACAAACAAAAACTTTAACATTTTACCTAAATAAAAATAATTGAAGTCGTATCAAATTTTGGTGCCACAAAAAAAAAGATTAACAAATCTCCACTCAAAAAAGCATTATTTTAAGGATATCAGGCCACAATAAGTGAAAGGACATAAGAACCGAAAATTTAGGCAGAAAGCAACAGCACGAATTTTTGGGACATTTTTTTTTTATCTCTAAACTCTCGAAATATCATAGAATTGAAATTAAAGAAGATCTCAGTAAGCTTGTGTGTCACAGATCAATAACTAATCCAATCTCTGTATAACTCTCTTGGTGGAGTATGCCTAATGTCTTTTGAACACAATGGAAATAATTCTGAAGTTTCTAAACGAGTTGTCCGATTGTTACTCTTATTTCGCACAGCATTGGAAGAGGTGATGCAAAGCTTAAGTCTGGAACTTTGACTTTATATCTTCAAAGTTGGCGACCTTGGGTTAATGAAAAATTCAAAACGATTCCAAGTAAATATTTTTTATCTGATAAAAAAAAATTTTGCAAGTAGTCTTACCAGTTCAGAGGACTTGTCCCCAAATAAGGGATTTTTTTTCGCAATTGGTGATGAAAATTTCGTGTTGGGTATCTGGAGATTTGTTAAGGATGATAAGCAAATTTTAAAGGATTTTTTGGGGATTCTTTTATAACTGATAGTAACAAATATGATTTTGAGCTAAGAAATGTGCGTCTGGCAAGTCTAAAAATATGTGTTACTATTCACAGTGAATAGTTTCTAATAAAAAAAAGAAGTATCAAAGCAAGTTAACCAATAACAAAAATACGTAACAATATGCAATATGACTTGTTGGAAGCACTTCTTAGAATAAACACAAACTTTTTTTTTGTGACAAATTTAATCATTCTGCTGAAATGCTAAAGCTTTTTAATACAAGTATTATTTACAACAAAATTTCTGAGGCTGGTAAATCAGAAGATTTCGATTCTGCAGTTTTTGATGATAAACTTTGGTAATGGTAAACTTTGGCTAAATTTTTTTCGAAATAAGAATGAATGTAAATAAAGCTATCGATATAAATGAATTATATTGAATAAATGTATTATTTTTGTCATTATTTTTTAAATAAAATTAAAAAAATTTAATTTTTGACAAAAGAAAAAATTTTAATAAAAAAAACTAAATTTGGGGATTTTCTGGGATGACAAATGACAAAACAACTGGCAACACTGGCAAGTAGATTTCTCTATCAAAGACCTAAAAAAAAGTCTGCTACATTTATGGGTTTTCGTTTACAGTTTAGGAAGTATTTGAGAAAAAAAAAATTAAAATTTTTACTTTATTAAACAATCTTGGTCCACTGTTCTGCTAATGGAGAAGTCAAATCTTGTCCGATTTGAAAAAGGAAACTTATTTTCATAACTTTAATCACTCCTTTGATAAAACATAATTCCAATAATGAAAAATAAATATTTGCTTTAAGTTTATGCAATTCTTATGATTGATATCATATTTTTTGTTATAAAGGTTGAGCGACACAAGTTCAAAAACAAAAGGAAATATATTTTTAATATCAATAAAACGGGCTTAACTGGAAAGAAAATTTTATGAAATTATTGTTTAAATATGATTTCTGCTATGTGGCCGCCCCGGCTGGCGCGTAGAAAGCGCAATATGCAACACCAATTTTCAACAAATTTTCGCAGCATTTTCAGTCGTATTTCGCCGATAACTATTCGAATATTGATTTCCAGGTGTACAATTATTTGTGGTTTATCGACGTGGACAAGTAACTTAACATAATTCCAAAGAAAGTAATTCAATTGGGTTAAATCACACGATCATGGTGGCCAATTAATTTTGGCTATTACGTGAAATTATTTTTTCATTAAAAGTTTCTTTTAGTAAATTAATTGTAGCGCCCGCTGTGTGGCATGTAGCTCCATTCTGTTGAAACCACATATCAGCACGATTAATGCCACGTAATTGAGGTACGAAAAAATTTCGAATCATGTTCCTATACCATTCAGCATTGACAGTAACATTCTGACCATCATCGTTTTTGAAGACATATGGGACAAAGACTCCACAGGCCATAAAGCGCACTAAACAGTAATTTTCTGGGGATGTAATGGTGTTCCAAGAAAAGCTTGTGGATTCTCCTCACTCCAAATGCTTATTTACGTACCCATTCAACCAGAAATGGGCTTCATCGGAAAATAAAATTTTGAATGGAAATTAAAAATCAATATCAATTTTTGCTTCAGCCCATTCGCCGAATTGGCGGTGCATACGATGGTCCTGCACAAGTTGAATCTTGAAAGCTTTTAAGCCAAGATCCTTTCGTATCCTATCGTATTTGGGGACGAATTGTTTGATTAGGATCATCTTCAATGCTTTCCTGCACAGAGGCTACAACTTCTTCAGTGTTCACTGTTCGGTGTCTCACAGGATGCAACTTATCAGTAACAGTAAATGTGATCCGAAAACGGTCTATTGTTCTTCGAATTATTCGCTCTCAAGGACGATTATGCACGCCATAAAGTGAAAGATGTGCACGATGAGTTTGACGAATAGAACAATTATTTTGATTGAAAATTTCAAAAATTTACACGCATTACTCTAGTGTAAGTCCATACATAATAAAATTTCAAGGCAAGCCAAATAAAAAGCATTTATCAGCTGTTAAATGGATACTCAAATAAAGCAGTGATGCCAACTCAAAGTTGTGACACTCTAAAAAAACACGCTTTACATGAAAAATCGAGAAGATTTTTGGTTAATTCAAGCAATTTGATAACTAAAATAATTTTGAATTTATTTTTTCTGTACTGGCTATACTTGGTAGATTTTTTAATAAGAATGGCAAAAAATATTGACCCATTTGAAAGTTTTAACAATTTATTTTGTAAATGTGGAAAATATACACCACACGAATGAATATCTTCGTATGTGCAAATATTTAATGTAAAAATTTTACCTAGCAAAAACACGTGAACTTGAGTTTTATGACATAATATATAATATCTATGTAAACGGTGTTTTTTATTGAGGTATAGAACTTTAAGTTGGCATCACTTTTTTAACTGGCGGCCATTTTGTCAGCTGTCAAGTGATTAATATTTAGTTTGGTTTGCCATTTCATCATGAACAGGTTGACAAAAGAACAACGCTTGCAAATCGTGCAAATTTATTTCGAAAATAATGGTTCAGTTCGCGAAGTTTACCGCAAGCTCCGTCCATTTTATGGTCGACATAATCGTCCATCAGAGCAATTAATTCGGTTAACCATGGATCGTTTTCGCACTACGTTTACTCTATGTGATAATACGCATCCGCAGAGACGTCGAACAGTGCGCACCGAAGAAACAATTGCCGCTGTAGAGCAAAGTGTTGAAGAGGACCCGAATGAATCGATTCGTTAATGGAGACCGGTATAGAGCCATGATAACCGACTATTTTGTTCCCGAATTGGATGGCATGAATGTGGATGAGTTGTGGTTCCAACAAGACGGCGCTACATGCCACACAGCGCACGTCACAATCGATTTATTGAAGGAAACATTCGATGAGCGCATAATTTCGCGGAATGGACCTGTCAATTGGCCACCAAGATCGTGTGATTTGACACCATTGGATTATTTTCTTTGGGGATATGTGAAGTCGCTCGTCTACGCCAACAAACCAGAAACGTTAGGGGACTTGGAAGCCAACATTCGTGGCGTTATTGCCAACATACGGCCCCATATGCTCGAAAAAGTGGTTGAAAATTGGACCTGTAGAATTGGCTTTATTCGAGCCAGCCGCGGCGGCCACATGCCCGAAATCATATTTAAACATTAATGGCATAAAATTATCCTTCCAATAAAGCCAAATTAATGGACATTAAAACGATTTTCTTGTGTTTTATTTCAATTCGAAGTTCTATACCTCTGAAAAAAAACACCCTATATTTATGCATGTAGGCAGGTACATATCGCTCATTTACTGGAACAACATCATAACTCTAAAAAGTCGATTTTTTAGTTAATAATGCGTAATTAATTTTCATATTTTCATACACATTGTGTAATTTTTTTTAAATGTCTTGCATACTGAACTCTTGAAAGACAAAAAAAAATATTAAGTTAATTTAGTCATTGGCTTGTGGCAAAAATTAAATAAATATACTTAATAGTAACGAACCAAAAAAGTTTGTCTTAAGTAGAACAAAAATAAGCAAATTAACTAACATCTGTATAATTAGTAAAGAACAAACGACAATAGTAAGACTGTTGTAAATTTCGAGATGGTAAGGTGAGCTTTCATTACAAAACATCTTTCAGCAAATTGAAATACGATGAATCAAAACAATTCACATATTCCATTTGCAAAAAAGTTTCGTATATAAAGCAGAAATCTACATCAAATGACACCACACACAGTGGACCAAACACAGAAGAACGCTGATGATGAAGGTTTAGTGCCCTTCGAAAACGGCTAGCTGTTCCGTTCAACTATGCGTTGTCAGAATATTTACAACTAACTTTCGTGTTATTTGTTCATTAATAATTATCACATGTAATTTGGCTTAAAAAGCGATACGAACTTTAGCCTATTCAAATCATAAATATAAAAAAAATATTGTTTTTCCATTAAGTTGTTTTTAAATTTAAATTTTTAAACTCATATTCTATATAAACCAATTGCTTGGAGTTATGACATTGTTTAAGTAAATGAGTGATATGTGCAGTTCAAAATGCTTAAGTATTTTTGACTATTTATTAAACTATTTTTGCAAGTTTCACAAATTTTTTTACATTTCGCTTATGTCAGGCAGGCATGCAGGCTGGCAACCAGGCAACAAAAAACATTACAAGTTAAATATTATTTTGTAGCCATTTCTATAACCGTACTTTGTGTGTGTATATTAGAGGCCTGTGTAAACAGTCTTGAAACGTACATAAATACGACTTGTTTTTTAAATGTATTCTCGTGGCATGTATTTATTATACTAAACCAAAATAAATGATGTCGTTTAACAAGCGAAGCTAGATGGATGCGTTGGTATTCGTGTATGTATATGAGTGTTAACAAGCGATCTCGAGAAGACTTCAAAAGAAGGAGTGTTGATGCGTGTATGCTTGTTATTTTGCATATTGTATGTTTGAGTGTGTGTGTGTAAGGCTAAGTTTACATCTGGCATTTCTTGTGTGTCATTTGCCCAAAAAAGCGTAACCTACTAATTACTAATGAAAAACTGTTTGATTCAGACATGTATTTTTTGATTTAAACAGTTTGCAATCATGCTGGATTCTATAAAATTGTCTATTAGTTTTGTATGAAACTATTTAACTTAATAAATACATGTCTGAATCTTAAAGTTTTTCATTAGTAATTAGTGGTTACGCTTTTTTTACGATTGTGTGGCACATGGCACACAGATGGAAACCCGGCCTAAGATGTAGCTGGTAAGCTATTATGTGTTTAAGGGTGGTTTTTAAAGCCAGCGCACACAACTAATGTCAATGCATGTGTTCGTTTGTATGTGCACAGCAAAATACCCAACTAGCATTTGGGTGATAATTTTTTGCAAAAATCTCTTTATGATTCTCCTTAGATCATTTTTGATGATTAAAAACTGATTTATCACTTGGTTGATTGAAAAAGGATTCACTTATGATTCATCTGTATGATAAAATAATTATTTCTTGAAAATAGAGGAACAAAATGAAAAAGAAGCCGCAAAAAGAAAACCAATGATTTAAATACTACCAGAAAATTAATCAGCAAATTGCATCATAAATGATTCTCTGGGATGATTCATCTGTAGGGTACCATTTTCTCACAACGGGAGTATAATTTATGATCGAAAAATGAGCTCATATGCGGTTATTTTTCCCGTCGAGCTGATTCGGAAAAGATTAGATTATGATACAAAATGCTAGCTGGGTAAAAAATCATACACACAATCTGTGTGTGTGTGTACATGCATGACGTTTGTATACGCACCCATGCGTAGGAAGAAGCAAGCATCACAAATTCTTTTGTCACCTGCAATAACTGAAACAAATTTCTTGCAAACAGTGTTGTTTAGGGTTTGTTTTAGAATATTTCGATGTATTAAAGCGTTTGAAAAATCCCTCATGTCTTAAAAGTTCTTATAAATGGTCTAGACTTGTATCGAACTCTTTCGGTAGCTCGTTTTTGACACAAACCAACGATCAAACCCGTGTAATTTAAATGGGTTTGATCATTGGTTTGTGTCAAAAACGAGCTACTGAAAGAGTTCGATACAAGTCTAAAATGGTCTCTTGCAGGGGTTTAGTGTGTGTGTGTGTGTGTGTGTGTGTGTGTGTGTGTGTGTGTGTGTGTGTGAGTGTGTGTGTGTGCGCGTGTATATACAAATGTTTAAATGTTGCATGCTTTAGTGGTTGTAAGCGTTTACCTGTTGTAGTTGCTTAATAGTTGTTTTTAAATAATGTTTATCCTCCGTAAGCAAAGAGTCTCGTTTAGCGCTAACTTTACGTAAATTTTGTAATGTGTAAATATTATTTGGGTGTATGTATGTGTGTGCGGTTGTTGCCTTTACGACTAAATTTGGCTTAGGTCTACTGGCAGAAAACACGTTGGTAATGTAGTTTTAGCAAAATTGTGCCACAGACTTTTGTAGTGTTTGTTACTATAAAGTTCTGTACTTTTTATGAATGTAAATTATAATATTAAGGGTTTAAGTGATTGCAAATTATTACACAAAACTTCTTTAAATAGTGTAAATTCAAGACAATAGCTGAAGTGTTGAATTTCCTAAGCAATATCAATGCAATGTCAATCAATATGAAATCAAAGAATGTCACCAAAAATGTTCATTATGCTACATGAACAAACAGATTGGAAAAGTTCAAATGCAGTCATAACGGACTGCTAGAAAAAAATTATAACTACGCCAATGACATGACATAACGATTCTTCATTTAAATTTAACAGTTAAATCAACATGAAATAAATTTATTTCAAAAGTAAAAAATTTGATTTAAAGATTACTATAAATCATTTTGAGTTAACCTGAAACTCATATGAAACAGAATCATTGCTGAAAAATGTTAAATTAACCTTGTTTTCATAGATTTTAATATGAAATTTTAGTGTGTGTATCCAGTGTACCTTAAACACCACATTTTTCACGTAACGTAACAGAAGTTTGCACTTGTCTTTCTCTAATATTCATTTAGGTAAATATAGAGGTTTGTGTCCGTGCATAAGGTCTTGCTAAGTTTCTTTTAATAAAATTTTCAATTGCAAAATACAAACATGCTGCAGCAGCTATCAAAGGCCTTCATAATGTTGATGTTGTTGGCTAAATTTGAAAAAAAAAAATTTACCAAAAATAGTCAACCAAGTTAAAATTGTTTAGCTAGCTAGTTCAAGTAATGTTTGAGTGTATGTGTTATACGTAAAAATGTTATTGGCCAAATTTACCTTAAGCTTAAAACAAAAAACTTCTATACATGTTTGTATGTCCGTCCGTGCGTCCGTCTATAAGTATTTACTAGTTGACTTTAAATACTAAATATGGCTTGTTTGTTACTTGTCTATTTATTTAATACCTGCATCTTTGGGTTTTTGTGTGTGACTTGCTGGCACCAAAAATGTATAAATGTATTATATAAATAATAGCTAGCTGTCTGTCTCTTAGTCAGTCATTTAGACCAAATATCAGCAAATAGTTGCTTGTACTGCAAAGCAGCCACTTTTATGCCCAGTTTGCACTTGCGCAAAAGCACCAAGCCACCTTAACAAAAGATTTGTAAAAAAAAGGTTTCAAGACAGGTCTAGCTCGTAGCCTGCAGAGATTTCACCGTTTTGTTTTAACTGTTACTGCTGCTGTTGCTGTTGCTGATGCTGATGCTGATGCTTTTGTTGTTGTCATTGTTGTTTATTCACCACTTGGCTTTTCATGGCTTTTGTCAGTTATAATGTTTGATATTACGAATAGTGCTAAAGATATTTTTTTTTTTTTTTTGTATATTTATACCGGTGAGACTTTAATTAAACTTTTGATTGAAATTGATGGAGTTTTTCATTTACAAGTTTTCTAATTTTTTTCTATAATTATTTTGGATGCGTGTGGTTTTATGACGTTTTTCCTTCAAATTTTCTAATTTCCATTAAACAGCTTGAATGTTTTTTATGGGTATAGCGATTTGCTTTAACGGTCACTCAGCATAAGAATTTGATTTGTAAATGGAACTTTTCCATAAAAAGAAAAGAAATTGTATTAAAAAAAATACACATGCAGGTGTTTTTTTTTTTTTTTTTTTTGCAAGAAGAATTATAAAATATTCGTTAGCAAAATGAAAAGTCCTTCTAAAGCAAATAAAATTTCGTAAATTCTTAATGATAAATTCGGCTGGAAATATTAAACAAAACGAAATCATTTGCGGCAGCATGTGTCGAAATAACAAGAGATCAGCTGCAATTAAAAAAGCCAATGCAACTATGTTTCGCAGCTGATAAGAATAGCTCAAAAAGTGAGTATGCTTTTTTATTCACACTATCCATTGTCTGTAACGATGAAGCAAAGGCTTGCAACGGGCTAAGAGTGCTAAAACATCTTTATATATATATATATAATCGTAGTATATGTTTGTTCCTAGCGAATTATCTCTGTAACTATAAAAGCTGTGGGACCGAAATTTTAATTAACAAAGAAAAAAAATTGATTTACTTAGCTACTTTTATGTACCAAATAAAAATTTAAATTTTCCAGCTCTGGAACTGTGTTTTGTGTTTTTCTAATTTTTTATATTTTTTATTATTTTTAAAACAAAAATATAAATATATATATAAAAAAAATATATTTAATTTATAAAGAAAAAGAACAAATTAATTTTATATACCGAAAATATACGTTTTCCAACCCTGCAATCATCCTTTTAGGTACATGTGGAGTAATTTGTGGTTAAAAAAATATAACATAATTGAGGGTAATACAACGTTTGCCGGACTCAGCTCGTTAATATACAAATATAACATTTTTTCAAGACATGTTGTTTGAAATATATTTAGCTCGACTGCACTGCTTCAGCATGTCATCTGTAGAGGACACCAATTGCAAGCTTTTTAAAAATAGATCTAAGCAAATGTTGACAAGAACCTTTGTATGTATTAGTTACATTGAATGTAAAAACAAAATTTTTCTTATTTTATTGTTTTTTCAAGCTGTATTTTATTTTGCATTTGTAATATATTTGCATGTAATGTAACTGCAACAGTTACATTAAACAGCTGACCGATATTTTTATTTGAACAGTAGTTTACGTTAGATAACATCTCTATTACTATAAAGGCTAAGTTAGCCGACTGTAATGTAATATAACTGTAACGTAGAAAACAGCTGATTGATATTTTTGTATGAAAAGAAGGTTACGTTACATTACATCTCTATAACCATTTTCATTACTTATCACATAAAAAATCGATCAGCTGTTTCTGACTGTTGC
Source organism: Tachina grossa (assembly GCA_949987645.1). NCBI lineage: Eukaryota > Metazoa > Arthropoda > Insecta > Diptera > Tachinidae > Tachina > Tachina grossa. Next base: position 168,043,958 of record OX465274.1, on the reverse strand, counting down.
AATTACATTACATTACAGTCGGCTAACTGAGCCTTTAGCCGACTGTAATGTAATGTAACTGTAACGTAGAAAACAGCTGATTGATATTTTTATATGAAAAGTAGGTTACGTTACATTACATCTCTATAACCATTTTCATGGCTTTTCACATAACAAAATTGATCAGCTGTTTCTTACTGTTGCAGTTACTTTACATTACAGTCGGCTAACTGAGCCTTTAGGTTATAATTACAATATGTTAAACAATCACAGTAAGTGAAATTCACAATGGCAGAAGTTTTCGTCGAATGCGCATCACAATACCAAATGGAAATTCACAATAAGTGCCTTAATTTCAATTTATTTAAATATTGTTTTATCTGTTACATACTTATATATACTTATATTTAATTATAATAACAAAACACATCATTGAACGTTGAGAACGTGTTGCGGCCTGCTTCTAATGATTGTCAAAATAATTAAAATTTTTCTCAAAAACTATTTCATGTCAAAAACCTAGGCCTTCTTAACCCTTGCAGACTATTTAGGCTGACGCCAATTTAATGAATTATGTGATTTAGGCGTCAGCAAGGCGGGTTTACATATGTGTGACATATGAAAAGCATAAACATAAACAGTTTCCAATTATGTTGTATTCTATAAAATTGTCTATTAGTTACATAGGTATGAAACTGTTTAACTAGTTGAGTTGAATCAGACCGTTTTTAATTAGTAATTAGTGGTTACGCATGTTTTGGCACAAGGCACACCTGAAATTCCACACGCAAGTTCAGTATAAATTAAGTAATTTTTTTATTTTTCTTACTTAATTTTAACGAAATCGACTTGAAATTACAATAGGCAATGAGAAGGCAAAAAAAAAAAAACTAAGAAATATAAAGCGTCCACATAATGGATGCGTGAAAATAAGGTGAGTGAAAACCAATATCATGATACAGTTGTTTTTCGATTTAACGAACTATATAATGTCAGCCCTGTTCGTTAAATTGAAAAATTCGTTAAACCGAGTACTATTTATGACAAAGTTTGTTTACTCAAAAACTATGGAAATAACAACTCTAAAATTTTTGGAGTATGCCTTTATTATTATTTTAATTATAAACAGAGTAATAAATAAAATAAATGCAATTCATTTGAATTTGTATTAAGATCTTGCATCAGAATCGTGTTAACAAAGAATAACTAAACAAAAAGTTCATTCAAAAAATAATAATTTTTCAAGCTTATTTTTTTTAGAACTATTACTAATACAAATCTATTTTAAATGGCATCAACGGAAAAAATTGTTAATTTTTGTTTGTAGTTTAGGAACTTGTAGTCATCTCCGCATTTTTTAACAGATTTTCCTTTGATTTTAAAATTGTGGATATATTGGATTTGGCCAATCCATATATAACACACAATGCACTCACGCATTCACCTTTTTTATAGTCATCCACTATATTTAATTTTTCTTTTAATAACAATCTTTTTCTGCTTTCCATGTTTTCTAATGTTTACACCACAAACGATCGTACAAGAATGCTAAAAAATCCAAAAGTAAACACAGAAAACGCAGCCAGAACATCGTTGGGGAATCCCCTTTCTCTATATGTCTATTGCTTTTGCATATTGTTTGCGGAAATCTTTGTATTTGCATCTCATTCTATACTTAAGACTCTAATTTTGTATTTGTTCGCTATATCGAATACAAAATTACGTAAAAAAGTTACGGTGTTCGTAATATAAGGTACTCAATTCAAAATTTTTATGAGTTCGTTAAGTCCCGAATTCGTTAAACCGATGGTTCGTTAAATCGGAAAGCTACTGTATAATAATACAGGTAGCCGCGAATCTACAACAAATGTACAACAAATAAAACAACTGTGATTTTTATTGCTGTTTTGTGATTGACAAGAGCAAATCTCTTGGATTTGCAAAGCATGTTTGTATTAGTACAGTTTTAATAGGCACTGTGCGCGTGTGTTGGTAAAACATAAACACCATTTGGCAGATCAAATCACGAAACAAGCAAAACAGCTGGCTCTTCGCGGTTACCTGTATAATTGTATCATGACCAATATATTGAAGACGATTCATGTTCATCATAATAAATTCAGTAAAGAGCAACTCGCATACGAAGGGTTATGTACGGACACTGCAAATGTCTAAAATACTAGACGAACTTTAGCACATATAATCGAATATCTTACCTGATTTAGAAATTTTTTCTTTAATTTTTTTTTTGCGTTTTTTAGTTTAGTTTTTCGTTTTTTGGAGATTTTTTTTTTTTTTTTGGTTTTAGCAATTTTTTTAGTCTGTGCGCTTTTTTACGTTTTGGCGACTTTTTTCGATTGTTTGTTATAGTTTTAGCGATTTTTTTTTAGTTTGGCGCTTTATGTCGTTTTGGCGATTTTTCCGGTTTTTGGCGATTTTTTTACTTTTAGCGATTTTTTTGCATTTTAGCGATTTATTTTATTGTTGTAATATTATTTATTTAAGCGTTCTTTTTAATTTTGCTGATTTTTCGTTACGGCATTTTTAAATTTTGGGATTTTTTTGTTTTAGTATTTTTGAAAGTTGTCACTGTCAACTTGTTACTGTCAATTGCAAGTTGTAATAGGTGTGTTCATTTACTTTGCTAGCAGAAACTTGCAACGAGAGAGCAAGGTAGAAATGTACAAAATTACTCCCCAAGAAATGAAAAAGTAAATGAAGCCTTTACTTGTAAAAACTTGCAAGAAAATTTTATTCATATCAGAACCATGGATGGAAATCATGATTTTAGATAATCTTGTTTAATAATATTTTAGATTACAAAATTTTTAAAAATCGATATTTAATACACATGAAATACTTTATATAGCTTTGTATTATTTACTATTTTTATGCATTTTTCATTATTTTTTAATTCTATTGTATTAACAAATACAAAAAACCCCAAATTCGTAACAATTTTTAGTAAACGAACAAACCTATTGTCTTGCATTATTAATTACATACACTGCTCACTACAATTACGTGAACATATCAAAAATGAATCTTATTCTTTAACTTTCCTTACGTTTTATTTTTATTTTATTGTTTTTTTAAGTAACACGTCTATGTTAGATTTTTCAAAACTCTCTATCAACAAGTTGTAAAAGCAACAAGCACGAGTTTATGACACAAACGACATTTGTAATATACTATTATTATTATTGTTATTATTATTATTATTGACATTACTTTTTTTTTCTGCAATCAACATCATCATCTGCATCATTGTTGTCGTCGCCATTATTTTCATGACTACAACCTGTCATAACAATTCAATATTCTGTATAGCAATTGTGGTAAACTCTTGTTATTGAAATCATTCATCATCCAGTAAATAATGCAACAGCAAAAAAAACTACAGAAGCATTTTAAACCAATTTCCAAAATATCCAAAATGAATATGAGTAGTATTGGGTGTTTTTTATTGAGGTATAGAACTTTAAGTTGGCATCACTTTTTTAACTGGCGGCCATTTTGTCAGATGTCAAGTGATTAATATTTAGTTTGGTTTGCCATTTCATCATGAACAGGTTGACAAAAGAACAACGCTTGCAAATCGTGAAAATTTATTTCGAAAATAATGGTTCAGTTCGCGAAGTTTACCGCAAGCTCCGTCCATTTTATGGTCGACATAATCGTCCATCAGAGCAATTAATTCGGTTAACCATGGATCGTTTTCGCACTACGTTTACTCTATGTGATAATACGCATCCGCAGAGACGTCGAACAGTGCGTACCGAAGAAACAATTGCCGCTGTAGAGCAAAGTGTTGAAGAGGACCCGAATGAATCGATTCGCCACCGTGCACAGCAATTGGAGCTTTGTCCATCAACTTTATGGAAGATTTTGCGCAAAGATCTTGGCTTGCGACCTTACAAGATCCAGCTTGTGCAAGAATTAAAGCCGCGAGACCATGCAATGCGTCGTGATTTTGGTGTATGGGCCGAAAATGAGATTGATCTCGATGCTGATTTTCATCGCAAAATTTTGTTCAGTGATGAGGCTCATTTTTGGTTGAAAGGCTACGTCAACAAGCAAAATTGCCGCATTTTGAGTGAAGAGAATCCACATGAGACCCTTGAGACGCCATTACATCCACAAAAACTGACTGTTTGGTGTGCTCTATGGGCTGGTGGAGTCATTGGGCCATACTTCTTCCGAAATAATGCTGGAGAGTCAGTTACCGTTAATGGAGACCGGTATAGAGCCATGATAACCGACTATTTTGTTCCCGAATTGGATGGCATGAATGTGGATGAGTTGTGGTTCCAACAAGACGGCGCTACATGCCACACAGCGCACGTCACAATCGATTTATTGAAGGAAACATTCGATGAGCGCATAATTTCGCGGAATGGACCTGTCAATTGGCCACCAAGATCGTGTGATTTGACACCATTGGATTATTTTCTTTGGGGATATGTGAAGTCGCTCGTCTACGCCAACAAACCAGAAACGTTAGGGGACTTGGAAGCCAACATTCGTGGCGTTATTGCCAACATACGGCCCCATATGCTCGAAAAAGTGGTTGAAAATTGGACCTGTAGAATTGGCTTTATTCGAGCCAGCCGCGGCGGCCACATGCCCGAAATCATATTTAAACATTAATGGCATAAAATTATCCTTCCAATAAAGCCAAATTGATGGACATTAAAGCGATTTTCTTGTGTTTTATTTCAATTCGAAGTTCTATACCTCTACAAAAAATACCCTTTAGTTGGTTGCTTGATTGGCTGAACATTGAGTTTTTTATTAAGATAAAAAACAGAAGCTTTAGTTTTTTAAAAGAGTTGAAATTCCAAAAAAAAACACATTCATGGCCAATAATTTAAGTGATACAATTGATATATTTTTTTAATGTTCTGGATATATTTACATTTTTTATTAAGAGTTTTTTAAAAAGTTTTTAATAAAACAAAAGCCCACTTGACCCACAGTTTTTATTTCACATATTTTGTTTATGTTTTTTTTTTTTTTGATTGAAATTAAAATGATGGGTGTAACTGTCTATAGCAATTGTTATGTACAACTGCATTGTTGTTGTTGTAAAATTAACAAGTCTTTAATATGCACACATACATTAAAATACACACTTTCAATTATAACTAGAGCACTAGTAACTTAAATTAATTAAGAGTATAAAAAGTGGAACAGAATAAGGAAACAACAAATAAAACTTCAATTTAACTTAAACTCAATTTGAAAAAGTTCAGCAAAAAAGAAAAACTCGAAAACTTTTACAGTGCGAAAATGAAAACTGGCATTTAACACCAACAACATACAACAACAAAATACAAGAACACACAAACATACAAAATGTCATATACAGAGACACTTACATAAGTTACAGTTATTTATATGGAAAATGACAAATGTGAAAAGTTATTACAATGCTATTACCAGTCAACTACAGTTACATCAAAACACACATGTATAGAGATATTAGTAAAACACTTTTACAAACAATATACATATGTACATACATATGCACATAAGAAGAATATTTGTATGCATCAGTTTGTATAAAATTTACAAATTTGCTTCAGTTTCCAGCATTCTCCGCATGCATACAGACTGACACAAAACTATGAAAACAAATGCATAAACTAACTAATAAAGCTGCTAAAGTTTTCTTTGCTCCTTTTTGGTCCTGTAACATGAGCTGCTTGCTGTTCTGGTGCCATGCCATTCATCTTTAGGGACAACATCATGTCGTAATAGTTCAAATGTAATTTTGATCAAGTGCAACCAACAACAGTCGAGGTAACAAAGTGGCAATAAAAATATAAATATAAAAAACATTTACCAGGTCGCCATATTTAAAACGTTTGCAATTGTGTTTTTTGTTTTTTTTTGTGAATAAAAATGTATAGGTTAACTAGGAGAGAGACCATTTTTGCTAACGTTGGCCAATAAATTGAGTAATTGAAGGCAATTGCAAAACAGAGAAGGCCAATGGATGAATATATTCATAGTATATTGGTAATTTAGTTATAAATCTACGGTGCGGAGGCACTATATTAATGGATGTCAAGCAAACACAGTGGTACGATTGCAACAAAATAAAGATATATTTTATATTCAAAAGAAACATCAAGCCATTCGTATTTAAATCAAACCAAAGTGTTAATTGAGGCCCTAACCTCCTTATAGGAATTAAAAGATCATATATATATGTACATATATCGTGCCATAACTGCTAAAAAAAAAAGCTTAAGCGACATAATTTTCGTGCTTAATTTTTTGACGAAAAACGTTTGTTTAAGATCGTAAATAATCGATTTCCTGCCAAGAGCGAAGTTCAAAAAACATGTCGCTTAAGCTCTTTTGACCCTTATGGTTCGATATAAAATGTTAATTAAATAGGGACTTACTTAAAACCAGCAGGGACAACTTAATTAATATATTTTTAAACAGCAAAATTTTTTATTTTAAAATGTCTTCAAAAATTAAAATACCAAAGCGTTATTTGAGGCCCTATGCTCCTTATAGGAACATATATATGTATATCGAGCCATAATCGCCAAAAAAAGCTTAAGCGACATAATTTTCGAACTCATTTTCTTGCCGAAAAACGGTTGCCTAAGATCGTAAATAATCGATTTCCGTCAAAACCAAAGTGGGAAAAATATGTTGCTTAGGTTTTTTTGGCGGTTATGGCTCGATATCAAGCATTAATTAAATAGGGATTTTCTCCATAGCAGCAGGGAAAACTTAATAAAAATATTTTTCAAGAAATTTTTCAACGTCTTCAAGAATGAAGTCATGCTCAAGTGAAGGACTTGAAGTAACTGTTATGACGGACCATTAAGCTAGTCTTCTATTATATAAATGCAATCCAAAATATTCTAATAAATTTGGCTTAAATTTTCAATTATGTCTTGTTTTAACGTATTTCACACATAAAGGTTTTTTGAATAAGATGTTTCATTTTCATAGATATATAAAGATTTTATTGGCTGAAGTACAAGGATAATAATCTATCATGATTGCGTTGCTGAAGTCATTTCATAACTAAAGATCCAGGGTTCGAGCACAGTGTCCGACAAAGTCATAAAATAAAAACTCCACGCGTTTTTCGGATGTTCATGAATCTGCTTCCGTATCAGCTGTTGTCGGAAAGTTTAAGTGGCTAAGGCCTTAAACCTCTAACCTACCCTAGCCTTTCCGGTGACAAGCTTTAATAAAACACAAAAATGTCAATAAATTTGTTTAAAAGTCTTTCGAAATTAAGCTAGAATGATTATCTTTGACGAGTTCTTTTAAAGTATATTTTGTGTATTTTTATCCGAGCTGTGCGTTTAACATGACTGTTCGAAACGGTACACGCAAAGAAAAAATATGGTTGAAGTGACCATAAGTAAACAGCAACATACTATGATTGAATTATATGGTTGCAGTCAAATCATATTATTGTCAATAGAAAAGCAAAGTTTATATAATATTATTATCTAAGTTAATAATAACATTATCTACAAAAACAATTCACTTTGTTATACCTAATCCTAGTATGGTAAATATGATAACACTATTGTTAGATGTAACTATAATAAAATTGAGACTTAACATATCATGTTCTTATATTATAATAATACTGTTAAGTACGACCATAGTTTTATTTTATATCGTAACAATATTTTGTTTTTAAGCATATATTTATTGGTAGATCTTATCTTTAGAACAGATGTGCATTAAATCCGAAATAAAAATAAATTAATATTGTTGAAATAAAAATGTATGTAAGTATATATGTATGTACATGTATACTTACATATGTGTATACATGAAACACAGAGCCGTCTTTATAAAGAGATATATGTGACCTTCTCCGAGAAAAGGGACTTAGTGTGTGAAAATGAAGTTTTGAGAAAAACGCATTTAAAGTTTCATAACGTCCAAGTTTCGATTTTTCCAAGTTCCTTTTGTACGTTTTTATGAGGTAAATAAATTTTTATCAGAAATCTAACTCATTTCATCTTATTCTACACCCTTTTAAGTACCAGAATCTACTTTTAAGTCCAAACCCGTTTTTTGACACACTAGGTCCCTTTTCTCGGAGAAATTCACATATGTACATATATATATATATATTTATTGATCTACCCTTTTGTTTGTACTTTCTTTATTTATTTAGTTATTTAACACTACGCGTGCACTACAGATAGCTTACAAACGAAACACTGAACTAACAGAAGATGTTTCTAAAAAAAGAGTATATTTAAAAACTTAATATAGTATGGTTTTGGATAACATTATATTGTTATTTACATTATATTATTTTTACATAATAATAAAAATTGTGTTGTAGTTTTAAATTTTTAGCAAAATTATATTGTTAAACTCTAACCATATCGCACTTTTTATGAATATAATAATGTAATTATTAATTTCAACGAAGTTAATGATTAAGATAATAATTACTAGTTTTGTTTCAGAGAACATAATATTGTTTTCTCAACCATTCTACAACCATATCTTTTATCTACATGCAAGGGTTAGTGTTGATTTGTAAGACACTGCCATAAAATTTACAAATTAGCTTCTTGTATAATACAAACATGTGAATGTACGAGTATGTACATAATATATCAAATCAAATCGTATATCTTCTTAATTTACTAAAACACAAACAACAATAAATTATTTTTTACGACTTTAATCGATACGACAGCATCAACTTAAATATTTATATGGAATATTAAATGTCATATATATGTATGTATGTATTTATTTTTCTATTAAAATCACAATTAATTTATATTTATAACCCCATTAATAGTAAAAGTCAACAATTAATAAACCTAATAAATAAATTAAGTTCAGCTAAACTTAACAACACCATTACAATTAACAACAATACAGCAACAGCAGCAGAAAAAGCAAAACCAACTGTCATAATAGTTACAACAAAAGAGAACAAAGATTGTTAAAAAAAAAATAAACAAAATAATGGTAAAAAAATAAAAAGAAGAAATAATAAAAACAAAAGACTAATGCAAACAACAACAAAAAACATAATTATTGGCGCCTCCGATATGCTTCGTAAGCATAAGACACCAACCACAAAAAAAATCAGTTAAAATATGAATAGCACCTAAAAAACAACAACAGCAAAAGCTGGTGCACAGTGCATGACAGTGTTGTCAGACTACGGGATTTATGTTTAGAAATTGGGAATTATTTTTTTTTTCGTAAAAATAGGCATAAAATAAAGTATTGGCTTGGGCATTGGGAAATACATATTTAGATAAACCTTTTTCGTGGTATTTCACTTTGCGTTTTATTTTGTTAATAACTTTTGCTATTGTTGCAAAACTATCGTCATTTCAATTATATATCAATTACTATATCAATTCTCCTGTTTGAAACAGAGAATGAAAAAATTGTTGTCTTAAGTATAGGGTGTTTTTTTCAGGGGTATAGAACTTCGAATTGAAATAAAACACAAGAAAATCGTTTTAATGTCCATCAATTTGGCTTTATTGGAAGGATAATTTTATGCCATTAATGTTTAAATATGATTTCGGGCATGTAGCCGCCGCGGCTGGCTCGAATAAAGCCAATTCTACAGGTCCAATTTTCAACCACTTTTTCGAGCATATGGGGCCGTATGTTGGCAATAACGCCACGAATGTTGGCTTCCAAGTCCCCTAACGTTTCTGGTTTGTTGGCGTAGACGAGCGACTTCACATATCCCCAAAGAAAATAATCCAATGGTGTCAAATCACACGATCTTGGTGGCCAAATGACAGGTACATTCCGCGAAATTATGCGCTCATCGAATGTTTCCTTCAATAAATCGATTGTGACGCGCGCTGTGTGGCATGTAGCGCCGTCTTGTTGGAACCACAACTCATCCACATTCATGCCATCCAATTCGGGAACAAAATAGTCGGTTAGTCGGCTCCAATTGCTGTGCACGGTGGCGAATCGATTCATTCGGGTCCTCTTCAACACTTTGCTCTACAGCGGCAATTGTTTCTTCTGTGCGCACTGTTCGACGTCCCTGCGGATGCGTATTATCACATAGAGTAAACGTAGTGCGAAAACGATCCATGGTTAACCGAATTAATTGCTCTGATGGACGATTATGTCGACCATAAAATGGACGGAGCTTGCGGTAAACTTCGCGAACTGAACCATTATTTTCGAAATAAATTTGCACGATTTGCAAGCGTTGTTCTTTTGTCAACCTGTTCATGATGAAATGGCAAACCAAACTAAATATTAATCACTCGACAGCTGACAAAATGGCCGCCAGTTAAAAAAGTGATGCCAACTTAAAGTTCTATACCTCAATAAAAAACACCCTTTACTTTTTGAGTGTCGACCGTCAAACAACTATGAATGCGTATAGCTAAAAATAAAAAACGCACTCATATGTAATTACACACATTAATTTTAAACCTTATATGTATAACAATACATATACGATAACTATATATACATACAGGGTGGGCCAAAAGAAACCAAGGGTTGTAAAAGTTTAATAACTTTTTTGTTTATTAATTTTTTTTTTTTATTTTTTCTTTCAGATTATATAGACAACACTTGGAGAATTTATAATGGAGAGGTTCACAACTGAACAGAGAACAAGAACAATAGAATTTTATTATTTAAACCAGAGATCAATTATTTTAACGCAAAGAGCATATCGTCGACATTTTAACGTCAGAATTTCGCCCTCTGAAGCGATGATTCATTGCTTAGTTAATCGTCATCACCAACATGGCAGCGTAAGAGATTTGCCTCGAACCGGTAGACCACGTTTAAGTCGCACTGCGGAAAATATTGAACGAGTACAGCAAAGTGTTAACGAAGCACCAGAAACATCTGGCAGAAGGCGTTCTGCTCAGCTAGAAATGTCTCGTACGTCACTACGGCGCATTTTAAAAAAAGATTTACAGTTATACCCATATAAGGTGCAATTGGTCCAAGAATTAAAATCCGCAGATCATTGGCAACGTCTAAATTTTGCAGTTAAATTTCAAGAGTTGGCCAGAAATGAAATCAACTTTATTGAAAATTTGATTATGAGTGATGAAGCTCATTTTCATTTGAATGGCTTTGTTAATAAGCAGAACTGTAGGTTCTGGGGTTCTCAAAATCCAAGAGCCATTCATCAACGCCAATTGCACCCCATCAGGTGTACAGTATGGTGTGCGATCACATCTGAAAATGTCATTGGGCCCTACTTCTTCGAGAATTGAGATGGAAGTGCTGTAACCGTAAATGGAGAGCGGTATCGGTTTATGATAGAAAATTTGTTACGTCCTGCTCTTGAAAACAGACCTGGTATGTGGTTTCAGCAGGACGGAGCCACTGCCCATACTGCCCGAGACACAATGGCACTTTTAAGTCAGATTTTTGGAGAGCGAATAATTTATCGAAATTCGGAAATTATTTGGCCAGCGCGATCGCCAGATTTGACAGCACCCGACTATTTTCTTTGGGGTTTTTTGAAGGAGCGAGACAATCCTTGAACTCAAGGCAAACATTGTTGCAGAAATTCGAACTCTACAGCCACAAGTTTTGAAAGATGTTATGGAAAATGCTCTTAAAAGAGCCCATCAGTGCGAAGCTGAAAACGGTGGTCATTTAAGAGACATCATTTTTCATACTTAGTGTAAAAAAATTTCCATTTTGTATATTATATAATCTGAAAGAAAAAATAAAAAAAGTTAATAAACAAAAAAGTTATTAAACTTTTACACCCCTTGGTTTCTTTTGGCCCACCCTGTACATATATACACATTTTTTTTAAATTCCTCACCACAAACAACTAAAACTAAAACTAAATAAAATTTACAGACTATGTGAGCTACAATCAAATGCATGAGTATAAAAATACTCTGACTATTAATCGTCTACACATGTAAAGCACTATTTTATTTACACATACACATAGTGCATGTTTTCAAATAGACACACACACAGTCACACAATTTTCATTCCATTTTATATACACATATGTATGCATACGGTGGCGAATGATGATGAATAAATATCCCGATTATCATGCGTATATTTTTTGTCCAATTACATATCCATACTCTGAGTATATGCATACTCCGACTTTAAGTATGACAGAGAGTCAACGCCTTTATGCCTTTTTATATATAGTTGTATCCTGTTTTAGATGTGAATATGCTCTTGTATATTAGAATCAGCTATGGTCATAGCTGTTTGAGATAAAATATGTTATCGTAAGAATTGTTTGCGCTATAATTATGATTACACGCAGTAACTAAAATTAAAACTATGTATTTCTATTTTTTTTTTTTTTTTGGTAATCATTGTCATTCTCGAGTTTGAACGAGTATGATAATAAGAGACTTAAGATCTTCGCTTGTGGTGGGGAAAGCTGCTTGAAAAAACATTAATTTGCTTGTATTACTTGTATTCGAAGAATAATGCCACTTTTGTGAATTGCACTCAAGATAGTACACATACGAGGGTGGTGCCAAAACTACCAAAACTCACCAAGAAAGGACAATTAATTTGGAAAATGACACCTTTCTTTATTTCTTAATATATTTTTTTAGTTCGATTAACTTTTTCCCAGGCATATTCAATATAAAATAATTAGTTTAACTTCCCATATGGAAATTTTGTTTATTGACAAAACCTTTAAGCCAAAAATTAATCTCATTGCTGGGCACATGTAGTCATCTATAAGTTGCGTTGCGTGAAATGATTACTGATTTTTCAAAGTAAGTCTGGATGATTTGTTAGCATTTTACAAGGGTCAATATATTTATGATGACTTGTCAGATTATAATGAAAAATGAGAGCAGTTTGACATTTCGTTTGGCAATTAACGTAAGTTGTGGTAGAATTCAAAAATCACATTCTATAAGTATTGACATAATTTAACTAGAAATGAACACGAGACATATTTCAAGATAATTATATGCAGTATCATATAAAAATTATTCCAAATTATTCGACCTTTATACGTACATATCTTATCTAATTCCTTTAAGCTTGAGGCCAAAGGAATTAGGCAAGATATTTATATATGTAATATCTTTAAATAAATACTAGAGGTGAGCACAAAACATTTGCTTGCTTATCTTCATGATGTACATTATTGAGTTTTTCTCTTTTTTAATTCTTGAGTTTATTCCCTTTTATCAAAAACATGCAACATCATTTGTTTATCTGCCAAGCAAGCCCATTATTTATTGTAGTGTCTAAGCAATCTTCACTATTGCATACCGATTGACAATAGTGTCATATGGAATGAAATATTGTTTATTGTGTGCCAATATGTGTTTGTGTGAAAGAAAGAACATATGAAGCAGGTTCCTTGAGCGTGTTAGTTCGCATGTGATGCTGTTCTAACTTTTATAAATATATTAATTTAATAATTTAAACAAATAAAGAATCAAAATAACATATTTCATCATGGATACATTTGTGCGAAGTTTTATTATTACTTAAAATTTTATGAAATTTTTGAGTTTGTGAAATGAAAATATGAAGTGCATAATAAAAATATTGCACATTTAATGAAACAAATCTCTATTCAAGCGTTCTACAATGATTTTGAACGTTTTTGTGTTTCATTGTTGTCCACATTCCCTTTGAATCAATTTCAATTACTATTAAAAACAATATTCGATATTAAAAAATATAAAGGATCCGCCAGATAACCTTTTTTTTGAAAATGCTATTAAAAAAAACAACTGAATATTTTCTCAAATTTCTTTCTTTTGTTTGAAAGTACAATCCTTCCGGTTAATAATAAAAAATAATTTCATTCAAATGGCTGCCTCGGCTGGCCATGCAGTAGCCTACACGATCGGTCCAATTTTTAAGCACATTATCGATTGTGTGCAGCTGTATTTCACCAATGGCTTCACGAATATTGTCCTTTAAAGCGTCAATTGTCTCTGACTTGCCGGCGTAACACTTATCTTTGACGGCAGCCCACAAATAATAGTCCAACGGTGTCAAATCGCAGCTCTGAGATGGCCAAACGACATCAGCTCTGCGGCTGATAATGCGATCTTCAAAAACAGGGCGCAAAATATCGAGTGTAGCTTCTGTGTGGCACGTAGTGCCGTCCTGTTGAAACCAAATGTTGCCAATATCTTCCTCTTCAATTTTTGTGAACAAAAATTCGTTCAACATGGCCCGATAACGATCGCCATTGACTGTAACGGCCACTCCTTGCTCAATGACCCAATTATGCCTCTGGACCAAAATCCGCACCAAACAGTGACTCGTTTTGGGTGCGTCGGCTTTTCAATGTATGCGTGCGAGTTTTCTGTGCCCCAAATGCGACAATTTTGCATGTTTACATACCCGCCAATGAGCTTCATCTGAAAAGATGATTTTTTGGCAAAATCGGCATCTTCTGTAAGTCGATCGCAGGCCCACTTAGCGAAGCGTTGTTCAAGCGTATACACAACCATATTCGTTCAGCGGAAGGATAAAACTAATTATCTGTCAAATCAGACATGAGCTAAGTGTTACCATTCACGAAATAAGCACTAGTTGAAAAAAAAACTTTAGATGGCGGACCCTGTACAATACTGTGCACTTTTCATATCTTGGTCCCACCTCTAGTAAAAACTTAAACTAGTTAAAATTCAAATATGTACATAGTAATATTTCCTCTTGGAATTTTTGAAGATAACATGAGCAGCAGTTTGGGGTATTTAGAAAGTGTAGTACATTTTTAATTTGATGATATGCCTAGGCAAAAGTCTGGTAGCCCTGGTGCCAAGTCATGCACACACGCAATTAACTTGCAGTGTTAAAAAAAACAAAAAAAAACGATTAAAAAGCAGCAGCATCATAAACACCATTGTTATTATCATGATCATCTTCTTACACATCGTCTACTTACATATTTACATCTAAAACTAGTAGCGCATCCACAATAAAATAAAAAACGACCTACATATAAATTTAATGGTGAGAAGATATATATGTACATACGTACGGGGAAAACTTTTTGTAGCAATCCATACCTAATAAAATTTAATGACTTAACAATTAATCTTACAACTACTCGTTTACATAGTTACAATAATTACATTAATTTTTATCTAGAAAATTTTGCAAATCATTTACACGTGCCTGTAGTGTTATAAAAAAAACACGCGTAATTATTTATAAACATATTTCGCTAGTTTGAGCAGTTGCTTTAGAAGCGTGAAATAAATTTGATATGCATTGTAAAAAAATTTTTGGGTGAAATAAGGAATTTAATAGATTTCATTTAAAGCAACTTATATGCATTTTCGGTATATAATTTTGCTTCTTTTAGGATCTAATAAGCTAGTAACAGATATTCAGTTCATAAACTCTGTCATCTAGTACCTAGAAAACGAACTACATTTAGTGTCTATCACAAGTTAATTTCTTGGACTCACCGACTTCGAATAGTATTAAAGATAGCACGTACAAAAATGATTTATTTGACTCAATCTAAATTATTTATAACATTTTAGTGCTTAGTTTTGAAGTCGCCTTAATTTTTTAACACGTTCGCCACTCACTTATTTTTAGCGCTTTCAATAAAAACTTACGAACAAAAAAAGTAAATTTTAAAATAACTGCTGAGCGTATCCACAAACCGCAGTTTTTTATTGAGGTATAGAACTTTAAGTTGGCATCACTTTTTTAACTGGCGGCCATTTTGTCAGCTGTCAAGTGATTAATATTTAGTTTGGTTTGCCATTTCATCATGAACAGGTTGACAAAAGAACAACGCTTGCAAATCGTGCAAATTTATTTCGAAAATAATGGTTCAGTTCGCGAAGTTTACCGCAAGCTCCGTCCATTTTATGGTCGACATAATCGTCCATCAGAGCAATTAATTCGGTTAACCATGGATCGTTTTCGCACTACGTTTACTCTATGTGATAATACGCATCCGCAGAGACGTCGAACAGTGCGCACCGAAGAAACAATTGCCGCTGTAGAGCAAAGTGTTGAAGAAGACCCGAATGAATCGATTCGCCACCGTGCACAGCAATTGGAGCCGACTAACCGACTATTTTGTTCCCGAATTGGATGGCATGAATGTGGATGAGTTGTGGTTCCAACAAGACGGCGCTACATGCCACACAGCGCACGTCACAATCGATTTATTGAAGGAAACATTCGATGAGCGCATAATTTCGCGGAATGGACCTGTCAATTGGCCACCAAGATCGTGTGATTTGACACCATTGGATTATTTTCTTTGGGGATATGTGAAGTCGCTCGTCTACGCCAACAAACCAGAAACGTTAGGGGACTTGGAAGCCAACATTCGTGGCGTTATTGCCAACATACGGCCCCATATGCTCGAAAAAGTGGTTGAAAATTGGACCTGTAGAATTGGCTTTATTCGAGCCAGCCGCGGCGGCCACATGCCCGAAATCATATTTAAACATTAATGGCATAAAATTATCCTTCCAATAAAGCCAAATTGATGGACATTAAAACGATTTTCTTGTGTTTTATTTCAATTCAAAGTTCTATACCTCTAAAAAAAATATGTATATGTTATATATGTATTTGACACCTTTCCAGAGACTCAAATATACAATAAAATTACTTCCTACATACATATATCGTCGATGTTTCAACTAACTGACCTAAATAACATAACATGAATTTTATACATTCATTCTTATGGCTGGGTCAGAAATCTTTTTACTTATGTATATAAGCACAAAAGTAATGAAATCATGAATCATGAAAATTGTAAACAATGTGTATTATGACTTATAAAGTCTAGTAGAGGACTTAACTCATTTTTCAAAAAAAAAATGTCAGATAGGTACCTACCTTAAAACAGCGACGATATGTGGCTTGAGTTTTTTTGAACACCCCCATGTCACATATAGTGACGCTGAGTGGCGAACGTGTTAAGTTATATTTTTAAATTTTTTGTGGCACTTTTATATTTTCAGGGGCATGGTCACGTCTAGTCTTACATATATTAGTATGACTGCCCACTTTTCTAAATTCAATACCGCATCACTTTTAGAGCTCAAGGTGAGTACATAGTTTCGCAAGAATCGCTCAAGTAGAAGTACGTAATATGTAATATTAGTCTTAAATGGGCATGACCACGCCCACTTCTCATAGCAAAAAAAATATGTCATTATGTCAAAGCCAAAACTGTTTCCAAAGTTTTGCGAGAATTTGATAAGTAAAAATGCATATAATTTAGTATTACCTTTTAAGGGGCGTAGTCCAGCTCGAGAGCCTCAAGTTGAGTGTCAAGTTTTGTAAAAATATATTTTAGGGGAAGCATGTAAAATACATATTAAATTTTGAGTGAGCTGCGGCTCTCAGTACGGTATGCTCTTAAGACTTGTTCCAAATTATTTCACTAGCTTATTTTTAATACAATACAATGATCAAACCCATCCAATTACCCGCTCTTGTTTTAAAAATGGCAACCTCAATTCCCCATTTTGTCCTTGCGCTGTATTCATAAACGATTGTTTAAGTTAAATCATTCCTTAAACCAGGTTTTCTTTAACAAAATTCTTTAATTAAACCAAGATTAACTTAAATAATCGTTTGTGCATACCGGCGTAAATCTTTAAGGTTTTAAAATTTATTAATATTTTATTTCTCTTAATTAACGTTTAAAAACTTCTTTCGGAGGATGCCTCACATTATCTGGTTTAAAAAAAAAAAACTGAAATCCTTATGCTAAGGTAATTTTCAAAGATATTTTATTCTATAAATTTAATGAAAGTCAAAAACAGGAACTTCCAAACTGAATTAAGACTCAATGTCCTTGTTTTCCGATTAACATATTTAATTGAAAAAAAATAATCAATTAAAAATTTAATTGAGTCAATTTCTGTTTAAAAATTTAATTTACCACAATATTTTGTTAAACCTTTAATATGTTTTTTAATTTGAATTATTAAAAAAAAATTTAACATTTAATTGATTCAATTAAACTTTTGCTTAAAATTTTAATTAAAAATTTTATTGAGTCAGTAACATTTTATTTTTCAAATATGTATATATGTATTTATATATATTTAAGTAATAAAAAAGTTTATTTCACACAATTAAAATTTTAATATAAACATTTTCTTTTTCAATTAAAGGTATTGATAGTAGAAACATTCTTTCTCTGTATGCAACATATCTTCTAAAGGTTAACCTTCTTATTCATACAAGGTCTTTTATTTGCACTTTTGCAATTATATCACACATTTTTTAACTTTTAACTTTCACCATTTCTAGTTGCATCTTTAAATCCTTGAACGTGTTAAAAAAGAGGCACTAATTAAATGAAACCGTTCTTAAGACATTACAAAATATTAAAAATCAAGGAAAATAAAAACTCGAATTAATTAATAAAGACACACATACGGATAACAAAGTATCCAAGAAAATAAAAGCAAACAGTAGCAACAGCAACAGCAATAGCAACATGCCACTTGTTAACCCTTGAATTATTCAGTAATTGCAGCATAAGACTTTATTAATTTGTCTGAACAAGAAGAAGAGTTACATTCAAGATGCCACAATGATATTAACATTCAAAAAGAGTGTAAGAAGCAACAACAACAACAAAAAACACAGAAACTAATGTGCAGTTAATGTGCAGTCATTCATACATTCATTCATTAAATATACAGTAGTAACACATTCAAACAAACTCCACAGATTGTGAATAAATGAATCAACAGCAACGAAAAAGCAAACAGCAGAAAAAAACATTAGTGGCAGCTTGTAAAGTAAATTGAAGGTACTCACTCGCTCGCCTCGCTCGTTCGTTCGTTCATATTCACTGAGTGTATGAATATAATTTTTCCTTTTTTTGGGTTGAATTTTTTTTTTTAATTTTTATCAAGTTGGCAGTTATTTGAATCTTATGGTTTTTCATGTTGCACACGATTATATATACATCCATACATAAATTCATGCATGTGTAGTTATGCATGAGGCTGCGGGAGTGAGGGAGTAGCATATGCAATGCATATGAATGCTAATGCATTTAGGGATTCATGTATGGGTGAGGAATATCTCTTAATATACGCTACATGAGCTCATTAAATGCTCACTTACTATGAAGTACTTGTTGCTCTATTTTGGAACATTTTTATGTCTTATTTTTCGAAAGTGTCTAGCAAAATTTTAACAACGTATTCACTAGAGGTGAGCACAAAACGTTCTTCATGAGATAGGTGCATATTTGAGTTGTTCTTTCTTTTATTGCTCTGCATTTTATGAGAACACTGAAACTATTATTTCGTTTGATCAAAACCATGCAACAGCATTTGTTTATCTGTCAAGCAAGGACATTTTGAATTGTAGTGTAGAAGCAAATAGCACTGTGGCATACTGATTGACAATAGTGTCAAATGAAATGAAATATTGCTGCTAGTGTGACAATATGTCTATATGTGAGAGAAAAAATAAATAATGCCGATTCTTTGAGCGTGTTAATTCGCATGTGATGCTGTTCTTAGTTTTATAACTTATTAATTTAACACTTAATTTTTTTTTAAATTCGGTAGAATCGACAAAAAAATCGGTAAATTTGAATGAAATTCGGTAGAATTTTTTTTATTCAGAGAAACATAAAAACTAACCCCCATATTCATAAAAAATTAAAATTAATTTGAAATTCATTTTAGGAAAATTTTGTATAGAAAATTTGAAATAAAATACATTTCAAATTCGTTTAAAATTTTATGAATATGGGGGTAACAATTTAAAGAAACATAAAAAATAACAAAATATATGTACTTATATAAAGGGTAAGTGCAAGGAGTATCAAACTAAACAGGTTCCAAAAGTGCATTTAAAACTTCACATGTGATTTTAAATTAAACTGCCATAAACAATGAAGCATTTCCAATAAAAAAGTGTCATCCCCAGTTATTAACGGGAATTCAGTTTTTGTACATAGGTTTTATAAAGCTACTAAAATAACTTTTATTTGACAAACATTTGTAACTACAAGGATTATATGTAAGATCCATTTATGAATTTAAGCTTTTGTGCAAACTTTAGTAAATCATTGGGAGGAATAAATGTTTCATCCACAAGCCATAATTCTTTGGCAAATATTAGGATACTTATAGTTTCAGTTTTTAACCGATTTCTTTGTTCTGTTTTAATGATTTTCATGACAGAAAATTACCGCTCTGCGGACGCACTGCTATGTGGCAAAATGGGCAATTTACACATATATCGACTTAAATTACTAAATAACAATATTAGGTAGATTTCAGGCCTTGTTCGGTAGAATTGGTAGATTGTTAAATTCACAAACATATTCGGTAGAATCTACCGAATATCGGTAGAAGTGTGCACACTGGTATACACATATGTATATATTTGTAAGAAGTTTTATTATCACTTCATATTTTATGAAATTTTTGAGTTTGTAAATTGAAGTATGGTACTCATGAAGTGTACAATAAAAATATTTTGCACTTGACACAACTGTCTGTTCAAATGTTGTACAGCGATTTTGTTAATTTTTGTTTCATTTTTCTTTACATTTGCTTAACAATCAATTTCAATTACTATGATACGGGATTCACATTATGACTTTTTACTGTGACTTTTCTAGAGTTTATTGACAAATGGTTTACAAAAGCAATCAAAGGGTTAGCAACACAAAAGAGAATTCAAGAAAAATGCATGCAGTCGACTGTATGTTATAATCGTGATTATTGCAAATAAAGTGAAAAAATATAATTTATGTGTAATGAAGTTTCTATATAATGAAGTGATTTCCTATCCCCATACCTATTAATTATAGGTAGGTTCGACTGTAGAAGGAGATAATATGCCATAGAACTCCCTCTCAATTTGACTGCACTATTCTATTCCAAAAGTGAGTAGTACATTAGTGGCCTTAATTATGAAAGTGGCCTAAGTTATATACATTTATTTTTTATATTTAATTTAGAGTTTCGATTAAATTAGATTAATATGAATTTATTTTATATTTATTAAGTATTTATTGAAGTTTTTCTGAGACGTATTAAATATTTCGAAGCAAAAATGCAGTCATATGCCTTGACTATTTTCATAATTATGGGCACATTTATTTTTTGAAACTTCGCATCACTTATTTGATTGAAAACTGCTGATAATATCATAAATACAGCGGCAGCTTAAAATTGTATGCAACAAAATTAATAACATGAGAATTTATATTCATTTTTAGCTAACTACTGATTAAACAGAATATTTATTTTTAGAGAGTTACGTTGGCTGAATTAGTTAGCACGTTGACTATACAACCGAAGATCCTGGCTTTGAGCCCGGTCTCCGAAAGTGATTAAAATAACAACACCACGCATTTTTCTGACATTCATTAATGTAGACACTGATCACTGAGCAACACTGGCTTCAGCGGATACTAATCCTAATGTACTGATAACATCAGAGTGCCCTCCTTCGTCGGTATTGTGTAGCAGACTTGTCAACGAAGTAAAACAACAAATAAAATGTCTGCTAAACAAAGTTTCAAAAATTTAATACGCCACATTGACACCAGATGCGCTACAAAACTGCTTTATTAGAAACGTGCAAAAAGCAGAGTTGTAAACAATCTATATTTTATACAAAGTAAATCAATACTAGACAAGACATTAAAAATTCCACAGTATTATTTTTTTTTTCTAGACACAATATTGTTTGTAATACGGGATTTACACGATGACTTTTTCCCCTGCATGAATACGCATGGGCCCAGAAAATCTCTACATTATATAGAAACTTCATTATACAGAAATTATATTTCCGCACTTTCATTTAAAATAATAAGGGGTTTAAGTTTTGGTCTATATAAAAATTATGTATACTTTTTTTTAAGTTTCATTTAAATTAATCATGTATTTTAGTTTGTATTACACTCTTTAATTTTTCTTCCTCAACAAAACCTTCTAATACATTTAGAAATTTAACAAAAAAAATTTTTTTAATAATTCAGTATACATATGGAGACAGAAACGATCGAGAGGCAAAATTACATTTTCAAAATTTATTCATTGTAAAGGAAACTGTATCATATGGAAATTCATTCTAAGGAAATCAAAATACACTTTTGAAATCAATTCGTAACAGATGAAGCTTCATTCTATAGAAATTCAGTATAGAGAAGTTCAATTGTACCATCAGGTATATTGGTTTGAACTACAAAAAAAATTATAAATATTTTTTCAGTTTTATTTAAAATAATTAGTTATTTTAATTTGGATTACACTCTTCCTCTTTTCTTCCCAAAAAAAAGCCTTTCTCATACACTTAAATACATCATCATCATCATCACAAAGTTTCGAATTACGTTAATTGATGAAGAAATGGTACTTTTATCCCTTTTAGACACGCAAAGTTTACTTTGCAAACTTTGCGTGTTTAAAAGGGGTATTTCTTCGTATTTTTTTCTTTTTGCATCTTTTGGGAAACTTTAGATTATATTTCACTTCCTCTCGATATACAGTGTTGTGTATGTGTTATAGAAAATTGTTTAATAATTAGTTATATGGAGATAACAACTCATGTGAGTCAAAATTACATTTGCAAAATTTATTTATTGCAAACAAAACTTCACTTAATAAGGAACTTTCACTATGAAATTGAAAAAAGTTCAGTATAAAGAAGTTTGACTGTATTTGTAAATTTCCATATTGAATTCAAAAACATTTACTTTTTCCTTAAGAATCAACTCAGCAATGCTGTCGTAGTAAATTTTCATTAGCACTTGTAAATGAAGCATCGAACCCAGAACCTTTGGCGTTAACTCTATAGTTAACATAATACAATGAAAAAAATCCTATCAGATCTTAGAGCAATAGAAATAATATATAGCAAATCTCTCAAACATTTTCACTGGCAATTTATATTAAATTAAAATTTCACTCACTCCCAAGTGGGTATGAACTTTTGATCATAACTGTTTATTTTTGAATACTTTTTAAATTAACTTAAAGCGATAAATGCAATCAGCAGTTGTAAAATCGCATTCATTCATTAAAAAAAATATGTATGCAGTCAGTCGTTATTCATTCACTTCGACTTGTTCAAAAAAAAAGCAAAAAAACTCTTTAGTAAACTTCTTGTAATTATTGTTTTGTTAGTGTTGTTTTTGTTGGTGTTAAGTAGTTTGTGGTTTATTGTTGTTGTTGTAGGCAAAATCATATGTAGTGCACAACTTAACGGTTTTTTTACACAATTTAACATACACACATACAAACATACACAAACACACATTCTCACTCACATATAGGGTGTTTTTTTAGAGGTATAGAACTTTGAATTGAAATAAAACACAAGAAAATCGTTTTAATGTCCATCAATTTGGCTTTATTGGAAGGATAATTTTATGCCATTAATGTTTAATTATGATTTCGGGCATGTGGCCGCCGCGGCTGGCTCGTATAAAGCCAATTCTACAGGTCCAATTTTCAACCACTTTTTCGAGCATATGGGGCCGTATGTTGGCAATAACGCCACGAATGTTGGCTTCCAAGTCCCCTAACGTTTCTGGTTTGTTGGCGTAGACGAGCGACTTCACATATCCCCAAAGAAAATAATCCAATGGTGTCAAATCACACGATCTTGGTGGCCAATTGACAGGTCCATTCCGCGAACTTATGCGCTCATCGAATGTTTCCTTCAATAAATCGATTGTGACGTGCGCTGTGTGGCATGTAGCGCCGTCTTGTTGGAACCACAACTCATCCACATTCATGCCATCCAATTCGGGAACAAAATAGTCGGTTAGTCGGCTCCAATTGCTGTGCACGGTGGCGAATCGATTCATTCGGGTCCTCTTCAACACTTTGCTCTACAGCGGCAATTGTTTCTTCGGTGCGCACTGTTCGACGTCTCTGCGGATGCGTATTATCACATAGAGTAAACGTAGTGCGAAAACGATCCATGGTTAACCGAATTAATTGCTCTGATGGACGATTATGTCGACCATAAAATGGACGGAGCTTGCGGTAAACTTCGCGAACTGAACCATTATTTTCGAAATAAATTTGCACGATTTGCAAGCGTTGTTCTTTTGTCAACCTGTTCATGATGAAATGGCAAACCAAACTAAATATTAATCACTTGACAGCTGACAAAATGGCCGCCAGTTAAAAAAGTGATGCCAACTTAAAGTTCTATACCTCAATAAAAAACACCCTTTACATATTCATAAACAGAGAAGTGAAGAAAAAAATATTTTTACATACAAACTTTTTCATTTTGTTTTGCGCACAACGAATACTTCAGTATTTATGACGGCTGCACTGCGCTGCACGTGAGCGTAAATTGTTGGTTGTGTGTTTTTGTTTATACTTATACTTATATAGTTTTTGTTGTTGCTGCCTGAATGCAGTCACACTGCTGCATACACAGGTAGACTTGGCGGCATTTTAAATGATACCGTAAATAATGGAATGAATTGCAACAATAACAAAAATAAAAAGCCATGCACAATACTGGCACTCAGTCAGTCAGTCAAGCCAGTGGTGTTTTTTTTTTTTTCTTTTTTTTTGCTTATTCATTCGTATTGTCATTGTATCGATGATTAATTGAAAAAAAATTTCCAGCTACTTAAATAGTTTCTATATTAATAATTTATTTTTAGATTACAACTAAAATAAGCAATATGTATTCATTATCCACATCCACATTATCCACATAAAACAATATTACGAGAGAGCTCAATATCTTATAACTTTTTTAATTTGTATTATATACGTGTATTTCAAAAAGGTTTCATAAATTATGAGGTGATTTTCGAGAATATATAAAATGCTTACACATTGTTAGGTTAGGTTAGATTAGCAGGCTGCTGGTAAGAAAGGGTGAAATTTAGAGTCCAGCTCACTTGGGTCCAATACAATGATCCCTTTGTGTTACCTGTGAGTTGAAGAGAATATAGCGAGAGAAGGTGATATGAAAGACAGGTGATGAAGGAAGAAACAGAGGAAAAGCTTTATTCTTTTGCAACCTTGCACATTTTTAATAATTCAGTATTGCAACGCCTCTGGTGTCCATGAGCCGTATTAAAATTTTGAATCCATGCTTAGTAGCCATTTTATTGGTTATTTTACGTAGCCGATGATACTGCTACACAATGCCGATGAAGGAGGAAGCTCTGATTTTACATTAGGATTAGAATCCGATAAAGCAGCTGCAGTTTTAGTGGCCAGTGCCTGCCTTATACCTAAGTCAATAGAACTTTTCGTACATTAGCTGATACAAAGAAACACTAATTCGTATCAAAACAATACGTGGTGTTGCTATTTAATGACTGTCAGAGACCGGTCTCGAACCCAGGGCTTTCGGTTTTCCAGTCATTAGAAAAATTCTTTCTAATTTCTTTCTTTGTGGAATAGATCTGAAGATATTTGGAAGGGGAGTTGAACTTTGAAATCATATAAATGTTTTATAGTGCAACAATAATTCAACAGTGTATTTATCGAGAGAACAATAACTTTCATGTGCATGCATATGAATGAACATATTGCGCCATTACCGCCAAACAACAAGCTTGAACGACATAATTTTCGAATTTAATTTTTTGACTAAAACCTGTTATTTGCGAACGTAAATAGTCGATTTTCGTTAAAAAAGACGACTAAAAATTTATTAAGCTTTAAGTTAAACTTTCTTGGCGTTATATCTCAATATCGCACTTGCTCCTCAAAAGAGGATCAACTTAAAATTTTGCAATTTAGACTTCTCACGAGAAAATGATGTACATCATCTAACATTATTTTCCCCTCTATTCTTTCGCCGCCAAATGCACTTGTATCCTTCTTTGTGATATATGTAAGAAGATTTTAAAAAAATAAATAAATATAAGAGTTTTTAAATTTTGAGTTGACCTTTAGAAGAACAACTGCGATATATCGAGCAATAACCGCTAAAATAGCTTAAGTGACATATTTTTTTAACCTCGTTTTTATTTGTCGGAAATCGACTATTTACGATCGATTTCGATCCATTCAATCAAATCGATTTTGGTCAAAGATTAAAAGCTTAAGCTATTTTGGCGGTTATGGCACGATATGTATAGCCTAGTATGTTACGACTAACGTATTAAAGGACTGCGTAAACAGTATTGAAATGTAAATACGTCTTGTTTTATAAATTTATTGTCATAGCATGTATTTACTAAACCAATAATAAATGGCATCTTTTAATAAGCGAAGCACGATGGATGTATTGATGTACATGTATATGAGTATTAACAAGCGATGTCGCGAAGACTTCTTGTTTGTAACAAACACCCAAAAGAAGTAGTTTTGATAGTTTTGAAAGTTCTTTTAAGTGGTCTTGTGCAGGGGTCTATTACGTATTATCATTCATTCATACACTAAATATATCGAATACTTTTAGCTGCGATAAAGAAAAATATTATTCAAAATTGGCAAAAGGTCAATTTTATTGCTCTCTCTCACTCTCTCTCTCTCTCTCTCGCTTTCTTCAGTTTATAAAATCATTAACCACAAATTAAATTTGTCCTTAAGTTCCAAACACGTATTCGTATCTTAAACGGAGTATTAAAGTGCACTTAATATGTGAATAATTTTACTTCAAAATTCCCATAATTAATTCTCAAAAAATATATACATATATGTACATATCAAAAATAATAAAAGTCAAAGATGTAGAAAATAAACAAATGAAAAATTTAAGTTTAAGTCAGTTTATTCTGCTTTCTGTTTGGCCTTCCGTTTTTTCTATATTCCCTTTTAAATTTGTATTTCGAGTACTTTTAAGTGTAAACAAAAATTCTTACATAATGATAATTCTCGTTAATGACATAATAATAATAGCGATCATGAATTGTTTTTCACTTTTATTTATTTTTTTTCGTTATGAATAAATTTTACTTTTCAATGTCAACTTTTTTCAAGCAAATAAAAACTTACACAGACAGCTACATACTTGTATAAATAGAGCAAATAAGCTAAAAGAAAAATAAAAGTGAAAAAAAAGAAAAGGTAACACAAGCAAACATGTGCCCAGGAAAGTATGAGAAAGTAACACTAAACAACAACACGAAATATTATCATGAAACAGCAAACAATGATGTGAAAAGAATAGTTCTCAAAGATGGGAGAATAATTAAAATAAATTAAGTTTCAGATACATAAATATATTTTACACTTTCTTTATAATTAGTGCACATAAGAGTACAAATATTAATATGTATGCATGTATTTATATGAATTAAGGCTCAGTTAGCCGACTGTAATGTAATGTAACTGTAACGTAGAAAACAGCTGTTTGATATTTTTGTATGAAAAGAATGTTACGTTACAATACATCTCTATAACCATTTTCATTACTTTTCACATAACAAAATCGATCAGCTGTTTCTTACTGTTGCAGTTACATTACATTACAGTCGGCTAACTGAGCCTTTAGGCTGGTCCTTATTTATTATCGAAAAGTCAGAATATGTAATGCAATAAACTTTAAAATTGTTACTTTTAGCAAAAGAAATGGTGGCATAAAAGTTTTATGTAAATATTTTAATACGAGTAGAGCCGCATCGAAGTCAAAGTTCAGGGTAAATAGCTAAAAATCCACGAGAAACCTCACGAATGCTCCTGAGTCGCTCCTAAAAGAGTAAAATTTAAGACCGAACACCACTAACTCTTTCCCTTTCTTTCTTATTTTCTACATACACCAACCTCCTATAACCGCTCCTTAAGGGCGTTTCCATACAAAAATTACATTTCTATGAATTTTCTGACCACGTCACATTAATTTGTTCTTCCCTTGATTTTTATAAGCCTCTTAGGGAAAATTCGCAAACAAAACTATTCTAATAAATATTCATCCCATCGTCCTAATTAGCCCCACGGTGTCCCTAGAGAGACCAAATGTGAGATCAAATCACCTTAATCGATTCTCCCCTACACTTTTTTACGCACATCAATCCTCCATCCCCTCTTCTTTTAAATTTTCACCCCTAACTAGCCCCATACTGCCGCAAGAATATTTAAATGTGTGCCCGAACCCATTTAATTTTTTCTCTCTAATATGTTTTGCAAATATACTAAGCCCTAGCTCCTCTTTTCAAATGGGTTTCCATACAAAAATAATATTAAATGATTCTTTTACTAAAAGGAACAATTTAAGAAGTTCCCACATTAAATATTCAGCCTGGCGTATTTCTACTATGCCTGGTACTATGTTAAAGAAATATGTTGCTGTATTCTTTAATCAAGTACCAGGCGTAGTCGAAATACGCCAATCGTAATCAGGCTGATTGTGACTTTTTGCAAAAATAGGGACCAGTGTAATATTAATGTATCTCCCAGCTAGGGTGGCGAAATTTTTTCAGCAGCAATTTTTTATTTTATTCTCTAAACTGGCAGATACAGGTGCAGTAAAAAATTTCTTATTTCAATCCAAAATAAAAGTTGGTTTCAGCTTCAATTGATTATAAAGGCCAAGTTTTTTTAATTTCTTTGTATCGGATGAATGTCCAAAAATTTGGTATTGTTTTAGTTATAGTACAATTATCATTGTTTTTGTTAACGTTCATTGGTTCTTTACGCAGCATTAGTTATTGAAGTGTTGCTCAACAATTAAGGCCGGGGCACAATGAATCCGTCATGCGTTATACTTCGCCTTTTTCAACTGACATTATCGCAACGACGAAGAAGGTTGGCACAATGAGTACTTTATTGACGGAAGACTTTGAGCAGCTTCACTAGGTCCATTCTCCATTTTATTTATTAAATTCAAATTTTTTTATTTATTTCGTTTATTTCTTTTGTTTAGCTTTATTTTTGCTGCCACAAAACACAAAAAACTAAATCAGAACATACCAAAAAAATCAACCAATATCTGTCAAACTACTCAACGTACACAAAAGTTAAAAGTTGACCAAAATTTGTAATTTGCGTTGACGGACACGTACTGAATGTAACAGACCTCATAAGAAACAATATATTTCAACTTAGCTGTCAGTTGAAAAAGCCAAGTTTAACGCACGACGGATTTATTGTGTCCCGGCCTTTACTTATGCAGTCAGTAGTGCCCTTCCTTCCTCCTCCTCCTCTTTCTCACCTTCTTCTTCCTTCTACTCTTCCTCCTATTATTTCTCCTCATCCTCATCTTCTTCTTCTTGCTCCTACTCTTCATCCTTCTCTTCATCTGCCCCTTCCTCTTCCTCAGTAGGCAGCTACTATGCAGTCATTGTATTCAATCCTTAATCTCTGTCCATGTCAATTATTGCGGCAAGGATGATGTCAAATAATTTGCATTACTGATTTCTTTCTTTATTTTCTTTTTTTTATTGCTTTCCTTTTCTTTGATAAGTACAAGCTTATTATTGAAAACAGTAAACCAAACAGAATTACAACATGAATAAAGAAAATCACAACGAAACAAATGAAGACGACTTGCCAAAAATTAATCTTGAAATAACAACGTATCTGCTTTCATTTGTCGTCCTTGTCAATCAAGCAGCTACAAATGAAACCTTCCATTATCGCATACAAACATGTCATGTACTTCACATTGATTTGATTACATACATATGTACAAACATACACACATACATACATACATATATATGTATGTGACTGCCTTGACCTCAGAAAAAATCTGATGTAGTATGAAAAAAGTGGATAACGAGTGTCAGTGGTAAATGGAAGTAACAAAAATGAGTTGCCAAATTTTATTTTAAATTCCAATTGGTTATAAAAATAAAATATATATTAAATACACTAACAAAATTTTGTTCTTCAATTAACAGCTTTAATTGAAAAATAAATGCAAATAGTCAATTAAAATGTTCTTAATCCAATATAATTTTTAGGGTTCCGAAGGTGAAAAGGCATCCTATTGTTTTAGTTACGATGTCCATCTGTCTGTCACAGGCAGTTTTTAAGATAACCGTAAGGACTCCAGACCTGAAATGTTCACAGAATATCTAAAACTTTGTCCGCTACAACAACAAATATATGACAGTTAAATATTAGAGGGTGTTCAAAAACGAGCAACAAAAAATTTTAAAATCTCATGTAATTCAATTATATGTATATAGGCACTTGGAATTTTTAAAGATAGTGTATTTTTATACAGACTATAACAATTAACACTAAAATTTAAAAAAAGTTTAATTAATTTTGACAACTTAATGTATCTTGGAAACCGTAAGAGACAAATTCTTGAAGTTTTCAAAAACGCTAAAACTAAAAAATCCCAAAATTATAAAATCGCCAAACAGAAAAAATTCACCAAAAACCCAAAAAAAATCGCCAAAACGAAAAAAACTTCAAATAAAAAAATTTAAAACTAAGATAAATCGCCAAAAACCGAAAAAATTGTCAAACTGAAAAAATCACCGAAATGAAAAAACGCCAGAACGAAAAAAATTTTAAACCTGAAAAAAATCTCTTAAACTAAATCTGCAAACCGAAAAAGCACCAAAGCGCCAAGAAATGCCAAAACTAAAAAAAAATTCCAAAAACAGAAAAAAATTCCAAAACTACATGTTACATAGGCTAAAGTTCGTATAGTATTACATATCTAGTGTCCGTACGGAACCCTTCGTGTGCGTGTTAAAGTCGCACTTTACTGAACTTTTAGGGTTCCGCACACTAAAGATGAAAGGGAACCCTGTTGTTTTTGCTACGATGTCCGTCTGTCTGTCACAAGCAGTTTTCTCGAGAACCGTAAGAGCTCTAGATCTGAAATTTTGACAGAATATCTAAAACTTTGTCCGCTACAATAACAAATATGTATATAACAGTTAAATAGTAGAGGGTGTTCTAAAGCGAGCAACGAAGAATGTTGAAATCGTTATGTTATTTACAGAAAATTATATGTAGACACTTGTAGTTATTGCTTTTTTTGTGCAGACTACACAAGTTAACACTGGAATTTAAAATCGTAATTAAAGAATGTTCTATCAGTTAAAATAATTTTGACAACTTGCTGCATCTTGGAAACCGTAAAGGCCGGGGCACAATGAATCCGTCGTACGTTAAACTTCACCTTTTTCAACTGACAGCTAAGTTGAAATACATGGTTTCTTATGAGTCCTGTTACATTCAGTACTTGTCCATCAACGCAAAGTACATAAACTGGTCAACTTTTAACTTTTTGCGTGCGTTGCGTAGTTTGACAGATATTGGTTGGTTTTTTTGGTATGTTCTGAATTAGGGTTTTGTGTTTTGTGGAAGCAAAAATAAAACTAAACAAAAGAAATAAACGAAATAAATAAAAAAATAGAATTTAATAAATAAAATGGAGAATCAACCTATTGAAGCTGATCAAATGCTTCCGTCAATAAAGTACTCATTGTGCCAACCTTCTCCGTCGTTGCGATAATGTCAGTTGAAAAAGGCGAAGTATAACGCATGACGGATTCATTGTGCCCCGGCCGTAAGAGGCAAGCAAACTCGTAAAATTTTTGAGAACGCTGAAACTAAAAAATTCTAAAATTAAAAAAAAAATGCCAAAACGAATAATCGCCTAAATGAAAAAAAGCGCTTAAATGAAAAATATCACCAAAAATAAAAAAAAAATAAAAAAAATCAGCAAAAGTAAAAAGATCGCAAAAAAATAAAAAATCGCCCAAAACCGCAAAAATTGCCAAAATGACATAAAGTGCCAAAGATAAAAAAAATAGCTAAAACCAATCGAAAAAAAACGAAAAAAAGCGGCAAAATTAAACAAAAAATCAGCAAAATGAAAAAAAAGCTAAAACTAAAATATCGACAAAACAAAAAAATTTTTTTTAATGTTCAAAACATCGGGGAAAATATTCACCTATATAGGCTAAAATTCGCACAGTATTACATAAGTAGTGTCCGTATGAAACCCTTCGTCTGGGAGGTAAAGTCGCACTTTACTTAATTTATTTATATTAAACTTAATTTGCTAAGAATTGTAAATATTAACTGCGTTATTCATAAAAAATATTTCTGTTTTATAAGAAGTTAATAAAACAGATTTTCTAGGGAAATTTTAATAATAAACCTTTTACAAAATCAAAATATGTTTTATGAATTATGCCCTAAAAATTTAATGGAGTCAATTAAATTATTATTTATTTATTGTTTAATTAAAAATTCAATTGAGTCAATTAAATGTTTGCTTAAAAATCTAATTTGTTAAAAAAGTTTAATTGAGATAGTTAAATTTTTATTTAAGTTTTTATTCTTTGTTTTGCAATTAAAGGTGTTAATGTGATATATATTTTCTTGCTGTGTATATAGTTAAATTTGATAAAAGGAAGCATTTTGTGATGCTTAATTTAAGATGTTTATTCATTGTTATTATCATACAAGTTTTCCTACTAAAAGTAATCAATAGTTAAAAGTGTAAAACCCCAGTTGTGAGAATAAGAAGTTTTCTCACAAATCCATTTTTGTTTACACCTGATTTGGCCAAAATAAATCTGAGGACCAGCCCAACAACTATTACTATGCTGATGTTGACGGTGACGATGAGAATGACGACAACCTGACAATAATAGAAGCAACAAATGATTTGGTTTAAAAGTGTTAAAAATGCCCCTTGTCATTGGTAACCTTCAAATGATTGTAACTCATGTTGGGCTAAACACTACTGCCGTTGACTTTGTAACGCTGCTGACTAATACTCCTAAAATTACTGCAACGTGAACAGACCTCACAGATTTATCTTTGTCATTAGCCCAGCCCGCAACACCTTTTTCACAACTCGTCTAGCTTTTGTGTTGCATTGCTTTGTTCCTTCAATCTTTTCATACTTCTAGTTCTTTGTACATGCATAAATGTCAGTTGGCTTGTTTGTTAATGTTGAGTTGAGTTACTTTGAAGCCGTTTTCTGTGCGCTGGCTGAGTGCCTGCCTGTTTGTCTATTTAAGTTGCCGTGCTCAGGTATAAAAATTTTTCTATTTAACAAAGAAAAATTGTGTTGTTTGTAGTATGTCACATCTGACAGCTGAACATCACGAACAATCATGTTGAATCTATTGCTGGCGTATAAAACAACAAAAAGGAAAAACAAATGATGACTATAAAAAATCTATAAGCAAAACAAACAAGCAATTTTTCTTTCTTTTACCACTGCCGCAGTTGCTGATGCTGCTAATGCTAATGCTGCTGATGCTGCAGGAGTTAGAACAACATAATTGTTGTAGTTTTTGTTGTGATTTACACAAACACCATCAAACAAGTGATGACTTGTTGTCATAACATCTAATCGATGTTGCTTAACCATGTAATATTGTTGTTTCTCTCTTGTTATGCTTTATGTTGCAGCAAGAAGAGAGAAAAAAAAACATAAATAAAACCAACACTAAAAATGAGTTTCAATTGCTTCGACAGCTTTTAGCAACATTAAGAAAATTCTTTCAAATTATATTTAAAAAAGGATGAAAAATTTGATTAAAAATTTACTGAAAGTTTAATTTATTCCAAATCAAATAAAACTTTGTGTAGCACACAAATAATCATAAAACTTTCTTTTGAGAGAAAGACGCATATTGCTTATAATAGTTAATTTCTTTCTCGCATTTGTAAATATAATTTAATAGCCCAATTCACAATCTTGTGCAAATGGTCTTGCATCGTTGCATGTGCAAAATTGTATAGTATATTGATACTCACCACTAAGAATTGTTAAGTGGTGAGTATTAATATACTATACCATCTTGCACATGCTACGATGCAAGACCATATGCACAAGATTGCGAGTTGGGCTAATGATTTTGTTTATTTTGCCTCAGACTTCTTAAATATTCTTGTGCTAGTGTCACATACTCTGGACTTTTTGGATTTTTGATGCTTGTGCACAAAAATCATTTACTGGCCTTTAACACTTAGAGGAAAAACAAGGCCACACAAATTACAAAACAATACCTATTGTCATCGTAAAAGTTGTTTGGTGCTGAATTTTCGCAGCAAAACTCTGCTGGAGTTGGTGTTTTCTATGTGAGAGAAACACTTAGGCTTAATTTTCTTTTTTTTTTCTCAATCACTTTTGAACAGGAGTCGTGCATCAAAGTGTTAGTGTTTTTTTTTTTTCATTGACGAAATTCAGACAGGTGTTTCGGTTTTTCGTGGCATGTATAGTCGAATTATGGTGTTAAATTTATAGGTTTTTCAAAAATTCTCTTGGGTATGTTTTTGTTATTATAAATCTATTGTTGCTGTGGCTAGAAAATTGGCTACAAATTGCTTATAGCAACGAAGACAAAAGGATTGCATTGAAAAGGATACTTAAAACAAATCGGATAATTAGTTTGAAAAATGATAAGCATAATTTTGAATTTTTGTTCAGTAGAAAGTCAATCGATTTTAATGAAATAAGTGATGTATCAGCATCCATGAAAATTTAAGTATTCTGGCCAACTTTTTTATTATTTAACATGTTTTTGTTTTTAATGCATGTATTTATTTATTGTATCTTCAAATATGAACTAACAATAAGGAATAAAGGAAAAAAAAAAGTATTTCAAGTAGTCCCATCTGGAGTGTTGAGTATAAGAGTCCTTGTGTCCCTCTTTTTTAGGCGGATGTGTCCAGTAAAGTTCAAAATATTACGAGCAAGCGGATTAGGATGTGATTCGAGTTTTGTTAAATATTTGCCTGCGTATTTTGCAATTTCTTCAATCACTAGTGGCATATTCAAATCACGATGTATATTTGAATTTTTTATGTACCATGGAGCCGAAGTTGTCATAAGTAAAATTTTGTTTTGCCTTCGTTGGATTCTCTCGACATTGGAAGCTGAAGCAGTGCCCCATAGTTGAATTCCGTAGCACCATATAGGTTTCAAAAGTGACTTGTATATCAAAAGTTTGCAATCTAGACTGAGAGTTGAATTTCTGCCAATCAGCCAATGTACCTGAGCTAATTTTAGTTTCATTTGTGTTAGCTTAGAATCAATGTGTTGTTTCCATGTAAGCCGTCGATCAAGATGTATACCAAGGTATTTTACATGTGAATGTTGAGCAACAATTTGATTATTGATTCTAATGGGGGAACAAGTATCTTTTCGTAGAGTAAATGCTACCTGCGTATACTTCTGCTCATTTACTTTAATTCTCCATAACTTTAACCATAGTTCCAGTTGGGTAATATGTTCCTGAAGATATCGGGATGCCTCGTGAGGGTTTTCGTGCATGCTAAAGAAGGCTGTATCATCGGCAAAAGTAGATGTATGGATTTTAGTGCTAACAGGCATATCACAAGTATAAATCAAATACAAAACTGGTCCCAGTATACTCCCCTGTGGCACACCGGCAGATATAGATTCGGGAACACTCATGAAGTCTCCTTCCACAACAATGAATTTCCGGGATAGAATATAACTTTCCAATAGCTTTAGAAAATTTATTGGTAGATATGTCTTCAATTTAAAAATTAGGCCTTCATGCCATACTTTATCAAATGCCTGAGAAACATCAATAAAGAGAGTAGAACAATACTTCTTTTCTTCAAATGTTCTTCTTATAACTTGAACCAATCTATGCGTTTGTTCAATGGTACTATGTTGGCTTCTAAAACCAAATTGATGGCCCGGTATGCACCCACTATCAGTTAGAATTGGGGATAATTTTGTCATGAGCAGCTTTTCGTAAAGCTTTGATATTGTTGATAGTAAACTTATTGGCCTGTAAGACTCAGCTTTAGTAAGATCTTTGCCCGGCTTTGGAATCATTTTGACCTTGGCAAGCTTCCAGCTATGTGGATAATACTCTAGTCGTAATATGGCATTAAAAATAAATAGT
Organism: Tachina grossa; assembly: GCA_949987645.1. Classification (NCBI taxonomy): domain Eukaryota; kingdom Metazoa; phylum Arthropoda; class Insecta; order Diptera; family Tachinidae; genus Tachina; species Tachina grossa. Next base: position 168,008,233 of record OX465274.1, on the reverse strand, counting down.
AAGATTGTAGTTGCAGTGCGAGGCAGATTCATCAGCATCTTGTTACTAATACCATCAATACCTGGAGCTTTCTTCGGGTTGAGCTCAGCAATTAGTTTATGTACATCACGCATCTTAAACTTTAAGGGTCGAGGGGGAAGAGCAACTACACTTGGCAAATCAGCAACACCAGTACATGTATTTGGGGTAAATACGGATTTTAAATGCTCAGCGAATATTTTACCTTTTTCAGTATCGCTTCTTGCCCAATCACCGGTCGAAGTGCGCAGAGGTGTTTTAAACTCAACGGGTCTTTTATGCTTTTTGGCAGCGCGCCACAAAGAGAAATTAGATGCTGGTATGACACCAAGATCTTCTAGATAATTTTTAAAAGATGCAGTTTTCTCAGATGCAAGCAACTCTTGGAGTCGTTTCGTGCAATCCTTAAATCTAATTTTATTTTGGGGTGATCTGTGCTGTTGCCATTCCCTTCTAGCTCTTCTTTTCACGTACGAGGCGTTCAATGTCTGAAGAATAAATTTTATTAAACCCACTCTGCGGATGGGAGGTAGTAGCATCTTCAGCAGCCTGTTTAATATTCTCGTTGAGAGTGACAATGTTAGATTCAATATCATTTGGTGTTCTTAGCTTAATATTTTCCGTACAATGACTACTAAGGTATTTTTTGAACCCCAGCCAATTAACACGATTTATCATCTTCATATATGGATGAGGTAAGTCACTTCTTAGTTGGCTACATATTGTAACGATCGTGGGAGAGTGATCGGACGAGAGATCTAGGGAAGCTTCAACGTGAATTAATTCCCTAGAAATACTTTTTATGACGCCAAAGTCTATAACATCCGGAATTTTTTGTATGTAAGTAGGCCAATAAGTGGGCTTCCCACTCGAAATGATATCCAAGCACATGTATATTTTTTTTCCTTCTTTGGCTCTGTGCAAAATGGTAGCAAAGTACTATTGTAAGTAAATTTTTGCTACTTTTTTAAATTACGCAGCACAAAGAACTATAACTTAAATAATAGACTGTGAAACTTTGTGTTTATATGAACTTTCAGTATGGCTGTTTTTTTTTTTTTTTTTAATTGAGCTACACTCATACGCGTGAGTATAAATATATTCTGACTATTGATTGGCTATGCATGCATATATACAGGGCTATTTTATTTACATACGCTCATTAAGCATGTTTTCACAAGACACATTATGAATTCCATTTTATATACAAAAATGTATGTATACGTTGACGAATGATAAATAAAAATGCTTATATATATATTTTTTTTTTTTTTTTTTTTGTCTGACTAAATATCATTACTTTGAGCATAATTAGCAGTGATGCCAACTTTTGAGACTCAAAACACGTAAAATTTTTTGAAAAAATGGCTAGAAAGGGCTAAATTGAAAAAATATTCAAAAATAAAAAAAAATAGTAAAATATTTCGAAAAAGCGCGAAAAGGGGCTAGTTTTAAAATGCTTCTGTTGAAAATAAAAAAATCAAATCAATTTTTGTAAAGTAATTTATTAGAATATAAATAACTATCATGAGATCAACACATACATAGCTTGAGAGCTTCAATATTGTACATATTTCACTTACATTTCATATTACATTTCAATAAGGTATGTACATACGTAGATTAAATAGTTAGCATATATGTACAGTAGTTTTTCGATTGAACGAACATTCGATTTAGTGAACATCGCATTTAACGAACATCCTACTGAGTACCTTATATAACGAACAAAAATTCTATTTTGTGCTCGGTATAACGAACAAATGTAAAATTAAATACGAAACATAATTGCTATCAGAAAGTTACTAAGAACGAATATAAATAAAAATGTACCGTGAGAGTAAGTTTGTATGAAGTAATTTGCTACGAACATCAAAATGGATAACAGAAATCGATTGTCCTTAAGGGATAAAGTTAAAATTATCGATGATCATCGAAATGGACTGCGGGTTACAGATTTATGTGAAAATTATGGACTACATAAATCCACCATTAGTACAATCCTTAAATCAAAGGGAAATTTTTTAAGGAATGTTGGAAACAGTAATTTTGGGTATCGCAATAGAAGTACTGTAAAGCAAGGTGAGGTCCCGAGAATAGAAAACAAACTTTTTCAATGGTTTCTCATGCAACACAATTGACATTTTGTAATACAAAGCCAAAGAAATTCACAACAAAATTTATGGAAGATAGGCTAATGCAAGCCATGGTTGGCTGACCAGATTTATAAAAAATTTAATTTAAATTTGAATATATTTAATTTAATTATTAATTTTCGAACTTCATTTGTTTCTATATAGGCTAAAGTTCGTATCGCTTTTTAAGCCAAGTTACATGTGATAATTATTAATGAACATATAACACCAAAGTTAGTTGTAAATATTCTGACAACACATAGTTGAACGGAACAGCTAGCCGTTTTCGAAGGCCACTAAACCTTCATCATCAGCGTTTTTCTGTGTTTGGTCCACTGTGTGTGGTGTCAGTTGATGTAGATTTCTGCTTTATATACGAAACTTTTTTGCAAATGGAATATGTGAATTGTTTTGATTCATCGTATTTCAATTTGCCGAAAGATGTTTTCTAATGTGAAAGCTCACCTTACCATCTCTAAATTTACAACAGTCTTACCATTGTCGTTTGTTCTTTACTAATTATACACATGTTAGTTAATTTGCTTATTTTTTGTTCTACTTAAGACAAACTTTTTTGGTTTGAATAGATGGATTTAAAATAGCCCTTTACCCGATGAACAAAGGGAAAGTGAAGATGAGCTGGATGGAACTGAAATTCAAGAGCACAAAATAAAAAACGAAGATGTCATTAAGCATTTCGAAATTTGTATTCAATTGGCTCAACAAAACAAAATTAGTAGCTCAAATTTAATGCTTTGGAGAGAGCTTCAAGAAGATGCCATTAAAAGTAAGATATCAATTCAAAAAAAAACAGACCAGTTTTTTTAAATAAATTATTTTTGTATTATATTGCTTTATGAATTTTTCTTTTGCTGATATTTTAATAAAATACATACATATGTTCTTTTAATAAAATATTAAAAATACTACGAGTACATATTCCTTGAGTTTTCAATAAAACAGCAGGACACTTTTCCTTTTTAACTTAATACTGGATATAACGAACAATTCACTTTAACGAACAGTCCTGACAACAATTAGGTTCGTTAAATCGGAAAACTACTGTACATACATATATAATAGAAATATATGTACATATGTATGTTTACATAAGTAAATACATTTAAATTTGGCCGTTATTAAATAAAAATTCGATTTCTCGCTCTTCCAAAAACATACATTATCTGTTTTAGGCTGTACTGAATAACTTTCAAGGCAAAAAAATTTGGAAGCAATAAAAGATTACTCTATATTATTCTTCTTTTTTAAATTGGTAAAGCAATTTCGACTTTTTACTCATTTTATTTTGCTAGATTAAATGAAGGAAAAGTTCGCTAAAGTTTAAATGTAGCCATATCGAGCAAAAACTAAAAATGGGCTAAAAGGGCTGAAAGATTATTGTAAAAAGTGATAGGTTTGCGCCTTTTTTAGTTTGGGGCTAAAAATTTTTTTTCGCGTTTGACTGACTGAAAACGGGCTAAATCTAGCTCTAAAAGGGCTAAGTTGGCATCACTGTGCATAAGCATACTCTGTCTATAAGTATGAGAGAGAAAGAGGGAGTCAATACGCTTGATACGCATGTGATTTTTTTAGTTGTAGCGCATTTTATTTTTTCGCATAATCGGAGTAGAAATGCTCTTGTATGTTGGAATTAGCTAAAGTCATAGTTGCTTGAGAGAAAATATGTGAGCGTACAAATTCTTTGCGCTACAATTATGATTATACACAGTTAATCACTTGTAAAGCGAATCTCAAGGGAATAGATTCTTCAAAGTAATTTTTTTGTTCCCATCAACAACTAATTGGCATCGCCAATTTTCGCTTGGGGGCCATACGTTCAATTTTTGCCATTCAATTCCATTCAATTTGCACTACACTCACACGTTTCTTGCTAACATGATCAAACTTTTTAAATTGAAAACTTGATTGCTTTCAAATTCATCTATTCACTTATATGGCAATTTAATTTTTAATTTGAACCGAATCACTGTAAAATATGGTTGTTTTGAAAAAGGGGAACTATTTTCATCGATATATTTTGAACCGCTTTACCAATAAAAAATCCGATTAAACATATTTATTCGTCATCTCAGTACCTTGCATTTGAATACCAATAAGGATCCAACCGGACATTTGTAGATCGAGATATGATTGATCAAGTACAAAAAAGTCGAAAAATTAAAAAATTGCAATATCTCGAAAACTGTTCCATAAAAAAATTAACCTTAATTTTCGAATTCAGCGGAAGAAAATACATAAGGAAAATTACCACTCATCAAATGTACATTTTCAGTGTAAACTAGTGTTATGAGTCTCTGGTGTGTATATGAGAATGATTATTTTAACGACAACACGGCTACACAACTACACAACCACGACTGTGGGTGTTGCCAAATTAGACTAATTTATATTTCTGTAGGCGACAATAAACAGCAATTAGCAAGCAAAGTGCAGCCAATATAGTAGTACAAAATGTGATGCACAGATGCACAGACACACACTACAAACATACCACCCCTTTTTTTAGTCAGGGGTTAAAATGTCAAACAAACAATCAAAATGACAAATGTTGCCACTAGTTTCCGCTTTTATATTTCCTTACCATGTCACAAAAGTCTATAGTGTGTACTCGGCATTCGTCGTCTTGTCATGTTGTAGCCTGCGGTGGTCATTGTGTTTACATTATTTTAATTTATCCGCCACTTACGTATACTTAATATGCAAATAAATTATACGCACTTGGGCCCTTCATATATGATTGAAATAAAATTAAAAGAATTTTCTGCTCCTTCTTTGGCCGGCATAAATTATTCCAAAAAAAATACAAACAAAACAATTATCTAATTGAAATCAGACTTAAGTCTTCCAAAGGATCTGCTTCCAAAAATGTATAAGAAAAAAAAATGATGTGCACATAATGAAAAGGGCAAAAATACAAAAATTAAATAAATCTGGCAAAAATGAACACTATGATACCAAAAAAAAACACAGTTCAACTAATTAAGTTAGTTCACTTCAAAACTTTATTTTACACGTAAAATATGTAACTACTTTCCTTCCTTATTAAATACACACACACTCACACAAACACTCTCGATTGCAATTATGCATGTGTGTATGTATGTGTGTGTGTGTTTGTAAACTTAATAACTAAGAGAAAAACACTGTGCAATTTCTTTTTTTTGCTCTTAGTCATGAAAACCACTTAATTTGGTAAATTAAATGTGACTTGATGCTGCAACAATTAAAAAATTAAAGCAAGAAGAAAACTTTTGCAAAAAAAAAAGAAAAAATCACACGAAAACAAACAGCAGGAGCTGAAAAAAAATTACAACAATGAAATGGCAGAAAAAAGAATTTAATGAAAAAATGCTACAAAGTCAACAGCAGCCAGCAGTGGTGAGAAAAAAAACTATGAAATTTATAATGAGATTGTAATGAGTGCCCTTCGTCTAGAAATTCCTTCTGGTGTTAAGTGAATGCCTTAACAGTGGGTTTAAAAATAGTGCACACAAATAATAAAGGTCAAATATTTTAATTTAAGCTTTAAAAATATGAAATACTCAGCCACTGTCGCTTAATAGATTCCCTACAAAAGCAAAACTGAATCTAGGAATAGATTGCTCGTATTTAAAAGCAAACATCTTTAAAGTCATCATCAGACTTTTTAAAATAAGAACGGCCGTTATTTTGCATTTAAATTTAATTCAGCCATTGATTATATTCGACGGATTAATCCCCAAGGTTCTAGGAGACCTGACAGATCTGCAAGTACTTGGAGACAATAAATTGAGAACGAGTTGCATGAACATTAGAGGCCTGCGTAAACAGTCTTGAAACGTAAATATGGCTTGTTTTTAAAAGTATTATCGTAACATGTATTATACTAAACCAATAATAAATGATGTCGTTTAACAAGCGAAGCACGATGGATGTATTGATCTACGTGTATATAGAAAAATCAAAGATCATACACACACACGGCGCGTATGAAGATGCAAGCATCACAAATGTTTGCGTCAGGAAGTATTTTCTAATTTACTCCTATACCTACAATAACTGAAACAAACGTGATGCCAACAGTGTTGTATAGCGTTTGTTTTAGAAGATTTCGCTGTGGTAGACCATCTGAAAAAATCCTCATGTTAAAAGTTCTTGTAAGTGTTTTTTTTTTTTGGGTTTAATGAGCATGGAGTATCCTGGAGGGAGCTGAAATTGTTATTTAATGATACAATACAATGGAAAACATATGTTGCGGCCCTATATTTCACCGAGAATTAAAGGATTATATATGTAGATAAGCCATTGATTGCTTTACCCACTTTCTTAATTTGAACGAACTTGTTTATTGATTTTTAAATAATATTCAATTAAAATATTAATTGATTCAATGTATTGCAATTTTTGTTAAGGTTTCTGAGCTTTGCATTGTTCAGATGTTTAGTGATTCTCGTATATAAAGGGTGTTTATTTAGGTAGAGAACTTTGAAATGGAATAAAACAAAGATGAATTTTTTTTTTAATTTACATGAAATTTACTTTATTCGGCATTAAAATTTAAATATGTCTTCTGGCACCGCTTTCGATTAATTTTTCCAACATTTGTGGACGTGTATGGTCACTAACGCGGCAAGTGTTGTCCTCCAATTGTTTAATCGTTCCTGGTTATCGGTGTAGACTAGCGAATATCCCCACAGAAAAGAGTCTAGCGGCGTTAAGTCGCACGATCTTGGAAGCCAATTCACGTGTTTGAAATGTGAAACTGTGCGGTTACCAAACGTTTCCTTCAATAAATCAACTGCTTCATGATCTGTGTGACATGTTGCACCGTCTTGTTGACACCACAGCTCCTGCACATCATGCTTGTTCAATTGATTAACGAAAAAGTCAGTAACTTTTACAGCGGTCACCATTGAATATAACGTTATGACCAGCATCATTTTTAAAGAAGTACGCTATGCTCTACAGCCGCAATGACATTTTCTATAGGCACTGTATTAAGTCTCTGTGGATGCGTATTATCATTTAGAGTAAACGTGTTGCAAAAATGTTTCAGGGTTAATCGAATTAATTGCTCTGATAAACGATTTTGTTGGCGTAGTGCGAGATACGTATTTCAAAGAGAACCATGATTTTCAAAAAAAAAAAAAAATCCCAGTTCGGAAGCGTTGTTCAGGCGTTAAACGATTTATGTTAAAATACCAAACCAAACTAAACATAAATCACATGACAGCTGACAAAATGGCTGCCACATAAAAAAAAGTGTTGCCAACTTAAAGTTGTATACATCCATAAAAAAACACCCTTTACATGCACTCTGAGCCCTTATAGCCAGGGGACTCGATCTTGTGTCTGTTAATGTTCTTTTAAAAGGTTAAATCACTAATCTTAAAAGATAATGTTGGCTAAAGTAGTTAGTGCGTTGGCTTAAAAGCAAATGATGGTCTTCGATAGGCTGAGTTCAATATCTGGAACAACTTAATCATATCAATATTATACCTTTTTTTTGGTATACATTAGTGTTTCTTTTGGTAGCCTCCTTTGTCGGTATTTGAAGCAAAGAATCGTCGGCGAAATAAAATAGTCTGCCTAGTTAACACCAGAGGCGCTACAAAAAAATGCACAATAGCTTGAGTCAAATTACGGCATTCAATTTGGTTCGAAATTTTAAAATATTTCCATAAAAACTCTATTGAAATATTTCGCAATTTCGTTCGATAACGAGTCCCGTAATTCGCCCACTGAGTTGTAAATATTCTGAATTTCAACTCAGTATTTTCAGCATTTCAAAGTACTCGCTTAGTTAAATTTCATATGTTGCAAAAACAAAGTTTTTTATCTCTTAATTTTTAATATATTTTTTATTTGTCCGCATCTCCTTGGAAAGTAAATTATGACACAAGTTCATCACAATTTTTCATTTTGTTACACTTTTATTTTTATGACACAAAAATCTGTGCTGCATTTTGTCTTGTTTTCATTCTTAAAAAGAGATGTGTGTATGTATTTATTAGATCTTTTCTTTTAACATTTATGATAAAAGAAAAGAAATGTTTAAATAGAACTTTTCATACAGGAAGTCATCACAAAAGCTGAAATGCTAGTGCTGTAATGTAATAAAATTGACTTAAAGTTTTATTATACATAGTTCTTAAGTTGAGTTTGGAAAGTTGCTGGGTAGAAAGAGTTTCAGCATTAATGATATATCTTTGGAATATATATCACATCTGGCATTTCTTTTGCTGTCAATTTATCATGTCATTTTCATATATGTGTAATGCCGTTCTCATCAAGTTTTTCCATAATACACAATTTTGTTGTGTCATTGTGATAGCAAAGTGTAACATCCGTAAATAATGGTAATACGGCAACATTGTCCACATCAAGAACTAATTTGGTGTTTCACAGTTTTAGCAATTGTGAAGGCTCAGTTAGCCGACTGTAATGGAATGTAAGTGCAATGGCAGGAAAAAGCTGATCATTCAAACAATCAAATGAAGTAGTGTTGATGCGTGTATGCTTGTTATATTGCATATTGTATGTTTGAGTGGATGTGTGTGTGTAAGATGTAGATGGAAAGCCATTAAGTGTTTAAGGCCCAATAATTGACTTCTCAATTATGTGTCATTTATCTTTAAGTGCCTCTTAAGTCCCTATTTACACTATGCAAGTCTTATTGCTAAGCTGATTAGTTTATTAGGAGAGAGAGACGGGGGGAAAAGAAACGTTGCTGTTCCCCTCGTCTCTCTCTCCACGAAACTAATCATCTTAGCAATAAGACTTGTACAGTGTGATTTGGGACTAAGTACCGAATTAATTTTTTTAGTATAAAGTTGAGAGCCATTTAAATGCCCAACTTTGTCTATTTAAATCACACTTAAGTCCTACGAGCATACCATATGTTATTGTGCTTGTGTGTGTTTATTAAAAACATGTACATAAACACCATGTGGTCGTATTAAAAAGAATTTCGTTTAATTTTCATAAATATATAACATATACAATACATAGTATCATATCATGGAATAAATAAATAGAAAAATGCGTTCTGATGCTCTTTTGGTTTCATAAAATGTGTTCTTATGCAATTTTAATATTCTACATGTTGATAACCTAACTTTCTTATTTACATTAAACTTCTGTTTTCTTTTAGAACTATCAACATTTCACAGTGCTACCAACCTTTCATAGTATTTAAGTGATCATTTAATTTTACGACTGAAAAAATGAAACTGCAATTAAGTGCAACTTAAAATTAAGTGGCTCTTAGCTAAATTACACTTAATTGAGAAGTCGATTATTGGGCCTAAGGGTGGTTTTTTAAAGCAACCGCCCAAAACTATTGTCAATGCATGTGTGCGTTTGTGTGTGAGCAGAAAATAAAAAGAACATACACACAGCGTGTGTGCGTATTTACATTAATGACGTTTGTATACGCGCCCATGCGTATGAAAAAGCAAGCATCACAAATTTTTGCGAAGTATTGGAAGTATTTTCTTATTTACTCCAATACCTGCAATAACTGAATCAAATTTCTTGCCAACAGTGTTGCTTAGCGTTTGTTTTAGAAGACTTCGCTGCAATAAAGCATTTGAAAAATGCCTCATGTCTTAAAAGTTCTTGTAAGTGGTCTTTTGTAGTCGTACTCAATATAATAAATTGTGAACACGCTGACATTTGGTTTTTGTGTCTGCAATGCTGCCAACTTGTTCTCGCAACTGTCTACATCAGAAGCATAAACAGTTTGTGAGGTAATGCAACACAAAGAAAAATATCCTAAATGAGTTATGTTACAACTATTATGCACTTTAATTTTTGCTAGCGATATCGCAAAATGCTATAGTATGTACTCGGCATTAGAAATAACGGACGAAAATGTTTTTCTCGTTTCTATATGAATATTTGCGATTTGCAATCCTTCTCCTCTCACTATCAACCTCACAGCAGCCAAAGCTGCCTCATATTTAACTTGTACATCCTTCAGGCAATGAAGATAAAATATTCTTACATAGCCACAAACGCCAATGCATCACAATGTTTGTAGTTTTTGAAGAGTTTTATATTTACCTCCTTCTCTAATGATGAACCCCACACTAATGAGGGACACGTAAGAATTGCTCCTTACACGCTTGTTAAGAGCTAGTGTATCATCTTTGGACTTATACACCATTTCAAACTACTTTCTCTTATGCAAGAGGCCCACACTCTTTGATTTTTTCTTACTCTATTCTCTGTATAATATTTTCATATTTTCAAAAGATAGTTTCTTGGTTATTTTTCCCATATTATATGCAACCAACCAACTTTGTTGCCTCTTTAGCAGCTTAGTCAAAATCTTTCCAAGAAAAAATGACTAACTCAAATTAAATTTTCTATAAAAACTAAAATTCTAAATCATTCCAAAAAGAAGGAAAAGAAAAAGTAATTCTCTTAACAAATTAAAATTTCTTTTCTACTAACTTGTCGTCTATTATTTCAGTCGATTAACTTTTTGATTTAGCCACGTTTTATCAGAAAATTTACTTGTTTTTTATACTAAATTATATTAATTATTTTTGTTCATGGCAGAGGATGTAACATGAAAGAGTTTAAATAAGAACAGGATACAAAATGTTATTTCACACAATTTTACTTTGTTTGCTTCCTGATAGAGTTGAAAAGGGGGAGAGGAGGCGGATCATTGAATTATTGCAAAACAGCAAAATTTGCTGTTGCAATGGAAAAAGCAGATTAACGGAAAAATTTATTGAAAACAAAATAAAAATTTTTGTTAAGCAAAAAGAGCACAAAACAAGAAAACAAATGTGTAAAATTTATATAAGAGCATCATTTTAACAATAAAAAACAAAAGAATATGGTCTAATACAGCGAGTGTTTTTTTTTTTTTTTTTCTTAAATTTGTTTGACTTTTTTTCTTTTATATGTTCATTTTTATACAATGACACCAAAATGTTGCAGAGTAGCGGATGAATTTTAATTTCACAGTTCAATGATTTTATTCGAGCGTTAAGCGACGAAATGTTAACCACCGCTCTGAGGAAGTCAGCCAACAGAAGGCCAACGGTTGGCAGCATCAAACGCAACAAGAAAAAAAGAACGAAGAATTTTTAGCAAATGCAAGGGAAGCAACTAGAGCAACCAAACCAAACAGCCATCTAGTCAGGCATGCAGTCGGTCAGTCAGTCAGTCACTAGCAAATAGTTACAACCACAAACGCATAAAATCCACAATAGTATTACAATGGAAATTATTTGGTTTTGTTTTCGAACAAACAAACCAAAAACAGACATTTCTTTTTCTCTAGCACTTGTTGTTGCTGTTGTTGTTTTTGTGTTACTACAGCACTTGCTGTTGTTTTTGTTGCTGTTGCAGTTGCTGCTGCTGCTGCTTTCTTCAATTATTTTTACAAAATGATAATGGTTGAATAGAATTAATAGTTTTTTATTTGTAGGGGCTGGTTGTCACGCCGCCTACATTCCCACTTTGCCGCACTCTGAATGGTGTGTGATGGTTCTGGTGAAGTTTCTTATGCTCAAATGCATTTTTTAATTGTAATGCACTATGACCTGGCTGAATATTTAATTTTTAGAAAATACAGTACTGTTTAAAATGAAAGAAACACTGAGCGGTTTGAATGTAGGGTTTCACCTAAAATTACTAAAAGGTTCACGTATCTATACAGACATTTTTTTAAGAGAACTAAGGCCGGGTTTGCATCTGTATGCCATGTGCCACACAAGCGTAAAAAAGGCGTACCCCTAATTACTAATGAAAAAATGTATGATTCAGACATGTATTTATTAAGTTAAATAGTTCCATACATAACTAATAGACAATTTTATAGAATCCAACATGCTTGGAAACTGTTTAAATCAATATATATATGTCTGAATCAAACAGTTTTTCATTAGTAATTAGTTGGTTACGCTTTTTTTTGGGCAAATGACACACAAGAAATGCCAGATGTAAACTCAGTCTAACACTCAGGCAATGAATGCCTACTACTATTACTAGGTGGTACCTCCTTTAGGAAAGGGATAGTGATAGGGAACACAGGTGGTGAAGGAAGGAATAGAGGAAAGCTTCATTCTTTTTTTTACGTTTTTTTTTCTTTCGTAATCTAGTGTTGCAGCGCCTCTGGTGTTAAACGAGGTATATTAAAGATTATTTTTTGAAACTGTGTTTAGTAGCCATTTCATTGGTTATTTTACTTCGCCGATGATTCTGCTACACAACGAGGGAGGGCGGTCTGATGTTACATTAGGATTAGTATCTGCTGAAGTCGGTATAGTTCAGTGAGCAGTGACTATACCTTCAACACTTGAACTTTTCTACAACAACTGATATAAAGAAACAACAATGCACATCATAAAAATGCATGGTATTGTTATTTAATGACTGTTGGATACCAGGCTCGAACCCAGGACCTTCTGTTTTATAGTCAATGTGCTACTACTACTTCAGCCAAAATCCATCCTGCAATAATTAACTGAAAAATACCAAAAATCAATTAAAAATTTTATTGAGTACATTAAACTTTTAATTAAATTAAATTCTTAAGCAAAAGTTTAATTGACTCAATTACATTTTTAATGGATTTTTTTTTTCAATTAATCATGTTTATTGCAGGAAAATTTTTCTCGGTGTAGGTGTTATACTTGATGGGAAAAATCATATAGAGAATAAAATAAGAAAAGCTCAAACGGTGTGTACCCTTGGCAGAAGAGCAATTTGCTCGAAATGAGGTATAAACCGGAAGATCACACACTGGCTCTACACAAGCATATCAGAACCAATTTCTATAGAAATATATTAATAATATAATATAAATTTAATGTAGTAATTGTATTTTATTAATTATTTAACTTACGTTTGTATATTGGCACAGGCATAAGAAATAACTTTCTTTCACCTTGATTTAGCATAAACCGTACCGTTATATTAAAAATTAAAAATCATATTGAATCAAAGTTTATTCAAGTTAAAACAAATGGGAATTTGGTACTGAAATAACATAAAGAAAAATGTTGAATCAAATTTATTTCAAGTCGAAACAACATGAATTTAGTTTAAGGAAGCTATTGTATTTTATTAATTGATTAACTTACGTGTGCTTGGAACAGGCATCAGAAAAATGTTTGTTTGTAGATAATTAGCTTCCCCTGCCAAGATTTGAACTTGGAAGCTCATCGCGTGGTATTCAACGCTCTTAAATATTATTCAGATACACACTAAATATATATATATATATATATAATATGAATTCAACTTTAACCAGGAATAATTTTAATTAAACAATCGGCCCTGTTCTGTAAACCGATCGATTTTAAACCGCACTCTGACAATAGAAATATTTTTTTAAATAATAAAAAATCTATATAATAAAAAAATTAAATTATTATATAGATTCTCCAATATTATATCTGATAGAAAATTATCGTGTATGATTTTAAACACGTCTGCAGGACCATTATTCATTTTTTGAAAAAGAGAAATTTACTCGGATGCGGTTTATAGAACAGGGCCGAATATTTAATTGATCACTTAACATAAAATTTATTTGAAAAGTTATAGTTAAAAAAACCCTACTTTGACTTGTCTCCACGATGTGGGCTTGCGGCCCTCTGACTATAAGGCTAGCACATTGCTTACTAGCCAGCAGCAGGAAGTTTTCTGCAGTGTAGTTACGAAAATATATCATTAAAGGTTCAACGAAACTATAATTTCTACAATGATAGATTAATTAGTATCGTGGTTTGATACTTTGATCTTCTTTTATGTCATTTAATAAAATTTTATATATTTTTTTTATGAATTTTTCATAAAAACATGTATTTAAGTTTTTCATTCAATTGTTTCTTAACGTTAATGATACTACGAAGTGTAAAATATTAAACATTAGAAAGGTTTCATTCCATTAAAGAAATTTGCATTTGATATATTATAATGCTTCATTTTATTAATGAAATTCGTGGTTGTATTAATGAAGGGGGTTCAACGTAATGGTTTCATTCTCTTTACGAAGTGTTTTTTTCTTTCAGTGCATACGTACTCATCATTAGTGTAGTGGAAATAATTAATAATACAGTGCTGCACTGCCATCTAAAGCACTATGAAACCCTTATCAGCTTATGCACTGTAAAACGTATTGCATGCCACTGCTTGTGATTTTATTACATCAAAAGTTGTTATTTTAAACCGATCTCAAGCCACAGTGCAGAACACTCTTTTGTTCGCAGATTTTTGAGAAGAAAAAAAAAATACATTTATTAAAACAATACGTATGCATTTTGGTGAATATGACCACCATTTGATTGACAATCGGTGGCTTGGAAAAGTTGAAAAAAAAACTTCTTTTAAATCTTGCTCTTTTGCATTTAGCATTTGTAGCTACTGATATTTGTAATTCTATGTGTCAACTTTGCAGCAGCAATACAAAGCCAAATAATAAAACTCCTGCTCTAGTGCCGAACAGTTAACACAGAGTCCAGCTATTTTCAATTACATATGCAACTCATTATTAATTCAAAAAAATACTGACGCAAGCTTTAATTTTAATCGCCTTGAAGCTACTATTGAAAATCTGGTGCAAACTATAAACAATTTTACAACAAATATGACTAGCATGATGCAAGAAATGCTGCGAATGCAAAATACTCTGCTTCAAGCATTAATTAATAAGCCATGAACACGTTAACAGTATGTTTCTGGAACGCAAACGGCATTCGCCAACATAAAAATGAACTTGAGCACTTCCTCACGGAAAAAAATATTGATGTTATGTTAGTATCTGAGACTCATTTGATTTCGAGAAGTCTTTTTAAAATTTATGGCTACACTATATATGATACAAAGGACCCTAGAGGAAGGGCTTGCGGTGGATCAGCAATTCTAATAAAGTCAAGACTCAAGCACTATGTTCTTGATAACATTTGTGAAGAACACCTACAAGCAACAAATATTGGCATTGAAAGTTTTTGTACAAATTTTGTTATATCATCAATTTACTCCCCTCCCAGATTTTCAATCACTGAGAATCAATATGAGGATTTCTACAAATCTCTTGGACCTTGTTTTGTAGCAGCTGGCGACTACAATGCTAAGCATACATTCTGGGGTTCGCGTCTTATTACCCCCAGAGGTCGAGCATTGTTCAACACTATTTCAAAAATGGGCTTGGATGTCATTTCAAGTGGGGAGCCCACTTATTGGCCTACTGACATACAAAAAATTCCGGATGTTATAGATTTTGGCGTCATAAAAAATATCTCTAGGGATTTAATTCAAGTTCAAGCTTCTCTTGATCTTTCGTCCGATCACTCTCCGACGATCATTACAATTTGTAGTCCCTTAAGAAGTAACTTACCTGACCCATATGTGAAGATGATCAATCGTGTTAATTGGCTGGGGTTCAAAAAATATCTCAGTAGTCATTGTACGGAAAACATTACGCTTAGAACATCCGATGATATTGAATCTAACATTGCCAATCTCAGCGAGAATATTAAACAGGCTGCTGAACATGCCATTATCTCCCATCCGCAGACTGGGTTTAATAAAATTTATTCTACAGACATTGAACGTCTCGTACGTGAAAAAAGAAGAGCTAGAAGGAAATGGCAACAGCACAGATCACCACAAAATAAAATCAGATTTAAAGAGTGCACTAAACGACTCCAAGAGTTGCTTGCGTCTGAAAAAACTGCATCTCTTAAAAATTATCTGGAAGGTCTTGATGTCACACCAGCGTCTAATTACTCTTTGTGGCGCGCTGCTAGAAAGCTTAAAACACCCATTGAGTATAAGCCACCTCTACGCACATCTACCGGAAGTTGGGCAAGAAGCGATACTGAAAAAGGTAAAATATTTGCTGAGCACTTAAAATCCGTTTTTACGCCAAACATATATACTGGTGTTGCTGACTTGCCGAATGTAGTCGCTCTACCCCCTCAACACATAAAGTTCAAGACGCGTGAATTACAAAAATTAATTGCCGAACTCAACCCGAAGAAAGCTCCGGGTATTGATGGAATTAGTAACCAGATGCTTATGAACTTGCCTCGTATTGCAATGAGAATCCTATTATTCATATTTAATGCCATTTTACGACTGGAGTATTATCCACACAGCTGGAAGCTTGCCAAGGTTAAAATGATTCCAAAGCCGGGCAAAGATCTAACCAAGGCTGAGTCATATAGGCCAATAAGTCTACTATCAACTATGTCAGAGCTTTTCGAAAAACTGCTCAAAACAAAATTGTCCCCAATTCTAATTAGTAGTGGGTGCATACCAGACCATCAATTTGGTTTTAGAAGCCAACATAGCACCATTGAACAAACTCACAGACTGGTTCAATTTATAAGAAGACCTTTTGAGGAAAAAAAGTATTGCTCTGCGCTCTTTATTGACGTTTCCCAGGCATTTGATAAAGTGTGGCATGAAGGCCTAATTTTAAAATTGAAGACTTACTTACCAATAAACATTTTAAACATTTTGGAAAGTTACATTATTTCCCGTGAGTTCACTGTTGTGGAAGGAGACTTTACGAGTAGGCCTGAAACTATTTCATCCGGTGTGCCACAGGGGAGCATACTGGGACCCGTTTTATACTTGATTTATACTTGCGATATGCCTGTGAGCAGTAGTATCCATACTTCCACATTTGCCGACGATACAGCCTGCCTTAGTATGCACGAAAACCCTGATGAGGCATCCCGCAAACTCCAGGAACACATTAGCCAGATGGAGCTTTGGTTAAACTTATGGAGAATTAAAGTCAATGAACAAAAGTGTGTCCATATAACGTTCACCCTAAGAAGAGATACTTGCTCCCCCATTCGGATTAACAATCAAGTTGTTCCTCAACATTCACATGTGAAATATCTTGGTTTACACCTTGATCGACGACTTACATGGAAACATCACATTGACTCTAAGTTAACTCAAATGAAACTTAAATTAACTCAGGTACATTGGCTGATTGGTAGAAATTCAACACTTAGCCTAGACTGCAAACTTTTAATATACAAGTCGCTTTTAAAGCCAATATGGTGTTACGGAATTCAACTATGGGGCACTGCTTCAGCTTCAAATGTAGAGAAAATTCAACGAAGGCAAAATAAAATTTTACGCATGATAACATCGGCTCCATGGTACATCAAAAATTCAAATATACATCGCGATTTGAATATGCCACTAGTGACTGAAGAAATTGTAAAATACGCAGGCAAATATCTAACAAAACTCGAGTCACATCCTAATCCGCTTGCTCGTAATATTTTGAACTTTACTGGGCACATCCGCTTAAAAAAGAGAGATACACGGGCTCTAATATTCAACACTCTAGATGATGAAGCTGCTTGAAAACACTTTTTTCTTTTTGTTGCTTATCACTACTTATGTATTATTAATAACTATCACTAAGCTTATGTCCGACATTGGTCGGGCCTAATAATTTTTTTATAGACTTAAGATTTGAATACTTATTGTTAGTTCATATTTGAAGATACAATAAATAAAAAAAAAAACATGCATTAAAAAAAAAAAAAAAAAAATATGCAACTGTTAATGTTCTCTGTTTGCTTAAATAAGTTGCTTTAGTATTTTGCAATTTAAAAAAAAGTGTTGAAATCTCCTTTGCAAACTCTTAATTAAAAAAAGTACTTGACTTATGCTAGGAACACAACTGGGACGAACGACGAATTTTTCGGTGCGAACTTTCGTCATAAAAAATAAAACACATTTGTTCATATGAAAATGAACACAACACCGCCGTAGAACGAAATTCGTGGTGCGTGACGAACTGTGAGATAGATTTATTTCTATTTTGTACGCCGACGAACGACGAAAGAAAAACAATTTTCTCTCACTCTTTTTACATACACAATAAACAGTGCGACCAGATTTTAAAATAAAATTAAGCTAAATCATGTATGTCTTTAATATATTTTTAGAGAATACGCAATTTGGATTAAAAAAGTCTAAAAAAGCTAAATCCGTTTTTAAAAAAGCTAAAAAAAATAAGCTAAGAGCTTAATACAAATTTTAAAGCTAAATCTAGAAGAAATAAGCTAAATTTAGCCCATAATTACTAATATGGTCACACTGACAATAACCAACTTTATCAATTATAAGCAGTGTGCACACTTCTACCGATATTCGGTAGATTCTACCGAATATGTTTGCGAATTTAACAAACTACCAATTCTACCGAACAAGGCCTGAAATCTACCGAATATTGTTATTTTGTAATTTAAGTCGATATATGTGTAAATTGTCTATTTTTGC
This sequence comes from Tachina grossa, assembly GCA_949987645.1. Classification (NCBI taxonomy): domain Eukaryota; kingdom Metazoa; phylum Arthropoda; class Insecta; order Diptera; family Tachinidae; genus Tachina; species Tachina grossa. The sequence goes on along the minus strand of OX465274.1, from coordinate 167,989,793 downwards.
ACATAGCGGTAATTTTCTGTTATGAAAATCATTAAAACAGAATAAATAAATCGGTTAAAAACTGAAACTATAAGTAACCTAATATTTGCCAAAGAATTGTGCCTTGGGGATGAAATATTTATTCCTACTAGAGTTGAGCGATATTTGGAAACCTGTTACTTTTTCACAGCGATTGAAAAATCACATATCACAACTGTGACTGAATTTATCAAGTAACAGGTTTTGGAAATATAGTTCTTTCATACAAATTGTGAATGTTCTTGTATGCTTACTTTACAGTAAATGAAGCTACCACATTAATTTTTTTTATACATTCAGCTTTTGTCAAGAAAAAATCGTCAAATCGTGTCAAATCGTCTTTTCTGGCAACTATGTACAGCTCACATTTTTATATTTGCAATTTTATTGTCTTTCTGCCTGTTATACGACAATTCCCAATGTATGGATGGGGTTGATGCTAATTGTTTATTCTTGTCGCTCTTCTTATTAGTATTTATCAAGACACCAATACTAATAAATACTTTTAAAGCAGAAGAGCTGAAATGTGTTAAATCGTGATCACAGTCACTGTTTAATTTCACTTCTGTTCTTCTTATTAGATTTTCTCAAAATAACAGAACTGCTACAAACAAAATATTGCTAAACTGTGATCACAGTCACAGTTTAAAAGAACAGCGATTTAGAAGTCACGTTCACAAGAAGCAACATTATTAAAAAATCACGCTATCGCTCATCACTAATTCCTACCCATGATTTAATAATTTTTGCACAAAAGTTTAAGTTCATAAATGGATCTTTGTAGTTACAAATGTTTGTCAAATAAAAGTTATTTTAGTAGCTTTATAAAACCCATGTACAAAAACTGAATTCCTGTTATTTATGTATATTATTTTATATATGCATAGCAGATCTATATAAAGGGTAAGGGAAAATAACTGGTGATGACACTTTTTTTATTGGAAATGCTTCATTGTTTATGGCAGTTTAATTTCCAATCACATTTGAAGTTTTAAATGCGCTTTTGAAACCTGTTTAGCTTGATACTCCTTGCACTTACCCGTTATATATAAATAGATATATTATGTTATTTTTATGTTTCTTTGAATTGTTATTTTTTATGTTTCTCTGAATAAAAAAAAATTTCTACCGAATTTCATTCAAATCTACCAAATTTTTTCGTCGATTCTACCGAATTTAAGAAAAATTAAGTGTGCACACTAATTATAAAAGATGAATTTGGTGAGTAAATTCGTCGTTATTGTGCTTCACACGACGAATTTACCCAGCGAATTCTTATCGACGAATTCTTCGACGTGGACGAAATTCGTTGTTCGTCCCAATTGTGTTCCTAGCATCAATGATGACGATGGTGTAGACTATAATACAACTTAGTTCTTGCTACTTCTGCTTGAAACATTTTTTTTTTAATTTCATTTTTTTCACATCCATTATTTACAGTTTTCAATGTTATTACCACTTTACGTTGGGATAAGAAATTTTTTTTGTCTCTTCTATTCCTTTGATTTTCCTTTTCTCTTCATATATTTTTTCACTAATTTTTTTTTTTTAAATGTTTTTTTTCTCTTTCAAACCTAGTGCGAAAAATGAAGGCCAGAAAGAAGAACCAGGAAAAGAAATTGAACTTATTTTTTGTAGACTATTGCAGTTTTCCGCCAACTGATTGTGAAGAATTTTGTGCTTTTTTGAATAATCCTTTTGACATACGAGTATAAAATTGAGAGCACAATTGCCAAAGGAGTCTACTTAAATCATGTCGCAAATCAAGGTTATAAAAATAAATACTAGGCCGAATAGTTTTTATAAAATTTTAATAAGCTTCATTATTTCCTTTTTACATAAAATGAATGGAAAATTTTTAAAATTGCAAAGATATTTTTTTAACACAAAAATGTTGCATTTTTCGAAGATTTCTCTTTTTTATTTGTTTTCATATGTGTATCATGTTAATTCAAAATGATTTACAGTAATCTTCAAAGAAAATTTTTCCTTCTGAAATAACTTTATTTTATATTTATTTAACTTAATTGAAATTTATTTGCTGGTGGTTAAGCATTGTCTATATATTTCATTGGTGCTTTGTCAAATCATCAGTAGACTTCAAACAAATATTTTGAACAGTCACCAACCTCTTATCTTATGTACAGACTTTCAAAAACTATTTGAGAATATCCATATGATAATCTCATTTTAAATCACAAAAAAATTAGCATAGTAGGCTTAGAAACTTTAACAAAGACGTTTGTGACTGTTCAAAAAATTTGATTAAAGTCTACTGATGGTTTGGAAAAGCACCAATGAAATATTTTTCTGATATGCATTAGTCTTCCTTTGTATCAGTTATTGTAGGAAAGTTCAAGTGATGATAGTCACTGGTCACTGAATTATACCGACTTCAGCAGATACTAATCCTAATGTATCAGCAGAGCGCCCTCCTTCGGTGGGTAATAGAATCATCGTCGAAATAAAATAATAAAATGGCTACACAGCTTCAAAAAAAAAATTGAATACGCCTCATTTAACATCAGAGACGCTGCAACGCTGCATTATTAAAGAAAAACAAAACGTACAAAAAGCAGAGTTGTAAAAGAATGAAGCTTTCCTCCATCTATCTCTTCCTTCACCACCTGTCTTCTCTATCAATATCCCTTTCCTAAAGAAAGTAACACCTAGTATTGGTATTAGGCATTCATTGCCTGATTGTTACTTCTCTTAAAAAAGAAAAAATATAGACAATGCTTAACCTTCAGCAAATAAATTTCAATTTAAATAATTTTATGGCAATATATCATATATATAATTTCTTATCTATATATAAATAGGCAAGTCAAAAAAGTTAAGAACCATTTTAACTGACTTAATTAAACTCAACGTATTCGCTTGATTTTTTTTTTTGTTGATTGATTGTCAATAGGAGCAGTGCAGAATGTATTTTTTCTTCGACATTTTTGTGTCTAAGATAGTTAAAAACAGTTAAGAACATTAGCCAATCATAAAGCTATGATCTCTCTTTCTCTCTTAATTTGCTAAAAAATTACAACAAAAAACTCAAAATTAACTAAATTAAATTTGGCTTGGCAACTCCGTAAACACTCAGAAGCAGTGATGGGAAATGAGATTTTCATTTCGGTATCAAAAAAAAATTTTTTGAGTACTTTTTTTAACAAAAAATTATATAAAATTAATTTACAAAGAAATAAAAATGAAACACAAAGCATATGTCTGATTCTAAAAAAATTGTTTGTTTTTCTCAGAACCAGGTTTCAAACTTTTATTAGGTAAAAAATAGGCCTGTTAAAATACCAGCTCATAATATTAATGGTGAGATGGTCCGTTCGATTTCCCATACGATTTACATGGTATAAATTGATTTTATTTATTCTGATTGTCATAAGTAAAGAACGGAATGTCCTACAATAAACTTCTTGGTACGCTTTTGTAGAAAATTGCATTGATTTTTTTTCGAATCACCCTAATATGCATACACACATATGTATGTATGTACTCGTTCATAAGTACAAGTGCTAAAGTTATAACAAGAAGTGTTTTAAGATTTCAATAAATCTTAGGCTTGGATAAGACTACTAAGATACTGTTGGAACATAAAGTATGTTCCTTTGTTTTGTTTTCATGACATTTTGTAAGAGAAAATCCTTTCGACATTTACAGAGGAGTGAGGTATAGACAAAATTTGGTAAGCTACTGTCGATTTACCTGGAAACATGTATTCATCTAATGCGTTTTTATATTTGTGCTTTGAACGGGCTAAGGTTCGTATTGCTTTTTAAGCCATATTACATGTGATAATTATTAATGAACAAATAAGAACAAAGTATGTTGTAAATATTCTGACTAACAAGACATAGTTGAACGGAACAGCCAGCCGTTTTCGAAGGCCACTAGACCTTCATCATCAGCGTTCTTTTGTGTTTGGTCCACTGTGTGTGGTGTCAGTAGATGTAGATTTCTGCTTTATATACTTAGCATTATTGCAAATGGAATGTGTGAATTGTTTTGATTCATCTTATTTCAATTTGCTGAAAGCTTTTTTGTAATGAAAGCTCAATTTACCATCTCTATATTTACAACAGTCTCACCATTGTCGTTTGTTCTTTACTAATTATGCACATGTTAGTTAATTTGCTTATTTTTGTTCTACTTAAGACAAACTTTTTTGGTTTGTTACTATTAAGTATATTTTTTATTTTTAATTTTTGCCACAGGCCCATGGCTATTAATTTTAGTTAATTTTAATTATTATTCGAACTCCATTTGTTTCTATATTTGTGATTTGAACGGGATAAGGTTCGTTTTGCGTTTTTAGTTTTAGCATCGGTAGGCCAAAAACTGCATATACAGGCCTGTTCTGCAAATCATGATATGTCAAATCACGGTGATTTGAAAAAATTAATAAAAGCTAAATTATTGGTATACAGGTATTAGTTGTTTGTTTTTAACACCACCGTGATTTAAATCACCGTGATTTTTAGAACAAGCCCGATATTTTCTGTTGTTAATAGTTTTAATTCTTCCAAATCAGCCAATGCTCTATATTGATTGTTAATATTTTAAAAATTTTGCTTTTCGCTGGGAAACATTTTTATTCAAAGCGATATAATGCTATTGGTTTTACCAGATAAATCATTTTCAGGGGAAACTTACTAAGCTAAGTAAACATTTCATTGTCAAAGTCCACTTTTGCCCTTAGAACTTGACAGAATTTAATATAAACTTTTTACAATATTCTTTAAACTGATCTAAAACAGAGATCAACTTCTGTACCACAGAAAATATCATTGAAAGAAATATGGTTTTTATTTACATATATTTAATTGTGAAGGGTCACAATTTTCTAAAATATCTTTACTAATAAGGTTTCGTGCCATTTGTCGAAAAAGAAATTGAATTCTTGGCAAAAATATATGTGTACGCGCGTCTTCTGACTGTATTTCTGGGTTGGCCGAGAGAGTATCAAATGTATTGCGGGAGTACTACGGTACTTTTTCATGTCAAATAGTATCAAAAAAAGTACGATGTACCAACTTTTCCATCACTGCTCAGAAGGAAATACTTATTTTATTTGTTCATTCTATTCTTATTTCAATTTTTGTATGTACTTAAACGATTATTGCTGAAACTAATAAAATTTGGATATTTAAATAACGAGTAAGTTAAATACATTACGGTACTGTATTATTTTTCTTTAGATGCCTAAAAATAATGGGCCATAACCATAGACAAACATTAAAGTCGGTTTTTTAGAGACAACTTAAATTTTAACATCTGTTGTTAGTTTTCTTTCAACTATAGTCAAAATTAGAACCGGTTTTAAGTTGAATCAGCTTTAAGTGGGTGATGACTAAAATATTGAAAATCTTGCATGCAATTTGGTATGAGTAATAAGCAAGTGGCATCTCTGAACAGCTGACAGAATAAAAACGACAAAATGTTAAATGAAATAGAATCCATTTTGGAGAAAAAAAGTTGAAAAACATAAACCAGAGAAAAAATTAACATCAAAACCGTTTCTATTATTTATTTGGAAAGCTCACATTAATAGATACAACTATTAAAGACCGGAGTAAGTACGGTAATACATTTTATTAGAAATGAAGAAATATATGACATTTTATCTGAGCGGTTTGTATTAATGCAATAATGGTTGAATTTCAACCACTGGGCGAACACTAGTATATTTATTTAGCACTGAAGTACTGTTAAATAAAAGAGAAGCATCATGTTGAATCAAAGTTATTTCAAGTTGAAATAACACGAATTTAATTTAAGTAATTTTTTTTTTTTTTTTTTTTTGTGTGCAGACATCAGGAAAAGGTTAGCGTGCTGTTTTCTCCGGCCGACTCGTCGCACGGTAGTCAATGTGCTTACCACTGCCGCCACAAGAACCTTAATTCTGTGGCAAAAAGGAAACACGTCTTGAGTCGAGATAAGCTAATTATGATTTAATGGTGCTTTCGCAATCTGCATATTCGAAAGTATCCCTGGTCATAATCTCAATCATTTGTGTGATTTTGCAAGAAGTTATAGCTCTATGACGTGCGACTTATCTTTTTTAGACTTATAATCTCATTTGGAATAATAGCTTAACTTAGGTTACACTTTGCTATATTTCAACTTAAATGCATTACATATAGTGTGTAGAACGATGTATGCTTAAAAAATTTATTTTAATAGAGAATTTCCCAATTTAACTGTAAAATCAATAAATTTCTGAAAATCGACTTGAACGCTTAAACATTAATGAACATGTGACTCGAACACTTTTTTCTTATTGCAACAGAATTTTTATTTAAAAAAGAATGACGGTATTTTTTATCTTTAAATTATTTTGTGAAGCTACCTTGGCTTGCTTAGAGCAAGAATTTAACCTCCGACCCTCCAACTACTAGACTAGTATAGTGGCCAAGAGGGTACTGAATTTAACTCAAGCACAATAATTCTTAATCTAACAAAATATTACTGCACTCTAATTAGAGTGCTGTTGGCTAAAGTAGCTGGAGCGTTGTCCAGGAAGCAAATGATGGTCTCCGACAGCCTGAATTCAAGCCCTGCACAGACTCGGTCATATCACCATTATAGGTATCTCTGATAGGCATTAGAGTATATTCTTAATGAGTAGCTCAGTGCCCTTCTTTATCGGTTTTTGTCGTCGAATTAAAATAACTAATGAAATGGCTACATATGCATAGCTCTAAGTTATACGCCTACTTAACACTAGAGGCGCTGCAAATATCCTACCAAAAGGAATAAAATGCACCATAGCAGAGTTTTAAAACAAATAAAGCTTAATAATTTAATACTTCATCATCTCTCCCCTCTTCATTATCCCTTTCCCTAAGATGTTAAAACGCATACAAACATAGATACGTAAATACACATATTAATAGCTTGAGTAATACTTCTCTTCAAAAAAAAAATATGGAAATGCACATTTTAAAATTGCGTACGATATAAAATAATATAATTCTCCTCTTGTTCTCATTTCAGTGCTTCCTTAATTGCAGCAATGAAAAAAAAAATACTCTTCATGTTAAACAATTAAGCAAACCTCCAAAAATCCTTTTCCATTCATTCCCATAAGCCATAAATTTTAAAATATTATTTCCACACACTTAACCAGCCATAAATAAATCCATCATATTAAGGGCACTCTTTATCTTAAGGCCAGCTATGAAAATATAAAAATTTAAATAAAAATATATTTTTGCGACAAATATTTGCACGAAAAAAAAATCGGAAACACAGCTCGAACCCAATAGTTTACATGTGTAAGCAAACAATTTAATAATAAAAAAATAAAAAATAAGTTTTGTATAGACATCAAATACAACTATTTTATGGTTTCGACAGAAAAATTCAATAAAAAAATTTAAAAAAAATATCAGAATATTGCTTAAGGCCATTAAACAAAATGTATTATGCAACGAAAACCATCGAATAACAAAAATATTATTTTTACAAGAGGCCACAGCAGCGATGCGAACTTGGTGCATTTGGCACTATTTTTAGTGCTTTTTGAAGACTCAAAACGCCAAATTTTGAGCGTTAGTGCCAAAATAAGAAAAAGCACTAATTAGTGCTTTTAAGAAATTTGTGTATTTCTTAAAATTATTTTAATGATTACTCGGCGTATTTATTTTTTCAGTGTAAAGCATACATTTTTCGTCTGATATATTGCATTAAATGGAGAATAGCTAAGAAAATTTTAAACATTATTAAACTTCACATTAATTCACGTTATGGATTTTCAGTCGTTTTTCACGAAAGTGCTTTTTACGCTATTTAGATATCAAAATTACGCTTTTAAGTGCTTTTTTTAAATGTTGATGTGCCTTTAGAGCCAAAAAAAAGTTGGCATCACTGGGCCACAGGTGAAAATTTTATTTTATTTTCTTTGGAAAAAAAGCGATGCTTAAATACTATAACATTAGGGCTATTCGCGTTAAGTAACAGCACAGCAAATGTCGAAAAGAAAGCAAATGGAGTGTGATTGAATAAAATATTTGTATTATTGGAACATCAATCGAAGCTCTAATCGCTCTTTGTGTTATATAATGCTATTAAAATATTTGCATAATTTTCATCCAAAGTTGAACACTAAAAATAAACAGAAACACATCTTTTTTGGGAAATTTTTTTTCCGATTTATATTAGATATTTTAAAATTATTTCATAAAAATAGTTGTATGAAAGCTTTCACTTTGCCAATAGGAAGCCTGGAAAAGCAAATAAGATGCGCATCACTTTTTTCTAATGCACAACGTAAAATATGTATTATTTTTTTATTTCTGTTCGAATGTTTTTTCTGTTTGCTTTAATTATAATTAACCCTCTTATTCTGAACTTTGTGACAAATAACAAAATTATAACAAAAGACAATTTTTATATGTCAAGGAATGTAAGTGTAAATGATCAAACAGAATAAGTCCGCAACTTCAGGAAAAATCGCTGTCAAATTAACAAAGCCCATAATAAAGTCTACGGCAGTAACTTCAAATGCTCTCAAATTTTTGTTTAGTTTTCCTTTGTGCTTATTTTTCTTTGTAGTTTTGTTCACAAAATGTACAAAATTTATTGAAAGTATAGTAGCCTTATTGAGAGAATGAGTAATTATATGTGAGAGCATTTGAAAAACGCTGTCAAAATAAAATAGATTCTATTTCTCGACTGCTTTCTGGTGTTACTTTTTTGTGTAAATTTGTATGGAAAATGTGTTTATGCCGCAATTCTATTTGATCATTAAGTTTGTATTTTGTTTTGTGAGGAATGTGAGAACTGTTCGAGTAAAACAAAAATGATATTATCCTGTGAAACACAGGATGAGTAAGAAATAAATTGACTTCAGACTTGCACACGAAGGGTTCCGTACGGACACTAGATATGTAATTCCATACGAACTTTAGCCTACATAATGTATAGTTTTATAATTTTTTTCTCGTTTTTGAGATTTTTTGTGTTTTGAGCTTTTTTTAATACAGCATTTTTTAGTTTTTGCCCTTTTTCCGTTTATAGCGTTTTTTAATGTGGCAATTTTACTAAAATATCTTTACCTAGTTACTTTTTTACCAAAAAAAAAAAATTAATTTTCCAGCCCTGAATATAACATATTAATTATTTCTTTCTCCTATAAAAAAAAATATCTTTAATTTAAAAGCAAATAAGAAAATTAGAAAATAAAGAAAAAAAATTGTTTTATTATGTACCAAAAAATTTTAACTTTCCAGCTCTGGTGTTGTGTCTTTAATTTTCAAAATTTTTTAAAACAAACTATTTCTCTCTAAAACATAAAATATATTTAATTTATAGAGAAAAATAAAAAAATTAATTAGACCTAGGTACCACAAAAAGTACAAATTTCCCAACCCTGGAATTATTATTTAAAATTTTTCTGATTTCTTAAACGAATCTATTTCTTTTAAAAATATAAAATATATTTAATTTATAGAGAAAAAACGAAAACATTAATTTTAAAATCAAAGTTGTTTTAACGTAAAAATGTTGTATTAGAAACCCGGTTTAAGGAATTTTTTTTAATTTCACGTACCTTTTCACAATGTCTGGTTAAAAGATAACAGAGACTTTAACGGCAAGTTTTGTGTGAAGAACTGGCAGTTAAAGTTCACGTTAACTCTTAACCATACATTGTGAAAAGGGACGTCAATCAGGAATAATTTCTTAATCTGGCTAAAGTTCAGTATATATTTTAAATTCTTATAGAATGAAATATTTTAATTAATTAATGAGATTTTCTAAAAAAAAAAATACAGTCAAATCCCGATAATTCTTGCCTCGATAAATCGTAATTCCCGATAATTCGTAATAAACAGTCGGTCCCTTGAAAAAAATCTCGTTAATTCGTAAAATTCCCATACATTTTGGTCCCCTCGCTAATTCATAATTTTTTTCAAATAAAATCTTCTTTACCTCTTATAAATCGTAATTGTTTGCTAACTGCCATATATATATATATATATATACATACATATATATGGTATTATATATATATGTATATATATGTATATATATGTATATATATATATATATATATATATATATATATATATATATATATATATATATATATATATATATATATATATATATATATATATATATGTATGGTATTCGTAATAAAAACAACAGAAACGTGGAAAGAATGATTTTTTGTTTACCGCTATTTTTTTTTTTTTTGCTTGAGTTTTTGCTTCTGCTCGTGTGTGTGTGCGCACGCATAAAACTATGTCGGTGTTACAAAAACAACAAATTTTTATTTTGTATTTATTTTTAACAATTTGTTTATGCTTTTTTATCGTTTAAGTAAATAAATTGAAAAAACCCGTTAATTCGCATTTATTTTACTTTAACCCCGTTAAATCCAAAAACTCTATAATTCGTAAGAAATGGCCGGTGCCTTGCGATTACGAATTATCGGAATTTGACTGTACTGATTAAAATGCATTCAATTAAATTTAAATATCTATCACGGGAATTGTTAGTTTGAACAATAGTTTATGCATACCCATGTTAATATGTGTCACTCACTGTTCTTCACACATTAAAAAAAAAACATGTCAAACTTTCATTTAAAAAATCTCATAAACCAATGTAATTTCTAAAGCAACTGTGGCATGAAAATGTAATTGCTACTTGATGAAGAGACATTTAAGTTTCAAAAGGTTCAAAATACTAAACAACCTTTGGTAGACAAACGTACTACTCAACACTAGACTTGGGTCGAACTCGTTCACTAGTTCATTTTTGCCACAAACCACTGATCAAACCCATTTAAATTACATGGGTTTGATCATTGGTTTGTGGCAAAAATGAACTAGTGAACGAGTTCGACCCAAGTCTACTCAACACTTCAGCTACAAATATCTACATGTGGCAGGTGTACATATCGCTCCTTTACTTCAATAGTGTCACAACTCAAAAAAACTAGTTTTGCAGGAAACGCGTTTTAAGTTTTCAATTTACATACAACGCAATGAAAACATGAAAAAACATTCTTCTCTCACGAGGTGATGGTACGAGCTATTGATATGAAATTTTTATACAAGATAAAATACAAAATGGTGAATTATTTTGCATCACTAGCTCAAAAAACACATTTTTTGAGTTATGACACTATTGAAGCAAATGAACGATATATAGTTCTTGCAACAGTATAATAAATACTTTTTATAGAACTTCTACATATTTTTTAAAGTGTTTTTAATGGTCAATTTTTTTTTATAAAAATTTTAAATCTACAGCTAAAGTGTTTTTACAAACACCTTTAGCTCGTAAAGTTTTTAAACAAAAAAAAAATATCAATGAATATTTCGCTCTTTTTTTATAAACAAAAATATTTTGTGAAATTGTTTTATTGTATTCACATGGGATTGTTGTAAAGTGTGCTTCAAGTGTTACAGCAAAATATATCAAACTATAGAGAAAAAAAAATAATTTTGCAAAAAAAATTTACATTTAAAACAAAAACTAGCAACAATGAAAATGCAGGGACTTTTGAAGATTAGTTTTGCATTTTCATAAAAATAAAAGTTAAAATAGTTATTGCAGGCACCCTACAGCACATTAAAAGTTATCTGGAAGTATTTGATACATTTGCCGAAGTTTGTTTGTTAACAAAGTCAACAATTCAAGGCGAATTCAAATTACTTGGTCTCAACTGTTTCGCCGCATGCAATTTGAATATATGCTAGTTGTCAAAAGAGGTTTTGCAGTACATTTTTTTTTTCTTAACACAAAAAGTATAAATTTTTCAAAGCGAATTGAGCCGAGTATACCTTGTATGAATACGCCTTGCTCAACTGCCCTAAGTACTAGTTTACACGAGGCAAGTCTTATTGCTAAGCTGATTAGTTTTTAGGGGAGAGAGTGACGAGGGGAAAAGAAATGAATAATCAGCTTTATGCACTGTCAATACGTTTTGTTTTCTCATTCGTATTGTTAGAAAATATGAGCTGAAAAATTAGACTTGTATTGTGCGAACGCCGATGACAGTTGAAAGAAGAAAAAGTGACAAGCTTGGCATTAAGACTTGACTAGTGTGAACTGGGACTTACTAATTTTTTTTTCAAAACGAATTTTTCGCATATTTCGATAAACTTGCAAAAAAAACACGATTTGAAAAAAAATTATAAGTTAGGGCGTTTCATTATTAAGGTAACGATACGTACATGTGCCAAGATTAGTTAATATTTTTTTAGAACTTTTTCCATAATTTTTATGAAACTCTAATTTAAACTTTGACTAAAAATTTACTAAGAACAATTATTTAGATAGTCATAGAAATCTCTCGTCGTCTAGATAAAAGTTATCATCACATAAAATAAATTCTTTATCAGCCAGTGTAGCAGACACAAAAAAATTATTAACTTATCATTCTTTCTTTTATATAAATTTAAAAAAAAATTTAAATGTATAAATATAGAGTTGGTAAAAAAAATCAGTCAATTGAATAATTTATATTTTATTTATACATAAACTGTATTAAAAAAGCAAACAATAAATAATCACGTGTGTACAATTGAAATTCAAACCAACAAACGAAACACGTGTCATATACATGAATTTATTTATTTATTTTTTTTATATATATAAATATCCTGCCATTATTTTTAAGTTTTTTTTTACATAAAATGTGAGTTATAGGAAATATAAAATTTATAAAATAAAAACTTTAAGTTAAAGGCCGCAATTGAAATTTTATAAAAAGAAAAAACTATAGTCCTTAAATAGCAGCAGTCGTGGCCATTGTCATGAGACGGTTTCATAGCTTCATTATGATGCAAAAAACAAGTGGTGAAATAAATTAATTATTGCACGCACTTTGATAAAATTTATTTTATTTTAAAAACCCACCAAAACCCACAATATGTCAGTTTATATTTGAGTTTTTAGCATTTCCTTTTGACAGAGTCTACTGTTTGGTTTTATGTATATATCAAATTTATAAATTATCATACTATAAAGAGCCATACACATAAGCTAATTAAGCTTATCAGTTAAAAAAAAATCAAACACCTTGTTAGTGTTAAGTATTAAAAGTGTATCCTTTAGATAATGTTGTTACCACAACTACATACATTTGTATGTGTTATTTGTATTATTATAAGTTTATACCGTTTTCGTTTTCTCGATTTATTATTTTAAAAATGTATGTGCGTTGTGGTATTGTCAACCAAAAAAGCCAAACCAATATTTTAATTTCAGGTGTCAAAAGTTACAATCGTAATTGACACTAATAAATGCAACCAGGTTTTTAAACATGTTTACGCTGGTTTTGTGGCCAATAATAACAGCACTTCGGCCTTTTCCAGTGTTGAAATAAATTGATAACAAACATTAGATAAAAAAAAATTTGTTGCATAAATTGTCTTTGAAGTTCTAATTATTACAAGCATCGTTTGGGAAAAAAATTATAAATTGAATAAAAAAAGCCACGGAAATTAAAGCACTTGCAAAATATAATTCAATGTCAAATAAATCATACAAAACAAGATGCAATGGTAAGTTGCCCTAAACGTAAAATTAACTTATCTCGACTTAAGCACTTTTGCCGTTTGTTCCACATAAATGATAGACAAATATAGAAAAAGCATTTCGCTATTAATCACAGTATTGACGCCGAGCCATGAGAACTCCCTGCATGCCAATAACTATTTTAAACACACTCAAACTTAACAAACTTCACTTTTTCATTTGCTCTTTCTCAATTTTAATATCAAATTAAATTTCACATTAATTTGCTTATGGTCAGACATTTGTGATTCGCCTCAATTATTCTGCAAATTTTATTACACAATTATTTTTTGTTTTAAAATTAATATTTACCGCTAAAATAAAAAAATTATTTAACAATTGTATCTTCTTCATTAAAGTATTCTCTATGAAAATTTAATTTTCATACAAGTTTTAATTTGCAATCCTTTACACAATTTTTAATTCAATATTTTTCCCTCACGCTCTTATTAATTAGTCGTAATTTGTTTTTTTTTTTTTTTTTTTTGTATTGCAGTCAGTCTCATGTGATTTTTTTCCTTTCTTTCTTTGAAATGTGTATTTTGCTTTTGTAAATTTAATGAACCAACCAAACATAAATTATAAACGTATTCTGGTGTGATTTTTTTGTAAAAATATAAAAAAAAAATAAAAATAAATAAAAAATAATTTTGTATGTACAATTCTTGCATTTAATTTTATTTGGTCTGTTGTATTTTCTCTGAAATGTTAAATAAATTAAAAATTGTATTAAAAACAATTAAAGGACAAATTTTTGCAATATACAAGTTACTCGTTGTAATACAACAAATTAAGTATATCTCTGGCAGTTCAAGCATTTACACACACACTTAAGTGACTTTGTATTGGTACTTTAATTGCAAGCAAAAACACCGAATAATTTAACACTCTCACTCACTCACACAAACAACACCGCCATTATCCCTGAAGGAAACGTGGAGTTAAGTTTCTCCAAGTCACCACTTTTTTCGACTATTTTGGTGACATTGTCAACGCAGCGTCTACATATTAATATTGTTTTGATGCGTAGAAAACATTTTTTCAGATACACACAACTATGCTTCTTAATGTTTTATTGGTTTGTTGAAAATAAAAGTGGCGTCATGCTAAATTTAAGTTTTAGATCAAATTAAAAGGTTAATATGTATCTTTAAATTTATTGAACAATTCATATTCATATTATATAAAAATAAAAAAAATGTGAAAACTAAACAATTTTAGTGAAATTATACAATTATGAAATTTTTTTTTTTGACTGTGGAAGATTTTGTGCCATCAGTTAAAGATTTGTCACACTTTCCGATCCATACGTAAGTGTTTGACTTTACTAATTCAGCGAAACATACAATGACAGTGTGGTGATATCGTCAATAGTAAGTCAGTACAATCTTACTATTGACGTTTTCGCCATATGGTCCCACAAGAACTACCTATTCAGTATTGACGCAGTCTACTGGTAGATTTCGTAGGACAAGCCTATGCTAAATGTCAATAGTAGATAGCATTAGTTGGAGTACAATTTGTCAGTAGTTCTGGTGACATCGTCAATAGATAATCAGTATAATTTTACTATTGACATTTCCTGCAGGGATGTTTAATAACATTACGACAACAACAAGATAATCAAACAAACGATACATAAATAAGAGTCTGAGTATGTGTTTGTGTGTGTGTCATGATGTTAAGTAAGAGCGAAAAAATAATAAATGGACATATAGGAGTTTCCGTTTTCCGAGGAAATGAAAAACGGCCCTGAAAATTATTTGAAAGCGAATTATTACTTGTTAAGTGAATAAAGAATAAAGTAAGAAATTTATTTCAATAATGAAAATGCTTTTAGTTTTAAATACAAAAAAGCAGTTAAAAAAAAAATTAGAATTTTAGAGGTAACTTGAGGTATTTATTTAGTTTTAGGTAGAGTTATAAAAAAAAACACCTGTAAATATGTACTAGGACTTTTCCCCTTATAACCTGCTTTGAGAGCATTTAAAATACTTTTTTTTAATTTCACTGGGCCAAACAATATCAAAAGGCTATACTTAATTTTGAAACGCAATTTTATAAAAAACGAAATATTAGAGTGACTAGAACTATTTAGTAAGAGTATAAACTCTGCACAAAAGTTGATTATAGATGCAGCTAAATAATTTTAAATACTTCTAAGAAAGACTAAAAAAGGCACCAAGCAAAATATTTAAGAGTATTACAATTTTTAGTTTATTTACTATTGGATATAAAAGAGCATAAAATAGTTCAAAATGATTTACGAGAGTAAATACCAGAGATGACTGCGACGCGGCTTGCGAGCGATGATTTCCTGAAAGGCCACGTGAAGTCACTGGCCTGCTAATAACCCACCAAGAATTGACGCCTTCAGGGTAAACATTCTTCTTGTTATTCGTGACACACGTTGCGCAGTGCTTGAAAAAGAAATTGGACATTCAGAACTTGCTTCACCAAGACCAACCACTGTGGCCATATTCCTGAAACAAATTGCATTAAAATTAAATTTATTGTGTTATTTCTTGTAATGTAAAGATCTATTGTGTTGAAAAACACTATTACAATTTAATAACTTGTTTTATTTGTTCTTACTTTAATTTATATCATTTTATTTATTAGTTTTTTTCATTTCATTTTAATTTGAACATTTGACTTGTTTTTATGGCTATTATTATTTATTTTAATTTATTTTATTATGATTTATTTTTTTTGATTTTATTTTATTTTATTTTATTTTATTTTATTTTATTTTATTTTATTTTATTTGATAATATTTTATTTTACTCTACATATTTTATTTTAGTTTATTTTATATTTTTATTATTTATTTCTTTTTATTTAAGTTTAGTTTATTTTATATTATTTTGTTTCATATTATTATATTTTATTTTATTTTATTTTTTTTTATTTTATTTTATTTTATTTTATTTTATTTAAACTTTATTTAATTTCGTTTTATTTTATTTTATTTTACTTTATTTTATTTTATTTTATTTTATTTTATTTTATTTTATTTTATTTTATATAATTTTACTTTCTTTTATTTTATTTTATTTCATTTCATTTTATTTTATTTTATTTTATTTTATTTTATTTTATTTCATTTTATTTTATTTTATTTCATTTTATTTTATTTTATTTTATTTTATTTTATTTCATTTCATTTCATTTCATTTTATTTTATTTTATTTTATTTTATTTTATTTTATTTTATTTTATTTTATTTTATTTTATTTTATTTTATTTTATTTTATTTTATTTTATTTTATTTTATTTTATTTTATTTTATTTTATTTTATTTTATTTTATTTTATTTTATTTTATTTTATTTTATTTTATTTTATTTTATTTTATTTTATTTTATTTTATTTTATTTTATTTTATTTTATTTTATTTTATTTTATTTTATTTTATTTTATTTTATTTTATTTTATTTTATTTTATTTTATTTTATTTTATTTTATTTTATTTTATTTTATTTTATTTTATTTTATTTTATTTTATTTTATTTTATTTTATTTTATTTTATTTTATTTTATTTTATTTTATTTTATTTTATTTTATTTTATTTTATTTTATTTTATTTTATTTTATTTTATTTTATTTTATTTTATTTTATTTTATTTTATTTTATTTTATTTTATTATATCTTATATTATCTCATTTCATTTAATAATAGTTTTGCTATTTAAATTATCCTGCTTTAGCCAAAGACCCATAACTGAACTAGATATACTCCATACATACATACAGACATATTTACAATATTAAGGTAAGTATGTATGTTCACTTTGCAGAATAAGACTTCATTTTATTGTTCAATCAACAACAGAAATCCGTAATGAAATTTTTTTTAATATTATTTATAGACGACAAACTTGCACTAGTAGAAACAATAACAATACCAGCAACAACATCAATAACAAAAAGGCGACGATCACAAACATAAAAAAACAATAAAATATAAATGTAGCCAAAGGAAAACATGCATGAAGTGCTGCTATTGTATGTGTGCATATGTGTGTGTATATGAATGAATGAATATATTAAAATGCAGAAGAAATTAACATAACAATGTTGACTCATTAACATAAATTGATGCCATTCAACATAAATGTACACATACATACATACATATGTATGTAGAATAAGGCTATCCCTGTTACAGAAGGACAAGGAAATATGTATGTAAGTATATTTATGTGAATAGTATCTACAGAGATCAAGAAAATATTCGGTCGCAAGCTCCAGTCAGAGGCCGCCAAAATGAACATCTTTACTCAGCAAAGCAGTTGCACAGTAAAATATAAGAAACAAGCTTTTAGTGACTGATTCTGGTTGAGAGCTGAGACTGATTTAAAGGGAAGGTAGTAATGCCCTTGCACTAAATGAAGCCAAACTTACAGCACACCTAAAACGCATAATTTTAGAACTACTTATTAATTTCTAGTGCATTCTAACCATAAGTGCAGCTAGAATTAACTGTTTAAGAAAAAGGATATGTGTATGGAAGGTAGTCATTTTCTTACACTGAATGAAACAAAATTTACAACATCGATTAAATGCTAAATTTTGTTACATATTAATGACACTCGTAATTTTAGCTAAAATTTAAATGTTAAGATTCAGGATGTAGGAGGAGGTGGGCATATCCTGGCAACGATTTTCCCCATTACGATTATATGAAATTTCATTTTTTTACGATAACTACAGTTTTTTTGCGGTACAATGCACTATGGGACGTCATGTGCTAATATCTAACACACTGCTAAATTGCAAGAATATTCTATTATTTTATAATTTAATTTTTAATAAAATATTTATACGTATGCACAACTAAATTAATAAAATTTATTGAAAATTTATGAAAAATATAATTAAAAATAAACGGGAATTTAACGTAAATTCTAAATAGCTGATGTTAATAATAATCTCTACCAAAGTAGATAGACTAGGGTGCTGATGAAGTGCGTTGCTGCGCAGAAAAATATCGGTATTTCCCCCAGCTTAAAAGTCTAGTTTAATTTTTCTTCTCTTCTTTAGAAACTCACATTAATTAATAAAAAATATTTCATTCAATAAAAGAATTGAAATTACTGAACTTAAGCCTGACTAAAAATTATTTCTAATTAAAAATACCATTTTACTTTTAAAACTCGGATAGTGTAAAGCAAGTTTAAAATTTTAAGAAACTATTTGAAACATAAACAAAAATTACAGTAAGGAAAAAAATAATAAGCAAACTCCATGTTTGTAGGAACTACCTTAATGAACCATCTTAAGTTCACAAACATCAACATATGAATGCTTACGGACGTATTAATTTACATCGATAATCAAGATATAAATACAAACATCTATTTTTATATACCAAATGTTTTATATATTAAGGACACTTTTGTAACAGAAGATTCGTTAGGAGTTGCAAGTGATCCTCCTGACTTTGAAAAGAATTAAAAGCACAAATAGCTAATCTCAATAAATTTAATGTTTATAAAATACCCAAGATGAACTAATAAGTCTTTAGGTTATCCCACAAAATAAATTACATACTTTCAAAACATATAAATCCAATTTTGTAAAGAAATTTGTCATATTAACGCAGAAAAAATATGTATTCTATCAATATCTTTAATTGATAAAAAAAATCAATTAAAAATTCAGTTGTATGAATTAAACTTTTAATCACAACAAAAGTTTTTAGCATATTTATTTTTTGCTTCAAAGTTTAATTAGTTAAGCAAAAATTTAAATTTTTTTAATTAAAATTTTAATGAATTCAAATTTTAAACAAATATTAATTGACTTCAACAATTTTTCAATTGATTATTTGTATTTTTTTTTTTTAATTAAAGGTGTTGATTGGATAAAAAAAATATTTTTTGCACATTATTTAAGGCTTATCATGCAAAAGCTATATATTTATCCTTATGTACCCACTGTGCTGTTATAACACAATATTATCAACAACATTACATGCATCAATAAGTATTAAAAAACAAGGATTTTGTTGCAAAAAATGAAACCGCAATGAAGAAGAAAAGCAACAACAACAACAGAATTAAATAAACACAATAAACGTCGTGTATATTTTAAACTTTTTTCTCCCAGATTTTCTCTTTAAATCACAAATTAACGTTAAAAGATTTTTTTTGTAACGAAAGCAAGCAAGTCAGTCAATAATTGGTGTAAGAAATAAAAAGTAAAAGAATATTGTATTTTAAGTTCACACAGCCATAGATAGATGCACTCCCACAGATGCAAACGCAATTAAAACTCCATAACAATATGATTATCAACTAACCAAATGCAATCAATAAAATAAACACACAAACACGCACACATGCATACATACACACACATATGCATAAGCAGGCATGCAGGAGTGTAATGTCAGTGTGAAGAAATGAGCTTTAATTGTTATTGCAATTGTTATTTATAAATTACAAAACTTTGGTTGACACAAAGACAAATGCATACACAGGACAACCACTGTGGCAGATCATACCCAACAAACCGTATGAGAGTGGAAATACATATGTGACTTTCTCTGAGAAAAGTGTGTCAAAAAACGGGGTTGGACTTAAGAGTGGATTCTGGTATCTAAAAGGGTGTAGAATAAGATGAAATGAGTTAACTATGCAAGTCATAACTAATCATACCAAATCGCATCTCCCAACTGAAGGTGTGTTCAAAGTGATAATTCATTATGAAACTTGAAGTGGGTTTTTCTCAAAACTTCATTTTCACACACTAGGTCCCTTTTCTCGGAGAAGTCACCTTATATAATTCTCAAGCAAAAAGTTGTAAGAACTTTAATAGAAAATATATGTATATATGTTAAGTAATGATTAGTTATCGCTATAATTAGATTAGTTTTTTGGTAACAACTAAGGCACGTTTTCAAATCTGCGACAAAAAGGAAAAAAAATGAAATAAGCTAATTTTGAGTTAATGGCAGTTCAAGCAGACATATTCTGACAATTTTATTTGAGGTAAACAGTTTAAATTTGTTCAAGTTTCAAGAACAAGCACTGCTGCCACAGAAATCTAAATGGCTGTTGCGCTTTCGTCGGTATGAAAGCACAAAAGCTCTTTTGTAAAAGTTTGCACATTGTGCATATGGCTTGGACGTATTTGCTCTATATTAAAAAGTACCATTGGGAAAAACCTTAATCAGTTTTTGAGGAAGTTGCAGCGCATTGCTTTGTTGCTTAAATTTTTTCAATTCATAATCTTATATGGAACAAAAGCTTAACTTAGCTCATACTTTGATATATTTCAAATTGTATACATATATTCCCTATATTGTTTGGTACGATGTTTTTCTAAATAAAATAAAAGTGAATACCGAATGTCAGAATGCAGAAATAAATTTCTGCAAATCCATTTGAAAGCTCAAAAGTGCTCCCCTACAAAACAGTAAAACATAACTTAAACAAACAAAAAAAGTAATCGTAATGACACGGCCTGTTCTATGTACGCTATTTTTTACGAAGTCGTCTCTCGTGTTGTAGTCCTCGTTTACAAACTGGCTGCAAGCTTCAAAAGAAAATTATATAACTCTGACTTGCAGCTACTACGATATTAATAATCCTTTTAAAAATTGTTGCTCCTTGATATTTGCTCAATTTATTGCAATATCATTTACATTTAATCCTTTTCATTATCCTTTCGTTAACTTTTCTTCACTTATTTTTTCGTGTTGGGTTACTGTCATCATCTTAACAATTGTCCTTCTGCTGGCCATTAATTCATTTATAAATGCCCAGCACAGCTTAAGAAGGAGAAGAAAGACCCCAACAAGCATAAAATATTTATAAACTTACGTATGTAAGTGTGTGTGAATGAGTAAATGTATGTGAGTATGTGTATGTGTATGTATGTGTGTGATAGAGAATGTGTGCGTTAATTTGAATTAACACATGCACACAAGTATATTTATATTTAATTTCGGTAGCTGTGTTGTTTATTCTTCATTGTTAGTTGTTGTTGTCTGTTTAAGATTTACTGTCGCCTTAACCATGAATCTGTTGCAACAACACTGCAAAATACTTAATGCTTAATGCAATGCCAAACAACCCACCATTATTACACTCAACATCAACATCGTCGTCATCGTCGTCGACAGCTTCAATAACAGCAGCACCAACACCAAGCAACAAACAGCATAATTCCTTTTACAGTATTTACGACATCCCAAATATCATGCGGCCCAGTTCTCTTCAGAGGTTAAAATGAATAAATCCCAGCTTAGGGTAAACAACAACATCAACAATTGTGTGGTGGATTCTTTTCATTTGTTTTCAGTAAGAAGATTTTTGCAAAATTCTTCTTCAAACTCTTTATTGTTGTTGTTGTTGTTTTCGTATAATGGCAACTTAATTACACGGTGACAATGAAGATGTTAACAAAATTTCATTTAATTTTTTCTTTCCTTTTGTTCCCGTCAGTTGCAAGTTGAGTTAAAGCATGTGTACATATTGTTACTTACAACAAATTGTTTTTTTCTTTTCGTAGAAACATTTGTTAAAAGTGAATGTGTTGGCCAGTGCTACCAGAAGTGGAAGAAAAAAAATGGGATTAATAGAATTTTTTTAAAGGCTCAAAAAAACACCTAAAACATAAAATTTTTTATTTTGTTAACGCACTAATTTTCCATATTTTTACAAATGACTGAATGATTGTTTATTGAGTTTTTGTGTAAACTATAATATTATTCAGACTTCTCATATGTTTCAATTAATGACTAACTTAATAAGTCCAGTTAATTTAAGAAATTTTTGGTTAAAGGTTCCCTACTGATGATTGGCATAACGAAGCACTTCAGAGGGAAGGGGTTATGTGACCTTCAGAATCGCTCTAGCGGGGCTCCTCCTAGAAATTTACAATATTTGCGTAATTTTGATAATAGAAGCGAACTGTAGCCAAAAAGACAGAACTGAAAATAAGAAACACAGAACTGAAAATAAGAAAAACAAGAAAAGGTTTCAAAAAATATGTCAGCTTTTTTAGTTACAGATTTTTCTCTTTAATAAAAACTTTATAGTTACATGTACATATGCTAATTTATTAATTTGCTGTGAAAATTAATTATAATTATATATTCATTTGTCTCTTTTCAGGTAAGCATTTTGGAAATTTACTTAAACATGTTGATGATACTTGTGAGTATTTTATATTTAAGATTTAAAATTTTAAAGCATTAAAAAAAGTATATGTTAATACCCTTTAGGTAGACTTAGATTAGGCATTATCTTACCAGGGGACAAATTATGGCAGTCAATATCGTGCAAATATTCATACAATTTCAATTGTGTTGGTATGAAAATTTCCAGCGATGTTGAATGCCGCAATTCGCCCCCTGTTCTCAATTTAACATAAAAATAAGCCTAAAATTAAAAACTATTGTCAAGAGAGCGATTTTTGTCTGGGCTATTTTATATAAATATAGTTAAAATAAAAATATAAATAATATAGTACATAAATTATAAAAAAAAGTATATTTAAACGGTTACTTGACTTCAAAGGACTATCTGACATTAAGAGAGCGATACACTGCATAAGCTTATATCGGATTTCAAATAGAGATATCTATATTATAACTGACTGCCAATCTGAAATTAAGTCTCTCATAGGTATGTATACCACATATTTTCTTGTCCAAGAATTCGCAAAGCCCTGTATGGAGTCGCGCAGCACTCAAGCAACAAACATAGTTGCGGATGACCTGGCAAAGAGCGTAAACCCTACTAAGAGAAGTCGATATCGACAACCTTTGTTGTCTCCCACTCTCATTCTGTTGGAAACGTTTCGATGCTAACTTTCTTGAATTAGTTCGAGATAGATGGTGTAATGAGCCCACCTGTGCAACAGCGACAATCCTCTGGCCTCACCTAAATTCCCACAGAACGAAAAACCTCATGGACTTCAATAGGAAACACTTGAGCAACCTCGTGGCCACTTTGAACGGTCACTGTGTTTTCGGTACCCATGCTAAACATATGGGTTTCCCGTACAATAACTAGTGCTTCAGTTGTAATGGTGAGGATGAGGAGGAAAGTATCATCCATCTCCTCTGCTTTTGTCCCACTTTGGAGGTTCTCCGTGTGCACCTCCTTGGCAGAATATCTTTCAGCAGCCTATACGTGTGATAGGAAATTGAACTCAAAAACTTGAGCCTTTATAGTGGCTGGTATAGCCACTGACTCCCCCTAGACAATTGCTTGAGCCAGTTTCACCTCCTCTCCACACACTTTTCCTCTCCACCCTCATGCTCACTCTAACTTCACAACATATAGATAGCGCAAAGAGATCATTGTCCGTGGTCCATCTAAGAGATCTGGACTATTCCAACCTTCTTCTAACGGGGCTAAAATTAAACTTGCGGACTTGCGCTTACGAAGAAAATTTTGAACAACATCTCGAAACGATGACGATGCTACTTCTTGGGCGTTGAATATTTTATAAAATATCCGTCGGCCATCAATTTTCGATATAAATTGAGATCATATTTCTAGCGATGCCAACAGCTTTGTTTGTCGTTATGACAGTGCAGTGCTGCCAACATGCGAGAACTCGAAAACTAGAACCAATCTCGAAAAACGAAACCCAAATTCAAATTTAGCGTCTCAAATAACTTTCAGATTTTTTCTCATCTGCTCTGGAACAAAAGATGACCTGAATTTGTAAATTTGTGTAATATTCCAGTTTCTTCCCAATACCTCTACAAAATCCCACTGCAAGAGAGGGATTTTTCTACAAATCTTCCACTTATTCCCCAAATTAGGTTACAGTTACCATTTTAAATTGTTCTTCTTTTTTGTTTTAATCGCTGTTTGCTTCAAATCAATACAAGCCGTTATCAAAATGGCGACACCCAATTCAAAGCCGTTGCAGTACAATTACGCCGTTAAATTTAATTGCAGAATGCAAATCAAGTGTTGCCAATCATCGATAATAAAAACTAGCATAACAATTTGAAGTAAGCAGCGGAAAGAAATATAGCTTTGTTGCGATATTGACAAGTGGAATAAGGATGAATATATTTTTATACCATTAAGACCCAAATTCACAGTCTATAGTTACTTAACGACCCTGGTTTAGCTAACGATTTTTCTCATCATTTTGATTGATTAACCCGCCAATGGTGACGCAAATTTGACTTTGATCAATGGTGACGCCGGTCTCACGCACCGGAATTTTCAACTGAAGATTTTTCCAAATTTGTTATTAATATTTCGTTCTTTTTTTTTTTAATTTATGCTCTTTGAGAATAAAGCAAAGATGTTTAATCAATTTAAGCTCTTTTATTTCAATATTAACATTAAAAAAATTGTTTTATTAGAGAATTAAAAACAACAGCAATTTTAGTAATACATTTTTCAAAATTAAGAAAAAAAATAAAAAAAATCACATATTTATAAAGGAAGATAATGTTTTTTAATCTTTCGACATTAGGAACTTTTACAAAATAAATAAAAAAAAATATTAAAAAAATAATGGTTATTTTATTCACATACACGGTGACACACGGTCTCATGTACCGGGTTAGTAAAAAAAATACACAAAGTGTGCTCACGAAGCAGTTTCGTCATTAACTAGTAGTAGGGGATGTGCAATGAGGCAGCTACTGGAAGTTGCAACCAAAAATAATAACAGGGAATAATGTTATTCGAATTTTTTAACACACCCGGTCTCACAGACCAATAGGACACCAATGGCGGGTTAAACCACCTTCATTAGTTAACTAAAGACTGCGAATTCGAGCCTAAGCTTCCTTGTTTGTTACTGGTTCCATAAAATTCAGGACATAAATTACAAATGTTTTCTTTATGTTTAAATCCTTAAAAACTACCATTAGTTCTTAATTAATAACGAAAATATTTATCACATTCTCTGAAAAAAATTAAAAAAAGTTTGCCATTAAATTTTGCCGCAACAATCAACATGTTGGTGCATTCGTTGAAATGCATAAAATGTAAATCAAAAACGAAACTGATAATCAGAAATCAAAAAAAAATCATAAAAATAAAATCGTGGATATTAAAATTCATTAGCATTAAGTATCTATGCAAATGGAAAATATTGCACATTCAATTGTTGCAAAATGTTGATGGTATTTTTTTTTCTTTGGCATAAAATCACTCAGAAGACCACAAATTTATACCAACAGCAAACACTGGGCTCCAAACTACTCGAAATTTTAATCATTTCATACTCATAAATACTTGGATAGAGAGTACAATTATTTTATTGGATTTTATGATGAGGAAATTCGGTTAAACATGAAAACATTTAATACTGATTTCATGCCTGAATGATTAATTCATAGTAATGGGATGATGGGGGTAGTTAGAAAACTTACAGTAGAATGCACAGTGGGCACTTTTACACATTAAATGGAAGAAAGTGTGCCACTTTTGCAAAATCGTAATTTTTCTTGTTTAAGCTACTGATTAAAAAAAAACTAGATAAATACGTTTTGCTATCACTAAAACTGTACAAGCTTAAGTTGGAAAGTCTTAAGATGGACTTATGGTTGTTTAGAAAAATTTCAGATTATGGGGAAGCAATTTCATTTTAATGATGATTGAAAGTACATTTAAAGTAGTTATTAACAACGATATATAATACATGAATTGAGATTGGATTTGAAATTGCGACACAAAATTTTAGAAGAATTTAGGGAAGTGACTTAAAAAATTAAAAATGTAAAAACGTAAAAATACAAATTTTTCTAAATGCTAGGTCATTGTAGCGCGATAAATGTTACCCGATCAGGACAGTTATACCTAATTTACATTAAGCATTTTTTCCATGAAATTAGTTGCATGAAAATTTTTTACTTGTCAATAGGAAGCCTGCAGGACCAACTCGTATCAAAAAAGTTGTTAAAAATGTATCAAAGATTTATTTTACGCCCTTTTTTATACAAAATTCTTTTTTATTGCGCTGCAATTAGCAAATAGAAAAAGTTGCGTGCAACAAAATTCATGAAATTTCATGAAAAAATGCTTAATGTAAATCACGTATATATATATAGTACATATATTGACTGAAAGAAAAAATATATATCTATGAATTTAATGAAATTAAACGCTTTCAAGATTTTTTTTAAATAACTTAAAAAAAAAACTGCTAAAAGACGTTTCTTTGGAAAATCGAGAAAGTAAAAAATTTAAAATAAATTTAAATTATTCAAAGTTGTTTGGTACATTTTTTTGTTCTTTATACTTTTGAATTATCTAATAAAATTGATTTTATAGTTGTATTGCTTAGTCGAAAACATAAGCGAACGAAACCCAGTCACTCGAATTCTAATCAATTTGAGTTCTGTAATCTCGGCAAGGTTTTTTCGCTTGCCCTTACGTTTGTCAATTTCTTGCGTATTATTAAATGATAGTGTTGCAAGATAGGAATTTTCATAATTCCTGGCGTTTTTTTTTCTAAAACTGAAAAATAATACTACTCTACTACTATATTTTATTATTTATTTTACTGAATAATGAAAAATAATTTAAAAAAAAGAGGAAAGGTGTGTGTTAGGGCATAGTTATAGCTATGCTATGCTTAGCTATACAAAACAAACTCAATGTGTTAAATAACAATGCAATAAAATTATATTGTATCATGATGTCAAGTTCGCCGCAAATGTTTCAAAACGTTTCCATTTATTTCCCATTATTTTCCTTTCTAGCGGCGTATGATTAAATAAATGTATTGTTTGTGGCCGTTAGCGGCTGTTAGCCGGCTTACAGCCTATCAGCTGTCTTCTGTGGTTTGTGCTCATGTGCAAAAATAATACAAAAAGAAATTGAGCAATCGTTCCCATTGTTTTTGTTTTGCTTTTGTTTCACTCACTTCAAAGAACGAAACAAAATAAAATCAAACAATTTATTTCGTTTATTTTCGTACTTTGCTTTTAACAACAAAAAAATCAAAATAAAAATAAATTTATAACTGTAATAGTGTCGATTATTTTTGTTACGAATATCACGTCCTAGCTCCTATACTGCGCAAAAAATAGCATAGCTATAAAAAAATTATCATACAACACAGCTTGTTACTACTGCTTTTCTAACAACTCAATCGGTTCTATCGAAAAGGTGAGAATGTACTTTGTATGATAAGCACAAGACAATAAGCAAAACACACGTTTTCAATAACATGTTTATGAAGATTTTATGGCTCTTGTGCACAAATAAAAATTAAAAATTATATGTAATGATAATGACATGTGCACAATTAGTAAACAACAAACGACAATGGCAAGACTGTTGTAAATTTAGAGATGGTAAAATTGAGCTTTCATTACAAAAACAAAAGCTTATAGCTAATTGTAACATGCCATAACCGCAAAAATAGCTTAAGCGACATAATTTTCAAACTCAATTTTTTGACCAAAATCGATCATTTGCGATCGTAAATAGTCGATTTTCGTCACAAAAAAAACGGAGTCTAAAAAATGTGTCGCTTAAGCTATTTTAGCGGTTTGGCTCGGTAATATGATGAATCGATATAAATCATATATTCCATTTGCTCTGAAAAATTAATTGTGTGTGTGGTACACAGTGGATCAAACACAAAAAACGCTGATGATGAAGGTGTGGCAGCCTTCGAAAACAGCTAGTTGTTCCGTTCTGCTAGTGTTTATCAAAATATTTATAATTAAAAGTTGGTGTTATTTGTTCATAATAATTATTATCTTATATTATTTGGCTTACAGAGCGATACTAACTTTAGCCTAATACAATTATGTATATACGTAAAAATCAAATGTAATATTAATTTGTTTATCTAATTTTTCGACCTTTTTTATATATGTTCAATGAAAAATATTTTTTTTAAGCTTAAGGTCAATTTTATATATTTTTAGTCTAATATAACGATATTTCGTTAACCTTTGGTTAACTTCTTTAGCTACTGGATGCAGTAACTTTTATTGCGATAATCGTATCGATATAATAAATATAACGAAAATGCACTTTGCTATTCAGTAACATATTATAACGATATTCGCTGTCGGTTGGAAAAAAAATTCAGTCACAAGATTAAATTCATTGAGTTTTTCTTAATTTTTCTTTGTGCTTTTCACTTATTTTCACATTTTCTATACAGATATACCACATAATATTGAATTAAATGGTGAATAAGATAAAGCTGGCGACTATCGTAAAAAAAATTATGGAATCACCTTATCGTTAACGTAAGCGAATACATATGTCGATAAATATTATAATTTTCGGTTCGCAAAAAGTTACAGAATCCAGGTACAGGACTATTGTTCTAATTTTCTTTTCTTTGATTATTAGTTTCTATCTTTTTTCTTTCAATCACAAAAAAATGTGTGTCATAAAATAATATTTTTACAAGCTAATACGATACCATAAAAATTTTCACTTAAAATGCGAAAGTATGGTTTCAATATCGCTGAACAGGCTGTAAGTGCTGAGCATATAGGGCCAAACCCACAATGTCGACAACGTTCGACTTGTCGCACACTTACGATCAAAATAAAAACAAATTTCAATATTTTGTTGTTTCAAATGTAAGTGTGCGACAAGTCGGACGTTGTCGATATCGTGGGTCAGGCCCATAGAGTTTATTGATTCGTGGCTGTTTATGATTACCACTTATCTATATATTACAATAGTTTAAACACATGCCAGCTCTTCTACACGAATTGAAATTATAAACAAAAAAGTTAAACAACGCACACTTAACAATTTATTAGATTGTAAAAAACGTTTACCATAAAAGGGCGTTTATATTGAATACCGCGAAAATCAGCAACAACAACAATGCTTTGATGTAAGAAAAAATTTTGCAAGCCTGCAACTTGTTCTTGATGTTGTTGTTCTCTTCAGCAATGTAGTATTCAAATGTCAATCAAAAACTTATCAAATAGGTGTACATGTACATAACATATACATATGTATTATGCATACATGAATGTATGTATGTATGTATGTATATTGAGTTTTTGACATGTGGATGTGTGAGTTAACATTATGGATAGTAATAATATGAAAAATATAGTTATGTAATAGGTATACGACATACATACATATGTGTGCATGTAGGCACATAGTAACCGGGCAAAACGAATATCAATGGCAGAAAAGAGAGAGGTTAACAGTATTATGCCATCTGTCCTTGGATTAGAGATCATTTCATTATTTTATACCTACCGCAGATAGGTACCTATAACAAGCAATTTATATAAGCGATTTTTTAGTTTTACCTTTGTTGAAAGTTTCAAAAGTTTGCTTCTTACGATTTCCAAGATACATCAAGTTGTCAAAATTACATTAACTGAGAGAACACCCTTTAATTTAGATTTTTTTTTTTATTTTAGTGTTAATTGTTGTAGTCTGTATAAAAATACACTAACTTTACAAATTTTAAGTGTCTAGATATAATTGTATGTATATTACATGGGATTCTAACATTTTTCGTTGCTCGTTTTGGAATACCCTTTAATTTTTACCTCTCATGTAGTTGCTGTTGTAGTGCCCAAAGTTCTATATACTCTATCCAAATTTCAGGTCCGTAGCTCTCACAGTTCTAAAGAAAATAGCCTGTAACAGACAGACAGACGGACAGAGTAGCGAAAACAATAGGGGTTTTTCACCTTTGGTGTACGGAACCCTAAAAAGTGTGAGTGTGGTGAGTTTTTCAAAAATTGTACTTTTTTTACTTTAATTGTACTAAAATATTTTCTAGTTCAAATTACATATTTTTATTTGTTTTTATTGAAAATTGACGATTACATAGTAAATCGTTTGAAAATAAATTGCGGAGTGAAACTGGGGAGATTTCATAAATATACAAAATTAGTGTACTATTGTAGTTTCCGAAAAAGTTAAATTGTACCAACTTCGCCTACCCTGGTACATACACACGTATGTAGATAAGTTACAAAAACATCAAAATAATTTGCGTCATAAAATTCAAGAGTTAAATTTGTAATAGAGACCTGCGTAAACAGTCTTGAAATGTAAATACGTTTTGTTTTTTAAATGTATTGTTGTAGCATGCACTGTACTAAAGCAATAAGAAATGATGTCGCTTAATAAGCGAAACACAATGGATGTATTGGTGTGCATGTATATGAGTATTTTCAAGCGATGTCGCGAAGACTTATTGTCTGCAACAAACACTCAAAAGAAGTAGTGTTGATGCGTGTATGCTTGTTATTTTCCATATTGTACGTTTGAGTGTGTGTTTAAAATGTAGATGGTAAGCTATTATGTGTTTAAGTTTGGTTTTTTTAAACCAAGCGCACACAACTAATGTCAATGCATGTGGGCGTTTGTGTGTGCGCAGAAAAATTAAAGAGCATACACACAAGTTATGTGTGTATGTATGTACCCTGCAGAAAGTGCGAATAATGAAATTTTTTTACTAGTGACCTTGTCAGTAGTACTACTGACCAGGTGTATCCCAGCCAATGTAATCATCTATTGACATTTAACATTAGCTTGTCATTGAAAATCCACCGCTAGACTGTAGCACTACTCACTAAGTAGTTCTTTTGGGACCACATGGAGACATTCACACCAAAGATTCACTAGTAAATTTTAGGGGCTCTAGTCTACAATATCGATAGTTCCTCGCTCGTTGTCAATAGCATAATTATATTGATTTTCTAGTGACATTGTCAATTGCCAGCCAATGTGTTCGCCTATTGACATACATATAACATAGGGTTGTATTTGAAAATCTACCAGTATACTTTAGCACTATTGAGAAAGAAGGTAGTTCTTTAACGACCATATGGAGATATTTGAATCAAAGATTCACTAGTAGATTTTAGTGACCTTCGTCTACATATATTTATTGAATATTATTGCACATCATAATAAAAAGAAAAACAAACTATTGACGCGTTCATTGACAATGTCACCAGAAATATTCAAAAAATGTTATCTCTAACGTATCTCTTCTAGCGCATAAAAGGAAATTTGTCGACATTTTAACTAGTGCAATTGTCGCTGGAGAAATAGTATTGACATAGAGGCATATGGTTCTAGGCTGACTAGAGGGTATGTACATGCATGACGTTTGTATACGCGCTCATGCTTATGAAAAAGCAAGCATCACAAATTCTTTCGTCGCGAAGTATTTTCTTCTTTCATCATGTCCCTACAATAATGAAACAAATTTCTTGCAAACAGTGTTGTTTAGCGATTATTTTAAAAGATTTCGCTGTAGTAAAGCATTTGAAAAATCCCTCATGTTTTAAAAGTTTTTGTAAGAGGTCTTGTGCAGGACTTTAATGTGTAAATAATATATACATACATACATACGTACATCCATACCCATATATCCATATACATATATATGTAAATGGAACTGTAACTCAAATTAACACATGTCATAAAACTTAAAAGTTAAAAAAAAATAACAAAAGAAAGAAAACTAGTACGCACCTAGTATTAAATGTAGTAGACATAAAAATGTTTTAAACAAAATTCTACAAGGCGGAGATGTTTGAAGGGAGACAAACATTAAAGTTTTTATTCAAAAGCATACCTACATACATACATACATGCAAACACATTTTGTGTAGTATATACATATATACATATATACATATATACATACATACATACATATCGATGGCTTAATATAAAAAAGGCCTAGCTCGAATTTTCGATATTTTACAGGAGAAACAACAAGCTGAAGAAAAAATAAAGCATTTAAATGCAGAAATAGTTTTTAAAGTTGCCATAAGTCCTTGATTTTGAACTGTAACGTACTAAGATCTTCAAGGAGGATACAATTATACGTTGTCGCCCAGAAAACATTAAAAATACGATTTCGAAAAAAAATTGAGTTAGGCCCTTTTTATATTAAGCCATCGATATGTAAATATGTATCTATCTACATATTTACTACAAATAAAATATTCTCACAAAATATTGTAGATGTTTGCTATTGTAACTTTGCTGTGAACCATTCTACAGTAGAGCTGCAAAACTATCGATAGTACTATCGATAGTATCGATAGTTTTGTTGCAAATGAAATATCGATAGTTTTTTCCACTATCGATACTATCGGTAAAAAAAACAAGTAATTAAAAGAGTAAAAATAATCGAAGTCAGTAAACAGTAGCCGGCAGCTTTGAAGCAAATTATCTGTCGTTGATTTAAGTTTTTGTACAGCGATGCAAAAGTTGGTACAATTGTATAATTTTGGCGCTATTTGAATGCCAAAAGTACCGTAGCACCGCAATGACCCATTTAGCACTACTGGAATCTCTTTATATTTATTACATGCCAAAAATAGCATTAAAATATATTAACCCCCTTATGCAAAAAATAATGCGTGCTTGAAGTGTACATAAAAAAAATTTCCATAGAAAAACCGGTTTTAACGTTCACTTATTTTTTTGCACAAGGGGGTTAATCTTTAGCTCGAAGGTATTAGAAAATTATGTAAATCAAACGATGTCTTCCGGTACTTAAAGAATTGCTGGAGGAATGTTATTTATTCCAAATTCATCTGCAAATGTGGAAATTTTATTTTCGTACCAAAGGGAGAAGCCGACTATTTGCATCGACTGTGAACAATCGAATAAAAAAAAGGTTATAAACGTAGTATATCGTAAATGTTACTTTTATATTCAGATCCCAGCAACTAATATTATTTGTGCACCTTCTGGCGTTTTGTTAATTGATTTTTAGTTAATTAAAAAGTACAAGTATTAAAAAAATATAAATAAAGAATAAGGTACAATCGTACTGAAAAAATTAAAATTTTTTTTTTGAAAGTTAATACAATTTGTAAATATGACATCGCATCCCTGCTTCTGTATACATAAGTACTTAAATACATACAGATGTATGTATATGAATTTATTTATAAATCCAAGTGTTATTCGACAAATAGTAGTCACAAGTATCTTAATAAATTCAACATCGTCGACACAAAGATAAATTTTGGTGGTACTGATATCGCGACGGCCGCCAATCGTCGGATTTATTTTGACATGCCCTAGCGTGTTTCCCTACAACATTTTTTTTTAATTGTACCTACATACCTATATATCCAGCCTAATCTTCGATGTAATCGTATGCGATAAAAATTAAATTTTTAGAAGAAGGTTAAAATTGTCCCTTACGATAAAACTTTACAGTTAGTGTCTTAAAAGTTATCAACAATTTTCGCATTTTGATAATTCTAAGCCATGGGTAGGCCCATAAAATTATAAGTTCAATAAAAAAGTATATTTTCGATAATGTGCCGCTTACGATAAAATCGAAAAAAAGGCTTGATATATTTTTATATACTAATGCAAATGTTGAGGACTCTGGATATTTTTTCGAGTCAAATGTAGTTTATGTGGCAACTTTTATAAAACTATTCGATAGTATCGATAGTTTCACATAAAACTATCGAAACTATCGAGTGGAGCGACTATCGATAGTTTTGCAGCTCTATTCTACAGCAGTGTGCACACTTCTACCGATATTCGGTAGATTCTACCAAATATGTTTGTGAATTTAACAATCTACCAATTCTACCGAACAAGGCCTGAAATCTACCGAATATTGTTATTTAAGTCGATATACATATGTGTAAATTGCCTATTTTGCCATATAGCAGTGCGGCCGCAGAGCGGTCATTTTCTGTCATGAAAATCATTTAAAACGGTTAAAAACTGAAACTATAAGTAACCTAATATTTGCCAAAGAATTGTGCCTTGGGGTTGAAATATTTATTTCTACCAATGATTTAATAATTTTTGCATAAAAGTTTAAATTCATAAATGGATCTTACATATAGGGCCAATCCCAAGATGTCGATATCTATATAAAGGGTAACGGAAAATAACTGGTGATGACACTTTTTTATTGGAAATGCTTCATTGTTTATGGCAGTTTAATTTCCAATCACATGTGAAGTTTTAAATGCGCTTTTGGAACCCGTTTAGTTTGATACTCCTTGCACTTACCCTTTATATATAAGTACATATCGCTCATTTACTTCAATAGTGGCACAACTCAAAAGAACCAGTTTTGCAGAAAACGCGTTTTAAATTTTCAATTTGCATACAAATCAATGGAGAAATGAAAAAAGATTCTTCTCCCAGGAGGTAATAGTACAAGCTATTTATATGAAATTTTTACTCAAGATAAAATACAAAATGCCGCATCTTTCTGCATTATTAACTCAAAAAACTCATTTTTTGAGTTATGCCACTATTGAAGTAAATGAGCGATATGTATATTTTGTTATTTTTTATGTTTCTTTGAATTGTTATTTTTTATGTTTCTCTGAATAAAAAAATTTTCTACCGAATTTCATTCAAATCTACCGATTTTTTTGTTGATTCTACCGAATTTAAAAAAAATTAAGTGTGCACACTGTTCTACAGCCCAAAGATACAATTTTGTGGGAGTATCTTGTAGTTGTATCTCGAGTGCGTATTTGAGAGAAAAAAAAGTACCAACGCTTATTTAATGAATAAGTACCTACATACATACATACATATGTATGTATGTATATGTATACGTTTTGTTAGGTGTAAAACCCCAATACAGTATACCCCTTTTAATTACCCATCGGCTAAATACCTTTATCGGTTATTCACCCCAAATATTGAATCCCCGTCATACAAATGTCCATGCTTAATTAACTTTCGTTTAATTACCCATTTTGACTAATTACACAGAAATATTTTACCCCAAAATTCAATTTCGCCTAAATCTCCTGGTTTATTTGCCCAAAACTAGCTAAGTACATACATATTTATGCAATTCTGCAATCGAATATATGCACCTTCTGTATTTATTTTTTGTAATATGAATTGCTTTTGTTACATAATAAAATATTTTATTTGAAGAAATACATATTTATGTATCCTATTTAAATTTTATTTCAAGTAATTATGTACTGCATACCACAGTGAGTTCGGAAAAATGCATATCTAAGAGTGTTTCATTTTAAGCTCTTTATAGCCAAATTAAAATTTTTAAATTTTACGAGGTGTACAATTACACGAGGGAAGATGAGATAAACTCATATAAGCTCAGCTTTGAAGAAAAGACTTACGATTTTGGAGTTGGGGAAATAAAACAAAACTATTTCCAAATTTCAATTAAACAAAACGACGTTGTGTGGTTTTATTGAGTATTCTAGGTGTATGGTGTGTCTTGTTTGACTGATCAAAAGGCAAGAAGGAAAACAGACTTAGGGCGACTTTTTGAGTTGAAGATTAGACATTAAATTAACCTTAATCTTCATTTGTGATTTTTGGGTAGTCGATTATATGGTTTTACTTGCTAGTTTAAGCGGGCAATCGTGGTGGTTTAATCATGCATTAATATTGACAACATACACTTGTGAAACATATAACTTTTTGTAAAAATTACATGATAAAATAATTTAAAAACACATAAATAAATATATATATTTTATATTATTTATCTATTTCCTTTAACACGAGCAATATTTTACTTGTAAATAATAAAACATGGCAGTTTCTTCTTCTTCCCACAAAAAATCAAAGTGTGTTGATAACATGTATGACTTTTACACAGAAAATGTTGCCACTATTTTGTTCCTCAGTATGGTAATACTACACATAATAATAAGTTTAAACTAGCACTCAAAAATATCAAACTGAATTAATTTGGGATTAAGTTAATTTTCGGATTAGCTAATTGGAGAAATAAACTAATCTTAATCACGAACCCAAAAAGTCGCCCTTAATGGTATACATACATACTTAAACTAAGCAAGGCCAAGTTTCGTTAAAAACGGTTTAATTAAATTCAAGAAGTTACTATAAAAACTATAATTCACAATATTTAATTCATATACAGAGATGGGCCTATGAGTTTGTATAATATATAATATTTATAATATACATATGTAAATGTGAATAAATATGTATAGGTAGGTATAACAACTTCAATTGACAAAAAAAAAAAAAAAAAAAAAAAAAAAAAAAAAAAACAGAAATTTTCAAAGTTTAATACATACAATTTTTACTATTTAATCATTTTTATACAAAGGGTATTTAAGCGTATTCTCATAATTACCTATAATGGTATAATTAAACATCTTGGGCATTAATATCTTTCACGGATAATTGCCCAAAAATCATGAAATTTTGAGGAGGTAATTAACCGAGGTTTACTGTATATATTGTAATATTTATGTATAGATACACATGTAAGTATGTATGTAATATGTACGTCTGTATGTATTTAGAGAGGTAAAAAAATTATAATAAAATCCTACGCATTATTTGGGCAAAAAAGTTAAAAATTTCTCATAATTATATGTAGGTACCTAGTTACTTTATGAAATAGTGTTCTATTTCATGATTTCTCTTTTTGTAATCGAAATCCCAAAAAAATTTACGAAAATATGTATGCACATATGTATGTACGTACAACAACTTAAAATGAGCCCCTTTATGAATCACGATTACAATAATTATCATATAAACATGATAATGGTGATCAACTCAAAATGCCGTATGGCAACAAAAAAAAAGAAACTTTGTGTAAAATAGACACAAACATACAAAATATTTAAATACCTATGATTTTGTTTATGTGTGTGTGTTTGCTAGTAGTACCCGTTATTTAGACAAATTTAATTAGTTCATTGACCTCTCTCTATCACTCTCACTCTCTGTGCGTTAGTGTTTCAGTAATGCAGACAATCTGATCGACATTGAAATAGGTATGAATACCCAGCCATTTCTTAAAGCTTAAATTAGACGGGGGCACATAGCCATAATGCCATATTAGTTAGTTAGCTTAAATTAGACGTGACATAGCCATAACGCCATAACCATAACCAAACCAAAATTCAATTGGTTTCTATGAGGTAGTTTAGACGAGAACAATTTTTAATCCGCACAATTTTTGTTCTTTTCCAAATTACACGAGACTAATTCATCTGGCACAAAATGTATTCGTATACACAGCTGTGTGCGTGTTAGTGTTTTAAGTATTCATTTAACATTTGCTGTTTTTTAAGTTGTGTGTGTATTGGTTTTATGCTGCTAATGCGGGGTTGAAGCTGGTTGAAAAGTTATGCCAACCCCAAAACCAATCTCTTTGCCTCTCTCATCAACAAACTGGCATGTTATGCCAGCACAATTATGCCCGTGTAAATCAGCGCTATGGTGAGACTTATGGCGTTATGGCGAGTCACGTATAATCGAATACAGTGTTGCCCATTAGTTTGGTTCGAACGGCTGCTCTCTATTGCTATGATTATGTCACGTCTGATTGAGCCTCAAATGATTGAATTCTTATCTAGTCAAAAGGAAGACACACAGTTGTTGTCGAACATTTTGTATCCATTCCGTTTATTGATACTATTGTAGTAAATGAGCGATATGTTTTAAAGAATATATGTATATGCATAATATCTCTGACAAAAAGGAAAAAGTGCTTAAGTCGAGATAAGTTGATTTTTAGTTAATGGTACCTCAGTAATTTGCATATTTGAAGGTACCCTTGGGCACAATATCAATTAATTTGTGCGATTTTTCAAGAAGTTATACCTACCTACTATGTATTATGATTTGCTAATTGTCTTGTTTAGACTTCAAATCTCATTTGAAATAATAAAGGGTCCGCCAGATAACTTTTTTTTTTTTGAAAATGCTACAAAAAAACTACTGAAGCTTCGACTGTGTGGCACGTAGCGCCGTCCTCTTGAAACCAAATGTTGCCAATATCCTCCTCTTCAATTTTTGTGAACAACAATTCGTTCAACATGGCCCGATAACGATCGCCATTGATTGTAATGGCCACTCCTTGCTCAATGGCCCAATTATGTCCCTGGACCAAAATCCGCACCAAACAGTGACTCGTTTTGGGTGCATCGGCTTTTAAATTTATGCGTGCGGGTTTTCTGTGCCCCAAATGCAACAATTTTGCTTGTTTACATACCCGCCAAGATCAAAATGAGTTTCATCTGAAAAGATGATTTTTTTGGCAAAATCGGCATCTTCTGTAAGTCGATCGCAGGCCCACTTAGCGAAGCGAAAACGCATTTGATGGTCAGTTGGCTCGTTCAGCGGAAGGATAAAACTAATTATCTGTCAAATCAGACATGAGCTAAGTGTTACCATTCACGAAATAAGCACTAGTTGAAAAAAACGTTAGATGGCGGACCCTTTGGCTTAATTTATATTATAATTTTTCCTGAAAAATAACACAAATTAATTGAGACTTTGACCAGGGGTACTTTCGAATATGCAGATTAAGGAGGTACCATTAACTCAAAATTAGCTTATCTCGACTTAAGCACTTTTTGCCACAGATATAAAGAACTTTTGTCGAAACCTTTTCCAGACCATTGACTATTCTTACTTAATAACATTTTCAGCGCGTGTTCTAACAACTAATTAAATAAATTCCTTTAAAAATATGTAAGTCCAAACAATGCAAACTCAATTTAAAAAAATTACAAAATTCAATTACCAATTTTTTTTATTTTGTTGAAAAAAAACCCTAGTAAATGAATTTTTCAAACACTTTTATCTCGCTTTTGTTCTTAATTTTTTTAATATATTTTTTTCATTTAATTTTATTAATGGTTGTAACATAATATTGAATGATCATAGTTATTATGTTTTTATTGCAAATACCTACATAGTCGTATAAGAACATAGATATTTTTTATTTGCCTTTATAAGTTTGCATTATGTCTATTTGAAAATCATGAAATTAATGTAAAAAAACACTTTGTTTACTTTACAACAAAAAAAAACTCCTTTTTCAGTAATACAGTGCAAAACCTTGACACAAAATTATTTTTACCGCACTGCACAGCAAACAATGCGGTGCTAGTGTTTCAAAGGCTGAGCAGACAGACAAACTAACTAACAGATGGTAGGACAGACAAATGGACAAATGTTTAAATGGCAAAATTATATATTATATTTATTTATATGTAAGTAATTATGTATGTATGCATTACACAGTGGAAAATAAGATGTTTGACAAACGTAAATGCAAAACAGTTAATTTTTTTTCTTTAGTTGCTTCTACTTTCAGTATTACCCAGGGTGATCGATTATTCGACTTTTTCCAGAAACCGGTTTTCGAATAGTTCGAACATTTGAAATTATGAAAAACCCGGTTTCGGTTTTTACAATTCAGGAAAAACCGGTCAACCGGTTTTTTTAAGTAAGAAAATTATTATACAAAAGTTTTGATTTTAAATTGCTTTATAAAAAAAGGGTTAACAGTTCATGTAAATACTATAAAGCAATACAGAAATTAAAGGTAAAACATAAAAATTAACTTCATATACTTATGTATAGTACATAAATATTTATATATAATATACAGTTGAGGAATAAACTCTACATGCAACCATCATTTTTTGGGTTGTGGAAACTTGGGAAGAAATTCAAAAAATTAAATATGCCAATAATAAATGTTTATACAAAAAATAAAAAAATAATTATAGCACCTATAGTAGCAAAAATATTAAAAATACATACACACCATAATAAGGCCAATTAAATTCGCCTCTGCTATTAACTCATAAAATAAATTCTCTTAAATTTCATGTTTCAGTAAATGTTGCCATGCTCTAAAAAAGCTTAGAGCTTTTACACTAAAAAAATACTTACGAAAATCAACAAAACATGCAAAATGTACAAATCGAAAAGTATTCGACTCAGCCGGTTTTTAAATTGTAAAAAACCGGACTATTCGACATT
Source organism: Tachina grossa (assembly GCA_949987645.1). Taxonomy (NCBI): domain Eukaryota; kingdom Metazoa; phylum Arthropoda; class Insecta; order Diptera; family Tachinidae; genus Tachina; species Tachina grossa. The sequence goes on along the minus strand of OX465274.1, from coordinate 167,949,510 downwards.
CGAAAAATCAACATTTTGAAAAAACCGACAACCGAATTTTGAAAAAACCGGATTTTAAAACCGGTTGAAAAACCGATTCGATCACCCTAGTATTACCCCTTTTACACACAGAAAGTTTACTTTGCAAAGTCTTAATTCAGCTGGAAGAAAGACAGAAAGAGAAAGTATTCTTACCTCTTCTGTCTTTCACACAGCTGAATTAAGACTTTGCAAAGTAAACTTTTCGTGTGTAAAAGGGGTGTATTTCTTTTTAACATTCAGCTAGCTGAATTACGAATTTGGAGTATAAACTTAATCTTAATGTGCCTTTCGTTGTTTTCATCTTGCTGAATTTTGAAAGTTTGTGTTATACACTTGCTGAATTAGTTCAAAATTATAATTCTATAATTTTTAACTTGTATGATTTTTTCTTTATAATTTGTTTTTTGTATTCAGCTAAAATGTTTCCAGTAACAAAAATTATACCAAAGGCTAAAATTATGTACTAATTTTGCTTATTCAGTTAGCTGCATTTGGTTTAATATGTTAGACAATTTTTTTTTCGCAAATTTTCTTTATTAGTTAGACACCTTTTCCACAGGCAAATTTTACTTTGAAAAGTCTTAATACAGCTGGGAGAAAGACAGAAAGGGAAAGTATCTCTCACATTGTCTTTCACCCAGCTGAATTAAAACTTTGCAATGCAATACCCCTTTTAGACACGGAAAGCATACTTTGCAAAGTCTTAATTCAGCTATGTGAAAGACAGAGGGAGAAATACTATCTCTTTCTGTTTTTCTCCCAGCTGAATTAAGACTTTGCAAAGTAAAATGTAAAGTAAAAGTATTTCCGTGTCTAAAAGGGGTATAAGCTTTGTGTGTTGGAAAGGGGTCTAATACACATCTACATATGTATATTTGATTAATATTTAATATGTACATGTATATATGTAGCTGAATTGGCTGTACGTATATTTAAAACCTTAGACTTTATTTATAAAAATTAATCAGGCTAAAGGCTTAATTAGAAAAATTTTGTATGAAAATTTTTTTTATAAACCCTTCATACAACCTTAATAATTTTAATAAATAATACCGTATTTATCTTTAAGAATTAGTACTAGCTAAATTGAAGAAAAACATCTAAACAATTTTTCTTTCGGCTAGTTGGCTCATTCAATGGGCCTGAATCTTTCACAATTTTATTTCTTAATTTGCTGGTAATGTCATTCAAGTCTTAACTGGTTTAATTCGAAGGAAAAATTCTATTTAAAGTTATAAATTGTATAATTATTACTTTGCTTATTCAACTATTCAAACTGAGGATGGGAGCGTGTCGAATTTGTCCAACACAACACGACCCGAACACGAATAATAGGATGTTCAACTCTCCAAATACACACGCGAAAAATGTTCTAAGCACTATACTGCACAACACGCACGAAATCAAATTGAATAGCAAAAAATCATTAATTTATATTCAAATAAATACCTATTTTTGTTTAATTTCAGAACCTTAAACTTAAGAGACCCATATGATGTCGAAAAATATGCTGGCGTTGCGTATTTGATGATACAATATATTAAAATTTGTTTCTTTATTGGAAATTGATGCATACCTAAAATCGTTTCGTGTTTTTCTGGTCAATTTTGCTCAACACGAAGCGGTGCGTGTTCGTATCACAAAAAAAAAACGACACGCTCCCATCTCTAGTCAAAAGCTTATAGGTACATGCGCACAGCGATGCCAACTATTTTTAACTCAAACGCGCTACTACCCTTCTCAAAACGCGCTAGAAAGCGCTAAGTTACAGCATTGTCAAATATTTATACCAAAAACGCGCTATTTTCTACGCGCTAAATTAAATTTCAATAAAAGTCGATGTACGTATTAGTACTCGTATCACAATTAATTTTTCAGATTTTGCAATATTGCTTCCTCGACATTATGTTTTAATAAACTAAAATCATTTAATACAGGAGGCAAATTACGGCATTCGATACTGTTCGAAATTTTGAAATGTTTCCATATAAACTCTATTGAAATATTTCGTAATTTCGTTCAGTAACGAGTGCAATAATTTGTCCCCAGAATCAGAATCGCCTTCCAAACAATCGAAATCCTTAGTTTTTACTTTTAATTTGTTTGTAAAACTTTGTAACAACATATAAATTGTGCAATAGTTTTGCGATTTAAATACTTTTTGTAATTCAGCTATAGCAGATGCTTTATAAGTTATATACATTTTTTGGGTAATTGTATGTAGTAAATACTTTTAGTTGTAAAATTTCAAAATATTTGCCATTACATTATTAAAATGCGTTTTTAATTGTATCCACAGTTAAGCGAATTTTGTTTGCGACAGCTGAATCATTAACTAATTAAAAAAATTTTATCAGAGTTTTGGATATTAGAAAATTGTTAAATTTATACAAAAAAAGTTAAAAAATATTGAACTGAAATGATATTATTGACTTTACTCAAAACGCGCTAATTTAGCGCTTTTTTTAATAAACGCGCTGAGGCGGAAAAAAGCGCGTTTGGCATAGTTAAAACGCGCTAAATCTAGCTAAATTGGCATCGCTGCATGCGCACATATCGAGAGCCGATATTCAAAATATGTCAACTCAAATTTGATCAAAAGAGTTTCCGATGGCAAAAGCTCCCCCATGCAACATTCATCTGTAGTATAAATTTCAAATCAAAACAATGATTATTTCCCCGTTTTATATCAAGTTTCATTATTCTGCTATCTCAAAGTATAATTTTTTTTTTTGGTGAAAATAAATGCTAACTCCCATGTAAATTTCCAATATTAAAAAAAAAAATTATAATTTATAATAATTCTACCTCATATCGGATTGCATTTGGCATGCTGAACACGAATCTGGTAAGGATTTTGATATCCTATGGCTATTTTTTTTTAATATATTAGTACAGGGGTGTTCCAATAAAAAAAATTGGTAATGTATGTACATATAACTTTTAAACTGTTAATCGAACAGAAACATTATGTATGGACCGATTATAGTCAATGACATAAGCTTTCGAAATTGATAATTTGGAGTGACCCTGTTACACTTGAGAGTGAGTTAGAGAGTGCTAAAGCTGACCACCTCGATATAGAAAAGGCTTTCAGTCGGGCTTAAGTTATTTTTTTAATGGTATTTTAGGTTTTTTCTTGTAGCTTTTTAATTCTTATATCTAGTATTGAGTAAAAGATTTCACAAATTTTTAAAAAATAAATATGTATATTCAAAAATAATCATATTTTTTTCGACGTAATATGCTAACTCTAAAAAAAATATTTGTAAACCAGTGCAAAATAAAATATTTTTGGCAGACCTATAAATTAGTAAGCATATTTAAACCATATTATGGAAGGCACATCATATATTTTTACAATAATGAGCGAATTAACTAATTTTTTAGCTCTATTGAAAAGTTAGCTTTTTTGAGTTGACGTATTTTGAATATAGGCTCTCGATATGTATAGCTAACGTGACCAGATGGTTTTTGCAAAAAGCGGTATATAATCGATAAAAAAGCAGGATTTTGAAGAAAATATGTACAGCCAAAAAGCGGGATTTCAAGATCAATATCTTTTAGAAAGCGGGATGTGCAATATGCACACACAGTTTTGTATTTACTTGGGAAACAAATTTCTCAACTCAAAAGAAACGCTTTTAAACAAAAAAAAAAAAAAAGTATTTATAAAAAAAAATTGTTTATCTATATAAATAAGAAAAATAATTTTGCTACTTTTTTAATGTGGCACTACCATTAAGAGCCTAATTTTGTAAAACGCAACGCTCAGCGTTGACAAATTTTTTATGTATTTTGTTTTTGTAATTTAAATTTTTTCCATACAAAATTTCTCAACGCTCGACTTTGCGTTTTACAAAATTAGGCCCTAAATTTTTTTTTTATTTGAAACAAGAAAAGTGAAATTTTGTGTGATTAACGATTTTTATATTGTGCGTTGTCTTACAAAAAAAGTTCGAGTTAGACATGTTGGGTGTGAAACCTGCCATAAAGAAAAAATATTTACAGTGAGATATCTGAAAAACTAATATGGTGAGAACCTTGAAATATTGTGTTGAAAAAACTCTACTGATATTGTGCATTGTTTCTGGAAACAATTCCAGAATTTAACAAGTAGGCGTGGTGCCTAACAAGTAGTATGTTTACTACTCTCGCATATAGTACAAATTTTTGTTTTTCTTTAAAAATAATACCGGAGTACCGATCTTGCTGCTTTACTTACAGACTATTATTGATGGTCTAGAAGGAACATGAGGCTATTACTTCAAGATATCTTGGAAGCCACAATAGTCTAAATTTTTATTTTTTTTACATACGCAGTAACGCCTATAAAGAGAGAAGTATTATAAAAAGTAGTCAGTCAATAATAGACCAAAAAGTACGTCACCTCCCAAGAAAATTAAATATTTATTTTTATAATATCTTGCTATCTGCTAGTGTTGTCATTCGAACAAAAATTATTCGAATATTCGAACAACTTTTTATCATATTTGTTCGAACGAACAAAAATTTTCAATTTAGAATAAAAAATTTTTCGAATCATTTGTGTCGAATATTCGAATATTCGAACAATTTCCTTAACTACTTCTATAAAAAGATTTTTTGGGTTATCTGCGGTTTTTAAATGATTTTTTCCAAAAAAATTAATAATATATTTAAAATGTTTGTAAATACCTATACTTTTTAACTAATTTCGTTTTAGTTTTTAACTCCCGACAAAAAAGGGGTGTTATAAGTTTGTATGTAGTTTGTGTCTGTGTATCTATTTGTATGTACGAGTCGACGTACAGACCAAACGGTTGGACCGATTTTGATTTAGTTTTCCTGTTTGAGGGTGGCATTGGCTGAAGAAGTTAGCACGTTGACTACAAAACCGAAGGTTTTAGGATCGAGCCCGCTATCTGACAGTCATTAAATAACACCACGCATTTTTCTGATGTGCATTACTGTCCCTTTCTATCAGTTGTTGTAGAAAAGTTCAAGTGATGAAGGCATCTTTTTAGTCACTGGTCACTGAACTATACCGACTTCAAGAGAAACTAATCCTAGTGTAACACCAGAGCACCCTTATTCGTTGTGTAGCAGAATCATCGGCGAAGTAAAATAACTACTAAACTGCTACTAAACACAGCTTCAAACAAATTAATACGACTCGCTAACGCCAGAGGCGCTGCAAGACTACATTATTAAAAAAACGTGCAAAAAGCTGAGCTGTTAAAAAATGAAGCATTCCTCTATTTATTCTTTCACCACCTATGTATGTTTCCTGTTACTATCCCTTTTCTTATAATATTAGTAGGCAATCATTGTCTGATTGTTACTTCTCTTTAAAAATAAAATAAAAAATTACTTGTTCGAGAGTGTTCTTAGCTATGCTTAAAGAAAATCTGTCCAGCCGTTTAAAAGATATCACATTTTTTAGATATATTCTGTTGATCTGCGTGTCTTTGACGCCGTAGCTCCCCAACGTCTTGACCGATTTTAATTTTGCTTTGTTTTCGTTTGAATGGTGACATGATCGTATATCTTCTAATTTATACTTGAAGAAAACCGGTCTAGTCGATTGAAATTTATCATAATTTTTTTATTTAATATTTTATTTTTTGCGATTCTGTTACTTCAATAGTATACGTGGCACATAGAGTTCTTATCTATGCCACAGCGTCAACTGCTAATATTTCTAAATTTGTTATTGAAATTATTTGGTTTTCTTGTGTAATGAAATATTTTTCGTTTGTTAATAAAAAAATTAATCTAATACACATACGTGTCGTTTTTTGCAAGCTTTTTTAAGATTATTCGAGTATATTTTTTATTCTTTGTTCGTTCGAATATTCGAACAAAAGTTCAAAATTATTCGTCTACGAAATTTCATTCGAACAAACATAAAAGACGAATAATTAACAACACTACTATCTGCTACAAACACAAACTTTAAATTGCGCTGATTCTGCCAATGATGGAAAATAATAGGGATTGGAGAAGTAGCATGGCTCCTCTCAAATAGAGAATTGTTTACTTAAAAAATATCTTGAAAACTAATACAGTGGGAATTTTGAAACTCTTCGTGACTATTTATGTTGCTAATGAGGGTTCTATTGTACAAAATAGTGAAGGTTTAACCGCAAGCGTAGCACTTCTTATAAAAAAAATTCTTTTCATCTCAAATCGTTAATAGGATGTAGCGAGGCACACAGGGTTTTGGCTAGTTAAGCGATAACCGCACTTAAAAAATATTAAGAATGAATTTTTATCAGTTACATTTTAATAAAAATCGAACAAGAGATTCAATTCTCCTAAACTCTAAAAAGCGGGATAAAGCGGGACACAAATTCGAGGCGGGATCGACCTGTGAAAAGCAGGATGTCTGGTCAGGTTATGTATAGCCAATTTACTCATACAACGTCGTATCTCAAAAGAAACCAGTTTGCCAGAGAACGAGTTTGAAGTTTTCAATTTACACACAACTTTAGTGGAAAAGATAATTTTATTTTTCTTTCAAGAGTTGAGTAAACAAGATATTTGTATGAAATTTTTACGCAATATGAAGAACGATGTGAGAATTATGTAATTCTGCATCATTAACTGAAAAATTCCATTTTTTGAGTTATGACGTTCTTTGAGTAAATGAGCGATACCTACATACATATGTATGTATTTCTTTGTTACAATTATTTCTGTCTAGCATTTGGATGTCAGACACCACTGTACTACTCGTACAATACTTATTTTTATAGTTTTTGATATACATACATATCTAACAGCTTTTACAACAACAAAATATCACGATGGAAAAGTTTTTTTCATTGCTATAATTTATATGTGCAAACCTTAATAAAACAATAAAAATCACAAACTAAACCAAAATCCATACAAAAGTTTTAAACAATATAATTTTGTTAAATGAAAATATATTGCAGTTTGTAGGTAGTATGTATTGAATAAAAAGCTGCCGTATTTTATTGTTCAAAGAAAAAAAAAAGTCATAAAGAACCAACTAAACGTGAGAACCCTGTAAATGTTTCTATTTAAGCTGATTTTGGTGCTAAAAAAAAAGTTCAAGAAGCTTTTGTTGTTATTGTCCGTGTATTATGAGTGTTTCGTTTGTTTGATGTTGTCGTTCAGTATTTTTTTATGTTGCATTCTGAAAAAGGTGTGTTTTTCTTCATTTCATTTTTTTCGTATTATTACTTTTGTAAAGAAACAAACGAACAATAATGAAACAGTTAAAGATTTAGCAAATAAAAACAAAAAATTAATGCAACTTTACCAAGATCTTGATACAGATATCGACATAATTGAATGGCAGTAGTGTAAAGAAATAAGATGCTCTTTTAAAAGCCGCCAGACACCATTTAATTGTAGTCAATACGTACTAGTAGATATACCTATGTAATATTTATTTGCATAAATTACAAAGTTTTTCCAGCTTTAAATCAGTTTAATGTACCTACTCAAGTTAAATTTTCTATAGATTTCAAATGACCCTTTACTTATGTTGTTGAGTGTAATTAAAGTTGTAATTTTGTTTCTCGCTCTTCTAGGTACTTACATACCTACATACATATATTCTAAACGTTTTTGTAATTGTTTTTTCTTCTTTTTTCATTTACTTTTGCCCAGATCTGGTTATAATATAAACGCTCCAATGTAAATAGTCTTGTTTTTATTTTATATTCAATGTCATTTCTTGGCGTTTGTTAAACTGAGTACTTTGACACTTTAGTTAGTTTAAATGCCAAACGAGTCTAATACTTAAACTCATACAGCCAGCTAAATGAGCCGATAGTTCGACATTCAGACAGACAGCCAGTATTACCAACGAACGTACAAAATAAAAACCGCCAACAGCCCAACAAAGTTATAAACACCATCAGCACTGACTGCCATTAGCACAACAAACACCACCAATTGATTCCAAATATCCAAAACTTGCGATAACCAAAAGTGTCAAGTTAAAAAGATTCTTAATTTTTCTTTTTTATTTTCAATTTCACAAATAAAATCAGCAAGTTTTTACATTTTTAAGTTTCTGTTTCTGCCGCCAAAATCAGGTAGAATATTTCAAAAAAGGCATTTGGACACGAGTACCAGTGTGACTTCCAGTGGCTGTACTGCATGCAGTCGGTGATTTTTGCTCATTTGGAAATACATACACATGTATGCACACATTTGTATGTATGTATGCACATACACATGTTTAATTTATGTATCGATTTGAAAACAATTTTAATTCGTTTGGTTAAAAAAATATGTATACATGTAATTGGAAAATTGGCTAGAATAGGGTCACATTTATCTAGCAGTTGGCCAAGTAAACGTTGTAGCTTAACTGACAAAAAAAATACCTACATATACCTACATATTGCTATTAGATTTTATGTTTGAAATTTGGTAAAATATACAAACGTACATACATACATATGTATGTGCAATGTAAGTTAAGGAAGAAGAAGAGATAAACACTGCCCAGTTAGCCAAGAGCTGTTTAATAGGCGATGGTTTTCAGTATACAACTCCTAAACGGATATCCTGATGATTATTTCGGCCTTATGCATAATGAAAAACTGGCATGCAGTTAGCAGTTAAGGCTCAATCAGACGTGACATAACCATAGCCATAGAAAACAGCCGTTTGAACCAAACTAATGGGCAACACTGTATTTGATTATAGGTGACTCGCCATAACGCCATAAATCTCACCATAGAAACCAATTGAATTTTGGTTTTGTTATGGCTATGGAATTATGGCTATGTCACGTCTAATTTAAGCTTTAGTTGGTCTTAACGAGTTTTGCCATACAATTTTGCATTAAAAATCAGGCTAATATTTAATAGTGGATTAAAACTACATTATGCACCGATTTTTAATGTCAAATTGTATAAAGGAAATCGTTAACATCTAGGTCAATTTAATCACTTATGCTAATAGTGTTTTCACACTGAAAGTTAAAACCTGTTTTTAACGTTAAAACCGTAAACAGCTGATTTTGCATTCACACTGCAAGTTTGATAAATTCAAGTTTTATTTAACTCAAAATAAAATAAATCTCCTGCGGAAATTCGTGTATTTGTTGTGGTATTTTTTCTGCTTTTTAAAGCACTTATTTGACAAGTTTTTTGTATGAAAAACTCGGAAATTTTACAATGCGTTGTAAAATGGAAATTGTTTTATATTTTGTAAATAAATATTTTAAAATTATGGTAGTAGTTATACAAAGTGAAGAAGTGCTTGGAAATCAAATTATTGTAGATTAAAATGCACAAATACATCACAAAATAAAGCTTTTTTTTATCGGCGGATCGATGTCAGTCATTTCGTCTATTTTCACTTCCCAAAGGTCAATGAAAATATTTTCGTTGTTTCCCTTCCAAAAAAAAAAAACTCTATTTTTCCATAATTTTTTGATTATTGTTGCCTCTGCATCCATTTTTAAGTTGAAAGTCTTTCAAGCGACATCTATTGTTATTCACTGGCATAAACATTATCAGCTGCTTCCGATCATTTTAACTTGGCAGAACTGAACTTAGCACAGCGAAAACAAGTTTGGTTTTAAAATACCTATAAACAATTTGTGTGGTAAAACCAGGTGACAAATCACGGCATTCGGTGTGACTCGTAATTTAAAAAACTTTATTGAAATATTTTTGTATTACGAGTCGGATCGGATGCCGTAATTTGCCTCCAGGTTTTAACAGTTGGTTTTAACGTTAACACCAACTTTTATTAAAACCATGTCAGTGTGAAAACACTATAGCTTCATGCCAGTTTTGCATTATGCATATGGCCGTTTGTGTTTAACACTCTCTTATAAATCTTGCAATGTTTAATCGATGTGTCGATAAGTTTATTTCAAATCTGTTTGTTCTTTTTTATTTTCGTGTTTACTGTTACATACATAATGGTATTTTTTCTCAATCTCTTCGCCGATACTTCCATTTAAGTTTTCAATAAGAATCTGGCTGTTTGTTTAAAGTGTGTTTTTATTTATTTATAAGAATTAAAGATATATTAAAAAGAAGCGATCGATAGACGTTTAAAAAAGCAAAAATTTAACATAGTAATCATAAATTTTCCATGTAAAGAGCCTGTTTACATCTACATACATATAATAGGCTTTATTTAATCAATTAAGAAAAGTTTTTCTTTCTTGATAAGTACTAAAAGGTTTCATTATTTTTTTTATATAACTTGCAAAATAAGAAGCCTGATGAGTATTGCATTGAGGAATAATCGTTATCGAATAATTCTTTTACATCTCTCGCAATTTCTCATAAAAGATTAACATTGAAGATCCTCATGCGATTCTTAATTTTGTTCTTAAGAGATTTGTAAGATAATCTCTAAATAAATCTCAAATGATTGCATCTACGTCTAATGACAGAGGAGGCGCTCTTGTATATGAATCCTCTATATGAAACATTTTCTCCCGTGCGAAGCATCTTCCGCTCGTCTGTGATTAAAAATGCTCTGCTCACGATTCACAATAGACTCTTCTGCGATTGAAAAGGCTAGCTGGGTATGAATGTACACACAACCATACATAAGTACATACATTTGTATTGCAATTAACATATCTTTTAGATTCTAAAATTTAGAACTGCAAGCATTGTAATAAAATTGTAAGAACCTCCCGCCTTGTCGTTAAGTTTTTTAACAACAAGTGCTATTTGTTGATAACCCTGCTGGACCATACAAAAGCTATTTTCTAGACTTGTATCGAAATCTTTCAGTAAGTAGCTCGTTTTAGACACAAACCAATAATCAAACCCATGTAGTTTAAATAATTTTAAAGTTTACTTAAATTGAACCAGAGAAACAGTTTTCAGTTTTACGAGTATGTTTTTAACTACATAATTTTGTTTAAAATATTGACTTGAAGAATTTATTTTATGATGAACACTCACTTTATACGTCAAATAACGGAAATTACGTTAACTTTAAACTAAATTTAAGCTAACTATATCGAAACTAGTACTGACTGACCCATGGATTACTTTTCAATGTAATCAACTGAATATTTTAACATTGGAATGTCCTAGGCGGTAGTTAATTGTCTTAGGCCGGATTTACATTTGTGTGCCTTGTGCCACACAAGCGGAAAAAAAGCATAACCACTAATTACTAATGAAAAACGGTTTTATTCAGACACGTATTTATTAAGTTAAACAGTTTCATACATAACTAATAGACAATTTTATAGAATCTAACAAGATTGGAAGCAGTTTAAATCAATAAATACATGTCTATATCAAACAGTTTTTCATTAATAATTAGTGGTTACGCTTTTTTGGACATTTGGCACACAAGATATGCCAGATGTAAACTCAGCCTTACTCTGCATTACTTTGAGCTAACTTAAAGTTGATTTTTTTAAATCACCTGCTAGTAGGGTGATCGACTCGGTTTTTCAACCGGTTTTAAACCCCGGTTTTTTTACGATACGGTTGTCGGTTTTTTCAAAATGATGATTTTTCGAATGTCGAATAGTCCGGTTTTTTTACAATTTAAAAACCGGCTGAGTCGAATACTTTTTGATTTGTATATTTTGCAATAAAATTAGTTATTTCTATGTTAAAACTTAGACCAACGTCTTGTGTTGATTTTCCCGAATATTTTTTTTTCAGTGTAAAAGTTTTAGGCGTTTTTCGAGCATGGCAACACTTATACTTTATTTACATTAAGCATTTTTGTTCATTAAATTAATTGCATGAAAAATTTTTATTTGCCAATAGGATGCCTGGAGGACCAACTTATATCAAAAAAGTTGCCAAAAATTCATCAGAGATTCATTTTACGTCCTTTTTTATATAACATTCTCTTTAATGCGATCAATTAGCAATTAGCAAAAGTTTTGTGCAACAAAATTCATAAAATTTCATGAAAAAAAGCTTAATGTAAATCAGGTATTACTGAAACATGAAATTTAAGCGAAATTATTTTATGAGGTGGTAGCAGAGGCGAATTAAATCTGCGTTATGTTGTGCAATGGATGGATCCATTTGTAAAAAGTGTTTTTTAAAGTACGGTCACACTTGTCAAACATTTGCCCAAAAAAGCGTAACCAACAAACATTAATGAAAAAAGTTTTGTTCCAGACACTTGTTTATCATATTAAACAGTTTCGAACACAACTAATGGACAATGTCATAGAAACCAACAATATTGGCTAATCTTTAACTTGACACACTTTTGTCTTAATTGAAAGATTTTTCATTAGCATTTAGTGGTTACGCTTTTTTGGGCAAATGTTTGACAAGCGTGACCGCAGCTTTAGTTTTGCCGACATTTTGCTTCATATTTTATATAGAGATAGATATCCACCTTGTCCATGCGTTCAAATGTACATATATATATACATTATATATGTATATGCATTATACATAAGTATATGAAGTTAATTTTTAATTTTACTTTTAATTTTTGTATTGTTTTATAGTATTTACATGAACTGTTAAACCTTATATTTTAAGAAAGCAATTTAAAATCAAAACTTTTTCTCACTTAAAAAAAGCGGTTGACCGGTTTTTCCTGAATTGTAAAAACCGAAACCGGGTTTTTAATAATTACAAATAATCGAACTATTCGAAAACCGGTTTCTGGAAAAAGTCGAATAATCGATCACCCTACCTGCTAGTCAGTAAATTAAAAAGTTTTTCTAGGGTTCGAACATGTATCATTACACGTTGTGTATTCAACGCGCTACCACTCAGCTAAGGTACCATCTTAAATAACAACAGAAAAATGTTAATAAAAAACTGAAATGACTTTCAAACTAGCTAAGAATAAATTTGTTGGCTCTCATCAAATTCGATTACGTACTCAACTTAAGAATTAATTTTGGGTTTGTTCTGGATGACATTGCAGTTAGCTTTTAGTCAGTCTAAGAAAAATTAACTATAATTTAACTATTTTTGTAGTCAACCACACATTCTACCACAGGGTACATTTACCTAATATTTTTTCTCATATAAAATATGCGCTTACCTACATACATACATATGCCTTAAATGCAGCTTATATAATTTTCTATATTATAATATTGTTTCATTTTATATAACGATATCAACCAATTTGATTTAATATGCTTGCTACATTTATACGAGCACTACAAGGAATTATGCAATACATACCACAGTGAGTTCGATTAAATGAATTTCTAAAGCAATTTAAGCGTATTCTCATAATTACCTATATGAGGTAATGAAACGTCTTCTCGGATAATTACCCCTAAAATTATCACATTTCTGATGAGGTAATTAACCGGAGTTTACTGTATTTACCCATTTATTGTTTTTTGTTATCAAACATTTGTAAGCGTGGCAACCTCAATCATTTTATTTGCGAATGGTGCGTTAATCAAGAATTGTTTTTGTGAGTTAGCTTTTTTCAAATAAAAAATTAATTCCTCAATTATCCGGCAAAATTTTCTTATTGCAATATTTTTATTTATTTGCGAATAACTCGCCCTTATAAACGTAGTAGTTGCTGTTTTGCACTTTCTATCCAAATTTTAAATTCTAAAATTTTGGATGAACAATGTACATACATACATATATGTTTGCATACATAATTAAATACATACATATGTACATACATACATATTTACATCGTACCTGCCCAGAGAAGCACTAGAGTGCCGGACATCAATCGGCTTTTTATAAAAATGATTACACATAAGCTTATACATTATTTCGGTTTTCTCTCTGTGGGCAGCCATGATTTACATACTTACAGAAATCTTTTGTATCTTCTCTTTTAAAATATAGAACTACTATTTTCTTACATGCTTGCCATATTTGCCGATTTATCGGCGATTAGCCGATTTTTGTTCGAAAAATGCCAATTTTTTGATAAACCCGTTTACTTTTCTTTTCTACCAAAAAAAAAAATTACCCCCTTCTTAAAAGGTACATGTAGAAATATCTTTCTATACCTGAAAAAGTGGGACACATTGGTTTAAAAAATTAAACGAGTAAGAAATTGATTATTCGACATTTTAGCATAAGTTTATTTTAATTGAAATTTATTTATTTATGGCGGTTAAGCCTTGTCTATATGCATTTCTTTGGTGCTTTGTCATATCATCAGTAGACTCCAAAATGAGTTTTATTAAAAATATTTTCAATATATTATGAAATTGATTGAACGGAACCTAAATGAACTTTTAGATACTTGGAACTTATTTTCTAAAGAACATAGAATCAAAACTATCCATAAGTATAACTAACAAAAAGAAAAATACTCTTTATCCAGAGAGTTAAAATTTGTAAACTTGTTCATTTCATTCTGTAACAAATGTGAAAAGAGTTTCAAGTCAATATTTCGGCGTCCCTGAAAAATTTATTCTTACAAAGAATTCTTTTTTATATGTACATACTAGTGATGTAACTAATGTCAATTTTTGATGTTCGCGAATACGAATACGAATATTTGAAACGATATTTGCCAATACGAATACGAATATTATATGCAATATGAAATATTTAAAAAATTGCTATTAAAAAGGACTTCACACTCTTGTTGGCGTACTTTAAAGTTAATAAAAAGTACCCAAAATTTTAATGATCGTCATTAAATAATATTTGAAAATGATACAAAGCACAAATTTCTATAAAAGGATTAATGTATTTGTACAAACTAAAACTTTTAGTCATTTATTTAAATTTCGTTTAGGATTTATGCATTTATTTATTAAATTTCTTTGGAAAAATATTCGTATTCGTATTCACCTGAATTTAATGAATGCGAATACATTCGTATTCGCCTGAAAATGGCCGAATATTCAACAATTCGAATACGAATATTCGTGCATCACTAGTACATACATACATACATTAAATAATTATTTAATAATTCATCCTTTTTTGATCTTTATATGTATTAAAATATACGTTCATCCAAAAAAGAAAACTTTCTTGAGCTTTTTAAATGATCTACCTTCAAGCTATTATAACTTTTCCATATAAGACCACACCTAAGCAAATTTGAATTTAGTTGGTTTTTAAAAAAGTTACAGGGAAATTACCCTTTACTTTTTTTAAGAAAAACTTATCTTCACATCTTTTACAGAAAAAGGAATAGTTAAAAAAATCACTTAAAGAATAAAAGTTCTCTGCTCAAAAACTGCTTAATTAGACTCAAGGAATTTTTCCTTTTTGTCACAGATACGTCTTTATTTCTATAAAATTAAAATAAATTAACTACAATTAATTTATAAAGCATGTATTTTTATTGAGTTGTTTCTTATTTTATATGTTATAACTATTAATTAATGATGATTTAATCCTTTTGTTTATTTTTATTAATAAAAATATATTTTATTGTACATATAGTCAGTATTTTAGATATGCCGTTATTTTTTATATTGAAGTGCAGTGTTGCCATAACATGTAAGAGGAAAAGTGCTAGATTGCAGAAATAAAAGTGCTGAAATGTTCCACAGTACACAAAACAAAGTGCTAAAATGAGTGAACATTTTTAGTGTCTCTTATTTCATACGTGGCCCATACAATTGCAATGTGTATATCATATTAATAGGTGCACAATACAATTTTTTATAACAAAGAATATTGTACGTATAGGCCGCTTGAAATATTTAATTCATAAATTTTTAATTCAGCTGCGAATGGAATAGCAACAACGAAAAAAATTTTAAGAGTGTTAAATAGAGTAGTTAAGTAAAAATATATTTTATACATAGATAAATCCGATGATCCTTTTTAATTAACAGATATACCAATTGCACACATTGTATAGATTTACTGAAACATAATCGTATAACCGGCAACTAAACTTTTGGGCTCACTTTAGAGTTGACTGTACTTTTTATTAAGCTGATAAATAATCTTATTAACACTATAAGCTTTTAATAATTAATAAAACTTAAAACAAGATTTGTTAATGTACTAGCTCAAATGGTGTACTTTAATATATTTGTACCCATATGTGTATCATAACTCTTCAGTTATATGACTCCTATCATACTAAACAGTTAATGAAGATAAATAAATTTGATATACATATAATATTAATTAGCTCGCAATTTGTCCTAAGGAATTACCTATGGAAAGTTTATAAATTTAATGAAATAAAAAAGTGCAAAAAATGCTAAATAGTTTTAAGAAAGTGCTAAACTAGCACTTAGCATTATTTTTAAAATCGTTAATGCTACACGAAGAAAAAAAGTTTAAATCTAGCGTTAAAAGTGCTAAACTGGCAAGCCTGTTGAAGTGCCTACAACACGGATGGAAATCAGGGTACAATTGTACTTTTTATGGTACACTTTTGACCTTGTTGGTAGAGTCAATGTCAATGTTTCACTATATGGTAGCATTAATTTTGCTTATGTTCTCTTTAATTTTTTAGTGTGTGTTTTATTTTAATCTCTAATATAATAGTCGAATCTACGAATGTACCTTTATGAATGTAATATTTAATTTTTTTTTGTTATTTTTTATTGTATACTGAATTAAAAATAAAGTGTATTTTATTTTCATAGTTGGTACAAAATCCAAGAAATCATTTTCCTCCCCTGGCCTACAATGGCAATTGAAAACATACATACATGCCAATTTCTTATCAAAATCATCTGGCAGCGCTGATGATGATCTCTTATTGTTTCTCTTATAAAAGCGCTCTTTGTAAGTTTTGTTTTGCTATTTTTTTGCATATTCGTAACACACAAACACACACATTCATAAGTACAAGCTTTTTTTTTTTGTAATGTTGTTTATTAAATAATTTTTCTGCTGTCGTTGTTGGTGCTGCCACTTTACTTGTTGCTGTGTTTGCTATTTTGCTCACTTTAGCAAAAGCATTTGTCGTTAGTAAAGTGTTTGTTGTTTTTATTGTCGGTTTGTATAGTTCTGTTCAAGTTGTTGTTTTTTTTGCATTATTTTTTTTAATTTTTGTTGTTTATTTGATTTTTAGAAGCGTCGTTTTCACCGTCATTTGTCGTAATCAAGAACTTTATTTGGCCGCCTGAAGATTACGTTCAGTTCTTTTCTAATCGGCATGCGGTGTAATTCTTTCTATTGAGTAATCGGTGTTTTTTTTTTCTTTTGGTTTTTGTAACGTCTTTATTTTTTTGCAAATTTGTTGTTTTATTCGCAAAAACAAACCTGTGTGTATAAACTACATACGTACATGCATACATATTTATGTAAGTGTGGCACGGGAATGCGTGTGTGAACAAAAATTAATTGTGTACGGTTGTGCGATCAGTCTGCTTGAAATAATAATCTTTCTATTTTTTTTTTGGTGAAATTATACATACATATGTATGTACATATGCACATGTACGTATGCATGTACCAGGTATATTGTACCTCAACTTAAACATCGAACACACATTCTTACATACATATATACATTTACATATACATACATACTAGTGATGCACGAATATTCGTATTCGAATTGTCGAACATTCGGCCATTTTTAAATATTCGTATTCGTCAAATTCATGCGAATGCGAATACGAATATTATTCCAAAAAAATCAAATAAATAAATGCTTAAATCTTAAAAGAAAATTAAATAAATGGATAAAAATATTAGTTTGTACGAATCCATTAAATTTTTTATAGAAATTTGTGCTCTATATCATTTTTTTTTAAATATTAAAATTAAAATTTTCGGTAGTTCTTATTAACTTTAAAGTACGCCAACAGGAGTATGAAGTTCATTTTCATAAAAATTTTTATATATATCATATTGCAGGCGTATGTAGGTATATAGAACTTTAATTTAATGTCTATAAATTTTCCATTAAATATTCGTATTCGCGAATATCGTTTCAAATATTCGTATTCGCGAATATTGTTTCAAATATTCGTATTCGCGAATACCAAAAATTGACATTCGTTACATCACTAATACATACATACATACTTATGCCATACATTCACATGCAGCAATGCCAATTTAGCGCGTTTCGCGCTAGATGTAGCGCATTTTAACTATGCCAAACACGCTTTTTTCCGTCTTAGCGCGTTTAATAAAAAAGCGCTAAATTAGCGCGTTTTGAATAAAGTCAATAATATCATTTCAGTTCAATATTTTTTTAACTTTTTTTTTTGTATAAATTTAACAATTTTCTAATATCCAAAACTCTGATAAAATTTTTTAAATTAGTTAATGATTCAGCTGTCGCAAACAAAATTCGCCTGACTATGGTTACAATTAAAAACGCATTTTAATAATGTAATGGCAAATATTTTGAAATTTTACAACTAAAAGTATTTACTACATACAATGACCCAAAAAATGTATATAACTTATAAAGCATCTGCTATAGCTGAATTACAAAAAGTATTTAAATCGCAAAACTATTGGACAATTTATATGTTGTTACAAAGTTTTACAAATAAATTAAAAGTAAAAATTAAGGATTTCGATTGTTTGGAAAGCGATTCTGATTCTGGGGGCAAATTATTGCACTCGTTACCGAACGAAATTACGAAATATTTCAATAGAGTTTATATGGAAACATTTTAAAATTTCGAACCGTATCGAATGCCGTAATTTGCCTCCTGTATTAAATGATTTTAGTTTATTAAAACATAATGTCGAGGAAGCAATATTGCAAAATCTGAAAACTTAATAAATAAATTAATAATAATAAATTAATACATACATCGACTTTTATTGAAATTTAATTTAGCGCGTAGAAAATAGCTCGTTTTTGCTATAAATATTTGACAATGCTGTAACTTAGCGCGTTCTAGCGCGTTTTGAGAAGGGTAGTAGCGCGTTTGGGTTATAAATAGTTGGCATCGCTGTTCACATGACAATCCCAAAATTATTTTGCAAAAGAACATAAAAAATCGGTTAATTCTCAATAATATACCAAGTTCAGGAAATTATCAGTGTTTGGGAAGTAACCTCAACCTACATACATACATAATTATATGTGTGTACATATTTTTAATTGGTAAAATGTACAATATGTAATCAACTGAAAAGAAATGTTTGAAAATCGTGTTCAAATTTTGAATTTTCAATTGATGCAACTAATAGGAGATCGTATAAACATAAACATACATTAGACCGACTCGCTGAAACAAAAAAGATTTTGTTACCTTTCTCAAATCAAAGATTGCGCAATCACAAAATATTCGAGGGGTCTAGCGAAGACCCTTCGTGAGCTGGATCGTGTCTAAAAAAGGTCTATTTTTGAAGTTTTTGCATATTTTCGTATTTTAGCCCCAAGGCAACATATTAAAAAAAATACATGACCTGAAAGATTTCTTCAAGCCCCTTCCAATGGTGTATCAAACTCCACCATTTGTACCATCAGCTGCTTCTCAATACTAACTTTCGGTCATGTCATTAGTTCGTGGTACAATTCGTAGGTACTATTGGTTTGTGTAAATATACGTTGTTGTTGTTTGTGTATTTCATCTGCATCGGCTTATGTGTTTGTTGGGTTGTATATTTCTTCATAAGTAGAAGGTGTAACATTATTGTTGTTGTTATGTTTTGAATGCTTACCAGATGGGGAAAAAATCCTTTGGTGCAAACCTTGTACTGAAATTCAAGACAAGGGTATTAAAAAGTACGGTAATGGTGCCCTTATGACATGGGTGTGTATGTCATCCTTTAGAGTTTTTAAAATACATTTTTGTTCTGGATACCTATATGGATTTGAAGTATTAGTATTTCTTAAAGAAAATGTGGTGGAAAGTAACGAAAATCTCGGTATAAAAGGCGACTTCGTATTCTACCAGGACAGCAACACCAACAATAAGCCTTGGAGCGCACGAAATTGGCCCAAAAGCAATTGAATTTACTCCTGCATGACCAGAATTTAATCTAATAGAGCATATGGGGGCGGATTTAAAAATAGCTGCCACGCGACGGTCCAAGGGCCTTGACGCACTGAAGGTAGTCGTAGCAGAAGAATGGAATAGTATTGAACCTTAATAATGAACAATTAGCTTCAAAGTACAGCACCGCGTCTTCAAGTTATGATATCAAGTTATGATTTTCTTTAATAAAACAAAAAATATTAAATGGAACTTTTCAAATTTAACCAAGTCCTTTATTTTTGTGTCCCACTTTGCGTGTGAGTAGCTGTAGGTATGTATGTGTTTATTTCCTTAATTTACTGCTATGTAGTTTATATTTTTTGCTAATTAAAAGACAATCTTGACAATAAATTTAAATCAATAGCCAGAATTATTTATACATATTCATCATAAAGCACATTTGCTATGAAACGAAAAAATAATCTCTTCAAAATGTTTTGTTATGTAAAGCTATAAATACTATCAAAATTAATAAAAATAAAAATGATAAATAATATTTTGGCAACCTAAATTTGCAAAATAATAAGAAAGAAGAAAAAAAAGGAAAGAGCACAAGAAATTCATGCATATGTAGGTATGTATACCTACTATACAGTCACCGACTAAACTCAACATACGACCATGTTTTTGGGGTTAGGCGAAACCTGGGAAGAAATTTAATATATAAATTATGCAAACACTTAGGTTGCTAAATAATATGTTTATACAAAAAATAAAAAGTAATCCATGACATATTAAAAATTGTATTAATAAATAGGCATATTAAGAAGTTATGGGACACACGACTCTGTACGTTAATAAAAGCCATGAAAAACTACGTGCAAAACGCTTGGGGTTGTCATCTTGTTTGAAAATTCAGTGATTTCCAGTACCAAGCCGTCAAAAAATTACAACCGAATTTATTGTCTAATATGTTCATTAACATTTCCACCATCATACTTAACTGGAGGTAAAATTAACTCATTCATTATTACGCCATTTGTGTTGTTGCTATTTTAATAACATATTAGACCATATTCATTTTTCATTTTCAAACAAGATGACAACCTCAATCATTTTGCACGTATTTTTTCATGTATTTTACATTATAGCATTGCACAGATACATCTGTTTGCACTAGTTTTGCCTGTTTTTTGGTTCTGGTATGAACAAATATGTTATTTATCGTTTTCTGTTACTAGTTGTAAATGTTGATTTTTAAAGCAATTGTTGTATGGTTGGGCAATGGGCAAATGAAAACAACACATTAACAACACATTTATTTTTTTTTTGTTTTTCTAAGGCAAATAAGATACATAAAACTGCTTTTACCATAAGTGCCTTATGATGTGTTGAGAAAAAATGTAATTGGCTGATGAATGAATGAATGAAAGCAAAATTGCACATACATATGTAAGTAAATGTTACATGTACATGAAACACATGCATTTGTAATTACTCTCAGAGCAAAATTGTCTCTTTCTCTCTCTATACTTTGGCTGCGTCACAAAATAACATAACGAACGTCCGCACATACATCTGCACATCATGTATTTGTTTCAATAGTGTTTTTTTCATATATTTGTATTACAATATGTATTTTTTGAGCAAAAACAGATCAAACAGTTGCTCGGCAGCAATACAATAAGTCATGTTTTAGACTTGGCAATTTTTCTTGAAGCCATTATCTTCAATTCTCTTTTAAAACTACTCGTTTGTTTACACTCAGACGGTTTCT
The DNA here is from genome assembly GCA_949987645.1 of Tachina grossa. Taxonomy (NCBI): domain Eukaryota; kingdom Metazoa; phylum Arthropoda; class Insecta; order Diptera; family Tachinidae; genus Tachina; species Tachina grossa. The sequence goes on along the minus strand of OX465274.1, from coordinate 167,927,956 downwards.
TGTTCAATTTTCCTATTGTTTTAATGCTGCGAATGAAATAACAAAAGAGAATTGAAGTAACTTTTCTGTACAAGCAAGTCAGTACCCCTCTTCTTTCTTATTTCCCCTCTCTCCCATAAACTCAGACTTGCTTCAAGAAAAACTGCCGAGTCTAAAACATGAGTAATTGTTATTTGTTTTCAATTGTATTTTAATTTGGAAAAGCACGCACACAAAATAACTCTTATAATTACTAGTTCTGTCGCTCACACTACAATTATATGGTACATACCATGGTATATTTCTTTTGGCTATACAAACAAGTATACAAATGCAACCCTTTATTTTACATCCGCATGGAGATTTTTTTCCACTGACCTTTTAATATATTTATTAATATATTTTTACATTTATATATAGTAGGTATATAATGAATTATTTTTTTTTTGTATAAACATATTTATTAGCTACTTAAATTTTGCCATAATTTATTTTTTAAATTTCTTTTCAGATTTCCCCAATCCCCAAAAGTTATGATCGTTGTAGATTTTAGTCGTCGACTGTACATAAAATCTATGTATTGATATGTGAAAGTATATACAAAGGGTTACTTAAAATTTAAGACTTTTAAATAAAAACTGCACAGTGGGTTGAGAGATATTTAGTAAAGTTATGTAAAGTTTTTAATAGGGTAATTTTTGATCCAAAGCATGATGAGCTTTATTTTTTTAATTTTAAAAAATTAACAAGTAAGAGTGCTATATTCGGCTGTGCCGAATTTTATGTACTCTTTACCAAAGTGCGTTTATGTAGTATAGAGATACATACATAAGCACATAGTTACTTTTATGTACAAAGAAAAAAATAACAATTTTCAAACCCTAGAATCATAATTTTATATTTTTCTGATTAATTATACCAATCTAGTAGTTCTTAAAAAAATATAGAAAGTGTGTTAAGTAAAAAAAAAGGAAATTAAAAAAAATGTTTTATTTAGTTACTTTAATGTCCAGAAAAAAAATCATAGTTTCCAGCTCTGGAGCTGCGATTTTTATTTTAATAATTTTCTATACCAAACTTTTCTTTCCAAAACGTAAAATATATATATAATTTATAAAGAAAAAGATAAAAATTAATTAGACTTAGTTACTTTTATGTATCAAAAAAGTGTGAGTGTCCCAACCATGAACTCATCCTTTTTGATTTTCTGATTTCTTACACCAATCTCTTTCTTTTAAGAATTTAAGAAATTTTTAATTTATAAAAAAAAGGAAAAGTTTGTTTTAGTAACTTACTTTTGTGCAAAAATAAGTTAAAGTTTTGTAACCCTGGAATCGTCTTTTTAATTTTTTTAATTGTTTTTTATTTTATTTGAAATACCAATTTTATTCGTTATCAAGCATAAAATAAGTTTATTTAATAAAAATAGATAAAAATTAGTTTTCGGTAGTTAATTTTTTATATCACAAAGAGTGTAAGTTTCCCAGCCCTGGGTCCTCCTTTTCGATTTTTGTGATTTCTTACACCATCTTTTTTTAAGAATGTAAGATATGTTTAATTTATAGTAAAAAAGAAAAAATTTGTTTTAGTAAGTTACTTTTGTATAAAAACTAAGGTTTTCCAACCCTGGAAACGACGTTTTAATTTTTTTAATTTTTTTTTTATTTTGAAATACCAAATTCATTCGTAATGAAGTATAAATAAGTTTATTTTATAAAAAAAAAAAAAAATTTTTTTCGGTAGCTAATTTTTTATATCACAAAAAGTGTGGGTTTTCCAAACCTGAAATCAAACTTTTTGATTTTTCTAATTTCTTATACTAATCTCTTTCTTTTAAGAATATAAGATATCTTTAATTTATGGAGAAAAAGGGAAAATTTGCTTTAGTAAGTTACTTTTCTATAAAACAAGGTCAGGTTTTCCAACCCTGGAAACGTGTTTTAAAGTTTGTTAAATTGAAATACCAATTTTATTCGTACTGAAGTATAAAATAATTTTATTTATTTAAAAAAAATTAAAATTAATTTTCGGTAGTTAATTTTTTATATCACAAAAAGAGTAATTTTCCCAACCCTGGAATCATCCTTTTTAATTTTTCTGATTTCTTACACCAATCCATTTCTTTTGAAAATATAAGATATCTTTAATTTATAGAGAAAAAGGAAAAATTTGCTTTAGTAAGTTACTTTTGTATAATAAAAGTTAAAGTTTTCCAACCCTGCAAAAATCTTTTTAATTTTAGAAGGCTAAGTTTTAATTTGAAATACCAATTTTATTCGTACTAGAGTATAAAATAAGTTCATTTAATAAAAAAAAAATAAAAATTAATTTTCGGTAGTTAAATTTTTATATCACAAAAAGTTTCAGTTTCCCAACCCTGGAATCATCCTTTTTGATTTTTCTGATTTCTTACACCAATCTTTTTCTTTTAAGAATATAAGATATGTTTATAAAGAAAAAGGAAAATTTCTTTTAGTAAGTTAATTTTGTATAAGAAAAAAGTTAAAGTTTTCCAACCCTGGAAACGTCTTTTTAAATTTTTTAATTTTTTTTTATTTGAAATACCAATTTTATTCGTGCTGAAGTATAAAATAAGTTTATTTAATAAAAATAATTAAAAAATTAGTTTACGGTAGTTAATTGTATATAACACAAAAATCGTAGGTTTTCCAACCCTGGAATCATCCTTTTTGTTTTTCTGATTTCTTTCATCAATCTCCTTCTTTTAAGAATATTAGATATGTTTAGTTTATAGAAAAAAAAGGAAAAATTTGTTTCAGTAAGTTACTTTTTCATAACAAAAAAAAGTTAAGGCTTTCCAACCCTGGAAACGTCTTTTTAATTTTTTTTAAATTTTTTTTTAGTTAGAAATACCAATTTTATTTATACTGAAGTATAAAATAAGTTTATTTAATATAAAATTATTAAAAACTAGTTTTCGGTAGTTATTTTGTATGGCAAAATGAAGTTTAAGTCTCCCAGCTCTGAAACCGTCAGCTCGATTTTGCTGATTTTCAATACCAATCTTATTTCGACCATTTCTGACCCACCAGTCCAAGAACGAAGTCTCTAGCTTTTCTGGGAGCTTGGGAAAACCGATTTCACGTACAGACAGACGGACAGACGGACATCGCTTATTCGTCTGCCCTATGCATTAGGATCCAAAATATATATACTTTATGGCTCGCTTATTAATATTCTGGAAATTACAAACGGAATGACAAACCTATATATACCCTTTTACCATTTTTTGGTAAAGGGTATAAAAAAATCATTTTTATATACCTATTAAAAGAACATTACAGCAAAGGGTTAATTTTTTCCAAAACGTTTTGATATTTTCGAAACTTCGAACGCAACCATAAACAAGACTACAGACTAGGTATGCGACCCACAATGCAACCTGCTTGGTTGCATTGAGAAACCCTGTGCCTATTTCAACTTAGCTGTTAGTTGAAAAAGCGAAGTTTAACGAATGAAGTATTCTATGTGACTCGGCCTTAAATACTTACGGTGTAATCCATAAAAAATATTTTAGGTTTATTACAGGTTTATTTGACAAATTTCCCATAGACATACATACATAGGTACATACATACTTATGTAATTATGTCAAACAAGCGCTTAATAAACCTGAACTATTTTTTATGAATAATGCAGTTACATGCTCAGATCTGGTCCAAAGACCGGCACTGCGACACCCATTGGACCTTATGTGTCACATGTAAGCATGTACTGGGTAAATAACTACATGCACGCGTATACACATACATATGTACATATGTGTGTGTGTGTGATAAAAATTTTGCACTAAGAGAACGTGATGTTTTGACTATGATTATGATAATGTGACAGTTGGACTGGGAGCCAGTCAGTCAGTCGGTCACAATACCTTCTTTTCTTTTTTTATATCTACCTAATAGGTATATATGAATGTATGTATCCATGTAGGTACATGCTTACAAGCCATACAAATAGATACATGTATACATACATACATACATACATACATACATATGTATGTACATATGTACGATTTGTTAGTAGATACATAGATACCTATTAAAATAAAAATTTTGATAGAAACGAAACCAGAGGCAACAAAAATTGAATATGCACAACTGTGAAATATTCGCACACTCGCATGCATGCACATGTAAAAGCATGTGGACAATCAAATAAGCCCTAAAAAGTTTTGAATGTACACTTTGTTGATTGGGGTACATTTTACTTGTAGTAGGTAGAGGATACTTTCGTACAAACAACTATTAGCACAAATTCATATTATACATACGGCATGCTTACATACATATCTACATTAGTGTGCTTTCTTGCCGTTTGAAAAGCATGTAAACTACCACAAGTGTAAAAAAACAACTAAATTACAAAAACAAGGGTACCTACACACTCACACGCACATGCACGCATACATACACACATGCAATGAGAAGCAATATTTAAAAAGAAGAATAATAAAACCAACAGCAACTATAACAACAATAAGACATTAAAACTAATTTGAACAACAATCAACGAGCAAAAACGACAGACAACGACAGCGGCGGCAGCAGCAACAACACAAACCAATTTAGAAAAAAATTGCCAAAAAATTTGTGTAAAAATTGAAAACAAAACAAACACACATAAATAAATAAAGCAAGACAGTAACAACAACAGCAAGATACAACACTATCAAACAGCAACAACGACAACAACAGCGGCAGCAGCCGAAAAATGGCAATAAAAACAAGAAAACCGAATAAATATGCGCTTATGGGTCGTAAAGCTGACCTTCAAACATCTACTACATGCATACATACAAACATATACTATTTGCCAAATACTACAACAACAAATATTAAGGCAGATACAATAGCAACAACAATAATAAATAGTGAAAGAGCACTAATATCTGAGCCATTGAATGCGAAACACATCAAAATCAAAAGAGATACAACAACAAATTTGCCAATTTTTTTTAATTAAATATACTTACCAGGGATGATAAATGAGAAAACTAATTTCGTACCAAATAGCTTTTTTTAAAATTTTACTTTGTTAACCCCATTAGTACTAAACACGTTTTTTTTTGTTTTTATTATATTTTTAGTACATGTCGCTCATTTACTCAAATAACGTCATAACTCAAAAAACTAGTTTGCCAGAACACAAATTTAAATTTTTCAATTTATACACGTCTTACCTAGGGTTTACACGTGCAAGTGCAAGTTCGAAAAACTCAATACACTCAAACTCTTTTACTAACACATCTACACTTTCGGCACTTGCAGTCTACTTCCAACTCAACTGCCAAGGAACTTTACAAGACAGTGACTTGTTGAACTTGTAGCAAGTAAATGGAAAGTTAGCTAACAGTGTTGCCCTATTAATAGTTTAGCACAAATTAACTGGATTTCAGTGTAATGTTATATGAGTTTTTACTCATTTTAAATACATTTAAAAGCTAATTTAATAATTTTTTTCTTAAATATTCATAAATCGAGCAGTTTATTAATTTTTTAGACATAAATAACATTGAAACAATACGAATAAAGTTCAACACTATATGGTTCCCTTAAAATTAAAATTTTTTATGTTATGGACAACTCTGCACTAAAAGGCAAACGTGCAAGTTGCAAGACAGTCGGGCATTTGTGCGAAATTTTCGTTGATAATACGTACACAGAGCTTGCATGCAAGACACTTGCATGTGTAAACGCAGGGTTAATAAAAAATGAAAATTTTGTGTTTGTTTTTAATAAAAGAACGATATGAAGATTAATCTGCATCGTTAACTCAAAATAAAAATTTATTATTAGATTTAGAGACAGTGAAGAGGCAGTAAATATATATCGTTGGTCTCGAGCAAAACAGTCCTAACACAAATAATTGTTATTTTACAGGTGGAAGGTAAAAACACAAAAGAAACTAATATTATATCTGTACTATTTTTGTACAACTTATTGTAAAAGCGTTATTTTTTAAACTTTTGCAATAATTTTTTTTAATAAGAAAGGTACGATATTACTAACATTTTCGGGAGTGAATTTTGTTAGCCAGGTTAAAAAAATTAACTTTATTTAGTTTCGCAAAAGGTTATATAGAACTGTCTAACATTTCTTTTAAAATCCGTAATTATACAACTTTCAATTTTATTTCTAGATAGTTATATAAAGTTTTTCATTTCAACGTAAATTTTGGTCGTTTACATACGTAAATATGTAGCATATCTAGCTTCATTTTATTTCATTACTTAAACGATTGATATGATATTAATATAGCAAATTTTTTATTTCTTATAAATTTTATAATAGATAAAATAAATGAAGACGATGCTTTCACGTTGAAAACGAAACACCGGTGAAGTTAGATGTAGTTCTTAAAATTACTTTAAGATTTAATTAAAGTAAGTGCCCGAGGGCACTTCGTTATGCTCTTATTTTCACGTACATTCGTACAAGCATGCATTTGCTTATCATTGTTTTAAATGATCGCGATTTATTTTTGGTGTGAAAAAACAAGGGATAGTCTCGCGAATTTTTCAAATAGTACCAACTGAGTCACGGGGGTACCAACGTACTTTTTTGGTTTGAATTGTACCAAAAAAAGTACAATTGTACCAACCTTATCATCCCTGATACTTACATACACACATATGTTCATATTTGTTGCTTCGCCCGTTTTAGGTTATTTTTCCTTTATTATGTACATACATACATATGTACATATGTATATATACATGCATTCATATCTATAAATTTTTATTAATTTTATTTAACTTTGGGTGTAATTTGTAAAAAAAAACAGACAAAAAGCTGGTACCTACCTAGTTACTATAAAAAAACAATTTTTAGTAAATAACGATTTTGAAGATCGCTGAACAGGCACTTCCATATAAATTTTAAAGTAAAAAAAAGTTTTGAAAAACTGTGCTTGAAATTTTAAACCACGGTTTTTCAAAAAGACGCCAGCCCATGGCCATGGCCATACCTAAGTACCTACCTAGGGTTGGGTCGAACTCGTTCACTAGTTCATTTCTGACACAATTCGATGATCGAAGTCATTAAATTAGTATGTCTGTATTTATTTGGTTCGACCCAAGTCTAGTTCGAAGTTCGTCCTTCGTATAACCGTATAATTACCTATGTATATATGTAAGTACTTATGTATATGTATGTATGTAAATACAGTGGACAAAATAACTATTTCACATACCTACCTACACCAAAATATTTAGTAAACTCTCACTTACTTTCCCTGGGGTGGCATATTGTTGAGAAGTTAGCGATCGGGGTGACATGGTAGCCTCACTTACTGTCCAAGTATCGTACCTATTGATTCAGAACCGATATGTGATTGTTCGATCATAACACTTAAATTATCTTGAACATCTGTCGCACTATAGCCGTAAGTGTAGGAAGGTCCTAAAACGTTAGACGACGTACATACAATGTCATAGTATCATCACTCTCTTCACAGGTAGTCCGAAATAATTCTTTCAAAGTACTAAAAACCTAGCAATCTTCTGGGAGAGCTCACGATGCACTCGTTCGAAAGCAGGTGTTCTCGAAACACATTTCAGGCGTGAGTAGTATATCTGATTCCAATTTTTACTATGATTATCTGATTTTTGTTTTTTAACGTATTCAAATTTGGCGATGTCAAATTGATATTTAAAATTACACAGGATGTTTTCGAAAGATTTTCTTAAAATATTTGTTTGGTTATTGAATGGTTATTTATCAAAGCAAAGACAAATGCCTCAAAAGCTTGAAGAGCGTACTTAATTTCATAGAAATCGAAGTAATCACTACTAATTTGATATGGCGACTATTTCACCAGATTCGAATCACAAAACATACAGAAGTGTCACGAGACGGAAGGTACGGGTATTTTTCAGTTTGTCTCGTTTTCCCTAAAAATTTGCGTCGGTTTTGTTTTGCTACGTCTTTCTAGTGCAATACATTTTTATTAGCTGTGTTAATTGGTAAGTAGTAATACACTACAGTATCAAATACACTATGCTTTTCTCTTTCTTCCATGAATTTTAACAAAAACCTGATTGGGGCTTTTTTACCTGTCACTTTCTTCACTTCTGTGTATTCTGTGATTCGAATTGCAATAGGAATGAGGAAGAAGGTGGCGCCGGGTTAAAAACAGCGATAGTGAAGATGACATACCACTTCATAATTTGGGAATAGACAGCGTTGATCTTCACGATAAAGATGTCAATAATTACATCACAAAATTCTGATTAAAAATGGTTGTGGTCGCTTTCTACTGTAATGTTGAGTTTTGCTGCGATCAATACATGGAATTGTTATGAGTTTCAGCGTAACATTGTTCATTACTTTCTACGAAATTTATACACAGAAAATGTCTAACTCTAAACGCTCAGTGGCTGCTGGTGTAGCAAGTACTGTTGGAAACCACTTTCCCAAAAAGATAAAACATCTCTTACGATGCCGCGAATGTCATAACAGAATCAGGATATACCTGCATGGGTACAGGTTCAAAAGTATTTTTCCTTATTTTTTTCTAATTTTTTATGTTCCTTGTGTGTATTTTATTTGGTTAACCTAAATAAACGAATTCAAAAAATTTGGTTTAAATTTTTTTTGGCTTTTAATGGGTTAATATGCATTAAGTGTCTCTTGTCTATTTAAAAGTATTTAGGATAATGAAATTTAGCAGTAATATGTTAGGGTTAATGAAATTAGAACAATTAAATTTGAATTCAATAAATTGAATATATGTATGTATACATACTGTCAGCGTCAAAATAAAGTGTACACTATGTTTTCTTAAATAAAAGTGTTTATTTTTGCATTAAAAAATGTACATTTTTCTAACTTTACTGTTATTAACAAAACATTGTACAATGCTCCTAAAATATTTAAATAAAAAATCAACATACTTCAACAACAACAAAAACAGTAAAAACAAAACTAAAAATACCCTATATTCAATGCGTCAAAAGAAAGTGTACATATTCAGAATAATTAAAAAAATTTAATGACTAATACTTTGTTTGATTTCCCTTGGCTTTTGGCCATTGATTCCACCAATTTCGATGTTACTTCCGATGGAATTTTGTACCACTCCTCCTGTAAAATTTTTTTTCAGAGAGTCTTTGCTGGTTATGGTTCTTTTTCTTATTTGTCTGTCCAAATGTTCCCACAGATGTTCAATTGGGTTGAGGTCCGGCGACTGTGGGGGATGATCCAACTGTTTTAGAGTGTGGTACAACAACCATTCTTTAACAATTTTGGAGGTGTGCTTAGGATCGTTGTCCTGTTGGAAGATCCATGTGGGGTCTAATTTTAATTTCTCTACGCTAGGCACCAAATTCCCTTTTAAAATATTTAAATAGTCGGTTTTATTCATTAAAGTATCAATAAATACTAGGCTTCCCACACCGCTTCCCGCCGTACAGCCCCACACCATCACCGAACCTCCGCCATGCTTCACGGTAGATGTTATGTTGTTCTTGTCAAATTCCTCATTTCTGCTTCTCCAAATTTTACCACGTTTTTTTGGTCCAAAGACCTCAAACTTGCTTTCGTCTGTAAAAATTACGTTGTTCCAGAATGATTTTTCTTTGTTATTGTATTTTTTTTGGCGAATTCTAGACGTCGTTTCTTATTGTGTTTGGAGATGTATGGCTTTTTTCTGGGAACTCTTCCATATAAACCATTTGCATGTAACGCTCGGCGGACGGTACTGGCACTTACTTTCAATGCAGGTGATTTGGACATTTGCTCTGATATTTTCACCGCGCTTACTGTTGGATCTTTCTTTGCAGTTCGCACAATGGACCTAATCTCTAAGTCACTGAGGCGTTTTGGTCTCCCGGCACGTGGCTGATCTTCCAAATTTCCAAATTTTTTCTGTTTATCTATAATTTTTTTACAGTATTATGGCTTCCAATAATTGAGGCAATTTCACGTAAAGATTTGCCTTCTGACTTAAATTTTATGACTTGTAAACTTATGATACAGACTGTACATACTTATACACAAACTCTAATATTAAAAAAAAAATACAGAATTTAAACTACTACTAAATGGGGTATCACACACGGGAGTAATTTTTATGCCGGCACAATTTTTGTCTTTTTAGAACACACGAGACTAATCCACCTGGCATAAAAATATATACGTACACAAAGCTTTGTGTGTATTAGTGTTTTTTGTATTCTTTTAACATTTGCTGTTTTTTAAATTGTGTGTGTATTGGTTTTGTGCCGATGATGCGGGGTTGTGCCTAGCAGCGTGGCCGTTTGACCGACTAAAGTGGCAATTTGCCACTTTTTCGACTGCCTTGCCACTTTTTGTCCCCTTTTTTTTAAAGGAAATCTGCTACTTTTTGTGATATTTTGCCCCTTTTTGCCCCTTTTTTCAATTGTACTTTTTTATTTATATGAAATTTTTGCACAAGATAAATTACGGAATGCATTATTATTCTGCATGAGTAACTGAAAATACTAATTTTTTGAGTTATGACACTATTGAACTGGATGTACGATGTGTACTTTATGCCTGTAACATAACTTGTCCAATGCAGTTTTAATTTTCTTGTTAATATTCTTGTTGGTATAATTTCGAATTAATTTTTGTGAAATAAACATATATGTATGTTAGCACCCTAAATATTGGTATAATCAGTTTTTAAAATTTCTTTTAAAGGTTCCTCAAACACCAAAAATTATTTTTATATATTTTTATATTATACATACTACAGATAATATCTTGGTTATATAATATCTTATATAAATACGACACATACTTTTTGTAGTACACTTTTCAGTATCTTATCGTCTACCAATATTGCTTTAAAAGATACATATTTTTTCGTAGATATGCACAATATATCAAATTGCTTTTTTAATTCTCAGTATAAGATTTGATTTACATTTGAATTCGCTTGAAAGCAAACAACTTTCTAATTCGTATATGTTTTGTAGTTCCAAGTACACAATGAGACCACGGGGCGATCCTAGTTTATAATTACATATGTACATAACCGACTTAACTGAACTTTTTTTTTTGAAAAAATGAGTTAAGTCCACTACTAGACTTTATGAGTCATAATAGACCTTGTCTACAATTTGTATGACTGTAAACATTACTGTTGAGCCTATAACAGTAAAAATATTTCAGATGTTTCCATACGAATACATGTATAAAACAATCATAAAAGCTGCTCTCCTGTAAAATTTTTAAAATGTTAGATAGGTCAGTTAGATAAAACAGCGACGATATGTTATATTTTTTGTTTTTTTTTTTTGATAAACTAAACAAAACCATCTCATTTAAATTAATAAAATTACATGTATTTTTAGTAGTTATATAAACACTATATGTATATGTAATACATATAGATATAAATCTTTAAGGTATCATAATGTATATATCCCTCATTTACTTCAATAGTGGCATAACTCAAAAAATAGTTTTTTTGAGTTAATAATGCAGAAAGATTCGGCATTTCGTATTTCATATTTCATACAAATAGCTTGTGCCATTACCTCCTGAGAGAAGATTATTTTTTCATTTCTCCATTGTTGTATGCAAATTGAAAACTTAAAACGCGTTTTCTGCAAAACTGGTTTTTTTGAGTTGTGCCACTATTGAAGTAAATGACCGATATGTATGTATGTGTTGTTTATGCATGTAGATATGTAGGTATTAAATTGTTTTGAAATAAATTCAACATAATATATATAATATAGATATTACATGGAATGTAAACTTTTATTTTTAAATAAATTGAACATAATACATTAACGTCCTTTTTCACAATCTATGATTAAGAGTTAACATGAACTTTAACTGACAGTTCTTCATACAAAAGTTGCCGTTAAAGTCCCTGTTAACTTTTAATTGTATATTGTGAAAAGGCCCGTAAAAACAAAAGTTTATTGCAGTTATTTAATTTTTTTAAATGTTGCCCCTTTTTTTAAAAAAATACCCTTTTTGGTGCTACTTTTTTTTTCAAAATCCCCTTTTTGTGCCACTTTTCGAAAAATGTCATCGGTCACCCTGGTGCCTAGTTGAAAAATTATGCCAAACACAATAACAATCTCTTTGCCTCTCTCACACACAAACTGGCATGTTATGCGAGCACAATTGTTCTCGTGTGTGATAGGTGAATGAGCATTTGAAGTTTTCTTATTGCTGCGTTTCTATTTTATAAAAAAAGAAGTAAACAAAACAACAATAAAGTTTCTTTTCATTCTTTCGTTATGTTTATCGGCGTGTTTGCAAAATATTTGCACAGTTTTGTTTTAGTAAAAATATTTGGTGCTCTTTTTGAAAGCTCTTTTTTCTGTGTCGTTATTTTGCATGTTTGTTCTTATTGTTGAAATGGTAAAATGTACATAGTTACATACATACATACACATAAAATAGATATCAACGTGGGTATGTGCATCCCTGCGCACATGGGCACATATATATTTATCATAAATAGATTTTTTATTTAGTAATTGAGTGTAATTATGTTGTTGCTCTTTTAAGGTATCAACACATGTACATACATTTGTACGTCCGTATGTATGTATGTGCATGTGTTTGATTTTGCTTTGGTGGGTTCGCCGTTTTGGCGTTGACGTCAACGTACATCGTCGTCTCATAAACGCCATTAATATTTTATTTTCTCTGCAAAAAAAAATTGTAAACACGCATACACACATAGATACACACATACACACTCCTGCTTATTTACTTTTTCATTTGAACGAAATAAAGCTCGCCAATTTTTTGACTGTTTTTGAGTGAGCGACAGCATTTACATACATACACACACCCATACATATTTATATACATATGCATATGAATGTATGTATATTTGCTAATGGCTGGTAGTGTGAGCATGTAGATTTGTGTGTTAATTTCCAATTTAGTTTTTTGGTCTGCTTGTGTTTGTTGTAGTTTTTGGTGATCGGTATCAAGGTTTTTGGCAATTTGTTTCGGATCGCGGCTGTTAGTCGTTTGGTAGGTCGTATCATTACGACGCAACGCCGCAAAAAGTGCGGCTGCCATACGATTGTAAGAGAATAATTTGCAAAAACTTCTCTTTATTATTGTGAGCGGTGTGGTTGGCAGCCATGCCAACTTGGTGCTTTTGGCACTATTTTTAGTGCTTTTTGAAGACTAAAAACGCCAATTTTTGAGCGTTAGTGCCAAACTAACAAAAAGCACTAAGTAGTGCTTTTAAGAAATTTGTGTATTTTTAAAATTACTTTAATAAAAAACTTGGTATATTTATTATTTTTGTGTAAATCATACCTTTTTCGTCTGATATATTTCATTAAAGATGTTGATAATATTGCCTAAATAGAGAATAGCTTAGAAAACATTGTTAAATTGCACTCGTGCTTTTTACGCTTTTTAGATCTTAAAATTACGCTTTTTTGTGCTTCTTTTAAATTCTGATGTGCTTTTAGAGCCAAAAAAGTTGGCATCACTGGTGTTTGGTGTCTACTTCTATTTACTTTTTAGGTGATCATTGTGTTCTTCTATTTTTGCAAAAACAAAAATCTTTAAGTGACTGATGATGATGACGATGATACGCTCTCATCTTTAAAGGGAAATGTGCTATTTTTCATCCATGTGGTAGTAGATTTATTTTAACGAAAGCATACAAACACTTACATACATACATATATATGTAGCTATCATTAATTTATAGGTACATGTGTAAAAAAATTTAACCATATGCTTAATATATGTAGGAAATCCGAACGAATATTTTTTTTTTTGCTGAGGCAGACCTACGCTTGATTGTAGTTGGAGATGAAACCCGCTCACGTGAGTACGTGAGTGAGGTATACAAGTTTAAATTGCCTGTTCGTGTGTAGTTCTAAATTTTAGAATGTGTTAACACATGTGTATGAAAGTACACGCCGACATACTTACTCACTTGAAACACAAAAATTAAACTGTCAAAATACAATAACATATGACAATTTTAGAAAAACGTTTTTAATGTATTGTTCGAAAACTCTCAAACAGAAATCGGAAGAATTCATGTACATACATATGTAATTGCGTAGGTATCTCTTTAGAATAAATGATCGTGTGCGAAAAAATATTCACGAGATCATCTCTAGTCCAAGCAGCAGCAGAAATAGAAAACAACAAAATTTTAGCAAAACGATCGCCAAAGTTTGTGTGTATGTGTGCCTATGTGTATGCGTAAGTGTATTTGGCTAAAGTACGATTCTCTCTTTAGTTTTTTGCTCTCTAATGCAAAAGAAAAAAAATTAAGTAATTTTTGGTGTAGTTGGTGGTTCGCAACATTAAGTTGATCATAAAAGCATTAGTTACATATTTGTAATATAACGCTTAACATAGAAAAACAAAAAAAGTCGGAAACGGTTGGATCTACGAAGCAAAAAAGCACACACAAAATTTTGCAAATCATACAAGTATTTAATACGAAAAATATGTACATGCATACATAAGTGTAATTAAGGAAAATATTTAATTAGAAAATTACCAAGAAAATATGAGAAGCAACAAAATTGAAAGTGTCATATAATTATTATATTGAAAATTTTTGGGCTTTTCTGGATGGATGCAAATAAAAAAGATAAATAAAAAACAAGTGCCTTATGAAAATATAATAAAAAAATAAATAGGAAAACGCCTCAAAACGTTTAAAATTGGTTATTTTTTTTATAAAAAACTTAAAATTTTCTTACATAAAATATTAAAAAAAAAGAATAAAAGATAGCTTTCTAAAGTTTTTAAAAATTAGTCGCCCTGCCTCAAAACAAAAACTTATAAAACAATCATGAAACGTTTAAAGTGTATAGTGTAACTTTTTTAAATCAATTCAAACAAGATATGTATCGTTGAAGTTCCGTTTTTTTTCTTTCTAATAATTGGCAAAGAAAAAATTAAAATTACAAATAATAATTATAATTGGAAAATAAAAAAGTCCTTGCTGTAAAATTTTAAAATCATTAAAAAAAATTATATTGCAAATCATATATGTAAATATTACAAGTTTGAAAAACCTACATAAATTGAAATTAATATTATAAAAAATAAACATTTGGATTACTTTTGCCATATCTTCTTATATAACTTTCGCTTTAAGGAAATAAAATAAAAATATCTGCAAAAATTCAGCCCAATTTTGGATTACAATTCTTAGCAAATTATTTTCTTCATCAAAGGTAAGTACCAATACGTTTTGTATGATTATATCGTTGGTCACAACTAGAAAGGCCCTAACTCAAATAATTGTAACTTTACAGAAGAAGATAAAAACATAATATCTAGAAACAGTACAACTGCTTGTAGGTACAAACTGCTTTATACAACTGCTTGAAAAAGCGTTATTTTTTACACTATTGCAATACATTTTTGTGACGAGGTGTATTTGTGTGAAATGTATTGGAATCAGTGAAAAACGAGATGCGGCCCTTCTACTTGTGATGACCATCGATAGACTACCAAAAAAATTAGATTAGATTAGATTAGACTACCCAAAAAATATATGGTATGACGAAAGTATTTATTTTATTCGCTCCACCTGCAGTTTCTGATAGACTGGCTATAAAAAATCGAATGTGTGTAAAAATTGCACTGATAGCGGCCGGGCAAACCGGCCATGTGCATTGTTGCACTTTTCACCTAAAAAATAACCTATCCTATTCACTATAAACAATTTTGGTACCATAACTTTTAAATGCGGCGCTTTTCGCAAAAGTTTTTTTTAAACCATTTTTGCTTACAATAAATAGCACAACATTATTCCTGCACATAATTTTGCCCTAACTATGGCCTATCATAGTCCTTTAATGGGACGAAACTAAGTTATTTGGAAAGGCTTTTTATCAACGGCTCGCTAAAAATTGGATAGCGATAATTATAATCCGTTTTCATTATTTTATAAAGTAAGACCTTTAGATTATGAGGCCTCATTAAATTTGGACCAATTAAGTATATGTATCATTTAATAATATAAGGATCAAAACATCACATACCATCTTATTATAAGCTTTGTTATGTATTTGGAAATTATGCTACAGCTCGTGATCCATTAAATAGGTATATCTCAACAAAACTAGACACAAATATAGACGGTAGAGGAAAATATATTTTTGTATAAAAAAATCTGTGTACCTAGATACATGTGTACTTGCACCAACAAATCATTCTTGGTAAAGTAAGAAAATAAAAAAGAAAACATGTTGATTATTGAGTTCTTGTTTCTTTCTTGATATTAGTTGAAGTTCTCATTTGTTTAACCCTTAAGTGAACACCAGGGTCTGGCCAGACATTTTTGAAAATTTTTTTAATTTTTTACAGAGATAGCAGACGTAGCCTCCTAATATTTTATGAATTCCTCAATAAAGGTGTTTTGCATAAAAAAAGTATAAAAATTATAATATTCTTTCTGTCGGCGTGGCAATCGCTCTTAAAAATGTTTATTCACGTTTGAACCACCAGGGCCCAGCCAGGCCCCATACCATTATATATGAAAAAAACATTATATAAAATAAAAACAAAACGTTTAAAAAACAAACCAATGCAAAATCGTTATGATTTTCTCAGTTTTGTTTTGGCAGTTGACAAGCGTAGAGTGTTACAATGAGTACTGAAGACAATTTTAGAAACAGTTTCCAAATCTAATCCTAACTATTTGGAAAAGTTGGCAGAGGCAATTGCCAATGATATAGAAAAGCAAATTCAGAATGATTTTCATGAAAATGAAAGCTTTGAGGAACCATTATGACTTGATAATGAAATTAAGAATTCATCAGAAAGTGAAGAAGAAAATGAGGAACTACAAAATCAGAAAACCTCTAACTCAAACAGTTTTGCCCACGGAAAAGATAGACCAAATGGTCTAAGGCCCAATAATTGACTTCTCAATTATGTGTCATTTATTCATTTTTTCAGTATAAAGTTGAGAGCCATTTAAATGCCCAACCTTGTCTATTTAAATCACACTTAAGTCTTACGAGCATACCATATGTTATTGTGCTTGTGTGTGTTTATTGAAAACATATACATAAACATCATGTGGTCGTATTAAACAGAATTTCGTTTAATTTTCATAAATATATAACATATACAATACATAGTATTATATCATGGAATAAATAAATAGAAAAATGCGTTCTGATGCTCTTTTGGTTTCATAAAATGAGTTTTTATGCAATTTTAATATTCTACATGTTGATAACCTAACTTTCTTATTTACATTAAACTTCTGTTTTCTTTTAGAACTATCAACATTTCACAGTGCTACCACACTTTCATAGTATTTAAGTGATCATTTAATTTTACGACTGAAAAAATGAAACTGCAATTAAGTGCAACTTAAAATTAAGTGGCTCTTAGCTAAATGACACTTAATTGAGAAGTCGATTATTGGGCCTAAGTCTAACAAATCAATCTTGGTAAAGTAATAAAAAAAAAAAAAAAAAAAAAAAAAAATGTTGATTATTGAGTTCTTGTTTCAACTTTGATATTAGTTTAAATCAATGCTGGCCACCGAAAGTAATGTATTCGCGTATGTGTATTCATTTGTATAAGAAACCCATTGATGTTCAGCACTCTGCTGCTACTTTGGCCAGCGCAGGTTTATATGGAAGTTTATAACATAATAACTCTAGTTGTCTAAGAAATTTTTTGGTAAAGGTTCCCTGATGATCTGCATTAGCAACAGTGAAATGCGCAGGATCCAGCTAAACCCCTAAATAATAAATTTTAATGTATTTTTAATAAAAAAATATTTTACTGAATAAGTAAAATAATAATTGTGTATTATTAGTGCGTTAACAAATCGTCGATTGGTTATTGGTTTGCGGCACAGTATATTCGAAAAATTATCTTTGCAGCAAACTAATAACCAATCGACGAAATGTTAAACTTAAAAATTTTAGATTTTCGTACATAACGCTCATTTATTGCAACATAGTCACATCTCAAAAAATTTGATTTTGGAGTTAATAATGAAGAAAAATTCGTTACCTTTGTATATCATATTTAATATTGTGTAAAAATTTTATACAGAAGGCTTGCGCACTCACCTTTTGAGTAAAGAAAATACAGTAAAATCTCGATAATACGGAAAACTAATAGCCAAGTGATGTCCGAAATATCGAAATTAAGCAGTGTTCTTTAATCTATTGCAAAAACGTAGTCAAAGACGAAATACTTCAATAGCGATATGGGACCATTCAGATATTTACCATTAACGGGAATAAAAGTTCACGTGAAAAGTGTTCCGTTTCCCTAAAATTGTGATCGCCAATGTTTAAGATTTTCTTGTGTCAGCATACTATTATCTAATTTTGTTCACCATTTTTTTGTTCACGAGAAATATTTCACGTGTACAATGTTTTTCTTAATTATGCCCTAATTCTGTTCGACGATTGAGCCGTCTTGTGGATGGACGGAAAAAAGCCGCAGTTGTGATTCTTTAAAATAATTATTACTAATAGTCTCTGCTAGAAGGTGCTTGTAGTTGCTTTGTCCCAAATCACACTGTCCAAGTCTTATTGCTAAGCTGATTAGTTTCAGGGAGAGAGAGAGACGAGGGGAACATCAACGTCTTCAACGGAACATCTTTTCCCCCATCTCTCTCTCCTAATAAACTGACCAGCTTAGCAATAAGACTTGCATAGTGTAAATAGGGACTTTATGATTTTATTCCAAACACATATTTTTTCATATATTTTTCAAAATATTGTATATTACTTTCATTTAATTTTTATATTTTAAAAACATGGTAATAATATTTTTATTTTTCATTATCAAAGACAACAATAATTTTTGAAGGAAATGATTTGAAGAATTCAAAAACAAGAACTCAAAAGTATTTTCAAACAAAAACGTCCTAAATCTTCTTACTGAATTAGGGCATTAATAAACTGTTTGCAGACGACACGTCTAGAAAATTCGTCTGAAAATAACTCGAAAAAATAAGTGTTTTTAATATAAATTTTCCACTCAAGTCGACCGCCTTTGTTGTGGAAGCAAGAGGTAAAATTGTAAGATAACGACTACTGTAAAATAAATTTGTTGTTTTAATAAAAAAAGTTAAGCTTTTACAATTTATTGAAGTAATAAAATGCAGAATATTTACCAAAAGTTGGGAAACAGTGCTAAAAGAAAATTAACAAGTACATAGTAATTAAAAAAAAATCAAATAACCCGACTACGACCAATTTGAACCGTTAAATATCATAAATGGTCATTCGAAATAAAAAATCATAAGAGAAACCTAAAGATGATTTTAAAATACCTTTCGAATGATACCCATTTTAATATAGTTCTTCGACTTTTTATTTTATGTTTTTCGTATTTATAAAATGGTGTCTGTTGGCCGCCATTTTGAGTTTTGACTATATATCATAAGAATCATCAAAATCGGTCCACGTGTTCGTTTAATATAGTACCGCAAAGGAACGCACATACATACATACATCCATACATAGGCTGATAAACACAATACCCTTCTTTGCGTAGCGCAGTCGGGTAAAAATGCCTAAAGTTCTGTTCACTAAAAAAATAATTTAATATAAACAAGCATCAGCCTAGCCGTATATAGAGCTAGCTCTCTTACTTGTTCTAATTATTTTGTTATTACTTTTTAGTTAATTATCTCCAGAAAAAATAATTAATATCGCCACTTTAAATGCAAAATCCTTTACAAAAAATTTCAAACTTAGATATTTGTTTTACCAAATTGCGCCTGACATTTTAATAAAATACGAGTATGTGACCACAAACCGAAGGTGTACAAAAACGCAATTTTATTAGCAATATCAAAAAGTCTCAACTAGGCAGCGAAGACTTCAAAATTTCGGTAATGCTTCTTTAAATTGTTTGCGATTCCTATTTATTTTGCATCAGCAGGTACGAGTATAAAAAAAACTCTTGTTGGCCATGAATCAAATAAAAAAGTTGTTATTTCACCGGTTCTTTGTCACTAATAAAGTAAGCAAACTACACATTTACTTGTGTTGGATGAAATATTAAACTTAAATAAAAATAAATTTATTGTTGTTATGTAAATCATGGCACTATGCTCCTGATAGGAACTACGGGAACTACTGTATGTATGTACTTATGTAAATCATAAACAGTCACAACTCAAAAAATCCTAACCCGTTGCTACAGTAATTTCCGCTTAATTGATTGATTGATTTTTTAAAAATTAACGCATTTACATGCTTTTTCAAATAATAAACCGTTAACGTCCCTTTTCAGAATGTATGGTTAAGAGTTAACGTGAACTTTAACTGCAAGTTCTTCATACAAAACTTGCCGTTAAAGTCTTTGTTATCTTTTAACCAGACATTGTGAAAAGGTACGTAAATCAATTAACCCGAGATCAATTAAGTGGAAACTATTGTACTGTGCAAATAACGCAAGTATGTAATATAAAAACAGTCTTAAAGGTATTTTTTATATTGTTCAAGAAGACTGTGTTGCAAAAGACATTTTTGCGATCGTTAGAGACTTGTTCAGTGAAGTGGAACAAGAACATTTTTCATGATTTATGACCTAATTCAGTGAGAAGATTTAGGACGTTTTTGTTTGAAAATACTTTTGAGTGCTAGTTTGCGAATTCTCTAGGTTATTTTCTTCAAAAATTTATATTGTCTATGATAATGAAAAATAAAGATTTTATTTCTATGTTTTTAAAACACAAAAAAATCAATTAAAGTATTATGGCCTATTTCACAACTGCGAAAGAAAACTTTCGCCTGAAAATTTATATTGAAAATAACAATAAAATATGAAAATTTTTTTTTGTTTTCAATATAAATTGTAAGTCGAAAGTTTTCTTTTGTAGTTGCGAAATAGGCCATTATACAATACTTTGAAAAATATATGTATGAATTAATATGTGATGAGTATAATGTTTGGAATAAACCTTCTAGCATAGACAACATATAATAATTGTTTTAAATGTGCTATTAGCATATTGCGTAACGCTCCAAGATGCGGGGTTAAAGATTTGTTGCTGTTTAGAAAATGTATACTGAACATTTTGTAAAAAGCGTTACTGAGGGGGAGGGTATAAAAACTCCGAAAATAGCTTTACTTAATATCTAGCCATAACCGCCAAAAAAGCTTAAGCGACACATATTTTGGACCTCGTTTTTTTGACCAAATTCTATTATTTACGATCGGAAATGATAAATTTTTGGTCAAAAAATCTATTTCGGTTATGGCACGATATGTGAATAGCTCCAAAAAATCACAACCGCAGCTTTTTTTCGTCCACAGACAAGACGACAAAATTGTCGAACAGAATTAGGGCATTAGTGTGCGATATTATTTTTTTTAACTCCAAATAGTAAAATAACTAGTGAAAAATTAAGATAAAATTATAAGGGATACGTACGTCTTATTTTTACCTGTCTGCGCGGCGCAAAGAAGGTTAAAGTGCTTATCAGCGTATCAGTATGCGTGTTCCTTTGCGGCACTATATACACCAAACTCGCAGGCCGATTTTGAAGATTCTTACGATCGATTTGTCTTAGTCCCGTGAGTGGCAAAAATTCCATATGATGGCCAACAGACGCCATTTTTTATATACGGAAAAATAAAACTTCTGTGAAGTATATCAAAATGGCTATCATTCGACAGGTATTTTGAAATCATCGTTAGGTTGCTGTTATTGTTTTTCATTTCGAATGACCATTTAGGATATTTCACGGTTCAAAGTTGGTCGTAATTGGGTTTTTTATTTATTTAATCATTACTTGTTTGCTCTTGTCAAACAAAATTAAGTAGTTTAGCTGTCAAATTGTATGTAGTTTCGACTTAAAGGCAGTTATCCTTTTGTTGCGTGACTACTTTTTCATGCGGCGTTTTTGACATTCGCTACAGAAAAATCTGTTTTCTGCAGATTCCTACGTCAGCAGTGCTACCACCACATATTTTATAACTAGTAACATGCAATGTATATGGTACGGTTTTTGTCAGCTGACACGCAACATCACGATACGATTTTACTAATTCTACCTTCAGGCAGGCAAACTTTTTTCTAGGTAATCATGAATTTTTTTTATTTAAGCATATGCTCTTGCTTAAATATTGTGTAGCTCTTAATATTTTTTAATTGGACTGTTTTTATTTTAGGTGACGATATGAACTGTAAAAACATGTTAATAATGAAAGTGAAAAATTTATTTTATGATAAAATATAGTATATACTCGTATGTACATTCCTACATATACATACATATATTTAGTTGTTTCTAAAAGTTATTATATGTATAGTAAGAGAATAATGACTAATAAGGAGAGCAAAGTAAAGCTATTTTAAGTGCTTAATTACAAAAGTATAATATATTATTTTCGGTTTATGTAAACAAAGTTTTAGAGTTATAGAGTTTATATAATAATTTCGTTCATTTTCTACTGGCTGTAGATGTATGTATGTATGTTTGTATATTCCCACTCACGCTTGTTTCCATGGATTTTAATTACAATTGAATTCGAAAATTCAGCAGAGTAGGGTGTAATATGATTATTGCGAGTATTCTGCAAAGATTTTCTTAATCAGCTGTTTACAATTTTTCCAGTTGCTCATTTCCTCATTTGTAATTTAAACCAAAAATCAACTTTATTGAAAATTTGATTATGAGTGATGAAGCTCATTTTCATTTGAATGGCTTTGTTAATAAGCAGAACTGTAGGTTCTGGGGTTCTCAAAATCCAAGAGCCATTCATCAACGCCAATTGCACCCCATCAGGTGTACAGTATGGTGTGGGATCACATCTGAAAATGTCATTGGGCCCTACTTCTTCGAGAATGAAGATGGAAGTGCTGTAACCGTAAATGGAGAGCGGTATCGGTTTATGATAGAACATTTTTTACGTCCTGCTCTTGAAAACAGACCTGGTATGTGGTTTCAGCAGGACGGAGCCACTGCCGATACTGCCCGAGACACAATGGCACTTTTAAGTCAAATTTTTGGAGAGCGAATAATTTCTCGAAATTCGGAAATTATTTGGCCAGCGCGATCGCCAGATTTGACAGCACCCGACTATTTTCTTTGGGGTTTTTTTGAAGGAGCGAGTGTATGAGAACAAGCCAGAGACAATCCTTGAACTCAAGGCAAACATTGTTGCAGAAATTCGAACGCTACAGCCACAAGTTTTGAAAGATGTTATGGAAAATGCTCTAAAAAGAGCCCATCAGTGCGAAGCTGAAAACGGTGGTCATTTAAGAGACATCATTTTTCATACTTAGTGTAAAAAAGTTTCCATTTTGTATATTATATAATCTGAAAGAAAAAATAAAAAAAAGTTAATAAACAAAAAAGTTATTAAACTTTTACACCCCTTGGTTTCTTTTGGCCCACCCTGTAGTTACAAACAAGGCGATTTTTCAACTAGTTCGGCGTCCAAATTTTTGGTTTGGCGACATGTCGATTTTTCTGGTGATAAACAAATTTCTTGGGGATTATTATGGCTATTTTTTAACAAAATTTAACTCCAAAATTTTTCTAATTCAGGAAAATTAGTTTGTGGAGGAGTAGTTTCAAAAATAAATTCTACCAAAAGTGGTCTGCATGAAATTAAACAATTTGATTTTGATGATTCTTCTTATAATGGGTGTTTTTTATTGAGGTATAGAACTTTAAGTTGGCATCACTTTTTTAACTGGCGGCCATTTTGTCAGCTGTCAAGTGATTAATATTTAGTTTGGTTTGCCATTTCATCATGAACAGGTTGACAAAAGAACAACGCTTGCAAATCGTGCAAATTTATTTCGAAAATAATGGTTCGGTTCGCGAAGTTTACCGCAAGCTCCGTCCATTTTATGGTCGACATAATCGTCCATCAGAGCAATTAATTCGGTTAACCATGGATCGTTTTCGCACTACGTTTACTCTATGTGATAATACGCATCCGCAGAGACGTCGAACAGTGCGCACCGAAGAAACAATTGCCGCTGTAGAGCAAAGTGTTGAAGAGGACCCGAATGAATCGATTCGCCACCGTGCACAGCAATTGGAGCTTTGTCCATCAACTTTATGGAAGATTTTGCGCAAAGATCTTGGCTTGCGACCTTACAAGATCCAGCTTGTGCAAGAATTAAAGCGAGACCATGCAATGCGTCGTGATTTTGGTGTATGGGCCGAAAATGAGATTGATCTCGATGCTGATTTTCATCGCAAAATTTTGTTCAGTGATGAGGCTCATTTTTGGTTGAATGGCTACGTCAACAAGCAAAATTGCCGCATTTGGAGTGAAGAGAATCCACATGAGACCCTTGAGACGCCATTACATCCACAAAAACTGACTGTTTGGTGTGCTCTATGGGCTGGTGGAGTCATTGGGCCATACTTCTTCCGAAATAATGCTGGAGAGTCAGTTACCGTTAATGGAGACCGGTATAGAGCCATGATAACCGACTATTTTGTTCCCGAATTGGATGGCATGAATGTGGATGAGTTGTGGTTCCAACAAGACGGCGCTACATGCCACACAGCGCACGTCACAATCGATTTATTGAAGGAAACATTCGATGAGCGCATAATTTCGCGGAATGGACCAGTCAATTGGCCACCAAGATCGTGTGATTTGACACCATTGGATTATTTTCTTTGGGGATATGTGAAGTCGCTCGTCTACGCGAGCAGAAGCAAACGTGGCGTTATTGCCAACATACGGCCCCATATGATCGAAAAAGTGGTTGAAAATTGGACCTGTAGAATTGGCTTTATTCGAGCCAGCCGCGGCGGCCACATGCCCGAAATCATATTTAAACATTAATGGCATAAAATTATCCTTTCAATAAAGCCAAATTGATGGACATTAATACGATTTTCTTGTGTTTTATTTCAATTCGAAGTTCTATACCTCTAAACAAACACCCGTTATTAATTAATGCGTTTTGAATTTAGATGAGAAAAAATTACTAGAAATAATTTTTGGCGATTTTATTTCCAGTTTTGGTGATTTTCTGGGAAATTTTGATACGATCATTTTAAAAAAATTTATATTAAAAAAGTGTTATACTAGACAAATTTATTATCAAATATATACTATGAAAAACTACATAAAACTACATAGGTCGAAGAAAATCTGACAACCCTGGTTACAAAGGAAAATTGGGAACTTATACATGTATAGTATACAATTTTCTATTTGTATAATAAGATAATAAAAGTAATGATGTTTGATATTTTGATTTACACAAAAGAAAAAAAAAATAAATGACAAATTAATTATATTGCAACGCAAGGCGAATTCATTTTAGGTGGTGTCAAGTGCACAGGTGTTTTATTTTCGTCGCTTGGAATTTTAATATCCCTCAGATGTCAGATGTGGAACATTTTTCATTACATTTTTTTTTCAAAGCTCCAGATTCAGTGTAGCTTGCACTAGGGGTGGAAAACTATCGATACTATCGATAGGTATTTTTTTTGTGACTATCGATTTTTAATTCTGCCATCGATTAAAACTTGAAAATAATCGATATTTTTTAGTCACTATCGATTAGAGCTGCAAAACTATCGATAGTATCGATAGTTTTGTTGCAATTGAAATATCGATAGTTTTTTCCACTATCGATACTATCGGCAAAAAAAAAAACAAGTAATTAAAAGAGTAAAAATAATCGAAGTCAGTCAACAGTAGCCAGCAGCTTTGAAGCAAATTATCCGTACTTGATTTAAGCTTTTTTACATCGATGGAAAAGTTGGTACAATTGTATAATTTTAGGCTTATTTGAATGCCAAAAGTACCGTAGCACCGCAATGACCCATTTAGCACTACTGGTATCTCTTTATATTATATTACATGCCAAAATTACATTAAAATATATTAACCCCCTTATGCAAAAAATAATGCGTGCTTGAAGTGTACATTAAAAAAAATTTCCATAGAAAAACCGGTTTTAACGTTCACTTATTTTTTTTTGCACAAGGGGGTTAATCTTTAGCTCGAAGGTATTAGAAAATTAAGTAAATCAAACGATGTTTTCCGTTACTTAAAGAATTGCTGAAGGAATGTTATTTATTCCAAATTCATCTGCAAATGTGGAAATTTTATTTTCGTACCAAGGAGAGAAGCCGACTATTTGCATCGACTTTGAACAATCGAATAAAAAAAGGTTATAAACGTAGTACAGGCAAATCCCGGTGTAACGAACGATATAATGTCAGGCCCATTCGTTATACTGAAAAATTTGTTATATCGCAAAGTATTTTTCAAGTGTTATTTTAACTATTATTATTGTAGACAAGATACAATACAAAAAAAAAACATGAGAGAAACTTTTTTAAAATAAGATATCAAATACAAACTAACGGTATAACATATGTTTTACATTTGCACTGCTGGTGTAAATTTTGTTTAATATTTTTTTGCCATTCGTTATACAGAGCACACATTTATCTAAACAGTTGCGCTATATAAAGTAGAACTAAATGTTAGAAATATGTTCCTAGCAAGTTTTTGTTTTTCATTTTGTGATTTTTTCTCTATCATTCGTTATATCCAGTATAAAATTAGGATAGTATTCGTTATATAAGATTGTTAATGTAAAAAATTTTTACGTTCGTTATATCTGATTTTCGTTAAATCGAGATTCGTTATACCGAGATTTACCTGTATATCGTAAATGTTACTTTTATATTCAGATCCCAGCAACTAATATTCTTTGTGCACCTTCTGGCGTTTTGTTAATTGATTTTTAGTTAATTAAAAAGTACAAATATTAAAAAATATAAATAAAGAATTAGGTACAATCGTACTGAAAAAATTCAAAATTTTTTTTGAAAGTTAGTACAATTTGTAAATATGACATCGCATCTCTGCTTCTGTATACACAAGTACTTAAATACATATGTATGTATATGAATTTATTTATAAATCCAAGTGTTATTCAACAATTAGTAGTCACAAGTATCTTAATAAGTTCAACATCGTCGACACAAAGATACATTTTGGTGGTACTGATATCGCGACGGCCGCCAATCTCTCTTACGATAAAACTTTACAGATAGTGTCTTAAAAGTTATCAACAATTTTCGTATTTTGATAATTCTAAACCATGGGTAGGCCCATAAAATTTTAAGTTCAATAAAAAAGTATATTTTCGATAATATATTGATATATATTGATATATTTTTATATACTAAGTGGAGCGACTATCGATAGTTTTGCAGCTCTACTATCGATAGTAAATGATACACCACTAAAACCAAAATATGTGAATTAATTGCTTTTCATAAACAAAAATAACTGATCTCACTTATTTTTCATACAATTATTTTAGTTTTGTTATTTATTAAACTGAAAAATAAAATTTTCTTTTATTTTGTGTTGCTTTGTTTAACAATATTTTGTTTGGAATTTTTATTGTAAATTAATATGTACAATTTACGAGAACCATACAACTTCGATACTATCACGATAGTATCGTCGATATATCGATAGTTTTTTTGTTAGTTTTTTTTTTTGATAGTCTGTAATCGATATATCGATAGAGATTTTTAAACTATCGAAAACTTTCGATAGCGACACTATCGATAGTTTTCCACCTCCTAGCTTGCACAACATTATGTACAGTGGCTAATATTCGAGCAGGGTCACTTACATATATATATATGCATGGGGAAAAATTAGTTAATTTAGTAAATTTTGAAAGGGGAGAGATATTTTTTATCATTTTATTTCTTAATACCACATTATTCCAAAAAAGTTCTATAGATAAATTATTTGTAAAACTTTATTATAAATACTTGTAGCCGCTGTTGTCACAGATTTAAGTTGAAATTATATTGCATTAAATTTAATTTGCAATCAAAAATAATTTAATTAAAAGGTTTTAAATGGCAAGAAATAATTTGCACAACAAAAAAATCACACACAAAAAACAAAAAAATTTTGCAAGTTCTGCTAACTTTTTTAAAGGTTTTTTTCAACGTCTAACGTCACACACATTTTGTCATTTAAACTAAAATGATAATTAGCACTTTATAATAAACAGCATAAATTTTCATGCTTGCATATGTAGTATGATGCATTGAGATGTGTATGTGTGTATGTATGCATGTGTTTCAGTAAGCCAACAAATAAAAACTGCACAAATTCATCATAGTACCAATTAACAGTGTCAGACAGGCTGACAGACACACAAGCAAACAAACAAACGCTATAAACATTACTGTGAGTATTATGCAATTCACCTGCGGCTGCTCCTTGTTCAAATGAGGGTCCCCAGAGCTGATCGAACTAATTTCCATTTTGGTATAATGGCACGCATTCAACAAAGATTCTGAATGAAATTCACAATAATGTACATTTTTTTATAACAGTTGGACAATTTATAATACCAATCATTTGCGAAATTTTACTTTCTCATATACATATGTACATACATATGTAGTACATGTTCCTTTAACTCCCATTGGATCATAGGGCGCCATTACAAAAGTATTATATCAATTTCTATCACGCAAAAATATAAGAATTTATACAAAAAAAAATTGAAACACCCGATTGCGACCAACTTTGAACCGTTAAATATCCTAAATGGTCATTCGAACTGAAAAATCGTAAGAGAAACTTAAAGATGATTTCAAAATACCTGTCGAATGATATCCATTTTAATATAGTTCACAGACTATTTATTTTTTCGTATATACAAAATGGCGTCTGTCGGCCGTATTGCCATATTGAATTTTGACAACTGACATATCTTTAGTGACACTCCCGGGATTAAGACAAATCTATTGACGTAAGAATTATCAAAATCAGTCCACGCGTTCGGTGCAGCAAAGGAACACACATACATACATACATAGACTGATAAACACAATACCCTTCTTTACGTTGCGCAGTCGGGTAAAAACGAATCAATTTCTTTACTGGTATTTTGGGATATTCTTACTATTAAATAATATCCAATTATTTAATTTTATATATTGTATTAACTTAGCAGCACCATATTTGCTTTATGCCGTTTACAGTAACAAAAGTGGTCGCTGCTGTGTAGCCGTGTTGCAGCTACACAGCTACTACAGAGCGTCAAACTAACTGTTCAAATAAACGTGTGTACTATATTTTTGAAAGATTGTGGTCATTATCGTATTGCAGCTTAAAGGCTAGGAGGACTCACTATCCTGCACAATCGTACGACTTACGAAAAAATACAAACTTGTTCTAATGAATTGTTATTGTCTTTTGAAAATTTTCATAACCTCCATCATACTAGGGATGTATTTTAGGATAGTGAGTCCTAGCCTTAATTATTTAAAGTGCTCTGGAGACAATCAAATAAACTCATCATTGAATGGTTGTGTGAGTGCATTTCGAGTTTTTTCGGCTACGCGTTGTCGGCAACGATTGATGATAATAAAAAAAAAATTATTTGACGACTGATTATTTGATATATTATTACATTGTTCGATAGCGAATGCCAAAATAGCAAACTGATGACGATAGTGGAGCTGTTGCAGACGAATTTAAAGATATATCCAGAGTTTTTTTTCTTTTTTTCAAAAAAACTGCATTTCTGAAGAGATTGTATTTGTAACCTAACACAACGAACTCAAAATTAAAATGCTTGCTGGTTTATTTGATCGTCTCCAGGGCCCATAATGCTAATGCTAATGTCTTCTTTGTTATCTAAACATTTATTGCTAACAATGCAAAGGTTAAAGGTAGCTGAAGAGTGAGAGATTAAAAAGTGCATAACCCCCCGTCTAGACTGGCAGAAAATTCATTAACATATATTGCAGCAAATGTCAAAATATTGGTACATGTTGCCAATGGAGACAGCCTATTGCCAGTGCAATGAACGAACATGAAACGTCAAACTCGGTGTTAATTTATGTTCGACTTTTCTGTATTGCGTTTGGCATTTAGATAATATTAATGAAATTGAGAAAATATACTTTATATTTACAAGTGAATTATATTTTTATTCTGCACCTTCCTTGTTGACTTTTTCCATATTGTGGCTACGATTTCTCATAGCCTTAACATAAGTAAAGCAATAAGCAATATTGTTCCGATATTCTACCGGCGTTATTGCTATATTGCTAACATATCTATTGCCAGTCTAGACGAGGGTTAAAGTAAAGAGGAAAAATATTTATGAGTATATGTGTGCATTCTGAGATTTCGCCTGAAATCTTAGTATTTTCAGAAAAAAAAATAAGCATATGATGACTGTGTGTGTGTATGTGCAGAAGCTTTACTTGGCGTATAAATGAGTGGGTCAACATTTTATTATGATACACATGCTTATAGCTGGTGTATTTATTTTTGTTACTGATGTTGTTGTTTTTTGTTGTTGTTGTTGGCTGCTAATGCAAATGTCCATTTGTGCTGCTGCCTGTGTCTCTCTGCAAATTGGCTTATTTTAATAACGCAATTGTCATTGGTTTGCGTTGTGTTTGTGCATTAAGTTATTAATGTCTTTTTGCCTGACTGCTAATAAATTATTTTAATATTCCTGCAAATTATTATACTATGTCTTGGTTTCCTTCTTCGATTTTCTAGTTAATCTTAAATTTTTGATAAAAACAAGAGTTGTATGTATGTATATCACAAAAAAGAATAATAAAAATACTTATGATAATTTGAATTTAAGTTTTTTCTTTTATAGTTTACATTAAGGGTTTTTCACAAACTGTGCAATTGTGCATTTTTATACTCTCGTAAATAAAACGTGAAAAATTGTATGGAAATTTATTTACACAATCCTGTTACGTTTGTCCAACACTTTTGACTCGTAAACTTAAGCTGTGCTATTGTGAAATTTTCAAACAACAACTTCTTGCTTTTTTGGCTTTCTTTAGAAATTTTTAGACACTAGAGCTGGGTCCAACTCGTTCATTCGTTCATTTTTGTCAGACACCTATGATCAAACACATTTAAATTACATGGGTTTGATCATTGGTTTGTGGCAAAAATTAACGAATGAACGAGTTTTTTTTTCTTGTATAGAAATATGTATATGAATATGTTTCCAAGTTAAAAATTGATTAAAATTTTCTTGTTTTATTTTTATTAAAGTAATTTTTTTGACATTTCATTCAAATTGACTTAATTGTTTGTGCAAAAGTTGCTAAAGGACTTCATGATACAAGTCTTGCACAAATGGCAATTTTAAGAGTTCTCATGAAAACCCTTATTGTGTTTTCGGCAATGGTAGCGTATGAGTTTTATTGTTTTAAACCTGATTTAGTTTGCAGGTATTTATTATTGCTCATACGCAATGGATATATGTATACACTAATGCATTGATTTACGTTGTCTGGGTGTAAGCCGTCGTCTCGCTTTGCAACTTACGCCGTCTAAATTGATTATTAATTCAAACTAAGTTTTTTATTTTGTAATTAAGTACACGTTAAGTATGAGCCATTTTAAATTTGATGTTTAAATGTGTATGTAACAGCATAAAATGTCGTAAAGCTAGAACACAGCAAAGCTCGAAAATTAACTTTAACACACTAGGTATAACTTAAAATCTAAATTAACCCTGGCATACATTTTAAGTTTTGACTTATTTCTAGTGCTAAATTTTAAGTTGTGTTTAAGTTAAATTTCTAGCTTAAATTTGACAAGCCGAAACATTATACAATATTATTGCATGTATTGTTGTACATATTATTGTCGTTTTGACCTCTGTATACTATGCAATAAATGTATACTATGCAATAAATATTTTCAAAGAAAATATTACCCAATTTTCTTGACAATGAAAAAGTAAACAACTTTGAACAATGTTGCCACCACATTACACAATTGTCTTGATTGTACAATAAAAATCAAAGGTCTTTTGATATTTGCCAATAAATTGTGTCACCTTCAAATATGACACACACTTTGTATAATACGAAAAATTGCACAATTATACTGCAAGTGGATGGGCCGCCTTAGACTTGATAATTTTTAGAAATTTTTCTAAACGATATAAGACTTTTCATATGTCAGGGCTGCATATTTGCAAACTCAAGCAATAAACAAATTGACAAGTTGTCTGTTTCGACGCCGATGACGCGACGTTGCGGCTCTCAATTTTGAATATGTTTATGGTATTGAAATATATGTATTTATTTATTTTCTTTTTCTTTTCTTTCTCTTATTTAAATCAATTATTTTAATTTTTATTTACTTCAGATTTTTTGACAGTCGAAATAAATGTCGTTGGATTTCTTTCTCAAAAAATTTAATGAAAGTATTTCTACTTGTGTAATAGTCTGATACTACGTTGTAAATAAAACTGTAAATTCTTGCCATATTATTGTTTTTATTGCGGCTTACTAATTCCGAAAACTATACACGATATAACGCATTATTTGTAATTAAAATGTTTGAGGTTGCCACGCTTACTTGATAATGCTTGATAACAAAAAACATTGAATGGATAAATATTGTAAAAAAAACTTTGATACAAGCAAATAATGACAATGAAAACAAATAATTATTTGATATTTTGTACATTTACACTATATTTTTTGTCAACATAAGTATGTTTTCTATAGAAGTGCTACCAAGTTTGTGTACTTTTACTATGCCGTATAAACTGAGTTAATTTATTTGTAAATAGCGCGCGTATAAACGTAGTATGAGTAGCTTTCAATAATCATTTCCTGTAAAGTCAAAAATTCACACTTATAGTTCAAATTTTTTTCTAGGTGAAAATTATATGTAAAAGTATTAAGAGCAATTCCCTTCCATGTGCTGTGTTTTCTGGTTATCTGTTCGAAATCATCATTAATCTTTTTTCTAAATATGTAGATCACATTAAACACGTTTATTTTTTGGTTTAATAAAAGTGTATATAAATTTCATTTGAAATACTTTTTCGCATAATATAGTTCCACGTATCAAGTAGATATATACAAGTGTTCTTGGCTACCTGCATTAGGGTGGCTCAACTTTTTCCACCAAAAACCATTTAGAAAAACGTAATCTATGGAAAATTGCTGGAATAATATACGAAGAAACTGTAATAAAACAAAATCCTATTGCGGGAAGATGAACATTTTGAGTTTTTTATCACATCCTTGTAATAGGAGTTTTTTTTTAGTTGGCTTCAATTTTCCAAATTTACATATGAGCCTAACTCAAGACCGGTTGGTTTAAATTTTCGAATTTTTCTCATTTAGACAAATAGGACAAAGCAAAGTATTTGAGTACTGCTAATATACATATCGTTAGCTAAAATGCAAAAAAGCGTAACTAATTAAAAATTCAAAATCGAGGTTTGGTTTGATTATAATGAACGCTATTAAACTACATGTGTTGAAAATTTCTTTCATTTCTGCTATCAAAAATGACGACTTTATTAACAAAAAACAAGGGGATTTAACTAGAAGTTTGTTTATTTTTTTTTTAGTTTTTTGCTTCTACTGTAAAATTATATTTTTTTTTTTTTTTTTAACACAAACACAACTCGCAAAGCGATTAGCTTGACTGCGAAAAACACCCAGGGTCTAGGGTGGGAATCGAACCCACGACCTCTGGACTGAGCGGCTAGCATCGCTACCACTCAGCCACAGGGGCACCAATTGTTAGCTACGCCTTTTTGTATTTTAAATAACGATATGTGTGTACCAGACCACTGCACAAGACCACTTACAAGAACTTTTAAGACATGAGGGATTTTTCAAATCCTTTACTACGCAGCCATCTAGTGTGTATATATGTCATGAAGTACCTTTCTTTTGTTACGGAAACTAGCACCAATTATTTATTTAGGAAACTATTGTGAAACCTTCTGCACTTGTGTTATTTATCATCTTCTGTATGTTGATTTGCTCAATTCAGCAGACCTTGTAGAAACTTTTCCTGAACATTTTTTTTTATCGAGAGAATACCTTCGGCCAATTACTTACATACCTATATATATACAATGAAAACAAAAACAAATTTTCTTATTTCTGTGGACATCGTGGGACATTCCGTTAGTTTAAGTATGCTATATTTGAACCACCCTAATATGCATACCAATGAGTAGATGTATGTACATATGTACATATGTATGTGCATAAATGTGTATTTACCCTTAAATTTCTTTTTGCATTTAAAATTTAAATCTTCGTATTATTTTTAATGAATCTTCAGTAACTTAAATGAACTCAAGATATCTATAATATTATCTAGTGTTTACTTATCATGTGTATGTGTTGACCTAAATTTTATTTGATCTTTATCTAAAAAAAAACTAAACTTTCAGCTACATATGTACATGTGGACATACTCGTACTTCACATATGCAAAAATCTTATATACACTTACACACATATATACATATTTATATATACGTGTGTGTATACACATGCAAATCTGTACAACAAGTTTGCAAACCATGGTGTTGATTATTGCTTTTATTTTTTATTGCCGTAGTGTTTTTGGCTATGACAACCGTAGGAAAGAATCTAAAAAAAAAGATCTTAAGTTTGTTGTTGCCCATATTTATGTACATATGTACATACATACATATGTACATGCATACGTATGTATGTATGTATATTATTTTATGTATATCATTTAGCGTTAAACTCATGTCATTTATTTCTTTAGATTTAATGTGTGGGTTGCTCATATAAAAACCCAAAAATGAGACAGACACTAGTCGTAAGTTTCGAGAAGGAAAAACAAATAATAGGGCTATAATCGATTATACAAAAATTTAAGTGAAATTTTAAGTTATACCTGGGTAAACTATTTTTTATTACTTGTCGACTTTTTTCTCCCGAATTTTTTATTTTTATTTTGGCAGGTTTTAGATTTTGTTGACTTTATTCCTGCGAATTTCTTTTTGCCGTATGTCAGATTTCTTACAATATGTATACTTATAAGTAGTGTTGTAAAAGTATTGAGTATTTCAGTACTGAGTACTCAATACCAGGAATTTTTCCCGGTACTCAATACACAAAAGTAACTACTCAATACTTTCAGGGTTGCATTTTATAGTATTCAAGCGAAAGTCTTCCTTTAAAATACATCAGAATTATAAAACTATGTGAGTTTGATACAAACAAATATGACTCTGAACCTCATGGAGTTAGTGTAACAAATACCAATTCTGTTAGGAATTATTTTGATACGAAAATAGCCACTAAAAAAAGCACTACAGAACGCATTATTGAACTACTTCAGTCATTAACAAATACTATTGGACAGAAAAAGTGACCCTTTAGAATAGTGGAAGGAAGGCAAGTGATACAATATAACCAGCAAGGTCCTCACAAACAAACAAAATATTTTAAATTCTTTCAATGTTGGTAAAATGTTATTTCTACATTTACACAATGACTAAGTAATAACATCAATTGTGAGAAAAAAATGTGTATTAAAAAATATTTAGAAGATAATTAAGAGATTAATATACTAGAAGTGTAAGAGTACGTTAAAAAATGTTTATGTACAAAAACTAATCTTCGAACTTATTTATTTTCATTTGTTATAAATTAATTTAAATATACATGTATTTAATCTTTGTTTTTCCATATTGCATTATCTATAAAATAATATAAATAATAATTTTTAACTTCCCATATACTTCTCATGTACATACATATATAAAGTATTGAGTAGTATCGAGTACCCAATTGAAAAAGTATCAAGTAGTACTGAGTATTCAAAAGTAGCCGCTTTTTACAACACTACTTATAAGTACAGGCAAATCCTGGGGGCAAATTACGGCATTCGATACGTATCGAAATTTTAAAATGTTTCCATATAAACTGTATTGAAATATTTCGTAATTTCGTTCGATAACGTGTGCCGTAATTTGCCCCCTGGTATAACGAACGATATAATGTCAGACCCATTCGTTATACCGAAAAATTCGTTATATCGCAAAGTTTTTTCAATTGTTATTTTAACTAGGTATTATTATTGTAGACAAACTACAACACAATAAAAAGAATGAAGGCATTTTTTTTAAATAAACTACCAAATACAAACTAATGGTATCAAATATTGTTTTCGCATTTACATTGTCGCTGTAGATTTTTTCAAATATTTTTTTGCCGTTCTTCTTTGCGAAGGTGATATATGCACATTAAATTAAAAAAACTAAATTATTAGCTAAAAATTATTTCAAGCAATGCCATTTAATCGCAGTAGAGGCGGTAATTCTAAAAGATTTGAATTGTCTCTTAAGTGCCGTCTAATAGATTACACATATTGTGTTCAAGCAAATTAGCGATACATTTGTTCGACAAAATCCTCTAACTCTTTTCGTTATGAGCAATTTTTGTAGCTTTCGTAAAAAGAAGTGAAATAATTAGTTTTAAATGGGGGTTGCAAGCGGTTTAAATATTCTACAAAAATAGTGGCCACAAAATTCTACTAAATGCACTTAAGCTCAAAATTAAACATAAAATTTATTTTAAAAGTAGAATTTTATTGCAGGTTTTTCTAAAGAGTCATTTCAAAAAAGTATCAAGAAGAGTTCAAAACAGTTAAAAATATCAATTTCAAAGATTTAGGGCCTGTCCCATGATGTCGACAACGTTTGACTTGTCGCACACTTTCATTAAAATTTTTTTTGTTATTTTGTTGTTGCAAATGTATGAGTGCGACAAGTCGAACGTTGTCGACATCGTGGGACAGGCCTTAAATCTGTCAAATTGACATTTTTAACTGTTTTGAACTCTTCTTGATCGTTTTTTGTTAACCATTTAATTATGTCAAACAAACTTTTTAATTAATTTAAACAAAAGCTTAATTCAGACAATAAGATTTTAATTAAACTTTTAATCAATTGAAACGCTCAATTGACTGAATTAAATTTTTAATTGATTATTTGTGTTTTCTTTTTCAATAAAAGGTGTTAATTGGGAATTTTTCTTACCCCTTTCTATTCCTCTTTGTCCCTGCCCCAACAAAGTAAGATTTTCTGCCAGAAATATTTCATCATCTAATTTGGGACCAAGTCGTAAATCTAAAGCTTTAAAGGGTTACAATATATTTTCAATTTTTAAACCACTTGTTA
Organism: Tachina grossa; assembly: GCA_949987645.1. NCBI lineage: Eukaryota > Metazoa > Arthropoda > Insecta > Diptera > Tachinidae > Tachina > Tachina grossa. Next base: position 167,891,008 of record OX465274.1, on the reverse strand, counting down.
TTGAATTCATATTCTGAAAGTGATTACAACTTTATAAGTTTGTATGTATGTATATGTACATATGTACATGTCGCTCATTTACTCCAAGAACGTCATAACTCAAAAAATGCGATTTTTGATTTAACGACGCAGAATTAATATTGAAAAATTTAAAACTTTAAATTCGTTTTCTGACAATTTTTCTTTTTATTTATGATGTTCTTTGAGTAAATGAGTGATGTGTATGAGTATTTATGTGATTTGACAATGTTGTAGCCAATTTTTGTGAGACACATTTGAGCTTAATTTTTTTTCAATTGCTTTTCACTTAACATTCTCTATTTATTTAATTTTTTTTAATTGCATGTGTATGTATTCGTCTACATACATACATACATATGTATCTATGTATCATAATGTTAGAAACTTAAATTTCACAAAAAAAAATTGTTGTTGCTTTTAATCCCAAAACCTGCTAGAAACCTTATTTTTAAAATTTATTTCATACCTTGAGAAAATTTTAAAATTTTTTATAAAAACTTAAAATGAGAGTGAAAGTGAAACTATGTAGGTATTTCTAAAATGTGGCGAATTCTTTTCCCCTTCGATTTGAAGGGGAAGTAAGTGGGTGCTTAAGTTCGGTTGGATTTGATGTTGTTAGAAAAAAAAAAACTATTCACATCGCATTAAATGCTTGTTAAGACGTATTTTTTCAATCGTATTTAATTTTTCTTTAGATGTCGTAGAATATTTGCACAGTTGGCGTTTAAGTGCTTATTAGTAATAAAAGGGTGTATGTATGTATGTATACACATGCATGTGTTATGTATGTATATGTATCCATCGATGTACATAAGTGAATGTCGTCTACACGCGTTAACTATGCCACGATTGTTATCTGCCTTATTAGACACATAATCATACTTAAAATTTCTCTATCTATTTTCTAAAAACTGGATACCAATGAAAATTCAAAGATAGCAAATTCCTATCCACAAAGAAGATTTTCAGTTTTATATTCCATTACTAAATTCTAAAAGTCAAGTAATATCTTTTTTCGTAAAACTAAATCCATGCATACAGAATTGGAAAAAGTTTAAAAGAATGAAGTAGTAGTTCATATATGTAATATTGATATTATTTTAAATTTTATATTATTAAATTAATCGTGTCACTCCTCCTCGTGGCAATGATCCCATAAAAATATCTAGTATACATATTTTGTTTTTTGCACACACACACACACACACACACACACACACACACACACACCTATTTGCTACTTTCATACATAATTTGTAACAATTCTTATTTTTGAGTTAAATTTTTTTTCCGAAAAATTTATATTTAGTAATTTATTAGACGGAAGCTTTCATTTATTTAAGTTTTAGTGCCGCTAGAATTATATGTGTTAGATTTTCTATATTATTGTTCTTTAAAAAAAACTTAAGAAAATGCTGAAACAATAATTTTTTTTGCTTCCTTTTCATCTAAATTTTAATAGTTTGTAAAGCATTCTGGTTTTCTCATACAAAATTCCTATGTAAAGCCAACACTAACTTTAATAATCATTAATGATTACCGACGTTATCTTTGCCCGCTGTGTTAAATCAAAATTATTCGTTTATTTTTAAATTAATCAATAAATGGCGAAAGTATTAGAAATACAATGTCAGCATAGGACCATATGGGCATTTCCACAGAAAAGTCCACTTTTTATTGCGTTACGTTCCTTGGGCACATAGCTTGTTTTTCAAAGAAATAACGTATGGTTTATATATTTTTTATATTGGTTTAGAACGTAGTTAGCTCTACAATTAGTAAAAGATAGGAACAAATGGCTGTAAATTACAAGCTTTAATTGCTTGGCGACGTAATAAGACAATTACGTAACGTGACTGTGGTCTATAATTTCCACAATATTATTATGTGACCTTCTTTTTGTTTTATTTTATTTTATTTTATATTATATTACATATATTGTGTTCTGTTTCACTTTATTTTATATTTTATTTATTTTATATTTTATTTATTTTATATTTTATTTTATTTCATATTTTATTTGTTCTAAATTTGATTTGTTTTGTTTTGTCTCATCTTAATTTTATTTTTTATATTATTATGGCCCCTATTATGATTTACAACCAAATGGATAGTTTAGTTGAAGTTGTAAAATTTTTATTATGGATTACAACTTTTTTCACCATGAGACAACTGCTTTTTATTAGTTCTATTTTGGTTTCTATTTCGAGTGTTTTATTAGTTTTGCTTCATTATTCCAGACGTCAACCAATCCCATTTGTCAACCAATATTGTTGCCACGTTCATAAAACATGAAATCCAAAAATATAATACAAGGCCAAAACAAAAACTATTTAAAATGTTTTGTGATGGCAACTATGTTTTCAAAAATAATTTTATTTTTAGTTTTATTTAATTTAATTTTATTTAATTTAATTTAATTTAATTTAATTTAATTTAATTAAATTAAATTTAATTTAATTTTATTTTATTTTATTTTATTTTATTTTAATTTATTTTGTTTCTATTATTTTATTTTATTTTATTTTAGGACCCTATTATGATTTACAACTAAATGGATAGTTTAGTTGTAGTTGTAAAATTTTTATTATGGATTAAAACTTTTTTCACCATTAGACAACTCCTTTTTATCAGTTGTATATTGGTTTTTTTTCGAGTGTTGTATTAGGTTTGCTTCATTATTCCAGACGCCAACCAATCCCATTTGTGTCAACCAATATTGTTGCCATATTCATAAAACATGAAATCTAAAAATAAAATACTAGGCCAAATCTTAAAATATTTAAAATGTTTTGTAATGGCTACTATGGTTTCAAAAAACATAGCATATATAAAAACCTATTCTTTTCGAACAATGTATCGAATACAACTAAAATTAGTTGTAATTCATTATGTCAAAAAACAGTTAAGTTGCTTTAAAGTTAAGTTGTTACAATTTCAACTAAACTTGGTTGAGTTGTAAACCGTAATAGGGGCATTAATTTATTTCATCTTATCATATTTCCTGAAATTTAATTTAGTTTAGTTTAATTTAATATTTTTTCATTTCATTTTATTTTATAATATTTTATTTTAATTAATTTTTTTTATTTTATATGATTCTGTTTTGTATTAGTATTTAATTTTTAATTCTGTATTTTATTTTAATTTATTTTATTTTTTTATTTTATTTTATTTTATTTTATTTTATTTTATCTTATCTTATCTTATTTCCTTTAATTTAACTTAGTTTAGTTTAAATAAATTATTTTGATTATTATTTCATTTAATTCAGTTTAATTTAGTTTTATTTAAATGTATAAGTTTGTAGTGTGTGCCTGTGTGTGTGTGTGTCTGTGTGTCTGTCCGTGTCCACGTACAGGCCAAACGGCTGGACCGATTTTCATTTAGTTTTTTCTGTTTGAAAGATTACTTGATCGAGAGGGTTCTTAGCTACATATGTTTGAAGAAAATCGGTCCAGCCGTTGAGAAGATATAACATCTTTTCTGAAAAAAGTCGGGGGTTTTTAAAATTTTTAATTTTTGTTATATTACAATTTATTTTATATAATTTTTTATTTTATTTTATTATTTAATGTTTTGTTTTATTTTATTTTTAAATTTTCCCTGGACCAATTTTTATCGGTATATTTATACACTTTACATTTTCGAGCATTTACGAGATCCATTGTTAGAACTGCGAGTACTTATTGTGCATGGATTTAATTTTGTTATATATCAAACAAAACCCACAAAACCCTAGTAATTCTTATATTGCTTAAAAGCAAAATGGTCTTGGTGAATAAGTAAATGCAAATGCATGTGTGTGTGTATTTTGCATTTGGAATATCGAATAAATACCATTTGCACTAAACTCTGAACTCGGCTAATGAAGAAAATTGTAAATTGTATTCAAACAATTAAAATCATTCTATGACAGAATTATTAAAATTCTAATACTTAAAGTGACATGTCTTTTTCATTCTTGCTTCTATAACTCCCCTAAAATCGGCTTTATTTAATTGTCCGATTTAAAATCAATCAAATTAATGGACGTGTTATTTGTTTCAATTTCATAGAATTTTAATTGAAATACAAATTAGCTCCTTTCAATAATAAATATATACTCATTAATTGCCAGTATGTATATTTATTTCTTTTCTTTGCTGGCATATTCTTTGTAATTTATGCAAAATTAATGTTGGGGTTTTTTTACATTTTTAATATTTAACAATTAAACAAATGCGTTTGTAGTGTGATGATTTTTACAGAAGCTATTATTTAAATGCTTCAATTAAAATTATCATGAAAACACGCACAATTTCATTTTCTTTTTTCATATTAGGAAAAAAAACGCACACACGCTAATACACTCACACAAATTCGCACACATAAACACAGACGCGGTGCTTAGAAATTTTTGTTGGAAGGATAAAATTGTAGGCGTTTTTTCACAGTAATGTTATAAAATATTTTGAAGCTTTTTTTTTTTTTGAGTTTTTCAATATATGTATGTACTAGTGTTGTTAATTATTCGTCTTTTATGTTTGTTCGAATGAAATTTCATAATTTTTTTCTTGTTCGGACAGACGAATAATTTTGAACTTTTGTTCGAATATTCGAACGAACAAAGAATATAAAAATATATTCGAATAATCTTAAAAAAGTTTGCAAAAAACGACACGTATGTGTATTAGGTTAATTTTTTTATTAACAAATGAAAAATATTTCATCACACAAGAAAAACAAATAATTTCAATAACAAATTTAGGAATATTAATAACAAAACTTTAAAATTTTAAGAACCTTTGCCGCAGTTGACGCTGTGGCATAGATAAAAACTCTATGTTCCACTTATACTATTGAAGTAACAGAATCGTAAAAAATAAAAGACTAAATAAAAAAATTATGATAAATTCCAATCGACTAGTCCGGTTTTCTTCAACTATAAATTAGAAGATATACGATCATGTCACCATTCAAACGAAAACAAAGCAAAATTAAAATCGGTCAAGACGTTGGGGAGCTACAGCGTCAAAGACACGCAGTTCAACAGAATATATCTAAAAAATGTGATAAACGGCTGGACAGATTTTCTTTAAACACAACTAAGAACACTCTCGAACAAGTCATTTTTTATTTTATTTTTAAAGAGAAGTGATAATCAGGCAATGATTGCCTACTACTATTATAAGGAAAGGGATAGTAACAGAAAAGATAGGTGGTGAAGGAATAGATACAGGAATGCTTGATTTTTTTTTACAGCTCTGCTTTTTGCACGTTTTTTTTTTAATAATGTAGTGTTGCAGCGTCTCTGGCGTTAGTGAGTCGTATTAATTTGTTTGAAGCTGTGTTTAGTAGCAGTTTAGTAGTTATTTTACTTCGCCGATGATTCTGCTACACAACGAAGGGGGGGTGCTCTGGTGTTACAATAGGATTAGTATCTCTTGAAGTCGGTATAGTTCAGTGACCAGTGACTAAAAAGATGCCTTCATCACTTGAACTTTTCTACAACAACTGATAGAAAGGGACAGTAATGCACATCAGAAAAATGCGTGTTGTTATTTAATGACTGTCAGATAGCGGGCTCGATCCTAAAACCTTCGTTTTGTAGTCAACGTGCTAACCTCTTCAGCCAATGACACCCTCAAACAGGAAAACTAAATCAAAATCGGTCCAAACGTTTGGTCTGTACGTCGAATCGCACATACAAATAGATACACAGACACAAACTACATACAAACTTATAACACCCCTTTTTTTTGTTGGGAGTTAAAAACTGAAACGAAATTAGTTAAAAAGTATAGGTATTTACACACATTTACAAACATTTTTAATATGTTATTAATTTTTTGGAAAAAATCATTTAAAAACCGCACAAAACCCAAAAAACCTTTTTATACAAGTAGTTAAGGAAATTGTTCGAATATTCGAATATTCGACAAAAATGATTCGAATAATTTTTTATTCTTATTTGAAAATTTTTGTTCGTTCGAACAAATATGATAAAAAGTTGTTCGAATATTCGAATAATTTTTGTTCGAATGACAACACTAGTATGTACTCATTTTAATACATTATTTTTATTTTACGGGAGTCAAAACGAATAGGTACGAATTTAAAAAATATATTTGCTGGTGTAGCACGTCTAACGTCTAGCTTAACATTTAATTTTATTCTATATTTTGTTGAATATAATAATTAAGAAAATATTTAATCTCTTTTACATCCTCTTTATTTTTTCAGGTAATTGACTATATATATTTTTGAGCGAAGCAAAATTAAAATATCATGACCTGGGAAATCTCTTTATTGTTTAAATAAAAGACTGAAACAATTGTAATTTGATATCAATTTAAATCAATTACTTTATATATATATATAAATATTCTTAATCTGAAACTAACAAGCAGAGGGGCAAAAAAAACTCAAATTAAAGCGAAGTTTTAGACAGTTGCATTTATCAAAGGCTCGAGTTTGCTTCACTGTAATGTACAGACCTGCGGAACGTTGCATGTTTATATAAAAGCTCTTGAAAAACAATTGAGAATTGCGAAACATACAAGCATACAGAGCAAAAAACTTTAGAAAACCTTCAAAACAAACGTAAATAGAAGATAAAAGTTGGTTCGGACTTTTTTATATTCCGTTCATATTTTATTAAATAGGTTGATTTTTATATCATCTCCAACTTTTTTTCTATAATTTATGCATACATATCGATCGCACTTATTCCTTTAGAGGCCAACTCAAAATTGTGCAAGCTTCACTTTTTCAAGAAGATGATAAACAGTGGTCATATCAACATCATTTGCTATATTTTTTCGCCAAAAAAAAAAAAAAAAAATACTCTTTGTGCTGTAAGAGCATATTAAAAAAATTTCCATAATATGTGAATAGCCCCCTACTGAGAATTTCAAAATTTTGATTTTGTACAGTACTTCGAAATAAGATAAAAAAAAAAATCCCCATACCTAGAAAAGCTAAAATGTTAAAATAATCTACTCAAAACTTTCCTCGTGGAATTTTACATCAATTGCTGAACACTTCAAGTTTAAGTGTAAGCAAGCACCAATTAATCTTTAAACGCATTGCAAGTTTTGACTAAAAGTGCTGATTACATCCTCACTTAAAAAGCAAAAGTTACACGGTTAGCAATGTCGTTTCCCTACAACAATATGCTGAATCTGTAACACCCCCCCCCTTTCCATTAATATGCAGACCTAAACTTTCAAAACCCAAATACATATATGTACATAATTTGTTAGGTTTCCTCTGTTGTTGTTATAGAGTGTTATCTTTTCAAAAAGACATCATCATTTAATTTTTCTGTGATATCAAAATTTATAATGATATCAAATTTTCCTAATACATAAGATCTAATTCATAAAAAATATTTTAGGTTTATTACAGGTTTATTTGATAAATTTCCCATAGAAATATGTCAAATAAGCGCTTAATAAACCTGAAATATTTTTAATGGATAAGACAGATAGTATTTTTCCCTATTTTTCTATCTTCTAAATACTTGATAAGGGCCACAACTCACTCACTATCCAACTCAATCGCACGACTTACGAAAAAATACAACCCTGATCTGATGAGTTGTTAATGTATTTTGACAATTTTCATAGACTCGATCATACCGGGGGGCAAGTTACGGCACTTGTTAACGAAAAAAATATTTCAATAGACTTCATATGGAAATATTTTAAAATTTTGAAACGTATCGAATGCCGTAATTTGCCACCAGTGTTGTATATTCTCAAAAATCGCACGCTTGTGAAGGATAGTGAATCCTATACTTAAATATGTTTTTAAGATCTGAGAATATTTCTTTAAAAATGTCTAAGAAGTGATAAGTGATACTCTACGCCACTGCAATTACTTAAATGCCTGGCAACAATTTAAACATACATACGTTTAACTTACATGCGAATAATCACAATCAATTTAATAAAACTGTGTTAGAATGACAAATCATGGTATTCATTTTAGACAATGTTTGCACTATGGACAGACATAGTGCAAACTTTGTGTCTTACATTTGTACATACGAGTACAATATGTTCGAGTATGTCTGTCTGCCGTTTTGCAAATAAGAAAATAATATAATAGAAAGGCAGACAAAAAAAAAACCAGAAGAAGAAAGAGTACAAAGAAAAATAAACGCACTCTAAATACTTGTGCGAATGGTTTATAATAAATAGTTTTATTTATTTTTTGTTCCCCCACTTATGAAATTTGCCATACCGCCATACATGTCCTCCCCTCCCTTCTTTTTGAAATTTTGTATCCATTCTATGCCTAGAAAGTGTGCAAAAGTAATTTATATTAGTTCTAAAATACACACAATGCAATGTAAATGATAAGTATGCAGGACAGAGTTGTAAAGGAATGAAAACTTGTGAAATTTAGTTAAAACAGAGAAATCGATATATATATAGTTATATATATATATATATATATATAAAGGGTGTTTTTTATTGAGGTATAGAACTTTAAGTTGGCATCACTTTTTTAACTGGCGGCCATTTTGTCAGCTGTCAAGTGATTAATATTTAGTTTGGTTTGCCATTTCATCATGAACAGGTTGACAAAAGAACAACGCTTGCAAATCGTGCAAATTTATTTCGAAAATAATGGTTCAGTTCGCGAAGTTTACCGCAAGCTCCGTCCATTTTATGGTCGACATAATCGTCCATCAGAGCAATTAATTCGGTTAACCATGGATCGTTTTCGCACTACGTTTACTCTATGTGATAATACGCATCCGCAGAGACGTCGAACAGTGCGCACCGAAGAAACAATTGCCGCTGTAGAGCAAAGTGTTGAAGAGGACCCGAATGAATCGATTCGCCACCGTGCACAGCAATTGGAGCCGACTAACCGACTATTTTGTTCCCGAATTGGATGGCATGAATGTGGATGAGCTGTGGTTCCAACAAGACGGCGCTACATGCCACACAGCGCACGTCACAATCGATTTATTGAAGGAAACATTCGATGAGCGCATAACTTCGCGGAATGGACCTGTCAATTGGCCACCAAGATCGTATGATTTGACACCATTGGATTATTTTCTTTGGGGATATGTGAAGTCGCTCGTCTACGCCAACAAACCAGAAACGTTAGGGGACTTGGAAGCCAACATTCGTGGCGTTATTGCCAACATACGGCCCCATATGCTCGAAAAATTGGTTGAAAATTGGACCTGTAGAATTAGCTTTATTCGAGCCAGCCGCGGCGGCCACATGCCCGAAATCATATTTAAACATTAATGGCATAAAATTATCCTTGCAATAAAGCCAAATTGATGGACATTAAAACGATTTTCTTGTGTTTTATTTCAATTCGAAGTTCTATACCCCTCAAAAAAACACCCTATATATATAGTACCACATAGAATGGAATAGGGGAAAGAGCTGTTCCAAAGACCGGCACTGCGACACATGATGGATCTTTTGTGCCACATAACAAAATATTTATTTAGGTGGTACATGTATTGTTTGATATCAGATACCAAAGAAACAATAATCGTAAAGTTATTTTAGCATTTAGCTGAATATACAATTAAACATATATAATACAATTTTACTTTTTTTATGCAATTCTAGTAACGAACTAGATTTCGAATCATATTAGAAGTATCATGGTCAAAATCAACTACGCAGATTTTGCTCAAGTGTAGATGCACTATGCGACTATTAATAATTAATTTTTAGTTTCTCACTATCAAATAGAGGAATTAATTGATTTCATTCTGCTTTACAATAATATATTCTTAATCAGATTCCAACATCTTGGCTTGAAGATAATCTATTATGACTATTTTTTTAAATGTATTTAAAGAGTTTATAAAAGAAATTTGGTATGTAAAACTTTTCTATATACATCAAATAAATCAAAAATATTTTTTAGTATAGATAAATACTTAACTTCAAACTAATAACATTATTTAAAGATTTAACAATCGAAATTGTATTATAAATCTTTTTAATGGACAGACTTAGGCCATTTTCAATAGAAACGGCAAATATACGACCCTGTTGCCATCCTTAACTAAACTCAGTAGCTCGATTACAATAATCGTAAAATCACAAGTTGGAATTAATTTAGTTTTTCTTTAATTATTCTTTGCCTTTTTCAAGTATTTTGACAATTTCGATAACTATTATGATTTTCGGTTCGCAAAAAGTTACTGAATCCAGGTACAGTTTGGTTGTCTGCGAGTCAACTCAATTTTGATACAACCCAATTATATTTTAGAATTGTGAATCACAACTAATATTAAACTGAAAATGTTATGGCGCAACAAAACTACAAACTCAACCGTCATTTAAATTGTGAATGGCAATACCGATGTTCAAGTTGGGTTGACTCTTAGACAACCAAGCTGAGTTTAGTTGAGTCAGTCAAGAATGCATTATTTTAAACTACTTTCAGTGGCAAACGTCACGCATCATAAACGCCTAAATGCGTAACTGCAATAAGTTCTTAAATACTCCATACAAATGCATTACAATTCATTTACACATGCATACATACATACATACATACCCTGTCGGAGAATGTGTGGTTGACTACAAAAATAGTTAACTTATAGTTAACTTTTCTTACGGCCCTTTTCACAATGTAAAATTAAAAGCTAACAGGGACTTTAACGGCAAGTTTTGTATGAAGAACTGTCAGTTAAAGTTCACGTTAACTCTTAATCAGAAATTGTGAAAAGGGACGTTAGACTGACTAAAAGCTAACTGCAATGTCAAGCAGAACAAACCCAAAATTAATTCTTAAGTTGAGTATGTAATCAAATTTGATGAGAGCCAACAAATTTATTCTCAGCCACTTTGAAACTCATTTCGGTTTTATATTAACATTTTTCTGTTGTTATTTTAGATGGTACCTTAGCTGAGTGGTAGCGCGTTGAGAACACAACGTGTGATGATACATGTTCGAACTCCTTTTTTAATTTACTGACTGATTTAAAAAATCAACTTTAAGTTAGGAGGAAGTAGTGCAAAGTGAGACAATTGACTACCGCCTAGGACATCGCCAATGTTAAAATAGTCAGTCAGTTGATTACATTACATCAGTCAGTACTAGTTGCGAAATAGTTAGCTTAAAGTTAGTTCAAAGTTAACGTAATTTCCGACAGGGTACATACATACATATTGTGTGTAAGAATGTAGGGGGGAAAAAACTAAGAAAAATTGCAAATTAAAATTGGAATCAGAATCAGAATACTTATTTGCAAATGTGTGCCACTGGGCGTAGGTGTTAACAGTTGTTTTTTCTGTTCTTTTTTTCTATTATCATTGTTGTAGTTGTTGTTCTTGCGCTAAAATAGCAACAACAAAAATATAAAATGAAATGTAAAGTTTTTCTGTGTTTCTGATGTAAAAGAGCAGGCAAAAGTTTTCGAATTTATATCTGCAAAAGTGGTGTATTGTTTTTTTTTTTTTTTTTGTTTACTTTAGATTGTCTTATATAATTTAAAGTGCAAATATTAAAGTTGTTGTTCGAAATGATGCTTTTTTAAATATTTTTACACATACATATTTATATTATATTCTTAAATATACACACGTGCATAAGATAGTTTTCAAAAGTTTCCTTAGTGAACTATTAAATTAAAACTTATTTTTTGTATGACCTAGGTTTACATACAGCAATTTCTGTTGAGCAAGTTTTTAGTTACAGGCCCAAGAGATAAATAAATATATTGACTCCTCTCTTAATTTTTTTTCTTCTATCACGCTCTCTCCCATTAACTTGATCAAGAAAAATTGCTGCATCGCTGAACAAATTTTCATTACAGAAAAAAATATCTCTACAATCAACCAACACCTTTAAATAAATAAAAAAAAACAAAATACAAAATCAAATTAAAATTTTATTGTGTCAATTAAACTTTAGAAATAATTAAAAAGTTTGATTGACTGAACCAAATTTGTAATTAGTTATTTGTATATTGGCTCCAGCGTGACCGTTTGACCGACTAAAGTGGCAATTTGCCACTTTTTCGACTGCGTTTCCCCTTTTTCAACTGCCTTGCCACTTTTTGACTCCCTTTATTTAGGGTGAGTTATATGAAAATACATTAAAAATTAAAATTTTAGTGCAGTTTTCTCGTTTTTTTTAATTTTGCCCCTTTGATAAATCCCCTATTTGGTGCCACTTTTTGAAAAATGTCATCGGTTACCCTGATTGGCTCCCCTGTTTGTCATTCTCTCTCTCTCTCTATCTATCTTTCATGAACTCCAAACTTGATGAAGAAAAATTGCTTCATTGCTAAAAATTTCCAATAAAAACAAATTTTTATTCAATCAAGGATATGTATCCTTTAATTGAAAAAAAGTCCAAAAAATCAATTAAAAATTTAACTGTGTAGGTTAAACATTTTATTTAATCAGACCAGAAAAAAATGTTTGGCTCTCCTCTTTGTTATTTTCTGTGCTCTCGCTCTCTCTCTTTTTCTCTCTTCTATAAGCTCAAAACTTTATGAAAAAAAAATTGCCGCATTGCTAAAAACTCTGAGCACAAAAAATATTTCTTCATTCATGAAGAAAATCCAAAAAATTATTAAAAATTTTATTGTCATTTTAAATAATTAAATTTACTCGATTAAATTTTTTATTGAGCTTTTAATCAATTAAATTGTGAAACAAAAGTTTAATTCACTACATTAAATTTTAAATTTAATATTTATTTGGTTATTTGTGTTTTTTTTAAATTAAATAATAATTAATTTCAATAAATTAATTCAATCATTCGATTCTGTTGGCAAATATAAATATGTGTTTTTTTTTTGTTCAAGCTGTTTGCCTTGTTATTTTTTTAATTTACGAAATTCTTAATTATTTGTTTTAGGAGTTTTTACATATTTAAACATTTGAAATTTCTCAAGAAGTTTATTGAAATCCTAATGAATTAGTTGTCATTAGAACCAAAGAAGTCGGGCTAAACTAACAACAAGTATTTATATATCGTTTTAATTTGAAGCAATAACAACTTTTACAAAACAACAGCAACAGCAACAACAATAATAATATACAACTTGACAGCAGTAGAAATTTGTATTTTGTAATTAATATTAATATTTAATATTTGCACAAATATTTATATCTCTATCTTTTTTTGGTAGAATATTAAATTTTTTTAGCTAAAATTAATTCAAAAATTTATTCAAATTATTTCATAATATATATTCGCGCTCATTGTTAAAGTTTATGTAAACGTTGTCATCGCGTTGACATCGTCAACATTGTAATAAAATTATAATTTAAGTGAAGCTGACAACTTTGCAAAACAAATGCAGCAGCAACAACAACGACAATAATAGACAGCATGACAGCAGTGGAAATTTATATTTTGTAATTAATGTTAATATTTATATAAACTTTTAATTGCCTAAAACAACCAGCAGCAACACAAAACTGCAACAGCAACAGCAGCAACATGACAATTAAATTTATTTTGTAAAAATAAAACAGTGAAAGAATAAGAACAAGTTGATTGCAGTGCAACTATTTAAATAGTATTTTTTTTTCTTTTAAAAAATGCTGGATTTAGTTTAAAGCGTTTACGAATTTATATTCATAAGGCTGAGTTTACATCTGGCATTTCTTGTGTCATTTGCACAAAAAAGCGTAACCAACTAATTACTAATGAAAAAGTGTTTGATTCAGACATGTATTTATTGATTTAAACAGTTTGCAATCGTGCTGTATTCTATAAAATTATCTATTAGTTATGTATGAAACTATTTAACTTAATAAATACATGTCTGAATCTAAAAGTTTTTCATTAGTAATTAGTGGTTACGCTTTTTTCACGATTGTGTGGCACATGGCACACAGATGGAAACCCGGCCTAAGACTTCAAGTGAAAATTAAATATGTATACTTAAAGCAAAAAAAAAAAAAAAAACTAAGAAACAATTGCAAAAAAAACTTGATTTTTCTCAAAACCATAAATATGAAATAAAATATATTTGAAGAAAAAATATGGGGTTTCTAACGTGAAGTTTCTACAAGTCAGACAGACGACTCGTAAAGAAAATTTGTTTGAAAATCACTCAAAAATATGAGTGGTTTCCATATAAAGTTTATACTCAAATCGACCGCCTGGGTTGTAGAAACAAGGGATAAGTTGTTTTTTATTCAAAAATTTGTTTGAATGGCAAACTTCATATTTCGTTTTAATTTGAAACAATAAATCAATTAATTTGCTTAATTAAATTAATTATAATTTCAATTGTTTAAAAATTACTTTTTAGTAGTTGGATTGATTTAATTAACAGTACGAACATCAATTGAGGCTATCAGCTCAGAAGTGGTGTAACCCACATTCGTTTTTTGGTTGCAGCTCTGGTGATAAATACATTATTTACATTACCAAATATCAACAAGAAAAAAAAGAAGAATAAGCCAGATTTTGGTATTCTAAAGCAAATGAAGTGAAAATGAAATGCACAGATCATAATATTGCAAAGTAATAAAGCAATTAAATAATTAAAAAAGCAATTCTTTAAATAACTAGATGTGGGTTACAACGCTTACTTCTGCGCTAATAGCTTCAATTAACCTGCTTAATTTATTTAAAAAAAAAACATTGTACCAATTTTATTGCTATTACTGTTTTGTTTAATTTATTATATTAATTATGTTTTTGATTGAATCAAATAATATTTAATTAAAAATTTAAATACCATTAAAATTTATTTCCATGTCATGCGCTAACAAAAAAAAAAATAGACAACACGTGCTGAATAATATTGTTTGTTTTTGCTTGAAAAAGTTTATTCATCTACTTTATTCGTTGTTTTGTAATTCTCAATAGTTTGTTGGAAGTTTGTCTATAAGCTTTGGAGTTTTGTAAGCTTTTTGATTTGGCTGAAGTCTGCCGTGCAGGATATAAAATATTAAATAATTTTTTTTTTGATGACTATTAATTAAATAACAAAAATTAAAAATTTTAAAAACCCCCGACTTTTTTCAGAAAAGATGTTATGTCTTCTAAACGGCTGGACCGATTTTCTTCAAACATAGCTAAGAACTCGATCAAGTCATCTTTCAAACAGAAAAAACTAAATGAAAATCGGTCCAGCCGTTTTGGGTTGTACGTGGACACGGACAGACACACAGATACACAGACACACACTACAAACTTATAACACCCCTTTTTTTAGTCGGGTGTTAAAAATTTATTGTTTGCAATATAACTCTTGTGATTACGGAAAAAATATATTTCCTTTTTTTGTTGTTTTGTTTCTAATATAAATGTTCGATCGAATCTATCGTTGCTTTTAGAGGAACAGGCCCATTATAAAAATTTTCTGTTTATAAGGCGCATTTAGTTTTTAAATAAATATTTTAATTCTGCTGTAAATTTTTTAAATGTAACCATATATGTATATACATGCATACATACATATGTATGTATGTATGTAGGTACAATAATAATAAATGTACTCGTATGTATGTTCTAAAAATAATTAAGAGTTTCAAAATATTTGGTTATGTAAATTTTTTTCAGGTCTTTATTTGATTTATAAAATATGAGAGAGACAATGCCGGAATGTAATTTTAAGAATTCCATTATAAATAATTTTTAACATGGCATTTTTTATTATGTATTGTATTTATAGTAGTAAAATAAATGTGGTTTTCGGAGTAAATAATTTTTATATATTAGAAAAATCCAACGCTGAAAAATTCTAAAAAAAAAATATGTCATATACATAGATTTCGATTTTACCTGCTAAACGAATTTAAAATATTTTTGTTTAACATTTTTTAACGCAATTAATAGTCCCAAATTATTATTTTAATTATTAAGTAAAATATTTTTTTTTTTTTTGTTAAAAATACATTGAAATTGCTAATGCAGATAATATCTTACTTAATAAGTAAAATAATAATTTGGGACTATTAGTGCGTTAAAAAAAATTTTAAACTTAAATTGTAACAATTCCCATAAAAAATACTAATTAAAATATTTATGTTGGAGCGCAGAGGTGGTCATCAACCCTCATTTTAATTTTTGGTTGCTGAAATTCGTTTTTCCACAGAACATAATTCAGCAAAGTATAATAATAATAAATAAATAAATAGTAGTTTTGTGTTACACCACTTCTGCGCTGATAGCCTCATATATGTAATAAAGTAACATAAGTGTAGATAAACTATCATCACCCATTATAAATTGTACACAGAAAAAATTATTCCCAAAAAAATTTCAAACAAACGTGTGTTTTGAAATAAAATTTAGTTTCGGTAAATATTTTTACTGTTCCAGTAAATTATTTGTTTCAATTTTGTTTTATGTAAAAAAAACTTTATCATTTCATTTCATTTATTTGTGTTGGTGTTTTCCTTGCTTGTTGATTGACTCAACGTGGTTATGTGCAGATGTTGTTGTTTTCTTTGCATGCTCGTGTTGTATACGTGTGCATTCGGACAAGAAGCCGAAAAACGTCGTGGCTAGTTTTTTTTTACTCAACAAAGTTATTTTTAGATTAGAAGAAACAAAAGAAATCATGTTTTGCGTGTATTCATTATTTGCGTATCCAAAAACGATTTGCTCTTTAGCAGAGTGGTAAGTACGTTAGTTTATTAGTCAAGGGATTGCCGGTTCGACTCATCCCAAACACTTTTAGTTTTAATAGCAGCCAAGCAAAAGCAAACAAAAAGGGGTTGAAAAATGTGACATTCATCCACACACACACACACAACACAATAACAATTATCACTGAAAATAAAATTTCAGTCAACAACTTTTTTCTTTGATTCATTAAATTTCTTTATTGACTGAAAAAAAATATATTCAATAAATGTGCATACAATTTTATTTATCAATAATGCAAAAATCGTCATCACAGAAAATTCGAAAGATTTTTTTATTGAATCAACGATTTTCGTATTCAAATATCAAAGTCATTTTTTTCTGTGTGACAATCTCTAACTAATCTCTAAGGCTCTGTAAATTATTGGAGTATGTTAATATGTAATAATCAATTGTTGCTGATAAAGAGTAGACAACTGACAATATTTACTGTCGTCTTGGTATGACGTCGAGGACGCTATTCTCAATAACGAGGATTGTGAAAAAATTATTTTTTTTGAGTTATAAAGCTATTGGAGGAAATAGTAAATTAATTAAAATAAAATAAATAAAAATAATAGCAAAATAATTTTAATGCTTAATTTCATTTAATTAATTTTCAATTAAAACTTTAATAGTACTAATAGTTATGTAATACATTTCTATTTTCATGCTTTTTATAAACAAAAAAAAATGAAAATTAATTTAAACTTTAAATTTTAAAGCATTATACGTATCTACATACATACATACATACATATGTATTTGTACAGGGTGGGCCAAAAGAAACCAAGGGGTGTAAAAGTTTAATAACTTTTTTGTTGATTAATTTTTTTTTATTTTTTCTTTCAGATTATATAGACAACACTTGGAGAATTTATAATGGAGAGGTTCACAACTGAACAGAGAACCAGAACAATAAAATTTTATTATTTAAACCAGAGATCAATTATTTTAACGCAAAGAGCATATCGTCGACATTTTAACGTCAGAATTTCGCCCTCTGAAGCGAAGATTCGTTGCTTAGTTAATCGTCATCACCAACATGGCATGTATATGGTATATGTACATTAGAGTGGCCGTTACGTTATATGGAGAAATGCAAACAAATTTCATGGCGATAAGTTGAGTTTTAGGGGGTGCCTCAAAGTTCGCCCTCAAGCCCATATATTCAATGTATTTTATTTTGTTCATTTTTTTTGACTACATATGTAAAGGGTGTTTTTTATTGAGGTATAGAACTTTAAGTTGGCATCACTTTTTTAACTGGCGGCCATTTTGTCAAGTGATTAATATTTAGTTTGGTTTGCCATTTTATCATGAACAGGTTGACAAAAGAACAACTCTTGCAAATCGTGCAAATTTATTTCGAAAATAATGGTTCAGTTCGCGAAGTTTACCGCAAGCTCCGTCCATTTTATGGTCGACATAATCGTCCATCAGAGCAATTAATTCGGTTAACCATGGATCGTTTTCGCACTACGTTTACTCTATGTGATAATACGCATCCGCAGAGACGTCGAACAGTGCGCACCGAAGAAACAATTGCCGCTGTAGAGCAAAGTGTTGAAGAGGACCCGAATTGAAATAATCGATTTTGAAATTCATTTTGGAGCAATTTTTCCAATAAAAAAAATATCTATCTCTATCCAGTTCCAAGGATTTGGAATAATAATCCATTTAGCGACTACTGCTAAATAGCTAACAGTGCTCTGCTATATGCTTAACATGGTATGCTAGAAATGTTGGTTCCTGTCTCTGCTAGTTAAATTCGAATTTATCTTCACACACATTGAAATTTTTGTGTAAATTTTTTTTTTACATAAATCTGAACCGATTTGGGGGTAGAGAGCATAAGAAATCCAAAAAAATTAGTAATGGCCACTCTAATATATATATATATATATAAGCGTACTGACTAAATGGCTGAACCGATTTTCTTCAATTATAGCCGAGATCAAGTCACTTTTCAAACGACAAAAACAAAATTAAAATCGGTCTAGCCGTTTGGGAGATACGGCGTCAAGGACACACACATTCAACTAAATATATCTAGAAAAGATGTAATATCTTGTGAACATCTGGACAGATTCTTCAAACAAAGCTAAGAAGACTTTCGGTCAAGTCACCTTGCGAACAAAAAATAAACTAATTCAAAATCGATGCAGCAATTTGGTCTGTACGTGGACTCGTACAGATGCACAAATGTACAGACACACACTACAAACTTATAACACCCATTTTTGACGAAGGAAGGTTAAAAATTATAATTTGTTAACATTCAAAAATATAAAATTTTTTCATTGAAAAAATAATTTAAAAATACAAAATGTAAATTGCGCATTTATAAGAGAAATGACAAACTTAAAAATAGGTGACATTGATTGCAATTTTGGAATTACAATGGCAAAAGTTAAATTAATATTGCCTATAAAACTTTTAAAGATTGTCTTTGAGCTGAGTTGAAATTGTATTCAGCGGCATGAATTTACTTAAAACAAAAATTAGGAAATAGGGTTTCTCTTAATAAGACTAATTAATTTAAAAAAAAGGTTTCGTATTTTAGCATAAATGTTTTTAAATTTTTGGAAAGTTTTTGTGTTATTTTTCACAAAACTCAAATATAATAATCAATAAATAATTTAATTAACAATTATTCAATATTTTTATTTCAAATAATAGAAAAATATGTTTTTGTATGTATATATTTAACGTTATTTTAGCAATAAGAAACTATTGCAACGTGGAAGAAGCCGAAAAAAGTTTAGCTTTATTTTACGGCTTAAAATTTAAATTTTTAGCTTATTTTAGCTCTTTTTGAAACGTGATTTAGCTTAATGTTATTTTAGAATCTGGTCACACTGCATAAGACATAAGAAATTATACATACATATGTATATATGTACATATGTATGTATAAAAGAAATTTATTACAGTTAATGAAACCTTTTCGCAAATGCAGCAAGCAAAAGATGCAAATAAAAAAAAATAACAACAAAAGAAAACCTAAAATTTCAATTTGTATGAAAAAAAGGAAAGATCATTTTGCCACATTGTGCTTGCTGGTCTGGTCGGTCGTATGAATAACAAAGCAAAAAGTCAGTTTAAAATTTAAATTCAATTTGTGTGTTTTTTAGGTTTTATTTTTTTATTTTCACTCTATTCTATTTTATTCTTCATTGTAATTGAACATAATAAATTGTACAAACAAACTCGTAAAATGATGTCATTTATGAATATTTGCTCATAAATTTGTTAACTATGACAAGTGGCTAAACACACACACATACACACACACACATAGTATGTATATATGTATGGCCCAGTGCCTACTTCCCCAACCTCACCCTCCCGCTTACTAACAACACCCTTGCAAAAAAAGAAAGAAACATTAAATACTTTTCTAATTGTGTAAAAATAATAAGACAAATGTTTTAGACCTTAGCGTTCAAAATTGCAAGAGTTAGAAATTGTGTGTATGTGTGTGTGTGTGTGTGTGTGTGTATTTGTGTTGGAGTCTATGTACGATAACAAATTTGCACTTCTATAACTGTAAAAATTCCATGTAAAAATTAACGAATACCATACGCAGAGTAAATATGCCTACACGTACACACTCGTACATTTGAACGCGTACAGCACATCTATTTTTATTGTTTCTACTTTAAATTGTAGGTGAACGTTTTACCTTCACTTCATTCTATTGCTGTAACTCCATTTGAATTGTTAAAAAGTGTAAATTATTTTTTTCAATTTTATTTCGTTCTTATAGCAAACAAGTGATGCCAACTTTTTATAGGAAGCTTCTCTAAATTTAAAACACTAGAAAGACGAAAAAGATTCTGACAAAAATTTGATAAAAATTTTTAAAATTATGGAATTGAAATGCGAAGCAGTTTACTTTTTTATTTTTCTTTCGCTATTACGTAATTACTTACCTGTCGTACATTCATTATTCTCATTATTTCTTGAAGTGGGTGGAAATTTCTTCAACTTAAATTAAAATAAATACAAAACTACATATTACAAGAACTTTTAAGATGTGAGGGATTTTTCATATAATTTACTATAGCGAAATCTTCTAAAACAAACGCTAAACAACAATGTTTGCAAGAAATTTGTTTCAGTTATTGAAGGTATAGGAGTAAAAAAAAAAATACTTCGTGCCGGAAAAATTTGTGATGCGCATATACAAACGTCATGCATGTACATACGCACACACGTTGTGTGTATGATCCTTTACTTTTCTGCGTACATACAAACGCACTCGCATGCATTGACATTAGTTGTGTTCGCTTGCTTTAAAAAAACCACCCTTAAACACATAATAGCTTACCATCATCTACATCTTACACACAGACTCAAAAGTACAAAATTAAAAATAACAAGCATACACGCATCAACACTACTTCTTTTGATTGTTTGTTACGAACAAGAAGTCTTCTCGACATCGCTTTTTAGCACTCATATACACGAACTCCAATGCATCCATCCAGCTTCGCTTATTAAACGATAGCATTTATTATTGGTTTAGTATAATACCATGTTCACACTTATGGTCTTAAACGTGTTTAAGGCAAGTGTTTTAAAAAACTAAACACAACCGTTCACATTACATTTGAGATGTTTAAGGTTGGCGTTTTGTCAATAAATTATTGTATTTGTAAAAAATTACGAACAATTATGCTTTTTTATTGGTTTATTATTTGCAAACAACAAATGTTCTTGTAAATATTTGAGTATTTTGTAATTAATTACTTGTTTACCAAATAATTTTTGACGTGACGCCATTTAATAATAACACAAAGTTGCCAGAGATATCAAAAAACGGACTGAACATACTCCATTAGCGTGTTTAAGGAAGTGTTTAAATCTTAAACACTTCATTTGAGATGTTTAACAAAACAAGTCAATGTATGCTAAAACATCTCAAAATCGTCGTGTTTAAGCTCTTAAACACGAATGAGGCGTTAAACACGTTTAAAATCATAAGTTTGAACATAGTATAATACATGCGACAACAATACATTTAAAAAACAAGATGTATTTACATTTCAAGACTGTTTAATAGGTTGAGAACTTCATCTGAGAAGGGGAAACGTTTTTAAAGTTTAAATAAAAAATATGAAAAGTGTTTCTGAGTTTAATATATTTTTCAAAAAAAGAAATCTGATTCTTCATTGAATATATATGTTTATGTTTATGTTTATTTCATGTTTAAAAAAATTTTATAAATATTAAATAATTGTATATATGTAAATCGAGACTTGTTTGTACAACTCTAAATTAAAATGTTGCATGATAT
The DNA here is from genome assembly GCA_949987645.1 of Tachina grossa. Taxonomy (NCBI): domain Eukaryota; kingdom Metazoa; phylum Arthropoda; class Insecta; order Diptera; family Tachinidae; genus Tachina; species Tachina grossa. The sequence goes on along the minus strand of OX465274.1, from coordinate 167,869,095 downwards.
AAAAATATTTTAAATTAAACTATTTTCTTGAGCTTTCGGTCAGTTTATATTTTGAGTTTATTATCTTCAATATTTCGTTAATCTTCGGTTAACTTCTTCAAATATAATCTACTAAATATATCAATCAAAGAAATACGTATATGACTTAGACCACTTTCATAACTAAGGGTACATATGTAAATGATTTATTCATTGAACCAAATTCATATTTGTTAAATCACTTAATTTCGGTATTCTTATATGTTGTTGATTCACTTTGAAAATCACTAACTTGGCATCACTTTTGTTTTTGAATGACGGCTTTGGTAGAATGATGACAATTTTTTATAAATGATGAGTAGTTTAATTTCGTTTACATAAATAAAAGTAAAACAAAATCTACTAAGTGCACAGAATACTGCTAAATATTAACTAAACTCCAACATTTATAACTTCAAATTCTCTACTGTTTTCAATTACATACATAAATACGAGTACATACATACGTACATATTGTAGCTACTTTGCTCTTAAACTGTATGACCTTTTTTTGGATAAAGTCTGCTGCACTCTTTATGTAGCTCATTAGCACTATTTTTTATACGAAAAATGCCAGGGACAAAATAAAACTAAATGTCCAAGTGTTTTAATTTCAATAATGCCAGTTTTCTTATACTTTTATTGTTTTTGGCTTGTCGAGTAAAAATATTGGACACTGTAGTTAAGTTGCTTTCGCACGGACATAATTTTTCATAAATTTTTTATGCCAAAACAGCTAATGTCAGATGCTTGGTCAGATTAAAATAGAACTCGATACACACAGAAAAATTTCATATTAAAATCTTGCTTCTTATGGGTTTCATGTTAATTCAATATGCTTTACAGTAATATTAAAAAGATTAATTTTTAAATAATTTAAATTTTTTTTTTTTTTTTTAACACAAACACAATTCGCAAAGCGATTAGCTTGTCTGCGAAAAACACCCAGGGTCTATGGTGGGAATCGAACCCACGACCTCTGGACTGAGAGGCTAGCATCGCTACCACTCAGCCAGGGGCACCCAAAATAACATTCCAGTACTCTTGAATCAAAATGAAAAATCATGTTGAATCAAAATTATTTCAATTTGAAACAACGTGAATTTAATACTGAAGAAGAACACGCAGAACTGTGAATCAAAGTTATTTCGAGTCGACACAACATTCATATCATTCGAGGTACAGTTGGCTCAACTTTTAAACTCTCAGTTTTTCAATTCATCAATGCTGTGATTGAAATTGTGTCTAGTTTAAAAATTTTTTTATTAACTAAAGTATGTATGCGTCAATTACGTTTACAGTCTTTCTTTGATGTCAAAAGTAATATTCTGTAAAGTTAAATTTTTTTGATTCGCGATAATTTTCCAAAATTCTATCATTAAAATGTAGAATGGAGGCTTCTAACGGTATTTATTGTCCAGTTAAAGTGCTTAAGATAGGATCCTAGGACGGTAAATCCATATGCCCAGAAAATACTTATTATCGTTTTAGCTGAGATCTACTAAAGCAAGAGTTTCTAGGGTTGCGTACTCAAAATAAAAACTGAACCTTATTAACGTGAGTACGCTGTTAGCCTGCCTGCCGCCATACAGTCCATCCGTCTGCCCGTTCGTCCCCTGTTCGAGTGCAAAAGTAACTTCGTTTGCTTGTTACGCTTTATCGACTAAACGGCTGTCTCCTCCTAAAAGCACTCCTAGGCTATATATTAAAAAAAAAGTAGGACCAAGGCAGGGCCGGAGGCGATTTCTGCTTCTCCGAAGGTATCTAACACATTTCAATGCAATTCCAAACCTAGATACATCTGCATATAGAAAGGCACACATGTTTCATATTTTCAAGAACTAGAAACAATAGTTGTCAGGATTCCTGGGTCAGAGGTCGATTTCTGCCTCTCCGAATTAAAGAATTTGATAGTTACACGGAACCCCATGTGCACAGTATGTATTGTGCTTTCCATTTTTTTACTTTTACTCTTATAAGTACATTAGGCCGGGTCGATTTGTGTGGATGAAAAAAAAAATTAAGAAATCGTATAGTAAAAACAAAATGTACACATAATTCTAAGAATATCTTGCCAAGAAACCATGGGTCTAAAGTCATATCCTTTACCGCGCCTCTAGACATGCAAATTGAAATTTCCTCTTCACGAGCTGCTTCTTGTTTGGCTACTGGATGCCGTATTTAAAGAAATTGACTTTAAAGATGAAAATGGGGAACCAAATATTATAGATAAATCTAAGGCAGGCATCTCGCGAAAAAACTAAAAGCAGGGAGTACGTACGTGGGAGAAAGAATAATGATTCAAATTGAGTAGCATTTTATTCAGTATACACACTTTTCTGTTTGAAAAAATTGTGATTAAAAAAAATGTTTTTCTAAAGCAGAAGAAATGCATTTTCATGTCGAGAGGGTTGATTTTAGACGCATAGTTTCTTCGAATAATTTTCTCAGAATTTCGTGTAGATTACGTTTTTGCTATACGATCTTTGCAAAAACAATCGAACCGGCCTAATGTACATATGTACATATGAAGCTATTCAAAAATTAATTCCGATCAGGCAACGCCGCGGGCTTGTTAACTTTAATTTGTCAATCAATTAAAAAGTTATTGCAATTGTGGCATTTTTTTTTTTTTTTTGTAAATAAAATAAAATAATGTTTTTTTTTTGGTCAAAATTAATTAATTTTTATGCACAGGTGTTTACAATTGACCAATCACTCAACTGCATTTAAAAATAATTAAAGTTGCAAGAAATATTAAATTAAAACTCACTTGAATAATATTGGCTGGTGTAAGGAAATAAATGAAAATTGTAATAAAATCGTGTCGCCCTGTCATAAATGTATTAATTAACATACACATATAACCTGCACATAATGAAAAAAAAACCAGAATCATTAAATTTAAATTTTTAACAACTTTAAAAGGGAAAGTATTTAAATTAGAATTAAATTTATATACATATATGTATGTGTAGATAACAAGAGCCGTAGTAGGGCATACTTTGGGTTTAGTAAAAATTTGAAAGCTCTAACACTTGGTACAACACAAAAAAATGACAAGGCTGACTCTTTGCACTGATTCTGACAGATGATACATCTGGGCTCTATTTAACACGAGTTTCGAAGTTCCCCAACCAATAAAGATTTTTCCAAGCAATAAAAAACTATAATAATTAATACACAATGTATAATATATAGTGTAAAATATTTGCTTAAATATGCACCATTTGTTAAAACATGTGATAAATAAACAAACATGAAGTCAATAACCTTTGAGCAACCTCAAAATGTTTTTTTATGTAACAATAAATTAAGAATATGTAATTGTTTTCCAACAACAATAAAAAAAATACTTACAACACATACACACACACACGCACACACGGAGATATTTACATTGTACGCAAATTGGAAATATACAGTGGGTGAAATATTTATGTATGCATATAATTTGTGTAAATTTAGCTGAGATGAAGAAAATCCATGCAAGTGCTACAAAACAATAGGTTTTCTCAAAAATTTTCAAAATTGAAACAGTAGGCGTGTTCTTCATGGTATTCACTAGTAGCAGCTTTGGCAGAACTGATGAATTATTATATATATATATTTTTATATTAAAAAAAAACTAATTTGATGATATTTGCTGCTAAAAAATGATTTGTTTGTCTCTCACTGCAATGAGTACTTACAATGAGGCATACTTTACTTTAAAGCGGCAGTATAATTGTGGAATTTTTCGTATTTTACAATAATATCGTCAATGAAAGGTGGCACAATATATTCGAAAATATCAAAAGGCTTTTGATTTTTATTGTCCAATCAAGACAATTGTGTAATGTGGTGGCGACATTGTTCAGTGTTGTTTACTTTTTCAATATCAGGAAAATTTAGCAATATTTTCTTTGAAAATATTGTGCCATTTATTGCTTAGTATACATACATATATAGGTCAAAACGACAATAATATGTACAACAATATATGCAATAATATTGTATAATGGATGGGCCGCTTAAGGAGGGCTAATTTTATAAGACAGCGTAAATATATACGTGGTAATATATAGTCCTTTTTGGCCATATTTTTTAACTGTTTTGTCTACTCTTCATTCCCTGATTTCGCTTTAAAATACTATTAATGTATTTTACTATGACTGCTAAGTGGTTAACAGTGCTCTGTTAATTGCAAAATAAGCTCTGCTACAGATGTTAAATAATAAGATAAATTTAAATTTTAAATACATCTTTACAAAACAAAAAATTATTACATAAACACACCTATCATATAACAGCCTTATTTATAATAAAAATTTTGTATAAAAATTTTTCTCAAAACCCTTTATAAAGCTTTCATAATTTTTATAAATAAGGCTGTAACTGTATACACAATAATCATTTCTCATATTCCATTTCATTAAAACTTCACTTGAAAAAGCTGATGTTAATAACAATCTCTGCCCAAGTAGATGGACATGGGTGCTGGCTGATGAATTGCGAGGCTGCACAGAAAAATGCGCATATCCCCCAGCTAAAAAAGACTACATTAATTTTTCTTCTTTTCTTTAAAAAATCACATTAATTAATAAAAATATTTCACTCAATAAGAATTGAAAATATTGAACATAAGCCCGATTAAGAGTCTATTTTACCAATGCTATATCGTCTCAATTCATATTTAAATGTCGATTTTTGTAAATTTTTTTTTATGGAAAAATTACTTTTAAATATGAATTGATATATAAGTAAGTTGTAAGAAATTACTCCTGATTAAAGTTCATACTTAATATACATATTTTTAATAAATCTTTGTTTATTAAACACGCAGCTTAAAGCTTGAGGGGAATAACTTGTTTTTATTTATGTATATGCATATGTATGCTTATAATTCACAATATGTAATATTAAAAAAAAACGATTTTGAATTTATTATTATGTATGTAGTTTGTTTAATTACCCCACCCACACCTAACTTACAATGTCAGCAAATGTAACATTAGGAACACACTTCTGACACATACTGTATGTTAATATGTAAACTGAGAGCATTTTAACTTTCGATCGCATTAGAAAAAAATCCACAACTCAATAGAAACAAATTAATAATTATTTTTTCACCTTAGTAACGTAAACATACATACATACACTAACGTAAAGTATGCATGTACATATGTACAAATGTATGTATGAATAAGCACTTACTGTGCTGCCAATAAGGTTGTTGTTTCGATATGAAAACTATTTTACAACAAGTGTATATATGTATGTATATACATACATGCATACATACATACATATGTACGCGTGTTTGCTTTTCTCATCAGTTTGTTTTTGCACTGAAAAGTTTATTGAACTTTTCATAGAGCAGCGATAATGAACAGAACGTATAAATAAGTATGTATAAAAAATAAATAATAATAGGAACAAGAACAACAACTACGACAGAAATATATACATAATTACACATAAATACATATATCGTCTCTATTATAAATTTTGTTAAATAGGTATATAGAATAAAATATATTTACACATGATTCAGTTTATCACACTCCCAAACGCAGAGACGCCAGCATGTAATATTCACTAGAGAGCAACACTCATTAAAAAGAGAAAAGTAGGTAGTAGCTTAGAAGAATATTAGAACACATTTTGCGAAAATTTGGAAAATTTTCCAAAGTTTTTATTTTGTGAAATAATAAAATTAGCATCTAAAGCAATTTGATTGTTTAACTAAATGATACATACATACATACAAGTAGAAAGGCCCTAACTAGTATATATATCAAAATTTAATTTTTCACTGATTCGAATACATTTTATACAAATACAGCTCGTGACAAAAATTTATTGCAATAATGTAAAATATAACACTTACAAGCAGTTGTAACGTTTATCATTATGTTTTTATCTTCTCCTTTAAAGTTACAACTATTTGAGTTAGGGCCTTTCTACTTGTGACCAACGATATGTATGTGTTGTTGCACATGCATGCCTACTCCACAAATACGAGAATAGTTATAATTTCATAAAAAATGAAATCGAAAGTATTGAATAACAAGAAAAAAAGTGTTGTCAACTCAGCACTTTTGTCCACTTCGATAACAACAAGTATCGTTTATTATACATTAAAAATAGCTTCTGTGACGAAATCGAAAAATCAATTATGTGAAGTATTACATATCTTTCTTGTTGCATCATTTTTTGCTTTTCTGATTAAAATATACCGAAATCCTGTCAATATATAACACAAGCCTGCGTGAGCACACATCCTTTGCTATTGAACGACACAATCGTATTTCAATACAGAATTGTAAAAGGTTTATTTGCGCTCATAACTTTTATTTTATTTATTTGCAAGCTGCGAAATGTTTAAGCACAGTACACAATTCCGAGTTTTATTTCAAATGATAAAAATATTTAATACTAATATTATCCATACTAATATTGTATATAGAAGAAGAATAATAATATTAGCTAAAAGACGTTAATACTCAAACACACAAACATGCGATATGATGTTGAAGTAAAAATTCAACCCAGTTGACCACGGCTTTCGTTAATGATATCAATTTCGGATATATCTCGAACATTTATCGTGTAAAACTGTCGAGAGTGACACTCAAAGTTTTGTCCCAAAAAACCTTCAATCTCGGATTTCCTTAGCAATATCAAAAGTGAGAGATTATCAAATTAATTTTGATACCGCAAAAATGCAGCAGAAAAAGTAAAAAGTCATTTTTTTTTATTTATTTATTTTAACTTACTTTATTAATTTTATTTATTTGCTTAATTCCGTAACTTACGCTGCAGGCTTTGAACATGGTACCTCCATTTTAACAGTCTAACGCACATCCACTGGGCTATCGTGGCAAGTTTTTTTCATTCAATTATTGCACATATGTAAGTGTCTGTTCTTATCTTTTTTTTTTAACTTACAGTGCTGTCATGCATTGAACTTGATATCTTTAGACTAACAGGCTGACACACTTCCATGCAGCTACCGTCACACATTCGAAAAACTATCGAGAGATCTTTAGCGAACATTCGATTTTTTTAGATTTCCGAACAAATATCGAAGAATTTTGTTTCGAAAATTCTTCGCTTTAGTGAACATTCTTTTTTATCGAATCTCAGGTCAAGTGGGAAAGCATACCAAGAACTACCGTACATTCTGCTTGGTAAGAAACATACAATCACACAAACACATAAAGCGATGCAGACGAAGTATACAAACAACAGCAACTATAATGCTTCTACAAAGATGTTCTATTGTCAGTGCACATACATGCAAATCAATAAAACGAATTTTAGCACGAATTAATGATGTAATCGAAAGGTATATATTGAGAATATTTTGATAATATTTTAACTCTTAAACTTCCTAAACCTACTTTTACCATAACCTTGTTTTCACTGTACTAAATTCAGTGCTGCCAAGTTAAAATGCCCGGAAGCAGCTGATAATGTTTATGCCAGCTAACAAAAATAAATACCGATTGGATGGAAAACAAAGAAAATATATTTATTGATCTCTGGAAAGTGATAATAGACGATATGACTGACATCCATCTGCTGATAAAAAAAAGGTTTAGCTTAGGGCCATTCAAATATTACGTAACGCTATTTTCACATATTAGATAACTCTATTTTCGCAACAAATACACGTATTTTGAAAAAATTTATTACGCAACCTGTTGTTTAAAACCTGAATTTATCAAACTTGCAGTGTGAACGAGCGTATAATCAGCTGTTTATGGTTTTAACTTTAGGTTTAAAAATGCTATGTATTTTTGTCTGTTGCTAACATTAATCTGGAAGCTTTGTGTTAAGTATAAAAAGGGCGATGCATCTCCTAAGGGCATCGCCGTTTTACTTAAGTCGAATATTGTGTAAAGAACTCTGTAGTGGAACATTGTATGTCTTTACCAATATTAATATCGAGGTTGAGTAAACAAAGTGACTTAATTTGATAAGAATGAGATAAAAAGGTTTTTTTTTTTAAAGACAAGTGTAAGTATCTACTGAATATCTTACTAGAATAATTTGCTAATAACCCTTCTATAATCCGGAATACACATTCTAGAAAAGTCACGTGTTGTGTAAATCGCGTTAGATACGCCAAAAAGATAAAGAAAATACTAAACAAAAATAAAAGTACGATTTGTATCTTCCTAAGCTTTTTACAGAAAAATAGAAGATTTCTTTGTTTATTCATCTGTTATCTTCATAAAAAATATGATTTTCGCTTTTCAGAACAACTGGTTAAAAGAGGTTTACACCTGTCAGTTGTACTCAAAACATGTTGTATAAAAAAGTACAAATATAAGTTTAGTGCTTTTTGAAAAAAAAAATTAACTACGTTGTTTATAACTAGGGAAAGGATTTTCATGTAAATACATGTTTTCTGTCGTTGCTCTTAGAGCAACGTAAATAACATATCTTTGCGAATAAACAAATTTGTGACAAAATGGCATCGATTTGTTAATGCATATTTTTGCATATTTAACAGGCTGTCGGATACTGTCGGATAAAAATATGAAATAGAAAAATAAGCCAAGTTTTTTCTTTTTGACTTTTTTTATCTAAATAAATAAAACTTAATGGCTCCAAAGACGCGAGAGGAGTTATCTCCTGGACGTCTGCAGTAAAGTTTTCAATAATATCATACTCTTGGGCATTTCTGTCTAGTTGCGCACAGTGATTAGTAAAATGTTCAAGAAATTTTGCTTAAATTGCATTTTCAATACCAATTTTCCTAAAATTCTGTAATTAATTAAAAAGTTCTACTAAATTTACAATACAATACAATATAATTTCTCTATTTCTCATATACATACTTGTGGTACATCTCATTGATTTTTTTATTAACTGGTTAGTAAGGTCCTTGATTTCGTCTCCGAAGTAATAATAATGGATTAATTAATAACTAAATGACTGTTAAGCTGTTAGCTGCACGCTGTTAAATAATAATTAAATTGCTGTAAAGTGGTTATCAGCATGCTGTTAACTGTTAAGCTGTTAAGCAGTTAGCAGCACGCTGTTAAGTAATAATTAAATTACTGTTAAATTATTATCAGCATGCTGTTAACTGCAAATGGGTTTTTGTCTGCGCTACTTAAATTTTAATTTATCTTCACAAACATCAATGAAAAAAGCAGTGTGTTATATTGCGTTTCCTTTCAAAATTTTTCATTCATTTGTGGTGGCTTTTGTAAATAAACGACTCTTGAATAAAATTAAAACAATCAACATTATTTCAAAAATATACAGAGACTTTTTTATTTTTTTCACTATTTAATAATTACAACTACTAAATATTTTTGCATTTATGTTTGTTTAATACTATTAATTTCACTTTCGCCCCCCACTGTGCAAGTTGTAGTTGCTTATTTGCTTTGTAATTGAGAGCTCGTGTGAACTGATTTAATTTAATATCAATTGTTGTTAGTGCTCTCAGAATAATGTAAATTGAAAACAAGAAATAATAACAACAGCCGCACAAAGCGATAATTACTATTAGCAACTACATATGTACATAGTAATTGTAATAGATGTGGAATTGCTACCCGTACAACGCATAACAAGAAGAAGAAAAAAGGCGGGCTGTAAAAGTTACTAGGGAGATTTTTGCAAGCGCTTCATGTGTACATACATACAAATAGATGTACATATGTACATACATAGGCTGTATGTACACAATATTTTATTTTTTGCTTTTTAATAAACGATAAGAACATTTTTGTGAATTTTTTACAAACATGGAAGGTCATTTCAGACTTAAAATCATATGATACATATGAATATGTATGCATGGATGTACATGTGGATGTTCTTTTTTTATTTATTATTAAAACGTGTGATTTTTGGCGAAATATTACATATGTACGCATACATATCGCACACTAAATCATAAACAGTCACAACTCAAAATGATCAAAGTGGGTTTTTTATAAATCAGTTAAAAGAACTAGGGTCTTATGCAAAAAAACTTAATAAAGCTTTGCCAAGCAATGTTAAGTAAAGTTGTATTCTAAAAAAATTATTGTATAAAAATTCTAAAGTAGGCACCCACGTTTGTTAAGACTACTTTAAGTTGATATTTCCAAAATGTGTATTTAGTACCTCAAATATTTTTACTAATATAGCACATACTGATTCATGTTACATCTGAAAATAAAGCTAGAAGTGCCTGCTCTTATCTTAAATTTATTATTTCTGTCATGTAATGGGAAACATCACCAAATTATCCAACTGCTTCGAAATACATAGCAAAATCCATAAAAAAAATATCAAAATAAATACAATTATACAAAAATGTTTTAGTGATGTAGATACAATCAAAACAAATCGAAAAAAGCTGGATATTCAAATACTCGTTTCATTCGAATAAAACAAATTGTGATAATTTTTCACATTTTTTTACTTTTACTTCATGGTTGTGTTTATCTGTTTTCCTATTAAGTCAGAAGCTCATTTTTTTTAAATTAGGTTGCCTTACTTCAAGATAATAAAAATTTATTTAATAAAATAAAAAAAATATTTGAATACCCGAATGAAATTATATTCAATTTTGTACATCATAAGCTGTGAAGTGGTTGTTGAACATGGTGGTGTTACCAGTATTTATTATTAAATCACAAAATTTTTAAAGTTGTCTTTTGCATATGATTTTTTAATAAAGCTATGTTAGCCTTAAAGTGCTTATCAACTACTATGAACTTTAAAGCTAAAGTAAAATATTTTTGTGCATAAGGGGGCTAATCTCTAGCGTCTGCAACAATTACATTTCCAATACAGTCTTCTTGAAGAATATAAAATACCGTAATGCTTGTTTTTATGTTACATACTTGCGTCATTTGTTCAGTATGAACAGTTGTTTGCCATTAATAAGCAACTGAAAATTTTTTAGTTGTGACTGTTTATGTTTTAGTGTGCGACAAGTACGTTTGTACATAGTACGTACCTATTTTGTTTGTCGGTGGGGGTGTTTACAGATGTAGTTTTGGTATTTTGACTTGTTGGATGGGATGAGAAATTTGGTCATAGCAACAAAAAATTATTTGCTTATTATAATTCTTAAAAATAGTCCATACATACTTACATACATATATATATATATATATATATATGTGTGTGTGTATGTACACATGTACATGGATATTCATGTGTGTATGTACATATGTTTACATTGTAAAAATTTCATGCGTAAATGTTTTTAATCTATAATTTTTTATGTACTGTCGCTTTTCAGTAATTTTAATAGAAGCTAAAATTAAAATTAAACACGTGTGAGAAAGTTCGTCAGAAAAAAAAATTATTTGTATTGCGATGAACTTACATTTGATATGTATGTAAGTACATATGTATACAAAAAAACACAGCACAACTTCGACAATCCGGACACATATAGTTTTAAGCTCGTTCGGATTAACGAGTTGTCCGGACTATAGCAGTTAAAAATATTAAAATAATCTAAGTGATTTAAATACATACATACATACATACATACATATGTACATATGTATATACATACATACTATGATATATAAAAAGGCGAAGTTATTTTGTGCTAACTAACTTTGTTGAGGTGGTTGAATTGTGCCTTTTGCTCTAGTCTCTCTTATTCTCCTCAGCCCTGAATGAATGGAATGCAAATTGGAAATGCTTTCTTTGCATCTGCATTAGAGATCTTTGTTTTAGCATCCATTTCTTGTTTTTTTAATGTCATAAATCGTTGATTTAGGAACATGGAAATTTTCGGCAACCTGCCTAATAGTTTTTCCCTCATCATTTTAAAATATCACACTTCTAATGTAAGGTTAGTATTTTATGTTTGCGTTTATTATTTAAAAATATGGCACTTCGAATGGAATTAAACAAACACGCTTGCGAAATAATGAACCGAAACTGAAGCAATAACAGTGAAAAATGTAAATAAAATTACGAATAACAAAACAAAACAAAAATTCCCTTTAACTCGCATGTTTTGCTTGGATTTTAGTTTTTGTTCTTGCTTAAAAAAATTTGTCCGGATTGTGGAGGTAAAAACTTTAAATTGTCCGAAATGTAGAAGCGTCCGAATTACTGGAGTGACCGGACTGGCGCACGTCCGGACTATCGAAGTTGTACTGTACATGAAAATTTACATAAATGCATACATATGTACATATATATGTACTAGTGATGCACGAATATTCGTATTCGAATTGCTGAATATTCGGTCATTTTTAATGCGAATATAAAGCATTCGTATTCGTCAAATTCAGGCGAATACGAATACGAATATTTTTCAAAAAAAAATAAAAAAAAAATTAAATAAATAAATGCATAAATCCTAAACTAAATTTAAATAAATGGATAAAAATATTAGTTTGTACGAATCCATTGCATTTTTTATAGAAATTTGTGCTTTGTATCATTTTCAAATATTATTTACTGACGATGATTCAAATTTTGGATCGTTTTTATTAACTTTAAAATACGCCATACGGAGTATGAAATTCTTTTTCATAACAATCTTTTAATATTTATATTTATTTATATCTCCCATTGATTCAACAACGTTATAGCTAACACCAAAAAAATAGTTAAGGCTCATTATTACAACTTAAAGTTAGTTAAAAGTAAGATTTTATCGGACGACTTAGTGATGTAACGAATGTTAAATTTTGATATTCGCGAAAACGAATACGAATATTTGAAACGATATTCGCGAATACAATTGCGAATATTATATGTGAAATTTATAGACAAAAAATTTGGGTTCTGTTTACGCCTGCAAAATGAAATATGAATAAATTGTTATGAAATAGAACTTTAAAAGTTAATAAAAACTATCCAAAGTTTTAATGATTGTCATTAACTAGGATTTGAAAACGATACAAACCACAAACTTCTATAAAAAAAATTTTTTCAAAATTTATTTTTAGCCATTTATTTAAATTTCGTTTAGGATAGATGCATTTATTTATTTAATTGTTATGGAAAAATATTCGCACTCGCATGAATTTGGCGAATACGAATATCTAAAAATGGCCGAATATTCGGCAAATCGAATACGAATACGGTAGGTATAAAAATATTTTTTTATTCGTAAAATTTTATTTCAAATTGTAATAATGACCATTGATGGAAAGATAAAAATTTAATTTTTCTCTAAAAAGTTGAGTATACAAGATATTTGTATGAAACTTTTACCCAGTGTGAATAATAAATAATATGAGGATTAATTCTGCATTAAATATTAACTCAAAAATTTACGGCCTGGCCCACGATGTCAACAAGAAATTATCTGTCGCTTAGTTATATTGAAAACAAAAACAAAATAAGAAAATTTGTTTTTGTTTTCAATATAAGTAAGCGAAAGAAAATTTCTTGTCGACATCGTGGGCCAGGCCGTTAATTTTTTGAAGTAAAGGAACGATATGTACATAAAAATATTTTAAAGAGATTAACAACCTGTTCGTTGACGTTAGAAATCTTTGCGTTTTTGTAGTAGATTAAAGAAAGCATGTACAATTTCTCTTTAATCTACTCGTATTATAGAATCGTCAACGCCTTACACAAACAAGCTTTAAGATTAACTTAATTTAAGAATAAAAGTTTTAATACAATTGCGGTTTTACATCACACCTGGCATACGAAATGAAGATGTTAAAAAGTCAAATAATCTATCTCCCTACTTCTTATATTTTTTTTTTTAGCAAATAAAATTTGAAACCATAGGGCGGGTAAATTGCGGCATTTTATAATAATCGAAATTTCAAAATATTTTCGTATAAATTCAATGGAAATGTTTTGAATGGAAGTGTGTTGTACAGGGTTATCCATTTAGTAGTTTGAAACCGTCGGTCTGGCAAGACTTTAGCTCTTAAATGTCGTTCATCTGAAGTATAATTTATTTAGTGAAAGTTTTGCCAATACGAATTTATTTTACGAATATAGATCGTTTAACAACCAAGGAATGCGTAAAAATAGTTAAAACTCGCTACGAAAGTGTTGATTCAAACGTGGCCACTTTTCGAGCACTACGGGTTCGTTAAGGTCGTCATAATCGAGCTACTGTGCAAAGAATTGGCAAGATTATAGAGAAATTCGAAGAGAATGGAAGCGTTACAGATGTGTTCAGGCTTGTGCATCCTACTTTAAAAAAATATACATATGTAGCTTGTTTGTACTTCGGACACCAAGTAGCATATAACCACTGCGTGCGTGACAATCGAGAAATGTACCGTTATTTACAATACAAAATGACTATAACGATTTTACTTAATATTTGAGCATTGCTTAAGGATTTTCCCTATTTTTTTAGCCAATCCTGTATTAAGGCGAACAAAAGAAAATAAAATAAGTATTCAAATCGTTGTAAGTTTTAGCGAGACTAAGGAACTGCGATCTATTTTATATGTATGTATATAGAATTACATATATTTTAATTTTATAAATTCATATGTATATATATTTTAAATATTCATCATTTTCGCTTTTCGTTCCATTAATAAACTGACACCCACTGTCTGAATTTGGGTGAAACGAAAACAAAACAGATAAAAAAAGCATGTGCCATTTTGGTTGATTTTGTTTTTGCTTTTCTAACTACGTTTTGCCTGTTGTTTTGTTTTTGTCCCATTACTGCAATTCAAATTCGCTCTCAATTCAATTCAGTTGTTTGCGTCCGTCCTCTCTTTTTTACATTATCTCCACAGTGATGCCAACTTTTGAGACTCAAAACGCGTAAAAATTTTTGAAAAAAGGGCTAGAAAGGGCTAAATTGAAAAAATAAAAAAAATAGTAAAATTTTTCGAAAAAACGCGAAAAGGGGCTAGTATTAAAATGTTTCTGTTGAAAATAAAAACATCAAATCAATTTTTCTAAAGTAATTTATTAGAATATAAATAAATATCATGAGATCAACACATACATAGCTTTAGAGCTTCAATATTGTACATATTTCATTTACATTTCAATAAGGTATGTACATACGTAGATTAAATAGTTAGCATATACATACACATATAATAGAAATATATATACATATGCATGTTTAGATTTAAAATTGGCCGTTATTAAATAAAATTTTGATTTCTCGCTCTTCCAAAAACATACATTATCTGTTTTAGGCTGTACTAAATAACTTTCAAAGCATAAAATATTTGGAAGAAATAAAAGATTACTCAATATTTTTCTTCTTTTTTAAATTGGTAAAGCAATATCGACTTTTTACTCATTTTATTTTGCTAGATCAAAGGAAGAAAAAGTTCGCAAAAGTTTAAATGTAGCCATATCGAGCAAAAACTAAAAAGGGGCTAAAAGGTCTGAAAGATTATTGTGAAAAGTGCTAGGTTTGCGCCTTTTTTAGTTTGGGGCTAACAATTTTTTTTCGGGTTTTGACTGACTGAAAACGGGCTAAATCTAGCCCCAAAAGGGCTAAGTTGGCGTCACTGTATCTCCATATATTGCTCATTTTGATCAATCAAAACAATCAGAAAAACTCAAGCATACTTATGCATGAAGTATGAGAATTTTGCTATCGATTCTTATTTATAAAAGTACTTGTGCATAAATGCTATCAGTGTTGCCAATTAAGGGCCTTTTGCGCTACATTAACCACTTTTTAATTAAAAACATTTTAATTTTTCATGTTTATAATATTTTAAAACAATAATAACTGGCTTTCCGTAAGCATATATTTCTGCCAAGGCTTAATGTCATTGTCGAAACAGTTCCACATGTTGTTTTGTCTCCGTTTGTAGTTTTAAAACGAAACTGAACTAAAACCTATTTGTATGTGATTTTGAAAACTTTTAAAATAAATAAATAAGTACCTACACATATTACACCACAACGGCAACTCTTCACTGCACTGCCATAAACCGCTATTTTTGTTGTTTTTTCTCGCTCCCTCCAATAAAGGAAATCTTTGGTGGGACATTTTTTATTATCTAACAATATGTAGGTACTTGTTTTGTTGTTGTTTTGCTGGTACTTTCATTTTTATATGGACATTATACAATATTTTTTTACCATTTCTTATACCATACATATAATTTTATGTGATTAATACTGTGTGTTTGTTCTCAGCAAAACAGCGCTTGTGAGTTTCTGTGTGTGTGTGTGTGACCGAATGTGCATATTCTGTGTATATTTTGTATTTGCACAAATTTGATAATTTTACTTCAAGGTCACTTTTATTTTGATAATATTTTTGACGTTAGTTTTAGTTTTTTACTGCTATTCCTCAAATATTAAATAAAATGTCACAGATAAATACATACATATGTATGTACATATGTATGTAAATATTGCAAAATCTGGATCTGTAAGTTACTATTGGACCTCCTAGTAGTTAATTTGACAATACACTTTACTACACCAACTTTCATATGCATCCGCATGAATATGAATGTGTACATGTTTATAATGTATATCACTGCTGGCCAGAGAAGCGCCAGAGTGCAGAACATCAATCGGCTTTTTGTACAAATGAATGCACATACGCTTATACATTGTTCTCGGTTTTCTCTCTGTGGGCAGCATTGATGTATATATATGTACATATATGTGTATGTATGCATGTGTGCATGTATTTGCATGCATTTACGTATGTAGGTATTTAAGAAATTTATTATTCGACATATTGTCAGAAGTTTATTTCAATCCGAAATTTATTTGCTGGTGGTTCAGCGTTGTCTATATATTTCATTGTTGCTGTAACAAATCATCAGTAGACTTCAACCACACATTTTGAATAGTCACAAACCTCTTATCTTATGCACAGACTTTCAAGAACTATTTGGGAATTCACAAATGACAATATGTCGAATAATAAATTTCTTAAATGTTAAATTTAGATTTTATTTTTCATTTTGCCTTATAATTACTTTTATTGTTATCCAATGGATTTCTAATTGTATAAAGGCGTAGAAAAATAAAATAGATTCAAATCGAATATAAATTATTTGCTGGGTTTTTTGTATTAGTTTCAAAGCCTACTACGCTTATTTTTCTTTAGTGATTTTCAAAAATATTATTATTTGTGAATTCCCAAATAGTTCTTGAAAGTCTGTGCATAAGATAAGAGGTTTGTGACTATTCAAAATGTGTGGTTGAAGTCTACTGATGATTTGTTACAGCAACAATGAAATATATAGACAACGCTGAACCACCAGCAAATAAATTTCGGATTGTATGTAGGTATGTACATATGTATATTAAAAATAAAAATTTTCTAAAATTAACCCTAAGTCATCGCAATTATTATACTAATTTCTCTGTGAATGACAGCTGTGCCTGATAACTTAACGATCACTTGATGTCATCGAACGTCATGTTGTTTTTAATAACAACACAACACGTGTATCAATTATGTACGTATACATATGTATACTCTTGCATCCACACATAATTATGTACATGTTACATTTTCGTGTTTCAGTAATAACCCTGAAGGAAATGTCGATGGTGAAAATGTACTGAGTCGCTTTTGACTTTGTCACCAGTCCTACTCTACAATTATTCCCCATATAATACTTTATGCTGTAGACATTTAGCATGTGCTTGTCATTGAAAATCTACTAGTAACACTAAAACAATTGACTAGGTAGTGAATTCATAGTTCTTATGGGAACATGGAAACATACCAACCAGACATTTACTGGTACATTTCTATACCTTACGTACATACAAATTTATTTATATTGACAAGTTGTTGCAAAATCCACCAGAAATACACCGCATCTGTTTTCTCTCTTTCTTTTATACTGACCACAAAACATACAGAAGTGTCACGAAACGGAAGATATGGGTATTTTTCTGTTTGTCCCGTTTTCCCTCAAATTTTGTCGTCGTTTTTGTTTTGCTACGTCTTTCTAGTGCAATACATTTTTATTAGCTGTGTTAATTGGTAAGTAGTAATACACTACAGTAACAAATACACTATGCTTTTCTCTTTTTTCCACGAATTTTAACAAAAACCTGATTGGATCTTTTTTTTACCTGTCACTTTCTTCACTTCTGTGTATTCTGTGATACTGACGAGTAGAAGAGAAATTGTAGACAATGTAACTACTACTAGAGTTTTAGTCTTGACATAGAGACACTTGGCCCCAGTCTGACTGCAGGGAAAATACAAACATAAATATACATATGTATGTATGTGCATGTAGGTTTGTAAATATGTATGTACGTACATATATTATAGATGCTTCTAAGAGGCACATCATATTTTTCGAAAAAAAAAGAACGGAAATTCTTACAAAGCAAAAAAAAAAATATCCGCACATAATAGGCACCTACCAAGTTTTCTTAATGAATCTAGGCATCAGTGTTGCCAGAAAGTTATCACCAAAATATGCTTGATGTATTTAATAAATGCTACCTATAAAACAAGATTGCTAAATGCAATAAGAGTTAATTTAATAAACATATTGGAAATATTTTTTATTGGTGTTAATTTTAAAATAGCAGAAATTTTTTTTAGATTTTTAACAACAGTTAAAATCAGCTGTTCACAACAACAACAAAAATGTTAAAGCAAATATTCATGCATTTTTTATTCATACAAAAACTCTCTCTTTACTTTGATTAGTTTTATACACGAATAAATTTATTTATTTGCCTTTAACACTTAAATGATCGAATTTTTATTTTTCTTTTCTATACAATTAAAAGAAACACAAACACGTTTTTTGTAACCCCTTTTACGCCGGTACTACAACAAACAATCTTCAATATTATTGTTTATATATTTAACTTAGATATTATTATTAGATCTAATAGCCTAGGGAAAGGCTATCGGTTTAAGTTGTTACTTGCATACATTATTATTATTATGTTTGTTTAACATATTTATGTAAATTATATCTATATTTTTAACATTCTTACAATTAGTTCAAAATATGATGGTTCCCACATACACATATAATATGCCAAATCGGCAACACTGCTTGTGACATAGTTTAGAATTTGCACATATACTTTTACTTATGGACATTCCTATTTAAATACATACATACATTCATATGTGTTACACACACAAATGCAAATTATACATACATAGATATTTAGACAATAATAAAGCAAGCCACAGACCTTGCGACCGTTGGTACAACATGAGCAGGTTGTGTATGAGATTGTAAAGTGTGTGGGGTCGTTGTATGAAGTTGTGTCTCGGTTGTATGAAAGATTAAAAAGATTTGATTTTTTGGCAAGTTGTATAGACAGGTTGTATAATTTAGGAGTATGTTGTACAACTTCATTTCATTTTGTTTTTATTTTCGTAGTGTCATATAAAAAAACGTCACGCACGACTTCAAATGTGCGTTTAAAATGTTATGCAAATGTAATTTTTGTAGTCTTTTGGCTCACTTTCTTTTAGTGTTTTTAAAAGTTTGTTGTTAGAATATGGTTTTTTTATATAAATCAAATTTTTTTCACCAAATTTTTTCTGCACTTTTTTACATTCTTCTTCGTTTTGCACGAAAAAAATCATCGACTACAATAGGCGCAGTAGTACCCGATGTAATGTTTACTCAAAATTTTTTTTGTGAAATGAAGTTGTGCGCTAATGTTGCACACGTTGTTGAATAGTTTGTGTCCAAAACACACAACTTGATAAACCAACGTGTTGTACCAACGGTCGCAAGGTCTGTGGCTTGCATAATAAAACATTGAAATAGGTTGTTTGTACTATATCTATAAAGTTTGCCTTATTTTTTCGCGAACAAAGTTAATGTAACAAAAAATACACCCATAGGTGTATGTGCTCACATGTATGTTTGTGTGTGTATACATATGTATGTATGTATTTATTATAAGAATTGAGAACTCATTCACCCATCCAATAACAAATATGTAATATAAAAAAATATTTTAGCAATTTTTTAGTTTATTCGTGCCACGCACATACGCTTAAACAAAAGTTGTGTACTTATTTAATATTTGCAATTAATATGTATGTATATAAATAAATAAATACATTGTGATATCCATGTATTTATGTTAATTTGAAACAACAAAAAATTGCATGCGGGCACAAATTGTTTTACATGCGTTCAGTGTTGCTAACAAAAACTTATGAAAACTATCATCTATCGATAAAAAAAATTTTATAAGAACACGACTTTTTGAATTTTCCACCTCTGAACTGAAAGGGCAACACTGCTTCCCTCAAATAGCGTAAAAAGTGGTTTACGGAATTATTTACGTTCTAGACGCCCAATTGGAAGCAACTCATAATATGGTATTGAACGATTAAATATTGAAAGTGAGAGAGATTGTGAAAGCCATGATCATCTCATATGGCGCAATGGTTTCAATTTTGAGTGATGACTTGAGTATAAGGAAACTTTTCGCAAGATGGGTGCCGTACTTGCTCCCAATCGACCACAAAGCCCAATCGTGTTTGGCATTATTCAAACGAAATATTTATGAGTTTTTGTGCCATTTCGTACAGATGTGCGATAGCTTTCCGTGAGCACCTGCCATTACAGCCTTATCTCACGGGTGCCAAAGCACCGGGTGTGGGTTAGACGCCAGACCAACGCCCCCATGCACCCTATTAGAATGAACCTATGGCCCACTCCATAAGGCACATAGGTTGCAATCTTTGAATATAGTTATCCCTGTACTATATTCAGTTACCTTGCTGAGGTAATTTGAGCTATCTAAACTCTGCTGCTATGTCCGTGCCCATAGCAGCTTCTGTTGAATGGCAACAGCACCTAGAATAGTGTCTGGCTGACCGCGTCAGACCAATCACTAGCATTGATTTCACACTGGGAAGCCAAGACTATTCTCCCAGCGATTTTGGTAGCAACCACAGCCAGCACGATAATTCTCCGGCTTCCACGCTAAGGTGTTGTGTATACACCCATAGCGAGGTCCCCAAGAGAATTCCTCAACCATTGCCGGCACAGCTCAACCACTCATCCGAGGTGAACCCATGCCTGTGTCGCCAAATAACCAGTGCCTACTCCACACATACCAAAATCATCCCTTTAACCCCGTGGGTATACCCCATTGGGGTAGGACGAACTCGGCATTTTAGCAAAGGAAACTGACGACCGCTACATGCACTCAAAACTTCAAAGCAGCTCGACTGTCGGGCAACCGGCACCCGTGGCACCAGAAGTAGCCTCTGGTCAGACCTCGAAGTTCCACCACAAGGGCTTCACCTCTATCGTCTTTTGAACTCAGGGGCAGTTCTAGGTGATGCTGCACCTAACTGACATCAACAGGACCTGTCTTCCTTTTGTTATAAATATGTGCACATCCTTTGCTCTGCTTATGTTCAGAGATTGGGTAGTAACACATAAGTTCTATGGGTAATGTACCAAAGGTACGTCAATGGAAAAAGCCACATCACCCCAGCTGGGGCCCCGGGGTTGGCACACCCGTAGTCTATATAGACTCCCCTGGGGGGGGTGCCATTTCGTACAGATGGCTCCCTTACTTCCTTCATTACTTTTATAATAGGTTTCAGTCATTGTTTATTTTTATCTAGGCGCACAACAGTGCGCCAGGCCAAGTTCTGGCCAATGCACGCAGTGTGTATATTTACACGAAGCCATTCGAGCTGTTTTTACCCCCCTCATAACTTTGTTCCCTGCGACCGTAAAATTATGAAATTTAAATCATAATTAGAATAAATTCATATAACCTCATATGCGAAGTTTGAAAGTTTTACAATGAAAGCTTCCGGAGATATAGAGGTGCAAAAAGTGCATATTTTAAGACATACTCACTGACCACTGACACACTCATCAAATTGATGAAGCACTTCCGCTATAGTTAGAGAGCTAAAATTTGGTATACGAGAAGATCTAGGTGAGCAATGAACCAGAAAAATCTGGAAACCCGAAAATTTTAACCAGGAGGGCGGGGCTACGCCCATAAAAATTAAAATTTATGCTATTGAGCTCAAATTCGAGACAGAGCTAGGTCTAGGTGAGAAATAAAATAAACAAATCTGAAAAACTGGAAATTTTAGCCATAAAGGTCAGAATTAAAAATGCTAATCTAAGGCGCTTCATAGAAGCTATTTTATTGAAATTCGGCATATATACTGCGGTAATGAAAGGCTATAAATTTTTCATTAAAAAAGTTGGCATTGACACGCCCATACATTTTAAACCTCATTCTAATGCTCAGCGGCTAAGCATATTTAGATATACTTTATATGTAGGCATTATTTTCCGTTTGCAACGAAACTTGACACGAATAATAAGCACTGGCCGAAAAAAATCTTGAGTTTGGAAAAGTGGGCAGGGTTACGCCCATAAAAATTTAAAATTAAAAGTTGCGCTAAGGAGCTGAAATTTGATATACAAGTAGGTCTAGGTGACAAACCAACTAGAAAAATTTAAAAACCCGATCATTTTACCACGCTAATATTGCTTTGAACTTAATACTTAATATACAGCTTTTAATTCAAGCCAATTTAGTGAAACCTTGCATCACCTTAAAAATTGGGCGTGATCACTCCTATAAAATGTTAGCCTTGTGTTTAATCTACATCGGTCTAACATATTTTAGAAGAAAATTATCATGAATTACAAGCGCTGCTCACAACAAAATTTTGAGTTAGGAATAGTGGGGAGAGGAAATGCTGATAAAATCTAAAGATATAATTCGCGCTAGAGAGCTGACATTTTATACACTAGTAAGTGTAGCTGCGTAAGCCAATTTGAAAATCTTAAAACCAAAAAGTTTTACGCGGTATGCCGGTCCACGACGTTAGGTCCACTAGCGATCTTAAATTTGATACACAAATAAATCTAGATAAGAGATCACTAATAAAAATCTGAAAACCCAGAACTTGCTATCAGAGGGCGGAAACAAGCACTTCAAATTCAAAATTAACATACATTTTATTAAAACTTTTCATATACATTGCACTTATCCAAAAATCACCCATAAATCCTAGCTTTTTCGTTCAGGTACTTCGGCTAAGCAGTTTTTAATTTAACACTCAGGTCTTTCTTATTAACTTTTTAATACCAAACTTTGCATGAACCATAAGCTTTAGCAGATATAAAATTCAGCGGGGCCAGGCTCATAAAAATTTTACTTAATATTATACTATAGAGAGCTGACATTTTGTACACAAATAGTAATTGATTTAATCAATCGGAAAATCCAAAAATTAAAAGCACCAGCTACCCTATTGAAACTTTGCATACACATTAGGCATATCCTTTTGATTTATGTACTTCGGCTAAGCAGACTTTAATATGTAAATATATTGAGAAAATAGGCGGGGTCATGCCCACTAAAATTTACGCTGTATTTTACATGTTTCTTCCAGTCGACTCTTACCAAATTGCACACACACTGGCGACCCGTTGTAATGACACAATAGTGCATTTTTAAGGTCAACAATTCAACACCTATCACACTCTGACCCATTATTTTATGTAACTCTGCCATTTTCAACTGGCACAGTGATCAAGAATAGAAATAAAATACACTAGAAATTTTAATTTTTAAAAGTGTTATTATCGAAATATTTTCAAAAAGTAATCAGATCCTCACAAAAGTGAGCAGATTATCTAGAAATTATATGACACCCTTGCGATTACAAATTTATATCATACATAATATATTTCTGTGGTAGGTATTGTGGCAAAGAAGAACTTGGTCAAAATTTATATCTCACAACTTTCAATGGCCGAAATTTTGGATAAGAACTTGGCCGTTTTTCACATTTATGTTTTTGTGAGGATACCCTTTACCAAAAAATTGTAAAAGGGTATATATAGGTTTGTCATTCCGTTTGTAATTTCCAGGATATTAATAAACGAGCCATAAAGTATATATATTCTGGATCCTTATGCATAGGGAAGACGAATAAGCGATGTCCGTCTGCCCGTCTGTCTGTACGTGAAATCGGTTTTCCGAAGCTCCCAGAAAAGCTAGAGACCTCGTTCTTGGACTGGTGGGTCAGAAAATAAGATTGGTATTGAAAATCAGCAAAATCGAGCAGACGGTTTCAGAGCTGGGAGACTTAAACTTCATTTTGCCATACAAAATAACTACCGAAAACTAGTTTTTAATAATTTTTTATTAAATAAATTTTAATAATTTTTTATTAAATAAACTTATTTTATACTTCAGTATGAATAAAATTGGTATTTCTAACTAAAAAAAAATTAAAAAAAAAAAATTAAAAAGACGTTTCTAGGGTTGGAAAACCTTAACTTTTTTTGTTATGCAAAAGTAACTGACTAAAACCAATTTTTCCTTTTTTTTTCTATAAATTAAACATATCTAATGTTCTTAAAAGAAAGAGATTGATATAAGAAATCAGAAAAACAAAATGAGTGATTCCAGGGTTGGAAAGCCTAGAATTTTTGATATGTATAAAATTAACTACCGTAAACTAATTTTTTAATTATTTTTATTAAATAAACTTATTTTATACTTCACCACGAATAAAATTGGTATTTCAAATAAAAAATTAAACTTCAAAAAATTAAAAAGACGTTTCCAGGGTTCGAAAACCTTAACTTTTTTTGTTATGCAAAAGTAACTTACTAAAACAAAATTTTCCTTTTTTTCTATAAATTAAACATATCTAATATTCTTAAAAAAAAGAAATTGATGTTAGATATCAGAAAAACAAAAAGGGTGATTCCAGGGTTGGATAACCTACGATTTTTGTGATATATTTACATATAAAATTAACTACCGTAAACTAATTTCTTATTTATTTTTATTAAATAAATTTATTTTATACTTTGCCACGGATAAAATTGGTATTTCAAATAAAAAAAAAATTAAAAAATTTAAAAAGACGTTTCCAGGGTTGGAAAACTTTAACTTTTTTCTTATACAAAATTAACTTACTAAAAGAAATTTTCCCTTTTCTTTATAAATTAAACATATGTATATTATATTCTTAAAAGAAAAAGATTGTTGTAAGAAATCAGAAAAATCAAAAAGGATGATTCCAGGGTTGGGAAACTGAAATTTTTTGTGATATAAAAAATTAACTACTGAAAATTAATTTTTATTTTTTTATATTAAATGAACTTATTTTATACTTTAGTACGAATAAAATTGGTATTTCAAATTAAAAATTAACCTTCTAAAATTAAAAAGATTTTTTCAGGGTTGGAAAACTTTAACTTTTATTATACAAAAGTAACTTACTAAAGCAAATTTTTCCTTTTTCTCTATAAATTAAAGATATCTTATATTCTCAAAAGAAATGGATTGGTGTAAGAAATCAGAAAAATTAAAAAGGATTATTCCAGGGTTGGGAAAATTACTCTTTTTGTGATATAAAAAATTAACTACCGAAAACTAATTTTAATTTTTTTTTAAATAAATGAAATTATTTTATACTTCAGTACGAATAAAATTGGTATTTCAATTTAAAAAACTTTAAAACACGTTTCCAGGGTTGGAAAACCTGACCTTGTTTTATAGAAAAGTAACTTACTAAAGCAAATTTTCCCTTTTTCTCCGTAAATTAAAGATATCTTATATTCTTAAAAGAAAGAGATTATTATAAGAAATTAGAAAAATCAAAAAGTTTGATTTCAGGTTTGGAAAACCCACACTTTTTGTGATATAAAAAATTAGCTACCGAAAAAAAAAATTTTATTTTTTTTTATAAAATAAACTTATTTTATACTTCATTACGAATGAATTTGGTATTTCAAAATAAAAAAAATTAAAAAAATTAAAACGTCGTTTCCAGGGTTGGAAAACCTTAGTTTTTATACAAAAGTAACTTACTAAAACAAATTTTTTCTTTTTTACTATAAATTAAACATATCTTATATTCTTAAAAAAAGATGGTGTAAGAAATCGAAAAAAAATCGAAAAGGAGGATTCCAGGGTTGGGAAACTTACACTCTTTGTGATATAAAAAATTAACTACCGAAAACTAATTTTTATCTATTTTTATTAAATAAACTTATTTTATGCTTGATAACGAATAAAATTGGTATTTCAAATAAAATAAAAAACAATTAAAAAAATTAAAAAGACGATTCCAGGGTTAGAAAACTAACTTTTTTTGCACAAAAGTAAGTTACTAAAACACACTTTTCCTTTTTTTATAAATTAAACATTTCTTAAATTCTTAAGAGAAAGAGATTGGTGTAAGAAATCAGAAAAATCAAAAAAAATGAGTTCAGGGTTGGGACACTTACACTTTTTTGATATATAAAAGTAACTAAGTCTAATTAATTTTTATCTTTTCCTTTATAAATTATATACATATATATATATATTTTACGTTTTGGAAAGAAAAGTTTGGTATAGAAAATTATTAAAATAAAAACCACAGCTCCAGAGCTGGAAACTATGATTTTTTTTCTGGACATTAAAGTAACTAAATAAAACATTTTTTTTAATTTCCTTTTTTTTCACTTAACACACTTTCTATATTTTTTTAAGAACTACTAGATTGGTATAATTAATCAGAAAAATCTAAAATTATGATTCTAGGGTTTGAAAATTATTATTTTTTTTTTTGTACATAAAATTAACTATGTGCTTATGTATGTATCTCTATACTACATAAACGCACTTTGGTAAAGGGTATATAAGATTCGGCACAACCGAATATAGCACTTTTACTTGCTTTTTTTTTTTTTTTGGGTCAGTATAATGATTTCGAAGGCTATCGCACATCGATTGTCAAATTCGTATAATGATCTGTCGAAATTTTCGTTCAAACATAATTTTTTCTTTCGCTATTGTATCGAAATACATCAGCGAAATTTGTTAAACCAAAAAATGCTAAGCCATGCTATGCCTGATTCACCCCAAGTTGCAAAAAAGGCCTTAAAAATATTTTGAATTAAGATTCTTTACCACCTTGTTATAACGAATTTACATTGTGAAATTTTTCATAAAATTTGTTGCACGAGGCTTTTTACATATGCTACAAGAGGAAGTGATACAGAAAATATGTTGCTGCATGACATTCTGATGTCATTTTTGTCGACTTCAATCCTCAGAAATAGTGATGTTTTAAACTTAAAAATATTTCTATTATTTTCTCAATAATTTTCGACATTACCTCGTGCAGCAGTCAGTGTGCACACTTCTACCGATATTCGGTAGATTCTACCGAATATGTTTATGAATTTACCAATCTACCAATTCTACCGAACAAGGCCCGAAATCTACCGAATATTGTTATTTAGAAATTAAATCGATATACGTGTAAATTGCCTATTTTTCCATCGGTTAAATCGGTTAAAAACTGAAACTATAAGTAACCTAATATTTGCCAAAGAATTTTGCCTTGGGGATGAAATATTTATTCCTACCAATGATTTAATAATTTTTGCACAAAAGTTTAAATTCATAAATAGATCTTACATATAATCTTTGTAGTTACAAATATTTGTCAAATAAAAGTTATTTTAGTAGCTTTATAAAACCTATGTACAAAAACTGAATTCCTGTTATTTATGTATATTATTTTATATATGCATAGCAGATCTATATAAAGGGTAATGGAAAATAACTGGTGATGACACTTTTTTTTATTGGAAATGCTTCATTGTTTATGGCAGTTTAATTTCCAATCACATGTGAAGTTTTAAATGAGCTTTTGGAACCTGTTTAGTTTGATACTCCTTGCACTTACATATATTTTGTTATTTTTTATGTTTCTTTGAATTATTATTTTTTATGTTTCTCTTAATAAAAAAAATTTTCTACCGAATTTCATTCAAATCTACCGATTTTTTTTGTCGATTCTACCGAATTAAAAAAAAATTAAGTGGGCACACTGGCAGCAGTTGAAAAATTAATGGCTGCCAAATTCATCTCATATTTGTGAGCAAACGCCGTAATGAGTAAAATTTTGCTAGCAAAAGCATTAAACACATTCACCACAGCAAGCTACCGGCTACAAAATGTCAAAAATAAAATACACATGTTTATATGAGAATGATTATTTTGAAAGCAACAAGGCAACAGGATACAGGTTATTGTCTGTGCTACATTTATCGTTGTAGTCAAATTAAACTAATTTATATCTTTTATGGCTACAAACTAAAAACAGTGTTGACAGTATAGCAAAATATGTTAAACAAAATAATTATTACCAAGAAATATTTTTTATTGCAAAATAAAAAGAAATTTACTCAATTTTAATGTTAATTACAAAAGTAATTATATTTTTGCAAAGAGTAAAAACGAAAATTCGCGAAAAATTGCAAAATTTAAAAAAACCATAATATTGATTAAGAATCGCTAAAATTGTTAGGAATGCAAAAAATTCGCGAAAATTTGCAAAAAGTTATTAACAAAGGAATAATGACAAAGTCTAAAAATGTTTAAATACCTTTAAAACTGTTAGGAAGCTAAAGGACACGCAAAAAGCCGATTTTATCGCGAACTTTGCAAAAAATCGCTAGAATTCGTAAAATTCTAAATTAGCCAGAATATTGATTAGAAATCGCTAAAACTTTAAGGAATGCAAAAAATTCTGCAAAAATCGCCAAAATTAGGAAAATTTGAAAAAACATATTAACAGCGGAATGATAACAAAGTTTAATATTGTTTAAAAATTGACAAAACTGTTAGGAGGCTGAAAGCATGCAAAAAGTCGCATCTATCGCGAACTTTGCAAAAAATATTGATTATTGAATATTGACAAAACTCTTAGGAAACTAAAAACATGCAAAAGGTCGCTTTTATCGCGAACTTTGCAAAAAAAAAAACCGCGAAAATTTGCAAAATCGGAAGCAAACGCAAAAATTGATTAGAAATCGCGAAAGCCATTAAAATATAAAAAAGTTTGGGGAAAAACGCGGAAAACGCGAAAAAATCGCAAGTTAGCGAAAAATTGTTAAATGTATTGAAGGAATTGCTAAACCTATAAATAGTAAAACTCCCGAAAAATATATAAAGAAATAAATTGATTTGTTTTTATATTTTTGAATAAACTATTTTATTTTAATTTGAAATTTATTTGCTGGTGCTTCAGCGTTTTCTATATATTTCATTGTTGCTGTAACAAATAGACAACGCTGAACCACCAGCAAATAAATTTCAAATTAAAATAAACTTCTGACAATATGTCGAATAATAAATTTCTTAAATGTTAAATTTAGATTTTATTTTTCATTTTGCCTTATAATTACTTTTATTGTTATCCAATGGATTTCTAATTGTATAAAGGTGTAGAAAAATAAAATAGATTCAAATCGAATATAAATTATTTGCTGGGTTTTTTGTATTAGTTTCAAAGCCTACTACGCTTATTTTTCTTCTGTGATTTTCAAAAATATTATTATTTGTGAATTCTCAAATAGTTCTTGAAAGTCTGCGCATAAGATAAGAGGTTTGTGACTATGATTTGTTACAGCAACAATGAAATATATACACAACACTGAACCACCAGCAAATAAATTTCAAATTAAAATAAACTTCTGACAATATTTCGAATAATAAATTAATTAATCTTAAATGTTAAACTATTTTATTTTTATTAATTTGAAATATTTGAAAGCGGCACCACTGAATACATATTTATGGTGTCGCTGTCGTCTTCAAAATGATTAAGTAGCTGGCTACCAGGCAACATTTGTTGCCAGCGGCGCTTGTAGTCCTGTTGCCATGTAGCCTGCTGTGGTCTATGTGTTTAATGCTAAAAAGTGAATACAAGGGAGAGAGATATTTTAAACTAAGAAGACACTACATTTACTTTTCCACAGTAACAACTATAATTAATTATTTTAACCAATAAAAATGGTTTATTTAACTGAAACGCAACAACAACTTTTACTTTTTTTACTTTTTTTACTTATCAACTGAATTGCAACAACATTGACAGTAAGTCAACACTAAATTGTTTAAGATTAACCCGACGTACAGTTTGTTCGCCTATATCAAAATAAAACCTCTTTACTTGTAATTGATTAGATTAACCTTCATTGATATCTTAAGTCAAGAATTTTCAACTGTGTATATCTGTTAAATTAATCCAAAAAAATAGTTGCTTTGCTAAATATTGCATTGATAAGTTAACAAATAAAAATTTTTTTCTTTAATTGCCCGTTAAGGTAGTAGTAGATGGAGGAATTGTTTTCTAAACTCTGCAAAATTACAATACATTCAAGTAAAATAAACGTTGCTTATTCAATTCATTCTAGATTAATTTTAAAAATTAACCTACAATTTAATTGTTTTTGTTGCTGTTCGTATTAAAATTTTGGTTGCCTTAATTATTTGCACACGTTTAATTTTTTCTCATTTTTTTGTTGTAATAATTTTAAAAAAAGTTTTTCTACATTCGTTTTTTTTTTCTGAAGAACCTCGTTCAAGATACAACAAGTTACACTCAAGTAAAAATTATTGAAAGAGAATGTTGCTCAAAGTACTTTTTAAACTTTGCTCTCCGCTTTTTTTTAGATAAGGTTTTTTGCTTTTCTGTTTTAATATGTACATACATATCGCACATTTACTTCAATAGTGGCATAACTCAAAAAATGAGTTTTTTGAGTTAATAATGCAGAAAGATGCGGCATTTCGTATTTTATCTTGTGTAAAAATTTCACATAAATAGCTTGTACCATCACCTCCTGAGAGAAGAATTTTTTTTCATTTCTCCTTTGAGTTGTATGCAAATTGAAAACTTAAAATGCGTTTTCTGCAAAACTGGTTTTTTTGAGTTATGCCACTATTGAAGTATATGTGCGATATGTACTTATTAATTTATTTGTTTATATGTATGTATATTAATAATAATAATTGTTGCACTATTGTTTTGCTATTGTAAAGGTGAGTGCATACGTACACACACATATACATATGTGTATATTATGTACATACATACATATGTATGTATGTGCATTATTAATCGCTCTGGTATTAAATTGAAAAGGAAAGTGTTTTATTTTGATTAGAAAAAAAACTGCAAACATTTTTTTTCACCGATAGTGCTTCGTAAAAATACATCTACAGTAATATACACACATATACATATGTATGTACATATGTGTGTATGCACATGTTTACATTATATTGTACTAAGTTTAATTGTTTTATCAGCAACTTTATAGATGGTGATGGTATCAAAATTTGTTGTTTTTTTTTTTTTTTGGTTTGTGTGTAGCATACATAGATAACGAGAAAGTATTATCAAATGAAGTTTTTTTTTTTACATAAATTGGGTTAAACAAAAACTAAGAAATTGTTAGACTTGCTGAAGTCTCAACATTATCCATCTCCCTATGAAAACGAAATTTGCTAAATTATATACAAAATAAACACATGCTTATTAAGCAACATGTACTTGCACAAAAATAAATAATAGGTATTAAAAAATTTTTTTTATTATAAAATCAAGTACAGTAGTTTTCCGATTTAACGAACATTCGATTTAGTTAACATCGCATTCAACGAACATCCAATTTTTTTCTACTGAGTTCCTTATAAAGGGTGTTCCAACAAGAACGCAAGATTTAAATTTGGCGCCATTCGAAGTGTCATTGTTTGACATTTGAACAATTGTTATTGTTTGCTAGTAGAAGGTACGAGGTTAGTAAAAATGGAGCGCTACACGAATGAACAACGCATTCTCATTGTGAAATTGTTTTACCAAAATGGTGAAAGTTTTGCTGCTACAGTTCGCAAATTTGCGATCAATTTGGGGTCACAATAATGCTCCAAAAGAGTCAACTGTAAAGAGATTAATGGATAAATTTGCCGAAACTGGGTCTGGTAGTGATGTAAAGACAACAACGCGCCTTCGACCAGGTCGATCGACCGAAAATATCGCAGCTGTACGTGATGATGTCGGTCAAACGCAGATCAAGCGTAAACAGTCAATGGTGTTCGGTATCGTGAAATGATAACCAGTTTTTTCGTGTCTACACAGAAAAAAATATCATCGAAATGCAACCAACAAAAAAAATATTTAATTTTCAATTTAAAAATTAACAATCACCATTGTTGATATAACAAATTTAAATGATTGTAGTCAATTAAATTACTCAACAAACTTATTTGTTAAATTACATCATAACGGAATGCGCACATGTAGAAGAAACAAGAAATAATATTTTGTGTGCATTCATCATTTGCGTATTTAATAAA
This sequence comes from Tachina grossa, assembly GCA_949987645.1. Taxonomy (NCBI): domain Eukaryota; kingdom Metazoa; phylum Arthropoda; class Insecta; order Diptera; family Tachinidae; genus Tachina; species Tachina grossa. Next base: position 167,837,004 of record OX465274.1, on the reverse strand, counting down.
GTGTTGCTCTTTAGCTGAGAGGTAAGTGAGTCAGTTTATTAGTCCTGATGTTGCTGGTTCAACACCGCCTAAGACATTTAGTGTTTTCCGCAGTTAAGCAAAAATCGTTTCGAGGATTGTGATTGTGTATAAAAAAGCATTGTTAATATAACAATTATGATACGGAAATTCAACAATTTACATTGTTAATATAACAACAACTTTAATTGAAATAACTTTGAAGTATAACAAAAATAAATGTTGAAAAAATAAATAAATTTCAACAATCTATTTGTTGATATATTTAATTGCAAATATTTTTCAGATTTTCCTTTAACTTACAATTTCGTTAATTGTATTTACAAAAACCATTGTAGGTTCAAAATCAATTAACTATTTAATTGATATAACAAAAAAATTAATTGTGTTTACAAATAATTTTTTTCTGTGTAGAATTGAAGAAATGAATGTGGAGGGCATGTGGTTTCAACAAGACGGCGCCACATGTCATACAGCCAGAGAAACAATTCAAGTGCTACATCAGTCATTTCCCGGTCGTGTTATTTCGCGTTTTGGAGACCAGAATTGGCCGCCTAGATCGCGCGATTTAACACCATTAGACTTTTTTCTTTGTGGTTTTTTGAAGTTGATGGTTTACGTGAATAAGCCGACGACGACTCAAGCCTTAAAAGAGGAAATTGGACGCTGCATTAATGAAATACCGCAGCATTTATGCAAAACGGCCATTGAAAATTTCATTAAAAGATCGCGTGTGTGCCAGCAAAGCCGCGGCGGCCATCTGCCCGATTTGTTGTTCCACACATAACCTCATTTTGTCTACTTTACGATATAATAAAGTTTCACTATTTTTTTTTTAATATCTGTGTTTTATTTAAAATTTAAATCTTGCGTTCTTGTTGGGACATTCTTTATAACGAACCAAAATTCTAATTTGTGCTCGGTATAACGAACAAATCTAAAATTAAATAATAAACATAATTGCTACCAGAAAGTTACTAAAAAAGAAAATAAATAAAAATGTACTGTTAGTTTTCTTCTTTCGATGGTTTTGTTTGATATCATTTGAGAGTAAAGCGGCCCATACACTACAACAGCATCGAACTCGAACCACACAACATACCAGCAATCTGGTACAATATTCATTTCTTACAAAATTTCGGGAAGGGTGGTTATGAATAATGACACATATTTCGTTGCAATTATTATTGGTATGTTGTTAAAATTAGCAGATATGTATAACTAAAGTTCTAAAATTCTGTTTACCATTGAAACAAATTATATTTCGACAAATTATATTACTTAAATGCATGTTTGCTCCATGACAACTTTGCTCAACTGAGCTTATTTCACCATATACCACACCAGCGAGCTGGTACCATCAGCAAAATATCAAACTCTAATTGACATCGCTACAGCGAACCGTACAATCGCAGCAAATGCCCATACACGACCAAACCGCTGGCACAAACACTTGATTGCGCATGCATGCTGTTGTAGTGTATGGGCCCCTTAAGTTGTGTGAAGTAATTTTTGCTACGAATATCAAAATGGGTAAAAGAAATAGATTGTTTTTAAAGGATAAAGTTAAAATTATCGATGATTATCCAAATGGTCTGCGGGTTGAAGATTTATGTAAAAAATATGGGCTGCATAAATCCACTAATAGTACAATCCTTAAATCAAAGGAAAATTTTTTAAGGAACGTTGAAACAGTGATTTTGTTTATCGCAATAGAAGTGCTGTAAAGCAAGGTGAGTTCCCGAGAATCGGAAACAAACTTTTTCAATGGTTCCTCGTGCAACGCAATTGCCATTTTGTAATACAAAGCCAAAAAAACTCACAACAAAATTTATGGTGTATAGTTTAATGCAAGCCATGGTGTTGGCTGATCAGATTAAAAAAAATTTATTTAAATTTGAATAGATGGATAGATAATAGCCCTTTACCCGATGAACAAAACGAAAGTGAAGAAGAGCTGGATGGAACTGAAGATGTCATTAAGCATTCCGAAATTTGTATTCAATGGGCTCTACAAAACAAAATTAGTATCTCAAATTTAATGCTTTGGAGAGGGCTTTAAGAAGATGCAATTAAGAGAAAGATATCAATTAAAAAAAAAACAGACTGTACTTAACCAGTTTTTTAAATAAATTATTTTTGTATTATACTCAGTGCTTTATAAAATTTTCTTTTACTGATATTTTAACTAAATATATATTTAAATATTTTCTTTTAATAAAATATTAAAAATACTACGAGCACATATGTATGCCTTGAGTTTTTAATAAAATAGAGAACATTTTTCCTTTTAGACTTAGTACTGGATATAACGAACAATTAACTTTAACGAACAGGCCTGACAACAATTAGGTTCGTTAAATTGGAAAACTACTGTACATACATTTCGTTTAACCTTGTATAATTTTGTGTACGAAATTGTTTATTAAAATTTATATACAAATGTATTTATCTCCAAAAAGTTATTAAAATACAAACCCTCTCTGAATCAATATACATACATACATATAAAATTTACATATATGTCATTCTGCTGAGAACCATAACCCTGCAATTCTAATAATAAATGTCCTCTGATTAATAATTTTTCTATACGATTAAGTCCCAGTCCAGACTTTCAATTTTTGTTTCAGCAATTCTTGAATATGTGTGAGAGTGTTGAAATAGAAATATATACATATATATTGTATTCCTCTCTCGCTCTTTCTCACAAAAAAAAAAATAAAAAGTTGCTGCAACAAAAATTGCAAGTCTAGATTGGGACTAAAGGAAAAGGTTTTCCAACTTTTTAATAAGACAGCTATTGACCCAGCTCAAGCTTTTGCGTAGTGTGTATTCAGGTTAACATCTAGGGCAGCACGTATATTTTAAATGATATTCTATAAATAAATAACACACGGAAAGGAAAATTCATTCGCATAGTATAATAACATGTTTTCACATACTAGTTTTATGTCAAAAATCTGGTTTTGCGCAAAGCTCATGTTTTGCTATTGGTGTTCCTTTACATTTTTCATGAGAGCAAAATGACCTTCGAAGCAGGTTTTGCTTCTAACCTAGTCAAAATTATTTGTGCAACACTGTGTTTATTCGATGATTGATTGATTGATTACTCACTGATTACTCAATCCATTAAAAAAGTGTCTTGTTAACCGATTTTAGTATTTTTCTTTTGCCCGTTTTGCTACTAATTTGATTACGAAAAATTAAATAAAGTTAAATAAAATAATGAATGAAAGCGTGAAAATAAACTATCAAATCAATTTTGGTAATTCCTATCTTGTTCCGCTCATAATTGAAACGTAAGCTTTTAGCGAAACCGATTTAACATCCCTGTTTTGATTAATTCTAAGGTGGTACAGTGTCCAGACCTGTTAGATTTTTTTTCTCTCTAAAAATCGGCAAAATGTTTCACAAAATTCGCCAAAATCGTCACGAACATTCAGCAAAGTCGTCAAATATTTAAATGTTGCAAATCACAGCCAAGTTAAATTTTTTATTAAAATTTTATTGTAAAAAACAGTTTAACAGTTTTTATTTAAACAAAACATGTAAAAATAATTTCAGAATGAAAAACAGAAGTATTATAAATAATAAATTTTAGAAAAAAAGTTGCTTTTATTTTTTATTTTTGGTTAAGCAACTTTTATATGCATTTCGTTCCCGCTTATGGAACTCATCACTAGACTTCAACCTGAAATATTTTTCAAATAAGCTAAACACTACGTATGTTTATAGTAAAACTATTAAGACATTATTGAGAATTACAGTATACAAACATAACAAGTTTAAAAGTCTCAAACAAAAATCTTTACGAAGTAAAACATGTAGAAGCAAAATCGAAAGATGCATGTCTCGTAAATATTTTTCTTATGTTTGTATACAGTATTGGTAAGGATATTAAGGTTAACAAAGGGCTCTGGTTTAAACCGCAGGCAAAGTTTATTTTTTTTACGAAATTAAATATTGCTTCTATTTGTAATTTGATTCCTTATTTTGCATTTATTCTTACTCGTATAACAATCTTTCACGAAAGGAAAACAAACAAAACAAAACAAAATAAATTAAATAACGCTGTCACGTTAGAGATGGAACTCTGAAAATGTTGTTGAGAACTACTTCCACTAACATAATAAGTTAAAACGTCTCGCAACAAAAACTTCACAATAAACATCTCTATACGCTTCTAAATCTATTTTTGATTGAAGTCTGTCTTCTGGATGAGATTCTCAAGCAGACACTTCCTCAGTACCTCCGAACTACTGGGCACTGAAAACCAAAACACAATACGCAAATGAACTTTCACATTTAACACACATGCATACACAGAATTGCATTAACAGGCACCAAACAAGTGTTTTGTAAACAATAAAAGACATTTTATAATTTATATGCAAATTAATGTAGAATTTAAAACAATTGATTAGTAAAATTGCAAATCAAAACAAAATTAAATATTAATTTTACTTCTTGGTAATAATTAAATAATATCACTTCCTTTTCGGAATCCTTGAGGTAGTAAATATGTCGTAAAGCTGTGGGGGAAATGTTTTTTGGTGGGGAAAATGTTTAATGATGTTATGCTGAATTCACAAAATGAAATTTTTCATTTGCCGATAAGCAGCCCTAGAGAAGAAAATTGCCAATTCTCTAAGTATCACACTATGCCATTTCTGGTATGTTACACACTCCTCAATATCGTTGCTATAAGCAAATAGAAACATACATATTTTTATAAAAAAATATTCTTGAAACATTTCCTGGTTTAAATTCAAGGGGGCAAATTACATCAGTCGATATCGAACGAAATTAAAAAATATTCCAATAGAGTTTATATGCAAATGTTTTAAAATTTCTATCGGCATCGAATGGTGTCATTTGTCCCCAAAAATAATTAAAATAATTAAAATAAACTAAATTATGTCTTGAGTTTAAGTAAAGTTCAACTTTAAGAATTATAAATTAATTTTTGCTTATACGAATAAAACTAAACAATTAACTTTGAGTGCTTATTTTAAGCATTCACTGTTAAAATAGTTTTCAATTAAAAGCAGATTTTGTGGAATACATATTTATTGCGGTTGAGTTATTAAGGAGTCTTGTTTACAAATTATTACAACTTAGTATTATTCCTTGCGGCTTTTTTGCTATTCTCCAATTATAGAGTTTTATATTTCTTCCCTCTTTTTTGTCTACGAAAATAATGGCAATGCTTAGGTTATATGTACATGCATATACATATGTATGTAGAGTTTAACCATAAAATGCGTAGATATTCTTAAAGCAACATTATTGTAACACAATACTCTGATAAAAAAATCATCAATAAGTTTCGCAAATTTATCAATAATTTTCAAAGCAAATTTGCACAATTTAATAATGTTGTTCAAGTGTCAATCTATTTATGATGATTTGTTAGAGTATACGGATCATAAATGCGAAAGAGTGAGTGCAGTAGGATAGTTATTTGATATCATTTGATAGTTAAAGCTTTCATAATTTCCAACGGATTTAAAAACACGTATTAGTTATATCAGGTGTTTTTTTTTCCATCTGCATGAGAACTATCGATGTCCATAAATATGGTTTCATAGCTGCGAATATCAAACGGTATTGACATTTCTGTTCATTAATCTTTGGCAAGTCAGAAAAAAACTTTCAAATTTTGGAAATTTACTTCAATAAAAATAAATCTGTTCGCAAAGTTCATTGAGCGAACTTCGTTCATTTTACGTTTAACATAATCGGTTTTCTCACTAATTTTACTCTTCTCGATTTAAACCCATCAACAAGATAAAGAAATGTGAATATCTCGAAATGAAAACGGAGCTGCAGTTGCAGTGCCTGCAGACTGAATTTTTTGTTACGAAAAATTAATCAGAAAAAACATCAACGACAACTTTCTTTCTAGAAATGGTCCTATTCGTATATTTATTTAACTTTTGCCACAAGCCAATGACTATTAATTTAGTTAATTTAATTATTATTTTTCGAACTTAATTTGTTTCTATATTGTGTGGCAAAAATTAAATAAATATACTTAATAGTAACAAACCAAAAAAAGTTTGACTTAAGTAGAACAAAAATAACCAAATTAACTAACATGTGTATAATTAGTAAAGAACAAACGACAATGGTAAGACTGTTGTAAATTTAGAGATGGTAAATTTGAGCTTTCATTAGAAAACACATTTCAGCAAATTAAAATACGATGAATCAAAACAATTCACATATTCCATTTCCAAAAAAGTTTCGTATATAAAAAGAAGAAATTTACATCAACTGACACCACACACAGTGGACCAAACACAGAAGAACGCTGATGATGAAGGTTTAGTGGCCTTCGAAAACGGCTAGCTGTTCCGTTCAACTATGTGTTGTCAGAATATTTACAACTAACTTTGGTGTTATTTGTTCATTAATAATTATCACATGTAATTTGGCCTAAAAAGCGATACAAACTATAGCCTATTCAAATCATAAATATAAAAATATTTTCTACTGAGATATTTATATACAAAAAAAAAATGTACCAGTATCACTTTAATCAAAAGTTGATCACTTTTGCCACTATCGAAGCAAAACAATTTCCATAGTGTGAGAATAATGCAGCCATACAAATATAAAGTGAAATCAATACCAATCCAGGTGCAAATTAGCCTTTGACACATTCACGTACTACGTATTGCTTATATTTATTTCATTTGTTATTTTTCAAGTTTAGTTGTATTGGAAGCAAACTAATTTTATTGCATACTTACTGGAGCTGTTGTGTATTAAATGCAATCATGTACATGCGGATATGTGTTTGTGTGCGTATGATTAACGTATAAATTAACTGCATGAAAATATGCATACGTACATGTGCTTGTTTATTTATTGTGTGTTTGTATGTGTCATATTGTTTATAAGCCACGTGCATTTAATTAAATATTTACAGTCATTATATTAGTTTCTAGTAGAAAATGGATGTATGTTTAATAATAATAATAATAATGATTACAGTGCATTTTCATAACATCATGTGTATGTTGGCTGGAGCGTACACGTGTTAACATGGAAGCAGATTGAAAAGTTGTCAAACTTTTTTCTTAACATAAATATTCTTGTTGATTGATTCTTGATCTTATTTAGTCTTTATATCTTTTACGAATGTTTTTGGACTTTGTTAAGACAACTATTTTATATAAATTATTGTACAATATCTTGGAAATATGATCTTTATTAAATATTTTTTCAAGTTTTATTAACTTAAGCGTGATTATTTGATGAATCGAACTACATAAAAATGGGACAAGCAATGTAATTACCAGGAGCCTGTGTCTCAAAACTTACAAGAGTTCTAACACAAGTAAAATAGTTTTTATTTTATTTTATAGTTTTTATTTTATATTTTCATATAAATAATTGGGGGATTCAAGCTGTAGTCATACATGTCATAATGTTTTAAAATTTTTGTTTGAAAGATAAAAACAAAAGCAATAACAATTGTATTTATTTATTTACAAATCTGGGTGGAGTAACTAGACCATATGCCCAAGATGGTAATAACACTATTTTAAAAGATTTTGTGACTGACTGTACACGACCCATGCCTTCACATAGGAAGTAGCAAAGTGGTTGTTAAAGAAATTCCACAAAAACCGCAAGATTATACGGTTATCCGTGGCAGATTAGTCAACCAGTGCAAGCGAGACGAAAAACGCTCGAAGGCTAAATAACACACACAAACCTGACCGCACCTAAGAAATAATTACGATGATGCGTGAGATGTTCTTCAACCCAGAGCTGCTTAACGACTGAATAACAATTGTATTAAAATAATTTAAAACATTTTCACAATATAACTTTTATGGCCACCATTTTACTATCCAAAAATATATTTCCAAAACTATTTTACTTGTATTACCACACTCGTATGTTTTGAGAGACAGGGCCCGGGCTTTACTGATTTAAAAAAAATATTCACCTCACTCGTGAATACCAAGTGGAATTTTTATTCCCCTCTAAAAAAAAATTCTATTGTGAATCTCTCATTAAATTTTTTCCCTCTGTCAGTTTCCAGTGAGTTCGCATTTGTAAGTCAAAGTTTAATAATAAGAAACATGTAAAAACCATTTTTGGATGTAAATGAAAAACGGGATTTTGCTACGCCCTCTCAAATTAAAGCTCGATCTTTTTAATGAGGATTCTTAAAACATTTTAGATGGCTTAGAGATGACCGTTCGTAATTGGGACCGCGTCTATAAAATCTGTTATGTAGTTTTTGCGCATGTATTTTGGTATTTTCTCCCAAAACAACATATTAAAAAAAATACATCATCTGATAGACTTTTTTATAGATTACGAAATTATTTTAGAATAAATAATTCTAAAGAAACACTTTTCGGTATGCCCTTTGTTTCACTGGTTGTATTTATGCTAATTACTTGCGCATGAGTAAAAGTGTTTGATTAGTTTAAGCAACATATTATTTTGATTTTAAATTATCAAATAATGCCAAATTATAATAGATACATATGTAGCACATTAATTTCAAACCCATGCTTACAAAAATATGTATACTCTCAGATACATTTTGATTAGCATACAAAACTATGAATACATATATGTATATGTATGTATGCTTGTTTACATGATTTTTGTGTAAATATACATATGCATGTATGTATGTGTGTGTAATTTTCAATTTAATTGTTAATTTGGCCTTGCCACAAGTTTTTGTTTATACATTTTGCTGAGTGCACATTTAGCTTTTTTATTGTAATTTTCAAAATTTGAGCATTGAAGTTTACAACGAAACGCATTGCCACGCAACGAAAAATATGACATCGAAAATGACCAGCGTTGCCGCTGGTACATAATATTGCGATGGCTAAAAAAAATCCACTTAACTATTGTCTTCTTACTTTACCAAATGTTAAATATTGTTTGGATAAAATCTTGATCCCTACCAAATGCCATATAAAATATTGGGTTATACATAAATGTCTTGCCCAATTCCTTAAAGCTTTTATATTAACTTTTTTGAGTACATACATAATAATTTATAATTGCAATTTTACAGCCTTATTTATAACACTTATTAGGGCTTTATAAAGACTTTTTAAGAAAAATTTGGTATGAAAATTTGTGTTAAAAAGCATTTACAAAGCCTTAATAAGTTTTATAAATAAGGCTGTTAACATTTAATAAACAGATAACTTTTTAGTCTGCTCTTTACAGACCTCCACACTATTTATTGTTGGTGGTAGTTGCAACATGTTTAATTCTCTTAAATTAACCAACATATTCCAAATAAATTTAATTATATAAAATGATAAAGTTTAAATAGAAAAAAATATTTTTTCTATGCATAGTTCATTACTGCACTATTTATGGAAAAAAATATGGTAAAAAAAGGATTTGTTTTTATGAAAAGTTGCAGTATTATGGTTAATTAAAATTTCAATAAGTGATTGTTATATAATCTGTTTTTTTAATAATTATTTTTAATAACATATTGTGTTGTATTAATTAATTTTGTTTAATTTTTTGTTTGTTTAATTATTTAAGGTACAACACTGACCTAGGAGCTATGGACCAGCAATTTTGTTTACGCTGGAACAATCATCCGACAAATTTAACCGATGTACTCACCTCATTGTTGCAGAGAGAAGCACTTTGCGATGTTACATTAGCCTGCGAAGGAGAAACAGTAAAGGTGAGCATTTTTTTCATATAGAATATTATAAAGTTTGGCTGTCTTCAGATTCAGTAATAACACTGCAACAAATGAAGACTTTTGGAAAAATCATATGGACTGGACAGTATAGGTTCAATAGCCCTGTCAAAGGGTAATAAAACCCCATACTCAGCTTAGCGATATTTGTGAAAAAAAATTTTTTTGATGAGCCTCTAAAGATTTTCAAAAAATGGTGTCATTAGTTTTTGATCAACAGCTAATTCCTACTTCTTGACAGCGCTTTACTATATATGGCAATAATGTAGCTAAGAGTCCACCGAACAAATCTTGTTAACATTTTACCACAAAAAGATAATTTCTTAATTTAATTTCTTTTGTGAACATATACATATAACCTAAATGTGTCTAGGTGCCCTAAATACCTCATTAAAACCATTTTGTACCTTAACAATTTTCGTATGCTCATCAAGCATTACCTTTTGCGGTAAAAATCATCACTCAAATCAAGGATTAGCTTGATAAATACCATGAGGATTTCATGGCGGCCGTGCAAGCACGAAAGATGCCGAACGTCCTGGACGCCCATTTGAGGTCGCTACACCCAAAAGAATTGAATCAATTCGCGATATGGTGATAACCTATCGGATATTGAAAGTGAAAGAGATTGCAAAAGCCATAGGCTCACATAGATGAGTAGTTTCGATTTTGAATTATCCGCGTTTGCTAACAACACAAAGGCAATCATGCTACCACTGCGCAGGAGTGTTTGACGTTAATCAACCGCAGTATAAACAAGTTTTATCGCTTTTCTTAAACCTAGGCGAAACAGGGATCCATCTCAACACACCAGAGACCAAAAAGCGGTCAAAACAATGGCTTTTTCGGAGTGAATCGGTGCCAAAGCAGGCAAAGGTGGTTTGGCCACAGATTTTTTTTTTGATGCACGTGGTATAATCCACATTGACTACCTTCAGAAACGTAAAGAAATCAATTACGAATATTCCCCCTTATCGTGATTGATATATTTCGCCTTTAACTACGGCGTTTTTGTAATATATTAAATAATTCCGCCACATGTGTTCTTTAGGCAAAGAAAAAAATTTATTTTCCACCAGGAGAATGCTAGGTATAAAATATTAGAAAATAAGGAGAATGATTTTTTATCCAAAAAACAGAGTTTCATTCAAAAAATCACGAACTGTGGTGCTTATGCCAACTCAGCAGTAAACCTTCAACCTTCATGCGAATAATGCTTAAAAAATCCGCCCTAAAATTCATTTTTAAATGATTAATTATTGTTACTGTGAATTATTCATTAACCCAAAAAGTTTGCTGGGAGAGATCGTCAAAATTGAGTAAAAAATTAAGAGTCAAAAAAGTTCTTGCAAATTCTTAATAGTAAAATTTATACTAACAGCTGTTCTGTGTTTTGTTTACAAATTATTTTTTTGAAAAATATTTGAACAAATAGATTTTAAATAAATCTTAAAAAAACTCACTCAACATTGAATAAATATTAAATAAATTTATATTAATCGAGGCTGGTATAACTCTAAATTAATATGTTGCATAATATAAAAATATTTTTTGATTTGTTCAAATGTAATCTACTAAATATCTCGACACAAGAATTATATGACTTAAGCTACGGTCACACTTGTCAAACATTTGCATCAAAAAGCGTAACAACTAAATGCTAATGAAAAATCTTTCAAATTAGAACAAGAAAATAATGTTGGATTCTATGACATTATCTATTAGTTGCGTTCGAAACTGTTTAATTTGTTGTCTGGATCAAAACTTTTTTCATTAGTGTTTGTTGGTTACGTTTTTTTTTTTTTTTTTTTTTTTGACAAATGTTTGACAAGTGTGACCGTACCCTTAGACCACTTTCATGCCCGCCTCTTAAAGTTGATTTTTTTTATAAAGTCATATAAATACAATCTTAAATTCAAGAAAGTACAATTGTTGAAGACTTCTTTATGATATCGGATCAGGGATGGAAAATGGCTTTTTGAAATTTTAATAAAAAATGCATAAAAATTGTAAATAAGCATGAAACTATGTAAAAGTATTCCATATCAAATGTCGACAAAACATCAAAAAAATTACAATTGTAACATGATTTCCATCTGTATTTCTGATATAAATAATTTTTTTTGATGTTTCGACCTTACTATCTCGCTGATAGCTTCTGCTAGGAAAGTACGAGTAAATGAACACACCTAATATCATGCAAGTGAAGAAATTGTTTCATGTCAATATGGTTTTTCGTCAATGTGAATAGGAGTACATATCAAAAATTAAGAAATTTTTTAAAATTTTTTCTGCAACATCTTTTTATAGAAAATTGCATTTCAAAGCAATTATAAAGAGAATGTTTTCGAAAAAATTTCTCTAAATACTTATGCCTTATGAAGCGAATGAAAAAATATAAATCATAAAAAATTAAGCATATTTTTAAGTGCAACATGTCTCATACATACTCGTAGTTTAAATCAACCTCTTGCTACTTTTTCTACTTAATAGCTAATTCCAAAGCATTTTAACTATATGAAAACAATTTAGTTTTAATTGCACCAACAGCACCTCACCTCATCATTTGTACTAATTAAATATTTCGCTTAAATCGGTCGTTAATAATAAAACACTTATCACCCCCTCTCACCATGAGGGCAGCCAGAATATTTCAAAGCATTTTTCCTTGTCATTAGGTGTTATGTTGTAAAAATAAACATTTGCTTTAAGATAAAAAGAAAAGCGTTAGTGGTTACATTGACATTCCTGTAATTAAAAGAACAATTGAGAAAATGACTCAATTATATAGACGTTTTATTCTCGATTGTGAACAAAACGAGTGCAACGCAACAATAAGTTGAATTTTGCAGGTAACTTTTAAATTTCTGCAACAAAAATATCCATACATACATACATATATTATTTGACAAATTTGATTTTACAAAGTCATGGCTATTATTGTTGTTGTGGCTGGCTACTGGCTCAGCCATAATATAGCAAATGGAGCAAATGTAGCAAGCCAACCAAGCAACCAGCCAACCAGCCAACAACTGCATTCTGACACCATGAAAAATACTCGTCTTTATGCGTTTGCTGTGTGTGTTTGTGTGTACATGTAAAACTTAATTCACTTTACAACTCAATGTGTCAAATTAAACTATGGTCCGGATGCAGGGAAATATAAATAAATTGCAATGTTGAAAAGTTCGACATACGTTTTTTTTCTTTATTTTTCACTCTTAAACACTTACCGTACATAAACGCCAGACCGACAGGCCAAGCAGGTCACACTGCTACTACGAGTACATGCACAAAACCTAACGGAAAGGGAAAGGACGAAATTTGAAAGAAAGCAAAAAAATAGAACAAATGAAAAAAAATCTCAAACTAAAATGCTGTTGTTTTCATGAGACGGCTTCAATTTATTATAGGACAATTGTCGCAAATCCTGCAAGTGTTAAAATGGCATTTGAATTCAGTGAAGCTGACAACAAACGGTAACGGTTTGTTAGCAACAGGTTACTAGTGCTTGGCTCTTCCTACCCACTTTGCAAATGCAAACAGTTGCTCTGATAGGTATGTGATGCACAATAAAGCAATAGAAATACAACGAAATGAAGCCATAGATAAAGTACGAGTACAGCAGAGCAGCGTAAATATTTAATAAATGAATTGTTGCCAAGTCGTGTCATAGTTGACATTTTGTCATCAAGCAAAGCACTAAACTAGAACTGTAAAAATATTACACTGGAAAAAAGTCAACATAATCGTGTTTTGAATGAGAAGACATACTCTTTCTACACTCGCCATCAGATTTGTAGGCGACTGTGGCTAACCAAAAATATCTACGGCGGCGGCTAAAAGTCGACTTGCACTGAAGAAGCCTCGACGGCGCACACAGGGCAAATTGATAATTTAGTGCGACAAAATTATTTACTTCATATGGATTCAATAAATTTTCATAAAACTAGGTGCCTCAAGGTTTTTGAGGTCGTTGATTACGAATATGATGTCAGTTTTTAAAAACTTAAAATGGCGGATTCAATATGGCGGACAGTTTTTAAAAAATTACGCATCTGTTGCTAATTTTGAAAAATTCAAAATAGCGGATCCCCAATATAGCGTACAATTTTTAAAAAATTTACAAATTCGCTTAAAACTTATTACACGGGAATTATGTGTACTACCTAAGGAAAATATGCTCTATTTATTGGAAGGGGAAACGGGGGACCACCACTTGACTTTTTTACACTTATTAGTAGTTGTGTTTTTTAACTTATAAGGAAAAGTCGTGGAACTGTTTGGAACTTTTTTATAGCTCTAGCTAACGCTACATTTACATGAAAGTACTTTATTGAAATTTCTGTATACGTATTATGAATAAAAATTTTAATGAAATAAATAACTTTCATGAAAATTTTTTGTTAATTTTTATAGGAAAGTGAAAGTTCATTTTAAAAATTTCGTCGAAAAGTAAAGTTGAAAAAAAAATGTCTTGTTCACTTGTTAACTATAGTTACCCAGAATATCACCTACACAAATTTATATGGCAATTAATTGGGAATAAGTATTATTGTTAATATTTTAATAATATTATAGTTTTCAAAAGGCATGAATTGTCTTCTTCATGTACATTTGAACGCAAGATATTATAATTTTTTAAATATTTATACAAAATAAGGATATTTTATAATAACTATTTACCACAATCCTGTATATTTGTACATCTTTAAAGGGGGTAACACTGTTAACCTTTTTTCATTTTACTTTCTGAAAACATCAAAAATTTACTTTCTTTAAAAAATCTTTGAAAGCTGACTGGAAATTAAAAACAATGTGAGTGTGGTAGTAAAAAAATTTAATTGTATTGCTACTTTCTTGCAATTAGTTTCATGTGTAAATGGTAGGTAAAGTAAATTTTTCAATATATTTCAAAACAAAAAAAATTATACTATATAAACACTACACATAATTGTTTTTTTTAATAATAAATGCTTATTAAATTAGATATCTGGTGCTTAAAAATATATTTGAAAAACTTTAAACTGTAACTTTACCAAAAATAGTCGAGTGTAGCAACAATAAACGCTATAGATGCTGCTGACAGGTAACGGGTGTTTTTTTAGAGGTATAGAACTTCGAATTGAAATAAAACACAAGAAAATCGTTTTAATGTCCATCAATTTGGCTTTATTGGAAGGATAATTTTATGCCATTAATGTTTAAATATGATTTCGGGCATGTGGCCGCCGCGGCTGGCTCGAATAAAGCCAATTCTACAGGTCCAATTTTCAACCACTTTTTCGAGCATATGGGGCCGTATGTTGGCAATAACGCCACGAATGTTGGCTTCCAAGTCCCCTAACGTTTCTGGTTTGTTGGCGTAGACGAGCGACTTCACATATCCCCAAAGAAAATAATCCAATGGTGTCAAATCACACGATCTTGGTGGCCAATTGACAGGTCCATTCCGCGAAATTATGCGCTCATCGAATGTTTCCTTCAATAAATCGATTGTGACGTGCGCTGTGTGGCATGTAGCGCCGTCTTGTTGGAACCACAACTCATCCACATTCATGCCATCCAATTCGGGAACAAAATAGTCGGTTATCATGGCTCTATACCGGTCTCCATTAACGGTAACTGACTCTCCAGCATTATTTCGGAAGAAGTATGGCCCAATGACTCCACCAGCCCATAGAGCACACCAAACAGTCAGTTTTTGTGGATGTAATGGCGTCTCAAGGGCCTCATGTGGATTCTCTTCACTCCAAATGCGGCAATTTTGCTTGTTGACGTAGCCATTCAACCAAAAATGAGCCTCATCACTGAACAAAATTTTGCGATGAAAATCAGCATCGAGATCAATCTCATTTTCAGCCCATACACCAAAATCACGACGCATTGCATGGTCTCGCGGCTTTAATTCTTACACAAGCTGGATCTTGTAAGGTCGCAAGCCAAGATCTTTGCGCAAAATCTTCCATAAAGTTGATGGACAAAGCTCCAATTGCTGTGCACGGTGGCGAATCGATTCATTCGGGTCCTCTTCAACACTTTGCTCTACAGCGGCAATTGTTTCTTCGGTGCGCACTGTTCGACGTCTCTGCGGATGCGTATTATCACATAGAGTAAACGTAGTGCGAAAACGATCCATGGTTAACCGAATTAATTGCTCTGATGGACGATTATGTCGACCATAAAATGGACGGAGCTTGCGGTAAACTTCGCGAACTGAACCATTATTTTCGAAATAAATTTGCACGATTTGCAAGCGTTGTTCTTTTGTCAACCTGTTCATGATGAAATGGCAAACCAAACTAAATATTAATCACTTGACAGCTGACAAAATGGCCGCCAGTTAAAAAAGTGATGCCAACTTAAAGTTCTATACCTCAATAAAAAACACCCATTATAACTGCGTGTAACAGAAAATAATGTACAGACTAATGTGATGCGTTGAAAAAAAAATAAATTTTTATAGGTTGATTGCGTACTGGTACATAGAACATATTAAATGTAATAGCGGTTACATTTAACAAAATAAAAAATTCCATTTTTGTCCTCATAAAACGGTAATTTTTCCCTGTGTGCGGCGGCTGGTGACTAATCGGCTAATGTAAACAAAATCTATTAGCTACTATTAATACCAAAAGGGCACATACTTTTTAGTTTATTTACCAAAAAGGGGGCATGTGGGGGAATAGCCACGAAGACACTTAGTCTGAATTAACCTAACCCTGTGCTACCTAAACTTGTTGAATGCAATCACAAGCATATTTTTACTAGTTTCTTCAAGTGCAAATTGCCTCATGCAGACATTTTTAAAAAATGTAGACTAAGACGTAGTGATGTTATTACGTGAATATGTATGTATGTATGTATATATATATACGTGCATATGTACATATGTGTGTTCATATATAAGTAGGATAATGATAGTAATGTGATAATTGAGATGTCAAATAAATCACGTTGACAATAAACTGTTGAAACGTTTATCCAGCAGCTCTCAACTTAAAATGAATATTCAATAAAGTGTATGATTTCAAATTTTTATTTTCACATATTAAATACGTGATTTAAATACTTGTGTATTTATGTGTAAATTAATTTTGTTTATTCTCTTTTCTATTTCTTGAAGGCACATCAAGCCATATTATCAGCATGCAGTCCATATTTCGAAACCATATTCCTGCAGAACCAACATCCACATCCCATCATCTATTTGAAAGATGTCAGATGCTCAGAAATACGTTCCCTGCTAGATTTTATGTACAAGGGCGAAGTAAATGTCGGCCAAAGCTCATTACCGATGTTCCTCAAAACAGCCGAAAGTCTGCAGGTTTGATTATTGCACTACACTAAAAAACAAGAAGAGCGCTGGTTTTAAAGTTAGATTTTTTTTAATTTTCTTGCAGGTGCGTGGTCTCACAGATAACAACAATTTAAATTATCCTTCCGACCTTGATAAACACCGCCACACAGAAGCCTCATCACCCACAGGTCGTACACCGTATGGCTCGGCCGGCATCATGGCTATGCGTGCCGAACGAGAAGCCCGCGAACGTGTTCGTGGTGATTTACGCGACGACATACACTCGCACCGCAGCAGCAGCAGTCTCAGTGAACGTAGTTCAGCAGCGGCAGCTGCCGCAGCGGCAGCAGCAGCTGTTGCAGCTGCCAGTGGTAATGCAAGTTTGCAATCAGCAGCAGCCGCCTTAGGCTTAACCGGTGGCGAACGATCTCCTAGTGTGGGTAGTGCAAGTGCGGCCGCAGCTGCTGTAGCTGCGGCAGTGGCAGCAGCGGCCAGTCGTAGTGCCAGTGCTGATGTTTTAAACAGTCGCGGTGATGCTGGCAGTGATCGCGGCAGTGAGCGGGGTGTTAATGATAATGGTGTAAGTGGCGGTAGTAGTGAACGTGCCGATGAACGTCGCGGTGGTGACGAACTCATGCAGCTAGACTATAGTAATCAGAGTAAGAGAGACCGTGATAGAGAGGTGTCGACCACACCAGAGCACATTATTAGTAATAAGCGAAGACGTAAGAACTCATCCAACTGTGATAATTTGTTGACCTCGACCGGAAATGCGAATGTACAGAACAGGCATTACACTCAAGACTCTCAGGTGAGTGCATACATATGTATGTTTTTAAGTGCTTTCATAGGATTTCGAACTAACTTATTCACCCTCATCGGTAATAGAAGTTCACGTGAAACATGTTCCTTTCCCTAAAATGGCAATCGCCGATTTTTGCGCTGTTGTTGTGTCAGTGTACTATTTTTTTCACCATTTTTTGTTCGTGGGAACTATTTCACGCGAACAAAATGTTTCGCCTCTTATTCCCGGTAAGGATGATTGTGTTCGTGTAATTAATTCTCAATAAGATTTTTAAGAGTTTTTTTCTGTAAATATATAGGTTTTTTTTTAGCTTTTTGCAAGAATTTTTTAGTTGAAGTCTACTGACAAGTTTCTTAAGCAGAAACAAAATGAAAAAAAAAAATTTAAAAAGCAACGGAAATACTGTTGTAAATTAGAGATGAGAAAATTTTAGCTTTCATTACATAAACAGCTTTCAACAACTCGGAGTACGATGAATCAAAACAATTCACATATTCTATTTGCATTGAAGAATATGCACATAAAGCTGAAATTTACACAGTAGAACCAACACAAGAACGCTGATAATAAAAGCGTGACAGCCTTCGAAAACAGCATGTTGTTCACAATAATTAATAATTGTCTTTAGTGTAATTTGTTCCTAAAAAAATTTTACAATTGTCTTTAAGGTAATTTGTTCCTGAGCAAATCATAAAAAGAAAAAAATTTCATATGAATACTCTACAGATTTAAAGTCAAATAAATATGCTCCAATACACTACAGACTTATCGTCAAATAAATATACTTCGGCATTTTTTAAATCCGATTTCTTTTCAATTAAATTTTATTAAATTTCTAATTAGCTTTATCTGTGTGCAAATATTGTAATTTAGTTAACCGCAAAAAAAAAATAAAAAAAAATAAATGCACAAGTTTGTAAGCGCTAATATTTTAGAAAAATTTGCTGCATAATTTAAATATTTCCGGCATAGGATACATTTTAACACCTACAACAGCAACGTTTCCGGTTTCCGTTTGCAACCACTAGCAGTATGAAAAAACCCCTTCATCTCTCCCCTAAACAATTGAAATATTTATACAAATATTCTTATACACAACTCAAAACAACACAACACAGTTGTGGTATTTAAAATATTTTATTTTTCTATTTAGTTTAAATATCATGATAAATTAATAACAATTCATAAAATATTTGCTGAAAAGTTATTTACTTGAAATATTTTAAAATCTAACATTTTCGTTGGCTTAGAAAATAACCACAATTATAATATAAAACATACATACGAGTATTTCTCTGGCGAGTTGAAAGTGAAATTAAAAATTCATTGTAATTATTTGTTTTGCTTTAAATCAAATAATTTAAAATTTCACTTTTAAGTGTTAAGATTATATAAATTTTACAACTACAAGAAATATCTTATCATGTTGCTGATAAGAGAAATGGAAATTATATTGTTGAGGTAATGCATGTAATCTTTGCAAAAAAAAAGTTTATAAGCAAATAAACTTTATATGTTCATATGTATATGTATTAGCAAATCTTGTGAACATTTCAGCTCAGTTAACTGATAAGAATTATTTGAAGTAATTTCTTATTTTAATGATTAAATGTGAGCTTAAAAGCATGAGTCTAAAAACTAAAGAACTTGAAAAATTAATCTCACTTCGAAAAGTATGTATGCAAATCAACATTGGCAACATAATGGAGGAAGGGATATGTGTATAACCCAATAACGAAAAATAATTTCCTCGAGAAAAATTTCTGCAATCATAAATTCCTTGTAAACAAAAATAAAAGTAATACGTGACATAACCGCAGTACGGAACTCGTTGTTTTTTCTTGAATGTTGCCTTTGTTTATTGTTGTGAAACATATTTGAATATTATAAAAGAAAATATTCTCCCGAAAACTTTAATTTTTTGTCGCTTAAGTCTGGTACTCTGTTCACAATTTCGTTTATTTGGTTGCGAAATAAACTTGCGAAATAAACCTGTAAAATAGACTATGTTCTTATTGCGAAAAACACGTAAAATGTATCTGGCAACATGTTTTTCCATGCAAAATGTTTATGGCATCATTTTGTTTCAACTGCGAAACAACATGAGCAGTACTTTTTTCGTACAGAATTATAAACAAGCAATGTTGTATACTTTCAAGCAAATAAAAACGAGAATTTTAGCAAAATCGCGACATGGGCTACATTTTTTACATGTCAAATTTTTCGCAAGGAAAAATCAATGTTGCTCAACAGTTTTCACATATTTGAACAGAGTATCAGCCTTAAGAGATTGTAGCATAGTTTTAAGGGCTAATTAATATTATATTCATGTCAAATTCTTTGTACCAAATAATCAATGTTGCTCAACATTTTTCACAAATTTGAACAGATTACTAGGCTTTACGATTAAATCGAAAATAAGATTCGATAATACGAAGGTGAAGCAGCTTAGTAACATTACGTTAGCAGGAATGTTTATATACATGTGCAACATTTTTATATACAAGCATATAAACAAATATGTATTATTAAATTTATTATTATATAACTTTCAGGCACCCACAAATTTTAAATCAAGTCCCGTGCCAAAATCTCTTGGTGGCGGCGGCATTGGCGGCGGCCTCGGTGGCAATTCATCAGAAACCGAAGACTCTGGCGGTCGACGCGATAGTCCGTTGTCGGCGAGCGCTCTTAGCGGTGGCGGAAATGTAAATGCCTCATCTGGTGGTATGGGCTTAAATCAATCGTTGAGTATTAAACAAGAATTAATGGATGCCCAGCAACAGCAACAGCAGCGTGAACATCATGTCTCTTTGCCACCCGAATACTTGCCGGTAAGTTTAAAAATTTTATTGGGTAATTAATGAAAAAAAATATAATAAAAAAAATTACAGAATTTTACTAAATCTTCAATGGTTTAGCAAAATTTTAACTTCTTAAGCTTAAAGCTCCTTACTAAGAGTGAAAGATATGTTTTTTTTCAAATGCTTGTACTGTAAACAAGCATTTTTTACTTAAAAATTTGTTAAAATCAGCTAAATTTGGAAACTGGACTCGAATAAGAATTAACGTTAAGCTCTTAGAAACATGTTGCTATACACAAAAGCCCTTAATATGTCATTTCTTTTAGCAACATGCTTGTAAACACTTTTGAACGTTGGAACATTAAAAAGCATATATTTGTTTTGTTAATTTCTTTATGTTAAGGTTTTTTCTTTGGACCGGTGCGATGGTTCCAATTTCTTAAATAAAATTTTATTTTTTATATTCATCTCTTGTATACAGTTTTCTAGAATTAACTTTTTTATTTTAGAGAAAAAATTAATGCTTTAAACCTTAAAAAAATCTGCTGCAAAATTTATTTGTGTTTTTTTTCTATTGAAAATAAACGAAGAAACAAAATTAAAACTTAAAAATTTAATTTGTCTTATTCTGCAAATAAAACAAAATGAAGAAAAGTTTTTGGAAGGACGAAGGATTATTGAGAGTTTGCATAAGGGACGCGGTATCGGCCGAGAAAAAGAAAAAATCTAAACAGTTTTTTTAAAAAAAGTCTATTTTATAGAACTTCCTATTTCAAATATAAGTACTTTTTTAAACTATTTTAAAAACACTTACACAAATACAACTTACACACCCTACAACATTTGAAACACTCTATCTAGATATTTGAGATACAGAACAGCACAATAATCCTTCTTATTAAGCATAAACTTTTCTCTGTTTTGATTTTAATAAAAGACACAAATTTTAAATTTTTGTTCTGAGTTTTAATTTTGTTTCTTTGCTTTCTTTTTTTTTTGGTTCTTATATGTTCTTGGTAAAAAAAAAATTAAAAATCTATTCGTGTAAAAAAGACAACCATTAATCTCGATAATCCTCCACGACAACAAAAACTTTCAATTCAAGAATCGCAAAAACAGCAACAAGCACAATTTTCTAAAGATTTCAAGCACATTGAAAACGAAACATTCACAAAGCATTTGCAAAAAGAATATGAGAATTACCAAAAGCAACAACAGCAACAACAAGACCGTTTCCAAAGTGAACAACAACAATCGCTGATATTTCAACAAGCATTTGAAGTGCAATTGAAACGACTGCAGCATCAAACGCAGCAACATTTTAAAAATGCTTGGCAACAAAATGTGGCCGACATAGAAATGGCTGCTTCTTCTACCATACAACGACTGTTACAACAACAGCAGCAGCAGCACCAGCAACAACAACAACAACAACAGTTCCTAAACATAAGTAACGAATCGCCTTCGACTTCAAGAAATTCTTCCGCACAATTTACCGCACCAGTAACACCTGGCGTGGCAATGCCTGCCACGCCCACGGCCTCTAATCGGAAAAATGGCCGTTTTCGCACCAATTGGCTGTTTCTTTATGACTGGCTACAATTCGACGAACATTCCAATACTATGTTCTGCAAATTCTGCCGCAGATGGTCCAATGAATTACCAGACATACGCACATCATTTGTGGAAGGCAACTCGAATTTCCGTTTGGAAATCGTTAATCATCACAATAAGTGTAAATCTCATCGTCTATGCTATGAACGAGAGCTTAAAGAAACTGAAACCCAAACAGGCGAAAGCTCTACGCCCAACATCATTGCAAGAGCTGATGATGCTGATGCCAAGCCCGAAAAGAATTCAACAAAAACAACAGAAATTATAACCATTAACATTGGGGATGATAGTTCGTAATATGAAGTTGCAATAGCTTTCCAGTTTTAAATTTATTCAAAATCTTTTGCATAAAAATCTGCTGAGGGAAAGAGTTGTTCTCCAGGCATTATCACAAGCACCTTTAAAATCAAGACTTGATGAGATTAAACATTCCTGACGAAAGTTCTAATTGAAACCGTATATAAATAAATTTCTTATGCCTTATTTGTTTAATCCTTCGATCAAATACCTGAGTAGAATTATAATGTATGGGTCTTTAAAAGATGATGTACATATTTTAAAGAGCAAAATGTATACTTTATGTACTATATTTATGAAAAGAAAGCCAAATACTCCAAAATTAAAGTAAATTATGTATAAACTCTTAAAAAAATGCTTATATATTTTGAGGTAAAATAATTTTTAAACAATAGAAAATAAAAACTTTCCATTATTAAGTTTTGTAAAATAAGCTGGTTTACAATAGTCCCTAACTACAGTCGCACACTAAAGTTGGGTCAATTTAAAAATGACTATGAACTAAATTTTTTTTTATAAACTATTAATAATTATTATTAATTTAAAAACGAATAGACTTTTTTTGGGGGGTGACGACCCTAATGTCGAAAAGGATTTCATACCATATGTAGCAAAATACAAGCAAGTGGAATCTCTAATCAGCTGATTTTAAATGCTGCAAGATGTTCAAAATCCAATTTGTCACAAATATGTATGCAACAAACATAGATTAAAAACATATTTAATCAACTCAAAATAGGTTATGTTTTTGTTAAAAGTAAGCAACAATAACAAGAGTGACAAGCATGAATTTCATGGGTCAAGTGCTGCTAAAGAATCAAGTTTAAGTACATTATTGCTACACATTGCGTTTTAGCATTAACATGAAATCTTTTAAATAAAAGTTTTAACCGATAGTCATTCTAGGAAAACGAGTTAACAATTTTGGTTTCACAGAATTCATATTAATGAAATTCAAAGGAAAACTAAGTCCTTGAATTTTTTTCCAATTTACATATCGTCGGTTGGTTATTGGTTTGCTTCAGACATAATGTATTTTGAATATACTGTGCTGCAAACCAATACCAACCGACGATATGTTTAACTTCACTGTCCTACGCAATCGCTCGTCCTACTGAAAATACAACCCTGATCTGATGAATTGGTATTGTCTTTTGAGAATTTTCTCCCTCAACCTCAACATTTCCTCAGTACGAGCTGTACGAGCATGCACTGGTGTTTTCACATCTACAGACACGGTTTGCTCAAATTTTTGCAAAATTTTTCCGTTTGTGCGCACATTTGGGAGATTGTGCTGACCGAAAAAATCACGAAGTGCACGATATGCATTTTGATTTGAACGCCCATTTATATAATAAATAAGCCTGAATAACTTTAACGCGTTGCTCGATTGTCTATCTTTCCATGTTTCAAATTGAGTTAGTCTGAAATTGAGAAATGTCAAATGAAATGCAGAAAAAAACTTGACGTTTAGGTGTGGTTCAAATTCAAAATCGGCCCTTAAAATTTAACCACCCTTTAAAAAAAACCAACCTTTGAAAACCACAGAAATAGGTCTCAGAAAATTTCCAGAAAGTAAAAAACAAATACTTCTCTTTAAATAAGTTGTATATAAAATTGTGTAGTATTTTTATTTTGTTAACTAAAAATGTTTTATATTCTTTGGCAGCCATTTTAGTTTTAATATTTAATATTTAAGCATTGCTTATTACAAACTTATTAGTTAAACTCAGGTTCTTATTATTTTGTTTGTACAGATATTCACTTTTTATGATAAGCAACAGCAATTTTTTAGTATTTTTTTTTTAAATATCGCTTACATACATATAAATTTTATTAATTGTATACAATATACATATGCATACATAATAAATATTAAACAAAACTAAGTTTTTTAAGGTTTAAAGCATTTTTTTCTTTATGTTGAAATAAAATGATTACAAAATTGTTTTTTTAAATGAAATAATAAAATGAAAGAAAATTAAAATATTTTTGTGTCTTCCTTTTTTTTACTTCAAATTTTGACTTTCCACACAAAGCCCGGAGCTTTGAAGCACACAGCGGATGATATGTCGTCGTTACTGTCAAGTCATGCTTTACAAGCAGCCGACTCGCGAGAGGATCATAACGATACAAAACAATTACCCTTTGATCAGTCCGATAATATTGATGGTAAGTTTTTAATTACAATTTTCCTTATTAATATCTTAATTTTTTTATATACTCGTAAAAAATACAAAATATATTTTAATTTATTGTCTATTACTTCCTTGTTAATAAACTACTTACTCAATACTTTTATATAAATACTTATAAAATTATATATAAATTTGCCTTTAGTATTAAAAGTCAGTTTTTTTAACTATCCTATATAGTAGTATTTAGTTTCCTTTTTTTAAGAAATAGATTTTTTTCTCTTTCATTTATTTTTTGTATAAATATTTTTATTTATTTAATATGTTTTATTTTGTAGTTAATAATTTGAGTATTTTTTTTAAATTTTGGTTTTTATTTGCAATTTACATACATACATATATAAATATATATTTTTCGGTTCGAAAACAGAAATAAAATTTTAATTTAACAAATGAAATGTGTTTAGTAAAAAGTAATCGTATAAAGTCTTTACTTATCGTAAACCAGTAATGCTACGAGTATACGGAAGGCACGTTTTGTAGAAAAGGAACAGCATTAAAAGGTGGACCGATTTCAAAACTATGACGTTTAAGTAACAATAGATAAGTCAGAGTAATTTCTTAAATTATTGTCTTGGAGAAACGCAATAAAATAATATCGGTAAGATATTCTAAACTAGTGTATATACGGTTGTGCACCACTGTTCTATTTCTCAAAGTTCGATTGATCTACCAAATCGCTTCAAAGACGCTTTAATTGATAAAACTCATCATTTATGGCCACAACCGTGTCAGAATGGCCAAAAATCTTGAAAACTGGAAATCTTGTATAGTTGTGTGCCTGAAAATATAACGCCTGAGTGTCGTTTTACTCGAATATTTTATTTATTTATTGGTACATATTCTACAAAGTAAATTTGCAGAATATGGTTGCATAAAAATGGACAGGGTGAGTAATACCATATGTCCATAATGTTATTATCAGTATTTTTAAAAATGTTTTTGTGACTGACTATACCCGACCTATGCCTTCAAACGAAATTCCACAAAAGAACCACAAAACTATACGGTTATCCGTGGCCAATCAGTCAATCAGTGCGAGCGAGTCGAAAAACTCTCGAAGGCCAAACAACACACACAAGCCTGACCGACCGCACTTAAGAAATAATTACGATGACGCGAGATGCTGTTCTTCAACCCTGAGCTGCTTAACGACTGAGCTCGAATATCTTTCTGTTTTTTTATTTTAGCGAAATCGGTTGGCACTACTTTTCACAGAACAATATCGAGCAGCTGTTTCCTACGTTGCAATTACATTCCATTACAGTCGGATAACTGACCATTAACACTTTGCTACTGAAAAAATTAAGCGACAATATTAGAGGGCAAAATTTCAATTAGTTGGGGTTCTATTTAAATCTGACAAAGCAACTGACATCAGTGTGTGTGGTGGCAAAAAATACAGGGTGTCTGGTGGCAAATTTATACTTTTAAATACGATTATTTCAAAAAGCAATAAACCACCCTCCCGGTGGTGCCGTTGGAATTATCGATTGTGCGGATTTGTTAGTCACGATGTCTGTGAGACATTTTTAAGATTAATGATTCTTACGTAATTGCTCGTCGACAATTTTGTTCAAATTTGTTCAAAGTTCTGTATTCGGCGAATAAGTGATGGACCGAGTGTAAATTTAATTCGTTTGTGGGTGCAGAGATCCCGGACAACTGCTTCGGCTATGAATGTCCCACGGCCAGGGCCCAGTCGATCTTCAAGGACTTCCGAAAACATTGAACTCTTTGAAAGCAGTTTACGTGAAAATCCGCGACTTTCAAATACGGAAAAGAGCAACTTCACTGGCACTTCCAAGAGCGATTATTCATGAAATTTTAAAAAAGGATCTGAAGTTCCAACCTTTTAAAATTCAAATCGTGCAAGAACTGAAAGAAAGTGACTTTGATTTACTTAAACATTTTTATGAAACGATGAAGCGTTTTCGCACTGTAAATCCCATTTTTTGCAGCGAAGAGGCTCATTTTCACTTAAACGGCCACGTAAACATGCAAAACTGCTGCCACTGGTCTCCAAGAACCCGCAACCCTCGATTGAAACATCAAAAACCATTGTATTGCCCTCTGGGCAACTGTTTGGTGTGCCTTATCCACGCATGAGATAATTTGGCCCTTTTTTTCGAAAATTCTCGAGGTCAGACGACGATTGTCAACGGTTATGGAATTATTTTTGCCAAACCTGCAAGCTCATCCATCGTACTCTTCACACACTTGATTTCACCAGGATGGGGCGACTGTGCACACAGCCAAAACTTTGGGATGTCCCCCATGGATTTTTTTATAGGCCTACCTCAAGGATAGGGTTTATAATGCAATCACCGATCTCTTGTGGCTTTAAAGGAAAATATTCGTCGAGAATTCAGCTCCATTGAACCAAGTTTACTGCAGCGTGTGGCGCAACTCGACGGAAGACATCTGGATGACATGCTCCTTAAAAAATAAAATCCGCATTTACATTCTATTATTCAATGCTCTTAATAAAACTTTGTGTCAATTATTTGTTATTTATTTAAGTTTGAAAATATAAATCTTCTACCAGACACCCTGTATAAAGAAAGTGGTTATGTCATGGTAGGTACAGACTTTGCAACTTGCTTCCGCAACACGTTTTCGAATATTTGTATACAGACACTTCAACCTACAATGCAACCCATAAACATCAAAACATTTTGATATTTTCGAAACTTCGAACGCAACTTCGAATGCAACCATAAACAAGACTACACACTATGCGACCGAAAATGCAATCTGCCTGGTTGCATAAACACGTTGCTAAGTCTGTACCTACCATCAGATGTAACTTAATATGTACGATTGATGTGTGTGAAGATAAATTTAAATTTAACTAGCAGAGACAAAAACCAAAAAATTTTACAGAGCTCATTTTGCAGTTAACAGAGCACTGTTAAGCGCTTAACAGTCCTAATAAAATAAAGGAATTATTTTGGAACGAAAAGTGGTCATTATGGGAAATAGAAGAAATGGTGCTCCTGGTGGTTCATTAAAGAGCACTGCTCTGTTAACTGCAAAATGAGGTCTGTAAAATTTTTTTGTTTTTTGTCTCTGCTAATTAAATTTAAATTTATCTGCACACACATACGATTGGAAGTAAAAACTATAAGCTACATGTAAATTGGTGATATTTACCGACATTCAAAGTTACATATGAGCCGCATAGCTAACGCATTGTTAAACGTAAAATACACGTCGTGTGAAACAAGCTAAACCTTAAATTTGGAAAATCCAGTGAGCGATACAATTGATTTTTATTTTGAAATTCATTGTTCTGGAAAAATCCTTGACATATCACTTTCTTCATACATACTAGTACATACATATGTATATTGCCATTATTATTGGCTCGGGCGCCACTATGCATTACATAGCGTCTACAACTGCGACTAACCCTGACATAATATGTGAGAGAACGTCGGCAGAATAACAAAAATAAAATGCCGATATTTCTCTTCATGTCATGTAACAGGACAACGTAATTTTACTTTTCTTATAACATTTCATTTTATACAAATTCTCATCGAGTTCACATGTATTAATTTTATATAACTATTTATTTTGTTTTTACTTTTTTCCACAAACTTTAATTTATAAATCAATTAAACATATAAAATCCCAGAAATTTTGTCCAAAACATTGTTTTTCATTTATTTTAATAAACACTCACACTAATTTATTTTCATGTACGTGTAGTTTTTTGACAGTTCATATCATAAGATTGTTGTTATAGGATTTCTTACATAGGATCTCCACCTAACATAATATGTAAGATAAGAGCGTCAAATTCAATCGCAGAGAGAATTATGTTACGTCTAGACTTCAAATTAGTGTTATGTCAATCTTATAAGATTTATTATAAGAGCGTTGTTATAAGAAATCCTATAACAACAATCTTATGATATGAACTGTCAAAAAACTACACGTACATGAAAATAAATTAGTATGCATGTGTGAGTGTTTATTAAAATAAATGAAAAACAATGTTTTGGACAAAGTTTCTGGGATTTTATATGTTTAATTGATTTATAAATTAAAGTTTGTGGAAAAAAGTAAAAACAAAATGAATAGTTATATAAAATTAATACATGTTAACTCGATGAGAATTTGCATAAAATGAAATGTTATAAGAAAAGTAAAATTACGTTGTCCTGTTGTATGACATGAAGAGATATATCGGCATTTTATTTTTGTAATTCTGCCGACGTTCTCTCAAATATTATGTCGGAGTTAATCGCAGTTGTAGACGCTATGTTATAACAACGCTCTTATAATAAATCTTATAATATTGACATAACACTAATTTGAAGTCTAGACGTAACATAATTCTCTCTGCGATTGAATCTGACGCTCTTATCTTACATATTATGTTAGGTGGAGACCATATGTTAAGGTGCAATCAGACGTGACATAATCATAGTCATAGAAAACAGCTGTTCGAACCAAACTAATGGTCAGCACTGTATTTCATTATAGGTGACTCGCCATAACGCCATAGCCATTACCATAAAAACCAATTGAATTTTGGTTTGGTTGCGGCTATGGTATTATGGCCATCTCACGTCTAATTGCACCTTTAGTGCTTTTAGTTGAAACAAATTGGATTCCTTGAAATCACACAATGTACTTTATTTTTCATTTAAATTATTGAATATTAAAAGGAATTATGATTGCTGACGCATATAGTGAATATGGTATTCACTGCTAATTGTCCAGAGTTTTATATACATATGTCAAGGTGTAGTTCGTTCGGTCGGCAAAGCAAAAAAAAAAAATTAAGGTTATAGCTATAAAACTAAAACTTTTTGAATAAAACACATTTCATTTGATGCCTAAATTCTAAATTTTTCTTAAACTAAACTGTTTTGGGAATATAAATTTTAAATTTATTTAATTTTTTTTGTATAAAAATAAGTATTTAACCTGTAATTGGAGCTATGGTTTCTTTTGTTATTTAAACCCCTGTATAATTCTCATTCATTCATTGTTTTAATTTCTCGTAAATATTTTCTTTTCTTGATTATTTTGTGGTAAATTACTATAATTTTTGATTATTTTTCCTTTTGCATGTGCTAAAATATAGTATAATTTATTTTACAAAAAGTTGTACTTTAATTTCCTCAGGACTATACAGCAACAAAAAAAATATAACAAATTCCTAAAATAGCATAAAAATATATAAATATTGTTTGCGAACTTAAAAATATATATGGTATGGATAAATTAAAAGCTTGTGTAAGTATTTCAATTGCTAGAAAATTGAAAATTTAGCCAACGCCTTTTAAAATACTCATAACTAGCTACAAAAAAATTAATAAAAAAAAATAGAATACCAATTTTTTTAATTAAAAAAAGCTTTCAATAGTTAACATTTTCTTTTTTTTTAATTACTATATAAAAAAAATGTTTTTTATCTATAAAATCACTTATTTGAAAGCAACTGATCAACACCTCTCCTACCAAATCAATAAAATTTGTTTCAATAAAATATTAAAATACTTTTAAACACTTTATGAAGTGATTTTTTTTTTTTTTTGTATGGAAAATTTTTTTTATTTTCAATTAAACTAGTTTATAGTTAATTAGTTAATGCAGCTTATAGTTATTTATTATTATAATTTTTAAATTTTTATTAAATAGCAATTTTAGCACAACTGAATTTAGTGTTAGTATGTATGTGTTTTTTTTGTGCATGTTGCATGTTAAAATTTAGTATGTTTCTTTCTTCCACTCTAAATACTCTTAACTCTACCATTTTTTAAGCTATTATTCCATATCTTTTACTTTTCTTAAGTTTATTAGTTTTATTTCCTTTAAAAATTTAGTTGACTTTATCATTCCTTTGTGCAGCACCTTGAATTTATTATTATACTTATTTTCAGTTGAGTTCCCTATTTTTCTCTTTTATTTTCTTGTTATTAAATTAGATCTCATTTTGTATTTTTTTAAGTTCCTTTTAAAATCTTCTCTTATTTTTCACTTTATTTAATTTTATTTATTAACATTCATATGAAAAAAACATCGAATCTACTTGAATAACCTTTCCATGTGTTAAAGTAGATTAAAACATCTAAAAATTTAAGAAAAGTGACATCATTATTCAAAATTTTATTAATCCAAATAAATTTAAAACAAAATCAGTTACAAGTTATTTAAAACAATAACAAACAAAATGCCTCCGTTGTTAGATGAACGAAAACCAAATCAAATTAACTTTTTTTTTCTAGAATTTAAGTAAAATTTTTTTTTTTTCAAAATTGGCTATACAAAATTACGTGAATTTCATCAAAGAGTAATTAACACTTAATTTTCATGTCTCATTTATAACATAGACTAAAATTAATTGTATGTAGCAAAGTAAGATTTTTTAGTTGAAATACTTTCTCCTATTTATATTGAGAACAACAAATAATTTGCCTTTCTCTAGCCCACGGCTAGTGGTTGCCTGTAAGAGATGCATATGGAAAGCTATAATATATACATATATATACGTTTTTAAATCACCGTTATATTATTATTTAAGTTCTCTTGCAAGCAGAGTAATTAATTGAGCTTGAACCACAAATGGTCAAGAATGTATGCATGTATGTAATTATAACATAATTTTGTCACAATGGGTGCATTCATAAGACGTAGCTCTTGCGCAACCGTTTGGTGTTTGTCTTAGAAACGCATAGTTCCGCTCCACTCAACAGTTGAGTAATTTTCCAACGCATAATTTTTTCGCTACCTATAGTCAGCATATTGTGCTCAGCCTGAACAGCTGATCGAGTAGAGTTTTGCATTTTAAATTAAATTAAATTTTACATTACAAATGCGATAAAGTAACGAAATAAAGATATAAAATTAAATTATATCAAAAAATATAAATTGTATAGAATGCGCATCTGAGCTAAAAAATTAAACATTTTTTGCTTACGCTTTAGATGCGGGGGGAAAGTATAAAGCGCAAGCAAACACACACTGAGAGCATTATATTCTTTGTCCTTATCACCAGCGTTGCCGTTGTGCGACTTAAGTCGCATTTTGCTACTTTTTGAACAGCAAAACATGCGGCCAATGTAAAAATATCCGAGTTTTACAACAAAAATACCGATTTTCGGATGAAAGCTGCTGTTGCTGAAATAAAGCTTGTTTTAAGGATGATAAGTTTCCAAATTCTGCAGTTGTAATGTCAGTGAATTACACATTATTTCTTCATCTTTATAAAATATAATTTACAAAAAAAAACATAAAGTATAAACATAAATTACCGTTACTAAACAATTATCAAATAGACTTAAAGTAGACAAAGATTAGATTCCAAGTGTCAAAGATTAGATTCCAAGTGAAGAACTTATTAAGAAATAAATTATGTTCAGTTAAGAACTATGCATAATGCCTTGAAAGAATAGTATAACTATATTATCCTCTTCAGAATCGAACTTTAAATTTTCTACAAAACTTTAAATGGTTTTTCCTCAAAGTAAATTTTTTGATTTATGCTGGTTTTTAAGTAAATAAGTGAGATGAACCATGTATAATGTATTTATGTTTTTACAGTCTCTAATTTTTTTTTATAAATCTTAAGTAATTGGGTAAATTACGGCAATTATCGAACGATATATGCATTTAATTTCTATTGGAATTTCATTCCATATGAAATGCTGCAACTTGACCACTCTTTTTTTAGATTTCATGATTTTTTTTTTATATTTAGTAGCTTATATACATACATGTATATACATACATGTATACTTTAAGGCCCAAATTTTGGCTTCCAAATTTACTTCATTTGAACCTATTTTAACTTATAAACATTTTATAAAAACTTACTAACTTATAAAAAGTTTTATTAAGATGAAAGTAAGTTAAAATACATATTTTTTTTAATTGTGATACTCCGAGAAATAATTTGCAGTTGGAATCAAGGATTTGGGTGTCAGATTTTTTGCAATATTTTCACCATTTATTGGCTTTTCTATCGACCAAAACAATAAAATGATCGACATCATCGAGCCGAATATCGCCAACTGGACGAACAACTCTTTTTCTAATACCTGATATGCTAAACTGTGTATATGATTGTCCTACGGCATACATTATGTTAAAATGATACAAAGGGATAAATTGATAAAAGGGTAATAAAAAGTGTCATTGGCACGAAAACGTGTGAAAAGTGATACTTTAGTGTCACAACGGCAACGCTGCTCTCAGCAATGCGAGCGTAGCATACACTGCAGAAAGAAATGAGAGTGCGTACGCTGGACGGGTAGTACTGAAAATACCCTTCATAGAAAATTTTAGCTTGTATGAGATGCGCATTCTATATGATTTATATTCTTTGATTATATTCATCAAACCGTTTCTAAGACGTAACTGTTGTGGGTCAACAGTTTCAGAACTGTTGAGTTCAACAGCTACATCTTATGAAGGCTCTCAATGTCACACATGTTATTCACGTATGCAATGGATCCAACTGGGTCCCCGATCCGAGGTGTGTTGTAACACCATCCGTCCTAATCTACACACGGGTATTGATAAGGTGTTTTACTTCTCTCCAACCCGTTGTGAGCATGCAAGTGGCTCTCATACCCTGATATATGCATTAGACATAGTGTCCACACCTGATGATTTCAGAACATAACTCGGCAGAGCAACTGTCATTTTTTCATTAATATCAACACAAATGGGTAGACATTGTTGATTTTATATCATGATGAATCAAACAAATATATGAAAAATACGTGCCAAAAATATCTAATTTGCATGTTGTTTAATTTTTTGATCACAAAAAATTGTTGTTGTTGCCACCTTTTTTAAACGAAAATTGTTTAATAAATAAACGTTAAATGCACAGCAACACACAAAATGACATTTGATATCAAGATGAATTTATCAGCCCGTGAGCTCAGATGATTATATCATAACACTGCCTTAATATTAATAAATTGAGCCTATACGTGATGAATTTTCATCATGATATCAATTTGACATTCATCATGATATAAATTCATGAGGTATGGATACTATGTGAGGTAAACAGCTTTGAAAGTTCTTACCAGTTATTCTTGTTTCTTTTCAAAGCAGCAATCATTGTTTTCGCCGAGATCTGATTGGCTGTTGTGCTCTCGTAAGTGAGCAAGCATAAAGCTCTTTTGCAAAAGCTTGCACACACATTGTTCATATGCCTTGGATGTAGCTAGTATAAGTATATCGCATATGGTATATCTAATGATTTTAAACATCATGATAATATAAACAAGTCAAAACTTTTAGTATATTTTCGTTTAAAGGCCACACCGTAAACGGTATGCATGCAGCTTTAAGCTTTAGCCAGCTTTGCGAAAACCTTTCATAGCAAAGTTGTTGAGAGTAATTCCTTCCAGCTTAAGCTTTATTAGTACAAGGTTGTGTTTCTTCCAGGCCTTCGAATATATTTCTACTCGTTTTAGCATAATATCATTAAGTGCTTACCTACTAATGATATGATATGAAAGAGTATAACTTTTGCAAAAATATACACATACATACATAAATGTTTAAAGGGGTTAGTTATCAAGTAGCTTTTCCTACTTTAATTCCCCTAATTAATTATTCAGTAACTCTTGATTAGAATATAAGATCAAGAATCGACGGTATTCAATTGTCTTGAAACAAGATTTTACTTTAGCTTATCCTAAGCGCCATTTATTTCACTTAATACTTAAAAAGCTTTCATATGAAATGTTAAATAATTCAATTTTTATTACTGGACTAAGCCCATAACATCTCTTCCACATTTTTTTTTATTTACATCTATAAAGTCGTATTTCAGATCCAATGTTCCTCCCATTATCTATAATTGTGCAACCATATTATAGTCATAACACAGTTCGAAATATGCTAAAAAATCTTAAAATAATAACACCACATAACATTAATTATAATTTCCTCTCTACTTTTTGTCTTTAATGTTGCAACTTATGAAAAACTACTGAAAAAAAATCAAACAAAAGTTAAAAAACATAATTCAATACATAATTAAAATTTTTTAAAATATTAACTAAAAGTATATGTGATATTATGTTATAATTTAATTTTTCCTAAGTATTTGTGGTTTTTCTTTTATATAAAAAAACTTAAACTAACTATTGACATTTTAACTTAAGTGTTTTGTATTATTTTTCTTTTCTTGACAAAAAAAACGCCATTATTTCATTATTTCAATGAGTATTTATTTGTTTTATTAGCAAATCAATAACTTAAACTTCTTGAATACATTTTCGGAAAGAACTCAAAATGCCGAACTGCCAAATTTAGGTTTATATACGAGTATATATAATATTATATATTTTTTTCTTTCTAATAATTTATAAATTATTTTTCTTTTACTTTACACTTTAATGTTTGTGTTTATTTATTTCTACTAACTATTTATTGTGTCGTCCTTATATTTTTTATTTTTTACTGAGAAAGAAATTAATTAAAATTAAAAGATTTGGAAAAAATTTTCAAAAATCTACAAAAAATTATTTTATAATTTTAATTTATTTAATGCCGCACATAATTTTTTTTATTAAAATAAAAAATTCAATAATCTTATAAATGTTAATTTTTATATAAAATTTTTTAAATAAAATATTTTCATAAATGGTGTTTACTGGCTTTTTACCACTATTTTTTTAAAATATAAGTATTTATTCATATATGTATATGAACCAAAAAAAAAAAAAAAAAAAAACTACCAAGAAAAAATAATTAATCAAAGAAGTTTTATTTTTATTTAGCCTAAAAGTGTTTTAAACAAAAAATAAACTACCGAAATAAAAATTTATATATAATGTTGCAACATTGAATAAAAAAGTATATTTTACAATCAATTATAAATACTTTTAAATACAAAATCCCATTTGATTACAAGACCTAATACAATAAGCAAAAAATATTTTATCAAATCAATAACAAAAAAAAAGACATTAGTAAATATAAGATGTTTACATTCAAAATTGCGTAAGAAAAAACACTCACTATTCAAATCTGCTTTCGGTTTATCACTTTTGTTATTTTATTTTATTTTGTTTACCTTTTTTTTAATTTTTAGTTAATTGTATCCTAGCATCACTTAATGATTTCTAAATATTCTATAATTTATTAATTTACTTGCTGGCTTTAAATTTAAGTTGAATTGTGTTTGAAAACTTTTATTTTCTTACTTACCGAAATACTTTGTTTTGTTAAAAAGTGAAAAGATCCAAATTTTTGTTTGTTTTTTTTTATTTTTTTACCAGCCTGGCATATCCTGTGTGCCCCGCCATCCTTTATAGTCCTAATCACCGATTTTTGTTAAATGCGTTAATATTTGTTTTGAAATTGTTTAAGTTACTTATATTTTTTTAAATAATAATGTTTAAATAGAAAATATCATACACACTAGTTGATTATTTAATGCTATATATACATACATACATACATACATATATACTTAACAGATTATAATCATATATATATACATATAATATCTATACCAACAAAAAAAAAACAAATTATATACAAATTTAATTAAAACACCCCTTAAACCTTTAAACAATATCAAGCAAAAACCCATAAGAAAGAAACAAAAATTGTAGTTGACTGTTGTTACAATTTATTTATTATTATATTTTTTTTAAATAAGTTTTGCATACATGATATTATTAATCTAGATGCATTAATTCTTTGTTGAAACCCCTTTAATTTAGAAGTTACTTAAAGTGAAGAAATTCATTAGGAATTTTGAAATTGGCTCAAAAACAATATTATTTACTAAGTATATAATTATTTCCAATCAAACATTTCTTGAGAGCAAGAATTAATTGCCATTTTTACCGCTGCGAGATTGAATTTACACTGAACTTGAAGTAAACAGCGTCACTACTGAAAGGCTAAAGTAAATAGACAAGAGACCAGTATGTATGCATTTCTGTAAAAGAAATATGCTTACATAAGCATTAAACACATTCACCACAGCAGGCTACACGAACACACGACTTCAAATGCCGCTAGCAGCATTTTTCGCCTCGTAGCCAGCTACTTAATCATTTTGGAGACGGCAGCAGCACCATCTCCAGCTGATATTCAAGTACAAATATATAGTTCAGTATTGCCACTTTTATATATTTTGCATATATAAAAATTAATTACTCTTAAAATGTACTTATTTCACATAAAGTATAAAAATTAATCAATTTATTCCTTACATCAATTTTTGGATATTGTTTCTGTTAAATAATATGAAATAATGTACAAAACCATTCATTCAACATTTTGTGGTATACTGGCAACACTGATTTTTCTCATTGTAGCCAAAGAAATAGAAATTAGTTTAATTGGACTACAACGACAAAATCAGCATAGACAACAACCTGTCGCCCTGTTGCCTTGCTGTCTTCAAAAGAATTATTCTCATATAAACATGTGTATTCTATCCTTGACATTTGGTAGTCGGTAGCTATATATATAGGTATATATATGTATATATATGTTTGTGTAAAAAACATGGTTTTCTCGTGACGGTGTGAGCAATACTGATAAAAGACTTATATTATAATCCATACAAACTTAAGAGAATAAAAACAAACAAAAAATACATGTTGTCAGAGCCACGCAGCGTTGCCATATTTTTTTCTCAAAAACCTTCAAGTCCAACAAAAAAATCTTTTTTTCTCATTAAAAATCTTTTTAGTGATTTTACTCAAAATATATTATAGTATATATTAATTTTGCTGAATTCAAATTCAGTAAAAATTTATTTTGTTTCAAATGAACTAACAAACGTAAAGGTAAATAACACAAAATATTTACTGAATAGAACATGTATAAGATAAATATATGTATGCACATAATTCATACTTTTGATGAAGGAAAGAAGAACATATGACAGTACTTTAATCAAAAGGACCTTAAATAATATACTAAAAGTACCAAATATCCTATTCTTAAAAATCTTATTTTTAACAAAGAAATCTTTTAGTCTTTTTAACATCCCGAAAAACTTCGAAAATAAGATAAATCTTCACATATGGTAACGCTGGAGCCACGCAAACTGTGCATGAAGAAAAGAAACAAAACAAATACCGGGTTAACACGTGGCAATTCTAGTTGATTAACTTTTGAGTTTATAGAAAAGAGAAGATAACAAAGAAGGGAGCCAACATATTTGCCTCTCTCGTCTATAAAGTAGAAACTTGCTCAACTAAAGTTTCCGTGTGTGTGAACTCATTCAAACAAAAGTAATTGACCATTCGCCAGAATCGCTTTCCTTTTTGATGCCTTACTATTTGCTAAGTGCATTAAATGCATTAAAAAATTCAATCAGTTAAATAAAATGCTTCAGCACAGCAATGTATAAACTATTCAAATGGCGTGCAGAAACTTTGCACCGAAATAATTATATATTTATAAATAAATACGCAAAATTTGTATTAGCATATTTCGTTTATCAAAAAAATAAAATCCCCACCATTTGCTTTTTTCACTAGTAAATAAATACATATACATATTGTTTTCCCAATAAAAATCCGTGAATACAATATTTTTTCCACACTCTCGCAAATGACTCTTAATTTCTTTGTTGGATAATATCACGAGAAAAAAATGTTTACAGGTGATAGAGAGGCTCGGGATGGTGATGGTAATGACTTGCCGGTGGAAGAAGAGCGTCTACAACATGATCGCGAACGTGATGTTAACCAACAGCAGCAGCAGCATGATGATGATGATGAAAACGAGCTGAGACCTGCTAGAGAAGAGCGGCGTTGTCGACCGCCTATGCTAAGGAGTGAAACCTCAACATTGCCATATGGCGAAGGAGAAACTGGGGGTGATATGGATGAAATGAATGAGGGGGAAGAAATACTAATGGATAATAATTATAATTGTACACAATACAAATGTGATGAAATGGATATAACAAAGCTTCGATGCCAGCAAAGAGAACTGTACTTGCAGCAGCATCAACATCATGAGGAACAACAAGATTTATCGCCCACTTCAATGTCAGGGCACCGCCTGCATCATGATAGCCATCAGCAGCATCACCATCATGCACAACAGCCTTTGCATGTGGTGGCAGCTCCACAAAGTGTTATAAATTTAGGGAGATGTGGTTCGTCAGCTCTGGACACGCTGGTGGCAGCCGAGGCAGCAGCTGCTGCACTGTCGCCAACGGCCTCAACTGCATCCTCAACCTCATTGCAGCATCAACAACATTTGTATGCCTTACAGCAACATCATCATCATCAGCATCATCATCATCAACAGCAACAACAGCACCACCATGCCCAGCAGCCCTCTTCCTCATCGTCCAGTTCAACCCTGCAGCATCATCAACATCCACACCACCACCTCCATCATCCAGCAGCACAACAGCAGCATAGTGGACAACATGTTGGTAACTACCATCATGGACATCTGCACAGGCATCATGGTTGCAACAATACAACTATAGTTTCTTCCACTTCTCTAGCCTCCTCGGCCCATGATAGTGAACACTTGTCATCCACATCGGCTTTAACAAATTCCTCCTCTTCAACAACCTCCTCGTCGTCGTCGGCTGCCGCAGCCGCTGCAGCAGCGGCAACTGCCGCCGCCAACAGAAGAGATCATAATATCGATTATTCTTCATTATTTGTACAACTTTCGGGTACTCTGCCCACACTATATCGCTGTGTCAGTTGTAATAAAATCGTGTCAAACCGTTGGCATCATGCCAACATCCATCGGCCTCAGAGCCATGAGTGTCCCGTTTGTGGACAGAAATTTACGCGTCGAGATAATATGAAAGCCCATTGTAAGATTAAGCATGCCGATATAAAAGATCGTTTTTTCAGTCATTATGTACATATGTGATCAATTTTATATGTAGTCAAGTAAATAAATTTATATATATATATATATGTATATATATATATATATATATATATATATATATATATATACATATATATATATATATATATATATATATATATATATATATATATATATATATATATATATATATATATATATATATACATATATATATATTTCTTCTAACCACTACTTCTACTCCTCTACTATTACTGACACACTATTCTTTCTCTCTCTCTCTCTCTCTCTTGTCTCTAACAAAATATATTTACCATAATACAGAATTATGCAAAAGAACAATATTTATCTCTATACTAAAAAGAAAAAGTTTTAATACATTATAATAATACATCTATGACATATTAAAACTCAAAAATAGGAAAACTTAAAATTAGTAACACAGAAAACTAATTTTTATTCCTCCTTAGCTTAGTAGTTAATTTAATTCTAATAAAAAATTTAAAGGAATGAAAACAATTGGTGTTGAAAATATCCTTAACATTGAAAACAAGGAGCTTCTAGGCAAGCCTTAGAAAGGAATTTCTAACTTATTAATTTTAAGTTCTTTTTTTTAACAAAACAAAGTATTACAAAAATTCTATATGAAATTTTACAAAATCAACAACTAAAGTAGTTATAAAATAGTATTCTTTTTTTTAAATTTAAGGCCAACCTTTTAGTTAGTAAAACTTAAAAAAAATATATGTGTTTATATTTTTGGAAAATTGAAAAAAACTGAAATGTAATAAAAAAAAAAAATTATTATACTTTAAAAGTATTATGCTAGAAATTCCAATTTTATTTAAAATAATTTTAACATGTCTTGTAGTTAAATTAACTAAATTTATTGTTATATATACAAAATATTTATTCGAATTAATATTTAATTTCTGCCATAATTAATTTTAGACAAAATTAGCAAAAAAAAAAAAAAAATTTTGTCAATTAATTGAAAAAGTATACATTTGTACTTACTTATATACTAAAACTTAATATGTAGCAGCAACCAACTAAAAATAGTGAGATTGTTTTTTTAATCTAAAAATTTTTAAATATTCTGAAAATGCTTTTCTTGAATATAACTCATTCTTCTTTTGCTAAAGTAGACCAAAGTTTTTTTTCTTCTTTTTTTTTTTTTTTTTTTTGAAGATCAAGAATAATACAATTGAATTATAATTTTATTTACTTATTTCGTTTGATAAATATGAAAAAATGATTAATAAAATATACGTAATCAAATGGGAACTTTTTACAATTTTAATAACTTTCTTGTAGGAAAAAAAAAATTAAAAAATCATAAATATTTTTTATGTATTTTTAAAATAGCATGTTTATATAAAACTATATTAGCAATAATTAATAATACATTTTACACAATTTCGCTTAATTATATTATAGAAGTTATGAGAAAGGAAATAATGGCGCTTTACTTAAAAGGAAATAATATAATAGAATTATATAAAATATAAATTTAGGAAATATGAACTTAAATCTCATTAGTTTATCGTGAAGTAAAGTTTTACAATCTTTAAATAACAACGAGGGTAACTTAACTTCGAAACCTTAAAAAATATCTGCTATTAAAAATAGCCAATTTATACATTATTTATAAAGCGACTGCAGAATCTTCAGAACTTTTCAGTGCAGCCAAGAACAAAAAAAAAAAAACTAACCCCCATATTCACAAAAATAAAATGAATTTGAAGTCCATTTTAGGAAAATTTTTTATGAAAAATTTGAAATAAAATACATTTCAAATTCATTTTGAATTTTAAGAATATGGGGGTAATAAATTAAGCATACATTAGCGACTTCTAATTTATATATATATATATATATATAATATATCTTTTAAAAATAATTCGAAAAATAATTTCAATTTGAAAATAAATATGAGCCCTTATTAAGAAAAGTTGTCAATATTCAATGTGATCGAACAAATTTTCATTTGCTACTATTGTCCACTATTGTGAATTCCACTCACAGTAACAGCTGAGAGTAAAACTAAATACAGTGGGATTAAATACAACCAGAATTGGTGTCATGAAACTGTCTGGATTTTTAATTGATTCGAAAGTAAACAAAACAATGTAATAATATGGTGTGATATCGAATGTCATAATCTAAAACTAAAAAAACGTGATCGAATCAGCTCGTTATCGAAAGCGACGGTTAGACCCCTGATGTTTTGTTTTAATGTTGTGGTAACATTTTCACAAACAATGTTATTGTATTTTTTTGTGTGAAGGGAGAATCCAGTGAAAAGAATGTTATTAATAAATTATAGCCATTCATTAGAACTGTATCACACTGGAATTTTGGCGTTAAAAACCGCATTTTCGTTTGCTCAAATTCAAAGATCTAATAATGAAGTTTTTTAGATAAATGATTAAATATGTAATGTGCATTTATGGTTATTATTGATGAAAAGTTCAATATATTTTTGAAAAATTTAAGTAAAGTCCATAAAAAGGGCTAAGCAAGAAATTAATTATATTTATAATTTTCTTGATAATGTATTTTCAATTGAAAGGAATTATGTAGCCCCATCTTCCCCCAATAAAATGAAAGGTGAGAATCTGTTCTTTCGATAAAAAAAAAATACATATATTATTCGTCAAAATTTCCGGAATTATAGGCCAATGTAATCTAGAAAATGCAATAGTTTTTCAACAAATACCGACATTTCTCGTCGCTTACTGGTTTCATCACAACTTTTATAACCAGATTTCGTAATTAGCCATCCAAAATAGGATTTGGAATGTGACTATGTAGTCAAAGAAATTATACATGAAGAATAAATGAAGTTTTTCGTCGAATGATAAACAAAATATAAAAAAAAAATTACCTATATTTTTTATGGGTTTCATGGGCGGTGGCCGATTTGGATGAAACTTAGCTTGCGTCTTCTTTGTTATTCTTAGAAAGTGTATTTACGAAATTTTAAGACCTGCGTGGATAGAAAAACTTCTATGGGAGAAATTGATTTCGATTTTACTAAATCTCACATATTTTGAAATATATAGTTTTTTCCCCAAAAAATATATAAAGCCATCCCACTGTGCTATGCTACCGCTACTCTATGACGAGGAATAGAATCAGTTGTCTTCCAAGGCCATATGTACCGCTGTCCCTTAAATGAGTGCGAAAAAAAACATAGAAATCATTTTTTCAATTAATACAAAATTCTGAGCCTATCGTTGGCTGCATCGATGCAACTCAGATTAAAATTATAAAACCTGCTATTAGTGAGCATTTATATTTTAACAAAACCACAAAAAACAAAACAAGTACATAAATAATTTTTTTCTATTTTATTTTTAATCAAGTGTCAAATTCTACAAAATTAATTAAGTTTACAAACGTGTGAAAAACTTTAGATCACATGTAATTTCTCTAAATGGTTGCAGTTCTTTAAATTCATCAGGGAATCATTATTTTAGTTCCGCGTTTAGTTCAAGAACGCTTCTGGCTGACTTTAAAGGTTCAATTAAATGTACCATAATTAAATATAACCAAACTTATGGACAACACTGTATTTATTAACGCCAAATGTACATATATGTATGTATATAACAATAAGCACAGATCCAATTGCATTTTGGTTTTTCGCCGTAACCACAAACAGCTATTTGCTGGTTAGATATAATTGTTGTTGCCACCTGCCAAGTTTATAAAAAAAAACGGTTCTTATTCGATGAAATTTGTCTATGTGACACCAAAATGAAGCTTTTAATTAAATTCTAATTCTGACAAAAGTTTCTTCCATAGAATTTTCGATGTTAAAAAACTAACGATATCGATATTTGATATCTGGTATCCAGGTAAGACCGAACATAAAATAAAACTCCTAATAAGGGCCAAAATTTTCCTTGTTAGAATAAATTTCTTTACAACAAATTTTTTTGTGTAGGAAGGTTCGAAAAAATGTTAAAACAATTTAATTTGTTTTCGAATTTGTCCCTCAGAGTTTTTTAAAATGTGTACATAATAAAAATCAATAAGTGTACAAAACCAAATAAATATATGTACATATAACGAGTATATATACTATATATACATATATATATAGTAAACTCGTCATACATATATACATACATATATTAACACAAACATAAATTATAGCAATAATTTCAAACCTAACATGTAGGTAAAAAAGAAGAGTAAAATACCTAATAAAAACATAAAAAATTTTAAAATTAAAATTAAAAAAAAAACAAGTACAAAATTTAAGAAAAGAAAAACAGTAAAGGTACGGTCACACTGGTGAAATATTTGCCCAAAAAAGCGTAACCAACAAACACAAATGAAAAATCCAGGCACTTGTTTATCAAATTAAACAGTTTCAAACACAACTAATAGAAAATGTTATAGAATCCAACATTATTGGATACTCTTTAACTTTACAAGCTTTGGTCTGAATTGAAAGACTTTCCATTAGCAATTAGTGGTTACGCTTTTTTGGACAAATGTTTGACGAGTGTGATCGTAGCTTAAGGCTACATTTACACCATGATTTTGTTCATTGCAAAATAA
The DNA here is from genome assembly GCA_949987645.1 of Tachina grossa. NCBI lineage: Eukaryota > Metazoa > Arthropoda > Insecta > Diptera > Tachinidae > Tachina > Tachina grossa. Next base: position 167,792,843 of record OX465274.1, on the reverse strand, counting down.
ATAGTATGTAAAAAAATCATCGTGTAAATGCAGTCTTACCAAAAAGTGAAATAAAACCTTGAGTAAGAGAGTGAGATTGACTTAGATAATGATATTAAAGATAGTACATATATTGATTTTATTTTATTTACTTTGGTTAAAATTTATTTTTATTATTAATGCAGTTTTTGTTTGTTGTTGTTCTTTCTGCCGTCCTAAACTTTATTTAAACCTAGACAAATTTTAAAAATTATAATAGAAACGAAAAATATTAAACAATATTTTTTTTAAATAAATTTCCTTTTTGTTTTTTAATTTATATTGAAAACAAGAGTTGAATACACAATATGTTGTCTTGGCTAGCGCCGAGGGTTACTGACTTAGTTTTTGAATTATACAGGGATTTTAAAGAATAAAAAAATACATAAATAAACGATTACACATTGAGCTTTTAACACTATTTAAAGAAATAAGAAATAGTAAGATATATAAACAAAATAAAATGAAATAAAAAAGTAAATAATATGTTACTGTAAAAACAGAATTACATATAAATGAGACACACAAGCAATAAGAGAAACTTGTTTAACACTCTATTGCAAGTGTGCTGAATGTATAATGTGCTTTTCTTATAACAAATATTTCTTGTTTTATAAATATAACAGTTCAAGTTTGCTTTCGCCGTTTTCTCGCCACATAGGAAGCCTTAATGTAACAACGTGTGTTATTAGCTCCAAATGTTGTCGCTGTGGCTGGTTACAAATATTTTCAGTACTTTTGCGATATCTTAAGGATTTTTAAATATCATAATATTCATTTGAACGCAATTTCACAATTATGTGGTGGCCTGTGGGTCTATAGGGGTCACGGCAGTGGTTTCCTGAATAGAAAATGCAAATTCAAAATAACTTTATCTATCTTTCGCTGATTGGTAGACATTTTTCTTTCATGACTCGGCTCTTATTTATTAATTGGATTAGATTACGTTCGCCTAGGATTCTTCCAATTGATGCGAATGGCCCATAGTCACCTTAATGGCTTAATGCTACTTAAATTTAAAATTTAAATTCAAATTTAATTTGAGTTTTCTTAAAGTCAATGAAAATGCCAATCATAGAAGTTCCACAAAGTGGTTTTTTAAATCATTAAACAAATTCAGTCCAGTTCTAAATATTCCCCAGAAAATAATACCCAAGGAATTAATTGTTTCTAAGCATAAAAATTTTCTATTCAAAAAATAAAAATGAGAAAAAATTTCGCATTTTCGAATTTATCCATTTTATTTCTAGCTGTTTTATTTTACCAGAAAGATTGCAAATGATTTTTTAAAATGGAAAACAAGAAATTTTTATGCACAATAGGACTTAATGCGAATTAGATAAAAAAAATTTAAAGTGGGAAAACGGTGGGCGCAAGCAAAGTTGTACAAACAAAAGAAATATACATAAATTAAGTTGAACTACACAACGAATTAAGTTTTTAAGATTTTCAGAATATTTAGATTTTTTTTCCTTTGAGTAGTAAAAATGTGTTTGTTATAAAACCTCTTTGTGGAAATAAATTTCCAGAAAGTATAAATAGATTTTCGGAAAAAGTATGTTGAAAAAAATAACGTAACCCACCTTATTTTAAAACACATTTAATCATACATACAACAACAAAAAGTGAATTCTTTAAATTAATTATAAAATATGACAGAAGCAGAGAAATACCAAATTTTTGTGTAGGATTTCCTAGAAATTCCGAATTTTTATTAAAATGAGGTTAAAAACGATAATTGTTTTTTTAGGGAAGTTAACAAAGTTAAGCTCACTATTATCAAAGAAATGAAAAATAAAATAAAAGAAAAACCCCGATAAATAATTGAATAAATTGAAACATTAACAAAAACATACATATACATATATACATATATAAAATAATAAATTGCAACATTAATTAAAGTACTTCAAACAAATTAAATTATGAAATAAAAACCAATAGAATATATGCTAAATTTAATTAGTAACAAACAAAAAGAAAAAGAAAAAAAAAACAAAGGGAAACCAAACTTTTAATTAATTAAAAATAAAACTTCTTTCAATTTCAACAAATAAAACAAACAGGTGTTTTAATTACAAGAGTAAAATTAAAGCTCTTAGTGAGCTCTTTAGCAGAATTCAGTGAGAAACGATTTTTAGCTGGAAAATATAAACATATTAACCAAATTGACAACTAATTTCTTAATTCTTTTTTATTTTAACTATTTTTTAAATATTATAATTTTTTGTATTTATAAGTCGTCACACATAATAATTCTTTCTTAAAAAAAAACTTTATTTAAACAAAATATCTATTTAAATATCAGCCACGGTAAGTTTTTCTATGTGTATATGAATGTTAAGTATTTAATTATCTATTTCATATTATATTAATTTTTCAATGAAACAAAAACAAACAAAAATAAAACATAAAATATATATATAATTTTTTTTTTTCAAAATGTTAAAAGCAAATAAAGTTACAGGAATTGGCCGTAAAATGAAAAAAATAATCCAAATTTTTTCAAATTCAAACTTTTTTAAGTTTAAGTTTTGTTGTGTTATTGAGCTTTAAAATTGAAATACATACATATAGTTATAAAGCTTTCTTTTTAACATTTCATTTTTAGGAAGGAGGGGTGTTGAAAATATGTTCGATGTGTTGTTAGTTCGTTTAGTTTCTAACTACAATACTTTCTCGCCTATTTCTCTAATTTCCTCTATTATTTTTCTTAATTAAAAAAAAAAACATCATTTCCTGTTTTTCATTTTAAATGGACAGTATTCTCCCGTTAACAATAAAATCATACTAACATTATTAAAAAATCAAACACTTGTTGGGAAAAATTAAATGTACGATTTCCTTTTGAGTAGAGTCTTTGCAATTAAAACAGCAAAATAGTATACATTTGCGTTTTCTGGAAGCAGTAAATAAATTTTGTGCCTTCCAAATGGATGCACAGTATTTAAGCCCTGCCTAGAATGTGTTTTCAAATACTCCGAAGTTCACATTTATATAAGAAAAATTTCGAAATAAACAATGTGTGGAAACAAACATTTTATTTGCAGAAATGCCTACATAACAACGGCAAGTGAACCCAATTAATCCACTCACTATAATACGACATATTTTCAATGTGTCTAATTTGCTTCCGCTCCATTCTTAGTTATGATATTTTTACATGCACACACATATACACATATACATACATCCATACATACATCCATATGGACATCATCGCGAAAATAGTCAGAATCGATGGGAACCTCAAAACATTGAAATATGATGAAAACTAGATGTTGTGTAAGGTCACCTAGTAAAAAATGCTTCCAAGCAAGTCAATAAGATCCTTAACTTGTGGTCCTGAATGTCAAATTCGAAGCAGACCAATTTTCAAAAAAAAATTTCCACGCCCGGTATCTCTGAAGAATCAAGCAATCATTTGCTTTGAAATGATTCTATTTGTAATAAAATTGTACGTCAAGCATTTCTTTCATACCAATTTATCCCATCAAATTCGGATTGACGGAACTTTTTGGCACCAAGTGTTGTGAATAAGTACGAAATTAACCCATTTTTGTCATTTACACTGGGATTTTCTAGCGTAAATTTAGTACATTTTTATCCATTTGAGGGAACTTATTTGGCACAAAAAGGTTGTTCCTTAGATTCAAAACAAAAGTGCTGAATGCATCATATGGCTAAATGCTTCCGCTTGGAAGTCTTCATGGCAAGCATTGTTTTCGCTAATTGGCTGTTGTGATATTGTCGGTTTGAAAGCACAAAGCTTTTTTGTAAAAGCTCGGACTTTGTGCATATAGCTTGGCTCAATATTCTTTGGCAAAATAACAATTTTAGCTCGTCATTGTAGGATTTAACAATGCTTGGTGGCCTAAAAGTTGCTGCATTTGAGTTAAGCGGCAGAATTTTTAGATTTTATTTCCATTTTTGCAAAATGTGCTTTCCCTATTGATGTTGTAGTCTTATTGGTATACTTTATGAGAAGCTAAAGTGATTATATATAACACGTGTTATACAGATATGACATATCATATGACTTAAGAAGCGACACTTTTATAAAGTATGGCTAAAGCTGACACTCACTATCCTACACAATCGTGCGAGTTTTTAAGAAAATACAACCCTGCTGTGATGGAGTTTATGAAAATTAAAAAAAAAACAATAACAATTCATTAGATCAGTTATGTATTTTTTCATTAGTTGTGTAGGATAGTGAGTGGGTACCGGCCTTAAACAGTGAAAACAAATTGTTATTTCTACAAAGTGCTACTACAACTCTTGAGTAAAATCTGTTATGTTTTTAGCAAATTCAAATCTTGGCTTAAAAACAAAATATTCATTATATTCCACTATTTTTTTATGAAATATAAAACCTTAAATATATTTCCAATAAAGTGGTAAAGCTGCTGTGGCCTGAAAAAGAGCTCTCGCGTTGATGTAATTATTTTTTGAGTGCGGTCTGGGATTCAAGAGTTTTGCATCTTGCTCGCACTGGTTGATTGCTTTGGCCATATGCGTAGAAATATTATTTTGGAGGACTCATAAAAATCACCAGTCATAATGCATCTTCGCCCTTGAAAAAAAAATGTGTAGTTACGCCAATGGATTTTACTCAAATATCTGTATAATTTTGCGGTTCTTTTGTTGAATTTCGTTGTCTATTACGCTGCTTTTTCATAGTTAGTCACAAAAACATTCACAAAAATACTGTTAACAACATCATGGGCACATGGTCTTAGTCACCTCGCCCATTTTTGTAGACCCATATTATGCAAATTCACTTTGCAAAAAGTATGTTTTAAATAAATAACTAAATCAATTGACTTAAGGCTCAGTTAGCCGACTGTAATGTAATGTAACTGCAACAGTAAGAAACAGCTGATCGATTTTGTTATGTGAAAAGTAATGAAAATGGTTATAGAGATGTAATGTAACGTAACCTACTTCTCATATAAAAATATCAATCAGCTGTTTTCTACGTTACAGTTACATTACATTACAGTCGGCTAACTGAGCCTTAATTCAGAACTTCGCTCGCAAGCCAGCGAACCTTTGATAACTTTCAACACCCCCCACGCCCAGCATTAGTAGACTTGAAGTGCTGTCTTGTTAATGCAATTATAAGGCTACTTGCAAAAGAATTACTTAAAATGCTTAATCTTTTGTAATTATAATTCTGCTACAAAGAAATTATACATATTTTCGTGCACATACTTTTTCCTTGACAAGTGTTATATATTTTTTTGTGGAAACCTTTAATCTATCGCTATTACATTTATTTATTGCTATATTTTTTTCTCTCAAATACAAAAAATTTGCAAACGACCAGCCGACTTATTTCACTGAATAAAAATATCAAGATTGAAAACAGTTTTAATAATCCCCACCCTTTTCTTCCATAATAATTTATATAAAAATCCCCACCGTTGTATAATTCTTATTTTTGCCTCAATTTATTTTTCTATTCAACCAAAATTTAAAGGTTAACACTTTAATGTAAAAAAACAAAATATTTTTATATATTTTTTTATAAATATCAATAAATATTAAAACATTAGTGGTTTGGGTTTTATATCGAATATGTAAAACAAAACAAAAAATTATATTAAAATCATCATTTTAATTAATAATAAACCTAAAAACAATTCAACATACACACTTCACACTTTATAATTTAATTTAACAGATTAATATCTCTCATCACTTACATATATTAATTGAACATAAATACATACATACATACATACATTTTACTTTAAATAAGAACATTTAAAAATAAATAAACCTTTAAAAATGGAGTGGGTTTAATAATGCAATAAATAAAAAAATCAATATTAATAAAAAAAACGTTTTTCTCTTAATTTTTTTTGTAAATAATAATAATAATTTTTTAATAACCAAAAATTAATTTAAGCTAAATATATTAGTTTATTTTTAGTATTATATATATATATATATATATATATATATATATATATATATATATATATATATATATATATATATATATATATATATATATATATATATGTATATACAAACATATGTAATAGGTAAAAGTTATCCCGAAACAAAAAAAAAGAGCAAATATATATTGAACCTGCCACACCCCACAGCCCCCTTCTTATTATAATAGTATGTGTATTGGTTGGTGTTAAACAAATGTTTCAAAATTTTTCCTAAACAAATTTGCACACTTTTTGGGTGTAATCGATTTTGTTGCGAAACCTTTTTATAAAATCTTGTTTATGCAAAAGACGAAAAAGAAAAAAATTGTACAATTTATTGCGCAAAACTGTCATAACATTCATTCAAACTGTAAAGAAGAAGAAATCTTTCGAAAAACATTTACATAAGTACATATTTGATTTAACACAGGAAATATTAAAGTTCTATCCCTTTCCCTTTCTAATGGTATTTCTCTACATGTTTCCCTACAGTTCGTGTTTATGTTAATATTTTATTATATTATTTTTTCAATTGAAATAAATTTCGTCTTTTGTTTTTCGGTAAAATTATTTCTGTTTATTTAAGTTTTCTATACTTACATACAAATATTTCTTTTCTAAACTGAACGTGTTATAAAGAATTTCTCTTTCCCTTTCCTAATTTGATTTTCCGAATTTGCATATATGTCCCTAATTTCATTTTGTTGTAAATTTTTTTAAGTATTTTCTTTAAAATTTTAAGCATTTTTTTCTTATCTTTATGTTTTTTTTCTTGTAAATCATCAACAAAAACATTGTTTTTCTCTTCTTTTTTATTCTCTGTGCGTGCGAATAATATCTCAAAATAAAATGAACATAAAAACAATACTATAACATTTTAACATTCCTTAAAAATCGAAACAAATAAAAACAAAAAACCTGCAAACAAACTCTGTTTTTGGGGTCGCACATTTATCAGGTTCAAAAGCCTGGCATATGCGTTTAACATTCGAACGTTTGTCAGGAGGCTGCAATCTCCATCGGTGTAAATTGTGTGGCAAAGTGGTAACGCACATACGTAATCATTATCATGTACACTTTCCGGGTCGATTCGAATGCCCCCTTTGTCGAGCCACTTATACCCGAAGTGACAATTTGCGGACGCATTGCAAATTCAAACATCCCATGTACAATCCAGATACGAGAAAGTTTGAAAATTTAATGTCAGCTGCCTCCGCTACCGCTACACAGTCACCCACGCCCACACAGCTGGCGGCTGCGTCACAAGCTGCTATGGCTGCGGCAGCTGCGGCGGCGGCCTTCAATGTGGCCCAGCAGCAGCAGAGAGAGCAACAGCAAAGAGAACATCACCAGCAACAAATGCAGCAACATGCGCACAATTTAACGCAACAAACTCAGCACTTGCTACAGCAACAAATGCAACAACTACACCCGCAACAACACCAGCAGCAAGCGCAGGCGTCACAACTACTGGCCCAAACAGCAATCCATCACCAGCCACAATCGCATAATGCCGCAAATGAATGATATCGGTCTTTGCTAGGCTGGAATTATGGTAATTTAATAGGGAATGCCTATGCACCACCACCACCACCATCACCAACTCTGGCTCTGCCGCCACAACAGTCCCTTCATACTGCATCTAACGCCCATCAACAACTTGCCACTGCGGCAACAGCTGCATCTTCCTCTGCTAATAATACTGCAGTCGCAGGGAATCCTTTTGCTTGGAATTTTGAAGAAGAACAACTCTACCACCACACCAACAACAACAGCAACAACAGCTCTAACTCCGCAAACTTTACACCACAAGCCAATAACACACTACACAATTATTATAACCAATATTTCGGCAACACCTCAACATCCTCCTCGTCCTCAGTCACTAATCGAGAAACCCAATTGGACTATTTGAAAAGAGCACAAACTATGGTCAATTCAATGCGAAATTCGAACAGCAATAACACCGAGCGCCGACGAGAAACCGATGAAGATAATTATTCCCATGTTCATCACAACATACCCACATTTAATCTAATTGAAAGTGATGATAATGACGAATCCAATAATGTTGCCGCAACCTTGAACGGCACACAAAATATGAAAAAGCTGCAAGATTTAAGCAAAAGTTTACCTGAAAACTCCTCCTCCGATTTTGATATTAGTAAACAACTGGATGACACTTTGGGCAATTTACTAACAATTCGTAGCAAACCAAATGAGAATTTGCCAGTTGCTGGTACTTGTTTGGATGCCAAAAACACAACGGTTGCCAGGGATTAAAAGCATTTTGACTTTGTAATTAAAGTCAGCAAAGATCCAAGTTTCAAAACTAAATTTTGAGAATTATCAAGAAAAAAAAAATATATTGAGGCTTGCTGTAACAGGGAACACCATTTCCATTAAAAATTTCGAGAAATGTAGCGAAAGTGTAAGCTTTTGATGTTGTTCTGTTATTCTCTTTAAAATGTTCAAGCAGAAGCTTAAGGCCCTTACATACACACATACATACATGCATATCGTTGGTCTAAAGTAGAAGGGCGACCCTAACTCAAATAATTGTAATTTTACAGGGGAAGGTAAAAAAATAATAGAATCTGAAGCATTCAACATGTAACTTTTGTTGTACAACTGCTTGTAAAAGGAATTATTTATTTTGAAAAAAATTAAAATTTGTCTGCAGCAACATCCCTGCAGAAAATGGAACTGACACAAGACTAATCACGGGATCGGTCCCCAAGTGATAGGGACCAGTTCGAGTTCTAACACTTCTTATGAAGCGGACCAGTCACTTTTACACGGGGATGTCCTAGGATGGTGTTAATTGATACTTTGAATGCACCTTGTGACTTGTCACTGAACTATCTCATAGGGACCTAATCGGTGTAGAATAATATAAATGATTTAAAAATGTCATTCCGACACTTAACTGTAACAATGGAAACTTATAATTTTTTTATTGTTACAAATGCAATTATATTTTTTTAAGCAAATATTTTTTTGGGATTCGAACCGACAACCTTCGTCATGACAGGCTTGCACATTATTCACGCAACTACACTGGCACTAATATTTTAAAACTATAAACACTAGTTAAGCTTAGGTTAATATCTATATATAGTCACGGGACTGGTTCCAAAGTGGTTTGGCGGTATTATTCGAGGGAACAATTTACATTATAGTTAATTTAATTATTATTTTTCGAACTTCATTTGTTTCTATATTTATGATTTGAACAGGCTAAAGTTCGTATCGCTTTTTAAGCCAAATTATTTAATTATTTATACTACTTGATAGGTTCTGAATTCAACCACATCGAACTAGTTCAGTGCCATTTGCTATAATACTAGACCGCTTCCTAATTAAGTTTACAAAAGATCAAGACGATACATTCGACAATGGTGAATATGTAACCATTTACAGGATATGTATTTTTTTCACCATATACTACTCTCGACTTTTGGTAACACCCCCTTTTTTTTTAAATAGGACCAGCACTCAGGGGATAACCCCTACTCATGCAGTGCATTGTGCTAGAACTAGGAAAATAGGGTATAGGGAAGGAGGATAGAGGGAGTAGTGTCTGTGTACATTTGATTTAAATCTTCCCACGCTGTTGATTCCACATACGAACAGTGCGGCTAAAAAAGGAATTTTCTCTGTAATGCGTAGTGCGATGCACTACGAGTACGTTTGGATCAATTGTCATCATAAGCCAAATTTGTTTTTGTATGTGACAGTAATCGTTTTAAAGGAGTTCTTGAAAGGGTGTGCAGTATAATTTCATGAAACAACTAATTTTAATATTTTTTTTTTGACTTTAAAGTCGATTATCTCAGAATGATTTTTTGTGACATATGATGTTATTACAATAAGCCCTTCATAAATAGCATTGCTGGTTCCTCTAAAGAGAGTCAACTCGAAATTTTTAAATTTTCATTTTTTGCAAGAAATCGATCGATGTACAGTGGTAATCACATAATTTTCTCAAGCCTCACAAAAAAAAATACACGTATCCCACTTTTTACCCGACTGCGCGGCGCAAAGAAGGGTGTTGTGTTTATCAGCCTATGTATGCATATGTGTTCTTTTGCGGCACTATACAAACGGAACGCATGGACCGATTTTGATGACAGTAGTCAAAACTCAATATGGCGGCCAACAGAACTAGTGCGATATGAAAATAATTGCAAACTTTCGAGCACACACTTCTTCGCCCAAATTTATGGAATTCATGTTCATTTTCTTTGATGCATACATTTAAGAGATACGATTTTTTTAACCGTTTTCACAAGGACATTCTATTTTCCATCCTGAAGATTTTTTTCAGTTATTGAGATTTTTTTGGAAATGGTGTTAACTTTAATGCATAGAAATAAATATTAAAAAAAAAGTCAATTTGTTAATTGAAAATGTATTTGTAAAAATAGAAAATCTAATGAAATTACACTATTTATATTGCACTAGTAAAAGAAAACATAAAACAAAATATTAAAAGCACTAAATACAAAATAAGAGTGACAAACTGAATTATAAATTGAGTATCCTTTGCAAACAAGGTTTCATATTGAATGGCATACATATATTAAAGTAGTTGTTTAAGCACAATATTTCTGAAAATGGTTTCTTAGGAAAAAAAAGTTATTTTTGTTTAATAAACATTAAATTAGATTAAATACTTTTGTCAAATTCCCAAGGTGCATGAACAAAATTTAGAAATTATATACAACTCATTCATTTACAAAATACTTAGCAAATTGAATGGCTACATACAGTAATTGACATCTATTCAATTTTGTTGAGCAGATTTAGTGCAATTTAAACATAAAACTCTAATGTGTAATAGTCTCTTTTATTCTTAAAACTGTGCATTGTGGTTAAACTTAATAATGTGTTGTTAAATATCTACTGTTCTCAAAAGTTGTTCTCAGTGTTTTCCTTTTTAGTTATATAAATATAAAAGAACAAGAAAATAATAGTAATGATAATACAGAAAAAGAAGGCAAGACAAACCATTTTAAAAACCCCTAATAATACTGGCAAAAAAATTTTAAAAACGCATTAAATTACTATATGAGATTTTATTATTAATAGAATAGGAATAATAACAAAAAGCTAAAATTAAATTTAAAAACTATTATTTGCATGACCATAGGTGAACGAGAACTATGTTATAAACACCATATTTTGCAGTTCTTGAATCCCTCAAAGCAGGGATAGACAAATAGAATTTTGAAATATTGTATACATATGGGCATTTCCAAAAAAATTTCACGTGTATCATATGATGTCACCATTATGCATTATTAATGCAATCCATGCAGTATTTTTTATTTCTTTTTAACATAAACATAAATTTTATAAACGAGTTATAAAATAAATTTTGCATAGAAATCTATTTTATAAACCTTTTATAAATAAAAAATAATATTTTTTTGAATAAGGCCTTTAGTTTATATGCAGAGAAAACAAAAATGCCTATACACATGACTCACATGTTACAAAATAAACATAAAATTATATGAATTATGAAACGTTAGCGAAAGTCACTCTTCATTGCAAACTGATGATGAAAATATTGCAGATGTAGCAAGTCTAGTATGTACATATGTACTATATATGTATGTTACAGTCTGCAATACCACAACAACAAATCATATGAAATTGAAATTTCCTACACTAATTCATACTATACGCAACTCTTCTTTTACACGGTGGATACGTTCCTAGGAAAATCGTGCAAAAAACGTATAAAAAATACAAGCAACATATGGAAAATTTTGCGATACATTCCATATCTTTAAAAAATCGTCCAAGTTTAAAAAAATCAAAACATTTACAACGTGCAACAGAGGTGAATATCAAAAATATTTATAAAATAAATACATATTAAATAACACAAACGATACATTTGCATAAGAAAAAGAAAGATTCAAATTAGAAATGAATTTCATAGCTAATCGTCATTTTTGGATAACAGGATTCAAAATAATATCATCAGCAGATAAAGTAGAAAGGTACACACATATACTATATATACATACATACACATGTATATGTGCTTACATATGAGGGCAAATTCTAATATTGTACGATAAAATACACTTTAGCCCAATTCACAATCTTGTGCAAATGGTCTTGCATCGTATCATGTGCAAAATGTGCAATTCTTAGTGGTGAGTATCAATATACTACTATACCACTTTGAACATGCTACGATGCAAGACCATTTGCACAAGACTGTGAATTGGCTTTGGAAATGCATAACCTTCTTTTGCTACATGTAAAAAAATTTAAAAAAAAATAATATCGTGGTACTCGTAGTTAAAAAAATTCGTGCAAAAAAGTCATTTCTATATGTTATTTTAAAATCGTGTAAAAAGAGTTGAGTGTATATGCTATGTAGTCCGAGAATTATAAAAATTTGCAAAGGCTGAAACAGCTGTTTTTTGTTTTGTTTGTAAAATCAAAAGAACCTAACTCCGTGGCGCCACGAAAACTACCGCCACACATTATAATTATGTACATGTGCGAATGTTTAATGAAAATTGCTAAAATTTATAAAGGGATAAAATGTAAATTGCAATTGTTTTAATTTACCTAAGTTTTAATAAAATTAGTAAAAACTTAAATGGTTCTACCACTTTCCAATAGCGTAGTACTTATTGCCTCACCCTATGTAATTGTTAATATAACAATAGATTTTGGTAATTATAATTGCACTGGCAATAAAGGAATCATATAGTTTCGATACCAGAAAAATATTTTACGAAGGCTTTGTTCATAAAAGAAATAATTTCCATACAAAATGATTTGAAAACCTTTCGTAAATCACATTTACTTTTCTAAAAAGCAAAATTTAATGTAATTCAAATATGGTCAAATAAATGACTTCGTAGCGCAATGTAAACTTATAACAAAGAACTCATTAACAAGAATCAAAATGAAACTAATTTTTTTTTGTCAATAAAAGTTGGAGACGATAAAATATAATCAGCCCTCAAATAAAAAGATAAAAGCTGGATTTTTATCAGCCGTTGCCAATAACGCGAACATGATTGATGTCTTTATTTGATTATTTGATCGTCTCCAGCGCACTTAATGTTCGCCAAGCATTAACCTTTCCCCATTTATATTGTACAAGTTTAGATTGTGTTTGTCTATCCCCAGCGTAAACCGATATTTTTATCATCTAAAAAGCAACCACACTAATATCTACTATACTCCCTCCTTCGTCAAAGCAAATAAATAATAATGAAACCTAATTATTGATATTGAATGTCTAGAGTCTTAAGAGTAGTCAATTTTAATTAAAACAAAAAATATTGCTATTTTTAAAGTTATATACATGTATATGTGTGTGTGTCCCCGTTCAAGTGCAACTAAATGTTTTTTTAATATTATTTTTATAAATAAATATGCTATGAAAGTCCTTTTTAAAACAATTAAATATTTACTCTGTAAATGTTCCTGTGCAAACATCTAAAGTTTACATCTAAACAAATAGGTAAATGTTATAACATAGCAATTAAAAAACCAATATTCCTTCCCTGCGATTATATTTTACTTTATTATTTATCACTAATTGTTGTTTTTTATAACCACACCTCCCTTTGAAAAAAAAATGAATAAAATAAATTATTATTATTAAGACAGTTTTTATTAAGTTTTTTATACAATCGCTATAAGTATATATATAAAGTATATATTTATATTTTTTATATTTTTACTAAAAAAATGTACAAAATATTTTAAATAACTTCTTTTTATTACTAACTCTTAAGCATTTTTTTTTTCTTGTTTTTAACTTATTTTTGAAGTTTTATGAAATTTTTAACAAAATTTCTTTAGAATATTAGTGCAAATTCATTTAATTACTTTTGCCATTTATATTGTTTTATTAAATTATTAACATTAAAATATTAATTAATGTGAGAACTAAAAGTAATTATTTGTCAAGAATAACACGAACGAAGTTGCCGCTTGTTACTCGTATTATAGCAAAGGTGTTGCCAACTTTTCTTTTATGCTGTACAAATATTATCCACAAATCGTTGCTGTATGGAATGGTTGTATTTTGATTAACTATTTAACGCAGAAGTGATATTTGAAAGCAAAATTTAAATTCATATATATTCTTCTTTTCCCCGCGTATTTATTACATATCGATGTCAGTAGATACATCTATAATGTACCATCAATACAAAAATTTTCTTCATAGGACTTGATTGAAGTTTACATTTTTATATTAGAATTTATTTCCAATTTTTGACCCATTTTATTAAAGATATATACAGAAGCAAAAACAAAATGAAACTCACTCTTGAGAAATGACATTTTAATGACTTCTAAAGTTCATATCTCAGCGGAGCTGCTTCTTACAAAACTGCCCACCTAAAAAAAATACTCCCAACCCTGACCGGTTTTCATAAATATATTCAGCTAAATATGCTTGAAAATTGGGCTGCCACGCCTGATATTTAAATATCTTACTTGAATATGCGACAAACTCAAAACGCCCATTTCTAGAAAAATAAATTAATAGTAATGGATTCTTAGCAAAGCTCTTGTATTTTTTTATGCAAATTAAATCCGGCAAATGTTTACTTTTATTCCGTCTTATTAAGAATATCATATTTTGACTTCGATATATGTATGTACGAGTACATATCGCTCGTTTACTCAAACAACCTCATAACTCAAAAACACTATTTTGCCAGAAAAGTTAAAAGTTTAAAGCTTTCAATTTACACAGAGCTTAAGCGGCCTATACACTACAACAGCATGCACGCACAATCAAGCGATTGAGCATTCATGCTCGAACCACACAACATACCAGCAAGCTGGTACAATATTCATTTCTTAAAAAATTGCGGGAAGGGTGGTTATGTATAGTGACACAGTTTTTGTTGTAATTATTGTTGGTATGTTGTTAAAATTAGCAGCTATGTATAACTAAAGTGTTAAAATTCTGTTTTCCATTGAAACAAATTATGTTTGAACAAATTGTATTTCTTAAATGCATGTTTACTCCATGACAACTTTGCTAAACTGAGCTAATTTCACCAAATACCACACCAGCAAGCTGGTACCGTACAATCGCACAAAACGCCCATATACGACCAAACCGCTGGCAAAAACACTTGATTGCGCATGCATGCTGTTGTAGTATATGGGCCCCTTTAATGGAGAAAGAAAACTTTATTTTCCTCTCAAGAGCTGTGCAAACAAGATATTTGTAAAATATTTTGACACAATATGAAGACCACCAGTACGAAGATTAATTCTGCATCAAAAATTCCATTTTTTAACCGATTTCAAAAAAAAAGGAGTAGTTTAACAATTCGTCTCTATTTTTTTTTTTTTTTTTATTTGTGTTAACTTCATAACTCGGTACATTTTAGACCGATTGCAAAAATTCTTTTTATTTGTCTGAGAGGGTATAGCTTCCCATTGGTCCCATTGTAAAAGATTTTTTATTAAATTTTATGATATCCTACTTATTTGATTGCTGCAAAGCCTATAAAACACCTTTGGTTCTTGTAATTACACAATTTAAAAATTTAAAAAATGGGCGGGTTACGCCCATTAAAATTTATTATTATATTTCACGAGATTCTACTTAAGCGATTTTTACGAAACTTATCACACACCTTGAGCTCTAAAATAGACACAATCCTCCATTTAAAAAAAGGGCGGAGTCACTCCCATTATAATTTTATTTTAAGTGGTTCGTTCTACTTTACCGATTTTTACAAGACTTAACACGCACCCTGAACTCTGAAAAACACACATTCTTGCATTTAATAAATGGGCTGAGGCACGCCCATTAAAATTTAATTTTATATTTCACGTATTTCTTATCTTGTTCTATCAGATCTTTGCATTGAAGTCGGTTTTTATTTGGCAGAAAGATTTATTTGAGTTGTGACGTTGAACGATGTTTACGTTGTACATACAATTATTTTTTCAAATATTTCCTAAAAACAAACTTGTGTTCTTCAACGTATGTGTTATATGGCCCATAGTGCAATAAAAAAAAAAGAAATAAACAACACAGTATTAAATAACTGATAACTTGCTTTTGAGAAAAGAAACAAGAAAATACTCATATGTACTACTATTAATATCGCATTTTGTCTTCATTCTAATTAATATTTTAATCTAAAGCATTAAAAGAAAAATGAAATTAACTAAAACTTTTGGCCATTTACTATAGAAATTAACTGAAAAATGTATAACAAATGAATAACCACCTTTTAAACACCACCACTATTTAATTACACTGTTTCCCAATAACTTTTATGGATATACTATTTTTTGTAAATGTAAATATTAAGAAATTACTAAAACCAATTACTAAAAAAAACCTAAATTTAATGAGCAAAAAAATATTCACTTAATGTGCGTGTTTTCTAAAAACAAGACACTAATTTAATATAAAATAAAGTTTAAATTAATTTATTATCAAATGATGTGGTAAAAAAAACCAAACCTTAAATGGTAAAATTAGAACAAAGAATATTTTTGGTGCACAAACTATTGAAGAAAAAAATAACAAAATATTTTTTTTCTAGCAAAGAAAAAATATACATACAGACATATATTTTTGTGTTTATATTTTTTATTAATTTATTTTAAGATTGTGATAATTATGGTAAAACAAAAGAGAAAAAGTATAAGAAAATGTTAAAACACAAAACAAGAAAAGAAATTATTTAAATAAATAAATGGTGCTAGATCCAAATAAAACACTAGAGTTTTTTCAGCTCTTGAGCTACAGCGTTTAAGGGAAAATTTTAAGCCAGGGAGTGCGGAAGCCAGTAACAAAAGCAAAAGGCAATGTTTTTTGTTTGCTACTGTATGACAGTAAAGTGCAAAATCTCTTATAACTTTCCCACTAAAACTCTCAACTCAATAAGTTATGCTCTCGAGTTGCGAAAAAAACTCTATTAAAAACTAAAGTATGTAAAAAATAAATACTAATTAATCTGTTTAATGTGCATTATTTAATTATCAAATAATTAACTAAAACTCTAATAAACGTATGTGCAATAAATCACTAGTTTTCTTTTAAAACTCAAAATTAAAAGAAAGTATCAAAGAAATTATAAATTTCGTTTTTTTTTAACCAGTGTTAAAACAAATAGCAATTCATTTTTTATATTTATAAACATATTTTTAAATTAATTTAAAATATATCTTTTGCAATAGTTGTGTAATCAAACACACAAAAAATTAAAACATAATTGTGCAATTTATTTCTGTGAAGAAATTTTTGTTATTGTATAAAATTTATAATATTAGAATTAATTTTAAAATCTAACAAAAAAGAAATGCAAAAAAAATTGTTGTGAGTAGCAATAACACAGAAACTGTTTTCGCCATTCTGTATGATTTCAAACTGAAATTTTGACACACTAACTTATTTGGGAAATATTAATTAAAAATTTATTGAAATTTCAGTTTGAAAGCAAACAACTTTTTTTTAGTTTGGCATACAAAAAAAAATCTGTGCACTTATAAAACAAGACTTGATTAATACCTGATTTGAATTATAAAATTCAAAGCAAATTTTGCGAAACAAATGAAAAATCTAGTTAATGGTGTCTTTGCGATCAGAAAATTGTATTAGATTAAACGAAAGATTGTAGTTACTTGAAAGTTTCGATCTGACAATGTGTCGCTTCAAATTCAATGACCTTCGGAATTGAGGAAAACTAACTAACTCATCTTGAAAAAAAACGACTGCTATGTAAAGAAAACAAGATTTCAAATCAAGAAAAACTTGTATGAAACTAGTAGAATATTTACAGAAATATATTTTTATAAACATATGAATTGGTTAACTTTTGAATTCCTCGAAAAAGTGGGAAAAAACAGTAAATAAACGTAAACATTTGGCAACGCTGCCCACTTTTTTTTTAGTAACCGTTACCCGACTGTAGAAATCGCAGATGTAAGGTAAATGTAAATGTAATGTAAATGTAAACGTTTGAGCGCTTATAGAATACTTAAAAACGTGTCATGTGTTTTCGACACAAAAAAAAAACTTCTTTGTGCACACACACATATGTACATACTAATTGCATTGTGCCCAGCAAACACGCATTTTTGATTTTAAATTGCGAGTTATTTGAAGTCAAACGCGAAAGTTCATATACTTATGTATAATATTTAAATTCATGAAATTCATTTTGATTGAAATTTACATACATATGTATACGGACATACACACCAGAATGTATGTATGCATTATAACTTATAAGTAAATAATATATAAAATAGTAATCTTTTAATTAATCCAAGATTTTTTAATAATTTCGCTGAAACTATTTTAATTTACTTTCTTTTGATGGCAAGATTTAGCCTGTTGGAAAAAAACTAATTGAGTTTTTGAAATAACACATTTTAGAACGAAAATGCGCCTAGAGGTTTTGAAAATTATTATTATTATTTTATTTAAATGAACTCAATTATAATAATTTTAATAGCAGCTGTAACGCTCAACCGTAATATTTGTCATTGTACATTACCAGAACAGATTTTGAGCAACTTCATCGGAAAGACGAAGTATTTAGCTCTTTAATTTCCAAGAATGTGTATGCTTGCAGTAGCACCTCAATAAAATCTTTACTTTCTCGTTTTATCCTTTTCTTATTAATGTTCGTACCTACTCATAATAGTTTAGTTTTATTTACAAACAATATACATATGTTTATTTTTTAACAAAAATACATACATATGTACATATACAGGACTTTTTGTTTGCTGGGTGTTTATCAGTATAAAAATCATATAAAATTGAAAACAGCTGTTCGAAACATTGATGAGAGTTCAACATCTTCACATTATTTTTGATTGCATGGAAAAAGTACCAAAATTATTTAAATGGTATAAAATCATTATTTTATACTTACAAACATTGTAATGACTTTGACATTTAGTGAAATTACAATTTAAGCTTCATACCCGTATATACATATTTACATTACAACTTATTATAATTATAAAAAATATTTATATTTTTATTATCATTATAATTATTATGACTATACGTACCTATTTTTATTTTTATTGGTATTATTTTTAAATAAAAATAGTTTTTTGTACACTTGAATGTATGTTTGTACGCACATATGTATGTATATTTTACAAATTCATGCATATGTATGTAGATATACATATGAGTATGTATGTATATTAACAAAAAATAAACACACGATTGGCAAACTCTGGTTAGATTTTATAAAAAAAACTTTTTTAGAAAACTAAATTTATTAAATATGCCATGTACGTATACAAATTAACCACTCAAAAGCTTAAATTATTAAAAGAAACAAAAGTACCAAATCAGGGCTATTCTGCCATACATACATACATCCCATCACTGTCTACAAATGTCACGTAACGTCGTCATGAAATTCTATTTACTACAGGTTCAGACGTTACATTTGCGTGCCATTTCAGTCAGGTAAGCGTTTGCATAGCTTTTCATACAACAGATTCGATCAGCTGACACATTTACATTTACAGTTCTACATTTACAGTCGGTTAATTCTGCCTTTAGCCGACTGTAATGGAATGTAACTGCAACAGTAGGAAACAGCTGATCGATATTGTTATGCGAAAAGTAATGAAAATTGTTATAGAGATCTAGTGTAACGTAACCGGAATGTACGAATCTGTACATTACTTCTCACCTAACAATATCGGCTAACTGATCCTTAACTGTCATGACAGTAGTGCTATGTCAATTCATATCCGTAAAAAATTGCGACTGTTATTGTCACTGTCCCAATATAAAATCCAACTTGATCAACAACCGTCACAGACGCCGCAGCATTTGTGCTGCTTTTATTCGTGGTGTGAACGAATGTCGCTATGGTGTCCCTTAGGTCAAAGTCAATAAAGAGCTGCTTCTTGCGAGTGCAATATACGGTACCGTAGCCAATTACGATATTTGGTTTATTCGTAGCCCCAAACTGTTCCATTGAATAATCTTTTAATAACAATAATATGGGGTTTCTTTTTTTTCAAATTGTTGCCAAAACTCCGTTTCTTATAGAATCCGTTTGCTACCTTCTCAAAACTCTACATTTTCATTTATAAACTGCTTTATATTTCTCAAAATTAATTTTAAAATAATTTTAATAGATTTACTTGTACATGAGCAAAACAAACAAAACAATTATAGCAAAGACACAAACTTATGTTTTCAATTTAACAGATTTTTCATTTTTATTCACAAAAAAATGTTATTTAACCACAAGAGATTAATTATATTATCACCTAGTTAAATTGTCCTTAACTTAAATAATTAATATTAACAAGAAAATATTATTTTCTATAATATAATTTAAAAAAAATATATATGTATACATATATACATATATAAAGATGTTCTTTTTTTAAATTATTAAACAACCACAAAAAAAATAAATACTAAAACTGTTTATTATTATTATTATTATTATTATTATTATTATTATTATTTGAATATAATTTTAAGTTTTATTTATATTAATTAAAAAATTAAATTTATTTTTAAGTATAAAAATAAAAACAAATAAAAATACATATTAATTTCAAACAAAACAAAAGCCAAGCATTTGTTATTTACAACAAAAAAAATACTTTAAAAAATATTACTAAAAAATTTTCAATTAAGTTTTTATATTTATATTTTATACAAATAAAAATAAAACATCAAATAAAATAAAAGCAAAATAAAAAAATTTTATTTTTTTCGTTTTCTTTTTTAAAAACTGCATTTTAAACAAGATATTAAACAATATTTAATATATTTTATGAATAAAAAACAACAAAAAAAAATTATTTTGTAACCCACAAAAGAATTTAAAAAAACAAACAGTTTTTTGAATACAACCATAAGCAGATAAAATATTTAAATAAAAAAAGAAACAGCATTAAAAATCCAAATATTAAAAATATTAATTTATTTCTAAAAGCGATTTTTTTTATATCTCTTCGAAAAGAACGAAAAATTGTGCTTCCAACAGGGTTTCTTCAAATGAGAAATAATTCATTGATCTTACAATTACATACATTCAATTATTCTATGCAAATACAAAAATCCCGGCCCAATTTCCTGTAATTTTATTTTATTTTTTCAAATTTACATACATATTACTTATGTATTTCTTTTTATATATATTTTAATGTAAGTATTTTGTTTTCACTACTTATTTATTATTTGAATAATAATTTTATAATTATGTGGTAACTCGCACAGGCGTTACACCCAAAAGAAAAATTAGTTATGGAAATGCTTTGTGCGATCTATATAAAATGTTTTATTTTTCGAAAACAATAAAGTGACTATTTGAAATAAAATAGAAACTTAGTGTTCGAATATTAAAATATCAAAAATAATGTGACTAATTTTTCCATGTTTTCATAAATAAATATTATATTTTAGCCTATAAAGAGTAAGTTTTAGAAACATATTATTTATATTTAAATTAAGACAGCAACGGAGGCATTTTAAATTAATAATTTTAATTTTATTCATATAATTTATACAACTAAATTATCGAATATCATGTATTGCACGCTGGAATGTAAGTAATTTTTTTAAATTTAAAATAACGAAGTGTATGAGTACTGGGTTTGTTTTATAGTTAGTCGTGTAATGGTCCCATTTTATTTATAGGCAAAACTTTTAAATAGTTTATATCAAGTTATACATAACTTTGCTATATAAAGAATTTATTATGTATTTTAAAGTTTTGTATTAAAGATTTTGACGGTAGTATGTATACATCCACAATTTGTAAACCGAAATTGAGTAAATTTCTCGTTTTTAAAACGAGTTCACACATTTGGTGTTCTCTAAACGGAATTCATAAAATTTTAATAGCTCTTGAAATTTTTTTCAAATTGCGTACTCTTCAATACATTTAATTAAAAAAAAACATCCTAAGAAGACAAATTCAACTTACATATGTGCCCTTAATTAATGAAAGTGATCTAAGTCATATGCATATCTTTTTGATTCGAAATATGAATCAAATGTTAAAAGAACTCAATTAATTATCAAATAAATGCTGACGAAATTTACAGCAGTCAAAATTACCATAATTATTAAATAAATTATGTAATAATCACTCTTATTGTGAATAAAATTTCCCTCATTTTTTGTTCCCTGTTCACAAAATGGCTATCATAAATTTTGCTCGGCGGACTGTTAAAATAAAATCAAAGTATGTAATGTCAGTATTAACTAAAGGAAACAAATTGCACGTGAAAATTTGATTCATTCACCCTTATCGGGAATAAAAGTTCACGTGAAAAGTGTTCACATTCCATAAAATGGTGATCGCCAATGTTTGCGTTGTTGTGTTAGTATACTATTTTCTAATTTTTTCACGGGAAATATTTCACGTGAACAAATTGTTCGCCTTTTATTCCCGATAAGGGTGATTATAAGGGTGACTATGGCAAATACGTCCATAGCTGGAGCTTACATAAATCAAACATTCTAACGAAATATTAAAAATTATGAGTAGAGATGCTCTTCTGCTATCGCGATGGATAAAATATCCATGTTAGACACTTCCATAGCACACAGAGGCGCTGGAAGCACTTCGTCATAATTTTGAAATGAAATCATTTGAAAACTTTCAAGTAAAATAAAATTACTGAAAAAACAGCTGACTTTGAAAATTCGAAAACATCTCTCTCTATTTTTATTTTTTTATATATCTGTTTAGAATAGCGGACACCTTTCCCTTACAACTGGGCTAATACAAAAATAATTTAAAGCGTCCAATTTGTTTGGAAATTACATTTTTGTAGTTCAATATAAAATAATAAAACAGTTGAACGCATAATATTATATTAAAGATCTTTTAAGTGAGAACACCTTGGGTTAAAATGTTATGAAAGCTTAATTCAACTGAACCAATATGTATATGCCATGACCATACAGATGTTAGTCAGTATTAGAAACACCTTTGATTTCGTTCTGAATTTCAGCTCAACATTGCGACATTGCGGTATAAAGTTGCGGCTTCCTAAACACATGTTGCTTTACAGTAATACATTGTAACTAGACCTCAAACACAATGATTACAGAAAGCAAACCATTACTAATATCAACTTGATACAAATACATACATATATATCTTTCGGAAGTCAGTGTCAGAGGTGACATGACACGCCAAAAAATTTATATGAAGCACTTCTCAACCAATTCTTCTGAAACTTTTCATATATATGGTTTTTTATTTAATTACTCATTTGTCTCTGGAACCCCAATGCTACTTTACATATTTAGAGTCCAAAGTAGCTTAGGTACTGAAAATAAATTTAAAAAAGTACAAAAAACCAAAGTAGTCACTTCGTTACAACCCCGTTTGGTTTTAAAGCTGATACAGAGCTTGCAATATACATAGTGCGATGTTTTATTTTAGAAAGCTAGGATTTCCCGATGGAACTTAAGATTTGTAAAAAAAAATAAGAGTGTAAATTAAATGTTAATCTAAAAAATGTTTTATTCGAAAGTTCAGTACATGGAATTAACATTTGAAAAAGATTTCGGAGAATATGGCCACCGCTGATTTTCTTGAAAAAGCGCATTTGTATAACTTTGGGCCAATTTTTTGAGCATTTCTAGTCGTATGTCACGAATAACACGAACAATGGTGATCTCCAATGTATTAGAGTCTTTAGGGTCTGTTTTGGATTGATTCCACGCCATATGCGGCAATTTTGTTTATTAGCAAACCCTGATGGCGTGCCATACAAATCTAGAAGTCGCCTTTAATTTGTGTGAATTTTGTCTCATTTTAGAAGTAAATCTGTGGCAGTGTTGTTCAATAAATCAATCTATTCATGACGAAAGGCATTAAATATATAAAGAAAATTGACAACGAAATACCAATTCGTATCTTTACTAGTAGAAAAGTTATCCAACCCTTAAGAAATCAAAGAGTTCAAACTCGAAACGTTCTTCAATGAAAAAATTAGATAAACTCATACAGGTATTGTAGAGAAATCGAGATAATATGGATTCCAGGACATCAGGGTGTCTCTGGAAACGAAGAGGTGGATAGGCTTGCAAAGATAGGGTCAGTACTGAATAACATCACACTAGAAATCCACAATCCATTTCAAGAATTTAAAAACTAATTGAAACAATGGGTCATATATCAACACACCAGGGATTATATATATATTTGTTCCTTTTAACTCCTACAAGGAGCATAGGGCCGTAACACCAGAGATTGGCAGAACTCTACTCTTGATAGAGTGGCTGAAATTCTCTGGGGAAATCCAACTAGTGAAAAGGCAATAGAGATTCTAAGTTTAAAAATGCCTACACTTAGGAATTTGTTTAGCATAATGACAGGACATACAGAGTTAAAAAGTCACCTGGTTCGCATGGGTACCACTACTTGTGTCAATGTCCAGCATTCATTCAATTTAGAAGACACCTTCCATCTGGAAAAACATACCAGATATAGAATACCTTACGGATCCAGATTAGAAAAACTTAAGAAAGTGTATTGAAAATGTTTTCAATTGTGAATTTCTTGCGAAATTTTTGATATATGCCACGGCATACATTTATTACCTGCATTAATTCTTTAGCTGAAACTCCATCGCATGCGTCTGTCAAAAAAGGAATACTTTAATATTGCAACTTACAAATCACAAAGAATATGAATCATTGATGCTTAAAATGCGGGAAAAAATGGATTTATCTTCTGCTCTTGTAAGCGTCAACACGGTGGCACAATTGAACTTGTGCACTTTAGCTAAGCCTACAGTGATCAATCTTCTTTAAAGATGAAGCCAACGGGAAAGCTATCGTCAATGTCGAGCGGTATAAAGGCATGACTGTTAATTATTTGGGAATCCAATTAGAAAGGAATCAAACAACAATCGACTTACTAAAAGAAAACGTTTACAATTTGCAAGTTTCGAAGATATGAAAGACATTGTCGAGCTAAACCCCAAATGTTTGAGAAAGTTATCGCAAATTAGACTTTCAGAATAAGATACATGCGAGCTTTCATTGTACAAAGTTAATCTTTCTAATAATGCCCTCTTTTATTTAGGGCCAATCAATTAATGAAAATCGACATTTAAATATGAATTGATATTTAAATAGAGTTGCCCAGCTAAAAAAGTTATATATGGCCCATATATTTTTAATATATGAATGTATATAACTATATATGAGTATGTATGAATTCATGTACGGATATATATTGGATTATACATTGCAAAACTATTATATATGAACAAATATATGGACTTATATATGAAATGTATTATAATATATGAGCTCATATATGGAAATTTCATTATGAAGCTCTTCATATGTGGATCCATATATAGAAAGAAGATTTAATATATGGAGCCATATAAAAATGTATGCATACATGATATCTCACATAATATCGTTATTTCAATCAAAAAAGCTTAGTATTTTATCAGTGGTGAATTGGAAATTCGTTAGAAAATAGATGCGGTGTGTAAAGTATATATGCGTACCCTCAACGTTTAAAAAGAAAAACTTTTGTTACAAAAAAAACCATTCTTGTGTGGCCCCATTTAATATATTAAATAACCAAAAGGATAATCCATTAATTTTATAGAAAATAACAGAATTCTCTAGATAAGAAACAAAGTTCCTATTACTGCAAAAAATTATATTGAAAACTATTGTTACGACGGATTATTTTTTCTTTTATAATTAATTACATTACTTTTTAATATGATTTCTTAAATTAAATTTTATGTACGAATATGAGTTTTGTGTTTTTTAAATAATTGATTCACCTTTTGACTTAAAATGATGAATGAAATGTTTTTTAGTTCGTTTTTCATTATTTGTCCAAACAAATGTTTCATTAAATACAACCTTCCTGTTCAAAATCTAAAAAAAGTAATTTTAGTAATTTAATTTATTGCACAGCAGTGCGCTTTTGTGAATCAAGAGAGTATGAATATGAAATTTTCATTCTGTAGAGGGAAAATTTACACATACATGTATGAAAATGTATGAATATATATAATCATATATGGTCATATACCCTCATTTTTCGGATCCGAACCATATATGGGATATCATATATGCTCCATACATATTTTTTTTAGCTGGGTGGTGACATTTTCATTTTTAATACGGGATTTACACGATAACTTTTCCCCCTGCATTTTTCCTGAATTCTCTCTTATGTTGCTACCCCTTTGATCACCTTTGTACCCCTTTTGTCAATAAACTCTAGAAAAGTCACGGTAAAAAGTCATAGTGTAAATCCCGTATAAGAAAAAGTTCAATATTTTTTCTCTTCTTTTAATTTAAAAACCTATTATTATCATATAAGAAATTATATGGTGTTCGATTCTCCCACTATTGAATTTTAAATTTATTACCTTCCCTTTAAAAAGGCAAAAATCTGTTGCCCATATTTTTAAAAAGGAAAACGCCATAAGTCATGCAGTATGCATACATTATTTCAACTCAAGGTAAAACAAAAATACAATAAAAGTATAAAATTTGGTAGAGAAGAATACAAGCTTTTGTAAAAGTGAGCTTACCGAAATTCATTTGATAAAGATTTTGTACTATAAAAGTAATTATTTCAAAGGTTACTTAGTCCCGGTTCACACACGGCAATTTTGGTTGGCAACTTTTCAGTTCATGGACGAGATAGGAAAATATGATGGCTATACTCTTCATTATATTCTCAAGTTTCTCAATTAAAATTGCTGTACTGAACGTAACACTGTACCTGGATTCAGTAACTTTTATTACGATAATCGTATCGCTATAATAAATATAACGAATATTTATGGACTTTGCTATTCAGTAACATGTTTTAACGATATTTGCCGTCGGTTTTATAAAAATAAAATTAAATCACAAGATCAAATTCATTGAGTTTTTCTTTATTATTCTTTGTGCATTCACATTTTCTATACAGATATTCCATGTAATACCCTATTAAATGGTGAGTAAGATAAAGCTGGACACTATCGTAAAAAAGAAATTACAGAATCACATTATCGTTACCGCAAGCGAATAAATATGTCGATAAATATTATGATTTTCGGTTCGCAAAAAGTTACAGAATCCAGGTACTGGAGTCGATTTCTTGGTTGCAGATTAAACTTAGTTTGCACCAACTTTTTATTTTTGAATGAAAAAGAGCTAGAGAGGAACAAAAAATTTATATCCTTCTATTTCAACATTCTCCCACATATTCAAGAATCGCTGCAACGAAAAGTTAAAGTTTGGACGGGGACTTAGCTAATGTAAAATCATCGCCAGAGAGAGAGAGGGAGTTTAAATTTCTTAGTATTACAATACTTAATTGAAAAAATTGCAATATTTTCTTTACTAACGCCATAGCATTATAAAAAAAAACCTCGATCCCTTTCAAAGGTAACTAAGTTAATATCTAGCCAAATTACTACATAGGCTTTTAGTTAGAGGGAAATATTCGGAACGTGCCTCATTCTTATTCAAGTAGAACCATCCCCATGCCGAACAAACGTGTACTCCCGTCACAAAAACTATAGTTAATTTAATCTCTAATCTGTAACTCATAAATTGGCCCTTAGCAGAATAGCGTTGTGCATGAACGAACTAGTTCAATTAATTCAATTCAGCGAAATGAACGATGGGAACAAGTTACTCGATTCGCATCGTGAGCTGACAAAATCTGTAACATAAATAAAACATGTTGCTGTTTATACAACATATATCGTAGTGTACATAAGTGAGGTAGAAATCTACAGAAATTAGATTTTTACGTGGCAAACGTCAACTTCTCTCTTACATACATACACACACAGACGTATAATGCAAAGAAAAATATAATAACAGTAGGAAACAGCTGATCGATATTGTTATGTTAAAAGTAGTGGAAATGGTTATAGAGATGTAATGTAACGTAACCTGTTTTTCATATAAAAAAAAACGATCAGCTGTTGCAGTTACATTCCATTACAGATTTAAACGATACGACAACTTCAAAAGTAACACGATACGAATCGACTAATTCTACCATCTGGAGAAAAATTGAAATTGAAATTGAAAACTTTAAACTCGTTTTTTATAAAACTAGCAATATGTATTTCCATTTATTAGTCAGCTGTTTTTGTTTGGTCCAGTTAATTTGCTTATTTGTGGTTCAGTGAATAATGAAATTTATATCGTGTTAAAAAAGAACATCTATCTTGCAGCATTCCGATCTAACCCTGCGTTTACACATGCAAGTGCCTTGCATGCAAGCTCTGTGTACGTATTATCAACGAAAATTTCTCACAAATGCCCGACTGTCTTGCAACTTGCATGTTTGCCTTTTAGTGCAGAGTTGTCCATAACATAAAAAATTTTAATTTTAAGGGAACCAGATAGTGTTGAACTTTATTCGTATTGTTTCAATGTTATTTATGTCTAAAAAATTAATAAACTGCTCGATTTAGGAATATTTAAGAAAAAAAAATTATTAAATTAGCTTTTAAATGTATTTAAAATGGGTAAAATCTCACTTAACACTACACTGAAATCCAGTTAATTTGTGCTAAAATATTAATAGGGCAACACTGTTAGCTAACTTTCCATTTACTTGCTACAAGTTCAACAAGTCACTGTCTTGTAAAATTCCTTGGCAGCTGAGTTGGAAGTAGGCTGCAAGTGCCGAAAGTGTAGATGTGTTAGTAAAAGAGTTTGAGTATGAGTATATTGAGTTTTTCGAACTTGCACTTGCACGTGTAAACCCTAGGTAAAGCAAATTCAGTTAATTTCCGATTACTTTAGCATATGTAGCTTATCATTATCAAGAAATGCTCAATTTTCAAGATATTGTGATCTTGATTTTAATTGATACACATGTTAAGTAATATGTGAAACTGAAACATGAACTCAAAAAAAAATTAAGCAACTGTTATAATTATAACTTCAGAACTAATTTTATAGGATTTTTTATCGACCATTACTAAATTTTAAATGCTTACATTAATTTTAATATTACCAAAATGAGAATTCTACCGTGCATTACCCGCACAAATTTGTTGTAGTATATGAACAATAACCAGCTTTGTCCCGGTTCATACGCGTCAACTTTTGTTGGTTAACTCGTAATTTAGCTGTAAGAAAGACGGAGAAGGATATACTCGTACAAATATCTATTTTTCCTACCAGCTGAATTAAAAGTTGACATGTGTGAAACGGGACTTTCGGTCTGTATATTACATACCCATGCTTTAGACACATAAGTCTCGGTACACACACCTCAACTTTTGTAGTTCAACTTTTAATTCAGCTGGTAGGAAAAAAGAGATATTTGTACGAGTATTTCCTTTTCCGTCTTTCTTACAGTTGATCAACAAAAGTTAAAGTGTGTGATCCGGTACTTAGTTTTGTACCGAAAATTTTATTCAGTTCTCCTTTGTTATTTTCCCAGAATTTATACATACATATGTATGTATATGTATTCGGCCTGTATTAAATACAAAAAGCCTTCACCGAAAAAGAGAGGATTTTATAAACATAAAAAGTGGACCTCAAATTTGTATTTAAATTAACTTGTATTATTTTAATATATATAATATGTATAATAGTTATACAAGTACTCGTATAATTCAGAAGGAATAATTATAAAGCAAAATTAAATTTTTATTTAGAATTGTTGATATTTAAAACACTTAGGAATAAATAAATTATGCTTTACCACATACATACATACTTATAACTTTTATTTAGATTTCGTTGTTTGTTTTCATGTAATTTTTCGTTACTTTAGTTTTACGTTCGTTTTAGTTCTACATACAAATAATTTATCTTTAAATTACATATTATTCTATAAGTTTATACTCGTATTAATGCTCACTCTATAATTTTATTTAAACACTTTTTTACTCTCTACCAAAACAAAAAGCTAAACAAAAATAGCATTTATTTTTCAAAAATACTTCTTATAAACTTTAAAAAAATTTATAAAAATACACTTTTTCACTCTGTTTATTGCTCTTGGGCTGACTTTCGCCCCATTATGTGGTGTGTGTTTCTTTTTTTTATTGGTTACAGTATCCCGTGGGCATATGTCGAGAACTTCCTTTAGAAGATCATCATTTTCGAGAGCTTCATCGCTGTCAGACTCACCTCCACCACATGCTACGGCTTATGGTCTACATCTGGATGCTGCTTTAAAAACTGATTACCTGTTAGAGAATATTATGAGAAGCGCAAATGGCGGTCATCACCAGGGTGATCTCAGCCACCATCAGAGTCTAAATCAATTGCATACAATTGGTTCTACCACTGGTAGCATGGGTGGATCAGCACACAACTTGCATCATCAAATGTCTTATCACAATATGTTTACACCGTCCCGTGATCCTGGCACAATGTGGCGTTGTCGTTCTTGCGGTAAAGAGGTAACAAATCGTTGGCATCATTTTCACTCGCATACAGCCCAACGCTCTAATTGCCCTTATTGTCCGGCCACTTACAGTCGCATCGATACGTTGCGTTCACACTTAAGAGTTAAACATTCAGACCGTCTAATGAAACTAGGTTCCACAATATAAACTAGAGAGAATGTGTGTGAACAGTTTCTTTGGCTATAAATTATAAATTATTTACAAAAAAGAAAAAAATCACACAAAAAATACATTATAATTATATATTTTACATAAAAATCACACAAAACAAAAAACAAGATGCAATTTATGTTGCTTCAAAATGATTTTAAAGAAAAAAAATTTATAAAAACTCAAACTATTAGGCTATTCATACATCTACCAAGCAGAAGTAAATAAGAGAAGCAAATAGGAAATAATTTATAAATGTATAAAAATAAAAAAGTTTTTACTTGACAATTTTTATCGGTGTAATACACGTAAAAAAACAAATGATTACCAAACCTGCTGCAAGAACTACTACTACTACTACCACATTTTAATCAAACAACAATAATATACACATAAATGAAAACACGGTAAGAAACAATTTCCTTACCACACTCTTACTAAAAAAAATTTAAAATTTTGATTTTCTTTAATATTACGTATCTAAACACACTTATCAACTACAATACGTGTAACGTGTAAAAAAATGTCTTAAACATTTATTTTAGCTTTAAATGTTGTTAATGTAAAATATGGATTAATTTTAAAATAATTTTTTTAACACGAAAATTTTCCTATAATTTTTAAGAGTGTTTTTTTAACAATTGCACTGAAAAAAACATACTACCAAAAGAAACCTAATGTGCATTTATGTTTAGTAATTATTTTTTATTACAAATAATTATAAATTTAAAATAATTTTAAATAATAAATCTTTTTATATTAAACAATAGTAAATCTTAAAAAAAAATAACAAAAAAAAGTTTACAATATACCAAAAACAAACAACATTAAACTGGCTGTCAAGAGAAATTTTCTTAAACAAAATCAACTTTTAAGTAAATCGACTAAAAAGTAACAAAACAAAAAAAAAAAGAAAATAAATAAGTAAATGTTTGAATTGATGTTTTCTGTTTTACAACAAAATAATGATAGAATTAAATGAGTCTTAAATATAATAATGCAAAAAAAAATTTTTCAGTGTATTTCCGAGGAAAAATGTTGCCGTTGTTGTCGATTATTCAATTTCAAACACATTCTGTGGAAAACAAAAACCTTGCAAAAAATAGCTTGAAATTCATTTTAAAAAGAAACGTTTATGAAACGTTTAAAACTACTTTGTTAAATAAAATATGAAAACCTAAATATTTATTAATATTAAAAGAAACATTCTTATATCAAAAATAATTTTTGAAAATGCCGCATTTTAGAACTAAAACCCGAAGTTATTGTTTCAAGCTTGGTTTTTGGTTCAGTGTACTTATAGTAGTTCCCGCTTAATTAATTCAAAACGCATGCAAATGTGTTAGTGAAACAACAGAGAATCATATGAATGATATATATACTCGGTTAATTGCATTAATAATCATGCGATTTTGAAAAATCAATTAAGCGTAAATCATTGTAATTAAAAGTAAAAAAGCGAAAGAAAGAAATAATACACTAGAGCCCCGTTTTGCGTCGACCCGGTTTGCATCGCTACATATGGTTGGATGTTTCCACTAAAATCACATGCATATCGCACTTCTTCCTCTAATGGGGCCATATATGATTGGAGTTTTCCACTGAAGTCATAAATATATCGTATTTGTTCCTCTAAAGGGGTCATTATAAAAGTTTGCAATATTTACTTATTGCAAAAAAAAAACGATTTACCGTAAAAAATCTTACATTCTTTTCTCTAGTCTTGGAAAAAAATACAGTTGTATCTCTCTGGCTGATATAACAGTAATTAAAAAAACTGTTTTTGCCTTTAATGAGAATTTGTAAATTGTGAGTGACGCCTTTCAAATAAACAAGTGCGATATATACATATATAAAGACTTTATAAAAATCCGTGCATGCATAAAAAAGTTCTTTGATTAATATCTCATTTCTTTGATCTCTATTTAAAAAAAATCGGTTAAAACACTCTAAAAACAGAAGACAGAAATCTTTAATTTGATGCTGGATGACGGAAAATCGTCAAAATTAAAGAAAACAAAGACAGAAACCTCTTAATTTTTTTTTAATTGTGTGTCCACAAACAAACGACACCATCCCTAGCAAGCGTATTTATGTGTTTAAATTTATACAGAACAGCTACCGTTGCCGGTTTGTTTGCCTTAATTGTCACTTATTTTATTTATACTTTATTAAATGTCAAGTTCATGTTAATTACTTTTACTTAGATTTTGTAATGTTCGTTTGGTAAAAAGTATAAAAATGTTTCTAAATAAAGAACAAAATAATGACAATTTGTTCCGACATGATGGGTTAACACTATACAAACAGCAAGCATGCCAAATTTTTAAAAATGTTTGAATTTTCTTTCAAGCCTCGTCGGTGTCACATATACTAACGAATTTTTACTCATACTCTAATTTTTTCGTTAAGCATTTTGAGCGTGTCTAAAGGCCTTAAAAGATTTTTCCAATCAAGCATTTTGATTCTGACATATAGGGAAAAAATTTGTATGTAGTTTTGAAAACTAATAAAAATTTATATCAAATTGTAAGACTTCTTAAATACACTGAAAAAATATGCAATTAAAAAAGAAATAAAAAAATAAATAAAATAACATATTCTTTATTTTGAAAATTACTCTTCGGCATGCTTAAATTTTTATCAATTAATAAACTTCAAAAATAACACATTCTCAACAGCAGCATCCAAAGTAAAAAATGCTTTAAAAGAAAACTACAATAAATTAAAGAAATTTAAAAATCTGCATACCAAACAACATATAAATATTGCTTGTAAAAAAAGGCTAAATTTTTTAAACTTAAGATTAAAGATGATATATCCTCTCTGCCCAGATATTTTGTGTCATTTGTATTGCTTTAACACACTTTCTTTACAAAAGAAATAAAATGAAAAGAAAAATTATTGATACATATACATATAATTAAAATAACTGAAAAACTAAAAAAAAAAATATCTAATTGGAAGGTTTCACTGCTAAGAAAAAAATCAAGAGAATAAAAACAAATTTTTCATAAAAAAAAAATATACATACAATATGTAACAAAAATAATGTGTACGGTTTCTTGTAATAATTAAATTATAAAATAAAAATTGGTAAATTATAAAAAAAAATTAAAACTAAAATTTAAAAAAAAAAGCTTCATGCATACATATATGTCTACGTATTTGAAAAAAGGTCTAACTATTAAAATTTAGCAAGAAAAATAAAAACAAAGTTTGAAATAATTTAAAAAAAAATTACAGCTGTCAGCAGCTTCTAAAATTGTTGTATTTTAAGTAATTATTTAATTTATAGGAATAATTAAACATGAGTAGAGCTAGCGCGGCTTCGATACTGAATATATGTTCAAGACAAGATTCTTGAGTTTAGGCTTGAACTATAAATTGACATGATTTTTTACGAAAATACAAGCTTGGGGGTCTACTCTGCAATTCGAAACGAAAGAAAATACTTTCGAATTTGTATGTTATTTAGATGCAAATTCGAAAACATTTTCTTTCGTGTCGAATTACAGAGTAGACCCCATGATATGGTGAGTTATTATTGTTTTCAAAAATCCATTAGATCAGAGTTGCATTTTCGTTAAAAGTCGCACGACGGATAGTATCCACCACCTTCACCTCTGTGATACTTTTATACATATAAACCACCTAAAGAAAAATTTTAAAGTTTGAAATATTGGTGGGCTGGCACGAATCAATATAAAAAAAAATTAAAAGAAAATTATTTAAAAAAATTTCAACCGGGCATAAATTAAAATAAAATAAAAATGTTTTATTTTATTTTAATGTTTTTTTTAGTCTGGCAACATTTTTTATATACAAATAAATAAAACAATTGAAAGCTATGATAGAAATATCACAAATAAATCAAGGCAAATTCATATAAGATATACTCAGCTGAATTCGCTTTGAGAAATTTATACTTCAAATGTCAGAAAAATGTACTGAAAAATGTATTTTGACATCCAACGTATATTCAAATTACAAGCGGCGAATATAGTCACCTGATCCCTTGCGACCACTTAGTATGAATTCGTCTTGAAATAAATCGTTTAAAAATTGTATAACAAATTTTTTTAAACAAAATTACTTGAAAAACAAAATACTGTTGAAAACAGTTTAAAAAAGATTTCCCAAATATTATTCCATTACCATTTGTTGAATCTTTAAATCACATTTATTTTGATGGCGTAATTGTTAATTGTTGTAACACCAGCAGCACTTTAATGGGTTGGTCCAAGAAGTTGATAAGAAACTTTCTAACGCTTGCTTACATATGTATGTATATTAAAAACTAAAACAAATTTTCTTATTTTGCTTTTGCTTTCAATATATGTATGTAAGCGATATAAACTTTTTTGTTTGCCCTTACTACCCATATGCCGGATTCAATTTTCTTTTTAGATCATCAAACTATTTGAAAATTGTCTCTTGAAAATTGTTTAACGAATTTCGAAGGATATCTTTCAGTCAAGCTCAAAGTATTGAATTAAAATAAAATTTAACTGATTTGAGTAAAAGTACATAAGTCCGTAAGCAAAATTTTAAAATCTTTTTCTTGTTCAATTATGATGTAGACATCATGCCGTAACCGCCAAAAAAAAGCTTAAGCGACATTATTTTCGAACTTCATTTTTGGAGCAAAATCGATTATTTGCGAAGTCCAAATAATGTGTCACCAAAACTTACATAATTACCTAAAATGCATCTACCTATAACAATTTATTCGTATACTTCAGAAAAAATTACTAAGTTTATTGAAAAGCAGAAACCTATTAGGAACTGAATAATTTTGAATTAAAATTTTTTGTTTCTTCCATAAAAAAAAACGAAGACCCAAATGGTCTAAATCACGACACCAAAGTGATATTTATATGAAAGCAAAAACATTAAAAATTCTTAAATTCAAGCTTGTTTGGCCTTTCAAAATTTCTAAAATTTTTATGAAAAATAAAAACGAAATTTAAAATTTTTTTTTCATAATCATACATGTAAATAAATATAAAGTGTTATAAATATAACTTGGTGACATAATTTTAGTTAATAAAAGACCTTATGGATTTTACCGGGCGATATGTAGATGGAAATATAGACGCTATTCTCTCAATTAATTAATAATAATAATCATCAATAAATTAATTTGTAAGACTTTGTTTTTATTTTTCTTTGTTTCTCTCTTCTTTTTTTTATTCATAAAACTAAAAGTTTAAATAATAAGAAAACATACTTTTAAATAGCTTTTAAACAAATGTATCACAAAAACAAAGGTTTCTTTGTTACACCTCTTTGATTCTTAGAATATATATATATTTTTTTTTAATCTTTTATATATAATAATAAATAATTGTCATAATTTTTTGTTGAGTTTTAGTTGCTGTTTTACAATAGCTTAGCTTTAAAATACAATTGTTTTATTCATTTATTAAAATTACTATATAAATGAGAAAAAATAAACTTTTATTTAAGTTAAAGTTTTATTTAAGTTAAAATATATTTTACTATTATGTTTTGTTAAGTTTTGTTTTTTACTTTGAAAGTTAAACTAAGAAAACATATAAATAAATAGTGTTTTTTTTAATTGAACTACAAACAAATATCAATATACCTCAAACGCATTTCAGTTTTAATGTTTTACTATTAATTTAATTACAATTTTATGAAAAGAAATATTTACATATACATATATATGTATGCACATATGCATGTGTATACATATGTATGTACATATGTACATATATATTAAGTTTTAGTTTAAAGAAATAATTATAATTAATTTACAATTAAGTTAGTGTTTGCTTTTAAATAATTTTTAACTCTTTGATTCTAAAACTTAATTGCATTCGAAGTAGTTGAATATGAAAACGATTTTTAAATACTTTTTCGAATGCAAAAAAACTAAATTTTAATTTTTGAATTACCATCGTTTTTGCTACACGAAAAATTATGTTAAATGTGTTTACTTTATAAGTTTTGTTCTTAAATTTATTTCTTAAATGGATCCTATGGAAACTCTTTCGACTAAAAAAAAGAAAAATGAAAAGTAATTGTTCAATTCACATATTATTGTCGCAGACTTACAACTTTGTTGAATTATGTATATTAGTGTATATGTTACATATCGAGCCATAACCGCCAAGAAAACTTAACCGACACATTTTTTGTTCTCTTTTTTTTGACGAAAATATATTATTTACGATAACAAGTAATTGATTTTGGTAAAAAAATTAAGTTCGAAAATTATATCGTTTGAGCTTTTTTGGCGGTTATGGCACGATAGGTTAGGAAAGGTGGTGCTAACCTATCGTGACAAAATATAAATATGTAGATATTTATTAGCAATTAAGTATAACTGGGAGATTGCTTCCGTTTTATCATAACAGATTGTATAGAGCTCTTCTAAAAATAATTTTCTATTGCTAATCCCTGCCAGCTGAACCCTGCAAACCGTATAAGCTTTTACCAACTCTGACATAACGGAGCTGGGCAATACCTACACTCTATTTGGTAATTCACAATAAGTATATATTCCGCATTTTAAAACTTGTACTTTTCTTATTAATATTTCTTTTTTAATAATTTTTTATGATTTAAATATCACAAATATTATATGTGACCTTATCCGAGAAAAGGGAACTAGTGTGTCAAAAAACAGGAACTTGGGAAAATCGATAAAAATAACAAAAACATTAAAATTTTATTTTTTAAATGCTTTTTTCTCAAAACTTCATTTTCACACACTAGGTCCCTTTTCTCGGAGAAGGTCACATATATAGTTGCACAAGTTAATTAACCCTGAAATCCTCCAATTAGAATTAATTTTTTTCTCCCACTAAAGATGTGTAATTTTCTCTCAAGGATTTTTTATTTCTTCATAAATTTAAATGAAAATATATGTATAAAGCACTGAATGGGAAAAGGTTGATATACTTGAATTTAAAAAACCAAATTCCAACAAAGTTATCAAATAACTAAAGCTAACTTCAATCGCGCATTCCTAAAGACCATTACTCACTATTCTACGCAACCGCACGATTTACGAACAAATACAACCCCGATCTGATGAATTGTTATTGTCTTTTGAAAATGTTCATAAACTCCATCATAGCAGGGTTGCATTTTCTAAAAAGTCGCACGATTGTGTAGGATATTGGGTCGTGGCCTTAAAGGAGCCATTACCGTAACATCTTCTTGTAATATATATATAAATCGACAGTTCTTTGTGAATTGAACAAATAATGCTTTTCGCAAGCAATGGTTTATCGTTTTCATCAAAAATTAAAAAAAGCAAATTGGCATTTAATTACATTAAAATTTTCTAAAATATCAATTACAGAGCTATATAGGCTACACAGCAACTGAAAAGAAAATGATGTTATTCCAGCAGCAAATATAATTTTTTTTTTTGGAAAAATTTTCTAGGCTAATTTAATTGCCTATTGTTCTCAAAATTAAAGAAAAACGGTGCCATCTATGCTTTAATAAAAAGTGTAAGAAGTTTGTAATGTTAAACATTTTCTTATAAAATTATTTTATAATTAGTTTTAATAATATTATTGCTCGAAACTCAAATTTATTTAGTAGCTGACAGCTCTGATTTTTTAACTAAAATTTTAGTTACAGAAGAAAGTGCCAAAAATCTTCCCTTGCCCTGCTACTAAATTACCCTGAAAAACTAAATGAAAGAAGTCATTGTGTAAGTCAGCCTGTAGCTGCCTTAATTAAGCGCTTCAAAGCATTTTTAACCGACTTCTAAAAAGAAGCAGGTTCTCACTTTGGTTGTATTTTGCTCTCTTTTAGTATACGGAATATTTATTGGTTTGTTTTTATTAAATATCTTAATTTAACTGCCACTTTGCTTTGAAATAACTCAAACCATTTACATATAAATACATTTTTTTTCCCTTTATAGATTGAGGAAAGATAAAAAATGCTTAAGTTGAATTGTTAATATAAAGAACTACACTCGCTGTTTGTAATGTTTCCTATATTTTGTTAAATATAAAGTTATACCATAAATATATGTTGTATTTATGTATATGTTTTTTTTTCAAAAAAGCAACAAGTTATTTTTCAGCATTTTGTGATATTCAAAATTTCATGTTTGGCTCTTTAATTTTATTTAATTTTTTTTTATTCAAAACAAGTATTTGTGATATTTTCGGAAAAGTTTATAAGTTACGAAAATTTAAATTAAATAAAAAATTTTAAAATTTTAATTTATTTAAATAAACTAATTGTTATTTTCAAAATTGTTATGTTTCGGGTGAGTTTTATATGAAAAAGATTACATAATAAAAAAAATCAATCACACAAAATGTAAAAAAATAATTTTAGTTACGTAAAAAACGCTCAACTTTTTTATTTTATTATTATTTTCAACTTTTTAATTACCTTTAGTTTGTACATATTATTTTAATTTAAAAGAATCTAAATGTAAAATTTTTAGTTATTAAAATCAAAACGAAACAATTTATGTACCAAATAAAAAAACAATAAAAATATGATTTAAAAACACTTTTAATTTCCATTCGTTTAATTTATTTACACTTATACCTAATTTACATTACGCATTTTTTTCATGAAATTAGTTGCATGAAAATTTTTTATTTGTTAATAGGAGACCTGGAGGAACAACTTATATCAAAAAAGTAGTCAAAAATGTATCAGAGATTCATTCTACGCCCTTTTTTATATAAAATTCTCTTTTATAGCGCTGCAATAAGCAAATAGAAAAAGTTGCGTGCAACAAAATTCATGAAATTTCATGAAAAAATGCTTAATGTAAATCAGGTATTATTTAGACAAATTGGACAAATTTTACTCATCTCTGTACTCTAAAAGAAAATTTTATAAAATAATATATATTTTTATACGGCCTGCCAATTGAAAAGATATCTTAACTAACTTGTAAGTAAGCGTAAAAAAATAAGAAAAGAAAACTACTTTATGTAGTGCTTGTATATACATAGATAAGGAGTAGATATTTAAAACTCTAGATAAAAAGAATATAATTGAAAGAACGGCAAAACTAACAAAATTAAAAAAAAAATTTAGTCCACAGCTCCACAGTGCCGGAAAACTCCTTAAGGTCACAATTTGTGGAAATAATCATGTTTCCAATATGTTGGGAAAATTCATCAATACACTCTATATATGTACATACATACACATATGTATACATGTTTTCAAAGCTTCCGTGTTAGACTGGCTTCACACAAGGCAATTTTAGTTGAGAGCAAATTTTAAGTTCATGGGAGCGAAAGGAGAAGATAATGAAGAGGAGAGCCATCACATTTTCCTTTCTCGCTCATGAATATAAAAGTTGATCGACTAAAATTGCCGTGTGTGAATCCAGTCTTAGAGTGTGTTTTAGTAAGCAGAGTGAGCAATTCGTATAGAAATCACTAGCATTTACATTCATACTTTTCATTTAAATGTCCTGCACGAATTGTTTGTTGCTCGCTGGGCTTACAAAAATAACACTTATTGTAACTTAAGTATTAAATACTTCAGTTTTATATATTGTATATTATTAATTTTTGAAAACAAATTAATAATATTAATTATAAATTAACTATGGCCGGAAATGTGTTGCTCTTTAGCTGCAAAGAGAACAAAAGAGTAGTAAGTGTACAACGGCTATCTTTGCAACAATTCAGTAGTAGTCTCTTTAGTTTTAAAAAAACTACTTGAGGTAAGAATTGCCTAAAATAAATTTTAATTTATGAACTAATTAAATGAAAAAAACCTAACTTAGTTCAATTTAGTAAAGTTAATTTTGTATTTATGTATATGTTTCAACAAACAAATGAAATCTTTAAAATTTATAAAACAATTTTTTAGCTTAAAAAAACTGTAAATTAAAACTAATAACTAACTAACCATGTACTCTTAAAAAATAATATAATTTTTATATTTTTTAATAAATTTATATAGTTAATAAATCTTATCGTAAACGTATTATCTTGAATTTCTTTATATTTATTTCATTCTCAAACAATAAACTAAACAAATAAAAAATAAAATAAAATAATATTTTACAAGAAAATCTTAAATATTACAATAAAAATGAAAGAAAACTTATTACAGCTCAATGTAGTTTAATATGACTTTAAAGGTCGTACAAAAGAAAATAACTTGAAAAAAATAGAAAATAGAAATTAAATAAAATAATTTATTTATTTGAAAATTTTACTAAATATTTTTGAATTGTTTTTTTTATCACAACAAATGAACAATTTTCTTAGAGAAAAAACCCAGAAATGTTGGAAGCACAATTTTTATTTGGTATAAAAATATGTTTAGGTTTCGAAAAATATCTTCTTGTTTTTTTCAAACTACAGGTTCAAGATTCTTTTAATAATTTTCTGGCAAAAAAGTAAGTATGCATGTGGAAAATTATTTCAAAAGTAAGAGAAGTAAGTATTCGGAGCTTTCGAATTAAATTAGATAAAACGTAAGTATAATTTTGCATACATAAAATATAATTCTGGAAAAAACTGTACTGCTGAATAAACATTAAGGGGGTAATTGTGTAAAACGCAACGCCAAGCGTTAACAAATTTTATATGGAAAAATCTAAATTACAAAAACAAAATACATACGTACAAAATAAGGCCCTAATTGACTTGCTAACAAATAAATTGTAAAATAAAAAGCGATATAAGATATATTGTCATAAGTTTATTTTAATTTAAATTTATTTGACTGTTCAAAATATGTGGTTGAAGTCTACTGATGATTTGGGTAAGCACCAATGAAATATACAGACAATGCTTAATCACCAGCAAAAAAATTTCAATAAAAACAATATTTTTATTTGAACTCAATGGATTGCTTAAATATGTACTTTATTTCTTAGAGAAAAAAAAACTCTCTAAAAAAGTGTTCCAATTTACTAGACCCCTTTTATATACATATATAC
The DNA here is from genome assembly GCA_949987645.1 of Tachina grossa. Classification (NCBI taxonomy): domain Eukaryota; kingdom Metazoa; phylum Arthropoda; class Insecta; order Diptera; family Tachinidae; genus Tachina; species Tachina grossa. The sequence continues at coordinate 167,751,365 of OX465274.1, read as the reverse complement.
GCATAGTTTACTCTGCAAAGTCTTAATTCAGCTGGGAGAAAGACGGAAAGAGAAAGTATTTCTACCTCCATATTTCGCCCAGCTAAATTAAGACTTTGCAAAGTAATCCTGGCATGTCTAAAATTGGTCTTATGTATATTCTGACACTCGAATGATTTTTAAATCACATGAGTTGCTAATAGTCGAACTTTTTTCTACATGTTCTGATTTTTGCCCTAATTCTGTTCGACAATTGTGTCGTCTTGTCTATGGACGAAAAAAGGAGCAGTTGTGATTATTTAAGACAATTATTATTTATTGCCTATGCTAGATGGTTCGTGCATATATTTTTTCCAAATATTATATCCAACGTATGTTTTTCAAACTACTGTATAATACTTAAATTAAATTTTTATGTTTTAAAAATATTGTTATAGTATTTTTCAAACAAAGCAACCATTTCTGAAGAAAATAATGTAGAAAACTCAAAAACAAGCACTCAAAAAAAATATTTTCACACAAAAACGTCCTAAACAGGGTGACCTATGACTCCGGTAAACATTCGTTCTTTTTTAAAGAGGACAGTCCTTTTTTTAACACGATGTCCTTTAAAATATTTTTCAAAAAAGTGTCCTCTTTTTAATTAATTGTCCTTTATTGTCCTTTTATTTTAATTACTATTTTTTTCTTTAAACTATAAAATTATAAGTTTTATTTTATCAAAACCCTAAAATGTCAGCATCAATACAATAGAAATTATAATCATTCAAAACTGGAATTACCTGGCAACACTGAAAAAAGTACATATCGCACACTAAATCATAAAGAGTCAAGATTCAAAAAATCCTAGGCATAACGGTATTTTATATTTTCGCTTCAACTTTGTGTAGCTACACAAAGTTAAGTTCAAAATATTACGAGCAAGCGGATTAAGATGTGACTCGAGTTTTGTTGGATATTTGCCGGTGTATTTTGCAATATCTTCAGCCAATTCGGGCATATTTAAATCAGGATGTAAATTTAAGTTTTTTATGTACCATGGAGCCGATGTTATTAACCATAAAATTTTGTTTTGCCTTAATTTTTATTGCATTTCTAAATGTCCTTTATTTTCTGTTTAAAAATATGTTCACCGTACCTATGAAATTTTTCAAAAAGTGGCACTAAATAGGGGATTATCAAAAAAGGGGCAAAATTAAAAAAAAAAACGAGAAAAGTACACTAAACTTTTTATTTTTAATGTACATATTTTCATATAACTCACCCTAAAAAAAGGGGGACAAACAGTGGCAAGGAAGTTGAAAAAGTGGAAAGGCAGTCGAAAAAGTGGCAATTTGCCGCTTTAGTCGGCAAACGGTCACGCTGGTCCTAAATCATCTTACTTCTTACTGAATTATTGCATGTAAGTATGTCCAGGCTGCCCACAGAAGCACCAGAGTGCCGAACATCAAATGAATACACATACTCTTATACATTACTCTCGGTTTTCTCTCTGTGGGTAGCATTGATGTATGCACATTAGAGTGGCCGTTAGTTGTATGGAGATTTTTTTTTGTTGATTTCTTTTATTCTCACCCCCCAAATCGGTTCAGTTTTATGTAAAAAAAATAGACAAAAAAAAAAATTCATAGAGAAAGTTGTATTTTAGGGGCTGCGTCCGCCCTCAAACTAAGGGTAACTTTGCCCATATATTCAATGTGTTTTTTTAGTTATCTTATGACTATACTTAATATATGTATAAAATAAATTAATAGATATAAACTCTTAAACTTGCCTAACATTTGCCTAAAAAAGCGTAACCAGCAAACACTAATGAAAAAAGTTTTGATCCAGACACTTGTTTATCATGTTAAACAGTTTCGAACACAACTAATGGACAATGTCATAGAATCCAACAAACTTGACAAACTTTTGTCTAAATTGAAAGACTTTTCATTATCATTTAGTGGTTAAGTTTTTTTGGGCAAATTTTTGACAAGTGTGACCGTAGCTTTACTCTAAACGCTTTTGTTGGTCATTTTCTTCATTATTTCCTAAAATATTAATTTTAGCAAATAACTTTCTTTGAGACTAATGTTGTAGGCTAGAAGAGCTAAAATATTGTCACATAAATTTTTGTAAAATGATTTTTTAAAAAGATAGTCATATGCAAAAAATTACATTGATAAATGGGCTTGAAGGCCAACTTTGAGGGTGGACGCACCCCCTAAAACACAACTTATCGCTATGAAATTTTTTTGTATTTTTTTTACATAAAACTTAACCGATTTGGGGAGTGAGAATAAAAGAAATAAAAAATAAATAAATAACGGGCACTCTAATGTACATATATATGTATGTAGGTCAGCTGTTTTTTAAAACAGTCAGTGCGTGCATAAGCAAACAAACAAGGCTCATTTATTAGGTGACAGCACTACACCAGGTGACTAATGTCATTATACCAATCTAAATGTCAAATTTGGATTGTGTAGGTATAAGCCTAAAAGCATGCTTTTGTTTGGGTATGCATAAACACCTTTCGAATATTCAGTTTTGTATTGTGTTTGACATTTCCTATAAGAAACATGCAATCTGAAGATGCTACCCTGTTTTGAAAAGTAAGAAGGTAATTTATACCAACAGAGTACATGTGGTTGTTGCTGTTGTAATATTTGTTGTAGAATCGCGGGTACCTAATTGATGTGCCTTGCAAACAAAGAAAAGACAAAATAAGAGAACATTTTATAATAGTAAACATTTTCCAGTATTTTCGAATTAAATTAAGAGAAAGCATATTTAATTTATTAATTATTTTAGTGTTTCCTTAAGGTTTGGTTTAGCTTAAATACACCAGTATACTTCAGCAACGCTTGCTTCAAACTCCTAATTATATCAAAGAATCAATTTTTGAGATCGAGATAAGAGATTTACCAAACGCGAATTAATACGAGTTTGCCTTGCCAAAAAAATCTACTGTGCATCTATGTACGCAGTAGGGTGATCGACTCGGTTTTTCAACCGGTTTTAAAACCCGGTTTTTTTTTAAATACGGTTGTCGGTTTTTTCAAAATTTTGATTTTTCGAATGTCGAATAGTCCGGCTTTTTTACAATTTAAAAACCGGCTGAGTCGAATACTTTTCGATTTGTACATTTTGCATGTTTTGTTGATTTTCGTAAGTATTTTTTTACTGAAAGATGAAATTAAGAGAAATTATTTAAGAGGTAATAACAGAGGCGAATTTAATTGGCCTTATGGTGTGCAATGGATGTCAAAATTAAGTTGCAAAAAGTGTTTTTTAGTTTTGTTGCCATTTTGCTTCATATTTTATATAGAGGTAGATATCCACCTTGCCCATACATTCATATGTATATACCATTAAGGAATAAACTCTACATACAACCATAATTTTTTGGGGTTTGGGGAAACTTGGAAGAAATTCAAAAAATTAAATATGCCAATATTTAGGTTGCTAATATATATGTTTATACAAAAACTAAAAAATAATTATAATAACAACAACATAATAGACCATATTTGGATGCCATTTGTTGACGGCTTGGTACCTGAAATCACAGCATTTTCAAACAAGTTGACGACATTAAACATTTTGCACGTATTTTTTCATGTATTTTATGCCTGTATGTAAACTTTTCTCCTATGTATTTTTAATATTTTTGCTACTGTTGGTGTTATAATTATTTTTTTAGTATTTGTATAAACATATTTATTAGCAACCTAAATATTGGTATATTTAATTTTTTGAATTTCTTCCCAAGTTTCCACAAACCCAAAAAATGATGGTTGTATGTAGAGTTTATTCCTCAACTGTATATTATATATATCAATATTTAAATATATAAAGTTAATTTTTATATTTTACCTTTAATTTTTGTATTGTTTTATAGTATTTACATGAACTGTTAACCCTTTTTTTATAAATCAATTTAAAATCAAAACTTTTGTATAATAGTTTTCTTACTTAAAAAAACCGGTTGGGTTTTTTCTGAATTGTAAAAACCGAAACCGGGTTTTTCATAATTTCAAATATTCGAACTATTCGAAAACCGGTTTTTTCTGAATTGTAAAAACCGAAACCGGGTTTTTCATAATTTCAAATATTCGAACTATTCGAAAACCGGTTTTTGGAAAAAGTCGAATAATCGATCACCCTAGTACGCAGTCATAGAATCAGGGTGACCGATGACATTTTTCTAAAAGTGGCAATAAATAGGGGATTTATCAAAAAAAGGAGCAAAATTAAAAAAAAAATCTAGAAAACTACACTAAACTTTTTATTTTTAATGTATTTTCATGTAACTCACCCTAAAAAAAGTGGGACAAAAAGTAGCAAGGCAGTCGAAAAACGGACGTGCGCAATGCGCATTTTTTTATATTTTTTATTCCGGTTCACACACATCAACTTTTGTTGATCAACTCGTAATTCAACTGCAAGAAAGAAAGAAAATGAAATACAAATATCTATTTTTTCTGGCATCTGAATTAAAAGTTAATCAACAAAAGTTGACTTGTGTGTACCGGGATTAAACGGTCATCATTACCTACTCTGCTACATCACAATGTCGAATGCAAACAATGTTGGCATATACGTTTGAAGGAAAATCCTGTTTTTCAGAAGAAAAAAACTGCCAAAAAATTTCTAAAGCGGCCCACCCACTTGCAATATAATTGTGCAATTTTTCGTATTGTATAATAATATCGCCAATGTGTATGTCATATTCGAAGTTGGCACAATATATTGGCAAATATCAAAAGACTTTTGATTTTTATTGTACAATCAATACAATTGTGTAATGTGCTGGCAACATTTTTCAATGTTGTTTACTTTTGCCCTGTCAAGAAAATTTGGCAATATTTTATTTAAAAATATTGAGCCATTTATTGCACAACACATGCAATAATTTTGTATAATGATTTCATTAATGCCCTAATTCAGTAAGAAGATTTAGGACGTTTTTGTTTGAAAATACTTTTGAGTGTCTAGTTTTGAATTCTCTAATAGTTCATTTGCATTACCTCGAAATCTAGTACTTGCGAGATTTTGAACAAAATCTTGCTGCTTTTTACAAGATTTCCCATACAAAACAAAATCTATTTTGTCAGTAGATTTGTAGGAAATCTAATAGAAATCTAATATTTTTATTTATTTTTTACCACCCTGTACATCATATTCATAAAAAAGATGAGTGAATTAGCTACGGTCTGCTTAAAAAAGTGTGTGTCTTAGCTACATTGCAGTTATTTGGTTGTAGTTTTGGAAATTGTTTACTTAATGGGTTTTGTTATGGATAAAAAAAATCTTGATAAATGTCAAAAAAGTTGGTCTAAACGGTATAGATTTTCATAAAGATTTTAATTAAAATCTGCTAGATTTTGTTTTGGTGTAAATGGCCTATAAATCTTTTTATTTAAAAAAATGGTTGTTGTCTTTGATAATGAAAAATAAAAATATTATTACCATTTTTTCAAAATATAAAAGTTATATTAAATTATTATGAAAAAATATGTATTGGATATAATGTTTTGGAGCAACAACGTAAAGCATGTACACAAACCTAGGAGTATTAGTATAGACAATAAATAATAACTGTCTTAAAGAATTACAACTGCTACTTTTTTCCGTCCAAGACGACACAATCGTCGAACAGAATTAGTACATAATGCATTCACCGCAGCAAGCGACCTGCTACAAAGTGTCCAGGATAGAATACACATGTTTATATGAGAATGAGGGCGGCAGGTTGTTGTCTATGCTTAATTTGTCGTTGTAAGCATTAAACACATAGACCACAGCAGGCTACATGGCTACACGACTACAAGTGCCGCAGGTAACAAATGTTGCCTAGTAGCCAGCTAGTTAATTAAAAGCATAAATATATATTTAAGTGGTGCAATTTTCAAATATTTCACATTTGAAAAAATACAATAGTTTTTAAAAAAAACATAAACACAAATCAGTTTATTTCTTTATATTTTTTTTTGCGAATTTTATTATCGACCTTTTGCATGTTTTTAGTTTCCTAAGGGTTTTGCCGATTTTTAAACAATATTAGTAATAATTTACGGCTTATTACTGGTTTTCTTTCTGGTCACTTTGGACTAAACTATCCTCTGTGGAAAAGTAACCAAGTTCGTTCACCCTTGTGTCGTTTATGCTTGGAAGATGACGAGACGATACAACTTCTTTTTGAATGTATTCAGATGATACTATGCGGGCTGCTCCCATATCTGTACTGTCTTTCATAAGGAGAGTCATACAGAGATTGATTTAATTTAATTTACAGATCTATGGTACAAAAGATCCATCAGGTGTAGCAGTGCCGGTCTTTGGACCAGATCTCCCCCTATTCTGGGGCATTAGTTATATATTAAGTTTTACCAAGATGGATTACAATACTGGAGGTGACTACTCAAAAAAATATGAAAATATTGTACTAAATGTTGGTATTATATGTCGAATTTCGTGCTTTTATTAGATCATATTTTTTTGTGATGTTACGTGAAGTTGTTTGTGTTCTGTGATACTTGACAAACAGAAGACCACAGAGTTGAAAGGCTAATCCATTGGTAAATAAAAGTTCTAATTTCGAAATAACGGTAAATCATGTTGGCCTAGATGATAGCTTACCAGACTGATCAAAAGCGTTTAGAGCAACATAGCGCTTAGACGAAAAAATATTTGCTATTACCAAATATATATATATATATATATATATAAGTACATTTCACAGAGAGTTATTTTATTTTCATAAGCGCGAAATATTTGAAGGTGCCACAACTGAAATATATATACATATATGTATATATATATATGTATATGTATATGTTCGTGTAGTCTGGGAATGTGTTTAATGCATAAGACTTGGTATTCATTATCACCTACACATTCTGGTGACATTGTTCCCCCTTGTTTATTTTGAACGACATTTAAGTGAAACCGAAATGCCCAATCCTGTGTATTTAAATACTGTTCAAGTTTTAGGAGCTTACATACCAATTTTTTGTGCTTGTATGTTGTTATTGAAACATGTTGCACATTAGAGTGGTTCGAAAGAAGGTTGTACCAGTTTCCCCCTAGGATTAAAGATAATGTAAAAACAGTCCAAAAATATATTATTTTTGCCACGCCTACAAATACCGCCCTCTTAGTATTTTGTTCACTGTGTCGCAATTTTTAGTCATATTCTAGTCATGACTTTCATTCAAATATTTAGCATTAGGGTGCGTATGAACCTAGCCTTTAAAAGTTATGACTAAAATATGACGTGGTAGTAAAAAACTATTGAGGACAGAAATGTAGCCTTTACGGAGCCTTGAACACCGGTATAAAAAATGTTTTTATCAGACTAAATACAGCTTAAATAGAAATAAAAGTTAACTATATATGTTTCTAAGTATCAAGTTAAAAATTTGCTATTAGAATTCTTCAAATTTTAAAGTATACCACGAATAATGGAAATGGCTTGATGCAATAAACATTAGATAAGGGAAAGGTCTGGCAACTACCAATTATACTGCAACTCTGTTTGTAGAATTGAGTAACTGACGCCATTTTTTATACTTGTAGACATTTTGACAATTAACTAACAAAAAAGCGAACAAAAAGATGAAAGCAACAGAAAAACTAATTGGAAAAAAGTAAAGTTGCTAGCAAAATTTTATTGTTAAAAATATTAAAAAAAGAAGCAAATATGTTATTTCTTGTCCCATCTATAAGTGTAAAATACTAAAAATGTAAATTATGAATGGAAGACGATTAAATAAACGAAAAGTCAATCACACTATCCATTTGAAAAGCAAAGGGAATTGCTAGGAAAAAATTGTGTGTTCGCTCGCTTATTATATAGCAAACTCGCGGGGGCTGCTGCATTATTCCGTACAGCACTTTTTCTACTGTCTGAAATTCGGTAATAAAATTAAAAGAAAAATCATACAAAAACAAAACACGATTTTCATGGATATGTATAAAAAATGAAACAAATATCTAAATATAGTCGTTTGTTTATTAAAGCTTTATTATTGTGTTGAGAATTTTAGCGCGTAAAACAACTGCATTAATACTTTTCTTCATTGCAGACTTCAAAAAAAAATTTGTAAGTATACATTGAGCATAAATGATGATGTATAAAAGAAGAAAAACGTGAAGGAAAGTGAATAAAAATAAAGAGGGTTTATTTTTTGTGAAAAAAATACGTATGTAGATATTGAGCTTTTTAAATTTTTATATGCATATATATGGAACCAAATATTTTTTCTTTTGCTGCCCTAATCTTTATGCATTTGCATTCTGTGCCTCCATCATGATTGCCAACTTTGAAGGTGGATAATTATTAAATATGGGAAATAATGATTAAATAAATATTCAAAACCACGAATTATGCATGAAATTGATTTTTTTTAAATTTTCCTATTAAAACATTAGAGTATAGTAGTATGTCGATTACAATTGACTGTTGGTATTCTGTACTATTCCCTAAAGGCCCATAACTAAAATTATAAAGCATATCGCACTTGTTCCTCTGAAAGGTATCAACTCTAAATTTTGCAATCTTCACTCTATGTCAGAAAAAGATGTGCAGTGGCCGTATCAACCTACTGCATAAAGGCTCAGTTAGCCGACTGTAATGTAAAGTAACTGTAACGTAGAAAACAGCTGATCGATATTTTTATATGAAAAGTAGGTTACGTTACATTACATCTCTATAACCATTTTCATTACTTTTCACATAACAAAATCGATCAGCTGTTTCTTACTGTTGCAGTTACATTACATTACAGTCGGCTAACTGAGCCTTAACTTTTTTTTACTTTTTTAATCTTACATCATTCGCTCAAAAAATTACAATTGTAATAGAGTATAATTGAAAATAAACAGTTTTTCCCTCTACTGAAAATGTGTAAGGCTGAGTTTACATCTGGCATTTCTTGTGTCATTTGCCCAAAAAAGCGTAACCAACTAATTACTATTGAACAACTATTTGATTCAGACATATATTTATTGATTTAAACAGTTTCCAATCATGTTGGATTCTATAAAATTGTCTATTAGTTATGTATGAAACTGTTTAACTCAATAAATACGTGTCTAAATGAAACTGTTTTTCATTAGTAATTAGTGGTTACGCTTTTTTTACGCTTGTGTGGCACATGGCACACAGATGGAAACCCGGCCCAAGTTTTGAGTTAATGCTTTTTTAGAGGTACAATTGCGATATATTTATTTATGTACATATGTATGTATATATTTCTTTTTTTTTACATACATATTTATTTTATTAGGACAAATAGGAAACCTCCAAAATCAATTATACATGTATTTTACCTTTTATATGCATAAGTCATTTAAGAACTAAAATATAATTTACGTTATATGGTTTAAAAGGTAATATTCTGGATGTATAGAATAGATGGAAAATCTTGGTTTCAGCAGAAGAAAATCTACATTTTCGGAAATGTGCCTATGCATAAGCTTTCGAAAAATCTAATAAAGAAAAATATATGTAAATATTTAGTGGTCAAAAACCAATAAGTATACGTATATCAAAATTTAATTGATAAAAATAAATGGATAAATATTTAAAAAAATAATTTTGATTTACAAAACGTTTAACCAACAAATTTCCACACAAAATTTGTTGTGTAAATCTTTTGAAGAACAAAATTATATTTTCAAAATACAGCAGTAAATAGTGTTAAAAGAAAATTTTAAAGGGAATTAATACTGTAGGTGCAGGTAAATGTTTGGAAAATATAATATATAGCTAAGGAATTATATTTTCAGGTCGTTCATATTTGGAATTTCTTTTCTTTTATTACTGGATACAATTTTATTTCAAATATTTTTAATGAAATGCTGACGACCATTTAGTTTTTTTACATAAGTATATTTTTTTAATTGTTTCCAATCATGTTGGATTCTATAAAATTGTCTATTAGTTATGTATGAAACTGTTTAACTCAATAAATACGTGTCTAAATGAAACTGTTTTTCATTAGTAATTAGTGGTTACGCTTTTTTTACGCTTGTGTGGCACATGGCACACAGATGGAAACCCGGCCCAAGTTTTGAGTTAATGCTTTTTTAGAGGTACAATTGCGATATATTTATTTATGTACATATGTATGTATATATTTCTTTTTTTTTACATACATATTTATTTTATTAGGACAAATAGGAAACCTCCAAAATCAATTATACATGTATTTTACCTTTTATATGCATAAGTCATTTAAGAACTAAAATATAATTTACGTTATATGGTTTAAAAGGTAATATTCTGGATGTATAGAATAGATGGAAAATCTTGGTTTCAGCAGAAGAAAATCTACATTTTCGGAAATGTGCCTATGCATAAGCTTTCGAAAAATCTAATAAAGAAAAATATATGTAAATATTTAGTGGTCAAAAACCAATAAGTATACGTATATCAAAATTTAATTGATAAAAATAAATGGATAAATATTTAAAAAAATAATTTTGATTTACAAAACGTTTAACCAACAAATTTCCACACAAAATTTGTTGTGTAAATCTTTTGAAGAACAAAATTATATTTTCAAAATACAGCAGTAAATAGTGTTAAAAGAAAATTTTAAAGGGAATTAATACTGTAGGTGCAGGTAAATGTTTGGAAAATATAATATATAGCTAAGGAATTATATTTTCAGGTCGTTCATATTTGGAATTTCTTTTCTTTTATTACTGGATACAATTTTATTTCAAATATTTTTAATGAAATGCTGACGACCATTTAGTTTTTTTACATAAGTATATTTTTTTAATTGTTTAATAGGTAAATAAAATTGATGAATTTATCGAATTGTAGTATTAATTAGAGATGTGCAAATGTCGTGATTTTATCGTGTCACGCGTGATTCACGTGATTCGTGATCAAATATAACTAATCACGCGTGAGTGCGTGAGCGTGACTGAAAAAAATTTACTCGTGCGTGATCTTTTTTTAATAATCACGCACGAATTCTCACGCTCTCACGAGATAATATTCCTGCATAGGTACATATGTAACTGTATTCAATCATTTGAAATAAATTATTTTATAATAATAAATGCATATATGTATAGTAATATGTATGGTAGTATGAGCTTACAAACATAACGAATACCCCCAAACAAAATGTTTCGACTTCGTTAAGACATTTCGGTACTTTCTCTGAACAATTTTTTTAAACATTAAGGGCCGTATTCAAAAAAACTTAACAAAGCTTTGAAAAGCAATGTTAAGTAAAGTTGTATTCAAAAAAAAATTATTATATCAAAATTCTAAAGTAGGCACCTACGTTTGTTAAGGCTACTTCAAGTTGATATTTCCAAAATGTGTATTGTGTACCTCAAATATTTTTCTTAATATAGCACATATTTATTCATGTTAATGTAAACTAAAATGAAGCTAGAAGTGCTAGCTCTTATCTTAAATTTATTATTTCTGCCATGTGATGGAAAATATCACTAAATTATCCAACTGATTTGAAATACATGCAAAATCCATAAAAAAAATTAAAATAAATACAATTAACAAAAATGTTTTAGTGATGTACATTCAAACAAAACGAATCGAAAAAAGCTTGATATTCAAATACTCATTTCGTTCGAATAAAATAAATTGAGATAATTTTTCTATGTTGATTATATTTTTTTACTTTTACTTCATAAAAATGTTTATCTGCTTTGCTTCCATGTCAGAAGCTTAAATTTTATAAATTAGGTTGCTTAACTTCAAGATAATAAAAATGTATTTAATAAAATAAAAAATTTGTTGAATACTCGAATGAAATTGTATTCGATGTTGTACATCATAAGCTATGAAATAGATGTTGAACACGGTGGAGTTACCAGAATTTATTATTAAATCACAAAATAATTAAAGTTGTCTTTTGAATACAATTTCTTAACAAAGCAATGTTAGTCTTAAAGTGCTTGGTAACTACTATGAACTTTAAAGCTCAAGTAAAATATTTTTTTGAATTAGGGTGTAAAACTTTGATTTTTGAGTACATAAGTAAAAGTCTGTGAATTTTTTTTTTAAATAAATATGTATATGTTGTTAAAAAAAAAAGGATTGTAACAAATATTAAAAAACGTGAGTATGTGCAAAATATTTCGACAATAGCAGCAACATAACGGTGAAGCGGTACTCTGCTATAAAAGCAAAAAGAAATCGTACCTACATGTCGTTACGAATCCGTACCGACTTATCGTAACGAATTCGTACCGACATATCGTTACGAAGTGTGTCAACCATTTCATACAAAAATTGTAACAATTTCGGTAATATTTCGGTGCCGAAATCGGAAGATTCTGTCAACCAATCGTTACGAATTCTTTACGAATCCGGAGCATTTTGTTTGATGGGTACATACACCTTTGTAAGTATGTATATATGTTTCTTAGATACCCTTTAGGAAGTATCAATTGAGAAACACTACTGATTCAGCAGTGCCTTTGTCAACAATACTACTGACGAATTGTGCCGCAAAAAATGTTTTTTGCTTTAAGGGCCGTCCATATACTACGTAACCCTGAAGGGGGAGGGGTGGGGTTCGAGTTTTGTTATGATTTGTTATGGTGGGGGTGGGGGGAGTCTTTGAAAATGTTACGTAACAGAAAAGTTTTAGTAATTTCTATGTTTTCTCATTTAATATGCTTTTCTCATTTATTTAATTGATCATACGTCTTACCTTCACATTTATATTATTTATGTATACATACATACATGTGCGGAATGTCAATTTTTGATATACGAGAATTCGAATTCGAAGATTTAAAATGATATCCGCGAATACGAATATTTAAAACGACATTAAATTAACTTTGCTTTATTTTAATTTACATTGTAAATTTTACAAAAACACGAGCATACACAGATATGTATATAATATATACACAGATATGTATATAATATATACATAGATATGTATATAATATATACATAGATATGTATATAATATATACATATTATGTATATGTAAGAACCTATTATTCAACCCAAAAAACACGAAAAGTATGTTATACATATACTTTATCGTGAGCGTGTGTGATCGTGATAAGTTGTAAACCACTCGTGCGTGATTAAAAATAATTTATTCGTGAGCGTGCGTGATCGTGAAAATTTTCAAAATCATTCGTGCGTGAAAGTGCGTGAGTAAAATATTTTTCTACTTGAGCGTGCGTGTCGTGAGTCAGAAAACACTCACGTGCACATCTCTAGTATTAATATCATACAAATTGGAAACCATTTTCTTTCGCTTCGTAATATAGAGTAGACCTCCTGTTTTCGTAAATATTATAAACATAAAAAATAATCCGATATGTGATGAAATCGATCGATTTAAAAACGATAACTTTTCAAATGGTGTGATGGATTTCGAATGATTTTGAGAAACATTTCTGAGCCAACATAAAATTCTCCTCTAATTCCGGAAGCAGTTTTCGACGTCACGTCAATATAATACCAAAAAGTTGCCACTTGTCGTATGTCTTGCCGACAACTATTGAGTATTTTCTACAGGTTTTAGATTATTTCCAGCCCTTAGAAAAAGAGTAAGAATCTTTGAGTGATATATTTTTCTTCCGACGGGATTTCCTTTAATTTGTCACGATTTTCGGTTATTCCAAAGTAAGAAATCTTAATAGCATTCAATCATTGTCGAGAATGGGGAGACAAGCGTCAACTTCTTGGTAGTGTCTTGATGTGATACATAATTTTAGAATTGCAAGGATATCACGACTTCAAACGTTATGCAAAAATATTTGCCATAAAATTATACTACAGAATGGCGTGAAAGTAATGACAATTTTGTAGATGACGCCAAATGTCACTGGGCTGTGCAATGTATGATGTAGATATAAAGAAAATCAAATAAAGAATATTATAAATAAACTTTTTACCAACACAAAGCTTTCTTTGGTCTCATCTGTAAAATGCCATTACTTTTGCGCCACTTCATTAATTCAGTCTCTGATCTTGAGGGTAAACTTCGAGGGGCGGACGCACATAAAACATAAAACTGAACCGATTTGGGGGGGGGAGAGAATATAAGAAATCAAAAAATAAATATTAATACAACTAACGGTCACGCAAATGTACATAACGGTATGTATGCACTGGTCCATCAATGCTGAGAAATTCAGAGAAAATAATTTCCGATGATGGGAAAATACGAGTATGAATAAACAAATTTTTCGCTCTTGTTAAATCAAGTACATACATATGTACATATGGACATATGAATATGTGTATGTATATAAAAATGTTTCGTTACTTCGAATATGGATTATTGGAAAGAGGAACTTTTCTTAGTAGTGTTTGGAACTTGAATATGTTCGGTAATAGCGCGTGTAAAAAAGAAAATAATGTTCTTCATATTTAAAAAATAAACACAACAACAAATTAAAAAAAATTAAATATTGTATTTGTAGAACGCTGTGCTACAAGCCGCCTAAAAAAGTTTTATTTTTAGACTAAATGGAGAAAGTGTTCATTTTGAAGAAAATAAATTAATATTAAATTCATCAGTTGTTAAGTTTTATTTATATAAAATTAAATAATTCATTAGTTAATTTAAACATTAAAGATAAAATGAGTTAGTTATCCACTAAAAACGAATTGTCAATAAATTTAATAAAATTATATAATACATATGTATGTATGTAAAGTATGTCAAAAAATCAAAGAAGAAACTCTCAGTTCCAAATTCGAGCAGACTCTTCTGATTCCTCATCTTCACGCAGTAATTTGCCACGTAAACGTTTTAAACGATGTTGTCGCAATTTTGTCACCTTTATGTGCACACAGGTGGGTGTGGGAGCTCTAATAGTTATATATGCTATATGCGGGGCCTTTTCCTTTATGCACATAGAATTGCAGTATGAAGACAATACACAAATTGAAGTGGACGAATTGCGCAGTAATTGTGCCCAGGAACTATGGAATATAACAGAAAAATTTAATACATTTAATAGATCAGAATGGCAAAGCAGTACAGATATTGCTTTAAAACAATACCAGGCACGTGTGGCAGCAGTAATTAAGTCTGGTTACGATTTCCGCAAACCAAGTGATATTTGGTCATTTCCGGCTGCCTTAATGTTTTGCCTTTCCGTAATTACAATGATAGGATATGGCAACATGGTGCCTAGAACGCCATGGGGTAAAGGATTTACTGTCATCTATGCTACATTTGGCATACCTTTATACATATTGTATTTCCTAAATATGGGGAAAGTGTTAGCCAAATCATTTAAATTTATTTATCGCAGTCTGCATGACTGTACACAGGATCGTGATAGCAACATGGATCGCCGCCTGGAGGCTTTAGAAAATGGTAGTCTAGGTATATTGCAGCGTAAAAAAGTTATAGTACCTTCGACAGCTTGTTTGTGGGTTATTATTTTTTATATACTTACCGGCACAATAATGTTTGCCAACTGGGAAAAATGGTCATTCCTCAACTCTTTTTATTTTTGTATGACATCTCTGTGTAAAATTGGTTTTGGGGATTTCGTTCCTGGTGCCTCGTTGGTGACACCTTCGCATATAGCAGAGGCACGTAAAAAAGTGAAAGAAGATGCTACTATAGATCCAAATCTCGTTTCGGACTTACAGCAATCTATAACAGATCAGCACTCAAAATTGGCCATTAATTTTATATACATGTTAATTGGTATGGGTCTAGTCGCTATGTGCTATAATTTGATGCGTGAAGAAGTTCGTGTGAAACTTAAGGAAATGAGAGAGGACACAAAGCTGTGTTTGGAGGACACTCGATTACGTTTTATGGGTTGCTGCGGTGGAGAACGTGATTTTTATGAAGAAGATTACTTTTAATCTTTCTGGATATTAAAAACTATACACGCCTCTAATTGACTTTAAATTATCGCAAAAGTAAATAAATAGTACATAAATATTAAATAAACACTAAAATACTAAAACGGATTTTTGAATAAAAATGTTTCAATATTTGTAACATATCTTTAAAATGTGCAAAAGCACTTGCAGCTTACTTATTCTCGTTTGATATGGCGTATAATTAAGTTACATCGTTAGGAACTTGGTGGTGTCTTATTTGAATAAATTATTTTCGTCGCTTCTTTAAGTAGTTTCAATATAAAAAAGGTATGTGAACAGTTTATGTATGATTTATATAGTCTAAGCCTTTTTTAAGTTAACATATTTTAATGCATACATATATGAAGGTCAGAGTACAGTATGAAACCATTCGCATTTGGTAACAATTCATAAATTCGTTGCTTTTGCCATGCTATGATACAATTCGTTGCCATTTGTTGATTGCTCATACGCACTCTGTTATTACAATGTCGTTATAACACAAGCAGTGAAATCAGTGTTTAAAAAAATGCAGTCGAAATAGCAAAAGTCGTAAAATTGTGCTATTTTATAGACCATTCTTTTGTTTGACTGCGCAATCACAACGTGTGTATGAACACGTCTGCTACTGAATTTGAAAGTGTCCTAGTTGAAGTTAACACAATAAACGAATGACTATACAAAACGAAGAGCTTCAACTCTCGACATGTTCGAAAAGTTTTCGGTTTGACTGACGGCTGCTTTAAATAAATACGAAGTTAACGAAGCAGAAATGTTTGTGTGTATGGGTTTGAATGTGTGTTTTGCGTGTATGAGTGTTTTTTCCTATATGTACAAATATAAAAGCAAGACAACAACAACAAAATTTCTTCCAGCAAGCAACTAAATACGCAATTGAAACTGCAAAATCAAAAGAAAAGAAAAAACACACAACATCTCTACTACGATAACTTCATTATTTATAACAAAAATTAAAAATTTTAAAAACCCCCGACTTTTTTCAGAAAAGATGTTATATCTTCTAAACGGCTGGACCGATTTTCTTCAAACATAGCTAAGAACCCTCTCGATCAAGTCATCTTTCAAACAGAAAAAACTAAATGAGAATCGGTTCAGCCGTTTGGCCTGTACGTGGACACGGACAGACACACAGATACACAGACACACACTACAAACTTATAACACCCCTTTTTTAGTCGGGGGTTAAAAACAGCGCGCTGACAAACAGAAAACTTTTCGAACTTGCCGAAAGCTGAAGCTCTTCGTTTTGTATAATAATTCGTTTAGGAAGTGTTTTAATCTTAAACACTTCATTTGAGATGTTTAACAAAACAAGTCAATGTATGGTAAAACATCTCAAATTCGTCGTGGTTAAGCTCTTAAACACGAATGAGGCGTTAAACACGTTTAAAACCATAAGTGTGAACATAGTATTATTATGTTAACTTCTACAACGACACATGCATTTTCAGAAGCAGGAGTATGAGCAGAAGCAAAAGAAAATACACAAATGGGAAGTTTTTAAACGCTGAGTGAAATGAAATGATGCAGCACGAATGAATGGATTTCTTTCATACCATTCACTCAGTATTCGCTGATTTTTTGTGTATCACGTTTAAATAACAAGTTTATTTTTAGTGATTTAAATGGTTATAAATAAAAAAATGCAGTTTGAAGGAGGAAATTTTAGAAAAAATAAATGCCGATATTTACAGTGTTAGAAAAAAAGAAAATATAAAAATTAAAATTTGGAAAAAGTAAAATAGATCTGAAATGTATTTCAAATAACCGTTTCATATAAAATTTTACATAATATGCATTTCAAATCTATATCGTGTTTTATGAATACTAATGTAAGTTTTATACATACAAGCACAAAGTACAAAAAGTACAAAGACTACGTTGTGTTCAATAACAGTAAAAGGTATTCGCACCATTCACTGAGTATTCGTTGCTTTTGACAAGACCAGTGAACATTTATATAAAACAACCAATGCAAGCAATAAAATTCAACGCACTCATCTCTTTCGATTGTGCAATGCGTTGTTTATCTTAAATGTTGTGGATTGACAACAATATAAGGCATTCAATCTGTTCTCTGATGCAGGTATCGCTCCTTTATTGCAACATAGGCATAACTCCTTTTTGAATTATATAGGAAGTTTTTAATAGAATAGGTCTAAAGTTTTCTATTTACATACAACTCAATGGAGAAATAAAAATAATTCCTTTTCTCCAAAGTTAAGTATACAAGCCTTTTTTATCAAATTTTTACACAAGATAAAATATGATTTAATGAATTTTGTTGCATTATTAACTAGAAAAACCAATTTGTATAGATATGACTATGTTGCAATGATGGAGGGATATGTATGTATGTATGCAGCTTTTTTAATATCGCATTATTGCCACTTTTAATAAATGTATGTGAACGAAAAATTAATTGTAACTATTTGTTTATAATATGGGGGTTAGACTTTTAAAACAGAGACTCATTAGTACATGTAACTCTAGACTTCACCATTGATGTTGGTTGTTCTTCTGGGACCAAAATGACAAAATGTTTTCTACTCGTCAAAAGAAAATATACAATGTCTCCAAAAACTGACCAAATGTCGTCAAAAGTAATGACTTAGAGACGCAATCACAAGCTTCCTACAGGGCAGCTACATATGTAAAGGGTGTCCCAACAAGAACGCAAGATTTAAATTTGGCGCCATTCGAAGTGTCATTGTTTGACATTTGAACAATTGTTATTGTTTGCTAGTAGAAGGTACGAGGTTAGTAAAAATGGAGCGCTACACGAATGAACAACGCATTCTCATTGTGAAATTGTTTTACCAAAATGGTGAAAGTTTTGCGGCTACAGTTCGCAAATTTGCGATCAATTTGGGGTCACAATAATGCTCCAAAAGATTCAACTGTAAAGAGATTAATGGATAAATTTGCCGAAACTGGGTCTGTTAGTGACGTAAAGACAACAACGCGCCTTCGACCAGGTCGATCGACCAAAAATGTCGCAGCTGTACGTGATGATGTCGCTCAAACGCAGGTCAAGCGCAAACAGTCAATGGTGTTCGGTATCGTGAAATGATAACCAGTTTTTTCGTGCCTAGAATTGAAGATATGAATGTGTAGGGCATGTGGTTTCAACAAGACGGCGCCACATGTCATACAGCCAGAGAAACAATTCAATTGCTGCATCAGTCATTTCCCGGTCATGTTATTTCGCGTTTTGGAGACCAGTACCTGGATTCTGTAACTTTTTGCGAACCGAAAATCGTAATATTTATCGACATATTTATTCGCTTGTGATAACGATAATGTGATTCTGTATTTTCTTTTTTACGATAGTCTCCCGCTTTATCTTATTCACTATTGAATTCAATATTATGTGGTATCTCTGTATAGAAAATGTGAAAACAAGCGAAAAGCACAAAGAATAATTAAAAAAAAAACCTAACAAATTAGATCTTGTGACTTAATTTTTTTTTTCTCCAACCGACACCGAATATCGTTAAAATATGTTACTGAATAGCAAAATCGATAAATTTTCGTTATATTTATTATAACGATACGATTATCGTAATAAAAGTTACTGAATCCAGGTACAGAATTGGCCGCCTAGATCGTGCGATTTAACACCATTAGACCTTTTTCTTTGGGGTTTTTTGAAGTCGATGGTTTACGCGAATAAGCCGACGACGACTCAAGCCTTAAAAGAGGAAATTGGACGCTGCATTAATGAAATACCGCAGCATTTATGCAAAACGGCCATTGAAAATTTCATTAAAAGATCGCGTGTGTGCTAGCAAAGCCGCGGCGTCCATCTGCCCGATTTGTTGTTCCACACATAACCTCATTTTGTCTACTTTACGATATAATAAAGTTTCACGATTTTTTTTTTTAATATCTGTGTTTTATTTAAAATTTAAATCTTGCGTTCTTGTTGGGACACCCTTTATGTATATGCATGTACATTTGTACATATTTTCGTACATATAAATGTGAACATATAAATATCGTGATGTCTTAAAAAAATAGAAAGCAGAGAATTCAAATAAATATTTCTTTATAAAGCTTTAAAAAAAAATTGTCAAAATTTATATGAGAAAATAAACTGGCCGCAAATACTTGTTCTTATTCTGGAAACTACTCATATCATAGAATTACGGCCTGTCAAAATGACAGATCATTAGTAAAATTATTGTACAAAACAAACAAATATTAAACATATTTAATTGCTTAACTGTTGCATTGAGAACTTACGTGTGTTTAGGAAGAAATGTAATTTAAGCAATAATTTAAAAAAATAAATTAAAAATAAACAGCTCAATCGATATTTCAACGATTTTTACTGGTTTCAGTAACATTCTGAAAGTGACTGACCTTGCTTGGGCCGTTCTGCACTGGTCAAAACTGTACAAATGATTGGAAAACTCCATGATACGGTGATGGATGAAAAAAATATGATGAAGGTAAGTTTGTTTCTCCAAATGTGTGGTAATGCTAGAAAGCGATTGTAATAAGACTATGTTGTGTGCATAAAATTAATGTTCATATATTGCATTCATATTATATAAATTGGTAGATCCTGTACACCTACCATAGGCGGAAAAAAGTTGGTTTTGAATTCATCAAAAAAAAAAAAAAAAAAAAAAAAAAAAAAAATAAGGCGAAGAAACTATGTACATACTCGTATAAGCATTTTGTTCACCATCACAGTATTTAAGTATTTGCATACTACGATCAAGCTGCAAGATAAGTGATTATTAAAGTATGTATATATAATGAGCAATTTAATTTAAAAAATAAATAGTAATACTTTGATAGTTTTCCAATCATTGTACAGGTAAAATTGGCTGGATCTATGTATATGTACTCGTATGTTAATTTTTAGCGCAGTTGTTGTTTTAACATACACACATATGTATGTAGATATGTATGTATGTATGTCAAAAGTTGGGCATTTAAAAAAGTCATAATTTAGAACAACGTTAATATAAGTATTTCCTGGCGAGTTTACCAACTTTAAAATTGATTTTTAAAAGCCTAATTTTTCTCTCATAAATCCAGACAGAAAAATCGGCTCTTTAAAACGACATTTACCTCCACAATATACGAAGGTAACACATAATACTACTGTGGCTTGAAAATAGTGCTTTTATAAAAGATTGGAAAAATAAGATATCATGTTTAAATTAAAATTGATATGAATGAAAACTTGTAAAATAATTTTTAAATTTTATCATTTCGAATTCGAGAATATGTAGTTAAGTTAATTTTGTGATTAACGCTTTTTTGTTTGTTGTACTGTGCAAAGCCTGAACGCATTTGCTACCTACATCACGAAACGACATTATACATTATTTGAACGAAGATGTGTTTATAAAATATAAAATATAACGCATAGTATGTATTTATTTATGTTTAAATGTAGATCATCAACACTCATAATTTTTTTAATTTCTTGCTTAATGTAATATACATATTTTTAAATAGTTTATTGATGTTTTGTATGATTTTATAATATTTATTCCTTAGGTAACCATTGATAAATTCTTTCAACTACAAAAACGTGTTACTAACTCTGAGGTAATGCTTGGTGGCAGTGCGGATCGTCTATGCACACCAAGCACTTCAGCTGGTCCATTTCGGATATTTTCTGTGGCCGGTTTTCAAAATCGGACAAATGATATTGTGTATTGTCCACCAATAATAAGACAACAAAATCAAAATGTTGAAGATTCCACGGCTGTGGTTTATTTTGGAGGGGACGTGCAGGTATGTATTAAAAGAATTAAGTTGTATGAAGCAAATATAAAAAAATCGTTTATTTACCCTTATTCCAGTTGTCGACATCGACGTCACTTTAACACAATATCAAAAGATTGGAGCGTTGTACCCGTTGTCGAAAACAACTGACTCCTGTTCGCAGGTTTATGCTATTTGCTAGACCTTAGGGAACCGAAATAGATTGTTAGTGGCACAAACAGGCTATGCAGATCAAGTAGACAAGTGCTAATTTTTTTGTATTGTGTTAAAGTGACGTCGTTGTCGACAAATGGAATAAGGGGTATTATGTATGACATTCATTCGTGTGGTTTCGAGAATTATTTTTGAAGCCGCATAGATATTTTTAAAAGGAAAATATTTTGCTGTGGCATTTAGAAAATATTAAAATTATTCACTAATGTAATGAAATTTTCAAATAATTTTACGTTTACAATAATATTGTGCTGCGCATTACTTTCGATAATATTATTTTAAATGTTCTTTGTTGTTTAGTGTGTGACTAATTTTAATTACGTTTTCAAATGGTACTCAAAAATACAATTTTAAAAATTAATTTTTGATATAAATAAAAATAAATGAAAAAAAATTAATTTTCTTATTTTCTAATTACTAGGACTTTCCAGAAAGCATGGAAACAAATCGTGACAGTCGAGGTTACATGAAATATAATTTAGAAAATTCAGCTATTTTGTTAAGAGAAGCATTTCCACGTTCCCACATAATAGTCGTACGTCCAGTTAGGTTTGTGCTTGTACAATTTTTCTTGTAAAATAGTTGTGTAGCAGAGATTTAAATTAAAAAAATTCATTCAATTAAAAAAGACTATTAAAATAATGTCCCATAAATAATTTAAAAATTTCAACACTTTTGAAAATAAAAATTACAATTTTCCATTGTTGGTAATTAAACCTTATATTAAAATATCATGTCGAACTCAATAACTATATTATTTAATAGTTAAATTTGTAAAATTAGTAATACAATTCGAAGTTATAAAGCTATAAATCTGAAAGTAATTATAAAATTTTACGAATTTAGCGAGTAAACTATTGCTAAGTTCGCCATGAAGTCTACTATGTATGAAAAATATTTTTACCTCTGCTAATTGATTATATATTTTTAGAACTTTTAATATCTACGTATTGCTCATTTACTTAAACAATATCATAACTCAAAAAGTTCGATTTTTGGATAATGCAGAATTAATGGTCATATTGTTATATAATTTAATTTTTTTTATTATTAAGTTGTGTGTAAATTGAATACTTTAAAATCATTTTCTGTTTCTGTTATTTATTACGTTGTTCAAGCAAATGAGCGATATGTACATATCATTGATTTGTTGGTATTTTATTTTATTTTCACTTAAATTTATTCTCTTTGAAACAAAACAAACAGAATGGAGTTCAAGACATTTAGCTGCTTTGATAATTTTGTTCGTGGAAATAATGCTGGTGTGCCCGATCATACGCCCATGAATCATGCTTTGCAACATTTGGAGAAGTGTGTATTATACTAACTTTTAACTTTCAATTTACCTTACTTCAATTAATTTTTTTTAGATTATTACAAAATTTATCACAGCGTTTGATATCTATACCAGAAAATGAAATATTAGACCAGGCGGCGCAGGCTGCAGCGGCAGCTGCTGCTGTGGCTGCCGCAGCAGCCGCTGCTGCTCTAGTATCTTCAACTCTTTCAAATGCATCTTCAGATTCTTCTTCTTCATCATCAAATGCCAGTGATAGTAGTCAAGAAATGGACATTGATATTTTGCAGGTAATCAATCGTAATCCAAAAATGTACAAATATAATAAACTTGCTATTGAAAACCATTGGGAACTTTAAATGCCTTTTACACCATTTGCGCTTCATAATACTCATTATAAATTTATCTAAGCATTGTAAATGCTTTCCATGTATGTCATTAAATACAGATGTTGAAGCAAATCGCTAATATACATATCGATGGTCTCAAGTAGAAAGGCCCTAACTCGTATTTTTTTACGAAATTTAGTTTTTAAGAGATTCTAATACATTTCATACAAATACACCTCGTCACAACAATTTATTGCAATAGTGTAAAAAATAACGCCTTTACAAACAATTGTACAAAAAATTTACACTTTGAATAATACAGTTTCTATTATGTTTTTACCTTCCCCTGTAAAGTTTCAATCCCAATAAGCAATTTAGCTGGAAATCAAGTGTAAAACAAGTGTTATTCAAGCCACATATTCAATTGTAAAGGGTTGAATTATGCTTGATTTACACTTTATTTCAATAGCATTCTCCAGTGAAATGGGAACTTGAATTCAATTCGAACATTTCAATTGTATTACAGTTCAATTCAAGCCTTGAATTATACTGTAATTCAACCTTGTATTACAATTGAATTCAAGTGTATTTCAAGCTGCAAAAACAAGGCTTTTAAAATGGAAAGCAAAATGCAATTCCTTTGTTTTCTAATAATTATTTTCTGCACATCTGCCTTCGCTATTGTTTTCACGTTTTACTCACCTTTTTTTTCAAATTCGCTTTTATTTATTTGTTTTTAATATATTCACCACAATTTCAGTTTTAATAATAAATAAATTACGTATTTGACAAGGTTTGAGCATATATGTATGTTGTTTGATTTTTTATTTAAAAATATTTTCAAACTTGAAAATTACTTGAATAAAATGCTTGAATTCAACTTTGTTTCCAGTTCAATTTTAAGTGCTTGAATTTTAATTTTTTGAGTGCTCATTGGGATTATTTGAGTCAGGGACTTTCTACTTGAGACCAACGATATGTATTATAAACAAGTGTTCAGAAATCGCACCTTCTACAATTACACATTGTACGAAAGCAGACGCATTGAATTCCCTATTCCGCGCATTCAGTTACGCGGATCGAAAAAAGGTATTCTGCAAAAAACCTGAATCGAAACAAACAAAAGAAAAGAAGAGTATGTATAAAACTGCTGCGTTGCTATTATGTGTGTGTGAGACATTTTGGCAAAAAGTCCAAAAAACACTGATTTAATAATAATTAAATATTGTGAAAATGTTTATTAAATAAATAATAATGCCCTAATTCTGTTCGACGAATGTATCGTCTTCTGTATGGACGAAAAAAAGCCGCAGTTATGATTCTTTAAAACAATTATTATTTATTGTCTATGTATGTGTATTTGCTTTATTATTTTTTCAAAACATTATTTCCAAAACATATTTTTTCATATATTTTTCAAACTATTGTATAATACTTAAATTTAATTTTTATGTTTTAAAAACATAGCAATAATATTTTTATTTTCATTATCAAAGACAACAACCATTTTTGAAGAAAATAATTTAGAGAATTCAAACACAAGAACTCAAAAGTATTTTCAAACAAAAACTTCCTAAATCTTGTTAAGGCCGGGGCACAATGAATCCGTCATACGTTAAACTTCGCCTTTTTCAACTGACTGCTAAGTTGAAATACATGGTTTCTTATGAGGTCTGTTACATTCAGTTCGTGTCCGTCAACGCAAAGTACGCAATTAGCTCAACTTTCAACTTTTTGCGTACGTTGAGTAGATTTGCAGAAAGTTGAATTTAATAAATAAAATGTAAAATCAACCTATTAAGCTGTTGAAATGCTTCCGTCAATAAAGTACTCATTGTGCCAACCTTCTCCGTCGTTGCGAATTATAACGTATGACGGATTCATTGTGTCCCGGCCTTTACTGAATTAGGGCATAAGTTAAGTACTGAAACAACAAATTTAAATTTTTACACAAAAATAAGTGTGAAAAAATATTTTCTTCGTGCACCTTTTTTTTTTTGCAAAAATGAAGAAATTTTTTTAAATTTGTTTCAGAAAAACTTCAGGAATGAAAATTAACAGCATAATAAAGAAGGTAAACGCGTCCAAATAACAATTAAAATTCAAAGCTCACTCTCACCCACAAATTCCTAATTCCAAATTCCGTAGGCATTATTCTGTTAACAATCGCTTTTCAATACAATTTTTAAATAAGATTCATCTTGAAGGGAAAACACACTATTTTGCAATTTTTTTATTTTATATTGAAGGTTCAAGAAAATGTTACTGTTGATGCAGATGGAGCTGTCATCTTCTCAAATTCTGGTGATTTAAATAATTCTAGTACTTCAAATAACACTGGTTCAGATGAAAGTAATGATAAAGATACTTCTGTAGAAACAGCAGCACCTTTAACAACAAGTATAACAACTTCTACAACATTAGCTACAACTTGTTCTTCTTCCTCGACAGCAGCAACTGCAACTATAACAAAGGCATCACATCAACAGCAATGTGATACAATACTGTCGCAACAAAATAACGAACACATGCAACATTTGAACAGTTTAAATAATACTAACGATTGTTCCTTACAACAGCAATCTTGTAATCAACAGCATCAGCAACAACAAAATCCTTTATGGTGGCGTGAAAATCTTAACTTAGACAAGTCAAAATTGATTATAATCGGCTTTAGCAAGGGTTGTGTCGTTCTCAATCAAGTGAGTCTGCTAATCACATTCAAATAACGGTGTAAAAATCTTTAAATTTTTACTACTTTTTAAATTTATAATTTTTTATCACTTGTTTTTTTAATTATTTTTGGCGGTGAGACCGCTTTTAAACACAGTATACTTAGCGTCATAAAAATAACCATTCTGCAGTTCACTGACGCCAATCATTAGTTAATTTTACTTCACTGAACATATATTAGTGTCAGCTTGTGCTAAGAAAGTTTTCTTAAAAACTTCAATATTCTTCGAATCAGAAAACAATTAGAAATAATTATTTTTTACGCAAAATCACAAATACATAATTTTCTTTCCACAATACGGACGACCGACTTGAGAATAAAATTTATATGAAAAGCCCTCATCTTTTTTAGTGAAGTTATATACAAATTTTCTGGACGAGCCGCCTGCCTGCCTCCCTCCCATGAACTAAAAAGTTGCTCAACAAAAACTAATGTGCGTGAACCAAATCTAAGACCCATTTTAGACACGCAAATTCAGCTGGGAGAAACAAAGAAAGTTTTCCTTATTCCCAGCTGAATTAAGACTTTGCAAAGTAAACTTTGCGTGTCAAATAGGTAGACAAATCCCTTTAATAAATTAAATGATCAAACAGAATTGCGCCATAAACACATTTTCCATACAAATTGACACAAGAAACCAGTCGTAGAAAGCAGTGGAGAGATATAATCTATTTTATTTTGACACCGTTTTTTTCTATGCACTCACATATCGTCACTGTTTTAACTAACTGGCCTAACTAACATTTTAAAAATGTAACAGGAGAGCAGCTTTTATGGTTGTTTTATGCATTCATTCTTATGGCTGCGTCAGAAATCTTTTTAATTATATAGACATAAAAGTAATGCTTACAGTTATGAAAATTGTAGACAATGTGTATTATGACTAGTCTAGTCTAGTAGAGGACTTAACTCAATTTTCAAAAAAATTTCAGTTAGGTCGGTTAGTTGAAACAGCGACGATATAAAAATGTTACCATACTTTCAATAAATTTCATACATTTTTATTTTATTTTATTTTTTTTTTTTTTAAGTTACTGCCGTAGATTTTATTATAGGTTTTGTTAATTTGACAGCGATTTTTGCGGATTTATTCTGTTTTTCATTAATACGTAATTTACATTAAGCATTTTTTTTTCATGAAAATAGTTGCATGAATTTTTTTATTTGTCAAAAGGATTCCTGAAGAAGCAAATCATATAAAAAAAATTGCTAAAAATGCTTCAGAGATTCATGCTACATCAGTTTTTTGTATCACTCTCTTCTATAGCACTGAAATTAGCAAATAGAAAAAGTTTTCTGCAACAAATTTCATGGAAAAAGTTCATAATGTAAATTAAGTACAAGTTGCAGTCTTCTACATAAAAAAATATTGAGTATAACTTCTGAATTTCAGCAAAATGACATTCGTGTTAGAAATTTTATGTTGATATTTCTAAATTTTAGACACACAAGATGTATAATGGTTAAAATATGTGTTTTCTGTGTATATTTATGCAAAGTAATCTCAATTCTGTTTAATTACTTTGGTGTGTTTCCACTTAGCACAAAAAAATTTAATTTCATCCACTTCCATATCGCTCATTTACTAAAACAGCGTCATAACTCAGGAAATGGAATTTTTGAGTTAATTATGCAGAATAAATCCTCACATGCAGGCATGTTCTGAAAATAAAATTTTTCAAATCACATGTGATCTTAAAAGTAATAATGGTCCTGCAGACATTTTCAAAATCATATACGATAAATTTCTTTCAGAAATATTATTTGAAAAGAAAAAGTTAAAAAAATAGTAAAAAATATCTGCCTGATGTGATTTATAAAATGTGATTTCCATAACATGTTATTCATATTGTGTAAGATTTGTATACAAATATCTTGCATACTCAATTCTTGAGAGAAAATTAAAAG
This sequence comes from Tachina grossa, assembly GCA_949987645.1. Lineage (NCBI taxonomy): Eukaryota > Metazoa > Arthropoda > Insecta > Diptera > Tachinidae > Tachina > Tachina grossa. The sequence continues at coordinate 167,723,286 of OX465274.1, read as the reverse complement.
TCAAATGAATGCACTCATGCAGACCTCTATTCTATACGTATGCATGTATACTACATACATAAGTATATGTATTTATTGTTCTGTTGAATTCATATTACATCATCACAAAAATTTTTGAGTAGATTGTGCTTAGTGTGCATTAAACAATTGAAATGAAACGACTAAGTTTATAAGAATATTACATTTTAACTAAGCCAACTAAAATGGATATAAAAAAACCTTTGATTACCTTTAGTGTTCTGGACACTCTTACGGATAAACATACATTACAAATATTGAAATCTTTTCTAAATAAACGTTCAAATGGTGATAAAACTTTAATTGAACTATATGTAGATCTTTTTGAAAGGTGTCAACAATATTTAAAACACTCACCGGAACTATCCCAAGATCAATTTAAAGAATTATGTGAGTTAGGATTGCCATATGATATTGAATATGGGAAGCTAAATATGTTCATATCGGGAGATGCTAAAACCTGTTCGCTTCTTATTGTAGAGGAACTAAGTAAAAAGATAGAAACCCAAAAGGAATATCAAGAATTTCGAAAATATTTAATTAACATACATATAGAAAAACGATAATACATATTTAATCGATTATACATACATTAAAACTTTAAGTAAATACATACATACAATTTACTTTTTTGTTCATAAATAATACGGGGAAAACAAGCTTTTAAAATTAATAATAATAATTAGAGAATCAAGAATATTTCCTTGTTAGAGAAAACTATAAAGCGATTTATTTTGTGAGTACATACATGCAAACATTTTTCAATAATTTAATTTTTTTTTATTAATTACCAGCCTTTTAACAAAACTACATTTAAAGAAATTTCTAATTAATTCATATGCTTACTTTATTACTTTAGTTCATATACGAATTCCACTATTTGAAAACCCTTACACCCGATGATAGCACTATGGGACGATTGCTATCACGCATAAAAGACATGTATTGGCTAGATGGTGGCCATGGAGGTCAAAAAAATACATGGATAACATCCAGAAGTTTATTAGAAACTCTAACTAGAATGGGTAATTTCAAATTAAAGTCAAAATATTTCTTTAATTATAAATTATCAATATTTTCAGCCATCAATATACATGTACACTTAACACCATATCAAGTGCAGGATGATCGTCGCCCTTGGATAAGAAAAGAGGAAAAGACATTCACAGATCTTTTGAGACGGTTGGGGGCGCAAGTCACACGACATTTACATTATGATAGTCAAACAGCAAATTTAATGACACACTTCGAAGTATTACAAGCATTTTGCCAGCACATACACAATCAAAATCAACAACAACAACAACAGCAGCAGCAACAGCAACAATTACATTCGCAGCACTTGCAGCAGCAAGGTCAATCCAACCAACAAATTCCCAACAATGCACAAAACAATGATCAACATAGTCCACAACCGCAATCACAAACGTCTGAAGAAAAGTGACATCGCCACCACCATCATCATCACCACCACCACCGGAGACGATCTAATCACCATCATCACCATCACCATAACTACCATAATCATCAACATCATGGTAAAGTTTCTTCATCAGCTGCTTCTTCTCATAAACAAAAACAACATAAGCAGCAGCAACAACAACAACAACACCAACAACAACAGAATCATATACTTCATTGCATTGCATCGGCAGCCGTAGCTGCAGCTTCATCCTCATCATCCACAACTACTAGTAGTTTAGCTGCGGCTGCCGCTGCTTTGATATCACAATCCACAGTGGCTGCTGTTGCTGCCGCTACGGCTGCAGCAACAACAAACTTAAATGCCACATCGCCAACGTCACTTGTATCGGCTACACCAGCAGCTGTTACCAACTCAATTGTAAATATCAATAATCAAAATCATTATAATTTTTTTAATTACCAATCCTATCAAATGCCCCAACGTTTTCGCCATAACTTTAATAATACAACCAATACATTGTTGAATAATACACAACAAACGCATCTTGCTACAACTGCTGTTCATCAGCACCACCATCAACAACAGCATCAAATATCGTCTAATGCTCTTGTGGGCTCTAATGCAAATTTTAGCAATACAACTACGACTTCTACAACTACTCATCATGCGCACAACAATAATTCTAATCATCATAATCATACTCACCAGTGTAAGTCTAAACGTAAGTTACAAAAGTTGTATTATACTCTGTGTCGTTGAATCTCCTGCTTGTTTGTTCTACTTCATTTTAGATACAATACAAAAAAGATACTTTGTAATGAGTTTCCTTAAAAACTATTTGTATTATAAGAATATTGAAATATTCTATAGTAACTAGTTTGATTCGTTTAAATTTTTTTTTAGCAATTTTTAAGTTATTGTATACACACATACACATGTGCATGCATATTACATGCATACATAAAACTTTTACATTTTTTAGATTTTTTCTTCCAGTGCAATAAAATATAAGAACTTTTGCTTATTGTATACATTTCATACAATATAAATACTATTTTTTATTTAATTTATTTGGCAGGTTAATAATAGATAAGTTTTATAGGTGTTTTAATCATTTGCTAAAAAGAAACTTTTACCTTTCGTAAATCTTCGCTTGCTCAATTATTAAATTTAGCCAGCCTTGATTATGGAATTTTTACATTATCTACATAAAATATTCCAATAATTGGAATGTGTACGAAATATGCATTTTCTATCAGATGCTAAAGGGAAAAGGGGTTAATTATTCAGAAATCATATTGTATTATGTCTTCATAATTAGAGTAAATCAATAAAATAAACTTGTGTGATATATTTGATCGATGTTGGTAAACAGAAATAGAAAATCCGAAATCGACAAAATCCTAAGGAATACCAAGAAAATACCCATTTATCTACTTCAATAAACAATCTTTTGATACTTCGAGACAAATTTAAGCAGGCAAATTATTCGTGCTCTTTTCAGAGTTAATAATATTAACGGTTGTGTATTAGAACGCATAATTGTCAGTGACTAAAATAAACCTCTGAATATAAAAATGATAAAACCAACAGTAAAAGAAAGTGCAAATTTGTCTAACAGTGTGGAGCTGAATAATAGCAACAGGAGTGGGTGAGTTGGTTTTTATTGATAGCGTTATGGATGGTTATGTGTATTTTCAAGTTTTGAAGTAGAATGAATATTTCACATAGTGCTCAAAAGTAGGGCTATCTAGCAATGGACATACATCTATCGATGTTGATCTGTAGCTTCTATAAAACACCAAACATCTGACAAAGAGGTGCTGAAAAGAATCACATTGAAAAGTCAGATACACAATATCGAAAAAGTTGGGTTGTTGTGATAAATTCATTTTGCATATACATACGTATATATGTCGGTCTATTATCTTCTTTTAATGGGTTTTGTGTTTAAGGAATAGAATAAATGGTTCCTTAAACTTTCACGTAGCAGTGATATGCGAATATTCGTATTCGAATTCCCGAATATTCGGACATTTTTAAATATTCGTATTAGCCAAATTCAGGCGAATAATTTAAAAAAAAAATATAATATATGTTTAAATCCTAAGAGAAATTTTATATAAACGGCATAAAAAGTTGCTTCTAATAATTGAAAAAATAAAATAAAATTCGGTAGTTTTCTTGAAAAGCCGTTCAAAATGTTTTTTATACAAATGATGTCCTCATATATGAGGAGAACCATAAATATATTTGGATAAACGGATAAATTTAATTAAAGTCTGTAAGAGTAATATTTTTTAGCATTAGTTATTTAGGTAACAAGTTTTAAAAATTTATTGTGTTTTGATCCCTATAATATAATTTGATATTTTGGTTACTTTTCCATTACTCAAGGGCAGCCATGGTACAAAAATGTTTTGATAAATTAAAAAAGGCTGCATCATAGATTTTTAAGAAATTCACTAGAATACAGTGAAGCTAAGTAAAAAGGTTTCAATTTTCTTAAACAAATTTATGTGAATAAAATTGTGGTGAGAATAAACACATGTACTAATATTTGAGAATGTTTAGATTTGTGGCTATAATTTTTATAATGGTTGAATTAAGTAATTGTGCGGACATTAGTTTTTATCTTTGATGAATAAAGACGTACTTTAATTTCCACAAAAGTACATTTTTGTGATTGTCTATATTTGATATTAGTTACTTATAATGTCGAAACATGCATCAATAATAAAAATGATTTAACAATTTATATATATATATATATATATATATATGTATATATATATGTATATATATATATATATATATATATATATATATATATATATATATATATATATGTATATATGTATGTATATATATATATATATATGTATATATATATATACATACATATATACATATATATATATATATATATATATATATATATATATATATATATATATATACATATATACATATATATATACATATATATATATGTATATATATATATATATATATATATATATATATATATAAAATTTAACAACAAACGCTCCGCACTTCTAATCAAAGTATCTTTACTCCTCTTTAAGATTTTAAGCTAAAACCAAAAGCAATTTAAAGCTAAATTAATAAGCTTTCTATAAAAATCTTCCATATTTTTAACAAATTTATTTAGTGTTGTAAAATAACTATATTTTCGAGAAGCAAAAAACTTGTACACACCTTTCCTTTAGAAAGGAGCTATAAAATACTCGATTAAAAATTAGTACTAAATGTAGCATCATCCAGCATGTAATACATTATTCTCATAAAATTAACTGGGTTATTGCTAATACTGGAGGTAAATTTTCCCATATGCCCTGGCTTCATTAGTTTTTGCCCCTAATCTACCGCTCGCGCAATTTCTTCTCCATATACGTCCGCAGAATCTACAATACTATGGCCAAGGCTTTTTTCATTCTATGTTACCTAGCAGTGATGCCAACTTTTTTGATCCTAAAAAGCGTAATTTTGAGATCTAAAAAGCTTAAAAAGCACTAATGTGAATAATGTTTAATAATGGTTATTATTTTCTAACCTATTTTCTATTTCGGCAATAAAATCAACATCTTTAATGAAATATATGAGACGAAAAAGGTGTGCTCTACACTGAAAAAATAAATACACCAAGTTTTTATTAAAGTAATTTTAAGAAATACTCAAATTTCTTAAAAGCACTACTTGGTGCTTTTTCTTGGTTTGGCACTAACGCTCGAAATTTGGCGTTTTGAGTCTTCAAAGTTGGCATCGCTGTTAGCTAGTTGTTACCAAGAATGATAAAATAAAGATTACGCCTTGCGCATGATTTACCGTTTGATGACGTAGTAGTCCCCTCGCAAAGGTTACCAAGTCTGTATCACATGTGAAATTTATAATTTCTTGCAAAAAATTTATGTATTTTGTTGTAGTTGGCAGCCCTGTGATTAATTTACTCAGAGATCTCCAAGAAAAAAATTACATGTTGTTGTTTAAAGGCTGCAAAACTAAGAAAAATAAAAAACAAAATAAAAATAAAGAGGTAAGAAAAAGAGCAAATATTAAATGTGAGTTTGTGTGCGTGTAATAGTTCTTTAGTTGAATTTTACTAGCCAATGAGAACACAGGCTGAGTGACGTCAGAATTCCATCATGCGCAGAAATGTTTTTTTATTCTTGCGCGCTGGCGTAATCTTTATTTCATCATTCTTGGTTGTTACCATAAATTATCTTTTGGTGTTTTTAAATAATCCATTTTGTTTGTTGTACGCTCTTTACAAACCAGATTCGACCCCATTTAGCCCCATACCATCACATTATACCGCCATGCTTTGCTGTTTTATTTATATTTTTATTATTTAGGCTGGAGCTTCTTTTCGCCACGCAAAACTACAATGATCACATCCAAATAAATTAAATTTGTGCTTGTCAGTGTCCCAAAAGTCATCAGAGTGATAAATATAATCTTTAATTATGTAGGAAAGAGAAGCTCCATCTAGCCTTAGTGATAAAAGTCTAAATAAAACGGTGAAGCACCTAGCAAAAAAAAAAAATTTCATAAAAATAATTTAAATCAGCTACGTCCAAGCACTCATACTCTGATATTTGCATTTTATGTAAATAGCAAGCATTTTTGTTCGCACATTGTGCATATAGCTTGGACGTAAAGGATTTAAATAATGAATCGATTTATATTAAAATAGTACTTTCATCATTCTGGAAACTTAAATACACAGAAAGCGCATAAATAAAACGCGAAAAACATAATTTTTTTAACAAATAGTCTTACATTTTATAAATAAATAAAGTCATAAACAGTATAGTTCCAGTAGGAAAATACTATTTAAGAACAAATCCAAAGTAGAAGTGGCGAAAAAACCAAAAAAATTATGTTTTGTACAAAAATACAGACATATGCATGTATATCTGAAATTTAATGTTCGAAAGGTCGTAGTCTCTGCTTTTTAAATCCGTTTATAAATTTAAAATCGGTTGATACTCAACTTAGTTAGAGGTTGATAAGTACCTACGGGTACGAAAAACCGGTTTTTTACCCGTAACTCAAGATTTTAGGGGTGTTTGGAAAATTTTAAATACAAATTGTTGTTATGCTCGACAATACCTACCAGAAAAATTGTAACACATCCCAGTTATTTTTTTTTTCACACAGTGTTACTTATAACATCACTTGTCATCAGTGCTCCGCGATCGTTCGACTCAGTTGGCTGATAATTTTACTACAAATTAAGATTTAGTGGCTTTAACTAAAAATAGTAATATTTAAATTTAATACGCATAGTAAACATATTCACCCCTATCGTGAAGAGTTTTTCCCTCGAAATATTTTCCCTTTTCCCCAAATCACAATCGTGATTAATTTTTCCCCTGCAATGTGTTCCCTTTCTTGATTCCCCTTATCGTGAATATTTTTCACATGGATTTTTTCACTTTTCCCTGCGTTTTGTTCACTTTATTTTTGCAGGCGAACTGAATTAATACACTGCGTAATTTCAATATTATACCTGCAATTATATATAAATAATTATTTTTAGGGCAAGATCAATAAATAATATCCACGATTAATAACAATAATTCCTTGGAACACCTTTTTTTCATTAAACATGATCTCTTTGGTTCACATGACGTAAATTCTATGGCTGTGGTACACTAAAAAAATTTTGCACGGCCCCTAAAACAATTAAAAGCACTACTTTACACTCTATAACATTTCATTTGAAACCCAAAATTTTTGTATTTCTTACTATTAAGCTTAAATTTGTCAGATTTTCAATTAATTTTTAAGATTTTCAAGTCTTCATCCCATTTTTTACATTCACTACACATTGATAGCGGGAACAGACGTTCTCATGAAATTCACGATTGCAAATTTACCTTCATGGGAAATGAAAATTTTATGGGAACAAAAATTCCACATTTTATTCACGATAGAGGTGATTATTTTGGTTTTCAAAGTGTGTCCCGTTCGCTATCGAAGGTGCAGTTTTTCCAAAAACAAATATTTTTTATTATTTTAATATGCATATTTTAACAAGCATCTAATACGGAGTATTCATTGAAAAATAATATTTTATAATTTCACTAATTTCCGATTTTTATTATGATTTCTAAAAACTAAAAGATATATCTATGAATATTTATAAGATATAAAATATACAAGTTTTCGATGTTAATACAATTTTAACTTGAACTTATCCGTACTGCATACGTGGTAGAAAAATATGCCCCGTTATAAATGTCCTGTGCTAAATTAAACCAAAGCTAATTAAAAAAGGACGGACACAAAATACTTCAACATCATAACTATAAATTTAAAACCACATTATTCGCTGGCAAAACTTATGTTATAATTCGCAGATTATTAAATTTGTCTAAATGCTTTAAAAAAAAAGTTCTAAATTTTGTCTCGTTCGCGATACCAGGTTTATTGCTTATATATCAGAAACAACAAATCAATAAAATCTTACATTTTGTACTAAACATAGTGTTATTAACGTGCTATAAAAATTTATCCTGGAAATGCCCATATGTAGATTATTTTCCAAATCAAAATTCACTTGAATTTAGTTTTTTTTTAGCATACGAGTTTTATTTTTCAATAAATCCACTTGTGATAGTGATTGGTTTTTATGTTATTGAACAATTTTAAATTTTATAAATCATAAAATGTTTTGAAAACATGTCCGTAATTTCACCAAATGAATATTGTTCAATATACATACATATATACATATAAAGCGTATCTCTTACCAGGAGATAAGCCAATATTATAAATTGTGCTACAAATTAAAGTTATCAGATATTTTTATGCCGTAGAAATATGTATATTTATTAAAATTATGGGCGCTAATTAAAAAAAAAAACAATATAAATTAAGTATTAATTAGATTTTATGTTATAAAAGAAACTACAGAATGATTTAAATTAAAAGATAGTAAACTTAATACGACAAACACATAATAACATTACAAGTCTTGGCTCTCTAAAATTCGATAATTAAAATGATAAAATAAAATATTAATTAGTTTTTAGAAATGCATAAATACTTTGATTTTTTTAATTAACACAAAAACAAGAATATTATGTATATTTAAATGAGAGATTAACGAATGCAAGTACTTAAAATTTGCAAAACAAAATATTAAACAAATTTATGTATGTATATCACTTATTTAACAAAAAAAAAAAAAAAAAAAAGATTAAATAAAAAAAACTTTAAAAAAGTACCTTTTCGAATTAGCAGTTCAAAATTGCATTAATGCGTTTCACTTGAAAGAAATAATAAAATAAATAAAATTCAATAAACATTGATTCAAAGTACATACGACTAAATAAATCAAACACATACCAAAATTTGTTTACAGTATTTTTTTTTTTTTTTTTTTTTTTTGGGAAAAAATAAATTTCTAGAAATCGAAAATCTGCTTTCATTATATTAACTTTTTGATTTTAGTTGAAATCCCAATTGATTTCTTTTATGGGGCTTATTATTTAATATTTATTTAAAAAATATATGTATTTTTAGTATTCTTAGTTTTTTTTTATCATTTTATATACGTGTGCATAAATATATTAAAATGTGCGACGTATATTAAATAATATGACTAAATTTTTACACAATCTGTAAGAATTAATTAAAAACTATACATTTAAATTAATATACATAACTAAACACATACATACATGTTTAGATTTTAAGATTAAAAATACAAAAAAAGAAAAACAATTGAATAATAATAAAAAGAGAAAAACAACTCCATATTCATTAAGTTCTACTGAAATATGTATGTCAAAATAATATAAACTTGTGTTTTATTTAACTCGCCAGTTTTTCTCAGTAAAAAACAATTTATTGGTTCCTTGAAGGAGTAATTTTTTAAATATTATGTGAAAAAATCTAATGTGAGATTTAATCTTTAGAATAGTTTCCTGTTGAAAATTAACATGCCTAATAGTGACATTGAACTAGTTCAATACTGTTATGATGGTTTGAGGATGCAAATAAATCAAGACAACACCCTGTGTAACAAGTTTAGACTCGGGGTAGACGGAACTAATCAAACAGGGGCTACTAAACGCAAATTATAATAAAACTTATATAGAAACTGCATCGTTTAGAGAAATAAAATTCAATATTCAAGAATATTCCAGTTTATTAAATTCTGAAATATGTTACAGATACGTACAAAGAACCAAAGAGTTGTCGATCTGAACTCATGCAATATGTCCGTTAAATCAATTTTAATGCTTTTATATCGACGATTTTCGAATGAGGACCAGAAGTTTTTTTTTTTATATTATCTTGGAACTTGATTACGTGTAGTAAAATCGAACAGCATGGCTTTAGACTACAAGTTTAATTGCATGGAGACGTAACGTGACTGTGGAAACGCTTATATGAACACGTAACAAATTTTTATATTGGGCCTTATTACGGTTCTCGAATTTTTAGATTCGACTTCAACTTGCTGTACTAGATTAAAGAAACATACAAAATTTTTCTTTAATCTGGTACAAACTCTCGAAGTCGAATCGAAAAATTCGAGAACCGTAATAAGGCCCATTACAAGTGGGCCTTGTTAAAACAAGGAAGCTAAAATAATTTATATTAAGGTTTTAAAACCGGTGATGAGTTTCGAACTATTTTTGGAATTTATTGATTTTCAAAAAGTAAACAAGAACTAGAAGCAATGGATAACAAATTTGAGGAAATATTTTATATATTCAAGATATTTTTATGAAAATTGTATACCATATGAATAACAATGTGAGGATTAATTCTACATAATTAACTCAAAAATCCCCTTTATTTGAGTTACGACGTTGTTTTGGTTGTTTGTGAATAAGAATAGTTTTTGTCGTTTTTTTTTTCGAAAAATACAAAAAGGATCCTTACGAAGAGGAGTTAAGAAGGATTGAAATATTCCATACTACGGTCGCAACGATTTCGATTTACCACAAAAATCTTGCACGGCGCGATGACTTCAATACTCATTTAAATGAGACCCAAGCGAAAACTGGTGAAACGCCAATACACATTTTCTCCGCCAGAATCACTGGTTATAACTTATCTTTTAATTTTTTTTCCAACATATTTTTTTTATTATCTATGAATTTTTATTTCAATATTTAATTTAATTCTTTTATTATACTTTTTTTCTAAATTTGGAGAACACAATTTCTTAGCTAATTTGTCCACAGATTAATTCACTTTTTGATTCATTAAAAAAATTATTATTGCTATTAAAATATCAGTATTTAAAGTCCTTGAATGACTTAAGAAAAAAAAAGAATGTTCAGTCACTTGAGATTTATAAAATTAATAAATAATTATTTAAGAAATTTATTATTCGACATATTGTCAGAAGTTTATTTTAATTTGAAATTTATTTGCTGGTGGTTCAGCGTTGTCTATATATTTCATTGTTGCTGTAACAAATCATCAGTAGACTTCAACCACACATTTTGAATAGTCACAAACCTCATATCTTATGCACAGACTTTCAAGAACTATTTGAGAATTCACAAATATTTTTGAAAAAAATAAATTCAAATCGAATATAAAGTATTTGCTGGGTTTTTGTATTAGTTTCAAAGCCTACTACGCTTATTTTTCTTTTGTGATTTTCAAAAATATTATTATTTGTGAATTCTCAAATGGTTCTTGAAAGTCTGTGCATAAGATATGAGGTTTGTGACTATTCAAAATGTGTGGTTGAAGTCTACTGATGATTTGTTACAGCAACAATGAAATATATAGACAACGCTGAACCACCAGCAAATAAATTTCAATAAATAATTATTTAAAACAAAGGGGATTTCTAGGATAAAATTTGTTATTGAATTCTATAAACAATTATTTTTGCATTTAACTCCCTGCCATTCATCACTACCATCACAGCAATCACATACTCCATCATTGACCCAGCTACTGTGTATATATATTTCACGCCCTCGGCCAGTAATGTGACGTTTTTGATATTTACAGTAGAAACGTCCATTTGTGCACGCATTTGTGCTTGGTTCATCGCTGCCATCGTGCACACAATCACAGTAATTATCATTGACGCGGTCAAATGGTATTTCCAAGCTTCCATCTAGACAGCGGAATTTCCCTGCGAAATTCGGTCTATACGAGTCGTAATCAAAAAGTCGTATGCCTCTAGAAATACGAAAAGCATTAATTAACTTTTCCTATAGGTATTTGCAGAAATCAAGTTTAGTGATATCCTAAAATCGTGCGTATATGCGTAATCAATTTATTTAATTTTTTCTTGATGTGCTTAACTAGATTTCTTGAAAAATTGTGCGATTTTACCTTAATATTTTTATAGAATCTTGAGATATTTTATCACCATTACCACCGCCTTCATCATTAATACCTGCACCATAACCCCCGCCTGAATCAGTATCAGTTTGCTTTTTACCTAGTGATGCTTGTATTTGTTTATGCTTTTTCTTGAGACCTTGCACAGTGCCTTCCAAGGACCACGGTGTGCTATCATTTGACAGTTGATTAATGGAAACAGCTTGGTATATGAAGAATATAATGCCCAATAGAAATATGCCCAAAAGCAACATTTTCGATTTCTGTTTATAAAATGGGACGTAGTATATATTTTCCCGCTTTACCCATGTCTTTTTCATTTTCATTTGAAAACTTTATTGTGGACTAAATTAAAGATTATTTTATTTTATAAATTAAAGCTTTATCAAGTCTTCATTAACTTTAAATTGTTATTTATTCTTTCCACTATGAACTAATAAATAAATTACATGCACTGACGTTGATAAAAAACTTAATTATTAACCAATTGGAAAAATTTAACAATGGCAATACTATATAAACATGAACTTTGCAGTGTTGCAAAATATGAAACTATTGTGAATGTCGATATTATTAATTCAATGTTATCAGATATAAATATGTACATATGTATCAAGGCGCATTTATTAAGTGGCAGCACTACACCAGGTGACTAATATCATTACACCAATCTAAATGTCAAATTTGAATTGTGTAGGTATAAGCCTAAAAGCATGCTTTCACAAGAGTATCCATAAGCACCTTTCGAATATTCAGTTTTGTATGGAGTTTGAAATTTCCTATAAGAAACATGCAATCTGACGATGCTACCTTGTTTTGAAAAGTAAGAAGGTAATTTACATCAACAAAGTACATGTGCAAGGCACATCAATCAGGTACCCGCGATTCTACAACAAATATTACAACAGCAACAACCACATGTACTTTGTTGGTATATATTACCTTCTTACTCTTCAAAACAGGGTAGCATCGTCAGATTGCATGTTTCTTATAGGAAATGTCAAACACCATACAAAACTGAATATTCGAAAGGTGTTTATGGATACCCAAACAAAAGCATGCTTTTAGGCTTATACCTACACAATCCAAATTTGACATTTAGATTGGTATAATGACATTAGTCACCTGGTATAGTGCTGCCACCTAATAAATGCACCTTGGTACATGTGGTTATTGCTGTTGAAATATTTGTTGTAGAAATGCGGTTACCTGATTGATGTGCCTTGATATGTATGTATGTTTATGTAAAAGTACTATTTGATGTGAAATGTATATAAAGAGAAACAAGTACATACATATGTATTTGCTTCAAAATATAATTTTTTTAACTTGTTTTAACAATTTTTGCAAAGGATGTCGCGTTCTATTAATAATCAACAGCAATTAGCTGCAAATTCCTATGATGTCCTTCAGCGAACAGGTGAAAGCTTACAGCGATCTAATCAAATTGCTTACGAATCGGAGCAAATAGGAACAGAGGTAATTTGATTGCACTTTAATAATATATAAATGGTACATACATATGTATGTATGTATATATGGACTTATGTATGTTTTACATAGTATGTAAGCCAAAATCTTGAACTGCGTTTTACTAGCCTGAATTTAATTAACACTATGTACTTACATACACACATACATACTTACATTTAAAGTGTATCAGCTAATTCTAGAGCAAACTTTTGGAAGCTAAACACAGAATCTTTGCATTTCATTGATGTACTTATGGACCAAAACATGTCTCCAGATACATATGAACATACATGCATATGTATGTTTGTCATGTACATGTTATTAACCAGATTTCGCTTAGCACTTTGTCGTGAAAAAATACTATCACGCTGCACCGGTCATTTAGAGCAATCTTATCCACACTCTTAGATAAATTTTCATTAATGTTTACTGGAAATGCCAGTCTAAAGTAGTCACACAAAGTCTGTTGAGAGTTGGTGGAACTATAATTACAAATAGTCCAAGAATACATAGTCTGTATGGGTATATTTACACATATACATACATACAGTAAAATCCCGATAATTCGTAATCGCAAGGGAGCGGCCATTTCTTACGAATTATAGGGGTTTTCGATTTAGCGGGGTTTCGATTTAACGGGGTTAAAATAAAATATATACGAATTAACGGGGTTTTTCAATTTGTTTACTTAAACATAAAAAATTGTTAAAAATAAAATACAAAATAAAAATTTGTTGTTTTTGTAACACCGACAGGGTTTTATGCGTGCGTACACACACAAGCAGAAGCAAAAACCCACGGAAAAAAATAGCGGCAAACCAAAAATCATTCTTTCCATGTTTCTGTTGTTTTATTTATTTATTTTATTTATTTATTTGATTAGATTAAACCGAGCCCTTATGGTCCATATATGGTTAATAGTATGACAACTAGTAATGTGCAAAATTCATGAATTAGAGAAAATACATTATAACATTCAAAAGAATAAAAAATTAATTTCAGAATTAATCATGATAAATTCTCATATTAGTCTATAGTAATACAAAATGATGCAAGAATATAATTAAAAAGAATGAGTATAACAAGGGACATTAAAATTGAGATGAAAGGAACATACGAAAAACGCGCTTTGCTTTAAATAGTGAAAAGGAGAAAACCTTGAGGTTGTTGGGAAGGAAATTCCAAATGCGTGCAATCCTGACAACAAAGGAGCGCTCATAAGAAGCTTAAAAGATTCTATCAATTATAATTTGCGGAGATCGAGTTGAGTGCGAAAAATTAAAACTATTAAATAAGCATACAGGTTGCCTCAGAAAAATAACTTTATAAAAGCTCAAAATAAGTCTCAACTTAATATATTTAGTTAGCGAAGGATAGGCCAAGAAATCGCTCAACATGGGGGAGACATGGTCTCGTATTCTTAAGTTAAAGACATATCTAACAATTCTATTAATAATTTTATTAACTTCTTTTAGAGTTGTGCGGTTAGTAGATGAGTAAACTTCAATGCCATAGTTGACTATTGAGAGAAGTAAGGATTTCGCAAGCAAAATTTTGACGCCAGTTGGAAGATAGCAGCCAAGGCTGTACAGTTTTCGTAATACAAAGCATACTTTAGATTTGATACCGTTAATATGTCTCACAAAATTAAATTTGTCATCCAAAACAATGCCCAAGCAACGCATATTATCAACTAATTCAATGACGGTACCACTCATATTAAGTTTGAGAAGAGATTTATTTGGAATGCCAAAACACTTTGGTTTTGTTCGCATTGACTTGTAAAAAATTACTTCTCATCCAGGAGTCAGTAATACTTAAAGTATAATTAACGCGCTCGTTCAAAGAGTCAAGAAATTGCTTTTCACCTAGGAAAACTAGATGAATGTCGTCAGCATATAAAAATATGTCTGAGGTAGGCAAATTAGCAGATTTGACGAAATCGTTTACATAAATCATAAATAGGAGAGGTCCTAGGATAGAGCCCTGTGGAATTCCACTATGACAGGAGAGTTTGGATGAGCTAGTATTTTGGACTGACACAAATTGTTGTCTATCAGTTAGATAAAACAGAAATAATCTGCATAAACACTTACTGAACTTATACTTCGAATAAAGCTTGTTTACTAAATTGTTATGGTTTATTGTGTCGAAGGCTT
This sequence comes from Tachina grossa, assembly GCA_949987645.1. Taxonomy (NCBI): domain Eukaryota; kingdom Metazoa; phylum Arthropoda; class Insecta; order Diptera; family Tachinidae; genus Tachina; species Tachina grossa. Next base: position 167,707,851 of record OX465274.1, on the reverse strand, counting down.
TCGATAAATCCAAGGCAACTAAAACCCCAACACCTTGATTGTTAAGACGCGTCCTAATCCTATCAGTCAAGGATAGCAAAAGAGTTGTGGTGCTATGATTTTATTACGAATTATAAGCGGTAGTTAGCAAACAATTACGATTTATAAGAGGTAAAGAAGATCTTATTAAAAAAATATTACGAATTAGCGAGGGGACCAAAATGTATGGAAATTTTACGAATTAACGAGATTTTTTCAAGGGGCCGACAGTTTATTACGAATTATCGGGAATTACGATTTATCGGGATACGAATTATCGGGATTTGACTGTATTTATGTTAATATGTATGTATGTATATTTTTAATTATTTATCAATACTGTTGGATTTCTTAAATATCATCAATAAAATTAAAAACGTCATATTTCTTCATAAATCGTTAAAATATTTCGCAATTGTATGAACTTTTTTGAAGTCAATTTTTCACATGTTCGGAAATTTCCATGTGCAACTTTATTTAAATATCTTTCATTTTCTATCGATCACCATCAAAAAATTATTTAACTTTAAATTAAAAAGAACATATATTTTGTATTTTTAAGGTCCTCTCCGAATTGAGTGAACAACGAGAATCACTATTGCGTTCAACACGTCGGCTCGAAAGTGCAGACGATGATATCTCTCAATCACGCAGTATTATACGTAGGTTAAAACGTGAAGTTTTTTATAATAAACTCATTTTAGTTTTAATAATTGTTTTTGAGATAGCCATACTTATAGCTCTAATTTTGCTTAAGTTTGTTAAATTATAGTATATTTTACTGAATAAAATCTTTTATTATTGTATATAAAATTTAAACAAATTGCTTCCAATAGTCAATTTGCATTAATACTTGAGTTTCTTTTACGTTGCAGCCACACGTTCAATAAATGGCTTTCAATTGCATTACACATATTGTGTGTCATTTTCTTTAAATTCAGTAGAATCGACGAAAAAAATTGGTAGATTTGAATGAAATTCGGTAGAAATTTTTTTTATTCAGAGAAACATAAAAAATAACAATTCAAAGAAACATAAAAATAACATAATATTGTATGTACTTATATATAAAGGGTAGGTGCAAGAAGTATCAAGCTAAACAGGTTCCAAAAGCGCATTTCAAACTTCACATGTGATTGGAAATTAAACTGCCATAAACAATGAAGCATTTCCAATAAAAAAAGTGTTATCCCCAGTTATTTGCTCTTACCCTTTATATATAAAATAATATACATAAATAACAGGGGGTCTACTGTGTAATTCGAAACGAAAGAAAAAGCTTTCGAATTTGTATGCTTATAACATGTAAATTCGAAAGCATTTTCTTTCGAATCGAATTACAGAGTAGACCCCCAGAAATTCAGTTTTTGTACATAGGTTTTATAAAACTACTAAAATAACTTTTATTTGGCAAACATTTGTAACTACAAAGATTATATGTAAGATCAATTTATGAACTTAAATTTTTGTTCAAAAATTATTAAATCATTGGTAGGAATAAATATTTCATCCCCAAGGCACAATTCTTTGGCAAATATTAGGTTACTTATATTTAGTTTCAGTTTTAACCGTTTATTTATTGTTTTAATGATTTTAATGACAAAAATGACCGCTCTGCGGCCGTGCTGCTATGTGGAAAAATATGCAATTTACACATATATCGACTTAAATTACTAAATAACAATATTCGGTAGATTTCAGGCCTTGTTCGGTAGAATTGGTAGATTGTTAAATTCACAAACATATTCGGTAGAATCTACCGAATATCGGTAGAAGTGTGCACACTGTGCTAAACTGATTAGTTTGTTAAGAGATAGCGACGAGGGGAACAGAAACGTTTCTTTCTCCTCGTCTCTCTCCCTCTCTCACTCCTAACAAACTAATCAGCTTAGCAATAAGACTTGCATAGTGTAAAGTAGGTCTTGAAGAAAAATCATATAAATTATTTTTTTGTTCATTAAAAAGCATGTCGCAGCTTTTTTTAAGCAAAAATGTAATGAAAAATCATTTTACTAAATACCATCATACAAAAACAGTTTTATAAAGTTTTTTTTCCTCTGTTTTTCGTTACCAATTAAAATTTGCTTTAAAATTCAGTTAAAATAAACGTTTCTGGTAAACATGAATTTTAAAAAATTTGCCAATATATCGTTAGCTAAAATGCAAAAAGGCGTAACTAACAAAAATATAATTTTACAGTAGAAGCAAAAAACTAAGAAAAATTAAACAAACTTGTTGTTAAGTCCCCTTGCTTTTTCTTAATAAAAGTGTAATTTTATATCGCAAAAGTGTAAAATTTTGTCAAGACATGTAGATTAAGGACATTCAAAATAATCAAAAACTCAATTTTGAATTTTTTGTTAGTTACGCCTTTTTTGCATTTTAGCTAACGATATGCAACAATTACATTTTGTTATGGCAAAAAATTGCACCAACATAACGTGTTTCCTAATTCAATTTGAAAATATATTTAGTTTCGATTTTAATCACTGAATAAGTCCCACCAATGTTTGGTTTATATCTCTGAAATTAGTAAAATTTAAAAACGTAGTCGGCAAGACGCGACAAATAACCGGGGACATTTTTCTTTTTCATTCTTATGATGTTTTTGCATGAGTTCATTTAAATATGTACATAGACATTCATTGTATTAAAAAGGTAAAATTTTTTAATAGAATTTTGTTCCTAAAAATAAAGTGTATACGGAAAAAATAGAAAAAATTTTCGTTAAAATTGCAATTATATATTATCGCATGGCACAATCATAGTGCCAGAACGTGGTGAATGGCGCTCCCCAAACGAGTAAACCGGAGCACGCTTACCAGGCTTGTATTCCATACGATTGTAGTAGTTTGGGCCAGGTCCATATAATTTAAATATATACTCTGTACGAGGTGTCATTGTATATTTGGGACTATCAGGTCGTATTAAAGCCATGGAAGCACCAGGATAAGTGGCAGGTCCGGGTGAGCGAACTAACTCCTTCAAATACTTTTTAACTCCACTTAAAGAATGGATAAAAAGAATGCGATTAAAAGTTTTATGTTCTTAAAACTTTTAACTTACATGCTGTATTTAGGCGCCCTTTGTTTGACAAATGAATCATTGATACCATATATATTTGGCCCAGGAGCACAATTTTTGAAGAAGAACGTGTTTACTCTTCCCATCGAATACTCTGGTGATTTTGAGCCCTTGAAAGTGGGAGATTCACGTAGTTGATAAGCCGCAGGACCAGGTCCTTTGCTCTTTTCTGTATATATTCATGTGTGAGAATTAATTTTAATAAAAATGAAATGTAATTTTACGCATTACCTTTTAAATAGGTTTTAGGTGCCATGGAATACTTGTTAGCTTTGCTCACACCATATCGAACTAATTTTGATACATTATATTTAGCTGGACCAGGTCCACAGGTGTTCTCTATTAATGTTGTTTTTAAGCCAAATGAATAGTTTGGCAAACGTTGCTTACGTACATCATGATTTACAAATCCCACAGTTGGAGGTAGAGGATACAAATCAGCAGGACCTTTATTTATATACACATACATACATACGTACATAAATGTACATTTGTATATTGTTAATTCTAAACTTTAGTGTGTTCATATTAATTTTTAATTCTACCTGGTAACGTTTTCGCCATCCTATATTGTTTTTGCAATTTTAGAAAATTTTTAAAATTTTTTGTATAATTTAGACCGAAATATATATTCCAAAAAATTTATCCGAAAAATGAATTTTAATTTTGATTCAGAAAGAAATGTAGGAAAAGTTTTGTTGATTTTTTCTACGCTTACTTTTTTTGGGAGTGTTATAATTTAATACCATAATTGTTTTACGTTTATAGTTGGACGCTTCACAAGAGTAAAGTCGATAGATGCTATCGCATATTCAGTAGGAATCATTGAAATATATCTTAAGCTACCGTCACACTTGTCAAACATTTGTCCAAAAAAGCGTAACCAACAAACACTAATGAAAAAAGTTTTGATCCATACATTTGTTTATCAAATTAAACAGTTTCGAACACAACTAGTAGATAATGTCATAGAATCCAACACTATTGGCTACTCTTTAAGTTGACAAACTTTTCCCTGAATTTAAAGATTTTGCATTAGCATTTAGTGGTTACGCTTTTTTGGGCAAATGTTTGACAAGTGTGACCGTACCTTTAGAGATTAGTCCGCAATACACTAATTCTGTTTTTATAATTTATTTAAGTTAAACATTTTTGCGATACCATCAAAGAACCGCTAGGTTTTGCCCTAACAATACAATTTTTAATAATAGAAGTAGTTTGCAAGTTTAAAATGTGCCAAAGCTTTTTTTCCAGTTTGAAAGTAAGTACCTAATATATTTACCCCCTGTTTGTGTAAGACGGTATCGTAACATGAAGTGATACATATTTTAATTATTGCAGAAACTTCGTTAAGGATTTCAATTCTTTAATTAAAATACTAGCGGATCCCGCTAAACGTTGTCTCATCATATGTTTGTTTTACATATCGCTCATTTGCTTCAATAGTGGCATAACTCAAAAAATGAGTTTTTTGAGTTAATAATGCAGAAAGATGCGGCATTTTGTATTTTATCTTGTGTAAAAATTTCATATAAATAGCTTGTACCATCACCTCCTGAGAGAAGAATTTTTTTTCATTTCTCCACTGAGTTGTATGCAAAATAAAAACTTAAAATGCGTTTTCCGCAAAACTGGTTTTTTTGAGTTGTGCCACTATTGAAGTAAATGAGCGATATGTACATATGTATGTATTGAAATCGGATCAGCTATTTTGCCGATAAAGCTTAGCAAACGCAAAAGTCACTTTCGCATTCGGAGACGGTCGAGCGGGCAGATAGACTGTAGTTGAATTGAAGGGTGAACAGCGTACTCACGTTAAAGTTGATTTGTTTATCTTTTGAGTACTGAAGCTATTACTTTAATAGATCTCTTCTAAAATGATAATTAATATTTTGTGAGTATGGGAGGCTTAGCGCCCCTGAACATTATTCTAAGCACTTTAGTGGAACCTTATATAGCCTTATATGTCCGTTAGGACATAGGCAGTTCCGGAGATTACCTCTTACAAACATAGCAACATACAAACTTGTGGCAGCACACTGGGAGTCGGTAATACCGTAATGATAATGGCAACCTCAGAGGTAACAGCTGGTCACCGGGTTTTGGTAACAGCTCGTAGCAACAGCTGAAAGAGAAACAAATTTAAAAACAAAATCAAAAAGATTATTTATAAAAAAAAAAATTTAGAAGAAAACGGCCAGAAGAATTTATGGAAAAGATGTTTGATTGGAAGAAAAAAAGATGGACGACATCGGACGATTTTTGGCGCACACCGAGTCGAGGTAGGTGGAAGAGGACGATGTGTGAGATTTAATAACGATTTGGGGCTTCAACAAGGAAGGACGATGTGGCTGGCTACTGGCGGAAGACAAAATTTGAAGGTAAAATAACACACATAAAAAAAATATTAGTGATGAATAAAAATTAACGGCCTGGCCCACGATGTCGACAAGAAATTATCTTTCGCTTAGTTACATTGAAAACAAAAACAAAATAAGAAAATTTGTTTTTGTTTTCAATACAAGTAAGCGATCGATAGTTTCTTGTCGACATCGTGGGCCAGGCCGTAAATGTTATAAAGTGATTACAAAAAAAAAGGGATAATTTGAAGTTCTGACAATGTGCTATTAATAACAAAAAAATAAAAAAACGGGAACAACATATTCTATTAAGAAAATGTTTAATGGTTCAAAGAAAAAGTGCTAGTTGTATTATGAGTTAATAAAATTGAAACATTAGATTTCAAGAACACGATGTTAAAACTTAGAACTATAGCGCAAAAAGTACCAACGCTTAAAAGAAATGAACATGAACCAGAACTTTAATGTGAAAATAACTAGTAAAAACAAATTTTTTTTTTTAAACTTAAATTGATTCAACAAAAAGTAAAAATTTTCTAAAAACTTAAAACTAAGCAACAAAAATAAAAATATGGCCTAAAACTTAAAACTAATCGCCAAAAATTTAAACTAACAAGACTTAAATAAAGCCTAAAAGCAAAAAATTAAAAGTGCATACAACTTAAAACTAATCAACGGAATAAAAAGAGTATAAATTAAAATCGCTTAGACTATTATCACATGAAAATTCGAAATAACCAAAACTTAAACTAAACACCTAAAGATGAAAATTATCTAAAACCTAAAAATAAACAACAAAATTTAGATCACCTAAAAGAAAAAAGCCCTAAGAAAGAGAATATAACTCGCCTTCAACACGCTACATCCAACGAGGGAACTGGTCAAAAACACCCACCAGAAGAAGCCGACTACTTACCGTTTTTGGAGGAGCCAGGTACCAGTCATCTGACCTTGGACATACGGACGACTGACGGAAACGAAAGTTAAGTTTTTTTTTATTTATTTTTATTCTTTTTTTATACATATTGTTACGTAAAAATATTCCTACAGGGTTAAAGCAAAGAACTATCTGGAAGTATTTAACTAAAGCACTAAACGTACACACATATTTACGTGCAAACACTATAGCAACAACAATAATTGTGTACATAGCTACAGACATACGCACATACAAACAAAAATGCGAGCACTTATGGTAACCACCCTGTACTACCAGTAGCACACCGCATTGCCAACATAAGAGTCGTTACTTTGAAATTCAAAAATAACGGCCAATCGAATTATCTACAAACGCCTAGAAGCAGCAACTTGAATTTTCCCGATTGTGCTAGAGGACTGTTTGAACATCTGGCTACCAATAGTAAATGACAATACAGATGTCATCATGCATAGATGCCATTACTAAGTACAGACATGATATTACGCCACCTATCGGGCGAACATTCGAGAACCGATTCATGTACTATAAAAAGTGGCAGCATGAGCAAGAATAGATGAGTACTAATCAGAAAGTAGTCAAGTTAAGACCTCGTTGAAAGTGGATAATAACGATAAGAAGTAGTTAAGTAAAGACAAGTTGTAATTTGCTTCGTTAAGAATAAAAGGAAATACAGTAGCAAATAAAAATTGTGTATTATTTATTTTTTATTTTTGAGCAATCAAAAGAACTCACACGTTTAATAAAATTTAAACGTAACAATATGTAAATTTAATGGTAATAGTTGTCTATTGAAACTTTTATAAACATCTAAATAAACTCCTTAATTTTTTTTAATAATAAGGAAAACACATATTTTTTTTGTTTTAGTGCCAGTTTTGTTTTATCGCACTTTGTTAGGAGCAGATTCGAGCTCAAACCTGCCCCAAGTTCCCATCATAAGCCCTTCGGCTTAAAATGATAGGTGTTTACCGTATAAAAATAGAAATAGCAATTTTTTTTTGTTTGGAAATCTTAATTATTTTTGTAAGAAAATAGTTTTGAATCATTTTGTTAGAAAAATTTAGTTAACCTTTTTCTATGATTTTTTAAAAATTTTCATATTTTTATTATTTTTGATTAAATCAAAAAGAAAAAATTTTTAAATCTTAAATAATTTTATAATGAATAGTTTTCTTTATTACATTTTATTTCTTTAATACGGTTTATTTTATTTTTTGTAAATAAATTGAAAATGTTATTTATATTTTTCAATCAGATTTGAAATTTTTTATTGCCCAAAATGATGGGTTAAGGTAAATTTTACAGGATGTAGGGACTAGTGGTAAGTAACCATCATAAAGGTTTGGGGTAACCTATGTAAAAATTTAGGCCAGGTTACCATGGTGAAATCCAGTAGGATTTCAGAGGGAGGGAGGCCACGGTTAGCCAAAAAGACCGGCTAACTCAACTTTTATGTTGAGTAAGAGAGCAGACGACTTGTAAGTATGTGGGGATTGTGGCATAAACTCTTCACTTTTTATTTTTTTCAATAGTTATTTTTGTCTTTATTTCAAAATTCCACTTTCGGGCTCCAAATTTATAAACATATTTTCCATCTTGGTTTTTACATCCTACCAAGCACAGCTGGCATGATTTTTTTGTGTTGTTTGTTGCTATTGCCTGAATCTGTTGGCAAGAACACCCCCCAAGACGGCGAGCTCAGCCGGAGCTGAACGCCAGCATGTTAGCGAGGCCGACAAATTTGGCAACCAGGGAAAATGAGGCACGGACAGTAATATCTACAATAATATACAAGAAAATGTCTAAATCAACACCGGTAGCAACCTGGAAACAGCAACGTTTAAATAACAAACTTTTCAGCTTTACAATATTAATATACATATCGCACACTAAATTATAAAAAGTCAAAAATCAAAGTAGTTTTGTTTTTTATAAACCAGTTAATTGAACAAATCTCTAACGACTGCAACAATTTCTTTTACAACACAGTCTTCTTTAAGAATATAAAATACCGTTATGATTCTTTTCATGTTACATACTTGCTTCATTTGTACAGTATCAACAGTTATTGTGAGTGAATTTGTGAGTTGTGAATGTTTTTTTTTTAAATTAAATGAACATATGTACTGTGAAAAATTTACCATATTGACCGAGCATATTCAAAAATATTGATCGATTTACTGTAGTTTTGATTCCTCTGGCTTTTTTAATTCTGCAGATGAATTTTTAAGTTAAACGGCTTCAGCATTTTATACTTACAGTTCATTAAACTCCATTCAAAAGTTGTAAACAAAAATTGTTTGAAAAGCTTTAAGATAATTTGAGAGTTATTTATTTATTTTTAATGTATTAAAAACGTTCAATCGATTACTTATGCATGTTGAAAACAAAAATAAGTTTTCTTATTTTATTGTTCTTTCCAATACAAGTCGTTGATCGAACGCATTTTTTAATATCTACATATACAGACATACATAAAATAAAATAAATAAAAATAATTTACTTTGAGACTTCCAATCAGGTATGTGATGGATTTGATAATATAGCCTTTTAAAATTAATACAGCAAGGTAAAATTTGAAAATATGTCAGTGAAGAGCGTCATAAAATTCCAATTTTGTGTTAGCTGGAAGCAGAGCAAACTGGAATTATTTTCAACGATTGCCAATGCAAGAATTTTGTTTCTTGAAACTATTCATCAGACGCGAAACTATGTATGTTCCAGATGTAATAAAAAATTAATTAAAATCGAATTTTATATCAGTATCAACTCTTTTAGGTATCTCTCACAAAATTTCAGTAAATCTGAATATACATACTACATATTTCCATATTGCTAAATAATAATAGTTTTTATTTGTAAAAATCTCAATACTGGAATTCAGTCACTCAGTGTCCATAGAATTGTAGAGCTGCTTATATTTCCTGCCGTGTCCAATTCCAGCAGAACATAATAAAATTTCATTCTGTTTGTCGCGCAAAATCTATTAAAAAAAATACATACATATGTAAATCATTAAAAAATATTGTTTTTTTTTTATCTTAACCTAACCAAGTTTAACAGTTTTTCGGCTTTAGGAAGCCTAAAATATCCTCTAAGAGTATAAGTGTAATCCGTAATGAATTACATTAACTTAACCTAACATATCTTTTGTATTTGTTAAATTATAACAAATTTCATGATGTAATTTCACCGTCATTAGACATATGAAACAGATTTGTGTAATTATGTATTAATATTTTATGGAAGTTAGGAATTCCTGCAAATTAAATATATACACATACCTGCCTGTCTTCTAGAGAACATTGCATTCTCATCCTAACTGAATATATTTATAATCTGTTTGTCCACAATTTCATTACATTGTAGAAGTACTTTGTTTGTTGAACATTTCACTACATTAGCTAATGATCTATTCTTAAATTAAAATGTATTTCAACGAAAATTCGTTTTTGAGACGTAGTAGCATAAAGGTGTATTGCGCAATTTATTGAAAGTTAAAATTTCGCTTATTTTCAGTAGAGGAACATCCGGGAGGAAATCCGATTTCTTAATTAATTAGTAGCTATTACCTTCAAAGAACGAAATTCTCAAAAGCTATATTTCCGTTATAAAAAAATATTTTTTGCGAACATTATATTTTCATATATCTTCACAATAATTTACTGGATCATCGGTTTCCATATTCGTGCGAATTCTGTACTAAAGTTGTTGCAAATAATACACATACATATTCTTTGTAAATATTTTAGTATACTATATATAGCATTTTCAGTTTAAATTAAACATTTTTTCAAATTAAACGAAACCCTTTTTAAATATAACGTAACCTCTTCCGAATTTAACGAATCCATTTTCAAATTGAACGAAACTATTTTCAAATTAAACGAACACTTTTGCAAATTAAGCAAAACCTTTTTCAAATTAAACGAATCCTTTTTCAAATTAAATCTAGCTCAAGGCAAATTCATATAAGGTATACTCAGCTCAATTCGCGTTGAGAAATTTATATTTGAAATGTCAGAAAAATGTGTTTTGACATCCAACGTATATTCAAACTACAAGCGGCGAAAATAGTCACCTGAGCCCTTGCGGCCACATAGTATGGATTCGCCTTGATCCAGCTTTATTCAAACCAAGGCAAATTCATATAAGATATACTCAGCGCAATTCGCTTTGAGAAATTTATACTTGAAATGTCAGAAAAATGTACTGAAAAATGTGTTTTGACATCCAAGGTATATTCAAATTGCAAGCGGCGAAAATAGTCACCTGAGCCCTTGCAGAAACCTAGTATGGATTCGCCTTGATTCAAACACAGTACAACTTTTTTCAAATTAAATAAAACCATTTTTATAGTTTTGTTGGAATTTTTATGGTTTTTGCTATGCATTAATTTTTTGCAACTTACATTTTTGCTGGTATTATTATTCCACTTTCCACTGTGAACTCGGCCCGTTTCCAAGAATTTTTTCGGGATCTCATACACAAAATTGAAAGAAGACTTGAGTTACCAAACTCATTTTTAATTATGGATAATACCAAAATCCATAAATTCCGAGAAATACGGCATTTGGTGGATGTAGTAGTGAATGTAAATTTTCTAAGTTAAAATTCCATGCCTGATCCTTATTAAGTGATATACCCTCTAATCGAAACATAGTACAATTGAGGAAAGCATTGAACAAATAATCAAAATGATTGTGCGAAATATGTCATGGACATGCTCATCCAAATTCCTAAAACGGCGAGTGGACAAGCTCTTCATTAATTTTATAAATCAATATGTTTAATATTTTTTATATACTCGTACAACGAATTATGCTTTGTAGTTTTGTTGTTTAATTTGATTTTTATTTTATTTGAAAAAAGTTGTATTTGTTTTGAATAAATTTTCGCTTAATTTTAAAAAGGTTTTGCACAATTTGAAAAAGGTTTCGTTTAATTTGAAAAAGGTTTCGTTCAATTTGAAAATTGATTCGTTTAATTTGAAAAAGATTTTGTTTAATTTGAGAAGGGTTTCGTTTAATTTTAAAAAGGTTTTATTTAAACTGAAAATGCTATAAAAAAAAGCGTGAATGCATTAGTTTCGGTCATCCATTTATTGTATAGAAGCTTTCAGATCATAGGTATGTAAGAAGTATACTTACTATTCAAATAATGTAATACTCATACGCCACAGTATGCAAACGAAATTAATTTAATACTCATACGTCACAGTATGCAAACAAGTAACATTTTGACAAACAAAAAAAATACTCTTAAGCAATTTCTGTTATCTTATTTTTATTTTTTGTTCATATTTTGATCGTAGTTTAGTTATATATGTAAGAAAAAATTATTTACGTCGTCTCTAATTTTTTTTCTTGAATTTCAAAGCTTAAAAAACATTGTTTTGGCAACTCAAGTTATGAATTTTGGAACTTTGTAAATCGATATGGTAAAATTTTTGCGTAATTAAATAGAACTTTTAGAATGTAGTTAAGAAAATATAGAAATATATATAGAAATAAGAACACCCTGACTATGACAAATTTATATAATGCATATCAGATTGAAATGATAAGTATGACACGAGACAAGAACTTGGTCAAAACTTTGATTTCAATACTTTTAATGGCCGAAATTTTGGGTAGGAACTTGGCATTTTTTTACATTTATATATTTGGTAGGATATTTATTGCAACAGAAATACACTCAGACAATGTTACCCTGCTTTGACAAGTGTCATGGTCATTTATACCAACAAAGAACCACATGAACGGTTCTTGGTGTTGTAATACTTGTAATTATTGTATAACTGGGTAAACCTCATTAAAGTGCCTTGATAATTAATGTCTTTTAATATAGTTTAATGAAAATTTAATTTTTGTCCATTTTAATATAACAAATCACTTACCTTCGGATCATATTTGTAGTATAAATACACTAGTATTGGACCATAAATTATGTTGAAGAAGCCTACAATGCGCATAAGCCAAGCAAATCCAAAAGCCTGAGCCAACTCTCCTCCAATAAGTGGTGCCAAACAATAGGCCAAGCTAACAGATGTCTGTTGTATGGCATAAACAGTGCCATAACTTGACATGGTGTGTGAACTACTTGTTATCGTTGTACCCATATCAACTTGATTCTCCTGGGCCAAAGTGGCATCTACAAATGTGGCCAATAAAGGGACTAAGGCAGCATCAATAATGCCAATACCCAAGCCTAAGCCAAAATGAGGCAGCAGTAACTGTGCCACTGTTGAAGCACTAGGTATCTAGTACAAATATAAAAAATCAATGCTTAAGTCATTTAATTCCAATTTTCACTCACGAGCATGGAAGAAATGCCCACTAATATTAGCGATAAACAGGATATTTTAATTTGGCCATATCTATAGGCAATACTGCCAAAGAAATTTGTACCCACGAAATAGCCTATGGAGTCAGGTATAAAAACAGTACCTAATTGCCACTTGGTAGGTTTTAAGTATTGCATTAACCAAATGGGCAGACATGGTTCTAATATTGCCATTGTTGAAGTAGAAAACCATATTGCTATAACAATTGCCAAAATCATTTTACTTTGTAACAATGGTCTCCATATTTGTTGTTGTTGTTTTTGGGTATTATTAAAACTTGCCTAGAAAATGTTGAAAAGAATACATTTTAGGAAAAAGTGATATAATATCTTGCACAAACCTCGGATCGTACCGATAAGTCCATTGTCACTAGTTGCATACCTTAAAATAAGTTTTAAAATAAGAATTGATTAAAGTGAAGGGAAACAGTAACTATGTATATATATTTTTTATAGCTTTTGTACCAAGTGTATTGTAAAATAAGGATGAATTATTAAGAAACTTTGATTTCTCGGGTCTTCACATGTTAGTTTTGCTATCCCCAAGGTTAGGTTAAATTAGATGAGAAGAGAAAGTAAATTTTCAGGTTCCTTTGTGTTACCTGAGAGTATGAAAGGCTACAGATGATGAAGTGACAGATAGAGAGAAGATAAGCTTAATTATTTTTTTCGTTTTTACAACTATGCTATCGGGAGTATTACTTTTAGGTATGTAGCAGTTTCAAGCAACGATTGCCACTACTATTACTAGATGCTACCTTTCTTTTAGGAAAGGGATAGTGATAGAGAAGCCAGGTGGTGAAAAAAGAGATAGATGAAAGGTTCATTATTTTACAATTATGATTTTTCCACGTTTTTAGTAATGCAGTGTTGCAGTGCCTCTGGAGTCCATGAGGCGTATTGAATTTTCGAAGCTACATATGTTTAGTAGCCATTTTATTGGTTATTTCACATTGCTGATGATTCTGATACACAATCGGTTTTGCGATCAACGTGCTAACTACTTCAGCCGACAATTAATTGCTACAAAAATCGATGAAGGAGAGTTCTGCGATATACTTTAGCATTGACAATAACTCATGTCAGAAAAATCTATGATGTTGATATGGCTGGGCCTGACCAGGGTTTGAACTCAGGCTCTCGCACACTGTCATTTGCCTTGTAGTTGACGCACTAACTACTTCAGCCAACAGTATCCCCAATTGTTTTTTTTTTTAGTTATTTCTGTTAGAAAATGGTAACTTCAAATCTTCTATATGGATTAGGAAAACAAAAACAAAGTACATTTAGACCTCGATTATCAGTAATGGTCGGGACCAGGAGCATTCTGTATAATCGATTTTCGCGGTTAATGGGGTAACAGCTTTTATTGGTTCATGGATTTTATGCTTGTGTTTAATCAAAAAATGCATAAATACATACATATGTACTATAAGGGAAAGAATATTTTTGCGAAAACAGTTGCTTGCTTGCAATCCCGGATGATAGAGGTAATGACGGTTGATCGATGAAAAAAAAAGAAATGGATGGACAAAAAGAAATCAATTACAATATTTCTTTCCCGAATAATCGATGTTGCCGGTTAATCGAATCACGGATAATCGAAGCCTTATTGTAGTATATTTCTTGTGTTTGTAAAGTATACTTGTGTCCAGAAGCTCTTTTTGAGTTATTTCGCTCATGTTCGAATCAAAATCTCTGAAGTTACATCTAGGTGTCTAAATAGTAGTATATTTATTAATCGGATTAACTTCAACTTGATTCAATATTTCGTTTTTTATTGCTGGTGCGCATGCTGGTTCTAACACTATACTGCAACACTCATCTTGCAGCGTTAAAAATAAAATTTTCAAACATTATCTTCAGAAAGCAGAAGATATATGGGTCGCAAAAAAATCTGATCACGCTTCCATGATAAACGCTCAGAACAAACAATACACAAAAATCGAAAGAGCATCTCGTCATGGTTTTGATGGGTCAGCTGTCAAAAACAGAATAAGGAAAAGACAGTTTCTCAACTGTGCTCGACGAGACACAAAGGAAATCGTATACTAGACGGCCTATCGGAGTTATCACCGATTGGTGTAGGTGACCTCATATGATATCCCAACGTAACGGGGTAAATCTAGTACGATTTATCATTGGATTAACCCATTAGATCTTTTAATAGATTAGGACTCTGATGAGTAGAGTTCTATGTATGGATGTATTTAAAAGAGAAATCTCACCATTCTACTTGACTGCTTGCAAGTAACAAGCAGCCATGTAAACTAACTAACCAACCGGAACACGGGAAGTATGTAAGTCCAACAAATGATCAACCCAATGGATAAAATCTGGATTTGAGTGACCTACGAATTGAAGTGTGTAATATATTAGTGGCCACAAAAATGTCGCATGTTTTACTAATTTTCACACAAAAAACTTTTTTGCAGAATCATAAAAAGACCAAAATGTATTAAACTTACATATTTAAAAAAAGATTTCGTATTCTTACCTAAATTAATAAAAATTATTGTTGATAATATAATAAATGGAGCAGATTTTCCGTACAAATCATATAATATGCCACCAAATGGATAACCAAGTAGTACACCTAAAGCAATGCTTCCTAAAATAATGCCCATCACTTTTGAACGCCGATCTTCTTCGGGATAATGCTGTAAATTGTTAACATTAAATGCCAAAATGTTTACATAAACGTTTTAGACATATGTACATACCTGAGCCACTAAACTCATACCACAGACTCCAATGCAAGCCGAACCTATGCCCTGCACGGAGCGAGCAATTAACAGAGTTTTATATGACTCGCCCACAGTAAATACTAAAAAGAGATATTCATATGTGTGTATGTATGTATGTATGTATGTATGTGCGAGTATGTACATAGAATTATTGCTTTAGCTGTTGAAACGCATACATTATTTCAATGCTTACCCAATGATGACATGAGTAGACAAAAAGTTCCCATGACGGTGGGAACACGATATCCGTATTTGATTGACATATTACCAACAATAGGATTAAATATTAATTGTACTAATGCTTTCATTGCCAGTAAAACTCCAATTGAACCATTCTCACCAGATAGATTAATATTGCGGTCGTTATGATTCTTTAACTCAATTTCAGTTGGCTTATTGTCTCTCTTTTCACTTTGATAAATAAGCCCTAGAGAACTTTCCCCTGTGGAGGACAAATTCCGTTGTTCGCTTATGGGCGAAGCCGTTAACACATTATTACTATTATTATCATCGTTTGAAAATTGTATCAATGAAAAATTAACCATTGATTTACCCGGTATTGGATGTTTTGTCATAATATGTGATTGCTGTTGGTATTGTTGTATTGCTGCTGCCCCTTGTTGTTGCTGATGTTCTGTACCATTCAGATTACGATAAGCTAAATGCTGTGCTGTCGTCGCAGCACCAAGGCCACCGCTACCATTTATACTTTTAACATTTGTTGCTGCTGCGGCTGTATTCAGTGAAGCGTAATGTAATGTACTATTATTTATGGAGGCTAGATAATCTGGCAAAATGGGCACTGCATGCAGTCATATTAATTTCGATTAAGGGAGAAAATCACAAAAGACAAAGTGGCAAAAAAATTTTTTTGTTTAAATAATCGATACATATTATTTTAAGAAGAACATAACAAAATTTATATGTGTACATAAATATACATATACACTATGTATGTACATATGTGTGTATGTATGTATGAATGTATGTATGTATGAAAGCATGAAAGTTGTTTCAAAATGTTAAAATCAGGCACCGTAACGGTTATAATTTTTATTATAAAAATAGCTTTTTAATCATTATCATTTTTAATCATTATGTTAAATAAAACTCACAAAATAACTTTTATTTTGCGAGGAATAAATAAAAATCAAGAAATAACGGCTATTCTCTGAGGAATAAATAAAAATCAAGAAATAACTGTTATTTTCTGAGGAATAAATACAATAACAAAAATTTAAAAAACCTCCGAATATTTCTTCTAATACGGGATTTACACTATGACTTTTTACCGTGACTTTTCTAGAGTTTATTGACAAAAGGAGTACAAAGGTGATCAAAGGGGTAGCAACATAAAAGAGAATTCAAGAAAAACGCAGGCGAAAAAGTCATAGTGTAAATCCCGTATAAGCGGCTGGACCGGTTTTATTAAAACATAGCTAAGAACATTCTCAATCAAGTCCCCTTTCAATCAGAAAAAACTAAATCAAAATCAATCCATCCGCTTGGTCTGTACGTGGACTCGTACAGACACACAGATACACAGACATACACTACAAACTTATAAACCCCTTTTTTTCGTCGGGGGTTAAAAATAATCGGTTAAGTTGAGTTTTTTAATAAAAATTAAGCAAATAAAAATCAATGCATCTATAGATAGTCCATGTAACATGGAGTATTTTGGTGTATTCCTTGTGCACGTAGGTAGCATTTCTCTAAGAGTGTGATTTCTTTTTTTTTCAATTTAAATTTGAAAAATAATCGTTATTTGCGATACCTGGTTAAAAGTTTGAATTGCATCATATTATTTATCTATTTATTTATTGACACATACTATACATAGTAAATTTGCATAATATGGTGTTGCACAAATATGGGCGGAGTAACTAGATCATATGTCCAGATGTTATAAACAGTATTTTAAAAAAGTTTTGTGAATGTACACGACCTATGCCTTCGCATTGGAAGTAGCAACGTAGTTGTTAAAGAAATTCCACAAAAAACCGGAAGATTATACGGTTATCCGTGGCAGATCAGTCAAACAGTGCGAGCGAGACGAAAAACTCTCGAAGGCCAAACAACACACACAAGCCTGACCGCACTCAAGAAATAATTACGGTAACGCAAGAGCTGTTTTTCAACTCAGAGCTGCTTAACGACTGTGTAACATATTATTTTAGGTTTGGAAGGTTAGTTAGTGCCTAAGAACTCCCACTCATATTTTAAACCTTTCTGTAACAATAAATATTACTGAAATTTATTTGCTGGTAGTTTAGCATGTCTATATACGTATTTCATTGGCGCTTGAACCAAATCATCAGTAGACTTTAACCACAAATTTTAAACAGTCACAAACCTCTTACTTTATGCATAGACTTTCAAAATTATTTGCTGGGTTTTGTATCAGTTTCAAAGCCTACTAAGCTTATTTTTTCTTTTGTGATTTTCAAAAGTATTATTATTTTATGAATTCTCATATAGTTTTTGAAAGTCTATGCATAAAGTAAGAGGTTTGTGACTGTTTAAAATTTGTGGTTAAAGTCTACTGATGATTTGGTTCAAGCGCCAATGAAATACGTATATAGACATGCTAAACTACCAGCAAATAAATTTCAATTATTTTATGTACACTTCTGACAATATGTCAAATAATAAATTTTCTTTAATAAATATTACTTATAAATACATACATATGTACAAACGTGCATATTTACATACATAGATATGTATGTATTTATATTACTTTTGAAATTGGAAAACGAAATAAAGCTACTTGTCTAGTAGCCGAAAATATATCTCACGCCATTGTGTTTTTTTTAAGTACAATCAGGCCTATGATTGTTTTGCAGTTTCATTCTGTATCTATCGAATAATTGCACCGTGTTAATAATATTTTTTAGTTGCGTGATATTAACCACATGCACTCGTTTTGCAATAACCGATTTTTTTACCACACCATAATACGGTATTTAAACGATGACTTTCCCCTGCGTTTTTCTTGAATTCTCTTCTGTGTTGCTACCCCTTTGATCACCTTTGTACCCCTTTTGTCAATAAACTCTAGAAAAGTCACGGTAAAAAGTCATAGTGTAAATCCCGTATAAGCAATTCGAATGACTTAACCTCTTTTTGATAAGACATCAAAAACAATTCTTTTATACTTTGGAAGATTTAACGTGGTGTGTTACCCCACTCGTATTATTGATGGAGACCATTAAAGACCCAGTGAACCAAAATTCAGAACTCATACTTCCTATGCGAAGTTATAGGTCATAATAAAGTATAATTAAAAAAAACGCGTGAAATTTTTCCCCGGGAACAATTCCAACTAATAGCAGCTAATAGGGAAAACAAAAATTCTAATTGGAAAAGGGATAAATTTCACGCGGAATTTTATTCATGATAGCCCTGGTCAACTCATTCAAATTCGATCGGTGGTCTTCACGGTATAAAGTGACAAACAGACAAATTTTTTAAATTTTATAATATTAGTATAATTATTATCGATGGCTTTAATGTTTTTTTTTAATGTCGTTGAGGTTAGTTTAATAATAGATAATATATAATAAACGACGTTTTGCGATGGAGTAATGAAGTAACAAATAATAAAATAAAATATACAACCGAATTGAAAACTTCCTCCTTTTTTGAAGTCGTTTAATAGTGATATAAAAAAATACTTTACCAATAACAGTTAACAAGACGTTATCCAACAACAAAGCCAAATAAACAATGACCGCAATCAGACTGCGACTAGATGTGCCGTAATTAGAACTAGATGGTCCCCTTTCATTAAAAGTTTCATTTAAACCAGTAGCACAATTTGCTAGGGATTCGTTAACTTCCATATTACTTGTTGAAGGTTGTTGTTTTTCAGACATATTTTTATAGTTTTGTACTTTAACTAAATTTTTATTAACTTTTAACCACCAAAAACAACATGAATATATTTTTAAGTGATAATTGTAGACATATGTTTGAATGAAAAACTTTTTACACACACATTTTAATTAACTGAAGCAACACTTTATCCTTAGGGTATGCTTTGATTTTAATATACAAATTTAATTCACTTATCTCTAAAATATAGTTACAGTTATAACAACTCTCATCTTATTTTATTTGTGTGTGTGTGTGTTTATATTGTATTCTCAGTAAAGGAAACCGTATTCAACAGGTGTTATCGCTGCGATGCCCGAAGCTGTTTTGAAAAGCAACAATATGTCGATGACTGATTTTATATTGTATCTGTTATTGAAAGTAAGTTCATTCATGTGTTGTTGTTTCAATAAAGGCAAATAACTTTATGTTCTCGATGGGCAACAAGCTGCCAATAATGGTATACACAACATTAAACAAAATTGAAATACATATATGTATACATACATACATACACAGTGAAAATTTCTTTATTTTTACAATTAGTAATATGTATGTATTAGTGATGTAACGAATGTCAATTTTTGATATTCGCGAATACGAATGCGAATACGAATATGTATTTGAAACGATATTCGTGAATACGAATACGAATATTTCATGTGAAATTTATAGACATTTAAATTAGGGCTCTATTCACGCCTACAATGAAAAAGAACTTCACACTCCTGTTGGCGTACTTTAAAGTTAATAAAAACTACCCAAAATTTTAATGATCGTCAGTTAATAATATATGAAAATGATACAAAGCACAAATTTCTATAAGAAATTTAATGTATTCGTGCAAACTAATATTTTTATCCATTTCTGTAAATTTAGTTTAGGATTTATGCATTTATTTATTTAATTTTTTTGGAAAAATATTTGTATTCGTATTCGCCTGAATCTGACGAATACGAATGCTTCGTATTCGCATTAAAAATGGCCGAATATTCGGCAATTCGAATACGAATATTCGTGCATCACTAGTATGTATGTATGTTTATTGCGAAAATTGATTCGCAATTTAGAATTATATTTTTTTTAATTATTGCAGTTCTCACACCATATGAAATTAAATCAAATTAAAAATTATTCCAAAATTCTGTTATGAATCGAAAAGTCATTTAACAAAAAAAGAGCCCCAAAAACATTCATTTAAATTTTTCTGCTCTGAGAAAAATGGCAGAGATATTTTTTGTTCGAAACGAAAATTATCCCTGGTTTCTCTGCTGAGTATATGACTTTCAGTGCATCTCAGAAATATTTTTTGCTTAAAGGAACAGTTAATGATATCTAAAAATATTTGTCTTCAAAGATTGCGTCTGGTACTAATTTCGATTTGTACTCGTAGTACTTTAATAATTTCATATACTAAACAAATTCATTTAAATGTTTTTCTCAAAAAAAAAAAATTGTTTCGGTGTAGTATGTAATTGACAGTCTGTGCATGTTGTGTCAAAGTACAATATATAGTTTATATAAAATCACTATATTATAAAGAGATTTTATGTTAAAAATTAAATAGTACATACATTTGTACATACGTGTATATCGCTCATTTACTCAAAGAACGTCATAACTCAAAAATTGGAATTTTTGAGTTGATGCAGAATTAATCCTCATATCGTTCCTCATATTGTGTATAAATTTTATACAAATATCTTGTTTACTCAACTCTTGAGAGAAAAATAAAATTTTCTTTTTCCATTAATAACCCTTTTCACAATCTACAGTTAAAAAATAACAGGGACTTTAAAGGCAAGTTTTGTATGAAAAATTTGCAGTTAAAGTTCATGCTAACTCTTAACCATATATTGTGAAAAGGGACCTAAGTTGTATGTAAATTGAAAACTTTAAACTCGATTTCTGGCAAACTGATTTTTTGAGTTATGACGTTCTTTGAGGAAATGAGCTTGTATTAAGTATATCCTAAATTTCTAGAATAATTTTGTTGTAATAAACCAAATCTATTAATGTTAGAGACCTATTTAATTCCAGTATTCACTTTATATAGGTATTTATTTTTTACTTCAAGTAAGAATTACTTAACTTTAACAATATTTTATGAATGCAAATTTTGAAGGAATATTTTATTCCAACTTAGTTTCGAATGTTACCAAATCGAGTAATTTGTAGAACTCCAAATGGACATTTCACTTTTTTAAAAACGCTTCGGTTTGGAGAAGAGACCCGTAAATTGTAAGTTTTATTGTAAACTGCTTATTAAAATTAATTTAACTTAAATTTTGACGAAATATAACTTTTTTAGAACCTAATGGATATTTTCTAGAACATTTAAATTTTTTCCGAACAATAACAAATTTTTCAATTTCAACAATTTTCGAAAAAAGCTTGTAAATCTTCGATGTTTATATAAGAATTCAAAAGAAATAATTAAGAATTAAGAAACAAAAGGCTAAGAAATTAAAAAAAGAACTCAACAAACAATATTATTCAGCAGGTGTTATATATATTGCTCGAATTCATATTGACCCTCCCCATAGAGCACAAAATATTGCTAGAATTTTGCAGGAATATTGTTTCCTAACGGTATATTGTCAAAGGCAATATTCCTGCAATATTCCTATGTCCACTTTTTAGTCTTGCCAGCAAGATTGATTAAATATTGCACTGCAACATTGCAAAAATGTGGCAGAAATTTCTATTACGTCACCTGGGAACCATCAGGGCGTATTTTTTTTTTTTTTTAATTAACATGCCTTCGGCTGAAACGTCCAGAATATTTCAAAAAATTTAATTTTTTAGACAGAGAAATAATTGAATTTTTTAAAAAAAAATTTTTGAAATCGATTTATTTTTACCTGAAACGTAAAGAAAAACAAAAAAAATTCCGCCAAGTTAAAATTTTTTTGGACTGGAAAAAAATTTTTATTATGCGCCCTTATGCCTTTTCATCGGTACTTTTGCCGGTATATGGCCTTATCTGGAACGTGATATATTAATTTAACAAAAACAATTTTGGTGGATATAATGTCATCTAATAATTTTTTATAATATTATAATAATGTTGGTACTATGTTGCAAATGTAATATGTATTACCAAAAACTATTCCGGCAATTTTCCTGCAATATTACCGATTACCTGCAACTTAATAACATTCCAGCAAAATTCCAACAAGATTTTATGCTCTATGGGTCGGTTAAATAAAAATGAGAAATTAATTAGTCTTTATATTTTTTTCCAATGTATTTTTAATAAAAAAATATTTTACTGAATAACTTGGGGGCCACATGTTCTATTTTTGCCTTTCAATTCCATTCAATTTGTAATACACTCACAGTTGGTGAAATGGATTATCAATTTGTGTCACAGCTATCAATTTCAAGGAATTTTGACACAAAGTATGTGTGATGAAATTGAAGATTTATTGAACGTGTGGCTGCAGCGTAAGTAAACTTAAATAAGAAACTAAGTTTTATAAATTTTTCCTCATTTTAAAATCTTGAATTTTTTAACTTATTTTGAAGCTAATTTTCAATAGCAATACTTTGCATACAATATCTGACAGATGGATCTACTATATGTATAATTCAATCCATGTTAATGTGTACTTTGTAAAGTCGCAAGTCAATATCGTTATAAATTACAAAGGAAAAGGATATACACATACATATGTATGTACATATATGTATACATAGTATATACATATGTGTTGAGAATTAAAAAAATCATATTTGAAAAATCATATTGTAACGTATTTTTTAACTATATATTAATTGCAATTTCAAATCTATAACAGCATGATTTAGAGTACGGTCGTGTACATGCGTGTGTTTGTTTATAAGAATAGTTGAGTTGTTTTGCTGGTTGTTGGTTTCGCGTTCAGGATTTCTCGAGCATTCGTTCAAATATACAAAACGCTTCATGATTAGTGTTGTAAAAAGCGGATACTTTTGAATATTCAGTACTACTTGATACTTTTTCAATTGGGTACTCGATACTACTCGATACTTTATATATGTATGTATATGGGAATTAAAAATTATTATTTATATTATTTTATTGATAATGAAATATGAAAAAACAAAGATTAAATACAAGTATATTGAAATTAATTTATAACAAATGAAAATAAATAAGTTTGAAGATTAGTTTTTGTAAATAAAAATTTTTTAGCGTACTCTTAACACTTCTAGTGCATTAATCTCTTAAATTATCTTCTAAATATTTTTTAATAAACATTTTTTTCTCACAATTGATATTATTACTTAGTCATTGTTGAAATGTAGAAATAAAATGTTACCGACACTGAAAGAATTTAAAATATTTTTCATATTTGTGAGGACCTGACTTGCTGGTTATATTGTATCACGTGCCTTTCTTCCACTATTCTAAAGGGTCACTTTTTCTGTCCAATAGTATTTGTTAATGACTAAAGTAGTTCAGTAATGCATTTTGTATTACTTTTTTTTAGTGGCTGTTTTCGTATCAAAATAATTCCAAACAGAATTGCTATTTGTTACAGAATTGCTATTTGTTACACTAATTCCATGAGGTTCAGAGTCATATTTATTTGTATCAAGCTCACAGAGTTGTATAGTTCTGATGTATTTTAAAGGAAGACTCTCGCTTGAATACTACAAAATGCAACCCTGAAAGTATTGAGTAGTTACTTTTGTGTATTGAGTACCGGGAAAAACTTCTGGCATTGAGTACTCAGTACTCAAATACTCAATACTTTTACAACACTATTCATGATGGCGTTTTGAACGAACAAAATTGAACAAGCAGAAAAGCAACTCACGCACGTATTTTGGGTAAAAATTTATTTGTAAAAGGAAATAGAATTGTGTAAGTATATATATGCATATATATATATATATAAATGCATATTTAATTTGACTTGGTTCTCTGTATTCGTTAGATAATAAAACCATCCACACATCAGTAACTGGTCTTCTCCCCTGCCTGATGAAATTTATAAAAAATGGCTTCAATGGTATAGCGAAATTCATAACGTACACAGAATAAAAATTAATCGATGTTACCATAAATTTTTTACTGAACAATCTACATTAATAGATCTTCATATTTTCGTGGACGCAAGTGAGGTGGCATTTGCGGCCGTGGCTTTTTGGCGCGTTAAGATAAAAACAGGTGTTGATTTAGTTTTTGTAGCTGGTAAATGTAAATGCGCTCCTTTAAAGCCACTTTCGATACCCAGACTTGAACTTTTAGCTGCCGTTCTTGGAATCCGTTTGAAGGAGGCGATTTTTTCAAGCCATGATTTAAGGCCTTATTAGTCTTTACTTTTTGTTGCTGTTCTGTGCCGTTCCTTTCTGTATAAAATATTTTGCAATTACTTTGTCTGTGAAAAAAATCAGCTGACAACCTATAGAATTGATTACACTTGTACACAAAATATCACAACACACTAATACATACGCATTTCTGGCTGTCACTTAACGTTGAATTCTATTTTCTACAGATTTGTCCGCAACAGAACAGAACGAAAAATTAAAAACTAACCACACATACAGATTTTCAACTCAACAGAAACAAAACAGCTGATTCAGAACAGAACAGCACGTACAAACTAATTCTACCTTTAAAACCAAGGCAAATAATTTTTTGGTCGGATTAGAAGACGGTCGTTAAATGGATACAATCTGATTGTTGAATTTATAAGCAATTTGTTTCTCACCGGATAGCCGAAATTTTAGAGTTTTCACAAGTAAATCAATGGCGATGGATTCCCGGGTCTCTAAACCCCGCAGATGACGCCACAAGGCCCCGCTACTTTTCTGGAAATACGCAAGATTCTCGATGGCTCAATGGTCCTAATTTTTTAAAATTAGAAGAAAATGAGTGGCCGAGACTTAGTGGAGAGACCAAAAAACAATTATGTGATCCCGAAGTTCGTTCAAAATTTGTATTGTTCGTTTCACAAGAAAACCCCTTGATTTCTTTTAAAAATATATCGAATTATTATAAACTTCTGCGGATAAAGTGCTGGGTTGATAGAGCGATACAAATTTTTAAATGTTTTGGTAAAATTCAAAATAAGTCGTGTGTAAGCTTTAAACCATATTTGACAGCTCATGAAATTAGGAAGGCCGAAATTTACTGGTGTCAACAAACGCAAATGTACGCAATTCGAGAGGAATACGAACAACTAAAATCAGGTCATTCCATCCCGAAAAGAAGTAGTATATATAAGTTAAGCCCGTATCTGGCCGATGATGGATTGATAAGAATTTCGGGTCGTTTGAGTAAAGCCAAGTTTGTTGAGCGGAATACCAGAGAGCCAATTATTATGCCGAAAGATCATTCCATCACTAAATTGATAGTTAAGCATTATCATGAAGCTTATGTTCATAAAAATCAAGAGGCGATTTGTGCACCAATCCGTACCAAGTTTTGGATCCCGAGTTTGAGGCAACTTGTTCGTAAGGCCAAGAAGCTATGCCAGCTGTGTAAAAATAGAAATGCGGTACCCGAAATACCACTAATGGGGCAGCTACCGGAGGATCGCATAATACCATTTGTCCGCCCATTTACATACACCGGTGTTGACTATCTCGGGCCCTATACCGTTACAATTAGCCGCAGGTGTGAAAAAAGGTGGGTTTCACTGTTTACGTGCATAATTACGAGAGCCGTTCACCTGGAACTTGCAAGAGATTTGTCGACAGATGCCTTTATTCTATGTCTGCGAAATTTTACAAATAGAAGGGGCCTACCAGTTCGAATAACGAGTGATCGAGGTACTAACTTCGTCGGTGCCAATAAGGAAAGACTTGTGGAATTTGAGACGGCAGTGGGTGATGAATGTTCAAAAAAGGGTATTCAGTGGGTATTCAACACACCAGCGAATCTGTCTGCTGGAGGAGCTTGGGAACGCATGGTTCGAGCAATAAAAAGCGTATTGGCATTTACTTTAAAAGAAAAACTCACCGCCGATAGACACGCTAAATAGTTTATTGATAGAAGCGGAAAATTTAGTTAACTCTCGCCCTTTGACACATCTACCCATAGAAAGTTCGGATAGTGAACCAATCACGCCTAATCATTTTTTAGTTGGAAGCCCAAATATCGTTCAAACTCCTGCTGTGAAAGAAAGAGTTTGTCTCCGCAAGCAGTGGCATATTTTGCAGCAGCTGAAGCAGACATTCTGGAAAAGATGGGTTTTAGAGTATCTGCCAGAGCTGACAAGGCGCACAAAATGGTATCAGCCTGTAAAACTACTTCGAATTGGTGACGTTGTGATCATTTGCGACGATAATGAGGAACGAGGCAGATGGAAGCGTGGTGTGGTGGATGAGATTTTTAAGGCAGCTGATGGTCAAGTTCGCTCGGCAGTAGTAAGAACCACAATGGGAAGCTTTCGACGTCCAGCTTCTAAGATAGCGGTGCTTGATTTGACTAGTGAGTCTTCTGGACATACTCACGGGCGGTGGGATATTGAGAATTAAAAAAATCATATTCGAATAGGTAGCATTATAACGTATTTTTTAACTATTAATTGCAATTTCAAATCTATAACAGCATGATTTAAAGTACGGTCGTGTACATGCGTGTGTTTGTTTATAAGAATAGTTGAGTTGTTTTTACTGCTTGTTGGTTTCGCGTTCAGGATTTCTCGAGCATTCGTTCAAATATACAAAACTTGACGACGCTTCATAATGGCGTTTTGAACGAACAAAATTGAACAAGCAGAAAAGCAACTCACGCACGTATTTTGGGGGTAAAAATTTATTTGTAAAAGGAAATAGAATTGTGTAAGTATATATATGCATATATATATATATATATATATATATATATATATATATATATATATATATATATATAAATGCATATTTAATTTGACTTGGTTCTCTGTATTCGTTAGATAATAAAACCATCCACACATCAGTAACTGGTCTTCTCCCCTGCCTGATGAAATTTATAAAAAATGGCTTCAATGGTATAGCGAAATTCATAACGTAGACAGAATAAAAATTAATCGATGTTACCATAAATTTTTTACTGAACAATCTACATTAATAGATCTTCATATTTTCGTGGACGCAAGTGAGGTGGCATTTGCGGCCGTGGCTTTTTGGCGCGTTAAGATAAAAACAGGTGTTGATTTAGTTTTTGTAGCTGGTAAATGTAAATGCGCTCCTTTAAAGCCACTTTCGATACCCAGACTTGAACTTTTAGCTGCCGTTCTTGGAATCCGTTTGAAGGAGGCGATTTTTTCAAGCCATGATTTAAGGCTTCATTAGTCTTTACTTTTTGTTGCTGTTCTGTGCCGTTCCTTTCTGTATAAAATATTTTGCAATTACTTTGTCTGTGAAAAAAATCAGCTGACAACCTATAGAATTGATTACACTTGTACACAAAATATCACAACACACTAATACATACGCATTTCTGGCTGTCACTTAACGTTGAATTCTATTTTCTACAGATTTGTCCACAACAGAACAGAACGAAAAATTAAAAACTAACCACACATACAGATTTTCAACTCAACAGAAACAAAACAGCTGATTCAGAACAGAACAGCACGTAGAAACTAATTCTACCTTTAAAACCAAGGCAAATAATTTTTTGGTCGGATTAGAAGACGGTCGTTAAATGGATACAATCTGATTGTTGAATTTATAAGCAATTTGTTTCTCACCGGATAGCCGAAATTTTAGAGTTTTCACAAGTAAATCAATGGCGATGGATTCCCGGGTCTCTAAACCCCGCAGATGACGCCACAAGGCCCCGCTACTTTTCTGGAAATACGCAAGATTCTCGATGGCTCAATGGTCCGAATTTTTTAAAATTAGAAGAAAATGAGTGGCCGAGACTTAGTGGAGAGACCAAAAAACAATTATGTGATCCCGAAGTTCGTTCAAAATTTGTATTGTTCGTTTCACAAGAAAACCCCTTGATTTCTTTTAAAAATATATCGAATTATTATAAACTTCTGCGGATAAAGTGCTGGGTTGATAGAGCGATACAAATTTTTAAATGTTTTGGTAAAATTCAAAATAAGTCGTGTGTAAGCTTTAAACCATATTTTACAGCTCATGAAATTAGGAAGGCCGAAATTTACTGGTGTCAACAAACGCAAATGTACGCAATTCGAGAGGAATACGAACAACTAAAATCAGGTCATTCCATCCCGAAAAGAAGTAGTATATATAAGTTAAGCCCGTATCTGGCCGATGATGGATTGATAAGAATTTCGGGTCGTTTGAGTAAAGCCAAGTTTGTTGAGCGGAATACCAGAGAGCCAATTATTATGCCGAAAGATCATTCCATCACTAAATTGATAGTTAAGCATTATCATGAAGCTTATGTTCATAAAAATCAAGAGGCGATTTGTGCACCAATCCGTACCAAGTTTTGGATCCCGAGTTTGAGGCAACTTGTTCGTAAGGCCAAGAAGCTATGCCAGCTGTGTAAAAATAGAAATGCGGTACCCGAAATACCACTAATGGGGCAGCTACCGGAGGATCGCATAATACCATTTGTCCGCCCATTTACATACACCGGTGTTGACTATCTCGGGCCCTATACCGTTACAATTAGCCGCAGGTGTGAAAAAAGGTGGGTTTCACTGTTTACGTGCATAATTACGAGAGCCGTTCACCTGGAACTTGCAAGAGATTTGTCGACAGATGCCTTTATTCTATGTCTGCGAAATTTTACAAATAGAAGGGGCCTACCAGTTCGAATAACGAGTGATCGAGGTACTAACTTCGTCGGTGCCAATAAGGAAAGACTTGTGGAATTTGAGACGGCAGTGGGTGATGAATGTTCAAAAAAGGGTATTCAGTGGGTATTCAACACACCAGCGAATCTGTCTGCTGGAGGAGCTTGGGAACGCATGGTTCGAGCAATAAAAAGCGTATTGGCATTTACTTTAAAAGAAAAACTCACCGCCGATAGACACGCTAAATAGTTTATTGATAGAAGCGGAAAATTTAGTTAACTCTCGCCCTTTGACACATCTACCCATAGAAAGTTCGGATAGTGAACCAATCACGCCTAATCATTTTTTAGTTGGAAGCCCAAATATCGTTCAAACTCCTGCTGTGAAAGAAAGAGTTTGTCTCCGCAAGCAGTGGCATATTTTGCAGCAGCTGAAGCAGACATTCTGGAAAAGATGGGTTTTAGAGTATCTGCCAGAGCTGACAAGGCGCACAAAATGGTATCAGCCTGTAAAACTACTTCGAATTGGTGACGTTGTGATCATTTGCGACGATAATGAGGAACGAGGCAGATGGAAGCGTGGTGTGGTGGATGAGATTTTTAAAGCAGCTGATGGTCAAGTTCGCTCGGCAGTAGTAAGAACCACAATGGGAAGCTTTCGACGTCCAGCTTCTAAGATAGCGGTGCTTGATTTGACTAGTGAGTCTTCTGGACATACTCACGGGCGGTGGGATATTGAGAATTAAAAAAATCATATTCGAATAGGTAGCATTATAACGTATTTTTTAACTATTAATTGCAATTTCAAATCTATAACAGCATGATTTAAAGTACGGTCGTGTACATGCGTGTGTTTGTTTATAAGAATAGTTGAGTTGTTTTTACTGCTTGTTGGTTTCGCGTTCAGGATTTCTCGAGCATTCGTTCAAATATACAAAACTTGACGACGCTTCATAATGGCGTTTTGAACGAACAAAATTGAACAAGCAGAAAAGCAACTCACGCACGTATTTTGGGGGTAAAAATTTATTTGTAAAAGGAAATAGAATTGTGTAAGTATATATATGCATATATATATATATATATATATATATATATATATATATATATATATATATATATATAAATGCATATTTAATTTGACTTGGTTCTCTGTATTCGTTAGATAATAAAACCATCCACACATCAGTAACTGGTCTTCTCCCCTGCCTGATGAAATTTATAAAAAATGGCTTCAATGGTATAGCGAAATTCATAACGTAGACAGAATAAAAATTAATCGATGTTACCATAAATTTTTTACTGAACAATCTACATTAATAGATCTTCATATTTTCGTGGACGCAAGTGAGGTGGCATTTGCGGCCGTGGCTTTTTGGCGCGTTAAGATAAAAACAGGTGTTGATTTAGTTTTTGTAGCTGGTAAATGTAAATGCGCTCCTTTAAAGCCACTTTCGATACCCAGACTTGAACTTTTAGCTGCCGTTCTTGGAATCCGTTTGAAGGAGGCGATTTTTTCAAGCCATGATTTAAGGCTTCATTAGTCTTTACTTTTTGTTGCTGTTCTGTGCCGTTCCTTTCTGTATAAAATATTTTGCAATTACTTTGTCTGTGAAAAAAATCAGCTGACAACCTATAGAATTGATTACACTTGTACACAAAATATCACAACACACTAATACATACGCATTTCTGGCTGTCACTTAACGTTGAATTCTATTTTCTACAGATTTGTCCGCAACAGAACAGAACGAAAAATTAAAAACTAACCACACATACAGATTTTCAACTCAACAGAAACAAAACAGCTGATTCAGAACAGAACAGCACGTACAAACTAATTCTACCTTTAAAACCAAGGCAAATAATTTTTTGGTCGGATTAGAAGACGGTCGTTAAATGGATACAATCTGATTGTTGAATTTATAAGCAATTTGTTTCTCACCGGATAGCCGAAATTTTAGAGTTTTCACAAGTAAATCAATGGCGATGGATTCCCGGGTCTCTAAACCCCGCAGATGACGCCACAAGGCCCCGCTACTTTTCTGGAAATACGCAAGATTCTCGATGGCTCAATGGTCCGAATTTTTTAAAATTAGAAGAAAATGAGTGGCCGAGACTTAGTGGAGAGACCAAAAAACAATTATGTGATCCCGAAGTTCGTTCAAAATTTGTATTGTTCGTTTCACAAGAAAACCCCTTGATTTCTTTTAAAAATATATCGAATTATTATAAACTTCTGCGGATAAAGTGCTGGGTTGATAGAGCGATACAAATTTTTAAATGTTTTGGTAAAATTCAAAATAAGTCGTGTGTAAGCTTTAAACCATATTTGACAGCTCATGAAATTAGGAAGGCCGAAATTTACTGGTGTCAACAAACGCAAATGGACGCAATTCGAGAGGAATACGAACAACTAAAATCAGGTCATTCCATCCCGAAAAGAAGTAGTATATATAAGTTAAGCCCGTATCTGGCCGATGATGGATTGATAAGAATTTCGGGTCGTTTGAGTAAAGCCAAGTTTGTTGAGCGGAATACCAGAGAGCCAATTATTATGCCGAAAGATCATTCCATCACTAAATTGATAGTTAAGCATTATCATGAAGCTTATGTTCATAAAAATCAAGAGGCGATTTGTGCACCAATCCGTACCAAGTTTTGGATCCCGAGTTTGAGGCAACTTGTTCGTAAGGCCAAGAAGCTATGCCAGCTGTGTAAAAATAGAAATGCGGTACCCGAAATACCACTAATGGGGCAGCTACCGGAGGATCGCATAATACCATTTGTCCGCCCATTTACATACACCGGTGTTGACTATCTCGGGCCCTATACCGTTACAATTAGCTGCAGGTGTGAAAAAAGGTGGGTTTCACTGTTTACGTGCATAATTACGAGAGCCGTTCACCTGGAACTTGCAAGAGATTTGTCGACAGATGCCTTTATTCTATGTCTGCGAAATTTTACAAATAGAAGGGGCCTACCAGTTCGAATAACGAGTGATCGAGGTACTAACTTCGTCGGTGCCAATAAGGAAAGACTTGTGGAATTTGAGACGGCAGTGGGTGATGAATGTTCAAAAAAGGGTATTCAGTGGGTATTCAACACACCAGCGAATCTGTCTGCTGGAGGAGCTTGGGAACGCATGGTTCGAGCAATAAAAAGCGTATTGGCATTTACTTTAAAAGAAAAACTCACCGCCGATAGACACGCTAAATAGTTTATTGATAGAAGCGGAAAATTTAGTTAACTCTCGCCCTTTGACACATCTACCCATAGAAAGTTCGGATAGTGAACCAATCACGCCTAATCATTTTTTAGTTGGAAGCCCAAATATCGTTCAAACTCCTGCTGTGAAAGAAAGAGTTTGTCTCCGCAAGCAGTGGCATATTTTGCAGCAGCTGAAGCAGACATTCTGAAAAAGATGGGTTTTAGAGTATCTGCCAGAGCTGACAAGGCGCACAAAATGGTATCAGCCTGTAAAACTACTTCGAATTGGTGACGTTGTGATCATTTGCGACGATAATGAGGAACGAGGCAGATGGAAGCGTGGTGTGGTGGATGAGATTTTTAAAGCAGCTGATGGTCAAGTTCGCTCGGCAGTAGTAAGAACCACAATGGGAAGCTTTCGACGTCCAGCTTCTAAGATAGCGGTGCTTGATTTGACTAGTGAGTCTTCTGGACATACTCACGGGCGGTGGGATATTGAGAATTAAAAAAATCATATTCGAATAGGTAGCATTATAACGTATTTTTTAACTATTAATTGCAATTTCAAATCTATAACAGCATGATTTAAAGTACGGTCGTGTACATGCGTGTGTTTGTTTATAAGAATAGTTGAGTTGTTTTTACTGCTTGTTGGTTTCGCGTTCAGGATTTCTCGAGCATTCGTTCAAATATACAAAACTTGACGACGCTTCATAATGGCGTTTTGAACGAACAAAATTGAACAAGCAGAAAAGCAACTCACGCACGTATTTTGGGGGTAAAAATTTATTTGTAAAAGGAAATAGAATTGTGTAAGTATATATATGCATATTTATATATATATATATATATATATATATATATATATATATATATATATATATATATATATATATATATATATATATATAAATGCATTTTTAATTTGACTTGGTTCTCTGTACTTGTTAGATAATAAAACCATCCACACATCAGTAACAAACAAATTAGAGTTGCGTTTTATTATAATTTAATTCCATAGTCGCCAATAATTGCAGCCTCAATAATATGTATACATAATATATACATATCGATGGCTTAATATAAGAAAGGCGTAACTCGAATTTTCCATAATTTACAGCAGAAGAGAAAAACTGAATAAGAACTAAAGCATTTACATGAAAAAATAATATTTTAAGTTTCCATAAATGTGTTATTTTTAAATTTAGTTCTTTAAGGACGATGTAATTATCTGTTGGCTGCCAAAAGGCATTAAAAATGCGAGTTCGAAAGAAATAATTAAGATACGCTTTTTTTATATTAAGCCATCGATGGGCACATATTTGTGCAATTCTATACATACATATAAAGGGTGTCCCAACAAGAACGCAAGATTTAAATTTTAAATAAAAGAGATATTTAAAAAAATCGTGAAACTTTATTATATCGTAAAGTAGACAAAATGAGGTTATGTGTGGAACAACAAATCGGGCAGATGGCCGCCGCGGCTTTGCTGGCACACACGCGGTGTTGCTGCGGTATTTCATTAATGCAGCGTCCAATTTCCTCCTTTAAGGCTTGAGTCGTCGTCGGCTTATTCGCGTAAACCATAGACTTCAAAAAAACCCAAAGAAAAAAGTCTAATTGTGTTAAATCGCACGATCTATGCGGCCAATTCTGGTCTCCAAAACGTGAAATAACACGACCGGGAAATGACTGATGTAGCAATTG
This sequence comes from Tachina grossa, assembly GCA_949987645.1. Taxonomy (NCBI): domain Eukaryota; kingdom Metazoa; phylum Arthropoda; class Insecta; order Diptera; family Tachinidae; genus Tachina; species Tachina grossa. The sequence goes on along the minus strand of OX465274.1, from coordinate 167,673,855 downwards.
AATTGTTTCTCTGGCTGTATGACATGTGGCGCCGTCTTGTTGAAACCACATATCCTCCACATACATTTCTTCAAAAAACTGGTTATTATTTCACGATACCGAACACCATTGACCGTTTGCGCTTGACCTGCGTTTGAGCGACATCATCACGTACAGCTGCGACATTTTCGGTCGATCGACCTGGTCGAAGGCGCGTTGTTGTCTTTACATCACTAACAGACCCAGTTTCGGCAAATTTATCCATTAATCTCTTTACAGTTGACTCTTTTGGAGTATTATTGTGACCCCAAATTGATCGCAAATTTGCGAACTGTAGCCGCAAAACTTTCACCATTTTGGTAAAACAATTTAACAATGAGAATGCGTTGTTCATTTGTGTAGCGCTCCATTTTTACTAACCTCGTACCTACTACTATTAAACAATAACAATTGTTCAAATGTCAAACAATGACACTTCGAATGGCTCCAAGTTTAAATCTTGCGTTCTTGTTGGGACACCCTTTATATGTTCACACTTGAGATGGGTGCGTGTCGAGTTTTTCTAACACGACCGAACACGAATACCAAGATGTGCCACACGTAAGGAACACGTACGCGAAAAAATTTCCCAACACACACGAAATCAAATTGAATTGCAAACAAAAAAAGCAATATTTGTATACAAATAGATAGATGTTTTTGTTTAATTTCTGAACTTTAAGCTTAAGAGACCCCTATAATATCAATCAATTTGCTGGTTTTGCATGTTTGACGATACAAAATATTCAAATTTTTCTTTATTGAAAATTCATGCATATACATATATTTTACATCTAAATCGTTCCGTCTTTTATCGTGTTCATTTTGATCAACACGATACGACAAGCACACGATATCTGATTTTCTGTCACGAACACTGTGTTGAGTCGCGAGTGTTCGTATCACGAAAAACCCCACACGCTCTAGTACACACTGTCCACTGAGTTTTAAAAATGTAACCGCCCTTATAGTCTGTTATAACAATATGTACATACATATGTATGTATGTATATACATATGTATTTATGTACCCAGAAAGTTGTTAGGTTATTGCAACATGTTGAAAAAAAACAAAACAAAATTATTTTCTGAACCTTAACTTTTTTATAACTTGTTTAAAATAAAATTCAATCAAAGAATATTTTTGTTGTTCGATTAATGTTAAAATACTAAAATGATTAAGGGTTTTCATGAGGTCTCACAAACCGTGTAATTGTGCATTTTTACACTCTCGTAAATAAAGTGTCAAAATTTGTATGTACGGAAATTTATTTATACAAACCAAGGCCTATTTATTAGGTCTATGCAACTCTACAAAAAACAACTTTGTGTTTCAGTTGTCAGAAACACACACAAACATGAACTAAAGTGTATGGTGCAAACAGCTTTTGACAGTTAAAACACGAAAACACAGAATATCATCAGGACGATTGCATTGACTTCATAAATAGGCCTTGATACAAACATAGTTAATTTCCTCAATAATTTTAACTCGTAAACTTAAGCTGTGCAGTTTATAAACAATAATTTAATATTAATCTGAGTAATTTAGTTATGTATTTCTTTCTTTAGACACTTTTTTAACACCCGAGCAAAAAAAGTGGTGAAAAAAAGTAGAAAAAGCACCACAACTACTAATACGAAGCACTTCAAACTCCGAGCAAAAAGTAGTGAATTTTACATTAGCGTGTCATTGGAGCGAAGTGGTTTGTTTTTGCCAACCCGTGAGTGAATTTACTTTTTATTTGCTATAAAAACTCTAAAATAAGGTGTGATTTTTTATTGGTGAAGTAAATCCAATATATTTTACATTTAGGATGTGGTTCTTAACCACTTTTCCAAAGCACTTAAATTTATGATTTAGGAAGTGGTGCTTATTCACTTATTTATTAACCCAATTGGAAGCTATTTAATTGCTAAAAGTATTCTACTCATTAAAATAATTGTCTCAGAAGAAAAAAGAAGGGTAATCTGTTCTAGTTTTCGTTCATTTCTGTAGTTGAAGAATTGGTACTTTTAAGCTTTTAAATCAATCAGTCAATTTATTAGCTTACGGGCTTGCTCGGAGTTTGAAGTGGTTCGTATCAGTAGTTGTGGTGCTTTTTCTACTTTTTTCATCACTTTTATACTGGGTTTTTATTTTAGAGGATAATAATAATAAAATAGGTGATTTGTCATTACTTTAGATATGTGATTAAAGATAACTTCATTAAACCAGAATAAAATGCATAACCTATTTTGGAAATAATTTAGAAGTACTTTCTAAAGAAGTACTCATTTTATTTTTTGCTGGGACAATTTGCACTTTTTTTGCAAGTACATATCGTCACTTAAAATGCAAAATAACATTTAACACAACTTTTCATAATTTTACAGGAGAAGCAAAAAACTGCATAAAATGGAAACTGGCTTAAATAAAACAAAAAATTAATTTTAGATAAAAATTATTCGCTTATCAAAGTAAGCTTAGTGTTATGTGTCTTACGTTATTTTGAATTGTGGTTTTCTGAAACAAAATAACGTATCAACAACTTTCTAAACTATGTACATATATGAAAACACGAAAGCAAAAAAAAATCAGTTTGTATTAATAATTGAAAAAAAAATGTTGGTGTTTATTACCTTTGCATATTATGTTGACAATACTAATTAAAAAAAAACTTTTACTAAGGACAACAAGAAAAAAAGTATTTTAATTTATTAAGTGCCATTTTCACAACTTGCCTTTAGTTAAAGGTGGGATTTGGTCCACCCGATAAATAGTTTTGCATTATTACAACTTCAATTTTTTATTATTATTATAAATAATTAGGGCCTAATTCATAAAAAATATTTTGGTTTTATAAAAGGTTTATTAATCAAATTTCCATAAAAAAAATTGTTTTATTAACCTCTTATAAAAGAGAAATATTTTTTATGAATAAGTCAGTAATAATATATAATGAATAAAAAAATAATAAATGAAGGTTTTTAATGCAAAACCATTTATCGGCCCGACAAAGTGCCACCTTCAGCTAACGACAAGTTGTGAAAATGGCAATAATACTGTGTTCAGACATGCATTTATCGGCCCGACAAAGTGCCACCTTCAGCTAACGACAAGTTGTGAAAATGGCCCTAATACTGTGTTCAGACATGCATTTTTAATTGAGTCAATTTAATTTTAATTGAGCAATTAAATCTAGTGTCCACACATACTCAATTATCATTTGACAGCTGAAAAAAACATTGTTTTTATTTGTTTCGTGAATATTCGTGTTTATGAATTTCAAGAACTGATGCAAATTCGGCTTTAAAAGAAATTTCACTAATATATAACAGAAATGTCGAAGTCATCAAAATTATCAGAATATATATATATATATATATATATATATATATATATATATATATATATATAAACTTACCATCTTACAATTTCCTTTTGCATTGTTTATTTACTTTTTTTGACATTTGGTTCGCCATTGTAGGACATTGTTCTGAACACAGTTCTCAACAAACACCAGGGTTGCATTTCGAGTTTTTCGCAATTAGTGATACAATTAACTACTAATTGCTCAATTTATTAATTCACTTATTGTATGGCAAATTGTGCTCAATTAAGGCCTTAATTGCATAAAATGTTCTAATTGTGCAATTAATGGTATGTCTGAACACGGTATAAGAGAGAATAAGTTGATAACAAAAATAAGATAATCAGCTATTAATTTACTAGTTACTCAAAAGGTATACTATCAAAGAAGAAATGTCAGTTTCCTGGATGTTTTGCGTATGTTGCCATTTCTTTTTGTAAATGGCAAGCCTTGCGAATTCAATCGCTTAGGATGCTGACTTCCAGAATTTCTGGTAGTTCTTTGTGAAAAAAAGCTGATAGTCATCCTTAATATTAGTTTTGTAATATATGACCCCTGTTGGATCGTACGCCAAAGCGTACAAATGTACATACATACATACTTACATATGTATATGTATGCATGTATTTAATTCACTTAGATTGTTTTTATAATCAGGCATGTGATAAAAACTATTTAGAAACAAAACCAATTTGAAAACGATAAAAGGTGTGATGTGTTTTCTATAGTCGTTTTGTCAATAATTTTAAAAATTGCTTTTAATGGTTTTTCCAAAAATTCTTGATAAATTTCTTTTCATAGCCTAATTATATGGTTTATAATTTATCTTCTAGTGTGCTTTTTAGAAGTCATTATTTTGAGATTGGCTCGTAAATGATACTCAAAATCGATCGGAATTCATCACACCTTTTCAAAACTATCGCTTTGAAATTGTTTTTAAAATTATCGTTTTCCATCACATACCTGAATTTAATATGATCACTTTTTTGCCACAAACCAATGATCAAACCTATATAATTTAGTCCCGGTTCACACGTTTCAACTTTTGTTGCTCAACTCGTAATTCAGCTGTAAGAAAAAAAGAGATATTTGTACTTCCGTCTCCGTCTCTGTTACAGCTGAATTACGAGTTGAGCAACAAAAGTTGAAACGTGTGAACCGGGGCTTAAATGCTTCTGAAAATTAAAGAGTCGCACTAGAAGTTAACACAATAAACGAATAGCTATACAAAACGAAGAGCTTCAGCTGCTGCTTTAAATAAATTCGGAAGTTATTGTGGCAGAGATGTTGTGTTTTTTTATTTTCTTTTGATTTTGCAATTTCAATTGCGTATTTAATCGCTTGCTGGAAGAAATGTTGTAGTTGTTTGTTTTACTATTGTATTTTTATTATTTTATTTTTTACATACAGGAAAAAACACACAAAACACACATTCAAACACATACACACAAACATTTCTGCTTTGTTAACTTCGTATTTAGTCCCAATTTACACTATGCAAGTCTTATTGCTAAGCTGATTAGTTTGTTAGGAGAGAGAGACTGTATTTTGTTGCCATTAGCGGAAAGTTTATTAAAAAACCCGCCAGCGGATTTTTTAGCGGAACAATTACTTAGTTGACGGGTTTTTCTGAAACTTATAAAGAAAGATATTGAATCAAAATAAGCTATTTTTAACGGAGCTATGCAACACGTACCCTGGTATTTATGTTGAGTTTTTTCGATATAAGCACGTACATAGCTCAAAGAAACTCACGTCACTTTTTTTTGCAAATAAACAATTTACATTTTGTGCTAGTATAGTATAAAGTGAAACTTTAATAAGTTAAAAATAAAAACACATACATATATGTATATAAAAGTATACAAATCTCGGTTTTAGTGAATAAAATTTAATTCAAGATTAAAATGATATTGAAAACCAATTTAGTCTTTCTTTTCGCATTAAAGCAATTGAGTAAACAAATCTTTAGACAAGAGGAAAACAAACCGAAAAATATTTGATTGGATCAGTAGGATTGAGGAAAAGAAAAAAAATCTCAAAACAATAACTTTTTCTGAATAATTTGTTTTTCATTAGAGATTTTTTGATTAAATTTTCCTTTGAAATACAACTTCAAGCAAATGTGAATTGAGTCATAGAGTTTATTTTATTCACACTATTTTTTATTTCAGATAGTCAGAAAACCAGGAAATTTTAACAAAAATAAACACCTTCATATTTCAAGGAAAACGGCAAGATATTCCATACTTTTAGAATAATTAAGGTTATCGCAGAAAATATTGAAAAGATACTGAATCAGCATAAACATATTAATATAATAAGATTTAATAGTCCCTTAGATTCTACTTTTTTCTGCTTCGAAGTTCGATTATGGGAACACTGCTGGAAATAAAATATTCAAATAGTAGGCTGAGTTTTGCTTACAAATATTGGCGAACTATGAGATTCCGACATATATGTATACATATGTACATACATATATCTTATAAAATTTATCTCATTCTAGTTTTTTAGTAATAAACCATGAAAAAAGAAATAAATTGCTTATAAAAAATTAAGCGGTTTTATTAGCTTTTATTTTTACTCAGGTAGCGGTTTTAGCGGGTTTTCAGGGGCTATATGGCAGGAAATGCCTAAAAAATTTTGGCAACACTGAGTTCGACCCAAGTGTAGTTTATTGTGTTAACTTCAACTTCAGCAGCAGAAGGTTGTGAGCATACATTTTTAATTATGTATGTCTGCAGCAGCTACGTCTAAGACATATGCACAATGCGCAAACTTTTATAAAAGAGCTTTTGTGCTTTCACAGCGACGATAGCACAAGAGCACAACAGCCAATCAGATCTGGGCGACAACCCCAGCAAAAATTACTGCTTTCCAGAAGCGTTTTTGTAAGGGAGACAATCACCATTATTCCAGTTGTCGGTAATCGACGTCACTTTAAGACAATGCCAAAAATTGGGGCTTATCTACTCGCTCTCGACAACAATTTTGTGATACTGAAAATATATTTCCGTTACTTTTTTTTTTAATGGTTTGAAGTTACTCCGTGCCCCCTTGTTAATACAAGGGATGGGAGAATTTAATTTGGCCGAACACCAAGGTTATAACGCCATCAACAATTTCTTTATTAAGGAGCCTCCTCCGAGAAAATTCCAAACGACATACACCGTCGCATACGAAGCTGGAACTCCCAAAATCCTCTCCTTGTTTGTCCAAAATGAGTTTTTGTTTGGTTCTCGAACCAGTTATCAAATGTTTCTTTATAATTGTTTTTTGCATGTGGTTAATGGAAACCAACGGGATATCGCAGAACACCGCTAACCGACACAAACCACTAATCACATGCGGTGTGAGACGCAAAACTCTAGAAGGCCAATTAACAACAATGGCCTGGTTGCACTTAGGAAATAATTGCCAACGACGCTTGATGTTGACTCGCCCAGAGCTGCTTTACGAATGATTTCCGTTACTTAAGGTCTAGAAAATAACATAAAACATACCAACAGGAGTCAGTTGTTTTCGACAACGGTTACCCAAGCCCCAATTTTTTGGTATTGTGGTAAAGTGACGTCGTCGATGTCGACAACTGGAATAAGGGAGAATGCTTCAGAATCACTTCCTGTTGCGCATGAATAAGGCATGTTTTTTGTTTGAGATGAGCCAGCTAGAAGCAATACATTTAGCTTCCAAAAAGCCATGATTTTTGTTTGCCTTACTAAAGTGCTTCACAGAACTAACAATACATAATTTTCTGTGAGAGCCCGCTTTACGTTAGTGCTTTTCAAAAGCATTTTTCGAAACTTTTGTTATCAAGTAAGCTCAGTTGTTAGTGCTTCCAAATAAGAATTATTTTGCTGGGAACAATGCTTGCTCTTACTTTGCAAAGAAACAAGATCACATTTAAGAGCTTTCAAACCTGTTTACCTCAAATGCAAATGTCAGAGTATGTGTGTTTGGACGTAGCGGGTCTACACCATCTAATTCATCGTAATTCAGCTGGAAGAAAAACAGACCATACCAATAATATTTTGTGGTTGTGCAGTATCGTGTTCTAAAATCGTAGTATATTTAAAGGGGTTTTAATTTAATACGAACAGTGAATGCCGCTATAAATATGTAAATATAATTTGTAAAGATGAAATTTTTAAATGAAAAAAATACCTCCCGCGGATACTAAAATTATATGTAAAACTGGGGCCGCAGGAGTTGGGCATAAAATAAGTGTCCAGTTTCATTATAAGAGTAAGTCCCGGTTCACACACTTAAACTTTTGGTGATCAACTCGTGATTCAGCTGTAAGAAAGACAGAAGAGGAAATACAAGTATGGGTCTGTTCGTAAATTTATCACTGCGCTGCAAATAGAAATTTAAATGTTCTAAACTTGTTCACTGAAGTAGATAACGCACAAATAAATGTGAAATATGGTGTACAAACATGATTATTACTAACAAATTATCAGCAAACTTGTATTGCATTTTAAATAAAAGTTTGCACGTATGATGCAGAGCAGTGATGAATTTACGAACACAGCCTATCTCTTTTTTACTTACAACTGAATTACGAGTTGATCAACAAAAGTTAAAGTGTGTGAACGGAGACTAAAATAAAAAATTTGTTTTTATTTTCAATAAAAGTAATCGGTCGAACGTTTTCTGTCAACATCATGATACAGGCCGCAATTACTGATCTAAAATACTATTCATTTAATTTTTTTAATTATTTATTAATAATTTTCGAACTACACATGTATACATATATATTATATATATCGCAATTTTACATTTTTTATAGTTTTGTTCTTTATATAATTAAATTACTAACATCCTTTTAATACATATCATTCCGAATAATTGTGTTTGTTTCTCTACTTATGTATAATTATAAAAGTAACTCAAATATGAATTCGTTGAACGCAGGCATGCAACTTTAATTCGTGCGATTTCCAAGAACTATATCTGGTATCTTAAAAAAAATTATAAATTAATAATAAAAAAATTACGCAATTGAAAATCACTCGAATTACATCACCAATCATCATTTTAAACACAACGTATAGCATAAATAAAACTACATATGTATGTATATTAAACTAGCTGAATTATAGCATCTAATTGATAAAGTGTATTAACATCTTTTCAATTTTATCAACGCATTTTTTAAAATAATATACAAACTCGAAAGTAAATTGCAATACCAGCCATTCATATTAATTCATGTTGTTGAAGATACGGCTAGTTTCTTCAAGTGCTCCATGAAAAGTTGCAGCGATACATCATCAGTCAAAACAGGAGCACCACCATCCTAAATAAATTAAGTAAAAAAGAAATTATTTGAGTACGTTTAAATTAACTTGCTGAAATGTGTATAAAAATTACTTAACTAAATTATAACAGCCTTATTTATAAAAATTACTAAGGCTTTTTAAGAAAAATTTATAAAGCCTTAATAAGTTTTATAAATAAGGCTGTAAATTTATATGTATGTATATGTATGTATTTATGTATACATATGTACATATCGCTCCTTTATTGTAACATAGACACATATCAAAAAATACGTTTTTGGAGTTAAAATTTCAGAAAAAATCGTTATATCACATTTAACATTGTGTAATGGTTTACGTGGATGCCTGCTTACCACAAGCAATCAAGTATAATCGATAGATTCCGTTTTGATGAACATTGTGTAATAATTTCATATAAAAGTCTTGTACTACACACACGCACCTCCTGAGAAAAGAAAATATTTTACGGCCTTATTTTAATTAAACCGTTATAAAGCCTTAATAATTTTTATGAATAAGGCTGTTAATATCTTCATTGAGTTCTAGGGACTTTGAAAATATAAAACTTTATTAATTAAAATTTCAGAAAAAATCGTTATATCACATTTAACATTGTGTAATGGTTTACGTGGATGCCTGCTTACCACAAGCAATCAAGTATAATCGATAGATTCCGTTTTGATGAACATTGTGTAATAATTTCATATAAAAGTCTTGTACTACACACACGCACCTCCTGAGAAAAGAAAATATTTTACGGCCTTATTTTAATTAAACCGTTATAAAGCCTTAATAATTTTTATGAATAAGGCTGTTAATATCTTCATTGAGTTCTAGGGACTTTGAAAATATAAAACTTGTTTCCTACAAAACTTGCTTTTTTGAGTTATGTCTCTTTGTAATAAAGTACCCATTTAGTTTAAGTTTACTTTGCAAAGTCTTAATTCAGATGGAAGAAAGACAGAAAGAGACGCAGCTGAATTAAAACTTTCCAAAGTAAATTTAGCGTTTCTAAAAGAGTTAAATGAGCGATATGTAGAGTAGTAGAAAAAAATAAAAGAGAAACCAACACCATAGCCCAAAAATATGCTAAGAGAAACCATTTTAAAAGCGATCAAAAAAAGCCAACAGTTACACATATTTTGTAAAGAATTTGAAAATAAATACCGTAGATGAACCAATTGGTGGCTGGATTTAATTTGTTTGGTAAAAACATAAAAACAAAAAGGCAAAACACACAACAAGGATGATTTTTTTCATACGAACAACAAATTATAAAAAATTAGTTAATACAAAATAGGAATTATTAAATAAGATTTTTTTCTTTTTTTTTTTTGAAACATACCTGGCCGTAAGCATACATATTATTGTGCGTTTGAGATGGATTAACTTTTGACAACAAGAAACGAGCTTGCGAGCCACCATGCTCCGTGTCAATGTAACGCGGCATTGGAAAACGTGTCTGCAAAATCTCTTGAGCATCATCAACTGGAGCCTGCAGTAATTGTTTGAAATTCTCATACTCAGGCATATCTTGATATTTAAGAGCACGCCATTGCGCGATCGTTTCACCATGATATATTAAAATTTGAAAGAATGTGTCCATCAAAAGAATTCGATCGGGTTGTATAGACGACGTATCTAATAAAACTGGTTCTGGTGGACCATTAAATGAATACGAATATAATATTGGTTGAATCATTATTAATGACTGTGTTAAGTCTTCACGCATTAGCATGTGTCGATAGAATGTGGTCTCATCGGGTGAATTATTGAAAACTTGCAAGAATTGTGAACGACGTAAATGATACATAAACTGCGGGAAGAGTGAAAAGTTCTGCGCTAAACGGAAACTATTGGGATCATCTTTACTATATTCTCCGAATTTTTGACACTATAATTAAAGAATTTTTTAGTTTTACATTTTAATTATTATTTTTTTAACGCTTACCAACCGAATGAGTTGCCTATCAACCCATCTTAATATATCAGGTCCATCATCAGTTTCAGCTCGATAGACTACCATACGAGCCATAATAACTGCAGCTGCTTCTTGATCAAAACCAGCACTTATATGGTGAATGTTAGAGGAAGCATCAGCCCAACTGTAAACAATATAGAACGAGAAAATGTATTTTCACTTGCAATCAAAACTTCAGTATTTCAATTTGAGAAGCTTTCGCATTGAATCGCATGAAAATCACAGTGATTTCAAATAATGTGATTTCAAAAACAAACTATTAAGTTCCGACTTGTTAGTGGGGTTTTCATTGTATTTTAAGTTTTTGTCATTTATAATAGAATATTTTATTCCAACTTCCAACGCAATACATTGTACAATTTTAATCACCATGTTTTGAAATGGTGTGATTTTAAAAACAGGCCCAAATAAAAATTTTTTCCATTGTCATGAAAATTGAAATGATATAATGCGAATTTGCAAAAATACTAATTATAAAAACAGTTTCAAGCAATTTCTTTTGTATCAACATAATTATCACCTTGTCAATTTTTCCATTCACTACGGAATAAATTTGAAAGTATAGTAAACAGACGCAGCCTATGTATGTTATTTGAAGTTTTTCATTTTAAATTTTTGAAATCCAATATCATTTTTCATACTCACTTTCTTGCCAATGTTGTGACTCTTATACGTCTTTGGCCACTTGGATGTTGATATTGTGTTATAAATTGAATGCAGCCACGACCGCCTTGTGGTATAGGTGCAGCATGTTGATTGACAACTTCAAAGAAGAAAGCCATAGTTGAACTGGGATTAAGGGTGCACAATTTCCACTGAACAGTTTGACCCATGCCGATTTCAACATCCGAGACCGATGGGCTCTTCACATTCAACGACACACACGAACCAATGCCTCCCGATATTTTTAATTCCCTGGAGCATTTAACTTCTAATGTACCGTTAAAGGCCATTTTTAAATCACCTCTAGCATCTCGCGAAAATACACGTTGGAAAGTAAGTTTGAATAAGGACGAATTGAAAGAATCACCCATTACCATATGGCCGCCAGTGGAATTGCAACACTGTTTCATTTCCATTAGACCAGTTTGATCGAGGGCACAAGAATAAATATCTATACAATGACCATTAGTTGCTGCGCGTAAAGCCAAAGTGTCATAATGTTTAATAGCTTTTTTCATGAACTTGACATTATCCTTGTGAATGTCATGGTGGGAACGAATTGGATGCTTGAGCTCATCGTCAACCACTTGACCAGGGCCCTGGGAGCAAGGTCCACCAACAAAAGCCATAATGCGGGCACCTGTATTGGGATAAGTACATTCCAACAAACCCACCGCAATGGCCAAGGCAGCACCCGTTGAACGAAGATAACGCTTGCCCTGAGGCACTGGCCAGGGATCACGTTGCAACTCACTTATCAAATCTCCCAATGCAATATCGCACTTAGAAATTGGTTGCAAAAAACGATTAGCTGGCGGGACAGCAGGATGTTGACCGGGTGCGCCTGGCATACGTTGTTGGCCTGCCATTGGCTGACCACCCGGACCGACTGGACCACTTTGAGGTCCACCTGCAGCGCGCCCTATACCCAGCATTTCTTGCACTTGTTTGGCCGTCAAATCTTTAGTGCCTCGAAACACATAACTCTTTGAACAACCTTCGGCTCCGAGTTCATGAACTTGAATCATTTTACCGAAAGTTACAAGACCTACTAAGGCATTGGGAGGCAACAAGTTTAAAGACATCTGCAAAGAATCTTTTAGAGCTTCCAATTCTTCTTCATCCATGCAAGTATCAACAAGAAAAATGAAAACTGGTGGCATGCACGGAGCCCGAGCTATGGTATATTCAATGGTACTAAACCCAGGAATCAATTCTGCAGGCTGATGTTGCTCCGATATGGCAGCATACTGTGGCGGAAACTAAGAGTAAAATATGGTTTAGAAACATTTTTTGTTATTAAATTTATATTGATTTACCGGATTTCTTTGAAAACAGAAATTGCAGACCCACAATTTAGCTCTATAGTCCACTTGACACAAGGGATTCAAAATAGCTCGGCAATTACTACGAGTACATAGTACAGGTTCATACTGAATGGGTGGCAAGTCAGGACGTTCCTTGAGTGGTTGATACAAACAGGCCAAAGGTACTATCAAACGACTAGCATCAATGCGACTCGAGGGCCAAACATTCCACGTAAGCCGCACCCCGTCACGATCTTCATTTTGTTGTATAAATTCTTCATATGTTGTCATTTTTAGCGCGAGTTATTATGACAGATCCGACGTTTGAACCTATTTATTGTAACTTTTTTGAATGATTCTTCTTAATCAAACAAAACTCCTTGAAAGAAAGGAATAGATTTTCCAAAAATTTTGTTTCTCGGCCACGTCACTTCATTTGACAATTAACAGCAATTATTATTAAAAATCATTCATCAGAGTGTGATACCACCCCATAAGAAAAGTGATGGTAACGTTTTCATGAGATCCCCTCCCTCATGTTCGAAATGAGTATTCAGCCTTAACTAAAAATCGCTAGATTTTTTCGCTTAGAGGCCGTTTAGATGAAGGATGGCCTTGCTGCGACACGTCGCCTGCGAGTCTTGTTTTTAGGCGTGAAGTGAGGAGAAGCTTGCGGGGTAGCAAAAGTCGCACGTACTGGGAATTGACGCGACAATTTTATCTCTTCTCTCTCACAAATTTTTTTTGTGCTATGTACAGACAGTTTTGCCAGTTAGACCAATTTTTTATAACATGCTCAAAGAAACAGTTGTAATATAAAAATTATAAACAAATAAAGTAAGGAGAGAAAAGGAATTATTGTATTTTGGTGGTAAATTAAAAAAAATAAAAATATGTGGACATATTAATTCTACATATCTCAAATTAACAATTAGTTCCTTTACGGCAACACTGCTACGAATGAACGAATAAAAAGCATTGAACAAATGTGTTGAAGCAGGTATTCTGTTTAATCATTAATATGGCGACGAAAAGAGAGAACGGTTTTACCTTTATATTATTGTATCATGATAAAAGTAATACAACCACAATAAACACACACATACGCTTATACATTTCTCTCGGTTTTCTCTCTGTGGGCAGCTCTGGTGTAAACAGTTTCGAGTGTATTATTGTTAAGCGGGTGCTAGACACATCAATATTCAGCTTCAATATGTGTGGTTGTGTGCGTGTTTTAGTATATGTGTGACTATTTTTGGTAAATAAACGCAACCACACAACCACACGCACAACCACATATATTGAAGCTTAATATTGATGTGTCTGGCACTCGCTTTATTGTATTCATTTAGCATTTGCTGTTTTTTAAGTTGTGTGTGTATTTCTTTTCTGCTGCCGAACGGCTGTTTTCTATGGATATAGTTATGTTACGTCTGATTGAGCCTTTATGCCTGCACAATTGTTATCGTGTGTGAAAGGCCAATTATAACAAGAAGAGAGCCACAAGGGCGCAGGCACAAAACATACAGAAAGAAGTGTCACGAGACGGAAGATACGGGTATTTTTCAGTTTGTCTCGTTTTCCCTCAAATTTTGTCGTCGGTTTTGTCTTGCTACGTCTTTCTGGTGCAATAAATTTTTATTAGCTGTGTTAATTGGTAAGTAGTAATACACTACAGTATCAAATACACTATGCTTTTCTCTTTCTTCCATGAATTTTAACAAAAACCTGATTGAAGCTTTTTTTATCTGTCACTTTCTTCACTTCAGTGTATTCTGTGGCTCAGGTGACTATTTGTAATTTGAATATATGTTGGATGGCAAAACACATTTTCAGTACATTTTTCTGACATTTAAAGTATAAATTTCTCAAAGTGAATTTAGCTGAGTATACCATGATACAATTATAACAGGTACATGCACAAGCCCAGCCTGTTATTGTATACAATACAATTAGTTGTCAAACTTTGTTTACAAGGTGCAAAAATGTTAGTGTATGTGTTGTAAATAAAATGATTACAGTGCTGCCATTGAGTTTAGAGAGGGATGTGTTTCCAATTACACATTGAAGAATAGTGAACTGCACATGTTTTTTGTAGGTTAAATTGAAAACAAAAATAAATAAAAATAGAACATAAAGTAGAATTACACACAAATTACACATGAATGTAATTATATGGCCTACACATGAGAGTATTTGCACACTCTGTGTAATTACACGCCTATTGGCAACATTGAATCACTATAATCATTCATGAATGCCGCGTCTGCAATTGTACTTTATGGGGTTTTCTTTTCTAAAACAAAAGTGTAAAATATATGTTACATGTGATTTGGCAACATTTTTAAATGCTCACCTTATTTTTAAAAAGTGTTGCATATTTTACGTTTACAAAAGAACAATTTTCTAACAAGATTTGTCATAAAACAATGACGAACTAGAAAATGACTTATTTTTTTCACAGACAATAACAAAAACAGCTGTAAATTTAATGCTGCACTCATGCCCCTTTAATGAAAATGAGTGTTGAACATGTAACATTTTTCTTCTTTTTAAGGGTAACATCATAAGAAAAGAACGCGTTCCATTTTTTAATTAATACATACTTTTAAGAAAAGAAAAAAAAGAAATGTAAAAGGCAGTATAAATGTAGCATATTGCTTAGAAAAGAAAACGCCATTAGTTACCCTGTAATTTTTATTTTTAAAAACAAAAGGCATCTGTTTCTGACAATTATACGTTTGTTTACACCAACAAAATGCATGTGTTTTTTGGTGTTGTAATTTTGTTGTAGTCGTGCATGTATAGTATAATTTTACCATGGAGTATACCAAGGTGCATTTATCAGGTGGCAGCACTACACCAGGTGACTAATGTCATTATACCCAAGGCACATTTACTACAGGTACATGCATTAGGCAAAACTCTGTGGCAACTCTGTGCTTCTCACATAGCTTTACAAAGTAATTGTCAAAAATTTGTATGCATCCAAGGCATATCAAACAGGTACACGTATCAGGCATATTGCTCATCCGCTGATTTTTTGTTTACAAGTTTATAACGAAGAATTCGTTTGACAATTACTTTTATGGCTTGTTTGATGCATACAAATTTTTGACAATGACTTTGTAACATAGCGTCTACAACTGCGACTAACTCTGATATAATATTTGAGAGAACGTCGGCAGAATTACAAAAATAAAATGCCGATATATCTCTTCATGTCATACAACAGGACAACGTAATTTTACTTTTCTTATAACATTTCATTTTATGCAAATTCTCATCGAGTTAACATGTATTAATTTTATATAACTATTCATTTTGTTTTTACTTTTTTCCACAAACTTTAATTTATAAATCAATTAAACATATAAAATCCCAGAAACTTTGTCCAAAACATTGTTTTTCATTTATTTTAATAAACACTCACACATGCATACTAATTTATTTTCATGTACGTGTAGTTTTTTGACAGTTCATATCATAAGATTGTTGTTATAGGATTTCTTACATAGCGTCTACAATTGCGACTAACTCTGACATAATATGTGAGAGAACGTCGGCAGAATAACAAAAATAAAATGCCGATATTTCTCTTCATGTCATGCAACAGGAAAACGTAATTTTACTTTTCTTATAACATTTCATTTTATACAAATTCTCATCGAGCTAACATGTATTAATTTTATGTAACTATTTATTTTGGTTTTACTTTTTTCAATTAAACATATAAATTCAATTAAATATATAAAATTAAACATATAAAATCCCAGAAATTTTGTCCAAAGCATTGGTTTTCATTTATTTGAATAAACACTCACACATGCACACTAATTTATTTTCATGTACGTGTAGTTTTTTGACAGTTCATATCATAAGATCGTTGTTATAGGATTTCTTATAACAACGCTCTTATAATAAATCTTATAATATTGACATAACACTAATTTGAAGTCTAGACGTAACATAATTCTCTCTGCGATTGAATTTGACGCTCTTATCTTTTCACACTTACTCACATCTTTGAGGAATGCGTGGAATATGTTGAAAATTGAAAAAACCTGTTCACATTACATCTTTCATCTGTCATGTATTATAATACTATTTTTACGAGTGTGAGCAACTAATAATTAAATAATAAAATGCAATTTAAAAATTCAGTAGAAATTGATTTAATTGCTGGCTCCTGAGGAGCAGAAACAAATAATGCTAGAAATTATGTAGAAATTATGACAGCGGACAATGATGATAAAGATATATTAAAAATTTTATCCGCAAAGATTTTGCGTAGACATTTGCAACTATTTTTATGTAATTTACATATTTCGATTTGGAAAAATATATAACATTTTTTAATATATGCCTACATATACATACATATGTATATAATAAAATCTTAGAGTAATTACGGATCTTTTTTTGGGAAAGATATTCCAAAATGTAGCTTTGAATGTATGTACATATGTACATGCATATGTAGATATACATACATATGTATACATTTTTATAGTATGTATGCATGTATGTATATAGTTGTATACATTTTTTCTAGTGATGACACTAAAATAATCGAAAGATGTTGAATGGAACAAAGTGAGATAGGAACATCTTTTGAAGATGTTGAAAGATGTTAAACATTCAGCCCTGTATAATTCTTATGGGAAGATGTTATCATCTTGCTAAATTGATGAAAGATGTGAGTAAGTGTGAAAAGGCTATTACATATTATGTTAGGTGGAGACCCTATGTAAAGCTATGCGAGAAGCACAGAGTTGCCACAGAGTTTTACCTAATGCATGTACCTGTAGTAAATGTGCCTTGGTATGCATCAAACAAGGCACAAAAGTAATTGTCAAATGAATTCTTCGTTATAAACTTGTAAACAAAAAATCAGCGGATGAGCAATATGCCTGATACGTGTACCTGTTTGATATGCCTTGACTATACCAATCTAAATGTCAAATTTGGAATGTGTGGGTATAAGCCTAAAAGCATACTTTTATATATGTATCCATAAACTCCTTTCGAATTTTTAGTTTTGTATGGTGTTTGACATTTCCTATAAGAAACATGCAATCTGACGATGCTACCCTAACTTGAAAAGTAAGAAGGTAATTTATACCAACAAAGTACATGTGGTTATTGCTGTTGTAATATTTGTTGTAGAAATGCGGGTACCTGATTGATATGCCTCGGAGTATACCAAGGCGATTCCATAGCAGGTGGACGCAAGGGCTCAGGTGACTATATTCGCCGCTTGTAATTTGAATATTCGTTGGATGTCAACACAACATTTTTAGTATATTCTTTTGACATTTAAAGTATAAATTTCTCAAGCGAATTGCGCTGAGTATACCTTATGTAAATGTGCCTTGGGAGTATACCTTACATGAATTTGCCTTGGGAGAAGAGAATATCATTGTTGAATCCACCTCGTTGCAAGCAGGGTTGTCAGACTTTTTCCGACCTATGTCGGCAAATCGATTTTAAAAATCGCCAAAAATCAGTTTTATGTAGCTTTTCTTGGTGTATGTATATGTATTTGTCCCGGTTCACACGTTTCAACTTTTGTTGCTCAACTCGTAATTCAGCTATAAGAAAGGTGGAGATGGAAGTACAAATATATCTTTTTTTACAGCTGAAATATGAATTGAACAACAAAAGTTGAAGCTTATGAACCGGGACTTTGATAATAAATTTGTTTTTATATAAGACTTTTTTAAATATGTATAAATTTTTATAAAATGATCACATCAAAACTAGAAATAAAATCGCTAAAAATGATTTCTCACCCATTTTCGAAACGCATTAATGACTATGATTGATATAAGAAAAATCTAAATCAAATTGTTTTAATTTCTTGTAGACGAGTTTTAGTAGGATTTATTTTTGAAACTACTCCTTTAACAAATTAGTTTTCCTGAATTAGAAAATTTATGAAGTTCAATTATGTTAAAAAATATCCATATAAATCGCCAACAGATTTATTTATCGCCAGAAAAATCGCCATGCTGCCAAACCAAATATTTAGACGCCAAGGAAGTTGAAAAATCGCTACGTTTGGAAGAAATAGCCCTATCTGACAGCCCTAACTTCAAGCAGGGCTGTCAAAAATGCCCATTTTCGGTATTTTACAGATTTTTGTTTAAAAAAACACAAATCATTGGTTTGCTGCAGACATAATGTATTTTGAATATACTGTGCCGCAAACCAATAACCAACCGACGATTGATTGAAGTCATGGTGTAATTATTAGAGATGTGCAAAAGTCGTGAATTTATCGTGTCACGCGTGAATCACGCGTGACTCACGCATGATCGTGATCAAACTTATAATTAATCAAGCGTGAGTGCGTTAGCGTGACTTAAAAATAAATTATTCGTGCGTGAGCTATTTTTAATAATCACGCACGAATTCTCACGCTCTCACGAGATATCATTCCTGAATAGGTGAGTTTCAATATACTATACCATTTTGCACATGCTGCGATGCAAGACCATTTGCACAATATTGTGTATTTGGCTATTGTTATATTTTTTTCAGGCGTAGTAAACTGGCTCATATGAAATTCAAATATACCAATGTAGAAAAATAAAATTATTTTAATATATTTTTTTATGGTACACAAATATATTTTCCCTAAATTTTGACTCTTTTCAGAAAACTACGCGTACATCCTCATTTATAAAAAGACACTCTTAAATTTTAGCTAAAAATGTTTAAAACTATCTACATAATAAAATCTTATAGTTGAAACTTTCAAAATCTACCGTCACAACTTTTTATAACCGCTTAAACACAAAAAATATTTTTAAAATTTGCTATTTTAGGACATTGCTGAATGTAGGGCACATGTTGAAAATATAAAATAATTGGTTCTAAGCACATTCTTAATACATTTTTCTTAGCGCTATGTAATTAAAAAATTAAAAATGTATCAAACAAAGTTTTTTACAGAACTGAAAATAATGAAGATACTTAAAAAAAGACATGCCTTTTTCAGGAAATTTTAAAATCTGGATTTTTTTGCCATTTGCCGATTTCACGATATGCTAATAAATTTTTTTCCTATTTTTATTTAAAATTTTGAAAAAAATTTAATGCTGTCATATAACTTAAAATCCAACAATGAACTAAAAAGTAATAGGGGGAACACTAAAAAAGGTCAAGGCAAAAAAATGTTTTTTCTTAAGTAAAATATCTTGTGAGAGATACGGAAACACATCTGGGGAAATTATTTCTTAAGAATTTCAAGTTTATGTCAAAACGCTTTATCCGGTAAAAATCGGATAATTTTTAAAAATGTTACAAGCTTCAGAAGTTTTTTTGAGTACCAGGTAGGCAACTTTGGCCCACTGTAACTCATGTCCAGCTCAAACCAGAAGGCTGTCATGACATGTGTTAAAAAAGCTTAAGTCCTCCTCTATGGATGTTAGGAGTTTCATATAAATCCAATCAGCAGTTTAGAAGTTCAAGATTTATGGTCATTTGCTTTGTAAAAGTCCCCACTGTGCAATGTAAATTTTACATATACACGTGCATACATATGTACATACATATATACATATGTATGTGTAAAAACCTAGTTTTCAACCCAAAAAAAGATACAAATTGGATTACATACTTTTTCGTGAGCGTGCGTGATCGTGATAAGTTGTAAACCACTCGTGCGTGATTAAGAATATTTTGTTAGTGAGCGTGTACATCTCTAATAATTACACAGGTGACTGCGTAGGGATTTGTTATACAAAAATACGGCAACCATAGCTGTGTAAAGAATCGAACATGTTGTAATTATACAGGTGACTGCGTAAGGATTTGTAATACAAAAATATGGCAACCATAGCTGTGTAAAGAACCGAAGAATGTCAAAAGCACAAAAATAATTGTACTAAAACCACAACAAAATCGAAGTTTTTGACATTCTTCAGCTACAAAGCACATAGAGCAAAAAGTTATCAGCTGAAGTAGCGCTGCCACCTAGTTAGATACACCTTGGAACCGAAGAACGTCAAAAGCACACAAATAATTCTACCAAAACAAAGCGAAGTTTTTGACATTCGTAATCTACAAGGCACATAGAGCAAAATATAATCAGCTAAGTAGCGCTGCTACCACCTGGTTATATACACATTGATTGAAGTTTTGTAATTCGTAACATAGTGTCTATACCTGATAAAGATTTATTATAACAACTAACAAAACGTCGGCAGAGCACTTGACAAATTTTTGTTAATGCAAACATACATGCGAAGACGTTGTAGTTTTTTTGTCGTCGTGAAAAAAGTTTGTCACAATACCTGCAAATTTTCACTTCAAAAGCTTTTATTTAATAAAAACATCAATATTTTTTTTATATATTTTTTTTTTTAAATTAAGTAAATATTCTACTTTTTTAAAATAAATTAAAACGTCACACAGTTTGTTTACATTTTTTATCACGACAAAGTTGTCTGAGCTGAAGCTCTGACAAAATTGATCTTTTGGAAATTGTGGTTGAAGTCTACATTTTTTTAAATTTTTATTTATTTTGACACAAGTTAAATAATAATAATAAATTAAAACATATAATAATAAATGTAAGAAATATGTATTTTTATTTTATAGAATACGTGAAATTACATATGATTGTTATTTTTGTCTAATTAATAAAAATTAATTAAAAACTCATGCCGATTTTCTTGACGATTTTCGAAATTAATATGCCAAAAATGCCGATGATTTTTGAAAAAAGTGCAGATTTTTCAGCAAAATCTTCTGGCAGCCCTGCTCTTATTTGAAACAATCCGCAACCAGGGCTGTCAGATGTGGCGACTCTCGCCAAACACGCGGCGATTTTTCAACTTGCTTGGCGTCTAAATTTTTGGTAAGAGATTGTTGCTCAGCAATGTATTTTAACATATGTTGCTGAACAGCGATGTCAACTCTGTGCCTTTCGCACCGTTTTTAGTGCTTTTTGAAATTTTCGAAGCGAAAAATTTTGAAGTTAGTGCTCAGTGCTTTTTTAATTCATTTTCGGTGCTTTTTGTTTCGAGGCGGTGGCACTAAACCAAAAACTCAATGGAAAACTTTCTTACATATTTTTTTTCGAGGAAGTCTTTAGTCTCGTTGTTGTCTTTACATCACTAACAGACCCAGTTTCGGCAAATTTATCCATTAATCTCTTTACAGTTTACTCTTTTGGAGTATTATTGTGACCCCAAATTAATCGCAAATTTGCGAACTGTAGTCGCAAAACTTTCACCATTTTGGTAAAACAATTTCACAATGAGAATGCGTTGTTCATTCGTGTAGCGCTCCATTTTTACTAACGTCGTACCTTCTACTAGCAAACAATAACAATTGTTCAAATGTCAAACAATGACACTTCGAATAGCGCCAAATTTAAATCTTGCGTTCTTGTTGGGATACCCCAAGGCACATCAATCAGGTACCCGCGATTCTACAACAAATATTACAACAGCAACAACCACATGTACTTTGCTTGTATAAATTACCTTCTTATTTTTCAAAACAGGGTAGCATCGTCAGATTGCATGTTTCTTATAGGAAGTGTCAAACACCATACAAAACTGAATATTCGAAAGTTGTTTATGGATACCCAAACAAAAGCATGCTCTTACATAGCGTCTACAACTGCGATTAACTCTGACATAATATTTGAGAGAACGTCGGCAGAATAACAAAAATAAAATGCCGATATTTCTCTTCATCTCATACAACAGGAACACGTAATTTCAGTTTTCTTATAACATTTCATTTAATGCAAATTCTCATCGAGTTAACATGTGTTATTTTTGTATAATTAGTTATTTTATTTTCGCATTTTCACACAAAATTTAATTTATGAATCAATTAAGCACATTTAAACATATAAAATCCCAGAAATGTTGTCCAACTCATTGTTTTTCATTTATTTTAATAAACACTCACACATGCATACTAATTTACTTTCAAATACGTGTGTTTTTGACACTTCATCTCATAGGATTGTTGTTATAGGATTTCTTATAACAACGCTCTTATAAAAAATCTTATAAGATTGAGATAACACTAATTTGAAGTCTACACGTATCATGATTCGCTCTGCGATTGAATTTGACGCTCTTATCTTACATATTATGTTAGGTGTAGACCCTATGTTAGGCTTATACCTACACAATTCAAATTTGACATTTAGATTGGTATAATGACATTAGTCACCTGGTGTAGTGCTGCCAGCTAATAAATGTGCCTTGGGACACCCTTTATAAATAAAAATTTGTTATCAAGTATATATTAACTCTACGTCTCCGCCTGACATGAACTTTTGCTGTAACTTGAAGTTATAACTGAGTTGTTAAAACAAATGCACTAAAAATAATGTTATAACTTGAAAAAAGCATTAACTTGAGCAGTCTACACTTAAGGTTAACTTGAAGTTAAATGTTAATGTTAAAGTTAGTCATTTTATGTCAGGTGGAGACCGCGAGTAAGAAAACCTACATAAAATTGATTTTGGCGATTTTTAAAATCAATGTGGCGAAATAAGTGAGAAAAATCTGACAGCTCTGTCTGCAACTCACAGTAATTTTCTAAGATGGCGACGAAAAAAACGCGTCTTGTGTGAATGTAATCATAACAAATTGTGATTTTTATTAATAAATGTGCTTAAAATTGCAAATAAGTTGTGTAAAACCTTTATTAACTTTATAGTGCTTAAAATACATACAAAGTTGTGTGTGATAGAAAAGTGAAAATGGCTACAAATATGTATCGTGTCGGAGGTGAGATGATGAAAATTTTCCATTTTTCGCTTGTATCTTTTGTATTGTCTTCGTATGTCGGTTTTCTCTTTACATCAATCATTGCACTTTTTGTGTCACACAATCTTCTTGATGTGTTGTTTTTTTTACTACATATTTCATCAACGTCGATTTTCTACGCTATGTTTAATGGAGTTGAACCAAAAAAATTGTGTGCAGTAACTGTTACCGCAGCAGTGTGGCTCTCATCGGGGGCCTTAAATTTAATAAGGTGCAACAAAAGTGAATATACACATATGCATATGTATATATACATAAATGTACATCTTTTTCTCGATGCGACTGCTTCCTGTGTGTGCGCTTTAAGCTCTTTAATGCAAAAATACGGATAATGCTGACGAAAGAAAGATTACATGTATGTAAATCATAAAAAACTCGGACAAAAAATATCCAAGTTGTACTTACAAATGTGGAATAGATATGAATGTACAGTGGCAAAATTAGGCCAAAGAACGGAATTTTTATTTTGGACACTTATTCACGGAAATATTAAATGATAGAAAACTGAGTTATGTATAAGAAAGCTGTTATGTACAAAAATCATCGAAAAGGCATATTAAAGAAGTTTCGGACTTCCAAATTTTCTCGATGAATTTTTCATATATATGATTTTTTTTTTAATTCGAAGGATTGGCGGAATATTAGTATATTCACAAACTGCCAGGTTAGTCCTGAATACTGAACAAAAAGTTCAGTAAGTTAAGTTCATACTAAACTTCA
Source organism: Tachina grossa (assembly GCA_949987645.1). NCBI lineage: Eukaryota > Metazoa > Arthropoda > Insecta > Diptera > Tachinidae > Tachina > Tachina grossa. Next base: position 167,649,714 of record OX465274.1, on the reverse strand, counting down.
ATTTTAGCGTCCTTGATGAGCTCGATAAGAGATTTATACAAAGATAAAATTCTTTGAAAAATTTGTTTTAAAGTGTTGTAAGTGCCCAAAAAATGTATTTATTTCTCTGCTGTTGATATCTACCGCATTCAAAAATTACATGATGAACAAAAAAATCAAGTTGTATGATTCCTATTTTTTGTCTTCAAATCTAAGGTAGATATGTATGTATGTATATACTGTCCCGATAGTTACTTTTTTTGAATAAATATATAGATAAACAAAAATATGAAACATTTGTATGCAAATGTAGGGAATATTGGTTCCAAAACATAAGACATTTTCAGCTCTACTGCTCTTATATTTACGGAGATCATGCATTGATAACAAACGCACAAACGATTTTATATACCTAATAGGTAATACCTATGTATATATGTGTGTACATATGGATATGCATAGGAAGAGGCAATATTCTTGACTAAGATTTTCGATAATGATCGATTTCGAATGTATATTTAGAAAATTTATCGAGAATTGCACTAAAAAATTAATCGAAAAAAATTTACCTGTAGCTCAGTTTTGTTTTAAAAATTATTCGATTTCGAAGCTTTGCTAGCAATATAAAAAGGGAGCAAATACAGAACTAATTACGATATCGCAAAAAGGCAGCAGAAAAAGTAAAAAAAAGTTTCATTTTTTAATTTATTTTATAATTCTTTGACTTAAGGATTTTAACATCCATACATTCTAACAGACTAGCACACATCCACTAGGTTATCGTCGAAAATTTTTTTCTGTTCAATTATTGTACATATGTAAGTAGTTGTTTTATTTTATTCTTTAACTAACGGTGCAGTCATGACCCGAACACGGTACATCTGTACTAACAGACTAGCACACATTCACTAAGCTATCGTCAAACATTCGAGAAACTATCCAGAGAAGTTCACTTTATCGATCATTCGAATTTTTTTCATTTTCATTTATTTACTAAATTCAGTAATACATGTGGCCTCAAGGCCAATGTAAAATATATTATAAGTATAAAATGAGTGGTTATAAAACAATAAATAAAATTTATACAATCGTAAAACATTTCAACGGCTCCAATACAACAGTATAGTATAGGGCCGGGCTTACATCTGTGTGCCATGTGCCTGCCACACATTAAAAAAAAAACGTAACCAATAATTACTAATGAAAAACTGTTTGATTCAGACACGTATTTATTGAGTTAAACAGTTTCATACATAACTAATAGAAAATTTTATAGAATCCAACATGATTGGAAACAGTTTAAATCAATAAATACATCTCTGAATCAAACAGTTTTTCATTAGTAATTAGTGGTTACGCTTTTCTGGGCACATGGCACACAAGAAATGCCAGAATTTTTCGGAAATATTTATTTATTTATAACATATTCTACAAAGTAAATTTAGTAGAATATGGTTGCACAAGTATGGACGGAGTAACTAGAGCATATGCCCAAGATGTTATTAACAGAATTTTAAAAAGTTTTTGCGACTGACTATACACGACCTATGCCTTCACATAGGAAGAAACTTTCGTTTTCGGAAATATATTTAATAAAAGAAAATCATTTTAGTGATTAAACTTAAACTTAAAAATCATTTTATTTAGATAATTATTTTTAAATAAAAGAGGGAACATTTTTAATTCAGAAAGAAAGAAGCTATTAATGAAAAAAATTATAGAGTACAAAAAAACGTGCAGTTTATTGTAGATGCATTTTTTTAAACCTGAATTAAAAGAAAAGACATGCAGGGTTTAATAAAATAAATGAGATCACAAAAAAAATATAGTTGGTGAAACTGCAAGTCAACCTGTTACTGGCTTATTTTAATTCATTTAAATCTGTATTTGCACAGTTTATGTACACTCGCTTGCTACAGTATATGCAAATTGGGTACGTAGTTTTACATTTTAGCTCTATATCAACATTTTCAGGGCCTACATTTTTATTTTAGGTTGACAACTGTCGATTTAGCAGACTTCGACAATATTAAACTTTTACCCACGGAGGTGGTGGTAAATTTTACCCCGCCTTTAATTTATTTTAAAACAGTTTTGTTATTGCTCAACCAATCAATTTTTTGAATTCGATATAATCCACAATGACAAATTGCTTATTAAGTAGCCTATAGAAATAAGTTTTTAAAAATGTTCCTTAAAATTGGCAAAAGATTTTCTTGCGAAAATTGCGTAAATACGGCTATAACAACATCCGCCAAAATGCAACTGAGTGTGAAGGACAACGATATAGGAAGATACTAAAACGGCTGAGCTACTAGACCGCAATTGAAAATAGTAGTTTAAAACAATTTAAAGTCGGGGTAAAAATTACCACCACCTCCGCAGTTAAAGGTTAAACCCTCTTTACTTGAGCAGAACCTTCAATTCAATCATGTTTGTTTTCAATTTGATTAATGGTAATACTTATTGTGAATATTTATTTAACTTAATTTATTTTTGTATAACTTTTGGATCTCTCAGATCTAATGATTTATTCCTTGTGACTGCACATAGTATTAATTATGAGCGGCTTTAAATAATTTTTATAAAGCAAATAATATTATTAATTTAGATTTGTTTTCATTTCATAATGATTTCAATCTGTATTTATAGAAATAAAAAAAATAAATAAATAAAAATAAGGCTCGATATACAAACATAGAGTTATTTGTATATTTAAAATTTTTGCTGATTTTGGTTTTCATTTTAGACTATGTCTATGTAGAGACATCTCCAAATAGTCCATATTTGATACGTCGCATTGAAGAATTAAATAAAAGTCAAAGCGGAAGCGTAGAAGCCAAAGCAATGTGTTTCTATCGAAGACGAGATCTTCCAAATACTTTGGTTCAATTAGCTGACAAACATCAACGTAAGTATTTAAAATTTCTTATATAATTTTATATCGTATAGATTTGGGTCAATAATATTTATTTTTAAATCCATAGATTTAAAATTAAATATTATGGCTAATTACGAGTGTCGTATCTCGACTTTGACTACAACGATGTCTTACTAGTCGAAGTCGAAATTGAACTATGAACTTTTTTTACTATATAAAGATGCTTCCTTTTTTGAGGCGTTCAAAACCTGATTGATTTATATTTTATTTTTAAAAACACTTATACATATTTTAAAAGTTCATTGTGCACGAAAATCTCATAATCGTTATGTTTTACTTACACAAGTGTAAATTTGTATTTATTTATAAATAAATAAATAAATAAAACATGATTCGTATTCACATAGAGGCACATATGTGACAGCGCATAGAGAAATGGACCTAAGGGTAAAAAAATCAATTTTCACTTTTTTTTTTTTTTTTTTTTTTTTTTTTTTTTTGATGTGGACAACATCTGAGCATCAAATGAGACCGATCCCATGCCCCAAAAGTGTTCCCTCCCAGAGATATGCGCGTTTTATGATGTGATGGTACACCAAAGATACACGTATTTAAATCTTTAAAATGGCTCACCTGAACAAAACCGGTTTTTACCCTTAGGTCCCTTTCTATTTTGCGCGTCACATATGTAGATACATATACAGTAGAGGACAAAACTGTTTACAAAAACGTTCGACATGAGATATTTTAAAATTTGTTTAAATATGTATGTTAATTATGTACAGATAAAGAAAATACTAATGCAGTTTGCAAGAGGTGTCAATATACTAATTAAAACGAAAAATAAACTTAAATACCTTGATTTGTTCCTTGTTTTAAAGACTAAGGGTCTTATGCAAAAAACTTAATAAAGCTTTGCCAAGCAATGTTAAGTAAAGTTGTATTCTAAAAAAATTATTGTATAAAAATTCTAAAGTAGGCACCCACGTTTGTTAAGACTACTTTAAGTTGATATTTCCAAAATGTGTGTTTTGTACCTCAAATATTTTTATTAATATAGCACATACTGATTCGTGTCACATCTGAAAATGAAGCTAGAAGTGCCTGCTCTTATCTTAAATTTATTATTTCTGTCATGTAATGGGAAACATCACCAAATTATCCAACTGATTCGAAATATATAGCAAAATCCATAAAAAAATATTAAAATAAATACAATTATACAAAAATGTTTTAGTGATATACATACAATCAAAACAAATCGAAAAAAGTTGGATATTCAAATACTCGTTTCATTCGAATAAAACAAATTATGATAATTTTTAAAATTTTTTTACTTTTACTTCATAGTTGTGTTTATCTGTTTTATTGCCATGTCAGAAACTCATATTTTTTAAATTAGGTTGCTTTACTTCAAGATAATGAAAATTTATTTAATAAAATAAAAAATTATTTGAATACCCGAATGAAATTGTATTCGATTTTGTACATCATAAGCTGTGAAGTGGTTGTTGAACACGGTGGTGTTACTTACCAGTATTCATTATTAGATAACAAAATAATTAAAGTTGTCTTTTGCATATGATTTCTCAACAAAGCTATGTTAGCCTTAAAGTGCTTGGCAACTAATATGAACTTTAAAGCTAAAGTAAAATATTTTTTTGCATAAGGGGGTAAAGCTGCAGGCACACTTGTCAAACATTTGCCCAAAAAAGCGTAACAAACAAACACTAATGAAAAAAGTTTTGGTCCAGACGCTTGATTATCAAATTAAACAGTTTCGAATAGGTAATGTCATAGAATCCAAAAGTATTGGCAAATTTTTTTTTCTGAATTGAAAGATTTTTCATTAGCATTTAGTTAGTGGTTACGCTATTTTTGGACAAAAGTTTGTCAAGTGTGACCGTACCTTAACTAATGTTGAAATCTAACATGCTATTTACGAGGTTTTTCAATATATTTGGACTTATATTTTGCCACGATAGAAGAGCCGATCCCACAATTCATCTACAGATTTTAGAGTAGCGGAATTCACGGTTGACCTTGTAGATCTTTTACATCTTGTAGCTTTGGTAAATTTTTGTTGCTTTGCTTTAAATTTACCAAGATTTAGTCATTTATTTAATTGTTTTCAGTCTATGGGCAAAAGTGCTTTCAGTCTATGGGCAAAAGTACTTTCACACTATGATATACAATTTATCTTTATATATATGTACATACATACAATTTTTCCTATTAGCTAGGATTGATAACTTATATATGCATGTATAGGGTACAAATTATAAAAGACTAACAAAAAATAAAAGGTTAATTTCTGAATGAATGCATATATACAATTTTAAATAATAATACATATTATTTTATTACATTTGGAAGAAAAGGTTTACCAAAGCTACAATATGTAAAATATCTACAAGGCCAACCGTGAATTCCACTAGTGTCTTTCTCGCCAAAAACCTTTTGTTCTAAAATCCCTAAAAAAGGTGCTCGATAGGATTTCATTCCGCAGATTGTGGAGGCTATTCTGCAAACCATTTTTTAAATTTATTTTTTATTTTTGCTTTGTGTTTTGCGTCATATATCGTTTTGGCCACCTTCTGTTCCGAATATATCCAAACTTGAGAGGTAGGAATACTCTTATACGCCCAGCCAAAAAATGAGGAAAAAGAAGTAGAAAAAGCGCCACATCTACTGAATCAAACCACTTGAAATTTAGGTAAAAAACCAATGAATTTTACATTGGCGTGTCATTGGAAGGAAGTAGTTTGCTTTTGACATTTTTTAACTCAATAAAAATCATGTTTTTAGTGGTATAAAATCTGAATTTTTGGTGAGATAGGTACCCAGGCAGAAAAAGACAATCAGCACGACGTTGCTACGATTGTCTCCGGGTACAACTAACATCAGTACAACACACGTTTACCAAGATTTTAATGTACTCATAAGATTAAAATGATAACGCCTAATGACCGTCCTCCGACTCTTGTTTTCAATGTTGTCACAATACTCTAAACACACATTTATAAGGTCGTCACAATGGAAATTTCCCAACTTAAGTCAAATTTTTGTATTTACGGTGTTGCAGCGGTAAAGAATTATTGTAAACGGGGTATTTGGGGAACTAAAGTCAAATTTTTGTATTTACGGTGTTATAGCGGTATAGAATTATTGTAAATGGGGTATTGGGAAATTAACGTCGAATTTTTGTATACACCGTGTTGTTGTGGTATAGCATTACTAAGAACGCGGTATTTGTAAACCTTAAGTCATATTTTTGTGTTTAGAGTACTGTGGTAGTACACAAATTTTGGAAGAGTCGTAATTTTGTATTTACAGTGTTGTGGTGGTACATATTTTTTGGGCAAAGTCACAATTTCTGCCTGGGTAGTTGAAATGTGATTTTATTCAGTGATTAAAATAATTTAAATAATATAATTTTTTGTTATTTTATTCCACTGTTATTTATATATAATAATAAAATTTTTTTGATTTGAAAAACTTTAAATGTAAAAATAACTTTTATATTTGGCTTGAGCCAAAAAAGTAATGAAATTGTTGAAAACAAAGTAGTGATTTAAAATTCCATTTGATTTGTGGTTAAAAATAAATTCTTTAACATCTAAAAGTCTGCATTAGATACTTTCGAAGTAATTTAAAATGGTTCGTAAGGAAGTACTCATTTAATTTTTTGCTGGGCCACTAATTCGCCGAAGCACACCCAATCAATCCATGGTCACGACAATATCCTCAAACCATCAGTGAACCATCCCCAGATTTCATAGTTTGTCATATGTTACGCTCTTCTCCACGAACACTTGTATCATTTAAAAATGGTTTTTTATTATTGCTCGTGATTTATTTTCGATCGTCGTGAGTGATAACGTTAACACCATAAGTTCTTTTTAGTACTCAATTTATTTGCACTGTAGTGTTTTATGTCTCCTGAAACGATTAGACTAATAAACTATTTTGTTTTTTTATTGATGAGTTCGAGTATTTGTTTGCAATTAAACGATTAGAAATGAAACTTTATATTTCTTCTAGGATGCCACTCTTCAAATCAGATTTTCCCATTGCAAATAAATTGAAAATTTATTTAACTGCTATGTTTTTGTACAAAGCAATTAAATTCATTATAATTAGTTAGATCAAATTTAACGGGTGTGTCCTGTGGGATTATTATGTATTCCGGATCGAACGGAAATGTTTTCGAATTGTAATGTTGATAACATACCAATTCGAACAGTTTTCTTTTCGAATATAATTGCATAATAACCCCAAGATTCCATGTGAAATTAAATCGTTCGGAATTGTCATAGTCTTGTTTTTATAAATATGTACATATATGCAACAGCAATTAATTCCGCATGTTTTAATTTCACGTGAAATACAAAATAAACCCGAAAATATATTTTCTTAAAAAAACTATTAGCGGACAACACTAGGTCTATTCATTTACTTTCCAAGCAGAAACTAGAAACGAGAGAGTAAGGCAGAAAATTAATCTGCTTTCATTTAGCTTTAGTCCTGGTCCGGACTTGCAATTTTTGTTGCAGGAACTATTTATTTTTTAGTGAGAAAGAACGAGAGAGTAATACCAAATGTATATACTTCTATTTCAACACTCTCTCACATATTCGAGAATTGCTGCAACAAAAATTGCAAGTCTGGACCGGGACTTACTTGTAAAAACTTGCAAGAAAATTTTATTCATATCAGAACCATGTATGGAAATCATGATACAATTGTACTTTTTCTGATGTATTATCAAGCAAATATTTTAATTTGTACACAGCCGTTAAGCAGCTCTGGGTTGAAGAACAGCGTCTCGCGTCAGGCTTGTGTGTGTTGTTTGGCCTTCTCTAGAAAAATAAAATGAGTTCACCTGGATATAAATTATTTGCTGGGTTTTGTATCAGTTTCAAAGCCTACTAAGCTTATTTTTTCTTTTGTGATTTTCAAAAGTATTATTATTTTCTGAATTCTTATATAGTTTTTGAAAGTCTATGCATAAAGTAAGAGGTTTGTGACTGTTTAAAATTTGTGGTTAAAGTCTACTGATGATTTGGTTCAAGCGCCAATCAAATACGTATATAGACATGCTAAACTACCAGCAAATAAATTTCAATTATTTTATAACACAGAAACTTAATTTTAAAAAATGTCCTATTTTGGAACGAAAATTGGTCATTGTGGGAAATAGAAGATGAGTACATATATCCCACTATATAGAAATGGTGCTCCTGGTGGCTCGTTAAAGTGTAAATTAAGTGCATATCTGTAACCATTTTGGGACTATCGAAAAAATAAAATTAAAAAAAGTCATATACATATGTACTCATCTCCTATTTCCCGCAATGACCAATAATCTTCTCCAGAAATATGACTTAAAAATTAATTTTTCGAAAGTACCAAAATGGTTACAGATATGCCACTTAATTTGCTCTTTAACGAGCCATCATGAGCACCATTTCTATGCAGTGGGATATATGTACTCATCTCCTATTTCCCACAATAACCAATAACCTTCTCTAGAAATATGACTTTTAAAAATTAATTTTTCGAAAGTACCAAAATGGTTACAGATATGCCACTTAATTTGCTCTTTAACGAGCCATCATGAGCACCATTTCTATGCAGTGGGATATATGTACTCATCTCCTATTTCCCACAATAACCAATAACCTTCTCTAGAAATATGACTTTTAAAAATTAATTTTTCGAAAGTACCAAAATGGTTACAGATATGCCACTTAATTTGCTCTTTAACGAGCCATCAGGAGCACCATTTCTATATAGTGGGATATATGTATGTACTCATCTTCTATTTCCCACAATGACCAATTTTCGTTCCAAAATAGAACATTTTTAAAAATTAAGTTTCTGTGTTATTGTTATATCTGTTGTACATTACATTAGTATAATTTCATTATTCAGATCTCGAACCATATTTGCCATTAATTTTTGGTTATAGTATCAGTCCCTTTTCCTAGATTTCGCCACCGAAATAATATTCCTTTATTTTACTAGGACTGTTAAGTGCTAACAGTCCGCTGTTAACTGCAAAATGAGCTCTGTAAAATTTTTTGGTTTTTGTCTCTGCTAGTTATATTTAAATTTATCTTCACACACATCAATTTTGTAACGTAAGTTCCTTATGGCGCTCCATGCATGTAAAACAAAATTTTTTTGAAAATTAAAAATACTGGTGAATACTGGTTACACGTATACATACTCTTATTTTTTAGACTTGTATCGAACTCGTTCAGTAGCTCGTTTTTGACACAAACCTATGATCAAACCCATTTAAATTACACGGCTTTGATCATTGGTTTGTATCAAAAACAAGCTACTGAAAGAGTTCGGTACAAGTCTAAATAATAAATAACATTGCTGACATTGCGGATGTATTCGATTTTCAGTGTTGCCGTAATATTATAAATGCGAAAGTAAATTTATTATTTTTTTGTTGCGATTTAACTGCTAAACCAAAAAACCGATTTTGATGAAATTCAAAACATAGATAGGTTTGAATTCAAAAGAAGGCAAAGGATATTATATTTTTTTCAAAAATAAGACCAAAAAGGGGAGGAATTTAATTCTTTTTGAAACTATCTATCCGTTTCTTTAAAACTGTCTATCCGATTCTTTAAAACTATCTATCCGATTTTGATAAAATTCGAAACATACAGGTATGTTCTCACACTCGCATGGTTTTCAAATCGCATGTGAGTTGCAAATCGCTAAACTTGTTTCTACATGTTCTGTAACTCATGAGTTTTGCTTGCGACTTGTCATATTGATTTATGCTCAAATCGCCAGAGTATAAGGAAACAATGGAGAGGAAAAACGAGCAAAACAAAAATGCTTTTTTTAAATTTAATATATTTTATTAAAATTGTCAGCAAAATCGTCTAGTTTTGGTACAAATAAAAAGAAAACATATTTAATTTAATATATTTATCATTTTATTGTTTGTTTAAAGTTCAGTTTATTGTAATTTCATCAGTTCACTTCAGTATACCCTTGCGAGTTCAACTCGCCAAAATTCTGGCGTTTGCGATTTACAGAACACTAGTCTTGCGGGTTCAAGTCATAATCGCAAATATTATACGAGTTGCGAGTGTGAGAACATGCCTGATAGATAGATCTAAGCCTAAAAGAAGACATAGTCTGTAGAGTTTTTCAAAAATAGAACCACGAGGGGAGGTAAAGTGAAATGTCTTTCTCTTTATAACTATCTATGCGATTTTGACTACATTTAAAAGAAATAGGACCGCCAGGGGATGTAAGGGGAAATTTCTGCCTATGAAACTATCTAACTGATTTTCATGAAATTAAAAACATGGATAGACCTGACTCTGGAAGGACACAAACGCTATATATTTTATCAAAAATTAGCCCACTAGGAGTAATAGCCATTTTATAAGGTAAGTGACACCGTGTGTTCTTTTTTTAGAAATTGACATTTAATATGAAATTCATGTATTTTTACTATTTTTATGCATTTTTCAGAATTTTTTAATTTTATTCATTAACAAATACAAAAATGCCAGTTTCCATATCTGATCATACATATATCAGAAACAAAATTATTTTCCATTAAAATTGAATTGTGGCTTAGTAAAAAAACAATAATTTAAGAAAGCTACTTTCTTTTTTCATACGTATACATGTTTTTTAAACAAAGAAATGCACATTTTCACTTTTCCTTTTTCAGATATTTTTGAAATAATTAATTTGACGAAAAAAAACACACAACAGATGGTTTGATAATTCTTGCAAGTAAAATTTTTAGTAGTATTAATTTGTAGGAATTTTTTTGTCGAAATTTTTTTCTCTCTTCGCACTCAATTGTTACAATTTTGTAACAATTTTTAGTAAATGAACAAACCTACTGTTCACTTGTAATTTTTTTTTAGCTATTATCAAAAGGTCTTCTAAAAGTTCCGCCAGTTTAATTAATTTATTAATCGGCTTGCCAGATTAATAATTAGTAACATTTATCACAATTGGCAAAAAAAAACACAAAAAATTGAACCGACTTCAAAAATAAGCACTAAAAAGTTAAAAATAATTTAGATTCCGTTAAATAAAACTTTTTTTATCTGAAATAATCGTAAATTTAAACAGGAGAAGGTAAAGAAAACATAATAGAAACTGTAATATTCACAATGTCATTTATTTTTTGTATAACTGCTTGTAAAAGCGTTATTTTTTACATGGTGTATTTGTGTGAAATGTATTGGAATCACTGAAAAACTAAATTTCGTAAACAATTCGAGTTAGGGCCTTTCTACTTCAGACCATCTTGTTATCTATAATGCTATTCGAAGTCGGTGCTTTTAGTTATCATTGTAATTGTCGAATAAACGAATATTGTGAATTTTGAGGATTTCAGATAAATACACAATCTAAAAGTTGTTGCAACATTAAGCTCGAAAATTAATAGTTTCACGATATGTCGCTACGAATTTCGTATGTAGCAAAATATGAAATATTTTCAAAATGATCTAGTTGGTTCTCTCCAATTATGTATTGCGAGCAACCTGAATCATATATTTCGGTGAATCTAAATCCTCATAAAAACAAATGTGAAAAGAAAAATAAGTTCATATCCGAAATTTCGACCGTCATGTAATTGTAACCATAATGGTTTACTAATTTCTGAATAAAATTTAACGTCTACAGCATCATCTTGGGATTGAAAACATTCGTTTTAATAACTGCTCGTAATTATTTCGCTTACTGTTTTTTTGTTTAAATCCGGTTTGCAAACGTTTTTAACGAAATGTATTTATACTGACACATACAATAAAAAAACTACAGGAGCATATTTTAAAAACTATGACTAGAAAGCTATAGGTGGTGTCAAGTGACGTTAGAACTATTTTCCAATAATGTTAAATCACACAAATATATCTTTACTCGTACTTGTAGGTAATTATTTAAATAAGAAAGGAAGGTTTTATGAAAATGAATGAATAGTTGTTTATCGACGATTAATTCAAAAGAAAAAAATACAGATCCAGGTTAGTTTAGCAGGTTGCTGAGAAGAGAAAATAAGTTTTCAGCTCACTTGGATCCAAATAACAGGTCCCTTTGTGTTACCTGAGGATAGGAAAAGGATAGTGCAATTGCAGATGTTAAAGTGACAAGATCACATTGCAATAGTGCGTAGCATCGTTGCAGCGTCTCTAGTATTAAGTAGGCGTATTACTTTAAGCTATTTAGTCATTTTATTAGTTATTTTACTCCGCCGAATATTATTTGCTACATTAGCATAGACACTAAAGCTGGATTCACCCATTGTTTCCGAACAAAATTTTTGTCCGGACAAAATTTTTTTTATATGTAGTTTGATGTCTCTCTTCTTGAGAGAGAGAAAATGTTTTTACGAACAACTCTCAGCTTGAATTGGTTTAATTTTATATTTTGTACGGACAAAATCGAACTTAGCTGCCAAGTATTTTAATTTTCAGCCGTAGTTGAACTGGGCTGCCACATCATGTTATATGAATAATAAATTAAATTGTATTAATTAGAACAGAAACAAAGGAAAATTGAAAAATAAAACATATACATATGGAGTTGAACGAAAAAATTGCATTAAACAATAAAAATATACAGCGAATTGTAATCATTTGCCGTTAAGCTGCCACTTGTAAAATTAATACACATCGTTTATAGACGTATTTCATATGGTAGCTTTGATTTTCCAGACAAAATGTTCGAAATGGATGAATCGTGCTGCAGAAAACTGTCAGTAAAAAAATTTTTGTCTGGACAAAAATTTTGTTCAGAAACAATTCAGCTTAACGTATATCTGAAAAATCTATGATGTTAATATGACTGACATGATCTAGCCAGGGGATTTTAACTCGGGCTCCCGAACACCTCCATTTTGTGTAGTTGACGCACTAACTACTTCCGCCAACAGCACCACCCATAATCAAGCTAACATTCTTGGGATATCCGACTGTGGTTTCGTGCCTCTTTCATTTTTATTTTCTCCAAAATTTAAAAAACGGCCGTTTTCTTTTTCTGTCTCTTTTCGGTCTCAATTGTCAGGCATGTAAATTCGCGATTCCAGTTTCGGTTAAAACGAAACAGTAGAATAGAACAGGGGCAAGATCTGGTCCCAGACTGGCACTGCTACACCTGATGGATTTTGTTATTATGACATAGAGCTAATCTAATGATGGCGGATAATTTTTTTTTTGGATAATTTTAATATTATAAAAAACTTAGTATAATACGTTAAAAGCTTGTTTTAAAAAAAGTTTTCTTTTAATTACTACTTGTTTTTCAAAATATATAATGAATAAATTTTAACATATAAAATCATTTTAAGTCTTAGAAGTCGTTTACTTAATTTAACATAGTTCTGAAATTTATTTTTCTAAATTATGTAGTGGCAACAGCTGAAGACTCCCCACTGGCAATGAAACTGAAGAAAACATGGCTTAGAACACCAGTAGGAGAAGAACAAGCGGCTCAGGCTGTTCTTGATCCTTCAATAGGTATCAATCACAAACTCTTCTACTAGTTAGAATATTTATTAAAAAAACTTAATTGGATTTATATAGTTATGTATGTAGCGTCTTGTGTTAGACTGAATTTACATTATGAAATTTTTCATGAAATGAATATGAATAGAAGGCTTGTAGAAAGAAGCAAATGAGATGAAGAAACGTGTTAAAGATTCATGCTTCGCCACTTTTTCTATATCATTGCTTCTATACCGCTACTCGTTCTAGGACTTTCATGAAATTTAGTAAAAAATTTCATGTTGTAAATTCGATATTAGTTCAAATATACATATGTAGTACATGTAAATTGATTTTTTATTTTATTTTGGTTTTTTTTTTTTTTTTTGTTATACTCGTAGGATTGGATATGCAGTTAAAAATGTATACGTAGTTAAAAACTGATGCATACACGTATGTATGTACATGTATATGTATGTACATGCATACATATGTACATATATGTGCATATATGCTTTGTATATGTAAATATGTACATATTGTTCTAGATTAGATTATTCTAATTACTTAAATTGTTTCGTTTATAGCTGCTCTAGATGAAGATCGTACAAGTCCTGTTTCGTCTGCCGTTGATAAATCAACAACGGGTCTCAATGCTTCATTGGTAACACCGGAAAAAGGCGAGCCTTTAACACCCAAACAACGTTATCAAATCAAACACCGTGAATTGTTTATGTCTCGAATTGTTGAATCTTTACCCGCCACACAAATAAGAGGCAAATGTTCGGTAACACTGCTCAATGAAACGGAATCACTGCAAAGTTATTTAAATAAAGACGTGAGTCGTAAATTCCAGATATGCTAATATTGTAACGACAATTTTTTTTTCTACTAACAAAATCAATTTCAATTTTCGAAATTACGTGAAGAAGGTTATTATAAAATAATAATTTGTGTCTTTGAATACAGGATACCTTCTTCTATTGTTTGGTCTTTGATCCAATACAAAAAACTCTTTTGGCCGACAAGGGTGAAATCCGTGTTGGTAGCCGCTATCAAAGTGAAATTCCTGCTAAGCTCAAAGACATTGCCACGGACGAAAGAAAATTAGAAGAATTAGAAACAATAGTATGGACTCCAAGTCACATACTGACAGATAGAAAAATTGATCAGTTTTTGGTTGTATCACGTTCTATCGGCACATTTGCACGAGCCCTGGACTGTAGTAGTTCGGTCAAACAGCCTTCCTTACATATGTCAGCAGCAGCAGCAAGTCGCGACATCACACTGGTATAATAAATACATGACCAATTAAATACTTTTAGTACATTTAATTAAAAAATGGTATTTGCAGTTTCACGCCATGGACACTTTGCACAAACATAATTATTCCATAGAAGAAGCTATGTGTTCCTTAGTTCCTTCCACTGGGCCAGTTTTATGTCGCGATGAAATCGAAGACTGGAGTGCTTCAGAAGCAAATCTATTTGAAGAAGCTTTAGATAAATATGGCAAAGATTTCAATGATATACGAAAAGATTTTGTAAGTTTTTGTGATGCATTTCAGGAATTAATTGTTATTGTGCTCTTTCATACCTTCTTTACATAGCTGCCCTGGAAGACTTTAAAACAAATCATTGAGTATTATTACATGTGGAAAACTACAGATCGTTATGTCCAACAGAAACGTGTTAAGGCTGTGGAAGCGGAATTAAAATTGAAGCAAGTATATATCCCGCAGTATAATCCCTCTGCAAATAAAGGTGGTAGTGGCACAGCTGTTGTTTCAAAGGGTAGTGTTTACAATGGAACGACGAATGGTGGTCCAGATGTATCAAATATGGGCAAACCTTGTGAATCTTGCTCAAATATGAAATCGTCACAAGTATAGACACCAAAAATTTGTTACGAAAATGTGTTAATGTTTAATTACGTATTACTATTATATTTAGTGGTACCCTTGGAATAGTGGCAATGTGCTTACGCGTTTGTGTCAAACATGCTGGGACTATTGGAAAAAATATGGGGGCCTCAAGAGTAAAAATGATGGCAGCATCGATGATACAAAAAAGAAAGTAGTTACTGAAGAAGAGGAAAAAGTTAGTGATTTGTCAAACCGTTCAATGCATAAGTGAGTATTTTATTTACTGTTAGATATGAATGCTTATTATTAATAAATTGGAGGCAATTTTATAGGTGTTCCATTGTCAATTGTGGCAAAGAATTTAAGTTAAAAACGCATCTTGCTCGCCATTATGCCCAAGCTCATGGCATAGCAATTAGTTCTAGTTCACCCAGACCGATAATGAAGACACGCACTGCATTTTATTTACATACGAATCCTATGACAAGGTTGGCACGCATTATTTGTAGAAATTTTATAAAACCTAAAAAAGCAGCCCGACAAAGTTCATATGCAATTAACACACAACTGGTTAAGCAGGAATGTAAGCATAAAATGTATTTCCAAGTGGTGTTTGTCTAATTTTACCTTTTTTTGTCAGTTACAAGTCGCATGTCTGGAAAATCACCCGCTGACATTAAAAATATTTTATTGTTGAAAAAGAAGGAACGCGGCAGTGTTACTAGAATAGCTAACCGTTTGGGGTCACCAGGCATGGGACCCCACGAGTGGTTAGTATTGACGCCGAAAGATAAAATGCCAAAACCAGATATGGTTTACTTTCCTAAACCTCCAAAAGGGCCTGACGGGAGTCTTCTCTACGATCGCATACCCAACAAAATTATTGATTTAGAAAAGGATTTAACAATTATACCAACTCCGGCTCCCTCCGTAATGCGTAAAAGGCCTCACGAGGAAATTCAGCTAAATGGCACAGAAGGTATTTATTTTGTTTATTATTTAGAAGGTATTTATTTATTATTAAATTCTATATATATATTTTTTTTAAATCTTCAATTGATTTTCGTGCTCAGTGACAATAGTACCGACTGGACCACCAACCAAGAGACCCAATAAAGATCCCATGCCCTCGCATTGTCCGAGTCCTGAACAATTTGCAGCAATGATGGCTGCCTCCGGTCAACCACTATCAAGACATCATGTATGTGTTATTAGTTCTTAAGTTTAATTGCCAAATATAATTATTTATTTTTCAGCTTAATGGAAAACCGAAAATTGCTCAAATGGCACGCACTGGCAACGGCCGTAAGCAGGTTATTAGTTGGATGGACGCACCAGATGATGTTTACTTTAGAGCAACAAATACCAGCAAGTAAGTGGGTAATAATTGAAATTATACGCGTGCAAACGTTCAAAAATGAACTGATTTTGCGGGTTTCCATAATGTTAATTTCGAATTTACATTTATATAACGAATTAGTTACCTGAAACATTCATCACCTTTTATAACTCTCGATTTATTTTTGAATCAACTTCAACAAACTTATTTTCCTGAATTACAAAAATTTTGAAGTTCAATTTTTTAAAAAAAAATAGCCATAAAAATCGTCAACAATTTATTTATCTCCAGAAAAATCTCCATGTCGCCAAATCAAGAATATAGACAACAAACAAGTTGAAAAATCGCCACGTTCGACGAGAAATCGTCATATACGTCAACCCTGCTTACAACTATAGTTGTAGTATACTTAACCTGACCAGACATCCCGCTTTTCATAGGTCGATCCCGCCTCGAATTTCTATCCCGCTTTTAGAATTTTTTAATTTTCAATTTCTTATCAGATTTTTATTAAAATGTTGCTGATAAAAATTGAGGAGCCGGCGAACAAAACTAGACATGTCCCCACTAAATTATTTTTTTTTTTTAATTTTTTTTCGGTCTCTCCAAGTACACATCTTTGAAATCCCGAAATATTTTTATTCAAAACCAGTTCGATCCTACCTTAAAAATATAACAAAAACTGACTTCTTTGTCTATGTAGTTCAGTTATTTGCCTGTCCTGTAAAAAATAGTTAATGGGACTAGTCTGGTTTTGTTCGCCAGCTCCTCAATTCATTCCAAATAATTTTTAATTGTAGTTATTGATTAATAAGCCAAAAACCTGTTTGCTTAACTACACTCCATATATGTTTTGAGATGAAATGAAAAAATTTTTATATTAGAAGTGCCACGCTTGCAGTTCAACCTTCACTATTTTGTAGAATACAAATAATGAAAAAAAATAGTCATGAAGAGTTTCAAAATTATCACTGCATTAGTTTCAAAGATATTTTTCTAAAGTCAACATTTTCTCTATTTGAAAGTAGCCATGCTAACTTGTCCAAGCCCGATGATTTTGTATCATTGGCAGAATGAGCAGTTTGCAGATTAAATGGCGTAGCTATGTGCCAACAAAATGTCAGGGTGTGCTTCTGAAAGTTGTCGTCAAATCTCGGGAGTAAAAAAATTAAAACGAGCAGATTCCAAGGAAACAAAACGAAAAAGCACAAGCTTTAAAATTCCAAACGCTTGGTCGTACAAATAACATAAACAAGTTAAAATTAAACTTTACATATATCCATTTTTAGAAAATTAAGTTAGTCATCCAATCAAATTTTAGTGTTTGATTGAATAATGAAACGAGCAAGATCTCCAAAAATCTCAAAATTGTTTGTTTTTAAAATATCTTTTAAATTTTTGAAAGCATCAAAGAATTTAAAATTCTGTCTTAGATGATTAAATTTGACACATTGGAAAACAATGTGATTTGCAGAATCAACAACCCCACAAAAATCACATTCAGTATTATCAATACTGCCAATCTTTTTCAGGTAGGTCTTATAATAAGTATGGCCCACCATCAGCCTGTTTATAATTTTAATTTCAGTCGACTGCATCTGCACTTTAGTAAACCACAGACTGTTAGGAATCGTCGGAAAAATCTCGGTAAAATATTTCCCTTTTAACTTAGAGCGCTCAACAAAATCAGCCTGTCATATCTCTCTAATCCTTCGTTTTAACATTCTCATAGCTTCTTCAACTGTAAAATAAACATCAACTAGGGCTCCAACTGATACTGCATCTTTTGCCATTTCATCCACGTCCTCATTAAATCTCACTCCAGAGTGACCAGGAACCCATACGATGTGACAGAAGTCCAAAGCCGATCTTTCCACCACATCAAAATACACACAAAACAACAATAAAATTTGTGATCGCACGAATTTTCATTTCGTATTATGACGAGCATTTGACAAATAATGTCCTTATTGTGAATATAACTCAAAGTAATTTTTAAAATGTGCAACAACTTTGCCCAATAATAAAAAACAATCGTTTATAATAATTTTTTATATTAAAATACTTCATCGAAAGCTAAATTCTGTTCAATAGAAAATTCGTTGTTGCTCAACGAAACGGGATGTGTAATATGCATATGCATAGTTTGTATATGTACCAAGAAATCACAGTTTTGAACCCAAAAGAAACGTTTTTAACTACACAAAAGTATTTATAAATGAAAATATTTAAATGAAATTATTGTTTGCTTTTATGACTTCAACCCAAAAGTATCATAAACATATCATATAATTTAAGAAATTTATTATTCGACATATTGTCAGAAGTTTATTTTAATTTGAAATTTATTTGCTGGTTGTCTATATGCATTTCATTGTTGCTGTAACAAATCATCAGTAGACTTCAACCACACATTCTGAATAGTCACAAACCTCTTATCTTATGCACAGACTTTCAAGAACTATTTGAGAATTCACAAATAATAATATTTTTGAAAATCACAAAAGAAAAATAAGCGTAGTAGGCTTAAGGCTCAGTTAGCCGACTGTAATGTAATGTAACTGTAACGTAGAAAACAGCTGATCGACATTTTTATATGAAAATTAGGTTACGTTATAATACATCTCTATAACCATTTTCATTACTTTTCACATAACAAAATCGATCAGCTGTTTCTTACTGTTGCAGTTACTTTACATTACAGTCGGCTAACTGAGCCTTTAGTCCTCGTCCAGACTTGCAATTTTTGTTGCTGCAATTTCTTAAAATTCTGCTCTGCATAAGTGTCCACATTATGAAATTCTAATATTGCAATTATGCATTAAAAAAATTATTTTCACCACAAATTTCCTTGAAGAATTAATATTTCTATTTATTTTTTGTTATATTTTTTTGTTTTTCATACAACTGAAGAAATAAAATTATAAAAAACGTCAAATACAACTAACAACTTGAAATTAACAATTACGAATTTCAATTGAAAAGAGAATTGCCGAGCACATGAAACTGTGTACCCCTCCCCAATCTTCTCACCTCTCTCACCAATGAACTCAAGAATTGCTGCAACAAAAATTGCAAGTCTGGACAGGGACTTAGCAACTAATACAAAAAACCCAGCAAATAATTTTTATTCGATTTGAATCTATTTTATTTTTCTACACCTTTAAGGCTTCATTAGTCTTTACTTTCTGGTGCTGTTCTGTGCCGTTCCTTTCTGTATAAAATATTTTGCAATTGCTTTGTCTGTGAAAAAAATCAGCCGGCAACCTATAGAATTGATTACACTTGTACACAAAATATCACAACACACTAATACATACGCATTTCTGGCTGTCACTTACCATTGAATTCTATTTTCTACAGATTTGTCCGCAACAGAACAGAACGAAAAAATAAAAACTAACCACACATACAGATTTTCAATACCACAGAAACAAAACAGCCGATTCAGAACACAACAGCACGTAAAAACTAATTCTGCCTTTATACAACTAGAAATCCATCGGATAACAACAAAAGTAATTATAAGGCAAAATGAAAAATAAAATCTAAATTTAACATTTAAGAAATTTATTATTCGACATATTGTCAGAAGTTTATTTTAATTTGAAATTTATTTGCTGGTGGTTCAGCCTTATAATTACTTTTATTGTTATCCGATGGATTTCTAATTGTATAAAGGTGTAGAAAAATAAAATAGATTCAAATCGAATAAAAATTATTTGCTGGGTTTTTTGTATTAGTTTCTAAGCCTACTACGCTTATTTTTCTTTTGTTATTTTCAAATATATTATTGTGAATTCTCAAATACTTCTTGAAAGTCTGTGCATAAGATAAGAGGTTTGTGACGTGGTTGAAGTCTACTGATGATTTGTTACAGTAACAATGGAATGCATATAGACAACGCTGAACCACCAGCAAATAAATTTCAAATTAAAATAAACTTCTGACAATATGTCGAATAATAAATTTCTTAAATGATATGATATGTTTATGATACTTTTGGGTTGAAGTCATAAAAGCAAACAATAATTTCATTTAAATATTTTCATTTATAAATACTTTTGTGTAGTTAAAAATGTTTCTTTTGGGTTCAAAACTGTGTTTTCTTGGTACATATACAAACTATGCATATGCATATTACACATCCCGTTTCGTTGAGCAACAACGAATTTTCTATCGAACAGAATTTAGCTTTCGATGAAGTATTTTAATATAAAAAATTATTATAAACGATTGTTTTTTATTATTGGGCAAAGTTGTTGCAAATTTTAAAAAGTACTTTGAGTTATATTCACAATAAGGACATTATTTGTCAAATGCTCGTCATAATACGAAATGAAAATTCGTACGATCACAAATTTTATTGTTGTTTTGTGTATATTTTACTTGTAGATTTGTAATTTTTAGTT
Organism: Tachina grossa; assembly: GCA_949987645.1. Classification (NCBI taxonomy): domain Eukaryota; kingdom Metazoa; phylum Arthropoda; class Insecta; order Diptera; family Tachinidae; genus Tachina; species Tachina grossa. Next base: position 167,628,749 of record OX465274.1, on the reverse strand, counting down.
TTGAGAAACGGGCCCCAGTACTTTCGACCGCAGCCGAAGATCGGAAGTTTCTCATAATAAGGGCCCATATTACCTGTGCATTTTTTCAAGAAATTAGTTGCATGAATTTTTTTATTCTTCAATAGGAAGCCTGGAGAAGCAAATCAGATCAAAGAAAAGCTGTCAAAATGCTTCAAACACTTATGCCACGTCATTTTATATATCACTCTCTTCGATAGCGCTGCAATTAGCAAATAGAAAAGGTTTCTTGCAACTAATTTCATGAAAAAATGCATAATGTTATTTGCTATACATATTTCAAAATAATCATTTTCCATGCGCCAGAAAGCAAAATATTCTAATAACTTGAATTTTGTTGTTATTATGTGTTTCAGAAAAGCCCGTAAGTTTTTATCACCTACAGATCTACGAAGGGCAGCTCGTAAGCCCTGGCGAAATATCCCTATAACAACCGTTAAACCACACATACCTAGAAGAGATATTAAACCAGAAGTTGTAATATTGGACTGACCGTCATCGGCGACATCTTTAACATCAAATACATCATCTACATCTTCATTAATTGAACAGCCACAGTTTAATAAAAATTACCGCCAGCAACTTCCAACGATGAATCATCATCAAAAACAACCACCATTTCGTTACACCATGGATGCTCTGCTGAACTAAAAACTAAATCAAAAATTAGAGATAAACGAATCATTATGCTAAAAAGGGGGTAAAAACGATGTTGCTTTTTGAAAAGAACGGAAGTCATATTTCACTGTTTCTTTTTAAATATTGTATATATCAATTTAATATCAATTATAAATACCAACTAATGTTTATAGTTGTTTGCTTAAATTTGAGCTAATATACTTTATAATAAATTAATTAGGGAGTATATTATATATTAATTGAAATAAAACTATGAATTTTAGGACAACGACAATTATATATATATATATATATATATATATATATATGAAGTGAAATGAAGTAAAACCTCATCTTTAAATCAATCTTTTCCACTTCGACACGACTATATCTATGTAGTAGTATACGAAGGAAGTCAATAACTATTTACAAAAACATAGAAAGAAACAAATTTATTTGATTATTTGGGGTTTCTTTTCTATATTTAGCCTTTCGTAAGCTTATTAAATAGGCTTATGTTGCAGAGCTGAAATATGTAATGAATTGATCATACTGTTGCGTATATTTCTTATTGCGAGCACTCAGTTCACTAGTAACTTTATCATACCCAATTTTATTAAATTAAAATCAACTTTTATTCATCAGTCAATCTAGACAACATAATTAAGTAAATGCCTCAGATATATATCTCGACCAAACAGAAGCCTAAAAAGCTAGTGCATATCAGTGATCTGCATGATTACGATTCAAACGGCATAATTTTGCATTTTCTAAAATGAATATTTAGCTAGCACTAACATTAAAAAAATGAATGATGCTATTGCATGATTCATATCAATGAGACTGTTGTTAATAAATGCCTGTCATTGCTTGCAATTTAGATTAATTCATATGACTCACTAAAGCAATGAATCAGTATGATTGTTTTGAATACTTCTTAAACCACTTCTGACAAATATAGTTTTATGTAATATTATAAAATAAAATAGCTAGGCATATTCTTTTTAATAAATTATTTTAATATGAGAAAAACTATTAATTAACACAATATGAAGAGATAGATTTTTCAATTTTATTTAATTTATTTTATTACACGAAAAAATCCATTTTCGAAATTTTTTATTATTTCTGAATACATTCTGTTAAATTTTCTAAAAACACTTTTTAATAGTTTCTTAACGCTATTTATTTATGTGTGGAAATATTTACTCAATGTTTTATAAACTGAAGACTTCATCTAGTCAACGTGCTTTTGTGAGTTATTTGATTACTATACAAAACAATCAAACAACAGTACGAATTTTTTTATTTATGTTTACTGACAACACTTAAAAAAGAGAGTGAGTTAAAAACAGTCAGTTGTTAGAGAGGCAACACTGCAAGCAATATCATTAGTACATATTGATGTTAAAAAACAAAACAAAAGCATTGTAAAAGTGAGTGGAGAGCGAAAGTTAATCAACTCATACAGTTCACTGGTGCATATGTGTCTAAGACTTAGTTGAAGTCACCCTGAGTTAAACTAAACATACATACATGTATATGTATGTATATTATGCAATGCTAGGATTCATATACTTATATGTTTTGCTTTCTATTCGCGAATTTATTTGAATTCGATATGAACACATGTGTATATTTTTTATATCTGAAAAAACTGAATGTCTGTTTTTAGTAAAAAAAATAACCTTGCTTGTTATAAATTCTCAGTGATTCTTGTAAAATTTCTCAAATACTTATTGACCCCTAGTATATACAATCCATATATTTTTATTTTTGTTAAATACAAGCTTATATACAATTCAAATTATGTATATGATTTGACAACTTTTATTATAAACAGAGCATTGTAATTTAAGTTTAATCAAGGAAGTAAAAACGGGAGAGGGAAGAAAATTAGTTTTGTTGAAATTTTAAATCTTAAACAGTTTGTTATATTATTTTGTAATAAAGTATTTATATTTCTATTTTAAGGTTTTAGGTTAATGTTTAGATTATCTTAATATATGGTCAAGTTCAATATGAATTTATACATAGCACATACTACATACATACATACCTACACACAATTTTAAACGATATAAACAGGTTTTATTTTGTTCTTGATATTATGTTTAGTATATGTTGTAATTACTTTATTATTGTTTTGGTTTTTGAGAGAATAAAATTTTTAGTCGTAATACAAAATTTTTTTTAAGATTTATAAAAACAAATTGTGGAAATCTGCAGTTTCTCCTTCTCTAGAGTTCAAATTTGTTATCTGTATGTATCTTTAAGTTATTTTTTGTTTTTTTTTTAATGCATGTCAATTATCGACTCTATTCTAATAATAAAAGTTCTCAGCAAACAGTCAAATAGATACTATATACATACATGAGATGTCCACACAATTTTTACAGTGAAAACACAACTATTAAGCAAAAACGAATTCGAATTTTGAGAAAAACTAAATATCTTTCCAAATACATCCATAAACATTTATTAAAAAATCAGCAATATAATTATTTTAATATAGCTAATAATTGAAAAAATCTGTTTGGACGCTAAAAAATATTATTGTAATTAAAATGGTCTTATTTTCGATACACATATCACTGAATAAAAAACTGTCACAATTAAAAGATCCCTAACGTCGAGAGGCAAAAAAAAAAAACTATCCATGCTTTAAAAGCGGCGCAAGTAACATAGAAATGGGCATAATACAATTTATGTCAGATAAAAAGAACCGATCGATGCAAGATAAATTTTTGAGATTGTTAAAGATTTTTTCTAGAATTGTGGGTGTTTTTGATCTAGGGTGCAATATACACGTCGACCATTAATTACATTTACCGATTTTTAAATGTGCTTTACGCGTACCAGGATCAAAGGGGAATATAGAAATTTTATTTCAATAGAAACAAACCTAACATTTTAGATTAAATACTTTTTATTTAAACTTAAATGTAAAATAATCCATCTCTGTATATTACTATTTCCTGAATTAATCAACTTGAAACCATTTATTTTATTTATGTTATTGTCTTCCCATTGTTTTTGGTTAACTTTATTAATGTTTCACAATGTGACACTTTTTTTAGTTACCGGCAATACGTATGTTTGGGACATTGTCTTAAATTTATTTATTTTTAAAACCAACAGATGTTCTATAAATTATTTTGAATTTTTCTTAGGCGTAGTAAAGTAATTCTAAAAAATACATGTATATATAAATCTAAATAAAAAGATTACACCTTTTTCTATTTTAATATTTTTTTTTATTTATAAAGTAAATCTAATTCATTTATATAAAAGAAATATATACATTTGATAGTTGTAACTTGTAACTTAATATTCTTGCATTAAAAAACATTAAAAACATAAAATAATTATATAATAAAACACAAAAACAAAAAATATATACACACAAATATATTTTATAATTTAATTTAAATACCTTTATTTTTTAAATTAATTATTAAACAAATAAACAAGTAAAGATATTTGACATTTTGGTTAAGTTGATAATAAAATGGATTGTAAAAACAATGCGTTTAAGGTCAAAAAGAATAAAAAATAAACCTTAAATTAATAAACTTAAGCATAGCATTACCATCTCAAAAATAAAAAAATACTTTTAAATGTATAAATAATGTTTTGTTTAATTTTTAGTTAGCGGTCGGGGTCTTTGGTACGTGGTACAGGTGTGAAATAGAAAATGGTAATTGATCCCAAACTTTTAAACTACTTAAATGATTTAGATTAAAAAATCCTGAATTTTTACGTGGAGTAATTTAAGTTGAAAGATAAAGATAAAAATATGCTTATATGTAGTTTTAAACCTATTTTATTTACAACATTCTTCGTCCTTATCCCTTTGTGACGCAACATCGTGAAAATAATTTTTTTCTAAAAATTCAAGGAGCTCGTAGCGCAAATAAAAATTTTGTTTTAGGATTTTCTTGAAATTTTGTTTATTGCAGTGAAAAAGGATAAGAAAATTAAGAGGAAAGAAAGTCAGATATCTTGGCAATAAAAGTTCCAAGTTAGACATACCTACTGATAACATTGTAACAAAACCATAATTGACTTGTACATTCACAAAAATTTACAGCGTAAAACGGTGCGAAAATAAGTTTTTAAAAAACTGCACTACGGTAGCCCTGATTTAGTAAAATCGTGAGATTATTTTAAATCTGTTGTGATGTGAGATATACAGTTTTTTAGTCCCTATTTACACTGCAAATCTTATTGCTAAGCTGATTAGTTTATTAGGAGAGAGAGAGAGAGGCGGGGGGGAAAAGAAACGTTGCTGTTCCCCTCGTCTCTCTCTCCTTGAAACTAATCAGCTTAGCAATAAGACTTGCACAGTGTGATTTGGGACTTATTAAGAATAAATTTTACAGTTTGAAACTAGATATCATATTGTAATTATACAGGTGACTGCGTAAGGATTTTTTATGCAAAAATACGGCAACCATAGCTGTGTAAAGAACCAAAGAATGTCAAAAGCACAAAAATAATTGTACTAAAACCAAAACAAAATCGAAGTTTTTGACATTCTTCAGCTACAAAGCATATAGAGCAAAAAATTATCAGTTGAAGTAACGCTGCCACCTAGTTAGATACACCTTGCTAGATATTGTGCCAAAGTTATTGCACAAGGCACATCAATCAAGTACCAGCGATTCTACAACAAATATTACAAAGCAACAAGCACATGTACTTTGTTGGTATAAATTACCTTCTTACTTTTCAAAACAGGGTAGCATCGTCAGATTGCATGTTGCTTATAGGAAATGTCAAAAACCATACAAAACTGAATATTCGATAGATGTTTATGGATACCCAAACAAAAGCATGCTTTTAGGCTTATACCTACACAATCCAAATTTGACATTTAGATTGGTATAATGACATTAGTCACCTGGTGTAGTGCTGCCACCTAATAAATGCGAATTGCTATAACCATAAGGTGTGTTCCACAAGATTTTGTACAAGTTCGGACTAATGAGAGAAAAAAGAACATTACTCTCTGAATATGCAAAAGTTATCCAAAATTGCTGGAACGCAAGAAACCATAATTCCACATCTTGAAATATTAATGTTGCTTACTTTTTACATTAAATTTAATTCAAGTGATTTTAGTCGCTTAAAACGCATAACATTGTAAAAACAAAAAACTTGCATCATTGGCAACAGATGTAAAAAGTAAATGAAAATAAGTTCCAAAATAATGAATTTTTTAAAAAGAACATCTTTTTATATTAAAGAAATTGAGAAATATGCACAAATGTACTTACAACTTCAACTTTGTTCAAAAATCCTTCAATTTTGATTTGTAATAAATTTGTATGTAAAAATTTTTTTTCTATACTTGCAAATTTTCTTATTAATTTTTCAGTTTCATATGTAAACAAAAAAAAACAGCTGATTATTTAATTCTTGTCCGAACTTACCCAAAAAGAAAAACGTGTGCCAAGATAGCGTCGACGAAATAGCGTCGATTTTGGGAATTTAAAAATTGGGGAAATTTTCAGGGTGTTTTTAAAAATCTAGCAACGATTTTAGGAATTAAAAGGGGGAAACAAAACAAAAACCGTGGATGTATTTTCCCAGGAGCACTGTTGGACTACCACTCCAAAACGTTATACATTCATAAAGTGGACACTTTGGTGAACAAAATGAGACAACCGTGCAAAAATTCTGTTCGCACGTTTTTGAGAAAATCGACTTAATCGAAAATGGCCAAAAAAAACCGTGGATGAATTTTCCCAGGAGCACTGTTGGACTCCCACGCCAAAACGTATATACATTCAGAAAAAGGACACTTTGGTGAACAAAATGAGACAACCGTGCAAAAATTCTGTTCGCACGTTTTTGAGAAAATCGACTTAATCGAAAATGGCAAAAAAAAACCGTGGATGAATTTTCCCAGGAGCACTGTTGGACTCTCACACCAAAACGTTATACATTCATAAAGTAGACACTTTGGTGAACAAAATGAGACAACGGTGCAAAAATTCTGTGTCCACTTTATGAATGTATAACGTTTTGGCGTGGGAGTCCAACAGTGCTCCTGGGAAAATACATCCACGGTTTTTGTTTTGTTTCCCCCCTTTTAATTCCTAAAATCGTTGCTAGATTTTTAAAAATACACTGAAAATTTCCCCAATTTTTTCCCGGTTTTTAAATTCCCAAAATCGGAGCTATTTCGTCGACGCTATCTTGCGCACTTAGAAGAAAAAGTTCGTACTAGTTTGTACAGGAAATGAAAAAAATTACTCTCATTCGTTCTCAAAATTTCACAAAAATTGCTATCTGGAACGCTTTTGGATAACTTTTTACAAGTTCGGACTGTTTTGTTATGCATCTGGAACAGACCTATAGACTACTTAACTAGCGGTCTCCACTAGCCATGAACTTGGTATGGGCATCATGTCGGACATCGCAAATGGCTAATGGAGACCGCTCATGTCGAACTTTCGTCCATGCTCTGACATCAATGCCCGAGCATATGTCTGAGCAAAAATGTTCGCCATGATATTTGAAGTCCGCAACCATTTGCAATAGAAAAAAAAGAGAGAACAAAATTGGTAAATATTCCATCTCTATTGCACTACCGCAAAATACTTTGATATGCCTGAACATGGACATCGCACGTGTTCACCACAACAAGGAAGTTGATGAATTTTTCAGAGTTGCTCTGCCGGCGTCATGTCCATGTCATGTCCAAGTCGATGGCTAGTGGAGACATAGGGTAATATTCTGTGCCTATAACAGAGAAACAAGTCAACCGGCTCGAAGCCGACGGCGCGCCGCCGCCCGTTATTTTTCTGTGTATCAAGTAGGGCATAGCATTGAGTGTATTTGAAAATAAGTACATTTGCTTTTTTAAACATTCTCAGCGTAACTCAAATGCAAATGATGGACAAAGCAAGCTAATGCAAAGAAAAAAAAACTTAAATACAAAATTTTACTGTCTTTATACGTCCCAAGAATTTATATTACTCACACTTGTAAAACATAAATCAAGGCGAATTCAATATCAGGTGACCTTATCAGCACGGCTGATTATCAGCTGTTGATGCAAAATTGAGCAATTTGAACCAAAACAAGGCGAATTTATACAAGGTGGTCTTGATTTGCAACTCTGCGTATTCGCCTTGTATATTTGTTAGTGTAAAATTTCCTGCTGTCAGAATAATTCTTAACGTTTTGGTGCATTTGACAGCAGGGAATTTATGTCAGCTGGCGAATTAAGATCACCTTATGTGATTCGCCTTGAACCAAAATGTCAAAATTTGCTCAGAAATCTTTTGGCAGATTGGTTTTGTAGCATAGCAAACTACATGTTGTTTTTTGTGTTGTAAAATTGTTGTACTGATAAGGTCACCTGATACTGAATTCGCCTTGACATAAATAAAGTAAAGCAAAACAAAATTTTGCTGGTACACTCTAAGTGTTATTGAATATACTTAAAGTATTTGTTTTTCTCAACTATGTACATATGTATGTATATATATGTATTATTATTTTATTTAACCGTTAAATTTTGAATTATTTTATTTTTTCATTCTATTAATTTTTAAATACAACTTTTTCCCTTTTTTATTTCCTTTTAAATAATAATTATAAGGGCCATTAATACAACTTAAAGTTAGTTAAAAGTAGGATTTTATCGGACGTATAAAAACTTTATCATTTGCAAAATTTTACTTTAACCTAAAGTGAGCGATAAATAACAGGCAAGTTTAACCTGCCTGGTAAGTTAAATCTAATTTGCAATAATGGAAAGCTTTTTGTACGTCCGATAAAATCCTACTTTTAACTAACTTTGAGTTGTAATAATGGCCCTAAAGGTAGAATTAGTAAAATCGTATCGTGATGTTGCGTGTCAGCTGACAAAAGCCGTACCATATACACAATGCATGGTACTAGTTATAAAATATGTGGTGGTAGCACTGCTGACGTAGGAATCTGCAGAAAACAGATTTTTCTGTAGCGAATGTCAAAACGCCGCATTTAATGCCAGACAAAAAAATGTGCTGTGCAAACTGTTACATTTTCTGTAAGTTGTGCACAAAGTTGAACGATACAGCAAGCTGTAAAGTAGACTGATACGATTTTACTAATTCTACCTTAAGTCTTTTTGATTATTTTCTGCAGAAATTTTCTTGATTTTTATTTTTAAATTTTTATTTTTATGTTTAACCTCTATCAATATGTTAATAATATAAAGTAAAAAATAAGTTATAGGGCAAAAACATTAACTTTAATAAACGTACAAATAAAATAAATAAAATACAAAATAATCGAGTATTATACTAAATCATTCAAATATTCTTTATTTGCTTTGTTGACATACCTAAGCCACTCAAATTTGCTTTTCTTATTTGGTACAAACACAAGTCTTATTATACTTGTTTTTTATAAGAGAACATTCCCAGTTGGCCACGTCTTTAAGACATCTTTGACGACGGGTACAAGACAATGAATGGTAAGTCGTAGAAGACATATTAAAGACAACTCCATACAAATCGTTGACGAAATTTTCATACAAATGGCGGCGAGGTCACACAAGACCAGCTGAGCGACATTGTCGCTCAGATTGTTCTCAACAAGGCTTTATTGAAGACAAAACGTGTGACACTGTCGCTCAGATTGTCATCAACAAGGCTTTATTGAAGACATAACGAGGGACATTGTCGCTCATATTGTGGTCAACAATGCTTTATTGAAGACACAACGAGGGACATTGTCGCTCAGATTGTCCTCGACAAGGCTTTATTGAAGACAAAACGTATGACACTGTCGCTCAGATGGTCCCCAACAAAGTTTTATTGAAGAGAAAATGTGTGACATTGTCGTTCAGATAGTCATGAACGCCGATTTCTTTTAAATTGTCGATTAGAAAACTTAATCTACAGACGACATGTCGTATATGAATCGTCGAAGACAATGTCGTCTAGGACGATTTGGACAACTGGGTTCTTTTGTATTTCAGTGATGCCAACTTTTAACTAGTGATTGTTGTAGTAAATTCCACGCGAAACAAGTGTCACTCATTAATTTCATATACAAACATATGTATGTATCCAAGGCAAATTCATAACAGGTAAAGTTGAAAACACAGCTGATCTATTTTTTTTTTGCCTAATTCAAGGCGAATTCATATAACTGTTGGCTCGTATGTCAAAAGTTGTTTATATATACAGACCTGCGCCGGACAATTTTTTCGGTGGCGCCAGCTTTTGGTAAAATTTTCGGCGGAAGCTGATAATCAAATAACATGAAATACAAAATTTAAGATAAAAAAGAATAAAAAAATAAATAAAGCTGTTGGTTAAGCATTATCTATATATTTCATTGGTGCTTTTCCAAATCATCAGTATACTTTAACCACATATTTTGAACAGTCACAAACCTCTTATCTTATGCACAGGCTTTCAAAAATTCCTGTGTCAAAAACTATTTGAGAATTCACAAATAATAATATTTTTGAAAATTACAAAAGAAAAACAAACGTAGTAGGCTTAGAACTTTAACAAAACCCAGCATATAATTTATATTCGATACGAATATATTTTATTTTTCTACACCTTTATACAATTAAAAATCCATTGGATAGCAATAAAAGTATTTATAAGGCAAAATGAAAAATAAAGTATAAATTTAACATTTAAGAAATTTATTATTTGACATTGTCATTATAAGTTCATTTTCATTGAAATTTATTTGCTGGTAGACTTCAACCATATATCTTGTTAAAGTTTCTAAGCCTACTACGCTTATTTTCTTTTGTGATTTTCAAATATATTATTATTTGTGATTTCTCAAATAGTTTTTGAAAGTCTGTCCATAAGATAAAAGGTTTGTAACTATTCAAAATATATGGTTGAAGTCTACTGATGATTTGGCAAAGCACCATGAAATATATATACAATGCTTATCTACTATCAAATACATATCAATTAAAATAAACGTATAAAAATATGTCAAATAATTAATATTTTTAAATCAATAAAATAATTATTAGATTATATCTTACAGGAAGAATCGGCGGCTGTTTTTCAGGCAACATAAACCAAACTTTTTCCAGCGGCGGCGTAGCTGACTACAATTATCGACGGCTCGGCTCAGCCGGTTGTGAGCCATCATGGCCTAGATCTCTGCTTGAGTAACTTCAATCAGCTGCTTTTGACATACGAGCCTCCAAGGTAACAACAAAATACCATATTGTTTTTATTGTTTGTATTTTGTTGTAGTATTAACTTTACCTGTCATGAATTTGCCTTGTATGTATCTTTCTGTTTTATGAATTCATGTTTTTAATAAATTAATACATATTTGATTAATGCAAGACTCAGTTTAAATAAAATGCTATATGTAGTACATCCATGTATGTAATACAACTTCATGTTCTTATATAAATTTATTTTCATGTGATTTTTAACGTATTGTAATATTTGCATTCGCTTTCGCAAAAATTAAAATGTAGTATTCGCACACGCATACGCTAAACTGGTATTAGTTTTGTTAGTTAAAGGCTTTTATATTGAAAAAAATTAATGTTAACGCACTCAAATTTTTCGCAATGGCAGCCCCAGTGGCAGCAAAATTTGCATGCGAGTGAAAATTTGGCAGTTGCATGCCATTGAATGTCAAAACGAAGAAAAGTGTTACCCTGTTAAACACTTGATGCAAGTTTATTGGATTACTGTGAAAATAAATTAATATTTTAGCTTGTTAAATGTGTTATTATGATTTATTACTTGATTTGTGTGGGAAAAACTGAAGTTTGTTAATTATAAAGAACTAATATTATTAAAATAATAATGTGTTAATAGTTTCCTCAAGAATGTGCTTTTTTGACGTACTAGGTAACTCTATTCTATAAACAAAAGGAAAAGTAAAAATTTAAGCGAGTCTGAGCCAGCTCGCTTCGACGACATTTTTAAAATGAAGTGGCAATGGCATGTGTAAACAGCAAAGCAAATGGCAAGAGATTCGACTTTATCGAAAATTTTTTCGTTGATAATACGTACACAACACTGGCATGCCCTTACATACCATTTACACATGCCACTATAGTGGCATGCCATTTCGAAAAACTCAATACACTCACGATTTTCCACTAACACACTCAAATTTTTCGCAATGGCAGCCCCAGTGGCAGCAAAATTTGCATGCGAGTGAAAATTTGGCAGTTGCATGCCATTGAATGTCTAAACGAAGATGTTTGATTCTTGTATTATTAGATGATACATACATAAATATTTGGTCCAAATGTAATAAAGCTATATTATACACATATCTTACCTTATAAAATAATGAAAACTAATTAAAATTATCGCTATCGAAATTTGACGAGAGCCATTAATAAAAGTTTATCCAAGAAAACTTAGTTTCATCACATTAAAAAACCATGTGGAAAATTAGATAGAAGAAAGGTGTTGTGGTATTTATTCTAAACAAAAATGGTTATAAAAATTTTCCGAAAAACGTGGCATTTAAAAGTTATCGTGCTAAAAGTGTTTATAGCCAGCAAAGGTTATTTTTAGGTGAAAAGTGCAATGCGCATGGCACATATTCATTCAGTGAATATGATATTTCATGGCCAGGATATCAAAAACTGCCGGTGAAGCGAACAAAATAAATACTTTCGGCAATTTGGGTGGTCTAATCTGTATTCAAGTTTCTTAGATATGGGTGCATAAATTTCTATCAGAAAGGGCTGATCTATGTTAAAGTCCTCTCTAGATAACTATCTTAAAAATGTTAATAATGAAAAAATGCAGAATAAAACATTCAACTATTTCTTATATCGAAAATAAAATATTTTAATCAAGTTGGTTAGTAGAAAAATTTTAATACACGAAAAAATAAACTCTGTCTTTCATAAAACAAATATGTATGTATGTAATATTGTATGTATGCATATAATTCCAACGACATCGGTGAAGGGTATATAATATTCGGCTAATCCGAATATAGCACTCTTACTTGCTTTATTTTGAAAAGCTTAAGTTACAAGTTACTGTTACAAAAACTGTAAACAATAATGTGTACTTTAATTGTTTTTGCCATAAAATTTAAACGGTATATCCTATAGTTATAAAATTTTGACAGATAATGATAATGATAACAAGTTAATGATTTTTATAAATTTCAAAAATCGTGTGGGTTTAGCTTCTTTCGCGGTAATGGCTCGTTTTCTTAAAGCAGCATAAAAAATAAAAATATATATCTATACTTGCAAGAGATACACAAGCGATATATGTACTTATATAACTGTAACGTTCTAAACCAGGACACACTTTCAAGCAAACGTGGAAATACAGTTCCTTTTTATACGTTGCAACCGTTGTATATATTCGAATTATGTAGGTTTTAATAACCCTTCCAACATTTGGAAGTTTCTTTCATCGTCCATCGTCAAAGGCGTTACGTCTTACTCACTTCCAGACGTTAATTGGAAGATAGTTTGAATTTCACAATAACAATTTACATTGCAGTCGTCTTTTAATCATCCAGACGACGTTTGGAAGATAGTTTGTTGTTTACAACACCAGCCGAAAATGACATGTGCCGTTATGGATATAATAAACAAAAACAACACTATGCGCGCACTTCTGGGAAAGTCGCAGTGACCGCAAAATAAAATTAAAAGAATGCAAAGAAGAAGTTTTCGACATCATCGAGATTAGTTTTTTTTTTGTCTTTTGCTGTGGTCGGTCAGTGGTAAAGTGTGACTTTGTTTTGTTATTGTTATTGTTGTAGTTTTTACATAATTGTTAATTAGATAATTGTCCCATAGTCAATATGAGTGAATTATCTGTAAAGGCAAACAAAATTAAATGCAAAAGAGAGGCGAATAAAATAATAAAAAAGTGTCTTCTTGAAGTAACCCAGAAGTGATTTCTTGAAGAAACGCAGAAGTGATTTCTTGAAATAACGCAGAAGTGACTTCTTAAAGTTACTTCCGGGGGGAACAACTTCTCAATACGGAAGACGCTTCTAAGATGAGAAAATGGTATCTTAGCGTCACTTCCGCGATAGAAAATGTTGGCAGGGAAGGTGCGTTATCCATATTCCTTGCATGTAAGCAAAAAAAACCAAATTATTGTGTTAGCCGGCACATTTGCTTAGCCGCCGGTGGCGAAAATTTTTCGGCTAACAGCCGGCTTTTAGCCGCCGCCGATCACCGGTCTACATCGGCCTCGTGCTCTGCTAGTTAGGTCTTTTTAGTTCACTGTTTTTACATCTACAATTCTACATGTGTATGTTTAATGTTGTCTTTGACAATATTAAAAACACAAATTTTGTGATCAAAATACTTTATGAAAACTAAAATTAATTAATTATGTAATTAATAAATAAATTTGCTTTATAAAAAAATCTCATAAATCCAAAATATTTTTTGTGAATAGGGTAGTATAAGTGTTTACTTGTGTTTTCTTGTTTATTGCATTTTTGGTAGTAGCCAGCGATGAACAAGAACTAAATATATGTACATACACACATACATATGGATGAGTATAGAAGATAAAAACACAAACAGTAAAAAAGTAAAGCAAAACGTTGAAAACATTTAGTTCACAGCCTTTGTGTTAGTTCATTTTGTGTATTAGTTCTTAGTTCAAAAAATTAACTAGTTCAAAAATTGAACTAGTGAGCGTAAAACAATTGAACTAGTTCACATAGTTCAAAGTACTGAATCGTTCATTTGAACTAATTCGTTCATGAACTACACAAGACTACTGTTTAGCAAAGAGCGGCAACTGCATGTAATCCTGTGTGTTATTAGAATCTAATAAATAGATCCACAAAGAATACGTTGTCATTAGATCTGCCTTGGTATAACTTAAATATGCCTGTGCTGTGGTTGACACATTCGTGAATGAAAGTATAAGTGGTAGAAAATTGGCAAAATCCGTTTTCTACTGGTTCAGTTCCATTACGCTAAACTAGACATTAATAAATGTGGTAATAATATGTCAGATTTGGAGGAAACTCTCTTGAAATATCCAGGACTTGTTATGAGCAAATTAAAAAATAGTGCTACTTGCTTCCAAGGTCCAGTCAAAGTCAAGGTAAATGTGTACAATTTATACCTATTTATGTATGTACATACAGCGATGCCAACTATTTATAACCCAAACGCGCTACTATCCATCTCAAAACGCGCTAAGTTACAGTATTGTCAAATATTTATAGCAAAAACGCGCTATTTTTTACGCGCTAAATTAAATTATGTATGTATTAGTACTCGTATATACAATTAATTTTTCAGATTTTGCAATATTGGTTCCTCGACATTTTGTTTTAACTAAAATCATTTAATACAGAATCAGAATCGCCTTCACAATAATCGAAGTGCTTAGTTTTTACTTTTAATTTATTTGTAAAACTTCGTAACAACATATGAATTGTCGAATAGTTTTGCTATTCAAATGCTTTTTGTACTTCAGCTATAATAGATGCTTTGTAAGTAATGTACATTTTTTGGGTCATTGTATGTAGTACATGTTTTTATTTGTGAAATTTCAAAATATTTGTCATTACGGTATTAAAATGCGTTTTTTATTCTAACCACAGTCAAGCGAATTTGTTTGCGACAGCTGAAGCATCAACTAATTTAAAAAATTTTATCGGAGTTTGGGATATTAGAAAATTGTTAAATTTATATAACCCTACGTCTCCACTAGCCATCGACGTGGACATGACGCCGGCAAAGCAACTCTGAAAAATTCATCAACTTCCTTGTTGTGGTGAGCACGTGCGATGTTCATGTTCAGGCATATCAAAGTATTTTACGGTAGTGCAATAGAGATGGAATATTTACAAATTATGATCTGTCTCTTTTCTTTCTATTGCAAATGGTTGCGGACGTCAACTCTCATGGCGAACATTTTTGCTCAGACATATGTTCGGGCATTGATGTCAGAGCATGGACGAAAGTTGGACATGAGCGGTCTCCATTAGCCATTTGCGATGTCCGACATGATACCCATACCAAGTTGATGGCTAGTGGAGACCGCTAGTAAAAAAAGTTAAAAAAATATTGAACTAAAATGATATTATTGACTTTATTCAAAACGCACTAATTTAGCGTTTTTTTTTTTAATAAACGCGCTAAGACGGAAAAAAGCGCGTTTGGCATAGTTAAAATGCGCTAAATCTAGCGCGAAACGCGCTAAATTGGCATCGCTGTGTACATACGTATATATATGTATATATATATATATATATATATATATATATATATATATATGTGTGTGTGTGTGTGTATGCACATATATAATATAAGAACTTTAAATTTATATGTAACTATTTAGTTGTAGATAATTAGTGATATGGCTGAATTTCAATTATTGTTTGCTTTTAAGAATACAATTTTGTTATTTTTTTCAGGATATCTGGTTCAATATTAAATTGAGCTGTCCCAATTTCCCGCATATTAATAACTTGCAATTACAAGTTCAACAAAATGTTTATATGAAAACATATACAACTGCAAAACTTAATATATCCACAGATTGGACAATTGAAGATATAATCAAGAATTTACCCACATTGATTGAACCTATAGATACTCCTGTTGAAAATGTTTCCAATATCAATGATGATGCACCAACGAATATTTATGCTGAAATTGTCGATTTGTACGCCCCTAGCGAATATGAAATTTTTCTTAACGATAATTGCTCTCTAGTTCGTTTTATAAAATTTTCGCAAAACGAACAGCACTTCTTGGAAGTAGAATTACCAAGTTTAAAAGTATTGCAGCACAGTTTACCTTCCTGCATAGACTGGCAAGAATTGTTTGGTAAGACCACTTCGCTCACAATGCTTTTGCAACAATATAAAAGGTTTTTAGAAGATTTAAGATCGTTTTATGATAACTTCACCGACATAGATGAATTGTGTTACGTCGTCCAGCCGTGTTTGCCGAACTATAAAGCAAATTGGCGCTTATTTGTTTTAAAAGAAAGAGTTTTTCTAAAGGTGCAGTTTAAGGATCCTTTTTCGCCTTTAAATTCAATGTCTCTACATATTATTGGTCCAACATCAGAAGTTACAACTCTCAGGCGCATTTATAGTGAAGGAATGCGTGATTGGGATGGTGATTTAAATGTTCATAAAAATCTTTTGCGTATATTTGATTTATGCTTTTTTCCGATGCCACCAGCGGAGGATTCTCAAAAATCCCCGCAGTATTGCAACATATGCTATTGTTACAAACTAGATCAAGGTGAAATTCCTATTGTATCGTGTGATAACAATCATTGCAGTTTAATATATCACGCCGCTTGTTTAAAAGAGTGGTTTAATACGTTGGCTGACGGTAAAACTTTTCTTGATGTTGCGTTTGGCGTGTGCCCATTTTGCAAATCGGTAAGTTTTCTTAATTGCGATTAAGTTCAAATACTTTGAAACTATTTTGGTATGCATTTGTTTTCCTAGAAATTATCGACTTCCTTTCAAGAAATTTTTGAGTAGCCGAGAAAATTTAAATGAGAATGAAGGTGCGTACTTGATATATTTTTGCTACTCTTCTTTAAAGAAGTATAAACATTTATTTTTGTTCTCAATACGTATGTATGTATGTATGTATTTATGTACATCCATAATGATTAAACAGAATACCGGCTTCAACACATTTTCCATACAAATTGACATAAAAAAACAGCCGCAGAAACCGGTCGTGAGATAGAATCTATTTTATTTTGAGAGCGTTTTTTCTTATACTCTCACATATCCAGCGTTGTCAACTTGGTGCGTTTCGCACCATTTTGGGTGCTTTTTAAAACTTTTTGTGCGAAATATTCCTTAGTTGGTGCGTGGTGCGCTTTTTTTAAATTTCGGTGCGTTTTTTAATTTTTGGTGGCACCAACGCAAATTTAACACAAGAATGGGTTAAAACCGGAAAATTCTTGTGAAACTTACCAACTGATAGTGTTAATTACCATTTTAATAGTAATGGTGCTTACAAAATAAAAATTAATTTAATTAATTAATTAAAAAAAATTAATTAAATTAAAAATTAATTTTTGGTCTCTTAAAGTTTAAAGAATTTATAAAATTAATGTACAAAAATGTATCATCTTGTACAAATGAATGCAAAGATATATGTATGTGCCCTTCATTATGAAAGTTGTACAGAGTGGCCCGGAATGGCCGAAGGGGTTTGAATTCCTTATAACTTTTTTATTATATTTTTTTTCTACTTTCTTTTCAGTATTTTGTAAAGAAGACTTGGGGAATTTGTCCAACAATTTCTGAGGCAGCAAATATGTAAGCATGCGAATATTTGCATGTACATATGTTACTAGTACACGGCATGTAGCAAATGTAGCTTTGTGATGATGTCAAAAGTACTTCAGAACCACATGCGCATGTGGTTTTTTACATGCCGTGTACTATAGGCTTAAGTCTTCGTTACAAAATACTGAAAAAAAGGAAAAAAATTTAATAAAAAAGTTATAAGGAATTTAAACCCCTTCGGCCAATCTGAGCCACCCTGTATATGTCATATATGTATATAGATTACATTGGAACAAATCCAGAAATATTTTTTTTTATTATGCAACAGTTTAATTTAGAGTTGTACTTGTCTCGATTAATATAAATTTATTTTACTATATCGAATCAAAAATGCGTATGACTTAGACCGCTTTCATAATTAAGGGCTAAGTTTGGTTAAGTTTTCTTAATTATGTACATACAGTTAAGAAATTAACTCTACATACACCCATCAATTTTGGGGTTTGAGGAAATTTGGGAAGAAATTAAAAAAACTAATTATGGCAATATTTAGGGTGCTAATAAATATGTTTATACAAAAAATAAAAAATAAAATATAATTATAATAACAACAATAAAAGCATTTGTTTGGATGACATTTGTTGACGGCTTGGTACCGGAAATAACAGAATTTTCAAACAAGTTGACGACCTCGAACATTTTGCACGTATTTTTTCATGTATTTTATGCGTGTATGTAGACTTTTTTCTTATGGGTTTTGAATATTTTTGCTTTTATTGTTGTTATTATAATTATATTTTTATTTTTTATTTTTTGTATAAACATATTTATTAGCACCCTAAATATTGCCATAATTAGTTTTTTTAATTTCTTCCCAAATTTCCTCAAACCCCAAAATTGATGGGTGTATGTAGAGTTAATTTCTTAACTGTATATTCTAAAAGGCTGTTTGTTTTTATTGTTATATTTTTAATATGGATATATTAAACTTCTGGTAAAAATTTGTTTAAGTATTTATATAAAATGCTGAAATTTTATTAGTTTTGAATCCATTCTATTAATAGTTGATCTCCTTAAAAATTTTGTACAGAATTTATGAAAATAAAAAAATTATTATCTATGTAGTACAAGTAAATATAAATTAATTTTCTAAGTTTTTTTTAGGTTTAATTTTTTTTAACCCTTAACTGGAAAAGCCTCTTTTAGTGTTAAATTTTTAACACAATAAAAATAATGTACTTTTTATGCAAAATTAATTCAATGAACATTTTAAACTAAAAAAGAAATTTTAAGCTTGGTGCGTTTTTTTTTTGTAAATGGCGTTTTTTTCCATTTTGGTGCGTTTTGAATTTTCAAAGTTGACAACGCTGCACATATCAATGTCCATTCTCACAAAAATGTTACCATACTTTCAATAAATTTCATACATTTTGTAAACAAAACTACAAAGAAAAATAAAGGCTCAGTTAGCCGACTGTAATGTAATGTAGCTGCAACAGTAGGAAACAGCTGATCGATATTGTTTGGGAAAAGTAATGAAAATGGTTATAGAGATGTAATGTAACGTAACCTACTTTTCATACAAAAATGTCAATCAGCTGTTTCCTACGTTGCAGTTACTTTACATTACAGTCGGCTAACTGAGCCTTAAGCACAAAAGAAAATAAAACAAAAATTAGAGAGCATTTGAAGCATGATACAATTATACAGGTAACCGCTAAGCGCCAGCTGTTTTGCTTGTTTTGTGATTTGATCTGCCAAATTGTGCTTATGTTTTACCAACACACGCGCACAGTGCCTATTAAAACTGTACTAATACAAACATGCTTTGCAAAGCCAAGAGAAAACGCAAGTACATGTATATTGTTTTCCTCTCTTGTCAATCACAAAACAGCAATAAAAATCACTGTTGTTTTATTTGTTGTAGATTCGCGGCTACCTGTATTATTGTATCATGATTTGAAGTTACTGCCGTCGATGTTATTATGGGCTTGATTAATTTGTCAGCGATTTTCCTGAAGTTGCAGACTTTATTCTGTTTCTACATATATAAGTATATGTATGTATTCATATTGTGATGTTGCAGCAAAGGAGCGATATACATGGATGTACATATGTATGTATATACAAAACCCTTAAGTCTGTTGAATGATTTTAAAATGAGTACTAATGTAAAAAATTAGATTTCATTATTTATTGTATCAAAACTTTCCATCCATTTTACAAACTTAACAAGTGGGTACATTTAACAATAAGTCCCTATTTACACTATGAAATTCTTATTGCTAAGCTGATTAGTTTATTAGGAGAGAGAGACGGGGAAAAGAAACGTTACTGTTCCCCTCGTGTCTCTCTCCTAATAAACTAATCAGCTTAGCAATAAGACTTGCACAGTGTGTTTTGGAACCAAAGAAGGTTTATCTTAGCTTACGAAACTAGCAATACATAAAGAAGCATTTGTGCCACCAAAACCAAATGAATTTTTTAGTGCGACACGTCTCTTTTTATCATCCTCAAACCAAACTTCGGGTGTTGTAACGACACGTACATCTATTTTCTCATCTATCTCATCCACATTAATAGACGGTGGAATTTTGTTTTCATAACAACCTTGTACAAGGAAAGTAGCTTCTAAGTTTCCTGATGATCCCAATAGATGTCCATGAGCACCCTTCGTAGAAGATACTCTTATGTTAGTCGCATGATTACCAAATACACGTTTTATAGCATGTGCTTCAATACGGTCACCTGTAGGCGTTGAGGTTGCGTGGGCATTTACATAACTTATATCTTCAGGTTTAACTTGAGCGTCACTAACGGCTCTTTGCATAGCCAGTGCGGCTCCCGCACCATCTTCGCTAGGCGATGTTATATGATAAGCATCACCTGATAAGCCATATCCTAATACTTCCGCCAAAATAGGAGCTTTTCGTTTAACAGCATGTTCAAGTTCCTCAAGCACCAAAATGGCTGCACCTTCACCCATTACGAAACCATCTCGATTTTTGTCGAACGGGCGAGAAGCCTTGTTTGGAGTATTATTGAATGAGGTACTCAAAGCTCTTATGCGACAAAATCCTGCTATAGAGAGCGGATCTATGCACGATTCCCCACTTCCGGCTAACATTATGTCAGCATCTCCATTACGTATTAACCGCATAGCATCTCCTATAGCATGAGCTCCAGTAGCACAAGCTGTCGATACTGAATGATTGGGTCCTCTCAAACCATGTCTTATGCTTATATGACCGCATGCCATGCTAGGCAACAGTCTTGGGACAAAGAAGGGACTTACGCGATTGTAGCCTCTTTGAAGTTGTTCCCAGGACCCATAAACTTCAGACAAATCGAACATACCCATGCCTACGCAAACTCCAAATCGATCCAATTCATCGCCGCTAAACTCTTTGGGTTTAATATTTGCTGCCACCAAAGCCTCTTCAGTAGCTAATACCGAAAGTTGAGTAGCATTATTCATTACTTTAAAGTCACTTTTACTTAATAAATCATTTAATGGCAATTTGTCTTTATTTATTTGAGCTGCGACTTGGCAAGGCAATCCCTTGTACTTATCACCAAGATTCGTGATTGCCGCCTGACATTTTAATAATTTTTGCCAAGATTCCTGCACATTACCACCCAAGGGAGTTACCGCTCCTGTTCCAGTTATTACTACTCGTCTTCTTTTTGTGTAGTTTAATGAAGTTGTACAAAAGTTACATATTTTTTGGCTTGTGCTTAAAGTCTTTCTTATTTTTACTGTGAAATTCATAATTCTGTCAGCAAAATGAAAATGTCGTGATAAAAAGGACCTGCCGGCCAAAAAATTTTCCGTACAGTTGTCTTCTGTTATTGTATTTAACATTAAGTTTTGTTAACATTACAGCTGCTTAAATTCTCACAGGTATTGTGCAAGCCACAGACCTTGCGACCGTTGGTACAACACGTTGGTTTATCAAGTTGTGTGTTTTGGACACAAACTATACAACACCGTGTGCAACAACGTGTGCAACATTAGCGCACAACTTCATTTCACAAAAAAAAATTTTGATGGCCTATTTCATGACATCGGGTACTACTGCGCATATTGTAGTCGATGATTTTTTTCGTGCAAAACGAAGAAGAAGAATGTAAAAAAGTGCAGAAAAAAATTTGGTAAAAAAAAATTTGGTAAAAAAAAAATTTGATTTATATAAAAAGAAACATATTCTAACAACAAACTTTTAAAAACACTAAAAGAAAGTGACCCGAAAGACTACAAAAATTACATTTGCATAACATTTTAAACGCACATTTGAATTCGTGCGTGACGTTTTTTTATATGACACTACGAAAATGAAAACAAAATCAAATGAAGTTGTGCAACATACTCCTAAATTATACAACCTGTCTATACAACTTGCCAAAAAATCAAATCTTGATCTTTCATACAACCGAGACACAACTTCATACAACGACCCCACACACTTTACAATCTCATACACAACCTGCTCATGTTGTACAAACGGACGCAAGGTCTGTGGCTTGCTTTAAAATAATTATTATTATTTTATAAATAGCCCTGCAACAACACTGTTATAATAGCTGCATTCCTGCAATTAGCGATTATCTTAAGAAAAGTTACTTTCTCCTAGAATATACATATATGCTACTACAGTATTATATGGTTCCAGCCAGGCTAAAAACCTCTGACTCTTCAATAGTCTCCAACAAAATTAGGATTTTTATATATTTTTCTGAGTGTTCCAAACTGGAAGAGGAATGTAGACAAAAAGCTAGGTTCTGACACTTGTAGGATCTTTGTTTGATACCTATAAACCATCTATAACTTCGTATAGGAAGGACGAGTTTCCAAGGTCCACTCCTACAGTTTTCTATGGTATACACTAGTATAAACCTTATTAATGGAAAATATCAAAAAAAAATAAGAAGGTCGAAAAATTAAAGCAATGGGAAGTGAGGAAGTAAAACAATCATTTTTTAAAAAGTGTCTGTGGACTTTACAACTTCAAATCTCAAATTCTGTTAAAATTGCATTTTTTGTCCCTTTGAAAACTAGATTCACCTTGATGTTATAGTAAATTAAGCCCCAATTGTATTTAATTATAATTTAAAAATGTGTGATTTTTAATTGTTAAGCGCGCTTCAACCAACTACACACAAAGTTCTTAAATTCGTATTATTGTTGAAGCCCTATTCTGGCCCCATGTTCCACCTTGAAAATTGGATAATAATAATTCTTTTTGACACGCGTTAAATTAAATAAAAAATTACAACTAAAAAAAATTTATAAACGTTTTTAATAAAAATGTTATTATACTGTTTCCTTACTTTTATTTGTTTATTGCTTTTTTCATCAAAATTCGAGGAATCGGTCAAACGCAGTAGTCACGTTTAAAATTCATGACACAAGCATCGTGTACGTGTGCATGAAGGTTTCGGCATACACGTGTATGCGTTGCACGATAAATTAATATCATCTTATACATGAGCTAAGTGCAACACAACTGTCAAACTACATACAAAAACTTTTTACGTATATAATTTGTATCTATCTTTTATTCATATATACTCATAGAATTCTACATATAATACGAATAAAATTGGCAGGGTGGCTATATGTATTATTGCTAAGAAATAAATAAATAAATAAAATTTATGTGAAATCTAAAATGATTTTAAAGTCTATTGATGATTTGGTAAATCTCCAATGAAATGCAAGCATATAGACATGCTAAACTGGCTATCAATAAAACTGTTTTGGC
Source organism: Tachina grossa (assembly GCA_949987645.1). Lineage (NCBI taxonomy): Eukaryota > Metazoa > Arthropoda > Insecta > Diptera > Tachinidae > Tachina > Tachina grossa. Next base: position 167,605,098 of record OX465274.1, on the reverse strand, counting down.
AAAATGTATATATTTTATATTAAAACTTTAAACTTAAAGCTTTTATAATTTAAACTTGTCCTGTATGCAAATTTGACAAAAAATACAACTACGCTTTACTCTCAACTGATGATGCACTCACTTGCAAGTTTATTTGTAAACGAACGCATTTCAATAAAATCCGGTACAAATTTGCACAAATATTGGGGAAAGGAATACACCTATTACAATAGCTTTTCGTTGTTCAACACTACCCATCAGCTGTGGCCAACAGCATTTTTCAGATTTCTGATTGATTGTGTAAAACAATTTATTTGTGCATTTAGTGAAAAAAATATTCTGCCGTTTACTTGAAATAAATTTGAAAATATGTTAACAGCATTAAAACAACTATCAAAAAGAAATGCAGTACGATATTTACACACAACCACTAATAAAAATGGTTACATAGTTTTGTAAGTAAACAGGGATACTTTCCAGGCCTATGTATGTCTGATAACCAACTAAACTCGTAGTAATTATATCTTATTACAGAGTACCTGAAATAGGAGAGGACGGCCAGGCAGGAGATGTTATTGTAAAATCGGATGGTCTTCCAGCCTTTAACGATATAACTATTGAAAATTGCTTAGGCGCAATAGGAAGTCAAGCGGGAGCTGTAGAAAAACTAGTCAAGAGAATCGAAAATGACATACAAGAAATAAAGGAAAACGAAAAATTGGACTTAGGTCAAATATTTAGAGAGCTGGATGAAGTTACCGGACCTTTGGATACAACATGGGGTATCGCGAAAGCTTTGTATTTAGGCAATAGTAATCTTATTCCTACAAAATCATATATGAACATTCATGAACGTGCTAGAAATGCTAGAGCCTCCCGTTTCTGTAATAAAGTTGTATATGAGGCATTCCAGGAAGAAAATCCTGAAAACTTAAAGGATCCTGAAGAGAAGCGACTATTGCAGAAATATTTATTAGAGGGTAATTTGAATGGGTTATCGTTAAGCAATGACAGTCGCAATGATCTTAAGGAACTACTTATTCAACTAAACAAAGAAAGGACAAATTTTAAAAATAAAGTAAATGTATCAGTACATAGCTTTGCACATATTGTTCATGACTATCAGTTGGTACGAGATTTCCCCGCCACTTTATTGGAAGCAACATCTATCGACTCACATAGGCCAATCACACAAGGTCCGTGGAAATTTACTTTGCAGCCACAAATTGTAGAAGGCTTTCTAAAATATTGTCCTGATCGAACACATCGTTGGAATATTTGGCAAGCAAATGTACGTAAATGTTCCAATCATATGGATAAAAGCTTGGAAAACAGTACGCATTTGGAAAAGATTAGGGCTTTACGTAAACGTCAAGCCAATACCTTGGGATATCCTAATTTTGCAACAATGTCAATGCAAACAAAAATGGCTAAAGATATTTCTGAACTTAAGCAAACATTTGCTAAGATAATGCAGTTTGCTGGTCCAGCCCAGTCAGTTGAAATTGAAAGGCTGCAACAATTTGCAAACAAAAGTGGTTTTGAGCACAAGTTGGATTTGTACGATGTTGCTTATTGGCAAAGAAAATATCTGTTGTCTGAATACAGGCTTAATGAAGAAGTCTTAAGAGCATATTTCCCATTGCCCAAAGTGTTTTCTGGACTGTTTTCACTTTCAGAAAAATTGTTCAAAATTAAAATTTTAGAGAGAAAAGATGCTCAGGTATGGCAACCATCTGTCAAATATTTCGATATCTTTGATTGTGATTATAATGGAGGTAGAAACCCAATCGGAGGATTTTATGTCGATTGCTATTCGAAAGAAAACAAGTTTGGTAAAAATAATGGTTGGATGGTTAGCATACGTAATCGTAATGAATCTGCCAAATATTCACCTTTGTGTGCATTAATATTCAATTTCAATGCATCTGCTGACGACAAGCCATATCTCTTGAGCGTAGATGACTTGAAAATGGTATTTAAGACATTCGGATCTGGCTTGCAACATCTATTGACAAAGGCTCGTTTTAGTGATTTAGCAGGACTGTCTAATATAGAATGGGATGCCTCACAAGTATCGGGCTATGTTATATCGAACTTTATAGACAATTCTTCCATTTTGAAGTCGATATCATGCAATGTTGATACAGATGAACCTTTATCCGATGAAATGGTTAAAAATATACGATTACTCAAAACAGACCTGGGTGGTTATAATCTGTGTCATGAATTGTACCTTTCCGATTTGGACATAGAGTTACATGATTCGGAAAAGTTTTGGTTAGAAATTGTACGCAAACTATGGCCAGTCTATCGTTGCATGCCTTTAGAAAAGAAAGATTGTCATCCTTGTTCGTTGACAGATATATTTTCTGGTGATTGGGGTGCTGCCCATTTTTCTCATCTGTACTCAAAAATAACTGCAGCCGATATTTCCGCCGCCTTCGAGCAAAATCAACATGACTATTCAGAAACAGGAAAACGATTCAAAGATACATTTCTTTCATTGGGTGGAACGGTACCAACAGCAGAAGTTTTTCGCCGATTCCGTGGTCGTGATCCCTCAGTTGAAGCTCTACTTAGGTCATTAGATATATTTCGTTATTCGCAAACATCTGGTGAATTGTAATGATAATTTTTATTTATTAATAGTATACGCAAGCTATAAATAAACACATACATACACTTTGCTTTACACAAAAGTATAAAAACTTTGTTTTGGTAATTTTTAAAGGAAAGTGGCACATGTATGTACATTACACCATCCAAATTGCTGAAAGTATTTATTTATTATACCCCAGCAAAAAATTACACATTACCATTAGAACTACTTGCCATATAATGACTTACTTTTCTGATTGCCAATTTTCATTACTCGCTTACAAATCACATTACCTAAAATTTAAAAAAATGACGTGCAAGTAGCTAAATGAAGAGAATGATTTTTTTAGACGAAATAGATTACTTGAAATGTTGACAAATAAAAAAAAATGTAAGTACTCCTCAAGAATCGATTATTTTAGTCTCACGCCTTGTTAAAATCATTAAGTTGGTAATCCAGTAAGGAAGTGCTTCCACCAAAAATGCTTAATTCCAAACTCGATTACCTTTTTTGAAATTTTTTGCTGGGACTCTCCATATAAAGTCAAGTGTGTAAAAATTGAACTGATAGCGTGCAAACCGTTCATGCGCATTGCATTTCTTCACCCAAAAAATAACCTACATATCTTCACTATGCACACTTTTGGCACCATAACTTTCAAATGTGGCGTTTTTCGTTACAATTTCATATAACCAGATTTTTTTATACAAAAATATATTTTCCTCTATCATCTATATTTGTGTCTAGTTTTGTTGAGATACATACATATGTATATTCAATGAATCACGAGCTGTAGGATAATTTCCAAAAACATAACAAATTATAATAAACTGATATATGATGTTTTGATCCTTCTATTATTAAATGATAAATATTTTTGGAAATGTAATGGGGCTATATAATCTACAGTTCTTACCTTATAAAATGAATTATGTACAATTATCGCTATCCAATTTTTAGCGAGAGCCGTTTAAAAAAAAACCTTTCCAAAATACTTAGTTTCACCCTATTAAAGGAATATAATAGGCTATAGTTAGGGCAAAATTATGTACAGGAAAAATTTTGTTATTTATTCTAAAAAAAAATGTTTATATAAATTTTTTTTGGCATTACGGTGCCAAAAGTGTTTATAGTGAAGATAGGTTATTTTTGGGTGAAAACTGCAATGTGCATGGCCGGATTGCACGCTATCAGTGCAATTTCACACACGTGTGATTTTTTTATGGCCAGCCTATCGGAAACTGCCGGTAGAGCGAATAAAATGTATACTTTCGGCATCCCATATATTTTTTGGGTGCTCTAATGCACATATCGCTCATTTACTAAAACGACGTCATAGCTAAAAAAAAATTATATTTTTGAGTTAATGACGCAGAATTAATTGTTGTATAAAAATTTCATACAAATAACGTATATACTCAAACTCTCGAGAAAAAAAAGAATATTTACGGCCTTTTGTCAAAGAAAAAAAAATGGCATGAAGTTAGCATAAGTGACGAACTTATTTTAGGTGTTAACGAGTTCCTAAATACAATTTGATATTAAAAATGGGTGGGTGAAATACGTAGTTTTAACCCTCTACTAAGTTTTATTGCAAAACTGTTTAAGCTCATGCTCAATTTTGCCACTTATGCTAACTTCATGCCAGTGTTTTCTTATACATAAAGCCCTTTTCTTCACTAAATTGTGTAAATTGGAAACTTTAAAATAGTTTATTGACAAACTAGTTTTTTTGAGTTATGACGTTGTTTGACTAAATGAGCATTATGCTGTTTGAAATAAAACAATTTCATCATGGTTTGATTACGGAGGTTGTAAAGTAAACGTAGGTTTTAAAGTAAATGCCTGCGTTGAAGTAAATAAAAGTCCATTAACTATTTCTTATCGAGCCTTATAGCAAAGAAATTCTTAAATCATTTGAGAAACTAAACAATACAAAGCGGCAAAAATTTTTACATGGACCAAGTACCCTACTGTTGTAATTACTCTTCAATACCAAACATAATATTTTTTATAGTACCTAAGTTGGCTTTTCAAATTGTATACTTTAATAATTCAATTGTATGTCATTAAAGAAAAAACTATTTTTGGGTTCAGTTGAATTTGACTATTTATAAAAAAACCTTTTTGGAATTAAATACTTCACCTACTTTGAGACTTTATACCTCTGCCGCTGAGCAACAGCTTTAATTTAAAACATAATCAATTTTTTTCAAAATATTTTTGATTCTGTCCCATTGTGCTGTGGTACACCAGAATTAGCCAATATATGACAGTTTTTCAGTTTTGGTTCACAAAACATTTAACAAACAAATTTCCATAAAAAATTTCATTCAATTTATTTATAAAAAAATTAACCAATAAGGGTTTGCAAACGGTTATTTCAATATCTTAATGTTTTCCGCCAAGTAACTTCATGTTCTTTCACACAGTTTAATTTGAAGTATTGCAGCTCTGGACAGAGTAGTGAGTGTGGCACCTTAGAACTGTAAGGTTCACTAAAATTTATGAAGGTGTTCGATTCAAATCTCGTTAAACGTTAATTTGTTAGTAATAAAAAAGTAATCTAATTTCATATATGTACATGCAAATAAAATGTATTTAATTTTGCATTCACATACATACATACATAACTAAATATTCCAATATTAGGTCTGTCTGCGTACACATAATCACATTTTGCATCATTTTGTGCAAAATCTTCCAAAATGTTGCCTGCGTACTCCAAATCTTGCAGCGAGAGAGCCAAAAAGAAAATTTTTTAACAGTTGGAAGTTAGAGAACTTGCAAAATGTTGCTGGAGAAATTTCCGCTTGCAAGATTTTACAACTAGTTTGAACAGCTGTTTTTATTTACTGTTTGAATGAAATAATTTTTGTGAAATGAAAATAAAAATTGAAATTTAACAATGGCAGAGGTAAGTAGTTAGAATTGTGTTGATTTTTAACGTTTATAATAAATTATAATAAACAAAACATTTTATTTCATGCTAGAAACGTTTTTTAATTTACAACACTTTTTGGACTTCACTTTAATTAATAATTTTTTAATTTACGACTATGACATTTTGAGACATCGCAATAGTGAGTACTAGTGACAACTTTGTCATATACGATTTTTCGTTGTGACATTGCTTTCCATATAAAAGACATAATGTGAACGGAGTTAAATACATTTTAAAAATGACAAAACAATAAATGCGAGATGTGTACTCAGCATATGTAACGATTCTGTTTATTTTCAATGTCATTTAAAAAAATTTTCGATAAGAAATTAGAATTTTTCCTATTTTTAATTGAATGTGTAACACAAATTACAAAAATTCTGACTAACTTTTGTATAGTATTAATATTTTATTTTGTTTTTTTTATATAGTTATTTTAACATAGAATCATATGTAATTTTTTTGCCATTTATAACTTTCCTTTCAATATATTTTAATCTTATTAATAATATTGGTGTTTTACACAAACATACATCCATAGTATAACGAATATTGTACCTAATATGGCTTTAATATACATACATACATATGTATAACTATAGTTATTTTTATTTTTTAACCCCCGACTAAAAAAAGGGGTGTTATAAGTTCGTAGTGTGTGTCTGTGTATCTGTCCGTGTCCACGTACAGGCCAAACGGCTGGACCGATTTTCATTTAGTTTTTTCTGTTTGAAAGACGACTTGATCGAGATGGTTCTTAGCAATGGTTGAAGAAAATCGGTCCAGCCGTTTAGAAGATATAACATCTTTTCTGAAAAGAGTCGGGGGGTTTTTAAAATTTTTAATATTTGTTATTTATATTTTAAAGTATGTACTGATTTCTGTACTTATTTTTTTCATTACAAAAGCTTTAGGCAATTAGGCATTGTCCTAGGAGTTAAGTCAATTACGTATGTATAAGATTATCTCTCTCTATGTAGGGTTTGTGGAAGATAAAGGAAAACAATTATGTATGTATGTATGTATATGGGTATGAGTGAATAAGGTGATCTTCACCTGTGTAATTTTAAGTGCTTTATTTGTTTATCATTCTCAATCAATGCTTAGAAGCGTTTAGCAAAAGAAATACGTTAATACATGGTTAATACGGTTTCCGTTCGTAACTGCTATAATATAATTTGTGTTTTTCCTCTATTCATTTATTTTAATAATTCAATGAGTTTTTGTTTTTTATATTTTAAGGCCTAATTTAACTACAAATGTTTTATTTTTATAACTTTATTTTTTATTATACGTTTGCTTTACTGTATTAATTAAATTTAATTGTTTTTTTTGGATCTTTTAAAGTTTCTTCTCATAGTTTTTAATAGTTTCTACCTTTAGTTATAAAATTGTTTAGAAAATATCTGGACAGTTTGACCAATTTTGTTTCTTCTTGTGCTCCCAATAATCGTTTGTATGTACATGCACAATATTGTCGGTGCCTTCATCGCGCTCTTGCGTAAACCAAACGGGCTTATAAGGCGGAAAAGGATGACCGCGGCGTGCAGCTGCTTCTGCTTCTGATTCCCGTTGTTTCCTTTTGGCTCGTTGTTTTTCTTCAAGACGTAATTTTTCACGGTTACTTTCGTCCCACTGGCCGTCTTCCATTAAACGTTGATCAGGTCGTAAACGTGAATCTGTAGGTGCTATACCCTCCTCCATTTCATTAAGTTGTGCCGCTAAAATAGTGAAATTGTAATATTTTTCACTATCTGGCGGCGGCATACGTCTTTGCCAAACAGTTTTATAAGCTCCCGTCTCATAAACAGGACTGTCCGATGGGCCGGAAGTCGAAAGAGCCTTGGCAATTTCTATTTTACTATCCCAAGCGCCACGTATAACCCATTTGACTTCGTTATTGCGATCCATGACCACACCTTTAACACGTCTTTGGGTTTCACGTGAAAAATAGGAGTAGGGTATATACTTAAGCATACACTTTAGACCTGCTGCGCCCTTTAAGCCCGTTATTTCCATTTCACCATGCTGATCTACCCACAGTTTACCCACAATTATATTATTTACAGTTGTAGTTACTTTGCGCCATGTATATTTGTGATCAGTTGCCGGGAACTGACAATACGCACTACCCAATGGTATAATCTGTAATAAATGCATAATTCGATATCAATTTTTGATTCTAAGAAATATAAAATATTTGCTATCAAAATATTAGGCTTTATTACGAGTGTCGTGTTACGACTTCGACTACGTCGATTTCGTACTAGGCTAAAGAACACTGCAACATTTATACTTTAATCTACATAGTACAAAATCGTCGTCGTCATAGTCGAAATACGACACTCGTAATTAGGCCCATTATAAGAGTAAATTCAATTAAAGAATTGTTTCAAAATTATACTTAACTTAAAATTTCTTTCTATATAACAGTGCAATAATAAAATTATACATTTTTGGAAAGCAATTTATTTTGAAATTTGAAATACGAAAATATTGGTGGTGGGGGTCATAAAAATAATAATAATTAATCAAACTTTTTATTAGGTCCGTTTGTTTACGCCAAAATTTGTGCAAATTTGTACTGGATTTTACTGAAATGCGTTCGTTTACACACAAAAATTGCAAAAGAGAGTGCCAATTGAGAGAGTAAATTGACAGTTGTTGACTGAGAGTCTGCAAATTTTTACTGGACAAATTTTTGCCAGTAAAATCCAGTAGACGAGAAAAACATATGATTCAATAAAATAAACCAAAGTATATTTTTTTTAATAAAAACATTTAAAAGAAGAAAATTTGAAGTAAAAGTTTAACAAAACAAATCTAAAAATTTTTATATTCAAGATGAAACAAATTAAAGAGTAATAATCGTTAAATATATGTTTTCAAATTTAATTTAATTGTGTTATTTACTTTAGTTTTTTAGAGATGTAAGGTTTATGTATATGTGAATACTTATTTCTGCATACTATTCAGGGTACCGAGTATCAGAAATCAAATATTGATGTATTTTCCTATGCCATTTACCCTGAAAAAATAAAACTAAAATCCAAATACAAGCTTAAGCTCTCACACAACTTCTATTTTAGAAATATGTATGTATGTATATATCGCTTCAAATTTATAATTATAAAAATGTATGCATCAATTACCAAAAATATGTATTTGATGGGTTTCAAAAACAACAAAAACATACAACAATATTATCAGCTGTCTTGATTAATCTGCAAATTTTTGCAATTTTTCCGTTGGCGTACTTTTTTGTGCAAGAGACATTCTTGAGAGTAAAATTTTCAAATTACCCAAAATTTACTCAACTACTAGATTTTACTGGAAAAGCAAACAAACGGACCTATTTTCGAACAAAAAATAAATCATAAGGCCTGGCCTGTTCAACGAAGTTGCACGTTTGTTTATAATATACATACATATGTTTGTATGTACATATAGTATGTACCTAAATCGAGCTTTAAGCGGCCCATACACTACAACAGCATGCACGCACAATCAAGCGATTGAGCATTAATGCTCGAACCACACAACATACCAGCAAGCTGGTACAATATTCATTTCTTACAAAATTGCGGGAAGGGTGGTTATGAATAGTGACACAGTTTTTGCTGCAATTATTATTGGTATGTTGCTAAAATTAGCAGCCATGTATAACTAAAGTGCTAAAATTCTGTTTCCCATCGAAACAAAATATGTTTCAACAAATAATATTACTTAAATGCATGTTTACTCCATGGCAACTTTGCTCAACTGAGCTAATTTCACCATATAACACACCAGCAAGCTGGTACGAGTAGACAAAATAACAAACACTACTTGACATCGCTACAGCAAACCGTACAATCGCACAAAACGCCCATACACGACCAAAAGCGCTGGCACAAACACTTGATTGCGCATGCATGCTTTTGTAGTGTAAGTGCCCCTTTAATTTCGATTTAATCGCAAGCGACATGACATTGCAGCAAAAAATTTACTTCTTTATTGAAATTAAAATTTTATGTATGTATGCGTATGTATGTACCCTCTAGTCAACTTAGAACCATATGTCTCTATGTCAATACTCTTTCTCAAGCGACAATTGCACTAGTTAAAATGTCGACAACTTTCATTTTATGCGCGAGTAGAGATACGTTAGAGACGACAGTTCAATAGTTTGTTTTTCTTTTTTATTGTTGTGTAATAATATTAAATAAATATATGTAGACGAGGGTCACTAAAATCTACGAGTGAATCTTCGGTTCAAATATCTCCATATGGTCGTAAAAGAACTACCTTCTTAATAGTGTTAAACTCTACTGATAGATTTTGAATGACAACTCTATGTTATTTGGCAATAGGCATTTGCATTGGCTGGGGTACACCTAGTCAGTAGCACTATTGACAATGTCACTAGAAAATCACTATAAGTTTACTATTGACAACGAGAGGGATATATCGATATTGTAGAGCCCCTAAAATTTACTAGTGAATCTTTGGTGCCAATGTCTCCATGTGGTCCCGAAAGAGGTACTAAGTCAGTAGTGCTATAGTCTAGTGGGATTTTCCATGACAAGCTAATGTTAAATGTCAATAGATGATACCATTGGCTGGGGTACACCTGGTCAGTAGTGCTACTGACAACGTCACTATTAAATCACCACAATTTCACTATTCGCACTTTTTGCAGGGTATGTATATGTACATTTGAATACCAGCTTGTTCGGCATAACTCATGATACAATTATAACAGGTACATGCACAAGCCCAGCCTGTTATTGTATACAATACGAATAGTTGTCAAACTTTGTTTACAAGCTGCAAAAATGTTAGTGTATGTGTGTGAATAAAATGATTCCAGTGCTGCCAATGAATTTACACATGGCTGTGTCTCCAATTACACATCGAAGAAAATTACACTATCTACATCTTTTGTGTAGGTTAAAATTAAAACAAAAATTAATAAAAATAAAACCCAAAGTAGAATTACACTCAGATTATACAAGAATTTAATTACTTGGCCTACACATGTTAGTAGAAATTACACACTGTCTAACTACACTCAGATTGGCAACACTGAATAACTATAATCATGCAGCAATGCCGCGTCTGGAATTGTACTTTAGTTACCCTGTAATTGTTATTTTTAAAAACAAAAGGCATCTGTTTCTGACAATTATTCGTTTGTTTATACCAACAAAATGAATGTGTTTTTTGGTGTTGTAATTTTGTTGTAGTCGTGCATGTACCTAGTATAATTGTACCATGGCATAACTGCTATTGACGTTTTTTCTGTAATAAATTCGTCACTCACAATTGACTAGGTAAGTACCACAGAATACACAGAAGTGAAGAAAGTGACAGGTAAAAAAAGCTCCAATCAGGTTTTTGTTAAAATTCATGGAAGAAAGAGAAAAGTATAGTGTATATGATACTGTAGTGTATTACTACTTACCAATTAACACAGCTAATAAAAATGTATTGCACTAGAAAGACGTAGCAAAACAAAACCGACGACAAAATTTGAGGGAAAACGAGACAAACTGAAAAATACCCGTATCTTCCGTCTCGTGACACTTCTGTATGTTTTGTGGTAAGTACTACTTGGTGTATCAATATATTATATGAATTCGTTGATCGTATATAAGCAAGCGACCAAAATTCTTTTTCTGTCATATTCTAGTGTTTACGTTGAAAAGAAAAATGTGTACAATAGTTTTCTAGCATAAGCATGATGGTGTTCAAGGGAAAAAGAGCTTTAAAGAACGCAAATTTTTTTTCAGTACTTTCAGGTAAAAAACACTTAATATTTTGACTGAATGTAAATTGAAAAAAATTTTTTTAACCATTTCAGAAGCGGTCTCAATGACCGTTCATTATTTAACTCCGGCTTCAGTGTTCTTTTCATCATAGTATTTTTGTGAATGAAAACTATGATGAATATTCGTCACTGTTTTCGTCAACCGAATGTAAGCGAGAGGGTGGCGTTTGTATACTTCCAATGTCATCCCTATGTTAAATTCGTCACTCAAACACACTGCGTAGGTATTGCCGAGCAAGTATAGGTCATTGCTTTGTGCATAATGGTATAATGACTTATGGAAGAATCCAATAAAGAAATATGCCGGACACCTCCAAAATCCGGATTCACGGTTAAAAAACCGTTTTTTTTATAATCTTGTAACTTTGTTGATAATGATCCGATTTTCTTACTAGATTTGAAAAGAAGAAACTGAGATCTTTCGAATGATATATAATTTATCTATCTGATAAACAAATTCTGACTCGTACCAGTGACTAGTATCAAAAGAACGATTAAATACTTTATTGTACACTTCTACAACTCCAATATTGTTTTTAAAACACGCCGGTGACTGATATCAGTAAATAAGACACAAATATAGCAAAATTTGTTACGATTGACATTTTTTATTTAATTTTAATTTAAATTGCACACGATTTTTATTAAATTGCAAACGTTTTTTAAATACACAGATTCAAAGTGAAAAAGAAGACATTAACAAAACGTCATATTAAAAGAAAAAACAATAATTTTTGTTGTGTTTACGCTAACAGTGATTTGTAATTTTAAAGAAAGTGCATAAAAAGAACACAAAAAAAAACAAGTAAGAGTGCTATATTCGGCTGTGCCGAATCTTATATACCCTTTACAAAAGTGCGTTTATGTAGTATAGAGATACATATTCAAGCACATACTTACTTTTATGTACAAAGAAAAAAATAATAATCATAATTTTAGATTTTCCTGATTACTTATACCAATCTAGTAGTTCTTAAAAAAATATAGAAGGTGTGTTAAGTGAAAAAAAGGAAATTAAAAAAAAAAGTTTTAATTAGTTACTTTAATGTCTAGAAAAAATCATAGTTTCCAGCTCTGGAGCTGTGGCTTTTATTTTTATAATTTTCTATACCAAACTTTTCTTTCAAAAACGTAAAATATATATTTTTTATAAAGGAAAAGATAAAAATTAATTAGACTTAGTTACTTTTATATATTAAAAAAGTGTAAGTGTCCCAACCCTGAACTCACCTTTTTTGATTTTTCTGATTTCTTACACCAATCTCTTTCTTTTAAGAATTTAAGAAATGTTTAATTTATAGAAAAAAAGGAAAAATTTGTTTTAGTAACTTTTGTAGAAAAAGTTACAGTTTTCCAACTCTGGAATCGTCTTTTTAATTTTTTTAATCGTTTTTTTTTATTTGAAATACCAATTTTATTCGTTATCAAGCATAAAATAAGTTTATTTAATAAAAATAGATAAAAATTAGTTTTCGGTAGTTAATTTTTTATATCACAAAGAGTGTAGCTTCCCAAGCCTGGAATCCTCCTTTTTGATTTTTTTTTGATTTCTTACACCATCTCTTTTTTAAGAATATAAGATATGTTTAATTTATAGTAAAAAAATAAAAAATTTGTTTTAGTAAGTTACTTTTGTATAAAAAATAAGGTTTTCCAACCCTGGAAACGTCGTTTTAATTTTTAAAATTTTTATTTTATTTTGAAATACCAAATTCATTCGTACTGAAGTATAAAATAAGTTTTTTTTATAAATAAAAAAAATTAGTTTTCGATATCTAATTTTTTATATCACCAAAAGTGTGGATTTTCCAACCCTGAAATCAAACTTTTTAATTTTTCTGATTTCTTATATAGGGTGTTTTTTTAAGAGGTATAGAACTTTCAATTGAAATAAAACACAAAAAAATCGTTTTAATGTCCATCAATTTGGCTTTATTGGAAGGATAATTTTATGCCATTATTGTTTAAATATGATTTCGGGCATGCGGCCGCCGCGGCTGGCTCGACTAAAGCCAATTCTACAGGTCCAATTTTCAACCACTTTTTCGAGCATATGGGGCCGTATGTTGGCAATAACGCCACGAATGTTGGCTTCCAAGTCCCCTAACGTTTCTGGTTTGTTGGCGTAGACGAGCGACTTCACATATCCCCAAAGAAAATAATCCAATGGTGTCAAATCACACGATCTTGGTGGCCAATTGACAGGTCCATTCCGCGAAATTATGCGCTCATCGAATGTTTCCTTCAATAAATCGATTGTGACGTGCGCTGTGTGGCATGTAGCGCCATCTTGTTGGAACCACAACTCATCCATATTCATGCCATCCAATTCGGGAACAAAATAGTCGGTTAGTCGGCTCCAATTGCTGTGCACGGTGGCGAATCGATTCATTCGGGTCCTCTGCAACACTTTGCTCTACAGCGGCAATTGTTTCTTCGGTGCGCACTGTTCGACGTCTCTGCGGATGCGTATCATCACATAGAGTAAACGTAGTGCGAAAACGATCCATGGTTAACCGAATTAATTGCTCTGATGGACGATTATGTCGACCATAAAATGGACGGAGCTTGCGGTAAACTTCGCGAACTGAACCATTATTTTCGAAATAAATTTGCACGATTTGCAAGCGTTGTTCTTTTGTCAACCTGTTCATGATGAAATGGCAAACCAAACTAAATATTAATCACTTGACAGCTGACAAAATGGCCGCCAGTTAAAAAAGTGATGCCAACTTAAAGTTCTATACCTCAATAAAAAACACCCTATACAAATCTCTTTCTTTTAAGAATATAAGATATCTTTAATTTATAAAGAAAAAGGGAAAATTTGCTTTAGTAAGTTACTTTTCTATAAAAAAGGGTAAGGTTTTCCAACCCTGGAAACGTGTTTTAAACTTTTTTTATTTGAAATGCCAATTTTATTCGTACTGAAGTATAAAATAAATTTATTTATTTAACAAAAAATAAAATTAGTTTTCGGTAGTTAATTTTTTATATCACAAAAAGAGTAAGTTTCCCAACCCTGGAATCATCCTTTTTAATTTTTCTGATACCAATATATTTCTTTTAAGAATATAAGATAACTTTAATTTATATAGAAAAAGGAAAAATTTGCTTTAGTAAGTTACTTTTGTATAAAAAAAGTTAATAAAGTTTTCCAACCCTGGAAACATCTTTTTAATTTTTTGAAGGTTAATTTTTGATTTGAAATAACAATTTTATTTGTACTAAAGTATAAAATAAGTTCATTTAATAAAAAAAAAATAAAAATTAGCTTTCGGTAGTTAATTTTTTATAGCACAAAAAGTTTCAGTTTGCCAACCCTGGAATCATCCTTTTTGATTTTTCTGATTTTTTACACCAATCTTTTTCTTTTAAGAATATAAGATATGTTTAATTTATAAAGAAAAGGAAAAATTTCTTTTAGCAAGTTACTTTTGTATAAGAAAAAAAGTTAAAGTTTTCCAACCCTGGAAACGTCTTTTTAAATTTTTTAATTTTTTTTTATTTGAAATACCAATTTTATTCGTGGTGAAGTATAAAATAAGTTTATTTAATAAAAATAAATAAAAAATTAGTTTACGGTAGTTAATTTTAAACTTCACAAAAATTTTAGGTTTTCCAACTCTGGAATCATACTTTTTATTTTTCTGATTTCTTACATCAATACCTTTCTTTAAGGACATTAGATATGTTTAATTTATAGAAAAAAAGGAAAAATTTGTTTTAGTAAGTTACTTTTGTATAAGAAAAAAAGTTAAGTTTTCCAACCCTGGAAACATCTTATTAATTTTTTGAAGTTTAATTTTTTATTTGAAATACCAATTTTATTCGTGGTGAAATATAAAATAAGTTTATTTAATAAAAATAAATGAAAAATTAGTTTACGGTAGTTAATTTTATATATCACAAAAATGTTAGGTTTTCCAACCCTGGAATCATGCTTTTTGTTTTTCTGATTTCTAGCATCAATTTCATTTTTTTAAGAACATTAGATATGCTTAACTTATAGAAAAAAAGGAAAAATTTGTTTTAGTAAGTTACTTTTGTATAAGAAAAAAAGTAAAAGTTTTCCAACCCTGGAAACATCTTATTACATTTTTGAATTTTAATTTTTTATTTCAAATACCAATTTTATTCGTGGTGAAGTATAAAATAAGTTTATTTAATAAAAATAATTAAAAAATTAGTTCACGGTAGTTAATTGTATATATCACAAAAATTGTAGGTTTTCCAACCCTGGAATCATCCTTTTTGTTTTTCTGATTTCTTACATCAATCTCCTTCTTTTAAGAACATTGCATATGTTTAGTTTATAGAAAAAAAAGGAAAAATTTGTTTTAGTAAGTTACTTTTGCATAACAAAAAAAGTTAAGGTTTTCCAGGCCTTTTTATTTTTTTAAATTTTTTTTTTTTAGAAATACCAATTTTATTCATACTGAAGTATAAAATAAGTTTATTTAATAAAAAATTATTAAAAACTAGTTTTCGGTAGTTATTTTGTATGGCAAAATGAAGTTTAAGTCTCCCAGCTCTGAAACCGTCTGCTCGATTTTGCTGATTTTCAATACCAATATTATTTCGACAATTTCTGACCCACCAATCCAAGAACGAAGTCTCTAGCTTTTCTGGGAGCTTCGGAAAACCGATTTCACGTACAGACAGACGGACAGACGGACATCGCTTATTAGTCTTCCCTATGCATAAGGATCCAGAATATATATACTTTATAGCTCGCTTATTAATATTCTAGAAATTACAAACGGAATGACAAACCTATATATACCCTTTTACCATTTTTTGGTAAAGGGTATATAAACAATAATAGAAGGTGCATAAAAACAACACCAAAAACACTGTGCAGACATTTTGGTAAAAATTTTGTTTTCATGAAAAGTTAAATAACTCAGTCGATTGCTTATCTATTTTTAACCCCAAATATGCATTGTAACCGTAAGTCCCAAATCACACTATGCAAGTCTTATTGCTGATTCGTTTCAAGGAGAGAGAGACGAGGGGAACAGCAACGTTTCTTTTCCCCCGCCTTTCTCCCCTAACAAACTAATAAGCTTAGCAATAAGACTTGCATAGTGTAAATTGGGACTAAGTAAACGTACTTTTTGAATAAATTCAATAGTATTATAGTTTCTTAATAAAATAATGTATAAAAACGTCGCCAAAGTTGAAATTTTTTTGAAAAATCTACAAAATTTGTGTTTGCTGGACAATAACACCCTAATATCTCAAGTTTTCTTAGAAAAATTATATATCATTCGAAAGATCGGATCATTATCAACAAAGTTACAGGCTTATAAGTGCTCAAAGGTAAAAAACCGGTTTTTTAACCGTAAATCCGGATTTTGGGGGTGTCCGGCATATTTCACTATTAGAATCTTGTTTTACTCGACAAGCCCTACAAGAAAAATAATATCCGGTCCCAGGTTTTTTGGACTGTCGCATCGTGTAATAGTTGTTGGTAATTTCAATAAAAACATTGTTTATAAACAAATGTTTACATATAAATTACCAACAACGTTTGTACGAACTTCAAACGAATACTTGTATTGAAAACAACAACAAATTTTCTAATGTCATTGTTGTTTGCAATACAAGATGTCGATCGAACGATTTCCGGTGACATCGTGGTACAGGCCGTTAATATTTGTCCCTTACGATTATATCGAAAATAATGATGGACATTTAAAACAATAAAATAGAAAATAAATTTTTGTTTTTAATTTAAATGATAAAACGAACGTATACAGTTACACATTCCATTAATGCCCCTATTACGGTTTACAAATCAACTAAGTTTAGTTGAAATTGTAACAACTTAACCTTAAAACAACTTAACTGATTTTTGTCATTCTGAATTACAACTAATTTTAGTTGTATTCGAAACAATGCTCGAAAAGAAAAGGTTTTCATCTATGCTATGTTTTTGAAACCATAGTAGCCATCACAAAATATTTTAAATAGTTTTAGTTTTGGCCTTGTATTTTTTTAGATTTCAATTTTTTATGAACGTGGCAACAATATTGGTTGACAAATGGGATTGGTAGGAGTCTGGAATAATGAAGCAAAACTAATACAACACTCGAAATAAAAACCAAAATACAACTGATAAAAAGCAGTTGTCTCATGGTGAAAAAGTTGTAATCCATAATAAAAATTTTACAACTACAAATAAACTATACATTTAGTTGTAATTCATAATAGGGGCCTAATTTTTTTTAACATACTGCCTGAAATGAAGTAGGTGCGTGAACTACACCTTTTTAAATTTTATAGGAAAGAGAGTAAACTAAACAAAATTATACCACTGACTGAAGTAACTTTTCTTTATTTTCATTTTTAATTCGGCAGATTATTATGATAAAGGTTGGAAATATTCATGCGCTTGAATGTAATATAACCAATGTTTAATTAAATTTGCGATTTTGAGTTTTTTCGGTAAGTTACGTGATTTTTGTTGCTTTTCAGCAGCTGGCTACATAATATATAGTTGATTTCTTAATACCAGGCCCACAGAACAAAAAAAACAAAAAAACAAAAACTGTATGTATAAATAAAAATTTTGAAAAAAGATTTCACATAAAGCATTAAACACATTCACCACAGCAGGCTACACGAACACACGCAGCATTTGTCGCCTCGTAGCCGGATACTTAATTATTTTGGAGACGGCAGCAGCACCGTCTGCAGCTGATATTCAAGTACAAACACATTGTTCAGTATTGCCACTTTTATATGTTTTGCATTTATAAAAATTAATTACAAACATGTGTATTCTATCCTTGACATTTGGTAGTCGGTAGCTTGCTGTGGTGAATGTGTTTAATGCATAATTTTAAACATTAACTAAAATAAATACTTGGAGCACCCTGTGAGTGCTTTTCACAACAGTCTGACCCCGATACTTATACACGCCTCCAGGTATGCTGCAAATTTACTCGGAACATGAATAAATATATACTGATGGCTTGTTTAATGTTCTGTGCTCCTATTACTAACAAAATTTTTTTTTCGTGTTTCGTTTTAAGCATGACGCCGTTTTCACAGTGACCGAACGACACTAGTGATTGTGTGCGTGTTTTTTTTTTTTGGGACGAGTGAATTACATACATATTTGCAAAGGAATGAAAATGAAGGAAATTTTATATAAAACAAATAATAGTTATGTATCTATTTAAAACGTACTTTGCAAAGTGAATTTACAAAATATGCCCATGATGTTACTAACAGAACGAACGAACTATGCCTCCACATATGTATGCATGTATGTATGTAAGAACAGCGAAACTATAGTTATTGGAGTCAAAACAATTACCCAGTGCGATCGAGATGTACAACTTTCGAAGGCCAAAAAACAACCACAAAAAATAATTACGATGACGGGAAATCCGCCCCCGTATTCCGTAACTCGCTAAAGCTAAAGCTAAACTCGATAGCTAAAATGCTGAACAAATTAAAAATTAAAAATGTTTGGCGGTGATATAAAACACTAAAATTTCGGGGAATTACATTTTTAAGCCATTGCCTGATTTATCAATACACGTTTCAAAATTGCATTCTTAGTCAAAAATCTATAAATCGACTTTATAGATTTAGCTTTAACGAGTTACGGAATACGGGGGGGGGGTCTTCAGCCCAGAGCTTCTTTATGACTGTGGACCACATCGAAGATGAAATTACTTTCCAACAGGAAGGAGAACCAAAACACAAAGTAAATGTTGTCCGTTGTGGTACTAAAATTAATAATTTATTATTTCAACAGAGAAACGTGCAAAACTGTTTGAATGCCGTTGGTTGTCATAAGTTTTTGTATAAATTTTTTTGTTTTTGTCATATTATGATTTTATTAAGCATTAATTTTTTATTTATTTTTTGTAATTACAATAAAGAAGAATTGCCATTTTCACAAATTTCCTTTATTATCTACAATTTTCAGATACCTTAAATTAAATTATGCTGAATATGCACTCACTTTGAGGGTGGCGTTGGCTGAAGTAGTTAGCACGTTGACTACAGAACCGAAGGACCTGGGTTCGAGTCCGGTCTCCGATAGCAATTTTCTGATGTGCATTAGTGTCCTTTCTATCAGTTTTTGTGGGAGAAGTTCTAGTGATGCAGGCATAAGGCAGTGGTCACTAAAACTACACCGGCTTCAGCGGATGCTTATCCTAATGTAACATCAGAGCGCCCTCCTTCGTCGGTATTGTGTAGCAGAATCATCGGCGAAGTAAAATAACCAATAAAATGGCTACTAAACACAGCTTCAAAATTTAATACGCCTCATTTGACACTGAATTATTAAACAAGCGTGCAGTGAGCAGAGTTGTAAAATAATGAGGCTTTCCTCTGTATCTTCCTTCACCACTTGTCTTCTCTATCACTATACTTTCCCTATCACCCTTTCGCTCACACGTAGCATATTGTATTGGACCCGGTGAGCTGGACTCTAAATTTCACCCTTCCTTACCAGCAACCTGCTAAGCTTACCCAATCTAACTCACTTTTACTCGCAACTGTATGTATTCCAAACTTATAGAGAAATATACACATGCTTATAGAAAGAAGAGGAAATTTGAACAATATACATATGCACATATAAAAGCCTTGTTTTTTGCAATCAAATCTCCACAATTTAATTACAATTTCGAACCAGACCAAATATTTGTACAACAATTCCAATCCATGACGGACAAACGACAAGACATACGTACATACTAGTGTCCTGCACAAGATATATTATAAGAACTTTCAAGACGAGGGATTTTTCAAATGTTTTACTACAGCGAAATCTTCTAAAACAAACGTTAACAACACTGTTTGCAAGAAATTTGTTTCAGTATTATAGGTATAGGAATAAAGAAAATACTTCGTGACGGAAGAATTTGTGATATTTGCTTATTTCTACGCGTGAGCGCGTGTACGAGCATCATGCATGTATGTGTGTATGATCTTTTATATTTCTGCGCACATGCAAGCGTATGCGGTTAATCACATAATAGCTTACCATCTACATTTTACACACACACTCAAACGTACAATATGCAAAATAACAAGCATGCACTAATCAACACTACTTCTTTTGAGTGTTTGTTACAAACAAGCAGTCTTTGGACATCGCTTGTTAACACTGATATACACGTACACCAATACATCCATCGTGCTTCGCTTATAGTACGACAGCATTTATTATTGGTTTAGTATAATACATGCAACGTGAATACATTTAAAAAACATGACGTATAGTTATTATTTACATTTCAAGACTGTTTACGCAGGTCTCTAATACATACATACATGGTTTCTCAATTATTGCGTGTAGTTAATTATATTTTTGAGCTTTGACTTTATGTATTGTGGATGTATGTATGTGTATATACCCTGCAGTCAGACTGGGGCTAAGTGTCTCTATGTCAACACTAAAATTTTAGTAGTAGTTACATTGTCTACAATTTCTCTTCTATTCGTCAGTATAAAAGAAATAGAGCAAACAGATGTGGTGTATTTCTGGTGGATTTTGCAACAACTTGTCAATATAAATAAATTTGTATGTACGTAAGGTATAGAAATGTACCAGTAAATGTCTGGTTGGTATGTCTCCATGTTCTCATAAGAACTATGAATTCACTACCTTGTCAATTGTTTTAGTGTTACTAGTAGATTTTCAATGACAAGCACATGCTAAATGTCTATAGCATAAATTATTGTATGGGGAATAATTGTAGAGTAGTACTGATGACAAAGTCAAAAGCGACTCAGTACATTTTCACTATTCGCACTTTCTGCAGGGTACTTACATGCGCGCATACATATGTACATACATAAATACCTTGTCGGAGAATGTGTGGTTGACTACAAAAATAGTTAACTTATACTTTTCTTAGACTGGCTAAAAGCTAACTGCAATGCCATCCAGAACAAACCCAAAATTAATTCTTACGTTCAGTGCGTAATCGAATTTGGTGAGAGCCAACACATTTATTCTCAGCTATTCGAAACTCATTTCAGTTTTATATTAAAATTTTGCTGTTATTATTTTAAATTGTGCCTTAGCTGGATAGTAGCGCACAACGTGTGATTACACATGTTCGAACCCCAAATTTACTAACTACCAGGTGATTTAAAAAATCAACTTTAAGTTAGTTGAAAAGTAATGTAGAGTGAGACAATTGACTACCGTCTAAGGGCATCGCAATGTTAAAATAGTCAGTTGATTACATTGAAAAGTAATCTAAGGGCCTGTTCATCTAAATGCGAACGATAGGTTCGATCGAATATTTGTATTGAAAACAAAAAACAAATTTCAATTTTTTGTTTTTGTTTCTAATATAAATTTTCGATCGAATCTATCGTTCGCATTTAGATGAACAGGCCCTAAATGTCAATACCCAGCTAGCCAGGAGCTGTTTACTAGCCGATTATGTTTAATATACAACTCTTAAACGAATCCCTGATGATTATTTGGTGAGTGATATTATGCACTTCATGTTTAACTCTCTCTTATAAATCTTGCAATGTTTAATCGACGTTGCCTTTATCTATAATATATTTGCTTTTTTTATTTTCGTGTTTACTGCTATAGATTGTTATTTTTCTTCATTTCTCGTTGATGCTTTCATTTCAGTTTTGAATAAGAATCTTGCCGGTTGTTTAAAGTGTTTTTTTTTTAATTTTTTATAAAAATTAAAGATACATATATTAAATAGAATGTAAATTCAATGTGCTTGGTATTTTACATAAAATATTTATTAAATTATTGGAGGTACGTAAACAGCTTTTAAAATAATCTAATTCTCTTAATTAATTGAATTTTTCATAGATCTGTGCTATTCAAAATTCTTAACAGATCGCTGTAGCAGCATTTTGTGTACGCCAAAGATGGAATCGATAGACGTTTAAAAAAGCTAAATTCAACATAGTAATCATAATTTTTTTTATTTTGTGAGTTTTTAAATTACTTTCCGTTCTGGAAAGAATTATAACTGCCAGTTTGTAGAAGCCATGTAAAAATTCTCGGCTGTCTATTTATAATGAAAACAAAAACAAATTTTGAGTGCTTTGTTTTTGTTTTCAATATAAATAGGCAGCCGAGAATTTTCACATGGCTTCTATGAACTGGCAGTAAATCTTTATTTTTTAAATTAAGCTTTAATCAATAAATAAAACGTTTTTTATTGAGTAATAAACAAATTTAATTTGTTTTTTTTTTCATATTTAAATCGCGAAATAAAAAGCATACCGTGTATTGTAAGATTCCCCAAATCATTATCGAATGATTGTTTTACAACTCTCTCTCTCTCTCTCTCTTGAGAAAATAGTTGTAAGATAATTTCTAGATAAATCTCAAATGATTGCATCTACGACTAATAAAAGCGCCTTATGTGGATCTTGTATACGAATCGTCTACGGTAACACTTTCTCCGGTGCGAAGCCTCCTCCACGATTAAAATATGAGCTCGTCTGCGATTGAAAATGTTCTGCATACGATTCACTCTTCTGTTACTAGTTGCGAAATAGTTAGCTTAAAGTTAGTTTAAAGTTAACGGAATTTCCGACAGGGTATAAATGAAATATGTATGTATGTACTTTTGTATATAACTATAGTTATTAAATAACTTAGCATGCAATAACGTTTAAGGAAACAATGCCCAAAAAATAAGTACTCAGCGAAGCTACTGACAAATGGAGGCCTGTACTGCGATTCCAATACATAAATATTTTATATGATCATAAAATGTAAAAGAAATACATACATACATACATATGTTTAGGGCAATTATGAATAAAATTCCGCGTGAGATTTCTCCCGGGAACAATTTTAAGCAATAGCAAGTATGTAATACGAAAAACAAAAAAATTCTAATTGGAAAAGTGAAATCTCACGCGGAATTTTGTTCATAATTGCCCTGATACTGTTTATAGGTATTATTCTTCTCGTTGACGTTATTGCATGTCACCTTAAATAAGTAATAACTACTTTATCACATGTCCATTCATACATACATATGTACATGCATATGTATACATGTGTATGTATATGTAAATGAAGGTACTAGTGTAGGTAAAAATGTTCTAAGAAAAAATAATTTGGCGTCACTCTAAATTCAATATTCATTTTAGGTACATATGTAGTATATGGGTGTCAAATGAAAGGGTTAACTGAGGAGCAAACTTGATACAGTTAAATAGTTGGACAGTTAAAAATATTTGAATTTGTTTTCACAATCTTTTAATATAAAAACCCACATGGAAATCTTTTTGTACTGCTCAAAATTTTTAAAGAAATTACTGTTATAAATATCATCTCATTATGACTTTTTACATCCAAAATGAAAAGTTATTAGGACTTAAAGAAAAAATGACAAAAATCTTTGTCAACGCATGTCACAATCATAACAACAATATAATGAGGGCTATCTGAATAAAATTCCACGTGAAATTTTTCAAAAAAATTTTTCTTTTGTAAGCAATAACTAGTTATAAAAGCAACACTCTCGATTTACTTTCTGAGAAATCAATACAACTTATGCCAATTTAACGCAATTACAACATATAACGTGAGGTTACAAAAATTCTCATGTGTAATATATTGGGTTACATAGACCACAACTAAAGATTACATACCAACTTAGTTAATTGGAACCAATTGTGGGAGCAAGACACGACGCCGTACAAGCGGCAGTAACAAGTAGGTCGCTTGAACTGCTGCCCGAGAACTTTGCCGATTCTTGGTACAAGGTACTAGTTAGATGCATGTTGTAATGTAGGTTTTGTAGGTTAAGTTGGTTGGGTACATCATACTCCCTTCTATTGACCCGTTAATAGTAATATTTAACCCACATTTGTACCCAGAAGTGCCCCTATTATTCGTCACTAAGCCAAAGAATTCCCACGATGAAGCACCTGATATCCTCTAGTTTACACTTACCGATATCACTAATGCTCTCATGGAAACGCCTGCTCAGCCAAAAAAGCGTATGACGTTGCAGCTTCGGGCAATGGCAGATAATATGTTCAATGGTTTCTGATTCCTCTTCATCCCCGCACATCCTGCAAGACATCTGGAGTACCTGTTTCCAATTTCTTACTCTGACCGAGCAGTGACCAGTTAACGCGCTTATCACTACTCGAATCGCATTCCCATTCATACCAATAGCAGTTTGGATCTTCCTGAGTCAAGTTTTGGCACATAGCGAGACTACAATCCTTCCTACTTCGCCATGAACGGTTGGTCTTGCTCTCTACCCAATTACTGAGTTCCATGTAGTAAGTAATGACCTATCGGTAATTTCACCGATCTGTAACACATTCCCGCATCTAACGCCGAACCAATTCTTGCCAGCTCATTGGCAATTGCACTGTGGAAAGGAACCCAACATAGTCTGACATTATATTTGTCTGAGAGCTCAACTACAGTCACTAAGAAGTTTCGATTTGACATTATATGCCTAGCTGTCGACGTAAAAGGCTACCTTCTTACCTTCAGCTTCATTCCTGGCCATAGTTACGTGGCCCTGAGGATCGCCAACATCTCAGCTTATAAAACGCCGCATTCATTCGGCAGTCTGAAAGAACTACGAATGTTCGGTCCCAAGATATAGACAAAAGCCCCTGTGCCTTCCCCAATTTTTGTCCCGTCTGCAAATACCGCACAATCCTCATATAGCTTATCGGATTTGACCCAAGAGTCCCTATCCGGAATGCCCAATGACGGTTTTCTACTAAAATTAATTTCAGCGACCTTATAGTCCGTGAACACAGGGGTTACGGATCCCTGATCACTAAAACTCATCTCATTTAAGATTGATTTGTGACCTGCTATTCCTGGTCTCATCAAACCTGCTTCAACGAGTCTAAGAAGGCTTCTAGTCGCCATTCCCACCACAAAGTCCTCTATAGGAAGAAGATGAATAATGGCGTCCAAGGCACCACCTGTGATGCCCAGAGAAGCACACCTCTGATCCTTAACAAGTAATCTCCTGTGACTTTCCATCCTCAATATCTCCCACCATACCACCAACCATAGGAAGTATCCGGTCGGGCAACCGATGTGTAAATCCAGTTTACTAGGGATTGGTAAATATCTTCAAAAATCGATTTTCGATTTTTCGATCAACTTTTTTAATTTCGATTTTTGAAATCGATTAATCGTACGTGAAAATCGATTTTTATATCGACTTTAAAAACGTTTAAGACAAATTTGCTAGTTTATAAACAAAATAATCTTTATTCATAAAAATTCAAATAACAAACAAAAACAAAAGTTAACATATTTATGTACATTAAAAATAGAAACTCAGTAAGCTACATACATATGTATATGCATATTAGATACTAGAGCTGTATTTTTAAATTAAAATTATACGTAAACTTGCTTTAGTTTAGCAATTTTCTATATTACATAAAATAAATTTCAGAAATTATTTCTAAGGATTATTAGTTTAAATGTTTTAAACTAACCACCTTTACTTGTTCTTGTTAACATAAACGTCAGGCTATTCAAAATAGGGCACTTAAGTACTATATTTTCTCAGTAATTGTTTATTTTTAACCGACTCTTGCTATTTTCTAGCCCTTAGAGAAAGTAAGTGTCCTATTTCGATGTTGTCTTGGCATTGATGTCGACAAAAAATTACGGAATAAAGATGAATAATATTAGTTATCAAACCAATCTTCTTCACTCAGTAATACTTAAAAAAATTGCCAAAATTTTGATGATAATAAAAAATCGATTTTTATAGCCCAATAATCGATTTCAGTATAAAATCGCAGACGTAAGATCGATTACAAAACATCGGATTTTTTAACATAAAATCGGTTTTCGATTGGAATCGAAATCGATTTACCAATCCCTACAGTTTACTATCTTTGGTTGTAGCTGGGGTCACATGGAGTTCCTGCATGCGTAGTAGGCATTGAACTCTTTCTTTGGCCTTTCCTGTGACTATGTAACTAGTCAAGTTGCATTGTAACTGGTCAAGTAATTAATCAAAGCTTATTTTCTGTTTTTAGAACATTTTTACCTACATTAAACCTTTTTGGAGCATATTTTCGCCTACACTGCGAGTGGCAATTTAAATTTTTAAATACATAAATGTATTTCAGTATGAGTATGTAAGCATATATGCATATCATGGATTGGAAATTGTTATTAGAAAAAAAAATTGGTTGGGTGAAAGAAAAAAATTAAATGTTGAATTTTTTATCAATTTAATTTTTTTTAATTTGCATACAATGTAAGTATGTATGTACGTATATGCACGCATATGTATTTCCAATTTATTTATCGTATTTTTTCTAAAATATTAATTTTTATAGCAGATATGTACAGTGTGCATACACTGTTGCTCATACTAGCACCACCGAGCCAAATTTTAATCAGATTCTTATAAAAATTAATACATGCATATTAGGGCGTATTCTAGGGATCAAAATAAGAAACTTTGCAGAAGGAGTCATTTTGAAATGTTTGTATGGGGAACCCCCCCGGGGTGGTTCCAGCGGGTGTACCACTAGCATAGGTGAGTCGGCGCTCCAAAATTAGTGGGGGTCGGTCATACATTTTGACTCGATTGAGGAACTCTAAATGGATCAGTCAGATTTTTCAAAATTTGACCCTTCAAGAAAATTTGACCCTTCGGATCAAAAGTCGGGACATCAAAATACATTTTAGAAGTATGGTTCCTTCGGCAAAGTTTCTTATTTTGCACACGTTATTTTTTTACTTTAAAATTTCTTTAATTTTGTTAAAAGAAACATAGTATCAGACAGCCTTCTGCCTTATTGATATTTGGGCACACATAGTATTGCTTTCTTGTCCATACTATAGGCCAATTAGAGGGTTTCGTTACTTTAACACTTCAAGTTGAATTAATTGAACATTCGGTAAAAACAAAGTATGCTCTGAAAGGCAGAATAAGTGAAGAGATAAAAAATTAATTAATAATAGTTATACAAAAAAAAATTATGGACTTAAAATATATGCCAGAAATTGGATCAATAGTTTATAGTTCTAAGAACGAAAACTTAGAAACAATATTCCACAAACGAAATAGCATCATTTAAGAACGCACCAATAACTTCTGGTGACGTGGAACGTTCATTTTTATTACATAAAATTTTTTTCAGAAAAAAACCGTCAAAGATTTATTTTTGACAAATAAAAAAAGTATTTATTCATTCACATACGTAAATAAAAGTTCGACTGAACTTTATTTTGTATTCCATACACTACGAATAGACGATCCATTTTTATTTCTGAACATAAGAAATAACGTCGGCAGAATGACGTCACAAAAAAGTTTGTGTTCAAACTTATTTTAAGGGGTGGGTGGCTAGACGTATAATGTTAAAACTCAAAATTTAGGTTGTCGTATGCATACAAAGTGCGCGTTTTACTTTTTAATTTTTTAATACTTCTGCAACAAAGCATATAATTTGTGCTTCTGCATGATTTTTTTTGTAATAAACTTGTTATTTCTAGTTTCCCGCCATTATTTTCTACGAAAAAGGTAAATTTGACAGCTTGTGTCCTAACATAATTGCTCAGACTTGTGTTTGAGCAATTATTTCCAAACATGTGTTCGAACACTAACATTTACGGTTTACACAGTCATTTTTTGTATTAGCAACAGATTTTGACAATTGCCAATACAAAAATTTCCACACTTATGTCTCGTGTAATCTGTAATCACTGATATGATTTGACAAAATATTTATTAAGAAGGCATTGAAGCTGAACTTTTTATGTTTTTTAAGTTTTTAATGACAAAAAGTTTGTTAAGAAAGCAATGAAGGTGACTTTTTTAAGTTTTTAATGTTATAAAATGTTGAAAAAAAAAGTTGATAAAAGCATATTTTATTAGTTTTAAACACGTATTTTTATATTTTCACTGCATATTTTATGTACATAAAACGTGATTTTAAATGCATGAAAATCCATTCCCTATATATAAACTAAACAATTTCAATTCCTAGTACATATTAGAGATGAGCGCGTGTCGTGTTTTTTTTTTTTTTTTTGATACAAACACGCACGACTCAATGCGAAGTGTTCGTGACAACAAATCTGATTTCGTGCGTGTTCGGGTCGTTTCGTGTTGAGCAAAATTGACACAAAAAACATGAAACGATTTTAGATTTAAAATATGTATGAATGAATTTCCAGTATATAAAAAAATTTAATATTTTGTATCGTCAAACACACAACACCAGCATATTTGTTGAAATTGTATGGGACTCTGAAGCTTAAAGTTCTGTACGTAAACCGATATTATCAGCTGGTAGTGCCAACTCAGTGCCACATTAGTTGTGTTTCTTTACTCTACATTGGGATCACGCAGGATCTCAATTTGCACGAAAAGCGTTCCCGTACTCGAAAAATGGGTAAATGAGAGAGGTTTTGTGAGAGTAATGTGCTTCTTCTTCTTGCACGAACAGCCCGTAATTTTTCTTCGTGCTAGTTTAGGCAATCACAAAATCAATCAGCTGCTTGAAAAATAAAAAATTACAAAAAAAAAATTACAATTATCTAAAAACTTAAAAAATTGAAAAATTTATGAAAAAATGTTTAAAACTAGTGGCAAACAAAGTTTGATAAGTTTTTAGATGAAATTGAGATAAAAATACGTGTGGCACTCGGGAACTGCCGCGGTAAAGCTATTGCTTAGCATTTTTTTATCAACTTCTGCAAATTTATTTTTTGTTGTCAACCACAATTGCTCTTAAGTACGCCACATTGTGTTTTCCTACATGTAAAAACCTGTTCTAGCAATACTGTATGTTAATGAGGTAGTTTACACGAGAACAATTTTTAAGCCGCACAATTTTTGTTCTTTTCCAAATTACACGAGACTAATTCATCTGGCACAAAATGTATACGTATACACAGCTGTGTGTGTGTTAGTGTTTTTAGTATTCATTTAACATCCCTGTCGGATTTTTATTAGCTAGCTCAAAATATAGGTGACTTTTTGCTAACTAATTTACAACTAGCTTCTGAACTAACTCATAAATGATACAGATGTGAGTCAGTTGTTTTTTGTAGAACTGTCTTCTTCCCGATAAGTATTGAACTAACTTTAAGCTAATTCAAAACTGATGCTGAGATTAGTGAGTTGTTTTTATACAACTAACATCTCCTCGATAAGTTTTGAACTAACTTTTAACTAACTCACAGCGGATGCAGAGATGAGTCATAGTTTATCGAGGAGATGTCAGCATAAAATTCATGTTTATGTTATCTTTGTGCCGTCTTTATATTTTATATGGCGCAATAGCAAAGTGTTAAGTATGATGGCTGACAAACAAATTGATCACGGTTTGATACCCATTCTCGTCTCTAAAAAAATTTAAAATTGTTTCAAATTTAAGTTGACTAAAAATGTTAATCATTAGTAAGTTAAAAATAATGGTTGGCTAAAGAAAAACTTTTTTTCTTCTTTTTTGATGAGCCACAAACTAAGTCATAATGGGCTAACCATTAGGTGGTCAGTTCGCAGCTAACTAATAGTGCACTTGAATTTATCAACCAAAAACTCACTCGAAATGAGCTAACTTGTGGTTATTTGAAACTTATGCAGCGCTAGTCAGTACTGACTCGTTCTGAGGAAATTACGTCGAAAAATTTAATAGCGTTTAACATGTAAAATGATTTAGCTTTTGAGTCAGTTGTCACTCGCCTCTGATTAACCATTAGTTACTTTTAAGTTAGCTCAAATCCCGACAGGGATCTGCTTTTTTTTAAGTTGTGTGAATATTGGTTTTATGCTGCTAATGCGGGGTTGAAGCTGGTTGAAAAGTTATGCCGCGTGAGTGAGTACTGACTCGTTCTGAGGACATTACGTTGAAAAACTGAATAGCGTTTAACATGTAAAATGAGTTAGCTTTTGAGTCAGTTGCCGCTCGTCTCTGATTAACCATTACCATTATATGTACATATATGCATACATGCATTGACATTTATTTTCGTGTTAAAATTTTGGTTTTTCGCGTTTCCGTACTTTTGTGCATTTTTGTATATTATTGAGCGAAATTATAGTTTCCTCTCATTTTACCGAACTTTACCCAAAAAGTAAAGAAACAAACCTATTTTGAAAAGCGACTCTTAAAAAATATCAATTAAATTTTCTAACTTCAATGACATACCAACAATATTTCGTGCGTGTTGTGCAGTATCCTGTTGACGAAATTTTCCGCATGCGTGTTGAGCGTCTTGGCATTCGTGTCGTGTCGTTTTTCTCAATTATATAAAAAATTGCACAAAAGTACGGGAAAGCGAAAAACCAACATTTTAACACGAAAAAAACGTCAATGCATGTATGCATATACATACGTACACACATAACTAAACACATACTTATGTACATACACACGCACGTATTCACTTACATGATTCAGCATACTTCAGCCTGTGCGCCGAATCTTATATACCCTTTACCAAAGTGCGTTTACGTAGTATAGAGATACATACATAAGCACATAGTTACTTTTATGTACAAAGAAACAAATAATAATTTTCAAACCCTAGAATCATAATTTTAGATTTTTCTTATTACTTATGCCAATCTAGTAGTTCTTAAAGAAATATAGAAAGTGTGTTAAGTGAAAAAAAGGAAATTAAAAAAAAATATTTTATTTAGTTACTTTAATGTCCAGAAAAAAAATCATAGTTTCCAGCTCTGGAGCTGTGGTTTTTATTTTTATAATTTTCTATACCAAACTTTTCTTTCCAAAACGTAAAATATATATAATTTATAAAGGAAAAGATAAAAATTAATTATACTTAGTTACTTTTATATATCAAAAAATTGTAAGTGTCCCAACCCTGAACTCATCCTTTTTGATTTTTCAGATTTCATACACCAATCTCTTTCTTTTAAGAATTTAAGAAATGTTTAATTTATAGAAAAAAAAAGGAAAAATTTGTTTTAGTAACTTACTTTTGTGCAAAAAAAGTTAAAGTTTTCCAAGCCTGGAATCGTCTTTTTAATTTTTTTTAATTGTTTGTTTTATTTGAAATACCAATTTTATTCGTTATCAAGCATAAAATAAGTTTATTTAATAAAAATAAATAAAAATTAGTTTTCGGTAGTAGTAGGAATCGTCTTTTTAATTTTTTTAATTGTTTGTTTTATTTGAAATACCAATTTTATTTTATCAAGCATAAAATAAGTTTATTTAATAAAAATAGATAAAAATTAGTTTTCGGTAGTTAATTTTTTATATCACAAAGAGTGTAAGTTTCCCAACCCTGAAATCCTCCTTTTTGATATTTTATGATTTCTTACACCATCTTTTTTTAAGAATATAAGATATGTTTAATTTATAGTAAAAAAGAAAAAAATTGTTTTAGTAAGTTACTTTTGTACAAAAAATAAGGTTTCCAACCCTGGAAACGTCGTTTTAATTTTTTTTTTTTGAAATACCAAATTCATTCGTACTGATGTATAAAATAAGTTTACTTTATAAAAAAAATAAAAATTAGTTTTCGGTAGCTAATTTTTTATATCACAAAAAGTTCGGGTTTTCCAACCTTGAAATCAAACTTTTTGATTTTTCTGATTTCTTATACTAATCTCTTTCTTTTAAGAATATAAGATATCTTTAATTTATAGAGAAAAAGGGAAAATATGCTTTAGTAAGTTACTTTTCTATAAAAAATATAAGGTTTTCCAACCCTGGAAACATGTTTTAAACTTTTTTAAATTGAAATACCAATTTTATTTATTTATTTATTTTTATATCACAAAATCATCCTTTTTAATTTTCCTGATTTCTTACACCAATCTATTTCTTTTAAGCAGGGACAGAAAATAACTGTTATTTTTAAAAATTTACATCAAAAAAGCACACATAAAAAATGATCGTAGAAAATTTTGGTTCTTATCATTATGATGCAGATGCAAATTTTTGTATGACTTTTAAATTTGTGCCATTTTTGATAAAAGTCAAAACATAACTTTTAATTTTGACTTTTATTTTTTAAAGAAAATTTATTATTTGACATATTGTCAGAAGTGTACATAAAATAATTGAAATTTATTTGCTGGTAGTTTAGCATGTCTATATACGTATTTCATTGGCGCTTGAACCAAATCATCAGTAGACTTTAACCACAAATTTTAAACAGTCACAAACCTCTTACTTTATATAGTTTTGAAAGTCTATGCATAAAGTAAGAGGTTTGTGACTGTTTAAAACTTGTGGTTAAAGTCTACTGATGATTTGGTTCAAGCGCCAATGAAATACGTATATAGACATGCTAAACTACCAGCAAATAAATTTAAATTATTTTATTTTTTAAGGCAAAAATTAAAAGTTATTTTTGACTTTTATTATTTTACTCAAGAAATAAAAGTTATTTTTTAACTTTTAATATTTTAAGGCAAAAATAAAAGTCATGAATTAAATATTGCATAGTAATACGCAAGTTTTATTGCTTTCAATGCTATAAATGATAAAACATCCGTTATCACAACAATAATAATAACAATAATTTTTATAGACTTCTGTAATATACATCAATTATTATTACCTATAAATTGGAGGCAATAAAACTAGCGTATTACTATACAATTCTTAATTCAAGACTTTTATTTCTGCCTTAAAATATTAAAAGTTAAAAATTAATTTTTATTTTTTGAGTAAAATAATAAAAGTCAAAAATAACTTTTAATTTTTGCCTTAAAAAATAAAAGTTAAGAGATAACTTTTATTTCTGCCTCAAAAAATAAAAGTTAAAAATAACTTTTTTTCTTGACTTTTTCGATAAAAGTCATAACAGTTACGGTCCCTGCTTTTAAGAATATAAGATATCTTTAATTTATAGAGAAAAAGGGAAAATTTGCTGTAGTAAGTTACTTTTGTATAAAAAAAGTTAAAGTTTTCCAACCCTGGAAACATCTTTTTAATTTTAGAAGGCTAATTTTTGATTTGAAATACCAATTTTATTCGTACTAAAGTATAAAATAAGTTGATATAATAAAAAAAATAAAAATTAATTTTCGGTAGTTAATTTTTTATATCACAAAAAGTTTCAGTTTCCCAACCCTGGAATAATACTTTTTGATTTTTCTGATTTCTTACACCAATCTTTTTCTTTTAAGAATATAAGATATGTTTAATTTATAAAGAAAAGGAAAAATTTCTTTTAGCAAGTTACTTTTGTATAAGAAAAAAAGTTAAAGTTTTCCAACCCTGGAAACGTCTTTTTAAATTTTTTAATTTTTTTTTATTTGAAATACCAATTTTTTTCGTGGTGAAGTATAAAATAAGTTTATTTAATAAAAATAAATAAAAAATTACTTTACGGTAGTTAATTTTATATATCACAAAAATCGTAGGTTTTCCAACCCTGGAATCATCCTTTTTGTTTTTCTGATTTCTTACATCAATTTCTTTCTTTTAAGAACATTAGATATGTTTAATTTATAGAAAAAAAAGGAAAAATTTGTTTTAGTAAGTTACTTTTGTATAAGAAACATCTTATTAATTTTTTGAAGTTTAATTTTTCGTGGTGAAGTATAAAATAAGTTTATTTAATAAAAATAATTAAAAAATTAGTTTACGGTAGTTAATTGTATATATCACAAAAATCGTAGGTTTTCCAACCCTGGAATCATCCTATTTATTTTTCTGATTTCTTAAATCAATCTCCTTCTTTTAAGAGCATTACATATGTTTAGTTTATAAAAAAAAGGAAAAATTTCTTTAGTAAGTTACTTCTGCATAACAAAAAAATCAAGGTTTTCCAACCCTGGAAACGACTTTTTAATTTTTTTAATTTTTTTTTATTTTTTTTTTAGTTAGAAATACCAATTTTATTCATACTGAAGTATAAAATAAGTTTATTTAATAAAAAATTATTAAAAACTAGTTTTCGGTAGTTATTTTATATGGCAAAATGAAGTTCAAAGTCTCCCAGCTCTGAAACCGTCTGCTCGATTTTGCTGATTTTCAATACCAATCTTATTTCAACCATGTCTGACCCACCAGTCAAAGAACGAAGTCTCTAGCTTTTCTGGGAGCTTCGGAAAACCGATTTCACGTACAGACAGACGGACAGACGGACATCGCTTATTCGTCTTCCCTATGCATAAGGATCCAGAATATATATACTTTATGGCTCGCTTATTAATATTCTGGAAATTACAAACGGAATGACAAACCTATATATACCCTTTTACCATTTTTTGGTAAAGGGTATAAAAACCTGAAATGAATACCTTTAGTATTTAGGAAAATGTAACTTTTCTTTGTAATTGTTTATTTTTCAAACAGCTGATTGATTTTCTGTTTGCCCAAACTAGCACGAAGAAAAAGTACGGGCTGTTTCGTGCAAGAAGAAGAACAGTACTCTCACAAAACCTCTCTCATTTACCCAATTTTCGAGTACGGCAACGCTTTTCGTGCAAATTGGGATCCCGCGGGAGTAAAGAAACACACCTCATAATAAAATTATTTTACCAGTGAAGCAAATTTTTGTTTTGTGATGTTATTTTCAAGTGACTGAAATTAAATCGAATTTAAAAGTTTAGCAACATTGCATTTTTGACACATCCACTTGATTGGTTTGCAAGTTGGCACATTGTTTGTGGCTAAACTATTAGAATACGAGTATGTATGTTCCCTTACAATACGTGACAATTGGTAATACCCCTTTTAGACACGGAAAGTTTACTTTGCAAAGTCTTAATTCAGCTGTGTGAAAAACAGAGTAAGGAATACTATCTCTTTCTGTCTTTCTCCGGGCTGAATTAAGACTTTGCAAAGTAAACTTTCCTTGTCTAAAAGGGGTATAAGTAACGCTTCTTGAGCAGATTCAGCATCTTACCGCAAACTTAATAGCAAAGCTTTGCTTACGGTCACTGAGAAATCGTTGAAACGTAAATCATTTTGCAATTAACCATTTGCTTGCATGTTTTGCTTAGTAACAATACTTTTCATATAAAAAATAAACAACAATATTGTATAAAAGAAGAATATTCTCCAAATAGCAGCCAATGTTCGCGTTTGCGAAAGTTATATTAACAGCAATAATATGAAAACAGTGTTGCTATTTATTTATTTTGATTTATTTTGTATTTTTTGGTAATTTCAATTGCTTGCACAGATTTTTCAGATTTGCAATTTTAGAAAAATCTACTGAAAACACTTCCCACGAAATACCACTTCAGGCAAAATGTAAGATAGATTTTATGTATTTTTTACGGTTAAATAAAGTCTAGACTATATAAAGGGTGTCCCAACAAGAACGCAAGATTTAAATATAAAACACAGATATTAAAAAAAAAATCGTGAAACTTTATTATATCGTAAAGTAGACAAAATGAGGTTATGTGTGGAACAACAAATCGGGCAGATGGCCGCCGCGGCTTTGCTGGCACACACGCGATCTTTTAATGAAATTTTCAATGGCCGTTTTGCATAAATGCTGCGGTATTTTATTAATGCAGAGTCCAATTTCCTCTTTTAAGGCTTGAGTCGTCGTCGGCTTATTCGCGTAAACCATCGACTTCAAACAAACCCCAAAGAAAAAAGTCTAATGGTGTTAAATCGCACGATCTAGGCGGCCAATTCTGGTCTCCAAAACGCGAAACAACACGACCGGGAAATGACTGATGTAGCAATTGAATTGTTTCTCTGGGTGCATGACGTGTGGCGCCGTCTTGTTGAAACCACATGCCCTCCACATTCATTTCTTCAATTCTAGGCACGAAAAAACTGGTTATCATTTCACGATACCGAACACCATTGACTGTTTGCGCTTGACCTGCGTTTGAGCGACATCATCACGTACAGCTGCGACATTTTTGGACGATAGACCTGGTCGAAGGCGCGTTGTTGTCTTTACATCACTAACAGACCCAGTTTCGGCAAATTTATCCATTAATGTCTTTACAGTTGACTCTTTTGGAGCATTATTGTGACCCCAAATTGATCGCAAATTTGCGAACTGTAGCCGCAAAACTTTCACCATTTTGGTAAAATAATTTCACAATGAGAATGCGTTGTTCATTCGTGTAGCGCGTCATTTTTACTAACCTCGTACCTTCTACTAGCAAACAATAACAATTGTTCAAATGTCAAACAATGACACTTCGAATGGCGCCAAATTTAAATCTTGCGTTCTTGTTGGGACACCCTTTATTAAATAATAGAAGAATCATTAAGTTATAATCAGGGAAACCACAAATATGTTGTTAAAAAAGTGTTTTATGCGCATTAAATATGCAATAAAAACTTGAAAATATGCACTAAAAACTCAAAAAATATGCTCTTAAAAATAAAATAAACTTGTTTATTTTTAAATGAAAATATATTTTTAATTCAAAATTCAACAAAATTTGCATATATAATAAGACAAAAATAAAATAAACAAAAAAAGAGATAATAAAAATTTAAAAAATAATTTGGGTTTGAAAAGTACGTTAAAGCAAAACTGCCATTCAAACTTTGTCCAAAGCAAATAATAATATAATTTTTTTTATACTCCCGTAAAAATTTAATTCGGATTCAAAAGAGATCTCGATATCAGAATTAAAACCTTAGAACTGCATTATCGATAAATAAGATAAGCTTATAAATTATAATTTTTTATTTTTCTTTGCAATAAATAACAAAATATTGACCTAGATATTCCAATAAAAATCGTTGCCTGTCACATCTAAATGAACTTTTTACATTGAAAATGTTCCTTGAACGTCTACTTAGGCCAGAGCCCGTCACAAATATCAAAACCACATTGAAACTAACGTCCGTAATAACTGCTTAATATATAAGAAAAATTTATACACTACATGGAACATTGAAAATAAGATTTAGATGGCGAAAAATAAAATAAAAAATTTTGGCTTAACATTAAAATAAAAATATTCTATAAAGTATCAAAATATGCCCTTAAAGCGTAAATTATACTCTAAAAATTAGAAAATATGCTAAACATATGCATGTACGACTGAATTATGCAAAAAAATTCTTAAAGGGTAAAATATGCAAAAATATGCTCTAACAAATCGATGCCATAATTCATAAAAAGTTCTGAAACGGAAAAATAAGATATTTTTCCGCATTTATACGTCACACGAGAAAAAAACATGCAATTGCATATTTGCAGTTTCCCTGGTTATAATAAATAAATGCATAAAGATTTGTAACTTGGCGATAAAAACTAGTAAATTCAATGTTCAACGGGTTAAGATTAGTAGTTTACTCCTAATCTACATCTATTGTACTGATTTACACGAGCATAATTATGCTGGCATAACATGGCAGCTTGTAGGCAAATTCGGTGAAGAGAATGGTTATGTGGTTGGTATATCACCCCTTTTCCACACGCAAAGTTTACTTTGCTAAGTCTTAATTCAGCTGGAAGAAAAACAGAGAGGCTACATATGCATATATGTATTACACACAGCTGAATTAAAACTGCAAAGTAAACTGCGTGTGGAAAAGGGGTATAATTTTTCAACCAGCTACAACCACGCATTAGCAGCACAAAACCAATACACCCCTTTTACACACGCAAGGTTTACTTAGTTTACTGAGAGAAAGACAGAAAGAAACTGTACTACTACCTCTGTCTTTCACACAGCTGTCTTTCATACAGAAAATAACAGTTACAAAAAATTTCAAAAAAGGTAATCGAGTTTGGAATTAAGCATTTTTGGTGGAAGCTGTTCCTTACTGGATTACCAACTTAATGATTTTAACAAGGCGTGAGAATAAAATAATCGATTCTTGAGAAGTACTTACCTTTTTTATTTGGAAACTTGTACACGTAATCTACATATTTAATCTAAAAAAAATCATTCTCTTCATTTAGAAACTTGTACATAATTTTTTTACATTTTAGGTAAGGAGATTTGTAAGCGAGTAATCAAATTTGGCAATCAGAAAAGTAAGTCATTATATGGCAAGTAGTTCTGATGGTAATGTGTAATTTTTTTGCTTGGTATTTCTTGATTTTTTATTTATTCCTCACAAAATAACAGTTATTTCTTGATTTTTATTTTTTGCTTAATTTTTAAAGTGTTGAAAGCGTAATTTTTGCGTTAAAATTAATAAAATTGAATTTATCGCCAGAGTCTGTAAAAAACACTCTTATATGTTAAATTAACAGCCTGTTTTTCGAAAATGAATAAGTGTATACGTTCTTTAAATAACGAATGAAACCATGTTTTCGTTTTTAAAACATTTATTTATTTTCATGTGTGTGACAACAAAAGAGCTTTCAGTTTTCCACACTCATAAAATTTCTTATGTTAAATTAATTAAAAATCAGTCTACATATTTTTCATTTGACTTTTAACGAAAATGTTATTTAATTTTTAATGTTAGAATGTGAACTGATCTAAAACAGTGAAAAGCAATTTTTTCCCTTTTAATTTTTACTATAAATTACAAAAAGAAAAAAATTAAACGAAAAAATCTAAATGGCTTTTTCTATAAGCGGATTGATTTAACTTTCACAAGAACGAATCTCGACTGCCGTACAAAGCAATGATGTTTCCCTTGCTCCTGTAATTTTTCTGTGAAAGAATCAACACCAAAGTGTGGCAACATCATGACTGTATAGTGTTTATTTTTTCTGCTGCTCAAATTTTTGTGAAAAAATTAAGATAGAACTTAAATTAAATTGAATTAAATTGTTGGAGTTGATTTTTGATTTAATCAAATGCAATTGTAAACTGATTTTTGACTGCATTTGTATTTGCTGCTGCTAAATTGCTTTCTCTGCTACCTTTGTCGCTGCTGTTTTTTATTTTTGCCGTGCCGCATACTTTAATTTTTTTTGGTTACATTTTGCTTTACCTATTGAGATGACTGGAAAGAAGTTCCCGTGTCACAAATGCAATAAGGACATTGGTAAAGGAGGCAGTGTACAGTGTGAGGCTTGTTTGATTTGGTTCCATATACAATGTGTGGGTATTTCAGAGCAATTGTTCAATATGATGGCTAAGCAGAACGCAGTCTCTTATAGATGTGATTCGTGTAAAAATAACGCGCAGACTCCATCTGACCTAGCTAATGAGATTCGTCTCATCAATAAGAAGTTGGATAGTATTACTAAAGAGATGTCTGCTCATCGTGAACATCTTAACAACCAGATGCATGAACTGAAATCTGATATCCGTGCAGAGTTTCTTTCAAAATTTTCAAAAATGGATGATGACATTGCCAGTTGTGCTACACATATTAAAAGCTTGGAAAAATGTGTTGAGAACAAGGTGAAGAAACTTGAGAGTACTAACAATACTCTTTATCACAGAATGAATAGAGCTGATGTTGTGATTTTTGGTTTGCTGCCCAACATTGTTGACCTTGATAAGATTGTTATTGATCTGTGTGCATTTTATAATATTAGTATTGATGCCCTGGATATTCATCATGCTTGCTACATGAACAATAATAAATCTGTTCTTGTGAGGTTCTGTAATGTTCGTATCAGAGACCGCTTGATGGCTGAATACAATAAAAGCCGATCGCTGAAGCTGAGTGACATAGTTAGCAGTGATATTAACTCGAGAGTTTACTTGAATGATCATTTTTCTCCTATGGCTGCTAGAATTAATTTCATCTGCAAACGGCTCCTGATTAAGAAAAAAATAAAAAAATTCAAAATTTTTAATGCGGACAAGCCGAAAGTTTCTATAACTTATGCTAATGGATCCCAGGCTGTAAAGAATTTCGACGAGTGTGAAATGCTTTTCTCTGGCCTTGAAGAATAATTTTTAATTAATTTTTAATTTTTGTTCTTAATCTAATTTTCTTCCATTTATTTGATTAGCTGATTGATTAGCTTTATTTAGATATGAAATTTTTAGCTGTGAATTTTTTAAATTTAATTTTAATTGTTATAATATTAATTTTCTTTGCAGATTGTTATTTATGGTTCCCCGCTATGCTTTTTTTTGGTGATGTCACATAATAATAATAATCTTGGTCCGGTTGGTGGTGTTCTTTTATTAAGAATGTGTTGCATCCTTTTAGCCATCAGCTGAAGGTGGCACATCTTAATTGCCAGAGTATTAGACCTACTGCTGGTTTTTCTAAAATTGATGAGTTAAAATGCATTTTAAATGAATCTAAACTTGACCTTTTTGCAATTTCAGAAACCTGGTTAAAGCCGCATGTTTCTACTAGATCAGTCAATATCCCAGGCTATAAATTTCGCCGAAATGATCGTACGGGTTCAAGGGGAGGTGGTGTAGGGTTGTATGTGTCCAACAGGATTAAACATAGGCTTGTATTCAAAGTGGATGATGCTGGCGTCTGTGAGACTCTTTTTGTAGAACTCTGTTTTGGTAGGTCAAAAGTTTTCTTTGGTGTTGTGTACCTTCCCCATGGTGATATTGTTACTTTTGAGAATAGACACTATCAGCTGTTTTTAAATTATTCAAATATAATTATTGTTGGAGATTTCAATTACAATTTGTTTGATGCCTCTAAGGCATACAATTTTCGTTCAATGTGTACTAGAAACAATTTGTTTATCTCTCATAATAACAGACCATCTCATTTTGATATAGCCCATAACTCAACATCTCTGATTGATTATTGGCTGCTAAGTGACCATACAATTATGAACTTTTCTGATCAAATCCAATGTCCAACCTTTTCACATCATGCTTTGATTTTTGCGTCTTTCTCTATTGACATTAATAATATTGTAGAGTACATAGAATTTCTTGATTATAATTATGTTGATTGGAATGCCTTTTTAGGTTTTTTGTCTGACTTTGACCTTTCATCATTTAATTTTTGCAGTGTTGATGATCAATGCTCTACGTTAAACTATATTTTTCAACAGCTTTTGTTATTTGTACCCCTAAGGATGAAGGTAATTAAATATGAGGTTGATGTGTGGATGAAATCTAATGAAGTGACCTCTGCTCGTATTTCAAGGGACTTGGCTTTTACTGTCTTTTTATCAGATCCTTCTGATTATAATAGAAGAACATTTTGTAAATATCGAAATATAGAGAAAAAAGACGTTTCTTTTCTAATTTGTTTAATGGTCTAGATTCTTCGGGTGTGTGGAGAATTTTAAGGAGTGCTGGTTGTGTTGCTGATCGTGATTCTTTGTTTGCATATAATGCAGACTTAATCAATGATTTTTTTGTTTCAAATAGCAACTGCAGTAATTATGCTTCAATTGATTTTGGGGATTTTGAGGATTCTGATTTGGGGTTTTCTTTTCGTTGTGTAAATGAACCTGAAGTTTTACAAGCATTGTGTAGGGTGAAGTCTAGTGCACTTGGTGTTGATAATATTTCCATTAAATTTATTAAACTCATTTACCCTTACTTATCTGATTATTTCCTTTCATTTATTAATAATATTTTAACCACCTCTGTTTTTCCCACGGCTTGGAAGACTGCACGGGTTGTAGCTATTCCTAAGTCGAAGGTGGTGAATGGACCTGAAGATCTTAGGCCTATATCAATACTTCCGGCCTTGTCCAAGGTCGTAGAACATCTGTTGAAGTTACAGCTATCTGATAAGGTTCTACCATCTCTGTATGAATCCCAATTTGCTTTTCGTTCTGGATACAATACAACTTCCTTGATTTTATGTATGACTGACCTTATTAGGGAAGGCGTTAACGTTGACGAACTTTGTGTGGTAGTTTCTCTTGACATTTCTAAGGCCTTTGATTCAATTGACCATTATAAAATGGTTATTAAGCTTAATAACGAATTTAATTTTTCTATATCTGCTTGTAAACTTATCTGGTCTTATATGAATGGTAGCTCCCAATTTGTTTCTGTAAATGGAACTAATTCTAATATTAAATCTCTAGGTGCAGGTGTTCCCCAGGGATCAGTTTTAGGACCACTGTTATTCATCATGTATATAAATAGTCTTAGTGATTGTGTCAACTCCCATATTTGTAGAGCTTTCATATATGCAGATGACGTTTTTCTATTATTTAAATGTGGACGGGATTTCTCTGATGTGCTGGAAAGCAACATTAATTTCAGTTTACAACGTGTTCATCAATGGACTGAATCTAATTCACTTCGTTTAAATATTGCTAAAACTAAAGCCATTGGTTTTAATAAATCGTTACGGTTTGTCTTTGATTTTGTTATAAGTTTAAATGGTATCACTATCGATTTTGTTGACAGCCTTTTGGTGTTGGGTGTTATTGTTGATAACAAGCTTTCTTTCGTTCCTCATTTTAACACATTGCATGGAAAAGTTTTTGGCGTTTTACGTAGGTTATTCTCGACAAATTTATATTTACCGCTCTGTATTAGAAAGAGACTGTCTCACGCCTTACTAATGCCTCTTGTCCTATATGGGCTCGAGGCTGTATCAGGTACTAATGCATCAAACGTGTCTAAACTTAAGCGGATTGTCAACATGATAGTCCGTTTTGTATACAAAATTGGTTTTCGTGACCATATTTCAGAATTTGTATGCCAGTTTCTTGGCTGTTCGTTTAAAGACTTTCTTGTTTTTAGGAGTCTAATTTTTTTCTATGGTGTCATTAGAAGTGGCAATCCAATCACTCTTCGAAATAGATTTGTTTTCTCTCGTTCAGTAAGGAATCCACAGGTTATTATTCCTAGAATATCGTCTTATGCTTTTGAAAAATCATTTTTAATTCGTGTTGCCCGATTTTTTAATCATTTACCAAGCAACCTCAGAAATTTCCAGTTAACAACTTATACATATCGTAAAAAACTACTAGAATATCTTTTGAATCTATCAAGCATTCAGACCACCGCTTAGTTGGACTTGGTTATTATTATTTTTTTTAACCTTTCTTTTTTCTAACTTTAATTATTATCTAAACGGCTGGGGAGCCATGAAATTAACGAAATCAAATATTCATATACATATTTATGTACATAATATTTTCATATATGTTTTAGTTTTTTAATATCTCTGAAACTATGTTAATTGAAGTTCTACTCTTTATCTTTATTA
Organism: Tachina grossa; assembly: GCA_949987645.1. Taxonomy (NCBI): domain Eukaryota; kingdom Metazoa; phylum Arthropoda; class Insecta; order Diptera; family Tachinidae; genus Tachina; species Tachina grossa. The sequence continues at coordinate 167,561,808 of OX465274.1, read as the reverse complement.
TTATTATTATTATTTTTTTTTTGTTTTGTTTTTTCTCTAGTATTAGTATTGAATTATTAGTATTGAATATTATTTCTGGTGTATCATTCCTACTAATTTTAATAAGGTGTAGTTTTTCTATGTGTTACCCTTACGTAATAAATAGTTCGGCCCTATAGGCTTTATTATTACTGAATTGAAAATAAATAAATCTAAATCTAAATCAAATTCAGTACAAACAAATAATTTCTGCTTTATTTCCTACAATTTAACTGTCAAACAAATCACAAAAAATTTAAATTTTGAGTCAAAATAAAGTAAAGGTTATAGGAAAAAAACTTAGTTCTAATAAACAAAGGAAAATACGAAATGCAATGATAAACTGTTTTAATGTGTAAATGGATTTCCAATTGAATGCTAAAATCAATTAAAAATTAAATTGCTTATCCCCTTATTCATAAAATTTAAAATTAATTTGAAATTAATTTTATTTAAAAATTTTCATAGACAATTTTTTTAATAGATATTATTTTTTGTATTCCTTCACTGTAATAATTTTGTGAGTGTGAATTTTTGGTTATACCTCAAAAGCTCTTTTTATGTCAAAACGAAAGCTTTAGAATATGTTTTATAAAAATCAAATTTTAAACGTTATCGTTTATAAACGAAACATAAAACCGAAAGGGCTTATGTTTTCTAAAAACAGGCTGTAAATTTACTTTTTTTGTAGTTTATTCATTTACAGCAACAATGAAATATATAGACAACGCTGAACCACCAGCAAATAAATTTCAAATTAAAATAAACTTCTGACAATATGTCGAATAATAAATTTCTTAAATTTAAAAATTGAAATTTTTTGAGCAAAAAAAAGTAAAATCTTATTTTGTGAAGAATAAATAAAAGCCACAAAATAACTCTTATTTTGTGAGGAATAAATACAAATTAAGAAATAACTGCTATTTTTGAGAAATAAATAAAAATCCCAGCTAAAAAAAATATGTATGGAGCATATATGATATCCCATATATGGTTCGGATCCGAAAAATGAGGGTATATGGGATGTGTGTGAAGATAAATATGCCGAGTTAAATATGTTTCGACGTAAAGACTTACGTTACAACATATTTAGGTGTGAACATAAATTGGAGCTAGTTAACTAGTTGTATGAAAAACACACATTTAAAAGTTTTTCGCTCATTTTTATGTTGAATTCTGCCGGAATTCAATTATATTTAATATACCTACCATTCTGAAAGTAGTTTTCAGAAAAGTTTTAAGAAAAGTCGCCTTCGGACATAGGAATGATCTCTGAAGGATTTTGGCCAAAGTGGTCAAATGAAGGGTTGGCATGCAATGCCACCTCATGGGGAGTAACTACTAAAATACTAAATACAATACGTATTGATTAGAATTCCTGAACTGAGTTTGTGAAAAAAGTTACAGCTCATATAAAATCAACTTTGGTCAAAAAACTCTCTGAGGGATTTTGGCCAAAGTGGCCAAATGAAGGATTGGCATGCAATGCCACCTAACGGGGAGTAACTACTACAATACTAACTACAATACGTATTGATTAGAATTCCTGAATTGAGTTTGTGAAAAAAGTTACAACTCATATAAAATCACATTTGGTCAAAAAACTCTCTGAGGGATTTTGGCCAAAGTGGCCAAATGAAGGGTTGGTATGCAATGCCACTTAACGGGGAGTAACTACTACAATACTAACTACAATACGTAATGATTAGAATTCCTGAATTGAGTTTGTGAAAAAAGTTACAGCTCATATAAAATCACCTTTGGTCAAAAAACTCTCTGAGGGATTTTGGCCAAAGTGGCCAAATGAAGGGTTGGCATGCAATGCCACTTAACGGGGAGTAACTACTACAATACTAACTACAATACGTAATGATTAGAATTCCTGAATTGAGTTTGTGAAAAAAGTTACAGCTCATATAAAATCACATTTGGTCAAAAAACTCTCTGAGGGATTTTGGCCAAAGTGGCCAAATGAAGGGTTGGCATGCAATGCCACCTAGTGGGAAGTAACTACTAGGACACTAACTACAATACGTATTGATTAGAATTCCTGAATTGAGTTTGTGAAAAAAGTTACAGCTCATATAAAATCACATTTGGTCAAAAAACTCTCTGAGGGATTTTGGCCAAAGTGGCCAAATGAAGGGTTGGCATGCAATGCCACCTAGTGGGAAGTAACTACTAGGACACTAACTACAATACGTATTGATTAGAATTCCTGAATTGAGTTTGTGAAAAAAGTTAAAGCTCATATAAAATCACCTTTGGTCAAAAAACTCTCTGAGGGATTTTGGCCAAAGTGGCCAAATGAAGGGTTGGCATGCAATGCCACCTAACGGGGAGTAACTACTACAATACTAACTACAATACGTAATGATTAGAATTCCTGAATTGAGTTTGTGAAAAAAGTTAAAGCTCATATAAAATCACATTTGGTCAAAAAACTCTCTGAGGGATTTTGGCCAAAGTGGCCAAATGAAGGGTTGGCATGCAATGCCACCTAGTGGGAAGTAACTACTAGGACACTAACTACAATACGTATTGATTAGAATTCTTGAATTGAGTTTGTGAAAAAAGTTACAGCTCATATAAAATCACATTTGGTCAAAAAACTCTGAGGGATTTTGGCCAAAGTGGCCAAATGAAGGGTTGGCATGCAATGCCACTTAACGGGGAGTAACTACTACAATACTAACTACAATACGTAATGATTAGAATTCCTGAATTGAGTTTGTGAAAAAAGTTACAGCTCATATAAAATCACATTTGGTCAAAAAACTCTCTGAGGGATTTTGGCCAAAGTGGCCAAATGAAGGGTTGGCATGCAATGCCACTTAACGGGGAGTAACTACTACAATACTAACTACAATACGTAATGATTAGAATTCCTGAATTGAGTTTGTGAAAAAAGTTACAGCTCATATAAAATCACCTTTGGTCAAAAAACTCTCTGAGGGATTTTGGCCAAAGTGGCCAAATGAAGGGTTGGCATGCAATGCCACCTAGTGGGAAGTAACTACTAGGACACTAACTATAATATGTATTGATTAGAATTCCTGAATTGAGTTTGTGAAAAAAGTTACAGCTCATATAAAATCACATTTGGTCAAAAAACTCTGTGAGGGATTTTGGCCAAAGTGGCCAAATAAAGGGTTGGCATGCAACGCCACCTAGTGGGAAGTAACTACTAGGACACTAACTACAATACGTATTGATTAGAATTCCTGAATTGAGTTTGTGAAAAAAGTTAAAGCTCATATAAAATCACCTTTGGTCAAAAAACTCTCTGAGGGATTTTGGCCAAAGTGGCCAAATGAAGGGTTGGCATGCAATGCCACCTAACGGGGAGTAACTACTACAATACTAACTACAATACGTAATGATTAGAATTCCTGAATTGAGTTTGTGAAAAAAGTTACAGCTCATATAAAATCACATTTGGTCAAAAAACTCTCTGAGGGATTTTGTCCAAAGTGGCCAAATGAAGGGTTGGCATGCAGTGCCACATAATGGGAAGTAATTACTAGGACACTAACTACAATACGTAATGAAATTTTTTGTATGAAGTAATGAATGGTGCTCAACATTTTTCAAGTTAGTATTTTTTTCATGCTGCTAAAAATAATTTTCGTTTTTTTTGACGTTTGTTAATCGTAAACTATTGTCGTAAAAAATACAATCTTTTTTGGTCTTTACTATTCGCTTGAAATATTCGCATATATTTTAGCGAATGCAAATAGCAAAAGTAAGCGAATAATTTGCGAATGCGAAAGCAAAAAACTAACAACTCCATTTTTAAATTAATTATTCCAAAAGTACATTTTTAATAAAGTATCTTTTTCAAAAAGTATTTTTTCTAATAATATCATATTAAAAAAAAGTTCCTTTTTAAAAAGAATATTTTCCAAAGAGCAAGATTTCTTAAAAATGTATTTAAAAAAAATGTTCTTCATTTATCAAAAAGAAAATTAAAAAAAAACAACTTTTTAAAAAGTATCATTCGAAAAGTACAAAATATATCTACAAATTTCCCCATTCATCATTATTAAAAAAAGGTTTTTTAATGCTTCTCCTGTTTCAAAATATTTTTTTAATTTATAATATTTTATATGTGTACATAAAACTGGACCGCTAGCTTGGGTAATATTAAATAAATAAATAATATAAAATAAATAATTGACAAATAAGTTCGACTACATTAGACTTATTAAAATTGTATATTTCAAATTTAACGAAGGATTGGAGGAGCTTTTCAACTCTTTAGAACCCTTGAACCAAAATACGTTTCAATCTTTTATTATGCCAAATGATTATACTAATGAATTTCAAGTTCTGGTGCCATATTCGTCTACAAAAATAAATTTTGACTTAAGTAACACGCCAAGCGGCAACACAAAGTTATGAGATATTAAAAAGGAGAAATCAGAAAAATATATTTCTGAAGCAAGTAATTACCAAAACGCATTTTATTATATAATATATCGATGGTGAAACGTTGACAACACGTATCTGATTTTTTAATACATACATATCGTCACCTAAAATCCAAAAGGCCGCAACAACCAAAAAATTCAAAATAGACTTTTTGATTGATTATGATGTGATTAACCAAAATATATATTTTCCTAAAATTTTACTCACATATGTTTAAAAATACCGATTTTATTCATTATTCAATTTATGAAGTTTTTTGCTTCTCCTGTAAAATAGTGTACTTACGGCTTTGGATTTTAGGTGACGATATGGCCTAATTACGAGTGTCGTATTTCGACTACGACTACGCGATTTTAAAAAACTAAACTCGAACACTTTCGGTAAATTTGTCGGAATTATGAAATTTCGAATATGATAACGTTTGAAATAAAGGTTTTTAATTTTTTTCCTTGTTATAAGTTCATTATAGAATGGAAGAAAAATACTGGCCAAATATCGAAAGCGGTCGTGCCTAACTGTTGGTCGAAATAATAACCCATATGCTGTCAACTTTTTATTGTCGATGTTACAATTTCATAGAATAAATTTACAAGATGAAATATTTGATGAAATTTTCTTCAAGAAACTGTTTTATTTGCTAGAGTGCAGATGCAAATGGGGAAAATAAGCCTCACTCAAACCATTTGAAAATTAATTTCATAGCATTTTCCACCCAAGTTTCATGTAAAACATTCATGCAATGTGTCTTCATCTTGTAAATCTAAACATACATATTCCAATGTCTGAAAATTTTGTTTATGTAGCTAGTTTTCGAAATTTTCTAATTACAAGTAGCTTCATGCTAATGATTGTAGTTTAGCGTGTATGTGGATACGAGTTTTATGCATGTTTTTTAAATGCAAAAATAAGTTTTCTCCGTTCTTAGTATATTTCGATTGATATTTGTTTGATATTTTAACTATTTGTCTATCGATTTACAATTTTTCTCTCATTAGAACATTCTAATGATGATTATTTCGAAGAAATTATTTCTGAAATTCTAAATTCTCCCCAACATAATAAGTGTGTTCGTTTACTTTTGCAGTAAAATGCAGTAAATGAGTATTTACTGCGAAAATTTTAAAATTTACTCTCAAAAAGAGCTGCTGCCAATAAAAGTACGCGAACGGAAAAATAGTAAAAATTAGTAAGATTAAAGAAACAGCTGACTCCAAGTCCACATAGTGTTGAAAAATATATAAACTTTTGACTATTCAACTCTTTTTCATTATTGGTACTCGATACAATATTTTTACTTTTTAACACGAGCAATCTAAGAATAAATTTTGTAATTTGCTTCATGTAATATTTGTAATTAATTTCTTTTTGATTTCCTTGTTTTGTTCTTAGTTAAATTAATAAAAATTACATGACAATTTTTAAATGTTACTGATTACCTTAAAAGCAAGTGCAATACTAAGTAACCAGATATTTTACAGTTTTACAACTCTGAGTAATTAGAATAATTTGCAAAGCAAAAGGATTAATAAAATAAATTAAAAAATATGTATATTAACAGCTATCATTATTATGCTTTAGAAATAAATTATTTTTTAATGACTTTCACAATATTTATTTAACCTTTTCTCAAATGTTTACACTTTTCGATTGCTTACTTTTCATTTTTTACATTTTGAATCATATGTTCTTATCTTACTAAACTTTACTACGACAAATTTCTGCAGTAAAAATTTGCAAAACAATCAGTCAAGAACTGTCAATTTACTCTCTCAATTTGTATTCTCATTTACTGTATTTTGGGTTAACGAACGCAATTTAGTAAAATGCAGTAAAGTTCAGTAAAAATTTTTAAAAACTTTTGAGTACGCGAACGAAATTAATATATCGGAAATAAACAACACTGCAACATCAGATATTAAAATGGATGAGTACGCTGTCATCAGGAAAAAAAATAAAAACAGAACCAAATGTGATTTTATAAGAGCTGTAACTTTTTTCACAAACTCAATTCAGGAATTCTAATCATTACGTATTAGTTAGTATTGTAGTAGTTACCCCCCGTTAAGTGACATTGCATGCCAACCCTTCATTTGGCCACTTTGCCCAAAATCCCTCAGAGAGTTTTTTTTACCAAATGTGATTTTATATGAGCTTTAACTTTTTTCACAAATTCAATTCAGGAATTCTAATCAATACGTATTGTGGTTAGTGTCCTAGTAGTTACTTCCCACTAGGTGGCATTGCATGCCAACCCTTCATTTGGCCACTTTGGCCAAAATCCCTCAGAGAGTTTTTTGACCAAATGTGATTTTATATGAGCTGTAACTTTTTTCACAAACTCAATTCAGGAATTCTAATCATTACGTATTGTAGTTAGTATTGTAGTAGTTACTCCCCGTTAGGTGACATTGCATGCCAACCCTTCATTTGGCCACTTTGGCCAAAATCCATCAGAGAGTTTTTTGACCAAAGGTGATTTTATATGAGCTGTAACTTTTTTCACAAACTCAATTCAGGAATTCTAATCAATACATATTGTAGTAGTTACTCCCCGTTAAGTGGCATTGCATGCCAACCACTCATTTGGCCACTTTGGCCAAAATCCCTCTGAGAGTTTTTTGACCAAAGGTGATTTTATATGATCTGTAACTTTTTTCACAAACTCAATTCAGGAATTCTAATCAATACGTATTGTAGTTAGTATTGTAGTAGTTACTCCCCGTTAAGTGGCATTGCATGCCAACCCTTCATTTGGCCACTTTGGCCAAAATCCCTCAGAGAGTTTTTTGACCAAATGTGATTTTATATGAGCTGTAACTTTTTTCACAAACTCAATTCAGGAATTCTAATCATCACGTATTGTAGTTAGTATTGTAGTAGTTACTCCCCGTTAAGTGGCATTGCATGCCAACCCTTAATTTGGCCACTTTGGCCAAAATCCCTCAGAGAGTTTTTTGACCAAATGTGATTTTATATGAGCTGTAACTTTTTTCACAAACTCAATTCAGGAATTCTAATCATTACTTATTGTAGTTAGTATTGTAGTAGTTACTCCCCGTTAAGTGGCATTGCATGCCAACCCTTCATTTGGCCACTTTGGCCAAAATCCCTCAGAGAGTTTTTTGACCAAAGGTGATTTTATATGAGCTGTAACTTTTTTCACAAACTCAATTCAGGAATTCTAACCATTACGTATTGTAGTTAGTATTGTAGTAGTTACTCCCCGTTAAGTGGCATTGCATGCCAACCCTTCATTTGGCCACTTTGGCCAAAATCCCTCAGAGAGTTTTTTGACCAAATGTGATTTTATATGAGCTGTAACTTTTTTCACAAACTCAATTCAGGAATTCTAATCAATACGTATTGTAGTAGTTACTCCCCGTTAAGTGGCATTGCATGCCAACCATTCATTTGGCCACTTTGGCCAAAATCCATCAGACAGTTTTTTGACCAAAGGTGATTTTATATGATCTGTAACTTTTTTCACAAACTCAATTCAGGAATTCTAATCATTGCGTATTGTAGTTAGTATTGTAGTAGTTACTCCCCGTTAAGTGGCATTTCATGCCAACCCTTCATTTGGCCACTTTGGCCAAAATCCCTCAGAGAGTTTTTTGACCAAATGTGATTTTATATGAGCTGTAACTTTTTTCACAAACTCAATTCAGGAATTCTAATCATTACGTATTGTAGTTAGTATTGTAGTAGTTACTCCCCGTTAAGTGGCATTGCATGCCAAGCCTTAATTTGGCCACTTTGGCCAAAATCCCTCAGAGAGTTTTTTGACCAAATGTGATTTTATATGAGCTGTAACTTTTTTCACAAACTCAATTCAGGAATTCTAATCATTACGTATTGTAGTTAGTATTGTAGTAGTTACTCCCCGTTAAGTGGCATTGCATGCCAACCCTTCATTTGGCCACTTTGGCCAAAATCCCTCAGAGAGTTTTTTGACCAAAGGTGATTTTATATGAGCTGTAACTTTTTTCACAAACTCAATTCAGGAATTCTAACCATTACGTATTGTAGTTAGTATTGTAGTAGTTACTCCCCGTTAAGTGGCATTGCATGCCAACCCTTCATTTGGCCACTTTGCCCAAAATCCCTCAGAGAGTTTTTTGACCAAATGTGATTTTATATGAGCTGTAACTTTTTTCACAAACTCAATTCAGGAATTCTAATCATTACGTCTTATAGTTAGTATTGTAGTAGTTACTCCCCGTTAAAAGGCATTGCATGCCATCCCTTCATTTGGCCACTTTGGGCAAAATCCCTCAGAGAGTTTTTTGACCAAATGTGATTTTATATGAGCTGTAACTTTTTTCACAAACTCAATTCAGGAATTCTAATCATTACGTCTTATAGTTAGTATTGTAGTAGTTACTCCCCGTTAAAAGGCATTGCATGCCATCCCTTCATTTGGCCACTTTGGGCAAAATCCCTCAGAGAGTTTTTTGACCAAATGTGATTTTATATGAGCTGTAACTTTTTTCACAAACTCAATTCAGGAATTCTAATCAATACGTGTAGTAGTTACTGTCCTAGTAGGTACTTCCCACTAGGTGGCATTGCATGCCAACCCTTCATTTGGCCACTTTGGCCAAAATCCCTCACAGAGTTTTTTGACCAAATGTGATTTTCTATGAGCTTTAACTTTTTTCACAAACTCAATTCAGGAATTCTAATCAATACGTATTGTAGTTAGTGTCCTAGTAGTTACTTCCCACTAGGTGGCATTGCATGCCAACCCTTCATTTGGCCACTTTGGCCAAAATCCCTCAGAGAGTTTTTTGACCAAATGTGATTTTATATGAGCTGTAACTTTTTTCACAAACTCAATTCAGGAATTCTAATCACTACGTATTGTAGTTAGTATTGTAGTAGTTACTCCCTGTTAGGTGACATTGCATGCCAACCCTTCATTTGGCCACTTTGGCCAAAATCCCTCAGAGAGTTTTTTGACCAAATGTGATTTTATATGAGCTGTAACTTTTTTCACAAACTCAATTCAGGAATTCTAATCATTACGTATTGTAGTTAGTATTGCATTAGTTACTCCCCATTAGGTGACATTGCATGCCAACCCTTCATTTGGCCACTTTGGCCAAAATCCCTCAGAGAGTTTTTTGACCAAAGGTGATTTTATATGAGCTGTAACTTTTTTCACAAACTCAATTCAGGAATTCTAATCATTACGTATTGTAGTTAGTATTGTAGTAGTTACTCCCCACTAGGTGGCATTGCATGCCAACCCTTCATTTGGCCACTTTGGCCAAAATCCCTCAGAGAGTTTTTTGACCAAATGTGATTTTATATGAGCTGTAACTTTTTTCGCAAACTCAATTCAGGAATTCTAATCATTACGTATTGTAGTTAGTATTGTAGTAGTTACTCCCCGTTAGGTGACATTGCATGCCAACCCTTCATTTGGCCAAAATCCATCAGAGAGTTTTTTGACCAAAGGTGATTTTATATGAGCTGTAACTTTTTTCACAAACTCAATTCAGGAATTCTAATCAATACGTATTGTAGTTAGTATTGTAGTAGTTACTACCCGTTAAGTGGCATTGCATGCCAACCCTTCATTTGGCCACTTTGGCCAAAATCCCTCAGAGAGTTTTTTGACCAAATGTGATTTTATATGAGCTGTAACTTTTTTCACAAACTCAATTCAGGAATTCTAATTAATACATATTGTAGTTAGTGTCCTAGTAGTTACTTCCCATTAGGTGGCATTGCATGCCAACCTTTCATTTGGCCACTTTGGCCAAAATCCCAAAAAAAAAAAATCCTTTTTTCACAAACTCAATTCAGGAATTCTAATCATTACGTATTGTAGTTAGTATTGTAGTAGTTACTCCCCGTTAAGTGGCATTGCATGCCAACCCTTCATTTGGCCACTTTGGCCAAAATCCCTCAGAGAGTTTTTTGACCAAAGGTGATTTTATATGAGCTGTAACTTTTTTCACAAACTCAATTCAGGAATTCTAACCATTACGTATTGTAGTTAGTATTGTAGTAGTTACTCCCCGTTAAGTGGCATTGCATGCCAACCCTTCATTTGGCCACTTTGCCCAAAATCCCTCAGAGAGTTTTTTGACCAAATGTGATTTTATATGAGCTGTAACTTTTTTCACAAACTCAATTCAGGAATTCTAATCATTACGTCTTATAGTTAGTATTGTAGTAGTTACTCCCCGTTAAAAGGCATTGCATGCCATCCCTTCATTTGGCCACTTTGGGCAAAATCCCTCAGAGAGTTTTTTGACCAAATGTGATTTTATATGAGCTGTAACTTTTTTCACAAACTCAATTCAGGAATTCTAATCATTACGTCTTATAGTTAGTATTGTAGTAGTTACTCCCCGTTAAAAGGCATTGCATGCCATCCCTTCATTTGGCCACTTTGGGCAAAATCCCTCAGAGAGTTTTTTGACCAAATGTGATTTTATATGAGCTGTAACTTTTTTCACAAACTCAATTCAGGAATTCTAATCAATACGTGTAGTAGTTACTGTCCTAGTAGGTACTTCCCACTAGGTGGCATTGCATGCCAACCCTTCATTTGGCCACTTTGGCCAAAATCCCTCACAGAGTTTTTTGACCAAATGTGATTTTCTATGAGCTTTAACTTTTTTCACAAACTCAATTCAGGAATTCTAATCAATACGTATTGTAGTTAGTGTCCTAGTAGTTACTTCCCACTAGGTGGCATTGCATGCCAACCCTTCATTTGGCCACTTTGGCCAAAATCCCTCAGAGAGTTTTTTGACCAAATGTGATTTTATATGAGCTGTAACTTTTTTCACAAACTCAATTCAGGAATTCTAATCACTACGTATTGTAGTTAGTATTGTAGTAGTTACTCCCTGTTAGGTGACATTGCATGCCAACCCTTCATTTGGCCACTTTGGCCAAAATCCCTCAGAGAGTTTTTTGACCAAATGTGATTTTATATGAGCTGTAACTTTTTTCACAAACTCAATTCAGGAATTCTAATCATTACGTATTGTAGTTAGTATTGCATTAGTTACTCCCCATTAGGTGACATTGCATGCCAACCCTTCATTTGGCCACTTTGGCCAAAATCCCTCAGAGAGTTTTTTGACCAAAGGTGATTTTATATGAGCTGTAACTTTTTTCACAAACTCAATTCAGGAATTCTAATCATTACGTATTGTAGTTAGTATTGTAGTAGTTACTCCCCACTAGGTGGCATTGCATGCCAACCCTTCATTTGGCCACTTTGGCCAAAATCCCTCAGAGAGTTTTTTGACCAAATGTGATTTTATATGAGCTGTAACTTTTTTCGCAAACTCAATTCAGGAATTCTAATCATTACGTATTGTAGTTAGTATTGTAGTAGTTACTCCCCGTTAGGTGACATTGCATGCCAACCCTTCATTTGGCCAAAATCCATCAGAGAGTTTTTTGACCAAAGGTGATTTTATATGAGCTGTAACTTTTTTCACAAACTCAATTCAGGAATTCTAATCAATACGTATTGTAGTTAGTATTGTAGTAGTTACTACCCGTTAAGTGGCATTGCATGCCAACCCTTCATTTGGCCACTTTGGCCAAAATCCCTCAGAGAGTTTTTTGACCAAATGTGATTTTATATGAGCTGTAACTTTTTTCACAAACTCAATTCAGGAATTCTAATTAATACATATTGTAGTTAGTGTCCTAGTAGTTACTTCCCATTAGGTGGCATTGCATGCCAACCTTTCATTTGGCCACTTTGGCCAAAATCCCAAAAAAAAAAAAATCCTTTTTTCACAAACTCAATTCAGGAATTCTAATCATTACGTATTGTAGTTAGTATTGTAGTAGTTACTCCCCGTTAAGTGGCATTGCATGCCAACCCTTCATTTGGCCACTTTGGCCAAAATCCCTCAGAGAGTTTTTTGACCAAAGGTGATTTTATATGAGCTGTAACTTTTTTCACAAACTCAATTCAGGAATTCTAACCATTACGTATTGTAGTTAGTATTGTAGTAGTTACTCCCCGTTAAGTGGCATTGCATGCCAACCCTTCATTTGGCCACTTTGCCCAAAATCCCTCAGAGAGTTTTTTGACCAAATGTGATTTTATATGAGCTGTAACTTTTTTCACAAACTCAATTCAGGAATTCTAATCATTACGTCTTATAGTTAGTATTGTAGTAGTTACTCCCCGTTAAAAGGCATTGCATGCCATCCCTTCATTTGGCCACTTTGGGCAAAATCCCTCAGAGAGTTTTTTGACCAAATGTGATTTTATATGAGCTGTAACTTTTTTCACAAACTCAATTCAGGAATTCTAATCATTACGTCTTATAGTTAGTATTGTAGTAGTTACTCCCCGTTAAAAGGCATTGCATGCCATCCCTTCATTTGGCCACTTTGGGCAAAATCCCTCAGAGAGTTTTTTGACCAAATGTGATTTTATATGAGCTGTAACTTTTTTCACAAACTCAATTCAGGAATTCTAATCAATACGTGTAGTAGTTACTGTCCTAGTAGGTACTTCCCACTAGGTGGCATTGCATGCCAACCCTTCATTTGGCCACTTTGGCCAAAATCCCTCACAGAGTTTTTTGACCAAATGTGATTTTCTATGAGCTTTAACTTTTTTCACAAACTCAATTCAGGAATTCTAATCAATACGTATTGTAGTTAGTGTCCTAGTAGTTACTTCCCACTAGGTGGCATTGCATGCCAACCCTTCATTTGGCCACTTTGGCCAAAATCCCTCAGAGAGTTTTTTGACCAAAGGTGATTTTATATGAGCTGTAACTTTTTTCGAAAACTCTATTCAGGAATTCTAATCATTACGTATTGTAGTTAGTATTGTACTAGTTAATCCCCATTAGGTGACATTGCATGCCAACCCTTCATTTGGCCAAAATCCATCAGAGAGTTTTTTGACCAAAGGTGATTTTATATGAGCTGTAACTTTTTTCACAAACTCAATTCAGGAATTCTAATCAATACGTATTGTAGTTAGTATTGTAGTAGTTACTACCCGTTAAGTGGCATTGCATGCCAACCCTTCATTTGGCCACTTTGGCCAAAATCCCTCAGAGAGTTTTTTGACCAAATGTGATTTTATATGAGCTGTAACTTTTTTCACAAACTCAATTCAGGAATTCTAACCATTACGTATTGTAGTTAGTATTGTAGTAGTTACTCCCCGTTAAGTGGCATTGCATGCCAACCCTTCATTTGGCCACTTTGCCCAAAATCCCTCAGAGAGTTTTTTGACCAAATGTGATTTTATATGAGCTGTAACTTTTTTCACAAACTCAATTCAGGAATTCTAATCATTACGTCTTATAGTTAGTATTGTAGTAGTTACTCCCCGTTAAAAGGCATTGCATGCCATCCCTTCATTTGGCCACTTTGGGCAAAATCCCTCAGAGAGTTTTTTGACCAAATGTGATTTTATATGAGCTGTAACTTTTTTCACAAACTCAATTCAGGAATTCTAATCATTACGTCTTATAGTTAGTATTGTAGTAGTTACTCCCCGTTAAAAGGCATTGCATGCCATCCCTTCATTTGGCCACTTTGGGCAAAATCCCTCAGAGAGTTTTTTGACCAAATGTGATTTTATATGAGCTGTAACTTTTTTCACAAACTCAATTCAGGAATTCTAATCAATACGTGTAGTAGTTACTGTCCTAGTAGGTACTTCCCACTAGGTGGCATTGCATGCCAACCCTTCATTTGGCCACTTTGGCCAAAATCCCTCACAGAGTTTTTTGACCAAATGTGATTTTCTATGAGCTTTAACTTTTTTCACAAACTCAATTCAGGAATTCTAATCAATACGTATTGTAGTTAGTGTCCTAGTAGTTACTTCCCACTAGGTGGCATTGCATGCCAACCCTTCATTTGGCCACTTTGGCCAAAATCCCTCAGAGAGTTTTTTGACCAAATGTGATTTTATATGAGCTGTAACTTTTTTCACAAACTCAATTCAGGAATTCTAATCACTACGTATTGTAGTTAGTATTGTAGTAGTTACTCCCTGTTAGGTGACATTGCATGCCAACCCTTCATTTGGCCACTTTGGCCAAAATCCCTCAGAGAGTTTTTTGACCAAATGTGATTTTATATGAGCTGTAACTTTTTTCACAAACTCAATTCAGGAATTCTAATCATTACGTGTTGTAGTTAGTATTGCATTAGTTACTCCCCATTAGGTGACATTGCATGCCAACCCTTCATTTGGCCACTTTGGCCAAAATCCCTCAGAGAGTTTTTTGACCAAAGGTGATTTTATATGAGCTGTAACTTTTTTCACAAACTCAATTCAGGAATTCTAATCATTACGTATTGTAGTTAGTATTGTAGTAGTTACTCCCCACTAGGTGGCATTGCATGCCAACCCTTCATTTGGCCAATTTGGCCAAAATCCCTCAGAGAGTTTTTTGACCAAATGTGATTTTATATGAGCTGTAACTTTTTTCGCAAACTCAATTCAGGAATTCTAATCATTACGTATTGTAGTTAGTATTGTAGTAGTTACTCCCCGTTAGGTGACATTGCATGCCAACCCTTCATTTGGCCAAAATCCATCAGAGAGTTTTTTGACCAAAGGTGATTTTATATGAGCTGTAACTTTTTTCACAAACTCAATTCAGGAATTCTAATCAATACGTATTGTAGTTAGTATTGTAGTAGTTACTACCCGTTAAGTGGCATTGCATGCCAACCCTTCATTTGGCCACTTTGGCCAAAATCCCTCAGAGAGTTTTTTGACCAAATGTGATTTTATATGAGCTGTAACTTTTTTCACAAACTCAATTCAGGAATTCTAATTAATACATATTGTAGTTAGTGTCCTAGTAGTTACTTCCCATTAGGTGGCATTGCATGCCAACCTTTCATTTGGCCACTTTGGCCAAAATCCCAAAAAAAAAAAAATCCTTTTTTCACAAACTCAATTCAGGAATTCTAATCATTACGTATTGTAGTTAGTGTCCTAGTAGTTACTTCCCATTAGGTGGTATTGCATGCCAACCCTTCATTTGGCCACTTTGGCCAAAATCCCTCAGAGAGTTTTTTGACCAAAGGTGATTTTATATGAGCTGTAACTTTTTTCACAAACTCAATTCAGGAATTCTAATCATTACGTATTGTAGTTAGTATTGTAGTAGTTACTCCCCGTTAAGTAGCATTGCATGCCAACCCTTCATTTGGCCACTTTGGCCAAAATCCCTCAGAGAGTTTTTTGACCAAATGTGATTTTATATGAGCTGTAACTTTTTTCACAAACTCAATTCAGGAATTCTAATCATTACGTATTGTAGTTAGTGTCCTAGTAGTTACTTCCCATTAGGTGGCATTGCATGCCAACCCTTCATTTGGCCACTTTGGCCAAAATCCCTCAGAGAGTTTTTTGACCAAAGGTGATTTTATATGAGCTGTAACTTTTTTCACAAACTCAATTCAGGAATTCTAATCATTACGTATTGTAGTTAGTGTCCTAGTAGTTACTTCCCATTAGGTGGCATTGCATGCCAACCCTTCATTTGGCCACTTTGGCCAAAATCCCTCAGAGAGTTTTTTGACCAAAGGTGATTTTATATGAGCTGTAACTTTTTTCGAAAACTCTATTCAGGAATTCTAATCATTACGTATTGTAGTTAGTATTGTACTAGTTAATCCCCATTAGGTGGCATTGCATGCCAACCCTTCATTTGGCCACTTTGGCCAAAATCCCTCAGAGAGTTTTTTGACCAAAGGTGATTTTATATGAGCTGTAACTTTTTTCACAAACTCAATTCAGGAATTCTAATCAATACGTATTGTAGTTAGTATTGTAGTAGTTACTCCCCGTTAAGTGGCATTGCATGCCAACCCTTCATTTGGACACTTTGGCCAAAATCCCTCAGAGAGTTTTTTGACCAAATGTGATTTTATATGAGCTGTAACTTTTTTCACAAACTCAATTCAGGAATTCTAATCATTACGTATTGTAGTTAGTGTCCTAGTAGTTACTTCCCATTAGGTGGCATTGCATGCCAACCCTTCATTTGACCACTTTGGCCAAAATCCTTCAGAGATCATTCCTATGTCCGAAGGCGACTTTTCTTAAAACTTTTCTGAAAACTACTTTCAGAATGGTAGGTATATTAAATATAGTTAAATTCCGGCAGAATTCAACATAAAAATGAGCGAAAACCTTTTAAATGTGTGTTAACTAGTTAACTAGCTCCAATGTCGTTACGTCATAGCATATTTATCTTCACACCTAAATATGTTGTAACGTAAGTCTTTACGTCGAAACATATTTAACTCGGCATATTTATCTTCACACACATGTATATGGGCATATATGATTATATATATTCATACATTTTCATACATGTATGTGTAAATATTCCCTCTACAGTATGCAAAGTTCATATTCATACACTCTTGATTCACAAAAGCGCACTGCTGTGCAATAAATTAAATAACTAAAATTAAATTTTTGTAGACTTGTAAGAGAGGTTGTATTTAATGAAACATTTGTTTGGACAAATAATTCAAAACGAACTAAAAGTCATTTCATTCATCAAAAGGTGAATCAATTATTTAAAAAATAAAAATAAATCATATTCGTACATAACATTTAGCTTAAGAAATCAGATTAAAAACTAATGCAATTAATTATAAAAGAAAAACTAATCCGTCTAACAATAGTTTTCAATGCAGTAATATAAACTTTGTTTCATATCTAGAGAATTCTGTTATTTTCTACAAAATTGATGACTGGATTATCCCTTTGATTATTTGATCCACAATGTATAAAATCATACAAGAATGGTTTTTCTTTGTAACGAAAGTTTTTCTTTTTTAAACGTTGGGGGTACGCATATGAACTTTGCATACCGTATGTATTTTCTAATGGATTTCCAATTCACCAGTGATAAAATACCAAATTTTTTTGATTGCAAAAACGATCTTATGTGACATATCATGTATGCATACATTCTTATATGGCTCGATATATTACATCTTATTTCTATATATGGATCCACATTTGAAGAGCTTCATTATGAAATTTCCATATATGAGCTCATATATTATAATACATTTCATATATTAGTCCATATATTAGTTCATATATAATAGTTTTGCAATGTATAATCCCATACATTTCCATACGTGAATTCATACATATTCATATATAGTTATATACATTCATATATTAAAAATATATTGACCATATATAATTTTTTTAGCTGGGAATAATGAAAATAAAAATCATTGCATCTACCCAGCAAAAAATTATCGACACTTAGAAGCACTAAAAGCTGTTAGAAGCAATACGTTGCATCTCTGGAAGCACTAACGTAAGCGAGACCATTAAAATATGTTCTACGATCGTACACGAACAGTACACAATTATATATGTATGTGTATAGTACAGGCATACTTTTGGTGGATGATTTATTGCTATTGCTTCTAAGTGGCTCATCGCTAACAAAAATCATGCATTCTAAAAGCGCAATTGCAAGTGATTCCGTTTCATGGTCTCCCTTACAAAAATGCTTCCAGCAAGCAAAAATTTTTGTTGGGTATAGGCTGTCCATGTAACATGGAGTATCGTGGTATATTTATTGTGCATGCAGCACTTCTCTATTATTGTGATTTTTTCAGTTTAAATTTGGAAAATAACCGTTGTTTGCGATCCCTGAAAAAAAAAACAGCAGTCTTAATTCAGCTGGGAGAAAGACAGAAAGGGATAGTATTAATTTCTGTCTTTCACATAGCTGAATTAAGACTTTGCAAAGAAAACTTTACGTGTCTAAAAGGGGTATTCGGAAAATAAAAGCACATGATTCAAAAAGTAAGCAAACAAAAGCAATCAAACGAAACGTGTAAAATTTTTAGAAAAGGTTAAATAAAAATTGTGAGTCATTAAAAATAAATAAGTTAAAAGTATGGTATATACTAATAGGTATAATATTTTGTAATTTATTTTATTAATTTACTGTGTTATCATTCCTTTTTTCTTAGGATTATTTTAATTATTCAATGCTGTAAAACTGTAATATATCTGGTTACTTAAGCTACGGTCACACTTGTCAAACATTTGCCCAAAAAAGCGTAACCACTAAATGCCAATGAAAAGTCTTTCAATTCAGACAAAAATTCGCAAAGTTAAGGAGTATCCAATATTGTTGGATTCTATGGCATTGTCTATTAGTTGTGTTCGAAACTGTTTTATATGATAAACAAGTGTCTAGATCAAAACTTTTTTCTTTAGTGTTTGTTGGTTACGCGTTTTGGGGCAAATGTTTGATAAGTGTGACCGTAGCTTTAGTAATTACTTGTTCTTAAGGTAATCAGTAAGTCCTGATTCACACACGCCAGGTCTGAGTCGTCAAGTCTTGAGTTTTTAGGAGAGAGAGGAAAAGAGAATGGAAAGGGGTACAGACTTGACCGTACCAGTCAAGTTTGCTCTTTCCTTTTGTTTTGTCATTCGTAATACTCTACTACAACACAAATTGATGAGACTTGATGAAACAAACTGACGGTGTGTATGAACGTAAAATCAGGTTCAAAAGAAAATTGAACAAAAACTGATCAGCTAAACCTGATGTGTGTGAATGAGGACTAACATTAAGTCCTGATTCACACACATCACGTTTAGCTGATCAGTTTTTGTTCAATTTTCTTTTGAACCTGCATTTACGTTCATACACACCGTCAAGTTTGTTTCATCAAGTCTCATCAATTTGTGTTGTGTAAGAGTATTACGAATGACAAAACAAAACGAAAAAGCAAACTTGACTGGTACGGTCAAGTCTGTACCCCTTTCCATTCTCTTTTCCTCTCTCTCCTAAAAACTCAAGACTTGACGACTCAGACCTGACGTGTCTGAATCAGGACTAACAAATAATTATGAAATTTTTAATGAATTTAACCAGCAACAAATTAGAGAAATCAAATAAAATACAAAAAGAAATTAATTATAAATTTATTCTTAAAATGTTGTATATTGGTTTATATTGGCAAAAAGCCTTATTCCTAAAAAAATATTTTTGATTTCCATAAAAAAATTGTTTCATAAAACAAAATTGTTGTTCATGAATAATGCGATGAAAATATAGTTAACATTTATTGTTTGCATTAACAAAAATTTTGGATTTAACAAACATGAAAACAAACATTTTTACGATTTTAATAAGCCGTGTTGATAAATTTCATGTTATTAAGAAAAATAAATGAGATCTGGATAACTTACCTGTAAATATTTTCCACGAAATTTACTTGTCATGGTGAATTCCTGCCAACAAGTCCATTTACGACCTTCACAATGGATGGCAGCCATAGGTGGATGATGCGAAACTTGTTCGGCAATAACGCGCCAACCCAGATCGTCTATTCGATCACATTCATAAGTTTCACCCAGCAAGGGATTAAATGGCTTTCCCGTGCGATTCGTTGTGGTAGCATATGCTGATACGGTAAACGCAGCCAAATAAGCCAACTGTTCACATTCATCTGTGCAACGAGCAGCAGCATCTAAGATTTCTGAGTATTCATAATCTTCAGTTAGACGTTGTAACATTGATAAGGGTTCGTTGAAATTTACGGGCATTGGTATTTTGGACAATTCTTTTCCAATACAATTTTTCATAATGGACCATAGATTGAGAGGATAATGGGGCTTATCAGGGACACGGGTCCGTCGTTGTCGAACCTTTTTTGATGAGCCATCATTTTCAGAACCTTTTGGACTGCCACCTGGTTTATTGGGGTCCCTCCCACCGCCATCGTCCCCGCTAAAACCACTTCCAGCAGCCCCACCAACTCCCTCGCCACTCTTATGAAGATTGTTAGGATTAGATGATGCTGATTCATCATCCCGGCGACCTGTAGAGGTATTATTACCTGTCGAAGAAACTTTGGTTGGATCGCCACCGGCCGGTGCGGCCATATCTGGTGAATCCATTGATTTTCGTTCCTCCAAAACGCAGACCTGCTGCGGTATTGGGGGCACAGCAGTCATATCTGCTTCGGAAGAACTGCTGCTGCTGTACACTTCCGTTTGTTGTTGCTTATTTGCGCCCAAAATATTCATTTTTAGTATGAAAGTTCCACTATCGGAGCCGTTTTGGGGTGAGTCCTCTTCATTATTTGTTGTCGAACCTTCGGCATCGAAAAACTCTGTTTCATCATCGGATACGAAATTGCAATTTTGTTGCATGTCTGCATCGCAAATTTGGGGAGCAGCAGGTGGTGGATTTGGAACTATCTTATTATGTTGTACCAAACTGGCTGCTTGTTCTAGTTGCGTATGCTGTTTAGCCAATTGTTCGACAATTTCTTCTAAACGTTGACGCGCTTCGCGTTCGTGCTGCAGTGCCTTTGACCACTTGTGACCTTGAGACTCTGCCGAACGTAAATAGTCATTACACGCATTTATCATTGCTTTTGCCGTTATGCGAAAGAGTGTAGCGCGCTCATTGACAATTTTAATGCGACTGTTAACAGTATCATCATCGCTAACAGCCAAATTTATTGATTTTAACTCGTTGAGAGCACCCTGAAGAGCAACGCCGTGTTTATTTATTAAATCGTAGCATGTGCGTAGACTCTCCAAACGATCGGTGAGGTCACGAACTACTGTTGTTATTTCTTGACTGGGTACTACTTGATACGTCTCCTTTTCCTCTTCCTCTTCACTTTCCATTGCACGTATGGCCTTTACTTTAGCCAACTCAAGAGCAGTAACCCATGATTGACGTTCTACTTCATTAGCAGTTTTGATATGAAATGTTTGTGTTCCGCCATTCGATACAACGAAGGTGCAAGAATCGACGGTATGTATAAGAGCACCGTGAAGAGAAATGGTACCACGACATGTATGATTCATTTCGGCTTGGTTGCGATAGTAACTTAGAACACCCTTAGATAATACGAACCAGCGTTTTTGGTAGCCTTTTAAATAATTGGTCCACTTGAGAAGCCAACCTTTCATCTCCGGGTCATTCTCATTTTCGTTGTCGTTGCCGGGTGTCACTTTAGTAGCTACAGAAGCATCTGTCATTATCACTTCACCAGCTCAAAACTTAATTATTACACTCTCGTGTAGATTTCGTTTTCAATATTCCTCGTAAAAACTTCTATACAATATTGACATCAATTGAACTTATGATTATGATTTTTCGATTGATACATTCCTTTACCTTTTCCAGAAATCAAAAAAATATATATCTATATAAACTTTTTTCTTTTTTGTTAAACCAAATTTCCAAGATCTAAGATTGCAATTTTAAAGATCATCTTTTTTAATACAAGTTTGTTTTAGTTTGACTTAGAAAATTTAAAAGCTTAAAACAAAAAATAAAGGAACGCCACGTACTAATTTATTCCATACATGAAAATTAAAAAAATAAATAGAAATCAACCAGTACGTAAAAATTTCAATCAGTACTAGAGTATGTCACTTTTTCTATTTCACTCTAAAGTCTCACTCTCAAACTGTTAATTTTTTTTAATTCTTGCTTATATGGAGTAGTTTTTAACATTGAATATGCTGTATTATATTAACACCACTTGAATTTAGTATACTTATGTATTAATATTAAATTTTGTATTTACGTTTGAGCTAAAGAAAATTTTCCAATTTCTTGATTATACTTATGTGTGTATTTCTTGTGAAAATTTATATGCCTTGGAATATTTTTGACAAGCAAGCGAAATAATGTCAATTTTATCTCTGGCAAAGAGGGGATTATATTTCATTTTGTAAAATTTATACACATTTCTGATAAAAAGTTTATAAAACTCGGCTTTGAATTAGCCAATTAGGTATTTATTATAATTTTTTCACAATGAAATTTTCTTAAAAAGAATGTCTGATTTGAGGGAGACTATTGGTATTTATAGGCACCACTTTTTTCTTTTTGAATCATATCTGTGAAATGACAGCACTGCCACCAGATATATGAGCCGAGCAGCTCACAGCCGGCAAGGCCGAGCGCCGATTGGTTTTGGGCAGCGAGACGGCTTGAAATTAGCCGCCAATTGACATCAATTTTCTTTCGGCTGAAGACTTTTTATATATGAGGAAGGAATTTATATTTTGTTGTTAGAATTTTTTTGTGCACATACAAAAAAATCATAGGTTACATTTCCTAAAATAATGGTATAATTTTAACTAAGTGAAAGGGTAGAATGGCATTTACAAAGTTTTTTAGGTAATTTGACAAAAATTTTAGTTGATTTCTATGTATGTTCGAAAAATCAACTAAAATTTTAGTTGAAACTCCTTAACGATTAGGTAAATTCATACTTTTGTTTTCTGTGAAATTTCTAAATAGCAAAGTAAATTTATACATATATAATGCGGCAAATAATCATGGATTTTAGTTATATTAACTATTTATAGTTCGATAACTGTCATGGATTTAAAGAATTTTTGAATTTAAAAAAAAAATATTTATTTATTAATTTATCTATCTACATACATATATATAAAATCGAAAAAAAACACCACGAAAATAAAACATTTAAAGGTAATGCTAGAAACACAACTGGGACGAACGACGAATTTTGTCATAAAAAATAAAACACATTCATGCATATACAAATTAACACAACACTGTCGTCGAAAGAAACTCGTCGTGCGTGACGACCTATCCGATATATTTATTTATATTCTCTAAGCCGAAGAAAGAAGAGTTTTCTCTCTCTTTGCACAAACACTAAGCAATTTTATCAATTATAAGAGCTTTTATTTATTTGTCGTTGTTGTGCTTCACACGACGAATTTACTCAGCTAATTATTATAGACGTATTCGTCACCGTCCACGAAATTAGTCGTTCGTTTCAGTTGTGTTCCTGGCATAAGACCACGTTTGCCGGCAATCGTAAAGCAGCTCTGAGTTGGTAGAGACCATTAAAACTTGGGATGGGGATCTTCCTATGCGAAGGTATAGGTCGTGTGCATCTTCTGAAGGAAACACCTATGTATATACAGGATACACTGGCAATTTGCGTACTTGCTTCTATACCATTAAAAAGTAAAAACGGAAAGCAAGGAAGAAAGGACGTTTGTCGGGCAAAGCTAGTTTATCTATAATAATTAAAAATAATTATTTTACATAAATTTAAAAATTTTAAAAATTTAATGTACATACCTTCTTGCTCAAAAATTTACTTTTGACAATAAAAAAGAAAACATTTAAAAAAATTATTTCGAAAAATATATGTATGTATGTACCTTATTCTAATAGTTTATATTAACTTGGATTTTAGGTAATGTGTAATGTACAAATTACCTAACTGCATAGTTAATAAAACCCAAGTTTTTTACTTTCATATTAAAAAAAGTTACCTATGCAAGCTTAGTTAATATTACCTCTTATATTTTTTTGTGTGTACATGCATAAGTGGACCTACATCTTCAACCTGTAGGTCCAACACTTCATTGAAATAAAAAGATTGCTTGAATATTGCAAATTTTACAAGTAAAAATAAATGCTATGAGAATATAAAAAATTTTCATAAAGAAGTAATAGATGTTTATAGGGCATTTATATTGTCTGGAAATCTAGTAAGTTAAATAGTTTCATACATAGCTATTGACAATTTTATAGAATGCAACATCACTTAACGTATATAAATTAGAATTACTTTCTTAATATTTTATGTTTTAAATCTAGTTCGTTATTATTTTTTATGTTCTCAAAAATAATTAATTTTCTTTATAAATATTTACTAATCAAATATTTTCAAATATTAAACATAAAAATATATGTAATAAATTTAAGGATTCTATAAAAAACATTATTAAACCTATTTAATTCTGAGTTTAAAATTACTAAAAACCAATTTGTAAGAGAAAAGAATTTTTAATTTTCATATATTGTATAAAAATAATGCATGTACATTCGTCGCTGTTTCAGTGAAAACACAAATGAGTAAAAAGATAACCAAAAATTTGTCTCAGATAAGACTAAATGAAAGAGAATAAGAATACGTGAGAATTCGATTTGCAAAAATTTGCTACATGATGTTTACCCATGTCTTAAATGCACTTGCCTGCCTAAATGTGCAGGTATACAATTTTTGACTTCAGTTTTATACACATACATACATGGTTGCATACTTATGTAGCAACATTTATTTAATGTGTGCAGCTAACTTAAAATTTTTATATGAGAATAATTTAAAACTGCCAAAAAAAATATGTTAAATGCGCAGGTATACAAAGTGCACTTAAAAAAGAATTTTGAACAATAATTACAGAAAAAATATATTTTGTGCAGTTAAGTCAATATGCAGCTAACGTTGATTTTTTGTTTTAAATTTTTTTTAATTAACCACTGAAAAAATTAAACTCGATTTAAGTGCAACTTAAATTTAAATGTGAATTAGCGAAACGACATATAATAGAGAACTCAATTATTGGGCCTAAATAACTTCTTGTTCAAGACAATGATCTCTGTCTGTTTGCAGCCGATTTTAGGCTGCCGCCGACAAATAAATTGCTGGGCGCTCAGCACTTTTTCATTACGGCCGCTTTTATGGTGCACACAGACGGAGGAACATGTCAAGAAACATCTTTCTGCTGTTTCAATTTTTAACAAAGACGACGGAATCAAAAACGAAACATCAGTTCTGTGTGTTTAGGGAATATACTTCTACTCGCCTTGCTACTACTAAATATATGTACATATATGCTATTTTACTATATCATTCTGTGATTTCTATTATTGCAATTTTAATTTTTCATATGCTGCTGCTTTTTTAGTTTTATTTTTGTAGGAATCACTTTTCATATCCCATATACTGCTAAATTTTTATATTAATTTAGTAGTATAAGTGAAACCGATTATGGCCATGAGGCTAGGTTTTTCTAAATTGAAATGAATGAAAAACTTATCAAATTTTCATTACTTTCAATGGAACAAATCAAGTTTAGGGACACCTCCCCAAAATTAAAAAAAAGTATCCCATCCTATAATAAATTGAAAAATAAGAAAAAAAATTAAATAAAAATATTGGCGGCGAGGCTTTTATTCCACCATGGTGTTTCCCGAGACGGCGCAGCCTAGTAAAGATTTTCTGTCTTGCAAAGTTTTTTTTTGCCTAATAACGTTTTTTTGCATTGCCGGCCTTTGGCCGGGCTTAAAGATTTTCTCCACCATGGTGTTTCACGAGACGACGCAGCCTAATAAAGATTTTCTGCCTTGCAAAGATTTCCTGCTTAATAGCGTTTTCCTGCATGACCGACCAAGAGTCTATTTGTACCATTTCATGAAATGTATTCTCAAAAGCTTTAAGATGATACCAATATTGGTCATATTCGTTGAAAAACACCGTATAATCAAAATATTGTACTAGAATTTCAGAGGCCCATAACTCGGAAACTAAGCCTCGCCGCCAATGTTTTTATTTAATTTTTTTTTCTCTTCTTTTTCAATTTACTATAGGATAGGATACTTTTTTCATTTTTGGGAGGTGTCCCTAAACTACATTTAAGGCCTTTCAATTGTCAGCATTTTCGATTTTTTTTATTTACTCCGCGAATCGGGTAAATCGCCGCACACAACGACTGTTCTCGACGAAAAAAGTAAGCACCGATGCAGACAAAGGAACATTGAAACATAGAGCATCAAAAAATTTTAAAATTTGAGAATGAAACAATCCCTTTTAGATTATTATTATTGCAATTTTTCACAGTACAACTCATTTTAATTTATTTTTTATTTCTGTTTTTCATTATTTGTTTTCACCGGATAGTGGAATTAGCATTTTGAGCCATAACCGCCAAAACAGCTTCAGGGATATTTTTTCACTTCTTTTTTACGATCGTCTATTTAGGACCGTAGATAATCGATTTTCGTAAAAAAATTAAGCTCTAAAATTACTTCGCTTAAGTTTTTTTTAAGCGGTTATGGCATAATTTATACTAAAATAAATTCAGGGAAAAAATCTCCCAGAATATAAAAATTGTGGAAAAGGGCAAAATGTTACGACAGAAAAGAAGTTTACAAAATTTCGCTTATCTATAGTTAACCCCAAGTCACTTGTATATAATCCTTACACACATGTTATACCCTTTTTAGACACGCATAGTTTACTTTGCAAAGTCTTAATTCAGCTGTGTGCAAGACAAATACTTTCTCTTCTGTCTGTCACCCAGCTGAATTAAGACTTTGCAAAGTAAACTTTGCGTGTCTAAAAGGGGTAACATTTGACAGTTTTCATCACAAAACAGCAATAAAAGCCTTGTTGTTTTATTTATTGATTCATGATCATTGATCATGATTCAATGTATGTAATTATTTGTAAGTTTGGGGATTCCCCCTTATATGTAAGTAGGTAGTATAGAAGGTATAGAAATTTATTGTCTTTCTGTTCAGTTGCTTCTTGCTCTCGTAAAATTCCAATGGCAGAAAAAGCAAATATTTTGGATTTATTTCAATATAACAAAAAAGTACAAAAATGGGTACGATTTCACCCCCTTATAAATTACCCAAGCATATTTGCGATTCTTTCCAGAATACGGTTAGGTTAGGAAGGTGGTGCTTTACCGCACCTCCACTCGGAGACCCAATTGGGTCCATTGTGATTCCCTTCTGTTGCCCAAAAAGTAATATTTACCCTCCCATTTGCAGCCAGAAGTGACCCTATTATCCATCACTAAGCCACCGAATTCCCATGATGAACCCCTGATGTCCTCTTTCCAGAATAAAAAACGCGCCAAAAGGTTTTCTGCTATGTTCAATACTATAGCTAGAGCTGTGCCAAATCGTTCTTTTCAGTGACCGGTCATTTTCGTTCAATTAGCAAAAAATTGACCCGTTCGTTCAATCGTTCACTTTTGAACGACAGTATGAAACAATGCTATTTTGTAAGAATAATAAAATCGGTTGTATATACGAGTATTTAAATAATACGAATGAATGAATTGAATAATTTGTTAAAAAAAAGTTGAATTATTTATTTAAAAAAATTATATTTAAATTCATTTTATAAATAATTTCTTGTTCTTTCGGTCACCTGCCCAAGCGGGGGTTGGCTGTTATTATGAATTATTTTTTTTGCATCACTAGTAGTGATGCCAAATATCGTACATTTAAATGCCAAATATCGTACATTTAAAAAACGGCTAAAATGTATAGAGCTCTTAAAAGCATCGAAACCCGATACTCGTAAAAAAGAATCGATGCAGATATATCGGTTTTTGAAATATCGGCGATATATTTTCTCAAGTATCGATATATTAATAATTTTTGCCCATCTCTAATGTGTAGTGTCCGTACGGAACCCTTTTTGTGCGAATAAAAGACGAATTTTACTCAACTATTTATTTTTAACTGTATTATTATTATTTATTTTTAACTGTGCGTCACATGACTTCAACACACATATGTATGTATGTGTGTACCTACATACATACAAGAATCACCCCTTTTACACACGAAAAGTTTACTTTGCAGTCTTAATTCAGCTGAGACAGATAGAAAAAGAAATTATTTCTCTTTCTGTCTCCCACTCAGCTGAATTGAGACTGCAAAGTAAACTTTTACCTGTTTTAGACACGCAAAGTTTACTTTGCAAAGTCTTAATTCAGCTGGGAGAAAGACAGAAAGAGATAGTATTCCTCTCTCTGTCTTTCACACAGCTGAATTAAGACTTTGCAAAGTAAACTTTGCGTGTGTGAAAGGGGTATTTGCGTGTCTAAAAGGGGTAAATGATAAAATAAAGATTACGCCATCGCCCAAGAATAAAAAAACTTTACTGCGCATGATGGGTGCTTTGGAAAATTCAATACTTGTTTCTTTAAATGACTCAGAATTTATCCTTTTATCAGAATTTATCCTACTAAATTTACAAAAAAAAATTTCATAAAAGATACCAAAATGAGCAAAAAAATTACCGAAACTTATAATATCTGCACAGAGAAGTAAAGCTTGAACAGCTTGAGCAATTGACTTAATAACAAAAACAATCGTGCTAATGGGCCGCGTAATGAACAAAATTAAAAAAAAAGCCGAGAAACCCCGGTTTTTGGGTTAAAATCGATTTTAGCGACCTCTAAACCTCTTTCGAAAAATCTGAAAAAAATCACAAAAATACTGTACCCTATACGCTTTCACAAAATGATGGGGTACCTATAAAAATCGAAAAAATTTTTTTTTTTTTGTGACACTAATATATGTACATACATATCCCCCCATTTATTCAAACAACGTAATAACGCAAAAAAACCAGTTTGTCAGAAAACGCAAAACAAATTGGAAAATTAATTTTATTTTTTTCTCAAGAGTTGAGTAAAAAGAACAGGCCTAATATATTGCATCTAATGGCGCTTTCTTTTCTAGAAATGTAACATCATTTATTGCACTTTGCAAAGAAAATTTGCAGTTAAATTATTTTTTGAAAACGATAGTTTATTAGAAATTATTGGCGGTATTCACGTTTGGCTATTGTAGATCTTTTACATATTGTAGCTTTGATAAATCGTGGTAAATTTAAAACATACTCCTTTTAGACACGCAAAGTTTACTTATCAAAGTCTTAATTCAGCTGTGTGAAAAACAGAGTGAGGAACACTATCTCTTTCTCTCTTTCTCCCAGCTGAATTACGACTTTGCAAAGTAAATTTTCCCTGTCTAAAAGGGGTAACACGGCAACAATTTACTACACTAAAAACTGTAGTAGATGTTGTAGCTGAATTTATTTACCAGAGTTTGTACAAAAGAAGAACAAGCCACATAAAAATTCTCTCACGAGGCTCTTTTATTTGAACAATAACACCCCTTTTACACACGGAAAGTTTACTTTGCAAAGTCTTAATTCAGCTATGTGAAAGACAGAGGTAAGAATACTTTCTCTTTCTGTCTTTCTCCCAGCTGAATTAAGACTTTGCAAAGTAAACTTTCCGTGTGTAAAAGGGGTAAACGTTTTTAAAATACAGAATAAAAAATCGCTCACGCTTGGACGGTTAAAATAGTAGTATATTTAAAAGGGTTTTAAATTTAATACGAACAGTGAATTCCGCTATTGTATCATCCCTTACGAGCGTGCATTTTTTTAAACGAGCGCTAAATTGCACTTCTTCTAAAAAAGAAAAACGGCATAAGTATGTAAAACGACAAACTCCATTTATACCGGTAAAAAAAGAGCTAAATACATATATATATATACTTTTGTAATCATTTAATTAAAAATTTTAATTTTATATAATTTATTAATTTTTTAAAACCATTGGTTTCATTCATACAAACATAAAAATAGAAAAAATCTTACAATATTTACATAAAAATAATTTTATTTTTAATTATTTAGAACTAAAATAGATTACTTTTTCTTGCATTTAATGTTGATGTGGATTACTTTTGCATTCAAATAAAATTGATATAGTAATTTGTTAAATTATACACACATATATTATAACCTTAAAGAAAGCTTTAAAAGGATTGAAACGGTAAGAAAAGCATAAATTTTCTGTTTCAATACCATAAGACAAAAATGAGATTATTTTTTTAATTTGTGATTGTTTGTTATTTCAAATAGTATGTGCACATACTTGCTTTTTTCCACAACTTGTTCATAATCAGGCATGGAACTGAGTTTAATTTTTGAAAGTTAAAACTGAAATATAAGATGTATTTTGAGTTTAATTATAAAATAAATTTGGTGTAAGCGAAAATGTTTTGAGTTTTCCATGAAACTATGTATTAATTTAATTTAGTTAATTTTTTGATTTTTTTAACGCTTCCATCATCAATCACATAGAATAATTGATTATTAAAGTTAGTATGTATGTACGAGTATATAACATTTTCACTCTCTTTTGGATTATAAAGCAAATATTTATTTATTTTTATCATAAGGAACACAACACAAATATAGTTTAAGGTTAATAAAAAATTAATTCCACCTTAAAAGTTGAAACATTACTTATTAAATTTGAATAGGAAAATTAATTAAAAATGCCTGGAAGTTATCTGCAGCATACTTGTTTAATTTTTTCTATAAATTTTCTAAACATGACATACATAATATGTATTTTTGAAAATATGTGTAAGCTAAATATAATTTTTAAAATAAATTTTTTTTTTATAAAATTAATATTAAGATTACATAAAATACAAAAAGAGAACTATCGTTGACAAAAAGATAGTAGAGTAGGTGTAAAATGGAGACAAGAAATATTGTTGAGTGGCAGGGATAAATTTTTAAAAGTAAAATTTAAGGATAGTTTTTATATGATTTTTTAAATTAAACTTATTTGGTGTTATTGTAGTTGTAATAGCATATGTTGTTATTGTAATCAATTGTGTACTTGACCGAGCGAAACTTGCGAATAAATCTGTAAAAAAAATAGTTGGGATATTGGTTCCTCATACATACATACATAAATATATGTGTATATATTCGTACTATACATACCCTGCAGTCAGACTGGGGCCAAGTGTCTCTATGTCAACACTAAAATTCTAGTAGTAGTTACATTGTCTCTTCTATTCGTCAGTATAAAGGAAATAGAGAAAACAGATGTGATGTATTTCTGGTGGATTTTGCAACAACTTGTCAATATACATAAATTTGTATGTACGTAAGGTATAGAAATGTACCAGTAAATGTCTGGTTGGTATGTCTCCATGTTCTCATAAGAACTATGAATTCACTACCTAGTCAATTGTTTTAGTGTTATTAGTAGATTTTCAATGACAAGCACATGCTAAATGTCTATAGCATAAAGTATTGTACGGGCAATAATTGTAGAGTAGTACTGGTGACAAAGTCAAAAGCGACTCAGTACATTTTCACTATTCGCACTTTCTGCAGGGTATACATACACACATACATATGTATGTATATACGTATAAATACCCTCTAGTCAACCTAGAACCATATGTCTCTATGTCAATACTCTTTCTCCAGCGACAATTGCACTAGTTAAAATGTCGAAAACTTTCCTTTTATGCGCGAGTAGAGATACGTTAGAGACGACAGTTCTAGTGTATCTGGTGATATTGTGAATGAACGCGTCAATAGTTTGTTTTTCTTTTTTATTATGTTGTGCAATAATATTAAATAAATATATGTAGACGAGGGTCACTACGAGTGAATCTTCGGTTCAAATATCTCCATATGGTCGTAAAAGAACTACCTTCTCAATAGTGCTAAAGTTTACTGATAGATTTTGAATGACAACCCTATGTTATTAGTCAATATGCATTTGCATTGGCTGGGGTACACCTAGTCAGTAGCACTATTGACAATGTCACTAGAAAATCACTATAAGTTTACTATTGACAACGAGAGAGGATATATCGATATTGTGGACTAGAGCCCCCAAAATTTACTAGTGAATCTTTGGTGCCAATGTCTCCATGTGGTCAAGAAAGAACTACTAAGTCAGTAGTGCTATAGTCTAGTGGTGGATTTTCAATGACAAGCTAATGTTAAATGTCAATAGATGATACCATTGGCTGGGGTACAGCAGTGCTACTGACAACGTCACTAGTAAATCACCACAATTTCACTATTCTCACTTTCTGCAAGGTATGTATGAAAATAATTAATATACACACATACTATGTACGGTTGAAACGAAATGCTTTTCAAAGTTTTTGCTTGACTGGGGACAGTGTAATATAAAGGTTTTGATAAAAGCCATTTTTAAATACAAAAAGATATTTATTCTATAAAAATAAACACATGCATATACATGCATATAAAAACAGTAAAGTGATCGGACATACACACACTTCACATTAACAAACATTTAATATTAAGTCCCAAAGTCCCAAATCACACTGTGCAAGTCTTATTGCTAAGCTGATTAGTTTCAGGGAGAGAGAGACGAGGGGAACAGCAACGTTTCTTTTCCCCCCGTCTCTCTCTCTCTCCTAATAAACTAATCAGCTTAGCAATAAGACTTGCATAGTGTAAATAGGGACAAATCACACTGTGCAAGTCTTATTGCTAAGCTGATTAGTTTCAGGGAGAGAGAGAGACGAGGGGAACAGCAACGTTTCTTTCCCCCCGTCTCTCTCTCCTAATAAACTAATCAGCTTAGCAATAAGACTTGCATAGTGTAAATGGGGACTAATGGAAGAGCTGATGTTATGCATAAATAAAATCTTTACTCAATTATTAAACATACATACGCACATACATGCATACATACATATGTACACGTGTATGTGGATCCTATTTAAAATTTTTTTGTGTAGAAATAAGTTGTAGAAAATTGTTTCCGATTTAATATTTTTAATTTTGTTCATATGTCGTAATTACGCAATGTTTACATAATCCAGGCAATCGACTCGTCTAGAAAATTTTTATGGAAATCACTCAATAAAAAAATAAAAAATTGTCAGATATGTGAAGAAAAACGATTTAGACACAAAACCTATTTGAAAACGATACAATGCGTGATGTGTTTGCTATACTTGTTTTGTTAATCATTTCCAAATTTGTTTCTGATATGTATAATTTGAAATTTATTTGCTAGTGGTTCAGCGTTGTCTATATATTTCATTGTTGCTGTAACAAATCATCAGTAGACTTCAACCACACATTTTGAATAGTCACAAACCTCTTATCTTATGCACAGACTTTCAAGAACTATTTGAGAATTCACAAATAATAGTATTTTTGAAAATCACAAAAGAAAAATAAGCGATTGTGATTTTCAAAAATACTTGAACGTCTGTGCATAAGATAAGAGGTTTGTGACTATTCAAAATGTGTGGTTGAAGTCTACTGATGATTTGTTACAGCAACAATGAAATATATAGACAACGCTGAACCACTAGCAAATAAATTTCAAATTAAAATAAGCTTCTGACAATATGTCGAATAATAAATTTCTTTCTGATATGTAGTTCTTTAAAAACTTTTTGCTAAATTTCGTTTTACAACTTTATTATATTGTTTATATTTTATTTTCTGGTGTGTTTTCTAAAAGTCCTATTGTTCTCAAAATCGATCTGAATTGATCAAACCTTTTCAAAACGATCATCTTGAAAACGATCATTTTCCATCCATACCTGATTACTTTTAATATATGCATATAAATTTTCTAATCAAGTCGACCGTCCGGGTTGTGTAAACAGGAGGTTTAAATTATTATAATAAATTTTTTTAAGCAATTTTTTTATTGCAAATTATAGAAAAAATATATAAATACATATCGCACTTGTTCCTCAAAAGCGTAACAACTCAAAATGTTCAAATTTTCACTTTTTGCAAAAAACCAAACAACAGAGGTCATATCTACCCACTGTAAAAATCTCCCTTTGATTTGTCTTCTTTTCCGTGAAAAAAAACCGTTATGACTCTCTTTGTGTTTTTAGAATAACTATGTCAATTAAAGGAAGACATTTTTAATTGTTTGCAAGTGATTGAGCAAAACAGCTCAAAGTTTTTTCATACAAAGAGCGACATTTCGAGTTGTTGTTGTTTTAGACTGTTAACGGCCCAGCAAAAAATAAAATGAGTACTTCTTTAGAAAGTACTTCTAATTTACTTCCAAAATAGGTTATGCATTTTATTCTGGTTTAATGAAGTTATCTTTAATCACATATCTAAAGTAATGGCAAATCACATATTTTATTATTATTATCCTCTAAAATAAAAACCCAGTAAAAAAAGTGATGAAAAAAGTAGAAAAAGCATCACAACTACTGATACGAAAAACTTCAAACTCCGAGCAAGCCCGTAAGCTAATAAATTGACTTATTGATTTAATTGTTTAAAAGTACAAATTCTTCAACTTCAGAAATAAACGAAAACTAGAACAGATTTTCCTTCTTTTTTCTTCTGAGACAATTATTTTAATGAGTAGAATACTTTTAGGAATGAAGTAGCTTCCAATTGGGTTAGTAAATAAGTGAATAAGCACCACTTCTTAAATCATAGATTTAAGTGCTTTGGAAAAGTGGTTGAGAACCACATCCTAAATCTAAAATATATTGGATTTACTTCACCAATAAAAAAACCACACCTTATTTTAGAGTTTCTATAGCAAATAAAAAGTAAATCTTATTCACTCACGGGTTGGCAAAAACTAACCACTTCGCTCCAATGACACGCTAATGTAAAATTCACTACTTTTTGCTCGGAGTTCGAAGTGCTTCGTATTAGTAGTTGTGGTGCTTTTTCTACTTTTTTTCACCACTTTTTTTACTGGAGGTTTATGTAATCCAGAGTGAATTTTCAGTTAAACTGGGTAAACTCGAAATAACACCACTAGTTAGACAAAAAAATTTCAGAAAAAGAATAACAACTCAA
This sequence comes from Tachina grossa, assembly GCA_949987645.1. Lineage (NCBI taxonomy): Eukaryota > Metazoa > Arthropoda > Insecta > Diptera > Tachinidae > Tachina > Tachina grossa. Next base: position 167,527,098 of record OX465274.1, on the reverse strand, counting down.
AAAGTAGTTTTTTTTTTGGAAAATCACTTAAGCAATAAAAAAAAACAAAACGTTGTATTCTTTTTAATGTTATTTTCTTACAATGACATCATTTTTTGCTGTAATATATCGCTAGAATCAACAGAAACAGTTTTTGGCCTCTACTGAAAATTCATGAATTTTGAGTTGTTACACTTTTGAGGAACAAGTGCGATATGTACACATATCGCACACTAAATAAAAAAGTCACATTTAAAAACTGTTGATGATGTTACAAGTAAAAAAGAACTGTCGGTGCTGTACAAGCGGCGAGAGTAACATAAAAACAATAGGTACACACGTATGTATAACGGTATTTTTCCTGTGATGCAAAATAAAGGGCCTGTCCCACGATGTCGACAACGTTCGACTTGTCGCACACTTTTACATTAAAAATAAAAACAAATTTTATTTTATTTATTTACAGCCTTATTTATAAAACTTAAAAAGTCTTTATAATAAAGATTTTTTAAAACAAATTTTCATACAAAATTTTTCTTAAAAAACCTTTATAAAGCCTTTTTAAGTTTTATAAATAAGGCCATTATTTATTAATATTGATATTATATATATAAATACAATAACAATAAAAGAGGGGAAGAATAAAAAATTTAATATTTTATTGTTGCTTAAAATGTAAGTGTGCGACAAATCGAACGTTGTCGACGATATACAACATACTAAGCGCTTATTAAAATCTTAATTTTGCAATTCTCTGGACCACGCTCCATAACAGAAACGCTACGCTATTCATAAAGAGATTTTTAATTATTTTTGAATACATGAACATATAAAGATCTTTCTTATAAAGGACCAAGTTGAGTGACAATTCTATTTCGTGGACACAATATCAAACATTTACGAACAACGACAACAACATAATTAACAAAATATATTAAATAAAATTCAATACAAAATTAAAAAAGCAATCATTTAAAATCTAAAATGCTTCTTTATGTAGAGAGAGAGAGAGAGATGGGGGAGAGAGAGAGAGCTATATTGAAAATAGTATGTGTATAAACAAAAGGACAATTTACAAATAACAAGTACATAGTTATGTACCGTTTGAGTAAAGTGATTTGCGTTGAACGATAAAGATGAGAATTATGGTGTATTTTATGTGTGGAGGGATTGTGGGTAGTTGTAATAATAATTTTGTTTTATATTACTAATAATTATTATTATAAATTGGTGATGATTTGTGTTTTGTGGGGTTGTTTTGGTGTAGCGTCGTAAATTAATGTATGTATTATGGTGAAGAATATGTTTTGAGTTTTGTTTTCATTTCAAGATTTGATTTATATTAGAATTTTTGTTTTGTTGTATACATATGTTGTATGCATATATAAATATATGTATGTTTGTATATAGACGATGATTACATGGTGTTATATGCGGCTGTATTGAAGCTTTGCTTTGGTAAACTTAACCTAGCGAGTGGATGAGTTTTTCCATGTTGTTGCAGACGCCTTTGCTGTGGCGGCTTCTGCTGTTGCGTTAGTATACCCTCGGTTAGGTTGTGGTGATGTGAAGAAACATTTGTTGTGGTCGATTTGTGGGGAGCAGGTGGTGGTCTACTTTCGCTAAATTCATGTGGTTTCCCTGATAGAGATCTTTGTGGTTCATAGTATGATCTAGGACGGGGTTTAAGGGTCGACATGGTGGTTATTGTGTGTGTTGTGGAGGCGGGAGTGGGAGTAGTTGTAATTGCATTTTTCGCTACAGCCGCTATCGTTGTCAGCGTGGTTGTTGATGAGGAAGAAGTCTGATATTTATGTACTAAGCCCTTAACATTACGATCGCTTTCCAAGGCTGACGTTGTCATAAGGGGTGTGTTAGTATTGTTTTGTTCTAAAAGTGCTTTAGTCGTTTGTTGTGTCGTATGTTCTACATGTTGAGCTACTGGAGATGATGGCAGCGATTGGTGACCCTTGATCGGCTTATTGCATATGCTAGTTGTTGTAATATTAGCCTGCACTTGACTCTGAGCAACTGCACTTCCTCCTGCACTGCCGGCTTTGGCTTCGAAACTTTTCTTTAAAATTTGCACATTTCCCGATATGCGCTGATCTTCGCTACACAAAATTTGTTGCCCTGATGGCGTAGTTCTTAAAACAACATTTTCCTCGTCGCTGCCACTTCCTGGCATAGTGTTTTTATTCTCAATATCCGACATGGTATAGGATTCAGGAGCTGAAAATAAATCATTTATTGGACGATTACCATCGCTACGTCTACTGCTGCTTAAGTGTGCCTTTTGTGATCCACTTTTTGGAACGATTTCTTCACTATTACACCTTTGAGCAAAACGCGTTCGTGTACCTGCAGCTGCTGATGCTGATCGGAACAAACTGCTACCTCTTTTCGGATTGTCACGACTTTCCACAATTTCTTCGTTTGGGTCAAAAGTAGCCTCAATATTGGTGTTCTCACCTTCGCTGCCGTTCTCTTGGCAGAGTTTCTTAAGAACCGTAAATTCCTCAAGTTTTTGCTTTGTACGCTTTACAGTGCCAAAGTGATGCTGAGAATGAATTGATCGGACTTCGGCATGTGCAGTCTTATTAATCGTGTTAATTTCATGAATTTGACCTTCGAAGATGGCATTAGCATTTGTATGCTGGATAAAATTATACTGGCAACTGTTTCGATTAGAGTCAAAAGCTCCCCAGGAACTATTGCGCATTGGCATCCCGGAGCGAGTATCACCGGAACCCCAGGAGGCATGGCGAGAAGGTAATTCCCTTTGGCGGGGACGTGTTCGCACTATACCTTCATAAGAAGCCACAGAGGTAGGAGCTGAGGCCTGAGTTGAGATCGAATCAATGCTGCTATTTGAGCCCTTGCTGGTAGAATCCATTATAATACCACCACTAGTAGCAGCCCATGACTGCGTCTTGCGGTTATGTTGACGCTTCTGTTTCGACTCTTCTCGGGGAAATTGCGATGCACCGGTGGCAATAATGTTTGATGTTTGTGTTATCAATTTTGCCGACGATGTCCACACCGGACTAACCACCTTTGTGCAACTACCACAGCCGGCTTCCGCATTTTTTGCAATGTTATCAGTGAAGCACTCTTCTTCGGCTGTTTTCTCGAATGGCAAATTCAAAGTTTTACGATCCTCTACAGCTTTACGCGTCAGATCTTGTGTTTGATGATTTTCCAAATCATACACTATTGTACGCACTGAAGTGGATGACGAAGGCGATGTTTGCATCTTTTGTTCATCTCTGCGGGCCAATGAGGCTAAAAACAATGATGTGTTTAAAGGGGGCGTATGTTTTTGTATATGCAAAACTTGATTTTGTGTTACACTA